>CM053792.1:816501468-819253968 GCA_028749045.1 Cupressus sempervirens | reverse complement strand
GTGTTCCTGAGTCTACTCTATACAAAAGGTAGTATTACCGAGCTCACTCGAGTGTCGAAGGAAGTTATGTAGAAAAGAGTATTAACTGAGCTCACTCGGTTAACAAAGGGAAAGTTGAACAGAGTTAGTATTAACCAAGTTAACTTGGTTACCAAAGGGATTTTGTAGGTTCATAGTGTTAACCAAGCTCCTATTGGTTAACACAAGAAATCAATTCAGAATCAGTTTCTACTCAGTTGGGTCAGCTACCAAAGGATTTTCTTAGTTTAGCACATAAAGCTTAATTATTTTACCTATTGATTCTAGCTAACTATGGTAATGAATATTGGTTATTCTAATTTATATTTGAGCTAACTTGACAATCTAGAAGGTATAAGTAAAAGGTCAAGTTGTGATTTCAAAGTGTTTTATATGAAAGTTGAAGGAATTAGAAGAAATAAAGAGAGTGAAAGAAAACTTGAAGGATAAGCTGGTATCCTTGTGGAGTAAAAAAGTATTATTTGATAAGGAAGGATCAAGTATGAACCAAATAATCAGAAATTTAGTTGCATCTCAATCAGTTCATTTCATTGTTACTCTCTAACCATTGTAGCGGTGATTGAAAATCTCTTAATAGAGTTGGTTTAATAGCCATTTATAAATCCTCTAACAAGGTGGCAATTCCTTTGAATTTTTGTAAGCCCTCTTGCAAGGCCACTCCTAACAAGGTGATTAAATCCTTGAATAGGGTCACACCTATTAGTGTGTTTTGTAACCTTTAATAGGGTTGGCTTCTAATAAGGCTCACTTTAGAGAAGTAAAAAATAGTAACTAGTTGTATTTGATGGTTTTTCCCAAATTGAGTTTCCACATTAAATCCTAGTGTCTTACGTGTTCATGTTATTTCTTTTATGCTTGCAAGTAGACTACTAATAACATCTTAAGATCTGCTAAAGTAATACGCACTCTACATTTACTGAGTTACAACAATTTTTGTATGCTTACTGAGTATCAATAGTAATCAATTTTATCAGTCTATATTTTATTTGACATCAAAGGGATCTAGGATTTATTTTAGTAGTAACCAATTCACCTCTCCCCTCTGAGTTACTCCTCTTATATTTCCAACAGTTGGGTTCATGTTGACTTTTATATGAATTATGATGTTTATTGTTATATATGTTGTACTTTGCATACTAACAAAATATTGTAGGAATGTGGTCTACAATTACCTCCTAAGTCACTAAGAGAATTTATTGCAAATGTACTATGTAAACAAGATGATGAGTTCATTTATTATAAGACCATGTGTTTGAAAGGTTTCTATCCTCAATGTGGTGGTTTTCAAAAGTTGCATAGATGCCTACATCTAGATAGCACACATGAAATTGTTAAGATATTAGTTTCTCTTGGAAAATACAAATAAGTTATATATGTTATTAAAGATGGAAACTAACTAAAGAGGTGCGAATTAGTGAAAAGTGATGTATGAGTAGTTGATTTTATGAAATTATTTCAAGAGAAAATAGTTTATGACTACATAGGTCATACACATAGAGCTAGATGGTTAGATGAGCAATTCAAGTTGTGTAAGGACACTTTTCCTTTGGGTGCAACTGTGTTAGTTGTTGACTTTGCTAAAAACTATACACTAAAACCTTAAAATGAAGTGTAACCACTATATTACAACTCTATAAAAGTGTCAATTTATGTACACATAGCATTTATTCATGCACATGATAGCATAGAGGATGATAGAAAAATATTAAGAGAGTATCATTTCTATATCATTGATGATCAAAATCATTCATCAGAGTTTGTGCAAGGATGTTTTAGAATTTTTTATGATTATTTGAGGGAAAGAGATGAAAGATACAATCAACACATTATATGATCAGACAATTGCACCACACAATTCAAGAATGCAAGGATGTTCTATTGGTTGAGTACGATGCATGTGACAACCCCTATAAAATAGTAGAGAGCATTGTTATAAATTGTTGGCATTATGTTGTATTTTTCATTAGTGACAACACTTATTTGATTCTAAATGCTTGTCGAGCTCATCACTTAGTTTACAATTTATACTGAGTAGTCAGTGGCTACCTTGTAAGCTTAGCAGTTAAGCAATTCACACCAAGCATTCCTGAAGCTACCGAGTGAATGTACAGTTCAACTATGTTTACTGAGCTTATAGTAATCACCAAAAAAAATGGTTACTGAGCTTCATTTTATCTACTAAGTTATCAATTTACATGACATGAAGTCAATTTCTACCAAGGGATGGATGTGTAGTGTTCACCGAGTGAAGCAAGGTAAACTTAGTGTGTAGTATCTACCGAGTGACACTACATGTACTGAGTCACTAGTGGTCACCAAGTTTAGAACTACTTTGAATGATTTGTATGGAACAAGCCTTCACTTTGACTGAGTGCATGATGATGCCATGTAATGCAGTGGATGCCATGTATCAGAAGGTCACCAAGTTAGTTTAGTGAACCTGAGTTATTTACAATTGGGCTAACTTTGTAATGTGTAGTTCACTTGTGTTTTGGCCGACCTTGCAGTTTTGTAAATTTGAAAGGTATATATGTAAGGTGTATTGTAAGATATCATATATATGAAGATATATAGAAGTAATGTGAAGTATTTTTGAAGTACATGTGAAGGATTATTAGCAGCAGTTCAAGGAATATAGCAAGGTCAATATAGAGGCAGAAAAGGTATATCCATCACATAAGGTGATTAGTGCATAAAGGATCTTATTAGCAATTAGTTGTAAGTAGATCCACTATTTCATCTTAACTGTTAAATTAGTTTCTAAATCCTCTAACAAGGTAGACTTAGTACTCTTTGTACAAATCTCTTAACCAAGTGCATACTTCATTGTATGTTTGTAAATCCTCTAACAAGGTGGACCTAGCAGTCCTTTGTGCTCCTAACAAGGAAGATCACCAGAAGTGGTCAATGTAAGCCTTAACAGGCCAACTTTATGCTGTAATATTGAATTTTTGTGGGTATCATCCCCATCCCAATTTTACTTTCTATTTGGAAGCTTTCTGGGTCACCAAAATATTGTGCTCTTCTGTGTGATGAATATTTTATCTTTTAGTATTAATGCATGCTGTAGCATAGATTGATTTGTGGTAAATTTAAAAGGAAGAATTTTCAAAGTTATTGATTCACCCCTCCCCTCTCAGTAACTTGTCATATCTTGAATATTTCCAACAATTGGTATTAGAGCGTTGTGGTTCTCAGGATAAAATTTTGATAGCTTGAGCAAAGATCTAAGGACAAATGGAGACATTAAAACTTGATGAGGCAATTGAAAATGAAAAGATAGATCTAGAGATGGCCATAGCTCAACTCAAAGAAGCAAAGGAGCATATTTCCCAATCCTTGAAAAGAAGAAAGGAACTTGCAAGAAAAATGGATGACCATTAGTATGTTGAAGAAAAGATTGAAGACTTTTTCCCATCAAGCAGCTCAGATGAAGCTAATGAGGCAATCAAAGAACAATCCCTACAAATTTGGTTCTTTGTTGACGTGTCTTTTCTTTTATGTGAAAAAATTCTTTCCATCCAAAGGTTCTATCATGTGGAGAAAGAATGTTCCTATTTTGTATATGATAAATGAGTTCATTGCAGAAATGGATGTAAACTTTGACAATATAATGGACAATTATTTTGAAGACTTCAAAGAAAGAATGAACAATAGGTTCAGGATTCCTCCTAAACTTGTAGAGGATTATAAAGATGATGTATATTTCATGGTAGACTATGATAGTGTATACATTCAATTAGTCAGGCCCTGAGTTGCATGGGTGAAACCTCTCCCTTATGATGTCAATATTGATGAAACTAGGTACATTGTTGAAGCACTGGTAAATGAGCCTATAGATCCCAAGAAACTAGTCTTTGGCACATATGATGAGGCAAATGCCAAAATTTAATTGGAAATCAATCTATTTCAAGCAATCAACAAAGGCAAGAGAAAGATTGTTAAGATGAAAACTGCCACTGGTCCCATAATGCTTACCGAGGGAAAAGGACAAGATCAAGAAGAGGATCAAGAAGAAGAAGATGAAGAGCAAGAATTAGAAAAAGAGGTAGAGCTAGCTAAGAAGAAAGGGAGGGTTATCATTACTAAACCTCCAAAGGCTTCCACAATTTTTTTACCAGAAGAGGCAAAGGTAAAGGTGAAGTAATGTTTAGCAAGCCCCAACTTACCTTCCAAGAAAGGGTGAAATAGATTGAAGAGGGAATTGGCATGAAAAACTTCAAGGCTTTAAAGTTTGAAACTAGAACTGATGTCGAGAAGATGCAGATTAAGGAGTTGGTACACACCAAAATGGGAAAATGGAAGTATTCCCTAGACCAAATTGCTCCTTAGATCTCAAAAGAATTGTTAGAAGGATTGCAATCAAGATGGGAGTTAGCTGCATAGATAGCCAAGGACATCTATGAACAATCCTTGAGGAAACTATTGCCAAATCTTATTGAGGTAGAAGTAAAGGCAGAAATGAAGGTTAAATAATGATCAAATTCCACACATCTTTGATTTTAATTAAGGACATTGCGGATGTTGTGAGAGATGAAACAAACATGTGGAAGAATATCTATCATTTATATAAGCCTAGTGATGATCTAATTGAGATCAAGGATGATGATGGTGATAGTGATGATGAACAAGATGATAGCACTCCATGTGCTACTATTGATATTGAAGACTATCAAGCCTTAAGGGCTGATGATGAAGAGAAAGGGGAAGAAGTTGAAGAGGAAGACAAGGAGGAAGTGGATGAAGAAGATGATCCAATGAAGATTGCAACATAATTCATTTCTTCCCTTCCCCACTCTCCACCTAAGCCAAAAATATCATTAGGGTTGGAGTCATCTTTAGTAGGATTGATTGCATCTACATGAGAAATATCATCTACTCCTGCCACCTCACATCTCCAGGTATCTTCAATGGAAGTATCAGTTACTTGATCTACTAAGCTATAGCCCTCTTCATCGGCACTTGAGAAATCCATCATAGCAATGTCCACAGCTGTTAGTTCCACAATTATATCAACTTCTTCTGCACTATGTACAGTAAGTTTTCCAGTTCATTCTACAATTTTGTCTACCATAGCTCTAGCTGCACCAATTTCTATTCTAGTTAGTTCTTCAATTGTAAATATTCCAGCTTGTACATTACCTATTGGTACATCATTTTTGGGAGGCACATCAATTTTGGATACAGTTGTTACTTCTCTTAGTTTTCCTCTAGTTGGACCAATTCAAGTTTTTTCTACTAGTCAAACTACATCAACTATTGTTTCTATTTCTAGATCCAAGGAAGTAAGCACTGAAGTAAAAACAAAGACTCCTCTAAAACTTTTGCTTACTGGTAAGGCAATTGATGAGGATATAGACTTGGATAAAGAAATTTTTATCCTAAGATAGATTTGGACACTGCCTCAGCCAACAAAATGAGATTGGTCAGTCAGCTTTTAGAGCAAAAGGCAAGGCAAAAGCAACTAAGAGAAGAGAGGGATACAGAATTCACAATAATTGAGAATGCCAAAAATATAATTACTGAAGCTATAGGTGTTGATGTTGATCCATCTCAACACATTTTGTTACAATTAGAAGAGGTTGTAAATAAGTTCAATGAGGACACTTTTGGCCAAGAGAAGCTCATTGAAAAGGTAGAGAAGAAATTTGACAATAAGCTGCTTGAGCACATTGCTTAGCACATTGTAATAAAGCAGGTAGAATTATCCACAATTTTGAGCAACCTTGAACAATCCTTTACAAATGTAACATTACTTTTTGGCAAGCTTTGTGATGCTACCTAGTATACCAAGTATATTAAAGAAAAATTAAATAAGATTAATGTGGACATGAAAGCTAGTGCTCAAAAGTTATAGCTTTACCCTAGTTCAAGCTCATCACATCACATGAAGATGAAATTTTTTGTCAGAAATGGAGGTAGAGCCACTCAAAGAGGAAGGCAGGATCAGGTCTACACTAATTGACATCCAGAATATGATCCTTCTAGTTATGGACCAAATGTAGAAACATATTGCTTATTCAAAAATATTGATCCAAGACAACAATTTTTCAATAGTAGATCATATGATTGAACTTTCTGCAGAAGTTCAAGTGGCACTCTGCACCTGCAAAATTTTGCAAGATAATTGGGATAAGACATTGGCACTTAGATTCTATCACATTTTAGTGTCTCTATTTGAATTTATTGTATATACTCTTTGGCATTATTGTCAAAAAAGGGGGAGTATTAGATGAACAAGAAAAGAGAACAAGGGGAGTAAAGAGACTTGTGGAGAAATAAGGAAGAAAATAAATTGATATATGTACAGATAAAAGCTATGTATATATTATGCCATATGTATGGGGAGATATATAAGATATGTATATACAGTAGCTTTACAAAGATCAATTTTGAAAAATCAAAACCTGAATGTTAGTGAACATATGTTTTGGCTCATAAGTGTTTTTGTCACTAATGCCAAAGGGGGAGGTTGTTGGAATTATGTTTTATTTTTCATTAGTAAAAATACTTATTTGATTCTAAATGCTTACCAAGCTCATCACTTAGTTTACAGTTTATACCAAGCATTCAGTGGATACCTTGTAAGCTTAGCAGTTAAGTAGTTCACACCAAGCATTCTTGAAGCTACCGAGTGGATGTGCAATTCAACTATGTTTACCGAGCTCAATGTGTTTATCGAACAAATAATGGTTACCGAGCTTCACAGTATCTACTGAATTATCAGTTTGCATGACATGAAGTTAGTTTCTACTGAGTGAAGAAAGGTAAACTCAATGTGCAGTATCTACTGAGTGACACTACATCTATCGAGTCACCAATGGTCGCCGAGTTCAGAACTACTCTGAATGATTAGTATGGACCGAGCCTTCACTTCTATCAAGTGCATGACAATGCCATGTAATGTAGTGGATGCCATGTATAAGAAGGTCATCAAATTAGTTTAGTGAACCTAAGTTATTTACTATTAGACCAACAAGGTCAATATAGAGGTAGAAAAGGTATATCCATCACATAAGGTGATTAGTGCATAAAGGATCTTATTAGCAACTAGTTGTAAGTAGATCCACAGTTTCATCTTAAAAGGTGAATTAGTTTCTAAATCCTCTAACAAGGTAGACTTAATAGTCTTTTTACAAATCTCTTAACCAATTACATACTTCATTATATGTTTGTAAATCCTCTAACAAGGTGGACCTAGTAGCCCTTTGTGCTCCTAACAGGGCAGATCACTAGAAGTGGTCAATGTAAGCCTTAACGGGCCAACTTTATGCTATAGTATTGAATTTTTGTGGGTATCATCCCCACCCTAGTTTTACTTTCTATTTGGAAGGTTTCTAGGTCATCAAAATATTGTGTTCTTCTATGTGATGAATATTTTATCTTTCAGTATTAATGCATACAGTAGCATAGATTGATTTGTGGTAAATTTAAAAGGAAGAATTTTCAAAGTTACTGATTCACCCCTCCCCTCTCAATAACTTGTCATATCTCGAATATTTCCAACAATAAGTATGAGATCATGTTGTAAATGGAAAGAAGGCACAATAACAATAAGAAGATCATAAGAGGGCAAGAAGAAAAAAGGACTTGAAGGACAATATTGGAAGTATAGTACAAGGCCTAGAAGTTGAAAACAAAGACACTGAGAAGGAAAAGAGAGATGCGAATGAACTTTTGGCACATTGTTAAGAAATAAAAACGGAGATTTATGATCTCCACACTCCTACAAGACACCCTATGTGATATGGAGGTTCTTTGATGTGGATGGGTATATGGAGGATGAACTCACATCAGGTTCATTAGAAAAAATTTGGGTATGCTAGGAGCAAGATATGTTATGGGAATTGGATGGATTTGATGAATTTGGGAGGGTTTCAATGATGGTAGGAGATGGAAAGGTATTATTGTACTTTTAAGAATACCAATTAAGAAAAAATATTTCAAATCCAATGTATTATTGTAATTTTAAGAATATTTATAAAACTTTACGTTAGGTGTTCTTGCTCCTAGCCTCACACCTCTAGCAGAATGAGAACTATGTGGTGTTCTCATACCACTTGTTGCACCCTGCATTGCATATTGTTTGAACATATCAATCTAAAATGCTATATAATTTTTTTTTAAATTAATTAATTTTATGATATTTCTAGGTGATTAAATAATATCATGTCAAAACTCATGAGGTTCATTAGATGGGGTTTGCATAATGCTAGGAAAAAGATATGTGGATGGGAATTGGATGGATTTGATGAATGAGAGGCTTTCAATGATGATAGGAGATGGAAGAGAATCTATAAGTGGGTTGCTAGTGTCATACCAATTAAGAAACAATATTTTTAAGTCAATTTATTATTGTACTTTTAAGAATATTTAAAAAAGTTTACCTTGGGTCTTCTTGTTTCTAGCCTCACACCTCTACCAAAATGAGTACTCTGTGGTGTTCTCATACTGCTTGGTATACCCTACATTGCATATTGTTCACATATCAATCTAGAGTGATCTTTTAAAAATGTTTTTTTAAAACTTTTATGATATTTAGGTGATTAAATAATATCATATCAAAACTCAAACAAACAAACAAACTTATGTCCCCTATCCACTAAAGACCATCACCATCAAATCATCTATGAGAGTGAAATCCCCACCTCCATATGAATAACAAGTATGCCCATAATGTACACATGGCTAAGATGAAACTCCATCTTGAGATGCATCCATATCTATCCCATGACACATGTGCTAACAATTAAAAAAAAAATATTCATTGGGTCCCAAAGACGGTAATGATGCATGTGATGACAATGTAGGTGGCACAAGTGAGGATGACACTGGTGGTGCAAGTAACACAAGTGGAGATGACACTAGTGGTGTAGGTGACACAAATGGAGATGACACTAGTGGTACATGTGATGTTGATGGAGTTGTCATAGGTTGTGATGATCAAGGTGCCATAGGTGATGAAGATGAAGATGTCATATGTTGTGATGAACCTGGTGCCATAGATGATGATGATGGAGTTTTCACATGTTGTGATGACACTAAAAGTGTATCTAATGATGATCAGGGTTATATAGGTGAAGGAAAACCACCTAAATATGAGCCATGTTGAATGATAACTCTATGCACATAAATGATGTACTTGTGCAAATCAAAGATTAGAAAATGCAAACAATTAATTGGATTAGCACATATATATCAATAAAAAGCATATTCATGAAACATTAGAATGAAGACATAAATGATAGAAAATCCAAATATAATGAAATTGAAGAACAAAATATCAAATTAAGTCTTTCAAGAGCATCTCATGTCTCCCTAACTACAATGGCTAATTTTCTTTCAGATCAAGCATCTTAGTGACATCCTAGAATGGGATATTGTGGGATGAATATAAACTAAATGCAACATGTAATTATGATGATGAAAATAAAACATGATATGCAACTTAATGATGAAAACTAAATATGAAACTACATCAACTAAGGGAAAAGACAAGGTTGGTTATTCTACTTTAGCTCCTTTACATCTTTCTAGGTCAGAGGAAAACCAACTACATTATGCAAAAATGGATAGGGCAATGAAACCTTTTGAACGTAATTGTCAAATTCAACATAGGGGAGTAGGGGAATATTATGTTTCTCTATTTGATCCACCTATATCTCCCAAATCACATGGTAAACCATCTCCAATTGTGTTTCTTCAAATGTACAATCAATAATTTGTTAGAGGTGAGGCTTCACCAATTAATCTACCTATAGATAGTTCATCACCCACTACATTAGGAGGTTATAACCAAAGAGTTCAAAATGTTGATATTTCACCCTATCTCTTTGGTAAAGGTTTGATTTTGATGAAGAAGATGGGATACAGTGGGACAGGCCCATTAGGAAACAATAATGGCTTGGTAGAACCTATTGCAGTGAACTTTACATCCAATAAACTCAAAATAGGTGTGAGATATCTAGAAAATCAACATGTGGGAATAACATCTTATTCAAGACTACAACATTCCCTTGATTGGAAACACATACATGAGGGTTCTTCATTCAAATAAATTTGATCCCTAAAGATAAAGAAACTATTGAGAATTCCACCATAGATTCAAATGCTATGAATATGTCATTCTCAAATCTCCATATTACAAATGGAGATACAGAAGATGTTCAAAAATCTTCCCCAATTTCTATTCCCACAAATTTTGATAATCAAGGAAAAGCTCCAGAAATTAATGAGAGTGAAGATAAGGATGACTCTATTATCTTTGAATGAGATATGTTATCTGAAGAATCTACCCAAGATAAGGAATGTGTCACTATTCACATCTCTTGTTGAGAAACTATGCATGATCAAGCTTCCCTAATTGATTTAAATTTTAACCCTATCCTAGAGGATCCATAAGCCACTTTGGAATCATTTTTTAATCCTATACTACTTGAAACAACATATCAATCAAATAACTTACACGCTGAGGACCCAACAAAATCTCAGAGAAGGCAAGATAATGAGGAGTTCCCATTCCAAGCTTTGTTTCCACATTTTTTTACACAAGAGATCCAAGAGGAGTTTCATGAGTGGTTTCATGACCCTAGTTCTCTATATCATGTAGATGAAGCACACTATTGATTTTGATGATACAATGGTTGAGCCATCACATGAGGTTATGTCTTTAAACCTTGTGAATCTAGAGCATCACTTTGACCCGTTATCCTTACGCTATCCCAAACTCATCAATTGGGACACAACATCACCTCTTGAGCTACTCATTTTTTCCATAGACCAAGACATAAATTTGTACCTAAATGTAGTTGAACCATCTTTAAGACTTGGGTTAGGTGTTTGATTCATAGAGTAGGAATGTATCAATGATTCTAGCCATCAGAAAAGAGTAGAAAGATCTAGTAATCCAAGTCATCACATATTTGGACTAGATGCAAAAATAAATGAAATAAAAGATGGTGTATCTAATGATGAAAACCCAACTATGGCACCCAATGATAGAATCCTTGATACATTGCCTAACTATTCTGAGGAAAAGTCCTCCATTTTGATTGAGTCAACTAAAAGGTTAATATTGGAACACTAGACAATCCAAGATTATACATTTAGCAAAATCTTTATCATCTATTGAGAAAGAAGAATTTATTCAATTCTTGAAGGAAAGGCAAGTTAATTTTGCTTGGTCCTATGTTGACATGCCAAGTTTTGATCCAAAATTGACTTTACATCACCTCACATCACCTCAATATTGCACCAGGGGCAAGACTTGTAAAACAAAAACTCAGAAAAATGCATCTTCATGTAGCATTATTGGTCAAAGTAGATTTAGAAAATCTCCTTCAAACTCATTTTATAAGACCACTAGAATATGCTTCATGGATATCAAGTATTGTTCCTATATTGAAGAAATATGGTAGCATCTAGATCTGCATTGATTTTAGAGACTTAAACAAAGCCTTCCCTAAAGATGAGTTTCCATTACCCAACATTGACACCATAGTGGATATCATAGCTGGTCATGCCATATACTCTTTAATGGATGGATTTTCTTGTTATACTCAAATAATAATAGCTCTAGAAGAACAAGAAAAGACTAAATTTACTTGTGCTTGGGGAAAATTTTGTTGGAATGTTATGCCCTTTGGTCTTAAGAATGCAGGGGTTATGTATCAAAGAGCTATGACCATCATCTTTCATAATATGATTCACAAGCTAATGGAAGATTATGTGATGATATTCTATTCAAGTCACACTAAAGAGAAGAACATCTATCATTTTTAGCCCAAATTTTTACAAAAATTTAAAGATTCAAAGTTGGGCTTAATCCGAAGAAGTGCAGCTTTGGAGTTAAGTCTAGAAAATTGTTGGGCTACATTGTTTTAGCTAAAGGAATTGAAGTTGATCTAGAAAAGGTGAAAGAAACTATAGAATTGGAAGCACCTACAAACCTTAGCAAGTTAAGATCCCTACAAGGATTACTCTAGTCATTATAAAGATTTATTTCCCAATAGGATGAAAAATGTAGTCTTTTTACTCATCTTTTCCATAAAAACATAGTCTTTCAATGGAATGAACAATGTGAAGCATCTTTCAATTTTCTCAAACAATATTTGATGAACCCACCCATTCTGATGTTGCCTATTCCAGGAAAACCATTATTACTATACATTTCAATAAATGATAGGTCAGTAGGGTCACTTTTGGCACAAGAAGATGATCGAGGAAAAAAAAAGGCAGTCTACTACATTAGTAAAACTCTAGTGAGCTATGAGCTTAACTATACTGGTATAGAGAAAGTATGCCTTGTCATAGTTTTTGCTTCTCAAAAATTATGCCATTATCTCCTAGCATATAAAGTCAAACTTATTTCCAAAATAGATCCATTGGATCACCTTCTTAGTAAATCAGCATTGATTGGGAGGTTAGCTAAGTGGGTGATGATTCTGAGTGAATTTGACATTGATTATGTTAATAGAAAAGCTATCAAGGGGTAGGCTATTGCGATCGGTTGGCCAAATCACCTTTAGAGGGGTTTTATCCCATAGAAGTAGAGTTCCTAGATGCACACATTCTCCTATTAGAACTAGTAACATGGAAGTTATACTTTGATGGTTCTTATACACACCATGGTTCAGGGGCTGAAGTTTTTTTTGTCACCCCTCAAGGAATCACTATACACAAATCATACAAGCTTTTATTTCCTTGCACCAAAAATATGGCCAAATATGAAGCTCTAGTACTTGGCATTAAGTTAACACTAGAATGGAAGATAACAAAAATAGAAGTCTATGGTGACTCTCAACTCATTATAAATCAAGTCAATAATGTCTACCAAACTAAAGATGACAAATTGCTTCCATACAAGTAGATGGTAGATGCACTAAAGGAATGTTTTGTCACGATTATATTTGAGCAAATTCCTAGAGAGAAAAACAAAGCTACAAATGCTATGGCTAATTTGGCTTCATTACTTCAATTACCAGATCAAAATCAATGTTATGAATTCCTTGTTGAAGAGGTGGTTCAACCTGCATTTTCCCTACCTAAATCACACTTTATTTGCCTTATCGATGCTTTAGAATCACCATGGTATGGTCCCATTTATACCTACCTTAGAGACAACATTTTACCAAACTATCAATCTTGAAACCAAAGATGAAAATTTATATGACAAGATTCTCATTATACTCTTATAGCTGAAACATTGTATCATAAAGGTCTTGATGGAACTTTGTTTAGGTGTCTAGAGAGTGAAGAGTCTAAAACCACTATGCGAGAGGTACATAAGGGAATTTGTGAGTCACATTCCAGCAAGATTACTCTAGCCAAAAAGATACTTAGAATGGGGTACTTTTGGCCAACTATGGAAAAGGATTCTATTAACTTTGTCAAGATCTATCAAAAATACCAAATTCATGGTAATCTGATTCATGCACCAGCTCAAGAACTTCATCCTTTGTCAACACTGTGGCCATTTTACCAATGGGGTTTTAATCTAATCGGCATGATACATCCCCATTCCTCTAATGGACACAAATGGATCATTACAATAACATAATACTTCACCAAATGGGTAGAGGTAGTGTCACTCACCAATGCTATAGGAAAGTAAATTTCTTTGTTTATCCTTAATCATATCATCTGTAGATTTAGTGTACCTCATGCAATCTTGACAGATAATGCCCTATACTTCAAAAATCAACTTGTTGATGAACTATGTGATAAATTCCACACAATTCACCATTCACCATACAAATAAAAACATCATTAACATCTTGAAGAAGATTGTTGATAATTTTGGTAGAGATTGGCAGAATCAGCTAAATGCTACACTTTGGGCGTATCGCATAAGCGTGGGGACTCCTATAGGAGCAAGACCATTTTCCTTGGTTTATGGAAGTGAAGTAGTCTTACTATTAATGGTTGAAATGCTCTCCCTAAGAGTCACCTTACATGATGTAATAATTGATGAAGACTATAGGGTAGCTTGCCTCAAATAGTTGGAACTTTTAGAACACCAAAGTAGGGCTTATGATCACCTCAAAGTGTATCAGAACAAGCTATCCAGACATTATAACAAGAAGGTCAAAACACATGTCTTTCAAGTTAGAGATCTAGTTCTCAAAAAGAATCTGAAAAATCACACTAATAGAGAAAATAAAGCAAAGTGGAAACCTAATTGGATAGGACCCTATTTCATTATTGAGTCATTCAGGATAAGAACATATAAGTTGGCAAATTGTGATGGTGAGGAACTATAGGAACCCCTCAATAGCATCTATTTGAAATGTTTTTATGCTTAGTAATGTTATTCTCTTGTATAGCTGAAATAGATCTTGAAAAATGAAAAAAAAAAAAACAAATTAAAAATCCTTTGTTCCACCTATTTGTTGGATCCCCACCAATCCACTTGTATGCTCTTAAATGATGTACCTGTGCAAATCAAAGCTTAGAAAATACAAATGATTAATTGGATTAGCACATATATATCAAAGAAAAGCATATCCATGAACCATTAGAATGAAAACTTAAATGATCGAAAATCCAAAGATAATGAAATTGAAGAAAAAACTATCAAATTAAGTCTTTCAAGAGCATCTCATGTCTCCCTAACTACGATAGCTAATTTTCTCTTAGATCAAGCATCTCAATGACATCCTAGAACAAGATATTGTGGGACAAATATGAAACTAAATGCAATATGTAATTATGACGGTGAAAATGAAAAATGATATGCAACTTAATGATGAAAACTAAATATGAAAACTATGGAATAAATAACATGAAACTATGAAATGAACTTGAAATGCCTATAATAACAATGCATGAAATTGGATTTTTCTCACAATACTCTAGAATGCTTTATAACAACAATGCATGAAGACTTCCTCTTTTCTCTAGAAATGCCTTGTATTTATAGATTTTTCAAAGAACTTGGGGTAAGGTTTTGTTTTTACCAAGGGTAAAGGTTAAATAATAAAATAATAATATCCATGAACCCATTTTGAATAAAATATTCATTATGGAGAATCCACTCAATTATTAAATTATTATTTGAATAAAATATTAATATCCATGAGACCCACTTTGAGTAAAGTATTCATAATGGAGAATCTTACTCAATTATAATAATATCCATGAGATCCACTTTGAATAAAAGCATTCATAATGGAGAATCCCACTCAATTATAATAATATTCATGAGATCCACTTTGAATAAAAATATTCATAATGGAGAATCCCACTTCAAATATACTAATATCAATAAAATCGACTTTGAATAAAAATATTCATTATGGAGAATCCCACTTAAAATATTAAATTATTATCTTGGGTCTATTTTGAATAAAATATGACTTTCATGATTCCACTTTGATTAAAATATGATTTTGGAGATATTTGAATATACAATTAATTTTTGAGGATAAATGCCCATTTTAATTTCTTAAAAATTGAATTTCATGTGAAAATTTCAAATGGGTTCAAATAGTTGATTAATTTGAATTTTTTATTTAAATCAAATTTGATTGATTTATCCTCAATTCTCCAAAATACATATGATTTTAACCTTAAAACCCTTGCTAATTTGATGAAAGGCCTGATTAAAAGATGTGCCCAATTTTAGGTGTGTACAAATGCCCCTCTTTGAACTAATATGCATAGAATATTGGCTCAAAGAATGCTCTTGAATCATTTTGGTTTTGATCCAAGTTGAAAAACCTAATGTTTGATGATTTGAAGCAAAAAAAAAAAACTTGGATGCCCCGGTTTGATTGGCTGGAGTAGAATGGATTGAATGGTTGAAGAAATTGAAAGAGAAACTTAGATGGTGATGGTTGATATTGATATTTTTCCCCCTCATAAATGAAATTGGAAAAATCCAATTGTATTTCTAAAAAATGATGATGAAAAGACTATAGAACATGATAAGAGTGGGTGTGTTGAAGAACTGGATCACACAAAAACTTGAAATAACATACTATTGTAATCATCAAGTGATATGGAAGATCAATCAGAGAGGTCAAACAGATGAAAAAGTCCCATCTCAGGATTTAGAGTTGGGAAAACTAACATCTCCTGGATCAAGAGATAGAGTTGGACAAATGACGGGTTCATCATAGAACCATTAGCTAGATAGCTAGATGTGGTTGACGTAGATTGATGTAGGATAGTCACTTGCAATGAAAAACTGATGTAATTTTTTAGAATTTAATTCAAATAAGCTCATGGAGGAAAATTCAGGTGCTCTAGTGCAGATATTGCACATAGCAGAGATTAAATCTGAGTTGGTAGATTTTGATGAATCTAGTTCAGACAAGGGTTTCATCAATGAAACTAGAGAGAAGGCAATGCTTTATCAAATGCGAATAGATGGGGTGGATGCAATGGATTATATATTAGCATGGTAGAAATAGGAGAGAATTCCAATGAATGAGGTGGCACCAATCATATGAGGTATGTGATGAAAAGATGAAGACATGGGTGCCTTTAAAGAGAAAGAATTTATATATCAAACATAGATTGTTTTGGTGCCCCTAGTGATAGGATCAAATTATGACAATGGATAAATTGTTCTGATTGAGTATGGATGCACCATTGGGTTTGATGATGAATTGGGGATAAGGGATTTTAATTGGACACATCGGTAGATTGATGATGTCACTGTTGAGCAAGATAGTTTCTTTGATATAAAGTGTCCTTGGGGTCATGAATAGAGGGTAAACCTCAAACTTAATACCAAACCTTTGAAAATAACTTTTGGATGAGATAATACAAGAACTGAAGGAATGAAATGCAAACCTAGGCAACATGAAATGTGATACAAACCTAAGTTATGAAATGCAACTAATTGACACTTTTTGTGAAGAGATGTCTTTTAATTATCATCATTGAGCACTAAAAATATGATATAGTACAATTACCACTGGTTCAACCATAGAAATTTGAATACTTTATCATTCTAAGAAAATAAAAATAAAACTATATATAGGAAAGAAAACTATTTACATTATGTACAATATTGATAACACTACAAACATAAAACAAAGATAAGACCCATGATTTCATCCTGGCATCTCTAGTCTTAGACATCATCGAGTCACTAGAAATCATTGCATAAGAGAAAATAAGCATTTTTCAATCCCTTGTAGTTGTGGTTGTGTGCGAAGCAAGTGTAATATATATTAATTTGTACAATAAATGGGAATGTGGTCCCCACTTGGAAGAATAAAAGTTGTGATAAAAATAGTGTAAGTATTTATGTTTGTGGATGCACATTGGATTTGACTTAGTGTACGACAGCTCACAAAAGGTGTTGCATTTAGAGTGTTTGTTAAAGTGTATCTGGTGTTAGCATGTGTGGATGACAAGTAGAAGTGTAGATGGGAAGCATCTTTTGGAAGAATCAGTATTGTCGTGCAACTATCAAAAGGCATTATGGTCTCAAGTGGGAAGATAAGGTTAGTTGTTGTCTGATTGTTATATGTCATGAGATATGCAAAAGTCAATTAGAGTGGCATTATTGCATTTCATTTGTGAAAAAGATAGTAGACAACTCACCTACTCCCAATAAGTCGATAGCGTGTAGCAGAAGGTATTGAGAGTTTATTGTCATAAATAGGTGAGTGATACCCATTGATATCATAGTGTATTTGAGTGACTAAAAAACACAAGAGAAGCTTGAGCAAATAATTGTCTATTTGAAAATAGCAATGGTAGATTGACAAGAAAAATCACAACAAGAGTATTAGATGGGAGAAGCAAATCTTGGAGGATGGGTGGACGATGATAGTGATAGTGTGGTTGATAGAACACAATGGAGAAAACACAAAAGAGAAAAGCATAGCCAATCACAAGTAGGTAGAGCATCCTCTCATCAAAATGTGTGTCGATGTGAACAAGAAGCCATAGAGGTAAGTCAAGGTGAACTGACCTAGGATCCAATAAAAGAAAATGAGGAGGATCCTACCCTACTGCAGATGTTATCTAAAAGTACAACGTAGATAGTAGGGAAAAATGAGAAAGTGGAGGAGACTAAATCTCTAGGTGATGGGATGCAACTAGAAAATAGAAATGTGTGTGTCTGCTTTAGTGATAGCCAGCTAGAAGATCAAATGCCTATAGAAAAGGCTACCCTAGTCATTGAGAAAGGAACTATGGTGAAGATAGTAGCATCACCATTTTGGTGTGGAAAGAACATCTTGGGGGGAATGATCAACTTATCTACAGAGAAAGTGAGTAGTTCTATTATGTCTTCATTTCATCCTGTCAAAGAAGCATAACCTAGTATTTTCTTGCAACTAGTTCATGATGTATTTGTGGCAATGGAAATAGAGATAAAGAAAGTGTTCGTGGTAGAGATAGAGCAGGCTGATAATGTAGAGAAATATGCAAAGTTCTTTCGAGGTTTGATTGAGACAGCCCAAGAAGATGGAGCATGCAAGGAAGAAAAATGGGTGGAAGCAATGTTGGCAGCAGAATGAGTGCAAGTAGAGACTGTAGAGGCATCTCTAGCAGTAGAGTGGGCATCAATGGAACAAATTTGCAATGAGATGGTGTTGTTATGAGCTCAGGTGGAAGCATTTAGAGAAAATATGGCAAAGACTAATGCCATAACATATTGATCACAAGATCAATTAAATGTTGCCAATGAAAGGATCACCTACTTCATGAATCAAATGCATGAAGTAAAGCATGAGAGGGAGTCTTGGAAAATGACTATGAATACATATAAGGTAGAATGAGACATCACTCAGCAGGAAACAATGCTACCTAGGGTAGCGAGACTATGGTTAGATATGAATGAAGTCCAAGAGCAGTTAGAGAAGCTTGCACAAGAGGCGGCATA
This sequence comes from Cupressus sempervirens, assembly GCA_028749045.1. Classification (NCBI taxonomy): domain Eukaryota; kingdom Viridiplantae; phylum Streptophyta; class Pinopsida; order Cupressales; family Cupressaceae; genus Cupressus; species Cupressus sempervirens. The sequence goes on along the minus strand of CM053792.1, from coordinate 819,235,082 downwards.
TTACATGGGAATGTAATAGTTCAAATATTGGTGCAGTAAAAATAGGAGAGAATTCCAATGAATTAGGTGGCAGCAATCTTATGAGGCATGTGATCAGAGATGAAGGCATGGGTGCTTTTAATGAGCAAGAATTTACAGATCAAACATAGATTGTTATGGTGCCCTTAGTGATAGGATCGAAGGATGAAAATGGATAGATTGTTCTAATTAAGCATCGATGCGCCATTGGGTTTGATGATGAATTGGAGATAAGGGACTTTAATTGGACACATTGGTAGACAGATGATGTTTCTTCTAAGAAAGATAAAAAAAATTTATATCAAGTGTCCTTGGGGTCATGAATAGATGGTAAACCTCAAACTTTATACCAAACCTTTGAAAATAACTTTTGGATGAGGTAAGACAAGAAGTGAAGGAATGAAATGCAAACCTAAGCAACATGAAATGAGATGCAAACCTACGTTATGAAATGTGACTAATTGTCACTTTTATGAAGAGATGCCTTTTAATTATCATTATTTAGGACTAAAAATATGATATAGTACAATTACCACTAGTTCAACCATGGCAATATGAATACTTTATCATTCTGAGGAAACAAAAAGAAAACTATGTACAGGAAAGAAAACTATTTACATTATGTACAATATTGACAATAAATTACAAAATTGTAGTATTTAACAAACACTACAAATAGAAAACAAAGAAAAGACCCATGATTTCATCCTAGGGTCTCTAGTCTCAAACATCATCAAGTCACTAGAAATCATCGCATAAGAGAAAATAAGCATTTTTCAATCCTTTGTAGTCACGGTTGTGTGTGAAGCAAGTGTAATGATGTTGTGACTTTGTGTATCTTGTGGTAGGAAGTATTTGTCCAAGTTGATTGTGGTGGTTCATGGAATATGTTGATGTTTTTGTGATTTTTGGAAAATGTTTTAAATATTTTGGGAATTTTTGAAAAATATTTAAATGTTTTTTTATTTTTGATGAATATTTGGACATTTTTGGAATTTTTGAAAAATATGTGAATGTTTTTGAAATTTTTAAAAAGTCTGTGAATGTTTTTAGAATTTTTGAAAAATATGTGAATATTTTTGTAATTTTTTGATAGATTTTGAATTTTTTGTTATTTAAAAAAAAATGTTGGAAAGGTTTTAAATCTCCATAAAAGTTGGAACAATATGATCCATAGAGGAAGGAAAACCTTTACTGATATGTAGGGAACTAAATATCTGTGTGGGCTTGTAATGAAAGATGAGTAGAGATTTGCATAACATTTTGAGGGTCTTGATATGTAAGGCATAATTTTGTGTATATTAATAGCCTTTACAGACAATTACAAAGCCAACATTGGGATGTTTCTCTAGCTGTGTTTTGAGATGGATACTCTCAAGGACTATGAAAAGGTGTTTGGGGGCCCAAAAAAGGCATTTGGGCCTAAAAAGGCTCTTGAGGGGCCTAGAAAAGGTGCTAGAGGGGCCTGAACAAGGTGTTTGGGCCCAAAAAAGGTGCTTGGGCCTCAAAAAGGTGCTAGAGAGGCCTGAAAAAGGTGTTTGGGCCTAAAAAGGCACTAGAAGAGCCAAGTTCTCACACTTACGCATACTTATTCTATGCCCCCGGTTGAGTGAGGATGAAAGAGTTTGATAGATATCTGGGCTTTCGAGATAATATTGATATATTTGTTGAAAGGGGTGAGACCAATCATGGCCAGTGCAACATAAACAAGTCTAATGATTCATTGGGAATTGTTGTTCGTGACAAGAGGAAGGAAAATGGGACACCTCTTGTGCTATTCTCATTGTGTCAGATTTTCCAAAGCCCAATGAGATGCTTTAGGACATAACTACGTTGCTTCTTAATATCAGTGATGCATGTTGGATTCAAATATTTCATGTCCTATTGTATAGCCTATTTGAGCTAAAGTGAGCCACGTTTGACAGGAATTTTGAGGTGTTGTTAATTTTTTTTTGAGCTTTCATGGTTATGTTTGGCAATTATGACCCCCCTTTTGAATGGTTTTGGCAATTTTTGAATTTTTTTGATAAATTTTGGCAATTTTTTATTTTTTTTGATAATTTTCACTAATTTTTGAACTTTTTTTGATAATTTTTGGCAATTTTTTAATGTTTTTGATGTTTTTAATAATTTTCAAATGTTTTTGACGATTTTTAACAATTTTTGAATGTTTTTATGATTTTTAGCAATTTTTGAATGTTTTATTCTAGGGTGATACATTGTGAAAGAAAAATTGAGCATTTTTATTGATTGATATCAATATTTGCACTCACAAATTTCTTCTTCTCTTACTAATGTTGATGTTCAAAGAGTTTTTATTGATAACTTTTGATCGTACATTAGAGATAGAAATTCCTATCATTCTCATAGTTTTCTAAATAAATTCATGAATATTAAAATTCATTGAGTCATTATGACAACTTTTCATCCATGACTCAAATTGATAAATCCAAAGAGACTTTTCAAACTTATAGATCCTTTGCAAAATTATAATAAAATTAATATGCATTCTTCTAATAAAATTAAAATTCAATTTTCACCTACAACTCCTCCTACCATGGTTACTATTAATAGTAAACCAAAGAATTGAGACTTTACATGAGTTTATGATTCCTTGCATTCTATTATGCTTTAGTTGTTAAACACCAAATTGATCAAACATCCCCCACTCATCTCCTTGATACTTCGAAACCTTTATCTATTTCTACTTAACCCAAAGGCAGTTTGTAATATCATCATACTCCTAGACATTATAATCAGTTATCTATACATATTAGAAATGAAACTCAAGATCTCAATGACGTTATGTATGATATAAAACCAATATGTAATGTATAGATTCTATTAACCTATTCTAAACACAAAATTTGTGCATTATATGTACTAGTTATTAGGGTTGTAGGATTTTGACTCGACATGTGTCTAGGGTTAATCTATAATAAATTTAAAATTAAAGAAGTTATTCCTAAATATGGAAACATGTGTAGACCTCTTATACACTATTGAAAATTTGACCTAACTAGCCTCTATATAAGGAGAACGACTAGATCTAAATGTGCTAACCAAACTAGTATCTTGAGTATTCTATGTAGTAAGAATTGATAAAAATATTTTTAAAAACATAGCTTCAGTATAACTATAATTGAAAAGAAAGAAGTTAAAAATTAATCTATTTCAACAACTTAACAATTTTTCATGCAACCTTAATAGAAACTATGACAATTACATTAGAGGATTATTTTGTGGATATTTATCCATTATATATTCTATTATGGGATTAAGTTTAGGCATATTTGAGCATCAATATTAATTTTCCCTTAAATTTAATCTAATTTAACTAGATGGAGATGTATTAGTTTGGATAGATTCTTCTCTCTATTTAGCACGTACAAATGAAATTTGAACATAAATGAGTTGAATTCACACTTTTAGAATTAATTTCATAATTTTGAATTTAAGAATGAATTGTAATAAATAAAAGTGCTATAAACCCAATTTATGAATTAATGCTACTAAAAAAATTACTAATAGATAAGATTATGTCTCAACTAATCCTTGAAAAGGATATAACAATTATTGTGCACATTATAAACCCTTATCGTTATCCAAAATAGAATGAAGGTCTCATAAATCTACATCTTGTGTAAACGTCTTTTTTTCATTCATATTTTAATGTTCCACATTTGAAATTTCAAATTAGATGCATTAAACTAATAATTTTTTTTTTTAAAATTATTTCTCATAGAGAAGGACATACGAACTAATCTACCCACGATAACCTTGTGAACTATGTATGATAGAGTGAAGGCCGCAAAAATCTGCATCCTGTCATTAAATGTGCAAGATCATAAGGAGTGAGAGCCACATAAATCAACATCTTCATAAAAACATTTTTGGGCAGGCCAAATCACTCTATCAATATACAGCTGAATATCTAATTGCAATTAAGCAATGGATTAGAACATTAATAGCTGCGTCTTAGTTATGGAAAACATCTATAAAATGTAAGAGAGGCCAAGGAAAAATGTACGCCAGGAAGCTCTACTCTGTCTGCTAAGTAAGTAACGGCCTTAAGTTGGTGTGCCTTCTTAATATGGTGAATTCACCAAACTTGTTTGAAGCTTGTGAAAGTGGTGAAATAGCCCAAGCCAAAAAACTTCTAAAACTCAAAAAATATGCAAGCTTAATTTTTTTTTAACTCAAAATTGAGTCATTGTTTTTTTTAACTTTTGAAAATAATTTTTCTTAATTTAAATAATGATTTATAATAAAATAATAAATTTTAATAGAATTGAAGGGAGGAATTTGAATTTCACATAGTTTATTTTAGTTTTCTTAATTTTCATTTTCTATTTGTAGTATATTTCTCTTTTCCATCTTTTATGGAATAAATAAGCCACATCTATGGACAGGATGAAGTAAGGAAATAACTTGCATTCCTTTGTTATCTTACTTTGACTTATTCATTTATTTCCTTTTTATTCCTTCTAAGAACTTTCTCCCACTCCTTACACCTCCACAATATTTTTTTCTTATTTGTATTACCATTTTTACTTATTTATACTATTATCCATATGCTTATATCTTTATATATTCTTAGCATTCTCAACCTGCCTTACCTTTTATCTTTTTTTCACCTCATGTCATTCTTAATTTTTGACTATTTTTCTTTTTTTCATCTCAGTTTTCTTCTTCTTCCCTTACTTTGACTTGATGTATATTTATAATATTTTGCCCCTCCCTACCCCTCCACTGTATTTTATACTATTATTAGTTTCCTCTCACTCTGGTTCAGATGGCTTAAACATTACAGTAACCGCGGTTTGGTTGCAGGCATAAGAATGGATATTCTAATAGCAATTATTTTTTGGAATGGGTATAAAGCTCATTTTAGAAAGAAAATGAGAATATGTATTTCTATTTTCTATCCCAATTGACTAATAGAAAACGTATTCCAAATTTTGTGAATTGAATTTTTAGCATATTATCTTGTTTGTTTAATGATATTAATAATCATGAAACAAAATTAAGATGTAAATCCTTTGTGCGCAGATTGTGGACTTGTAACAGCGAGGGGAAAACGCCGCTGGACGTAGCGAGAGAAGTCACAGAATACCACGAGTCTTTCAGGATTATAAAAAAGCTCACAGACTATCCACGTAAAGATTCCAAGCCATTCATGTACTGCGCGCCAGAGGTGAGCCAAGAGAAACACAAGAGAGCCACAAATATGGTCGACAGATCCTTCGCTGATAGGCGCAATTAGTGGTAGCAGCATTGTTGGCCACCATTCCCGGCGGTTCCTACTCGGATTCTAACGATCCCAACCGAGGGACTCCCATCTTCCTAGGCTATTATATGTTTAAGCTCTTTATTATAATCGATTGCAGAGCTTACAACAGAGGACAAGATGTTCTTCATGATCCTCAATACTTTGCTCACCTGCTTCAGCTTTGGATTCATCTCTTGCGGTTTTATGGCGCATAGAGATTGGATCCTGGCCTGGGTGATCTTGGCTGTTCTGTTGTTTATTGATTGCTGTGGGACATTGGCTTCTTTCCATCAATTGGCATTGTTTGCTGTTGGGCGAGCAAGATTCCATCGCTTGTGCGGTGTACCTCGTCGACTCGATGATTTTATTGAATATGTGTGGGAAGTAGCAGAACGTTGCGGTGTTCTCAACATTATCCGCAGAGTTGATGACATTTCCCATGATGCAATGGAAGGAGAATCTGGTTCGCCTTCCAACAAAGCAGGGGACGGGAAGCATGATGAAGATGAACATGAACATGGACAATACAACTGCTTATGCTCTTCTTCACCGTGCCTCCGCAACGTCGCTCAATCTGTTTAGCTCTCAACATCCCACACTGAACACATCTAGATGGCTTTGTTTACAAATTTGTGGTATGTCTATCTCGTATTGTAGGTCATGTGACACTACTATACTTTCCACACTATCATGTATAATATTATGTACAATACAACTGCTTATGCTCTTCTTCACCGTGCCTCCGCAACGTCGCTCAATCTGTTTGGCTCTCAACATCCCACACTGAACACATCTAGATGGCTTTGTTTACAAATTTGTGGTATGTCTATCTCGTATTGTAGGTCATGTGACACTACTATACTTTCCACACTATCATGTATAATATTATGTTTGTAATGTGTTTTTTATAGGTAATGGGTAGAAGTCTAGATAAGAGGCTTACAAGTTATCATTATGTTGTAGGTTCTTATTTTATGTTTGTAATATTAAAGTTCATGTATATAAATATATAGTAAGTAGCTATGATTGATATGGTTTTTTCTTCAATAGATCCATTTGGTTGTTGGAATATGATTTGAGAATTGGCATTCGGAATCATGTTTTTGAGATTTTGGAGCTTGAAATTTAGATTGGAGTTTTGGGAATTTGATTTGGTACTATGCTTCACCAAGAAGTTATATGAGAATACACATTTCCTCTGTTTGGTTGCACATTTCTAGAATTGGAATAGCAACTAGAATAAGCAATTTTCTTTTAACATGAATAAAATGTATCTTTAATATATCATTTTGGTGTAATTTAAAATGTGATTTAGAGCACTGTTGATTGATGAGCATGGACAATGATGATGGCTAACACAAAATTGTAAATAGTTAAAATAGGTATTGATATCACCAATAACACTTACTCAGACAGATAGGAATCATAATATACTTTTGTGAAATCAACTCCAAGTTGAAGCTATGCCCCAACTGAAGATGACTCCAGCATCTCTATAGTCGGATTGTAACCTTTTTTTAATCTTGGGAATACCTTCATTAACTGCCTTAACGTACTCAATTAGATCCTTTGAATGGTGTGCCAAAGGCGCCATGTATATCATTTGCCCTCCATGTTTCATCAGCACTAGTTGTAGCATTCCACAAATCATTTCCCCTTTATGAAATTCATATTCCCCACCCACAACATCTCAATGAATGAATATTAAGGTTTTTAATCATTCATGTGAAAATTACCTTGTCGAAGGCCTTGAATATGTCTATGCTTGGTTGATGAATGGTGCACACAACAATCCTTCTTGTGCCAATAATGTTGCAGACTGTTAGCATAACAATTGCAACTATTCTGGCATACAAGCTTGATGTTGGCTAGTCCATGAATATAATGAATGGACTCACCACCAATTCTACTGCAAATTTCAACCTTTTCTTTGTTCTATCGAAAGCTCCCTCATCTATTGAGAATTGTGTCTCAACCTTGCAAGATTTTCCAGAAAATTCTAAAATTTGTTTGTGGCAATTCTCCACATGTTTATGTGTTTGAAAAAGGTGTGTGAGTTGTTAAAAATATGCCTTGTCCTTAGTAGAATATAGGAGGGTCATTTTTAGATTATAAACAACTCATTGTATGACTTTTATGGAGGTCTAAACTAGAGGAAAAAATTATGGATGGAAATGTTATTTTAACTTGGTTATTTTTCCATCTTAGAGTTACAAATGACAAGTGAGTAACATGTGGCATGGTTGGTTTTCCCATGGTTTTGTAAAACCACAAATGGTTTCCAGGTTGTAAATCACTATAAAAGAAGGGCTTGGGGAGATGTTTGGATCATCGACTTTAGTTTCCAAGACTGGGTGCTAGAAGGAGTCTCTTTGATTTTGAGTTGTGGTGATGCTCTCCTATAAGAACTTGCATTTTAAGTATATTATAATATTCTTAATTTGATAATACATTGTGTGGGTTTTGGAGGGTGGGGTTTTTCTCCCTGAAGGGTTTCCCCATAGTAATTATTGTGTTATATATTTATTGTTATATTTTATTTATGTGTGTTTATTTGTCCATTGAAATCTCTATAATAGTTAGCAGAAGGTGCATAATTGTCCTCTCAAGATTAGCGTAATTTTGCATACCTTTTCTTCCTTACAAGTGGTATCAGAGTCTAGCTAGTTTTGATTCTATTTGTTCGATACAAAGCTTTTTGAGTTAGTCAAAGTTTGAGTGGGAGCTTGTGCAGAGGTTTTCATTTTTGTGTTGTAGGATTGCAAAGATGGAAAGCATATCAAGGAGGATTGATGTAGAGAATTTTTTAGCACAAACTTCGAGATGTGGAAGCTAAAGATGGAAGCTTTATTGATTGATTAGGATCTATAGGATGTGATTGATGAGAATAAGTAGAGGCCTGTAGATCCGACTTCGCCCATATAATATGATGTGACATATAGAAAAGCTAAAGGTCTTATCAAATTGTGTCTTGCAGACTCAATTCTAATAAATGTCCATGAAGAACCTAATGCGAGGAAGCTTTGGAAGAAGCTAAGTGAGATCTATCAAGAAAAATCACTTGTGAACTATATTTTCTTGAGGAAGACGTTGTATTATTTGATAATGGAAGAAGGTGGAGGGATTTTTTAGCATCTTCAAATTTTTACTATGTTGGTGACTTAGTTGACCTTCATTGGGGTGTCAATGGATGAAGAACAAAGGTACAAAATATTACTATGTTTGTTTCTAGACTCATGGGATAGCCTTGTCATGGCCATATGGAGCACTTTAGTTGTATTGAAGATGGAGGATGTTGTTGGTTCTTTACATTATGAAGAGATGAGATGGAAGATCTCTTTGAATGCCAAAGAAGATTTGAGTTTTCAAGGAAGACCAAAAAAAAGAGGCGAGAATAAAAAGCAACATGGCCATTCTAAGTCCATGAATAAGAGGATATCAAAATCTCCTAGTAAGTCTAGGGCAATCTACTATAACTATGGCAAATCTAGGTACTTTTGAAAGGACTACAAAGAGAAAAAGAAAAAGAAGAAGAAGAAACAAGATTCCAATTTTGAGACCAAGAAGGAAGATGGAGATGCTTTCATCATAGCCTTGGACACTCATGTAGGTGACAATGCATGGTTAATAGTTTCCACATGACTCAAAATAGAAACTAGTTTAGTAAGTATGAATATTTTGATGGTAGTAAGGTGTATTTGAGTGATAACTCAGTTCTTGATATTGTTGGCCGTGGAAGTATTCGTGTGGAATTTTTTGATGGTAGAATTAGAATATTTGATGGTTTCTTGCATATCATAGGACTAGCAAGAAATTTATTAGATGTTAGAAAACTAATAGATGCATGTGTGCATGTACAATTTTCTAAAGGAGGTGTGAAAATGGTGAGAGGTGCTATGGTAATAGCAAGTGGCAGCAAATTGGGTACATTGTACTAGCTTGATACATGCACAGTTGAGTGCAATAGTACTTATGATAAGATTGTGAAATGAGACTACTTTGTTGGAGAAGAAAAGGGTTTCTTTTTCAATAGATGGTTGTGGTTTCTAGGTACCCAAGGGTGATCCATCTACTGAATCAAAGTTACCTATAGAGAAGACTATTTTATGGAACTAAAGAGTCAACCACATAGGTGAGAAGGGTCTATGAACCTTAAAAAACTAAAAACTTGTTGATGGGTTGAATGACTGCAATCTTGAGTTTGATTTTTGTCAGTCTTGTATCTATGGTAAAAAAATAGCATTTAGCTTTACTCAAGTTCTCATAAGTCCTCATGTATTTTGGATCTAATCCATGTGGATGTATTTGGTCTAGTTGGTGTTCCTTCTATTGGTAGAGTAGTTTATTATGTTTATTTAATTTATGATTTTAGTAGAAGAACATGGGTGTATTTCCTTAGGATAAAAGATGAAGTCTTTAGTTGATTCAAAGAATTTAAAGCAATGGTTGAGTTGCAAACTTGAAAGAAGATAAAGTGTTTGAGACCTAAAAATCGTGGTGAATATTGCTCTAATGATTTTGACACATTTTGTAAAGATTTTGGTATTAAAAGAGAGAAGATAGGTCTGTATTCTCCACAACAGAATGGAGTTGCAAAATAAATGAATAGGACCTTGATGGAGAAGGCTAGGAGAATGTTGAGTGGAGCTAGATTGGAACAAAAGTTGTGGGCTAAAGCTATAGCCACTACCTTCTACCTGATAAATAAGTCTCCTACATCAACTCTTGTTGATAAGACACCAATGGAAGCATGGTCGGGCCACAAGCCTTCACTTAGACATTTGAGAGTTTTTTATTGTGAGGCATATGCTCATGTGCCAATGGAGAAGTAGATAAAATTAGACAGAAAAGTTCTCAAATGTATCTTTATCAGATATAGTTATGGTGTGAAAGGATACAAGCTTTGGGATCCTATTGCACAAAAGGTATTTTATTCCAAAAATCTTATCTTTAGAGAAACTAAGCCTTCTTTTGTTACAGTGCAACCAAAACAAATAGAAGAAAAGAAAGATGTGATTCAACTTCTTGCTACACCTGAGAAAGTTGAATCATGGCCTTAGAAAGATAAGATGTTGAAGAGAGCTCTATGATTTCTAAATCATTAGAGGAAGAGGGTGAACCTAAACCTAAACCAGATCTTGTTTGAAGGTCTAGTAGATAGAGGAAAGCACCATAAAGGTATGGATATTCTCCTTATGATTGTAGGTGTATATTTTCTTTAAATGTTAATATTGATTCAAGCCAAGATCTATAGAAGAGGCTCTTGGTATGAATGATTCATAGTCCTAGAAAATAGCCATGGAAGAAAAGATGGCAGCTCTTAAGAGGAATGACACATGAGACCTTGCACCATTTCCTAAATGACAAAATTATATTGTTTGTAAGTGGGTATTCAAAAGGAAGATGGGTTTAGATGACAGCATTGAGAAGTATAAAGCATGTTTGGTTGCAAAAGGTTACTCCCAAATTGTAGAAATTAATTATGGTAAAATTTTTCTATTGTAGGAAGAATAACATCCATTTGATTTTTACTTTCTATTGCAGCAACTTATGATCTAGAAGTTGAATAGATTGATGTGAAGATAGCTTTCCTTCATGGAGGCTTGGAGGAAGAAATTTATATGACACAACAAGAGCATTTTGTGGTGAAAGGTAATAGTCACTTGGTCTGTAAGTTGAAGAAATCCTTGTATGGTTTTAAAAAAAGTCCTAGGATATGGTACCAGAAGTTTGATACATATGTATTTATTTTGGGATTTGTGCGATCAAAGTTAGATCACTATATATATTACAAGTCTAATGGTGATTATTTCCTAGTTATTGCTTTATATGTTGATGACATGTTTTTTATTGGCAAAGGAAAAGGTTTGATTGTAGACTTAAAATCTCAACTCTTAATAAAGTTTAAAATGAAGAATCTTGGTGCAGCAAGGCACATTCTAGGAATGGAGATTATAAGAGATAGGAAAATAAAAAGATTTGGCTAGGTGAGAGTAAGTATGTTGGTACTATTTTGAGAAGATTTTATATGTAGGATTCCAGACCAAGGTGATCCCACAATAATGGGTGCCACTTTTAGGGCACGAAGGAATTTGGCAAACTATGGAAAAAATGCAATTCCCATTTTTCATATGTTCATGCGAACATAATAGTTATATGTTCATGCGAACATATATGTGTAAAATAGGTTATGTTCATGGGAGCATATCAATTAATTACGTTCCTGTGAACATATTTTTATGGTGACTTACAATTTAAAATCCTCGTTTTCCATTTCTATTGTTCATTTTTATGATGTGGTAGATTTGTTTTGGATGTTGGAGTGAATAGATTGGAGTGCTGAGCAAGTTGCATCATTTTCTTCTAGATTTTGGTTGTTGCGATATTTTGGTATGTTTATATGTCATTATTTGAAAAAAAAAAAAATTTAATTTTTTCAAAGAATATTTTCATGTTGATTTAATATTTTTATTGCTTATAAATATTATTTTTAATTATATCAATTTTTTGTTTATAATTTTTTGGTATTTGTTAATTATATATTAGTGTTATTAGAAAATAAATTAGAAAATACTAGAAAAATATAAGTAATTATTAAAAAACATTAGACTAGAATATTAGAAAAATATTAATTTAGCATTAGTAAACAAATTCAGAAAAAAAAATAGTGTTAAATTAGATAAATATTAGAAAAAAAATTTAAAATATTTTTAAAAAATATTAGTCAAAAAAATTAGAAAATATTAGAAAAGTATTAGAAAATATTTTAAAATTATTATCATGGAATATTAGAAAATATTAGAAAAACATTATACAAAATACTAGAAAAATCATAATCTAGAATATTAGAAAAACATTAGTCTTATTAGAAAATCATTAGAGAAAATATTACAAAATATTAGAAGAATATATTAGAAAATATTTTTAAAAATTATTATAGAATATTAGAAAATATTAGAAAAACATTGCAAAAAAATTTAAAAATATTAATCCTAATTTTAGACAAATATTAGTATAACATTACAAAATAAAATTAGAATTATATTAGTGTTATTAGAAAAATATTTTTAAAAACATTAGAAAAAACATTTGTAAAATATTAGAAAATATTAAAAAAATAATACTATAGAATATTACAAAATATTAGAAAAACATAAGAAAATATTTTTAAAAATTATGAAATAGAATATTAGAAAATTATTAATTTAAGATTAGGAAACAAATTTAGAAAAGAAATAGTATTTAACATTATAAAACACATAATAATACTTTTTAAATACTCCAACCTTAACCCTAACCCTATATATAACCCTTGTTCTAATCTTAACCCTAACCCTAAGCCAAACCCTAACTCTAACTCTAGCTCTAGCTCTAACTCTAACCCTAATCTAACCCTACCTCTAATTCTAACCCTAATCCTAACTCTAATTCTAACCCAAACTCAACCCCTAGCTAGATAATCCTTTAATTCTAGAACCCTAACCCTAACACTAATCCTAACCCTAATCCTAACTCTAATTCTAACCCAAACTCAACCCCTAACTAGATAATCCTTTAATTCTAGAACACTAACCCTAACACTAATCCTAATTCTAGCTCTATCTCTAATCATAACCCTAATCACATAATCTTATCTCTATTTCCACCTATAACCCTAACCCTATTTCACAATATATATTTTACCCAGGTAGTTTTGTAACCCTAATTATACAGTTGTAATTACATAAGAATAACCCTAATTTGCTAACCCAAACTTTAACTATACGCCTATTGTTAACCCTAGAACTCTAATTCTAATTCTTAGCCCTCAACCTAAGCTAAACCCTAACTCTAACTAACTTTAATTGAAACTCAAACCCTAATCTAACCCTAATTGAAACCCTAATCTAACTATAACTCAAACTCAAACCCTAATCTAACCCTAATGCCCTAATTATAAAGTTGTAATTACACAACAATAACCCTAACCCTAGTCCTAACTATATCTCTAATTGTAACCTTGATTATAATCCTATATCTCTAATTTTACCCCTAACCTACCCCTAGTTCACCCTATATATAACAATAACCCTAACTTGCTAACCCAAACTTTAATTATACCCTTATTGTTAACCCTAGAACTCTAATTCTAATTTGTAACCCTAACCCTAAGCCAAACCCTAACTCTAACTCTAACTCTAACTCAAACCCTAACTCAGACCCTAATCTAACCCTAACTCTAACTCTAACCCTAACTCAAACTCAAATGCTAATCTAACCTTAACTTTTTGTAGCTCAAACTCTAACTCTAATCTAACCTTAACTCAAACTCAAACCCTAATCTAACCCTAAATCAAACTGTAACCCTAATTTGCTAACCTAAACACTTTAACTATATCCCTATTGTTAACCCTAGAACTCTAATTCTAATTCTTAACCCTAACCCTAAGAGAAACCTTAACTCTAACTAACTCTAACTCAAATTAAAACCTTACTCAAACCCTAATCTAACCCTAATCCTAACTAAAACTCAAACCCTAATCTAACCCTAACTCAAACTCTAACCCTAATCTAACTTTAACTCAAAATCAAATCCTAATCTAACCCTAACTTGCCCTAACTCAAACTCTAACCCTAATCTAACCCTAACTCAAACTCAACTCAAGCTCTAACCCTAATCTAACCCTAATTTACTAACTAAACTTTAACTAAACCACTATTTTTAAACCTAGAACTCTAATTCTAATTCTTGACTATAACCCTAAGCCAAACCCTAACTCTAACAAACTCAAACTCAAACCCTAATCTAACCCTAGAACTATAACCCTAATCTAACCATAACCCTAACTCAAAGTCAAACCCTAATCCAACCCTAACTCAAACTCAAACCCTAATCTAACCCTAACTTGCCCTCACTCAAACTCTAATCCTAATCTAACCCTAGTTTGTTAACCCAAACTTTAACTATACCCCTATTGTTAACCCTAGAACTCTATTTCTAATTCTTAACCCTAACCCTAAGCCAAACCTTAACTCTAACTCAAACCCCAATCTAACCCTAAAACCATAACCCTAATGTTACCCTAACCCTAACTCAAACCCTAATCTAACCCTAACTCAAACTCAAACTCTAATCTAACCCTAACTCAAACTCAAACTCTAATCTAACCCTAACTCAAACTCAAACCCTAATCTAACCCTAACCCAAGCTCAAACCCTAATCTAACCCTAACTCAAACTCAAACCCTAATATAATCCTAACTCAAACTCTAACCCTAATCTAACCCTGACCCTAACTCCAATTCTAACCTTAACCTTATCTCTTATTCTAACTCAAACTTAAACCCTAACTAGATAACCCTTTAATTCTAACCCTAACCTTAACCCTAGTCCCAACTCTATCTCTAATCATAACCCTAATCACAATCCTATCTCTAATTCCATCCCTAACCCTAACCCTAGTTCACCCTATATATAACCTAGATAGTTCCATAGTTCCCTAATTATAAAGTTGTAATTACATAACAATAACCCTAATTTGCTAATCCAAACTTTAACTATACCCCTATAACCTAGTCCTAACTCTATCTCTAATGGTAACCAGTATGATCTATCCTTGTTTCTTAGTTGTGCATGGTCATTATCCTAATAGGAATTAGATACCTCTTTATTTTACACAACAATTGTATGTTGAGTTCCACATTGGGGCTCAACGTCAACTACTCAGATGTTCCAGATTATTACGAAAAAGGGCATGGTCAGATCATAGATCATGATCAGTATCATAGTGCACAGTGTTTGCCACCTCCAGATGTCAGATAGTTCATTAGGTAGAGACTTCCTCCAATGACTCTAGCACTAGCTCCTATTGTTGATAGAGTTGTCATTACTTCCCAAAGGAGAGCAATTGATAGTATTAGACACAGTGCATCTATAGCTACTAGTATCACATCTGACTCTCTTGGTCACTATATTCACTCTTGACAGAATTGTCCAGGTCGAGCATTTTCAAGGGCATCAAGGAGCACTTTAGGATCCTCCCCTGATGAGACATATAGAACTGTTGGATTACCAGTACTAGGTGGTGTTCATGCTCTTTTTGGACAACACACACACATATGGATCTAGTACTATATTTTTTGGAGGACCTAGTATAGGGTATAAGTTATATTTCTAATACACATAGGATACCAGTTCACTTAGTAATCGACACCATTAGACTACATCAAAGCCCCATAGTTCCAAGCACATAGACCACACCAATGATAGTCGCCACCCAACATAGCTCACAACATTATACACCAGGCTGTGAAACTTTACAGATGGCTTGGGCATACCAGTTGGAGATGTCAGGATCATAGCTAAGGGCCTTAATGATTTTGGTGAGTAGTTACAAGGGGTATCTGAGATTGATACTGGTTAGAGCATGATATTTTTATTGTACATGGACATGTTATTCTAACTTAACACTGATTCTACACCATTACCCAGCTAGTTACACACACCACTACACTTGTCATTACTAGCAATTGGAGATTGTGGCACTGAGAGCATTTTAGAAGATCATGGCACTGAGAGTGGTTCAGTAGGTGTTGGAGTTTTAGGAGATGTTTCTAGTGTATTAGGATGGGATATTGACACTAGAGGTGTGTCGATGGATGATACAATGGAGTTTGACGATCATCCTCCAACTCTTGAGACCTAGGTATGTATGGTAAATATTTTTAAATTTAAATATATGAAATTTAAAAATAATTCAAATAGATATTAAAAAGTTATAATAAATTGTGTAGGCATAGGTCGCTGAGCACATTATTACATCTAGTGTTGGATCAGGTCATGTATGTCAAAGAGAGGATTCTACTAAGACACCTAGTAGTGCTTAGGTACAAGTTTTAAATAGTTGGTAAAGTTATTTATGTTTCAAACTATATGCACTCATATTCATGTACACATGTATATATATGTTTAGATAGTTCTACTGTATATATATTTGCAAGGCTCGGTTGTTGCTCCTTAGCCACAAGATGTATAGGAGACTCAATCAGAGAGTCATTTTGTTCATATGCATCTTGAGGGGTCCCTCTAGTACTACTAGATTTATGTATATTTTGATACATTTATATATTGGAGACTTTACATATACATTTTTACTTATTCTAGAGACTTACATAAATGCATTTCAATACCTCGATAACATGTACATTTCATTATTTATTTGACGATTTAGTACTTTAGTAGCTCAATGACATCTATTTGACTATTTATATTTTATGTATACATATTTATTTGAGACTTATAGTTTGCATACATGTATTTCAGTATAGATATTAGATCTAGATGTTCATTCTTGAGATGTACATGTGCATATTTTTATATTTTAGTAGAACATTCTTCATGATTAGATTATAGATTGTAAACTTTAGATTTGTTTTGTGATCATTATAAAATAATCAAATTAACTTCTCTTTACCTAATTCAATAGTTAAATATGAAGAAGTTCCAAATTGATCTATGAACCTAATTTATAATTCGAGAAAATAATAATAATATAGGGTGATTGAATTGAATTCATTACTTGATTTTTTTAATTGCATCTAATTAATGTTGTATTGTTATCATCACTAGCTTATGTTCAAAGTGTGTACTCATTTTATGTAAGTGATTGATTTATTTTTCATGCCAATTATATTAATATAGATGCTTAAAACTACTAAATTAACCCAAATGAATTATATTATAGATTTAGAACATTACATTTTTGTAATCATTATAAAATAATCAATTAGTAGGACTAAAGATACATATTTGTTTTATGTGGATAAAATTATGCTAGTAGGTAAGCCAATACATTATTTTAAAAAACTTTTATAAAAAATAATATTCTTAAAAATCTCCATCCATGGTAATTAAGATTATTAAAATGTATACATTTAATGGTCCTAATATTTGATATATCAAGTCAAAAAACTTATATTTAATTCAAATTATTATAAAATAAATCTTATGAAGAACTAATATCTATTTAAGATAATATTATTAAATTAATATAACATTCATTGGGCTTCTAATTGTTAAATCAATTAGTAAGACTAAAGATACATATTTGTTTTATGTGGATAAAAATATGCTAGTAGGTAAGCCAATACATTTTTTTAAAAAAAAATTATAAAATATAATATTCTATTAAATTAATAAATCTTAAGAAGAACTAATATCCATTTAAGATAATGTTATTAAATTAAGATAACATTCATCCCTTCTACTTGTTTATATTTAAAGGTCCTTAAATTTGATTTAAATTAAATTATACCATCTCAAAGTCTAGTTCAACCATGATGTACACTTATAACATGTAATATATTCTCATAATCTTCACTGTCTAGCCTCCACTTGTGATGTACATGCTTCAATTTGACTAGATATAGACAAAGCCCAATGGCAACAACTAGGTGGTTGTATTGTAAAGCCTTGTTGTTAGGTTGATAATTAACAAAGTGTATTCCATGTTGGACTATTTTTTCTTGCTTCAAAACTTACACCACAAATTTAAATATTTTAAATTTTGATAGATATAAAGTTACCTAGATATATATAAATTCATTTATGTATATGCACATGTATGTATAATGCCTATGGGGAACAACATTTCATCACTTTCTTTAGGATCATATAACTTTGTCCTCTCTACAGTACATCACAATAAATAATAACTAATACCTTCATGATTTCCAGGCTTAGCAATCACTACAAAGACATCTCCTATAGAACAAGTATACATGCATGTACAATATATAAGATAGTTCATTGATAATTAAATAACAAGTTGAGATTAATTTTTATGATATTTACCCACTTTTACCAATCTAGAGATATGATTATAATAATCAAAAATCAATAGAATATCATAAAAAAAATTCATCATCTTTATCAAATGTATTGGTAACACCAAGTTGTACTGAAATCCATGCACTTGTATATCCGCATGTTTGATTGATGCATTCTTGATAGTCTTTATCAATGCAACTATCACAAAAACATGAGTATTCTCTTGTCTTCAATGTCCATTTGTGATTATCTATACTCATGACCAAATATAAGGAATGTGTCTTTTCTCTCCTCTTGCAACCTTGCTTTTTTTTTCTATTAACACTTGAAAGCTCATTACAAAAACATGGACAAATTAAATTTAAACTTCAACACATCAAGATTAATTTTAAAACTTAATTGTGTAAAATTTCAACAAATGTACACATCCATACCTGTTATCTCCCAAAAGACTTTATATGGTACCATTGACTCATTCTTGATGATGTCTCAACCTCGTCTGATGAAAAATGTGTCTTACACCATTCAACAACATAATGCCCATTATTTATACAAATTTCCTTATAATTCAGTTAATACTTTCGCAAAGCACATTTTATGCAAGTTCTAGCACCATCATGTTCACCTTTTCCATGCCCACTCTTCAAGAAATTCCACATGTTTTATATTCTCATTAATATGATATCTACATAATGCATAAAATGGTCTAGATGATTTGAACAGTGCAGCACATTGATCAGACCAAATATAATGTTATCAGCATTTATGTCTTTTTCTTTCAAATAAGAAAAAAAATATATTGAAGCAATGTTCTATATAGTGAATGTCATGTTCTTCATCATCACTTATATAAACATGATATTCCTTTTTAATGACTCATTTTTCAAGTTTACTCTGAACACTATCCAAATATAACTATGCATATCTATAAGAAACATGTAACATAATAGTGACCTGCTTAGAAAAGAAATAATCTGATTGTTTCAAATTGCTTTCTAGTGAACAAAGGGATAGTTCTCTACAAAATCAATGACTAATACAATCATTCCAAGTGGGAAATTATCTCTCAAAGTTTGAAACTATTGTGCTTGCCACTTTGCAAAAAATGTGTGGCGAATATAAGGTTGAATCAAATTCTTAAATCTATTTATAAATGTTACAATAGGTAACTCTTCTTCAACATATTCCAACCGTTTAGTCTCTTTCCTCAACTTTGTTTCATTCTTCACATATTTGTAAATTTTGCAATTCACCTTTTTTGTTACATCAATATTTTCCAATTTTCAAAGGAAATAGAATCAATTCACCACATGCTTCACATATTCCTTTGATGAAATTTATTTGACCAACTCAATCGTCTATTTTGTTACATAAACACTAGTACAAAAACAACAATATATAACTAAATAAACTACTAAAAATTGTAGATATGTGACTAATTTTGATCACGTGACCAATGGTAGTTTATTTTCAGACATTTATCTCTCAACCAAATTCATGACTAAAACTATTTTAATCATTGATTAGGTCTTTGATTTAGTCATTTATTGTTGTTACTCGATAGTTTATATGGTAGTTTATTTGGTAATTTTGATAGTTTATTTGGTAGTATATTTAGTAGTTTTTTGGGTATTATATATGGTATTTGATTTGGCAGTATATTTGGTAGTTTTTTGGGTAGTAAATATGGTAGTTAATTTGGTTATATTTGGTAGTTTTTTGGGTAGTATATATGGCAGTATATTTCATAGTTTATTTAATCATTAATTTAGTCACATTAGGGCACAATGGAATTGAACCACCATCCTCCTAATTTTAAAGCAGGTGCTCTTCCATTGAGCTAGTACCCTTTAAAGAATAATGCAAAAAATTGACAAAGTTGTCTTCCCAACATTAGATCTACCATGATCATGGTCACTGTAACATGATATAATCTTCTCAATGAACACAAATTATTTTAGCTATTATAAAAAACAATCATCTAAATCTTGATCAATAACAATTCAACAATTTTAAATTATTTTGTTCAAGCATTTTTTAATTATATTTCATGTCAATTACACTTCTCTAAATTAATGTAGTGATAGACTTACAAAATATAATTTGGAGAACTTTGGCCACACACAAGTATCATTTCTTGTGCAAACTTCTCAAAAAAATATAGAAATGATTATGCAATTTATGTCAAGAAAATAGACCTTTGCAATAAGTAAAAATATCAAACCCCATTAAAAAATCACATCTATTAAAAACTATGGAACATAATAAATTGAAATACTCACTTTTTAACATATGGAGGTGCCAAAGGATCAAATATTTCCTCTTCCTTAAGCTTAGGTGGGTATTAAAAATGTTTACTAGGATAAAATATTTCCTTTTTCTTAGTATCAAATATTTACACTTTGTATGAACAAAATCTTGAATTGTATTCAACACCGTTAGAAGGTGTAAATAGGGTTCATTAAAAGACAAAATGAAAAAAAATGATTCAGGAAATGTAAGCTTTGCCAAGGCAAGATTCAAAACCTTGGTTAAATAATTATTAGCCTAATAAGAATATTAGGGACCATTAAAAAAGTCTCTGCCTGAACATCTTGTATTACCAACAGCTCCTTATTACCACAACTGAACAATCCAAAGAAAGAACAAAAATAGGAATAATTTGTTAGAAAGCCCATGAATATTGAGGCCAACTTCAAGCCCCTAAGAAGAACATAGAGAGGATGAGAAGTAGAAGAGGACATGAATGATTTTGGTGAAACACTTTTTAAAGTTGCAAGGGCAATTTCTTGTATGAATTTTTGAAAAGTAATTGAAGAAAACTATCACAAATGCCAATTAGTGACCTAACTCCAAAAAAATAGGAGAAGATGCAAATATTTCTAGCATGATGGACAAGATTCTCAATAAAAATATAAGTGATATAACAAAATAATTTGAAGAAAGATGTATACAAAGATGTGAAAGTCTAAATGATGATTCTAAGGATCTAAAATCAAATATAGAATTAAACTCTATATCTCCTGGGTTTGTTCTCGATGTAAATAGGACATTTAGTTCTTTTAAGTTTGGAGAATACATCAAAAAAGTTTAAGTGACATGGAATTCAAACCTGGAGAGTCAAAGAGAATCAATGCAGCAAATCAGGATAAGCCTTACTTGAATTGAATTAACAAATGCTGAAAAATAAACTAACTTCTAAACTAAACACCAAAGACTAATTGAAATCTGATTTGTTTAAGTTTTCCCAAAAATAATACATTCATGGCCATACTAGGCTACCTGCTATATAGATCTAACTTCTTGGACTACAAAATGGATGGTTTGGCTATTGTTGATCTATGTTTTTTGGCACTATTATCCTAGTGCCCAAATGCTGCTATAGATCTCAACAAACTTTGATTAAATTGTAAATTTAATGCTCTGACTAGCTGCCATCCAAGATGGGGAGTAATGTGGAATGTAATATATAATTGTATGTCTGGGGCTAGTTGATTTTCTTTCTGGTAATTCACTACTGACCTCAGAAAACTAAAAACTATTAATTTCTATCCCAAATGACTAAATATTAGGAACTGGTTTTCTTCTTCTTCCCTCAACATTCAAGCTAGGTGAAATTATGATAACCCTAGAATGTATGGTAATTTAAATCCCTTTGCAATATTGTTGAATGTGTCCTGCAACAATCTCAAATGAGATCCACATTATGCTCACCCCATATTGTGTCAAACATACTCAATCTGATCAGAAAGTATCCAATTATATATCCAGTGAAAATCATCACTTGAAGCCAATGTAGTATTTAGTATAATTGATTAAATAATGCATCTTTGGATATTTATATGGAATGGCATCATTCAAATCTTTCTAAACACCTAAGCTAAAATCCTTTATAGGAAAGTAAGTGACCTAAGGAGTAGATTTATAATATCTTAAGGCCTCTCCACAAACATTGCAACATTTGTTGTCTCTAGTGGCTTAAAACCTTAACTGATTTGGAATTAATTTTTTGCCTTTACTTCCCTACTGAATAGTTATTAGAGATCATTTTGGCTTATATTATGTGGTTTTTATGAAGACCATTACATTTTCCCAGTTATTATTTTGTTCATGTAAGAGCTACCTCTCTAATTTTATTTTGTGCTCAGTCCTTTCATGTGTTCAATTATTCTCCAAGTACATATTTTTGCAGTAGGTATAACTTACGTCTTCTATATTTTTTTTCTTCTATAACTAGAATATTGTTGTTGTGTCCTCAACATCAACTCATACTCCCATCTATAAGGCTTTTCTGCTCAAAGAAAACATAGGAGATATTACAGCTAAAAGAGAATTAAAAAGTAATATAGCAGATCCAGTATGTTGACACTATACATTTCCTTGATTTCCTTATTCTACTTGTTTATTATTGGATGCAATTGAGATATGTTGGAAATTTTTTCTTTTTCTGTATACTCTAGCTAGGAATAGATCTTGGCATTCTCATTTCTAGAAATAGTAAGTAGATACTGCCAACATTTTCCTTACTATCTTGTGGCTATGTATTTTGTTCATATCAAGAGGTATATTACTTGACAACTATACAATTGTGAAGACTAGAAAATATTTGAGATGTACTTGAAACATGTCTTTATTTCAAATTCATTCATAGGAATGTAGCTAGAGCTAGGACATTACACTTAGTTCAGTATCCATTTTGTTTCTAGGTGAAAGCTGTGATATTGCCCACAATGAACCAAGAAAGATTTGGGGTGTCAGTTCGACATTTTCTCAATACATGTTTTTTTATTGCATCCTTTAGAGTTTATTTTCTTGTGTCACTTTCCAGTAACAAATAACTTAAATTCTTTCCCAAATCAATTTGTGTAGGTTAAGTACCATCTATTTATGAAACAAACAGTAGAGAATGCATTTTCACATTACCTTGGCCTTGGCAGATGGATGTAGAGCTTGGTATTATCCATATCTAAATATGCACTTGATGCTCCTATATGTGGTTCCAAACCTTGTTAGGGATATGTTTCAGTTCCCGTTGTAGAACTTGTATTGCCAATATTGCTACTTTCAGAGGCATGTGTTGCTGATGCTTTCCAAAACTCTAGGGAATTTCTTTCAGCCAAAGCTATGTTTAAGATTAGTCTCAATAGACTGAAACCAATGGTCATTTAATCATGAAAGGACACTAATTTATATCAAAAGGGAACATGTATAGATCTTAAATGGAAGTTTCCAAGATAACTTTAAAATACAAGGAAAAGGTTACATTGAATGTGCTTCCCATGATATTGAATATTTTTTGACTCAAAAGAACAACTTTTTAGGAGGCATATAAAAACTTCAGTGCTAGAATATGCAATTCAACATTTCTGAAGGTGGAGTTTTTTCACTATGATACACCATAAAAAATTCATAATATAGATTTACCAACCGAACCTTAACAACTAATAACGATGGAAAAAACTTGTCATGAAGAAAACACACTTACTCTAATAAGGGACCCTTGGGGAGTGTGATTTTGACTGAATGATTCCCTATCCATAGCTTGTCTTGCATGCCAGAAATGTTAGTTGCAAATGTTAGTTGATGTTGATCAAGATCAGAGCTCCTTAAATCAAGTAGTGCATCCTTAGTCCTCTATACTTTATTTACAATCCCACCAAAAGAGGGTTGTGGAAGAGAACCTTCATAAATATCAAATAATGGTTGTAAATGCTTATGAAGATAACTACTAACCTTGGAATGCTTGTTCTAGTGCCTTAGTCGTTGGTTCCTAGCTTCCTAAAAAGCATGTTGATTAGATGTCTTGCCAGATCGTGATGGTAAAGGGGAATCCAAGCAAGGGTCGAACAGTAGTTGTCTCGAATGTGTTATGGGCTGCATGTTAATATGATTTGATCTTTTAGAATGCTTTGATTGCTTTGGGGTTTGTTTACCCTCTTTGATATACATGTATTTTTTTCCCCCCTTGAAACATAGATATCCCTTGCTTGACATAATGGACATGAAATTCTGACATGGTATCTCTATTCTCATGTAACCATCTTTTTTTTGTGAATAACCACATCCCTGTTTATCTAGGACTCGGCTTGAAATCTGAGTCTGAAATCTCGATTATATGCAGACTTATTCTTTAGAAGTTGGAAACTGGGATTTACAAAAATGGGCTTGGCTGGCTGGACAAAATCTTTGTCAAATCAACAGATCCTCTTTGGCTATGTGACCCACCTTATTCTTCTTGGCGAAGGCACACCTTTGAAACCCTACATCTTTCCTTCCCAAAAATGTTGGATCTAGTGGTTGCTACTCTAGTTCTTCCCATGGCTTAGGGCTATAGATCTACTTATCTCTTTACTCTATGAGGACACAATCTTTTGTTGCCTATTCTATTTTTCCATGCCTTACCCACCTAAAATCCGCCTTCAAAAACCCATTGTGGCCTGCTCTGGAACAATATAATATTAGATGCTTACCAATGCTATTTTTGTGAGATTATCTAATCCTAAATCAGAAGATGCAAAACAAACACCAGTTAGCTTGCATTGCATATTGTTGCTTTTATTCGGTGCTATTAATTTTTCTTTTCCTTTTGTCAATAGACATGTAAATTGAATACTGAAATCAAAGACTTTTTAATGTAAGATTTGAATATGATCTGTAACTGAAGATTTATAAGAAGATTTTCAGACAACTTTTAAATAGCATGCTATGAGAAGATTTATAAAGGTAATACCATGAAACCACATACAGGCCTTCAAAAAGTGATGCTCATACATGAATGGGCGAGGATCGGCTAAAATATATTGAAGAAAACGCAGATAAGATTCAGTTAGGGCACCTAAACCGAAGAATGCCTAGCAAGAGAAAGTTGTTAAAATAGAAGAGAAAGTTGTTAAAATAGTAGAGAAAGCAAAACTTTGATTTGAAATTTGAAACAAGAATTCACCTGAAAGGACACATAACAATTAGGAATTTCCCCAAAACCTGATTAACTAAACTTCAAGAAAAATAATAATAATAACCCAAGACCTGACCTGAAGAGACAGCTTGGGAAAAACATGCACCAACTCTCTGGCGGCATGAGAGCAAAGAAAAGACTAGCAGGCAACCCTCACAATCTTCGCATGCTTCCCATAACAATGTCACTCTGACAATGTCTGGTAAGTCAGAAAAGTCTCAACCCTCAAATCCCCAACAATGAAATACACACTCAAATCACAAAGATTGTCCAGACAGAGAAAACACCCCACTTCCAAGATGGCCATGACATTCTGCTAGTTCAAGACGGGTGTGACGCCACAGAGATAAGTGAGTGCAATTTTGAGCCCCTATGCAGTGACATTGGAATCGTCAATCTGAAGCTGTATCTTTGCCTTCCCATGCTCTTTCCACGGCCCGACTGGAAGGGACAAAAAATATGAGCTTTGGGGCAAGACAATCTTATGTAGAGGGTAATCTTTGGATAGAAAGGAGACTATTATGTCTGAGAATATGTGTGATTAGAAGCCCTTTTTTTGTATGTGGTCGCACAGAGCTGTGGCAGCCGCGTCTTCTGAGGATAGTACCAATGTCAACGCTGCTGCTCCAGCTGTGGTGGCGACCACCGTCATTTCCAATCTGCCTTCTAGCATTTTGTGAAGTTCTAATTCAATTCACACCCATGGCGATTCGATATAGGAACAAGTATTCTCCAATTTGCGGTATTTGGCAGGTTTTTAATTTTATTCTGGTCCATGGGCATTCGAAAGTGGACCGATTAGTTTAAGATATTCTTTAATTTAACGAATCAAATAAAAATTGGACTTTTAAAAGAACACAAATCTTATCAAGGAATTCACTATAGTAGTATAAGAATGAGGGATCTCCCAGAAATCTTTATGCTTCACCTCTATGAGCATCCCCTAGATCCAATGAGTGCTAAGTGATCTATTTATTCTTATGAGAGATGGATTCATGTGAATCACTACTTATGAAACATGAGTCAATGAGTTTGTCTCAAAAACTACATAGGTAAATCCTTGTAGTAATATCACAATTTAATTTGTTGTGGAAAACATCTCTTACTTATCAATCGATCAGCTTGAGGGTCTTTCTAATGAATGGTTTATAAGGCACAACACTTGGTGAAGGTTTTGAAAATGGAGTTGCAAGTAGACTAGTTTTAACCATGGACAAAACTATGTAGTTAAGCATGTGCAAGTTGTTATAGTACTTGGATAGGTGACCTCATAGGAATTCCTAGTGCTTTACCTTTGTGAGCATCACCTAGATCCAATGAGTGCTAAGTGTTCCATTTATTCTCATGAGAGATGCATTTGTGTGAGTAACTACTCTTGAAACATGGGTCAATGAGTTTGACTCAATAACTATGTAGTTAAATCCTAATATATAACAATATTACAATTTGACTTGCTATGGAGAATATCTCTTACTGGTCAATTAATGAGCTTAAAGGGCTTTCTAATGATTCGTTCACAAGGCACAAAATTCAGTGCAAGTTTTGGAAATGGGGTTGCAAAAAGAGTATGTTTAACCATGAAGGAAAATCCACAATTAAGTGCACTCAAGTCGGAGTAGTAGTGGGATGGGTAAATGAGTTTGACTCAAAAACTACATCGTTAAATTCAAATAACAATATCACTATTTCACTTCATGTGGAATTTATCTCCTACTTAACAACAATACTATCACAAAAAAATTTATTTCTTATTTAATTTATTAATAATTATAGAATAACATATAATATATATTTAATGATCTTAGAATGTATTATTGAAATAACAAGTTTGCATCCTTTTTGTTATATATCACATTCCAAATAAAGTCATCTTTGACATTTCAAAATTAAATTTGAATAATCTTGATATATAGTTTATTCCACAAACAAACTTATAAAACATTAAAAATATAAATATTTCATATCATAATATTAGCCACTCTACATTCATTCAAGTTTTTTAATGTAAATGAAACATTAAATTTAATGAGGATGTAACTTATCACATTTCTATCTTTTAATATAATTATACTAAGCCTAGCTAAAAACTTTAAAAAAATTAAAGTGTGTATATATCTTATTTCTATCTTTCAATATAATTTTACAAAGTATAAAAAGTTTAAAAATTTAAAAAGAAAAATTAACATTAATAAAATGCTCTTCTAAAATGCATTATTCTTAGTAATAGTGATCATACTCCCCTCAAGCTGGTAGATAGGAAAACACTATGACTGTCATGGCATCAAATGTGACATGGAGCATTTGTTTTGAATAAGTGCAAATACGTTTCACCCTAGTCAGTGCCTTTCCTCTACTCTTGTTTTACATCACATGTGGTACAATTTTTATGTCATGTTGATGTGGTTGATCCATCATTGCCAACTTCAATTTGGCATTCTTCTATTTTTATTGTATTAATGGATAACCACTACTAAGGGGAATGAATGATCATAAAAGAGAAATATTTATAGATAGGACATTTGAGGAAGTTAACAAATAATGATGTATTTATAGAACAAAAACTCCATATTATTGAATAATAAAAGTTATTAAAAAGTAAAAATAATAAGTTAATATGATAAAAAATTGATCAGTCATTAATTTAATTATTTGTTTAGGTGACTAATTATTAGTGACCATTTGCTTAGTCATTTTGTTGATCATTTATTTAGTCACTTATCTTTGTGTAATATTGTGATTTTATTTGATGACCAAATCAGTCATTTGTTTAGTCACTTATACTTATAAATTACAAAACATTACCAAAATTTGATCAATATTGGTCACATGACTAAAAATTTTAGTGTTGTGACTAAAAATTTTAGTCACATGGTCATTTATTTGCCAAAATTCTACTAGTGAAAATAGAACATATAAACTTACTTCACCTATTAGGAGGAGCGATGTGAAAACCATATGTGTCTTCTATAAACTTTTTAAATATCTAATAGTGGAGAACAAACTAAACAAACTCAATATGATGATGACAACATGTTTCAAACACTTTGTTTGACCTCAAAAATTATGGATTCATTATTTCAAATAAAATTTGTCCAATTTGTACATTAGGATGTTCACTACAAAATGACACATATAACTCATGATGTGTTCTATCCAACCAATGTTTTGTATGATGTTCATATTGACTAGATGCAATCCTATGCCTAATAACATCTCTAATATTTGATGAAGGATGTGTTATCAATCCAAAATGATATGACTAAATTTTTGAATCCCTCATCAATCCCATCAGAATGAGGTACTCTACACATGATTTCCCAATTTCCTTCCATAGTACTATCATCTAATTTTAATATTCTCTTAACATATTTTCTCATTGTTTTCCTACTAAAACAAATTTTAGACAAAATTGAAGATATTTTTCTATTTTGGGTCATATTCTTATTTACAATAGACATCAACATCACTTTTCTTTCCATGGACTTATCTTTAGTTTTAGACTACTTTCCTATGTTTCTCAAACTTTATTTAACATTTTCAATCGTGCATTAGTTTGCATGTTAGAAAATCTTCTCTTCTTTGATGTTGTGTCTACACCTAACAATTTAAATGCCTCTTGCAACTTCTTTTGTGTAAGAAAAAGTGAAAGCAACTAAGTTTGTTCAAGTATTTCAATGTTATTAGATTTAGTCATTATTTCTCTTACTATCTTATTCATTGACCTTTTTTTAGATAGACTTAAGGGTTGAATAGTAGCTGCAATTGTTCTCAAATTATCCAAATCTATTTTAAGTAAATGATCTAATATTTTATGAGAAATTTCATTCTTCATAGATTGAGCAATATTTATGAGTTTTTCCATACTAGTTCATGTACCAGACACATAATCTCCCTTCTCTAACTTTTGTTACTTGAATTTCTATAGGGAGCAATTTTGAGCCTTCTCCAACATTCATTGTTTGAGATTCTTTAGAGAAAGATTCTAAGCCTTCTTTGACTTCTATTACTTGAACTTCTGTAGCAAGTGGTCTTGACCCTTTTCCCATATGCACTTCTTCTACTTCTCTTAAGCCAGCGTCAACATTTTCTTCACCTTTACCTTATTGATTGTCTGCAACATGTTTATAAATGAATCAAATTAGATTTAAAAAAAAGATTGATACATAATTAAATTCAAGACAATAAAAATAAATAAATTATATATATATATATATATATATATATATATATATATATATATATATATATATATATATATATATATATATATATATATATATATATATATATATATATATATATATATATATATATATATATATATATATATATACATACCTTGTTTGTTTTGATGATAATGTGTCAATTTTTTTTGAATATTTCTCTGTTCTACTTCATGAGATCTCTTCCTTGCATGTTTTTTTTGTTTTCCTTATTTCCCATCAAAAAAAAAAAAAATCAAAAAAGTTCCATTGCCTTTAAAAATTCACATTTACTTTATAAAATTTGGCTTCACTTTCAAACATTTTTCCTCAATGCTCAACTAACATCGTCACATGATTTTTAAGCATGTTTAGCCAAACATAATGTTTTCTAATAGGTTCACATGAACACAATAAAATAAATTTCTGGCCACTGAATTATTCTAGATCACATGTTTGTGTGAACATATTAAACATCTTCCCATAAACATATAATTTTACAAAAAAATTGGCTATTTTCTTACATTAAAAAAATTGTTCTTTTGATCGTAAAAAGTGAGATCAAATTATCTCCTTCTACAAATCAAAAAATGTCAATTTGTGATGCTTGGATCAAGCTTTCCAATGACTATAATTTTAATACGTAGTATATTCATTAAGACTTTCAAATATGAGTTTAACTCATTATAGGTTGATTAATGATTAAACATCAACTGACTTTGAAACTTTAGGAAAAATTATAAATTAAGTCCTTTTTTTAAAGAAAAATATCTAAGAAACAGGTTATTGGGATAGCTTTCTATTAAAAAAGAAAATTTGATTTATGATAAATTGATTTCAAATTATTTGTGTCAAAGTGAACATATGTCTGAATTACGATTGATGCCACTTCAAAACATTATAAACTAGACAATATTCAACCAAATGCATCCTCTAGATATTAATGTTAGAAATCCAATTCTGAAAGAATTACCTCATTATCATTTCTAGAAAAAAAGTTATGCTTGTCAAAATGACTGTTACTCTTTTTAAATATTGATTTTTTGTATGTACCAATTTTCGAGGTAGAAAAAAATTTGATTTAAATATATTTTTTTAAAAAATTTAAAATATGGTTACAAAGTAGGAGCAGAGTACTAGAAATCACTAGTTTGCATCATCTTTAAATTGTTCATAGTTTTAGAGATAGTAACTCGAATGTGAGGTTTGTTTCAAAAATATTGATTTTAGTGTCAAAATTGGTCAAAAAGTGGCACCCACTATTGTGGGATCACCCACCATTTAGTGTTCCTATTACTATGGGAACAAAGATTTCTAGCTCATGGTGTCCTACATCCCCATTGGAGATGGAAGAGGTGAGTTGAGTATGTTATAAGAGTGTTGTTGGAAGTTTGATCTATGCTATGGTTTGTACAAGACAATACATTGTCCAAGAAGTGAAAGTACTTTCACATTACATGTCTAATCTAGGAAGGGCACATTGGGATGCAGTAAAAAGAGTTTTTAGATACTTCTAGGGTACCTTAAAGTACTCTATATATTTCCATGGAATAAGAAATAAGCATTCCTTGGATATTCAAGGCTATGTGGATTCAAACTGGGTTAGAAATATTTAAAGAAGAAGATCCACTAGTGCATATGTGTTTACATTATTTGGTGGTGCAATCAGTTGGATAAGCAAGATACAAGTTGTGGTCACTTTGTCCACTATAGAGATAGAGTATATGACAACAACTCATTCCTGCAAGGAAGCCATTTGGCTAAAGAGATTGTGTTCAAATATAGAGTTCAAATAATGCACAGTGACAATTTATAGTGACAGTCAGAGTGCAATCTACCTAGAAAATAACCTAACATTTCATGCCAAGACCAAGCACATTGATCTACAATATCATTTTGTGAGAGATATGGTCGAGGATGGCAAGGCGAAGCTAGAGAAGGTAGAAATTTTGGCGAATGTTGTTGATGCATTAACTAAGACTATGAGCACAAAGAAGTTTAGATGATGTTTAGAGTCTATGGGCCTCTTAGCCCCTAGAAATTAAGTGCATGATACTTTGGATCCATGGACTCTTGCAAGGTGTTTGACAAGTGGGAGAATGTTGAGAATTGTATCTCAACCTTGCAAGCTTTTTCTAGAGAAGTCTAGAATTTTTTTGTGGTGGTTGTCCACATGTTTATATGTTGAAAAAAGGTGTATGAGTTGTTAAAATGTGCCTTATCCCTTGTAGAATATAGGAGGGTCATTTTTAGAGTATAAACAACTCATTGTATGAATTTTATGGGGGTCTAAACTAGAGGACAAAATTATGGACGAAATTGCTATTCTAACTTGGTTGTTTTCCCATCTTGCAATTACAAATGAGAAGTGGGTAACATGTGGCATGGTTATTTTTTCCATGGTTTGGTAAAACCAAAAATGGGTTCTAGGTTCCAAGTCACTATAAAAGGAGGGCTTAGGGAGGTGTTTGGATCATCAAGTTTAGTTTGCAAGACTGTGTACTAGAAGAAGGCTCTTCGAGTTTGAGTTGTGGTGATGCACTCCTATAAGAAATTGCATTACAAGTGTATTATAATCTTCTTTAATTGATAATACATTGCGAAGGTTTTGGAGGGTGGATTTTTTTCTCTTGGAATTACTTCCCCATAATAATTACTATGTTATGTGTTTATTATGATATTTCATTTATGCATGTTTATTTGTCAATTGAAATCTCTGTAATAGTTAGCAAAAGTTACATAATTGTCCTCTCAATATTAGAGTAGGAGGTGATTTTGCACACATTTGCTTCCTTACATCGTCCTAGGTAGACCCACCAAAGCTCTTCTCAAGTTTTCTAGCTCCACCTGACACATAATTTCCTCCACAAACAATTATTCAACACAAAGGTTTTCCACACTCATTTTTATCACTATTGAAAGAAATTAACTCTTTCTAGATTATAACCATCATTCGAGGGTAGTAGATTGTACAAAATAGTTAAATGTACCTCTTTGGTTTTATGATCAACTTATTTGGGAAGATGAAGCCAAGCAAAGCAATGTGTCACAACAATTATAAGCCAAAGAAAGTAAGCAAGAAACAAAATAGCTTAGGTAGACCTCAAAAAAAAATGTTTTAATTATTGTCTAATGCTCAATTGGAATTAAAATGAGAATTAGTGCAATTCCACCTATTTAGATAGAATATTAAATCTAGGTTTTGGGGGTAAATAGGCATGTCAAATTCTATTTTTCCCAATTCCAATTCTAATTTTGTGGACCCAAATAGTGGACCAAATTTTTTTAAGAATTCCAAATGCCAATTCCATTTTAATTTCGGCAACCAAACTAACCCTTAGGAACTTTTATTCTACTTGCATGATTTTGACAAGAGTGTTTAGTGTGTAAAGTTTTGGTTCACTTAAATTCTTAGGCTAAAAGTGTTAAATAGTCAAAGTTGACGTTTTTATTATAGATTAATTATTATATTATGTGTAAAGTTAAAATCGAATCAAACCTAAGACCTCTCAGATAAGAAGCTCATAAGTTATAATTGTGTTGTAGATTCTTGCCTTTCATATGTTTGTAATATTGAAGTCCATGTATATAAATATTTAGTAAGTAGTTATGATTGAAATTATTTTTTCCTTGTTAGCTTTTATTTATCTTGCATGATTTTGACAAGAGCATTCAGTATATAAAATGTTGGTTGGCTTAAATTCTTAGGATAAAAGTGTTAAATAGTCAAAGTTGACTTTTAGTGTGTTATGTTCAAGGGTTGCTAAATTTTTCTAATGAAAGAGAAAGTTTACAATGCATGATAGTATGAAATGAAAATGTGATGTTATATTTTTAAGAGAAACTAAATACTATAGATTACATCTAATGAATTCTTAAAAAATATTCCATGTACTAATTAGCAATAATTGTATCTTTCTGAGTGAGTAATTCAAAACAATATGACCTTCATTGGTTTGAATTTCAACTAACAACAAGAAAATTGTAAATCCACTTAATTTCTTTTTTTTGTAATTTCATATTTTGACCATTTAATAGATTTTGTTTTGTTTTTTAGAACACTATTCAAGAGAATGGAGGTTGATGATAAAAAACAGGGGGCTTGGTTCAAACTAGGGCCTACATGCCCTAGCTCTTTCTATGTCTAGCATCGGTGTCCATGACCTTTGGGGTGCTTGGTTACTCTTTGTGGGGGGCGTTCTGACTATTGACTAGTGGAGGAGCCATTTATACATAGTGTTTTCATTTTTTTCTGCCTGTGAGTGGTTGCCTTCTTTCTAAGATCCACTCTTGGTGTGCTCTTAGTGGGGGGCCTATGGGGTTTTGCAATTGTGGGGCTCCTACATAATCTTTTTTTATCTTGTTACAAAGTCCTAGTTCTTTTGTATAGGGGATTGAGGCATAGCCTCTTCTCAAATGTCATTTAGAGATATGGAGATTGGTGAGCCATCACTTCTGATGCATGCCAACAATAAGGATCCGACTAGAAAACCCTTGCCT
Organism: Cupressus sempervirens; assembly: GCA_028749045.1. NCBI lineage: Eukaryota > Viridiplantae > Streptophyta > Pinopsida > Cupressales > Cupressaceae > Cupressus > Cupressus sempervirens. Next base: position 819,201,328 of record CM053792.1, on the reverse strand, counting down.
CAAGAAGGGGATTCCCCTTCAAAAGGGGTGGTTTGATTAAGAAAAGTTAATGGGTGTTTGCAGAGATTCGAGGAGCAGTCAGTCTTGGTTATTCAACCTACACAAGTTTTGAAAGATGTCAATTACTAGTGCAATCATGCTCTTATTTGCAAACTTATAGGCCTTCACCTTTCTTTGCTAATGTTGGATTCTTGGGCATGCTAGGTGTGGAATCTAGAAGGAGATATGGAGATTTTGTTAGCGGCCAATAATTACTTCTTGGTTATCTTTTCAATCATGATGGACATAAATAAGGCTTTTGAAGGAGGCCCTTATTTCTTTAACTAGGTGGGGCTCTTAATCAAACCTTGGCACATAGGTTTTAACTCCATTGAGGAGATCCCCTCATGAGTTTCAGTGTGGATCTACTTATTGAGGCTTCCTTTGGAATTTTGGAAGGAAGATATTCTTCACTCAATCCCTTTTCTTCTTGGAAAACTTGTGGGTTCAACTACTCAAACTCAAGATCATAAGGTAATTTCTTTTGCATGTATTTGCATAGAAGTTGATTTAAATAATCCTTTGCTAGATTCTATGGAGATCTATATGGGATCATCTTCCTAGATCTAATAGTTGGATTATGAGACGCTTCCATTTAGATGTAGAATTTTCCATGAATATGTTCATTTCATCACAGATGTTCTAGGAATAAGTCTTCTTCCCATTAGGAATAAGGTGTCTCAACCTTGGATAATTCCTATTCATTATTATTTGTTTTGTAAAATGTATTTCTGACAAATAATGTTGATGTGTCGGCATCTTGAATTGTGTATAAGGAGATCATCACTAAAATGGTTATGACGGATTCTTATGACACATAAGAGCTATGTTAGGAAGATTCAATGATAGGTGAAGACATGTGGCAACTAAGATATTTGAGTAGCCCTAAAGTGAAGTGCATGTTATAAGCATTTTTAGGGTTGCAAAGAGAAATGATGTGAAAAATGTGTATTGTTGGTACTATGAGCTGCTACTGGAGTCTTCTGTTATCGATGTTGAACTTGCATTGCAAGTGTATTGTAACCTTATGTTGAAGATAATACATTGTGCAGGTTCTGAAGGGGTGGGGTTGTTTTACCGAAAGGTTTTTCCCCATCGGAAAATCTTTGTGTTATGTGTTTCTTTCTCTGTCTATTTTCTATATGCATGGTTGGCTGCAATATTGTTGTTTACATGATATTGAATCTGTAAGTGTAGAAAATTTTAATAGGATTTGCATCATACTTTCTTTATGAGATTAGTGTAGGAAGTTGTTTCTGCACCTGAGTTTCCTTACACTTCCTTGGCTATCCCCAGTCCCCCTAGGGGGGATAAGAGGAAGGCCCCTATTTCTAATGGACCTATTGATAGCAAGGGATTTCTTTGAGTTAAGTCCCATAACAATAGCAAGGGTAAGAAGAGAACCTAGATGGACAGACAAACTGATGGTACCTTTAACAAGTTTGATGCTCTTAGGGATTTAGTCCAAGAGCAAGGTATTCTAGTTGAGATCTCTTCTAGGGCCATAGGTCAGCATGAGTTTCTAGTTATAGAGATGCCGAAGGGGGATCAAATTCTATCTCTAGGGGACCAACATGCTGGACAACTGGATATTGATTTGCCTCCTCTTATTCAAGATATTGGAGACCTTCAAGGGTCACAAGGTTCAAAGATCTCATTCTTGGTGGCTCTTGATTCCCTTATGCCTAAGGGGACCTCTATTTCTATAAAGTATATTAAGGCCCCTCATGTCTTAAAAATTTAGCATAAATCCTTCAAAAGGGGGCCTATACATAAACCATCAAAGAGTGGTAGGAAGACTGATCAAGAGAAGGTGAAGATAATGGTTAAAATTTGGTTGAGTTTGGGTCTGTGAAACCCATTCATTTTCATTTCTCCCAACCTCATAAATGACTTTTTTTTCATGGAATATAAGGGGGTTGAGCAACATCCCCAGAAAAAAGGTCATTCGCATATTAATCAAGTCTCAAACTCCTGATGTAGTCTTTATTTATGAAACTAAGCTTTCAATGGATGATTTGGCTAACTATGCTTCGTGAATATGACCCTAGGGCTCTTGGTAGGGGGTGGGTGCTTTGAATAGTTCAGGGGGAGTGGCTTGCTTTTGGAACCCAAGGATAGTTTCCCCCTTATGGTGGCTTTCCAGTTGGTCCTCCATTTCTTTGGTTGCCTCTAGTTTTGAGACTGGAGAAAGGTGCCTTTTATCCAATATTTATGCTCCTACTAATTTTTTAGGAAAGTCCTATTTATGGGCTCATATTAGATTTATCCAGTTCCTAGACCCATATCTCCCATGGATTATGGATAGAGATTTTAATTCTATTTCTAGCTTGGATGAAAAATGAGGAGGATTAGCTAGGCAAGACCCATCTTCAAATCTACTGAAGGCTATGATTGGCTCCTTGAATCTCATTAATGTGAAGCCAACCAATGGTGTCTTTACTTGGAATAATCAGAGAAGTGGTGGTGAGGCTATCTCAGAAAGGCTTGATAAATTGTTGGTTTCCTACTATTGGATGAACAACAAGTGGATCACTACTTTTGAAATTCTTGATTGGAGGGGCTTTAACCACTAGCCTATTAAGCTCTCCATCTCCTCTTATAGAGTCACCAAAAATCCCTCTTTTAAATTTTAGGTAATGTGGTTAACGTACTTATCTCTACCAGACCTTATGTTGGATTGGTGGTATGAGGGGAAGCCTGCCCATGTTATGTCCATGTTTACTCTTAGTAAGAGGCTCCAACAATTGAATTTCGAGCTTAAGAGATAGAATAAATAGTGTTTTGGGAATCTTCATGCTTAGAAGACTGTTGTTGAAACCAAGCTAGATAATATTATCCACCAAATTTGTGACCATGGGTTGAACTCTAAGCTGAGTAAAGCTAAGTCCTTGGCTCTTAAGGACTAGGAAGAATGGGAGCTTTGGGAGGAGATTTTCTAGAAGCAAAAATCTCATGTCAATTGGCTTTAGGAGGGGGATAGGAACACTAGATTCTTTCACAACTCTATTAAGGCCCAAAGGCAAGGGAATTCTCTCTCCTCTCTTGTCTTAATTAATGGAGCTCAGATCTTTTCTTATGAAGATATTTCTAGGGAAGTAGTCAATTACTTCTCTAACCTTTTTACTTGGGAGGATCTATCTATTGGGACTGAGGAGTGGGCCATCTTGGATTGTGTCCTCCACCTTGTCTCTACAGAGATGAATGGTGCCCTGTTAAGCCTTATCTTGTTACTTGAATTGGAGAAAGTTGTGTTTCATATGAAGAAAGTTAAGGCCCCTAGCCCAGATGGTTTTCTGATTGAGTTTTTCCAAGACAACTATGAGATAATAAAGTATGATCTCCTAGATGTGATCTAGGAATGACATAGGAATAAAAAGATGATGAAGTCTTTGAATTCTACCTTCCTAGCTCTCATACCTAAGAAGGAAGGGACTAATCAGTTTGATCAATTTAGGCCTATAACGTTATGTAATGTTGTCTACAAGATCATCACCAAATTGATTACTGAGTGACTCAAGACACTCCTTAGTTCTTTGATCTTTGCTGAATAGGGCGGCTTTGTTGATAGAAGAAAAGTTTTGGATGGGGTTATGATAGCAATGGAGGCAGTCCACTCTATGGTTACTTCTAAGGAGAAAGCTATTTTCATTAAACTGGACATGGCCAAAGCTTATGATTGGATGAGTTGGGAGTTCTTACAAAAAATACTTTTGACTTTTGGGTTTCTTGAGTGGGTGGATTAGGTTCTTAGCTATGTGACCTCATCCTCCTTCTTAGTTCTTAATAATGGAGAACCTTTAGATTTGTTTGGTGCCTTTCGGGGACTTTGGCAAGGGGACCCTCTATCTCCCTACTTGTTCATTATCATAGGGGAGGGTCTTGGCATATTTCTAAAATCTTAGGTGTGACAAGGTCTTATCCAAGGTTGGAGCTGGAAATATGACCATCCTTCCTATTCTCATCTTCAATTTGTAGATGATACTAGATTTATGGGCATAGATAGAATTAGTGAGGTAGTGAATATTAAGAAAGCTTTAAATGCCTATTTGAAAGCCTTAGGTCAAATAATTAATGATAATAAGTCTTCTATTTATTTTTTTAATACTCCTCAACTTAATCAGAATAGGATTGCTAGAATTTTTACATTTCAAATTGGTTCCCTTCCTTTGGTATACCTTAGAGTCCCTTTGTCCTTGGGTGCTTAGTAGAGGGAATACTAGTAGGGGATTTTGGATAATTTCAAGAGTAAGGTTAGTCATTGGACTTACAGATGGTTATCTTCAGTTGGAAGAGTGGTTTTGCTAAAGACTATGGTGTAGTCTCTCCCCATTTATAGGTGTTGTGTTCAGGTCCTACCCTCTAATTTTGTGAGGGACTTTGATGCTTTATCTCAGCAATTCCTTTGGTTTGGTAGCCTTTTATCCTTGAAATGGAGCCTAGTCAAGTGGGAGTCTATGTGTAGGCCAAAACATTCTGGTGGCCTTGGGATTAGATCAATGGCACTTGTTGTCACAACTTTGGCTATCAATTTGTACTAGCGATGGTGCAACAATTGAGATCAAGTTTGGCCCAAGATTCTTACCCATAAGTACTTTCCTGGTGCAGATTGGTCTGATGTGCCATGAATTCCTTTGGTGGGTAAAGGCTCCTGTATTTGGGATACTCTTAAGAAGGGATCCCAACTTTTTAAGGAGGGTCTCTTCTAGATTTTCAATAGCCACTCAGATGCTCTGTTTTGGTAGGACTCTTGGGATGGCCACCCTCCCATTCTCTCTAGCTTTCCCTAGATTCTTCCCCTTTCCCATACTTTTACTAATGTTGGATGGCTTAAGGTGGAGAATTTTAAGATCATCAAATGTCTAGGTCAAGTTGGGGTGATTTTCTAGAAGGATTCTTAGGAGTGGCCGATTGGTGGCTTTGATGAGGATTGTGCCCTTCTTTCTAAAGCTTTGGAGAATAGGTTTTGTAGCTCCCTTAATGGGAGGGATAGCTCAGCCTAGAGTCCTAGTCCAAAAGGTAAATTTACTGTGGCTCAAGGCTATGCTATACTTGACAAGAACTTGCATGGTTTGGCTAAAGTGCACTAGTGGAAGAAGGTTTGGAGTAACTTTTCTTGGCCCAAACGTAACTTTTTCTTATGGCTATTGGCTCAAAAGAAATGTCTCACTTGGGAGAATCTTCACAAACGAGGTTTTTAGGGACCTTTTGTTTGCTTCCTTTGTTTGAACAATGAGGAATGTGCTTCCCACTTGTTTTCTCTTTGCCCCTTTTTGAGAGAGATATGGAATAGATGGTGGGAGGCTTGGTGTCATGGTTGTATTCATGCTACCTCTCTTATTGATTTCTAGCAAAGCTTGGACAAACTTCCAATGAAGACTTCTTTCTTGCAGCTTGCCTAGATGGTTGGACTGATCTTTATTCTCTGGAACCTTTGGCTGGAAAGGAACTACAAATTTTTTTGTGATTCCAAAATAGGAAGCTTTCAACTATGGAAGATGATTCTTAACAGGCTCTAGGAGACTATTTATGCGAAGTGTGATATGTCAATTACTATTGATTTTGGTGATCAAGTTATTATGAGGAATCTGAACCTAGGGGATAATAGTCGAGGATGCAGTCTTGGAAAAAGACCTAGCCATGTTAAGTAATGGGTTTGTCAGGATGTGAGATGGTTTCCTCCCTCGACTGGGATCTTGAAGATCAATACAGATGGTTCTTCTCGGGGGAACTCTGGTCATGCTAGTATTGGGGCTATTTGTAGAGACAATGATGGTGGTATGGTTTTTATCTTCTCTATTTACAAGGGTCAACATTCTAATAATCTGATGGAGGCCCTGGCTATTAAGGTTTCTATTGGGCACAGATGTTCTTTAGGGTGGAAGGATATCATTTGTGAGTTTTATTCTCAGATTTTTGTGGATATGTTGAATAACCAGAGGTTGGAGGATGTTAGTTGGCAACTAGCCTCTTTGGCTAGACAAATTCTTAGTCTTTGTACATCCTTGGACTCTGTCTCCTTTGTCATATCCCTTGTAAATGGAACAAAGTGGTAGATTGTTTGGCAAAGTGGGCTTCAGAGAATGTGGGTAGATGGGATATTAGTGGTAGGGATGAGTTACCTTTTAAGTATTGGGAGATCATTGAGTAGTTGTTACTGGAAGACATGAGTATGTAGTGTTGATTTGGGCCTTTGGCCTTTGCTTTGTAACTTGGATTTGATTGAATAATTTTTTACCCTTCCTTTTTCAACAACACTATTCAATAAATTGTGAGATCTATTTTATTCACTTCCAAATTAGTGAGATTACCATAAATTTATTAGAGCATTCAAAATGTATATAGTTAAAATGTCATTATTTTATAGAAGTTATATGAAGGAAACATTATTATCTATATATGGAAAATAAGAATATAAATTACATATGAGCAATTACAAATATGAGAATACACAAGTAATTAAAATATTTTAGATAAAATTTGAAATATTGAAATGATACTTTAGTTGAGATATTAGAATATAAATCTAAAAATATGAAAATTAATCAATAGCATTTTTAAATGTATTTTTAGACATTTTTTTTTAAAATTAATATTTAAATATAAAAAATTAAAAATAATTGTATAAATATTAATATTTTATCATTTGTGTACACCATTAAATTTTAAAAAAATATTAAAATAAAAATATGACAAAACTAAAAAAAAATTAAGATTATCTATATAAGCTCTAAACTTGTTATGCGACAAACACCAAAATTCTTGAATATATGTAATTTTTAATTAAAAATTATTTTATTTTACCTACAAACCATATTATTATTATATAAACTCAATCTAATACCAAAATGTAGTATAATCAAATATTACTAATTATACTATTTTAAAAAAAACTAATAAAAAATAAAAAATTTAAATCAAATTGATGATGTAAGAATTTGCCTCAAAATGTGTAAGAATTTGGATCAACCTTTGATGCCAAACACAATTTTTTCTAGGGTAATGAATGAATGCCAAGAACTAGAAGCTTAATAGATAGCACAAGAGAGATAGACAAATGATGTGATCCTCAATTGACAAAATTCAATGATAATAAATATCACATAAAAAGCCTATTCATTTACAATGTAGATGTCTTAATATATATGCAATGCATGATAACTAGGAGATATGCAAGCAATAACACATCAATCACAAAAGGTGGAATCACATGTCCACCAGAGGTTGATCATCCTTCATTGTATAATAAAGTATGTACAAACATGTGCAACAATGATAATATGATAATGTGATCAAAGCACTATAGGTGGACCTCACTCATAAAGTGGAATAAGATAGTATCATCACCTAAAGTGGAACTCTCTTATACCTTGTACTAAAATAAGATGTAAACTCCTAATGCCTACTATAAAAATTACTATGTAATGCATTATCTCAAGTAAGTTTAAGTGTTAGTAGGAATATTTGTTTACACCAACATCCCCTTAAGTGTGACTTAGGGGAATGTACTTAGAATCATAATGAAAGATTATAATGCAAGATGGGTCTCAACTACTAGGCTATGTTAAGTACAAATGTACAATATGAAAACACAAAATATATCTAATGCAATGGAATCTTTCATAATGAAGAGAAAGAGGAAAAGCCCCATAGAAAAAACCCTCAACAAAAAAGAGAGATAAAAACACACAAGATGTCTCCAGATGGATGAAGTGCTCAAGACCCCCCATGTACGACATACATCATGTCTATGCAATCAAGAACCTACTCCATAGGAAGGAAACAAGGTGACTTAATATCCCCCAATAATGAATAGTCTCCTACAAGTATGGTAAAGGAATGAAGATAAAATATAGTCCAATACCTATAAACAACATTTGTTCCCTTAGGAAGAAGATACACCAAGTATAAATGCAAGAAGCTAGATTCCCATTTTGGGAAAAAGGAAGAAGAATACAAACAAAGAATGATGTCTCTAAAATTTTCTCATATGTCACCATGTCCTTGGTTGAAAAACATGCCACAAGACAATTAGGAACATGCCATGTAGAAGGTGATAAATATGGAACAAATCGTCACTAATTGTGAGCAAGTTCCAAAGAAAAATATGAATCACCTAGATATAAAGTAGGAATAGAGTCAAAGTATCCACCCTTATTATAGAAGGCACACTAATGCTAGATGCTATAGGGTCAATGTAGAAATCTCACCATGATAGCTGAATAATTTTATTCCCGTAAGAGAGAAAAAAATTCATAGCTACAAGGATGAAGTCTCTTCAATATGTAGGAAGAACCCTCAAAATTTATGATGTCTTAAGAAACTAAATAGGAGTCTCCAATGCATAGTATGATCAATCTGAACCATTCAATGTATCATATCAAGTGAAGTTTGAGAATAAGTCAATCTCCAAAGACTCAAATGTTTTCTCTAAATATAAAGAGACATCTTGCAAATTTTGTATCTATAAATCTATAATCAGTGGTCAAACCTAAAAATAAGGATCAAGTGGAGAATAAAGATAAGGGTCAAAATATTCCCTCACAATAAGTGAAGAAGGATTAACCTCATCAAAGAGAAGATAAAATCCATCAAGAATGTCTCCCAAATCCTTAATGTAGGACTCTACAAAAAAACTTGTAATGTTTGTCAAGAAGTCATCTAACGGAGTTGTCTTTGGAAGACAAGGAATATAATGTTGCACTAAATCACAAGCATCCACGGTCATATGAATACAAGAAACATAAAGAGAAATTGTAGAAGAGATCTCAATTGGAGAAGCCTCTTTAGATTATGGAATATATTATAAACCAGCTAACAACTACTAGATATCATTATCATAAGGAATATTATCTTCAAAATCAAGTGGGATGAGACAATCTATAGGTAGATTTTTTGGAAAGAATGCGAAAATCTCCAAAATTCTCCCAAAAACTAGTCCAATTGTGTGTGGTCTCTTAACATCTCTAAACTTTTGTATGATTAGATGTTTGAGAATATCAGAGCCTAGTTTAGTGACACTTGGGCAATAATGGGTCCATGATAAGTTTGGACATTTAAATTTCACTATTCGTAGTAGGGAATGAATCTATCTGACATATATGGTGCTAAAAATGAAATTAAATGGAGATAAGTATGTAGTTAGTATGTGGGATCAATCAGAGTTTGATCGACATGGTTGTTAGACCACCATCTAAAATCAATTCAAGATCCCTACAATGTATTTGGAAGACCTAAGATCCCTTATTTTCCTCAATGACCCTGGTATGGCCACATTATGTCAGCAATGTAAATTTTGTAAGTAATTGGATTTATGTCCTTATTTGTCTCATTTTAGATTTCACTCTGAACGTTCTTCCTTTTTGGCAACAGTGTGATGTGGGGCTATTTAGCCAACTGTATTATTGATGATTCTATTTTGCCCCTTGGTTATATCTTTATTTCTTGATTTAAAATTTTACTATTGTGGCTACTCTTTATTTCTTTTATTTCTAACTTTTGTGTTGGATTTTTCATCTTTGGTGTTGAATTAAAAAAAAAAATTGAGGCACTTTCTTTTGAATTTTATTGGCAAAGTGACATATGATGGGCCTACCAAAGAGATTTTTGATAATCATGTGGATTCTCAACAAGAGGGTATGGGGTTCCTAGTAAGAGTATTTGTGCCCCCACCCTCTCCCAAGACTTCGAGAATACGGTTGTGAATATTTTTTGACTATTATCAGTAATGAAATTTCACCCAAGCTTACAACTAGATAAGGTTACAAATTAACCAGATAGACTTCTAGATGGAATGGTACATGTGTAGTGATGGACTTGTTGTTGTCCTATCAAGAATTAGTGCATTGTAAAAACTCTAAAGAAAAGTATTTAACCTTAAATAAAGGGACAAGTTGCTTAATTTGAACCCTCATTTGAGGAAGTCTTGTACAACTGTTACCCAATGAGAGGGTATGTGGAATTTAGAATATCTTATTATATTATTATTATTAGAGACTCTATAAGTATCGTACACTAGATTTGAATGTTATTTATATATAACCAATATGTTTTAAGAAGTATTTGACCCTAGAAAATGTAACCATGTTAGAGTTTTGGATTGAACTTTGCTTTTTGTAAGAATAATTAGGTAAATATGTTATTTCCCTTGAGTATGTATGTGAATTAATAATCATTCATTTTATAAGAATAAATCTTGGAATAAGTCTAGACAAGGTCTAGCATAGAATGAAAATTTTAGTTGTGCGACTTCCAGGAGGAAGTCAAAGGCTATTGGGGGAGGATGTAAGATCCCTCCTCATAGGTACTTGTTCAATATGAATTTCCTTGTTAATTTTTTTGTAGGCAATTAGAATGGATATGAAATAATGTTTTATGGTTAGATGTCCTAATAAGAATTGAGATCCTATTACATTCATGTTTTAAATAATTAAGTAATTCAAGAACAAACTACATTATCTCGACTATTTAAACATTAAAATTTTACTAACGATGATATGAGGCATTTTCACCTGATGATAAGGGTGTTGATTTTGATATCCTAATATTAAGTTTTATGTCGCGATACTTTCATATTCCTTAAATGGAAATGTTTATGATGTTAGGTATATGCATGCCTAACGATGATTTTTCTAGCATTATAATCTAAATTAACGAATAAGTTATGTTTTATTGATTTTGTGATTTTTGATGATTAAATGTGAGTAGAAAATAATTACACAGTCAATTATGTGAGAGATTCATGTTTTGATTTATGTAACAATCAAAATAAGCTTTGAATATATGTGCATGTGATTTTATGGGGCGACTGATGTGTGCAATGAGTGTGCAGCATATTTTAGTCGAGACCTGACGGAGGAATGAAACTGATACCTATGTTCCATTCGTGGAAACCTTGTTGTTGGTATCTTAATTGTATTGTGAGATCTATGAATGTATATTTCTGTAATTTAGTAAATGTTAACATTTTGTAATAGTATTTCTATGGTGTCGCTTGACACTCGTGAATTGTTTATGCATTCCAGCATGCTAGTTAGGGTTATTTGTGTAACCTTTGGACCTAAGTCAGACTAAGTTAGTGATCTTTTTGCTAGTCTATTTTTAATCTAGTTTAGTTACCCTTAATCTTGATTAGTGCTTAATCTGCATTTTGGAGTTGTTAGATGGTCCTAAATTATTCCTAGCATTTGTTTGGTTCCAAATCAATTCCTAAGGCCTTGAAACATGAAATCTTTATACGCTGGGGGCATTTTTGAACCCCTAAGCCCCTTTTGTTGACTTTTGAGGTCACTCAAAAAGTCTATTTTTTCCTTAGTGCGAAAATTGAAAGTTGTTACCATGGGTTGAATAACCTTTACTCCACTTAGCATTAGGTTAGGTTGAGTTAGAAACATCTAGATCTTTAGGAAAGTGGGAGAAGTCATTGCCCTTTTTGGTGGTTGAGTTTGGATGTTATTTAGAGGCCCTTTTTGGAGTAGTTATCATTGTTACCCAATTTCTACATTTAGAAAGAAGTCTTGGAAGATTGAAGGCAAGGAGGAAAAGCTCTTCTCAAATTGTTCATTATACCATAAGCTCTTTGTGAAGGTAGGAGTTCTTCATCTCCTTGTTCTTGTTGTTCATGTTGCTCATGATGTTCATGCTTGGTTTATGCTTATGTATTATGTTTTTCTTTTTGATGCTTGTATGTATGTTGAGTATGCTTGGGAAGGATTGAAACCATGTTTCTTGAATGCTTTTCTTTCATGTTTTTGTTTGAATTTTGAAGTTTTCTTGTATGGGTGTTTTGGCATTACTCACCCTTGGATAGGGCAAAAGTGGCCAATTTTGAGAAAGGTATTTAGTTGGACTCCAACAATGTAGAGTCTCTTCTCAAGACAAGAAAAGGGAGAGAGGGTAGGGTGTTATGGGCCCCTAGCTGTCAGCACAAACCACGTTAGAGTTTTGGCATGTAAGAATGGAAGAACGGAATTTCTTGAGTTATAGCTTTGATTGGGCACCTATTTTGGTGTTGTGTCTGACATCTCCTATTGGAAAAATCCACCTTTCCCTAGTTTTGATTCAATGTTGAATCTTGATGTGAAAATCTAGTTATGTTTTTTTGTCACTTGGTCAGTTTTCATTCCCTCCACGATCTTAGCAATGTATTGCAAAAAATGATATGGATCCCTTGATAAGGATCATGAAGGAAATTTAATTTGATTGTTGTAATTTTAGGATTGGAATCCTATAAAAATTGTATTTAAAACCTTTGTTGTAATGGCAATGATGTTGAGTTTTCTTCCTGGTTCTTTCCTGGTTGAGCCTTTGAATCAGGTCGTCAATAAAATAGTGATTGAGTAATATCACTTCTTTTGAGATTTTCATATTTTTCTTTTCAGTTATAAGAATAAATATCAAAATGAGATAAATAATGATGTTCAATTATGCAAAAATTCACTTTTCAAAAATGTTAAGACAATTTTTTTATTATGTTGGGAACTTGATTTGGATTCGTGCTTATTAAGAGATAAAACAAATCTTACATTGTTGTTAAAACACATTATTCTATCCCTTGGTATAATTAGGTATTTTAGCAAATTCAATTGGGAAGGAGTATATATATATATATATATATATATATATACATATACATATACATATACATATACATATACATATACATATACATATACATATATATATACATATATATATATATATATATATAGATATACATATATATAGATATACATATATACATATACATATACATATATATATATATATATGTATATGTATATGTATATGTATATGTATATGTATATGTGTGTGTGTGTGTATATATATATATATATATCTTCTAAGTATGAATTTCATTTTCAAACTTGCATAATTTTCTAAGGCTTATATGATCTTACTCCTTCTCAATTGAATTTGCTAAAATGCCTATATATGATCTCCTTGTTTTCCATGTAATTGGCAAATCTAATTTTAAAAAAAAATATTAAACTCATTTGCTATATAAATAATTTGATTAGAAAATTTTACACTTAGTAAAAAAAATGTCTCCAAGAGCAAAAATAGTCTCTGGTTTTTGTATGGCAAAAGATTTAAATGCCTTATCACAAACATAGAATATTCTCTAATTCTTTAAGAAAATTAATTTAAAAACAAGGGGAATCATTTAAGAAAGTAAATATATTAAAATATCAAAAAAAAAAAAGAAATCCTAAATGCATCTACTTTTCTGTTAAACATGACTCCCAATATTAATTCTTACCCCTCTTCCCTAAATCTTATCTATCCATATGCATGATTTGACATGGGACCATTAATTCTCCATCTCCTTGGCTGCAAATTTCTTCCTGCTAGCAAATTTATTTTCCTTGGACCACGTGAAAGGAGGGACATGTTGACCAATTAAATGAAGGGAGATTTTGAGGTATGAAGGTTTGGTTATAAATGGAGATTTAAAACTCCTTTCATTACCTTTTTATCTTCCTTTCTGCTAGGCGTACTTCTTCATAATCCCTTGAGCTGCGTTCTTCCTTAACCTTGGTCAGTGTGCGTAGGGTGGGAAAAACTTTGGGTAGAGAGCCACATGGGGTGTTTGACGGCTATACTCCCTTTTTAGCACCATGGGTTGATGTGGGGGCTATGTGTTAAAGTTTTATAGAGTTGGGATTAGATTATAATGTTAGTAGGTGTAGGGTGTTAAGTTGGGAAGAACTTAAGTTAGTAATGTTAGTTGTTAAGTAACTTTATTATTTATTTATTGTTTAGTTTTATTTTTAGTTTAGTTGAGTTTATATTTGGTTTTGCTTAGTTAATTGTTAGTTGTTAGTTTTATAATGTAGTTTGGTGATAGATGTAATTTATAAAAAAATTAATTAGTTTTAAATTGTATATTTTTAATTATTGATCAATAAGTTTTTTTTTTTGTTTTTAAGAAAAAGGGGGGGTTAATTAAGATTTACGTTTTGCAAGTAAATTGATATATATATATATATATATATATATATATATATATATATATATATATATATATATATATATATATATATATATATATATATAGATATATATATATATATATATTTAAAAAAAATTATGGTTAGTGCTAATGTAGACTAATTTAGTGTGTTAGTTTTAGATGTTAAGTTTAAGAATATTAGATAGTTCATTTTTTTTTGGTAATTTAATTTTTATGTTTTAAATTTTACTTAATTAATATAATTATGATATTGGCTATTATAAATTTGTTTAATTAGATTTAGTTGTAGTCTAGTGTTCGCTTTTAATTAAGTGGTAATTAGTATAAGTTAATATTGGAAATCATTTTTAGCACATGTTAGAATGGTATTTGACTGATAATTATTTTTAATAATTGAATGATATCGTATTAGAATTGATATAATATGGGAATGAAATTAGAAAAGTTAATTTTCCATGTTTAAGTTAAGTTAGTGGGTTTATTTAATTGGTTTAAAGAATTAATTTAGAATCCTTATGGCAGTAAATAGTGTTTGTTAAGTTTAATTTTAATATTAATTAAAGTTAATTGTAGAGATTAGTAATTAGTTATTTTAATGTTAGCAGTTATATAGTTTTTAAATTGAATGATAGTGTTACTATGATTCCATTAGCACAGGTGATAAAATTAGTAGTAACAAAGCAAACGTCAAAATCAATCCAACAATGAATGTTCAAATTGATTGATCTACTCTTACACATTGAATTTTGAACTTGTAATGGAATGCAAAGTTATCCATAGGAGAGCATATTCTATCTTACTTTATTCTTGTATTTTTAACTTGTGTAAATGAACTTATTGAACTTGGTGAACTTAATTATTATATTTATATATATAAAAAAACTGTGTGTGTTTTTGCCCTTGTATTTTGGGCATGACAGTGAAGTAGATTCATATTCAAAATGATACACAACCAAAGATAATTATTCTTTTCCTCCCAATTATATTGATTCCATCATGACTTTGGCTTAGGGGTGAGTTAATAGAGATAATGCACAATATTAAGTCATCTATAATGTTGATGATTTTTATTTTTCTAATGGATCATAATCATCTCCATTTAAAGTTATGGATGTATGATGTGTTTCTAACCCCATGATTACAATAATGATATAATTCTCACATTACAAAATGAGATCAAAAAATCATTGCACCCCCATAAAATGCAATAAATCAAAGAACCCCCCCTAAATTGATGATTTTGACACTGTATATGTAGTGGATGTGCAATCTCCACTTGCCAAAATGGGCCAAAATTGGTTTAGTCACAGATAGAGGAACCTCAAAGAGATCTATCCAAATAGACAACAAGAGTAAACGCAATGGAGATAAAAAGTATTTGGAGAGAACATTGTATGATCATCTTCATTAAATAATAACTAAAATTACATTGGCATAATGGGTGTGTGTAGGATCATGAAGTGCCAAAAAGTGGCGATCTTAAAAATATGTAGTCCTAAAATGCCTTAAAGCATTTCAAAATCTATTCCAACTTTTTTCCCACCCATCCTGATACTAAATAAAAATAATTATTTTCATACCAACCTTATATACTCAACTTTAAAAATGTGTTTTTTAATTCAAACATGTAGCTGAAAATATTTTTTCACTAAAATTTGATGAAATGAAAAGGGTTTCTTAATAATGTTCTTAGCTTTCCATAAATATAAGGTTTGTAAAATTGTTTTTTTAGTAATTAACTATTACTTATTTACTAATGGAGTTGTCTATAAAGTATTGATTGACACACTTCTTGAAAAATAACTATGTAATGCCCCACCAAGGGATCCAAAAGAAATAACCTAAAGTTTTACTAAGTTTGCCAACATTTTTTTTAAAACAAGAAATATAAAACATACACATCAAACACATAGTAGCAGAAGCAATAACATACAATCATCTATAAGCATGTGTAGCAGGTTTTATTCCTAAAGGATCCCATGACATTGAATTACATTTAGATTTAATTAATACTAAGTCTAACAGCTAACACATTCACATGAAAGAATAATTAGAAGTCCAAAGTCCATATAATAATATACATTTGTTTCGATTGCCACTTGGAAAATTAAATTTGGAATGCTCAATCATCCACTATACATGTCATAGGGTATGAAAGGCTTAAAAGAATATACATATGTAGAAATAGAAATACATCATCCTCCTTAGATCCATGATACAAAGTACAATAAAACTAAATGAAACCATCCACCATACATGATACATCCATCCATCATAAAAGATATAACATCCTCCCTAAAATATAACCATCCATCATAATGAACATAGAAAGAATGAAAGTAAATGTAGACAAGGAATACTCCAGCTACGATGACTACAGATGGATCACAATAATAAGAGTGAAAAAGCACTACCACCCGACCACATGGAACCTAAATGGCCCACTGCCACTACACTAAGGAGATAGTCTCAAGTCCCAAATAGGATATCAAACCACATATCAATAGTACTCTCTAGGTCTAGGAAATCATAAAAGCAATCTAACTTAAGGGTTCCAACATAGATCGACATCTAATTCCCAAAGGCACACAAGACAAGTAAGAAACCTACTATATAAGTGGGCAAGTGTTATCACATGAATCATGCTGGAGTTACCCTAGCAATCTCTTAGGACCCTAGGGTCCCTAGTGATCCCTATGCGACCACTAGTATCCTCTCATACTAACAAGGCATACTATGGAATGCAAGGTCACAACCAAGCATTCTCTCTACTCCCATCCTAGTTTGTACTAGCACTCGAGACATGGGTGAGAACATACAAGACTCTTATTCGGTTCATTTTAATCCCTATTTAGTGTAATTTTTTCACTTATTAAATAACTTACAATGGGTTACCCTCAGAACCACTTAGGGCCCTTGACCCCTATTGCAAGCCACTTCTCGACACTACATGTAGATAACCTACCCTAGGCTCATAAAAGCACAAATCAATAATCATATTTAAAAAATTACCTCAGCCCTATACAAGTGTCTGGAAAGCATCAAAAGATAATCCACAATAATCACATTAGTTCTCTACGAGCAACTGAAAAGCATCCCAAGATAAATCACAATACCCATCAATTCTTAATGAGCAACTAGAAAGTATCCCAATAACACTGATCAATGACTCAAATGGCTAAGTCCAATCATGTCCCATCATGACATCATCAAGAACAAAGCAAACACTTCAATCCTAACAAGCGATTGAAAAGAAATTCAAATAAAACTGATCGAGGACTCCAAAAATGGTTAAGTCAAGTATCTCATATACATATACCTCAGCTTCACACAAGAAGACTAGAAAGCAATAACAATCAATAGAATAATCATGCATCATTGAGCATACTAGAAACATTACCATGGTTGGGCATAAAAGATCAAGATCAAAACATCAACATGACATTACAAGCACATAACCCCTGAGCCTCTAGTAACATCTTAAGACTGGTCAAAGCTAGTCAACCCCAAAACATAGACATCACATAGAAAGTAGAGTAGTCTCACAATTTGGTTTGTTTTGAAAACTTGTTGTTGAGTTAGCTGTAAGATTTTAGTTTTTTGTTGAATATATTTTTCAAGTAAATAAGTTTCATAGTTCACCCTTTTCAATTAACCCGTTCTTATTTTAAATAGTTTCCGCAATTACCCTTATTTGATTTAAGTAAATTTCCCCCAAAATAACCAAAGAGTAATAATTTATTCAAATTATTAAACAATACCTGTTGATTTCCAACTAAAATAATTTACAATTTATTAAGGTCAATATTATCGATAATTTAAATAAATTTAATACTTAATTGAACATCTTCCTTTATTAATTAATCTTGGTTAAATAAAAATTTAACTAAATTAATTAATACTTACATATCTTAAAAGAAACCATTTTTATATTATTTAATTATTAAATAATATTAGTGAAAATAATTATTAATTAATTATAAATATACTAAATATTAATAAAGTTTGTTAATAAAATTCATTAATTTAAAATTTACTAAATCTAAATATAATTTTAAAAAAATATTAATAATTAAATTTAGTATTAAATAAAACTTATTTATTAAAATTATTATTAAAAAAATTTTAAAGTTTCATAAAAAAACATTAATCAAGCATTTTTAGAGGCCCACCGGCTTGGTACCTACGACAACCAGTACCTTTGTTGTCGCACATAGTAGTTGTACTGTTGCTACGCGTAGTAGTGTACTCTACTATCACGACCCAATAAAAGGTCATTAACAGGCATTGGGGGGGCAATGGGGTTTTCCCCACCCTCCCCATTATAATTTTAAAAAAAAAAAATTTAAAAGATTGTATTATAAAACATGATCGATCAACCCCCCCTTCCATTAACTTTTTTAAATGATTATTATTATTATTATTTATTTCATTTTGTATTAAAATAAATTGTACCCCCCCCATACAAATTTAAATATATATATTTTTAATAAAAAATTGTCATTTTAATCTGGTAGGAGAGTTACGAATAACCATTCAATTTTATTTTTATTTAAAATTTTCTTTTTAACTCTCAAAACACTCCCCAGTTTAAAATAATAAATTCTTTAATCTATGAAACAAGGATCTTTGATTACTTCTCTAACCTCCATGTATATAGAAGGTATTGACATGCATTTAATAATTGCAATATTGAAATGTTCAAGTATTCATCACAGAGAAATTCAAATTCACAATCCACAGGCACAAAGAAAATAGGAAAGGAAATTGCATAATTAAATTGTGCGAATAATCATAAGCATCTACCTGGACACTAATGCTAATTGCTACACCCAAGAAGATTGAAGAGAAATCCCTCCTCACATTCCCTATTCTAAAAAATTCCTCCCTTCTCCCCAAAATTCGCAGTCAAAATTCATGTCCCTCAAAAATGAACCCTCCAATTGTGATAAAGAGTTCCCTCCTTAAATCAGGGCACTAATTGTGCATTCACTTGAGAGAACTTCATGCTGACTAAACTTCAACTCGTATTAGCTTTTATTTATCTTTCTTTTATCTTTTCCATGTGCATCAAATGAATTATTAAATTACTTTATTTAATTTTTACTTGACTTCTCTTTTAATTAATTTATTGAATTTTAATCTCATGCATACATCATGCAACTAAATACTTTTAATAAATTAATATCTTTTCAATTTTTAATTTATTTTCAAAACTTAATTGATAAAATATTAATCAACTTAAATAATAATAATATTTAGCATTTATTTTAAAATGAACTCTAAATATATTATTATAAATTAAATAAGTATTATCATATTCTAAATTTATTCTTATAACTTTTATCTTCAAATTTAATTCTTGTTATTTAATTAATTTTCCAATTAATTAAATATAATTAAATATTAAAATATCATAATATTTTTTCATTAAATTCAATCATTAATTTAATCTATTAATTAGACTTAAGTAATAGAAAATTTACCAAAGACTCATAAAACAACATACAAAAACCCATCAAAGAAAAACACATACAAAATCAAACTAAAGGGTTATAATAATGAATTAATGTCATTGGATGCATTCATAGGGTACTCAACTTGGATACTTGTCCTAATTATCTAGGATAAATTGCTTAAAGGTTTAGAATTTGGACTTGAGAATTTATCTCCCCTTTCTTACCATTGAGATAATGTGATAGGGTATGCTCATCCTAGCAATTCAAGGAAGTCAATACCCAGTACTTGCAACCTGCAAAAAATCCACACATCTACAAACTCAATATTCTAAGCTAAATAGGCAATGGTAGGAACTGGTGCATCGTGTAGATCCCGACCAGTAGGTGACTTCAACTCCCTTCCTTAACCACATCAGAAACACCATATGTAAAGAAAACAAACATGCATGTCATACACATGTAGTATGGGATAAGTATCCATAAGAAGACACATAATAATCCATGTAACTAATCATCATCAATAATTGAAATCACTGAATAATTATTATGCATACATGAAATATAGAGTACCAAATAATTTCTTCATATAATAACTGAATCTGAAATAATATCTGATAATCATAAAATAATACTATTAATCATCAAACATAAAACTGGCCTAAAAGAGTTTGGCAATGATAACATAAATGCAAACTAGGGGCAGGCACTACAAAGTATAACTTTCAAATGGAAAAACATTTTTGAAATCCAAAATATGCATCACATTCTATGCTTCTTCTATTATAAGAAATTTTTTTTAAAAAAAATTTGCAAACTTTTGAATTACTTAGGCTAGTCAGACATGAGAGTTTTTTTATTCCAAAAATACTAAATTAGAAAATTAAAATTTATTTATTTATTTAGAATAAAAATACCCAAAAATATGTGTCACATCTAGGCTTGAGTCTACTTCTTCTATCTATAATATTATTTAAAAATATTATCATTTGATTTTGATTAAGGTGGTTAGACATACATCTACTTCTTATTTTTGTCCTAAATTTTTTGTACTATTGCTTTAAAAATCAAAATTTTGACCAATTAATTTTTATTTTTTTAGATAAGGCCTAGTATTTTAAAAACTAAATTAAATTTCCTAGGGATTATTTACTCTAAAAATTTTGATATAAAGTTTATAACAAGTAGAAAATTGCATGCCAAGTTGACATAACCCTAATTTGCTTATTTTTTATTGTCACTTAAGAGCATAGTTTGGTTGACCATGATCCTACACATACCCACATGCAGGATAAACATGCGTAAGTGTTTATTTAATCTTGATGTTATAATGATCACAAATCATCCACTAATTACTATGTATCTTGTACTTGCGAACTATCTAATAGGGATCAATTATGTTTCTTATATAGCCTTTATAACATGCAGACAAGCCTTAAGATCTAGAACATTAACCAAGAACAATAAATCTTTGATGCCAAATAGATTTGGCTCTAAATCATAAGAAATAAATTACATAAAAAAGTTATGATATTGGGGTTCTAGATTTAGGTATTTATATGATCTAAGAACATAGAAACAGGTGCCTCCAAATATTCACCATCATGAATCTTTGTTTCAAGATTGAAACCCATTGATTTTTCATAAAATAACAAGAACACACCACCTAAGGAAGATTTTTTTTTTTAAATATGTGCAACTAAAATTATAATTTTAAATAAAAATTAATTAGAGTTCTTAAAAATTGGCAGCAAATATCCTATGCATGGGGCCATCAACTCCACAAATTATGCCTTAAAACATTGAGCAGATGCTACTAGTAGAAATACGCTAAGCAACATCATGAGGAATTTCCCCTAACTTTATATCTCAAGCAACAGCTACTCCATAAAATTAGGGATAGATTCCAAATTATCTTTTTCCCTAAGTTAAAAAATGACTTTGAAACACTCTGGCTGCTTGCACAAATTGCACTTAAGCAACCACATTGGGACATGAGATAATGTATATTGATTATGTCAATACTAAGATAAATATACTTATTATAACATAGATAGACACTTTAAGCACGTAATCTAGTTATTTAATAGAACAACAAATCATAATATCTTAAAACAATTTTTATTTGAGCATTATAGATATAAGTGAATAGATAAAATAGGTGGATTCTTATATTGTACAATATATCATTTTAATTGAATTATCTTCTATTTCAATTATTTAGAATGAAATCTTTCTATTTCTTTTTAGATATGTAAGAAATAATTCTATTTTATTTTGTTGTTCTACATGCACACCTTATAATTGGGAAATTGAAGAAAAACGTAAAATCATGCAAGTAATTTTAGATTCAAAAATTAAACTAAGTTCTATTTTGAATTTTTTGAATTGTATCAATAACATTTTCATATTTTGCATGAATTTAATTTGAAATTCTAAAATTGAACCAAATTTATTTTCATTTTATTGTTAAACAAGTGCCATATAGTGGCTAATATTTGTCATATATTGTATTAGAAATAAGATAATTATAAATATCATATTAATATTTAATTTATTTTTTAAATAAAATAAATAAAATATATTTATATAATTAATTATAGTTTTAATTTTATATGTAAACCTAATTGTAATACTAATAAAATATTAAGACAAGAGCCTACGACAAAATGGTAATTTGTGAGCCTCTCACATGGGAGGTCTTAGGTTTGAATTCGTTTACACATACAAAATAATTAATTACAACAAATAACAATAATTAATGTAGGCTTTGGCTATTTATCGATCCAAAATAAATATTAATAAAGTATTAACTATTATTTTCATTCAATCCTAATATGAGGCTTCATTTAAAATAATATAATTAATTAAAAAATAAATAACTATTTTTTTGATAAATTATAATTACAATAACATAACAAAATAAATAAATATGTTTTTTAATTTTAATTTCATATTACATTTATTTTAAGATATAATTTTAAAATTATATTATAGAGAAACAATTTATTTATACAAAATACAAAAAGTCTCTCTATCACAAATGGTAAGATAGTAATTCTATTTTAAATATTAAGTTATATTGTAGATATCTGACCAATTTCTATAAGCATTATGAGAACCCAAAATAGTAGTTGTGTCACCTAAAAACTATTAAAAAAATCCATAAGTAGTTCATCTAAAGATAAAGAATAGTTATAAGCATTTAAAACATACATTACAATAACAATGCATTATCTAAGTAAAAATTAAATAAGTGCTAGCAAAATAAACTAATATAGTAGAAGAGAATATATGAAGAGAAGTTAAAAAAGAACTTGATAGGAAGCATTAAGTAATTCATTTAAAGAAACATAATAGCCATAAGTAGTTCATCTAAAGACAAACAATAGCTATAAAAAATTCAATCACCTGTTGAAATAATAGTGTAATGTTTAAGTGAAATTAAATGATTGTGGTACAATTCTAGAATTAAATTTAATAAATAAATAATAAAAATCAATACATTTAAAGAGAAGATCTAAATAGGATGTGATAATAATGGAAAACATTCATTGGTGAAAAATAAAAAAATTAAATGAAATAACTATGTAAATAAAAAATTAGACAAAACTTCGATACAAAATTTTGTTTATATTGCCTCCCAAATTGTTTATTTTTTTGTCTATATAAAAAATTAAGTTCAAACACATTGGATATATGAAATTAAAAATGAAAATAAGAGCTTTATTGTTGGAATTCTTTTAGAATAACTAAAGGGGGGAGGGGGAGGGGGGGTGTTGAATCAGTTATTCAAGGTCCAAATGTACAAAATATAACCTTTCACAATTTAGTGAACCCTTCAAACTTTCTCAATGATGTATGCATTCATTTTGTGTTAACCAAAACTGATATATTACTATAACATTAACATGTAAAAGGATAAAGCATAAAACACAACATATCCATTAGCACACTTGACACAATGATTTAATGTGGAAACACAAATTGGAAAAAATGACTAGTAACATGCTACTCCTTTTTCACTCTTCTAAAGTGATGTCTTGTTAAAGACCAACCCTATTAAAGGTTAAAACACACACTGTTAAATCTGACTCAATTAAGGGATTTCAATCACCTTGTTAAAAGTGAGATTTCTAACAAGTGAGCCTTGTTAGAGGACTTTTGGTCATTTACTTGGAATGCCACCCTATTAAAGGATTTTCCTATGACTACTAAGTCAACCTTTCTCCAAAGAATTTAATCTAATTTGATACAATTTTTAGAAAGTAACAGTAGAGTTTTGATCTAATATAACTTACAACCTTACTTGCAGATTATGGATCACTATTCATTCCTCAACTCTACTTGGCTTTTAATCTTTGCAGTTCTGACAACTTGTTCACCCTTCAAAGATTCATCCTCTTTTAGCTTATTTCTTAGCTCACCATTGTAGACATCTTCTCTTAGGTCACTTGATGAAGCAAACTCTCTTCTTTCTCCTTGTCAAATTTTTTGCATCCAAAACTCTCTAACCTCCATCCAACCTTTCCTCATGACTAGACATTCCTACATATAGGGAATTAGAACTCTTTTTCCTGCTTATTATCCATCTCAAAAGTTAGGGTTTTTGATGGATTAGGTAAGATAAAATGTATCTACAACATATCTTGTCTTGTCTAGAAACTTCTACTATAATCCATTTGAATTTGCCTCCAAAATGGTTTACATAAGATACTACACCTTGAGCTTGTCAATCTTATCTTCTTCCTAATTCACAAGTTCCAAGAAAATAAACTTGTCAGATTTTATTTGGAAAATCTTTGATCTTTATCATAATACAACAGCTCGACATTATCAATTTATTGATGCTTGACACATACTGTGTTACTCAGATTCTATTGCAAAATCACTTGACATCAACTAGATTTTACTGGTGCTCAACATCAACTAAAAATCACTTAGCATCTACTAACTTTCTCAACACCTATTAGTTTGCTCAGCATCCACTAGAAATTTCTTTCACTTGGCTCCAACCGGCTTTCTGCATGGCTTGCACTAACTTTTCTCAGCACCTTCTATCAACTTGGTCAAGCTTAGCAAATGAACTTTCTCCAACCTTATTCTTCTAAATTTTCTAAGTGTAGCCAATCATTTTGTAACCTCAAGTAGATCATCAATACATTACGTTGTCACTATCTTAATGAATTCTTGAATTTTAATACATAATCATAATTCAACCTTTCCTCTAGATCCTTTTGTTACATCTCCTTGATCAAATCCTCCTCATCAATCAACTAAGTGACAATGCTTAAAACATATAAAAAATTGTCTTACCAACATATAGTAGGTTTGACATCAGCAATAAAATAATGATTGAAAACACACAGTCTTGTTCAATAGCTTTCCTACTCAAATGATCTTTTCAATCATATATCAACAATCTCCCTCTTTAGCATTGATGGCAAACCAAACTAATCAACCATTCGAACAAATGATAAACTAACTAGGTTAAAATAGTAAGGCAATACCAAAAAAAAAGCTTGTGAATAACACTTCTCCCTCTATCAGTAGCTCCCTCTTAGGTTACAAAATATAACATTCTCTTTTTCCATGGATTAGCAGAATACCTGAATATCTCCCTCTTTTTTGTTTTCTACTTTCTCCCTCTTTCTTTCTTCAGTCTTCTAATATTTTGATGATGTACTTCTTACTTTATTGTTCCTCTTTTGCTAATGTACTTTACCCCTCTGACTCGATTACTTTGATCATCTCCCTTTCAATCAGTATGCACTTGATCAGTTTACTGTACATTCTCCCTCTTTGATAACAATGCCAAAGACATGTACTCAACACTTCACATCTTTTGTATATGCAGATATATGTTTTTTGTAGGCTCTTCAATTTTCTTCCTCTATCACCTTGCTTGTGACTAATTTGAAATTTCAGTTATATGATTACTTTAGGTAGTTTCCTAAAGTAAGATCCACTGCATCAATTTGTATGAAATGCATATTAGCTTGTTTGATGCATAATACTCCCTCTATCTTCTACATAGACTTTGATAGGGGCATCACCCCTAATTTACCTCTCAGATACTCATAAGCATCCTTAGGTAATGCTTTGGTGAAGATATCAGCGGTTTGCTCTGTTGTATTAATATATTCCATCTTCACCTCTTTGTCTTGAACTAGTTCCCTTACATAATGATACTTTATTGCAATGTGCTTTGTCTTTGTATGCATAATAGGATTCTTTGATATATTTATAGCACTTGTAAATTATCACAATAAAGTGTCATTGGTTTAGTGATTTATTCCTTCATTCCCTTTAGCAGTTGTTTGATCCATACAATGTTCATGCAATTAATAGCAACAACAACATACTCTACTTCAGTAGTAAATTGGGAAGTACAACTCTGCTTCTTGCTTATCCATGTAACAAATCTTCTACCTCACAAGAGTGCTACCCCACTAGTGCTCTTTCTATCATCAATATTTCCAGCCCAATCAGCATTAGTGTAGGCTTTCAGTTCAAACCTTTCATTCTTCTTATAGTATAAACCATACTTTTCTATTCCTTTCAAGTATCTCATTATTCTCTTTATGGCCATCAAGTGATTTTCTCTAGGATTATTAAAGAATCTAGTAACTATCGCCATAGCTAATGCAATATCAATTTTTCTATGTACTACATATTGTAATTTTTCAATCATGGATCTATATAATGTTTGATTGACCTCAACTGAATCATCATTCTTTGATAGCTTGAGTATTGTCGCCATAGGTGTACTTATTGGTTTTGAATCCTCAAGTCCAAATGTCTTCAATATCTCCTTGACATATTTTAACTAAGTGATATATACACCATATTTCATTTGATAGACTTGTAATCTCACAAAGAATTTGATCTCACCAAACATTGACATTTCAAACTCTTGCTTCATTTGATTTGAAACATATTTACATAAAGCATCTTGTCTTCCAAATATTATGTCATCAACAAAAATTTTAGATAACAATATACCTTTTTCTTTATTTGTCTTCATGTACAAATTGTTGTTATCATCTATCTTTTCAAATCCAATCTTAACAAGATAAGTGTGAAGTCTCTCATACCATGCTCTTGGTGCTTGTTTAAATCCATACAAGGCTTTTTACAGTCTACATACCATGTTTTGTTCTATGTAGACTTCTTCTTCTAATATTTCATTCAGAAATTCTGACTTGACATCCATCTAATAAAATTTGAAACCTTTATATGTAGCCTAAGAAAGCATAATTCTTACTCCTTCCATTCTTGCAACAAGGGAAAAATTTTCACCATATTTAATTCCTTCTTCTTGTGCACAACCTTTGCAAAATATCCTTGCTTTGTTTCTTATCACTTCACCATTCTCATCTAGCTTGTTCCTGTATACTTATTTTGTGCCAATCATGTTCTTGTGCTATGGTCTAGGAACTAGGTTCCAATTCTTGTTCTTTTCTATCTGCTAGACTTCCTCTTCCATAGCCTTATACCAATCATCGTCTTCCAATGCATCTCTCACTATCTTAGGTTCCTTCATGTGTAGTAAACATGCTTCACCTCTCAACCTATTTATATCTATTGGCCTTACATCTTTGTCTCCAATGATTTGATCTACAGGATGGTGTCTTTTAACATATTTGGATAATCTTGGCTCAATTCTTGTGGCTGCATTTTGTCTCTTAGCTTTAGTATCACTATGTGCATCTGTATTAGGTATTTTAGCATCTCTTTCATGTGTGCTAATCTTAGAGTCTGATTGTGCATTTTTCTCATTTTGCAACTCAAGAGCTAAATGCGACTTGATATTCATAGGATGTGACTTAGTAGTTGTTGAAACTTTCTATTGACTTGCTACATTATTTGTAATATCTTCTTTAGTAGGCATTCCTTCATAATAGTATGCAAATGTCTGGTGGTCATTCGGTTCTTTTGTAGTTTCAGCCTCATGTGCTTCTATAAACTCATCAAAATTCACATTTGCACTTTCCAAATTTTTGTTAGTGTTAGTAATTAAACACTTTTAAGCTTTTATTCTTATGGAGTAACCAATGAATATATCTTATTCTCTCTTTTCATAAAACTTTCCACTCCTAACATCTTTAAGAATGTAGAATTTGCTTTGCAAATACCTTAAAATATTTCACATTAGGTGGATGACCATACCATAGTTCAAAAGGTGTTGAGTGAGTACCTTTCTTTACTTGCACATGGTTTAAAGTGTATACTGTAGTACTTATAGCTTCTCTCTAGTATTTTAGAGAAACATTTTTCTCCATCATAAGTGTTCTAGCACATTCCATTACAGATATGTTCCAGCAATTCCATTGTGTGGACGGGTCCTTGGTGCTAATGTCTGTCTCTTGATTCCCCTGTCATTGTAGAACATCTCAAACTCATGTGAAGTGAAATCACCTCCTCTATCTGATCTTAAACATTTCAAGCTCTTACATTTTTCTTTCTAAACTCTTGCCAAGTACCATTTAAACATTTGAAAAGCCTCTAATTTTTGTTTTAGAAACTTGATTGTCATCATTCTAGAGTAATTATCAACAAACAACATTATATACTTATCTCCTTTGTAGCGTTACACTTCAATAGGTCCACACAAGTCAGTATGAACAATTTCAAGTATTTTCTTAGAGGTGTAATCTTTACTTTTAAAGCTTGACTTTGTCATCTTCCCTAGCCAACATTGTTTGCACATTATATGTTCTAGTTTCTTCAACTTAGGAAAACTTCTAACTCTTTTCATGTTACTGATACTAATCAGATTATCAAAGTTAACATGACATAATCACTTGTGCCAAAGCCATACACCACCAAATATTGCAATAGGATAAGTAGTATCTTCTATATCCAAATAGAATAGATTACTCCTAGTTTGATCACCTTTTCTAATCAAATTTCCATTTTTATCATATATCGTGGTTGATTTATTTTCAAACTCAACTTTGCACCCCACATTATTCAATTGTGACACACTTAACAAGTTATAATTCAATCCTTCAACATAGTAAGCATTGCCACATGAAATCTTGTCTGTAAGCTTGATAGATCCTTTTGCTTTTATTAAACATAGTGCATCATTACCAAATCTTACACTATTTCCATCATAACAAGTTAAGGTAATGAACTTACTATTTTCTCCAATCATGTGATGTGAGCATCCATTGTTAATGATCCATTTGTCATTTATGTTCACACAAGTCATAAGTGCAATAGTTTCATCCTCATCTGATTCATCCTTCATTGTAACATATACAACTTCATCATCATTTTCATCAGAGTTATTTTCATCAGCAATGTAGCATGACTTTTTTCCTTTATATCTATAGTCTCTTCCATCATCTTCTCTTCTATTTTTGTGCTTGTTCCCTTCTCTAAAATTTTTCTTTTTTGTACATCTTGCTGCAATATGGCCAACTTCATTGCAATTGAAACAAATGATAGGTAGCTTACCTTTGAATTTACCTTTTCTTCTATGAAATCTTCTTGCCAGCAATGCTTCTAGTTGTTCAATGTCTTCCTCATCTATGTTGTTGTCACTGGATGCATACATTATCTTTCTTTTCTTCTTTTTTGTCTTTACCTCCTTAGAATCCTTCAGTAACAAAATTTGAAAGCTGATTCAATACTCTCTAGTCTGCAGTTGTCAAAATTAAATAACTCAAAAGTAGTGAGTCTTCCTACCAAACCTTCAAGGATTAGATCATTTCTTGACATACATCTTAACTCTTGGATTGCAAAAACTCTAATGACATACACAAGAAATAATGTTCTCAAGATTTACTTAGCACAATATCATCATCTATTTTACTAGTTGGACCTTTTATTGCACTAACAACTTCTTTTATTCTAGCAACATATTGAGCAATGTTTTCACCTTCTTCCATTCTCAATTCATCAAACTTACCTCTAAGGCTCTTCGACTTGGCTCTTTGAACATTTTTGTCTCCTCCATAGATGGTGTTTAGGGCATCCCACATCTCCTTCACACTTTTGAAGTCTTTGATATCATCAAACTTAGCATAGCTTAGAGCAGAGGCAATCTCCAACATCGCCTAAGTGTGTTCTTTCTTTTTCTTCAAGTCTTTAGAAATGAGGGCTCCTACTAGATCAACATGTTTTGTTGTAATGCAAGTTTGTGCATAATCTTTGAGTCCTCCAAGATATAGCCTCATCAAACTTTTCCATGCAGGAAAGTTATGTCTATTTAACTTGAGTACCTCTCTTTTTGACATACTAATCTTTATGTTTTTAGTACCTTGAAACTAACCCTCTTAAGCAACTAGGCTCTAATACCAATTGTTGGAATTCTTTCAAAAAAATTGTTGGGGGGGGTGAGGGGGAGGGGCTAGTGGGGGGTGAATTAGTTATTCAAGGTCTAGATACACAAAATATAACTTTTCACAATTCAATGAACCCTTCAAACTTTCTTAACCATGCATGCATTCATTGTGTGTTAACCAAAACTAATATGTTACTATAATATTAACATGTAGAAGTATAAAGCATAAAACACAACATATCCATCAGCACACTTGACACAATGATTTAACTTGGAAACCCAATTTGGGAAAAATCACCAATAATATGCTACTCCTTTTTCACTCTTCTAAAGTGATGCCACGTTAAAGGTTACAACAAACACTATTAAATGTGACCTAGTTAAGGGATTTCAATCATCCTATTAAAAAGTGAGCCTTGTAAGAGGACTTTTGGTCATTCACTTGGAATGCCACCCTATTAAAGGATTTTCCAATGATTGTTAAGTGAACCTTTCTCCAAAGGATTTACCCTAATCTGATACAATAGTTAGAGAGTAACAATAGAGTTTTGATCTGATATAACTTACAACCTTACTTGTAGATTACAAATCACTATTAAGTCCTTAACTCTATTGAGCTTTCAATATTTTTAGTTCTAACAATTTTTTCACCCTTCAAGCATTCATCCTCTTCTAGCCTTCTTTCTTAGCTCGCCATTGTAGACATCTTCTCTTAGGTCACTTGATGAAGCAAACTCTCTTCTTTCTCCTTGCCAAATTTTTCGCATCCAAAACTCTTTGACCTCCATCCAACCTTGCTTCATTACCAAAAATCCCTACATATAGGGAATCAGAACTCTTTTTCCCAGTCATTATCCATCTCAAAAATTAGGGTTTTTGATGGATTAGGTAAGATACAATGTATCTACCCCATATCTTGTCTTGTCTAGAAACTTCTCCTAGAATCCATTTAAATTTGCCTCCAAAAAGATTTGACTTTTATTTGGAAAATCTTCAGTCTTTATCTTAATATAACAACATGACATTATCAATTAACTGATGCTTGACACATACTGTGTTACTCGACTTCTATTGTAAAATCACTCGACATCAACTAGATTTTACTGATGCTTGGAATCAATTAAAAATCACTCAACATCTACTATCTTGCTTAGCTACAATTAGTTTTCTTGGCATCCACTAGAAATTTCTTTCACTCGAATCCAACTAACTTTTTTCTCAGTTTGCACTAACTTTGTTCAGCACCTTCTAACTTAGCAAATGATTTTTTTCCAACTTTATTCTTCTAAACTTTCTAAGTGTAGGAAATCATTTTTTAACCTCAAGTAGATCATCAATACATTATGTTGTCACTATCTTAATTGATTCTTGCACTTCAATACATAATCATAACTCAACCTTTCATCTAGGTCCTTTTGTTACATCTTGTTCATCAAATCCTCGTCATCAATAAACTAAGTGATAGTGCTTAAAGTATATAAGCAATTGTCTTACCAGCATATAGCAAGTTTGACATCAGTGACAAAACAATGATTGAAAACACACGGTTTTCTTCAATAGTTTTCTTACTCAAATGATCTTTTCAATCATATATCAACATTTATTAGTTCATTTTTTTTAAATTAAAGTTGAGAACTTTTGTTGCCAATGGAGAATTTGTTGAGCAATATACAAAGGAATGGAAAAATAGTCATATAAATTAAAATTCAATTAAAAAACTATATTTATTAACGAGAAATGACAATCAAAAATAATTTTGTATATGTGAAATGGATTTTTTGAAAGCAAACAGTCATCCTTTTATAATACAAACTCAAAAGAAATAAATCAAATATTGTGTTTTATTAAGATGTCATCAAATTCAATTGTTTACTTTCTCAAATGTTATTCTGAAGCCTTTTGAGTTACTCTTTAATCTATTTCTATTTACTAGTTTTTCCATATATTATTAGGTTAATTATTAACCTAAACAAATGAAATAATATTGAAAAAAATTAGATTTTCTAAATATATGAATAAATTATTCTAAATTTAAAAAACAGAATTGACAGTACTAAAGTTTGTGAATTATTTTTTGATGAATAGTCCTTTTCTATTAAAAATTAATATACTAAGATTACAATTCACAAAAAATGGTAGGGGATACAAGATCACCCCATGAAAGTTCACATAGCTGCAATTGGAATCAAACACTATTCATCAAAAAAATGTAAATAGCAACCACAATTGGCCAAAGAAGTGCCTATTGAGGGTGGTGGTTCATCATGACCATGAAAGTCCAATCATCTTTGGGATTGGGGGATAGGCTGGGGACAATCCAGCCATCATCAACAACAGTAGCAGGATTAACATATTTTATCTTTGGTCATGGAGGAGAAATCACTAGCAGTAGCAACAATAGCAGGATCAACGTCTTTTATCTCTAGCCACAGAGGAGAAATTGCCAAGTCCAGGCAAGGCAATTTTCTAGAAAGCACCCATTGAGCACCAAAAGCTAGGAGAGAACTTGAAATAATTTCTAAAATGATTTCTCAAGGTCAATTTATTTTTCAATAAATAGACACTTTTCAAAAAAATATGAATGAAATAATTTTTTGAAGAAAAATATTTAAACTCCAACTCAAAAATAAGTGGTTCTTAACTCTAATATTTCATTTTTAAATTGTTAATCTTTTTAATTTTATAATTAGTCATTTAATGTTGTCATTTCACACCATTGTTAATTGCTCCTTAAGTATGTCTCATATTTAGAGAGAGTTATTTGACATCACAAATCATTAGTTATTTCTTGAGATCAATTATTAAATTGTCTTTATTTAATAATTACATTCAAAAACTTAATTATCCATTTATTCTAATGTATTTAAATTTAAACATATAAGATTAATAATGGATTTTACGATGTATCTAAATTAGTCTAGAATTCTAATGTTCAAATTTAAAAATACAGAATATATAACATTTCTTATTGTATTTGTGGTGGGCAATATACTATTGTATTGAGTCTCTCTGAAATCTAATTAATTTTCAGCAATCACAAGAAATTATTTTTAAGTAACTCAAATATTTATAAAGTTCTTAAATATATTTATAAATTTTATATACTATAAAAATTATATGATTGGCTAAATTATTTTGGTGTTATAGGAGCCATTTTTTTGGAGGGTTCTCTATATTCCAAATTTTTAGCTAATTTAAATAGATTATATTATTTAAACATATTTTATCATATGACTATTCAAAGATAATTATATTTTAGTTTATTTTGTAAACACATTAAATGGTTGAAAAATAAATATGAAGTCACAAAAATTATTTAAAAATATGTACTTTAGGTTTTTCAATTAAGAGACAAGCTATATTTTTTATTTTTAAATTTAAATTTATTTTATCTTTTCTAATTGACCTTTCATCCTATTCAATATACTTATCAAACATTAAAATACCATTGCTAGAGTATATTATCATTTAACAACATTTTTTTAAATTTACAAAACATAAAGTTTGACTTCTTATAAAAAATATATATAAACATAAAGCTCAAATGTGTAAAAAAAAATTAATTATGAGTTCTCTTACTTTCTACAATAATTTTCTAACTATACATTCAACTAAATTAAATTTATTAAAAATATATAACAAAATTACAACTTATATTCCATAAAATCAAAACAAATACAATTAACTGTGGGGACAAATACCATGTGAGTAAATTATATCTTGATTCAATATCTTAAAAAATCTTTAAATTTTGGTCCAACTAAAATAGATTCTTATCTACCAGATTTTTCTAATGTATTTCTATATTCATGTCAATAAAAAATCAAAAAATTAAAAACACTATCGATGTTTAACATATATATTAGATGCCAAAACTCAAATACTTTAACCTCAATTCAAATCTACAATCACAATGATTTATCTAAAACCACATAAATAATAAATTAAAGGTAATACATTGTAAATCCAAAATATCTATATTAATTTTTGATAACTTAAAAAACAACACCAGTAGGAAACCTTAGTTTTTTTTCTAATATTGTAATTTTATTTTATATGTTGAAAATATTAAACATGTTAATTTAAGTTAATGTTAAATTCTAATTATTATTGATAATAATAGTTAAAATATTATTAAGAAATTTAATTAAATTAAATATTCTTCAACAAAATATAAATTTCAATAGAAAAAATTCAATAAAACAATATATTATTAATTGAACACATATCATCATAAAATTAGAGTTTCAGGCTATATAATTCTATGTTTACTTTGAATATAGTTGTTTACCTTTATAAAAATGTCTCTAATACAAATGCAACCACTTGTATTCCAATACCAAATGATTTGAAAAAATGCACAACCTCAATCTATTCACCCAAAATAAATTTTATTATCTAGTCATAATTTTATCATCCATGATAGAGGAGGATTGTTTATCTATTTAAAATGCAAAAAAAAAAAATTATAACCTTATCACATAATAAGTAATGAAATATATTAAAATCTAAGATTAAAATTATTTTTTGAGCCTATAGTGAGAGAACATCATACAAGTTAGAAATTTCTACTCTAACAACATAAAAATATTAGAAGTTTGTTTTAAAATAACTTTTTTGATTAAATATGTAGTAAAAACTGAAAAGTCAGATGTTCTCCTATTATGCAATTACATATCCGACTACCAATGAAGAAGATATTATTTATCTCTCTTAGATGGATGTTGTTGTTAATGAACTCCTTTTTAATGATCAACCTCTTTCTTTCTTGTCTAGATTAGAAGCTACATCAGTTTCCCAAGGACATCCATTGTCTTCTGAATATGCCCAATTTTTAGCAATAGAATGGAGTGTACCAATTCTTCCCAAATTATTTGATGAAGATAACATGCTCCATGACCTACTTGAGGATAATGTACACTTTAAATTGGATCCCCCCTCACCTAAGATGGAGGGCTTTACAAATGTTTTAGATCTTGGCTTGGTGGTCAAAAAGTCTCCTGCTCAAATAAATATTTCTGGTCAGACTAGGTCTCACTTTTCTGATCCACTTCTTACTAACGTTAGTTTTTATTTCTCCTAAAAATTGACTGTGTAAAAAACCCCCCTTTCATCATCTTTTATAACTAAGAAATCTTCTAAGCCTAGGGGTAGGCCATTGAAAGTATCAAAAGCTAAAAAAGAAGTTGATGCAGGGATCCAATCAACTTTGGATAGTAATTTTCCTACCTCTAAATGATCAACAAGGAGTGCCAAGAGTGCTCCTTATCAGTTATAAAGATCCGCATTAATACCCTTAACAAATGTAATAGGATGAAGTAGCATCTTGATTCTATCCAATGTGATCTAGTCTTGCTTCAGGAGACCAAGCTATCAAAAAATGACTTTCAAAATGTGTTGGATGTTGGTCAATATGAAATTCCTCACATGTTCATAGCTTAGGTGCTTCTGGGGCCCTTGTTGTATTATGGAATCCTAAGACTATCAAGACTTATGTAGTGCCTACCCCTAGTTCACATTTTTGTTATCATTGTCGAACTCTTTTAAGGTTAGTTTTATGTTGATGGTTAGTAACATTGTTATGAGATTATCAGATATTGTGCTATGGATTCCATTGACATGTGATGAGATTATTTAGACTTTACATTTCATGTATGCATGATGATTATTTTTAGTGTTTGCAGTTATTAATGATGATTAGTAAGATGATTTATTATCATGTGTGTTTTTCTTATGGATACTTACCTCATACTTGCATGTGTATGGTGTGTGTGTTTGCTTTTGTCTGGCATTTTTGATGTGGTTAAGGAAGGGAGTCGTAGTCACCTGCTAGTCGGGATCTACACGATGCACCACTTCCTGCCATTGCCTATTTAGTTTAGTATATATTGTGCTTATACATACATGGTTTTTATGCAGGTTGCAGGTACTAGGTATCGACTTCCATAAATTGCCAGGATGAGCGTACCCTATCACATTATCCCAATGATAAGAGAGGGGAGATGAATTCTCAAGTCCAAATCCCAACCCTTTAAGCCATTTGTTCTAATTGAAAATTAGGACAAGTATCTAAGTTGAGTACCCTTCAAATACGTTGGATGATGTAATTCATGATATTAACCCTTGGTTTGATTTTGTATGTATTTTGGCTATGATGGGTTTTCGTATTTTTACCTTGTGAGTCTTTGATGTATTTTCTATTAATTAAGCCTAATTAAAAGATTTAATTAATGGTTTAATTTAATGAAAAAATTAATATGATATTTTAATATTTATTTTATTTAATTAATTAGAAAATTAATTAAATAAAATAATTAAATTAGAAAATAAAAGTTATAAGTTTAAATTTGGAATATATTAGAGTTCATTTTTAAATAAATGACTAAATAATAATATTATTAAAGCTAATAAATATTTTAGCAATTAAGTTTTAGAAAATGAAATTTAAAAGTGGAAAATATATTAAAATTATTAAAAGATTCTAGATCTCATGTGATTAAAATATAAATATATTTAGTTTTAAACAAGTGGATTTATTAAAGTTAGTGCATGAGATTTAATAATAAATAAATTAAATTGGAAAGAGTAAATTAAATATTATATTAATGATTGTGCATTATTTTAATATTTAAGAGTTTGCAAATTCTCGAGAGTTGTCATGTAGACAACATAGGAGTTTGCACTCTAAGAATGCATAAGTTGTCTACACTTAGGAGTTAGCATTTTATTTGAGCACATGGTGTCTACAAATTTATGACTCATCTAGAAGGTTGGAGTAGACTCATGCTTAGTTGTTATGCTTATCTTCTAGTTGTTTCTAGACACATTCTAGTTGCATCTTAGAAGCCTTTAAATAGAGGCTCTTCTAGTGTGTTTGGACAAGCTTAAATGGAAGCTTCAAGCTTCAAGCTTACATGCATTTGAGAAGTTCATATGTTGCTACGTGCTCATATGTTTCTCCATGCTCATATGTTTCTACATGCTTCTATGCTTCTTCTAGCACTTCTAGTCACTTGGAGGATTCAGTTGGCTTGGATCTTGGAGAAATTGTGAATGTTGGAGAAGGAAGGGATTCTCTATGGACTTCTGAGGCATGAAAAATTAGTATCAGTGTCTAAGTGCACTCGTGATAATCACATAATTTATTTGCACTCTTTCTCTTCTTGTCTTCATTGTGTCTGCTATATGTGTCTGAATATTCTCTGTGATTGGATCTGCAATTTTGAAATTAGAATCTAGATATGTTATTTGGTTGAGAAGAAAACAATAGAAAAACTTTAGATCCAATTAAGGAGAAATAATTAGATATGAATCGGGTTTGGGTTCGAATTTATATTAAATTAGAAAGACAAGATTTAGAATTAAAATAGAAATTTTATGGTGAAAATTTGAATGATTAGATGTAATCTTTCTATCAATTATATTTTTAGATGTGTATGAACAAACCCTTTTATGGTTAAATTTAGAGAACAATTATTTTAAGAGGAAATTCTTAATTCATCACAACTTGTCCTATCGCTGCTCCTTGGATAGACCCGAACTCAGTCATTCATAACATTTTATCGTGATTGAATTTAATCAATCGCTCAGGTCAAAATTGGCATAACTTGGCCCTCTCCCACATATTTCAATTTCAGCCCGATCCAATAGATGATTAGGGAGATATGGCCCTCGTACTGGGACTGTTTTATTCAAAGACAAATATTTCTCCATTTCTCATAACCAAGAGTTCTTTATGCTTAAAATTCACAAAAATAATATATCAAAGCATGGAATGAATTAAAGATATTATTGCAATCTTCCCTTATTAGAATTTTATTAATATGCATTAGTTTTATATGGTTTATTATCTAATCCAATTAAATCAAATTTAATTAAGATTAGTTAATAGTAGAAGAAGTGAAATTAATTATTAGTCAATCTAAGTAATTGGATTTTTAAATGAGAGAAAATTAAAAGAAAAGAGATTTTAATATAGTTTATATAGTGGAATTTTTATAATGTATATTAAATACTATTTTATATATATTAAATAATTTAGAGATGGTAATTTTATATTACGTTTTTAAATAAGGAGACTTTAATAATAATGGATTAAGATTTAATTGACATGGAGTCACTGTTATAACATTGTTATAATTTGAATTACTATGGTATCATTAATACGTTATATATTATTAACTAAATTATTGATATACTTTAATGGTATTAAGAGTTAGCTAATGAAGCTTATGTAAAGTTCTCTAGATCGATTAATAATAGTTTTGATGAGTTTATTATTTATTAATGTTTGTTGAGTCTAACAAACTATTAATAAATAATAGTATAAATAGTTTAAATAGTTATCAATTAATACGATTAGAGCTAATCTAGAGGAGATTAGTTAATGATTGAAGTACTATAAAAGATATTAATCAAATTGAATTGTTTAATAATTTGGAGGAGTGTCAATTAACTGAATCAACGTACATAGAGAAAACTTATTTGAGATAATAATACTTGGTATTGGAGATTTATTATAACTTGTTATTATTAAAATATAAATGGGAACATTGTTGCTAAGTGACGAATGTAGTCATTATAGATTTATTAATAAGATTCTCAATATAGCTTGTTATTAAATATTAACAGGTTATTATTATTGAACTATGAATATGAATATTTGTGTACTAGATGATAGTTGACTTTTAACTTACAAAATTATAGTTAGTTATTAGTCAACTGATATTAATTGGAACATTGTCATGGATATGTAATTATTAATTAAATTAATCAGAGTTAGTTAAATTTAATTAATAATTAAGTTATGTAATAAAGTTTTAATTGATATGCTAATATCAATTTTTTTAGTGAAGTTGTTAAATAATTACATCGAAGTTGACAAGTCGTACTCTCATGACTTGAATAATGATCTTAGATATTTTAATAGTGAGACTTAGTAATATTTAATTAAGAACTATTAGAATGTTAATAGGTCATGGATGGTGTACCTATGTTAAATGATTGATTAAATTGATCATTTTAATAAAGTTATAATCTTCTTATTCGAAAACTAGTAATTGGCTCTCTTATAATTTAGATGATTAATGATCCTTGATTTATGTTAAAAGTTGAAGTAACATTAAGAAGAGTCATTCAATTTGTAACATTGATCTTAGCAAAATAAAATGAATGATTTTATTAAGTGTCAAATGATTTAATATTTATCTTTCAGCTATTCTTAGAATATTATTTTAATGATGGAAAGAATAATGTTATCGGAGAAACAAACGGGTTGACATGTAGGTCAAATGAAGAACTTTACACATTTATATTTGAAACAAAAAACTAAAGCTCTACACATTATTCAGTTATGTGATGTTAATAAACCAAAACATGTGTTTTCATTGTGTATTCTATATGCTTCTTGTTTTGAATTTTGGGTTGACTAGTGTTGACCAGTTATAGGACGTCAACCAGAGGCTCGGGGGTTATGATTGTGATGTCATGATGATGGCTTAATTCTGATCTTTATAAACTCAACCATGTTTATGTGATGGTATGCTCTATGAGATGATTGTATTACTGATTGTTATTCCTCATCAGTCTTCTTGAGTGAAGCTGAGTTATATGTATTTGAGACACTTGACTTAACCATTTTTGAGTCATCAATCAGTTATCCTTGGATTTCTTCCAATCACCATGATGGGGCTGAAATGTTGATTTATTTTTTGATGATGTCATGTTGTGACATGTTTGACTTAACCATTTTGGAGTCTTTGATAAGTATTATTTTAAGATATTCTTAGTTGCTTGTTAAGAACCCATGGATATTGTGATTCATATTGGAGATTATATTTATGAGGTTTATTTTTTGGAGATTTTATGTGTTCTTGGATGGGAGAATCATCTTATTATCAGGTTGTCTGTTAAGGAACTGAGTTTCATCTTTATGAGTGTTGTGGTATGGGACACAATTGTGGATTTATGTGCTTAGGAGAAGTTGTCTAGGTACATGACAATGGGAGTGTCTTGCATAGGGGTCTAGGGGCCAAAGTGGTAAATACCAGGGTAACCTAATTCAAGTTATGTAATAAATGATAATCTAGTAATTAAAATTTATGGAAAGAAAATACACTAAAAAGATAAGTTAGAGATATTTAAACCACCCATGCCTTGAGTGCTTGTATAGACTAAGGATGGGAGAAGTGCCTTGTCTTCTTGAGAGAGCTTCTTGGTTTCCACATGTGCCATGTTGAGGGTCTGAGGTTCAGAGTAACCAGTCTAGAGTAACTCAACGTTTGAGGGTCCAGAGTCTAATGAGAAAGCAGTCTAGGGTAACTCAAGCAGCCATGTGATGACACAACCTAGTATGTAGCCTGAGTCTCCTCTATAGATTTTGTGTACCTCTGGTGGTGTACTTATTGTTGTGCCTTTGGTATTAGATGTCAATTTTGTGATAGAATCTTTGAGTTAGTATACTTTTAGGATTCCTGGGCTTATAGAGACTTATGTTATGTGGTTTTTGATAGCCTGTTCGGGACTTGACATTATTTCCTCAGCACGGTGGGAGTGGACTATTTAGGTTCCACGCGATCGGGTGGTAGTGTTTTATCACTCTTATCATTTGAGATCCATTTGAGACAGCATGGCTGGAGTATTCTTGATTGGTATTTATTTTCATTCTATTCTTGGATCAATATGATAGATGATATACCCTATGGTGGATGTATGTTTCTTACATAGATGATTTGCATATGTTAGATGATGTTATCTTATGCTTTACTTGCATGTTAGATTACTTTAT
This sequence comes from Cupressus sempervirens, assembly GCA_028749045.1. Classification (NCBI taxonomy): domain Eukaryota; kingdom Viridiplantae; phylum Streptophyta; class Pinopsida; order Cupressales; family Cupressaceae; genus Cupressus; species Cupressus sempervirens. Next base: position 819,160,775 of record CM053792.1, on the reverse strand, counting down.
GTATATGGTGTAATATGATTTAGGAGTGACATTCCTACTATGTTAATACTGATAATCTCTTTGATGATTTGGAATGTTACGCATGGAGGGATGGCTAGGATCCATGATGGTCTAATGATGCTATTTACGGTTGAGAAGAACCGTGCACTTAGTTATTTATGTTTGTGATATAAGGTTATCTTTTATGATGGATGTTTATATCTTTTGTGATGATGTACCATGTATGACATGTGGTTTCATTTATTTTAATTATATCATGGATTAATATTGGATGTTGATGTATTTTATTTACACAGATGTTTATTCTTTTAAGCTTTTCATACCTTGTAACATGTACAGTGGATGATTGAGCTAAACTAAAATGTAGTTACAAAAATGACACTTGTATATGGTTTAAAAATGTTGGATGTATCATTGTTATTTCATAAGGATGTGATGTTAGATGAATGGTTGATTTAGATGTAATTCAACATTAAGGGATCTTTAAAGAATGTAATCTGTTATGTTATGTTTACTTTCAGTTGGATGTTATTATTGCTTCCGCAGATGTTATGAATGGTTTTACTTTTATGTTTTAAAAAAAAAATGTTTGGCAAACTTTAGATTAATTCTTTGGATCCCTTGGCGGGGCATTACATTTGGTATCAGAGCTCGAGTTTTACCAATGGGAGCTCTGGGTATATTGGAATGGCACTAGTTGTAAACTAGTTGAACAAAAATAAAATTTTTGAACTATCATGTGTATCTCTTTCAAACTAAAAACTTGAAACTAGGTGAATTGAAATAGAACTTAAAATTGTTACTTGCATATTTTTCATACTTCAACACTTAGGTTTCAAAACTAAAAATTCTAGTTAAACCTAAACGAGGGAAAAACTGAAAAAATTGAAACTCATTCTAGTTGCAAAACATGCATATTTTATCTATGCTTTGAGGTAGTATGTCTTTTATTGTCTTTGTGAGCATTAAGTTGCTCTTGTTTAGAATGTATTAGGGGATATATTTTAGTAGTTGTTAAAAGAATGAATGTTGGATCGATATGATTTTTGGTTTACCATTAAACCAAAATCATATTACTCTAAGTGAGTTGTAGTGTCACCAGTGGAATCATATTTTGCTATAAGGGAAAAAGTTTCATGGGACCGCATAGTGAGTATCTTAGTTTTTCATTCTTGTAGGCTTCCAGGAGTAAGCCTAATTCTAGGGGGGGAGGATGTAGTGCCTACCCCTAGTTCATATTTTTGTTATCATTGTCGAACTCTTTTAAGGTTAGTTTTATGTTGATGGTTAGTAACATTGTTATGAGATTATCAGATATTATGCTATGGATTCCATTGACATGTGATGAGATTACTTAGACTTTACATTTCATGTATGCATGATGATTATTTTCAGTGTTTGTAGTTATTAATGATGATTTCTAAGATGATTTATTATCATGTGTATTTTTTTTATGGATACCTACCCCATACTTGCATGTGTATAGTATGTGTATTTTCTTTTGTATGGCATGTTTCATGTAGTTAAGTAAGCGAGTCGTAGTCACGTGCTAGTCGGGATCTACATGATGCACCACTTCCTGTCATTGTCTATTTAGTTTAGTATATATTCTGCTTGTACATGCATAGTTTTTATGCAAGTTACAAGTACTGGGTATCGACTTCTCTGAATTGCCAAAATGAGCATACCCTATCACATTATCTCAATGATAAGAGTGGGGAGATAAAATTTTAAGTCCAAATTCCAACCCTTTAAGCCATTTGTTCTAATTGAAAATTAGGACAAGTATCTAAGTTGAGTACCCTTCGAATACGTCAGATGACGTAATTCATGATATTAACCCTTGGTTTGATTTTGTATGTATTTTGGCTATGATGGGTTTTCATATTTTTACCTTGTGAGTCTTTGATGTATTTTCTATTAATTAAGCCTAATTAAAAGATTTAATTAATGGTTTAATTTAATGAAAAAATTAATATGATATTTTAATATTTATTTTATTTAATTAATTGAAAAATTAATTAAATAAAATAATTAAATTAGAAAATAAAAGTTATAAGTTTAAATTTGAAATATATTGGAGTTCATTTTTAAATAAATGACTAAATAATAATATTATTAAAGCTAATAAATATTTTAGCAATTAAGTTTTGAAAAATAAAATTTAAAAGTGGAAAATATGTTAAAATTATTAAAAGATTCTAGATCTCATGTGATTAAAATATAAATATATTTAATTTTAAACAAGTGGATTTATTAAAGTTAGTGCATGAGATTTAATAATAAATAAATTAAATTGAAAAGAGTAAATTAAATATTATATTAATGATTGTGCATTATTTTAATATTTAAGAGTTTGCAAATTTTTGAGAGTTGTCATGTAGACAACACAAAAATTTGCACTCTAAGAATGCATAAGTTGTCTACACTTAGGAGTTAGCATTTTATTTGAGCACATGGTGTCTACAACCTTATGACTCATCTAGAAGGTTGGAGTAGACTCATGCTTAGTTGTTATGCTTATCTTCTAGTTATTCCTAGACACATTCTAGTTGCATCTTAGAGGCCTTTAAATAGAGGCTCTCCTAATGTGTTTGGACAAGTTTAAATGGAAGCTTCAAGCTTCAAGTTTACATGCATTTGAGAAGCTCATATGGTTCTATATGCTCATATGTTTCTCCATTCTCATATGTTTCTACATGCTTCTATGCTTCTTTTAGCACTTCTAGTCACTTGGAGGATTTGGTTGGCTTGGATCTTGGAGAAATTGCGAATGTTGAAGAAGGAAGAGATTCTCTATGAACGTCTGAGGCATGGCAAATTAGGATCAGTGTCCAGGTGCACTCGTGAATCACATAATTTATTTGCACTCTTTCTCTTCCTATCTTCATCGTGTCTACTATATGTGTCTGAATATTCTCTGTGATTGGATCTGCAATCTTGAAATTGGAATCTAGATATGCTATTTGGTTGAGAAGAAAACAATAAAAAAAATCTTAGATCCAATTAAGGAGAAATAATTAGATATGAATCGGGTTTGGGTTCGAATTTATATTAAATTAGAAAGACAAGATTTGGAATTAAAATAAAAAATTTATGGTGAAAATTCGAATGATTAGATGTAATCTTTCTATCAATTATATTTTTAAATGCGTATGAACAAACCCTTTTATGGTTAAATTCAGAGAACAATTATTTTAATAGGAAATTCTTAATTCATCACAAATTGTCCTGTCGCTGCCTCTTGGATAGACTCGAACTCAGTCATTCATAACTTTTTATTGTGATCGAATTTAATCGATTGCTTCAGTCAGAATTGGCGTAACTTGGCTCTCTCTGACATATTTCAATTTCAGCCCGATCCAATGGTCCATTAGGGAGATATGGCCCTTGTACTAGGATTGTTTTATTCAAAAATAGATATTTCTTCATTTTCCATAACGAAGAGTTCTTTATGCTTAAACTTCACAAAAATAATATATCAAAGCATGAAATGAATTAAATATATTATTACAATCTTCCCTTATTAGAATCTTATTAATATGCATTAGTTTTATATGGTTTATTATCTAATCTAATTAAACCAAATTTAATTAAGATTATCTAATAGTAGAAGAAGTGTAATTAATTATTAATCAATCTAAGTAAATGAATTTTTAAATGAGAGAAAATTAAAAGAAAAGAGATTTTAATATAGTTTATATAGTGGACTTTTTATAATGTATATTAAATACTATTTAATATATATTAAATAATTTAGAGATGGTAATTTTATATTACATTTTTAAATGAGGAGACTTTAATGATAATGGATGGATTAAGATTTAATTGACATGGAGTCATTGTTATAACATTGTTATAATTTGAATTACTATGGTATTATTAATGTAGACACTTAAATTTGATTACACTACTTTGGTAATCTTATTTAGTTATCTCTAAAGGCAGCATTAATTAAATTCTTATTTAATTAATCATCTATAGTCTTAATTGATAAATTAAATAACCTATCATTTATCAATTAAATCTTATTCTTCTATCTAATTCCAAAATCTCCATTTATTAAATAAATCTATTTGATAAATAAAACCCTCAAATCTAATAACCCCTAACTTATTCCTAAACCCTTCATTTAGCCTAATCCACCCCATACACCTATACTAACTAAGCTTAGTCACTAACTCACCCACCCTCATTAAATGCCATCCACTTGCAAATCTCTAACAAGTCTAATCTAATCCTAAACCCAAGCCTAATCCACCCTTTAATGTTGTCACATTTCCTAAGCAAGCTTTAGACTTTCCTAAGCCAAAAAAAGTCAACAATCTCAACTCCATCCAAAATATCCCAACCACCAAGCCATGAATGCTCTTACAAAGGTCATAAAGACTCTTACAAACCTATTTATTGCTCTTACAAGCCATTATGAAGAGTCTTTATAAAGATATTATCCCTTGAGCCTCCTTTGTTGACTCATCCTTCCCTCTTTCTCCATCCACTCACCCTGTGACATGTGTCACTCCCTGATTGGTGTTAAACAAACACAATCCATGTGCTCCCCTTTGAGTGCATCCTAGACCTCCTTAATCTTTTTCTTTTCCTTCCATCTTAACCCTCCATCCCTCAAACCCTTAGCCTATAAATTGAATCCCCTCCCAAACCATTTCATCACAATCTTTGAGCTAAAGTTATAATGTCATTTTGAGAGCAAGTTTTATATCAAAGCCATTCACCCAAGCCAAAATCCATCAAGAACACCATTGAAACTAGTTTGAGAAGCTTTGACCATACATACCAATCTAAGAAAATAGACTCATCCCTAAATCAAGTGACCATCCTCATTGGGAGAGCCATTCCATGGTTCATATTCTCATTTGAGGGTTTCACTTTGTCTCTCATTTATGTTATGGTATTTTAGTTTGTAAATGCTTGTGATTTATTAATTTAGTGTTTCTAACATACTAATATAGCATATACAATTAATACGTTATATATTATTAACTAAATTATTGATATACCTTAATGGTATTAAGAGTTAGCTAATGAAGCTTATGTAAAATTCTCTAAATCAATTAATAATAGTTTTGATGAGTTTATTATTTATTAATGTTTGTTGGGTCTAACAAACTATTAATAAATAATAGTATAAATAGTTTAAATAGTTATCAATTAATACGATCATAGTTAATCTAGAAGAGATTAGTTAATGATTGAAGTACTATAAAAGATATTAATCAAATTGAATTGGTTAATAATTTGGAGGAGTATCAATTAACTGAATCAACGTACATAGGAGAAACTTATTTGAGATAATAATACTTGGTATTGAGGATTTATTATAACTTATTATTAAAATATAAATGGGAATATTTTTGCAGAGTGACGAATGTGGTTATTACAGATTTATTAATAAGATTCTCAATATAGCTTATTATTAAATATTAACAAGTTATTATTATTGAACTATGAATATGAATATGTATGTACTAGATTATAGTTGACTTTTAACTTACAAAATTATAGTATTAGTCAACTGATATTAATTGAAACTTTGTCATGGATATGTAATTATTAATTAAATTAATTAGAGTTAATTAAATTTAATTAATAATTAAGTTATGTAATAAAGTTTTAATTGATATGCTAATATTGATTCTTTTAGTGAAGTTGTTAAGTAATTACATCGAAATTCACAAGTCATACTCTCATGACTTAAATAATGACCTTAGATATTTTAATAGTGAGACTTAGTAATATTTAATTGAGAACTATTAGAATGTTAATAGGTCATGGATGGTGTACCTATGTTAATTGATTGATTAAATTGATCATTTTAATAAAGTTATAATCTTCTTATTCGAAGACTAGTAATTGGCTCTCTTATAATTTAGATGATTAATGATCTTTGATTTATGTTAAAAGTTGAAGTAACATTAAGAAGAGTCATTCAATTTGTAACATTGATCTTAACAAAATAAAGTGAATGATTTTATTAAGTTTCAAATGATTTAATATTTATCCTTCAGCTATTCTTAGAATATTATTTTAATGATGGAAGGAATAATGTTATCGAAAAAATAAATGGGTTGACGTGTAGGTCAAATGAAGAACTTTACACATTTATATTTGAAACGAAAAATTGAAGCTCTACACATTATTCAGCTATATGATTTTAATAAACCAAAACATGTGTTTGCATTGTGTATTATATATGCTTCTTGTTTTGCATTTTGGGTTGACTCATGTTGACCAGTTATAGGACGCCTACCAGAGGCTCGGGGGTTATGATTGTGATGTCATGATGATGTCTTAATTCCGATCTTTATAAACCCAACCATGTTTATGTGATGGTATGCTCTATGAGATGATTGTATTACTGATTGTTATTGCTCATCAGTCTTCTTGAGTGAAGGTAAGTTATATGTATCTAAGACACTTGGCATAACCATTTTTGAGTCATCGATCAGTTATCTTTGGATTGCTTCCATTCGCCATGATGGGACTGAAATATTGATTTATTTCTTGATGATGTCATGTTGTGACATGTTTGACTCAACCATTTTGGAGTCTTTGATCAGTATTATTTTGAGATATTCTTGGTTGCTTGTTAAGAACCCATGGATATTGTGATTCATATTGGAGATTATATTTATGAGATTTATTTTGTGGAGTTTTTATGTGCTCTTGGATGGGAGAACCATCTTATTATTAGGTTGCTTGTTAAAGAACCGAGTTTGATCTTTATGAGTGTTGTGGTATGAGACACAACTGTGGATTTATGTGCTTAGGAGAGGTTGTCTAGGTATATGACTATGAGAGTGGCTTGCATAAGGGTCTGAGGCCCAAAGTGGTCATTACCAGGGTAACCTAATGCAAGTTATGTAATAAGTGATAATCTAGTAATTAAAATTTATGGGAGGAAAACACACTAAAAAGATAAGTTAAAGATATTTAAACCACCCATGCCTTGAGTTCTTGTATAGACTAAGTATGGGAGAAGTGTCTTGTCTTCTTGAGAGGGCTTCTTGGTTTCCACATGTGTCACATTGAGGGTCTGAAGTTCAGAGTAACCAATCCACAGTAACTCAATGCTTGAGAGTCCGGGGTCTAATGAGAGACTAGTCTAGGGTAACTCAAGTAGCCATGTGCTGACATTCCCTAGTATGTAGCCTGAGTCTCTTCTATAGATTTTATGTACGTTTGGTGGTGTACTTATTGTTGTGCCTCTGGAATTAGATGTCAATTTTGTGATAGAACCTTTGAGTTAGTATACTTTTAGGATTCTTGGGCTTATAGAAATTTATGTTATGTAGTTTTTAATAGCCTATTTGGGACTTGAGATTAACTCCTTAGCATGGTGGGAGTGGACCATTTAGGTTCCACGTGGTCGGGTGGTAGTGTTTTATCACTCTTATCATTTGAGATTCATTTGAGACACCATGGCTGGAGTATTCTTTATTGGTATTTATCTTCATTCTGTTCTTGGATCATTATGATAGATGATATACCCTATGATGGATGTATGTTTCTTACATAGATGATTTGCATATGTTAGATGATGTTATCTTATTCTTTACTTGCATGTTAGATTACTTTTTGTATATGATGTAGTATGATTTAGGAGTGACATTCCTACTATGTTAATACTGATGATCTCTTCGATGATTTGGAATGTTATGCACGGAGGGATGGCTAAGATTCACGATAGTCTAATGATGCTATTTGCGGTTGGGAGGAACCGTGCACTTAGTTATTTATGTTTGTGATATAAGGTTATCTTTTATGATGGATGTTTATATCTTTTGTGATGATGTATCATGTATGACATGTGGTTTCATTTATTTTAATTGCATCATGGATTAATATTGGATATTGATATATTTTATTTACACAGATGTTTATTCTTTTAAGCCTTTCATACCTTGTAACATGTACAGTGGATGATTGAGCTAAACTAAAATGTAGTTACAAAAAAGACACTTGTATATGGTTTAAAAATGTTGGATGTATCATTATTATTTCATAAAGATGTGATGTTAGCTAAATGGTTGATTTAGATGTAATTCAATGTTAAGGGATCTTTAAAGAATGTAATCTGTTATGTTATGTTTACTTTTAGTTGGATGTTATTATTGCTTCTGTAGATGTTATGAATAGTTTTACTTTCATGTTTAAAAAAAAAAAATGTTTGGCAAACTTTAAGTTAATTCTTTGAATCCCTTGGTGGGGCATTACATTTGGTATCAGAGCCCGAGTTTTAACATTGGAAACTTTGGGTATATTGAAATGGCACTAGTTGTGAACTAGTTGAACAAAAATGAAAACTTTGAACTATCATGTGTATCTATTTCAAACTGAAAACTTGAAACTAGGTGAATTGAAATAGAACTTAAAATTGGTACTTGCATATTTTTCATACTTCAACACTTAGGTTTCAAAACTGAAAATTCTACTTAAACCTAAACGAGGGCAAAACTAAAAAAATTGGAACTCATTCTAGTTGCAAAACATGTATGTTTTATCTATGCTTTGAGGTATTATGTCTTTGATTTTGTTTGTGAGCATTAAGTTGCTCTTGTTTAGAATGTATTAGGGGATCTATTTTAGTAGTTGTTAAAAGAATGAATGTTGGATCGATATGGTTTTTAGTTTACCATTAAACCAAAATCATATTGGTCTGAGTGAGTTGTAGTGTCACCAGTGGAATCATATTTTACTATAAGGAAAAAGGTTCAATGAGACCTGAATAGTGAGTATCTTAGTTTTTCATTCTTGCAAGCTTCTAGGAGTAAGCCTAATTCTATGGGGGGAGGATGTAGTGCCTACCCCTAGTTCGCATTTTAGTTATCATTATCGAACTCTTTTAGGGTTAGTTTTATGTTGATGGATAGTAACATTGTTATGAGATTATCAAATATTGTGCTATGGATTCCATTGACATGTGATGAGATTACTTAGACTTTACATTTCATGTATGCATGATGATTATTTTCAATGTTTGCAGTTATTAATGATGATTTATTATCATGTATATTTTTTTTATGGATACTTACCACATACTTGCATGTGTATGGTGTGTGTATTTGCTTTTGTATGGCATATTTGATGTGGTTAAGGAAGGGAGTCGTAGTCACCTGCTAGGCGAGATCTACACGATGCACAACTACTTGCCATTGCTTATAGTTTAGTATATATTGTGCTTATACATGCATAATTTTTATGCAGGTTGCAGGTACTGGGTATCAACTTCTCTGAATTGCTAGGATGAGCATACCCTATCACATTATCTCAATGATAAGAGAGGAGAGATAAATTCTCAAGTACAAATCCCAACCCTTTAAGCCATTTGTTCTAATTGAAAATTAAGACAAGTATCTAAGTTGAGTACCCTCCGAATATGTCGGATGACATAATTCGTGATATTAACCCTTGGTTTGATTTTGTATGTATTTTGGCTATGATGGGTTTTCATATTTTTACCTTGTGAGTCTTTGATGTATTTTCTATTAATTAAGCCTAATTAAAAGATTTAATTTAATGAAAAAATTAATATGATATTTTAATATTTATTTTATTTAATTAATTGAAAAATTAATTAAATAAAATAATTAAATTAGAAAATAAAAGTTATAAGTTTAAAATTGGAATATATTGGATTTCATTATTAAATAAATGACTAAAGAATAATATTATTAAAACTAAAAAATATTTTAGCAATTAAGTTTTGGAAAATGAAATTTAAAAGTGGAAAATATATTAAAATTATTAAAAGATTCTAGATCTCATGTGATTAAAATATAAATATATTTAGTTTTAAACAAGTGAATTTATTAAAGTTAGTGTATGAGATTTAATAATAAATAAATTAAATTGGAAAGAGTAAATTAAATATTATATTAATGATTGCGCATTATTTTAATATTTAAGAGTTTGCAAATTCTCGAGAGTTGTCATGTAGACAACACAAGAGTTTGCACTCTAAGAATGCATAAGTTGTCTACACTTAGGAGTTAGCATTTTATTTGAGCACATGGTGTCTACAACCTTATGACTTATCTAGAAGGTTGGAGTAGACTCATGCTTAATTATTATGCTTATCTTTTAGTTTTTTCTAAACACATTCTAGTTGCATCTTAGAGGCCTTTAAATAGAGGCTCTTCTAGTGTATTTGGACAAGCTTAAATGTAAGCTTCAAGCTTCAAGCTTACATGCATTTGAGAAACTCATATGCTTCTACATGCTCATATGTTTGTCCATACTCATATGTTTCTACATGCTTCTGTGCTTCTTCTAGCACTTCTAGTCACTTGAAAGATTCGGTTGGCTTGGATCTTGGAAAAATTGCGAATGTTGGAGAAGGAAGGGATTCTCTATGAACTTCTGAGGCATGGAAAATTAGCATCAGTATCTAGGTGCACTCGTGGTAATCACATAATTTATTTGCACTCTTTCTCTTCTTGTCTGTATCGTGTCTGCTATATGTGTCTGAATATTCTCTGTGATTGGATCTACAATTTTGAAATTGGAATCTAGATATGCTATTTGGTTGAGAAGAAAACAATAGAAAAATCCTAGATCCAATTAAGAAGAAATAATTAGATATGAATCGGGTTTGGGTTCAAATTTATATTAAATTAGAAAGACAAGATTTCAAATTAAATTAGAAATTTTATGGTAAAAATTTGAATGATTAGATCAAATATTTTTATCAATTGTATTTTTAGATTCATATGAACAAACCCTTTTATTGTTAAATTTAGAGAAGAATTATTTTAGGAAGAAATTCTTAATTCATCACAAATTCTTCCATCTCTGCCCCTTGGATAGACCTGAACTCAATCATTCATAACTTTTTATCGTGATCGAATTGAATCGATCGCTCTGGTTGGAATTGGCATAACTTGGCCCTCTCCAACATATTTCAATTTTAGTCCGATCCAACGGTTCATTAGGGAGATATGACCCTCATACTGAGACTATTTTATTCAAAGACAGATATATCTCCATTTCCTATAACCAAGAGTTCTTTATGCTTAAAATTCACAAAAATAATATATCAAAGCATGGAATGAATTAAAAATATTATTGTAATCTTCTCTTATTAGAATCTTATTAATATGCATTAGTTTTATATAGTTTATTATCTAATTTAATTAAATCAAATTTAATTAAGATTAATTAATAGTAGAAGAAATGTAATTAATTATTAGTCAATCTAAGTAAATAAATTTTTTAATGATAGAAAATTAAAAGAAAAGAGATTTTAATATAGTTTGTATAGTGGACTTTTTATAATGTATATTAAATACTATTTAATATACATTAAATAATTTAGAGATGGTAATTTTATATTACATTTTTAAATGAGGAGACTTTAATGATAATGGATTAAGATTTAATTGACATGGAATCACTGTTATAATATTGTTATAATTTGAATTACTATTGTATTATTAATACGTTATATATTATTAACTAAATTATTGATATACCTTAATGGTATTAATAGTTAGCTAATGAAGCTTATGTAAAGTTCTCTAAATCGATTAATAATAGTTTTGATGAGTTTATTATTTATTAATGTTTGTTGGGTCTAACAAACTATTAATAAATAATAGTCTAAATAGTTTAAATAGTTATCAATTAATACGATCAAAGTTAATCTAGAAGAAATTAGTTAATGATTGAAGTATTGTAAAAGATATTAATCAAATTGAATTGGTTAATAATTTGGAGGAGTATCAATTAACTGAATCAACGTACATGAGAGAAACTTATTTGAGATAATAATACTTGGTATTGGAGATTTATTATAACTTGTTATTATTAAAATATAAACGGAAACATTGTTGCAGAGTGATGAATGTGTTCATTATAGATTTATTAATAAGATTCTCAATATAGCTTGTTATTAAATATTAACAAGTTATTATTATTGAACTATGAATATGAATATTTGTGTACTAGATTATAGTTGACTTTTAACTTACAAAATTATAGTTAGTTATTAGTCAACTGATATTAATTGGAACATTGCCATGGATATATAATTATTAATTAAATTAATTAAAGTTAATTTAATTTAATTAATAATTAACTTATGTAATAAAATTTTAATTGATATGCTAATATCGATTCTTTTAGTGAAGTTGTTAAGTAATTGCATCGAAGTTGACAAGTCGTACTCTCATGACTTGAATAATGACCTTAGATATTTTAATAGGGAGACTTAGTAATATTTAATTGAGAACTATTAGAATGTTAATAGGTCATGGATGGTGTACCTATGTTAAGTAATTGATTAAATTGATCATTTTAATAAAGTTATAATCTTCTTATTCGAAGACTAGTAATTAGATCTCTTATAATTTAGATGATTAATGATCCTTGATTTATGTTAAAAGTTGAAGTAACATTAAGAAGAGTCATTCAATTTGTAACATTGATCTTAGTAAAATAAAATGAATGATTTTATTAAGTGTCAAATGATTTAATATTTATCTTTCAGCTATTCTTAGAATATTATTTTAATGATGGAAAGAATAATGTTATCGGAGAAACAAACGGGTTGACGTGTAGGTCAAATGAAGAACTTTACACATTTATATTTGAAACAAAAAACTAAAGCTCTACACATTATTCAGTTATGTGATGTTAATAAACCAAAACATGTGTTTTCATTGTGTATTCTATATGCTTCTTTTTTTGGATTTTGGGTTGACTAGTGTTGACCAGTTATAGGATGTCTACTAGAGGCTCGAAAGTTATGATTGTGATGTCATGACGATGTCTTAATTTTGATCTTTATAAACCCAACCATGTTTATGTGATGGTATGCTCTATGAGATGATTATATTAATGATTCTTATTACTCATCAGTCTTCTTGAGTAAAGCTGAGTTATATGTATCTGAGACACTTGACTTAACCATTTTTTAATCATCGATCAGTTATCTTTGGATTGCTTCCAGTCGCCATGATGGGATTGAAATGTTGATTTATTTCTTGATGATGTCATGTTGTGACATGTTTGACTCAACCATTTTGGAGTCTTTGATCAGTATTATTTTGAGATATTCTTGGTTGCTTGTTAAGAACCCATGGATATTGTGATTCATATTGGAGATTACATTTATGAAGTTTATTTTTTGGAGCTTTTATGTGTTCTTGGATGGGAGAACCATCTTATTATCAGGTTGTCTGTTAAGGAACTGAGTTTGATCTTTATGAGTGTTGTGGTATGGGACACAACTGTAGATTTATATGCTTAGGAGAGGTTGTCTAGGTACATGATGGGGACACAACCCAAGAACCGAATGGACACAACAGAAAAGGAGGAAATATATTAACTGAGAAAATAAGCTAGTACAAATAGTATAGAGAAAAAAAACTTCAAAACATGCCCTAAGGGCTTACAATAGCTTAAATCTTGAGATAATCTCTCCTTTTAGTACCTCCTCTCAAACTCCACTCCGAACTGCCTTTTACAATGTCAAAAATCTTCTTAAATAGACCCTGGATGGTTAAGGACTAGGAGTACATTCTAGAAAGTGCTAGTAAGCATCCACCGACCAAATAGAAGGTTCCAAAAGCTGCGTTAGAAGTCAGTGCAAATCTAGAAAAAATCCAGAAATAGTACCCGAACTTTTGGGAGGCATAACTTTTGAACCGTAGCTCCGATTGACGAACCGTTTACATTTTTAGAAAGCTCTCGAAGCACTCTATAGCCTTATGGACAAGCCTCACTCGTCCCCCATTTTTTGGCCTTTTTCAAGGTCATTTAATGCCCCTAACCTAACTTTGAAGCATTCTTAGGACGTCTCCAAAACCCAAAAAACTACAATAACTTTCAAACCGTGGAGCCTATTGACCTAATTATTTTTTTGGAATTCTTTAAATCATGATTACATTCATTTGGCCAATTCACACCTTCTAGTTTACCAAAATGATGGCCCAATTACATGCTTCTATTTTTTCAAGATTTTCAAACGCACTAATAGTGGAACTGTGAAAGTTGGAACCTTTATTTGACCCAAATGGGTATCCAAAAATGAAAACACATCAAACAGAAACTAAGTCTAAGTACAATTTTTTTGGGTGACACAAGATTGCCCTTATACCTCTGGATGCTCCTGCATCAGTGTAGGGCCCACTTGCCATTGCACCAAAAGCCATGACTGTTATTGAACATGGAACACCACATAATTAACCACCTGTAGGCAGGGGAGTGCGTTGCATCACCCAATAATCTCCCCCTCGACGCGCATACCAGGTGCTTACGTTGGTCAGGAAGGCACCGGGAAGATTTGAACCCATGACCAGGCCAAAACCAGGCTCTGATACCAATTGTAGGGCCCATTTTCTGTTGCACCAAAAAGCCATGACTGTTAGTGAACATGGAACACCACATAATTAACCACCTGTGGGCAAGGGAGTGCGTTGCATCACCCAACAATCAGTACATGACTATGGGAGTGGCTTGCATAGGGGTCTAAGGCCCAAAGTGGTCAGTACTAGGGTAACCTAATGCAAGTTATGTAATAAGTGATAATCTAGTAATTAATATTTATGGGGGAGAAACACACTAAAAAGATAAGTTACAGATATTTAAACCACCCATGCCTTGAGTGCTTGTATAGACTAAGGATGGGAGAAGTGCCTTGTCTTCTTAAGAGGGCTTCTTGGTTTCCACATGTGCCACGTTGAGGGTTCGAGGTTCAGAGTAACCAGTCCAGGGTAACTCAACACTTGAGGGTTCGGGGTCTAATGAGACACCAGTCTAGGGTAACTCAAGCAGCCATGTGATGACACTCCTTAGTATGTAGCTTGAGTCTCCTCTATAGATTTTGTGTACCTTTGGTGGTGTACTTATTGTTGTGCCTCTGGAATTAGATGTCGATTTTGTGATAGAAGCTTTGAGTTAGTATACTTTTAGAATTTCTGAGCTTATAGAGATTTATGTTATGTGATTTTTGATAGCTTGTTTGGAACTTGAGATTATCTCCTTAGCACGGTGGGAGTGGACCATTTAGGTTCCACGCGGTCGGGTGGTAGTGTTTTATCACTCTTATCATTTGAGATCCATTTAAGACACCATGGCTGGAGTATTCTTTATTGGTATTTATTTTCATTCTGTTCTTGGATCATTATGATAGATGATATACCCTATGATGGATGTATGTTTCTTACATAGATGATTTGCATATGTTAGATGATGTTATCTTATTCTTTACTTGCATGTTAGATTACTTTCTGTATATGATGTAGTATGATTTAGGAGTGACATTCCTACTATGTTAATATTTATGATCTCTTCAATGATTTGGAATATTATGCATGAAGGGATGGCTAGGATCCACGATGGTCTAATGATGCTATTTACAATTGGGAGGAACCGTGCACTTAGTTATTTATGTTTGTGATATAAGGTTATCTTTTATGATGGATGTTTATATCTTTTGTGATGATGTATCATGTATGACATGTTGTTTCATTTACTTTAATTGCATCATGGATTAATATTGGATGTTGATGTATTTTATTTACACAGATGTTTATTCTTTTAAGCCTTTCATACTTTGTAACATGTATAATGGATGATTGAGCTAAACTAAAATGTAGTTACAAAAAGGACACTTGTATATGGTTTAAAAATGTTGGATGTATCATTGTTATTTCATAAGGATGTGATGTTAGATGAATGGTTGATTTAGATGTAATTCAACGTTAAGGGATCTTTAAAGAATGTAATCTGTTATGTTATGTTTACTTTCAGTTGGATGTTATTATTGCTTTCGCAGATGTTATGAATGGTTTTACTTTCATGTTTTAAAAAAAAAAATGTTTGGCAAACTTTAGGTTAATTCTTTGGATCCCTTGGTGGGGCATTACATCTTAACATCTTCATCAAGGAACTAATTAGCAAATGTTATCCATTCAACACTATGAACTTTCATTCCATTTGATAAATGTTTATGGGCCTACTCCTACATCAGATAAACAATGTTCATAACTTACTCTTATAGGTTTTATCCAGCAATTAGTAGGTGCCAAATTTATTTTTATCAATGACTTTAATGCCATTCTTCATCCTAGGGTTATGTATGGAGCTATTATTCCCCCTCCTAGAGCTACTTGGGACTTTAATGACTTTGTTGACATTAATGCTCTATTTGATGTTACCCCACAAGCTAGATCCGTCATACTCAAACTATGAGGGCAAAAACACACAATATTTTTTTTGTTTTTAAGAATTAAAATGGTCTAAGTTTTAAATTTGATCTCCTGCAAGAGGAGTGAAGGTTCACTACGATACATATTAAGTTTAAAACTCTCGTGGATGAGTACATTGCTAAAATTTTACAAATTTTGTTTTTAGATTTATATTGATAAAGTTATGTTCTTACATTTCTTATACAACATTTTTGTAAAATTTATTTAAAAAGTAATGTAGATGACCTCAAGATTTGTTTAATGAAACATCTAAGAAAATAACATCTACATTTTAACTTATTTTAAAAGGACAATAAACTTAAATTTAAAACCAATTAATACTCAAAAATTCAACTAACTACAATACTAAAACTAAATACATTTAACTAATTAAAAGTAATAAAAAATTAGCAATAACATCAAGTCACTAAAAAAACATAATATATGCTACTAACTAAAAATGATTTTAAAACAAATAATTTAAAACAATTAACAAAATGAATAACTAACTTAAACTTAAATAAGTTGACTATCTGCTAATATCAATTAACAAATTTAATTTACATATAAAGTTTACTTAAATACAAGTATATAACAAAAGAAATTAACAAAAATAACTACTAATTAAAACATCTTCTAAACTTACTTTAAACTTTTACAAATATCTACTAACACAACTAATAACTAAATAACATAAAAAAATTAAGTAAATCCTAAACTAACTTACTAACTAATAACTACTAACACAACTAATAACTAAATAACATAACAAAATAAAGTAAATCCTAAACTAACTTACTAACTAATAACACCTAACTATCCTAAACTAATCCCTACAACACCCACCCCCTACACCCTCTACATTTCCTACTCTCCCTACTCCAAGGGTCAAATCGACCACCCCAACACATAGCATGTTGTGCTTCCCAAGCACTGTACTTGGGATAGGGCACTACCAGTGGGGGTACATGCATGATAGCACTCCTTTCCCCTCCAAACACATGTGTCCAGCGTGGAAGAAAAGCAAGGAAGATCTCCTTGCTAACTTTGTTTAAAAACAAAAACAAATTTAAATGCTTCCTTCCAAGCTGAGCACTTAAACTGGAGAGGGAGATGGTGATGTGACAAGGGGGGGAAAAAATGAAGTTTTAAACATAAAGCTATCTCTTCATCCCAAAGCCCCACGCTTTCTAAAAAGTTATGACAAGCACAAAGTCAAGGGGTGCAAAATAGAGGTGATGTCATCGATAAGATTGCACAAAACTACATTTAAAAAAACATTTTTAAATCTACCCTCCAAAACTGACGTCCAAGGGGCATTAATGGAATAAAGTTTTATAGGTAAGTTTAGGATATTAGATACATGATGTTATAAATATAATTTTTTTTTAATTTTCTTTGTTAATCTAACAAGTATATCTATGTTTACCTCTATTTTGTTTTATTACAAAATTTAAATGAAAAGGATAATTAAAGGAATATTCTCTATTTTTCCATTTCAAATTAAAATGGTCTCCATACAAATTCTAGTGAGCAATTTTGCTCCTGGGAGTGTATTTTTTGAAAAAAAAATTAAGTATAGATTACAAGGCAAGGTATATGTATATATTTTTTTTTGGTCTATATGCTAAATCAGTATTTTCAATTTTTTTACCCACAGTTGAATATTATTAATTACTTTACCCCATGCATAAGAAAGTAAACCAATAATGCTAAACAATATAAAGAACCATACACAAAGAGAGATCATAACACCATAATTTGTTAACTAGGAAACCCTAGACAAGTAAAAACCCTAGTGGGGATGAAATCCATTAGATTCATTATATAAAGAATTCAATTAAGGATATTGACCTTGTTAGGAGTTTGTGAAGCATGTATAGTGTCTCGAGTCCCTATTAGGAGACTAGGCCTTGTTAGAAGCCTCAACCCTATTAGGAGTTGGTGGATCATATACAAATTTGTGCAAGTAGAGCCCACTACCCTAACGTCCAACTATACAATGAGATCTTTAGGAAATAAGTACACGTATAATTCTAAAATACTTGTTGTACTTCACAAATATTTTGATTGACAATTCTTCATACAAGAGTGACTATGCATAACCTAATTTGCATCATATCTAGCATAACAATGCTTTGCATCATATCACAATATCACATTCACTTTTTTTCTCATTTCACAAGATCATATCAATTCTGCAATCATTGATCATGCATCATTATCATCAATCTCTATCACACTTCTAACTTTGCAAATGAAGTTCTTTTCTTATACCAAACATAGTATTAAATTATTCCTTAGTCAACTCATGAAACATTATTAGAGTTGGCTCATAAAGAAATAATAATTAAAAACAATAAACCAAGTTGTTGAGCATATTCTGTTGATATGCTCTGTTCTGCACTGTGTCATCACTACATCACTAATTCCTTCATAACTTGAATTTAGTTGACTATATAGACATGTACACTAGTATAAATTAGCATTATGACATAATGCATCTCTAGTTAGCTACACAAGAGAATATTTCAAGGGAATATTCTATTATCATCAAAATTGTCTTGTTGTTGAAACATTTTCTGGTACTTAGACAACTTTCCTTTGCAAATAAATAGGGCTAATCAACAAAATAAACATGTTGCCATAAATAACAACCATTACTTACCTTATTTTATTGATTTGACATATTTCCAAAAATCTCCCCCTTAGGCATCGATGGCAACATTTTGGGAAAATTGGCTAAGTCCCAAACATGTTTTCATACCAATAAAAAACAAATAGATCATGACATAGTTTAAAAAATTGTATTTATGTTATGAAAGAGGTTACATCCCTTATAGCTTCCTATTACAACTTATTTCTCCCCTTGACAATTATAAATATTATAATACAATTTTCCATATATCTCCCCCTTTGACAAAGGTATAAAAAAAAGAGACTGTCAAAAATCTAGTAACTGCATCAAAACTTAGAAAAGAAATCACTAAAATTTGTCTTCAACTGTGCAAAGTGTTTCTTCCAACTATCCTTCAATGCATTAGATACACAAATAAGTATGCATAAAGCATATGCTACCAATTCTGTTGCATTCAACTTTTTAGCCACAAACTTGTCATATGTAGATTTTGCTGACAAGCATTCTTCCAATTGATTTTCTAGCAATGTTATTTGAGGGAATAAGTGTACTCTTAAAAGAGTAAATCTCTTCAGAGTTTTCTCTTTTTCTACTTGAATTTCCCTTATACTATCATGAAGTATTTGCATTGTGTGCTCAATTGCATCAATCTTCTGATTCTACTTCAAAAAGTTATCAGTGACTATCTAAAGCTTGGTCACCTTTTCCTTGATCTGATCATCAAATTCTTTTAGATGAATATATGCTAAGTTGCAATTAGCATAAGCCTATTTTCCTTCCTCTATACACTACCTTTAATGCCTTAATACATATGTTCAAGTTTTCTATGTTATTTCTCATATTAGTGCACATGGTGTTGAGGAGTTTACCATTGTGCTCTATTTGAGCTTGAATTGTAGCCACATTTGTGACTGTTGTAAACTCATTATCAAATTTTTTTCACAAAATGTCTGCACACTGTTGAACATCTACAAGGGTGTCAATAGGACTCACAACTTTCTCTATTCTATTCAAAACTAAAGTCAATGTCTTCTCAATTGATTTAGCTGATTTCTTCTTCTCAAGAATTTTACTTAAAGAAGATATAAGATTCTTTGCTTCATCTTCTTCATCAAATTGGTCTGTTGCTGCTACTGCATTGGTAGGAGGTGTGTAAATTGCTACTACTACTATTTTTGTTACCTCTGTTGCTTGAGTATATGGTGTTACTACTACTAGTGTTAATGTTACATTTGAGATGTCAATCTTTTGTTCATCTTCTTTCATAGGCTCTTGATCCTTTTCTTCATCAAACCTACTATAATCCACAATATTGCTAACAATGCTAGTACCAAAATCCTTGAATGGATCCTATGTTTTGTCAACTATCACTTTGGTGTTATCTATTTGCATAAATTCACTACCAATAGGGATATGTGGTGGAGAACTTGGTGTAGCTACTAGTTTATAACTATGAGGAGGACTGCATGTTGTAGGACTATCCTCCTTTGACTACACACTCTCCTCAAGTGTCTAGCTTTCCTCCTCTAGCTACACACTTTCTTTAAGCATAGTATTCATGTACAAAACTATAGCCTCTTGAGTTTCCTCACTAACTTCCTCATAATTTCCTCCCATGAGGTGAATGGATCTCTTCTTATGTCTCATCAATGGTGCTATACCTTTCAAAAAATTTGTTATATCTTCCTCATTATTCATAAAACATAACTTTCTCACCATATTCATTCTTATTTTCTTATCTTCTTCTACAACTCTACTCTTCCTATTTAGCAATTTAGTATATAGGTCTTCGAGTATCTGGCCTTTTATACTATCAAATCTCTTATCTTTGAGAATCATGTTCCTAACTACAACATTTTTAAGTTGTCTCCTATCCATTATATTATACAAATCATAGTATTTAATCAATTGTAAAAAAAATATTGTCATTAATGATTTGCATCTTTATATTTTCTACCTTTGGCTTCCATGCTTTGTGTCCTACTAATGTCTTGGCTTCTTGATCAGCTACTTCAACTAGCCTATCACCAGTTTCCTCCTTAAATTCAGATGAGCTAATCTACAAGGTTCTTCTCCTTTTTCTTAGGCCACGAGTAGTCTACTTTACTCTTCTTTTAGGAGGGGTCATGATCCTTGTAGACTTACTTGTAGCAAGTGCTTTTTCTATCTTTGCTGATTTGCTTGGAGGTTGCTACTATAAAAATATTGCATAAGGCACAATGGAAGTTTGTGCACTTGAGTGGACAACTGTTACCTCTTCAGTAGGTCCTACCACTACAATGGGTGTAGGGGTTAAAAGCTCAGAATGGCCACTAGCATTCATTTCTATAGCTATTCCCTTTACCTCATCAAATTCTTTCCTAGTCATTCCAAAAAAATTTAATATAGAATCAATAACTTTCTCCACCTTTTTCTTGGAGTCCTTCATTACTTGACTAGTTGTAACTTCTCTCATTTTCTTGGTATATGTCCCCCATCTGGGACAGTTAGAATCAACTTTAGAATGAAGGATCATTTGCATATATCCTTCAATCAAAACCTTGCTCATCTCATATCATATAGGTTCAATGAATTTTACCCGAGGAACTATTACCTCCATACATGTGAAATCTATCTCAACCATAAAACATAATTCATCTTTATACTTCTCTACTAGGATAGGAGGTATCCTATGCATTTGTTTCATTTCTACTTGAAAAGACTTCATTATTCTGTTAATGTCACTATCCCTAACTACTTTAGGTCTTGACCTATAAGATTGTGTAATTAGTTGCATTGTGCACTCATTTTCATTCCAAATTTTGATACTAGGAAACTTCTTAGTAGCAAAGAAAAATATGTGTGTTAATAGGGAATCTAATCTAAAAATCACACTCCTTGATTTCTTGATTCTTGATATGTTATCCAACAATTGTGTTTTGATAATATCACACATGTTAACCTCTTC
Source organism: Cupressus sempervirens (assembly GCA_028749045.1). Taxonomy (NCBI): domain Eukaryota; kingdom Viridiplantae; phylum Streptophyta; class Pinopsida; order Cupressales; family Cupressaceae; genus Cupressus; species Cupressus sempervirens. The sequence goes on along the minus strand of CM053792.1, from coordinate 819,138,979 downwards.
ACCTCTTACTACCAAGTAAGCTGCATGAAGAAATCCTATAGGTATTGAATCTATCCTAGATCCATGATTATACTTATATCCCAAAATCTTGCAAATGAGTCTTACTCCATCATCTTGAATTGAGTTGACTTTCATGTTTCATCCATCAAAATATGAGGTTTAGATTTGCCTCAAAAAATTTGCACACATTTTTAATGTTTACTAGGTTACTACCTTGATTACTCAAACCTATGACCTTGTGAATTAGTTCATTGTCAATACAAATGATAGAATCTCTTAGCCATAGAAAATCATCATGTACTTTGGTAAGAATTATCCTTGTCCTTCTATTGTTGTCAAAGTCTTTGTAGAACATATGCTTAACTATCTTAAGATGTTCTAAATATCTATGTTCAGGTTTTAATGATAAATCATTATTGCACATTTTATCCAAATCTTTATGAATCTTTGAGTCACCTATGCTTTCAATCATGCAATGAATAAATCCTTTGATATCTTCAATGTGAAGAACATTTTTTGAAAATCACAAAAATGCTCCAATGGGGTCATTGAGTAAAGAAATAAATGGGTGTTTCTTGAAATTGTACCTAGGCCTATTGCTTACATTATAAAATTCTTATCTTTCCATTCTTGAAAGATTATGCTCAATAATGCTTAAAATAACTCAATTTCATGAACTAGGGTTTTTAGAGACTTCATGTGATTGTAGGTCTCTTAAATCTCTAAATCTTCCTTCAATCACACTCACAAACTTCACACAAGAAAATGATATATGAAAATTAGTTTGCATCCTTTAAATTATTTGCAATCTGTACTTTGCATTAAATGCATGTCTGCCACTAGTTTAGTACATTGTCTCTATGCAATAGAGAGTTTAATCTTCTTAAATATCTTCATCTTGACCTTATCAAGCAATGTGCACTTTACTGTAGACTTCTTTCAATGTCTACTACATACTGTCAATTGTGCAATCTTTGATACTTCTTCTAGCATTACTCTTCAACAAATGATACTCTATTCCACTAAGAATGCTTAATTCTAGTAAGAAGAGTCATAAACAATAAGTGACTTCATTGTCTTGTTAGGTACATTTTCTATAGCTATGTGAGAGCCTTTTGGTTCCTTTTCCTTTACAAATGATTCCTTTAATTCATTTTTTTGCTCCTTCATTTCTTTCTTCAAACTGTCATCATTTCTTCTATTGTTAGCTCTATAATTCTAATTCTTGTTAAGGTCTCTTCTATCCATTATGCAAAACTTTGTTGTGTGTCCAAAGTTATTACATAGCTGACATATAGGTACATCTTTTTTCTATTCATTCAATTTTTCATTAGGTGTTCTACAATTCCTTGTAATGTGTCCAAGATTGTTGCATCTATAGCAAACAATTTGTCTTCTTTCTCCACTTTCATTGTTATGAGATCTTCTTCTATTTCCTACATGGTTAGTGTTCCTATGCATCCTACTATTTGCATTATAACTATCAAATTTAGATTTTCTACAATCTACTTCATAATGACCATATCCATGACAATTATGACAATAAGATTTTGAAATAGGTTTAAAAGACTTACCTTTACAACTGACTTTAGTTTCTTTAGGTTCATCACACTAGGCAAAAGATTCCTTTCTTTTGTTGTTCATATCTTGATTAGATTCTTTGACTTTCTCAGAGTGAGCAACATTCTCTTTGTCTTTAGTTGTATCATCTATCTTGCTTAGATCCTTATTTTTTTTAGTAGAATTAGATTCTTTTCTCTAAACAAATTTCTTGGTGGATTGTCCAAGGAAGAATCCAAGTCCAGTCTTATCATAACTAGGTCTCTGTGCACGTATTTGTTCTTTAATCTTATCACTACTGGTATATAATTTTTTAAGTTACTTCTTGGTTTGTACCAACTCACCTTTCACAATGGTGTTGTATTTTTCTAATTTTGCATATTTTGACTTAATAGATTCCAATTTAGATGTTACCTTGCTTAATTGGGATATCAAATCTACATTGTTAGCTTTCACTTTAGAGCCAATCTTTCCTCCATTTTTGTTAAGACTTAGCTTAAGTTCAAATATCTTTAACTCATATTTTAGGATTTCACTTTCTTTCTTTAGATCTTCAATGCCATCATCATTGGTTTGTTTATTAAATCCTTTCTATTTCAGGTCATCTATTTTGTCCTTTAATTTTCCAATGTAGGCCTTTGCATCCTTGTATCTATATTTAAGGCCAACTCTTTCATCAGTAAGAAGATCAATTTGTTCAAGTGCTTCTTCAAGATTCTTATTCAATTTTTTTATATCCATAAGGATCTTATTCAAGCTATTAAGCCTTTTTTGAATAACCAAGCTCTAATACCAATTGTCAGAAATAGATAATACTAAGAGGGGGGGTGAATCAGCATTTTCAATCTTGTTACCCACAACTGAATATTATTAATTACTTTACCACATGCATAAGAAAGCAAACCAATAGTGCTAAATAGTATAAACAACCATACCAAAAGAGAGATCATAACACCATATTTTTTTAACTAGGGGAACCCTAGCCAAGGGAAAACCTCGATGGGGATAAAACCCACTAGATGATTCACTATATAAAGAACCTGGTTAAGGATATTGACCTTGTTAGGAGTCAATGAAACATGTATAGTGTCTCAAGTCCATGTTAGAATACTAGGCCTTGTTAGAAGCCTCAACCTTGTTATGAGTTGCTTCATCCTTGTTAGGAGTTGGTAGATCATATACAAATGTGTGCAAGTAGAGCTCACTACCCTAACATGCAACTATACAATGAGATCTTCAGGAAATAAGTATACATACAATTCTAAGATACTTTTTGTACTTCACAAGTCTTTTGATTGCCAATTCTTCATAGAAGATTGATTGCACACAACCTAATCTACATCATATCTAGCATAACAATGCTTCACATCATATATCACAAAGTTGCATTCACTTGTTACTCTCATTTCACAAGTTCATATCAATTTTGCAATCACTGATCATACATCATTATCATCAATCTCTATCACACTTCTAACTTCACAAATGAAGTTGTTTTCTTATACCAAACATACTATTAAATTCTTCCTTAGTCAGCTCATAAAGAAATAATAATTTAAAACAATAAACCAAGTTGTTAAGAACATTCTACTTATATGCTCTATTCTACATTGTGTCATCACTACATCACTAATTCCTTCATAACTCAAACTTGGTTGACTATATAGACATGCCCACTAGTGTACATCATCATTATGATGTCATGCATCTCTAGTTGATTGTGCAAGAGAATATTCCAAGGGAATATTTTGTTATCATCAAAATTGTCCTGCTACTGAAATATTGTCTGGTACTTAGACAATTTTCCTTTGTAAATTGATAGGGCTAATCTATAAAACAAATATGTTTCCATAAATGACAACCATAACTTACCTTATTTGATTGATTGGGCATATTGCCAACATTGGTCCATCTGGTATTTGTCTAGAAACTTTTCTAATTGCCTCCATCCCTTTTTGACAAAAAAAAATTTATGCACAATGGTAATTTGGGGAAAGAAAGTACCTTTGGATTTTTCCAATAATTCCCTTTCTTACATTGATCCTATCTGTCACAAGAGCTTTAAAATTGCCACATTCAAAGGCACTTGATAGGATAACACATGTGGTTTTCTAAGAAAACCATATACTCTAAATATAGTGGACATTGCATATGGGATGATATCTCCCTAATTGTGACTTACCTTTAATCCTTTTGCATGATCCATTGGTTTAAACAATTCTAAAAGTGATTGTATGTTGGGACTATCTCCAACCAATAAAATCTTAAGCTTGGAGGCAAAGTACCTATCAAATTTGACAAAACTAGCATCACTTACCTCTAGTGTCATGTCTACATTCCACAATTAGACAGGAAGCTTTTCTCCATCTCTTTCTAATTCCAATTTCATTCCTTTGGAGAAGAAAGTGACACCTTTGTACAAACATATGTACATTAACAAGGAATACTAGCAAAAGGGTTTGTCTACTTTAGCCTTAGCTATACCCATCAACCCATTATGGATCTCTTCTACCAAGTACCTAGTAAAATAAAAAACTGAGTTCATACCATACTAAAGTGTTTGGATAATAATAAGAACAAGGGATCCTTGAATATGATCCTATTCATCCATGCCAAAAATTTAGCATAGAGAAAAATATAATGCCTCAGCCCTAGGGTTGAAAAATTCCTTCAGCAATGGCTCTAGAGTGGAAGCAATTACTAATGGCAGTGACCCTATTTTGGCAAAGTATTCTTGTAATGGTCCTCCCTACAAATATACCCTCTGTGTATCATACCTAGCCTACAAATCTTCCATATCTATCTTTGCATGCACTGCATGGTTAGGGTTTAATTTGAAAACTTCTCTAATGAATGATTTTTAATTATCATGATTATTGGATCATACTTCTTTGACATTATTATGAGTAAGTCATCATCAAAGAAAAATCCTAGTACAACCAATTTTCTAATGTTAAATTCCCACACTTTGCTCAATGGGGTATCAAGTTTTCTTTTTGAAAACCATTTCTAGAATAACTCTAAACCTCCAATTGAAGTCTGAGCATTTATCTACCTGTTTGCCTTGTTATAGAAACCCTCACCAACCAATAACCTAGGGTTCTTTGGTATGAATTATTTTCCCCTAGAATGTTCATTTATAGATTGAGGCATTTGTTCTAGAAAATTATCACGTACAACCATTTTTAGGTAATCTACCTTTCCTAGAAAGTCTCTTCATGGAGGCATACTATAATATTACCTTACCACAACTATGATATTTTAATTAACTAGAGCCTTCAAGCTCACCTGATTTTCTTGATTATTTCACTGAAGAATTTGTTAGTAGCAACTAAAAACCCTCAAATAATGCACTTAAAGATATGGATATGCCAATCTATGAAAATTATGCAACTTTAGTGTTCAATAATGCAATATTGGAAACCTTATTGCAAATTTAGTCTCACATGAAACAACATTGATCAAAATTAATGTTCCAATAGTTGTATTTTCATGTAGCATTGTAGAATTTAAAATCCAACTATTGATCTTCATAAATCAAATGACTTAGCTTAAAAATAAAATGACTGCATTACCATTTTTTGAAACTAGTCATGCATCTAAAGTTTTCATAGTTTCAAATTGTGTGAAACCATCGATGTTCAATCTCCAAATGATCAATGATCATAAAAAAAAATTAGCTATTACTATACTCACCTTCAATATTTTTATGCCCAATGAACACTCAAACCCCAAGTAATTAGACACATAGACTCCTCAACAAATCATCATAAAATATTTGGCATCTATTGTTGGTCTTAAATGGTTTTGACATTAGAGTGTTAACACACTTAAACACTTTCTACATTGAAGCTGAGTACACTATGTATGCTAAGCCACAATGTGCGGTGAGTCAGAATTCCAATAGGTGCCAAGTCACTTTAGGTGTCAAGTAGTATATAAGTGCCAAGTGACATATAGGTGCTGAGTCATAGTTGATGTCGAGCAAGTCAGAATGCTTCATATGCTAAGTGAGCTAGAATCATATATGTGCCAAAAAAGATAGAGTGTAATAGGGGCCAAGCAATCCAACATAGTATATGTGTCGAGCACCAGTAGTCCAATATGTGTTGAGTAACATAGAATTAGCATATGAGTTTGTGCCCTCACAAACTTAGATGTAAACCATTTTTGGAGCTAACATAGAGAGATTTCAAAGGAGAAAAAGGATAAGGATGAATCTTTTATGTTTCCTATGCAATTTGCATGTAGCCAATTAGAGAAATGGAGAATGCATGCAACTAATGATACAAATGCAAGGAATGAGTAGCAACTTAAGATTCAATACAGATCGTAGATCCATACCTAACCCTAAGTCTTCACAATCTTTAAAAGGAGGCTGAAAACCCATTGAATATGTGGATGAGAATAGTGTATGGGAAGACTATAGAAAAATTTAGTGTGAAGTGAGTACGACTTAGAGGAACAAAGAAGCAATTATACATCCAGTTGATCAGAACAGCTCAAGGGATAAGAACAGAGATCAAATCAAGCAAGGGTCACATCAGAGGGAGAAAATCAAGTGCCTAAAGCCAGCAATTAAAGATTGCATACTATTAGGTTCATTTTTCTAATATTTTCTTTCCATTGTATTAGAAGTTGGAAATCCTATATTGATAGGTTAGCTTGACAGCTAGGTAGGAGAACCTTTGAAGAAGGTGATTGAAAATCCTATTGTATTAAGTGGGTTTAATAGCCTATTGTAAATCCTCTAATATGGTGACACTTCATGTAAAGTGTTTGAAAATCCTCTAATCAGGTCACTATTGATACAATGTAAAGCCTTTCACTGGGTAGGCCATAATAAGTAGTCAAACATTTATTTCTATAGTGATTTTTGTGGGTATCATCCCCACCCCAATTTTACCTTCTTATTCCTAGAGGGTTTTTGGGTTACCAAATATGGTGTTATGTGTTATTGCATATGTTTAATTTATGGTTATTTGATGTATTTATATGCATGCAATTTACATTCAGTTATTTGATTTAAAAGGTTAGAAAAGGTTAAAAGTATGGTACTTCTAATTTAGCCCCACTCTCAGAAGTAATCTTCCCATTTTGAACATTCCAACAATTGGTATTAGAGTAGAGGTTCTCACAAGGAAAAGACTAACAACTTAGAGAAAAGGTTTGAAGATGGAAGTCATCAAACTTGGGAAGATCATAGACAATTAGGTGATTGATGTGCACCTAGCTCTACACAAATTAGAAGAGGCCAGAGAAGAATTGAGAAAATCCTTAAAAAGAATGAAGGAGATAGCCATAGCTGAAAATGACATACACTATAAGGAGATCAATACCACATAAATTTTTTCCAATGGACATTCCAAGGAATTTGATGTAGCAATGGTAGAATTGATGGAGAATAATAGAGCACAAGTTGAAGAAATTAGATTACTCAATCTTGAACAAGAATCACAAGCCATAATGTTTTGTGAAGTGACTGAACAAAAGAAGAGAGCCATTGAAGACAAGGCCATTATAGAAGATGACAAGAGAAATCTTACCAATAGATTGGAGGAGAAGACAATTGAGTTTGAAAGGATCTCAAACATACAACTAGACACCTTAACCCAAATGATGAATCCTCATCATGAGCTAAACATGAAGAACGTTGAGATTTCCACCTTGAAGATGTAGAATGAAAAATTATAGAATGAATTAAAAAGAGAAAAGGAGATGGCAAAAAGCTACAAAAAAACTCGATGAGGTTATCAAAACTTTGAGCAACTATTGAAATCACCAAGGGCTAGTAATGATACTTCAAGACTTGGTTACACCAGCACTAAACAAGGAGAATCATCCAAGACTACAAAAGAAAGGACCAATAAAGGTAAGAACACTAAGTCTAATTGTCATTTTATGTGGTAAAAAGGGACATACCTCTAATGTGTACAGGAGCAAGAATAGTCACCAGCATGATAAGCCCACAAATGCAAGCTTTTGTCACAAGTGCAAAAAACAAGGACATCAAGCACATAAATACAGAACCAAGGTGATGAGGACACCAAGATTTGAAGGTCACTGCTACAACTACAAAAAGAATGGACATAGAGCATTTGAATGCAAATCAAAGCCTATGTGGACACCTAATTAGCCTACAAGAGGAAATAACCAAGGTTATCACTACAATTGGGATTATAATACCAAGTATAGCTATCACTATTTTCAGGAGTATGGACACATTCCTAAAAATTGCATAAGGAAACATTTTAGAGGAAGTTACATTAGATGGATAAGCCAAACCACATGTTTTAATTACTTGAAGACTAGTCATATCAGCAAGAATTGCCCAACAAAGTCAAAAGCACCCAAGAAAAAAGTCAACAAAGGAAAAGAGAAGGTTGATGTTGAACAAATAAGAAGACAAATGAATAAGACTTGGAAGAAGAAAGATGAGTGCAAAACATCAAATGGAGAGATCACTTCACCCAAGAGGTCAAGTGATCACACTTCATCCAACTAAGAAAAAGAAGAGTGTATGGGACTAATATACAAAGTTATATCATACATCAGTCCCAAAGAACAAAGGAGTACTACAAGAAAGAAAATAGCATGAGCCAAGATGCCAAGTCAAAATTTTGAAGAAGCTACCGAGTTAGCCTTAGATGTCGAGTAAAGCTCCAATGGATGTTGAGTTTCTAATAGCGACCAAGCTGATAGTTGAAGTTGAGTGAAGAAGTGGTCTAGTAGAGGCCAAGTAAATGAAATACAATGGGAGTTGGATCATGGGGAAACCTTCAAGTGCCAAGTTTATAGTTGTATGCATGAAGCATTTAATGCTAGGTCTTTGATAATTATAAGGTCAAATTTTGTCTATTTTCACACCATTCAAACATAGAGCAAAGATGAGAAGAGCAAAGAAGTGATCAAGCAGCAACCTTACAGCCATTTGCATGGATTCCAACAATAATTTAGAACAAGTTCATTGATTACAAGGTATTTATCAAGTGCCAAGCTACACAAAGTTAAAGTTTTAATACATTTAAAATCCTAGTTCAGTAAAATGGTCCCTAGTTCAAGAAACCCTAAAGCAAAGGAAGATCATGAGATCTAGTTAGTTAGAAATGAAGTCAAACAACCTAAATTTAGGCCAATCCCTAAAGTTGCCTACAAAAATGACCCAGTTGGTGCATTATCCAATATTCCACCTAAACTAGTCATGGTGCAAGATGTAAGAAAGTGCTATAACTATAAAATTGGTGCCATAGGTGATCTTGAAATCTTCTATGCCTATGATAAGTTGTGTGACAATAGGATATTGAAAGATGAGTTCCAAATTGTTGAGAAGAAGGGTCTGACAAAAACCCTAGTTTTCCCTACGATGTTTAAGACTAAATGGATTTGCATTGTTTTGAGTCAAATTCATGATGGCTATCTATGGCTGGAGATAGGACCTATTAAGATTATAAAGAGAATAGTTCATATGGTTACATGACTCCCAACCCTAAATCGGCCAAAGACCTTGAGAAGTGATAGAAAGGAGGTCATTGAGAAGAATACTAGAGAAAAATGGAACTATAGGGGAATGACCATTGACACTATAATTGAACCCCTACTTGAGTTTGTTGTGAGAATGATTTCACATAAATTCTACCAATCTAGCAAACTGAATAGTGTACCCTACATAGCTATTGATGTAGCTTACAAGTTGGTTAAGAAAGATCATACCTATGATCTTGCAGAACTAATGCTACAACAAATAAATGAAAATTTGGAAGCTATAAGAAGATCCAAGGGAGCACAATAAAAATTTGGATCAGTATTAGTCTACATATTCGTTTATGTAATGGAATAATTTCCTTCAATTAGGAAGGTAAACTAGAATTCTAACAAGTCTGCAGTCACACAAATCAATGAATTCATTGATAAGATGGGAGATAACTTTGAGGCTCAGATGACTTGTTATTTTGAAGACTTTAAGAATTCTATGAAACAAAGAATAAGAATACCAATTTCATTGTTAGAGAAACATGTCAATGACATATGTTTCTTGGTTGACATTGACTACACCTACATCTAGGTAGCAATACCAAGAGTAAGATGGCTAAGGCCATTGGGATATAAGCTTGATGTAGGTGAAGCCTCTACAGTAATCACAACATTGCTAGAAGAACAGATAGACAGGAAGGCTCCTCACTTTGGAACATATGATGTTGTCAAGTCCAAAGTTGAGACTAAATTTAAAATATCTTCTATTATCAAAAAGAAAGATAAAATGGTAAAGAAGATAAAGAAGACATTTGGAGCAAGGAATAAATGAGAAGTAGGTGAAGAAGAAGAAGAAGTACAAGGAGAAAGTGAAGAAGAAGCAGAGCAAGGGCAAGGCCCACTAGAGCTGACACAAGGCTTAGGGGAAGAGAAGAAGGAAGGTTCTAAGGGGGAAAAAGCTAAGGAAGCACCTACACCTACCAAGAAAAATAAGAGAAAGGCAAAAACTCAACCTACAACTCAGCCCAAGCCTAAAAAGGATACTAAACTAGCTCAAACCAAACCAGCTCCAAAAACAAGGGCCACTACAAGAGCATCTACTCAAAAGGCTAAAGAGGCATCAAAAGAGAAAAAGAAAGCCACTATATAGCCTACTAAAGAGCCCAAGAAAAGAAGAAGGTATGTGGCACAACCAGATACTAATGATGAAGAGAGAACAAAGTTAGAGGACATTAGCCAATTTAAAGTGGTAAGTCATCCTACAAAATTTTCAATTGACAAGCTTTGTGATAAGATTAAAAATGCATATTTGAATGATTTAAAGTATCTTAATTTCAATAAGCTTAGTAGGAAAGATTAGAATAAAGTAGAGGAATCTGTGTATGCCATGATGGTAGAGTTTTAAAACACACCTCTAGAACTTGACAATACTATGCCAAAGGAATTGTATGATATAGTTGAGAATAAATGGCATTATTGTCTAAAGATGGAAAGGGAGATCAGAGAATCTACCATAGCTCAAGTAAAGCCTGACATGACAAAGGCTCAAATAATAAAGGCAAACAAGAAACATGGTGGGAAGTTTGCACCAAAGTATAGAGCCTTCAACATCCTTCAAAACAAGATTGAGGATGTTGTGAATAAATCCACAGAATTGTGGAAAAAAATTTATAAAATAATCGATGATAAAGTAGAGGAAAAAAATAAGGTAGAAACTAGTGCCAAAGAGAAGGTAGAGGAAAAGAAAGTAGAAGAGAAAAAAAGAGAGAAAGAAGTAAAAGAAATAGAGAAGAAGGAAGAAGAAAAGAAAGATGAGGAAGAAAGAGGAGAAGAAGAGAATAAGGAGAAAGATGAAGAGGAATCAGCTAAAGAAGAAGAAATGCCAATTGTTGAACAAAAACAACAAGAAGAATAGAGTGTGCAAGACACACAAATGCCACCTCCTAGCCCTCCTCACACAACCATCACACCTGTAGACATAGTAATCATCAAGGATGTTCCTGACAAGTCAGCTCAGAAATCAATCCACTAACTATAAAGGATCTCTTTAAGATCCTTCACCAGTCCACCCTATAGGCATAGTTATGCACAAGACCTGTATTGGTGAGTTTTGATGAGTTACAAAAAGTAGTAGCTACAGCACAAAAACAAAAGGTGAAACCAAAGGATTCACCTTTCACATACACAACTACTAGGACTAAAGTTTTGATGCTTCCACCACCACCTCCACCAACTACAACAAGTGATACTTTTTAGATGCCGAGTGTAGAGGGAAGGAAATTAGATGAGAAGGAGGATACAACAAAAGAAAAGGAGTAGGTCACCATTTAGATATTGGTAGAACTACCAAAGACTGGCACTCCTACAGAGACCATTCAGAGTAGAGCACTAAAGCCATTCCCTTATAATTTTCAACTCTAGGCTTGAGTTCAACTAGAGTGGCTAGGGTACTTCACTATGGAGACCCTAAACTAGATGAAGATATGTGATTCCTTCCTATGATTCCAAGACTATCACAATGGCACAAATGACTGCAATGCAAAATGCATTAGATAAAAGGATGAGGTGGGAGATACTTAGGAAAGAGTTCAAACATAAGCAAGCACTTCATGAGATCAAGGACATCTTTATAGATGCTTTCAACTTACAGTCACCAAACGAAGCCAAGCCAATAATAGAGCAACTATTAGACATAGTTGACCATATATACCAATGTTAAACTCATGGAATGGTTAGAAAGAAAATTTTAAGGAAAAGTGAATGAAAAGATATCAAGTGGAATAACACTTGAACAAGTAGAGTTGGCCAAGAAAATAGATAAGGTCAAAACTATCCTTGAAAATATTTTTCCATTGTATAGGAAGTTTTGTGATTTTTTCAATTTCTTACAAGAAACAAATCAAAGAATAATGAGCTTGGAAAGAAACTTGAAAATCTCTAGCATGCAATTACCTAGAGATCTAGCTCAAAGTGAGAAGCATTTTGCACAATCACTTCACACACAAAGGGAGTTAGCTATACTAATAGTAGAGGAAGCTAATATAAAGGATAAATTGATGCAAATTAAATCCTCTATAACCCCACATTTAGAAGTCCTCCACAAGGAGCAAGTGTGTGCTGAAATAGTTTTAAAGAAAGATCCAAATCTTTTGACACTTGATGGACTTGTACACCTTGCTATAGAGACTGCAATCTAGCACAAGTCACTTGACATTACTTTGGGGAATTGGGATACAGCTCTGAAAACAATTATGGAGGTAAATACAAATTTTTTGGCTAAGTATGGTATTACTCCTTAGAACCCTTTGACATAAGTGTCAAAAAGGGAAGATATATGTTTTAGGGGAGATATAAGGAATATATAGTATTTTGATGATGATATAACAAAGGGGGAGAATACTATAAATTTTTGATGGCAAAAAGGTGGAGATAAGTAATATACAAAATTTTTGACATGACAAGCATACGGAAGATCAGATATAGCACACAGGTATAGGATGTAGGAATAGGACAAAAAGACAAAAAGTATTAAGCACATTCAACATAGAAATTTGGTTGCAAGAATGACAACGCACAATCAGCTTAGGGGGAGTTAAGGTATTTTGAACAAATTTTGGACAAATTTGAAATTTTGTGGATAAGGTACTCATAAGGACAAATTAGTAATGATTAGTTAAGTGGCTTTGAAACTCATGTCAAAGGGGGAGATTTTTGGTCTTACATGGTTTTGACATTAGAGTGTCAACACACTTAAACACTTTCTACATTGAAGCCAAGTACACTATGTATGCTGAGCCACAATGTGTGCTAAGTTAGAATTCCAATAGGTGTCAAGTGACTTTAGGTGTCAAGCAGTATATAAGTGTTGAGTGACATATAGGTGCTAAGTCACAGTTGATGCCAAGAAAGTCAAAATTCTTCATATGTCGAGTGAGCCAAAATCATATATGTGTCGAGAAAGATAGAGTGTAATAGGGGCCAAGCAATCTAGGATAGTATATGTGTCAAGTACCAATAGTCCATTATGTGTTGGGTAACATAGAATCAACATATGAGTTTGTGCCCTCACAAACTCATATTATAAACCATTTTTGGAGCCAACATAAAGAGATTTCAAAGGAGAAAAAGGATAAGGATGAATCTTTTATGTTTCCTATGCGATCTGCATGCAGCCAATTAGAAAAATGGAGAAGGCATGTAATCAATGATAAAAATGCAAGGAATGAGCAGGAACTTAAGATTCAATACAGATCATAGATCCATACCTAACCCTAAGCCTTCAAAATAATAAAAGGAGGTTGAAAACCCCTTGCATATGTGGATGAGAACAGTGTATGGGGAGATTATAGTGAAATTCAGTGTGAAGTGAGTATGACTTAGAGGAACAAAGTAGCAATTATACATTTAGTTGATTAGAACAGCTCAAGGGATAAGAATAGATATTAGATCAAGCAAGGGTCACATCAGAGAGAGTAGATCAAGTGCCTAAATCTAGTAATTAAATATTGCATACTATCAGGTTCATTATTCTAATACTTTCTTGCCATTGTATTAGAAGTTGGAAATCCTATATTGATAGGTTAGCTTAACGGCTAGGTAGGAGAACCTTTGAAGAAGGTGATTGAAAATCCTATTGTATTAGGTGGGTTTAATAGCCTATTGTAAATCCTCTAACAGGGTAACACTTCATGTAAAGTATTTGTAAATCCTCTAATCGGGTCATTATTGATACAGTGTAAAGCCTTTAACAGGGCAGGCCTTTCATAGGGAAGGGCATCAAAAGTGGTCAAACATTTATTGTTGCAATGATTTTTGTGGGTATCATCCCCACCCTAGTTTTACCTTCTTATTCCTAGAGGGTTTTTGGGTTACCAAATATGGTGTTATGTGTTATTGCATGTGTTTACTTTATGGTTATTTGATGTATTTATTTGCATGCAATTTACATTCAATTATTTGATTTAAAAGGTTAGAAAAGGTTAAAATTATGGTACTTCTAATTCAGCCCCCCTCTCAGAAGTACTCTTCCCATTTTGAACATTCCAACATATATTCCATGTCGGAATTACCTAGCAACCATCAAAACAATTGACCCCACATGGCTACATGTTGATTTTTCACTTCTCCAAATTCTTTAAATATTTTATATTTCCATAAAGTGGGAAAATGACATCTATTGATCTTCAAATGATTGACACTGTTGCATAATCCTCCTCAATTCAATCTAGTCACCAATTACATCTGATGAAATAGCACTAAGTTAGCCACTGTGTTCTAAATATTGTTTGATAAGTGCCCAGCTATTCTAAAAGGTCTACCTTTTGTGGACCATAAATGAAATGATATCACTAGTGTTACATGTCAATTAGTCACTTCCCTACATTCTATAAAGGTTGAGCATCTTTACAAAGTGAGAAAGTGTGTATGGTCAATCTTCTGAAGATCGATGGTTCTACAAGGTTCTCTTTATGAAAAACCTAGTCATCAACCATACTCAATAAAATGAAGCTAATTTTCCAATTTTTTTGACATTTTCCCAACTATTATGACATCTTTCCAACTTTGCAACCCACAAGAGTAGTGAACTCACCAGTTCCACATGTCAAAAAGGGACTTCACCACATTCTGTAAAGTCTTTTCATATCCATAATGTAGGAAAGCACTCACAATCGATCTTCTTAGAATAAAAAATCATGAAATTTTCTCTATCACATGTTATTTCAAAAGGGCTGATTGGTACCGATTGGGATAGGTATCACATTTTCACTTTCCCACTTTCTCTAAAGCTTAGACACTTTCATAATGCAAAAAAGAACCTACCATTGATCTTATTTTTTATCAAAAATTGGAAATCATATCAAGGTTAAAACATTTTAAAAGAGAACATTGACTAGTTAACTCAAGGTAAAAGTGTGGTTGAAGGAAAAAAGGGTAAGGTGAAAATGACTTTCGGGAAATGTTTTAAAAGATATTCACAAAAAAATTGAAGTAAAGATTTTCTAAGGGAAAAAGTTCTCACGTATTTTTAAAAAGAACCAATGCAACCCTATTTTTTTAAAACCTAGGGCACATGAGATTAAAGGATTTTATTTAGGGAAAACAAAAATTGAAACATGTAACCCTTACTTCAAAAAAAACTAGATTTTCACTAAAAAAAGCAACAAATTTTGGTTGTGAAAAACCAGGCCAATAGGGGCAATGAGAAATCAATTGTTTTGGAGAGCATGTTGTTTGGAAGTAAGAAAAAATTAACCATTAGCTAGTACAATAGTTCAATAAAGATTTATGTTTTATACTAATTTATGGATCATGAGCCAAAATATGTATGTATTGTTACACAATTTTTTATGACCTCACTGAGTTGTTGATCGTGACAAGGGTAGTAGTACAATTCCTACAAGTATGTGATTTCAATTTTCAACCATCAGAAGGGACATCATAAAAATCA
The DNA here is from genome assembly GCA_028749045.1 of Cupressus sempervirens. Taxonomy (NCBI): domain Eukaryota; kingdom Viridiplantae; phylum Streptophyta; class Pinopsida; order Cupressales; family Cupressaceae; genus Cupressus; species Cupressus sempervirens. The sequence goes on along the minus strand of CM053792.1, from coordinate 819,123,501 downwards.
CCATATATAATGCTTCTCTATTATAGTCCATTAATAGTCAAAACTGCACCATTATTCTCTTCATGATTATTATTGATAGTTTTATAAGAAAAGTAAAGTATATTATTGTTGTCAAGTTTTTTCAATCTATATTTTAAAAAGATAATTTATTGTATATATGATTTTTTTTTAGATCCTGATGATGTGTATATTCCTCCTTTGAAGAGGGTGACCACCACTCTATGATTGTCAACTACACAATCAGTAATAAGGAGCATGCAAACATCAATGCCTCCTGCAACTATAGCGTATATATCCTTTCTTTTTCTATATTTTTTATGTGTTAAATATGATTTGATTTTGACTTTCTTGTTCATTTGATCATAGTATTTCATTGATTAACTTTGTTTAGTGATAGGTACACCTTCTCATGATGATAGAGAAGATACTAGTACTGGTGATAATTTACCATCACTTCTTGAAGCATCTTATATTACTTTTACTAGATCATTGGAGGCATCATTGTTGATGGCCAAGAAAGATATAATTCGATTAAAATTTCTTGAGATTTCAAGTACTTTAAAATAGTAAATTTAGAGTGTAATTGTAGTTTACTTATTCATAACTCATTTTTGACTAATCATCCCATTATGATTTTGTAGGAAATGATATTATTTATGAGACTCTTTATGATTTAACATTGAAGATATTTGGGCCCACATATGTAAAAGTTACATAGCTTCATATAATTGGTAGAATATTTTTCCATTCATCCATTTTTCATAATATATTCAAGGTACACAGCTTGAACTAATTTTTTTATCTAAAAAAAATGTTTTTTGTTAAAAGGTGAAATAAGCAAGGACCTAAATAAAAGTATGAGCTCATAAAATCTCTAGAGGATCTCTTTGGTCAAAACATTTATAAAGAGCCCAAATTTTTCAAAAAGCTTGCAAAAATCTAAAGACTATGAGAGACCAATACAAAAGGGCTCTAATGGTCAACCCAAATTATGAGCATCCTCCTATGGTTCTAGGGATGGAGTGGAATGAAATCATTGAATATGCAAAAGAGATAAGACTAAAAGATAAAGGAATTATACCACCACCCAAAAAAAAGGTATGTGGCAGTATTAATACAATTATACACAAGTTAGTGATATTTAAATATTTATATAATCTAACATACATATAACATTTTTCAAAGTTTACATATATAGGCTACAGGACACATCAAAGGCTACACAAGATAGAAAATATAAGGTTGGCCAACACCATCTTGGCTTTGGTTCATATATGAAACTTCATGCATGACTTGTAAGTAGCAGTAAATAAAATTTTGTATAATTTTTTTTATGTAAAATTAAAAATAAGAAATAAATTCAATATTGACAATATTATGCAAAAAAATGCAAGGCTTTGAATTTTATTTAGTGCTTATAGAAGAGGACAAAAAAATTGGCTTCAAGGAAGGCTATTGCTGATCTCATATTGGTTTTGACAATTGAATGTCAACACACTTAAGACATTTACTTAGTTCATGACATACTAGTAATGCATGTTGAGTATAATATGTAAATGCAATACCATGTGGAGTTGCAATGAGTGTCAAGTCACTCAAGTGCCAAGTAGATAGACCATGCCGAGTGAATAGTAGATGTCAAGTAATTCAGGTGCTAAGTCAAAAATAAAAATGTAGTATGTGTCGAGCATTAGTAACTTCAAATGTCAAGTAATACAGATTGGACATATTTGTTTGTGATTGCACAAACAACTATGTAAACCATTTTTAAGATGACATAAGGTTAGATTTTGATTCTTTAGAGATAAGGGCAAATCTATTTGTAGAATCCCTATGTATTTGCATGCAACTAATCAGAAGATAGGAAGGATTAAGCAGTAAAAAGAATGAATCTTAGCATTACATTCATACCTAGCCCTAAGCTACCAAATTTTTTATAAGGAAAAAAAAACCCCAACAATTAAAATGAATTGAGAGAGTGAAAGAGATCATGCTATAAGAGGTAACAAGGGGTGAATGATCGAATTTGTTCATAGAGCATTCAAGGTGACTTGACAGTGAGAGTAAATTATAAGATCAATTGAAGAAGAACAAAGAATAGAAGGATACAATAATTGTTATATCAAATCAAAGAGCATCAAGAAGGACACTGTACAGATTTGATATTTAATCAGGAAACTAGAGCCAATCACAAGATTTATGTTGAAACATCCTAACGAGTGATTTTAGTTAAAGCTCCTAGGAAAAGTAGTCCTAATAGGCTATAGTAAGTCCTTTAAAAGAGTGACATTCCAAGTGGGTTTTCTCAACTCCTTTAGCTAGGCACACTTCTAATAGGGTATTAAAATCCTCTAACAAGGTGGGACTTAATAGTCTTTGTAAGCCTTTAATAGGGCAAGCCTTTCACAGGGTAGATCATGTTTCATTGTCAAACCATTATAATCTTAATTGGCTACACTTTATTGCTGCAATAGTGAAGATTTATGGGTGTCATCCCCACCCTAGATTTAACTTCTCATTGGAGGGTTTTTGGGTAATCATATCTAGTGTTAAGTGTGTTTGTGTGTGTGTCTGTGTGTGTGTGTGTGTGTTTGATTATATGCTTACATGATTTAGATGTACGTGCTTTACATGTTATTTTTAGTTCATATATTACATGCATCTAATGAATGGTGAAAGTTTTAATAGCTAAAGTTTGAAATTTTGATTCACCCTCCCTCTTAGAAGTATATATTTCCCATTTGTAATTCCAATAATTGGTATTAGAGCCGAGTTTTTAGAAGAAGAAGCTTTGTAGCTTAGAGGAAACATCTTGAAATGGAAGTCTAAAAATTAGGAAAGACCATTGAGAACTAGGAGATCAAGATACATCCTATACTACATTAACTAAATGAAGCCACATATCCTTTGAAGAGTTCCTTGAAGAGAAGGAAAGAGATTGCCATAGTAGAAAATGACACACAATACAAAGAGATTGACACCATAAAGCTATTTGTAGATGGTAACTCTAGTGAGTTTGATGCAACAATTATAGATCTAATGGAGAAGAATAGAGCACAAGCTGAAGAAATTAGAAATCTCAAGTTGGAGCAAGAATCATAAGCAATACTACTATGTGAGGTGACTAAAAAAATGAAGAAAGCTATAGAAGACAAGACCATGATTGAAGAAGACAAAAGAATTTTGGCAAATAGATTGGAATAAAAGTCAATAGAGCTATCCAAGATCTCAAACATGAAATTGGATACCTTGAGCGAAATGATGAATGCTCATCATGAGTTGAATGTCAAGGACATTGAGATAACTAAATTGAAATTACAGAATGAACAACTGCATAATGACTTAAAAAGAAAATGAATTTGTTGAAAGTTTCAACAAGCCAAATGAAGCCATCAAATACTTTGAGAAATTATTGAAATCCCCTAGATCCAACACAAATACATCAGAATTGGGCTACACAAGCACTGAAGAAGGAGAATCATCCAAAGCTACTGAGGAAAGAAACAACAAAGGTAAGAACTACAAACCTACTTGTCACAATTTTGGAAAGAAAGGGCATACCACTAATGTGTGTAGGAGCAAGAATACAAATCAGAATGGTAAGCCTGAGAACATGGTCCACTATCATAAGTGCAATAAACAAGTTCATCAAGCACATGAATGTAGAACTAGAACCATGCATGAACCAAAATTTGAAGGATATTGCTACAATTGTTAGAAGTATGGACATAGAGCCTTTGAATACAAATCCAAGTCCACATGGTCATCAAGCAAGCCAACAAAGGTAAGAAGCTATGGAAATTCTTATAACTGGGACTACAATACAAGATATAGTTGTCACTATTGTAAAGAATATGGACATGTACCTAAAAACTACATTAGGACTCACTTTAGTGGTAATTACAAGAGTTGGTTGAGTCAAACCACATATTTCAACTATTTGAAGACTAGTCACATCAGTAAACATTGTCCAACTAGGTCCAAGGCACCAAGTTATGAATTTGATAAAGGCAAAGGCAAGGTAGATTTTGAGAACATCATGAATGAAATGAATAAAACATGGAAGAAGAAAGATGTTGGAAGTACATCAAATGGAGAAGGGATCACTTCACCCAACGGGTCAAGTGGTCACACCTCATCAAACAAAGAAAACAAGAGCTATATGGGATTGATACTTAAAGTATTATATTATACATTAGTTCCAAAAGAAAATAGCACTAAAAGGTATGGATTAACATGAATAAAGATGCAAGGTATTATAGAAAATTCAAGTTAAATATTTTAGTTTTCATGTTGTTTTCGAGCAAGAAAAGTTCTCTATATATGTCGAGTGGAACACTAGTTAGTGTCAAGCTACTAGGCTAGCTAGTTGATGTTGAGCCTATAGTAGCTATTGAGTGATGGTCATGTCATTAGATGCCAAGTGAATCCAAAATTATGTTGATGTTGATTTTATAGCTATACAAGAACTAAGCATTAATTGCAAGGTTTTTGAAGGGTATAAGGTCAATTTTCACTCATTTTTTAGTCATTTCAAATTTGATCGAATACAAGGAGAGTAGCAGGTGACTCAAAAACTAGTTTGAAGGATTTGCATAGATTACAGTGACAATCTAGCACTAGTTCGTCAAATTTTCAAGGTATTCTTCATAAGCTAAGTCATGTAGTTTGAAATTTGTATAAATCCTAAGTTTCCAAATGGCATCTAGTTCAAGGAATGTAGAGGGACAAGAAGTTTTAAATGTTCAATTAGTTAGTAATGAAGTGAAGCAACCAAATTTAAGAGTAATTCTAGATGTTTCTTACAAATAAGACCTATCAGGCACACTTTCCATGATTCCCCTAATGTCAAAAAATGCTACAAGTGCAAGATAGGAGGAAAAGGAGACATGGAAATAGGGCAAGCCTATGACAAGTTGTGTAAAAATGGCATTCTAAAAGAAGAATTTAAGATTGTTGAAAGGAAGGGTTTGACCCACACCCTAAACTTTCCCACGATGCTCAAAACAGAATGGATTAAGATAGTGTTGAGCAGAATACATAATAGATGCTTATGGCTAGAAGATGGCTCTATGAAAATTTTAAAGAGAATAGTTCATAGGGTAACTAGTTTTCCAAACCCCAAATTGGCCAAAGACTTTGCAAAGTGATTCAAAGGAGGTTATTGAGAAAAATCAAAGAGCCAAATGGAACAAACATGGAATGATAATTGATACCATCATAGACCCACTACTTGACTTTTCCATAAGGGTAATTTCTCATAAGTTTTATCAATCAAGTAGATTGAATAGTATACCCTATATCGCAGTAGATGTAGGCTACAAAATTGTAGAGAGGGATCATACCTATGATCTAGCTAAACCATAATTGCAACAAATAATGGTGAACCTAGGTGCCATTAGAAAAACCAAGAGTCCACAGTGAAAATTTGGATCAATCCTAATTTTTATATTCTTCTATGTTCAGAACACATTCCCATCTTTTGGCAAGGTGAGTTGGAAGACAAACAAATTAGTTGCAGTTCAAATCAATGAATCACTAGCATATTTGGACCTAGTTTTTTACCACATTTCATCACTATTTTTCTCGTCAAAATTTTGATGAATACATTCATCAAAATTTTGATGAATACAAAATTTTAACCAACCTATAATTTGGTCAAAATTTTGACAAGAAAAATAGCGACCAATCTTGGTCAAAATTTGACCAAAATTGGTCAAAATTTGGGTCCAAATTTACTTGTGAGTATATTGAACAAATGGGAGATAACCTTGAGACTATCATGACTAGCTATTTTGAAGACTTTAAAAATTCCATGAAGTAGAGGATGAGAATACCTATTTCATTGGTTGAACAGTATTACAATGACATATGCTTTCTTATTGATATTGATTATGCATATGCACAAGCTACCATACCTAGGTTAAGATGGCTAAGACCCTTAGGATATGAGATTAATGTTGATGAAGCCCTAGCTACCATCATTGCACCTCTTGTTGAAGAAGTTGATAAAAAAGCCAAAATATTTGGAAATTATGATGTGATGAAGTCCAAAGTAGAAATGGGGTTGTAGACAGCCTCCACACTAAAGAAGAAAGACAAATTGGTGAAGAAATTAAAGGCTAAATTTGGTGAAGGTACAAGTGAAGAAGAAGAAGATGATGATGAAGAGGATGAAGAGGAAGAACAAGAAAAAGCTCAAGAACCTCTTGCATTAACCCAAGGATTGGGAGAAGATAAGGATGAAGAAGAGGTAGAAGGTGCTAAGGAAGAAGAAACTAAGGAAGTACAAATACAAGCAGAACCAAAGAAGAGAAAGGCCAAGGCATGGCTTGTGGAAAAAACAAAGGCAAAGAAGATTGCTAAGCCAAGCCCAACAAAGCCAACAACACCAAAAACCAAGGAAATCACATAAGCCACCATACAAAAGACTAAGAAGAAAGCCAAAGAAAAGGCCAAGGTTATAGAACAAGGAGGTCAAGAGTAGAAGAAAAAAAGAAGGAAATACATTACATAACCAAAAATTGATGATGAGAGAACAAAATTAGAGGATACAAGCCAATTTATAATGGTAAGTCATCCACCATAATCTAATCTTGAAAATATCTAAGAAAATGTTAGAAATAATGTATATTTGACTTGTTTGAAAAGCATTAATTTTGAAAAACTTGGTAGAGATGAGCAGAATTTGATTGAAGAATCAATATATGAAATTATTTCTAAATTCAAGAACACCCCATTTGAATTAGATAACATTATTTCAAAGGAATTATATCCTATTGTTGAAAATAAAGGGCATTATTGTTTAAACCTAGAGAAACAAATTAGAGAATCCACATTAGCCCGGGTAATGCCAAAATTAACAAAAGGGTAGATTACCAAGACCAACAATAAATATGGTGAAAGGTTTGCACCTAAATAAAAGGCATTCAACATTCTTTAGAATAACATTGAAGATGTTGTGAAGAAATCCACACAAATATTGAAATTGATTTATGGGTTCGCAACTATCAAACAAGGACAAGAAGATCTCTTTGAGGGCAGAAATAATGGAGATGAAGATGATGACAAAGAGGAAGATAAAGAAAATGATAATATTGTGGAGGAGATACAAAATTAATATGAAGAGTTGGCTACAAATAAAGAGAAATAGGAAGAATTGAGTGTGCAAGGCATACAAATTCCAAGTATGAGCCCTCCTCGTAACACTAGTATACCTATAGAAACCATAACTATTAAGGATGTTCATAATAGTTTAGCTCAAAACATCAATCCTTTAATTGTAGAAGATTTGAAGAAGATTCTTGACCAATCTACACTATAGGCAGGATTATGTGAAAATCCATTATTGGTCAGTGTAGATGACCTTCAGAAGGTAGTAGCTAAGATCATAAGGGATAAGGTGAATACACAAGAACCACCTCTTCCATCCCTTAAGATACTAGTTCTCAACCTTTAATTCAAACATTAGTAGATACATCTACTAAGATTGACACAAATTTTATAGTTGATTTAGTTGAACAAAGACAAGCAAAAGAAAGGGAGACAACAGAAGAGTAAATAGGATAGATAGATGTATCTATACCTAAAGGAAAAACACAAGAATAAGGTGCAACTCCAACCATTGTGATTGACCAAAGTAGATCTGAAGAGAGAAAGGATACACCAAAGGAAAAGGAGCAAGAAGCTATTCAAGAATTGGTGATATTACCAACATCAAGCACTCCTTAAAAAGTCCTTCAAAAGCCAAGCATGGAAGCTAGACCCTTGTAAATTTTAGCACCAGGGTCAAGCTCTACAAAAGTTGACAAGGCAATTTACTATGGAGATGTAACTTTAGATGAAGAAATAGTGATACCTCATTATGCAAAAATGAGACTAGAACAAATATGAATATTACAACAAGCTTTAGAAAAGAAGAAGCACCAAGAAGTGCTTAGAAAGGAATTTAGGCAAAAGCAAGCATTACAAGACATCAAGGAAATCTTCTTAGATGCATTCAGCCTACCAACACCTGAAGAAACAAAGCCTCTATTGGAATAATTGTCAAAAATTATTGAAAAGGTCAATAATAAAGATATTGACACAACTGCAAAACTTCTTGAGTGGTCAGAGAAGAAATTCTAGAGTAAAGTAAATGAGAAAATATCTGGTGAGATTGCACTTACTTAAGTTGCACTAACTAAAAAGGTTGATGATGTGAAGAAAGTACTTGAGAATATTTTCTCATTGTACACTAAACTGTGTGACCCAACACTCTTCACTCAAGAAACAAGACATAGAATTCTAAGCCTGGAGAGAAATCTCAATATATTAGGTATGCAACCACCTTAAAACCTAGCTCAAAGTGAGAAGCATTTCCATACATTTCTTTACTCACAGAGTCAACTAGCTATGTTAACACTAGAAGAGGCTAATATAAGAGCCAAATTGACACAAATTGAAGCCTTCCTCACCCCACATATAGAAATACTCCATAAAGAGCTAGGATATGTAAAAACTTTATTAAAGAAAGATCCTCATCTTGCAACACTAGAAGGACTAGTTCACCTAGCAGCCGAGCTGGCAGTCCAAATCAAGTCACGAGATGTTGCATGTGACAACTAGGATGTAGCTCTGAAGATAATCATGGAAGTCCACAAATCCTTTTTGGGTAAATATATCTAAGTACATAGCCCATTTCACATAAGTGTCAAAAAAGGGGGAGACAAAGAAAAGAGTAAGGGGGAGATAAACCAAATGGGGGGAATAATGAAAAGGGGAGAGGTGAATAAAGCAAAAGAGGAAGCATGAGAAAAGGGGTAGCTAATCAAATTTTGACCCTAGTGATATATATTTTTGAGAAATCCAATGAAGGAAACAGAGTAGAGTAGGCAGAGTATCAATTGTAAATACATTGAAGGCAAAGAGTATAAGTTAGCAAAGACAAATCTACTCAAAATGGAGAACAAATTTTTGATACAAAATAGCCACCTTAACTCAAGGAGAGTTATATATTTTTGAGGTACATAAGTTATTGCAAAATTTTGAAAATTTTGAAGTTTTGTATATAAGCGAAGTTGTGAATATCTTATACTCAAGAATATTAGATTGATTATGTACAGTTAAGTGTTTTTGACACTCATGTCAAAGGGGGAGATTGTTGATCTCAGATTGGTTTTGAAAATTGAGTGTCAACACACTTAAGACATTTACTTACTTCATGTCAAACTAGTAAGGCATGTCAAGTATAATATGTAAATATAAGACCATGTTGAGTTGCAATGAGTGCCAATTCACTCAAGTACTAAGAAAATAGACCATGTTGAGTGATTCAAGTGTCAAGTGAATAGTAGATTCCAAGTAGTTCAAGTGCCAAGTCAGAAATAGAATTGCAATATATGTCAAGCATCAGTAACCTCAAGTGCTAAGTAACACGGATTGGATATATTTGATTTTGATTGTACAAAGAACTATGAATACCATTTTCAAGATGACCTAAGATTAGATTTTGATTCTTTGAAGATAAGGATGAATGTATTTGTAGAATCCCTATGTATTTATATTTAGCCAATCTAAAAATACGAAGGATTAAGTAGCAAAAAAGAATGAATCTTAGCCATAGATTCATGCCTAACCCTAAGCCACCAAAGTCTTTATAAGGAAGGTGAAGCCCCAACAATTAAAATGAATCAAGAGATTGAAAGAGATCATGTTACAGGAGATAAAAAGGGGTGAATGATTGAATTTGTTCATAGAGCATTCAAGGTGACTTAGCAGTGAGAGTCAATTGCAGAATAAGATGAAGGAGAACAAAGAATAGAAGGATACAACAATTGTTATATTAGATCAAAGAATATCAAAGACACTATATGGATTTGATCTTTAATTAGGCAACTAGAACCAATCACAAGATCTATGCTAAAACATCCTAATAGGTGATTTTAGTTAAATCTCCTAGGTAGAGTAGTCCTAATAGGTTATAGTAAATCCTTTAACAAGGTGACATTCCAAGCGGATGTTCTAAAGTGCTTTAGCTAGGCACACTTCTAATAGGATGTTGAAATCCTCTAACAAGGTGGAACTTAATAGTTTTTGCAATCCCTTAACATGGGAGGTCTTTCACAGGGTAAATCATGTTTCATGGTCAAACCATTGTAACCTTAATTGGCTACACTTTATTGTTGCACTAGTCAAGATTTGTGGGTGTCATCCCCACCCCATTTTTACTTTCTCATTTGGAGAGCTTTTGGGTAATCCTATCTAGTTTGTGTGTGTGTGTGTGTGTGTGTGTTTTTTTTTTTTTTGTGTGTGTGTGTGTGTGTGTGTGTGTGTGTGTGTGTGTGTGTGTGTGTGTGTGTGATTATATTCTTACATGATTTGGATGTATGTGCTTTACATGTTATTTTTAGTTCATAGATTACATGCATCTAATGAATGGTGAAAGTTTTAATAGTTGAAGATTGAGCTTCAAATTCACCCCCTCTGAAAAGTATAGGTTTCCCATTTGTAATTCCAATAGCTATAAAAACAATGGTTGCTCACTGCCACACAGATTCTAGGGGCCAAAGAGATCTAGAAGATTCTAGTGCATCAATTTAGAAATAGGTAAATAGGCCTAATGAATAATAACTCAAATTGAGAACTTCATGAGAATTAATCTATTTGATGTGAATTTTAAATAATGATAACAATATGCATGACATTTAACTACAACCTTCTACTCCCAACATAGATCCTACACATGACAAAGGCCCTAATGTTCATCACAATGATAGAGGTATATATTCAATTTCTACTAAAAATTAATTATGTAATTATTAATAAAAATTTAACATCTTAAATTGCAATTGGCATAACTGTAAGGAAATTTTTTTTGATTATCCAAAAGGTCATGGTGATGGAGTTGAGCATGATGTTAGTGTTGAACATGTTGAGGTTAGGGCTGAACAAAATGTGATAGTAGATGATGTGGCACTATGAGGTAAATAAAAATTATTGTTATGTTCTTTAGATTAATGAAATACTTCTAATTTTTTTCAAAAATTAGAATTAAACTCATTTATTTGTTATTATAGGGGCACATCACCCTTGTGCTTGAAAGAAGAAGAGGAAGCATCATATCATAGGATCAAAACCACAAGAGCCAGAGGAGAATGCCAAATATAGTCGTGATGTGCGTAGTAGTCTTTATCTTTGACAAACATCAATGAAAAAAGAAATAATGATTGTTACAAACCTTTTTTGATGATTAATTATATGACAAGGTTATTGAATATTTCTTCAATAATTCATTAATATGACATACAATTCATTAATACACATAAGCATTCATCAATAATTTGTGAACATATCAATCATTATAATCACATAACAATAGTCGATAACATGGCAACATTTTTAACAATCTTTTTTATTTTTTATTTTTAACCTTGTCATCTCTTCTGTGATAAATCATTGCAATATGTTATTCTTCATATGACATGACTACAGATTATCATTTTTTCTTCAACAACAAATCAATTAATTCTTTTCATATTAACATGGGTATATAATTTTTTCGTTGACTTTAGTTGTATTTCTTCTTTCTCCAAAAAATATCCATATTGATTATTTCTATGTATGTTCTTACATGTTCATTCTCAATGATAATTATTCCTTGTATATGTTCTGATCTATTCATTCATAAGCTCTAACTAGATTCATTTTGTAACTTTTTACTCTCACCATTTTATTTTCCTTTAGTTTCTTCCATATCAATATATTCTTTATGTGTGAACTATCATATGATCATCTTCTTCTTCATAAAATGATTTACCTTTTACTTAGTCCAATTTATTTATCAACACCTACAACATCTCTACTATTCTTCTAGAATAATTTTCACATTTCTTACAATGATATATTCATAATGTTTACATCAATGACTATACTATCATCAACAATCATATGACAAAAACTTAGGAAGGCTCTGATATGGTAGGAATAAGTATAATGGCATGTAGATAGATTTAAGTATGAACTATATTAGAATCAATAAAATAAATAATTTCCTTCCCATTTCATGGTATTTTAAGTGATTTATCTATTATAGGTTGTATTTGATAGTGTATAATGGTATGGTGGATAGAAGTACCAGTGATAGTTAAAGAAAACATTCTTGGTGGAAATTGTCTACAAGAATAATGAGGCTAAAATGCCAACATCATTGACTAAGATAAAATTAAAAAATCCATCGAATATAGTTGAGTGGGAGCTTTCAACAATTTGAAACTAGAATATTTTGGATGTTGTAAGTTTTATTTTTGACAAAATAAATTTTAATATTTTCCACTATTATATGAAAGTGAATTAACTAAGATGAAGAATGCACATTATCCAATATTGGTTTTATAGGAACATCTACTATTTTATTTGATTTATCTAGGTAACACATATATGGTGTTTTTAAACTATTCATATTGAAGGCATATTAAAAGGTGATGTATTTCGATAATGCCATTATGCCAAATAGTCCTTATGAATTGACATATACTTGTAGGATCTAAGCGATTTTTCTATATTAGTTTAGAGTTCATATAATTTACCTTCATGAAAGTAATTGTGACCATTTTACAAGTTGTTATATATCCTTTTCTTATGACTATTTTAGTTGGGCTATTACTTTTTGGCTATGAGCTCTTTGACAGAATTTTTTAGCTGGACCTAATAATTCTTTCACCATTGTTGTAGTTGTCTTGTTTTAGTAATAGATCTCTATTTTTTTTTAAATCTCTTTGCATGCTCCTCTAAGGGACAAAGCTCTTCAAGTATATCATAAAGGCACGTGCCAAACAATGTCTCATTTTTATGTCGTGTTCCCAATCCACCACTATTATTATTTTCCATGGCTTCTATATCTAAATTAATTTTCTTTTGATCAATGTTGAGTGGGGCATTGGACAATTCAAATATAGCTCTAAATAATGTTTATTTTTATCAATGTCAAGTGGGACACTAGGGAATTTAAATTAAATGATAATTTGAATTTTCTCTAACATTCAATAATTAATGCTTATTTTTCACTTTTTTCTTCTTTTCAATTTCATTGCTAGTGGTTTCTTTGTTACCATCTTATGATGTGATCATTTAATTAAATAGGTGGCCAAAGATGAAATGATAGGATATTATACAAAGGACAAAAACCAATATTCACATCAAATGCATAATATGTAAGACTTATTAAACCAAAGGGGGATCATAGGTGTTGACATTTTTGTAGTATTTATATTTAGCCCCTCATTGATAAATTGCTATTTTGAGAATTATTTCAAAGAAAAATTAAAATATAATGCTTGAGTGGACCAAATTAATGGAGATAGTGTTAACTTGAAATATTAGATACAGAGGGAGGCAGGAAAGGGTGGGGGTGAATAAGTACTAATAGATTGCATTACAACTCTATAACTCCACCTAGGAAGCTAATTTTTTTAGGCCATGCTTCTAGGAGTGTCCTCTTCTCTCAAACATCTAACCCTACAAAAAAACACTTTTCTATTCACACCTTGACACCTAAATTTTGGGCATCACAACTTTCTAACTCTACCTATATTTTCATACATGTGCACCTCTAATGTATATATAATTACAAGCATGTACATATGATTGTGTGTGTGTTTTCAACAAATCAATTTTTTGCAAGTCCCACACTTATGGATTTCTAGGAGACCACATTTCTTTAAGGAATTCTATAAAATAATTCACATGTCTTGCTTATGTGATTTCAATAGGAATGTCCCCAACATGCAAGAAAATGAAGACTTTTTATTTTTTACCTTGATGAGGACATCCTCTCGGTCATAGTAGCTAGAAGTCTAAAATTCATGATGGTCTATACATTAAAAATACTTATAGAACTATTAAAATAATGTAAATGTGGTGCATTTTTTAAGGTTTACCTATTATCCATGCATATGGAATGCAACTGCACATGCATTCTTGATTCAAAGCAACTGAATCTTATTTTGGATCAGATAGAGAAAAGCCAAAGACAAAAAGGACATGGACAAGAATATGAGAAAATAATGTCAGTTTGTAGTTCTGGAACTTTTTGGTTATATTTTGTCACATGTATCCACATGTTATCAATTTTCTTAAAATAAAAAAAATATTGAAGTATTAAACTTTTCTTTGTGGGTAGATGAAAGTAAGATGGATTAGTTTGGACAATATAATACACAATGGGACAATGTTTTTGCTAATTCTAGAGGAGATTTAGAAGGATATTCTCCCTAAATAGACAACTTGAGGAAAGGCCAATGTTTTGAAAGAGCATGATTTTGGAAAGAATAGAGTAAGTGAAAACACCGTCATAATAGATCGAAATGCACTTAGAATAGAAAAACCTTGCAAAAATTAATATTTAAAAAATGCCATCTAGAATAGAAATACAATAGATGGAACACATCCAATCAACTAGATATTTGTATAATAAAAGAAGTAACTGAAAATGTGGGAATAAATATGAACTGTATAATGTATGTCTTGTTGGATACAATTGTTAATTATGTATTGTCTTTGATGTTACAAAAATGTCATATCAATCATCAGACAAAGTCTACCAAGCTCAGATGATCAGCAAAGCAACTTACAGTGTCTACCGAGAATTATCGAACATTACTTGGTAAAGTCAGTTCTTACTGAGCTCACTTAGGCATCAAAGGGTTTTGTAGTAGAAAGTTAGTGTTAACCGAGCTCCCAAGGTTAACAAAGAAAAGTTAATGTTTACCGAGCTCACTCAGGCATCAAAGGATTTTGTAGTAGAAAGTTAGTGTTAACCGAGCTCCCAAGTTTAATGAAGAAAAGTCAATTCTTACTAAGCTCACTCGGTCATCAAAGATAACGTGGCAAAAAATTAGCTTTTATCGAACTCCAAAGGTTAACAAAGGAAGATCAGTGCTAACCAAGTTCACTTGGTCTCTAAAGGATTTTTGCAGGGTTTGCAGTGTTTACCGAGCCTCACTTGGTTAACACTAGAAAACCATTATGGTGCAGTGGTTACCGAGCTGGGTAGGCCAGTGAAGGATTTTATTATTTTGATATTAAGTTCAATTGTTTCATGCAGCTGACTGATGTAATGATTTTTTTTAGTTGTTGTAACTTATATTTGAGCCCACTTGATAATCTGAAAGGTATATATATAGATGTTCAAGTTGTGAATTTAAGTATGAACATGAATATATGGATGAGGATGGAATAAGAAAATATTGAGAAAATTCTAATGAAGGATTAGATATCCTAGAGGAGCTGCAAAGTTGTATTTGATCAGTAAGGATCCAGTAAAGCAGAACAGAGATCTGTGATCAGCAAAAGATAAGTTGCATATCATTTAGGTCACCTCATTGTTTCTTTCTAATCATTGTAACAGTGAATCTAGAATCTCTTAACAGAGTTGGTTTAACAGCCATTTTGTAAATCCTCTAATAAGGTGATAGTTCAATTGAATTGTTCTAAAGACCTCCAACCAGGCCACTCCTAATAGGGTGATTAAATCCTCTAACAAGGTCACACCTAACAATGTGTATTGTAACCTTTAACAGGGTTGGCTCCTAACAGGGCTCACTTCAAAAGAGTGAAAATTGGTAACTAGTTACTTGGTGGTTTTTTCCATATTGGGTTTCCCTGTTAAATCTGGTGTCTCTTGTGTTCATTTATTTCAATCTTTGCAAGCATATTAATAACTATGAATGCTAGATGATCAGTAATTAGTTAATCTATCGAGTTATAGTATTCCTGCACTATTTATCGAGTATCAGCAGTAAGTAAAGACATCTAAAAAAAAAATTTGGGATTGATTTTTATGGTAACTGATTCACCCCTCCGCTCTTAGTTACTTCATCTATATTTCCAACAATTGGTATTAGAGCTTTTGATGCTTGCGGGACAAGATTTCAAAGATCTAAGCCAAAGATCAAGATGTCTTATAAGAGGGAAATTCCAAGACTTAAAAGGGACAACTCTCAGCATGGCAAGGGTTGATGAGACTTCATCTAGCTTCTATTGGAGATAAAAGACTAAAATACTTTGATAAAAAATATGAAAAATTAGCTGGTACACTATCTGTCAATGATATTGCTGAAAAGAAAACCCACAATATTATGATGATAGATATAGCATTTGCTCTAAGTTATGAAGAATTTGATGACATCAAGGATTGAAAATCTACTTTTGAAATGTGGGAAAAGCTGAAAGAAATCTATGGTGGTGATGATAATGTAAGAAGAGCCAAAGTAGAAAGTTTGAGAGGACATTTGATCAGATGAGGATGAGACAGGATGAAAACATTGCAAAATATGTTGAAAGAGTCAAAGCACGTGTCAGTGCAATCAAAGCATTTGGAGGAGATATCAAGGAGGAGATAGTAATAAGTAAAGTTCTTAGAACTCTACTTCCCATTTATGCAATCAGAGTTTCTACAATTCAAAAAAGAAGATGTGAAGCAAATCACAAGATAAATCTAGAGGCCATAGTTGGAAGATTAACTGCATTTGAACTAGACAACTTTGACAACTATGTTCCAACTTCCAAAAACATTGAGTCAAAATTTGAAGCCAAGCTTTTACTCAAGGAGAAAAGTAAAAAGAAAAAGGAATCTCAGTCAGAAAATGAGGATGAATCAGACCAAAGTTTAGATAGTGATCTTGAGGTGATTGAAGCTCTACTACTAAGGGAAATATTCTAGAGGTAGAGGAAAATATAAAGGTAAAGTTCCTCTAATCTATTTTTTATGTGAAGAAGTTGGTCATATTGTCGCTAGGTGCCCAAACAAGCAAAAAAAAGATGAGAAGAAAGGTTACAACTACAATTGCAAGAAAGACTTCAAATAATTCAAGGATAAAGGTAAGAAAACATGTTTTATGGTTAAAGATTCTAATGATTCTAATGATGAAGAAGAAGATGAAATTTTCTACATTGCTATGAAAGATGAATCTAATAATGATGAGGAAATGGCACTCATTTCTCATATGAGAAAAAATGATACATGGATCATAGATAGTGGTTGTTCTCATCACATGACTAGTGATAAAACTAAGTTTGAATATTTTGAAGACTATGATGGTGGCAATGTAAGATTTGGTAACAATGAACCTTGTTGTATAAAAGGAAGAGGAAGAATCTCTCTAACCAAAGAACTTATATATGATAATGCCTATTGGGTAGAAGGACTAAAGCATAATTTACTAAGTGTGGCACAACTACTCAATAATGGATTCAAAGTAGAATTCATGCATGGAAAAACAAGGCTGCTAGATGGCAAAGGAAAACTGATTGGATCAGGCATTCAAACAAGAGGTAACTTATTTTATCTTAATCTTGGTGAATGTTCATGTTTTATTGCTCAAGTTGAAGAAAGTTGGTTATGGCATAAAAGATTGTGTCATGTAAATTTTGATAACTTGGTGAAGATAAGCAAATTCAAGAAAGTAAGAGGCATTCCTAAAGTAAAGAAACCTGAGGTCGGTTTATGCAAGAATTATCAGATTGGTAAAATGGAAAAGACTAGTTTTAAAAGTAAAAACTATTATTCTGAAGATATATTAGAAATTGTGCATACTGATTTATGTGGACCCATTGGAATTGAAAGCTATATAGGAGAAAGTTCTTCATTCTTTTTGTTGATGATTACTCAAAAATGATGACTGTCATGTATCTAAGGAACAAATCAGAAGCATTTGAGAAATTCAAATGGTATTTGGCCAGAGTAGAAAAGGAAATAGAAAAAAGATTGAAATACTTGAGGTTAGACAAAGGAGGAGAATTCATTTCACATGAGTTCAATAACTTTTTCATTGAAAGAGGAATCAAAAGATAGGTATCAGCCCCTGGAACTCCTGAACAAAATGGAATAGCTAAAAGGAGGAATAGATCTATCATGGATTGTGCAAGAACCTTAATTATTGAAAAGAACATTGCTATCAAATACTGGAAGGAAGCTATCAGCACTGTAGTTCATACCTTGAACCGAGTACAACTTAAAAAGGAGTCATTCAAAACTCCCTATGAGCTATGGTATGGCTATAAAAGTAATGTAAGTTATCTAAAAGTATTTGGAAATAAATGTTACAATTTGAAAGAATTTTAAAAAGGCAAATTTGATGTAAAAGGTGATGAAGGAATATTTTTGGGATACTCTTGCAAAAGTAAAGCATATAGATGTTTGAACTTGTCTACTTACAAAGTCATAGAAAGTGCACATGTGAAAGTTGATGAGTTTGCAAAAAGGACTGAAGAAGAAAGGAAAAGGGAACCAAAAGATTATAGAAGGTTTGTTTTCACTAAACCTGATATAGTACCAGTCAATTAGGAATCTTCTACTTTTGAGTCATCAGTAACTAAGTTACAAGAAGTTCAAACTGAGCTACAACAACCCATGTTACATTCAGATGCTACTAAGCAAGTGTCTATCGAGTCTGAAAGACCCGAGCCAATATCTACCAAGCCACAATAGCCAGAACCTAAAGTTGAAGTACAAGAGGATAACAATGAAATTCTTTTAAGAGGCAAGGAACCTATATTAGCAAAATATGTTAGGAGACATCATTTAGTAGATTAGATCATTGGAGACAAATCTAAAGGAATCATGACAAGAAGTAAGTTGAAAGGTACTTGTTTACTTGCTAATTTTGAACCTAGAAATATCAATGATGCATTGGGAAATGATAGTTGGATCGAGGCTATGAATGAAGAGATAGAACAAATAGAGAAAAATAAGACATGGACTCTTGTACCCAGGCCTAAAGATAAAAATGTGATTGGAACTAAGTGAGTATTCAGAAACAAGTTGGATGAAGATGGTAAGGTATCAAGAAACAAAGCTAAATTAGTATGCAAAGGATATGCTGAAGAAGAAGGAATAGACTATGGAGAAACTTTTGCTCATGTTGCAAGATTGGAAGGAGTCAGAACCTTACTAGCATATGATGCTCACAAAGGATTCAAAGTTTATCAGATGGATGTCAAGTCAGCATTCCTCAATGGTGTACTAGATGAAGAGGTTTACATTGAACAACTTGAAGGTTTTGTTGATCCAAATAAGAATAACATGGTCTGCAAATTACACAAGGCATTGTATGGTCTGAAACAAGCCCCTAGAGCATGGTATGAAAGATTGCATAACTATCTTATTTAGATTATTTTTCAAAAAACTAATGATAACAATAGCTTGTATATAAAGGACCAGATAATAAGATTGTTTTGGTAGAAATATTTGTAGATGATACTATTTTCATAGGGAATGATGATCTTTGCAAAGAATTTTCAGAGCAAATGAACAAAGAATTTGAAATGTCTATGTTTGGAGAGATCAAATTCTTTGTTGGTCTTCAAATTCAATAGAATAAAAATGGTATCTACATCACTCAATCAAAATACATCAAAGAGATATTGAAAAAATTTGGTATGGAAGACTGTAAACCAGTTGAGACTCCTATGTGTACTGGATTAAAACTTACCACGCAAGATGAATCAAAAGAAGTAGATCCAACATTTTATAGATCTATGATTGAAAAGTTGCAGTATGTAGTTCATACTAGGCTAGATATTGCCCTTGCAATTGGTATTGTAGCAAGATTTTCAAAAAAACCAAGAGAAAATTACATGATGAAAATCAAAAGAATAATGAGATATTTGAAAGGAACTGAAGATTATGGTTTATGGTATGAATCTGGAGGTAATCTGGATTTGAAAGTGTTTACTAATGCTAATTAGGCAGGAAACCTTGATGACAGAAAAAGTACAAGTGGAGGAGCATTCTTTCTTGGAATGAGGTTGGTTTCTTGGATAAACAAAAAGTAGAATTGTACATCTCAATCTACAGTAGGGGTAGAGTATGTTGCTACAGTAGTAAACTATTCTAATATTTTTTGGTTTAAACAACTATTGGAAGGCATGAAGGTGGAAATCAAAGAACCAGTTGTTATGTTCTGTGATAATACAAGTGCAATAAACATATCTAAGAATCTAGTGATGCATTCCAAAACCAAGCATATTACAATAAAATATCATTTTGTCAGAGAATTGGTGCAAGATAAGGAGATTAGATTGGAATGTGTTCATACAAAGGAACAAATTTTTGACATATTCACAAAACCATTACCTAAGGATGCATTCTTGTATCTAAGAATCTAAGAGGTAAGTTAGGGGTCACTCCCCTATTTGAAGTTCACTAAAATAAAGTTTTAGTGATGCATCAATGCATACCAAGTTGAAGATCTATCAATTGATGCAGCATAAAGAAGAAATATTGAATATGAATTAGTACTAAAGGTACATTAAAATTCATTTGAGTTGTGTTGTCTTTGGCATGTGTTGTCAAAGAGGGAGAATTTTATTGTCATATCTTTTTGAAATTTGTTTAAGAGGAAAAGTTTTCTATGGAATTCCTTCATAGAGGGAGATTACTGAAAGAGGGAGAGTTTGCTATCTAATAAAGAAATTTGTTTTGACAGAAAAAGACTTTTTAAACTTGTTTTTAAATTTCATTCTACTATGACATGTTGTGTTACCATCAATGCCAAAGAGGTAGATTGTTGGATACAATTGTTAATTGTGTATTGTCTTTGATGTTAAACAAATGTCATATTAGTCATCAGATAGAGTCTACCGAGCTTAGACGATCAGCAAAGCAATTTACAATGTCTACCAAGCATTACCAAATATTACTCAGTAAAGTCAGTTCTTATCGAGCTCACTTGGGCATCAAAGGATTTTGTAGTAGAAAGTTAGTGTTATTTGAGCTCCCAAGGTTAATGAAGAAAAGTTAATGTTTACCGAGCTCACTTGGGCATCAAAGGATTTTTTAGCAAAAAGTTATTGTTAACCGAGCTCCCAAGGTTAACGAAGAAAAGTTAGTTCTTATCGAGCTCACTCGGTCATCAAAGATAACATGGAAGAAAGTTAGCTTTTATCGAGCTCCAAAGGTTAGCAAAAGAAGATTAGTGCTAACGAAGTTCACTCAGTCTCCAAAGGATTTTTGCATGGTTTGCAGTGTTTATCAAGCCTGACTTGGTTAACACTAGAAAACCATTCTGGAGAAATGGTTACCGAGCTAGGTCGGCCAGCGAAAGATTTTATTGTTTTGATATTAAGTTTAATTGTTTCATGCAGTCGACTGATGTAATGATTTTTTTAGTTGTTGTAACTTATATTTGAGCCCACTTGATAATCTGAAAGGTATATATATAGATGTTCAATTTGTGAATTTAAGTGTGAATGATAATATGTGGATGAGGATGGAATAAGCAAATATTGAGAAAATTTTGATGAAGGATTAGATATCCTGGAGGAGCTGCAAAGTTGTATTTGATCAGTAAGGATCTAGTAAAGCAGAACAAAGATCTATAATCAGCCAAAGATAAGTTGCATATCATTCAGGTCACCTCATTGTTGTTTGCTAATCATTGCAACAGTGAATCTAGAATCTCTTAATAGAGTTGGTTTAACAACCATTTTGTAAATCCTTTAATAAGGTGATAGTTCAGTTGAATTATTCTAAAGACCTCTAACTAGGCTAGTCTTAATAGGGTGATTAAATCCTCTAACAAGGTCACACCTAACAGTGTGTATTGTAACCTTTAACAGGGTTGGCTCCTAATAGGGCTCACTTCAGAAGAGTGAAAATTGGTAACTAGTTACTTGGTGGTTTTTCTCATATTGGGTTTCCACATTAAATCTGGTGTCTCTTGTGTTCATTTATTTTAATCTTTGTAAGCATATTAATAACTATGAATGATAGATGATCAGTAATTAGTTAATCTATGTAGTTACAGTAGTCCTGCACTGTTTACCGAGTATCAGTAGTAAGTAAAGACATCTAAGAGATTTGTTTTTGGGATTGATTTTTGTGGTAACTGATTCACCCCTCCCCTCTCAATTACTTCATCTATATTTCCAACATGTATGTGTGTATAAGATGTATAGAATCTAACAAAAAAAAGGTAGGAAAAGATATATAGTGATGTAGTTAGAGATAATAAGGACAAGATCGATGTATATGCTTGATCTTGATAATATCAATATACAAGAGTTTTACTTATTATGCTATGTCTATTGAATGTGAAATCCTTTCTTTTTTTTGTTGGATACAATTGTTCAATTATGTGTTGTCTTTGATATTACACATGTCATATCAATTATCAAACAGAGTCTACTGAGCTTAGTTGGTTAACAAAGAAAATTCTAGAGTTTACCCAGCTTAGTTGGTCAAAAAAGAAAATTCCAAAGTCTATCAAGCATTGCTAAAAGTTACCGCGTCTACCAAACTCACTCAAATTTTGAAGGATTTTGTGGCAGAAGTCAGTGATAACTAAGCTTACAAGGTTATTGAAGGAAAGTTAGTGTTTACTGAGTTCACTCAGTCTCCAAAGGATTTTGTAGAGTTTGCAGTGTTCACTAAGCTTCAGTTGGTTAACACTAGAAATCATTTATGGAGCAATGTTGATTCAAAGCAACTAAATCTTATTTTGGATCAGACAGAGAAAAGCCAAAGACAAAAAGGACATGGACAAGAAGATGGGGAAATAATGTCAATTTGTAGTTCTGGAACTTTTTTGGTTATATTTTGTCACATGTATCCACATGTTATCAATTTCCTTATTAAAAAAAATTGAAGTATTAAACTTTTCTTTGTAGGTAGATGAAAGTAAGATGGATTAGTTTGGACAATATAATACACAATGGGACAATGTTTTTGCTAATTCTAGAGGAGATTTAGAAGGATATTCTCTCTAAATAGACAACTTGAGGAAAAGCCAATGTTTTGAAACAACATGATGTTGACAAGAATAGAGTAATGAAAACACCGTCATGACAGATCGAAATGCACTTAGAATAGGAAAACCTTGCAAAAATTAATATTTAAAAAAATTCCATCTAGAATAGAAATAGAATAGATGGAACACATCCCATCAACTAGATATATGTATAATGAAAGAAGTAACTAAAAATGTGGGAATAGATATGAACTGTATAATGTATGTATGTGTATATAAGATGTATAGAATCTAACAAAAAAAAAGGCAGGAAAAGATATATAGTGATGTAGTTGGAGATAATAAGGACAAGATAGATGTATATGCTTGATCTTGATAATATCAATATACAAGAGTTCTATTTATTATGCTATGTCTATTGAATGTTTCATCCTTCCATGTTTTGTTGTTAGATACAATTGTTCAATTATGTGTTGTTGTTGATGTTACACAAATGTCATAGCAGTTATCAGATAGAGTCTACCAAGCTTAGTTGGTCGGCAAAGAAAATTATAAAGTTTACTAAGCTCAGTTGGTCAACAAAGAAAATTCTAGATTCTATCAAACATTGCTAAAAGTTACTATGTCTACCAAACTCACTTGGGTGTTGAAGGATTTTGTGGCAGAAGTCAGTGATAATCGAGCTCACAAGGTTATTGAAGGAAAGTTAGTGTTTATCAAGTTCACTTGGTCTCCAAAAGATTTTGTAGAGTTTGCAATGTTCACTAAGCTTTAGTTGGTTAACACTGCAAATCATTTCTGGAGTAGTGTTTATCGAGCAAGGTTGGCCAATGAAGGATTTCATTGTTTTGGGAAATAAAGCTTAATTACAATGAAATATTTCTTTGTAATAATTGTAGCCGACTGAAATAATGATTATTGATAATTGTAACTTGTAAATGAGCCGACTTGACAATTTGTAAGGTATAAATAAAATGTCAAGTTGTCAATTCTAAATTATAATGAGTGAGAATGCAAGTGTGTTGAACATATGAAGAGGAAAGTGTGAGCAAAATTTGAAGAAGGATCAGATATCCTTGAGGAGCAACAAATTTTTATTTGATCATAGAGGATCTAGTGAAGAAAAATAGAGATCTATATTAAAAAATTTAGTTGCATCTCATTTAGGTCACTTTGTTGTTACTTTCTCACCATTGTAGCAATGATTTTTAAATCTCTTATTAGAGTTGGTTTAATAGCCATTTTGTAAATCCTCTAACAAGGTGACAATTCTATTTAATTGTTCTAAAGTCCTCTAGAAAGGCCACTCCTTATAGGGTGATTAAATCCTTTAATAGTTCACACATAACAGTGTGTTTTGTAACCTTTAACAGGGTTGGCTCCTAACAGGGCTAACTTCAGAAGAGTGAAAATTAGTAGCTAGTTACTTGGTGTTTTTTTCCATATTGAGTTTCCACATTAAATATCATATCTCTTTTGTTCATGTTATTTCTTTACACATGCATGTTAAACCTCTATGAATGCTTAAAGATCAATAATTAGTTAACATATAGTACATCTACCAAGCTACAACATTTTTCTATATGGCTACTAAGCGACATCAATACTAGTTTTATAAGACATCTAAGGGATCTGTGGATTTATTTTTGTGGTAACTGATTCACCCCCCCCTCTCAATTACTCCATCTATGTTTTCAACAATTGGCATCAAAACATTTGGTGCTTGCAAGAAGGATTTCAAGGAGCTAAGCTAAAGATCGGGATGTCTTACAAGAGGGAAATTCCAAGGCTCAACAAGGATAAATTTTCAGCATGGCAAGGTCTCATGAGACTCCATCTTGCTTCCATTGGAAATATAGGATTGAAATATCTTGATGAAGAATATGTAACTCCTTCTGGTACATTATCTATCAATGACATTGTTGAGAAGAAGATTCATAACACCATGATGATAGACATTACATCAGCCCTAAGCTATGAAGAATTTGATGATATCAAACTACCTTTTCTATGTAGAATAGGCTAAAAGATATCTATGGAGGTGATGACAATGTGAGAAAAGCCAAAGTAGAAAGTCTAAGAAGCCAATTTGATCAAATGATGATGAGAGAGGATGAAAACATTGCCAAATATGTTGAAAGAGTCAAAGCAAGCATTGCTACAATCAAGGCTTCTAGAGGAGATATCAAAGAAGAAATAGTTGTAAGTAAAGTTCTTAGAACATTGCTTCCCATTTATGCAATTAGAGTTTTTGCAATTTAAGAAAGAAGATGTGAAGAAATCATAAGATAAATTTAGAGGCCATAGTAGGAAGATTGACTACATTTGAGCTAGACGACTATGATAGCTATGTTCTAGCTTCCAAGAAGATTGAATCAGCATTTGAAACCAAGCTTTCACTCAAAGAAAAGGGTGAGACGATAAAGGATTCTCAGTCAAAAAGTAAAGAAGAATCATAAAAAAGTTTTGATAATGATCTTGAGGTGGTTCAAGCTCTACTTGTAAGAAAATATTCTAGAGGCAAAAGAAAATGCAAAGGTAAGGTTCCTCTAATCTATTTTTCATGTGAGAAAATTGGTCATATTTCTGCTAGGTGCCCAAAAAAGCCAAATAGGGATGAGAAGAAAGGTCACAAGTGCAATGGCAATAAAGATTTCAAATCATTCAAGGACAAAGGTAAGAAAACATGTTTCATGGCTAAAGATTCTAAGGATTTTGACAATAGTGAAGATGAAATTATTTACATTGTTGTGAAAGATGAATCTTATAATGATGAAGAAGATAAGATGACACTTATCTCTCATGTAAGAAATAATGATACGTGGATCATAGACAGTGTTTTTTCAAATCATATGACTAGTGACAAAAAAAAGTTTGAACAATTTGAAGACTATGATGGTGGTAGTGTGAGATTTTGTAATAATGAAACTTGTTGCATAAAAGGAAGAGGAAGAATTTCACTAACCAAAGAACTTGTATTTGATAATGCCTATTGGGTTGAAGGAATAACATACAATCTATTGAGTGTGACACAGCTAATCAATATTGGATTCAAGGTGGAATTCATGCATGGAAAGGCAAGACTGTTGGATGACAAAGGAAAGTTGATTGGATCTGGCATACAAACAAAAGGTGGTGAATGCTCATGTTTTATTGCTCAAGTTGAAGAAAGTTGGTTATGGCACAGAAGGTTATGTCATGTGAATTTTGATAACCTGGTGAAAATAAGAAAATTCAAAAAAATAAGAGGCATTCCTAGTATAAAGAAACCTAAGGTTGGTCTATGCAAGAATTGTTAGATTGATAAGAGGGGAAATACTAGCTTTAAAAGTAAGAACTATCATTCTGAAGAAATTTTGGAAATTGTGCATACTAATTTGTGTGGACCTATTGGAATTGAAAGTTATACTGGAGAAAATTTCTTCATTCTTTTTGTTGATGACTACTCTAGAATGATTTCTATCATGTATCTAAGAGAGAAGTTAGAAGCATTTGAGAAGCTCAAATGGTATTTGGCCAGTGTAGAAAAGAAAACAGGGAAAATATTGAAATTTTGGAGGTTAGACAAAGGTGGTGAATTTATCTCCCATGAGTTCAATAACTTTTGCATTGAAAAAGGAATCAAAAGACAAGTATTAGCCCCTAGAACTCCCAAACAAAATGGAATAACTGAAAGAAGGAATAGATTTATCATGGATTGTGCAAGAACTCTAATGATTGAAAAGAACATTGCTATCAAATATTGGAAGGAAGCTATCGGCACTAAAATTCATACTTTGAACTGAGGATAGTTGAAGAAGGGCTCATTCAAAACCACCTGTGAGTTATTGTATGGCTATAAATCGAATGTAAGTTACCTAAAAGTAGTTGGAAGTAAATGTTATATCTTGAAAGAACCTAGAAAAGGAAAATTTGATGTGAAAGGTGATGAAGGCATATTTTTGGGATATTCTTGTGAGAGTAAGGCATATAGATGTTTGAATTTGTCTACTCACAAAGTCATAGAAAGTGCACATGTGAAAGTTGATGAGTTTGCAGAAAGGACTGAAGAAGAAAGCAAAAAAGAACCAGAAGATTACAAGAGATTTTTTTTCATTGAACCTGATATAGTGCCAAAAACATCTATCAATTAAGGAAACTTCTACTCATGTGTCTTTAGTCACCGAGTTGTAAGAAGTTCAAACTAATTTATAAGAACTCAAGTCACATTTAGATGCTACCGAGCCAACATCTACCAAGTTTGAACAACCTGAGCAATAGTTAGATTGACCAGAGCCATAAATTGAAATTCAAAATGAAGATAGTGGAACTTAGTCAAAAGGAAAGGAACCTATGTTAGGAACATCATACACCATATTAGATTATTGGAGACAAATTTAAGGTACTATGACAAGAAGTAAGTTAAAAATTATTTGTTTACTTGCTGATTTTGAACTTAGAAATGTTAAAGATTCATTAGAAAATGAAATTTGGATTGAGGATATGAATGAAGAGATAGAGAAAATAGAGAAGAACAAAACATGGACTCTTGTACTTAGGCCTAAAGATAAAAATGTGATTCGAACAAAGTGATTATTTAGAAATAAGTTGAATGAGGATGGTAAGGTATCAAGAAACAAAGATAGATTGGTATGTAAAGGCTACTCTCAAGAAGAAGGAATTGATTATGGAGAGAGTTTTGCTCTTGTTGCAAGACTGGAAGGTGTGAGGACCCTACTTCCATATGCTACACACAAAAGATTTAAAGTTTATTAGATGGATGTCAAATTAGCATTTCTCGATGGTATTCTGGATGGAGAAGTCTACATTGAGCAACCTAAAGGTTTTGTTGATTTAGAAAAGAAGAACATGGTCTGCAAATTACACAAAGCATTGTATGGTTTGAAACAAGCCCCTAGAGTATGGTATGAAAGATTACATAACTATCTTATTCAGATTGATTTTTAAATAACTAATGATAACAATAGCTTGTATATCAAGGAAGGACCGGATAACAAGATTATTTTAGCAAAAATATTTGTGGATGATACTTTGTTTATAGAGAATATTTTAGAGAAAATGAACAAGGAATTTGAAATTTTTGTGTTTGGTGAGATTTAATTCTTTGTTGGTCTTTAAATTTAGTAAAGCAAGAATGGTATCTACATCACTCGGTCTAAATACATCAAGGAGATAATCAAGAATTTTGGTATGGAAGATTATAAACTAGTTGGGACTCCCATGTGTACTAGACTAAAGCTTACCAAGGATGATGAATCAAAAGAGGTAGATTAGACCTTATATAGATCAATGATTGGAAAACTATAGTATGTGGTTCATAAAAGGCCTAATATTACTCTTGTAGTTGGTATAGTAGCAAGATTTTCAGCAAAACCAAGAGAAAATCACACGATGGCTATCAAAAGGATCTTGAGATACTTGAAAGGCACTGAAGATTATGGTTTGTGGTACAAATTTGGAGGTAATCTAGACTTAAAAGTGTTTATTGATGCTAATTGGGTAGGAAACATTGATGGAAAAAAAAGTACAAGTGGTGGAGCATTCTTTCTTGGAAAGATGTTGGTTTCATGGACAAGTAAAAAGCTAAATTGTACATCCCAATCTATAGAAAAAGTAGACTATGTTGTAATAGTAGTAAATTGTTCTAATATTATTTGGTTTAAGTAGTTTTGGAAGGCATGAAAGTTGAGATCAAAGAACTGGTTGTTATGTTTTGTGACAATACAAGTGCAATTAACATATTAAAGAATCCATTAATGCATTTCAAAACCAAGCACATTGCAATAATGTATCACTTTTTTAGATAATTGGTGTAGGATAAGGAGATTAGATTGGAATATGTCCATACAAAAGAACAAATTTCTGAAATATTCACCAAGCCATTACCTAAGGATGCATTCTTATATCTAAGAGGTAAGTTAGGGGTCATTACTCTATCTGAAGCTCACTAAAATGAAGTTTTAGTGATGCATCAACAGGAACCAAGTTGAAGATTTTTTAGTTGATGTAGCATAATCATGGGAACATTGCATATGAATTAGTACTCAAGGTACATTGTTACTCATTTGGCTTGTGTTGTCTTTAGAATGTGTTGTCAAAGAGGGAGAGTATACTATCATATCTTTCTAAAATTTGAAACTATTTATTGGAGAGTTTGTTGTTTGAAAAGAAGTTATGTAATTCCTTCACAGAGGGATATTACTATATTAGAGAAGTTTGTGGCATAAAATCTAAGAGGGAGAAACAATTTTTCAAAAAAAGACTTGTTTTCAAATTTCATTTTGCTATGACATGTTGTGTTGCCATTAATGTCAAAGAGGGAGATTATTGGATACAATTGTTCAATTGTGTGTTGTCTTTGATGTTACACAAATGTCATATCAGTTATTAGATAGAGTCTACCGAGCTCAGTTGGTTAGCAAAGAAAATTACAGAGTCTATCGAGCTTAGTTGGTCAGCAAAGCAAATTCCAAAGTCTACTAAGTGTTCTTGAAAGTTACTGTGTCTACCAAGCTCACTCAGGCATTGAAGGATTTTGTGGTAGAAGTCAATGGTAACCAAGCTCACAAGGTTATCGAAGGAAAGTCAGTGTTTACTGAGTTCACTTAGTCTCCAAAGGATTTTGCAAAGTTTGTAGTATTCACCAAGCTTCAATTGGTTAACACTAGAAATCATTTCTGGAGTAGTTTTTACTAAGCAGGTTCAACCAATGAAAGATTTCATTTTTTTGGGAAATAAAGCTTAATTATTTCTTGTAATAATTATAGCTGACTAAGACAATGATTATTGATAATTGTAACTTGTAAATGAGCCAACTTGACAATTTGTAAGGTATAAATAAAAGGTCAAGTTGTGAATTCTAAATTGTAATGAGCAAGAATGCAAGTGCATTGAATATGTGAAGAGAAAAGTGTGAGTGAATTTTCAAGAAGGACAGATATCCTTGAGGAGTAGCAAAGTTGTATTTGATCAAATAAGATCTAATGAAGTTGAACAGAGATTTGTATTAGTAAATTCAGTTGTATCTCATTCAATTCACTTCATTGTTACTTTCTCACCAGGGTAATAGTGATCTATAAATCTCTTAACAAAGTTAGTTTAACAACCATTTTGTAAATCCTCTAACAAGGTGATAATTCTATTGAATTGTTCTAAAGTCCTCTAGCAAGGCCACTCCTAATAGGGTGATTAAATCTTTTAACAAAGTCACACCTAACTGTGTATTTTGTAACCTTTAAGAGGGTTGGCTCCTAACAGGGCTCACTTCAAAAGAGTGAAAACCAATAGCTAGTTACTTGGTGGTTTTTCCCATATTGGGTTTGCATGTTAAATTTGGTGTCTCTTGTGTTCATTTTATTTCTTTATGCATGCATGTTGAATCTCTGTGAATGCTTAAAGATCAGTAACAAGTTAACATACAGTACATCTATCGAGTTATAGCATTTTTTCTGTATGGCTACCAAGTGAAAACAATAACTAGTAAATAAGACATTTAAGGAATCTGTGGATTTGTTTTTGCGGTAACTAATTCACCCCCCCTCCCCTCTCAGTTATTCCATCTATGTTTCCAACATTTTTAACTACAAGTGTTTTAAACAAATTAAATTTTTACTCATTTTGTATAACTAGGTATAATTAGAGAAGACACAAATTAGTTGAAAAGTGTTGGAAAGGGTCTTACATTAGTGAGTGCATCAAAGGAGCCCAAACTATCATCATCAACACAATTGATGTAAAACAAAAAAGGAAAAACATGGTTGTATTAATTTTTCACTTCCACACATCAACATCACTAGATTATCCCAATTGTCACATAATAAGATCTCACATATCATCAATTTCTAATATAACTCAATGCCATTTCTTCCAATAGACATTAATAAACTTGTTTAAATATTAATCCCATCATAAATTTTCAACAATCCCTCTACTTCTTTGAAAATAACTTAAACATATATAGACTTTGAAAAGCCTTTGGTCAGATTTAGTATTCTAAATTTTTTCTTCACACTATGTTGGCTTTCTACTAATATAAATTAATCAAATCCTCTCCTTAGTTTGCTAGCACTCTATTAAAGGTAGTGCACTCCATTAATAAGAGCTTAGTGTTCATTCAAATAGAAAATATGGCCCAATTACCTTCATTTATTTGGATGTTGGTTCTTAAATTAGCATAGACCATGATGAAAATAAAATATAAGACTTGGGCTAGTAAGTCTTCATTATTCCAACTTTTCATTATTAATTAATGGTAATAAAATGTTCCATACTTGTCTCTATATCTATGTCTCTCCACACAATCTCTGCAACCCATATATCAACTTTTACAAAATGGTAGAATGGAGATGGTCAAATTATTCCATTTCTTTTATAATGTTTTTGTGTAGATAGGAGTAAAGATTTAGTAATGTTGTCCTTTCTTTTGTGCAACAAGAATGATAAAAATGATTTACAACTGCCTTTCAAATTGAGCCTCTGTCCCAATAGTCAACTCATGAGACATAATTCCTTGAGAAAGATTTTAGACTCCATTTTCAAAGGCTAGGTGTTGAGAGCTCTGTGGCATATTGTAGTCTTCTCCTCTCAATATTTTCTATTTTAGTTTTCCAATGCACCTAGTAGATTTCTATAGCCAGTTATATCCAATACATTACAACAAGAATGGGTTTGAATCATGATGCTCCATCATTGATCAACATCCCCTCGATTCACTGTTAGGATTAAACTACAGGCAGAAGTAACAATTACATGCAAATATAACCAATATTAGAAAATAATAGATCACATAGAAAAGAACACAAGACACCAAGATTTAATGTGGTTCACCTAATCCCTAAGCTACATCCACCAAACAACAAGTCTGATATTATTATGATATAGTGATTACAACTTGATTACAACTCATAATCCCTTACAACTCAATACCACCACAAGAACTAATTTACAAATCACCACTATGAAACAATCCCTAACCCTAAGCCCTTTTATACAAGTATTTTTACTACTTTAGGGTTATAATTAATAATTACATATTGGCCAAAAATACTAATAAAATAGGGCCCAAATTTTTTTTCCTAGGGTGATGCCCTGAGCCCCAAAGAATTTATGAAGTATTTATAGTACTTTCCTGATCAGTCACCACAATCTAACAATCTCCTACTTGGGGACTCACCAGGCTCCACACTAAACAACAATCTCCCACTTGGAGACTAGTCATATAGCTATGTCACTACTCCATGAGGCTCCCAATGGATCAAACCACTCTGGACTCTATTGTTCTTTTATTCATGTTTAGTCTAGAAGACCAACCAAAGCTGAAGAGGAGTTCAAATTCTCCCTTGTTACTACCTTTATAAACATATCTACTGGATTGTCATCTCTATGGATCTTGTCCAACTTTAACTCCCCATCATCTAAAATTGATTAAATGAAATGGTACCACAACTAAATGTGTTTAGTATTTGAATGTAAAGTTCAATTCTTTGCAAGATGAATGGAACTCTGACTATCTATAAACAAATAATTATCCTTCTGAGGGTGTCCCAATTCTTCCAAGAAGAACTAAAGCCATATCATCTCATTGGCTACCTTTGTAGTAGTAACATACTCTACCTCTATAGTAGATAAAGCATTAACCTTTTGTAACCTAGAAACCCAGCTCACATCTGCCCCACCAACAGTAAAGACATAACCTACAGTACTCCACCTAATATCAATATCCCTTGCCAAATCTAAGTCAACATAGCCCTTTAAATTAGTAGTAGAGCTGCCAAAGTGTAAACACTTATTGTATGTTCCTCTCAAATATCTTAGAATCCATTTGACTACATTACAATGCTTAATTTGTGAATGACTCAAATACCTGCTAACGACTCCCACTACATGTGCAATATCTAGCCTTGTACATACCATAGCATACATCAAGCTTCCTATAGCTAAATCATAGGGTACCTTGGGCATCTTATGCTCCTCTCCTTGTGTCTTGGGACACATCTCCTTAGTCAACTTCAAATAACTAGGTAAAGATGTGCTGATAGATTTAGCATTCTCCATAGAGAAATGTTTCAACACCTTTTCAACATAATCAGCTTGAGATAGCATCAATTTTATGTTCTTCCTATCTCTAGAAATCTTCATACCAAGGATTTGTTTTGCTGCCCCCAAATCCTTCATAGAAAATGCATGTACTAACTAGTATTTCAACCCCTTAATATGATCCATGTTAGACCCAACTACAAGCATATCATCAATATATAAACATAAAATAATGTAGCTATCATCAGCCAACCTCTTAAACTAAACACAATGATGTAAAACTCTTTTACCTATAGGCAACTTGCATAAATCCCATGTTTTATTCTTTATCAAAGATTCCATTTAATTTCTCATTGCAGACTCCCACTAAATCTTAGTATCCACCTGCACAACTTCATCATAACATTCAAGTTCACTAGCATTAGTTAGTAAAATAGAATTAAAAAAGGGAGAAAATCTTTCTAGAGGTCTAGTTTTTCTTGTTGACCATCTAACATTCACTAGTGTGTGTGGTATTTGTTGTTGCGATTGTTGCACATCATGAGGAATGGCTAGAATGTCAGCTTTTAGAGTATCATCTAGCACTATATAATCATCTTCTTTCTTCTCATGTTGTTGCGATAGATCTTTATACAACACTTTCTCACTGAATATGGCATCCTTGGTTCTTACAATTTTATGATTTTCAAAATCCAAAAGCCTATAACCAAATTCATTGATGCCATATCCAAGAAATACACATTTCTTTGACTTAGCTTCTAGCTTGGTTCTATTTTTAGAATCTATATGAGAAAAAGCTTCACAATCAAAGGTCTCAAAAAAAGAATAGCTCACCTTCTTACTAGTTCATGCTTCCTTTGGAATACCACAGCCCAAAGTAGTAGAGGGATCTCTATTAATCAAATATATAGTAGTATTGATAGCTTTTTCCCACATGTGTAAGGGAAACCCAACATGCAACCTCATGCTCCTTGGGTGCTCCATTATAGTCATGTTCATGTGTTTAGTTACTCCATTTTCCTGTGGAATAGTTTTTTGTCTACAAATACCATTAGTAGAGAAATAATTTTCAAATTCATGACTGCAATACTCACCACTATTATCAGATCTAAGACATTTTAATTTCTTACCAGTCTCATTTTCAACCAAGCATTTCCATTTCTTAAAAGTTTGAAATACATCATATTTCTATGTGAGGAAATAAATCCATGCATCTTTAGTTGTATCATCAATAAAGGTAACATAATAATGAGAGTCACCAAGGGAAGATACCTAATCCAGCCCCCTTACATTAGTATGCACAAGCTCTAATTTCTCCTTTTTGTTTTCCTTCCTAGTCTTCACAAAACTCACTCTCTTTTATTTTCCATACACACAACTTTCATAGAAATCCATATTAACACATTTCAGACCTAGTAAAACTTTCTTTGAATGAAGTACTTTCATACCTTCCTTACTCATATGCCCAAGTCTATTGTGCCACAACACTGTATCAAAATCTATAGTAGTTATTTGTTCTCCCTACTCAACTACAACAAATGTTCCTAAACATTCATTTTTCTCTAAAACAATTAAAGTAGAAGGAACAATATGACCTATACAAAGATATAAGGTGCCTACTTTCACACCTTTTACTACTACAAGGGAACCTTTTGAAATCTTCCAATATTTATCATTAAAAGTAACTACACAACCCTCATCACTGAGTTGCCCTACTAAAATTAAATTCCTAATCAACTTTGGAACATGTCTTACCTCATGTGGCGAATGATTCCCATTTTGCAACTTAATCTTAACTTTTCCCTTTCCAACAATCTGACAAGGTTCATTATCCCCCAAATAAACAAGTCCAAAATCTCCTTGAAAATAATCAATGAAATAACCTGTACGAGGTGTAGCATGAAATGAAACACCAAAATCTAAAACCCAGAAATCGTCAATATTTTCTAAAGATAGAAGCAAAGCATCATCTTTCGATTTGTTACTTACCACATTTGCCTCCTTATCTTCATCTAGTTTATCTCCTTCATTTTTCTTTTTATTCCAATAATATTTCTTTTTATGCATTGGTTTCCCACCATACTGGTAGTCATTCAGTCCTCTCGATTAAGACCTCCTCCCCTTTGACTTTCCTCTTGATTTCTCACAATTTATAGAATTACTTCCTCTCTCAGTTATTTTGCCTCAACTTTGTGCATTCAAAGAACTTCCTGATGTAGATCCACCTGAGGATTTCCTATGAGTTTCCCAACTCAAAATAATATTGATCACATAATCATATTTTAGGGTACTAGACCCAGGAATAGAATTACTCATAGCCATCACCAAGCCATTCCAGCTTTCAGGAAAATAACACAAAATCAAGAGGGCCCTAATTTCTTCATCAAAATTGATACCCATAGAAGATAATTGACTAGTAATAGTGTTAAACTCATTTAAATGATCTGCAACAAATCTACCTTCTACTATTTTCATATTAAATAAATGCTTTATGAGAAATACCTTGTTTGAAGGGGAGGGCTTTTCATATAGTTTTGCTAGGGTTTGCATCAACTCTTCTATTGTCTTTTCTTTTATAATATTAAATGCCACAAATGGTGCCAAGCATAATTGAATGCTTTCAAGTGCCTTTTTGTCCAAAAGATCCTAGTCTTCATTTGACATAGATCCTTGATTCTTGGTTTTGCCTTCCAATGGCTTCTATAAATCCTCTGATATAATTAGTCTTCCATTTGTATCTTCCATAACCAAAATTTTTTCCCAATAAACCTATCAACCCTTAGCTTACCCTCATCTTCCATCACTCCTACTCAACCGTGAGACTCCCACTCAACTGTAAGACTTTCCTACAGAGGATGATTGAAGAAAAATAACCTAGCCTTAATACCACTTGTTAGGGTTAAACCACAAACACAAATAACAATTACATGCAAATATAACCAATATCAAAATAATATATCACACAAAAAAGAACACAAAATACCAAGATTTAATGTGGTTCACCCAATCCTTGGGCTATGTCCGCAAAACAACAAGTCTGATATTTTTATGATCCAGTGATTACAATCTAATTACAATCTATAATCCCTTATAGCTCAATACCACTGCAAGAACCAATTTACACATCACCACTATTAAAAAATCCATAACTCTAATCCATTTTATACAAGTATTTTTACAGCTTTAGAGTTATAATTAATAATTACCTGTTAGCCCAAAATCCTGATAAAATAGGGCCCAAATTATTTTTTTTTGGGTGATGCCCCTAGTCCCAAAGAATTTATGAAGTACATACAATACTTTCCTGATCAATCACCACAATCTAATATACACATAATCTATTGCTTGTCTCATTTGAAGGACTCTTTAAATAAAAATCAATATTCACTTATCAAAATTATCAAAATGATCAATATTCACATACTAACAATATTGTGATCTATTATAAAAAAATTCTAATATAGGGCTCTTGTTGAAGTTCCAATGACCTTTTATCAATCATTCAATGACATTTGTCATTGATGACATGGCAATATCATCAAAATATCTTAGGATTTTTCAAAGTCTTGGTGTTTTTATGTAGAGGTTTTGATAGGGCCTACCATTGATGGCATGGAAACCTTGTCAAAAAGGATTAGAAACTATAAAAGTTTCAACATCATTTTGTAGATGTTTGGATACTTGTGTTGTGGAGTCAAATCATGCTCAACACTACCTCCTTTTGGAGATTGGGTTCATTTTTTATGACAATATTACTTGAAAAATAGACAACATAGTATTGCATCAAAATTTTATCAAAATTTTAATGATGAGATATTTCAACCATTGTGTTGATACACATATAGACCCATTATTTAAACTCTCAATGTGGAGTTTTGAACTACTTCAAACTAAGGTTTGAAGCAATTCAAAGTGGTTCAATGGTTTAGATGGTTCATCTTGCAAGTTTGGTATAGAAGTTTAGTGGCTCAAAATTCAAAGATTGAAATGTGTGAACAAAGTTCAAAATATTTATTCAATAGTTTAAGTTCATATTTCATTGCTTCAAGGAAGTGTAGAAGTACAAATCAAGATTGTGAAGATTTGGTCTAATGGTTTCAATTGCAAGACATAGGTTCAAATTCAAAGAATTGTTTGTTAATTCAAATTATAAGCTCCCATGCTCCAAGATTCCACTTGTTTCATGATGATTCAGTTCAGAAGTTCCTGATGCATTATGTGAAAACTCAAAGTGAGCCAAGTATATCAAAATGATAAATCCTCAGTGAGTTTGAAAAGATTCTATATTATGAGAAAGCCATTCATTCAAGATTTTGAAATATATGTGAGCCATGTAAAATAGTATTTGTGCAAATTAATTTAATCACCATGTAAGCCAATAGGAATGAAATAAAATCATGATGGATGTAATAAGAGGTGATAAATGTTGTATAGTTAGACACAAGGTTAGATTTTTGGAGTAATTTTTGGGATCCCATAGTAATATACATTATTATTATTTATATAATGAATGAAAAATTCAATTATTCATTGAATAAGGAATTGGACTAGTTCAATTATCCTTCATTACTCATCATGAGATTCCAATGGCTATGTCTCATTTGAGGTCATGCATTTGCATATGTCTCTCTAACATGAATTCTGCATCCAACTTCACTAATTTCTAAATCAAAATTTGACATTGTGTCAAACCTACCTAGGCTCAACACATGGGTGGATAATAACTAATAAATCCATATGGCACAGTGATAGCACTGTCAATTACACATGATGAACATGAAGATTGTTTCAAAAATTGTTGGTAAGTTATCCATTTAGAGAATGAGGGGAATTCACAAACCTTGAAGGCTAGCTATCATAGTCAATAGCCAAGGATGAAGGAATAAAGAACATCACCAACAATCTAGCCAATTCTCATTGGAACATGGCTTGGGGGATTGCATCTCAAATCAACATTATTGAATTTCCTTTACAAAGTAACCAAAAATTTTGAACTTGCATGCAAGGGATACATATAAAGTGTTTAACAATATGCTCAAGCACTTTAGAATGTTCACAAGCTCTGTAAACTTTGGAGAAATGAGTAGAAGAGTCAGCATAAGCATAGGTTGAGACAATTTATTTGAGAAGGAATCCATGGGTGATTCCTTTGAATGTAAGGAAAAGAAATAGTGAAGCCTATAATTGTAACCAGTTCCTTGCTGAAGTAAAAATGAAGCCATTGATATATCAAGTGGATGGCCAAGGAGTTTATACATGGAGGTTGTCAACATAATTATGGATATCATCTCTAACCTGAATCATGTTTCTTTTGTGAATGCATGAATTGGAAGACAAATTCAAATCATAGCCTATTAAAATCTATCATTATAAAAGAAAAGGGTGAGAATTGAAGCTGGCCTCCATACCCATCATTTGTGATGCATAGTAATAAAATACTTTACTTCAATGATAGGTAAAGAATACATTAGAACAATCTATTGACATATCAGTCAAGTTTTTTATTAGTGACAACATTTATTCAGATTTCGTATGGGTACCAACTCATTGAAAAATCTACAGTGTTTGCCATGTAATTTTGTAGCCACTAAATTCAACAATTGCTACCAAGTCTTTTGGACTAATTCCAGTGGCCACCGAGCATTCTAGTGGTTACCAGGGGAATTCAGTTAGTGTGAAGTGCAATAGTTCAAATTGAGCAGAATCACACAGTGTGAAGTCTAGCAGTTCAACCCAAGCACTCTAGTGGTTAATAAGCTTTGTAGTTTCTACCAAGCTAGCAGTTCATGTAATGTGAAGTTAGTGTTAACTAAACCATATACAAAGTTAGTATTTATCGAGTGATTCAATTTATGCCAAGTGACATAATATCTATTGAGTCACAAGTGCAGATCAAGTTTGAGACTACTTTGAGGTGATTAGTATGGACCGAGCTTCTACTTCTACTAAGTGCATGATGATGTTGAGTAATGATAATGGCCACCAAGTATTAGAACTTCACCAAATGAGTTTTTAGAACTTGAGTGTCTTCATTTGCACTGACTTTTTAATATTGATGTTAACTTGTGTGATGGTTGACTTTGTAATTTTGTGAATTGGATTGGTATATATATGTAATGTATTGTATTATATCCAATTTAGTATGCAAGATAATGAACATGTATGAATGTGAATGTAAGTAGAAGATAGAGAATTGCGAAGGACATATCAGCATAAGGAGTAGCAGTGATAAATCTATCACAAAAAGGTGATTAGTACTATCAAGGAATCTCCATTAGTAATCCAATTTTAAGTTAAAGATCTATTTTTTAATTCTAATAAGTGAATCAGTCAAAATCCTTTCACAATGTAGACTTAATAGTCTTTCTTAATCCTCTTAACAGAGTGCATACTTTATTGTGTGTTTGTATAAACCTCTAACAAGGTGGACCTAGCAGTCCTAATTACTCTTAATAGGGTAGATCATTAGAAGTGATCATTATAAGCCTTAACAGGCCAACTTTATGCTACAATATTCAAATTTTGTGGGTCTCATCCCATCCCTAGTTTTACTTTCTATTTGGAAGGTTTCTAGGTCACCAAATCATTGTATTCAAGTGTTGTGGATGCTTTTATATTTTTAGTTTCACATGCATGCAATTAGATATGATGTGATAAATTAATTGTCAAATGATTTATTGAATTTAGAATTGAAATTGGTGTAGAAATTTTAGAATTTACTAATTCACCCCTCCCCTCTTAGTAACTTAGCATGGTCTTCAATATTTCCAACAATTGTTATCAGAGCTTTGTGGTTCTCAGGAGAAAGTTTAACAACTCAAGCAAAGATCAAGGATATGGAGATATTCAAACTTGATTAGGTAATTGTCAATGAAAAGTTGGATCTGGAAATGACCATTGCACAACTCAAGAAAGCTAAAGAGAAACTTTCCCAATCCATGAAAAGAAGGAAGGAACTTTCAAATTAGATGAATGATCATCAGTACATTGAAAAAAGAATTGAAGACATTTTCCCTTCAAGTAGTTCAGATGAAGCAAATGATGCAATCAAAGAACTCCTAGAGAAGAATGGTTCCCTGCAAGAAGAAATAAGAAAGCTCAAAAGAGAGCAAGAAATTTAATCAGTAAGGCTATGTGAAATCTTGGAATAGGGGAACAAGATGAAAGAAGAAATGGATGGAAGAAATAATGAAATCTAGAACCAATCCCTTCAGCATGCAGATCTTATGGATCAAATCTCCAATGCAAATGAGGAAATCAAGAGCCAAAGACAAATCAATGAAATATTAAGAAATGATCTAAATTAGGAAAGACAAATCAATGAAAGAATAAGAAATGAGATGAGGTCTAAAAAGAAAACCAGCGAAAGATTGAAAAATGACCTAAACGTTGAAAAGAAAATCAATGAAAGAATGATGAAATCTCAAGTAGACATGGTTCAACTGAATGAGTAGAATCTTTATAGACAAAAGGGTAAAGCAAGAATTAGATACAAAGAAGAAGGTGAATCCTCCGAACAAGGTGCTCAAAGGAATCAATAACCTACTTGCAATCACTATGGTAAGATAGGTCATACATCAAAAAAAATGTTGGAGTAATGGTAAAGAAAAAATTAATAGAAAATGCTACAATTGCAGTCAGCAAGGTCACAAGGCTAATGGATGCAAAAAGAAATCAAAATTTAAAGGGAAGTGACACAAATGCAAGAAACAAGGTCACAAGGCATCAAATTGTAGAACTAAGTCATTCAATCTAGCAGAGAAAATTGTGAAAGCAATATTTGGTTGGGACTACAACACTTGGTGCAGATGTCATTACTATGGAGACTATGGACACATTGGCATGAATTGTGTTAAACATCACACAAGGAGAAGAGATACCACCATAAGATGCTTCACCTATATTGAACTTGGTCATCTAGCCAAAAATTGCATGAACACAGGTAAAATTGAAGATGAAAAGAAGGCAAAATTAGATAACATTAGTAAGTAGATGAGGCAACTATGGATTCCTAAATCTACCAAGGATTCTAGTTCAAGTAATGATGGTCATGTCACTCAAGAAGGGGGTGACTCCACCATTTTCAACTAAGTCTCCAAAGGAGAACTAGAACTATGTTATCAAGATCACCTTCAAACAGTTCCAAATTGAAAGGTGAAAAAGATCCAAATCAATATTCAAGATATAAAAGGAACACTAAGGAAGAACAGTATCAGTTATCACTGAGTTACCTTCTCTACTCAGTAAGTTCAGGTCATAGACTCTACTAAGCAAGGTCGAGAGTAACAAGACACACATGGTTACCAAGTCACAGAACCTTCCTCAAGTAATTAATAACATAGTGGATGATAGCTTATCACACATACTATTGAGCATAATTTCAAGCATGATGATGTCAACCTGACTACCTTTGTACTAAGAATTAATGGAAAATTTTTAACAAAAAGCATGAAACCTAATTCATTTTTCACCATGAAATCTATAGTTCTATTGTGAAGAAGCGATTTAGAGAGCGATCAAGTGAATTTAAGAAAAATTTTAGTAGATTATCAAGGTTTTCATAGTTTACCAATTAATAATAGCATCAAGCAGTAGCAAAGCAAAGAAAGGGTCTAATATGTTGGTCCAAGGAGTCAAGTGGAAAGTGCCAAACTTCAAACTTGTGCCTGTAATCATAGAAACTCTCGACCCAAGTGGAGCTCAATTGTAAATTCCACCTAAGGTACTCTTTATTAACATTATTTGAACACATTTCAAGTGTTCTATTCAAGAAATTGAAACCCTAGAGATAAATGATGCCCTAGGTGAATTGTGTGTTAATGGAGTTCTCAAACCTGAGCATAAGCATTTGGAAGACAAAGGATTAACTCACATTCCTCACATGCCCCAACATTTTCAAATCAAGTGGATTAGATAAATTCTAAGTCAAGTGCATAATTGTCAGATATGGCTTGAGCAACTAGTTGTAATCACAAAGAAAATGATTCATTGCATCACCTGCCTCCCCATGCTCATCAAAGATAAAACCACCAAAACCCTAGGTTAGGCAAAGCTAGAAAAGAAAACCCTAGCCAAGTGGGATGATAGAGGGATGAAAATCAGCATTGTAACTAATGAAAAACTAAAATTTTGGATACATGTGATAGCTCACAAGATATATAGTTCAAGTCATCTCAATAGTGTATCATGTGAAGTTGTGGAATTAGCTTACAAAGTTGTGAAGAACAATTTGTATTATGACTTAGTAGATCTATTATTGAAGTAATTCAACAAGAACATGGAAAGTATTCAGACTTCCAAGAATAACCCCTACAAATTTGGCTCTTTGTTGACTTTTTTGATCTTCTATGTTCAAAATTTCTTCCTTTCCAAAGGCACAATAGTATGGAGAAAAGATGTGCTTGTACTATAATAGATTAATGAATACATTGCAGAAATAGGAGAGAACTTTGTTAGCATTATGGACAACTACTTTGAAGTATTCAAAGAGAGAATACCTAAGAAGTTAGTTGAATATTACAAAGATGATATATGTTTTATGGTTGATTGTGACAGAGTCTACATTCAAGCATTGAAACCCATAATTATATGGGTAAAACTTCTTTCTTATGAGGTAAATATTAATGAGGTAAAGGATACTATTGAGGCTCTAATCAATGAACTTGTTGATCTAAAGGAATCATACTTTGGAACATATGATGAGGCAAAGGCAAGGATAGAGCTAGAGATAAATCTCCCACAAGTAATTAACAAAGGTAAGAGGAGGATAGCAAAACTAAAATCAAACACACCTCTTATGTTAACTGAGGGAAAAGTAGATGTATATGAAGAAAAGGATGAGGATGAGTCTAAAGAGGAAGAAGAACCTATAAAGAAGAAAGGCAAGGTGATCATCACCAAACCACCTAAGCCATCCACTATTGTCTTCACAAGGAACTCCTGGGAGAAAGGCAGTGATATTGTCTTTAGCAAACCTCCTCCCAAATTCCAAGAAAAATTGAAACAAATGGAAGAAGGAGTAGAAATAACCAACTTCAAATCCTTGAAGTATGAAACTAGGACAGAGGTAGAGAAGAAATAGGTTGAAGAACTAGTGTTAACCAAAATGAAAAAATGGAAGTATTCACTAGATCAAATAGCCTCCCAAATCTCTAATGAATTATTAGAGAAAATAAAGCCAAGATGGGACTTTGCAATGCAAATATCAAAAGATATCTATGAACAAACCTTGAGGCAATTGCTACTTAGCATGATAGATGCTAATGTAAAAGATTCTTTGAAGAAAAATGAAGACAAAATGACTCTTAGATTTAATACATGTTTAATTTTGATCAAGGATATAGAGAATGTGGTTAAGAATGCCACAAGCATGTGGAAGAATGTTTATCATCTGCATAAACAAAGTGACTTCCCAATAGATATTAAGGATAATAATGATGATAGTGATGATGATGAAGAAGAAACATACACTGAGCCTACACATTTTGACAATGAGGAACTTGAAGAAGATATAGTAGAGGAAGCTAGCAAGGAAGAAAAAGAAGATGATGAGGAGACTGACCCTATGAAGGTAGTAGTTTTAGTCATTGTTCCACTTCCTCACTCTCCAAGCAATCCAACAGCCACATCAAGCTTGGAGACAACTTCAACAAGTTTGATTGTGACAATCACAGAGACTTCAAATGTCCAATCACTCTTTACCCCCATTCAACTTAATGTATCTATAGTAGAAGTGACTTCCACTTCATCTACCAAGCTACAACCTCTCACTTCTTCAACTACTAAGTCATTAGTTATGAATACAGTGGCTTCTACAATTTTGAGCTCTTCAACACTAAGTACTTCATTTTTGTCTACATCAGTTTTGGATTCAGCAAGCATACCTATTAGTATTCTATCAATTAGTACTATATCAATTTTCATTACAAGTCCTAGTATATCTACAATTGTCTCCATCCTAGATTCAAAGGCATTAAGTACAAGGATAGTTGAACCTAAGGTTCAACTGAGTACAAGGTTTTTGGGTAGAGGAAAGGAGATAGAGGAGGACATAGACATAGAAATTCCCAAATGGGACATTAATAATCTTACTATGGACCAAATACACATAGTTGGTGAACTCCTGCAAAAGAAGGCAAAGCAACAAAAATTGAGAGAAGAAAGAGATGGAGAATATAAGATTATAGATGATGCCAAGAATATTTTGTGTGATGTTATAGGTATTGAGATTGATACTTCTCAACCTATTTTATTGCAATTAGTTGAGGCAGTCCAAAAGTTTAATGAGTACGCTAGTGGAAAAGATAAGTTAAATAAGAAAGCTAAAAAGAAATTTGATAATAAAGTACTTGAGCACATTAATCAGCAAATTTCTATCCAAGTTGAGCTTTCATCAATTTTGATCAATTTTGAATCATCTTGCACCAATGTGTCATCACTTTTTGTGAAGTTATGTGATGTTTCCAAATTCACAAAGGAAATAAAGAGAAAACTATCAAAAATTGATGAGGATCTGAAACCTAGTGCTCAGTAGTTGCAACTTGATCATAGTTCAAGCTCTGCACATCATATGAAGATTTGATTTTTTATAGGCATGCAAGCAGAATTGTTAAGAGAAGAAGCAAGGATCCGGTCATCACTGATTAATACTTAGAATATGATCCTTCCTATTGTTGGCTCCTGATTTAATAGTTTTACAAACAACCAAGAAACTAGATAAATGCATCTAAGGCTAGAAAATTCCTATGACAGATACACTTGACTGCAGTCTTGGGCCAACTATAAGGTTTGACCCTTCTTCTACATTAGGCTTTATAAGACCTAGGCAGGTAGACCTCAGATTCAATTGATAT
Source organism: Cupressus sempervirens (assembly GCA_028749045.1). NCBI lineage: Eukaryota > Viridiplantae > Streptophyta > Pinopsida > Cupressales > Cupressaceae > Cupressus > Cupressus sempervirens. The sequence continues at coordinate 819,078,887 of CM053792.1, read as the reverse complement.
CATACCAGTGCAAAACATACCCCTGAGTCTATTTATTGCAAATGAAAACCCCTTATGTATCCTAATAACTCATGAAATGACATAGATCTATAGTAGCTAAATGCAAATCTATGAATCTCATAAGTTGAGTGAGGGTTAATCCTTTTCAGCCCACTACAAGACATGAAAAACTGAACCAATTTTGATTTAAAATGTTTTGAATTCAACAAAACCCCTAATATGTAGTAGCATGAACAAGTGATCCTGTAAATGATTAGTGCCTTATCTATTGGGAAATTCCATGAATTAATCACATACATATAGATATCTGAGACATATTTGTATCTTCAGATATACGATCTATCCATTCACCTTGTAAATAGACATCCATGTTCACTCTGAATCTCATTCTTACATGATATCCTTCTCAATAAACTTGCAACCCTGTTGATTCCCTAAAGCATTTACATAACTCCTTGAGTCATAAGCAACAATAAAACAACATAAAACCTTAAGGGACTACAACTATGACCTAAGCTCTTTATTCAAAGATCATAAAACATTGAAAATTCACTGAGACTGGAGACAAGAATCAGAGTGAAACTAATGAAATTCTTCTACTCTTTGTATTATTTCCTTGAAATTATATAGTCATGTGCATGAAATGAAAAACATGAAACAACCTAACAAATCTGAACTATCTGTATTAACCTTCTTAATGCTTTTCATACAAGAGAGAATGTGTTGAAATAATGGTTTGACAATAAAAAATTGGAACCCTATTGGTATTACCTACAGAAAACTGCCAACAAACTACAAAAGAGAAGAAGAAATAAAGATATAAAAAAGAAGCAATTCTCAAATTGAATCTAAAACTGACAAGTGTCCCTTCAGAATTCCTTCCCAAGAAGCTGAAAAAGCCTCTCTCTACCTTCTCTCTATAACTGCTAATCATATCTTTTATGTTTTGCCTCTCCAAATGCAAAATAACTCAGCAAAGACAAATACCTACTAATGAACCCAGATATGTGCAAATTTATCAAATTGAAGCCAAAACATCACAAAAACTCAAAATAATCTGATACAATAGTCATTGAATACTTTCATGATGTTTTTCCACTGAATTCTACAATTGGTGACTTGAAACACCTGATAAAATATGCCTTTCAATCTTTAAGAGAAAACCTTCTATAGCATGACCCAGCTACTTCATGTGCAGAAACCAACTACATAATTGGAAAATTTAGATTCTCCCTTGTTTCAGTGATATATAACATCACATATTTTTCTTATCGAAAATGCCCAAGAAGTTAGTTTGAAAATGTCCCCCTCTAGTATAAAGTTTAGGTCTGCACTTTGAAATTTTAAAATTTCAAAAATTTAAATTAATCTAAAGTTTGAACTTTAGAATAAATACTCTGTTTGATTAAAAAAAAAAAAACTTGCACGTATATCTAATTTTGTAAAAACATTTTAAAATGGCAATTGAAAAATGTTTTATTTTTGAGCCCACCCCAGGGCCTGACATCTACCACATGGCACCATATTATTGGTCACCCCAAATGCTTCATCACCATTGGATGCACCTGACTGGCCTTGCCACATCATCATGCACCCTAGGCCTACTGCCACATGGTGCCCAAGGGCATTCCAGCATTCCCTATCCCCCACACAACTTATTATTGTGGGGAAGTGCTAGCCATAGGATGCACCACGTGGCACAATCTTGTACCTTTGCCTCCACATCAACATACATGCATATTTATTCAAAATTAACCTATGTTAGATCCAGCTATCTTCATGGGCCCCTCTCACATGAACCTTGCCTTTTCAAAAGGTGGTGCCCTATTGACACTATGTTATGGAGTGAAAAAGTATTTAAGAAAAAAAAGTATCCCCAACAACATGAATGTGGGATAAATTGTCTTAATGCTCTCAATGAAAACTACTCACACTGGTTCTTTGGTTCACCACAAATCCATTTTTACATCAAACTCCTCTGGAATCTCACACATAAATCTTTGGTGCGTGGTTGTGGATAATGCATATATTCCTTTTTTTAAATTCTTGTCCAACAACATTTGTAAGATTTTTTTCAAAATAATCGATCTTCTTCTGATGTTTCAACAAATATTTAGTATTTTTGGATGAGGATTTTGTGTCATCTATAGTGTCATCTACTAAATTCTCAGGGTCTGATACTTTTTCAATAATCCAAACTTCTCCCAAGTCTTCTGCAGTCCATTGCTATGTTAGTGGTTCTCGTCACTCTTGTCTATAGTGAATGGCTTCTGGAAGCTACCACATCTATTGATCTCATTTCTTGTACAAGGGAAACCCTTGATCAGTGATATTTACTATGGAGTGAGTCTTCATGCCTTCTAGAACATTTCTAGATACCATCGTTGGCATGCCAATTACTAAATCATTGATAGGTGTCTCTGATGTGTGAGAAAATGTTTTTTGATGAATGCATTCTTTAGCACTGTGTCAAGCATTCTTCCACAAACTCCTACCACCATCTGATAGTAGAGTGTCATTCTAAGATACTCCTCCAATATCAACAAAATTTGTTAGCATCAGTGCCTCTTCTAGTAGTGCTCTACCTTTGACGTATGTATTATGGCATTTCAATTCCTTTTGATGTTCATCCATCACTACAAAACTGAAGAAAACAAGGTAAAGCATAAACATTTGAGAAAGGCCACCCTTGTTCTTGAATACTTCTACATTTGTTGCACCCCTTTTCCTTTCAAATGCATGGGTGGCTTTCACATGAGTCATTACCTATAGGTTTTTAAACTCACCTTTCTTCCAAAAACTGTGGCTTCTTTGCCAACATGGGTTATCAATGTTCCCTTCTCACATTTCCTCCTTGTGTGGAATTCCTTTTCAAATTACTGAGGGTTTTAAAAGTACCATTCATGCTTATACTATTAGTTTTTTTGCTCCCCAAGTGGCTTCTATCTCATCGTTGGTCATTCCTATGTTTTCAAAATGGCTCCAATTTCATGCGGCCTATCTTTCTAACAAAGTGGTTCTTCCCTCCAATGTGTAGGTTCCTCTCATGTGCTACCTGATCTTTCCTTTGGCATCCTCTACTCCTCTCATGACATGAATCTTGAAGAGCTCATAGAAAGAAAACAATGCTCTTTCATTTTGTTAGTGCATTTGAAAAATTTGTAGATGGGCATTTTCATTAGGAAAGCCAATCTCTAGACGACCCGTCCTGAGAAGAGCCTCATCAATGAAGTCCTTTCTGATCACATTCTCTGCTTTTTCATTTTATTGCCTTGGCTTGAATTTTTTATCAATTGAATTTCACACTTCTTCTTCCTTGTTATAAATAGGATTGGTAGATTGTATGGCATATTCAATGCCTCCCTCTATGAAAATCATGCATATCGAATTGATTCCATCAAGTGTATGCCTTCATGGATCCATTTGGTCCCACCAAACAATATCCATACACTAAAATTTTATAATAACTAGGATCATTATGACCACTCTTCTCGAAACATACTAAATCCTTGTTGGTTGTCACTAATCTGATGAATTTACTCGGGCCCCAAAGTGGGTCTGGCTAAAAAAAAATTTGTTCTCGAACAACTGAATCTTCAAATTGATCTATTGATCATCCCAAACTGATTAAAATCAAAATTAAGCATTGAACCATCAATTAAAACTCACTTTATTACTGATCTGCAAACTGTCAAATTGGTGCCAAAAGATCTGTTGACTGGCCTTAAAAATTGACCCAAACCTCTAACCAAACTCTGCAAATAGGCATACTAACTCTTTGTTCTACATTCTTGCACCCTATTGAATCTCATCTCATGAAAACTTCAAGGTCAAAATATATTCACTGTCAAAGTGACCCTTTCAGAGTTGCCTGCAAGAAAACATGTTAGAAAGCAATAAACTGTGTTTAGATTTGGCTTTGAAAACTGGGTAAATGGATACTTGGGAAGACAAAAATCAAGGCATTGGTTCTCTGTCATGAGGAGAATATGAATTTTTGATTTGGGCTCATGATGAATAACCAGGTGCAAATGGCGAGCGGTCAAAGTAGGCTACTTGGATTTTGCAGATTGGAAACAATGACAGAAAGTGATTTTTTGCAAATGGAATGGACCTGGAAAAGTGTGCAAACGGATTCGTCAAGACTTGAAAATTGGCACACTTAAATTATTTTTGGAGGAAAAAATAGTGGTACAATCCATTTTATTTGACCTATCATGGATCTCAAGATATAACATCCCAAACAGGAGTACCAAACAATCTGCATTTGCCGACACCAGTAAAAAGATAGAAATTGTGTTTGGAATCGCATTTGAAAACTGATCAAATGGATTAGTCAAGATTTAAAAATTGAAACATAGCAAGTCTTTGATATCTATAATGCAACACAAAAGGAAATTCAGCATTTTGGTCAACTAGGTCAAAGTTATAACTCATCAAACAAGGCTTCCCAAAATTATGTGCAAAGTGCATCAGCATGAAAATAGTAAACTGCCAACTTTGAGAGATTCAAAACCTAGTCAAATGGATTTGAACAAACTCAAAATCTAAAACATAGGCTCTTAGGCATGGACACTAGACATTCCCAAAGCAGCAAGTCACAAAACATTTCTAGGTACAATATATTTAGTTGCAAACATGGGTTCTTGTCGTTGTTTGACATGGTAAAAATGCAGAATTGACACTAGCTCAAAATGAGACTTCACGAAATGGCTCATAATGTCAATTTAACTTCATGGAATAGGTAGACACACTGAATGAAAGGTGTTAGAAACATTAAACACCTTAGGGGCCTCAAAGGTACAGCTAGGTACATAGGCATTTAAAGGTGTTTATAGGGCTTAATTTTCTCAATGGTACTCAAAATTGACCATGCAATTTTTAGTCCCAACACCTATCATGGATACAATGTAGAAAGATATTGCTTACTAAAAAACCTTGATCCATGACAACAACTTCTCTAATGTAGACCACGTGATAGAACTCTCTACAGAAGTGCAAATTTCTCTACATACATGCAAGATTTTGCAATAAAATTGGGATAAAACCTTGTCACTTATTCTTAAGGTACATTCTAATTTTTTATCTCATATTGGTGTCTCCATGTAAATAAGTTTAGAATAGATCTTTTGCATTATGGTCAAAAAGGGGGAGAGACTATGTATAGTGAGAAACTATGTATATTGTATATAGTGAGACACTATGCATATTGTATGGGGGAGAATCATGCAAAGGGAGAAAATGTATATAGTAGAGGAGAATTTTGTAGATATGTTGTATAGTGTACTATATATACTTCCAAAGAAATTTTTTGAAAATTCTCAAAACAATATATCCTACCGAGCTAGTATCACATGGTGATGTATATAAGTTTTGGCTAATAAGTGTTTTTGTCACTAATACCAGAGGGGGAGATTGTTGACATATCAGTCTAGTTTGTTATTAGTGACAACGCTTATTTAGATTTTGTATGGCTATTGAGCTAATTGAACAATCTACAATGTTTTCCATGTAATTCTATAGCTACTAAATTCTACAATTGCTACCAAGTCTTCTAGAATAATTCTAGTGGCCACCCAACATTCCAGTGATTACCAACAAAATTCAATTAGTGTGAAGTGCAATAGTTCAAATTGAGAAGAATTAGGTAGTGTGAAGTCTAGCAATTCAACCCAAGCACTCTAGTGGTTTCCAAGCTTTGCAGTTTCTACTAAGCTAGCAGTTCATGTAATGCAAAGTTAGTGTTAATTGTGCCATATGCAAAATTAGTATTTATCAAGTGATTCAATTTATGCCAAGTGACATAGTATCTACCGAGTCACCAGTGCAGACCAAGTTTGAGACTACTTTGAGGTGATTAGTATGGACCGAGCTTCTACTTCTACTGAGTGCATGATGATGTCAAGTAATGACAGTGGACACCAAATATTAGAACTTCACCAAATCAGTCTTCAAAATCCAAGTGTCTTCATTTGGGTTGACTTTGTAATATTGATGTTAACTTGTATGATGGCTGACTTTGTAATTCTGTAAATTGGATTGGTATATATATGTAATGTATTGTATCATATCCAATGTACTATGCAAGATAATGAACATGTAAGATGTGAATGTAAGTAGAAGATAAAGAATTGTGAAGGCCATATCAGCATAAGGAGCAACAGTGATAAATCTATCACAAAAAGGTGATCAGTGCAATCAAGGAATCTCTATTAGCAATCTAGTTGCAAGTCAAAGATCTACTATTTCATTCTAATAGGTGAATTAGTTAAAATCCTTTCACAAGGTAGACTTAATAGTATTTCTTAAATCTCTTAACAGAGTGCATACTTTATTGTGTGTTTGTAAAACCTCTAACAAGGTGGACCTAGAGTCATAATTGCTCTTAACAGGGCAGATCATTAGAAGTGATCATTGAAAGCCTTAATAGGCCAACTTTATGCTACAGTATTTTTAGCTTTGTGGGTCTCATCCCCACCCCAATTGTACTTTCTATTTGGAAATTTTATGGGTCACCAAATCATTATGTTCAAGTTTTTGGATGCTTTTATATTTTTAGTTTCACATGCATGCAATTAGATCTGATGTGATAAATTAATTGTCAAATGATTTATTGAATTCAAAATTGAAATTGGTATAGAAATTTTAGAAGTTACTGATTCACCCCTCCCCTCTTAGTAACTTACCATAGTCTTGAATATTTCAAACACAAGGTGTGATATGTCAATGGCAAAGGCAAGAGATTTCATGGTTGAATTTATTAACCAAAGGTTGTAAAGGATACATGCAACATATTTGGCTAGATGTCAGTTAGGAAAGAGATTGTTTCTATTTTCTTATTCCAAAAACCTTCATGACTATTCTTCATTTTCATCACATGATAAGAATCAAGGTAACATGATTGCAAGAAAAGATCACCAGTGATACTAAGTATGGAGTTTTGAATGATCCAAATTTTCAATTCTATAGTTGCACTTTAGTTTCCTAGTATGATATGTTGATATGAGTTTTCCCAAATGAATGGAAGTGCTCGACACATCAAAAGAACCCATGTTTCTAATGAGAAGAGCATGAGAGTCTAGATTGGTTGATGATTGTGGTTTAATTCTCCAAGGGACCAAAACACATTTTTTTCTTTCAAGCATAGAAACTCATGTATATTAACAAATTTGATATTTAATATCATGATGGAAAATCTAGTTGGCACCTCCAAGTTAATATATAATATGGGATGTGTGGCAATAAGGCATTAGAAATATTCTCCAAAAAAATGAATCAAAAGGTCAGTTTTCTATAGAAAAAGCCAAGTTGGTTCAAGAGTTAACAATCTAAAAGGAAAAGAAGAATTGACAAGCCATCAGATATATGCCACCTGTCCAGTAACATGCATATCTTTCATAAACTGCAATTCATATATCTATGTGGAAAAGACACTCAAAGGAAAAAGGGGAGATTATCTTGAATGATAAACATAAAGGATAGCCTTTTCAAGAATCAGTTATGACAACCGAATGAGACTCTTGAGAAGCCTATTTAATGTGAACAATTTTGGATCGTAGAGGTTCCAAAAAAAAAAAATTCATTTTTTTTTTCCAAGGGGGGAGAGACAATGCTTTTTTCCAAACTTTGGGCTTCTAAGAGGGTTTCTTCTATTATTTTCTATTCTATTGTAATGTAGGGGAAGGGATTTTTTATTTCTAGATGGTGATTATTGTACAGAAATAGAAAAATCTTTGAAATTTTGTTGTGGTAAAAGAGGGGATAATAGTAATATTTTAAAAATTTGAATTTAAATATATTTTTTCTGATCATTATTCAACTTGGAGTGGTATTGATTTTCTTTGAACATGTATTTGTTGTTAGGAATAAGGTGTCTCAACCTTGGATAATTCCTATTCTTATCATTTGTTTTGTAAAATGTATTTCTTGCAAATAATGTTGATGTGTCAGCATCTTGAATTGTGCATAAGGAGATCATGGCTAAAATGGCTATGACGGATTCCTATGACATGTAAGAGCTATGTCAGGAAGATTCAATGACAGGTGAAGACATGTGGCAACTGATAAATTTGAGCACTGTGCACTCTACCCTAATCGTGGGGTTTAGGGCATCACCCTGAAAAAAATTTTGGGGTCCCTATTTTCTCGGAGAATGGTAAAACCCTAATATGGTTACCTTTGGGAGTAGCCCTAAAGTGAAGTGCATGTTATAAGCATTTTTAGGGTTGTGAAGAGGAGGGATGCGAGAAAGTGTATTGTTAGTACTATGAGTTGCTAATGGAGATTTCTATTGTCATTGTTGAACTTGCATTGCAAGTGTATTGTAACCTTGTGTTGAAGATAATACATTGTGCAGGTTCTAGAGGGGTGGGGTTGTTTTACCAAAAGGTTTTTTTCCACCAGAAAATCTTTGTGTTATGTGTTTCTTTCTGTATCTATTTTTTTTATGCTTGGTTAGCTAAAATAGTATTGTTTACATGATATTGAATATGTAAGTGAAAAAGATTTTAATAGGATTTACACCATACTTCTCTTAAGAGATTAGTGTAGGAAGTTGTTTCCGCACCTGAGTTTCCTTACAAGTGCTATCAGAGCCTGATCAAATTTTGATCCTAGTTGTTGGGTAGGGTTTTTTGAGCTAATCTCAAGTTGAGTGGGAGTCTTGTGCAGAGCATCCTAAATCTTATTTGCAGATTGAGATGGTGAGTTCATCATATGGAAGAATGGAGGTGGAGAAATTTAATGGCACTAATTTTGAGTTGTGGAAACTCAAGATGGAAGACATGTTGGAAGGTCGTGACCTATGGGAAGTGACTTCAAGCACTACAAGATCAGAAACTATAGCTCCAGTAGATTGAGGTATCAAAGACCATAAAGCTAAGGGTCTCATAAGACTCTGTTTAACTGATGTAGTTCTTCTGAATGTTCTAGATGAGAAAATCACATATAGTTTGTGGGAAAGACTTGGGGCCATGTATCAAGCCAAATCTATAGTGAACAAGTTGTTCTTCAGGAAGAAGTTGTACTCTTTGTGAATGGAGGAAGGTGGATCCTTAATGGATCATTTAAATGCATTTAATCTATTGGTTGCACTGTTGACATCAACTAGTGTCAAGTTAGAAGAGGAGGATTATTGCTACACACTTTTGTGTTCTTTACTAGAATCATGGGACCATCTTGTGATGGCTCTTGAAAGCACATTAGTCACCTTCAAAATGGATGATGTGGTGTCTTCACTACTATCAAAGGAGATGCAGAGAAAGGCTTTCATTTTAGAAAAAGAAGCCCTTGCTATTCATGGGAGATCCGCTGAAAGAGGGAAGAAAAATGATAATAAGTCTGACATTAAGTGTAGATCCAAATTCCATGGGAATTCAAAGACTTCCAATAAGTACAAGGAAAAATTTTGGAACTATGATAAATTTGGGCACTTTTGTAAAGACTACAAAGAGCCAAAGAAGAAGAAGAAAGGTTCAGATTCAGCTTCAGAAAGATCTCAAGAAGATGGTGATGCATTCATCATAGTTTTGGCATCCCATGCATCTAATGATGCATGGTTGGTTGACTTGAGTGCATCTTTTCACATGACCTCTCATTGAAATTGGTTCTCAAAATATGAAGAGTTCGATGGTGGAAAGGTGTACTTGGGTGATGATTCTCGCCTAAAGATAGTTGGACACAGAAGGGTCACTATCAAATTTCCTAATGGACAAGTAAAGGGAATCAACGGAGTTATGTACATTCCAGGTTTGGCATGAAATCTATTATCTATAAGTATAATAAATGATGTAGGTGTGCAAGTTGTTTTTTTGAAAGAAGGATGCAAGATGATGAGAGGATCGATAGTGCTTGCAAGAGGTACTAGGAGAGGTACCTTATTTCAGCTAGATGCATGTATTCCTCTATGTAATAGTTCTTCATCCTCACCATCTAAATGAGCAATGAATAATTATGTGGTTATTGGTTTTGATGGAAATGCAAACACTTTGGAAGGTAAGCTTCCTATAGAAAAGACAATGTTGTGGCATATGAGATTTGGTCACATTGGTGAAAAGGGTCCTAGAACCCTGAAAGATAAAAATCTCATTGAGGGGTTAAATGATTGCAATCTTTAGTTAAACTTTTGTAAACACTATATCTATGGTAAACAAAATCATATTTAGTTTTACTCTAGTTCTCACAAATCTTCTAATGTTTTGGATCTTTTTCATTTTGATGTATTTGGTCCTGTAAAAGTTCCTTCAATCTCCAAGTCTATATTTTTTGTATCTTTCATAGATGATTATAGTAGAAGGACATGGATTTATTTCCTTTAAATTAAGACACAATTATTTAGTCGATTCAAGGAATTTAAAGCCCTTGTAGAGAATCAAACTAGTAAGAAGATTAAGTGTGTGAGAACTGACAATAGTGGTGAGTTTTTCTTAGCAAAGTTTGAACAATTCTATAAAGAACAAGGTATCGAGAGGCATAAGAGAACTCCTTATAACCCATAGCAAAATGGAGTTGCAAAGAGAATGAATAGGACACTGATGGAGAAGGCTAGGAGTATGCTTAGTGGAGCTAGTTTAGAACAAAGGTTTTGGGTTGAAGCTGTGGCCACTACTTGCTATCTGGTTAACAAATCTCCTACATTAGCCCTTGTTGGTAAGACACCCATGGAGATGTGGTCTGGTAAGAAGCTTTCAATTAGACATCTTTTTATTTTTGTTTGTGAAGCTTATGCACATGTTCCAAAGGATAAAATATCTAAGTTGGAAAACAAAGTTGTCAAATGTATTTTCATCGGGTACAGTTCTGGTGTGAAAGGATACAAGCTTTGGGATCTTGTGACTAGTAAGGCATTGTATAGTAGAAATGTTATTTTTAGAGAGCTAACATCTTCTCCTAGTGTGCTACAACCAGATGAAAAAGAAAAGGAAAAAGATGTTGTTCAGTTTTCTCCTACCCCTAAGAAGACTGAACAGAGAGACCCTGTTGGGTCTAATGATGAGGAGAGCTCTAGTAGCTCTGATAGTTTAGAAGAAGAGGAAGAACAACCTCAATTGCAGCCCTTGAGGAGATCCACAAGAGAAAGAAAGCAACTAGAAAGGTTTGGTTATTATATGTTAGATTCCAGTTGTGCCTTTTGCTTTGATTACTAACACTGATAGCCTAGATATGTGAAAGAGGCTTTTGGCATGGAAGATGTAGGTTCCTAGATTGAGGCTATGGATGATGAGATGGCTTCATTAGAGAGAAACAAAACTTGGGACCTTGTACCTTTGCCTAAAGGGAGAAAATTTGTTGGTTGTAAATGGGTTTTCAAGAAGAAATTTTGTACAAATGGTAGTGTTGAAAGGTACAAAGCTAGATTGGTTGCAAAGGGGTATTCACAGGTAAAGGGAATAGATTATGGTGAAATATTCTCTCTTGTTGCAAATTTGACATCCATTAGATTTCTATTATCTCTTGCTGCATCATATGATTTAGAGATAGAATAGATGGATGTGAAGATAGCTTTCCTTCATGGTGATTTGGAGGAAGAGATTTATATGTCACAGCCTAAGCACTACATTGTTAAAGGTAAAGAATCCTTAGTTTGTAGATTAAAGAAATCTCTATATGGTTTGAAGCAATCTCCTAGGATGTGTTACCTTAAGTTTGATGCCTTTGTGTTGTCAATTACATTTGTAAGATCAAAATCAGATCATTGTGTTTATTTCAAAGTTGAAAATGATCGCCTTCTTATTGTTGCATTATATGCTGATGATATGTTGTTGTTTGGGAAGGGTAAGGGTATGATTTTTTATTTTAAATCTCAGTTGTTAGCATAGTTTGAGATGAAAGATCTTGGGGTAGCTAGGTACATCTTGGGTATGGAAATTAGTAGAGACAGGTCTAACAAAAAACTTTGGTTGAGTCAGAGTAAGTATGTGAAGTCTGTGTTGGATAGGTTCAGCATGGCAAATTGTAGACCACTATGTGTTCCTATTTCTGTGGGAACAAAGTTATCTGTAGATGATTGTCCAAAATCTCCTAGTGAGGTGGAGGACATGAGTAGAGGTCCTTATGCTAGTGCAGTTGGCAGTCTTATGTATGCTATGGTCTGTACTAGACTAGACATTCCCAAGTAGTGGGAGTCCTGAGTCAGTTTATGGCTAATCTTGGACGGTTACATTGGGATGCAGTTAAGTGAGTATTCAGACATTTGAGGGGTACATCAGATTACTCCATATGTTATCATGGTAACTCTTCTAGATCTTTGCATTCAGTTTTTATTCATGGGTTTGTGGATTTAGATTGGGTTGGTGATATTGATAGCAGGAGATCCATGAGTGCTTATGTGCTCACTATGTTTGGTGGTGCCATCAGTTGGATGAGCAAGAGACAACCTATGGATGCTTTGTCCACTATAGAAGCTAAGTACATGGCTGCTACTCATTCTTGTAAGGAAGCCATTTGGCTTAGGAGATTGTGTTCTAATGTTGGTGTTGATGCAAAAAAAATTACTATTTGGTGTGACAGTCAGAGCACTATTTGCCTTGTGATGAATCCAACTTTCCATGCCAGAATGAAGCACATTGATGTGTAGTTTCACTTTGTGAGAGATATGGTGGAAGATGGAAAGGTAAATTTGGAGAAGCTAGATACTATGAAGAATTTTGCAGATGCATTAATGAAACTAGTGGGCACTGAGAAATTCAGATGATGCTCGGATCTATGGGCCTTTTGGCCTATAGCGGTTAGTTCCTGTTATGTTCCTATTGCTCTTACAAGGTGTTCGACAAGTGGGAGAATGTTAGGAATAAGGTGTCTCAACTTTGGATAATTCCTATTCTTATTATTTGTTCTGTAAAATGTATTTCTTGCAAATAATGTTGATGTTTCAGCATCTTGAATTTTGTATAAGGAGATCATGGCTAAAATGGCTATGATGGATTCCTATGACACATAAGAGCTATGTCAGGAAGATTCAAATGACAAGTGAAGACATGTGGCAACTAATAAATTTGAGTACTGTACACTCTACCCCAATTGTGGGGTTCATGGCATCGCCCCAAAAAAAAATTTGGGGTTCCTATTTTCTTAGAGAATGGTAAAACTCTAATACAGATACCTTTGGAAGTAGCCCTAAAGTGAAGTGCATGTTATAAGCATTTTTAGGGTTGCAAAGAGGAGGGATGCGAGAAAGTGTATTGTTGGTACTATGAGTTGCTACTAGAGTCTTCTATTGTTGTTGTTGAACTTGCATTACAAGTGTATTGTAACCTTGTGTTGAAGATAATACATTGTGCAGGTTCTGGAGGGGTGGGGTTGTTTTACCAAAAGTTTTTTTCCCACCAAAAAATCTTTGTGTTATGTGTTTCTTTCTCTATCTATTTTCTTTATGCTTGGTTGGCTGAAATATTATTGTTTTCATGATATTGAATCTATAAGTTAAAAATATTTTAATAGGATTTGCACCATACTTCTCTTAAGATATTAGTGTAGGAAGTTATTCCCGCACCTGAGTTTCCTTACATTTGTTGCATTTAATCATGATCACAATTATCCTTCAAACTTGGTGCCATATTTTTCTGTATTTGGAATGAATAGTTTTTCCTTTCTTTGTGTTATTTTCATAATGTAATGCTTGAATAAATGGACTTTTTGTCATTTATTTTTTGATTCCTTTTAATTACTTAGTTTTACCACATCTATATTGTGTTTACGGATAGATGTTTGTAAACCTTTTGTGTTTTCTAGTTAAAATCATCTATATTTGTATTTCTATGAATTTATTGTAAATCATACATGGGGAGCTATACCCAGTTAAATTCAGAGGGCATTTACATTTTCAATAGAGAAGTGACCCAACTATTAGTGCATATTCAGTCTTCCTACTTGGGCTTTTGGAGTTAATTTTTTTTTTTTTTTAGAGGACAATATGTTCACTAATAGATTTTTAGAAACTCTACTGGGGATCAAAAGTGAAGATTTAGTGCCTATTATTTTTTAACTCAGTTTTATGATTATCTCCATGTGTAGGAGATTAGCGACTCTATACAAAGACCATGCTGACTATAAAAGTCATGAGAAGATCAAGGCCAAACCCATCTCTCCCAAAACTTTATCAAATGGATGATAAAGTGTTACACAAATTTGTGGACAAATATAAAGAAAGCATTTTGTGGGCTATCTAGAATAATATAAGTCTGGAAGATGATGCCATCTCTTGGCTGCTATGGAAAAGCCTTTGTGTGAGATTTCACAATTTAAAAGACTTGCAAGAGCTTGAGGAAATAGTGTTTGGATTGAAGAAATATTTGGAGGTGGATGATGATGAAGCACCAATTATATCTTTAAATTTCATCTCATGTAATTATTCAGTTCTAGGTGAGAAAGGAATTCAAGTAGCCATAGCTCATCCACAAGAAAACTAGACATGGGAGAACAAGAGCTACTCAAGCTAAGATTGAGAATCTTGGTAGCAGTAACAACAAAATAGAAGGAAATAAATCTTGAAACTAACTTCCAACCTATGGATAACCCATTGGAAATGTTTAATGCTACCTTTCTTAATGAAGAAGAGGAAAATTATCATAATCAAGATATTTCCTCTAAGCATGTTCTAGTTATTGATCCTAATCAGGCTAAAAGTAAAGAAGTAAAATCTTTTTCACTATGCATAGAGGATGAGGGAGGAAAATATTATCCCATTATTCTTGAGAAGTTAGAATCACTAGTTGAATTTGGAAATAATAAGTTTCATCATGAGACTTCCTTTCAAGATTATAAGAATGTTGAAACAAAGATAGATCTACACACCTCTGAGTTCCACAATTTTCAAGAAAATGATCATCTTGCACTTCTAGTAGAGGCAACCCGATTTCAACCAAATATAGCAGTCACAAGAAAGAGTGAAGAAAAGTCTAAAAATATGGAAGGTAAAGTCATATGAAGAAAACTCAATCCACTATTCTTGCTAATGGGGTTTCGTGAAAATACTATTATAAAAGAAAATCATCTGTTACAACCTCAAGACTCGCCATTAAATGATGAAAATATATTCACTTCTCCCATATTAGAATATGTTGAAACTTTGATGGAAGGAGAAAAGGTTGGAATTAGTTTTTGGCCTATTCAAAAATCAGTTAGAATGTTGGGTGATACTCTCATCTATGAGGAAGAAGAAGACATTATATGCAGATTTTTATCATCTCTTGGGTAAGGAGTTCCCTCTTTGGATAATGAAGGTATGAATACAAAGAAAATTGGCTGTAAGAGTTTATTTGGTGATTCATTTCATTCTTTTGGATGTGATTCCATTAAAGATAATGTTGTGAAATCTAAAGATGCATTGTGAGAAAAGAAAGATCAAATGTTTTACATATTTGATGATGTCTCAATTCCTGATAGAGTGGGAGAAATTTGTTTTGATAAATTTGATCCCATGTTATCTGAATTCTCTTTATTTGGTGATGTGCAACATGATTCTCATGGTTATGATAATAAGTGGGTCATTGTAGACAATAGTCAAGGGACTAATGAGCAATTTTTTGAATATTGTTCTCCTTAATTTAAAACCTTTTATTGATTTGAAAAATGATGTAGAAAAGCCATATGAAGGTGAAGAATGCTATGATGAGCTTTAGCTATTGAGGATAGAATTTTGGGTTGCCAAAATTTTGTATACTATCAGCTTGATTTTTAGCATTGAAGAGATCACCAGGAGGCAGTGGTTTGGAGCTGCCCTATTAAAGAATAGCTTGCTACTATGGAAGTGTTCTTACTTCTCCCAACTACTAAATCGATTCGCATAAGCTCTTATTTCTTCTAGTTCTCATGGTAGGTTCTCTTCCTACCTTTGTAAATATTTTGAATATTCTTTTGGTGTGTGTATTGTTAGTTTGAATAATTTGCAAGATTCGTGCTTGCTAGTAGTTTAGGAGGTTTTGGTTGGTTGGCTTTGCCCTGCTCCCCTCCATCCTCTCTGTAAGTAGATCCCAATTTTCTCTTATTGGTAACTCTATTTGCCCAATGGATAAGGCATTTTTCTTTTTCTAAAGATTGTTGGAGTTCTCTGTTTTTGAATCAAAAACAGTCCCATAGTTAGAGCCCCTTTTGGTACCCATATGGACCCAGTATTTAAACTCTTAGTATGGAATCTTGAACTACTTCAAACTAAGGTTTGAAGTAGTTCAAAGTGGTTTGATGGTTTAGATATTTTATCTTGTAGGTTCCATATATAAGTCCAACATTTTGAAATTCAAAGATTGAAATGTGTGTGAAAAGTTCAGGATCCTGATTCAATAGTTCAGGTTCATATTCAATAGTTTCAAGGAAGTGTAGAAGTACATATCAAGATTGTGAAGATCTATTCTAATGGTTTTAATTGCAAGACATAGTTTGAAATTCAAAGAATAGTTTGATTATTCAAATTATAAGTTCTCATGCTCCCAATATTCCATTTTTTTCATGATGAATCAGTTTAGAAGTTCTCGATGCATTATGTAAAAATTCAATGTGAGCCAAGCATATCAAAATAATATATCCTCAATGAGTTTGAAAAGATTCTATATGTACGAAGAAGCCATTCATTCAAGCTTTTGTAATATATGTGATCCTTATACAATGGGATTTGTGCATATTAATTTAATCACCATGTAAGCTGACAAGAATGCCATAAATGATGATGGATGCAATAAGAGGTGATAAATGTTGTATAGTTAGACACAAGGTTAGATTTTTGGAGTGATGTTCAGGACCCCATAGTAATATACATTGTTATTATCTCTAAAACAAATGAAAAATTCAATCAATCATTGAATGAGGAATTGGGTAGGTTTAAGTATCCTTCATTACCCATCATGAGATAATGAATTGTGCATCCAACTTCACTAATTTCTAAATCAAAATTTGACATCATGTCAAACCTACCTAGGCTTAACACATAGGTGGCTAATAACTAAGCAATCCATATGGCATATTGATAGCATCTTCAATCACACATGACAGACATGAAGATTGTTTTGAGAATTGTTAGTAAGTTATCCATTTAGAGAATGAAGGAAATTCACAAAACCTGAAGGCTCATGATCATAGTCAATAGCCAGGGATGAAGGAATAAAGAACATCACCAAAACTCTAGCCAATTCTCATTGGAACATGACTTGGGGGATTGCATCTAAATTTACCTTGTCGAATTTCCTTCATAGAGTAGCTAACAATTTTGAATGTGTGTGCAAGGGATACTTATGAAGTGTTTAACAATATGATTGAACACTTTAGAATATTTGCAAGCTCCATAAACTTTGGATAAATGAGTAGCAAAGTTAACATAAGAATAGGTTAAGACAAGTGATCTAAGAAGGAATCTGTAGGTGAAGCCTTTGAATGCTAGCACAAGAAATAATGAAGCCTATAATTGTAACAGATTCTTTGCCAAAGTACAAATGGAGCCATCAATATATCAAGTGGATGGCCAAGGAGTTTGTACATGGAGGTTATAAACATAATTATGGATATCGACTCTAACTTGAATCATGTTTCTTTTATGAATGCATGAATTGGAAGACAAATTCGAGATCATAGCCTATCACAACCTATCAATAAAAAAAGGGAGAAAAGAATCAAATCTGACCTCCATATCCATGATAGTTGATGCATAGTAATAAAATATTTTACTCCAATGATAGAACAAGGAATGATATGTCAACAACAAAGGGGGGAGATTTCATGGTTGAATTTATGAACCAAAGGTCACAGAGGATACATGCAACATATTTGGCCAGATGTTAGTTAGGAAAGAGATTGTTTCTATTTTATTATTTCAAAAAACTTCAAGACTATTATTCATTTTCTTCACATGATAAGAATCAAGGTAACATGCTCACACACAAAGATCATCAGTGATATTAAGTATGGAGTTTCAGATGATCCAATTTTGCAATTCTATAGTTGCACTTTAGTTGCCTGGTATGATATACTAAGATGAGTTTTCCCAAATGAATGGAAGTACTTGACACATCAAAATAACCCATGTTTCTATTTAGAAAAGCATGAGAATCAAGATTGGTTGATGATGGTGGTTTAATTATCCAAGGGGCGAAATTGCATTTTTTTCTTTCAAGCATAGAAATTTATGTATATTGACAGATTTGACATTTAATATCATGATGGAAAATCTAGTTGGAGCCTCCAAGTTAATATGGAATATGGGACATGTGGCAATAAGACATTAGAAATATTCTCCAAACAAATGAATCAAAAGGTTAGTTTTCAATAGAAAAAGAAAAGTTGGTTTGATAGTTAACAATCTAAAAAATAAAGAAGAATTGACAATTTGTCAGATATATGCCACCTATTGAGTAACATGCATATCTTTCATAAACCATAATTCATATATCTATGTGGAAAAGATACTCAAAGGAAAAGGTGAGATTATCTTTAATGATAAACATAAAGGATAGCCTTTTCAAGAATCAATTATGACAATTGAATGAGACTCTGGAGAAGCCTATTTAATGTGAACAATTTTGGATCACAAAGGTTACAAATTTTTCTTTTTAGTTTTTTCGCTAGGGGAGGAGAGACGACCCTTTTTTAAAAACTTTGAGCATCCAAGAGGGTGTTTTTTTCTATTCCTTTCTATTCTATTGCAATGTAGGGGAAGGGAATTTTTATTTCCAGATGGTGATTATTATATAGAAACAACATAATCTTTTCCATTTTGTTATTTTCAGATAGGGCATAATAGCAATATTTTAAAACTTTGAATTTAAATGTATGTTTTTTGATCATTATTCAACTTGGAGTGGTATTGATTTTCCCTAAATGTGTATCTATTACATTTAATCATGATCATGATTATCCTTTGGACTTGGTGCCGTGTTTTCTTTGTATTACGAATGAATAATTTTTCCTTTCTCTACATTATATATGTAATGTAATGCTTGAATAAATGGACTTTGTGTCATTTATTTTCTATTTCCTTTTCGTTGCTTAGTTTTCCTATAACTATGTCATGTTTACAGATAGATGTTTGTAAACCTTTTGTGCTTTCTATTTAAAAGCATCCATATTTGTATTTCTATGAATTCATTGAAAATCATACACGAGGAGCTGTACCCAGATAAATTCAGAGGGCATTTACATTTTTCAATAGCGAAGTGACCCAACTATTACTGCATATTTAGTCTTCCTACTTCGGCTTTTGGGGTTATTATTTTTTTTTTTGGAGGACAATCTGTTCACTAACACATTGTACTATACAAAATCAACCAACCCTCATCAAAAAATAGGTCCAAATTTACTTGTGTGCACATACCAAATGAGACTTCACAATGGATAATTGATTAGAAGGGAATTTTAAGTAGATAAAATTAATGTTAAGAAAACCTGAATAATAGACCTTGACATACAGAATGTTATGCTATTTTGATATATTCATAACAAAATAACATCAAATTTATATGTTTTGTCAAATTTAATACATCTAATTGGAAGATTAATAAATTGTACCATTACAAAAGAGATCACTGACTCAACATATGAGAAGTAAGTGATATAATAAATGATGAACACATTCAAGACATATGACTGAAAGAGTTCTTTATTAATTTCTTTATAATGTACTAGTTTAAGAACACCCAATGCAAAAATGTAAATTTAAAAGCCCCTTACAAGAATTTTTAGTATTCCCCCTTCATAAATATTTCCCTCTTTACATTAAAAATTTTCTTTAACTTATATGCATCTTTTTGATAACTAACTATTTTTCAGATTAGTTAACTAAACCACTTTTGTGCAATTGGATAAAGCTTATGAACTTCACAAAATTCCCACAAAAGTAGTCAACTTCTTAACCTTGACTAAAAGTGATAAAAGTCACTATTATGCAATTGAAACTTTAATCCTTATAAACCTTGACAAAAACATTTGCAGCATTGATCTCATTGATGTGGACATTGTAGGCTTCTTTTAATTCTAAATCATCTTCTCATCTACCATTTGACATCGCGGTAATTTCTAGTCCTCATTTTCTTCATCATTGGTGCTAGTAATATTTCAGCCATTGAAACTATTGAGGATATATAATTTAATATTTCCACTCAATTAAAAGGACAATATTAGAAATTTCTATAAGACAAATCCCCTTCAAGCATGTGAGAGATTTGCCTAGCATAGAAATGAAGTCAACAATGATCCTTTTATGTAAGAAGGAAGTGATATTTCTTTCATCAATTAAAGGTAGCACTAGACACTAGCCTTAAGCTCCATTGATGATTATGTGAATTTTATAATCATCTTAACAACTCATAAGTCCTCCCTTCATTGGTGTCACACAACTCATATAAACTTTCTATGTTATTTCTATCAATATTACATGAAGACTACTTGTTTGAATGTTGTACTCAAGAATTTCAAAATGATCTAACTTAGGCCCTTTAACAACTAAATATATGTCATCATCATAATTATCCATGCAAAGAAGCATTAAGGAATTTTTTTAAATATAGCTCACATTCTTTCTATCCACATTCTTCTGTTTGATTTTCTATCAATACATTGAATGCCTTATAATTTTTACTTCATTAATATGAGAGAGTGATCATTGTGTTATGGTGAGCTTCCATGTATACAATTAGCTTAGAAACTCCTTGTCAACTAGTGTCATCTCATGCAACACGCTAATTCACTAAAATAACTCTCCTTCCCAAAACTTGGGGAATCTTTATGTCTACTTGGTCGACCATGCATTCTCTCAAACTGCATATATTGTGAGTCCAATCTTTACACTATTTGATTACAATGTTGTTATCCATGCAATACATTCATCAAAAACTTATTATTTATTCAACTATTATGTACATATTTATGACAACACCTTGAACAAACACAAATCACAATGAACTTGGGGGTTTTAGAAATCATTTCTTGAAATGAAGAACTAGTTTAGGAATGCTCAAATTTGGAACAATCAAAACCACACCTTGGTTATGTCCACTCCATTCTCAATCATACACAACCTTTCAAAGGTTTTTATTTTGACTTTTCAAGAATTTCATAAAATTAGTTGTGAATACTCAAGTTTTAAGCATTAAAAATCTTCATAGGTTTTGACCATTTCAAGCATATGCTTTTGAACTTTTTGAGAAAGTTAGAAAAAGATTTCAAAATACTCAAATTCCAAGAAATTTGAACTAATAAGTTTTCCCTCTCAAATTTTTAGCACAAGTAACCTTTCATTAGTTGTGAGTTAAATAATATGAGCATTTGGGTTACTGATTGTATTTTTTTGAGCAAGTTGAAAAAGTGAGTTAGGAATGCTCATATTTTGAGCATTTCTAACCATTAAGTTATGAGTGCTCAACTTTTGAGCATTTTTAACCTTGAAAGTTGTAATTTTTAATCTTTTGAGATTTTTTATGTATTTTGAATGCTTTTAGGTTAGGAATTACTAGTTTTTTAACAACTAGACAATATTTTGGCAAATTAGGTCCATTTTCAATATGGGTGGGATTGTTTCAAAGTCAAGAGTGAGGAGAACAACAAGATAACTAAAATTAATCCAAAAAAAAAAAAAAAAAATCTAACAAAGCTTGACACACATGTTTTGATTTTTCATTTGATCTTCTTCTTTTTCAAATAGGCCATATAAGGTAACATGCAACAAGTTGAATAAGTAGTAGTTGTGATATTGCTATATTTTTTAACTATATAGTTTATTCAAGTCAAACACATAGCTTTATGAGTTTGAATAAGCTTGACAATAAAAAAAAAGCTATTGTTTCAGCATATAAATCTTTCTATCAATATCATTTTAGAGTGTGATTAGGTTTGCTAGGTGTTAAAATATAATTTGTCTGAAATTAGATACCCCGGATTGCCATTCCATTCCAAACATGAGTAGGTACCATATACACTTAATGCATATAGTACACAATTAATTATGCAACTGATGTAGAATGTTCAAAAATGACAGCTCGGCATGATAAATAGTAAGGCCACTTATAGTTACTTACTTAGACTTGTTTGAAATTTCTACAATTTCATCTTTAAAAAATTCAATTTTGGGGTTTTTAATTGTAATATCATTAATGTTAAATTTAATGTTCCTAAATTTTTGTTATGTGAACATTAGTCTATCTACATAAATTTCGGTACTTTATGGAG
Source organism: Cupressus sempervirens (assembly GCA_028749045.1). NCBI lineage: Eukaryota > Viridiplantae > Streptophyta > Pinopsida > Cupressales > Cupressaceae > Cupressus > Cupressus sempervirens. Next base: position 819,056,747 of record CM053792.1, on the reverse strand, counting down.
CTTTCTTTATCTAACATTAGTTATGCAATAAATTTTTCTTTATGTAACATTATTGGTTATGTTAATGTTATATCTACAAATGTAATAGAGTAGTGTATTAATTTATTTAAGATTATATTTTTAAATAATTTTTTAAGATCTTATTTACTATTTATAAGAAAAAAATGTTATTGAATTATTTCTAATTATACTAATCTCTAATGAAAATTAATTTTAAATAATATTTTAAAAAATTGTTTAAATGAGTTAATGTTTATAATTTATAAAACTTGTTGTGTTTCTCATCACTTTTGTCATTTCTCATAACATAGGTTTACCAAGATAAACAATCTAAAAGGTGTTAAATAATTAGATGTAGAGGAATAGAGAATTTTGTACTAGGGGAGAGAAAAATTATTGGGAATTCATTATGAAAAAATTGAGCTTCTTTGTGTTGGACTTTCATATCGAGGTTGATATGGTGTGACTTATGCAAGATGAGGGTTCTCATTCAAATTGAATGTTGATTATATAGAAGGGAGCCTAGGTTTATAACTAGTTTAAAGGGGCCAAGGGTATACATGAGATCTCATTATTACTAAGCATTTCCACATTGGAATAAGGGCACAAAATACTGAAATACTCAAGAAAAACCCTAGTTGACTAGTCAACCATCCATGTAATTAAAACCATAATCATAGGTTAACAATAATTATCCACTAAAGAACATTAATACATTACATTTATCAAAGGATGTTGACTTAAAATCATGCATCCACCAACGTGCATGACTGAAATAACTAAATATCATGGTTAAATATCAAAATGGATACATCATTTACATGTACATAATTACATCCAATTGTTCAATATAAGATGATTTTCTCAATTACATCAATTACAACATATGAAAAGTTTTGAATACATTTTCCTTAGACAAGTGTCCATTTGTAAGTACTGGTCTCCTAATCCATCAAACAACATCGATCTATTTTCTAAGATAGGAGTTTTTCCAAGCACTTTTACCACACCAACCATGGAGTGTTTAGCTCCCTCGAGGTTCTTCCTAATATGAAGAAATGTCTTGACCCTTTCCCTGAAAAGCCTAGCAACCTAGAACAAGAGGATCAAATGGATCTTCGGAAAATGTGAAACATCCTACCTTCCACATATGTCTAAGTATCCCTAATAATAGAAGTAGTAAGGAAAAGAATATATACAAGCATATCTACACATGAAAAATAAAATGGTTTTGGCCAAAGCACTTAAACCCATATTATTGGTAGAAAGAAATAAAATAGATGTATCCATTTCTATTTAGAAGTTAGCCACATTAGGATGAATCCCATAAGGAAGTCTAAATGCACTCATTAAAGAAATATGGAATCAATCAAAGACCAACAATAATTTTAGAAATGAATAAATTTCTTATGCACTATTGCTTAGGTGCACAATAATATTATGCTTCGTGAAAAGCCATAATAATGAATAAGTAATGCATAATGCATTCAAAGCCATATGTATTTGTTCTAAAGAACCAAAACTCAAAATTGTCTTGGAATTAGCAAGGCATCCTAGACTTATAAATCAACTATGAATCTCCCATGAATCAGCTACAAATTGACAAAGTGCAAAACCCTTGAAATTTAGAGATTTTAATGATTTAAAACTTATTACATGTGTAGGACCAGAATATGGGCTAATCTCTAACATACTATGAGAAAATCACAAACTCAATAAACATACATTAACACCCTCTAGCCTACCATGAAATCCAAATAAAAAAAGAAAGCAACACAATGTTAAAACCCCTCTTTCATTTGTAGCTCCCATGTCCATCTTTCTTCTCCATGTGATGTAGCTTCAGTCACCTATAGTGCACACAATTAGGAAGCAAAAGCCTAAGATAGTGATAATGCTATGAGAATACTATAAGATTTAATTTTAGAGAGAGAGAGAGAGAGAGAGAGAGAGAGAGAGAGAGAGAGAGAGATAACAAAAGAATAAACAACTAGGGACTATAAATGAGAGGAAGAATGCTCATTTTATAATCAATTCACAAGATAAGAGCGTTCAAATTGTCACCTTACATATGCAACTTGGAAAGAGATTCCTTTGAGAATCCATGACATGATGCCAAATGTAGGATTGTATGACACTTTGGAAGTCAAAAATGTCTATAAATAGAAGAGGATCTATGACGCATTATATGACACATCAAACCCGCTTAAAGCCAAGAATCTATGACAATGGAAGCCAAATATGGATGTGCATAAGAAATAAGAATATATGGATTATGAAATATCTTAGCCAAGTGTAAATGGAGAATCCATGATGTGTCATGGTGATGTCAATATTATGTGAAATATTTGAATTAAAAAATCCCTTATTCCACACAAATAGAAATTAATAAAAAATGGAATTAATGGTGGAAAATATGACTTACGAAATTGAGAATTTTCATAGTTTGTGAATGATGAACCAATTAATTAATAAAATATCAATTAATTGAGGAGGTTAGTTGGGAAGAATAATTAATTAAATAATATAGGATTAAATTATGGGTTATTTAATCCTATAGAGAAAATTAGTAGACGATTGGCCAATTTGATTAAATAAGTGTGATAGTATCCTTTGATGAAATGTGATGATAATGGTAATTGACTAGGATGATGATGGATAGACAAAAACCATGGTCAAATTGATTGAATTTATTGAAATTGATAACATGGCAAGGACACATGACATGAATTAAGGACATGTAACATTTAACTAACATTTTAAAATGCTACAAGATCAAGATTGGTTGATATGGTTAATCATAAAAACATTGATAGACACTACTAATGTTATTAAATGGTTAATAATGCCATGATCTAACACTGAGAGACTCAATAATGTCAAATATCTAATGATGTGAATGATAGCTTGACCTAGCACTAAGAGCCATGATAGTATTAAGATTAGATTGATAAGATTTGATAGATTGATAGGTTTCCAAGGCACTGAAAGCCACAACAATGGCTAGGATTGGACAAATGATGATAGATTTGGGATGTTTGACATGTCTTAGGTTGATTAAGACTGATTCAAAGTGATTTATTTAATATGATTTTGAGTTGATTTGAAATTGATGTAAAAGAGGATACAAATAATGGTAGACATTGTTGAGATATGATCAAGTTGGCCAAAAGATTAGAGTTAGTGGAATGATAAAATGGAATGAGTTAGTATGAAAATGTGATGAAACTATAGATGTGAACCATTTTTGAGCATCTACAACATGCACCCTTTATTGAATATAACTTAATAACACTATAACATCATCAAATAGAAGATAACATACATAAACTTAGAACATAAATGATAAATCCATCACATACATAAAATATAAATTGTAATTTTTAGCTAAAATAAATAGAAAACTTAGGATCATATGACATTGACATATAAAATTATAAATTTTATTAAATCATAAATATATGTAAGATGAAGATCCATTAAACTAATTATATCAAATCATAAATGTATGTAATATGAAGGTCCATGAAATGTATGTCTACTTTTGAAAAAAATGAAAAAACAAGACTATTTTCTCTGGGTCTAGCTCAAGTCTATCTCCCACTTGTCCTCTCTTTTTAGCATACTCAATAGATATAAGGCCGTTTAGGGTTATAAGAAAGGGAAATGTGAAAAAAATCATTAAAAAAGTTGTAATTTTTCATGTTTTTAAGTTTTCCAATTGGTTTGCTCAAATTTTCAAGCCAATTCATAGTGATTCATGGCCTAAAATCATTGATTTGATTCATAAGGTCAACAAAAATCACTCAGGCCAAATTGAATATTTGAATTTCCTAAACAAGATGAATTGCCATGATTTTTGGTTCTTTGATTTGGTCAATACAAGCCTATACATAGCTATACAATATTATTATTTTCTTGCTAAAATAGTTACACAACTTTATTCTATGTCATACTTGTGCACTATAAAATATTTCTTATTGAATCAAATATCTCTAAATTTTCATTTGAATAAACAATCAACAATGTTACATGTATATAAGCATCATGTTCAAGATGGGCAATAATTTCCAGTAATTATACTTCATAAAAAAAAAGTCAGGAATTATACATCATTCATTGTACAAGAAAGAAAAAATTCTAGCACAATTTATGCATCATTATATTGGCACCTATGAGTCAATTTAAATGAATTCTAGGCACAATCTAATTTATGGAACATTTTTTTTCTTGGAAATAATTCTTCAATTATATATTGTCATTTATGTTTACATAAATTTCAATATTAATAGAGAAATGTAGAGTTTGCAATATTAACCTTGTATATCTTAGTATTAGCCAAACAGTTAGGTAATGAAGACTATTGTGTATTAACTGAGTAGTTGGTTAATGAAAGGATACCTTCTTACAGTATTGATCATGTAATTGAGCATCAAAGGAGATCAATATTGATTGAGTGGTTAGAAAATGAATAATTCATAGTGTTAACCTATTAGCCCTCATTTTCAATAGGCCTTTTTATTGAAATAGTGTTACTAAAAGTTTCTAAACCATTGAGCAATTCGGATTGATTATAGTATGTTTTCATCCCCTAGAAAAACCCTTATTTTGAAATTTATTATCTGTGCTAGACACCTAGGGTTTATCTAAGATTTTTATGAAAATGCTTTATCCTAGGAAAAACCTTGCTTTTAGGCCTAATCCCTTCAAATTTTAAATTTTCAAATACCTAAAAAAGTGGTGCTTTATGTTATATCTTTTATCTTCTGATAAAGGTTTTTATGTTTTAAATATACGACCATGCAACTATGGTTAGTTGCACGACCAAGGCTCCTAATCAAACTACAGCAATGAAGGGTGTGACTAGGTGAAGTAAAGCTTTCCATTTGATCACTGAGTCATAGTAGGTTGGTGGTTAGGTTTACATTGATCATGACTAAGTGAAGCAGTTAAGATAGCCTTGATCTCACATTCACCTTAGAAAAGTGTTTTATCAAAATGTGGTAGTGACTACTAGATTTCTTTGATTGCATGCTCGAGCATATGGTCAATAAAAGTTTTTGGTTAACTGTAATTGTGTGATAAGGTTTTAAGGGCTAGCATATAGTCTTTGATTGCAGGTTTGATTGAGGTTTAGTCTAACCATGGGTTTGAAGTGTGAAGTGATGATTGCTATGTATCACGAGGTCATCAAGGTTAGATTAAAACCATGGGTTAAGGTGTCAAAGGTGAGACATGCATCCACATGGATTAAACTTGGTAGCATTGCAACCTAGTATTACGATGAGAAGATATAAAGATGGTTTTTGATTGGTCAAAGGCTAATGGCATGGATGGCAAGTTCAAAAATTTCAAGACTGTCAGACTAAAGATCATCCAAGGGTTGTCACTTTGTTGTTATATAAATCTAGAGGTTTTTTAATTGTGGCAAGATAATGACAGTATGATGCATGATGACAACCCACTTTCAAAGGGATTTTTTTTGTTCACATGGTCGTAACATAGGATAAAGAGTTAAGTTCTTTAACTGCAAAATGGAAAAAGGTTTAAAGAAATGATAAATCCCATAGTTGCAATGTTAGTTAGCTAGTAAGGGAATTAAGTAGTAGCCCAATGATCATTGTTATAAAGAGACATAAGATGCTTATTTTCCCAATCACATCATCAAAGAGGATAAGAATTGTTTACTCAGTGGCCCGACAAAGACTATTAGAAGGGTTTGATCATTTGGTCATGTAGTCAATAAATACAAACGGAAGTTTGACCATGACCATTCAATATAGTAAAAGTTAAAGCTGAATGTGAGGGATGCTAGGTTGTAAGAGAAAGTGCTTGAAATTCTTAATTGTATGGGATTCCATGACTCCATGAAATTAAGGTGATCATAGGGTCTTTAATGTTAAGTTTAAATGCTAACTTTAGACTACAACCAAGTGATTGCAGCAAAATAAAGGATTAGAACCTATGATCATTTGATTGCATGGTTAGTCACCAACAATGGAGAACAAACCATGAATTAGTAGAAAGAAATAGCGTGTTGTGGTCACTAGGTCATTAGGAAGAAATGTTAAGTGAAATATGATTTTTGGAACCTCCATTATGATTTCAAGGATTATATCTTGTCAAAAGCTACATAAAATAATTAAATGGCTAGTTGTACATGTCATGGCTCTACACTTTTGCAAATTTTGAGATTTCCCACACATGTTGACATTAAGAGGCATAAATGCTCCTTTGTTATTTTATTTCCATCAAAAGGTTGATGTAATGAATTCCATTAGAGACAATAATTTGAGTGCCAAGAATTTGTAGAAATTTTCAAAATTCTCAGAGCTAGTATTGATAGATATTATTACAAAATCTTTATTTGTAGAGATCATGGAACAAGAGGAAGGAAATATAGTAGCATAGGTTGATGTGGAAGAATCTTCTATTGAAAATAGATTGATACAAGTATGAATATGTGTTTCAATCATTATTTTGTCACTAATGTCAAACCTGCTACTTACTGGTAAGATAATTTCTTATATGATTTGAGTACTATCATTTGTTTGATTGATGAAGAGGACTTGATCAAATGAGGTAATAATAGACCCTAGAGGATTCAAGGTTGGGTTATGATATAGAAAAGGAGTACAAAGATTAGTTAAGATAGTGATATTAGAGTACATTGATAATCTACTTGAGGTTGCAAAGGATGGTTACATTGATTAAGTTTAGAAGAATAAGTCAAACAAAGTTTGTCTACCAAGCTTAATAATCTTCATATTAGGTGTTGAGAAAAGTTAGTGTAAGATGAGAAGAAAATCAGTTGGAGCTGAGAAAAGTTAATTTTAGTGTAAGCCAAGTGAAATAATGTAAACTAAGTAAACTTTAGTTGATGCTAAGGACTAGTAAACTTTAGTTTGTGTCAAGTTTTTTGATAGAGATTGCCAAGCAATGCAGTATATGTCAAGCATCAGAAGCTAGTTAATGTTAAGTGTCAACATTATGAGAAAGATCAAGAATTCAATGAATTTGAGCTGACAAGTTTGATTTCTTGTGTGTAAATCATGTGGAAGATAAGCTGGATAAGCTAGTGGCATAGAATTCAAGGTAAACCATTTTGAGGTGAATTCAAAGAGGATTGAAGGAGAAGTTTCTAGAAGAGAATGAAAGTAAATGAAGGGTAGATTCATTGAATCCTGCTTAATCAAACCTAACCCTAAAATGGATGAAGGAGGATGATGGGAAAAGATCTTAATTGTTTATTTATAGAGACTTCTTATTAGAAGTAAAGGTTGTCAAGTGTGAGAACCTAAGGAAGACAAGGAGTCTAGGGTATTACTTCATTCAGTGACCTAAGAAAAGTGTCTGCATTGGCAAGAAAAGCAAGAAGGCTTAAGGGTATGGATGCTTGAAGGGTGAAAAAGTTGTCAAAGTTGAAGTGTGTGAAAGCCAAGGAAAATGGAGTACTAAAATAAAGATCTATAATCTACAAGTGTGTTGTAAGTTGTTATCAGATCAAGCCTTACTATTACTTTCTAATCATTGTACTAGTCTAGGGTAAATCCTTTGGATTAAGGTTGACCTCATAGTCATTTATAAATCCTTTAATTGTGTGACATTCCAAGTGAATGGTCTAATGTCCTCTAGCAAGGCTCACTCCTAACAAGGTGATTGAAATCCTTTAACAGGGTCACATTTAATTGTATGTATTGTAATCTTTAACACAGGTGACCTTTCACATGGCATCACTTCAAAAGAGTGAAAAAGAGTAGCATGTTATTGGTGGTTTTTTCCAAATTGTGTTTCCACATAAATCATTGTGTCAAGTGTGTTGATGAATCTGTTATGTTTCATGTTTGCATTTTTGCAAGTTGATTTGACAGTAACCTACAAGTTTTAGTGATTGCATAATCTTATGGATGCATGCATCAAGAATATTTTATGGGTTCACTAAGCTGTAAAAAAGTTTTATTTATACATCTAGACCTTGAATAAATAATTCACTCCCCACCCCCCACCTCAAGTATTCTAAAAGAATTCCAACAATTGGTATCAGAGCCATCTACTTAAGAGGGACTAGTTTGAAGGTACTAGAAGAAAAAAGATAAAGATGTCAAAAAGAAAGGTACCCAAGCTTAATAGATATAACTTTCCTACATGGTAGAGTTTGATGAAGCTACACCTAGGAGGTCTTGGAGATCATGCACAATCTACCATTTCTATTGAGCATGTTAATCCTGCTAGAGTCCTAACTACTAAAGATTTGAAAAGGAAGAAAGAACATAACTAGGCAATATTGGTGATTTCCTTTGCCCTAAGTTATGTTGAGTTTGATGATATCAAGGGTTCTGACTATAAAAAGAAAATGTGGGATGCTCTAGACACTATCTATGGAGGTGAAAAAAAATTTCTAAGAGCCAAAGCCGAAAGTTTTAGAGGTAAGTACATTGATATGAGAATTCAAGAAAGTAAGAATATTACTCAATATTGCTCTAGGATAAAAAATGTTGTTAATGAAATAAGAGGAGCTATTGGTAAAATAGATGATGATATTATACTAAGAAAAAAATTTAGAACATTTTTGCCCATCTATGCTATTAGAATTTCTATAATACAAGAACTGAGAATGACATGGAATGATTTGACTCTTGAAGTTCTAGTAGGTAGGCTCATTGGTTTTAAGCTATCTAATTTTGACAATTAAAAACCTAGAAAAATTGAATATGTTTTCAAAGCTAAGTTTTCATTGAACAAACCTAATGAGAAGAAGAAGAAAAAGGTAAAACCTATGTCCAATAATAGTGATACAAAAAAGGAAGATGTAGATCAACTTGAAGCACTAATAGCAAGGAGATTTCGTAGAGGTAGAGGCAAGTTCAAAGGTATGTTACCTATCATGTGTTTCAATTACAATGAGGTTGGTCATATTGTTGCTAGCTATCTAGGGACGAAGAATTAAAATGTTGGTGATGAGTACAAAGGTAGAAGAGATGAAGACAACAAAGATTACAAAGACAAAGGCAAGATTTCTTACTACATTGTTGAAGAGGAAACAAAAGATGGATTTGACGATCATGATGATGAAGTGGCATATGTGGAAATGAAGGATGAATCTAATGAGGATGAGGCAACTACATTACTATCTTGTGTGAAAAAGAATGACATATAGATCATTGATAGTGGGTGTTTATAGCACATGATTGGAGATAAAAGTAAGTTCATTACCTTGAATTATTATGATAGAAATAGTGTAAAGTTTGCTAATGATGCACCATGTATGATAAAAGGAAAAGGTTCTATCAAACTTGAAAAAGAGATTTTATGTGATAATGCCTATTATTTTGAAGGACTTAACTGTAATTTGTTGAGTGTATCGCAATTAAACAATTTAGGTTGTAAGGTTGATTTTGAAAACAAGACTATTAAGATATATGATACTAATGAAAAACTAATTGGAAAATTTTGATCAAACTAGAGGTAATTTATTCTACCTTGATATAGAAGATGCTACTTGTTTAATTGTAGAATTTAATGATGTGTGGCTATGGTACAAGAGGTTATTTCATGTTAATTTTGATAATTTGGTTAGTATTAGTAACATGAGAAGAGTCAAAGGTTTTCCTAAGTTGAAGAAGCCTGACAATATACTTTGCAAATAATGTCAGTTAGGGAAAATAAAAAAACAAGTTTAAGAGTAATACTCATACATCTAATGGGATACTAGAGATTTTTCATGTTGACTTGTGTGGACCAATTGAAGTACAAAGCTACAAAAGGAGATAAGTACATTATGCTACTTGTTGATGATTATTCTAGAATGGTGATTGTTATGTTTCTAAAATAGATATCTAGTGCTTTCTAAATGTTTAAATGGTACTCAAATAGAGTTGAGAAGGAAATAGGTAAAAGTCTAAAATGTTTGAGATCTAACAAAGGAGGAGAATTTACACCAAATGAGTTTGAGATGTTTTGTAATGATAGATGAATCAAAAGATAGACATATGCTCCCAGGACCCCTCCATAAAATGGAATCCCTGAAAGGAGGAATAGATCTATAATGAACTATGCTAAGACACTCATGATGGAAAAAAATGTTTCTTTGAAATCTAGAGAGAAGTTGAAGTACAAATATCTATACCCTAAACTATGTGAAAATTAAGAAAGGTACTAATTCAATAGCTTTTGAACTATAGTATGGATAATCACCCAATGTAAAATATTTTAGGGTATTTGGGAGCAAGTGTTATATTTTAAAAGATTTTAGGAGTGGGTAAATTAGATTAAAAAAAGTTAATAAGGTGTATTCCTTGGTTATTCCATAAGAAGTAAAGCTTATAAGTGTTTAAATACTAACATTAACAAAGTTGTGGAAAGTGCAAATGTGAAATTTGATGAGTACATAGAAATATATGAGGCTGAACTTATAAAGGAACAATAAGAATAAAAATCATTTTTACACTTTAATGAAGGTATGCCTGTTGATGAAGATGTTGAAAATAAAATTGCATGCCAACAACAAGTTTCAGTGACTACCAAGTTACATACTATGAATGTCGAGTTGCATTCAAGAATTGAGCTGCATTTAGGTGTCAAGTTATAGAATGAAGTTAAGGCACATTTTGGTTTTCAGTTTAGTGCACATGATAGAGATGTTAAAATACTTGACAAAGATGTACATGGTGATTTAGAAGTTGAGAGATGAAAAGAAGAAACTAGAGTAGAAATGAGATTTTCTAAGTATGTCAAGAAAAATCACCATGCTATACAAATCATTGGAGATAAAAATGCTAGACCAGTGACAAGGAACAAATTAAGAAATGATACATGTTTTTTGAGCATGCAAGAGCCTAAAATAGTTAAAAATTCCTTAGAGGATGTGGACTGGAGTTAAGCCATGGAAGAAGAGATTGAACAAATTGAGAAGAATAAAACATGGAGTCTAGTTCCTAGACTAGAAGACAAAAATGTGATTGGTACTAAGTGGGTATATAGCAACAAGTTAGATGAAAATGGTGAAGTCACAAGGAACAAGGAAAGATTAGTTTCTAAAGGATATGCACAAGAAGAAGAGAATGACTATGGAGAAACATTTTCCCCTATTGCAAGATTAAAAGGAGTGAAAACTCTGCTTGCTTATTCTGCATACAAAAGTTTCAAAGTATATCAAATGGATGTTAAGTCTACATTTCTAAATGGTATATTAGAGGAAGAATTTTATATATAATAGCTAGAAGGATTTATTGATGCAAACAAAAAGAACATGGTATGAAGATTACAAAAATCTTGATATGGTTTGAAGCAAGCACCAAGAGCATGGCATGAGAGGCTTCATAATAACAACAATCTATACTTGAAGATAGAGAAAGGAAAAGGTATTTTGTTATCTGAAATTTTTGTTGATGATATCATATTTGGAGGTCAACATACTTTATATAAGGCTTTTGTAAATGAAATGAAGAAAGAATTTGAGATGTCTATGTTTGGAGAGATCAAGTTCTTTGTGGGTTTTCACGTACATCAAATGAAATATTGTCTATACATCACTTAGTCAAAGTATGTTAAGGAGATATTGAAATTTTTTGGATTGGAGGATTCCAAGCTAGTAAGAAAACCTATGGTAATAAGACATAAATTATCAAAGAATGATGATTCAACTAAGGTGAATCAAACATTGTACAGATCTATGATTGGAACATTACAATATGTAGTACATAAAAAACTTGATATTGCATTATTTGTTGGGATAGTTGCAAGATTCTTTGCTAATCCCAAGGAGAATCATTTGATGGCACTTAAGAGAATAATGAGATATCTGAAAGGAATAGAAGATTGTGGCTTATACTATAAGAAAAATGAAAATTTTGAATTAAGAGCCTACACTGATGTTGATTGGGTTGGAAATATTGATGACAGAAAGAACACTAGTGGAGGAGCATTTGTCTTAGGAAAAAGGCTAGTTACATGGATTTGCAAGAAACAAAACTGCTTTTCTCAATCTACAAACATTGTATGGATCAAACAAATACTCAAAGGCATGAAAGAAGAAATCAATGAGCCTATGATAATTTATTGTGATAATACAAGTGCTATAAATATATCAAAGAATCTTGTCATGCATACAAATACTAAGCACATTATAATCAAGTATCATTACTTAAGAGAGTTAGTTCAAGATAAAGAGGTGAAGATAAAATATGTTAACACAAAAGAGAAAATAGCTAATATCTTCACAAAAGAATTACCTAAGGATTCTCATGAGTATCTAAGAGGTAAACTACGGGTGATACCCCTATTAGAGGATATCTAAGAAACATGAGTATCTTACTTTAGGAGTTTCCTAAAGTAATCAAAGAGCTAGAAATACAAATCAATCACAAGCTAGGTGATTGAAGGAGAAAACTATAAATGTTCATATTTAAAAATCAAAGATGACAAGTCTTTGGAATTTTTGTCGAAAAGGGAGATAGTTTAAGAGAGATATTATTGAGGGAGATGAGGGAGAAATATTGATCCTCCTGACTGCTGAAATCTAGAAAAAGATACATAAATGGAGATAGAAGATATAGATAGAAGACACATGGAATATCTACATAGAGGGAGAAAGTGTACTTATTGATTACATCTACCTAGTAAGAGGGAGATAATGTTGAGGGAGAAATAAGAAGTGATCAAGAGGGAGTCATAAGGATGAGTTGATTGACTATTTGTTGATCAAAACAAAAATTTCATAACCTATTCAAAAGTTCAAAGTTACTAATAGAGGGAGAGATTTCAATACAAAAAACTATTTTCTTTTTGGTATTTTGTTGGCTATATTGATCAATTTTTGTCAATTTGGTTTTCCATCAATGCCAAAGAGGGAGATTATTGAAAATAGATTGATTGGATATGTGTTTCAATCATTGTTATGTCACTGATGTCAAATCTACTACTTGTTGGTAAGATAATTGCTTATCTAATTTGAGTACTATCATTTGTTTGATTGATGAAGAGGATTTGATCAGATGAGGTAACAATAGCACCTAGAGGAAAGGTTGAGTTATGATATAGAAAAGAATTACAAGGATCAATTAAGATAGTGATATTATTGTGCATTGGTAATCTACTTGAGATTGTAAAGGATGGTTACACTAATTAAGTTTAGAAGAACGATTTTTTTAAAAAAAATCTTCCAAGCCTAATAATCTACACAATAGGTGCCAAGCAAAGTTAGTGTAAGCTAACTAGAAAATCAGTTGGAGCCAAGCAAATTCAATTTTAGTATAAGTTGAGTAAAGTTTAGTTGATGTTAAGAACTAGTAAAATTTAGTCCATACTAAGTATTTTGATAAAGGATACTAAGAAACACAATATGTCACGAGCATCAAAAGCTAGTTAATGTTGAGTGTTAGCGTTATGAGAAAGATCAAGAATTCAATGAATCTAAGCTGAAAAGTTTGATTTCTTGGATTGTTTGAACCATGTGGAAGATAAGCTTGATGAGATAGTGGCATAGAATTCAAGATAAACCATTTTAAGGAAAATTCAAAGAGTATTTAAGGAGAAGTTTATTGAAATGGATGAAATGAAATGAAGGGTAGATTCATTGAATCCTACCTAATCTAACCTAACCCTAAAATGCATAAAGGAGGATGAACGATAAAAGATCTTAATTCTTTATTTATAGATATGTCTGGTCAAAAGAAAAGGTTGTCAAGTGTGAGAACCTAAGGAAGACAAGGAGTGTAGGGTATTGCTTTATTTAGTAACCTATGAGAAGTGTTTGCATTGGAAACCAAATCAAGAAGGCTTAAGGGTATGAATACTTGAAGGGTTAACAAGCTGTCAGAGTTGAAGTGTATGAAATCCAAGCAAAATGGAGGATTGAAATAAACATCTATAATATGAAAGTGTGTTGTAATTTGTTATTAGATCAAGAATTATTAATAATTTCTAATAATTATACCAGTCTAGGGTAAATCCTTTGGATTAAGCTTGACCTAACAATCATTTCTAAATCCTCTAATCAGGTGACATTCCAAGTGAATGATCTAAAGTCCTCTAACAAGGATCACTCCTAATAGGGTGATTGAAATCCTTTAATCAAGTCACATTTGATAGTGTGAATTGTAACCTTTAATAGGGTTGGCCTTTCACATGGCATCACTTTAGAAGAGTGAGAATGGGTAACATGTTACTAATGGTTTTTCCCAAATTAGGTTCCATGTTAAATCATTGTGTCAAATGTGTTATTGAATCTATTATGTTTCATGTTTACATTTCTACAAAGTTGATTTGATAGTAACTTACAAGTTTAAGTAATTGCATAATCTAATGGATGCATGTATGATGAAATTTTTTTATGGATATGGGTTCACTAAGTTGTGAAAAGTTATAATTTTCTATTTCTATCTTGGATAACTTATTCACCCCACCCCCTAGTTATTCTAAAGAATTCCAACATCTTCATAGGCCACAAAGTAGGCAAAGATAAAATTTGCAACTTTATATGTAGAGGAGTGGGTGTATTTTCTCTTAGGGTCCTCATATGCTCAAGCTTTGGATGCACATGTCTTCAGAGATGCATATTCCTTCTATAGGGATGTCATTGTGCTTCAAACCAATGAAAATGAGTTATTCTAGTACATTTTTCAAAATAGGTATGTAGAGTCTCCAATCTATAACCCATGGATTAGAAACATGACAAAATTGATAATGCTAGAGGTGATAGTTGATGTTGATCTAGTGAAAGCACTAATTAAGTCTTATAATATGATAACCAAGGCCCTTCATAGAAAAGATATGAGTGTCCTATGTAGATTAGATAGGGAGACTTTTGTTGAATTTTTTGACCCATTAGGGTCTCTCACAAAGAAAATTGAGAAAGAAAAAATGAATGAAACCTTCAAGAATTCCAAGAGTTTCTACACTAGAATTGTCATGAGTAGGCACATTTCCAAATTAAAGAAAGAGAAATGGGAGTTTCATAAGAAGGTAGGGGAACTAATTCCATTATAATTCTTCTACAAATATTTTAGATATACCATCTTTGGAATTGAGAAGGTATTGGTTGTTGATGGGACCATGAATGCCCTAGCTTATGTGTATATCATGGTGTTAGATATCCAAGATCCAAATCATAATGTGTTTTATGATTTTGTGCAATATATTATTGATAGAATGCATGAGGAAATTTTGTAGGTTAGAAGGGGAACATTGGAAACTTTAGGTTTTTCCATTATTCATTATTGATGCACATCATTCTTTTAAAGAACATAGGGCACATTAGTCCAAATTTTATTGAGGCTACTAAGGAGAATGGAGAAACCCTACTTATGCAATTATGGACTTGCTTCTGGAAAATGTTTTATCCCTATGCTAGTACTATTGCTTTTTATAATGATTTTGTTTTTCCAATCATGAATATGTTAAGGGATATAAATGAAAGAGTGTCTAAAGGAGTAAGAATGTTAACTAGAGAATCTACCTACCCAAATGAGGATAAAGTACTTAGACATGATTGGGCTAGTTTTTTTTTATTTGGAAATTTTTTAATTATAAGAGTATTTGGTTGTCCTCAGCCTCCCCATGTATTACCTAGGCATGTCCCTAAAAGAATAGGCTAGTTAGAATTTTTCTAGAAATTACTAATGATGAATATAGAGTATCTAGGCCCTACTATTAGGAAAGGATCTTTTGTGGCCAGGAACACAAAGATAAGAGATTTTCTGATAGGGAAAGATGCCATAGAAGAGATCAAACTTTCCTCTACCCCAACTAGGACCTATGATCTAAATGATTTGGTGAGGACTACTCTTTAAAAAATTAGAAAATACACCCTTCCTAATAGAAAATTAATTTGGGAAGAAGATTGCATCATGAATTACCCACAAATAGAGGTATGTGGGGAAAGGAATCAGAATTGGAGTAAGATAATGAAAATAGAAAAAGCCATGAAGGAAGAAGACCCATCTAAAGGCTTCCATGATGATTTTCCCTACCTTGATAGGTACAATAATTTATTGGACAATTTTAATGATCTAATGACCCAAGTCCCTGCAAAATTCAGAGATAGAGAAGAAACCCCACCCCCTTAGTAGGAGGATGTTATAATTATACAACTTGAAGATGATCAACCAAAGAGCTCTTCATGGTATAAAGGAAAAACTAAATAAAATATTATTCATATCCCTGATAAGGTCATAGGAAAGATAGTGAAAATTATGCCTCGGGGATCAAAATTATTTGATACAATTAGGCATAATTTTCTAATCAAATAGGCAGGTGAGCATGAGAAGATCCCAAACATGACTAAATTATAGATTCAAATGTTGGATGCAAGAATAATTTAAGAAGAGTTTACAAAGGATGAATAATTTATAAATTTTATGAATTTAATTCATTCCTTTATAAAGTGAAATAGAATGAACTTGAGCTGTAGTTCCAACCTAGGGATTCACCTAAGAAAATTGCAAAATTAGTGCAAAGGGTGTAGGATTATGATCCCAACATTGATAATCTCACAATTGAGGAGGCAAAATAATTAGTAACAAGAAGTGTAATGCTACTTTTTCTTGGTTGGGAACTTAGTTCCTCTTTCATGATAGATCAAATTAGGAAACAAGAAAGATCAGTCTCTTTTGAAGAGACTAATATCACTGGTGAGCTACAAGGATCTAGATTTATTATAGACAACAAGACAATGGCAATATAGAGCATGGCTCCAGATGATAATAAACTAACTATTATGGAAATAAAGGAGTCCTCTAGGGAAATGTAATTTTTTGGAATGTTTCCACTATATCCAATGACCATATCCACAATTTGGTGAATACAACATCTTTAATGGGGAAGAGAAAAATGGATACATTGCAAGAATAATTGTACACAACCTATGGCATATCCATTGATGCTAGGAAAAAATATGAAGAATAGTTAAAGAGGACTTATGTCCTAGAAAAGAAAATTGATAACAAGGAAGAAGAAATAAGGAGCTTAAAGGTTGTAACTAGACCTATTATTGAGGTAAAGGATAGTTAAACTCAAACTAAAGTTAAAATTACAGTTGTAGAAAAGGCCCAAAATATGGATATTGATGAGTGGGATGGTGCTAAGGAGGTGGAAATAAAGATAATGCAAAATTTCCTCATGCACAAAATTTGTGTCCAATAGAATCTTTCACAAATTGTGCACAATAGCTACATAAGCATAGATCGAGCTCAATACAAGTGCTCAGATGTATTAGACCTTTTATTTCCTTTATTCACTACTTAGGGACCCTATGCTCAATTCTTTGATAATTTGGTCCCTCTAATACCCCAAATAAAGGATTTACCCAAGCTTGTAATCATTAATACTAGAAAAATGATAAATAGGGTAAGGGAGCTACACGATTTTTTCATAAGAAAGTTATAATTGATCCAAGAAAAAATGAAGTTAATTGTTATGGTGATACCAAATTTTATTCTTGGTATTATAGATAGAAATTGAGATCTTAAGGAATTGAATGAGTGGCCTTCTTCATTTGAAGATATTTTCAAACATCTGATGTTTTTGGCATATTGTAATAATGAAATAGATATAAGTGTTGTATATGATTTAATTGATTTTCTTTTTAGAATAGAATCAAATATGAGTAAAGTCTTAGGAAAAGTAAAAGAAATTACTAATTCTAAATGGAATAAATGTGTAGAAGAATTAAATGCAATTAGGGATGCTACTTGGCTGAAAATAGAATCAAATTTGATCATATGGGAATTGATAGTAGAGATTAAGGCTTTACCATCCTAGGAGGATGATTAGACAAAGACAACTATGAATCTACTACAAGAAGAAAGAAGGAGATGGAAGAGGACACAATAGTTAAAGAAAAGGCTCTTTCCATAAATGACATCTAAGTTTACACCCACTTTCCTATCTACTTTCCAACTGTACAAGAATGTATTAATGAAATATCTCAAAGGTTTTTCCTTTTCTATTTTGACCAGATAGTTTTTAACACCTACCATCCCATCTAAAGCTTGTTTTAGTCCTCTATATAAGCATTCCCATGATGTGGAGTTGTGGTCAGTAGTCTATAGAATTTTAGTGTTTTATGCACTTTTTATAGTCCATCCAGTTTTTGTAACTATATGAATGTAATCAGTCTTGCATACTCTAGAATATAGTGAATATCAAGTATTAGTTGTCTAATTTTGAGTTATATTTTGAGTTTTATCAGTATTGTATTCATTTTTTAAAGGGAAATCAATGCAAAAAGGAAATCCTACATATTTGTGTCTTTGAGTCTTATCTCCTTTATATATTTGTGATCTTGAGATTGAAGTGAACAAGTTTCTTTCAATTTAACTCAATTTGAATTAATTATATATCTCTTATTGATTGCTATTAATTCAAAGAATTAAGTAATAACTTTTTGTAAGTAATAGGTTTTAGGTTTTATGAGGAGGATATGATAAGAACTAAATTTAGTCCTCATTGTTGACAAATTTAGTTACAAGTTGATTAAATAAGTCTGAGTTGCTGATTTTGACTCTATATAACAATGGATAAAGTACCGGTCACTAATTTTTAAGTTGCAAATTGATGATTCATATAGTTGTTGAAAATGAAAATTAAAAACAATTTGTTGGTCATTACTTATTTATAATATCTTCTTAGTTATAGCTAGCTACTATGATAACATAGAAGAACATTGACCATATTCTATTATAGGGGATTGTCTTTAAGAGAAAAATATCATAGAAGTAGTCATATCAATCCCAAAGGTTTTCCCACCTTGGCCCTGAAGAGCCTAAAGTGAAGTGATTCATATTGATTCTATTAAAGTTGGTTCAGAGCTAGGATAAACCTAGTTGAGTATGGGTTTTAGCTATTTCTTAAGCTTGGTCTTTTTCTTGTGCACACTATTATTAGGTTCAAAGCAACCTAGTATGTTCCTTACTAGTAACAACTCCAACACAACCAAGTGTTTAGTCCTAGTGTTGACTGAGTAACAACAAAATATAATTGTCAAATATTTTATTGATTGGGGCTGACTATTTGGATGATTATCTATATTTTGAAAGGGTATTCAAGTTGACTTTTCCTAGCTTATGATATATAAGAAACATCAAGTTGTGAAGACAATATGTGTAACAAGTGGAATATAAAATAGATGGATATGTGAGTGAAGGAAAGGCATAGAAAGAAATTTTTGAAGATAAGTTATAAAAACATCTAATCAAGAAGGATCTAGAGGTCAAGCAAGAACATAGATATGAATTTACAAAGTTAGTTGCTTTACAAATCAAGTCAAATTGTTTTTTCTATCTAACCACTATAGCACTAAAGAAATCTCTTAATAGAGTTCACTTAACAATCATTTTGTAAATCCTCTAACAAGGTGACGTTTCAAGATTGAAGTTTTTAAAGACCTCTAACTAGGCCACTCCTAACATGGTGATCTAAATCCCCTAACAAGGTTATACTTAATTGTAGGTTTTGGAACCTTTAATAGGGTTGGCTCCTAACATGGATCACTTCAAAATTGTGAAATTATTGTGACAAGCTGCAAGGTGGTTTTTCCCAAATTGGGTTTCCAAGTTATATCTTGGTGTTATATGTGTTTACATTATTTGATTATGCTTTATGTTTCTACAACTAAGTTACCAAATGATAAAATAGATTAATAAATCTTAAGATTGTTGTGTTAACCAAGTTAAAAAATATTGCATGATTGGTGGAAGTTTTCATTATAATATAAGGGACAAGGATTTGTTTTAGTTGTACCTAATTCACTCCTCCCCTCTTAGTTACTTTCTTACATTTCCAAAAATTGGTATCAGATTTGTTGGTTCTTGAAGGAAAAGGTTCTAAGGACCTAAGCTAAAGATCGGTATGTCTTACGAAAGGGAGATCCCTAAGCTTAATAGGGAAAAATTCTCAGCATGGTAGGAGTTGATGAAACTAAATATATCAAGCATCAATAATGTTGGTGTGTTATACTTGGAGAACAAATATCTACCACCACCCAAACCTATGACCATGGAGAAAACAAAAGAAGAAAAGGATCACAATATTGTGATGATTGATATTGCATCCTCTTTAAACTATTCTAAAGTTAATGAAATCAAGGATTTTCATACTACATTTGACATGTGGAACAAGATGAAAAAAGTCTTTGGAGGTGACAAAAATGTTCAAAGAGCTAAGGTAGAGAGTTTAAGAGGTAAGTTTGATTGATTCAAAATGAAATAAGTTTAGAACATCACCCAATATAGTGAAAGGGTCAAAGAAAGTGCAAGTGAAATGAAAGCTGGAGGAAGTAAAATTGATGATGAAATAGTAATAAAAAATACACTAAGAACTATTCTTCCTATTTATGTAATTAGAGTTCCAGCCATTCAAGAGATGAGATGCAATCAAAAACATGATCTAACCATAGATACTCTTTAGGAAGATTAATTATTTTTGAATTAGATAACTTCGATTACTATGTTTCATCTTCTAAAAATCTTGAATCTATATTCAAAGAAAAACTAAAAATTGGTAGAAAAGGAGGGAACTTAAAAGACAAACAAGTTGATAGTAAAGAAGAAGATGAATCAGATGAAGATCTTGAAGTCATTGAAGCCCTTTTATTGGAATTAATTTACAATAACTAAGAGGGGGGGTGAATCAATTATCCAAGGTCTAGATGTATAAAATAAAACTTTTCACAACTCAATGAACCCATAAAACATTCATACACATGCATGCATCCATTAGGCAATTACTAAAATGTGTATGTTACTGTCAAATCAACCTGTAGAAATGTAAATCATTAAACACAACACATTCATCAACACACTTGACACAATGATTTATGTGGAAGCCCAATTTGGGAAAAACCACCAGTATCATTCTACTTCTTTTTCACTCTTCTAAAGTGATGCCCTGTG
Organism: Cupressus sempervirens; assembly: GCA_028749045.1. Taxonomy (NCBI): domain Eukaryota; kingdom Viridiplantae; phylum Streptophyta; class Pinopsida; order Cupressales; family Cupressaceae; genus Cupressus; species Cupressus sempervirens. The sequence continues at coordinate 819,035,859 of CM053792.1, read as the reverse complement.
AAAGGATAACCCTATTAAAGGTTTAAATACACATTGTTAAATGTGACTCAGTTAAGGGATTTCAATCATCCTATTAGAAGTGAGCCTTGTTAGAGGACTTTAGGCCATTCACTTGGAATTTCACCTAGTAAAAAGATTTTCAAATGACTATTAGGTGAACCTTAATCCAAAGGATTTACCCTAAACTGATACAATGGTTAGAGAGTAATAGTAAATCTTTAATCTAATACAAATTACAACTTCTCTTACAAATTATAGATCTATGTTCAGTCCTCCATTCTACTTGGCCTTTATACTTTACAACTCTGCTAGCTTGTTCACCCTTGAACCATTCATCTCCTTAAGCCTTATTACTTAACATGTCATTGTAGACTATTCTCTTGGGTCACGTGATGAAGCAAAACCCTTAATTCCTTCTCCTCCTTAGGTTCTTGCACATGACATCAATGACCTTTGCTTCATGACTAGATATTCCTATAAATAGGATATTAGGATATTTTCCCACTCATTTTCCATCATCCAAATTAGGTTTTTTGGATGAATTATGTAGGATATAATGTATCTACCCCATATCTTGTCTTTTTCTAGAAACTTCTCATAAAATCCATTTGAATTCACCTAAAAATGGTTTACATCAAATTCTATGTCACCAACTCATCAACCTTATCTTCCTCCTAGTTTACAAGTTTCAAGAAAATGAATTTGTTAGCTTAGATTTGGTGAATTTTTGATCTTTAACATAATTCAATAGCTTGGCATTATCAATCTTCTACTTCTCAACACATACTACATTGCTTAGTATCAACTATAAAATCACTTAGAATCAACTAAAGTTTATTGATGCTCAACATGAACTAAAGTTTACTCGGCAGATCAACTTTTTTTCTTGGCATCCACTAGAATTTTCTTTTACTCAAATCCAACTAATTTTCTACTCAGCTTGTACTAACTTTTCTCAACACTACTATCTACTTGATCAAGCTTGGTTGAAAAACTTTGTTTAACTTGTTCTTCTAAAATTTCTAGGTGTAGTCATCCATTTTGTAACCTTAAGTAGATAATCAATACATCATTTCATCATTGTATTAATTGATCCTTGTACTTCATTACATAATCATAACTCAACCTTTCCTTTATGTACTATTGTTACCTCTTATTGATCAAATCATCTTCATCAATCAACTAAGTGATAGTACTTGAATCTTATAAGAAGTTATCTCACCAAAAAATAGTAGGTTTGACATTAGTGACAAAATAATGATTGAAACACATTGTCTTTTTCAACAATTTCCCCTCTTAACAATCTCTCTTTTCAATTAGATTTCAACAATCTCCCTCTTTGGTATTGATGGCAAATAAAACTGATCAACCAAGTCAATCAAATGATGATCATCTTGTTCAACCAATCTAATTGGGTTAAACAATAAGGAAATATCAAGAAGAAAACTTTATTAAAATTTATTCCTCTATCAGCAACTTCCATTTTCTGATTAGGTTACAAAATTCTTTCTTATAACTCCCTCTAAATTCATTCTTATATTTCCCTCTTACTAGGTACATTAGGATTTCTTCCTCTATGATTATGCTTTCTTTGTTTGATGTACTTTCTCTCTTTCTAATTAGAAAATATCTCCCTCTTTGGCCCTCTTTGTTTTGGCAACTCTTGATTAGTAAAACTCTCCCTCTTTGACAACAATGCCAAAGACATACCACAAATCTGTCATCTTAAAATATGTAGATATAAGATTTTTTAGTTACTTTAGTTTTTCTCTCTATCACCTTGCTTGCGACTAATTTCAAATTTTAGCTCTATGATTAGTTTAGGAAGGTCCTAAAGTAAGATCCTCTACATCAATGTGTATTATATGAACATCATCTTGTTTGATGCAGGGAAATCCTTGTGTTTTTTAAATATCCTTTGATAGGGGTATCACCCTAGTTTATCTCTTAGATACTCATGAACATCCTTAGGAAATGGTTTTGTGAAGATATCAACAATTTGTTGATTTGAGTTAACATACTCCATCTTCACTTCTTTATCTTGAACTAACTCTCTCACATAATGATACTTGATTTCAATGTGCTTTGTCTTTGTGTGCATCACTAGAATCTTTGATATATTGATAGCACTTGTATTATCACAATAAAGTATCACTGGTTCTGTGATTTCTTCCTTCATTCCTTTGAGTAGTTGTTTGATCCATACAATGTTTGTGCAATTTACAACAACAGTAACATATTCAGCTTCAGTAGTAGATTATGAAGTATAGCTATATTTCTTGCTAGTCCATGCAACTAGTCTCTTGCCAAATAAAAATGCTCCTCCATTGGTTCTCTTTCTATCATCAATGTTTCTAGCCCAATTACCATCAATGTAGGCCCTCAATTCAAACTTTTCATTCTTCTTGTGGTATAGACCAAACTATTCTATTCATTTCAGATATCTCATTATCCTCTTCATAGCCATTAAGTGATTCTCCCTAGGATTAGCAAAGAATCTTGGAACTATCCCTACAGATAATGCAATATTAGGTCTGTTATGTATAGCATATTGCAATTTTCCAATCATAGACCTATACAACATTTGATTCACCTCGGTTGAATCATCATTCTTTGACAACTTGTGTCTTGTCACCATAGGTGTACTTATAGGTTTGAAATTCTCTAATCCAAAATTCTTTAATATTTCTTTGTCATACTTTGACTGAGTGATGTATATACCACACTTCATCTGGTATACATGCAATCCCACCAAAAAATTGATTTCTCCAAACATAGACATTCAAATTCTTGCTTCATCTGATTTGCAAAATCCTTACATAAAGCATCTTGTCTTCCAAATATGATATCATCAACAAATATTTCAAATAGAAAAAAATCTTTGTCTTTTTCAATCTTTATGTATAAATTGTTGTTATCATCAGTCCTTTCAAATGCAATCTTCTCAAGATAAGTATGAAGTCTCTCGTATCATGCTCTTGGTGCTTCCTTCAATCCATTTAAGGCTTTGTGCAGTCTACATACCATGTTCTTATTGTTATCATCAACAAAACCTTTTGGCTATTCTATGTAAACTTCCTCTTCTAGTACGCCATTTAGAAATGTAAATTGAACATCCATATGATAAACTTTGAAACCTTTGCATTTAGCATAAGCAAGTAGAGTTCTTACTCCTTCCATTCTTAAAATAGGAGAAAATTTCTCCCCATAGTCAATTCCTTCTTCTTGTAGATATCCCTTGAAAACTAATCTTTATTTTTTTCTTGGGACTTCACCATTCTCATCTAGCTTGTTTCTAAATACCCACTTGGTGCCAATCACATTCTTGTCTTCTAATGTAAGAATTAGACTCCATGTTTTATTCTTCTTTATTTGTTCAATCTCTTCCTCCATGGCTTTGTACTAGTCTATATCTTCTAATGCATCTTTTACTATTTTGGGCTCCTTCATGCTTAAAAAACATGATTCACTTCTCAATATATTTCTTGTCATTGGCCTAGCATTTTTATCTCCAATGACTTGCTTAGCAAGATGATGTCTTTTGACATATTTAGATAATCTTGGCTTAGCTCTTGTTTCTTCATTTTGTCTTTCAGCTTCAAAGTCACTATGTACATCTCTATCAGTTATCTCAGCATCCCTCTCATGTGTACTAATCTTAGAGTTAGAATGTCTATCTTCTTCATTCTATAACTTGACATTTGAATATAGCTTAGTTCCTGAATGCAACTCAACATTCACCGGATATGACTCGATAGTTACTAATACTTGCTATTGATTTGTAACCTTATTTGCAATATGTCATTTAGTGAGAATTCCTTGATTAAAGTATACAAATGATTTGTATTCTTCTAGTTCTTTCATAGGTTCAGTCTCATGTATGTCTGTAAAGTCATCAAAACTCACATTTGCACTTTCCACAATTTTATTAGTGCTAGTATTTAGACACTTATAAGCTTTATTTCTTGTGGAGTATCCAAGGAACATACCTTATTCACTTTTTGCATCAAGCTTTCCATTCCTAACATCTTTAAGAATGTATCACTTATTTCTAAATACTTTAAAGTATTTTACATTGGGTGGATATCCATTCCATACTTCAAAAGGTATTGAATGAGTACCTTTCTTGATTTGCACATGGTTTAAGTATATATAGTAGTACTTATAGCTTCTCTCTAGTATTTCAAAGAAATATTTTTTTCCATCATAAGTGTTCTAGAACAATCCATTATAGACCTATTTCTCCTTTTAGTAATCCCATTTTGTGGAGGGGTCCTATGGCCAGATGTTTGTCTTTTCATTCCTTTGTCATTACATCACATTGTTATCATTAGATTACATATAGTTAACCTTTTTATTAGGTTTTGGTTTTGAGCTCTCTCCATTTTTATAAGATGGGAATGGCTCCTTGAAAGCCTTGTGATCTCAGTTCTTGTTATTTCTATCCACAACAATGTCACCATCGTCAATCAAGTCTTGGAATTTGCGATGCAAGTTTATAAAGTTTCTAGTTTTGTGACCTTTATTTTGGTGATATTTTTAAAATGTAGTTTCATTCCACCATGGTGTTCATGGTTGTGGATCATAAGGTCAAGAGTTATCCAATGGAGAAATGAGCTTGTTTTGTAGCAAGTTCTTATAGACCACATCCAAAGGTTTAACAAGAGCTGTATACTCTCATTTTGGGTGTGAGACCCAAGATTTCTTCATTTTCTTTCTAGATGCCTTATTGTTAGAAGGAGGTTTCTCAATATTCTTGGATGCTTTGAGATTATCTATAAGATTTAATTCTGCCTTGGTAGGTTTAGGAGTGACATTGTCAACAACCCCATCATGTACAACCTCTTGGTTTTTGTTCATGTACTTGGGTTAGTCCTTGTTAGAGGTGGATCCTTGTTTTGTGTCTTTTTGAAGGGTAAGTTTAGCCTTTATGAAAATGAATTCATCTATATGGATAGCTTATGTATCCATGTCTTCAAAGGTATGTGGACCTTAAAGTTGAACTCTATACCCAAAATCAAGTAGAAGGTTATCAGTGAAGATATCAAGCTTTTCCATCTTAGGAATATTTCATGAATATTTTGTGTAAAGTTGTCTCCATATCTGAAGGAATGTGAGGAAAGGTTCCCCAACTCTCTATTTAATATTACACAAGTCTCAGATTTTAATTAGGTGTTGTATGTTGTGAGAGAAATGTTTGACAAATAGGTTAGCAATCTCATCAAAAATTTTGATACCAGGAGGCAAGTGTGAAAACCACTCCATAGCCTGACCACCTAGACTTCTTGGAAATAGATGCGTGAGAGATGTATGATTATGCATAAATTCCATAGACAATGCCCCAAATTCTTGGAAATGATCTTGGGGATTGATAGTTCCAAAGTATTTTTCATACTTAGGTAACTCAACTCCTCTTGGAAAAGGAGGCATCTCTATACTCTTTTCAAATGGGAATGGACAAAGAGCACCTAACATGTCAGTTTTTTCCATTTTGTCTTTATCACACATAATTTGGGCTAGTGGGTCTTGCATGATCTTCAACTATTTTTGCAATTGGGAAGTTTTAGTTTCCTCTTCAGGTGTAATGATAGTTTCCATGTTAAATTGATGAGGTAGCTTAGCTCCCTCTTGGGCAAGTTTGAGAAAGTATTTCTCTTTCTCTTCGTTAAGCAAGATCTCCATGACTTTGTGAAAGTTTTTGTCTTTATGACATTTTTCGATATGCTCAGGGAGTATTTCTACCTCTTCTTCATTCTCATTATTAAAAGGTTCCCAATTTCTTTCAGTCCCATGTTAATTTTGGTATCTACTATGTTTCCCATGTTCTAGTTCATGATCAGTCATTGTAGGAATGTGAACAATTTTAGTATGTTTTGATTGGAAAGGTCCTTTGAATAAGAATTTAGTCATGTTGTTTGGAGATGTAGGACCTCTACTAGCTTTGGGATCCTCTTGATATAAGGGGTTCCTATTTTGTTGTAGGTTGATAGAGAATGTTCTCTAAACATGAAGTAATCTGGTGGTTGAAGGAGATTCTAAAAAGTCCCCACTAGATGAATCGGGACATACACTATGTATGGACTAAAAAGTGACCTTTTCCATGATTATGACTATTAGTTCTACCTCACCTAAATCTAAGGGGACAAAACACATTTTCATTTCTTGTTTCCATAGTCATAGACAAGGACAAAAAGAAAAAAAACATAGACAAGGACCACACTAGCATGTAGCCTCAAGGAAACAAGATAAGAGTGTTGTATACTAATGTACAAGTAGTTAGAGTAAGGGCTAGAATAGAAAAAGATTATGACTATCATGACACAGATTATAACAAGCACTAACAGACAAGAATAAGATAATCGATAAATGAGACAAGTTTAAGTGTAAGTCACAAGTGTTTAGCTAAGCAAGATACCACTGTTTGAGATTGTTTTCAAACTGAAAAGAGGTAACAAGCTATAGATATAGACCAGAATTAGAGCATAGATAAATTTGACTGATAGTTTGGGCAATTTTAGGGCAAGTTCCTACATGAAGAATCCTAGGGACCTATGCAAGAAAGTACAAAGAACTGAGTGAAGACTTAAAACAACAAATTTTGCAAATTTTTCTCACACAAGGACTTGTGAAGAGTCATGCAAAGATGTGCTCAGACTAAAAAAAGGTAGGATTCTAACCAAAAAAGGATAAATCTACAAGATCTCATGTGGAGATTTTCACAAGGCCATGCAAAAACTTGGATAAGGTCATGTGAATAAGTGTCAACCAAAAGGTTCTCACATGACATTTTGCAAAATTGGGTGCAAAAATAAGGAATAGACTAACAACAATGATTGGATTTTGAAAAGATTTTAAATACTTTAGACTATTTTGGATAGATTTATGGTGTTTTGGATTGATTCAAGATAGATAGCAAGGTTGCTTTCTGATTTTTTAGGTAGCATTTGGTTTTGAACAAAACAAGTTTGTTTTCAAAAAGACATAGGAAGCAAGCAGTAGTCACATACAATCCAACTGAGGACAAGGAAACTCAAAGGGATAGGGGAGTCTTCACTTTCAATTTGTTTTGAAAAGTTTGAACAAGTTTAAGACTTGATAACAAACATGTTGTATCCCTAAAACCAAAAATGATAGAGAAGGCAAAACCTTTGTCCCACAACTTATGTGCATGTGTGCACCTCACATAGCCGCATCACCCCACTAGAAAGTGCCTATGTTTTTGGTGTATTCCAAGGGCTCAATAACATATACACTAAATGAACACCCTTGTGGTGAGTTTCAATCATGTATATCACCTTCCAACACCCAGGTACATGCCTATGCTGAGTTCTACATGAGAGATCTTTTCCCCTCCTTCCACAAAGATTATGCCCCCTTTCAAAGGTAAACTGGATAGCAAGTAAATAAAAAGTTTTTACTTGGCTTCCATTCATATCAATACCTAGTGGCTTCACAAGAAAAATTGAGACCATCAGCCCACACCAGCATCTAATAGTGCACACACTTTAGTAGCAAGATTGAGGCTGGTGCTAGTGAGTTCAACAGACAGAGCCTCCTCTTGATATGTGATATTAATAATCAAGAAGAAGAAATTAATATGGCTTTGGAGTCTTTTTATCTACAAATCTTCTTTATTATAGTGAGTTGGAATCTTCGGTGAAAGGAGTTTGCTCATTTGGGTCATTCTCAAAGGATGGATCACTCCGACAGGCCCTCTAAGGGTTGACTTAGACTAGTGGTTCAAATCTAAGGGTCTGAGTTTTTGATTTCCCTTAAGGGAAAAGAGCATACTCCTCTACCTTATCACCTTGCCCAAATATGCAAGACATGTTAATCACTAAGTTAGCTTAATAAATCTAGACTTATCCTTTCTCAAGATTCTAATTCCCTAAAAGGAAATCATCATCCCTTCATAAAAGAGGACTCGCACAATATAACCACTTTCTTGCCTCCCTCGGATGTCATCTTTTAGAGGCTTCTAGGTTTCTATTTTATCCTTGGTCATGACCTCTAAATGGTAAAGAGCATACTACCCTATTCCCCTATCTTGCACCCTATGAAGTTCACAAGCCCTAATTATATTATGTGTGAAAAGCAAGAAAAAGACATGATGTTTAAAGTGGGTCTGAAATTGATCTTTGACATGTGTTTCTTTGGCAATCATCCTACAATCACACAATCAATACATGTTTTAAGTGTTTATATAAAGGTGTCTTCATCAAAATGTCCTCCAAACCACTGTTATGCTACAAAAACCCAAAAATCATAAAGAAAAGATGCTAGTTAAATGAAATGATAAACTGAATTCTAGAAAACTGCATTCTACATGTGTGTTGTTGTAAAACTTCACACAAAATCTTGCACAAGCCTATGCAAGAAAACTTTGTGTACCAAATGACAAACCACATAAATATGTACTTTTTCATGCAAGGAAGTGTGTAGAAAGATGCAAAAACTTCAAATTTTCACTTGTAAATGAGATTTCTCACACAAAAGTCTAGATATTTGTACAAATGTGTGTGACAGAAACATTGAAATAATAGAAAACAAAGAAGACGAGGCTAGAAAAATTGATTTTCTTGCCCCATGGTGAGCACCAAAAAATGTATATGTGAATTGTGGGCCTAGGATTCTCACACACACTTCAACATGGTCTGTACCTGAGAGATCATCTTGGAATAAAAATTAAATTGTTCATCTAAGTAATCTAATCAGCATGACCTATTGCCTTCTAACTAGAAGGATTATTCCTTGCTCTTAGATCGAGAAGTGGGAAACCAAACCTTTTAGTACAAAGGATTTATGTAGCTAAATGATAATGCAATTAATCTATATGAACCACAAGTATTAATCTAGGAATAAGAAAGATAATTTAATCTATATTGTTGGAAATCTAATTGAAAAGCTCATTATTGAAGATCAAAGAGGGAGATTGTAGCAAAGAAGAAAGTTTGTTGTTAACAAAATGTTTTCAATCATTGTTTTTTCATTGATGTCAAACCTACTATTTGTAAGAATGACATTTTCTTATAAGATCCAAGTACCATCACTTAGTTGATTGATGAAGAGGATTTGATCAACAAGATGTAATAAGAGCACCTAAGGGAAAGGTTGAGTTATGATATTGTAATAAAGTGCATGGATCAGTTAAGATAATGGTTAAATGATGTATTGATAACACATTCAAAGATACAAAGTTTGGTTACACTTAGAAACATTGGAGGAATAAGTTGTAACAAGGTTGATTACAAAGCTTAAACTAAGTTCACTAGTGGGTGCAAAGAAAGTTAGTTGAAGCCGAGAAAATTCTTAGTTGGAGCTGAGTAATAGGAAATTCTTAGTTGGTGCCAAGTGATCTTCAGGTGCTGAGCATCAGGAAAAACATAGTTGATGCCGAGTAACATAGTATGTGTTGAGCACCAGTATTTCAAAATTGTTGATCTGCTACATTATCTTAAATAATGAAGATTTTCCAAATCTAAGCTAACAAAGTGGTTACCTTGAATTTTGTGAACCAAATGTAGGATAAGGATGATGAGCTAGTGGCACAAAATTCTATGTAAACTATTTTTGGGTAAATTCAAAAGGATTATTTAAGAAGTCTAGAGAAAACAATATATGGGTTAGAAACAATGAATCCTACCTAATCCATATGAATTGAAACTAAAGAATGGAAGAATCGAGAAGGAAAGGAACTCAAAGACTTCTAGTCAAGGAGTCATAGACCAAGAAGCAAATGTTGTTGATGTTGTTGCTGCTAAGGAGCCAAATTGCAAAGAGGTTAGAAGGGTGTCAAGAAGAAGGCATCTAGGAGAAGGAAGAGCATAGAGACTCTACTTCTACAAGTGGTCATGAGGAGATGATTTCACTAATACATTGATCATGGAGACTCAGTAAGACAAAGCTCAAAAGGAGGGCAAGTTGTCAAAAATGTAGAGATTGAAAACCAAGCAATGGTATGAGCTAAGAAGTGATCTAAGATCTGCAAGTTAAGTTGTATTCTACAATTAGGTCAAGATCTCCAATTGTAACTCCCTAGTAATTGTATTAGTTAGGATAGAAGGAAAATCCTATGGACTTAGGTTGGCCTAACAACTATTTTTAAATCATTTAATAGGGTCGCATTCCAAATGAATGTTCTAAAGTTATCTAACAAGGCCCACTTCTAATAGGGTGGATAAATCCTCTAACAAGGTCACATTTAATAGTGTGTCATAAGTTTTTAACAGGGCAGGCTTTTCACAAGGCATCACTTTAGAAGAGTGAGAATTGAGTAGCATATTACTAGTGGTTTTTCCCAAATTGGGTTTCCACGTAAATCACTATGTTATATGTTGATTTCTTATGTGTTATGCTTGGATGTTGATTTATAGTAACTTTCTAATTAGAAAATTTAATGCTTGGATGAATGAATGATTGAAAGGGCTTATTGCACTAAGTGAGAAAGTTTGAATTGGACATGTTGGACCTTGAATAACTAATTCACCCCCCTCCTTAGTTACTCTAAACCATTTCTTACATATATGTATGCATTCATTAGGCTAAATGATATTTAAAATGCTAGAAAGTAAGAAAGCTATGGAAATATGAGCACAATAACTAAGTATTTTGATAGAAATGTGATGCATAAAACATTTAACCTCTATAATGCAGAATTGAAGGCCTCTTAAATAGAATTCTTGAAATCAATCAACAATTGAGATCAACCCAGGTTAATGGCTAGGATTTGAGATGAGATTCAATTGAGATGGAAACTTCCCTTTGCAGGTGAAGTTAACTATTTTAGATCTGAGTGTGATGAGTAGTTAACTGAGTTTCACATGAGTGTGACAAAAATTTAACTATATTAATTCCAATTCAAGAGATAATTCACTCAAAGTTTCCATTTTAGAACTGAAGAAAATATTTGAAGAGATTATTTAATGTAATACAGTGAGATATGACCTCATAAATGTATATTTTAAATGATTGATTAATTAAACCCAACAATTAAAATGAGAGCATTATTAAATTAAATAAATGTAATTCCTTAGTACATTAGCTTTAGGAGATAATTTAATCTAACCAAAGCATGAGTGTTTTAAATTAAATAAAATCTAATCAAATAGGTTTAATGTAGCTAATTTGAGTCAATACTTTAGGAATTAAATAAATAGAGTGATTAATTGTTAGAAATGCTTTAGAATAATCGAGAGGGGGGGTGAGTCAGTTATTCAAGGTCCAAATGCCCAAATTAAAAAAAATTCATCAAGTAGAGTGAGCCTATTGAACTGTTCATGCATCCAAGGTTAATCTTTCCTACTTAGCAAGTTACTGTAAATCAACATACAAGCATAACACATGAAAGATCAATAAATAACACAGTGATTTATGTGGAAACCCAATTTGGGATAAACCACCAGTAACATGCTACTCAACTCTCACTCTTCTAAAGTGATGCCCTGTGAAAGGTCTATCCTGTTAAAGGTTGTAACACACTGTTAAATGTAACCTGATTAAAGTGAACATAGTAAAGATTTTAGGAATTGATATAGCGATTCCTCCAATTTCATCAAGAAAATGAGTACGTATCCTATCATAACTTGTTCCTACTAAGAAAAAAAGTGCAGCGCCAATTAATCCATGAGAAATCATTTGCAAAATGGCTCCATTGAGACCTATATATGTCATGGAACCAATTCCTATAATTACAAAACCCATATGAGATATTGATGAATAGGCTATCCTTCTTTTCAAATTGCATTGACCCATAGAAGTTAGAGCTACATAGATAATTTGCACTACTCCTATGATAATCAACCATGGCGAAAACAAAGAATGAGCATGAGGTAACAATTCCATATTGACCTAAATCAACCCATATCCTCCCATTTTCAATTTAACCACCTTGTCAAAAGTTGATCTGGTTAGAGGACTTTTGAACATTCACTTGGAATGCCATGTTGTTAAAGGATTTACAAATGGTTGTTAAACCAACTTAAGTCCATAGGATTTTACCCTAGCTTGCACAATTGTTAGAGAGTAAAAACAAGGGCTTTTGACCTAATACAAATCACAACTTAACTTGTCAATTTCATATCTCTATTTAGCTCTTCATAATTTTCCTGGCTTTTAGTCTTTTTAGCTCTGATAGCTTCTTCCCCTTTCAAGCTTCATCTCCTTGAGTCTTCATGCTCAATGTACTAGTGAAATCTCCTCTATGACCACTTATCAAAGCAAAGTCTACATGCTCTGTTCTTCCTTCTTAATACTTTCTCCTTGACATCCTTCAGCAACTTCACATTTTAGCACCTTTGCTACTCTTTCTTCTTGGCCTATGACTCCTTAAATTGAAGTCTAGAATTACTTTTCCCACTTGATTCTTCCCTCCATTAATTTTAGTTTGAATGGATTAGGTAGGATTCATTGAATCTAACCCATATCTTGTTCTTTCTAGAAACATCATGAAGAATCCTCTTTAATTTTCCAAAAAATGGTTTATCTAAAATTCTATGCCTCCAGCTCATCCTTACCCTCAATCCGGTTCACAAAATTTTAGGTAACAAACTTGTTAGCTCAGACTTGGTAAATCTTTGACTTTTCAAATAATGCAGCAACTCGACACTATTGAAATTCTAGTGCTCGATACATATTGTGTTACTTGGCACCAACTACATTTTACTGATGCTTGACACCTACTGTGCATTCACTTGGCATCCACTAGGTTTTTCTAATGCTTAGCACCTGAGCACGCTTAGCTCCTTCTATATCACTCAGTGCATACTAGATTTTTCATTTGTTCAGCACTAACTTAAAATTTGCTTGGCTTGAACTAGCTTGCTTGGCACTCACTAATCAACTTAGTTAAGCTTTGCAAACAACTTTGTTGCAACTTATTCCTGTAGTGTTTCTTAGTGTGGCAAACCTCTATATCTTCAAGTATATTTTCAATACATCATTTTACCATTGTCTTAACTAATCCTTTGTACTTCGTTACAAAACCATAACTCAACTTTTCCCCTTTGGTACTTTTGTTACATCTTGTTGATTAAATCCTCTTCATCAATCAACCAAGTGATAGTACTTGGATCTTATAAGCAATTTTCATTCTAGCAAATAGTAGGTTTGAAATTAGTGACAAAACAATGATTGAAAACATTCTTCATTAATAATCTCCCTCTTTGCAATCAATCTTCTTCATTCTTCAACAATGATCTTTTCAATCAGATTCCCAACAATTTCCATCTTTGGCATTGATGGAAAACCAAATTGATCAGCCAAGTTAGATCAACCAAGTTATCAAAATTATAACTAGGTTAAAATAGTAAATCAAATGCCAAAATAAAACTTTATTCAATACTATTCATTTTATCAGCAACATAAACTAGCTTATGACTCCCTCTAAATTCTTTTGCTAATAAACTATCTTCTCCCTTTTTTGTTCTTCCTCTAATTGATTCTTGTCTGCACTATTTTCACCCTTTGGGCTGCTATTTCTCTTTTCTTTCCTTACTAAAAATATTACAATCTCCCCCTATATGAATTGATTAGTTATGCTCTACTATTTCTCCCTTTGTCTGTGGTGATCAGTTTTAGCTATTCTTCTTGATCATTTATTTTCTCCCTCTTTTTTGTGGCTTACCATTGTTCACTTTGATCTTGTGCTACTCCTAACTCCCTCTTAAATTATTTCTCCCTCTACATGCATTGATCATTTTCTACTATTCTAGTATTAGCTACTTCTCCCTTTGTTCATTTGATCATGTAGATTTGATCAGTTTCTACTATTTCTCCCACTTTGACAATAATTCCAAAGATACATTATCTCAGTATCTTAACATGCAAGTATAGCATTTGTAGGTATTCCAATTTTTCCTTTTTTCACCTTTCTTGTGACTAATTTGGAACTTTGGCACTTCGATTACTTCAGGCATGATCCTAAAGTAAATATCCTCTGCATCAATTTATAATATGCCAACATTCAACTCATTTAATGCAAGTTAGTCTTTCTTTTTCTCAAGTAGTCTTGGCTAGGGGTATCACCCCTAACTTACCTCTAAGATACTCAAAAGCATCTTTAGGTAGTGCTTTTGTAAAAATTTCAGCAATCTATTCCTTTGAGATGACATATTCCATCCTTACTTGCTTGTCTTCCACCACTTCTCTTACATAGTGATACTTAATTGCAATATGCTTTGTTTTTGCATGCATCAAAGGATCCTTTGATATGTTGATGGCACTTTTGTTATCACAATAGAGTATCACAAGTTTAGTTACCTCTTCCTTCATACCTTACAATAGATGTTTGATCCATACAATATTGGTGCAGTTGATAGCAGCGGCAATATACTTAGCTTTTGCTATGGACTGTGAGGTACAACTTTATTTTTTACTGGACCAAGTAATCAATCTTTTGCCTAAGAAAAGTGCTCCTCCACTGGTGCTCTTTATGTCATCAATATTACCTCCCCAGCCTACATTAGTGTAGGCTTTTAATTCAAACTTTTTACTCCTCTTGTAGTATAAGACAAAGTCATTTGTTCCTTTTAGGTACCTTATTATTCTCTTTACTACCATCAAATGGGTTAGTAGAAAATCTTACCAATATTCCAACAACTAATGTAATTTTTGGTCTACTTTGTACAACATACTACAACATTCTAATCATTGATCTATACGTTGTTTGATTTACTTTAGCTAACTCATCATTCTTGAATAACTTATGTCCTATTACAATTGGTGTACTAACTAGTTTTGAATCTTCTAATCTAAATGTCTTGAGTATCTCCTTGATATATTTTGATTGGGTCACAAATATGTCATAATTTAGTTGATTTACTTGCAATCCAACAAGGAATTTGATTTCTCCAAACATTGAGATCTTAAACTCATGTTTCATTTGATCAACAAAATCTTTGCATAGGGTATCTTTTCCTCCAAATATTATATCATCAACAAAATATCAAAATATCTTTACCTTTTTCTACCTTGATATATAGGTTGTTGTTGTCATTTTTTCTCTCAAAGCCTATCTTCACAAGGTATTTATTTAGTTTCTTATACCACACTCTAGAAGCTTGCTTCAAACTATAGAGTGCTTTATGCAGTTTGTAGACCATATCCTTGTTGTTGTCATCAATAAATCCCTCTAATTGTTCTATGTAGACTTCCTCTTCTAGTATATCATTCAAAAAAGTAGACCTTACATCCATTTGGTAGACTTTGAAATATTTGTAAGCAGCATATGCAAGTAGTGTTCTTACTCCTTCCATTCTTGCAACAGGGGCAAATATATCCCCATAGTCCAGTCCTTCTTTTTGTGCATAGCCTTTGTAGACCATTTTGGCTTTATTTTTTGTTATGTCACCATTCTCATCAAGCTTGTTTCTAAAGACCCATTTGGTACCAATTACATTCTTATTAGTTGATCTAGGAACTAGGGTCCAGGTTTTGTTCTTCTTAATCTAATCTATCTCCTCTTCCATAGCTTTATGCTAGTTATCATCTTGCAATGCATCTTTCATTTTTTTTGGTTCAATCTTTCTTAGCAAACATGATTCATTCCTTAGTCTATTCCTTTTCATTGGTCTTACTTCCTTGTCTCCAATAATCTATTCTACAGGGTGATGTCTTCTCACATATTTGGATAGTCTTGGTTCTATCCTTCTTTCCATGTTTAGCCCTTCATCTTTAGAGTCACTTTGCACATCACTATCTGGTATTTCATTATCTCTTCCATGTGGACTAATTTTAGAGTCGGAATGTACATTATCTTCATTCTATAACTCAACTTTTGAATGTAGCTCTGCATTCACTAGCTATTACTCAGCTAATACTAAGACTTTTTGTTGATACCCAACTTGATTGGCAGCATCATCTTTAGTAGGCATTTCTTCATAGAAGTATACAAAAGATCTATAATCTTTTGGTTTCTCAGATTCATCAACTTGGACTTCTACATGATTGTCAAAATTTGCATTTGCACTCTCCACATTCTTGTTAGTGTTAGTATTCAAACATTTATATGATTTTCTTGTAGTGGAGTATCCAAAGAATATGCCTTCATCACTCTTTGTATCAAAACTTTCCATTTCTAGTATCTTTAAGAATATAGCATTTACAACAAAATTCTTTGAAATGTTTTATATTGGGTGAGTGACCATACCACAATTCAAAAGGTGTTGCATTTGTACCTATCTTGACTTGAACTCGATTCGGGTATACATAGCAGTACTATAGCTTCTCTCCAGTACTTCAAAGCAACATTTTGCTCCATCATTAATGTTCTGGAATAGTCTATTACTAATCTATTCCTTCTTTCTACAATCCCATTCAAAGGGGGAGTTCTTGGTGCTGATGTTTGTCTCTTGATTCCTTTTTCATTGCAAAATGTCTCAAATTCTTTTGATGTAAACTCTCATCCTCTGTCTGATCTCAGGCACTTCAGACTCTTTCCTATTTCCTTCTAAACCTTTGCCAAATACCACTTAAACATTTGAAATGCATCAAATTCTTGCTTTAAAAACATGGTAGTCATCATTATAGAATAGTCATCCACAAATAGCATTATGTATATGTCTCCTTTGTAGCTTTGCACTTCTATTGGGCCACATAAGTCAATATGGACTAGCTCTAGTACTTCTTTGGAAGTCTAGAATTTTCTTTTGAAACTTGAATTGGTAATCTTTTCTAGTTGATATTGCTTGCACATTGGGTTTTTAGGCTTCTTCATTTTAGGCAAACCTCTAACTTTCTTCTTTTTGTTAATGCTAATTAGATTATCAAAGTTAACATGACATAACCTTTTATGCCATAGCCACACATCATCAAGTTTTATAATAAGATAGGTTCCATTTTCCATATCTAGGTAAAATAGATTACTCCTAGTTTGTTCACCTTTTACTATTAGATTTCCATCAGTGTCATAGGTTTTGGCAGTTTTGTTTCCAAATTCTACTTTCCAACCTATATTTCCTAACTGTGATACACTCAGTAGATTTTAATTCAATCCTTCAACATAGTATGCATTATCACATGAAATTTTCTCTGTAATTTTAATAGAACACTTTTCTTTGATTTGACATGGAGCATCATTTCCAAATCTAACACTATTTCCATCATATCGAGCAAAGGTAATAAACTTACTTTTATCTCCTATCATGTGATGTGAGCATCCACTATCTATGATCCACTTGTCATTTTTGTTCACACAAGTTGCCATTTTTGTTGCCTTGTTTTCATATAACTCATCCTTCATGGCTACATAAACTACCTCATCATCATTTTCATTAGAATCTTCTTCTTCAACAATGTAGCACTTTTTTCCTTTCTCTCTACCATCATCTTCTTTTTTGTTCTTGTTCTTGTTATCTTCTCTGTAATTCTTCTTTTGTGTGCATCTTGCTATAATATGTCCCACTTCATTACAATTAAAACAAATGATAGGAAGCTTACCTTTGAATTTACCTTTGCCTTTTTGGAATCTTCTAGCCAATAATGCTTCAAATTGCTCTACATCTTCTTCACTTGTGCTGCTATCACTGGATGCATGCTTTCCCTTTTTCTTCTTGTTCTTTGATTTCACCTCCTTAGTTTCTTTTAATGATAGCTTGGCTTTGAAACCATATTCAAAGATTTTAGGTCTGTAGTTATCAAAATTGGACAACTCAAATGTAGTGAGCCTCCCTGCTATTCCTTCAAAAGTTAACTGATTTCTTGGGACACACCTTAGCTCTTGGATGGCTAAAAATCTAATAGCATAGATGGGGAGTAGGATTTTTAAGTATTAATAGTGTCATCTTCTAAATGACCATCCAAACTTATCACATTTACCACTTCTTTCATTCTAGAGGCATATTGAGCAACATTCTCACCTTCCTCCATTTTCACATCATTAAACTTTCCTCTGAGGCTTTCTCTTTTTTCTCTCTAAACATTTTGATCTCCTCCAAATATATTAGTCAAAGCTCTCCACATCTTGAATGGAGAGTCACATCCCTTGATGTCATCAAATGCAACATAGTTGAGGGTAGAGGCAATCTCCAGCATTGCCTAATTGTGCTCCTTTTTCTTCATATCATCTACAGTAGGTATAGCTAGATCAACATGTTCTACTTCAATTGAGGTTTGAGCATGGTCACTTTTTGATCTAAGGTATAGCTCCATCAACCTTTTCCATGTAGTGAAATTGTCTTTATTAAGCTTGAGAATTTCTCTCTTAGACATCTTGATCTTCCTGCTTCTAGTACCTTTAAACTAGATCAGTAGATGGCTGATACCAATTGTTAGAAATTCTTTAGAATAACTAAAAGGGGGGGCTAAATCTCTTATTAAAGGTCCAAATACCCAAATTAAAACTTTTTCATCAAGTAGAGTGAGCCTATTAAACTGTTCATGCATATAAGCTTAAACTTTCCTACTTAGCAAGTTACTATAAATCAACATGCAAGCATGACACATGAAATATCAATACATAACATAGTGATTTACATGGAAACCTAATCTAAAAAAAACCACTAGTAACATGCTACTCAATTCTCACTCTTTTGAAGTGATGCCATGTGAAAGGTCTACCCTGTTAAAGGCTACAAAACACTATTAAATGTGACCTGGTTAAAGGATTTAACCATCTTATTAGAAGTAGGCCTTGTTAAAGGACTTTTGAACATTCACTTGGAATGCCACACTATTAAAGGATTTACAAATGACCATTAGTCCAACCTAAGTCCATAGGATTTTACCCTAGCTTGCACAATTGTTAGAGAGTAACAACAAGGGCTTTTGACCTGATACAACTTACAACTTAACTTGTCAATTTTAGATCTCTATTTAGCTCTTCACAATTTTCCTATCTTTTAGTTTTTGTAGCTCTAACAACTTGTTCCCCTTTCAAGCTTCATCTCCTTGAATCTTCATGCTCGATGTACTAGTGCAGTCTCCTCTATGACCACTTATCAAAGCAAAGTCTTTGTGCTCTATTTTTCCTTCTTAATACCTTCTCCTTTACATCCTTTAGCAACTTCACATTTTGGAACCCTAGCTACTCTTGCTTCTTGTCCTATGACTCCTTAAATAGAAGTCTAGAATTACTTTTCCTGCTTGATTCTTCCCTCCTTTAATTTTAGTTTGAATGGATTAGGTAGGATTCATTGAATTTAACCCATATCTTGTTCTTTCTAGAAACATCATGAAGAATCCTCTTTAATTTGCCTAAAAATGGTTTATCTAAAATTTTGTGCCTCTAGCTCATCATCTTTATCCTCCATCTGGTTCACAAAATTCAAGGTAACAAACTTGTCAGCTTAGATCTAGCAAATCTTTGAATTTTCAAATAATGCAGTAGCTCAACACTATTGAAATTTTGGTGCTTAGTACATACTGTGTTACTTGGCACCAACTACATTTTACTGATGCTTGGCACCTACTGTGGATTCACTCAGCATCCACTAAGTTTTTCTGATTCTTAGCAGCTGTTACTTTGATGGGAACCTAAACATGCTTGGCTCCTTCTATATAACTTGGCACACACTAGATTTTGCATTTTCTTGGCACTAACTAAAAATTTTCTTAACTTTAATAGCTTACTCGACACTCACTAATGAACTTAGTTAAGCTTTGCAGACAACCTTGTTGCAACTTATCCCTCTAGTGTTTCTAAATGTGGCAAGCCTCTATATCTTCAAGTATATTTTCAATACATCATTTTACCATTGTCTTAACTGATCCTTTGTACTTCATTACAAAACCATAACCCAACCTTTCCCCTTTGGTACTTTTGTTACATCTTGTTGATTAAATCCTCCTCATCGATCAACTAAGTGATAGTACTTGGATCTTATAAGAAATTATCATTCTAGCAAATAGTAGGTTTGACATCAGTGACAAAATAATGATTAAAAATATTCTTCATCAACAATATCCCTCTTTGCAATCAATATTCTTCATTCTTCAACAATGATCTTTTCAATTAGATTTCCAACATTAATGTACATTAGGTTTTTCTACATCTAAAAATTAAGTCAAGTAGTGAGAATCAAAATGAGAATTTCCTATTGACATAGGACTTTAGGGTTGATCAAATAGACCAGAATTGGTTAACATGGTACATTGCTAATTTTGGGGTATTACAATATCCGACTGACTTGCAAGTAGAGTTATTGAGAGAAGCAAGAATTGAGGTTATATTGTCATAAAATAAGAGTATGATAATTCCTAACATGGATGTAAAGCAAAAACACATTATTCATGCAAAGATATTAATCCATGATAACAACTTTTCTATTATTAATCATATGATGGAGTTATCATTTGAAGCTCAAATAACTTTGTATACTTCAAAAGTTTTGCAAGAAAATTGGGACAAAACCATGTCTCTAATTTTGAAATTACATAGTGATTTCTTCACACATTTTGCTATTACCTTGTAGATATGCATTTTTTTGCATTTGTCAAAAACAAAGCGGAAATGGAGAATATAGTATATACATATGTATAAAAGGGGAAAATATAGAATGTGAGGAATCAAAGTGGTACATATAGTTATTCAATAGGAATCTATGCATACAATAGAGCTACAAAAACAAGTTTGAAAAAATTTAAAAAAGCTAGTGTCAATTGAGTATTTGTATAGTAGTCAAAATTGAGCTATAGACCCAAGTATATTGATAGGGGAATTTTTTGACTTATCATTTTGAGTATTCATATTTTTGATATGATAAGTACTTTTTTCACTAATTTCAAAGGGGGGCATTGTTGACCTTTTGGTCAGACTATTTATCAATCAGTTCCAAAACACTTAATCTTTTGGTTGGTTACATTGTTATCGAGCACCATAGAGTTAACCTTGCAGATAGTGTCAACCAAGCCAAAATGAAATGTTAACTAAGAAAGAGATTAATACAATGTCAACTAAGCTAGCCACATTAACCAAGCAGAAGGAATTGTAGTGTTGACCAAAATTCAATTCTAGCCAATTTTTTGTAGTGTCAACCAAGCTCTACAATTTTTACTAAGTCATCAGTGTTAACTGAGTTCACACCTACTCCTAAGTGATCAATGTGGATCATGCACCAGTATCAATTGAGTGCTAGATTTTATAGTTTACTATGTTTCTAAGTGCTAGAATATCACCTGTGTGGACTCGGTTAACTAGTCAAGAGAAGATAACAAGGTGAACTAGTCAAGTTATTAAGTAAAGAGGAGTAAGTATGATTGAATTGCAATGGGAACTTGATCAATTAGTATTTGAAAAGATAATGTGTTGTTTGATCATTGTATAAACTGAAGAAGAAATATTAGTTAAAGTGTAAAAGATATGTGAGTAAAATACTAAGCTTAAATGAGTGACAATTCACCAAGTCAATGACAAAGTTGAAGTAAAAGATTAAGTAACTTACATAATAGCCAAGAAAAGCAATAATAGATGAGTGATGGTAATGGTCGAGCAAGATGAAGGAAAAACTATAGTATCAACCAAGTCTAGAGAAGGAAGAGTGAGCCAGTGTAATCTGAATGAGAGATATCTATTGGAATAATTGGGAGGTGGGGGTGGGGCGGGGGGGGGGCGGTGAATTAGGAACCAATAAAAATTTAACTTCAATTCACCAATTAATCATTTACAAGCGAATCTAGTCTAATTACATGCTTGAAAGACTATAAGTAATCAAATATTCATAACAGTTAACACAATATTTGGTAACACAAAAACCTTCCAAATAGAAAGTAAAACTGGGGTGGGGATGATTTCCATAAGCTTTATTACTACAATGTAAAGTTGGCCTATTAAGGATTACAAATGATCACTTATGGTGATCTTCCTTGTTAGGAGAAATAAGGACTATTAGTTCCACCTTGTGAAAGGATTTATACAATACAATGAAGTATGTATAGTTTCATTAGAATATTTTTCATAAGACTTGTAAGTCCGCCTAGTTAGAGGATTTGACTCATGTACCTATTAGGATGAACTAGTAGCTAATCTATGCTCTGCAACTCGGTTTGTTGAATGGGATTCCTTTGATGTAGAAAGATCACCTTAATGTGATGGACAAGAATCTTCTTTTCTTTATACTCCTTGTAGCCTTTAAACTCACATTTTCTTCATATTTCATACTCATTTGGATATGACAAGATATATCAAATTTATATCAATCCAATTAATTATCTTATGAAGTTAGCTACAATATCATAATAAACAATCTTCACTAAGTCGACTCTATGTTGACACTCGAATCTAAAAGTCCACATAGGTGATATTCTAGCACTTAGAAACATAGTAAACTACAAACTCTAGCACTCAATTAAAACTAGTGCATGATCCACATTGATAACTTAGGATTGGGTGTGAACTTGATTAACATTGATGACTTAGTAAACATTGTAGAGCTCAGTTGACACTACAACAAACTGGGTAGAATTGAAGTTTGGTCAACACTACTATTCCTTATGGTTGGTTAATGTGGTTAGCTTAGTTGACATTTTATTCATCTCTTTCTTAGTTAACATCTCATTTTGGCTTGGTTGACACTATCTTCAAGGTTAACTCTATGGTGCTCGATAACAATGTAACCAACCAAATGATTAACTATTTTGGAATTGACTGATAAATAGTCTGACCATAAGGTCAACAATGTCCCCCTTTGAAATTAGTGAAAAAATACTTATCATATCAAAAATATGAATACTCAAAATGATAAGTCAAAAAATCCCCCTATCAATATACTTGGGTTTGTAGCTCAATTTTGACTACTGTACAAATACTCAGTTGACACTAACTCTATTTTGATTTTTCAAAAAAAATTTTATAGCTCTATTGTATGCATAGATTTGTGTTGAATAACCATATCTCCCCCTTTTATTCCTCACATTCAAAAGTAATCATTTGTAATCCTTAATAGGCTAGCTTTATACTGTAGTAATAAAGCTTGTGGATATCATCCCCACCCCAGTTTTACTTTCTATTTGGAAGGTTTTTCGGTTACCAAATATTGTGTTAAGTATTATGAATATTTGATTACTTTTAGTCTTTCAAGCACTCAATTAGACTAGATTAGATTGTAAATGATTGATTGGTGAATTGAAGTTAAATTTTTATTGGTTCCTAATTCAACCCCCCCCCCCCCCCCCCCCCCCCCCCCCTCTCCCAACCTCCCAATCACCTATAATTCTCTACATTTCCAATAGATATCTCTCACTCAGATTACATTGGCTCACTCTTCCTTCTCTACACTTGGTTGATACTATAGTTTTTCCTTCATCTTGTTCGGCCATTACCATCACTCATCTATTATTTTTTTTCTTGGCTATTATGTAAGTTACTTAATCTTCCACTTCAACTTTGTCATTAACTTAGTGAATTGTCACTCATTAAAGCTTAGTGTTTTACTCACATATCTTTTACACTTTAACTAATCTTTCTTCTTCACTTTATACAATGATCAACAACACATGATCTTGTCAAATACTAATTGATCAAGTGCCCATTGCAATTCAATCATACTAATTCCTCTTTACTCAATAACTTGACTAGTTCACCTTGTTATCTTCTCTTTTCATATATTCTTCATCAATCATCTGATATGGTACTCTACATTGTTAGAAATTGTCTTACTTCTAAGGTTTAACATCAATAACAAAATAAAAATTGTTCCAATTTTAGTTTCCAACACAAACATCTTTTATAATTTTTTGAATAAGAACAATATTCAACATTATCTACATCTAAAGTACCAAGCATACCCTTAGTTATAGTGGACAAATCCTTGTACTATAATAGAATTTTAGTTTGCAAAAATCCATCACATGTGGCATTTATGTCACCAGACTAAATAATTATGGTCTCAGATATGTTAGCTTTGTCTAGATTATTTCCGTCAAATTTTGAGTTAGGACTCTCAATCCCTGGACTACCAAGGCTAATAATATTGCATATCTCTTTACATGGAATCTAACTTTCTTCAAGATCTTTTAAACTAGAATTTTCTTTTAAATGAGGAATTCAAACATTCTTAGGGGGATAAGATTCCATCCTAACATCTTTTATATTAAATGATCGATCTAAATCTAAAAGTTGAAGATCTCATGAATAGGATAAGAAAAGAAGCTATTGCCTTAAATTAGGAGTCCTAACCTTCTTAGGGGCCTAAGATTCCATCCTAACATATTTTAAAGTAAAGGATGAATGTAAATCTAAAAGTTGACAATCTCATGAATAGGATAAGAAAATAATCTATTGCCTTAAATGAATTATCTCTAAAACATGATCCATTTGATTTCTCGGATGCCTATCATTTGGCATGAACTTGTACAATATTTACTCAATAGCATCATTTTGCACATACAACTATTTTTCTAGTTCTACAATTTTTCTTCTTGATTTTGAAACTTTAGTACCAAAATATGATAATAGATAACTAGTAATTTGTTGCCCTATCTATTAGAGGAAATCAAATATTTCTACACTAAAGAATAAAATTGGACACAAATACTTTGAACACAAAATCCTAATTTGTGTAGACATACCTACCTTTTTACTATAAACTATCATTTCATAACATATTCAATGTGTAAGAAAAGAATCACCATAGATATGTTTTCTTGGTGTCAAAAGAGTGTGTTAAAAAAAAGCTAAGACAAATAAAGGATTATTTGGATTGCATGCAACATGATCATCTAATGGACATGAATAGGCTTAGGCATGTTTATTATCAATGATCATAGAATAGTCTATCTCTATATAGTATATTATGGTATGGTTAGTACTATTACTTTTATTACCTCTACTACTGACTAACCTGGCCTCATGTTACTCCTACTAGCCACTAGTGTGATTGTATGTAGGAAACTTGTACTACACTATGTATACAAGAACTTTACTTTTTTATTTTCCCTTTCTTCTTTCTCCACTAAAAAGGATCACTATAGAGAAATAGATCACAAGTTCACAACAAGAGACAATATGAATATTCACTTTTGAATCCTAAGTGAATGAATGAATGTGAAAACTATGTGGGGGCATAAGTTATAACACAATAAACCAAAATATAATGACTTCTAGTTTCCCTTCCATTCCCCCAACTCAAAAAAATCTTCCATTGTGCAGCCCTTTGGTTTCTCTTTATCATTGATTTGTGTGTATGAAAAGAGGAGAGAGAGTGAAGAGCATGTAGTGAGAACACCACATCAAATCCATGCACAACAAAAAACTATAGGCTAGGGAAAATGTATATGTTTTTTTTTGTATGTATAAGTGTGCATGTACATTCTTACATGGTGTGTGGCTCAGGGTTAGCTAATATAGTTAATGAATATATGAATGTGAATATGAGAATGATGTATATAATTATCACTAAAGGAAGGGGGAGGTTTTGATTTTATGGGGTGGGCCTATTAAAAGCTCCTCCTATGATGTATCTCAAAATCCCAAGAGAGAGAGAGAATGTATGTGTACATAAACACATGTGTTATTAATAATGGTAGAAATTAAGTAAATGCAAATTAGTTCATAAGGGAATATAAAGGAGTTTGTGAACTTGCAGCCAAGATTAATAAAGAATCATTTGGATTACCTATTGCATAATCATATAACAAGCATGAACAAGCCTAGGAATATTTATTATTTATGATCATAGTATAATTTATCTTTGCATAGTATAGTATGGTATAATTAGTACTATTACTATTACTACCACTACTACTCACTCACCTAGCCCCTTGCTTCTCCTACTAGCCACTAATTTGGTTGTATGTAAGTCACTTGTATTACACTATGTATACAAGACCTTTCCTTTTCATTTTCCCTTTCTTCCTTCTCCACTAAAATATATCACTACAAAGACGTAGATCACAAAGGCACAACAAGAGAAAAAATGAACATATGATGGGAAAGAACAAGCCTAGGCATATTTATTATTTATGATTCTGGTATAGTTTATCTCTATATAGTATGCTATAGTTAGTACTACTACTACTATTACTAGGACTATTTGGATTGTTTGTTGTGTAATCATCTAATGGGCATAAATAGTCCAGGGCCTAATTATTAATTATGATCATGATCTTCTAGTAGAAAATCCACATTAAACACTAATAGGTTTTTTTTTAAAATTGTGCCTTATCATTGTAATATCAAAACCTTAATTGGATTTGGAATAGTCTGTTTGATGGTGATGTTGTATAACCAACAATGTCAATCGTAGAATTTCATCAAGACACTTTGATGGCATGTTGTCATTTATACAATGAAGTCATCAAAACTAGTGTGGCAAGGCCAAGTCTTCCAATAATAGATACCAGGAAACATTTTTAAGTGTAGTGATGATAAGCTATCACAATATTAATAGTGCATCATACATTATACACATCCTGCCCATGATTTGTGATGAATTCAACTATCAAACTTGTGATAGATTTTGGTGTCAAAAATTGCAATAGAATGCATTTAATGCCTCTCTTTTTTGGGTGTGTGATAGTATGGCATCACAACATTAACATTTTTCCATCGAAAAAGAGCCTAAAATGTAGTAGTGAGAACAAAAGAAAAGATTAATTCAAGCATGACAAATAATGAAATTTAATCATATTTGAGAAGCATTAAGGATAAGGACAAAGTTTGATATGAGATTAACGGTTGTAATAATTCAAAGATGATTGTATGGAGAAGATTTTCTATTTTTAAAATGAGCACAAACTTTGAGGTGAACCAATATTGACCTAATGACTAGATGAATTGAATCTAAGATCTACAATTGTAATTAAGTGACAAAATGTGGAAGGATTTGGAAGGAAAATTTTAACTATTTAAGGAGATGAATGAGACCATTTTTGTCTATGATTGTTTACTAATATTTCTAAAAAAGTGTGAACTATTGAAGGAGAAAGAACAAAAAGGTGAACCGAGCAGAATAGGGGAAGAAAGTTCAAGAAAAGGAATTGCAAGTTGAAAAAGAAATAACATGAATTGGCCAAAAAGAAATTAGAAGGTAGAAACTAAACAAAGAAGAGATTTAAACAAGAAAGGTAGTGCTAAACCTTGTAGATCATTTGATTGTTACTTTCTTACCATTGCAATAGACAAAATATCTTAATAAGTGTGTTGGCAATATGTCCAATCAAGGTAAGTTATGGTTGTCATTTATGGCAACTTATTTGTTTTGCAAATTAGCCTCATTTAGTTGCAGAATAAAATTGTCTAAGTATCAAATAGTGTTACAATAGTAGGACACTTTTGATCATAACAAAATATTCCCTTGGAATATTCTCTTACACGGTTGATCAAAGATGCATGATTTCATAATGATGACGTAAAATAGTGTGCATGTTTGTACAATCAACCGAGTTCAAGTTATAAAGGAATTAGCGATTCAATGATGACACATTGTAGAATAGAGCATATTAGCAAAATGTATTTAACAAATTGATTTATTGTTTTGAGTTATAATTTCTTGTTGAAATGACTCTAATAATGTTATATGAGTTGACTAAGGAAGAATTTACCAAAATATTTTGTATAATTAAAGAACTTTATTTTCAAAGTTAAAAGATAAAGAAAGTGTGAAAAAGGTGGATGATGATTTAGTAATCAGTAAATCCGAAGTTGATATGATCTTCTGAAATGCAAATAATAAGTGAATGTGATACTTTGCTATATGATGTGAACATATGATGTAGATTAATATGTGCACAATTGCTCTTGTGTGACAAATCATCAATTAGAATATTTATGAAGTACAACAAATAATTTAGTATTGTATTTATACTTATTTCTTAAAGAACTTATTGTATATTTGCATGTCAAGGTAGTGGGCTCTTCTTGCACACATTTGTATATGATCCACCAACTCCTAATATGGTTGAGACTTCTAACAAGGCCTAGTCTCCTAAAAAGGACTTGAGACACTATACATACTACATAGACTCCTAACATGGTCAATATACTTCATCAGATTCTCTATATAGTGAATCATCTAGTGGGTTCCATCCCAACTAGGGTTTTCCCTTGGCCAAGGTTTCCCTAGTTAACAAAATATGGTGTTATGATCTCTCTTTGTGTATGGTTGTTTACACTATTCAGCATTATTGGCTTAGTTTCATATGCACATAATAAAGTAATTTTATTTTTTTAAGGAAAAAGTGGCAAGCCACTATAATATTTATTAATCTAATTCAACAAGGTCAACTGGGAAAGAATCAGTGAAGAAAACCTAGCATTGTCCCTAATGATTACATAAAATTGTATATTTTGAGCAAATAATTACATAAGGTTATCACCCTTTAGAATGCCAAAATCTAAAGATAATCTACTCTAAACTTCTGCAAAATACAGATACAAAAAAAATTGGCATAAAGTACCTAGAAATAGAGCTGCAAAAAAACAAGGAACATAGCCTTTCAATTCTTCGTAGAAAAAAATATGAGCACGAACAGAGGATCCAAAACCAAAATCAATGAGAGGAATTATATAGCCAAGTTACACTGTTGAACTGTCTACAAGCCAATCTAGGTCAGAATTGACCACCCCAATTGAATCCCAAAAACTCTGCTCAATTGGATGCAGATTTACTATTGGTGTATTTGACTATATAGAATTTGAAATATTAGGATTCTTTTGCAATTCAATCATGGATAGGCCTACTAACATAATTCTATCCACAATATTCATACCCATTAAGCATGGATCAAGAGGCAAATCATGTTTCAGATAAATGATACTGCAAGTATGTATGGCTTTCTTCATAGCCTCAAAAATAACATAATATTCATGTTTTTGCAAAAGTTGAAAATGTGAGAACAGACCCCCTACTAAAGCCATACCATTCCATAGATCATGCTTCTTCATAGCCGTATCCAATTTATTGTCCACGAGGAAATTTGGCAGAATTACCTTGTAGGCTAAAACTTGAAGCATCTCCGAAGATTGCAAAAGATCCATGGCATTGGATAGGAAAATACAAATGACCTAGGAAGGATAAAGAAAAACAAGTAGTGAAGGACAAAGAAGCTCATCACCAATGATGTGTCGAATAGCTATTCTAACTGAGTGAGAATGTAATATAAACATTTGGTTTAACACCTCATTCATAATGTGCCTAGGTAACACAGCTTCATCTGATACCGACATCAACCAAATACAAAATTTTTTTTCATAACAAGATGATTTTGTTGATGACACATTTCACAAGCCAATTATATATCCCACCCAGAATTCATCTTGAGACACAATCATAGCTCCTTAGACTCATTTTACCAAATTAAGCATTTGCAGGATGTTTGCAAAAATATGCAAGGAACTTAAATAGATAATTATAACACAACATGTCATTTGCCATGTAGATTCTCACCAATTTCATCCTTATCCATCTTGGAAAGAGGACTAACAACATAACTCCTTAATGGCTCATATTTGTTCGCATGAGGGAATCCAGCAACATGACATCAAAGCTGGGTATCTTCAAGGAATAAAAAGATTTGGATCATGCTAATTGTACTTTAGAAATTGAGTCATTATAAATGCTCTGAAGAAAAGCATGCAGCATTAAATACACTTTCATACAACACCAACTTTAAATATAGGATAACTCGACACTTCACCCATCTAACTAATAACTCAGCATCTAAGAATCGCTTAATATGCACTCAAAAGAAAATAGAGTAACTCAGTATCAATTACCCTTATGCCGACTCGGCACCTGAAAATTTCCTATTCATTTGTTGATACTGAAAAACTTGGCACCTAATGCTAAAAGAACTTAGAAATTGCATTCTGAGAAATTCGGCACCCAAACTCGCCATCTATTGCCTAAAGAGCTTGGCCTACTAAACATTAGCTTGGTACCTAAAGGATAACACAAAAAGATGCATCAGTAGAAACCTAAATAGCTTAGCACTTACAACATGTGTAGCTCGACACCTGTTGCCTAATGGCTCAACTCAGCATCTGTTGTCGGAAGAACTCAGCTTACTGAACACTAGCTTAGCACCTGAAGGATAGCACAAAGAGACTCATCAGTAGAAACTTGAATAGCTTGGCACTTATAATAGGCATAGATTAGCACCTATTTCCTGATGGCTCAACTTGGCATCTGTTTCCTGAAGAACTCGACCTACTGAACACTAGCTCGACACCTGAAGGATAACACAGAAAGACTCGTCAGTAGAAACCTGAACAAATCGTCACTTATGGTTGGCTCAGCTCGGCACCTATAGCCTGAAGAATATGGCCAGAAAAACTTAGCTTTAATAAAATTTACTCACCATCTTAACAACTATTTCAACTCGGCACTTGAAATTTACCAACTGAACACTAGCTCGGCACTTGAAAAAGAACACTGAGAAACTCGGCAACTAAAACCTGAATAGCTTGGCACTTGAAGCATATTTACTCAACATCTTAGCTTAATTCGCTCACCTCAAACAAGACAACTATTATATGCTTCTATGTCATCATGAATAAGATTTTTTAAAACCTTATGTTGCTCAATAAAAGGTAGAGAGTGAAAAGTAGAAACATTAACCCCATCACAACCCAAATTTGATAAATAGTCTGCAACTTTATTCCCTTCTCGATAAATATGCAAAAAGAAAACATCTGAACACTCATTAAGGAGTCACAAAATTTGATTAAAAACATATTTAAGTTTCCAAGAGATGATGCGCCTATGAAAACAACCATCAATAATAACTGAAGAATCCCCTTCTATATGTAGCCTATTAAAATAGCCTTATTTAGCTAATAAAAGTCCAGCCAACAATGCATGAGCCTCAACAATGTTATTTGTGCCAATAAGAAAAGGAGATACTATGATTGCTACTACCTCTCCAAAAGAGTTTCTAATACATACCCCAAAACCCGAAGGACATGGATTTCCTCTAGATGCTCCATCAAAATTCAGCTTCCAAAAACCAAATGAAGGGGGTCTCCAAGTGTTCTTCTGAAGAACAATATGAGCTAGTGAAGGACTTATTTTCCACCCATTAGGAATAAATAATAGTTTCCATTCTTGCACAAATTGGGGGTCCCAATGTGTCACAATCAAATTAAACTTAATCATTTTCAAGCTGAAATTAGTCACTTCCGAAATAGATCTTTCAATACCCTTCAAAAAAATTTCTAATGGAATGGATTCCTTTCTAAAAATGTGCTTATTTCTTTCCCACCAAATAGCCCAAACTACTAGGGCTGGAATACATTTCCAAAGATTTACGAACAATTCTTTTTGATAAAGAAGTGGCCAGGCTTGAAAAAGATCCCAGAGATTGTTTGGCAAGGGAGTACAAAACTTAAGCTTGCTCAAAATAAAACACCAGCAGTGATAAGAAAATGAACATGTAACAAAAAAATGATCCACAAATTCATCTTGTTCCACACAGAAAACACATTTAAACGGCTTCACAATTTGTAATTTATGTAGTCTGTCACTAGTTAAAATCCTATGTTTTAACACCAGCCATGAGAAACAACCTGCTTTACCAAATTCCAACAAAAAGAAAAAGCTCTAGATGTAGGTTTAATTAAATCATTCTGTATTAAAATTTTGTACCCCTCTTTCACTGAATAGTCACTGTCCTTAGCTGGAGCCCAAAAAATCTGATCTTGGACATCAAAGAATTAGACTATTCTAGAGCTTAGAATAGATTGAAATTGATTAATTTCTTGAAATGAAAGGGGCAGTAAATTTGGGTCTTTCCAAATTATTTTTTTTGAAAATTCAAAAACAAATTTGACATATTGATTCAACTGGGTTCCCCAATGGGTTTCAGCAACTTGAATAATGTTCAAAGAAATCCCACTTTTAGAAAGGGGAATTTGACCATTCCAGGAATCATTCCAAAAATTAATACTAAGTCCATTATTGACTTCCCAAGAAATATAATCAACTATGATTTTGTGTGAAGCTATCATGAAGTCCCAAACAATGAAACCTTTTGGGGGGTTAGAAATCGATAAGACTCTAGCGGGATCATTGTTATCTAGGTATTTTTGCTACATAATCTTGCACCACATGGACTGAAACTTAGAATGCATGTGCCAAATAAATTTCCCACCAAAAGCCTCATTTCTGAAAGAAAGGTTGTGGATTCTTGCCCCGCCAACATTAGGAGTGTGTGACATATCTTGCAGAGAAATAAGAGGAGTCTTTCGAGAATCATCCATGTTACCCGATCAGAGGAAACCTATGATCAATTTTTGAATTGTAACTAGTACTTTAGGTGGGATCTTTAGGATAGCAATAAAATAGTTAGGGATAGAAACTAAAACTGATTTAATCAACAAAATTATGCCCACTAATGACAACCATCTAACTTTCCAAGAAGCAATTCAACTTTGAATACACTGAATAACTAAAGACCAACACAAAGATTTATTTGATCTCATGAAAAAAGTAATACCCAAATAGACTGAGGGTAAGAAATCTTCTAAGAAACCCAAGACCTTTTTAACTTTATCATAAACCAATTTGGCAGTATTGAAAAAGTAGATCTTGGATTTTTGAGCATTGACAATCTGATGAGACACTACTGAACAAAGATCAAGTGTATAAAGAATCTGGCGAGCTTCCTGTACATTTGAAAAACCAAACAAAAGAGTATCATCTGCAAAAAGAGAATGTGTGATGGATATATTTGTACCTGAAATGAGAGCTCCTTTCCATTTATTGAGCAAGTGTTGATGTGAGATGGCCCTACTAAAAGCTTCAGCCATAATGATAAAAAAAAATCGAGATAAAGGATCCCCTTGTTGAATCCCTTGTGTAGAAGGAAAAAAACCCTTAGGCTTCCCATTAATGAGCAATG
Source organism: Cupressus sempervirens (assembly GCA_028749045.1). Lineage (NCBI taxonomy): Eukaryota > Viridiplantae > Streptophyta > Pinopsida > Cupressales > Cupressaceae > Cupressus > Cupressus sempervirens. The sequence continues at coordinate 819,003,090 of CM053792.1, read as the reverse complement.
AAAACCAAGCCCCCAAAATACAAGCCTTAATCCATTTACACCAACTTTTTGAAAAACCCATTTTATCAAGAACTTGTAGTAAGAATTTCCAACAAACTCTATCATATGCTTTCATCATGTCCAGTTTGATGACAAAATTTGAAGTCTTGTTTGAATTAATAGAATGGAGAACTTTATAAGCCACAAGATCCCCTTCCATGGTTTCCCTACCCAGGACAAATCCACCTTGCTCTGGGGAAATAATACAAGGAATAAGATGTTGAATCCTAAGATATATGGCTTTGGTAATAATCTTATAGGATAAATTGCATAAAGATATTGCTCTAAAATCAACAAAAGTTTGGGGATCCCTCAATTTTGGAATGATACAAATATTTGTAGTGTTAAAATATTTCAGCATGGATTTAGACCTTCTAGATTCTTCCACAGCCCCCCATAAATCCCAACCAATTATATTCCAGCAACTTTGATAAAACAATGTAGAAAAACCATCTAGCCCAGGAGCTTTGTCAGGCAAAAAAGAAAAGACAACTTTACAAATTTCCTAAATAGTAAAGGGAGCCAACAGAATATCATTATCCTATTTTGTAACCAATTTTGGAATGGAATCAAGGAGTTCATCAACTTTTGATGCAGTAGGAGAAGGGAAAACATTAGGAGCAAGAAGATTCTTGAAAAAATTGACACCTTCATTTCTGATAAGATTTTCATTAGTCAGAAGGGTACCAAAGGCATCTTTGATATGAAAAATTGTACTATTAGTTCTTTTTTGCTTGGCTGAGTTGTGAAAATACTTAATATTTCTATCCCCATCTTGAAGCCATAATTCTTGAGATTTTTGTCTCCAGTACATCTCTTCTCTAGAACACAATTCCTCCCATTGTTCCTACAAATCTTTTTGAGAAGAATATGTTTCTTCATTCATGCCCTCTTGGATGATCTTCTTATATACTTCTTCAAGTTGATCTTTGACTATGACCTTTTGATGAAACACATTTTTGAAAACTTTTTGGTTCCAAATTCGAATTTGAGACTTGATATATTTCAATTTCATTGCAAATTGATGCATTTTCTGACCTTCTAATGGAACTTCGTTCCACCATTATTGAATATTGTGTAAAAAACTTGGATGTCTTAGCCACATGCTTTCAAATTTGAAAGAAGAATGAAAGCATTGGTCAATACAATTGTTATTGCAATTGAGATTTAACAAAATAGGAAAATGATCAGAACCTAGCAAGGTAATGATTTTTGAAGAAATGTTTGAATAGCTCATCTTCCGATCTTTAGAAAGAAGAAATCTGTCTAGAGGAGCAGCAATATTTGCAAATCTAGATCTCTTATTAGACCAGGTAAATACTCCATTATTTGGGTGAACATCCATCAGATTGTTATTATCCACGAAAGCATTAAAATCTTGTAGAGTTTTAGATGGGGAGATAATTCCACCAATTTTTTCTAATTGATCTAAAAGAGCATTGAAATCACCTCCAATAACTACTAGCTATTGATCTTGCAGTTGAAGAGAATATGTGATAGACTCCCATAAACAAGCTTTATACATTAATCAGGATAAAAAAAAATATCAAATGCAGTTATATGAATTAGCTGCCAATTAATTTCTTGGCAAAGGAGCTGAGAGTTAATTGTGAGAGGATTCCAAAAAATTGCTAAACCTCTAGAAGCACCCACACCATGCATATGATATGCTTTCCATTTTTTCCAAGATGCAATGATTTTATCAAACTTATTTTGGGTCAATTGGTATCAAAGCTTGGTTATTCAAAAGAGGCTTAATAGCTTGAATAAGAACCCTATAGATATGGAACAACTGAAGAAAAATCTTCAAGAAGAACTTGAACAAATTGATCTTCTTGTTGAGGAAAGAGATGGCCTTAAAGATAGATACAAGGATGCAAAAGCCTACATTGGTGAATTGAAGGACAAAATAGATGACCTAAAATAGAAAGGACCTACTAATCAAACTAGTAATGATGATATTGAAGATCTAAAGAAAGAAAATGAGATACTAAAACATGAGTTAAAGATAATTGAACTTAAGTTGAGTCTTAAGAAAAATGGAGGAAAGATTGACTCTAAAATAAAAGCTGAAAATGCAGATCTAAGATCCTAGTTAAGTAAGGTAACATCAAAACTAGAATCTATTAAGTTAGAACATTCAAAATTAGAGAAATACAACACCATTGTGAAAAGTGAGTTAGTACAAACCAAGCAGCAACTTGAGAAATTATATACCAGCAATGATAAAATTGAAGAACAAATATGTGCGCAATGACCCACTTATGATAAGACTGGACTAGATTGTTTCTTGGTCAATTGACTAAGAAACCTATTGAAACAAAAGAACCTATTACTCCTGAAGTCAATAAAGACCTAAGCAAGATAGATGATACATCTAAAGATAGAGTGAATTTTTCTCACTCTCAGAAAGTAAAAGAATCTAATCAAGATATGAATAACAAAAGAAAGGAATCTTTTTCCTGGTGTGATTAACCTGAAGAAACTTAAGTCAATTGTGAAGGTAAGTCTTTTAAACCTATATCAAAATTTTATTGTCATAATTGTCATGGAATGGTCATTATGTAGTAGATTGTAAGAAACCTAAATTTGATAATGATAATACAAATAGTATGATGCATAGGAACACTAACCATGCAGGAAACAGAAGAAGATCTCACAGTAATGAAAGTTGATAAAGAAGATAGTTTTTTTGCTATAGATGCAACAATCTTGGACACATTGCAAGGAATTATAGAACACCTAATGACAAGCTAAATGAAAAAAAAAGAGATGTGCATATATGTTAGTTATGTAACAACTTTGCACAAGCAATAAGATTTTGCAGAATGGACAGAAGAGACCTAAAAAAGAATTAGAATTACAAAAGGAAAAATAGAAGAAATGAAGTCAAAGAGTATACAAATGAATTAAAGGAATCTTTTGTAGAGGCAAAGGAACTAGAAATTTCTTGTGTAGTTCTAAAAGATGTACCTAACAAGACAATGAAGTCACTTATTGCCTATGACTCTTCTCACCACAATTGAGTGTTCTCGATGGAATAAAGTATCAATTTTTGATAACTAATGCTAGAGGAAGTATCAAGGGTTGTGCACTTGACAATATGTAGTAGATGTTGGAATGTTCAGAATGGGAAGAGTACTTCTGAGGCAGGGGGGGTGGGGAGGGTGAATCAGAAGTACCACACTTTTCTTCCTTTTTCAATCCTTTTAAACATATAACTAAAAAACAATTTGCATGCATGTAAACATATAAAAAAACATGAAATGAAAGCATGCATCAACACATAACACCAGAATTGATAACCCATAAACCCTCCAATAATAAGAACGCAAAACTATTGTGGGGATGACACCCACAAAAATCACTGTAGCAATCAATATTCAACCACTTCTAATGGCCTGCCCTATTAAAGGCTTTACACTATGTCAATAGTGACCTGGTTAGAGGATTTACAAACACTTACATGAAGTGTCACCCTATTAAATGATTTACAATAGGTTGTTAAACCCACCTAATACATAAGATTTTCAAGGCCTTCTCCAAAGGTTCTCCTACCTAGCTGTTAAGCTAACCTATCAACATAGGATTTCAACCTCTAATACAATTGTGAGAAAGTATTATAACATTTGACCTAATTGAACACAATCTTAAATTGTTGGATTTAGGTACTAGATCTACTCTTCTCATTCTAATCCTTGCTTGATCTAATCTCTGTATGTGTTCCTTGTCCCTTGTGCTATTTTGATCAACTGGATATGAAATTATTTCTCTATTCCTCTAAGTCTTTACTTCTTCACACTAAAATTTCACTATAATCTCCCCATATACTATTCTCATCCACATATGCAATGAGTTCTTGACCTCCTTTTAAAAAATGTGAAGACTTAGGGTTAGGTATGGATCTACAATCCATATGGAATCTCAAATTCCCACTCATACCTTGGATTTTTCTCATTGGTTGCATGCCTTCTCCATTTTTCTGATTGATTGCATGCAGATTGCATAAGGAATGTAAATGATTTTTCCTAATCCTTTTTGTCCTTCAAAATCTCTCTAAGTCAGCTCCAAAAATAGTTTACATCTTAGTTTGCATGATGGCACAAACTCTTATGCTGATCCTGAGTTACTCGGCAGTCATTACATTACTGATGCTTGGCATGAACTGATTCTTGAATTTCTCGGCATCTATTACTTTCTTGGTTTTCTCGACACCTATTAAACACTATATTTCTTGGTAAATGTATGTTTTGTATTGCTCGGCACATGTATGTTTTGTATTTCTCAGCACATGTATGTTTTGTATTGCTCGACACATATATGTTCTGTATTGCTTGACACATGAACTTTTCCAAATTACCTGGCACATACTACATTCTGGCTTGCTCAACACCAGCTGTGGCTTGGCACCTATTGAAATTCTAGGTCAACATATAGTGTGTACTTGGCGTATATAGTGAAAATGGTTAAGTTTGTTGACACTCAATTTTCAAGACTATTCTTTTGACCAAAAATCTCCCCCTTTGACATGAGTGTCAAAAACACTTAACTAAGCATTTATGAGCTTAACCTTATTTAGTACATCCTTTATTCTCTTAGAATTCATTCAAAATTTCAAAAATATTGTAATTAACAATATACCTTATGACTCCCCTTGAGTTGATTATGCCTTCTCCATTCTTAAGACTAAAATTATGTGCTAATGTGTCTGATCCTCTCTATGATTTGTCTTATTTCTACATTTTGAGCCTATGTGATGTATCTAGTCTATGTGAGGTTCAAAATTTTGCATCTCCCCTTTTTCCTTATTACTTGACTCCCCCTTTTTTGGCTATTGTAAAAACTTTAAACTCTATTCTCAAAATGAAAGAATGTAATCAAGAATGATTCAAAATTTGGTCTCCCATAGTATCTACATATATAAATATCTCCTCTTATACATATATCTCCTCCTTACTTTATCTCCCCCTTTTTGACACTGATGTCAAAGGGTTCTATGGAGCAATACCATGCTTAGCCAAAAAAGTGTTTTTTACCTCTAGGAGTATCTTCAGAGCTACATCCCAATATGCTAGTGCAATGTCCAATGACTTATGCTGGATGGAAATCTCTACTACTATATGTATAAGTTCATCTGAGGTAGAAAGAATTGAATCTTTCTTGAGGACAGTTTCTGCATACATTTTGTCCTTATGGAGTACCTCCAAGTGAGGGGTTATAGAGGACTAGACTTGCATCAACTTATCTTTTATATTAGCCTCCTTTGTTATTAATATAGCTAATTCTCTAAGTGTGAAACATTTGAGCAAAATGCTTCTCACTTTGAGCTGGATTAGTGGGGAGTTTTTTTTTTAGGAGGGGTAAACGCTTTGACCTAGAGCTATGAACCAGTGAGGCCACAAATAGGGAACCTCATCCCTGTGAGATTTGAACCCTGATGGCAAGGATAACAACTCAACAACTTAACCATCACAACATGCCATTATTGGCTGGATTAGTGGGGAGTTGCATACTAGAAATCTTTAGATTTCTCTCGAAGATCATTTTTTTTTTGCTAGTCTCCAATTTGAAATTGGAAAATTCACACAACTTGTTGTATAGGGAGAATATATTCCCAAGTACAATTTTTCCTCTATCCAATTTCTTAGCCAACTCAACTTGAGATAGTGCTATATCACCAAATATTTTCTCATTTACCTTTCCTTGGAACTTCCTTTCTAACCATTCTATTAATTTTACATTTGTATCATGTTCTTCATTTGTCACCTAGTCAACTATGTTAGATAGTTGCTCTACTATTGGCTTTGACTCATCAGGTGTCTACAAGTTGAAGGCATCTATAACGATGTCCTTTATCTCATTCAGTGCTTGCCAATATTTATATTCTTTCCTTAATACCTCTTGTCTTCTTCTTCTATCTAGTGCATTGTGTATTTCACTAATCTTCTCCTTAGTGAGGGTGCAAGATTCATAGTAAGGTATTGTGATTTCCTCATCAAGATCAAGAATTCCATAATGAAGTTTCCTAGCTACTTTTGTTGAGCTCGAGCCTGGTGTTCTAACTTGCAATGCTAGCATTTCAGTGCTATACTTTTGAAGAGATTGAGTGGGAGTACCTATTTTTGGTAATTCAACCAAAGTTTTTATTGCAAATTCCTCCTCATCTCTTGTCTCTTCCTTCTCTTTAGCTTGTTTCTCCTTATCACTACCAATGGTTGGGGGTGTGCTTGTAGGCTAATCTATTTTTCTTATTTCTACCTCTGTTGCTGCACTTGCCACTTGAAGTGCATTTACTATTGTTCTTGGTGGAGATGGTGGAGGAAAGAATAGGATTCCAGCAGTTTGAGTGGTTGAAGGTGGCTCTTGTGTTTGCATCTTGACTTCCTTTGATTTTGCTACTACCTTTTGCAATTCATCAACACTAACTAGTATTGGGCTTGTACATAATCAACTACTTGTGTTGATTGGTCAAGGATCTTTGCTAGATCCTCTATAGTTAATGGATTGATGTTTTGACCAGAAGTGTTAATAAAATCCTTAATCTTGATAATCTTTGTAGGTGTAATGGTAGCATGAGGAGCACTAGGAGGTGATAGTTGTGTGTCATGCACACTTTTTTCTTGTTGCTCATCTATACCCTTTTCTTCTTCTTTCTCCTCTTTATTATCCTCTTCATCTTTCTTCTCTTCCTCAACTTTCTTCTCTTCTTCCTTCTTTCATGTTTTTTTTATTTCCTTTACCTTGGCACTTGCTTCTGCCTTGGATTCCTCATCAAAAATAGCATCAATTTTCTTATAGATTATTTTCCATAACTATGTGGATTTTCTCACAACATTTTCAATTTTATTTTGCAAAATATTAAATGCCCTATGATTTGGAGTAAATCTACTAGTGTGCCTCTTGACTGCATTAGTTATTTGATGCTTAGTCAAATCAGGCAACAATCTAGCTAAAGTAGATTCCCTTATTTCCTTTTCCATTTGCAAGAAAAAATGTCATTTGTCTTCTACTATTTTATACAATTCTTTGGACATTGAGCCATCTATCTCTAAAGGTGTGTGCTTGTACTCGACCATCATAACATACAAAGATTCCTCTATTTTATTTTGCTCTTCCTTAGTGAGCTTATGAAAATCTAAATTCTTCAAATCTTTCAAGTCATCATTTCTAATCTTTGTACACAATTTATCAATTGAAGACATAGGTGGATGACTTACCACTTTGAATTGACTATTATCATCTATTTCTATCTTTTCTTTGTCTAAGTCAGGTTGAGCTATATATTTTCTTCTCTTCTTGGCTCCTCATTAGTCTTCCTGGTTTTTTTCTTCCTCTTCTCTACCTCTTCTTTGGCCTTTTACATTGTAGCTCTATTGTTGGCTATGCTAGTAGGCTTCTTTGGTGCAGGTTTTGCCACTTTCTTTGCTTTGGGTTGAGGAGTAGGTGGAGTTTTAGCCTTCCTCCTTGTGACTTTAGTTCTAATAGGTGCTTCCTCAACTTCTTTTTCCTCTACACCTTATTTCTTTTCCTCACCTAGACCTTGTGTCAGTTGTAGAGGCTCTTGTTTAGGCTCATTCTCTTCATTTTCATTGTCTTTCTCTTCTTCATCTGCTTCCTCTTCTTTTGTTGTGCCTACTTCTTCAACACCAAATTTCTTCTCGATCTTCTTGATCAATTTTTCCTTCTTTTTCACTATTTACGCTATCTTAAGGTCTGTCACCACCCTTGATTTGACAATGTCATAAGTTCCAAAATGTTTTGTAGTCTTGTCAACTTCCTCTACAAGTAGAGCTATTATTGCTAATAAGGCTTGATCAACATCAAGTTCATAACCTAGTGTCTTAAGCCATCTCACTCTAGGTATGACTGCTTGTATATAAGTGTAATAAATGTCCACAAGAAAGAAAATGTCCTTTTCATGTTGCTTAACCAGTGAGACTGGTATCCTCATCCTTTATTTCATGGACTTCTTGAAGTCCTCAAAATAGCTAGTCATTTGGCCATCAAATTCTCACCCATTTGCTCAATGAATCCATTTATTTTCTCAACAGTGGTCTTGTTCTAATCCCATTTCACCTTGCCTACTAAAGGGAATTCTTTCATAATATAGAAAAACATACAAACCAAAACTGAGAAAAATTTGCATTAAGCTCCCTTAGATTTCCTTATAGCTCCCACATTTTCATTCATCTGCTATAACATGAGCTCTGCAAGATCATATATATGATCTTTCTTCACCAATTTATAAGCTACATCCACTGCAATACATGGTACACTATTTAGTCTGCTTGACTAGTAGAATTTGTGGGATATGACTCTCACAGAAAAATCTAGTAGGGGTTCTATGGTTGGAATACCAGCAACCCTATGGATAGTTTTATTTGTAAACTGCACTGGCCCTGTCTCTAACCAAAAGGCTCCATCGTGGATTTAACTCAATACTACACGTATCCATTCTATTTTGAAAATAATAGGGAAAACTAGGGCTTTGGTCAGACCCTTCTTCTCAACTATGGAGACTTCTTCTTTAAGTTTTCCATTATCACATAATTTATCAAATGCATTAAAAATCTTGAAATCTCCTATGGCTCAAACTTTATAGTTATAACACTTTTGAACGTCTTGCACCATAACAACTTTATCAAGTATTATGGATAGGGCACTAGCAGGATCATTCTTATAAGCGACTTTAGGAATGGGCCTAAACTCAGGTTGTTTGACTTCATTACTGACTAGTTGAATTTCAAGACCTTCCTTTCCTTTGGTAGATTTTGACCTAGATGCCATCATTTTCCAAACTAGAGTTTAAAATTAAATAAGCTTCCAAACTCTGTGTAGCTTGGCACTTGACTGAAATACCTATGAATCGATGAAATCGAGTTGAATTACTCTTGAAATCACTACAAATCACTATTTGATTGTTGTAGAATCACCTCTTCACTTTGCTCAACTTTTCTTTGTGTTTGAATGATTCAAAAATGAATGATTTTCAACTTTATTTGGTTCAAAAACCTAGCATTTATTGCATTTTTGATTACAACTTTTCACTCAACTTCCAAAGACTTTATAAACTTGGCTTCCACTAAAGTTCATCTGCTCAGCATCTACTATCTTATTTCACTTGTCATCAACTAAACTTTTCAATTGCTTGATAGCCACTAATATGTCTTACATGGCATCCACTAGTCTGTTCAACTCAGTATATACTGGAGTTTCACTTGGCAACCAAAGGTAGCTTGGCATCATCTTCTAACTTCTACCTTGGCATCTTTTCTCATACATATTTCTTCTTTGCAGTACTTCTATGTTTTCTTGGGCTAATGTATGATATATCTTTATATGTATCAGCCCCATGTATCTATCTTGTGCTTAATTGGATAAGGTGTGATCACTTGACCTCTTGGGTGAAGTGATCTCTCCATTTGATGTGCTACATTCACATTTCTTCTTCCATGTCTTTTTCATTTGTTCTTTTATTTATTTAACATCAATCTTCTCTTTTCCTTTTGTTCACTTCAGTCTTTAGCACTTTTGACTTTGTAGGATACTTTTTTCTGATATGACCAATCTTCAAGCAACTAAACCATGAAGTTTAGTTTAGCCACCTACTGTAACTTTGCTTGAAATGTGTCCTTATGCAATTTTAAAGAATGTGTCCATACTCTTGACAATAGTGACAGCTATACCTGGTATTGTAATCCCAATTGTAGTGATGTGCATGATTGATTCCTCTTGCAGGTTGATTAGGCATCCACATAGGCTTTGATTTACTTTCAAATGCTCTATGTCCATACTTTTTTTAGTTGTAGCAATGACCCTCAAATCTTGGTGTCCTCATGGTCTTCATTATGCAATCTTGTGTTGAATGACCTTGCTTTTTGCACTTGTGACAAAAGTTTGCATTTGTAGGCTTATCATGCTAATGACTATTCTTGCTTTTGCACACATTAGAGGTGTGTCCCTTTTTACCATAGAAATGACAAGTAGGTTTAGTGTTCTTGCCTTTGTTTATTCTTTCTTCTATAGCCTTGGATGATTTTCCTTGTTCAGTGTTGATGTAGCTAAGTCCTGAAGTATCATTACTAGCCCTTGGTGATTTTAGCAATTGCTCAAAGTACTTGATGGCCTCATTGGGTTTGTTGTAACTTTCAACTATTTCCTTTTCTCTCTTCAATTCATTCTACAATTTTTCATTCTACATCTTCAAGGTGGCAATCTCAGTGTCCTTTATGTTTAGCTCATGATGAACATTCATCATCTGGCTTAAGGTGTCTAGCTGCATGTTTGAGATCTTTTCAAATTCAATTATCTTCTCTTCTAGCCTATTGATGAGATTTCTCTTGTCATCTTCTATCATGGCCTTGTCTTCAATAGCTCTTTTCTTTTGTTTAGTAACTTCACCTTTGCATTATGGCTTGTGATTCTTGTTCAAGCTTGAGTAATCTGATTCCTTCAGCTTGTGCTCTATTTTTCTCCATTAATTTTTCTATTGCTGCATCAAATTCCTTATAATCTCCATTGGAAAATACTTGTGTGGTATCAATCTCCTTGTAGTGTATGTCATTTTTAGTTATGGCTATCTCCTTCCTTCTTTTCAAGGATTTTCTCAGTTCCTCCCTAGCTTTCTCTACTTTGTGTAGAGCTAGTTTCACATCAATCACTTGATTGTCAATGATCTTCCCAAGTTTGAAGACTTCCATATTCTAACCTTTTTCTCCAAGCTATTAGGCTTCTCCTTGTGGGAACCAATGCTCTGATACCAATTGTTGAATGTTCAAAATGGGAAGAGTACTTCGGAGAGGGGGGGGGTGAATCAAAAGTACCACACTTTTCTTCCTTTTTCAATCCTTTTAAACATATAACTGAAAAATAACTTGCATGCATGTAAACATATAAAAAAACATGAACTGAAAGCATGCATCAACACATAACACCAAAATTGATAACCCAAAAACCCTCCAATAATAAGAAGGTAAAATTGGGGTGGGGATGACACCCACAAAAATCACTACAGCAATCAATATTCAACCAATTTTGATGGTCTACCCTGTGAAAGGTCTGCCCTGTTAAAGGCTTTACACTATGTCAATAGTGACCTAGTTAGAGGATTTACAAATTCTTACATGGAGTGTCACCCTATTAAATAATTTACAATAGGTTGTTAAACCCACCTAATACATAGGATTATCAAGACCTTCTCCAAAGATTCTCCTACCTAGCTGATAAGATAACCTATCAACATACGATTTCAACCTCTAATACAATTGTGAGAAAGTATTAAAACATTTGACCTGATTGAATGCAATCTTAAATTACTGGGTTTAGGTACTAGATCTACTCTTCTCATTCTAATCCTTGCTTGATCTGATCTCTGTATGTGTTCCTTGTTCCTTGTGTTGTTCTGATAATTGGATATGAAATTGTTGCTCTATTCCTCTAAGTCTTTTCTTCTTCACACTGAAATTTTGTTATAATCTCCCCATATACTATTCTCATCCACATATGCAATGATTTCTCAACCTCCTTTTAAATAATTTGAATACTTAGGGTTAGGTATGGATCTACGATCCATATTGAATCTCAAATTCCTACTCATACCTTGGATTTTTCTCATTGGTTGCATGCCTTCTCTATTTTTCTAATTGGTTGCATGTAGATTGCATAAGGAATGTAAATGATTTGTCCTTATCCTTTTTCTCATTCAAAATATCTCTAAGTCAGCTCCAAAAAATGGTTTACATCTTAGTTTGTGATGGCACAAACTCTTATGTTGATCCTGAGTTACTCGGTAGTCATTACATTATGGATGCTCGACATGAACTGGTTCTTGAATTGCTTAGCATCTATTACTTTCCTAGTTTTCTCAGCACCTATTAAACACTATACTACCATGCACATGTATGTTATGTATTGCTTAGCACATGTGTGTTTTGTATTTCTTGGCACATGTATGTTCTATATTGCTCAGCACCTATATATTCTATATTTCTTAACACATGAACTTTTTTGGATTACTCGGCACATACTACATTCTGGCTTGCTCAACACCAACTGTGGTTCAACACCTATTGAAATTCTGGCTTGGCATACATTGTGTACTCAGCATACATAGTGAAAATGGTTAACTGTGTTGACACTCAATTTTCAAGACTATTCTTTTGACCAACAGTAGACATTGAGAGAAGCCTACAGTGAAGTGTGCATTTCCTAATATGATCAGGATGAGGATACATAAAAGGATCAGACTCTCTATTACATGGAAATAGTATACTAAACTAGTGGAAAATATGCATTATTACACAATATAGATTGTAAAAGATTCAAAGGAGGCAAGCCAATTGCCTAGAGATAGTGTGAAAATGCCTAGAGATAGTGCATAGCTAGAAGAAGCTAGCCAGATACCTGAGGAGAGTGTGCAGACAAAGGAAGATACTCCTATAGCTTGCAATCCTCCTCATAGTTATGAACCAACAACTGCACCAAGCTCTTCTGTACACATCACTATTGGTAGTGACTCTATGCAAGTAGACAACACCAAAGTGATAGTTGCCAAAATAGAGGACCCATTCAAAGATTTTGGTGCCAGCATTGTTGGCAATATTGTGGATTGCAGTAGCTCTGATGAATAAGAGGATTAGGGAACTACATAGAAGATGGAGACCAGCACTGAAGCAAGCATCTCAAGTGTACCTTTGATAGTAGTAGTAGCAATAGGAATTTTCACTCCTCCTACCCAAACAGCAACAGTAGTAGCTCCAACTCAATCTAATGGAGAAGATGAAGTGAAGAATCTTATATCTTTCTTGAGCAAACTTCTTGAGAAGAAGAAATCATGCAAGTCAATTGAGAATACTTTAACTATAGTTTTAGATAAGATGGAAAAGGTAGTAAGCCTTATTGACACCCCAGTAGATATTCAACATCATGCAACAATTTTGTGCAAGGCTTTTGATGATGAGTTCACTACACTTATAAATGTGGCTACCATCAAGCACAAACTGAGTACAATGGTAAACTTCTAAACACTATGTGCACTAACATGAGAAATGATATAGAAACTTTGAATATATGTATTAAAGCACTAAGTTAGTGCATAAAGGAAGGAAAATAGGCATATCCTAAGTGTAACTTAGCATACATTCATCTGAAAGAATATGATGATCAAATCAATGAGAAAGTGACTGAGCTTCAAATAGTCACTGATAACTTTTTGAACTAGAATCAGAAAGTAGACACAATTGAGCATACAATATAGCTACCTCATGATAATATAAGGGGAATACAAGTAGAAAAGGAGAAAATTCTAAAGAGAATCACTCTTTTGAGAATACACTTATTCCCTCATATAACATTACTAGAAAATCAATTGGAAGAATGCTTATTTGCAAAATCTTCATATGACAAGTTTGTGGCTACAAACTTGAATGCAGTAGAATTGGTAGCATATGCTTTATGTGTGCTTATTAGTGTATCTGATGCACTAAAGAATAGTTGGAAGAAACACTTTGAGTAGTTAAAGACCAAATTTATTGATTTTTTTTCCAAGTTTTGATATGCAGCTACTAGATTTTGACAGTCTTTTGATACCTTTGTCATTGATGTCAAAGGGGGAGATATATGGAAATTGTATTGTAAGAAATTGCAATATATATAATATATAAGGGGGAGCAATAAGTTGTAATAGGAAGTGATAAGGGATGTAGTCTTTCATAACATAAATACAAATGTTTTTTTTTAACGTTCTTATGTTATGGCTATTTGTTTTGATTGGCATGATAGCATGTTTGGGACTTAGCCAATTTTCCCAAAATGTTTCCATCAATACCAAAGGGGGATATTGTTGGCAATATTTCCAATCAATCAGATTAGGTAAGTTATGGTTGTAATTTATGGCAACATATTTGTTTTTCAAATTAGCCTGATTCAGTTGCAAAAGAAAATTGTCTAAGTATTAGACAATGTTATAGTAGTAGGATAGTTTTGATGATAAAAATTCTCTTACAAAATTGACCAAAGATGCATGACATCATAATGATGACATATACCAGTGCACATGTTTGTATAGTCACCTGAGTTCAAGTTATGAAGTAATTAGTGATGTAGTGATGACACGACACAGAACAAAGCATATCAATAAAATGTGTTTAGCAAATTGATTTATTGTTTTTAGTTATAATTTCTTGTTGAGTCGACTCTAATAATGTTATATGAGCTGACTAAGATAGAATTTACCAAAAAAAATTGTATAAGTAAAGAACTTTATTTGTGAAGTTAAAAGATGAAGAGAGTGTGAAAAAGGTGGATGATGATTTAGTGATCAATAAATGTGAAGTCGATATGATCTTGTGAAATGTGAGTAACAAGTGAATGCAATATTTTTCTATATGATGTAGATTAGTATGTGTGCAGTCACTCTTGTGTGAAGAAACATCAATCAAAAGATTTGTGAAGTACAAAAAATAATTTAGTGTTGTATGTATACCTATTTCTTGAAAAACTTATTGTATAGTTACATGCTAGGGCAGTGGGCTCTTCTTGCACACATTTGTGTATGATCCACCAACTCCTAGTAGGGTTGAAGCAACTCCTAATAAGGTTGAGGCTTCTAACAAAGCCTCATCTCCTAACAGGGACTTGAGACACTATACATGCTACATAGACTCCTAATAGGGTTAATATCCTTAACCAGATTCTTTATATAGTGAATCATCTAGTGGGTTCCATCCCCACTGAGGTTTTCCCTTGGTTAGGGTTTCCCTAAATAACAAAATATGGTGTTATGATATCTCTTATTTGTGTATGGTTTTTTACATTGTTTAGCATTATTTGTTTAGTCTCTTATGCACATAATCAAGTAATTAATAATATTCAGTTGTGGGTTAAAAGATTCAAAATACTGATTCACCCACCCCACTCCCCCCTCTCAGTATTATCTATTACTAACAAAGTGGACTAACAAGTCTATTACCATGCTTTTTGATACCCACATTCTAAACTTCCAAGCTAAATCTACAAAGTAAATTTTGGTTGGTTTTTAATTGCTAATGATAGTTTATGAACTATGACCAGTGAAGAAGATAGAGTTGTGAAGATATGTTGAAGTTGAACCATCAAATTCACAACTTCAAATTCTACTTCAGCTTCAAGATCAAGTCTCTACAAAGTTGAATTGTCAATACATTCCAAGGTGCAGCATACTCATGTAAAGTTGAACTTGAACTTGAACCAAAGGTTTTAACTTCAACTTTAACTTCAAGTTCAAGTTAAAGCTTTATTCTACAAAATCAAAGTTCAGAGCTCAAACTTATTAGTACAAATTTGTAGCCTGATTTTCCAAATGTAAATATGTGTTCTCAAAATTAGACTTTCATGTTAAGGTTCAGTGTAGATTCAAAGGTTTGATGATTCAAAAGATGAAGACAAGTCAAGATTATGTTTCAGAATGCACACTAGTGACATTGGGAATTTGAAATAAGTTATGGGCATTCACTAAACACTAGTGAAGATTATTTAACCTACAGAGTCCTTGTATGTGATTTCTACCATCATCAATAGCATAGGAGTGTGAGCACATTTACATTAGATATAGCTCTCTAATCATAGTGTAATGCCCTGCCCGGAGATCCTTGCAAACAAGGATTCAAATCAAGCCAAGATATTTTTTTTTTTTACAAGTATGAATGCACATGACAACATCATACAGGGATCACAAAGATCGCAATGGAAGATTTCAACACAATCCTGACAACCAACAAATCTCCGAACGCCACTACCAAACTGAGACACACAAACAAAGCCAATAGAAAAAATGCACATGATGAGGGCACAAGAAACAACCACTCATCAAAAAAACACCAAGCTGGGGTAAAATGCAGAAACTTGAAATCTGGCTAAGCCTGAAATCCTGAAGCCCTAAAAATTGGCTAAGCCCTGAAATTTCTTAGAATCCAAAACCCATCTCTGAGAGGTCTGAAACCTATCTCAAACGATTTGTCACATATATTAAAATATATCTTAAGTATAAGAAATTAAATATATGATACGTCAACTTATACTTAAACGATATATTTTAAACCTCGAAGGACTACAACAAAAACCCAAAAATTGAAATACAAAGAAACCTCCTGAATACAAAATGCAACAACATAGGCTTGAAGAACGCCCAAAAGGGTATCCAGATCAACTATCAAAAATATCAAAATGCTACAAAAAGTGCCCGCTAATGGCACATGCAAGTTTTAACCAAAGTGCGCGCAACACTTTTTACTGAGGGAGGGTGACACTTCTCTCATAGTGCATGCGACACTTCTCAAGAAGGCGTGCAATATTGAAAAATTATCGTGCGACATTTCTCATGAAGCCGTGTGACACTCTTCCAGTGTCATATGATACTTCTCTAGTAATGTGTGCGATACTTTACAGTATTGTACGACATTCTTTCTATGGGCGTGCGATACTTTATCAGTGTCGCATAATGCTGAACAAATGTCGCCCATAGAAAACAAAAACACTTCAAGAAACTCGAAAAAGGCCAAACACGTAGAAAAAGCTCCACACCGAGAAGTAAAGGATCCACATTCCGAGGTGAGAGCATTCAAACAATAATAGAGTAACTGAAAGAGAGAACACTAGGATCTAACCATCTACCAAACAGAGAAGGGAAAAAGTACATAAAGGAAACATCACATTCAACTGAAAGAAACATCGCAATAACATAGTTAACAATTCAATGAGAAAAATAACCAACTAAGTACGTGGTTCCTCCCAACCATCAATAGCATCATAAGACCATCATGGGTCCTAGCCATCCCTCGCACATAACATCCCAAGCCACTGACCAAATTGTCGGTACTGTCATAATAGGGACATTACTACTAAAACATTTAACAATATAAGCATAAGGAAATCTAACATGCTAGTAGAAAAGCATAAAATAATCCTACAGTAGATAACATCACCTATCACATGCTAAACAGTAGTAAGTGACATATATACTAGTAAATTAAATAACATCATCTAATCATATGCTAAACATCACGATAAGGGAATGTGTCAAGTAAACTAACATCTAAACATGATATACAAGCATCCCAATGAAAGCATTAATCACAAGAAAGCATACTCCGAAACTCGAAGTACCAAGAAAAAAATCTAGCAACGGTTGCACTAGGACAAAAGATCATCTCTGTACACTGATCCCTAGCAGTGGTGAAGGTAGCTATGCCTCCCAACCATGTGGCACCCATAGGTCCACACCCGCCATGCTGATGGAGATAAAGATCCAACCACAAACACACAAAAATTATAACATCCATGGCTAACACTCGCGCCAGACAGTATGATGGTTGAACCAAGAACCTAAGACAATGCAAGGAGTACAGGTCCTAGTCAAACACTCAAAAGGCTACTATGTAGAGACTAACATCATGGAGAGTCGATTGGCATCAAAAAGCCCAAGCTAGGACTTGCGCAGATTCAACATCCCTCAACGGAAAGGCTCTTGCACCCCAAACCTTTTTATTATCTTAAGTTTTATTATCATTCACACATTTTATTTAATTTTCACTTAAATAAAGCTTCCTTTTCCAACCCTCTAGGCACAATGATCACCAGGCTGCGAGGTAGAAGCCCCCTCCATATGCTACCCTACCCTACCCATGCTCATCCTATGACAAGTGCTTGTGGGCATGCATACTCCCATCCCAACCCCAATGATCATAACTTTCGACAAATCCACGAAAGATTGGGCCTCCCAAGTCACCCAACAAATGTACGCGCACGTACTCGTGTGTGGTGCACCACCATCACAAAGATCATAACATAAGGACAAGAATGAGAACGCAATGCAAAGAAAACACCCAACTGAAAGCAACATGGGAAGGACATATTCTACACAAATCTCAAAGCCAATAAAATCATACATCATGAAATCACTCAACCGGCCTCAATCCGAGAGTATGGATTCTACACGAATCCAAATGATGTAACAAGATCAAACATCGTGAACTCACTCAACCAGCCTCAATCTGAGAGTATAGATTCTACACGAATCCTAGCATTCACAAAACAAAAGCAAAGGTCCAACAAAAACCATAACAAGTATAAAATCACTCAACCAAACACAATGTAGGGAGTACGGATGTAACACGCATCCCAATGCAACAAAAAGGCACAAAAGTGGTCTAACTGATATCCAAACAGATCATCAAGGTCCACGACCCACATTGTGCCAAGAAAACCTGAGAAAATAGGGTGGCACGCAAAATGAGGTAAAAACCCCAAAATTTTGGAAAACTTCAAAATTAAAACCCATTTGGCCCTTGGGTTCAAAAACCCCAAAAATCCAAAAATAAATGGAATCAGACACCGTATGCAAAAAGGGCCAGCATAACGGTGCAAAACCCCAAACCCTCATCCCAGAAAATAGGAAAATGTTCATACCCGCCCAACCGGGTAGAACTAACATACAAAAATGGAGGGGAACACTAGTTCTTAGCCTCCAAACAGACGGCTACCAAAAACAAAAGCTAAAACTGAGCAGAAACAAAAAAATAGGAAAGCCCTACCTCACAGCCAAACGGGCAAAACGGGAATCTAAACCATAAAATAAATATCCCGTAGAAGTAGCTAAAAATTGCGGCAATCCAAGGTTTCCCCGAGGTGGATCCAATGAGGCCAACCTCGCAACGATCCCATGCCCGTAGCTCCCACAACGAACAAAACAGTAAATCCTCATGAAGAGGATTTTGGGTTTTACTCTCCAACTTTCCAATTTGAAAGTGAGAAGTGAGGAATTAAATTCCTCTTTGGATACTTATTCACTTTTCGGGTGAACAATCGATTAGGGCATTTAACCAGCCAATCTAGTTAAACCCCGAATCCACCCAAACGAAAATGGGCTATTCCTATAAATAGGAATTCATCTATGGCAAAGCTGCCAAAAATAAAAATAAATCAATTAAAAAATCCGAAAACCCAAAAACACAGAAATCACCTTAAACAACTTTTGCAACAATGCGAACCTCTAAATGCACAGACACGCTTACTGGTCTAGTCACATAATGCAAATGAGTTTGGATTTAATAATCATCGAAAGGTTTAAATTAAACATTTAATTAAAGATACGTTGACCATATAAGGATGACATTGGTAAAATATGAAAGGCTGAATCGCTAACTCCATGTGCCACTGCCAGGGATATAAATCCTGCACACTAAACAACACGATCAAGTGCAATTGCATATAATAACATAGCCGAAGCAATAAATGCATTAAATCACCTAATTTAACCATTTATTTAATTATATTAAAATAATCTATTTACATCACTCACGTTCACATAAAGCATAACAACGCAGGGATGAAGTAAATAACCATAGCATTAATTCCATCACATAACATAATCAAAGGTATGTCCAATTACCAGATATCATCATAAAACACACTGTCATCTCAAAATGGCATCATCATGCAAAATGATTAACTGAATAGTAGTCTAATACCTATGATACTGAAATCAAAGAGTAACATCTGACCCTCGGGTCATCTCAAATGTAAACATAACATGAGTAACAAATAACTCTCTAATCAAAAATATAACAAGGTAAATGCTCGTAACACATAACCAAATAATCCCACATGAACAATCCATTCTAATTACTTAAGCATTAATAATGATTGATTACTCTGCATTAAAAAGGCATTTAAAACACATAAGCAAACACAGTCGAAAACATGACTAACCACTGCTACGGGAACCTAGTCTAGTGTAGCATGGTAAAAAGTACAAAGTGCAATCTCTGCACACATCTCAAGGTAATCACAGAACAACCTCATGATACCACATCGATCCTGGTAACCACTGGCACAAACCTCAGTGAACCAAAAATGACATCATAATTTCAAAGATCAGTCAAAAGCATAATCAAAGCAACTGATACAGAAACATAAATCCAAACACCTCAATGGTGTAGACCACTCAAGGTCACAATCATGATCCATCACAACAAAAGATCAACAAGGTTGCATCCATCAGGACGACTTACAAAAGTCAAATGGGAGAGGCACTACACATAGTCATGATGATATCCAACTATTTCAAGTTATAATACTCTATTGTAGAAACACTCGGGTTTACAATTGAAAGATCCAATATGCCTCTTGAAGAGATCTCCATTTCAATTGAGAAATTGATACTTTCAATAACTCCAATTTGGGAATATAAGCTCATTAGTGACATGCCACCAAGAAGGAGCCAAAGTTAGGATGGTATATATTTATGTATATATTATGAATAGTGAACCTTCTAAATCATATACAAGCTTGATAGGTTCAAGTTCAGAAGCACAATTTTCAGTTCATGAAGCACAAATTCAATGTCTATGTACACAGTGGTCAAAATCTTTGAAAGCTTGACCAAAAAAGATGGAGAGAGTCAAGCCTCATCTAGTGAATTTTATAATATTTTGGAAAGAGAATACATCATATCCAAAATATTCCTAGATAAATATGATAATTAGTAATGTTGAACATGTGGAATCTAATATCCCAAGGCATAGATGGAGCCTACAGTTTGTTTGACAAGAAATTATGCTATTAAGAGGTGCAAGCTATTTGGATCATTTAAAGATATGTTAGAAAGTTTTCCATGATGCGTCATCATCTAAAGGTCACTTATCCCATTCCTTTCCAAGATATTTATTTTGATATTATAAGAGGAAAGGGAAGATAAATCCAAGCAAGAAAAATTGATTGTCATAACTAAAAAGTAAGTTATCAAGAATAATCAAGTGTTAAATATGCAAAAGAAAGATTAGTCAGGGGTTCTTCTTTTTCTAGTCTTCAAGTTCTACAATTTCTATAGGGAAAGGGAGTTTGAGTTTGTAATATGGAAGGGAGGGTTGTTTTATTTTCTATAGGCTGATTGTAATGGAGGGATGGAATAATATTGTTGTTATTTTGTTATATTTATGAAATAAAAGGAATATGCATGTGTTTGATCCTATGGTTTGTGCATTCATATTATTGTTTTAAAAGGATCTTGTGGTCTTTTATTTCTTGTTTTAGATACAGTCCTACATTATTAGATCAGATATGTGATGTGCATAATCTTATGGGCCACATACTTATATTTTGCATAATGATATTTGCAAATCTTCCTATCTCTTCTATAATGTGGAAAGTCAAATAGGTAATCATAGGGTTATTTATTTGCTTTCTCTTTTTAGGTGTTAATTTGATAATCCCATTTATTCCATATTGATGGATGAATGTCAGAGAACCCTTTGTATCTTTAGGTTAAAGACAATCAATTTTTCACATTCATTGTATATATTTTATGAGGGAGTTGTATCTCTCAATTTAGAGGAAAGCTATCAATCTTATGATAGTATTTCCAACTATTAGTAGCAGTTATTCTTCTATTCAGGCATTTTGTGTCATTCTTTGTATTTAATTTTGGAAGGAAAAAACTATTTACTAACAAAGTCTATGAAATCCTATATGGTAACATCAATTAGTGATGATTCAAAGTCCTTTAGAGTCAGCTGCTCTTTAGTATTGATAAGGAGTGATATGGTCTAGATGATCTTTGGTTAAAATCCTCTGACCAAGTCACACTAAAAACATGCATTTTAAATTTTAACAAGCTTGGCTCCTAGTAGAGCTCACTTCAGAAGAGTACAATTTTTGGAAGTCAGTTCCCAAGTATTTTTTCCTTTACAAGGTTTCCATGTTAAATATATATGTAGAAATGTGTGATTTCTTATGTGTTGCAAGTTAATTTTCATGGAATTTACTTATTGTTTCAACTCAATATAAGCTAAGTTAATACTTTGATACTCAGTAAAGTAAAGAACGATGAGATAACAATCTAAAGTAAAAATATTAGAAGTTTGATATGAGATGTCGAATGTTGTTACCAAGTTATAACTATGAAAGTTTACATTGGAACTGAATTATTATACAGGCCTATAGGATAACTAGATATAACTTATTAAACCTCTCCCCCGCCCACTTCTTATCTATCTAACAAAATAGGCTTAAGAGAAGCTATAACAAGATTTTCTAATAGAATTTCCAATTGGGTGATGAAGTCCTAAAGGAGAGCTAGAAGGTATAGCATACCAATGGAAAGAGCAACAAGTTTAAACCTACCTAGTTGGTTCCCTACATTGTCATGGTAATCATTGGATTAGGGATGAATTAATTATCTACATTTGAAGGGTAAATTTAATAATCATTTTAACATCATTCAACTCATAAGGTTCTATCCTTGATTCATATAATGTATCCCATCTATCTAAATAATAATAAAAGGTAAAAGCAGTTCTAAGAAATAAACAAAAAAATTAAAAATTAAAACAAGAAACAGAAATAAATGTCCAATGATGAAAACATTGCAATCAAGCACATTAGATAATTATATATGGTTAAAACCTAGAAACATATACCATATATTGAGGGTCTTATCATTTTCTATCAAAATCTCATTTCATCTATGCATATCATCCACATCCACCTATGTGTATCATCCACATCCACCATATCTATAACTTATTAGGCCCAACTGATGATGTAACTAAGAATACTATGACTGTATGTGGAAGATTCATATTAGTTATATTCTTATTGATTTCAAAGTCTTAGTTGACTAGACATTATGTTGATTTAGTATAGTTCCATTTCATTTTATTAATAAAGAGGATTTGAAGAAAGTATGATGATGACAAAGTTGATAAGTATGATATTCAATGGCCACTTGAATGAGTTGGATAGTGATAATATAGGGTTTATTTGATTATTTTACAATCATACAATTTTGTACTATAAATATTAATTTTATGTATTCACCAAGCTACACAAGCTACGCCGAGTGGTGTGGTGAAAGAAGGAGTACAATACTAATCGAGTGTTTAGAAAAGAGAAGTTAAAGTTTAGTGTTAGCTGAGTAATTCATATGTCAACTGAGTGATGTATTACCCAAGTAAAATGAAATTTTCATTGAGTATAAGATGGAAGAACAAGTTTAGAAAGATGAGATATGAAAATGACTTATGGTGAAAATAAAGAATTTTTGAGAAGTTCAAAGGAAAAATTCAAAGTTTATTACAAAATCTACAATTAGAAAAATACAATGAAGATCTAATGATGGAGATTTAAACAAGATAAGGATAAGCACAAAATTCAGTGAAAGATCTATTTTTTAAGTAACAAAATACATTGAATCTGACATTTATGGATGTGATTAAGTGGAAAAACTTGGAAGAGTCTGGAGGAAGGAAGATTACTATTTAAGGAGATGTTTATGAAAAAACATGGTTGTTGATTGATTTGTTAATATATATTATTAATTTCATGATTTGTGTGAAGTAAAGAGAAAGAAAGGAGAAAGATGAACCAAGTAGAGCAGAAGGAAGATCAAGAAAAGTTAGAGCAAAATGAAAGTGTTAAGAAGTGGAAAAGCCAAGCAAAGATCAATGAAGGAAGAAGACAAAGAAGAATGAATTTTTAAAAAGAAAGGTAGTACTAAATATTAAAAATTATTTGATTGTTACTTTCTTACCATTGTAGTAGAAAAATATTCTAACTCAGTTGACCTAATAAGTCTATGAAATCCTATATGGTAACCTTAATTAGTGATGTTTGTAATTCCTTTCGAGGAGGCCACTCTTTAGATAAGAGCAAGGAGTGATAAGACCTAGATGATATTTATGTTAAAACAATATAATAAGGTCACACAAAAATTATGCATGTAACCTTTAACAAGTTTGGCTCCTAGAAAAGTTCACTTCAAAAGAGTGAAATTATTTGGGTTGTCGGTCTTGGGTGGTTTTTTCCTTTACAGTGTTTTTGTGTTAAATCATGGTGTCAAATGTGTGAAATTTTTTGTGTTGCAACCTTTTTTTTAATGATATTTAATTAGTACTACAATTCAATGATAGCTAGGTAATAGTAAGGTTAAAGACCAGTTATATTTATGGTACTTTTCATATAATTGAATTAGTGAGATAGCAATTTAAAGTAAGTTGATTACAAGATTGAATTGTGAAGTTGAATAAGATCGTTGAGTTATTACTTTGATGTTTATGAAGTTGAATTGGTACTTAAGTGTTTGAAATTCCTATAGGATAAGTGGACATAACTAATTCCTATACATGTTTGGAATTGGTGAAAATACTACATACTAGTTGGATAATATATTGAAAGCTAAAGTAGAAAGTCTAAGAGGCAAGCATGATGAGATGAGAATGAAAGAAGGTAAGAATGTAACATAGTATGTGAACCAAATCAAAGAAGTAGTAAGTGCAATCAGAGATTTTGGAGGATTTATTAATTATTTTGATATTGTAAGTAAAGTTCTCAAGACTCTTCTACCCATTTATGCTAAAAAAAATTCTCCAATTCAAGAAGTTAGAGCTATGATTGGTAATGATCTGACACTTAATGTTTTAGTTGGTTGATTGACTACATTTGAGTTGAGTAATTATGATAACAATTTTATTAAACTTTGAAATAATTTTAAGTCTTCACTAATGATTGGTACTTCAAATAAAGATAACAGTAGTTAAAATGAAACAAAATATGAATCTAAAGAAGATATGGATGATATTGAAGAAATTCTTGCAAGGAGATTATCAAAAGGAAAAGGTAAATTCAAAGGTAAATTAACCCTAATCAGTTTTAAATGAAATGAAGTTACTCATTTTGAATATAAGTGTCCTAATAGAATCAAGAATGACAAAAATGATAAGAAAGATCACAAGTACTAGAAGAAAAAGGACTACAAAGACAAAGGAAAAAAATCATGCTACATTGTTGAATAAGAGCACATTGAGTCCAGTTTTGATGATGAGAAAGAATCAATTGATATGGTGTATGTTTCTATCAAGGAAGATTCCAATGGAGAAAGGTATAAGAGTGAAAAATCCCTTATTTCACATTCTAGCATGAATGATACATTGATAATAGATAGTGGATGGTCACATCACATGAGTAGTGATATAAGTAAGTTTGACAAAGTTGAAGAAATTGATGATGGTGGAACTACTAAGTTAGGTAATGATATTCCATGTTTAGTGAAAGGTAGAGGATTAT
Source organism: Cupressus sempervirens (assembly GCA_028749045.1). Lineage (NCBI taxonomy): Eukaryota > Viridiplantae > Streptophyta > Pinopsida > Cupressales > Cupressaceae > Cupressus > Cupressus sempervirens. The sequence goes on along the minus strand of CM053792.1, from coordinate 818,977,956 downwards.
TAATGTTGAATGATAAAGTCAAATGTGATGATGCATACTAGATACAAAGAATAAACCGTAACTTCTTAAGTGTTTCTTAGATAAGAAATACAAGTCACAAGCTAGAGTTTCATAACAAAAAAGTTTAAATCTATGATGATGAAGGAAATTTGATTGGAAATAGAATGAAAACAAAAGATAACCTATTATATCTAAATCCTACTATTGATACATGTTGGTTTTCTAATGTTGAGGATGTATGGTTGTGGCATAAGAGGTCGTGTCATGTAAATTTTGAGAATATTGTGAAGGTTGTTGCCCCACTTTTTGTTTTCTAACCAGTTGGAGAAAGTGATTTCTTATATATAAGTGAAAATACCATAGTCATAGTTTCGTCTAAGTCTAGGTATAAGTCCTTTTAGGTTAGGTAAATCTCTATCATATTTTCCATTTTCTCCCTCTCCTCATTGATAGTCAGGTGGGTTTCTATTTTGTTGAGTCATCTCACGAGTAGGTTAGTGCCTAGTCTAATAGAGATTCTTTTTACTCATTCAAATATCAGCTACATACTAATCTATTTATGGCATATCACTATTTAAAAAAATTCAACTAGTGGAATTTGAAAATTTTCTTCTCCTCGGCAAGTTTCCTACCCATGAGGATTATTTCCCACAAAGGGCACTAAATAATGCACGTGTATCAAAAACATGCAAGTAACAAGGCATCATGCAGAAAATAAATGCTTCATTTATGATTATGATTCCCAAAGATGGTTTAGATTCATTATAGCATCATTCTTGATAGAAAACTAAAAATTGACTTCTCCTCGACAGGTTTTCAATTGATGAAGTTAGTTTTTCAAAAAGGCAGTTTGGACTAAAAAAGATGGTAATTGGTCCTTGAAAAGGTCTTTGTGCCTCATTTAAAAAATTTTTACTTTAAAAAGAATAATTTTCCAAAATCTGACTAAGAAAAAATAAACTTTAGTAGAAAAATAGAAACTATCTTCTCCTTGGTGGGTTTTCAACCCATGAGGATAGTTTCTCATATTTTAAAGAAAAATAAATTTAATGATCAGGTTGGATTTGCAAGTTGTATTTGGAACATGTCAAAATGATACTAAAGCAAATTGAACCATTACAAAAAAGAAATGATAGTCAAGATCTCAATTGGTGAACATTCTCCTATGGGGTACCTTAATGGTAACTTTCTAAAATGTAAGAAAAATAGAAAAGTAAGAAACATGTTTACAAAAAGTTACTATTGGGTTCAATGAAATAGTGAAAAGACCTCTAAAAGGTCCATTGATCTTTCACATTTACTACTAAATAGGTATTTCCTTAAATTCCATCCATTTGGCATGAATTTTGAAGAACAACAAATGAATCAAGGCTCTCATATATAGAAGCATAAACAGTTGAATGAGCTACCACTTTTTCTTTGAACTATTATTTGGTTAATGTGCATATCTTTTTGAAAAACTAGTGATTATCGCATTCATTTTTTTCATCTCTATGATTTAAAATCTTACTCTCAAAATCATTACTACTAGGTTCACAGGTTTCAATGGATTGATTGGAATCAAATCCCAATTGTAAAATTTTGCAGACATTTCTCTTCACTTCTATGACATGGAGCCTTTTCAAAAGAGAGTAAAGTCTAAAAAATTCACCCCATCACCAAGAAATCTAAGGATGTCAGTTTGATGTAGGAGCATCCTACATGTAAGAGAAATCTTACATCACCCAAAAATATTTTCTTTTTAGTTTTTTTCTATTTTAATAAGGACTAATCAATAGGGTGGTTACTATTAATGAGAGCTTGCTATTTTTATTAAGTTTTTCATATGAGCTTGGAATATTCTCATTGTCTATAGGAAGGTTTATTTTATAGTTTTAAGCCTACCATAGAAGTCTCATTGCTCAAGCATAAGTATCAGAGAAGTTATTGCAGATTTTTGGTGGACAAATTTGTAGAAAAATCTTTATGCTCACCGTTTGAGGTCTTAGAGTGCTTGGATGAGGTCCAAAAACTCAACAAAATGGTGCTATCATGGATTCAAACCTATATATCAGGGGTTGGCATTTTTGAGAAGTGGTTATAATAGCCAATCGAAGCAACATTGTGGCATTTCAAAGTTGAGCTACCTGAAACTTCTAAAATAATTGTCAAAGATGTAGTTCACCAACTCTATATGTTTTGTTAGGGTCTGTCGGCCCTAGGTATTAAGTTTCATTGTCTAGAACCTTCTCAGGCATCATAAAATTTCCTATTTAAGAAAGTTCTAAACATTGTCTAAAACAACTTTGGGTGATAGTTCACAACTTGTCTTGCAGATTAATATAATGAAGGCAACCTTGTGGGTTAGTATATTGTACTTATGAATTCTATAATTCTACATTTGTGGCACAAATAAGAATTCCATATCTTGTTCTTGCATTTGTTTTTGTTTCTTTATTTATGTTTTGAGTTTATGGTATTAAGGGGAGCACCCTTCATCAAGTGGTAGCAGAGCTAAAGTTCTTGAGCATGTGGATACATCATCAAATGTGAGGTAGTTCACACCAAGATTTTGGTTTGGGCTAAATGTGTAGACAAATCAATGATTGTGAGGCAATTTACACTAGGGTTTTAGTGGAAGTGCAAAAAAAAAAGCCTCCATAAAAAGAGTGTGGTAGAAGAGCTATAGGTGTTACACTTGAGGATTGTAGAACCCTCCAAAGATAGATCCAAGAATTGGAAGAACAAATGTGTAAAGGAATAAATCTTCCTGTAAGAGATGGAAGTGAGGATGAGGATGAAGTAGAAGAAAATTTTGAAGCCGAGATAGTTCTAAACCCAGAGGAAGAGAGGCATTTTAGGGCCATCTCCAAAATTGGAAAAAGACATAAGTTTGAAGTTCCCACATTTTTGAGAAATATTAACCCAAAGGAGCTTATCGATTGGATCAATGAATTGGAGGAGTACTTTGAGTATGAAGATATTGAGGATCCTGATAGGGTCAAGTTTGTGAAGGAAAAAACATGTGAAGATCTAGTGGTAGGAGGTTTAGTTGGAGTGAAATAAAAAGGGAAAGGATAAAATTAGCAGATGGGATCAAATGATAGCTAAACTAAAGCAACAGTTCATTCTCATGGATTATGAGCTTGATGTGTTGAAGAAAATGCAAGGGTTGAAGCAAGTGGGAAAATCTATTCAAGAGTATACTAAAGAGTTCTACTGAGTTCTCATTAGAACCAGTCATGTTGAAGCTAATAAGGACAAAGTGGTTCATTATCTACATGGGTTAAGGCCAAGTATTTAGGACAAATTGATTCTGGTTCAAATGAGCAATATTAAGGAGGCATATTAGTTTTCCCTAAGAGTTGAGGAGAAACTGAGCAATAATTTTGACAATAAGAATAGTGAAAGAGGTCATGGTGGAAGATCTGGTAGATGATCTTATGGTGGCTATAATGATGATCAAAATAACAAGGATGAAGTTGGAAGTAGCAACTAGAACCAAAGGGCAAACAATTCCAATCATTTCAAGATCAAAACAATAGAAATCAGAGAGGAAAAGGAAGAGAACTAGGATCTAGAAGAGGAAGCTTCCACGGGAAAAAAATTCACTGTGGAGAAGGACATAGAGCATTTGAATGTGCTAGAGCTAAGGAAGGACATATCAAAGGATAGAAGGCTAGGCTAGAGTTGAACATGTTGATGAAGATGCCATATCATCAAATTCTAAAGATACTAAAAGAGGAAAAGTTCTAGTTAACAGAAGAGTCCTGCTATGTGGTGAGAATGAACTTGATCAAAGAAGGAGCTTATTTCACACAAGGTGTGAATGTGAAGATAAGTGTTGTGATGTGATTATTGATGGTGAAAGTACGAACAATCTAGTGTTTGAAATTATGGTCACCAAGTTGAAGCTAAAGAGATAGAAACACCCATGTCTATACCATATTTTTTGGGTGCAAGATGACCACAAGGTCATGGTCAATGAGTAGTGCTTAGTGAAGTTCAAGATTGAAAGCTACCAAGATGAGGTACTATGTGATATTATACATATGGACATATGTCATATGTTTTTGGGTAGGCCATGCTAGTTTGACAAGCATTCTGTACACGATGGGCAAGCAAATACATACACTCTGACCAAGGATGGAGTGAAACATAAGTTGAAGTCACTGAACAAGAAAGAAGAAAAGGTATGTAGTGCTACCAAAATATGTTTTATTGATGAAAAATAGTTTCTCAAAGGTTTGAAGTGTGAGCATGTGTGTTTTTCTATAATTCAAAAAGATAGTAAAGAAGAAGTATAGGAGTTGCCTATAGAAGTTGCAGTTATGTTGGGAGACTATTCTAATATTGTATCAGATAATGTACCTGATGGATTGTCCCTAATGAGGAAGATCAGTCACTAGATAGATTTGGTTCCAAGAGCCATTTTTCCAAACAAGGCAGTGCACAAAATGATACTAGAAGAAAGTAAAGAGTTGGATAGGTGAGTTCATGAGTTTTTGTAGAAGGGGTTGATTCGCGAGGGTTTGAGTCCATGTGTTGTACCAATAGTATTAGCACCAAAGAAGAATGAAGGGTGGAGGATGTGCATAGATTCTCATGATATCAACAAGATCACAATAAAGTATAGATTTCCATTTCTAAAGATGGATGATATTATGGATTGTTTGAGTGGAACTGAGTATTTCATAAATATAGATCTGAAGAGTGGGTACCATTAGATTCGTATTAGAGAAGGTGATGAGTGGAAGACTAGTTCCAAGACCAAAGAAGGATTGTGTGAGTGGTTAGTCATTCCTTTTGGGCTAACCAATGCACTAAGCACTTTTATGAGGCTCATAAATGAGGTATCAAAGGAGTTTCTAGGTAATTTTGTCATTGTTTACCTAGATGATATATTGATCTTTAGTAAGACATTAGAGGAGTATTTGATTCATATTCGCAAGGTGTTTGATAAGTTGAGGGAAGAAAAGTTGTTGATAAACCTGAAGAAGTGTAATTTTGTAAAGAAGGAGTTGGCATACCTGGGATTTATAGTCTTAGTAGAAAGTATAAAAATGGACCCAAAGAAAGTGAAGGCTATCCTTGGATGGTCTACTCCAAGGAGCGCAATAGAGGTAAGATCTTTTCATGGACTAGCTACATTTTAGAAATATTTCATAAGAAGTTTTAGCAGTATTTGTGGACCCTTGACTCAAACAATGAGAGGGGCTAGGAAATAGTTTAAGTGGACTACAAGATTAGATAAGAGTTTTAATTTGTTGAAGAAAAAAGTGACTAAGTAGCCTACTTTAGTACTTCCTGATTTTAACAAGGTGTTTCAAGTAGACTGTGATGCTAGTGGTACTAGAATAGGAGCTATTTTGAGCTAAGAAGGTAGACATGTTGCTTATTTTAGTGAGAAGTTGAATGATGCAAAAATAAAATATTATATTTATGATCAGGAATTTTATGTTATAGTTTAAGCATTGAAGAAGTGGAGAAACTATCTTTTTCCTAAGGAGTTTGTTTTGTATACTAATGAAAATTGAACCAAAGGCATTTAAAGTGGGTTGAGTTTTTCTAGAGTTATACATTTTTTTTGAAACAAAGGAGTGGGAAGTCTAACAAAGTTGTAGATGCTCTTAGTAGAAGAAAAAATTTTCTAACAAAAATATAGATAGAGGTGGTTGGGTTCAAGGAACTTAGTGCTTTGTATCTAGATGATCCTGATTTTGGTGAAGCATGGAAGGCTTGTACAGAACCTATTGCACTTGATAGGACAAAGTGGTTGGGTTTCATGATCTAGGATAATATGTTGTTCAAAGGAAGCCATTTGTGCATTCCCAAAAGTTCAATGAGAGAGAATCTCATCAAGGAGAAGCATAGTGGAGGATAGCTTTGGTTGCTGAAAATTATTACTGGCCATAGTTGTAGCAAGATGTGATAAAGTTTGTATAAAGTTGCAAACTATGTTAGATGGAAAAAGGAGTGAGGCAGAATACTGATCCGAAGGATATTTTCACTAAAATTTGAAGTATCTCCAAAACTCCAAAAATTAGTTCTAGATTGAAGTCCTCAAAATTTTGAGTCCAACACAACTTGAATGGGCAAAAAAGAGCTCGTATGCAAAAGTTATGCCTGGTCAAAGTTTGATCAAATAGGTGAACTAGAGGGCTAGATAAAGGGTGAAATCAAACCATCTCAAAAGTGGTCAACAATGGATTTCAAAATGAAGAGCCCGATGAGATCTTTCTAATGATATTTGTTTCATCAAAAATGGAGCTCATATGAAGAAGTTGTGATAATTTGAATTTCAAGTTTAAAAATTTAAAATCGAATTATGTCAGCATGACATCACCTTTTCGATAGGACAGTTGGGCAGCAGGCAGGAAAAGATTTTAGTTGGATTCAAACCCACAACTTTCTTTTTACAAGTGATAACTACTTGCCACTAGGCCATGCGTTGAATTTGAAATTACAATTTGCAACATTTTATTTAAATCTTATCGACTTGTTTTAGTAGCTTAAATGGTCGCTGGCGGGGTTGGAACCTCTGACCGGCTAGTTTGTAAAAATTAATGCTAACTGCTACACTATTTGTGCACTTTAGTTAATTATTAGGCTACATTTTATTTAAAGTTTTCCCAGCCACAAAATTTAGTTAAAGACCACCAACTAGGTTTGAACTCGTGATCGGTGGGTGGTGCAAAATTTGGTATGGTCGTTGCACCATGAGACTTATTTAAAATGTGTGTGTCTTATTTTATATTTAAGTTTAAACCATCAGCTGCTTCCTACCTTAAATAGGGTATTTTTGTTATTTAATCCCTCAAGATTGATTAAATGCAAAAATATGAAAATGGCAAAGGGGTTAATGATGAAGTATGTTTGTTAATAGGCCTATTATTGTAATTTTTTGTTATAGGCCATTTTGGGTAAATTTTTTGTATAAAAAGAAGTGGGTAGGTTCATTTTCAACATGGAACATAAGAGATTTAGTTGATCTAGCTGATGGAGCTAAGGCAATTGATGTAAGATAGATAGGGGAATTGATGTGAGCATTATATTGATGGAATATTGAGGATTTTTGTATAATAAAATCCTTGAGGAGAGAGAAAATCTAGAGGATGTGTTATCAGTCCCGAACAATTGAGTAGTTTGATGCTATTGTTCTACAATGGGTTGAATTTGTAACACATTGTACTTGATTTGGAGTTAATCAGATCTGTCCACCAGTTGGAGTTGGACCTGAAGACATAGTCCTGACAGGGAAAACTCTAAGATCAAACTGTGTTGTGCCTCTTGTCTCTTATTTCTTTCTGTCAGTTATTATATGTTTCTCTTTTTTGCATTTTTTTAATTGCATTAATTTGCTTCAGTAAAAACATTAATTAATTGCATGTAATTGGTTGAAATTCCTTTGTATCAGTTCATTAATTTTCTTCTCTATAATTTCAATGGTTCACAATATATAGCTATGCAATTATTGCCTAGATCAGGAATCTATATCTGATTGTTAGGATTAAGTCTTAATCTTATAAGATCCTAAACCAAATATAGGGTTGTGTCAACTATTACTTGTACCCTAGAAGCTATGGGAGGATGTTAGTATGGATTTTATTCTTGGATTACCAAGGACACAACATGGGCATGATTCTATTTTTGTGGGGGTTAATAGGTTTTCAAAGATGGCACATTTTATTCCTTGCAAGAAGACTAGTGATGTTGTTCATGTAGAAGAGTTATTTTTCAGAGAAGTGGTCAAACTACATGGTTTGCCAAAGAGTATAGTGTCAAATTGAGATACCAAATTTGTTGGGTATTTCTATTGCACATTCTTGAAGAAGTTGAAAATAGATTTGAAGTTTAGTTCATCACATCATCCACAGACTGATGGATAGACCAAAGCTGTGAAATGCAGTTTGGGAAACTTGTTGAGATGCTTGGTTGGAGATAAACCAAAAGGATAGAATATGATTTTACCACATGTAGAATTTGCATATAATAATTCTATCAATAGAAGTACTCATAAATCACCATTCCAGATTGTATATGGGAGTAGTCCTAGAAATGATTTTGAATTGAGGCAGTTGGATAAAGAACAGATAAGTAGTGGTGAAGTAGAAGATTTTGTTGAACATTTGAAGAACATCCATGAGGAGGTGAGGAAGCACATCATAAAGATGAATACACAATATAAGGCTAAGGTATATGTGAAAAGGAGGTATAAGAAATTTCAAATTGGAGATGAAGTCATGATTCATTTGAGCAAGAAACATTTTCCACTAGGTACATATAATAAGCTAAAGATGAAGAAGTTTGGACCGTGCAAGATAGTGAAAAGGCATGATTCTAGAAATGCTTATGAAGTGGAGTTTCCTACTAAATTGAGTGTTTAACTAGTATTTAACATTTCAAATTTGATAGAGTATTTTGAAGGAGGTGATGGATGAAGTTGCAGAAGTGCAGTAGAATATTCTAGTAGCTAGTTTGGCTACAAAGGAGATTGAGGAGATACTGGATAGTCATGTTGGAAAAAGTACAAGGAACAAAACTAATGAGGAATACTTGGTCAAATGGAAAGGGAGGCCCATAGAGGATTCATATAGACTTAATCATCTTGGTTTCCCTCTAAACACCTAAGACATGATAAGGTCACTTCTCAAATTGTAGGAGCATGTTGGGTGCAAGGGTAATCTTGCATCACCCAAAAATATTTTATTTTTAGTGTTTTCTATTTTAATAAGGACTAGTCAACAAGGTGGTTACTATTTCTAGGAGCTTGCTATTTTTAGCAAGTTTGTCGTATGAGCTCAAAATGTTCTCATTTTCTATAGGAAGGTTCATTTTAGAGTTGGATGCCTAACATAAAAATCTCATTACTCAAGCATAAGTATTAGAGAAGTTATTGCAGATTTTTGGTGGACAAATTTGCAGAAAAATCTTCAAGATCACCATTGGAGGTCTTAGAGTACCTAGAGGAGGTTTGGAAACTCAATGAAAGGGCACCAGTGTAGTTTTAAGCTTGTAGATCAAGAGCTAGTATTTTCAAAGAGTGGTTATAATAGCCAATCAAAGCAACAATTCATGAGCTATGGCCTTCTGAAGTTGGGCTACCTGAAACTTCTAAAATAATTGTTAAAGATGTAGTTGGTTGACTTTATCTATTTTGTTAGGGTTTTTCAAGCCTAGGCATTAAGTTTCATTATCTAGAACCTTCTCGGGCAACATAAAGTTGCCTATTTAAGAAAAGTTTGAACATTGTCTAGAATAGCTCTAGGCAATAGTTTGCAACTTGTCTTGTAGATTAATGTAACGAAGGTGCCCCTATGGGTTAGCATATTATACTTATAAATTCTATAATTCTACATTTCTGGTGCAAATAAGAAGTCCATATCTTGTTCTTGCATTTACTGTTGCTTTTTTTTTCTATTGTGAGATTATGGTATTAAGGGGAACATCCTTCATCAAGGTTAGTAGAAGCCATTGGTTTTCTAGTTGTAGTTCAATCCCCAAAGTTGATTTACAAGTGCATACATTATGACAATCCAAAGACAAGGTAGATGGTGTTGCTTCATGACACATTGTTAGTTTTAATTGATAGGAAAACTATGGTAAATTACCTCCACGTTCTAGAATGGGAAGAATTCTCAAACTTGACCTTTGGGGGAGCTATCTTAGAGTTCTCTGCAAAGAAGATGATCTAGAGGAAAGAAATCATGTAGAATTGGTTCCAAAAACCACAGGTTGCTAAGAGTAAAATAACTAAAAACTTGTTTGGGGCCAACCTCAAACCAGAGATTATTGATATTTTGGTTCTACTACATAGGTTGAAAGGTGAGGTAGAAGCCTTGAATTTTATTGAGCAGTATTTCTTTTTAGCACAACTCATTTTCTCTGACACTTAATACATAGATTAGGCTCAAGAGGTAAGTATAATTATGTCCAATGCTCTTCAAGTGACCAAATTTTATAACACATTATATATGTCTTCTTTCCTAATTTATATTTTGGCCTCATTGCAATTATGGCTAGGCCTCCATAGATTAAAGAGTTTTCCTAATGATGTGAAATCTTATGAGTTTTATCCACGCTTACAATTACAAAATAGTTATGTAGAGTATGTGAAATTAAATGATGCATTTACTATGAGGATTTTGAGGGAGTTACAAGGATGTCTAGAGAGGAGATTTAGTTATAAAGCCATGGTCACTATCAGCCAGTTTGGAGGTTATTTCATTCAATTCTCATCTTTCTCTTATTTGTGTCTTGTAGCCTTAAATGGATTCCCCTTGAAGCTACTGAGGTATCTCAATGATATGCTTGTGCTGAATGAGATTGTGTAGTAAGCCCTTCAAGTGAATATTTTGAGCAGGAGCTTGAAGAAGAATAGATATGAATTTCCCATGAAGGTGGGGACTTTCAACTATAACACCTACTTTGATGCCAAGAACATGTTGAAGGCATTTGAAAAGAAGTATAAGTTGGACAAGTATGAAGTCCTAAGACCCATGCTTGACCCAAATGGGTATGCCAAGAATATCTTGCAAATAGGAAGTGTGATAAAAAATATCACCACCATTGATGATTACTAGGCCAACTACAAGGATGAGTTTGAGAGTCATGATCAAGCCTTCACAATATCAATAGATGATCAAGTGAAGATATAAAAAGTTAACATTAATGTAGAAGGGGTGGAAGATAATAGCAAAAAAATTTATAGTAACACTTACCTAACTAAGCTTAGAAACACTCCCATAAGCTTAAAGCCTTACAAAGACATTGAAGAGGAGCTAGAGGTAATAGTGGGTCAAATCTATATGAGGACCAAAAAGTGGGTCGAATGCACCATGACACAATGAAGCAAGAGAAAACATATAGCCACCCAAGCATCTCCAAATGTAGTTGTAGCCCCCAATTTCCAAAGTGGTGCCTCAAGCACAGTCTTGCCTATCACTCAAGGGCCTATTCAACTAGCCAGTGGAGGTAACCAACCTCCTAAAAAGAACATCTCCTTTAAAAAGACTTGTTAGGATGGTTTAGTGCAAGTAATTAGAATTAAAATAGAAGCTAAGAAGAAGAAGGTAGAGGAATTGAAAGATAGTGTAGTCATAGTAGTTCTTCCCCCATAGTAGTCCAATCCCATCTGTGAGTGTTGCACTAATCCTACCAAGTAGTCACCAACTTCAAGTGTTGGACCTTGGAGATGGTGGAAGCAATGAAAGTGAGTCTACTAAGTCTATTGAAGCCACAAAGAAGACCACAGAAATAGAGAAATGTCCCAAAGCTTCAAAGCTCATTTCATATGTCCCAAAGAATCCTTTCTCTTTGGGTACAAAGACATCGACTCTAATCAAAAGAAATATGTTTAGTATAGACAAACTCAAGACTGCATCCAAGGTGATTAGCACATAATCATGGTTAGAAGACACCCTAGATAGAAAGAGGAAGATGAAAGAAGAGGGAGTTCCAAACAAAGAAACTTTATCTCTGGCTATTCATTCTGGATCAGAATTGAGTAAAGTTAAGAAAAAGAAGACCCTGTCAATTCTTGGACAATCTGACTATGGATATTGCTAAGCCCACTAAGGAAAGGAGGATTGAAGATATGTCTGCAAAGGATTTTTCCTTACATTCTATGGATCTCAGAGAAGTTAGAGATGACACTAAGGTGGGCCTATGGAAGTCAAAAAATGATGTGATAGAAGGAAAACTCAAAATTTTTAGGCTAGCTAAAGTCCAAATGAAGGTGGAGATTCATGAACTTAATTGTTTCATCAAGCAATTAATCACCCCACTAGCAAGCATATCTAGAATGTCAACTACCAATGATCCTACAACCACTCACTTCAAGCTATCATCTCCTAGCTATAGGAAGACAAGCACTTTGAACAAATTGGTAAAGAGTAGAGTTGAAAACTTAAGTCTGAGGGACTTGCAATCATAGATCAAATTAGAAATGCAATACTGAGGCTTGAAATGGAGAAGGATAACACCTTAGCTAACTGAGCTACCCTGCCAATAGAGAAAGCTAAGAGTGAGGATTAAATTTCCTTATTAAAAGTGATCATCCAAACAAAGGCTAATGAAGTTGTGGAGGCAAAGATTATACCTAAGGGAGATGAGCCCTTATTTGAATGGCTCTAAAGCATGCAATTCAAATCTAAAATGATCCTATCACTAGAAGAAGGTTTAAAAGAAATAGAGGAAATTATTTTGTATGAAAAAAAGTACAGCTATCAATTTCCATTGTCCACTAGCTTGGGATTCTATATGTAGGCCTCTTAGTAGCTCATAGTCTCTGTCTTGATCTTTCTTAACTTTGACCTCTATTTCCTTTAACCCTTCTTCTAGTGATAGGATCATTTTAGATTTGAATTGCATGCTTTAGAGCCATTCAAATAAGGGCTCATCTCCCTTATGTAGAATCTTTGCCTCCACAACTTCATTAGCCTTTGTTTGGATGATCACTTTTAATAAGGAAATGCCAAGGATGTTTTACAGATAGCAAGTGTGATAAAATATATCACCTCCATTGAGGATTACTAGGCTAACTATAAGAATGAGTTCAAGAGTCATGGTCGAGCCTTTGCCAGATTAATAGTTGATCAAGTGAAGATATACAAAGTTAACATTGATGTAGAAGGGATGGAGAATGATGGCCAAAATATGTATAGTAACACTTACCTATCTAAGCTCAGAAACACTCCCATAAGCTCAAAGCCTTACAAAGATACCAAAGAGGAGCTAGAGCTAATGATGGGTTGAATCTACAAGAGGACCAAAAATTGGTTTGAATCGACCATAGCATGATGAAGTGGGAGAAAAGGTAGAGCTGCTCAAGAATCTCCAAATGTAGTTGCAACCCCCTCTTCCCAAAGTGGTGCCTTAGGCATAGTCTTTCCTATCACTCAAGGGTCAACTCAACTGATCGGTGGAGGTGACCAACTGATCGGTGGAGGTGACCAACCTCCTAATAAGAACATCTCCCTTAATAAGACTTGTCAGGATGGTTTGGTTCTAGCAATCAGAACTAAAATAGAGGTTGAAAAGAAGAAGGCAAATGAATTGAAAGATAGTGTATTCATAGTATCTCTCTCTCCCCATAGTATTCTAATCTCATTTGGGAGTGTTGCACTACTCCTACCAAGTAGTCCCTAAGTTCAAGTGGTGGACCTTGGAGATGGTGGAAGTAGTGAAAGCAAGTTTACTGAGTCTAATGAAGCTACAAAAAAGACTACATAAATAGAGAAAGGTCCCAAATCTTCAAAGCTCATTTCATAGGTCCCAAAGAATCCTTTCTCTTTAGCTATGAAGACATTATGTATAGACATAATCAGGATTACATCTAAGGTGATTGACACATAATCATGGTTAGAGGACACCTTGGACAAAAAGAGGAAGAGGAAAGAAGAGGGAGTTCCCAAAAAAGAAACTTTATCTCTGGCTATCTGTTCTAGATTAGCATTGAGTAAAGCTAAGAAGAAAAAGACCCTATCAATTCTTAGAGAAGATCTTGATAAAGGGAATTTGACTATGGAGATTGCTAAGCCCACTAAGGAAGGGAGGATTGAAGATATGTCTGCAAAGGATTTTACCATACATTCTATGGATCTAAAAGAAGTTAGACATGACACTAAGGTGGGCCTGTGGAAGTCAAAAAATGATGTGATAGAAGGACAACTTGAAACTCTTAAGCTAGCTAAAGTTAGAATGAAGGTGGAGATTCATTAAATTAATTATTTCATTAAGAAATTAGTAACCTCACTAGCAATAATCTTAAGAATGTTAACTACTAGTGATCCTACAACCACTGACATTCTAGCTATCATCTACCAGTTATAGTAAGACAAGCACTTGAGACAAATTGGTAGAGAGTGGATCAGAAAAATCAATTCTAAGGGACATGCAATTATAGATCAAATCGGCAACATAGTATTGAGGCTTTAAAAACAGAAGGATAACATCTCAACTAATTGAGCTACCCTAGCAGAAGAGAAAGCTAAGAGCAAGGATTGTATTTCCTTATTAAAAATGATCATGTAAATGAAAGCTAAGGAAGCTATGGAGGGAAAGATTCTACCTAAGGGAGATGATCCCTTATTTAAAAAGCTACAAAGTATGCAATTCAAATCTAAAATGATCTTAGTAGTAGAAGAAGGGTTAAAGGAAATAGAGGTCAAAGTTAAGAAAGATCTCGACAGAGACTATGAGCTACCAAGAGGCTTGCATATGGATTCCCAAGCTAGTGGACAAGGGAAAGGGATAGTTGGAGTTTTTGTCATACAAAAAAAATTCTCCAACTATCTAGATAGTTTAAAAAAGAGAAGTCTTCTAATCACTAGAATAGAGTGTCAGAACTTCAAAAACTTGGCAGGTGTATACACATGGCTATGGAGGAAATATAGGAGTAGATGACGGCCAACAAAGATCTAGCTAAAGAGTATTCCAAGTGGCTCTTAAGGTACACTAATGTTCACATTCATAGACATGAGGAGTTGATCCCAATCATTGTTGCCACCAAAGCCTATAGGCTGAAATCAGAAAAAAGAAAACAAGGAAAAATGATTTTAATCATGCCTTCTCATATTTTGATGTAATAACTGTAACTAACTAATGAAAGGCCACACCACCCTACCAACTTATATCCAAGAATGCAACAATATGGAGACAAAGAGAGACAAAATGCTTCCCAAGCAATTTTATTATACTTGAAAATCCTTACAACATCCACAAAATGATATCATAGATATGACTTCTTCAAAAAGAAGTTTACAAATTCTTCAACATAAGAGAACTCCCAAATAAGAATTTCCACAAGAAGAGTCTTCACACCAAGAGCTTCACCAAGAAGAACTTCCCAACTAAGAGCCTTCACCTCCAAAGCTACCACCCAAGAACTTCTACTTGAAGAGCTACACCTTAAGAGCTTTCACACCTTGAAGCTTGAGCTTCCAAAGCTATCACACCTTGAAGCCTTCACACCTTCCTGCTTGATTAGAAATGCTCATATGCCTTTCTTAAATAGGCACTTACCACCCAATGCATGATTTATCCACAACCTTCTAGAATTCCACCTACACAATATCCACAACTTTTTAAGATTCCACCTACACAATATCCACAACCTTCTAGAATTCCACCTAAATACAACTAAGCACCACCATGTGGCCCAATTAGAGAATTACATTTCCTTTATGGATCACAACAATATTAAAATACATGATTTAAGGATCTTTCCACAAGCTTCTAAGATGCCACCTACACACTTTGATAAATGGAATGACTACCATTTTTATTTTAATTTCTATTACACCACCTATGCACCTTGAAAATAGAAATTCCTTTTTTTTTTTTTCTTTTTCTTTTTTTTTTTCTTTCTATTTTCGTCACTTTCTCTCTCCTCCACAATTTTTTTTTTTTAAAATAATGTTCCCATGCAAGATGCTCCTACATCACTGACAATTGGCTCCTTGCCATTTTTCAATTTTGAAGAGATGAACCAATTTGAGTCTCATTTGTAATGATCATCTTAGCATGTATCCATTGGAAAGATTAATAGAAGCTCAGATAATTTTTGGTGTGAAATACTTGATGTTGTAGAGACAAATTGAGGGTATTTTGTATCAATCATTTTCTGTTCCATTCATTTCCATATTTATTTTTTTGTTTCTCTTTTGGTCTAAATTGAACCAAGAAATGAACAAAGTTTTATTCCCTTGTTTTGAAACAGTGAGCCAAAAATAATGGTATTGTTAGTGGAAGTTCTAGAGAGATTATTTTCCATGCCTTTCTTTTATGCTAGTCTTTTCATTCCTAGACCTAGAATCTTGTTGATATCAGTTTAGTTGTAGATAGCACTCATTGTTGAATTGTTAAACTTTGTGGGTTTATAAGATGTGTGAATCCACAAATTTGACTAATCCTAAGACTAAATTTCTTGCCTAGGTTAATCCCTATTAGGCCTAACTTGGTGCACCTTTCTTGTTCTCAGGTTAAGAACATACACCACTTAGAGTTAGGAACAAACATAATTCATTGAAAATTACAAATACCAAAGGGAGTTGTACCTAAGAATTTAGAGGGAAGTTAGTAACTTAGAAACAACTTCCCAACTATTGTAATCAGTTGTTGTTCACAAATATTGGGCATCTAAAGAGTAAAAGAAAAGAAAAATCTATTTACCAACAAAGCTCAGTAGAAATAAAATAGTTAGAGGCTTACCAAATCTGCATAAACCTAAAAATGCTATGTACAAAGAATGCCAACTTGGTAAGATGAAAAAGTCAAGTTTTTCAAGAAAGTCACACACTTTAAAGATATTTTGGAATTAGTGCATTTTGATGTGTGGATCAATGAGAATGGAAAATTATTATGGTGATAGATACCTCATTTTATTTGTTGATGATTACACTAGGATGATGATTGTCATGTTCATGAAGATAAAATCACATGCTTTTTACATGTCCAAATGGTATAAGGATAAAGTTGAGAAGGAAATCTAGTAAACAATTTAAATGTCTAAGATCTAATAGAGGTGGTGAATTTATTTCTATTGAGCTCACTAACGATTGTACTAAGAATGGTATTAAAATATAGTTATTTGCACTAAGGACACCACAACAAAATAAAATTACTAAGAGAAAAAAAAAAGATCTATTGTGGATTGTGCAAGGACATTGCTAATTGAAGAATATGTTGCACAAATATTTTGGAGAGAGGCTATAAGCATTGCATTCTATACTCTCAATTGAGTTTAGTTGCAGAAAGGAATAAACAAGACACCCTATGAACTCTAGTATGATCATACACCTAATGTGAGTTTCTTTAAGTTATTTGGAAGTAGGTTTTATAATCATAAGGATTTAAGGAATGATAAATTTGATTCAAAATGAGATGAAGATATTTTTCTTGGATATTCATCTAAGAGAAAAGCATATGAATATTTGAACAAAGCTACTAACACTATGATTGAAAGTGCAAATGTGAGACTTGATGAATTCGGAGACAAGAACAATGTGGAAAGTAAGAAGGAACCTAAAGATTACAATAGATTTGTATATGCGTATGAAGATGTACCTGACACATTACTTGAGTTACAATAGAGAGCTACTGAGCAACAATTTTCTTTAGTTGAGCAACACACAGTACAACTTGAGCAGGAAGTTGAACCTCGACTAAGTGAGAATAATGCTAAGAATCAAATATCTGAACCTATGTTAGAAAAATATGTCATAAATAATCATTCACCTAAATAAATTATTAGAGACAAAGGTGTTGGAGTGATGAAAAGAAGTAATTTGAAAGATAATACCTATTTAATAGCTAAATTTGAGCCTAGAACAGTCAGGGATGCACTTGAAAATGAGGATTGGATAAATGTTATGAATGAAGAAATGATCAGATAGAGAAGAACAACACATAGACACTAGTATTGAGACCCACAGACAAGAATGTGATAGGAACAATATAGATTTTCAAGAATAAGCTGAATGAAAATGGAGAAGTAGTAAGAAACAAAGCAATCCTAGTTTGCAAGGTTATTCCTAAGAAGAAGGAATAGAGTATGGTGAGACTTTTGCACCTATGGAAAGATTGGAATTAGTAAGAACATTGTTGGTCTATTCTACTTACAATAAATTCAAATTGTATCAAATGGATTTTAATTCTACATTCTTGAATGGAATACTTAAAGAAGAAGTCTACATAGAACAACTAGAAGGATTTGTTGAACCTAATCAGAAGAACCTAGTTTACTAGTTGAATAAGGGACTATATGAACTAAAGAAAGCCCCAAGATCATTTTATGAAAGGTTACATTTTCATTTTATTAAAATTAGATTTTCTAGAACAAGTGAGAATAATAATCTGTATTTAAAGAGTGAATCTAAATATATGGTGTTGATTGCTGAAATTTTTGTGGATAATACTATAGTTGATGGAAATAAAAAAATTTGTAAGTAATTTTTTGATCAAATGAGTTTTGTGAGAACAATTTTTGTTTTGGTTTATAAGTTCATCAAACAATGAATGGTATATACGTGACTCGATCTAAATATGTATAGGAAATCTTGAAAACATTTGGAATGGAATGAGTCAAGAGTAGTCGGTACACCTATGGTGGTTGGAGTGAAACTATCAAAAGAAGATACTAGTGCTAGGTTAAATGAACCTCAATATAGATCAATGATTGATAAATTGAAATATGTTTTTCATAGTAGGCCAGATATTACACATTTTATTGGAATTGTTGCAAGATTTTGATCTAATCCAAAGGAAACACACATGACTGTTGTCAAGAGGATATTCATATGTCTTAAGGGGACTGAAGATTTTGGATTATGGTATAAACAAGATGGTGACTTTACTTGTAAGGTCTATATTGATGTTGATTTGGTTGGTAATGTTGATGATAGAAAAAGTACAAGTGGTGGAGCTTTCTTTTTAGTAGAAAGATTCATAACATGGTTGAGCAAGAAAAAGAGTTGTATTTCACAATCTACTACTGAAGTTGAGCATGTTGTTTATTCTATCAATTTTTTTAATATTATTTTGATTAAGAAATTGTTGGAATGAATTCAAAAAGAGATAATTAAGCCTATTACTATTTATTATGATATCCCTAGTGCAATAAATATATCAAAGAATGTAGTGATGCATGTAAATTCAAAGCATATATCAATCAAGTACCACTACTTCGAGGAGAAATGATAAGAGAAATAAGGCTTCAATATGGGATGTCTAAGGAGAAAAATGTATGCATATTTACCAAGCCATTATCTAAGGATATTTTTGAGTATCTAATGTTAATATTTAGCGTCAGAAGAAGCAAAACATGAATCTACTATGCTAGCAATATTTGCAATACATCTTAGAGATATAAGCATCTGTATTTTGTTACTAATATCTGCTATACATTATAGAGATATAAATATGCCACCACTATCTGATATGCATCACAAAGACATATGAATACATACATATATTCATACTGATGTATGCATACATATACATATGCATATATCTTTGTCATGCATATGAAATATTGATAGTAAAACGTGCATGATGTTGACCAACTTATATTGGTTGGGCTTCATATTATCAATTACAGATTCTATTACTTGTGTCAGGTTTCATACCCATGCCTTGGCTTTGTTATGATTATTGGGCCCTTGTGTTGTTATCGGGTGATGGTATATAAAATTAATACTGACAGTTATCATGTTAACTAACATGCCTCTGAAGAGGCATGTCCCTACATGGCTTTTGGGCCATGTAGAGACATGACTCTTTGGAGTCATGTCTATCTCCATTTATATATATGTGCTCATTCTAACTAAAGAGAAAAGCATTGATCAAAGGAATTTGATTATTTTTGGATAAGTATCAATATTATTTATTGTTATCACCTTCACTTGTGTTATACAGTTATCAGGAGCATTTTCCATTGTTGAAGAAGGAAGATCTAATAAAGGTTTGCTACAAGTCACTGTATAGATAAGTACTTATTTTCTACATAGTTTGAATCATAATTTATATACAAGAATTTTGTAATTGTTTGTCTATCAGAGATCCACTATTCTCAACATGGTATTAGAGCCATACTGATAGAAAAACTATTACAAAGTATCAAAGCTAGAATGCAAAATAAGAATTTGTATTTGGTGGTCAAAGGACGATTTCCATTATAGAATGTTCATGTAAGGGGTCAATCGACACATGTTACAAATTGATATATACGGTCTTTAGAAGAACTGCCAGTACGTAAAGCAAACGAGAATGATATTTAACAAAAAAAATAAACTAGAGCAAACTCCTTGGACAAATGAAGCCTGGCAGACAAAGGAACTCTACAAACAAGCATGTGCCTACACAAGTCTATAGTAAGAGGCAGTAGCTATAGTTGAATAAAACAAATGGAAAGGTTTGTTTAGAGATGTCACCATAAAAGTATTGACTTAAAATCCTTGAACTTCTCTGGATAATATTTGTTACTGGTTTCAAGCTTGGAAAATGATCCAGTGAGCATCATGAATAAAAATGGAGCATAAATTCATCACCAATACACTATCACAACCATCCATTAAAAAATGTACCATCTACTTGATTGAAAAGGTCACAACAATCAAGGATTATAACTTAGTTGCTACGAAATAAATATCAATCAATGCATTGATCAGATTTGACATTGGTGGCATCCATCATCCCTCAAGTACATGTATGCTATTCTCATCTTTCATGAGCCTAAATATTAAATGCATGGTTGTCAAGCCAATAATGCTTTACCAAAATCAACAGATCCTAAAATTTAAATATGATGATAAAATAGTTGTGTGTGATAGCATTTAAAGACAAAACTACAAAATAATAACAATGAAAATACTCCTCATGCATCTCAAACTTGTGGTACCAAGACAATAATGGATATTGAACCCTAAGTGTATCAGACAATCATAGCATAAATCACAACAACTGATGAATGCAATGATTAAGGGATTGAAGGAAGGGGATTGTCTCTATCAGTAATGTATTGATGCAAAGAATTAATATCCAGGTTTCCAATATTTACAAGAAATAAAAGTTCCTACCATGCATATTGATAGAGTCAGGACCAAGAGGATCATAGATAAGAGGAGAATGATTTGGAATTGATAGATATTGTACTGTATAAAGGATGATACACAAAGAAAGTGTCGCATGAGATGGAAAGAAACTTGACAAGCAACAACTAGGAGAATAATTGGAAAGAAAACAAATGTTCATACTTGGAAATAAAATCTTGAAATAAAAGAATAATAAAGTGGCCTTTCACTAAGGATAATAGTGGCTAGTATAATGTGGGTTATGAATCTGTGGCAAGTCATGGAAGATCTTGGATGATATGTGAATTAACATGATCATGATAGGAAGATAAGGTCAAGAGGTTGGAGAAAATTATTAGTAGTCAATGAGAGTTGTGTGAGATAATCAAATCCCAACTTGTAGTGCTCAACAAAGGTCCTCAGCATTGCACGGTAATGGATTCTGTATGATATGGCTCTCTGAAATATACATATAGAGATGAAGTAAATATTTGAATGATGATTTTATAAAAAAAATTATCAACGCTTTTAATTTCCATATATAATAAACAATAGATACTATGTTGATTAGAAATTAATATACAAGATCAATCAATGGGGTTGGTTAAGTTGTATCATGAAAAAGGGCTTGTCCATTCATAGAACAAATGGAACAATTATTGAAACCTATGAAGATATATTTATAGTTATCGAATGTCAGATCAACCAATAAAGATGTCTATATTTGCAACACAAAAGTGTTGACTTGAGATGAGTCCAAAAGGTGGCTTCAATCAAGAAACATTTCTTTATCAAGCATACAAATTAGATGAGAGGTGTATCTTTTAATACCATAAGACGTGTTCATACAAGATATAAGAAGGCATTACAATATAAAAGGAAGGAAATAATACGAGCATTTATTTAAAATTGGAGTTTGAACTATAACATATTTTCCAAATTCATTAATATTTCATGACGTAAAATTTTCATACTTGAATATGATGCAAAATTGTTTGATGATATAAGAATGGGAACTTCACATTGTGGTGGGGGGAATGATAAACAATGTTTCATTCCCACTTGAACCATGTTTAGAAGGGAAATGTTTAGATGATGTATTTCTTATCTTTGAGTTCGCATTCATCTACTCATTAAAATCTCTTTGTCATTTTTATTTTTCATATGTACTATATGAGTTATCATCCTTGATATTTTGTTTTGTATCTGTAGTTCATCTTGTAGGAAAAGAGGCATTTTTATGATAGTAGCTTCAAACAAGTTATGACCAAGCTGGATAAAGTGAGACTCATGAAGCCAATATATTTTTGGTGATTGAAATTTGAGTATCCTTTCATATCAAGATGGGGGTCAATACTTTAAAGACAACCTTATACAAGGAGCTCCAAAAATTAATACTTAGAGGGAGCTTGAGGAAACCTTGAAAGAGAGGGAGTAGATAGAGGAGAGGATATAGGTTACTCCTTGAAGATTCAGTGATATCAATCACCTATCAGTGATATCATCAACTGTCAGTAATATCGATCACATTGATTCAAAGGGAGTAAACTAATGTTGTGATGGAATCTTTAGTGATCGATAAATTATAATAGTCAAGAGGATTATAATTCATGCAACTATGTGAATTTGATGAGCAAGTGAGACTCTTGAAGAAAATATCCTTGATGATTGATATTATGAGATCCTTCTACATTAAGAGGGAGTATGAAACTTCTTCTAAGGCAATGTAGGAACTTAGAAGTTGATACTCGGAGGGAATCTAGAAATACATGTGGGTGACTGCATGATGTGATGGGCCTACTCCTATGTATAGGAAGTGATGAATTATCACTAGAAAATTAGACAATTGATTCAGAGTGAGTTTGATGAAGCATCCTTGGGTAAAGAGAATTTATGAGGAAGTAACTAGAGGACCTAACTTCCCCAAATCGATGTTCAGAGGGAGAAATTTTGAGATACAATCCCTTATGGATGTTATCTTCTCTATAAGAGATAAAATTGAGGTGAAAGCTTTTGCACTACCTTTGACTTGGTACATGGTGATTATTATTTCACAAATGATATGTAATGAAAGGTAATGATATTTCATGGACATATTCATTAGAAGGAAATTATTTACAAGATGACGATCTTGTAAATAATAGACCTGAGTGTATTATGGGCATCTCTAGACATTGTTTAAGTGAAAATAGAGATTATATGAGCTATCTCTAGACATTTCTTAAGTGCAAGTAGAGACTATGTGTGCTATCTCTAGACATTGCTTAAGTGCAAGTAGAGATTATTTTTGGGCTTCTCTAGACATTTCTTAAGTGCAAGTAGAGATTATTTTTGGGCTTCTCTAGACATTGCTAGAGTGCAAGTAGAGATTATTTTTGGGCTTCTCTAGACATTGCTTAAGTGCAAGTAGAGATTATTTTTGGCCTTTTCTAGACATTGTTTAAGTGCAAGTAGAGATTATTCTAGGCTTCTCTAGACATTCCTTAAGTGCAAGTAGAGATTATATGTGCTATCTCTAGACATTGCTTAAGTGCAAGTAGAGACTATGTGTGTTATCTCTAGACATTGCTTAAGTGCAAGTAGAGATCATTTACTATACATGCAGTATTGCTTATATGATGACTCTAATTAATGTTTTACTTCTCCCTAGCTAAAGAGGGAGTGTTAATGTTTAGCGTCAGAAGAAGCAAAACATGAATCTGCTATGCTAGCACTATTTGCAATACATCTTAGAGATATAAGCATATGTATTTTGTTACTGATATCCACTATACATTATAGAGATATAAATATGCTACCACTATCTAATATGCATCAGAAAGACATATGCATATGTACATATATTCATACTAATGTATGCATACATATACATATGCATATATCTTTTTCATGCATATGCAATATTGACAGTAAAATGTGCATGATGTTGACCAACTTATATTGGTCGAGCTTCATATTATCAATGACAAATTCTAGTACTTGTTTCAGGTTTCATACCCATGCCTTAGCTTTGTTATGATTATCGGGCCCTTGTGTTGTTATTTGGTGATGGTATATAAAACTAATACTGATAGTTATCATGTTAACTAACATGCCTCCGAAGAGGCATGTCCCTACATGGCTTTTGGGCCACGTAGAGACATGACTCTTCGGAGTCATGTTTGTCTCCATTTATATATATGTGCTCATTCTAACTATAGAGAAAAGCATCGATCAAAGGAATTTGAGTATCTGTGGATAAGTATCAATATTATTTATTGTTATCACCTTCACTTGTGTTATACAGTTATCAAGAGCATTTGCCATTGTTGAAGAAGGAAGAACTGATAAAGGTTTGCTGCAATTTATTGTACAGATAAGTACTTATTTTCTACATAGTTTGAATCATAATTTATATACAAGCATTTTGTAATTGTTTGTCTATCAGAGATCCACTATTCTCAACATCTAAGAGGTAAGTTGGGGGTGCTTGCCCTATCCAAAATTCACTAAGAGAAGATGCATGTGTTGGAAATATAAGAGGGGTAACTAAGAGTGGAAGGGTGAATTAGTTACCACTAAAATAATTTTAAATCCCTTAGATGTCAATATAAACTTCCTTTTAACACACAGCTTGGCTAGAACTAGATATTCACTATAACTCAATTAACAAAGCAATCTGATATATTAAAGTGTATTAACCTTTAGTAACATAGTTATAGAAAGATAAAGCAATAAGAAAATAACATGAACACATGTGACACAAAGATTTAATGTGGAAACCCAATTTGTGAAAACCACTAATGCAACTACTTAAAACTTTTCACTCTTCTGAAGTGAACCTTGTTAGGATCCGACCCTATTAAAGGTTGCAAAACACAATATTAGGTGTGACCCTATTAAAGGATTTAAATCACCCTATTAGGATTGACCTTGTTAGAGGTCTTAAGACACTTCAATCTAGAGATGCCACATGGTTAGAGGATTTACAAAATGATTGTTAAGTCAACTTTGTTAAGATATATCTTCACTACTACAATTGTTAGAGAGTAACAATGATTGACTTAATTTATGAGGCAACTAGATTTTAGATTTAGATCATTGTTTAGGCTTATCATTTGGATCCACCTTGATCAAAATAATATTTGCATCGCATTAGATGTTCTACTCTTAATCAAATATCCTTCTTTATTCACATCTTATCTTCTTCCACAACTTTCATATTTCAATCCACAACTTGAGCTTTCATGTATATGAAACCTAATGTCAAGTCAGATTGAATACCCTTACAAAGAAACAAATAACATCCAATGAGTCAACTTGCATAAACCAAAAAATGAATAAAACAAATATATTGGAGGTCGAATAAAATTGGGTCACTTGGTTTCCATGAAGTTCCTTGGTAACTGACCTAACTCAGTTTACACTAAACTCCTTTGGTGACCAACCTGACTCAATTTACACAAAAATCCTTGAACTTCTCTTCTTCTAAACTTTTTCTTGGGGTGATCCCACAATAATGGGCTTCACTTTTTGACTAATTTTGACACTGAAATCAATATTTTTGAAACAAACCAAATGTTCGAGTGACTATATCTTTAAAACTATGAATAATTTCAAGATGACATAAACTAGTGATATGTAGTACTCTATTCCTACTTTGTAACCATATTTTTTAATTTTTTTTAAAAAAAAGGATTATTTATGTTGATTTTTTCTTCTCCTCTGAAAAGCGGTACATGTTAAAATTCAATATTTTTAAAGACTGATAGTTTGTTTGGCATACAACTTTTTTTCTAGAAAAGGTAATGAGGTAATTCTTTCAGCGTTGGATTCATAACATCAATATCTACAGGATGCATTTGGTTTGATTCAATTTGGTTGAATATTGTATAGTTTATGAAATTTTGAAGTGACACCAATCATAATTTAGACATACATTCATTTTGACACAGATAACTTGAACTCAATTTATCATAAATCAATTTTTTTTTTTTTTGAATAGAAAGCTATCTCAATAGCCTATTTCCTAGATTTTATTTTTTTTAAATGACCTAATTTACTAATTTTCCCAAAGTGTTGAAGTCATTTGATGTTCAATTGGTAATGAACCTACAAAGAGTTAAACTCATATTTGAAAGTCTTAATGAATATAATATGTATTACAATTATAGTTGTTGGAAAGCTTGCTCTGAGCAGCACAAATTGGTATTTTTTATTTTATATTAGGAGATCAATCATTTTCAATTTTGGGTGTCAAAACAGGCAATTTTATTTTTGTAGAAAAGAGGGTCAAAATTTTGTAATTTGACATGTTCACTGCGAACATGATGTTTTTAGCAAACATGTTTTATGGGTTCACTGTGAACATCTATTCATAGTGAACATACACACCTAAGTTTTTTGACCATCAAAAATTCAATTTAACATGTTCACCCAAACATGTCATATTGTTTATGTTTGCATGAATATTCAAAGAATGTTGACGTCACCAACAGATAGGTCAGTTTTAAAATAATGTGAAGCTATACTTGCGAAGCTATACCAAGTGACATATTTATATAGTTATTACAAGAAATTTATCCTGAGGCAAGGGGTAAAATTTTTTTATGATTTTATAATGGGAAACAAGAAAGGAGGGCAATGAAAATATGCAAGGAAGAGACCTAATGAAGAAAAAAAAAGAAATCTTCAGAAGACTTGCACATTATCATCGAATTAAATAAAGTATGTAATTTTATATATCAATTTTTTTTTTATGGTCTTAAATTTAATTATGTTTCAATCTTATTTTTTATCTAATTTGATTTATTTAAAAATTTGTTGCAAACAGTCAACAAGGTCAAGGAAATACTGAAGAAGGTTCAACAGAAGTAGAAGAAGTGCATATGAGAGAAAGTTCAAGAACAATCCCTATGGAATCTGAAATAATGACTATTGAAGAAGGTTCAAGATCATCCCCTATAGAGGTTCAAATAACAAAAGTTGGAGAATAGTTAGAACCTTTCACTACAGAATCTCAAAAAATGAATGTTGGAGAAGGCTCAAGATCGCTTCCTATAGAAATTCAAGTAACAAAAGTCAAAGAAGGGTAAGGATCAGGTGCAGGAACTAGTATGGGTGAACTCCTAAATATTGCCCAATCTATACAGAATGGTATTTCTCATAAAAATTTAGATCATTTACTTAAAATGGATGTGGATAAATTGAGAAGACTTGCAGCTACTTTTCACCCTTAAGTTTGTCTAAGAAAAGGTCAATGAATAAGAAGATAAGAGAAATTATGACTAAATTTGATAACACTGAAACCCTTGAACAAGCTCAGTTGCTTTCACTTTTGCTTACACAAAAGAAGTTGCAAGAGGTATTGAAATTGTTAGGTGTAGACACAACATCAAAGAAGAGAAGGTTTTCTAACATGCAAACTAATGTGATTGAAAATGTTAAACAAGGTTTGAGAAACATAGGAAAATACTCTTGAACAAAAGATAAGTCTGTGGAAAGAAAAGTGATGTTGATGTCTATTGTAAATAAGAATATGACCCAAAATAGACAAATATCTTCAATTTCATCTAAAATGGGTTTTAGTAGGAAAACAATGAGAGAATATGTTAAGAGAAGATTAATTGTAGTTAATAGTACTATGGAGGGAAATTAGGCAATCATGTGTTGAGCACCTCATTCTGATAGGATTGAAGATTTATCAAAAAATTTAGTCATATCATTTTGGATTGATAACACTTATCCTTAATCAAATAGTAGAGATGTTATTAGGTGTAGGATTGCATCTACTCAATATGAACATAATACCAAACATTGGTTAGACACAACACAGCATGAGTTATATGTGTCATTTTGTAGTGAACATCTTAATGTAAAAGTTGGGCAAATGTTGTTTGAAAAATTAAAGCCATACTTTGTGAGGTCAAACAAAGTTTTTGAAACATATTTTTGTCATCATCATATTGATTTTGAACTCCACTATCAGGTATTTCAAAAGTTTGTAGAAGATACATATGGTTTTCATGCTCCTCCTAGTAGGAGAAGTGTGTTTATATCATCCATTCTATGTGACAAAATAGATGATCCGTGTGGTCAAATAAATTGCATAAAAGGATTATGTGAAACATGTGGTGATTTCACTCTATTTCCCTTGAAAATTGAAAATGTTGATGTAACAAAAAAATTGAATTGCAATAGTTACAAGTATGTGAAGAATGAAATGAAGTTGGGGAAAGAGACAAAAAGGTTGGAATATGTTGAAGAGGAGCTACCTATTCTAACATTTATGGACAAATTTAAGAATTTGATTCAACCTTATATTTGTCATGTATTTTTTGCAAAGTGGAAAGCACAAAAATTTCAAACTTTGAGAGATAATTTCCCACTTGGAATGATTGCATCAGTTGTTGATTTTGTAGAGAACTATTCCTTTGTTCATCAAAAAGCAATTCAATCAAATCATTTCTTTTCTAAGCAGGTCACTATTATAGTACATATTTTTTATAGACATGCACAGTTAAATTTGGATGGTGTTCAAAGTATAGTTCAAGAATATGTAATTAAAAAGGAATATCATTTTTATATAAGTGATAATAAAGAACATGACATTCACTATGTAAAACATTGCTTCAATATGTTCTTTTCTTATTTGAAAGAAAGAGACATAAATGTTGATAAACATTATGTTTGGTCTGATGGATGTGTCACATAGTTCAAATCATCTAGACCATTTTATCCATTATGTAGATATCATCGCAATGAGAATATAAAACACATATGGAATTTCTTCAAGAGTGGCCATGGAAAAGGTGAACATGATGGTGTTGGAGCTTGCATCAAACATGCTTTGCGAAAGTATCAAATGAATTATCAGGGAGTTCATGTAAATGATGCACATGATTTTGTTGAATGGTGTAAGACACAATTTACATTAGACAAGGTTGGGACATCATCAACAACAAGACAACAAGTACCATATAGAGTCTTTTGGAAGATAACAAGTATGGATGTGTACATCTATTTAAATTTAATGAAATTAAGTTATAAAATTTTATTATTAAGTTTTATCTTTCAATTCATTGAAGTTTAAATTTAATTTGTCCATATTTTCAATTTAATGAACTTTTGGGTGTTAATAGAAAAAAAAAGCATGGTTGCAAGAGGATAGAAAAGACAAATTCCTTACATTCAGTCATGAGTATAGATAATTGCAATTGGACATTGAAGACAAGAGAATACTCATGTTTTTTTGATAGTTGCATTGATGAAGACTATCAAGAATGCATCAATCAAACACGTGGATATATAGGTGCATGGATTTTGATACCACTTGATGTTACCAATACATTTGATAAATATGATGAAAATTTTGATGATATTCCATTATTTATTATGATTATAATCATATCTCTGGATTGGTAAAAGTGGGTAAGTATCATAAAAATTAATCTCAACTTGTCAGTTAATTTCAACTTTTTATTTAATTATCAATTTGAATTGTCTTCTATATACTATACACATGTATGTATACTTTTTATGCAGGAGATGTCTTTGTAGTGATTGCTAAGCCTAGAAATCATGAAGGTGTCAGTTATAATTTATTGCAATGTAATATAGAGAGGAAAAAGTTATATGATCTTAAAGAAAGTGATGGAATTTTGTTCCCCATTGGTATTATACATACATGCGTGCACACACACACACACACACACACACACACATACATATATATATATATATATATATATATATATATATATATATATATATATATATATATATTTATTTATCTAGGTAACTTTATATCTATCAAATTTTAAAATATTTAAATTTGTGGTGTAGGTTCTATTGTGATAGAGGGAACATATTTGAAGTAAGACAAAATAGTCCAACATGGAATACACTTTGTTGATTATTAACCTAACAATAAGGTTTTACAATACAACCACCTAGTCATTGCTACAAGGCTTTGTCTACATCCACTCAAACTTAAGCGTGTACATCACAAGTGGAGACTAGACAATGAAGATCATGAGAAGATATTATAGGTTATAAGTGTACATCATGGTTGAACTGACCTTTGAGATTTATTTTATAATAATTTGAATTAATCTAAAGTTGTTATTTTATTGTATAGGGTCATAACTCTTGGTTTATTAGTTTATTAATGTGTTTTAAAATGTACATACATTTTAATAATATTAATTACTATGGATCATATTGGGATCCATTCTCTTGGCAATAAGGTTAATATATTGTTATGTGAACTATCTTATCTTATTGTCTTGTGTTCTTGGATTTATTTATCACCACGTTTGATTTAAATTACATTGACTAATGCATGTGGTTGGAATAAAAACCTTTATCATAGTTGAGATATTTATACTTGATGGGATCTTGAGGTTCTTGTACTCTTGGTATCTGACCACTTGAGTTCTTCTAGTATTGTAGGGGTAGCTTAACCTTTGAGCCCTTTTGACCTTGTTTCTATTATTGTTATATTTTCCTTTTGTTTTGGAACATTTTTTCTTGAGTTGAGATCACATTTGCGTTAGAATTATTTAGAATAACTGAGAGGGGGGGTGAATCAGTTATCCAAGGTCCAATGATGTCTAATAAAACTTTTTCTACAAATCCCTAATGGCACATACCTAAAATTATCATGCATGCAATTAAACATTAAACAACCATGAAAAGTAAACATGCATCACACCATAACACCAAGGATTTAATAACCCAGAAACCCTCCAAGAATAAGAAGGTAAAACTGGAGTGGGGGTGATACCCACAAAATAACTGTTCAATTGATTTCAACCACTTCTGTGGTCTACCCTGTTAAAGGCTACAACACATTGTTAAATCTGACCTTGTTAAAGGATTTAAGAAAATTCAACTTGGAATATCACCCTGTTAAAGGATTTACATAGAGTTGTTAGGCTCACCCAAGTCCATGGGATTTTCAGTCACCTTCTCAAAAGAATCTTTCATCCCTCTCTAAGAATCTCCTATTCTCCTCCTAAGGATCTCTTATCCTTCTCCTAAGGATCTCTTTATCCTTCTCCTAGGGATCTTCTATTCTTTTCCTGAGGCTTATCCACCTAGCTATTAAGCTAACCTAGCAATGTAGGGTTTTCAATATCTAATACAATTGTAAGAAAGTATTAGAAGGGTTTTGACCTGATACAGATTGCAACCCTAACTGTGCAGATTTTAGATCACTCTTCAATTCCTTTCTTTTCTTGGCTTCTCTTCCTTGCAATGCTGACAGCTTGTTCACCCTTCAAGATCTGTCTCCTTGAGTTCTTCCACTCGTTATACCAATGCAATCTCTGGTCACTTGATCAACTTAGGGTCTTGATGCTGTGTTCTTACTCCTCTTGGCTTCTTCACATGATCACACTTATGACCAATTCCCTCTCTTGCATGCACACTTGATCTCTAACCTATAAATCCTTATAAAAAAGTTTTTTTCTTCATTTCCCACTCAAACCTTAATTTTCTCTTGAGAAAATGATATTGTTTTTCCCTCCAAATTTTTTCTTCTAGAAACTTCATGATAAATCCATTAGCATTCACCTTGGATTGGTTTGAATGGATTACATAGAATTCTGTGACATCTACTCATCATTCATAACGTCCAACTACTTCACAAAATTTGATGTAACAACCTTATCATTGATGATCTGACGAATCTTGTCTTAACAAATAATGCAGCAACTTGGCATTATTGGTTTACTAATGCTCGGAACCTTCTGTGTTACTCAGCTTCTTAATGTTATTTACTGGCACTCAACACTTGAAGCATTTTGGCTTTGCTCGGCACTTGAAAACTTACTTGGCATCCATTATCTTTTTCTGCTACTCGACACCTGAAGGATTTTGTGTTACTTGACATCTGAGTAATCACTTAGCTTATACTAAAACTGAACTTGCTTGGCTTCAACTAAGAATATGTTCAGCTCTAACTAGCTCGCTCGGCTCTTTCTAATGAACTTAGTTAATCCTTGCATCTTTGATGTATCTCAATGTGTCCATCCTCTTAGAGTATGTCATCAATACATTATTTTATCAATGGCTTAGCTGATCCTTATACTTCATTACATCATCATAACTTCAACCTTTCTCTAGGTACTCTAGTTACATCTTATTGATTGCCACCTCCTTGTCAATCAAACAATTAATAGTATTTGGATCATGAAAGGAAAGTTTGACATCAATGACAAAACTATGATTGAAAACATTCTTTACTAGTTTCATTATCCTTCATTCATGATCTTTTCAATCATTTTTGCAATCTCCCTCTTCGGCATTGATGGCAAACCAAACTGATCAACTGATTAAGCTAATCAACTTAGTTACCACCAAAATTACATATGTTTCCTGCTTGATATATAATTGATACAAACTGAATCCTTTGTTCTGCTTCTCCCTCTATACTACTGCATCCTTACTATGTATTTTTGATCCTTCATAGCTACTTGCTAAATCTTATTTCTTTTGAATCTCCCTCTTTCTTATACATCTTTCATATATATCTCCCTCTTACTTTATATTGATCAGTTTCTCATATATCTCCCTCTTTGACATAAATGTCAAAGACGTAGCATCTTCAACATGCTAAATATAAGCTTTGCATTTTCATGTCTTCTCCTTCTATCAACATGCTTGTGACTGATCTGGAATTTTTGTTCTTGTTGTCATCCTCTACATCATTCTTCTGATATTTCAATGATCTACTCCTATTGATGTAGGGTAGCATCTATGTTGCTTTAGACTACTTGAGTTAGGGGCATTACCCCCAACTTGCCTTTAAGATATTCATATGCATCCTTGGGCAATGGTTTGGTGAAGATATCTACAATTTGTTCCTTTGTGTGAATGTACTCCATCTTCACTTGTTTGTCTTCCACTAATTCTCTAACATAGTGATACTTGATTGCAATATGCTTGGTTTTTGCATGTATTACTAGATTCTTGGATATGTTTATAGCACTTGTATTATTACAATACAGTGTCACAAGTTTAGTTACCTCTTCTTTCATTCCTTTCAATAGATGTTTAAGCCACGCAATGTTTGTGCAATTGACTATTTCTGCCACGTATTTTGTTGCTGCAGTGGACTGAGATGTGCATGTTTGTTTCTTACTAGTCCAAATAATTAGCCTTTTTCCTAAGAATAATGCTTCTCCACTTGTGCTTTTTCTTTCATCAATGTTTCCTCCCCAATCTGTGTCTATGTATGCATTGAGCTCAAACTTCTCATTCTTTTTGTAATATAGGCCAAAATCATCAGTTCCTTTGAGATACTTCATTATCCTCTTTACTGCCATGAGATGATTTTCTCTAAGATTGGCAAAGAATCTAGCCACCATGCCAACTACTAGTGCTATGTCTGGTCTACTATGTACAACATATTGCAGTTTTCCAATCATGGATCTGTACATTGTTTGATTGACTTCAGCTGATTCATCATTTTTAGATAGCTTATGTC
Source organism: Cupressus sempervirens (assembly GCA_028749045.1). Lineage (NCBI taxonomy): Eukaryota > Viridiplantae > Streptophyta > Pinopsida > Cupressales > Cupressaceae > Cupressus > Cupressus sempervirens. The sequence continues at coordinate 818,944,935 of CM053792.1, read as the reverse complement.
TTGTTGCCATTGGTGTGTTGACTGGTTTGGAGTCTTCCAATCCAAACTTCTTGAGTATCTCCTTGATGTATATTGATTGTGTCACAAATATACCATGTTTTAGTTGATGTACTTGCAATCCTACAAAGAATTTGATATCTCCAAACATAGATATTTCAAACTCATGTTTCATTTTGTCAGCAAAACTTTTGCACAGTACTTCCTTTCCTCCAAAAACTATATCATCCACAAATATTTTAGATACAAGAATATCCTTACCTTCTTCTGATTTGATGTACATGTTTCTGTCATCATCAGTTCTTTCAAATCCTATTTACACCAAATACTTTTGAAGTCTCTCATACCAAGCTCTAAGGGCTTGCCTTAATCCATATAGAGACTTATGCAGTTTACATACCTTATTTTTGTTCTTTTCATCAACAAAACCTTCTAGCTTCTCTATGTAGACTTCCTCTTCAAGTATACCATTCTGAAATGTGGACTTAACATCCATTTGGTAGACTTTAAATCCTTTGAAGGCTACATATGCCAGTAAGGTCCTTACTCCTTCCATTCTGGCAACTGGAGCAAAAAAATTTCCATAATCTAGTCCTTCTTCTTGTGCATACCCTTTACAAACTAGTCTTGCCTTATTCCTTTTGATTTCACCATTTTCATCTAACTTGTTTCTGAACACCCACTTGGTTCCAATCACATATTTGTCAGTTGGTCTTGAGACTAAGGTCCACGTCTTGTTCTTCTCAATTTGTTCTATTTCTTCTTTCATAGCATTATACCATTCATCATCTGTTATGGCTTCACTTACTATTTTTGGTTCCATTTTGTTGAGCAGACATGTTTTATTTCTGAGTCTATTCCTTGTCATTGGTCTTGCCTATTCATTTCCAATAATTTGATCTGTAGGATGATTTCTTCTTACATACTTTGCCAATACTGGTTCTTTCCTTGTTTTCATATTGTCTCTTTCAAAATCTGAATCTTGATGCATATTTTCATCAGGTATTTGTTCATTTTCTTCATGTTGGCTATTCTCAAAGTCTAAATGAACATTTCTTGTATTTTGCAGCTCAGCTTTTGAATGTGTTTGTTGTTCGGCATTCATTGTCTGTGACTCAGTAGATACTAGATTTTGTTGCCGATGGTCATTCTGAGTTGCAACTTCACCATCATTAGGTATACCTTCATAAAATTATACAAAGGTCTTGTATTCTTCTACTTTCTTGGTGTTCTCAACACTTTGAACTTTTTCAAGCTCATCAAATTTCACATTTGTTCTTTCTACTACTTTGTTAGTGTTACCATTCAAGCACTTATAAGCTTTGCTTCTAGTAGAATAAAAAAGAAATGTGCCTTCCTCACTCTTTGCATCAGACTTTCCATTTCTAGACTCTTTATATATATAGCATTTACATCCAAATATTTTGAAATGTTTTACATTAGGAGAATGCCCATACCATAATTCAAAAGGTGTTGCATTTGTACCTTTCTTGACTTGAATTCTGTTGAGTGTGTAGACCGCAGTACTTACAGCTTCTCTCCAGTACTTGAGTGCAACATTTTTCTCCATCATTAAGGTTCTAGCATAGTCAATAACTAATCTATTCCTTCTCTCTTCTATACCATTCTGAGGTGGAGTTCTGGGTGCTGATGTCTACCTTTTTTATTCCTCTTTCATTGCAGAACTCTTCAAATTCTCTTGATGTGAATTCACCTCCTCTATCAGATCTGAGACATTTTACGCTCTTTCTAGTTTCTTTCTCAACTCTGTCCAAGTACCATTTGAACATTTGGAATGCATCTGATTTTTGTTTCAGGAACATGACTCTCATCATCCTTGAATAGTCATTTACAAATATCATTATGTATCTGTCACCTTTGTAGCTTTTTACTTCTATAGGACCACACAAGTCAGTATGAACTAGCTCTAATACTTCATTAGAAGTATAAGTCTTGCTTTTGAAAGTTGACTTGGTCATCTTCCCTAGTTGGCATTGTTTGCACATGATGTTATCAGGTTTCTTCAACTTTGGTAGTCCTCTAACTTTCTTCATCTTGCTGATGCTTATCAGATTATCAAAATTTACACGACATAGCCTCTTGTGCCATAACCATACATCATTAGTTTGAAAAATAAGGCAAGAAGCATCTTCCATGTCTAGATAAAACAAGTTACTCCTAGTCTGATCACCTTTTTCTATTAGACTTCCTTGAGAATCATAAATCTTAGCAATTCCTTTTTCAAATTTAACCTTACATCCTATGTTTCCTAACTATGAGACACTTAACAAGTTCTAATTTAGGCCTTCAAAATAGTATACATTATCACATGATATCTTTTCAGTAAGCTTGATACTACCTTTCCCTTTGATCTGACATGGTGCATTGTTACCAAATCTAACACTATTTCCTTCATATTGAGTAAAGGAAATGAACTTACTTTTATCTCCAGTCATGTGATGAGAGAATCTGCTATCTATGATCCATCTATCATTCTTGTTCATGCAGTTTACCAGGGCAGTTGCTTCTTCTTCATCTGATTCATCCTTCATAGCCACATAGACTACTTCATCATCATTTTCGTCAGAGTCTTCTTCAACAATGTAGCATCTTTTGCCTTTACCTTTGTAGTCCTTGTTTTCCTCTTTCTTGTTCTTGAATTTTCCTCCATCCTTGTAATTTTTCTTTTGTGTACATCTAGCTGCAATGTGACCAACTTAATTACAATTGAAACAAATGATTGGTAGCTTACTTTTGAATTTTCCTCTTCCTCTATGAAATCTTCTTGCTAGTAATGCCGCCAATTGGCCTACATCATCTTCATCAGTGTTGTTGTCACTAGATACATACTTTTCTTTTTCATTCTTTTTCTTTGTTTGAACCTCCTCGCTATCTTTCATTGTCATCTTAGCTTTGAATGCAGATTCAAAAATTTTTGGCTTGTAGTTGTCAAAGTTGGATAGCTCAAAGGCAGTGAACCTTCCAATTATTCCTTCAAATGTCACTTTGTTGCCTGGTACACACCTTAGCTCTTGGATGGTTGATACTCTTATAGCATAGATGGGAAGCAAAGTTCTCAAGTATTTGCTACATATTGTTTCTTCTGCTAATTGTCCTCCTAGGCTTCTTATGGCACTGACTACTTCCTTCATCTTTGCACCGTATTCAGTAGCATTCTCTCCTTCTTCCATTTTCATATCATCAAATTTTCCTCTTAGGCTTTCTCTCTTGGCTCTCTTGACATTATCATCTCCTCCATAGATTCTTGATAATGTATTCCACATCTGATGTAAAGTATCACATCCTTTGGTGTCATCATACTTGGCATAGCTTAGTGCTGAAGCAATATCTAACATTGCTTGATTGTACTCCTTCTTCTTGCTCATGTCATCTGCAATAAGGGGTCCTATAGTGTCTACATGATCAAATTTGATTGAGGTCTGTGCATAGTCGCCTATTGATCCGAGGTGTAGCTTCATCAAACTTTTCCATGCAACAAAGTTGTCTTTGTTTAGCTTGGAAACTTCTCTCTTGGACATCCTGTTCTTCTTGCTGCTATTACCTTGAAAAAAATTAGTAGTGTGCTCTGATACCAATTGTTAGAATTATTTAGAATAACTAAGAGGGGGGGAGAATCAGTTATCCAAGGTCCAATGATGTCTAATAAAACTTTTTCTACAAATCCTTAATGGCACATAACTGAAATTATCATGCATGCAATTAAACATTAAACAACCATGAAAAGTAAACATGCATCACACCATAACACTAAGGATTTGATAACCCAGAAACCCTCCAAGAATACAAAATAACTGTGCAATTGATTTCAACCACTTATGATGGTCTGCCCTGTTAAAGGCTACATCACATTGTTAAATGTGACCTTGTTAAAGGATTTAAGAACATTCAACTTGGAATATCACCCTGTTAAAGGATTTACATAGAATTGTTAGGCTTACCCAAGTCCATGGGATTTTTAGTCACCTTCTCAAAAGAATCTTTCATCCCTCTCTAAGGATCTCCTATCCTCCTCCTAAGGATCTCTTATCCTTCTCCTAAGGATCTCTTTATCCTTCTCCTGAGGATCTCTTTATCCTTCTCCTAGGGATCTTCTATTCTTTTCTTGAGGCTTATCCACTTGGCTATTAAGCTAACCTAGCAATGTAGGGTTTTCAATATCTAATACAATGGTAAGAAAGTATTAGAATGGTTTTGACCTAATATAGATTGCAACCCTAACTATGCAGACTTCATATCACTCTTCAATTCCTTTCTTTTCTTGGCTTCTCTTCCTTGCAGTGTTGACAGCTTGTTCACCCTTCAAGATCTGTCTCCTTGAGTTCTTCCACTCATTATGCCAATGCAATCTCTGGTCACTTGATCAACTCAGAGTCTTGATGCTTTGTTCTTACTCCTCTTGAATTCTTCACATGATCACACTTATGACCAATTCCCTCTCTTGCACATGCACTTGATCTCTGACCTGTAACTCCTTATAAAGAAGTTATGTTCTTCATTTCTAGCTCAAATCTTAATTTTCTCTTGAGAAAATGGTATTGTTTTTTGCTCCAAATTGTTTCTTCTGGAAACTTCATGATAAATCCATTAGTATTTGCCTTGGATTGGTTTGCATGGATTACATAGAATTCTGTGACATCTACTCATCATTCATAACTTCCAACTACTTCACAAAATTTGATGTAACAACCTTATCATTGTTGATCTTATGAATCTTGTCTTAACAAATAATGTATCAACTCGGCATTATTGGTTTACTGATGCTCGACACCTTATGTGTTACTCGGCTTCTTAATGTTATTTACTGGCACTTGACACCTGAAGCATTTTGGCTTTGCTCGATACTTGAAAACTTACTTGGCATCCATTATCTTTTTCTGCTACTTGGCACCTGAAGGATTCTATGTTACTCAACATCTGAGTAATCACTTGGTTTATACTAAAGTTGAACTTGCTCGACTTCAACTAAGAATCTGTTCGGCTCTAACTAGCTTGCTCGACTCTTTCTAATGAACTTAGTTAATCCTTACATCTTTGATGTATCTCAGTATGTCCATCCTCTTAGAGTATGTCATCAATACATTATTTTATCAATGGCTTAGCTGATCCTTATATTTCATTACATCATCATAACTTCAACCTTTCTCTAGGTACTCTAGTTACATCTTATTGATTGCCACCTCTTTGTTAATCAACCAATTAATAGTATTTGGATCACTAAAGCAATTGTCATTCCTGCAAGTAGCAAGTTTGACATCAATGAAAAAAAAATGATTGAAAACATTCTTTACCAGTTCCATTATCCTTCATTCATGATCTTTTCAATCACTTTCAACAATTTGAATTATGGACATATGGAATTTAAGACCTCATCTTTAGCATAATAGAGTTATTTTTATTGATAGGATCTAAGTGATGCATACTCTAGGTTGAGAACTATTCTTCATAATATTTTAATGACTTTTGAGTCTTTCATATCTTTATGATTATCGTATTATTTTTCTTTGCATGCCTTTTTTTGATAATAAAATGAGCCTAGTTGGTGTTCGAGTAATGGAGTGGAGTATCCCTCCATGTTAGTCTAGAATACATATGGGTCATCATGATAAGTTAGAAGTCTAAATGAAGTAAAAAATAAATAAATATATTGGGTAAAAAAATTAATAAGAATTAATATGACTACCTGGTAATCTAAGGACATTGATTGAATGTTAGTCAATGTATGCAAATTTGAGGACATTGATAAAAGGTATTGCTCCTAGTCATCTAGTAACTTTAATTGAAGGCATGGTATTTATCTCTTTCTATAAGTTGATTGAAGATATATAATGATTCTAATAATTTCCAAATTTTGATCATTGAATTAATGCTACATGGGCCTCCACATTCTTGTCATGAAACTCCATTCTTGATTTCCTACACCAAACCATTTATAGTACTTACTAGTAACCCTAGTGTACTATGATTTTATCGTATTGGTATTGCATTATGGGTGTTTTTCAAGTCTTGAATATTCTCCATATGTTATTGACTATTTGCATTGATTTCATTAATTGGAATGAGTGTATACCTATATTCCCTTGTGTGATTTATTCCTTATTTAGGTTGTGAAACTATTTCTACAAGCATGGTAGTGTGAGCATGTGGGTTCCAAATGGTCAGGTGACACAACCAACAAATATTAGGGACTAATGCATAAATGATGAACTTTATTGGGAGACTTTGTGTGAAATGGATCATTATTTCTTCCCTTTCTCTCTCTTCCTCTCTATTTTCTAATTATATACCCATATTGTAATTCTAATTACTGAATTATATTTATATAATGTTTATAGATGTAATTAAGTGTAATTCTTCACCTTGATTTAGTTTATTTGGTACTCCTTGGTGTAGATATAGGTTACACATTGGTATCAATACTTAGATTTATGTATTTTTCCTCAAACTAGATAGAACTACGCATATGGTTATTTCACCATGCATACATCTAATCTTGCTATGCATATAACCCTTATCTATATGCATATGTCCTTTTATTATGTTCAATCCAACTAGTGAACTACTCTAATGTTGCACATTTGGAATAGAATGCACTTGGTTAGGGTTTGTGTATTAATGAATGTTACATTTGATCTCCCTGCATTCTCAAGAGTATTTTCATGTGTTAAATTTTACCTTTAACATGTTAATTAATTTCACCTTTTACATTTTAATATTAATTACATTAATAATAATATCAATTACCATGGTGAATTTAAGCACATGAAATACATCATTTGATTATTTTATAATTATCACAATAAAATCTAAAATCTAAAGTTTAAAATCTATAATCTAATTGATGAAGAATGTTCTACTAAAATTTAAAAAATACACATACATGTACATCTCAAGAATAAAAATCTACATCTAATATAGACTAGATACTGAAATGCATACATATGCAAACTGTAAGTATCAAATAAACATGTATACATGTAACAAAATATAAAAATTCATATACATGTGACCATCCAACTACTAAAGTACTAAATAGTCAAATAAATAGTGAAACATGTATGTATGCCATCGAGGTACTAAAATACACGTGTATGTAAGCCTCTAGAATATATACAAAGTCTCAAATATATAAATGCATGCATCTGTTATATAAATCTGCTACTACTTGAGGAACCTCTCAAGTCATATACGAATAGAATGACCCTCTAATCGAGTCTCCTATACATCTTGTGGCTGAGGTGCATCAACCGAGCCCTACAAATATATATATATATATATATATATATATATATATATATATATATATATATATATATATATATATATATATATATATATATATATATATATATATATATATATATATATATATATATATATATATATATATATATATATATATATATATATATATACACACACACACACATTAGAACTATATAGAAACATGTATATATACACATGTGTGTACATGTTCAAATTAAATATAAGTGCATATATATCTAGTTTGAAACATAAATAACTTTACAAACTATTTAAAACTTATACCTGAGCACTATTGGGTGCCTCAATAGAATCATCTCTCTGATGTACATGCCATGACCCAACACTAGATGTAATCATGTGGTCAGCGACCTATGCCTGCATGATTTATTATAGTTCTTAAATTAAATATCTATTTGAGTTGAATTTTTTAATTTCATATATTTAAATTTAAAAATAAATTTTATATATATATATCCATGTGTGTACCTAGGTCTTCGGAGGTGGAGGATGATCTGAAGTAGACTCCATCGTATCATCTATCAATGCACCTCTACTTCCTAAAACATTGGTTGTGCAAAATAAAGAGGTATCTAGTCATTATTAGGATAATGACCATGTGTGGCCAAAAAAATAAAGATAGATCATGCTAGCAATAACAAGATCTCTGCATCGTGTGACATGGTAGCCTCTCACCCTACCCTGTGCACCCTCATAAGATGGAAAGAGATCTTGTTTGATGAAATCTTTGGGGGCCACCCTCTTGAAATCATCAAAAGATGCATCTTCTGAAATCTCAGCCCTAAGCTCCGTAGATATGGAAGCTAATATATTAAGGGTAAATGAATGGTGAGCTCTAAATCTAGCAATCAAATCTTGTAAACTCCTACATACGGTAGCACATATGTCACTGTATAGACCATCATCAAAGGAAAATATAGACTGTTGTAATCTAGCAACCTCCTACTCTGAAAATGAAAATAATGCATCAATATCGATGCATGGAGGTGGTATAGCAGGACCTGCAGGTGCAGGACCTCTAGTAGGAGCTGCAGGTGTAGGACCTCCAATAGGAGCCACACTAGGAGCCACGTCAGGACCTACACCACCTGGAGCTGCAACATGAGCCCCATGATAAGCCCTATGACAAGGCATAACAAAAGCCCCACCACAAGGCACATCACGAGCCTGACCACGAGCAACATGACAAACTGCATGAGGAGCCAAAGTAGGAACTACATCAGGTGCCGCAATAGGAACTGCATCAGGTGCTGCAGCAAGAATCATAGTAGGAGCCGTAGCAGGATCCATAGTATGAGCTATAGTAGGATGATGAGCAATTCGATCATGTGAAGTCATATTTGTACAACATTTGATGGAGCTACTTTATATAAAAAAAATTAAATTGTACATATAATACATATAACATGTACACATGTCTGTCTAAGATTAGTACAAACAATTTTTTATTTAAATTAAAAGATATATGTAATCACATACATCACATGTCTAGATAATCTTAACACATGTACATATCAATAAAATTTATATGATCACATACATATATGAGAGTTAGAGTTAGATTTAAAAGGAACTTGAGTTTTCAAAACTTTAGTCCAATTAAAGATTAGTACCTAGGTTTGACTTAAAGGGTTTGAAGTGAGTTAGATTAGGGTTTGATAAGGATTTCATTTAGATTAAAAAGGGTTTGAGTTTTTAGTTCTAGATTACATTAGAGTTTGAGTTAAAGAAATTAGGGTTAAATGAGTTTTCAATTACCTAAAATCTTACATGTTAGAGCTTGAGTTAGATTAAAGGGTGGCATTTCTAGATAGATAAGGGTTTGAATTTTTAGTTAGGATTGTAACATTAGATCTAGTTTGAGAACTTAGATTATGGTTTGAGTTTGAAGTTAGGATATAATATTTATTAGGTTTTGAAAATGATTTAGAAATACAATTTAAGGCTCACAACTAAAAAAGTGTAGAACTGACATAAAGTAAAGTTATCAAAAAATATATATACAATTATAGTTTGTTGTTGTCTATAATAAAGATCCTCAAATATAAGTTATTTGAATAAGTTAACACTTGCATCACATATACATGTCTTACAAGTTCATATTGGACCACTCGGGTCTCTAGTAGAAGCCAGGGAATGAATTATGAACATAATTTAAATATATGTATCTATAGATAACTTAATTAAAAAAATCTATTGTAATCCTATTAATATTTAAATTAATAAGAGATTTTTTATCATTCTTATTGAACTAAGATTAAATTTGTAGGAAGAGTGGGTCAATATTGGAAAAATGCTAGAAGAATTATAGGCCTTAGCCTAGGTAAGATCCTAATCTTCCTTACAGTTCCATCATCAACATATAGGGGGCATGAAATTGAAATTTAAGGAAGGATGGTCAATGTCTTTTGAAGAATCCCAGGCTAAGAAAAAAACAAAGAAATACTATTTTGAAACTTGTTCTATATAAAAACATAGAAAATAGGATCTTATTAGCTAAGTTCTAACCAAAACAATTATAGAGTATAGAAAATGAAAGTCATCGCAGATTGAAAATACTTGATATCAAAAGATATCAAAGTTATACTTGACACATCAAGAGTATTTAAAGAATTACAACATGTGTATGTGTAAGAGTTTCACATCAATATTTAAGAATCTTTATATAGGTGATCTTGCATGTCCCGTTTGATTAAATGAAATGAGGTTTTTTGGCTACCTTCATGTAATTGAATTGTTATATGTTGTGAATTATTTCCAAAATGGGATCAAATTTTGATTTAGGTTTTCCAACTAGCCACCTTGGGCGGTGAAGCAAAAATTGGGCATAGGGTCCATGTACTGACCAACATGAACCCTGGAAGTTAGGGTGCACACATTTTGTCTCTTCTCGCCTAGCATGGTTTGAATGTTAGATCTACTATGAACATGAATAAAAATGGAACTTTTTGATTTTCTTTTATTATTCATAAATTAAATCCAAAAGATAATGTCTTTAAATTGATGAATGTGGTAAAATAATAAATTTGATAGTATAATATTTCTAATATATCGATACAATTATTGAATTATAACTATGTCAAATGTGAGATATGTATTGTGAGTAAAAGATCATTATAATAGGCTATTTTTAATTTTGAAAATGATTAAAGGTATTGATCTAGATGTAAAGTAGTTTTAAATAAGTGTCACCTAGGGGAAACCTACAAGTTATTGCTCAAGGTGAAATAATTGATTGCTCATTCATTTTCATACAATAAAAACTCTAGTAGTGGATCAAGTTTATATGTACAAAAACATATTTTATATATATATATATATATCTTTGCTCCTAATTGGTCCATTTATGCACCACTACTAGAGATTTATGAACCAATACTTGGACATTTGTCCATAACAATTGGTGATATGACTAAAATGGTTTTGGTGAAATGGAGGTTTTGTATTAGTCAACACATTTTTTAATTATGTTTTGACCCTTTTGTGTATAACATCTCCTATAGAGTGCATCATTATTGGCCATAAGCTAAAACCTTACCTTTAATAAGTTATGTTGCCATTACTAGTACCTTTCCCCTAAATAAAATGAATGATAATTTCTCCATTTCCTCTCATGAGATTTGGGTTGTTGTGAACCTCTACTCATGATACATGACTTAACAAGTTTTTATTATAGGCCACCAAGTTTAATCCTAACAAAAATATCATAATTTGAACATCACACATTGACTTGTTGTAAGTAACACCTACTTAACTATGGTTGTATGCGGTAGTAATTATTTTAAGTATATCTTATTGCTTCCACTATTTTTGAAAACATACAATATTTTAAATACTTAGCAATTTTAGAAAAGATTTTAGTTAAATTTCACTAGCGACACTTGCATTGTTAGATGGTTATGTTTCTTCTTGCATTTAATGACTTCTATATGGATAATTTCTCAATGAAGTATTATGATGCATATACAACTTAACGTTAGTGTACTTCAGTGATATTATTAAAATGTCAAACCATTTTAAGATGTTAATTGATAGTTATACACCAAGTTTAATAGAATAGACAAGCCATTAAAACCACCATTATTTAAAATTTGATTTTTTCCAACTAATTTTTTTTTTCTTTACTAATATTTATTTATTAAATTAATTAAAAAAAATGAACATTAAATTCAATAGTGGTGAATTAGAATGTATTTTTCAAATGACTAAGTATATTTTTTAATTTTAATTCAACACATAAATAACATTTTCATGCATTGACATGACTTGGTATTTAAAATATATTTCATTACAACTTTATATTACTCCTTGAGCTCTGTTTCATATCTCCAAGTGAAATGATGAGAAATAATATATTTTGAATATAAATAATAAACTTCTCTAAGACATCAAAATCCTTGCAAAGACCTTTGAGTGTGAATAGTTTTGAGCATTATCTACTTCTACATTTGTCTTGATAGAGAAAAAATTTAGGGGAGTCAATATTGTGAAAGAACTCATAGTGACTTGAAAGGTATTAAGGATAGATATTTTCCTTCTTCCTTCTTACATTATTTGTCTTCTAAAGCTATTCTATTGTTTGGAGGGAGTAGGAAAAATATTTTGGAATCCATTAGATTACCATAGTTGATGACAAATATATTTTTGGAATGTCATGAAACATAAATATATTTGAAGATTTTTTTGTTCATTTATATCTTACATTTTAAATTATTATTTTTTGTACACTTGAAAGTAAAATTTCAGTTAATCTTAGGGTTCTAAAAGGGATAGCTCAAGTCACCTTCTCTTACAACCACTGTATGAAGAGGTCTAATCTTCACTTGTTAACATTATAAAGGATTTAGCAAGTATACTCAATGGCAAAATCACTTAGATAAAGGGTTTGATTATGGTTCAAATGGTTTAGATTAAAGGGTTTCCTAAAAGTTAAAGTTTACCTCATGTGATTCTAGGGTTTGATAAATAGAGATCTATCTAAGGGTTTGGTTATCTAGTTTGATTTATAGGGAACTTACATGGTTAGATTAATAGGGTTTGTGTTAGATTCAAATTTGATTAGGATTTCATTCTAGGGTAACTTGAGTTAGATTAGGGTTTCAATTTGAGTTGGGGTTTAAAGATTAGGATTTTAATTACGGTTAGGGTTAGGTTCTAGGGTTATCTAGTTATCTATTAAGATTAGGATTTGAGTTAAAGATTAGGGTTTGGTTGGGGTTACGATTGTACATTATTTACTTAAACTTGGTTCAAGTTAGGGTTTGATTTAAAGGGAACTTTCAATTTAGATTATTAGTTTAAGGTTTGAGTTAAAGATTAGGATTTGGTTAGCATTTGATTTTTAAAAAAAATCTAGAGTAAATGAGTAAATATTAGTTTTTGAGTTTTCAATTAGCAAATTAGATCTAAGGGTTTGATTTAGATTAGGGTTTGAGTTAGAGATCTGAGGGTTTTGGTTAAATTTGATTTGGATTAGATTATGGTTACAGTTCAACCTAGGGTTACATTAGCTCATTTCAGTTATGGAACTCTAGGGTTAAAGAGTTTTCAAATTAGGGTTAGAGTTTGAGTTGGGATTAGAAATTAGGGCTAGAGTTAGAGTTACGGTTAGGGTTATGGTTAGTGTTATTTTTTAGGGTTATAGTTAGTTTTAGGATTATGTCTAGATCTAGCTCATTCTAATATTTTTAATTTTCTACACTAATTTGTTTTTTCATTTTTTCTAATGTTTTTCTAATAATTCAAGTTTAATATTTTTCTAATATTTTGTAATGTTATATATACTAATTTATTTTCTTTAATGTTAAATACTAATATTTCCTAATGTTATAATACTAATTTATTTTTCTAATACTGTACAAGAAATTAACATTTTTTTAATATTTCACTAAGTAATATTTTCCTAATAATTCTACATTGTTGTTTTTTAATATTTTTATAATTTTTTTCTAATTTTCAAGAAGTTAATATTTTTAAAAATATTTTCTAATGTTTTCTAATTTTTTTTCTAATATTTTTCTAATATTTTCTAATGTTTTTTCTAATATTTTCTTATAGTTTTTAAATATTTTTCAAACTAATATTTTTAAATATATTTTCTAATGTTTTTCTAATATTTAAAAACGTAATTTTTTTCTAATGTTTTTCTAATAAAATTAATGTTTTTCTAATAAAATTAATATTTTTCTAAATTTTGTTTTTCTAATATTTTTATAATAAAACTAATATTTTTCTAAAAAAATTGTTTCTAATTAAACTAATTTATTTTTCAAATAAAACTAATATTTTTCTAAATTTTATTTTCTAATATTCTACATTATTGTTTTCTTAATATTTAATAATATTTTTTCTAATATTTTATAATGTTTTTCCTAATATTTTCTCATAGTTTTCTAATATTTTCCAAACTGATTTTTTTTAAATATATTTTATAATATTTAAATGTAATGTTTTTCTAATAAAAACTAATATTTGAATGTAATGTTTTTCTAATATTCTAAACTATTGTTTTTCTAATATTCTAAACTATTGCTTTTCTAATATTTATCTAATTTAACACTAATTTTTTTCTAAATTTGTTTTCTAATGCTATATTAATATTTTTCTAATATATAACGAACATATACAAAAAATTTATAAACGTTAAATTAATAGAATTAAGTAACATAAATAAATAATAAAAATATTAAATTAACATTTAAATATGCTTTGAAAACATTAAAAAAAATTCAAATAATAACATATAGACATACCTAAAATAGTGCAATGACGAGAATATGGAAGAAAATGATGGGGTGCGCTAACTAGTCAAGCACGTTCACTCCAACGTATAAGTCAAAATTAATAGGTCATAAAAATGAATAGTGAAATTAAGAAAATGATGTTTTAAACTGTCGCAGTTGCCATAAAATATGTTCATGGTGAACATATTAATTAGGTATGTTTGTTGCAAACATACCTAATAAATGTACAATATGTTCGCAATAAACACTATTATAATAAATGTTTGCTGCAAACATGCTTAATATGTTCACACAAACAAAGGATGAATGTGATTAGTTCATTTTGCAAAGTTTTTGGATTTTCTTTGTCCCACAAAAGTGGAACCCATTATTGTGGGTTCACCCCTAGGTGAATACTGATGTCCTCAGCTCCAATTAGCAGTACTCAATTAGAATGTAACATTTGTGTAACATCAATGACAATAGACAATTGAATAATTATTATCAACAACATGTTGCATCAATTCATGGATGAATAGAAATATCTTTGTGGAGTTGATGCAAGAGCTCACTCTTTAGGGATTATTTCTTGGAGTTGTGAAAATGACTATAATGAAACTGATGTAAACAATACATGCAAGGTACAAGGTATAACTACAAGGTTTTATAAGTTTCACATTGGAACTTATAGTTCCCTTTGACATTGTTGTCAAAGCAGGAGTAATATACTATGGAAGAGATTAAGTAAAGGTGGATACAATAAACAAAGGGAGAGAATTTTTGGAGAGAATTAAGAAGTTGATATAAAAGAATGAAGATGTTGTTGAATAGAAAGAGACATATCCTAAGGGGGGAGAAATATTGAGTGAAGATACAGACCAAGTACACTTGGTAATGAAATATGCTACAGAAAACCTAAATGAAGCTCTTGGACATGAAGAGTTGTGAAATGAGCTATTCTAATGTTGTCAATACATACATTTGATTATCTTATGTAATGTTGTGTAATGTAAAATCATTTTTTTATGTGTTGCCATCAATACCAAAGGGGGAGATTGTTAGCCTTAATTAATGATGTAACTAAGAATGTTATGAATGTATGTGAAAGAGTCATATCAGTTGTTATGTTGTCATTGATAACAAATTCTTAACTAGCTAGACATTATGATAGTTCAGTAGAGTTCTATCTCATTTGATTGATGAGGAGGATTTGAAGAAAGTGTGATGATGACTGAGTTGATAAGTATGGTATTCAATGTACACTTGAATGAGTTGAACAGTGATAATGTAAGGTTGGTTTGATTGTTTTAAAATCATATAATTATAAAATGTAAAGATGGAGTTTATTCAATCACTAGGCTACATTGAGTGACAAGGAGAAAGGAGTACAATATTAACTGAGCATTTGGAAAAGAGAAGTTGAAGTTAAGTGTTAATAGAGTAATTCATATGTTAACCAAGTGAGGTATTACCCAAGTGAAACATAATGTTTACTGAGCATGAGCTAGAAGAACAAGTTTAGAAAGATGAGATTTGAAGCTGGCTTATGGTGAAAATAAAGAATGTTCAAGAAGTTCAAAGATGAAAGTCAAAGTTTGTTACAAAATCTACATCTATAAAAATACAATGAAGATTTGATGATAGAGATTGAAATGAGATAAGGATGAGCACATTATATTGTATAAGTGACTCAATACATTGAATCTAAGATTTATAGATGTGATTAAGTGGCAAAACCCAAAAGAATCTAGAAGTGGAAAGTTTACTATTTAAGGAGTGTTTAAGCAAGGATTAGGTTGCTAATTGATTTTCTGATCGATATTTTTAAGTTGGTGACTTGTACGAAATAAAGAGAAAGAAAGGAGCAAGGTGAACCAAGTAGAGTAGAAGGAAGATCAAGTAGAGTTAGAGTAGAGTGAAAGTGTGAAGAAGTGAATCATCCAAGAAAAGATCATAAGAAATAGCAGAAAAAATATTTGAACAAGCATGGTAGTGCTAAGTCTTATAGATCATTTGATTGTTACTTTCTTACCATTGTAGTACAAAAATATCTTAACCGAGTGGACCTAACAAGTCTATGAAACCTATATGGTAACATTGATTAGTGATGTTTGTAAGTCCTTTAGAGAAGGTCACTCTTTAGACAAGATCAAGGAGTGATAAGGTCTAGATGATCTTTATGTTAAAACCCTCTAACAAGGTCACACTAAAAATGTGTGTGTAACCTTTAACAAGGTTGGCTCCTAGTAGAGCTCACTTTAGAAGAGTGAAATTATTTGGGTTGTCGGTCCCAAGTGGTTTTTCCCTTTACAAACTTTTTGCATTAAATCATGGTGTCAATATGTGAATTTTTTTGTGTTGCAAGTTGTTTTTCATGCTATGTACTCAATATTGCAACTTGGTAACAACTAGGTAACAGTAAGGTAAAAGCCAAGTTATATTTTAGATAATCAATAATAACAAAAATAGTGAGATAACTATTTGAAGTAAATTGATTACAAGATTGAATTGTGAAGTTGAATAATATCACTGAGTTATTGCTTTTGATGTTTATAAAGTTGTATTGGTACCAAAGTGTTTGAAAGGCCTATAGGATAACTAGACATAACTAATTCACCCCCTTCCCCTTGTCCCCCTCCCCCCTCTCTTAGTTATCTCAAATAATCCTCATAGAAATCACCCCAGTACAAACCCATATCCTTTAGGTATTCCATTATGGCATGTGCACATTAAGATTTGTATTACTATCCCAATTTCTAAACTTCATACTTGTTAGTTGCATATAATATCTAATATATCCTAATTACTGATATTTTTACATAATAGTATATATGAAATCATTTGTTAATTTAGGTTCCACTTTGTATATCCACACTTTTGAGTTAGTCCTTTTGTTGCGTGCAATGGAGATCCTTTCTCTTCCATCTCATTCCTTCAAGAGATTCTTCATCGTCATGATTATCCTTGATATATCTTTTTTCATCAAACACAATTTCTCAATCACATCTCATCAATAGGTTCTTGTAAGATGCATCCTTCCTCATGTTAGACCTCATCAAATCATCTATCCATCCATTGGTCCCTTTGGCAAAAGACATGTTATGGATATTTATTTTGGCCTTGGATTTCCTTTTCGATTTTCGGTCATCATTTTTGGGCTCTTTTCTTATTTCCCCCTCTAGGTCACCACTATTATTTATATCATGGTGTGTTGTGAATGCAACAATCTAGGATAAGACCTTGATCTCTTTTTTCTATTTGTGATTCAATGGGATATGAATCTTGCATTTCCAACATGTGGTCCTTTTGTGTTGTACGGTGCACTTGGGAAATATCATTTTCTTGTGGATTCTCTAACATCATGTCCACCTTGATTTGTCTATGATTCGTGAGTGACGGTTGGGAAAGAATATTGTGTTTGTTGCGTTTGTCGAGTGCAACATCTTTAATAAGGCTCTCAGTTTCTAGTAACCATGGCAAGTCTTTGATATTGCTATGGTAAAATAAGTGTTCACTAGATGGTGGTATTCCATTCTAGGATATGTTTGTTTGTGTGTGTGTGTGTGTGTGTGTGTGTGTGTGTGTGTGTGTGTGTGTGTGTGTGTGTGTGTGTGTGTGTGTGTGTGTGTGTGTGTGTGTGTGTGTGTGTGTGTGTGTGTTGAATGATTTTATAGAGCCAATTTTAGTTTTTGAAATGATAGAAAACTAATTTTTCATTCTTTGTCTTGTTCCATCACCTTGTGACATGGATTTTGCACCCAAAACACATCATTTACAATAATTTCTAAGTAATGAAAACTGAAAAAATTGTACCTTGAAATGCAAATGAAAAAAAAAACTTTTTGGGTTGATTGACAACTGCAATAAATCATTCATTTTTTGCATATTGCATATTCAGTGATAAGAATATGTCTCATCACTTACTACACATTAGTTTAAACCATTTTCATAGTTGCACTATGCTTCTAGAAACATAGGAGAAAATTTTCTATAATAAAGGAAAACAAACACACCATATGCATAGGAGTATTGGTAACATGTTTTGGAACCAAAATTATACCACCACTAATCTTAGTAGATGTTATAGGACCCACCCAAGCCACCACAATGGGTGTGCAATGGTGAAGAATTGTATGTGTACACCTTATACACAAAGTTTTCATTCCAATAGTGAATACATCATAACTTAGTGACCTATCAAAAAACCTAAGTGTGAACCCAAGATGCCTTTGCCCCATAGAGATAGTGTATGTAGACAACCTAAAAAGAAAAGGAAATTTATTGTGTGCAGGTGTCTTAGATATAGCTTGAGTGATTGCCATAAAATATTTGATGCTCCTCACATTCCCATTGACCTTATAAATTTATTGACCAAAAACTACTTTCTCATATTTGCATTATCCCCTTATTTTTGTCTTTATAGGCACAAATATAATTGGCACCATAGAAATCTCAACTTTTCAATTTTCACATTTTGACCTCCACCCCACATTACTCTCTCCACACATATTCTTCAAAAAGGTAACATTGCCTTCTTCCTCTTTCTATTATTAACTTTCATTTGTATCTCCTCGTCATGTTGTATCTTACATTATTGCTTCAAAAATCACATCCATTATTCAATTGACCATTATTGAATGCATTATGTTTTTACACTATAACTAGTTTCTCTCTATGCTCTATTATACAATAAACAATTATTGATCTAATTTTTTTTGTTCTGCAGAGTATGTTCTTTATTAGTAGCAAGTGTTTTGTATATGTTATGATCTCACCCTACACTATTCTGCTTTAACAAGAGCATTAATGTCACATGGTTGATCTTTAAAGAAAAAATGTGTTCCCTAAGATGCCATTACAAATACAACACATAATCTAGTGTAATATTGTTAAAACAAATCACTTATAAAAAGGACTTTGTTTACTCAATTTCACCTTTACGATAAAAAAATTATATTAGACATTTTTTCTTCAAAGGTCCACTCTATGACATCAAAAAAATAGATGGATGACCATATCCTTGAATTACATTTTTGACATTCATTTTCTCTCTCCCCACATAACTTTGCAACAACCATACAAGGTCGTATTGCAAGGGATTGACCTATTTTAAAAATAAGTGCACTAAAAAAAGTTATTATTGTTGGTGTAAATAAGTATTCACTATTTACACTTACTTAAGTTTACTTTGGTTAATGCATTATTTTATTATTTTGGATTATTTTATTATTTTATTTTGTGAGACACTTAGGAGTTTGTGCACCTTTTCGAGTTGTAATGTTGACAACATAGAAGTACGCAAATCTATTTTAGCACATGGTGTCTACAACCCTGATTTGTGTGGCACACCCTTATAGGCTTATCCTCTCATCACCGCACTCACTTCTATTCTTAATGGAGGATAACCCATATCTGGTGGACATGTGCATGGTTGTATGACATATCATGTAGCTGATTATGAGGCATTCTAGATGTATCTCAAAGGCCTTTATATACAGGCGCTCCTAATGTACTTCCACATTGCATATTGAATGAATATATCATCATTCTGATCATACTCTCTCTTTCTGGTCTATAGTTGTGCTTGTGTTTGAGTTCTTAGTTCCTGGGTGAATTTTTCCCTTTGGCAAATTCTTACATGGTATCAAAACTTGGAGATTTTCTTATCACATAGCCCTTCAAGACCACTTGTTGCTTCAGCACCTCAACCCAAATCTGGAGTACTACAAAAATTGGGAGCGTCTAGAGATAGATCTGACCTCACCATTGCATCCAGAACATTGATTCGGTGAAAATTGACTATAAACTCGACTACTTTGGCCCAAAGTAGATTGTGAGGCAAAAAAAAATTGCAAATCAAAACTCGGAGGCCCTGATTTGCAGTTCAGGTCTGGTCACTTTTTGTAGATCTAATTGATTTATTTGGATTTGCATTTTATTTCTCTGTTATTTTCAACTATATTTTTAGAAAAAAAATTGCCCTTCGGGCACCCAGCAGAGAAATTTTTTTTAGCAAAATCGGGCAGTAACACCCTAACTCTACCATTTGGAGGTATTTTTTATTTTGTCACAGAGAATATTTTGTTGGAGGACAGTTTTAATCAGCAGGCTATTCAATTTGTAGGTCATACAATAGAGGTTGTACCACAAATTGCATTGGACTGGTCGACCACAAATATTCTCCTTTTAGCAACAAACTCACTAGTTGGCCATTCACAAAGTTCTCAGCGGCCGCAATCTCTTTGTTATACACCCCATAGGGGTTTGTTTTTAAAATAGTGTTTAGCGCTCACCACTAAGCAATGTGGAATTTTTCACACTAAACCCTGGCAGATGTTATTAATTTTTCTGAGCCATTGTACAATAGTTCCAGTGATGTCCATGAAGTTTGGTGCTAACCCTGCAAACTCCAGCTTGTACGTTTGCTAGCAATGACTATCAACTTTGTCCCCCGTTTTGAAACCCACCACATGGCATGTGGAGGATTGCCCACACAGCGTTTGAAAAATCTCGCGCACGTTGACAACTCCGCCCACCAAAGAATATTCTAGCTACTGCATTTGCAGTTATCAGCATTGACTGTAGCATATTTTGATGCATGGCGAAATAACTATGGCACACCACAATAGTTGTCACACACAGGAGTCTAGCAACTGCACATGCAAACAAAGACCTCCCGCCACGTTAGTTAAACCTGCACACGTCATTTGACAACCAACCTAGTCAGTAGGGCCCACACCACATAGGATTATTGCCACCTATACTCCGTCCCGACACGTCAGCACCGCTAACTCAGCTTGACATGTAGATAGGTGCGACCTTAGCATTCTTGCACATCAGCACGTTCCCATACGGATCTGTACATTATGTACCGTATGAATGGCATGTTAGTAGAGGGTTGTTTTTCATTGACGTCAGCCAGTCACATAAAATAATTGACGACCGTCTAACTGTCATTCCTAGGCAATTTTAAATGCTACGACAGTCGTTTGACCATCAAATTTAACCATATAGTTTTCCTGCCAGACCCCTTTCTAGATTGCTTTTCCATTTGGCAGCCTGACTTTGCAAGCCCATAACTTGGACATCTGGACTCCAATTTAGGATTTTGTAAAAATTGCATTTTTTGGCGACTATACCTGCATAATCCTGCATTTTGCAACTTCAAACGCTCTGTGCAAGCACATATTGTCACTTTTTTAGGTTCCATTTTTTTGAAAGTGTTATTTTTCATCTACTTTCCAGATCTATAGTCAGATTCTCAAGTTGTGTAGACAAAAATCTCGCTTTTAGAATTAGGTCTTTTTCTGCATTGTAAAGCTTTGATTACTTTTTAGAATTGTTGTATATCTGAGCTATAGTGCTTGGTGACAGATTTGGGCCTCATAAGGTAGTTGCAAGAGAAAAAATAAAAAAGTCCACTTTGTTCATTTTGACAAGCGGCCCATTGTACACACACTACTTATAAAGTGCCAAAAGCATCTTTTTGGGGGGGATCTTTTGATTGAGTGAAAAGGGGGGGTGTGTACTGTGTTCTTGTGTCTCTCTTTTGTGCTCTTTTCATTTCTGTATCATGGGTTCATCTAAATGTCCACCTCTAACTTCACACAATTATTCTATATGGAAAGATATTGCATGAAATAGATTAATGGAAAAAGGATATAGTCTTTATGTTGATGGTACAATTACCAAACCTACCAATGTTAAAGAACTCATTAATTGGTAAGCTTAAGACCGACAGGCTTTAGGAGTTATCAGGAATTGTGTTCATAGAGATCTCTTGTTTCACATTGCCAGTTGTACAGAATCAAAACCAGCTTGGGATAAACTTGCAACATTATATGGTAAGGTGGATGAAGAAAAGGGATTGAGGATTGAGGATGATCTACTTCTCTTGGATCCAAAGAACTTTGACACAATTTAGGATTATATCAACAAAGCCAATGAGTATAGGGCACTTCTTAAAGATTGTGAAAATCACATGAAGGATGACAAGTTGATTCATCACATCCTAAAGAGGCTACCTTTAGAGTATGCTTCCTTTGTTTTGAGTTTTAATACTCACAGGTTGACCATGGGATCTGCTTACCAAAAGCCTTCATTTGATGCATTTGTAGAGATGTTGATTGTTGAACAATCTCACTTGATGGATTTAGGACTTCTCAAGTCATCAAAGACCAAAGCCTTTGTGGCTAGTGATGAACACCAATCAAGTCAAGGAGGGAAAAGCAACAACAAAAAGTAGTGGAAGCAGAAATCACAGTCTAAGACACAACAATCCTCCTCACAACAAGGCAATTTTTCTTCCAACAAGAAGGGAAGTAATGAAAAGGACAAACTTTTTTGTGCATATTGCAAAAAGCCAAATCATGACGAGCATCATTGCAAGACTAAAAGAATCGATTAGTTAGAAAATCTACTCAGGAAGAACAAAATTCAAATGTCAAGTACTTCCAAGGATTCAACCTCTTTAAAGGGTAAAGGGCAAGCACTTATGGCAAACACAAGTTCTTCTTCAGAATGGATACTTGACTCAGGTGCCTCCTATCATATGGGTTCTTCAAAGGGAGACTTTTCTTCATTGAAGCATTCAAAGGTACCACACATCTTCGTGGGAGATGATACTAAAATGGAAGTTGAAGGGAAAGGAAATGTGGAAATAGAAAATGGGAAATTTAGAGATGTTCTCTACATTTTAAACCTTAGCTACAATCTCCTATCAATTTACCAAATCACTCACCTTGGAGATAGTCATAAAGTTGAGTTCCTTCTAGATTTAGTGATGGTGCACAGTCTCAGAGATGATTCATTGGTTGTAGTAGGGAAAGTCAATGATGACAAGAGGCTTTATTCCTTCTCTCACTTTGTGCCTAAGTCTCCTTCTCAAGCCTTGTTGACTCACTCTACTTCACAAATCAACCTATGTCATGAGCAATTTGGTCATCTTGACTTCTGCTCTCTTCAGCAACTTTGCTCAAAACACATGGTCAAAAGTCTACCTAACATCAATTTTTCTAAGGGGGAGTGTTCATCATGTTTAGTGGATATGCATCTCGAAGAGAAGTATGATAAAGGAAAATCTTCATGAGCTCCAATTGTTCTCCAGTTAGTTCACATGGTTTTAGCTGGTCCTTTTGTAGTGACTTCAATCAACCAAGGCCGTTACATCCTCACATTTGTTGATAACTTTTCAAGATTCACTTGGGTCTACTTCCTTTATCATAAGAATGAAGTGTTTCATAAGCTTCAAGACTTTAATACTCATGTCGAACACAAATCAAGGAAAGCCAACAAGGTTCTATGGGTGGACAATGAGAACAAATATGTAGACAAAAGACTTAAGGACTTTTTCAAAACCCACCAGCATTTAGTCTGCATAAGATAGATGTTGCAACTATGAGGATTAAGACTCTCAAATCCATGGCAAGTTGCATGATAAAAACCAAGTCTCTTGATCCAACACTTGAAGTTGAAGCCATTAGCAGTGCAACTCACATACTTAACAAGTCTCCTCATAATGCCTTAGACAGGAAGACTCTTTTTAAGGCATGGTGCAGCAGAAAATTAGTTGTGAGTCACCTTAGAGTCTTCGGTTGTCCAACATGGGCAAAACTATCTTCCAGGAGTTGCAAGGCACTGGCACCTAGGCTTATGAAGACAATGCTAAAGCTTACAGACTTATGGATCTAGAGACTCATGAGATTTTTGTGGAGAAGGATGTTCACTTTGAGGAAAGTTCACCCAGCTTATCCTCTAATCCTCTTCGCACTTCATACATAGTAGAAACTGATAATGACACCAACGATAGTGCTTCAACAGATTCAAACACGTGGGGTTCTATCGATAGTTGCAATGAGAGGTCACGACATCAGTCCAATCCACATGCTTACATTACCATAGTGAAAGGTTCAACACAACATGGTACATCTTGTCTTCCAGCTCCAACTTCAGTTGACTTGGGAGATAGACTTGAGGACTTGCATCTTCTCATTGATAACAATGATCCTTCTACAGTTGTTGCGAGGGCTCACTCTGACCCTCATGTCCATTCTCTACATGATCAATCTTTACAGGTTGGCATGATTGTGGATTCTTATGTACAACAATTGGAGGAGGTCTCTTTGTCAATGGAGGAGACAGATGGTTCATTGAAACAAGTTCAATAGACATTCTTGCCATATATGCATTCATTTTTTTCACCACAGTTGGAAGGGGCGAACATTAGCATCAGCCCAAGGATACTTGAGTAGGTTTCATGGCCACCATACATCTTCAAGATTGTACATTTTCCATTGTTTCTTCCAAATGGGAGGAACGCCATTCAACATTCATGGACCAGCTTCTTCCTTCGAGCAACTTTCACTGACCGACATTCTTCATTTGGGGGAGGGGACTACCTTGTCTATCTTCCTCTTTTTCTTATGGGGGGGACTTTTTCCTCTTATGAGATTTTTTCTCTCTCCTTCTTCACTTATGTATATACTAGATGTATGCCATAATGGGGGGGTCTTGATTACTCCATCCATCCATGCATCCCTATTTATCTCTCTTTTTGGGGGAGGGTTTTTCCCATGAGGTTTTCCCTCTTTCTTCGCTTTATGAGAGATAACATTTCATTATGTACATGGGTACCTAACATGATCTAATAGCCAAGACCCATCATGCATTTCATCCTAGTTTTTGTAAGCTTAAGGGCATTCCCCTAAGTTGCACTTAAGGGGGGGTGTTGGTGTAAATAAGTATTCACTATTTACACTTACTTAAGTTTACTTAAGTTAATGCATTATTTTATTATTTTATTTTGTGAGACACTTAGGAGTTTGCGCACCTTTTTTAGTTGTCATGTTGACAACATAAAAGTACGCAACTCTATTTAGCACATGGTGTCTACAACATTGATTTGCATGTCACACCCTTGTAGGTTTATCCTCTCATCACCGCACTTACTTCCACGCTTAATGGAGGATAACCCATATCTGGTGGACATGTGCATGGTTGTATGACATATCATGTAGCTGATTATGAGGCATTCTAGATGTATCTCAAAAGCTTTTATATACAGGCACTCCTAGTGTACTTTCACATTGCATATTGAATGAATATATCGTCATTCAGATCATACTCTCTCTTTTTGGTTTACAGTTGTGCTTGTGTTTGAGTTCTTAGTTCCTGGGTGAATTTTTTCCTTAGGCAAATTCTTACAATTACAACACACAAATGTGAAAAAAAGCTCAAACCTATCTCCAACGAGCAATTCCATGGATACAACAAAATAGTTTGGTAATGTTTTGGTTTGTTAATACTTATTTCTTCTTTATATAGTTGTTTACTTTTGAATACTAATGTGATTCACCATGTGAATGTATTAACAATTCTTTAATATAAACACACTATTAAAGGGCCACTCAAATTATGCAATTCAATGGTCCTTTGTTTTAAGGTTGCTACTCACACCTTCACAAATGTATGTTATGGACACATTTCATTAATACATACTACACTTTTCAAGTTATTGTATCATTTTGCTACCCCTCCCATATTTCCCCTCTACTCTCACAATACTCCCTACTAGTGGTATGAACCCATCTAAACATACACAATAATTCTTATTGGCAATATGTACAAATCCAAGAACTTACAATACTTACGATTGGTTGTACCTACATGTCCAAAAACCTACAATCACTAGTTAGTAATTTGAAGGCAATGGTGTTACGATATTGCAAGTATAAATAATACAATAGCATAGGGGAAGAGATGCACTAACCAACATGAGGTCCAATATTTGTGATAGTTATATCATAGATACCCGCAAATTACAACTCTCAAAAGAGCTCCAAAAAATGGAAACATATACTAATAGCCAAACACACATGTACTAATAGTTGATCATTTTTTTAATTTTTTAACTTTTTGGGTTAGTGATTGACCAATTTGTGCACCACTATTGGGACACTTCATAAAGACTACTAAGACATTTGACCACAAGTACTAGTGTTTTTTATTGAGCGACTATTGGTGCATGAACATAGTAAGAATCGGCAAGCATTTTGAAATGCCAATTTTTTACTATTTTGCTCTCCACAACCTCTACAAAGAGATCCATGAATACCCTAAATGAAAGACTTTATAGGTCATGCAGAAGCTTTAAGATCTATTTTAGAGGTCCCACAACTGAAAAAAAATATTACTACATGATTAAATCAAATCTTTCCTTCAAAAAAGTAGTAGCCCCCACTTTTTAGAATTGTAGATTTGAGAGGATTGAAGAGATGGTGGAAGATTAAAATTTGCCTCTTATTTAACAATTATCAATAATATAAAAATTTTAATTTCATATCAATAGGTTTTTTATGTTTTTTATTTTGCTGTCATGTGAAATGAATATACTAAATAAATAATAATAAGAGCCATCTTCTATAAAATTTGAATATTTAAACATAAATTCTAATATGAAATTCCTAGGATCTCTCAATTTAAAATTATTTTAAGAATATCTAGCAAACAAACATCCCATTTCATGTGAACAAATTAGCATTTCATTGGAGCAAAGCATCTTTTCCGAAGGTAATCTAATGTAACCCACATAGAGAACAGCTGGCATTTCAATTATAGGTACTTTAAAAATAACGCACTGACCTTGACGTCTGTAAAATTACGTATACCTTCATTGAAGATTATGTTTGCACTTTAATTAATTATTAAAAAAAAGTTTTAAATGAATTAAAAATAAGTGGAATTTACTTTTCAGGATGCTGATTCTGTTGAAAAGGTATTACGCGTGAATGTTGCATACCACTCCTGCCCTTACACCACACCACATATCAAGACTTTCGGTGATTTTTCCAAGTTTTTTTTAATAAGGAAGATCAGCGATACACAGATGGCTTGAACACGTCCCGTCCGTCTGCAGTCATAATTACTGTTTTGAATTGATAATTGCTTATTAGGTAACGGGTGTTCACCATTATGATAAATTAAGTTCATATTTTAATCCGCTGAACGAGAATCATGCGGAGGATGGTGTAGATGCTTCTTTTGGGAAACTGGCAACAGAAAAATCGAGACCTCAAATGAAAAGCAAAGAAATTACATCACAAAAATATAAACCACATCACATGTATGTATGATGTTTTCCAAAGAAGATGAAAAATAAGAATCCCTGCAGGTTTTTAGACTCTCAAACATATAAATTACAGTTTATAGACATTCAATATGACATGCACAATGCACACAAATCTACAGGAGCCCAAGACTCCATTCCGGAGAATAGCAGTAGGCAAAAGTAGGATGAAACAAGAGAACCTTTCATAGTATGTATGTTATCTGCTGATCCTCTATAGGCCATGTCAAATTCATTATATACCCACTTCTAGGCTGTCTTCGGGGAAAAACATATAACACCCCTTTGACCCCACAAAATTCTTGCAAGAGTTGCACTAGTCTTTTTCAAATAGAAATAGAAATATAGGAAGTAGAAATTCAAAGTTTTCTGCCTCCAAAAACACATCCAGCTAGGCCCAAGATGTACGTTTTCACAATGCTTTGGAAAAATGGTTTGGGTTTTTTTAATGCTCTCGCCTCGCTCTTTGGCTATGCTCTCTCCAAAAGTTCCGTGTGGTGCTGTAAAGCCAATTTCTCTGCCACATCCGCAAGAGACTTGAGATTGCATTTGACCAATGCTTCTACAAAGTAACAAGTTTCTTCCTTTGTGTTTCCTTCTGGAACATCAACCACATATGATTCAATCACCATTGTGCCTGGCCTCCCATCAATTATTTCCGGATGAACCGTCACCGTTGAAGAGTAATTCTGCAATCACATTTGAGAATTTCAAAACAGAGTCAAATCAACTTGATACAGTCTAGACAAATTTAAGAATTTCAAGCCATAGACCTATATAATTCAAGTCAAATGGACTTATGGGTTGATGAAAACAAATGAATATTTTATCTGATTTGATTGTATCTAAATTTTTTTAGTATTGACGTTTCAGATCACAAGATAACAGTGTATAATCAGAACTTTGATGCTAAAATAGACACGATCAAATCCAAAAACACTCAAAGATACATCGTACAATTGAATTGGAATGTAGAAATCTAATATAATTAAAATGAAATGAAAGCTACACTTCTTGCCAAGTAGCACATTGTTCCCTCCAAAACACACTTAGCCTCACCCAACACTCAACAATTTAGAACGATACAACGTACAATTGAATTGGAATGGAGAAATCTCATGTATAATTAAAGTGAAAGCATTGTTAGTGCTACACTTCTTGCTAAGTAGCACATTGTTCCCTCCAAAACACACATAGCCTTCACCCAACACTCAACAAGTTAGTGTGGTTCCGTGCTGAATTCAAGCTCTCTCAAGGTGGGGGGATGAGGTTACATATATGGCCACACTGATTTGGACGTTGGGGATAATCAACCCCAAGAACTTTGACCAATACAAGAACACTCAACCAAAGCCCGTCATAGAAAATAACAAAAGTTTGATGATATGATCCAGAAAGTAACATTCTCCCAAGATAATGACTTGTCTGGCAGGCTCTGTAGTAGTGGCAAGGTAAAGCGATTGCCATGATTAAGACACTAGACACTAGTACCGAAAAGCAAAGTTCGCTCCTAAATCACTTTGCCAGCAGAGAACTAAAGAATTTTTGCGGGTGGAGAGAGAATAGACGACAACAATTTATGGGTAAGGGAATCCCGTAATAGGGAAATGTCAGTAGGACCAGAGACGGCAAAAAAAACAACCCACGAGGCTGACACATCAAAGTTGAAAAATTGAATCCTCCTGCTTCAGAATTGGTGAAGTTTTTGGTATGGGTAACATCGGAGTTTGAAAATCAATGGAGTATTCAAAAGATTGCTCCAGATGCAAACATTTTGAATATTATTCTAACAAGGTAAGTAGCAATGGAGCAGTGGTAAAGGAAACATTAACATATAATAAGAATTATGTGTACACAGAGAAGGAATGCCTATTCTCTCCGGACTGGATTTTGTTTAGGATTAATTAATACCAACATATCTTGTCTCTAGACTGTCACAAATGATGCTACTTGCTACCATTGATTCCTTTTTTCCAATTCAAAGTTGCACAAGTTTCAAGGTTCAACAATAAGTTTATACCACCCGATTAAATTCCAAGTGAGCTTCCATTTATATAGAAGGCTAATGTAGGAATGTTCATTGTAGGTAAAAATACCTCACCTTCAGCCGATGATCACCACCAAGGATTTTGACGCTCAAAATATGTTCGTTGTCATCCAAGATTTCTAGTCTCTCTGTGCTAGCTGTCGCGGGTAGACCAGTTTTGACGTTCACATTCCTTATGCTTCCTACTTGGATATCACCTCTCATTGTGCAACTATGAACGAAGGGCTTATACTTCTGAGGTTGATCAAATGTTCTGACTATTGACCATACCTGCAATATCACTAGCATTTAGCTGTGAGGCACACATATCATAAAGCACACAACTTTCTAAAACATTAAAAGGAAAAAAAAAAAAATTTATTACTCCACACCACAAGAACTGGAAGCTAAAGCTTTGATTTCTTTGGTTATTTTCACTCCTGCAGCAACTGAACTAATATCTAATTGCAAATGAACCTTTCAATATTTTGTAGTTCCGAGTAGATTAAATTATAAAACTTGCAAAACAATGAAGTATTATGACCTATCTTTTACCTAGTGAAAAAAATACTTACTCCTAGGTGTGTACCACCAATATTATGTTATTTCAATTATTAAGCTATCAGCCCAGAGTTATGATTAATTCACATTCACAATGGATCCGTGCTACATGGTAAATATCATGTCAGTGCATGCAAAAGGAGTATCTTATTTATATTAATAATATTCAAAATATCTATAACTCATAAAAGGGCAATATTACGTCGGAGCTGGAAGAAGAAATTTAACCATTTAAAACTGTACTACGAGTAGAAATCTTTGACTTCCGCATTCTCTGTCCAATATAAACATTATCTACAACTGCAGGATAGGTGTACCAATAAGACAGAGAAAAAAGAACCATAACCAGAAATGGATAATACAAACCATGATGGAATGTGTTCGAGTTTAAATATTGTGTGTGAGAAATGTTCTCTTTTTGACTTAGAATCTGATACGCAGTAGACCAGCACCCAGGATAATAAATTTTGCTTCACATGAAATATCAAATAATGGGCCCAAGAGAAAATTCTCACTGATCCGTAAAGAAAAACTCCATAGGAAAATTCTACATTCTAACAAAATAAGAATTAACTGAAACTGATTCACAATCCAACAAAACACAATATGACTTTCTAATGAAAATCGAGCAATGGTCCATGAAGATAAGATTGCATCTAATCAGATGGTCCCAAGAAGGAAAAATTTCATTTAATCTATTTGTAGGACGATGATTCCATGAAACATCTTCCTTTTTCCCAACTTTCGGTCAAACTTAATGCCTCTGGATTGACACCATCACTAACCTTACATGTTCAAAAAATGTAATGCTACAGCAGGTCCCCAAAGGCCAAGCAACGCATCCTATCCAACTGAATCGCTGGGAATAAACAATGTTTAACATTAATTACTTTAAGCAAGTTGCCAAGCCCTCTTCCCAACTTTTGACACTCAACAAAACCCAAGGGTATATGAAATTGGTTTTCACAGAAAATATAGGACAACTACCTTAAACAAATTGACAAGGCCCCTGTTTTGTACTTTTCAATAGAGAGGAACAAAGACTAGATAAATCCACCAGAATTTATATTTGTACTGAGAGACATACATCACAATTCTTATCGTAGGGGAGGAAAGAATCTGATGTGGTGAGCATCGAAGAATAGTTGAAAAAAAATCTATTAGTAATGACATTTATCACAGTTGAAAATTGCCAATGATAAGTTTCTTGGCAAAAGCCAACCATACAAACTCAAAAGCTTGAAAACTTGAGAAACATAAATAAAAATTAGGTTAACAGCAATCTTAAAATTAAGAACCGGCCAATATTTGAAGTTGACCTCTATTGAGCAACATTGCAGTAGAAGTGGCTACCAGTACTGGATGCTGATGGCGAAATTTCTGACCACTTTGCAGTAAGACCCTCCCATTAAATTTGAAATATCCAGCTTTATGTTCCAGCTTTTCACAATTTTACATTCAAAATTACCATCTGCAGAATCGTACTCCACATAAAATCCACCATACAACTGGACCATTGGGAAAATAATAGTACAGTTGTAATTATTAAGCATGTCAAAAGTCTACCAAAACTTAAATATGACAAAATGAACTAGTTCATATATCCCAAATTATTTAACATGATAGTTGTCCAGCAACAGTTCTATTGAAGAAGGGACAACTTAAGCTCCCACGATTATAGTCATAGTTAGTCCTAGTTAGCTCCAGATGCGGCCGTATGGTAAGGTTACAGGAATTTCATTAAAATTAGGACAGGTTAGGATCTCTAGGATTTTTAAGGAATAGAGGTGGTAGAGCATTAATTAGAATTGTTTTTCTTACTTTTTAGGTCTGCTGATTTGAACAAGAAGAAAAGGTAGAAGATCTTAAAAGCTTTCCTTGCTAATTCTTAATATCTCCAATTTTTCAATTTAGATCTATATTACCTCAGGTTTTGATACAGGGGACGGGGAAACAGGTTTCCTGGAAGGATTCCTTTTTCGTTAGAGCAGGGCACAGCATGCCGTAGCAGTAGGAACAGTCATATAAAAAAATAGGGAAAATTTTATATATTCATATAAAAATATGGATAAAACATAATTATATGAATTATGGAACCTTAATATATAATGTTGTTTAAATAATTTAATTTTAGAATTTACACAAGAATGAAAATCAAACAAATTATAAAAATTTAAACATTAATTTTATGCTACAGCCAAGGGAAATGTTTCTGGAAATTCCCCTAAAAGGGGTCAAATTTCCAGAAATACATCCCCGAATAACACTGATTTCGATCCATTTTTTTCCCTTCCAAAAAAGGAAGTCATTGGAAACTGTGTAAACATGTCTTGGAGACCCGTGCATATTCAGAGACTTTAACTACCATGCATATTTGGAGACTTTAACTGCCATGCATATTCAGAGACTTTAACTACCGTGCATATTCAGAGACTATAACTTCCCATATCTCCAAGTCTTCAGATGTCTCCGGAGTGTCTCTAGAGAAAAAGTATACTAAAAAGCAATAAAAACAAAACATTTTATTTTTTATTTGTTTGCAATGTGAGTTTTGAACTATTTGATTCCATATGACACAATATTAAATGAGTAAATGACATTACTATCTATATTATTATTACTATTACATTTTTTTTGGATGGAGGACACTCACAAACAAGTTTTAGGTAATTTGAATTTCAGATTTGATATTTTGCTACGTTACAAAGTTCTTCTTTGGCAACTTCAAAGTTTGGTTATGCAAATTTGCAAATCTGTGGCAGGACCCAAGCCTAATTTTGTGGTTTTTAAGGTGTCTGTTTTGGTCTATTTAGTCAATCCAACCCTCCAACACTAAAATAGACCACTAAAAAGGCTAAAGTGGTAAAATGTGTCATTTGGACTAAAACATCAATATATATGATGGTGTATTTTGCTATGTTGCTTTACTATTAGCATAGTGGTGGATGAACTTATTTGCAGCACCGGAACTTAAAAAATATAGGAAACCTCCAAGTCTTCCCGGTGACTGAATATAGTTAACCTGATGGTTTTTTAAGATTATTTTAAAATAGATGGTCCAAAAAATATTTTATTGCAGTCTAAGCTTAAAACTTAGGGAAGATTTTAATTTCATGAATAATACTGTAATTAACATTTATATCATTTTTCTTCCATTAAAAAAAATTCAATTAATTCTATAGCATAATCTTTTTCTAGAAAGCTAGATCACCATAAGATCTCATTATGAAGTCGAATTTACGACCTTCCGTTTATTGCTGGCAAATTCTACCAGTGAGTTGCAGGCCTTCTGGTGACAAGTCCATTTTCAGTTAATTGATAGGCCTATTTTCCAACATCCCCTTTAGCTACACTGGAGGTGCTTGGGATCCTGGCATGTCCTGGCTCCGCTGGTCTGGACTTGATATCATGTTGAAATTTGAACAGATCAATTTGGAGTTCAACCCAAGGACTCTAGTTTACTGCTGGGTGTTCTACTACTGAATTACTAATCTTGATGACTGAGCTATCTTTGCCTCATTTCAATGCAATGATTTGAAAATCTATGATTTTGAATCTTAATGGACTTGTTTAGGAATCCAGCATGTCTATATTTTGGCTGTGTTAGATAGCACAGCCTAGTGGAGCTGTCTTTCCTATGGAAAGAAACTATCACCTTTGCATGAAAATAGGCATTTTAGCACCCAAAGAGAGGTTTGACAAAGTTTTGTTGTGACAACTACTGTATTAAGATTTTTTTCTTAATTATCTATCAGACAATTTATATTATAAAAGGCAATTTTATCGCAACTAGCTCTCCATAATTTGTTCATTGTCACTAATTAAAAAAATTATCGGACCATTTAATGAAAATTTCATAACAACATACAAATACTAGCCAAGAAAATTACCAGAAATTCATAGTTTTATATTTCATGAGTCCATTGCATTGCCACCTGTGTTACCTAGGGCGCATTTCCTACAAAATTTGAGTCATTCCTGAAAAATTTCCCAAACTCTTCGACTGTCCCTATCCCATAAAGTTAATGTTTTATTTTGATAATTTGTTTGATTTCTTCTTTAATGTGAATTCTAAAGTTAAATTATTTAACACAAATATTATATCTTAAAGATTTTATAATTTATATAAGCATACTTGAGAAAAAAATCTCCCCAGAAACCAGTTTACAGTCCCCCATCTCCTCCTCCTAGAATCCTGGAGTAACATAGCAACTGACTCCAGTTTTCAGTGCAACTGATTCCACAATTTATTAAGAGCTCAGAAAATTTAGGATAGCCTTTTTATGATGATTGAGTTGAAAAGCAACTCAGTTACAAAGTCAAAATAGTGTTGCTGTTTGTCTGGCAAAGTGGGCTTATGAACATATGCATAATTGGAACATTGTTGATAAGTCCCAACTTTCTATGGGCTTATCCCATCAATTAGATCATTTGATGGATCTTGATAGGACTGTTTGACCCCTCTTTTATTTTAAAAGGAAAACCACTCAACAAACCACATGCATCTATGAAAAATTGATGTCATATATTTTTGACCAACTAGTTCGCCTTGCTTTACCATTAAATTCAGTTTTTATACGTGTTCTAAAAATAGATTATGTTATAATGAAGAACTATTTGATTCAACATCCACATTATAAAAAGCTCAAACAACCGAGTACATATTAGATGGACATATCATTACATTTGCCATTGGTAAATACCGTTTTCACCTGCCAATAAGGTATTGCATTGTTGTACACCTAAACCGTTTGTCAATCACACCTAGAACTACACAGGTGATTCGAAATGTTAAATGAAAATATATACACAATTGTATCCATAAATTTTGTCATTCTTTTTCAATATACAAGAGACTGTTTTAAAATTTTACTGAATCTCTTGAATTTGAACTTAAAGTAAGTTTGCTCTTGGGTTGGAATACAGAGGCATTAGGATCCGCTTCAATCGTCGTTTTATGTAAGGGTTTCAGAGATGATCTCAAGCCGGAGTTTTGTTAATCCATTGCTCACCACTCTCAACCATATGGTAGCATAGTGTATTGAACCTTCCAATATTCGAATAATTAGTTTGAAAATCAATCACAATGCTAAGAGCCCAGCAGAGACCATCGAAGGCTATTAATACCCACAAGAAACCCTGGTCCGTCTCACCCCTAGGGGATCATTACCTTTAAATGATTTGCCCTACTGAGACGGAATACATCGTCCAGGGCTATGCTCGGGCTAAACAAAGGGCTTGCAACAGGCCCTTGACCCGCTTAACTCTAAGCCCCTCCAACTATCTACAGTAACGACCATCTATTTTGTACAAAGAATGGACAGATGGAAGTCTTGCTCAAAGGATTGACAGCCTTATGGTGCGAGAAAAGAAAAACTTCCAAGAGCATAGTTCAGCAGCTGTAGGAGAATCCAAAGGCCTATCTATATGCCTCACAAACTTATCTAGGTTCATAATATAATGTAATGCCTCTAATATATCACACAAACAACCATAGAAGATGCAGTCATGGAAGATTGATTGAGTCTCTCTGTCAAGTCATGAACATGAAGGTGAATGGCCCGATTAAACTCCTACGGCTGTCAAACAATCCCAGGACTTGACCTGCAAGCACTAAGAACAACAGTTCCCTACATATTATTATTAGTACTTATTCACAACCACAATTGATTTCCCAGCATCCCAGTACCCAAGTGCTATTGCATAGCAGCCTTTAAGGTTCTACCCTTCACTGGCAATTCACTCATATACCTACAATTTCACAGAGGTGTCATTGATATCTAAAAAACAAAGAGTTGCAGTCATCCAACAAGATCCAATAAATAAATATTAGCTAATAATTAGTATCCAAAATGGGTGCCGCTGTTTCTTGATATCAGATCTGATGATACTGGGAATGGAAGATTAAGCCGTGAGGAAGCGAATGCGAAAAGAAGTACTAACCAGCTGTACAGGAGCCTTGATATGCTTTACAAGCTGAGATGTGCATTGGTTTTCCTGCAATTCATGCTGATGGTATCTCAATACATAATCCGACTCCATGTTTCCTCCTAGCCACAACCTTCCTTCTCTCCAGCTACCCCTACTTCCATCCATTTCTAATGCCAAGCAACCACTGATTTGCAGAGTAGAACTTAAAACCCAAATGTTTCGGAATTGGGTATGTGCGAGAAATTAATTCTAGATCAAATAACAGCCTAATAGACTACTCTAGATCAAGCAATAAGCTTCTCAACCCCAGATAAACAGATAATTTCTACCAAATAATTCAACTGTATATGCCCTTTCTCTTATTCCTATCTGCAATGGAAAGCCACAAACAAAATTTGTCCAGGAAAATCAACCATTCATTCAACTGCAGCCCTTTTTCAGCATTGAAGGCCTTGTGTTGTGCAGAGAAGCCCAAAGTGCTATCTCCCGTACCTTTTCACAACATAACACGTGTCAGCCGACAAGCATTTCACTGTTTTCAGACACCATAATCTATTTTCGTCCAATATCAATTCGTACACATTAAATATCTGTTCATCGAGAGAATTCCACTCCTTGGACTAAATTTTGCGAGGAAGTGGGTTTTGATTAAATACTTTTTGGTCTGTTCATGTCATGAGATATTTTATTAGGAGGGCCAAAGGAGATGTACTTAGGTGAAGAAATGAATATAACATGTCACATTGTTTATGTGCCAGACATTTTTGGCAGTGATTTTCTTTGGCATTAGGGTGGGATTCATTCTTATTCAGGCCATTTTAACAACCTAAGTTAGTTGCAGCCTCACATCCCCTTCACCTCCTTTTCTCCATCCTTATCCGGTTGTTGTTTTGGCCTTTTACTCAAATGGCCCATATGACTATGGTGACTAAGTAAAGTGTTTGTGTACGACTCTGCAGAATAAATCTAAGCTAATATATTGCGAGTGGGTGGAGCATTGATAAAGTAGCTAAAGTACAAAGGGGGCAAAACTAAGCAAGTGGGAGAAAATTACATACAACTTATTATAATAATATTCTTTCCTGGACACATTGTTTGTGACAGCATCATTTTGCCACGCCTGATGTACTTGAGCATTTTCCTTGCCACATTCGCATCTGCATGACATGATCTCAATTGTCATCTACTACCTTAGGATTCCTTTGCTTTATATGCTCAATATTCATCAACAAATGGATCATAATGACCCAACTTGCATTGAGCATATTAAGACAATTGCATTAATATCACATGTATATAATGTTGGTCGGAGATGAGGACGAGTTTCACTTAGATTTGGAGCACCTTTATTAGTCCCAAGTGGCTTAGGTCTACACTTCCACTTTAAGAGGGTTTCCACTAAACCTTGTCATTAAAAGATGAGACAAGGCCTCAAGAGGATATTTGAAGGGGATATTTATCTAATCATTTGGTATGAGGTATCATAACACACATCTCACTTTGAAATTACGTTTCTTATATGTTGTTAAATATGTATTAAAAATATCTTTCTTTTCATTTCTTTTTTAATTTGATTTTATATGGAAATTATTAATGTTTCACATGATTTGGAGATATTCATTTCATTTTCCTTCCAAGTGTATTTTTTTGGAAGAAAAAAAATGAATGTCTTTTGTGATATTTAAAGTAAGTTTATGTTAATAAGTGGGAGATTAGGTTTAACTTTGTCAATTTTGATTATGTGATATTTTTAGAATTTTACTATTTTATGATTTGATATATGTTAGAAGTT
Source organism: Cupressus sempervirens (assembly GCA_028749045.1). Lineage (NCBI taxonomy): Eukaryota > Viridiplantae > Streptophyta > Pinopsida > Cupressales > Cupressaceae > Cupressus > Cupressus sempervirens. Next base: position 818,907,481 of record CM053792.1, on the reverse strand, counting down.
TTTTTTATTTAAAAAAATATTTGATATTAATTGGATTTGAATTATTAAGATTGAAGGGTTTAATTATTAGAAAATTTATATTATTTTAGAGACAATTTTTTTTTAAAAATAGACTATTTTACAAATAACGTGAAGTAAAAATGTAGATTAAAAATAAAGTTGAAAACTTTTTTTTTGAAATTATTTTTATGGATAGATAATGAAATTATCATCATTTGAGCTTTTATAGTGATTCCAAAATTACCATCTAAATGAAGAATAATGTTGAAAATTGCATGCCCTTGAAATTTTCATGTTGTATTTTGGGATCACTTAAGTGTTTGTATCTCTTAATGGGGTTTTAGATTCATATTTCCTTAGCCTTTTTCCCACTTTGATGTTCTCTTATGATGTGTGTTTTTATATATTTATAGTTTTCTCTTTTCTATATTATATAGTGTCAAATGTTACATTTATCTAGTATTATTTAACTATTCAAGTTCTCAAATGAGTTGTTATACTTGGATAATCGTTTTATGACTAGATGTTTATGCAATGTGCTAGTGACTTCTAACTTTTTGGTCACACAATGCTCGTTTTGTTACAATTTTGCCACCTTGGTCTTCATAACAATTTGTGTTAGCACCTTGAGCAAAATCTAGATGATTATTTTTGAATTTCTTGCATCTTTACCTTTTGTTTTCGTTCTCATTTTGAAAAGAACTATTCAATCTCTCAAGCATATTGAAGCTATTTTACTTGTGAGCTTTTGTTTGATTTCTACTAGCATCTTGATTAATAGTTGTTTAGGTTACTTCACTATATTCATTTTTTTGTCATCCCACTTTTTAGATAAGCTCATCACTCTTTATTTCCTCTTAAATCAATTAAGTGGGATAAAAAAATTACTAGATGAAGCTATTTATTAGTTCCTACCTTTGGCAGAAACTAATGGAATCACCAAGTTCCATATTAGTTCTATAATCTAAAAACTTCATTGATATACCAATGTTTGCAAAAGATTTATTAATTTGCATTTTTTTTGAAATTGAAAAATACAATTTTTTTAAAACTTTATTGGTCCATGATGAAAAAGGCAATGAAAAAATTCAATTTTCTTCATAAAAAATACAACTATTTTTTTCAACACCTCTATTAATGCAAGCATTAATTGCAACCTTATCTTTTTTTTGTAACAAGTGGATAAACATTTTTTTTAAATAATCATTTTTCAAACACCTCTATTAATGAATGCATTAATTTCAATTTTATCTTTTCCACATTTGACAAGTGGATAAACTTTTTTTTTTTAAACAATTAGTTTTAAGTGATGTTTATCTTTGTAATTTGTAAAATGTTATTCAAATATAGATATTTTAATCAAATATAGACATTTTAACTCTTTTAAATCGTCAATTTTTAAAAATTATTTTTTATATAGTTTAATTTTATATTATTTTAATTTTAATTTGTGTATAAGTTTAAATTAGAATTTAATTATTTTTATTTTTACATATCTAAACCAATGCTTTTAATACATTTTCTTCTTTTTTTAATTTATATATATAATTTTATTAGATTATACTTTTATTTAACATATGTAATTTTTACTATATTGATATTTTTAATTTATACTTTAAAATACATAATATTAATTTTTTATCAATTTTAATAAAGTTCAAATTATTTAGCTTGGTATATTATCAACTTTATTTATTATAAGTGTGTTTTGTTTTTTTAAAGCATAAATGTTATTTTTAAATTAATTTATGTTTATCTTTTTTATGCATTATATTTAACCTTAAGAATATTGTCTAGCTTCTGCAATTGGATGAATTTATCACTTGAACAAGATATATCAAACAATTTACTAATTGAAATTAATCAATTTAACTCTTTTTGAAAAAAAAAATACAATTTTATCTATATCTCATGTATAATTAGTTGATAAATATCTTTGGTATGATAAATGTTCTTTAGGATGTCATCTAATTTTAATTTAGCATGATACTATAATGTTTATTTATATATTCTTTTACTATTTTAATTAATATACATCATTGCAGTTATATAATTTAATAATATATTAACTATACTCGTAATTTAATTTAGTTTAGCACTATAATGTTATATTTTTCATTACTATTTATTTTTTATTTTATTAAATTAAATATATTATATTTTAACCAAAATCTACTTCAATCAACCATAAAATCATGAAGGCAGGAACTTTGGCGCATGTGCCCCTTGTTAATTTTTATTATGGTAGTAGATTAAATCTTTGTAATAAAAAACACAAAAAAAATTGTTTGTTCAATCTTGTGCAAATAGTGTAAAAGGTTCCAAATTAGTTGCAAAACCTTTAAAAACACCAAGGTAAATATAATAACTTTCGTTCATCATATTATTGAGCCAAATGTTGTATTATTTTTTGGTTGTGTGTGTGTGTGTGTGTGTGTGTGTGTGTGTGTGTGTGTGTGTGTGTGTGTGTGTGACACTTATTGCTTTCACAATTTATGAGTTTACAACTTACTCCCTTTTTTGAAGCACCTCATTTATCAGATCTTTATTAAAACTGCTTCAAAATTACTTCTTCTTGAAGATTAATAGCATAAGCTATATCCAATGTACTCTTAGTTTTAATGTTTATTTTAATCCAACTAAGTTATAACCCTCTCAATTATACCTAAACCCCCTCCCATTGTGTTATGATTTAGAGATGGAATATAGCCATGACATGAATATTCATTTGGGAATTAAAGAATAATATTTTAGGCCAAGTAAGTACTTACAAGACTTTAAATTTTACTTTTTTAGTGAAGAGGATATATACCATGTTATAAGTGTTAGATAACTAAGAGGGGCAGGGGTGAATCAATTATCCACATGTCCTTAATACACTTTTCAACAACTTAACAATTTCAACTTCCAATAAATAATCTTGGTAATAGATCTAAACTTCCAAATTATATCCACTCCAATCCTTAGTAGTAAACTATTATCTTACATACTGAGTATCGGAGTAAATTGTAAACTCCATTAACCTCATCTACTTCATATATATCGAGTGCAGTAAGAAACTATAAACATCAAATAAACATGCAACATAATCATCCACACATTTTGACAAAAAAATAATTTAACATGGAAACCCTATTGAAGGAATATTACCCAGGAATGGATAATCCAAAATTTTCACTCTTCTAAAGTGAGCTTGGTTAGGAGCCAACCTCGTTGAAGGTTACATACACATTATTAATGTGAACGTATTAGGGGATTTACACCAAAGATCATCTGGACCTTACCACCCATCAATTGATTGGCCTACTCTAAAGAGCTTACAAACATTCAAAGGAATGCCACCTTAAAAAGGATTTATAAATAAGACTATTAAGTCCACTTAGATAAGATTTTTTTTGCTATAATTGCTAAAGAGTAACAATGGAATGATTTGATAAAAAATGTAACTAACTTTGTTGTTTCAGATCTCCATTTCACTCATTCTTTATCTATGTTCTTCCTCCTTTTGGCTAATCCACTCACACACATCGACTTTGCAGTACTTATGCTAGATTTCCCAATGTTGCTCTGCTCGGTTTCACCTTATAACTTCTCCTTTAAAAATGAGTTTGATCAGCAACAATGAACATCTCATTCATCCCTTAAATAGATAGGCTATTATTGCTTCATTATATTCTCTAATGTTTTGTCACTTAATCACAACCATTTGATCATCTTCTAGCATAGATACATTAAATCTAGGCACTCGAGTATCACATTTTGACCTTGAACTTTGTGCTCCATATTTGATCAATAAATCTCCTTCTTTAGATCTTATTTGTATTTCTCTAAACATAGATCACTTAAGAAACTTCATCCTATCTTAGAAACTTCTTGAACAATCCATATTTTTATCAAATGTCAACCTTCAATTGAATTTTCTTGAAACTATTTTTCTTTTCCTTTCTTAGTTAACACTACACTCGCTCAATCAATATTAAGCTTTTAATATTGTTCATCTTTCATTCACTTTACATGTGCTATGTGACAACTATAATAGCTCAATGACCATTAGTTCTTTATTTACTAACTCCACAGACTAGCTCAGTGCAATTCAATATTTCTTTGTCTTTCCACTTCATGACTTCTTTCCTTCTTTGTCAACCAACATATCTTGCTTGTACATGATCTCAAAACTTAATCGACTCATGTAAAACAATCAAATTAATATTATACTTCTAAATTCTAACTCATGAAGTTCCCATTGAAATCCTAGTACTTATCAATACTTTCTTTGATTTCATTCTCTTCATCATCATTATCTTTACAAATCCTTTTCATCAATCAACACTACATCCTTTAGATGATTTTGCACCATATTGAATCATCATAATGTCTTACCTATTTAGGCTTGACATCATTGCTAATTAACAACTAAGATAACTATATTACATACATTATCTCTGTTATCTTTAGCATGATTAGTTGGGGCTAACAATCTGCCCTTTTGGCATTGATAGAAACATATTAAAAAATTATGAAACAAACCATCCAATACCATAAAATTCAATTCTATCTTCTTTGGATTCTTTTATCTACATCAATAACTTGTAAATCTATTCATGATCTCCATATACTCCACCTTAGGATATATTTCACCATTCAATATACTCTTAAGTAGCATCTCTTCATCACACAATTTTTCCCTTTAATCATTCTCTCCCTCTTTGGGTGTACACATATTCTTTTCTCCTTTGTTTCACATACATCATCTCCCCCTTTTACTAATTCTCTCCATTTGTGTTTCATGTATATATCTCTCATCGTATATTATCCCCCTTTAGTACATTCAATATTCCCCTCCTTTAATACATTGATATTCTCCCCCTTTGAAAACAATGTCAAAGGTAACTATAAGCTTCAACAAGAAACTTATAAAACCTTTTTGTTTTACCTTTACCTTGCATGTATTGATAACATCTTCTGCATCATAATTATTTTCACAACTCTAGGATAGTTCCTAAAGAGAGAACTCCTAAATCAACTCCATAAAAGATTTTCTAATCAACCATGAATTGATGCAATCTCACACCTTCACTTAGTGAATATTAGATAGGGGAAGGACCCCTATTTTACCTCTTAGATACTCAAAAGCATCCTTAGGCAAAGGCTTGGTAAATGTATATTTTATCTTCTCTTTAGAATTCACATACTCTAGTCTAATTTATTTTTCTGAACCTGCTCTCTCAAATAGTGATACTTAAAGATACATGCTTTATCTTTTCGTGCATCACATGATTCTTTGATATGTTAATAACAGTGGTATTGTCACAATATATATAGTTATAGATTTTGTGACTTGCTCTTGCATGTCTTCCAACAATTGTTTGATCCACACAATATTTTAACTATTGATTGTAGTAGGTACATAGTTAGCCTCAACAATAGACTACAAGATACAAGTCTTCTTCTTACTTATCCATGTTACCAATATTTCTCCTAAAAAGAAAGCTCCTCCACTTGTACTCTTTTTTTTATCAACATTTCTTGTCTAGTCAGCATCAATATATTTTCTTAACTAAAAAATCTCCATCTTTCTTGTACCATAATCCATAATTTCCAGTTCCCTTCAGATATCTAAAGATTTTTTTCACTACAATCTGTTGCCAAATTTTAGTTTATCCCTATTAAGTTTCTAGCTTGGACAATTTCCATTGTATTTATGTTTGAGTCCTTATCTAGGTACCCCTTGGTGGCTACCTTCTCATCAAGCATCCTTGAGGCTTTCCGTATGGGTCTTTCTGAGTTTTCCTTGCTCTACTTCTCCCAACACCTCTATGTGGGATTCTTTCTCTTTTTATGCATCAAGGTTTTAGGTGATTTAGGTTTGGGTGGATTTCTATCTAAGAGTCTTCTCGATGAGAAGGAAACCTATTTTAGCTTTGCAATTAACCCCTTTCACTAGCATCATGTTCCTTTCAAATTCCAGCCTGTACTGTCAAATTCATGTTGTTGGTGTACTTCATTAGTTACAACCCCACCAAGAAAAATATGTTGACATCTCTAAGTGTATTTGAAGATTGATTCTTGATGAGAAGATCAAAAGGAAAAATATCTATAGCTATGGAAATCTTAGAGTACCAATCCAAAGTTAGAATCTATTTATGTGTAAACAAACAGAGTTCCATCAATTTGAGTGCTTCCCCCTTGGAAGCAAATGTCTTCAAGTTCATTTCTGAAGTAATGTTGGAAAAAGAAGATGAGTAGCCACCAAATAAATAGAAATACTTCTAGTTGTTCAAATCTTTGGAAATAATATGCCTCGATCATACTTTCTATCCAAAAGGAAAATATTGAGCTTCTCTAGACTGAATGATATAAAAATGTGGAAATAATAAATCTAGATGCGAGGATATTCTTTGGAAATACCACAAAGTTATTTCTAATGGAGTAGTACATGAAGTATAAGCTTGATGTAAATAAAATAATAGTCCAAGCCCTCAAGGTGAAAAGTTCATTTTGCAGCTTCTCCAAGGAATGAGATAAATCACTAAGGAAAGCTTTGTGTAGAAACGATATCTAGGGCACCGAAGGAGTATTTCTTGTGATGCAATCCTAAATCAATGGAAAAGGCAACTTCAAGAAAGACAAGTTTATGCTTCCTTCCCCTACACATAATGACTTGTAGTGCAGACCCATATGTCAGATTTTGAAGTTAAATGGGTAGTTTCCATTAAGCTAAAACCAATTGATTTGGTAAGTGAATAATCTCGCTACTATAGGAGATTTACATGAATTTTAGATTCATTAGATTTTTATATCATCATATGGGTAGAAGTAAATGATTTAAAGAGTCATTAATCTACCTGATTTATTCCAATTTTGACTGTTACAACCCTTAGTTGTGAGTTATTTCATTCGTGTGGTGCCAACATTCAAATTTTTGAGTCTATATGATCAAATTTTTGCCAAATGGAGTTCTTCATTTCATAATGAGTATTTTGTTAAAGTAAACTATCTTCTCTATTAAAACTATAAGATAATGACAATCAAAGTAGAACACTATGATCATCTTGTTGGATTGGAGAGTGAGTTGAAGAACATTTTGGACACTTCCTTCAAATTTTATGACCTGGATGACCTACACAAAAGACTTAATACCCAACTCATCCATCTAATTACTCAAAAACTAAAAGAGAGCGAACTAGTTGAGGCTATCAAGTTCCACATGGTTGTACAAGGTATCGAAAGATACAATCTGGAGACAAAGAAGATAATGTTGCCTGAATAATCTATTTTGCTTTCTATGAACAAAGAATTGATGCAATATACTTTAGAATCCCAGTGAAGGAAGAGTATTGTGACATCAATTTTTCTTCCTTTGCATTGATGTTCAACGAGAAAAAAACTTTGAGGAGAGAAGATATGAAAAGAACATAATTTTAGACTCCTCATGGAAAAAGAGTAAGATGCTAAGGACCATTTTTGAAAAAAATCTAAAGCGGGAAATTGTGGATATATTGGCACTATTGCTAAGGTTAAAAGGAAAGGAGGAGATTCTAGATTTCAGTGAACATCTTTTCTTCTTGGTCTAGGTTGTTTGTGCTGAAGGATTATAAATTGACTGGGCTCATATTATATGTGAAGATCTTGCCTCTTGGCTAAATTTGGAAAATCCATTTTGATAGTTCTTTATGTCATCATATTTGATATAAAATGTATGCCTTAGCCATGCATCATCTCTTGCTTGGTCTTCCCAGTATCAAAGATTTTGATGAGAACACCAAAGTGTATGAATTATATGCTCATCTATAGTTGTAGAGGAGTTTTGAAGTTTATGTAAAGGTAAATGATGCCTTCACAATGTGGTTGTATCGAGAATTGCAAGGGTGCCCAGAGTGGAGGTTTTCACTAGAAGCTATATCACTAGCCAACTAGTTCGGATGTTGTTACATCTAATTTCCATCTTTCTCCTACTTGAGGATCAGTGTATTTGATGGCTTCCCAAAGAGGCTCCCTAGATATCATGAAGAAAAGGTAGTTCTTGTTGAGTTATGTAAAAAAATACTAGAAGTAAACAACTTATGTTCAAATGTGAAGAAGATAGTCAGGATTCCTTTTCCAATAGTGGCAAGACCTTACTCTTGTGCCTCAAGATCTGATGCTTAGAATTTAGTTAAAGCCTTTGAGAGAAGAATTAAATTGATTTATTATGAGGTGATAAGACCTTAGTATAACCTTGTTAACTTTGTAAAAGATCATTTAAGTTAGGGTATGCTCTTAGGCACGTTCCAGATATTGAAGACTATTGGGTTGGGTGTTATGATGAATACCAAACCAGAGAAAGTTACTCATCTAGGTTAACACTAGATGAAATTAAGTTGTATAATGACACTATTGATTTTAGTGATCTTACATATGATGGCTCTTACATGTGTTCCTTAGCTTACAAGCAAATCAAGAACACTCCTATAGTGTCAACTCCACCTGATAGCCCTGTTGACAATACAATGGAAGTCCTAATACATGGTATCATCAATAGACAAATGAGTGGAGTGGACTAGAACTAGGAAGAGAACTAGAACCACAAGTTCTACTGGTGTAGTAGCTTCCTTAACAACTCAATCATCTACTACTACATTCATTATTGTTGCTACATCAACATTAGTCAAACCAACACAATCTATTTGTGGAGGAGGAGACCAACCTCTTGAAAAGAATGTTCAAATCACTCCAACCTATGGAGAAGGATATCTGCCAAATACTAGAAAGGTTGGAGACGAAGAGAAAGATAAAGATAAAGAAAAGGAGAAGGAGAAATTAGCAGCCAAGGTTTCCTTCCCTATACCAGTCATCAACCTTGATGGTGACAATAACCCTCTGGATGGCCAAGAGCAAGCAACATCTTAGCAAGGTGATGCTCTAGCCCTCTATGTTACTAAAGAAACTTCTTTTCCTTTCCCCAACCAAAGCAAGGTGACACCTCTAGTTGCAAGGAAGTTTTTTGATCCTAAAACTTTGTAATTGACACTTAATGTCCTTTCAACTAAATCTTGGTTGGAAGAGACTATTGATCGAAAGAAGTGAAGATGTGAGGAAAGTGCTCCAATGACCTTATCGTACAAGCTACTTCAACTTAGCCAGTAACAAAGAAGGTGAGGAAATAGAAGACTATAGTAGCATTGGCCACAGATTCTTCTACTGGTCACATGCTAGTGGAGATTACAGAAGCTTAGAAGGAAGGAAAATTTAATGAGCTAACTCCTAATGATTTTTAGATTAGAATTGTTGACATAGGCATTCCAGTGCATGATTATATGGTCAACATCTAAAAATCAAAAAATTTGAAGATTGAGGATAGACTAGAAGAGTTAAGGTCATAAAAAGAGGTACTCAAAGCCTCAAATAAGGAGTTGATGGACTACATTAGAGTTTCACTTGGGAGTACCTCTACAAGCACATTTGACCCAAGTGTAGATGATAACAAGAATGTTTATTTAAGCTACAATAGGAGAGGCAATTTTGTCAAATTGGTCATGCCTAGATTGATGAAATGAAGGCCCAAGGTTCCCCTCTCATTGAGAACCTTGGAAATCTATTGTTGGACATTGATAGATTGAGAGAAGCAATGTTAAGCCACTATACTTCAATGCACAAAGTATTAGAGAGCCTAATAGAGAAATTGGCCTTGTTGAAAGAGGTCATTGATGTGAAGATGAATTTTTTTTGTCCCATGGGATACTAAAGTCAAACCAAGAACCATTACTTCATTGGAAGCAATCATTGGAATTTAAAATTGAGGGCTCAGTGAAATCTAAGCATAACCTAATAGATGTCTATGATTTAATGAAGAAAGTAATAGATAAGATATTTGACCATTTAAAGGTTTTGCACACTGAATCATATGTCACCAATAATGGCCATTTGGTAGACATCAAACAAATGAAGAATAAGTTTTTGGCATTCATTGAAGAGGCTACTAACCCATAAAATTTACAAGTGGCCAAGATTTTATAACTTTCAATAGCGGATTGTTTTCTAAGGTGTGTAGCATAAAAGCTCCAGTCAAGGATCTCCAAAGTGGAAGAATTCATAGAAATGCATGATTATTGGATGATCATAGCTAACAATATTCTCATCCCAAGCGTAGAAAAATGATGCTACCTCATGAGGGCCAAATCTTGGTAATTCAACCCAACCTTGGATTTCAAGATGAACAAGAAAATATAATCAACCAGTTGAATACACTCGCTTGGAGAAGTAGAAGATCCATAAATGAGGATAGAAGAGTTAGCTCTGTACTAGAATGAGAAGAAGCCAACGTTGATTACTAGGAAGGTGTGCTTCAACAGAGAAGGTTGAGGCAAGCTGAAAGGTAACTATCCTTAAAAAAATTAGTTCATCTTGGATCCTAAGTATTCCAAGAGTGTTTGTGATCATGGTCAAATAGATTTAGTGTTCAAAGAGCTCAGGAAAGCGATTTTGCCCATATTAGAAGATCCTATGAGAAGGGGAATAACTTACTTAGGAGACCCCATTCTAGAGGGTATCCATGGAGCCCTATTTCCACCACCCCTTCTTGATTCCTAGAGGTGTAGTAAGTCCTCTTCCCCACCTATTGTCTAAACAAAAAAAATGTAATTTTGTAATGCTCTCACCTTACATGAAGTTGTAGCCTCTTCTATAGTCACTTTACATCCAATTCCAGTCATTCTTCCTCAATCAATGTTAGTTCTCTAGGGTAATGTTATTGGTCTATTATGCATTGCTACTAACAATGATTTACCAAGAGCCTCATAGAAGAACTTTCCCAAATTCAATGGTGATGAGAAGATTTCTACTGATGAACATATTGCTTCTTTCTTTGTAGCCTGTAGTGTTGTCTCCCCTCAACATAAAGACATAGTTTTAAGGATGTTTGTTAAAATACTAGTTGAAAATGTGGTTGATTGGTTCCAACATGTTCCTATTGGATGCATCACAACTTGGGATGACATGCAAAATTGATTTGAAGCCTTCTATAAAGGCACAAAAATGAGCATACCTTGTTGTCTCATCTCACTCAAATCAAGAAGGAATTGAATACTCCCATGAGGGATTTTGTTGCAAGGTTCAAAAAAATTCTTAACTAAATTCCCACTGCATGTAGACCACTTGTGGATAATCAAAAGATGATCTTCATTAGTTCTATGCCTCCAAATATCAGTTTTTAAATCACAAGAGTGCATGTAGCATGTATCTAAGCTACTCAGACTCTAGCTATAAAATTAGAAGATGATTTAATAGCATCCAAGAAATGGAAGAGAGACATTTAGAGTGGAGCTTCCACAAGCACTACTATTGTCACTACCAACAATATGGAAGAAATGCTTCAAAAGTTGTCAAATGAGATGATTTCCATGAAAAGGAAAATGGGTAAGCCAACTCCTATACTTCAATGACCCTATCAAGACATATCTAGAAAGAAACATGGAGGAAAGGCATTATAGTTACCACCTTCTCAATAAAGGCTTTCCATTGAGGCGACTCTCAAGAAATAGAGCATGTGTATATTCCACTTAAGAGCAGATCACGATGGTGACTCTTGCCTTGAAATGAATAAATACAAGAAGATGATGCAAGTAATGAGCTAAAAATGGAATATTTGAAAAGTGAAGATGATTTTGCTTTTGGCGACTTTGGAACTTTTTATTTGGAGTATGAATCAGATTCAGATAGAGGAGGTGACTATTTCACCACTTTGGATGAAGTAAAAATGACCATAACTATAAGAAGCTAGAAGAAAAAAGCTCAGGAGAGCTTAGTTCCTATTTAGAACATTCCTCCTTCTACTTCACTAGCCATGGCTAGTACTCCTACCCCCTCTATAGTAAAGAAAGAGATATCAAAATCAAAGCCAAATGGTAATCTTGATTATTAATTTGATATTATTCAATATTGAAAAGATGCTTGTATTTAAGTCTCTCCTCTAGAATACTTGAAATCTAATCCTATTGAATTGGAAAATCTAGTTGACTATTATAGAGGTGAGACTAGTAATAAAGCTCACCAAAATATCAATACTACTAGTAATAATAGTCCTAGTACTAGTGTGTGTCCCCCTATTAATGAAGAACCAATCCTACCTATGCTATTCAATGAAGAAGAATCTTCAGTCCTAGCTACATCCCCTAGCCAAAAACTTGATCCTTTTTATGTGTCTTTATATGTCAATGGTCACAAGTTATATAATTGCATAATTGACTCAAGTGCATCAAACAACATCATGCCTTCTATTGTTTCTCATGCTTTCTACTATTTATCGTGCCTTAGGCTTTCCCTTAACCAAGACCTTTGAATGTTGTTATTCTATGGATGCAAAATAGGTTCCCCTAATAGGTCAAGTAAAGGACGCCCAAGTAACCTTAGCTACACACCCAACAAAAAGAATGAAATTGGCTATCCTTATGGCTGACATCCTTGTTAGTTATGGCATGCTTCTAAGTAGGAGTTTTTTGTACGGATATGGGAGGTGAAATTAAACTAGATTAGTATCATGCTATTATTTCTATTGGCATCAAAAAGATAAAGCTTGATCTAGAGAAAAAATCCAAATTTATTGTGATGAAATTTGATGATCCCAAGGCTCAAATCTTATATCAAGAAATGGAGTGTGGGAACTATATGATGCTTACTAATTTTAGTATTATTGAATAGGAATCAGATCCTCTTAATGATCAAGGAATTTGGACCTTAGAATTTGATGGTAGTTGTGAAATTTCTAGATTAGGAGTAGGTGTGGTGCTCATTTCCCCTAAGGGAGATTTGACACAACTAGAATACAAGCTACAGTTCAAAAACACAAACAACACTGCAAAATATGAATCATTACTCTTTGGAATTACTGCTACAAAGAAAAGAGGAGTGAGAATTTTAAAATTCCAGGACAATGCATAACTGATAGTGAAGCAAGTTTGAAGTCAATACACTATGAAGAACCCAAGGCTTAGGAATTACGGGAATAGAGTTTGGGATGAGATAGAAGATCTTGATGCCTTTTCTATACAAGTTATTCTGAGTGAACAAAATGTAAGTGCTAATATGTTAGCTGCCTCTTTATTCCTTCTATTACATCATTCAAAATTTAAAGACAAGGAGTACAATGTTGAAGTCTTGTTCAAACCTAATGTGCTTGATAATGCTAAATCATGGCAAGCCTTTAATGATGATAAGAAAATCCAGTGCTTTCTAGAAGGAGTAGAGCCTTTTTTTGACCTCTACTTTGAAGGAAGTGAAAGCTCCTACCATGAAATCTCTGCTGACAATAAGAAATATTTGGAGCTAGGTGCTAAGAAATTAAAAGGTAACAAAATGCCTAGACATTTCTCTATAAATATTGTTTAATAGACATGATGGATACATTAGAAGAGAAAGAGGAAGGAAAAGTGGAACCTTTGATGACTATGAGGGAATGAATGTAGGCACTAAATTTAAGCCTAGGATTATTAAATTTGGTAGTAGTTGTTCAACTAAAGAAAGAACTAGAGCTAAAGCACTACTTTTTGAATATCAAGATGTTTTTGCATAGGGTTATGAGGATTTGAAAAACTTCAAGAATGGTGAGTTTAAGCATGAAATTCCCCTTAAGTGAGATGAAGTTCCTTTTAGGAAAAAGAAACACAACTACAACCCAATGATCTTAGATGCTATCTTCAGAGAAATTCATAAAATGTTAGAATTTATGATCATCTATCCCATACACCATTCAACATGGATAGCTAATGTTGTTCCTGTCAAGAAGAAGAATGGGGAGATCAAAATTTGCATTGATTTTAGAAATCTAAATCAAGCATCCCTCAAAGATAAGTATGTCCTCCCCAACACGGATCACTTGCTACAAACAATGGAAGGATTCAAAATGATGTCCATGTTGGATGATTTCCTAGGCTTCAACCGGATTGGATGATTTAAGACAATGTTCACCACTCCTTGGAGAACTTTCACTTGCAACAAAATGCCCTTTGGGCTAATTAATGTTGGAGCCACATTCCAATAGCCATGAGTTCATCCTTTTTTAATTTTAAGGACAAAATATTATTATCTACCTAGATGACTTGACAGTTTTATCCAAAAGAAGGGAAGATCATTTGAGAGATTTGGAGAAAGTGTTGAAGAGATGTAGGGAACATGGAATCTTCCTCAACCCTAAGAAGTTTTTCTTATGTGTAATAGTGGACAAGTTTTTGGGTCACATAGTATCTTAGGAAGGCATTCGGATTGACCTTAAACATGTCAAAGAAACTCAATAGATCAACCTATTGACAAGCAAAATTGGAGTTAAATCATTCTTTGAACATGTAAATTTCTTAAGACATGTTATTCTTGATTTCTTTGAAATTACAAAGTGTGATATGATGAAAGGAAGTCATATTTTCAAGTGGAGTGACCTTGGAAGAAAGGCCTTTGATGAAATCAAAACTGCCATAGCCAATGCCCCTATCCTAGTTCATCTAGATTATACCAAAGACTTTATTTTATATTGGTATGCATCAAACCATACATTGTCTGCCATACTCATGCAAGAAAATAAAGAAGGAATTCAAGAACCTATTGTTTTTATGAGGGCCCCTCTTATGGATCATGAGTTGAGGTACTCCCAAATGGAAAAATATGTCTATGATGTGGTTAGAGCCCTTAAAAACTTCAAATTTTATGTTATCCATTCACATTCAATTGTTTATGTCCCTGATTCAATAGTCAAAAGTATCTTGACTCAATAAGAAATAGGATATAATCCAAGGGGATCCTAGATAGCCAAAGTCCAAGCTGAGTATGACATTGAACTAAAGGCTACGAAGTTGGTCCATAGAAATGATTTGTGAAAAAAAATTGTAGAAAATTAGGAGATAAGTGAAGAGGAACAAGTCTCAATAGTCCTAATAGTAAGCTTCCAAGACCCTTGGTTTTCAAATATTGTTTATTTCCTAACTTATGGAGAACACCCCAATGGATTAACCTATAAGAAGAGAATAGATATTACGACAAATTCTACCAAATATGTCATTTACGATGATTAATTGTATAAAAATGCAGTTGATGGCACATTTTGAAGATGTGTAGATAAGCCTCAACAAGAGAGGTTTCTCAAAGCATTTCATGATGAAGCTTATGGTAGGCATTACTCTTCTATAGTCACAACATATAAACTTTTGAGGCAATGCTATTACTGGCCATGTGCATTTAAAGATGCATACAAATAAGTAACCCAATGTGAAAAGTGCAAATTATTTGTAGGTAAACCTTAGTTGGTTGCCTTGTCTCTAAAACCAGTAGTAATAGAGGGGCCCTTTTAGTAGTGGGGAATTAATTCTATTGGCCCAATAAACCCCTTCTCTTCTATTGGCTATTCATATATCATTACTACTATAGACTACTTTACTAAGCGAGTGGAAGAAAATCCTACTAAGAGAGCTACCTCCCAAGTTGTCTGTGAATTCATTCAAAAAAAAAATCCTTGTAAGATTTGGTGTCCCACTAGAGTTGGTTATGGACAATGCTACATATTTTCTTTAGCAAAAATTATTGAATTCTTCTTTGATAATAGTATCCACCTTAGTCATTCTTCAGACTCTTTCCCTTAGGGAAATGGTTAAGTAGAATCAAGGAACAAAAAATTGGTCAATATCATGAGAAAGCTTGTCCTTGAGAACCATAAGAATTGACACAAGAAGCTATATGAAGCTCTTTGGGTAGATATAGTAACACCTAAGAATGCCACTAGTATTTCCCCATTTGATTTAGTATATGGAGTTGAAGCCAGTCTTCCCCTCCCCTTGGAGTTATCAGTCTGCAAGTTGTAACAAACAATTGAAGATCTCATTTTTTAGACTACTTTAGAAAAAAGAATAATGTGCCTAGCCAATTTGGAAGAAGAGCATGAAAATATGGTTGACCACATCATAAAGCATCAAAAGTGTGTGAAGATCTTCTTTGACAAAAGAGAAAGACCAAGAAGGTTTGTGGAAAATTATCTAGTCATGCTATGGGATAAGAGACGTGAACCCAAAGGTATGCATCACAAATTTGACTTTCTTTGGAAAGGTCCTTTTAGAATTTTTTAAGTAAATCATAATAACTCAATCATACTGGCCTATCCCACTGGTGAGGTTATGCCATGTTCCTATAATGCTTAGGACTTGAAGTTGTATCAATTCAACAATTGAAAGTAGGTAACCCTTGCAGTTAGATTTAGCTTAGGTAGTTTTCCATTTGTTGTGTGCTCTAGTTTAGTTTTATGCTTTCCTAGTGTAGTCTTCCTTAAGTTTTGTGTGTTTCTTTGTTTTTTGCCCCCACCCCCCTAAGGTTTTTTGTTATGGCTTTGTGAAACTAGAGATGTTAGGTCCCTTCTTAGATATTTACATGTCTAAGTCTCCAGTCAGAGCCAACTGCTGCCAAAATTTTGTTCATCCCTTTTAAGTTTCTAGCTTAGATAGTTTCCATTGCATTTATGTATGAGTCCTTGTCTAGGTATCCCTTTGGTGGCTACCTTCTCATCAATCATTCTCAATACCTTATGGGTCATTCTGAATTTTCCTTGCTCCATTTCCCTCGATGCCTTTATGCAAGATTCTTACTTTTTCTATACATCAAGCTCTTAGGTGATTTGAGTTTGGATATGTTTCTTTTTAAGAATATTTGTGATGAGAAGGAAGCCTATTTTAGCTCTATAATTAACCCCTATCACTAGCATGGTGTTCCTTTTAGACGTTAGCTTGCGTTGTCAAATTCCTATTTTTAGCACACTTCATCAATTAAGATCCCACAAAGAAAAATATGTTGACATCTCTAGTTGTATTTGAAGAGTGATTCTTGATGAGAATATTAGAAGAAAAAAGATCTATAGCTATGGAACTCTCAGAGTACCAATCCGAAGCCAGAATCTTTTTCTATGTAAAGAAATAGAGTTTCATTGATCTAAGTGCTTCCCCCTTGGAAGAGAACATCTTTGAGTTCATTTTTGAAGCAATGTTGGGAAAAGAAGAGGAATAGCCACCAAATCAATAAAAATACTTCTAGTTGTTCAAATATTTGGAAAACATATTCTAAAAGGAAAATATGGAGCTTCTATCTTGAAACATATAAAAATGTGGAAATACAAAATTTGGATGCGAAGACATTCTTTGGAAATACCACAAAGTTATTTTTGATGGAGTAGTTCAAGAAGTGTGAACCTAATGTAAAGAAAATAAAAGCCCAAGCCCTCAAGGTGGAAAGTTCATTTTGTGACTTCTCCAAGGAATGAGATAATTCTCAAAAGAAATCTCTGTGCGAAAAAGAAAGTGGTAAGGTATGCAGGGCACCAAAGGAGTATTTCTCATGTTGTGATCCTAAACCAAAGGAAAATGCAAGCTTATAGAAAGATAAGTTTATGCTTCCTTCCCCATACATAATGAGTTGTAGTGCAAAACCTTATGGAAAATTTTCAAGTTAAATGGGTAGTTTCCATTAAGCTCAAATGAATCGATATGGTAAGTGAATAATCTCGCTACTACAGGAGATTTAAGTGAATTTTAGGTTCATTAGATTAATGAATCATCATATTGGTAGAAGTAAAATAATTTAAAGAGTCGTTAATCTACCCAATTTATTGAAAATCCAACCATTATGACCATTAGTTGTGAGTTGTTTCATTGTGTGGTGTTGATGTTTGAATTTTTGAGTCTATATGATCAAATTTCTGCCAAAGAGAGTTCTTCATCTCATAGTGACTATTTTTTCAAAGTAATATGTCTTCTATGTTAAAACTATAAGCTAATGGCAATCAAATTAGTAGGGTATGATCATTTGGTTGGATTGGAGAGCGAGTTGAAGAACTTTTCTAACACTTTCTTCAAATTTTACGACCTAGGTGACTTGCACAGAAGACTTAATACTCAACCCATCCATCCAATTACTCAAAAACTAAAAGAGAGTGGACTAGTTGAGCTTGCCTGGTTCCATATGGTTGTGCAAGTGTCAAAATTGATAAAGGAATGTATCATGATAGCACTTATTTTCACTGTGTAATTTTTTTGGAGATTTATTTTGAAAATGCCTTGAAATGTGTTGTACTGTTAGGGTTTGTTCTTTATTTGTTATTAGCTTACCAGAAAACAACTGTAACCTGATCATTTTGCCCTAGCCTAGTTTGAAAATCTTGCCCTAGTAGGATAGTCTGATATCCTAAGGATAATGTCTTTACCCTATCATGGAGAAAATTTTTAAATCCATGAGAAAATTTGACCTTTACCTTAGGTTTTGTGTTCAAGCAGGAGATCATATACCATTTTCACAATTTCCATCTTACATTATGATCTTATGATTGAGGTTTTTAGTGTCTAGTTGTAAGCCTAATTTTTCCCTCTTTTAATGTTATGAAGTAAAGGCTAGCAGAGGATCATAAAGGTAAAGTGTTGAGTCTCCTGATCTTATGATATCCCATATAATCATATCATTGTAGGTGTGTTTTTTGAAGTTTTCAATCTTAGGATCATCCCATATCATGTCATCATAAGTGTCTTATGGTAAATGGCAGGTGACATGATGTTACAATAAGATGAAAAGCATACGAGCATAGAGGCTCAAAAGGGAACTCTTAACCATATGAAAGCAAAAGGATCATGAGATTGTAAGAACATAAGATGCCATGGTTATGAAGGATTATGATCTTATGATAAATGGAAGATTGAGCAAGCACAAGTGTTCCTAGATAGACTTTCAAAGCTACAAAAGTGAGGAGATCATAGGATCGTAAGCAAGGAAATGTAAAGTGATATAATGATGCATAGTGAGGCCAAGCACATGAGCATAAAGAATTTGAGACGCGTGGTAATTAAATATTTTGAAGATACATAGAGTAGTAGATTGTAAGATTGTAGGAGAAAACCATGTGGGTTTTTGAAGCCACAAAATACAAGTGAGCGCATGGTTGTAAGTGTTGGAAATATTCAAGACTATGCTAGGTTACTGAGAGGGGAGGGATGAACCAGTAACCTTAACAACTTTACCAAATTCAAATCTTAATTGCAATAATCCAATTACCATTTAATTCATTAAATCATATCTAACTACGTGCATGAGAAATTGAAAGCATAAAACATTCATAACACTTGAACACAATAATTTGGTGACCCTAAAACCTTCTAAATAGAAAGTTAAACTAGGGTGGGGATGATACCCACAAACTTCAATACTACAACATAAAGTTGGCATGTTAAGGCTTACAATGATCACTTCTGATGATCTGTCCTATTAGGAGCAATTGGGACTGCTAGGTCCACCTTGTTAGAGGTCTTGCAAACACACACTTGGTAAAGAGATTTGAGAAAAGATTGTTAAGTTTACCTTGTTAAAGGATTTGGACTGGTTCACCTATTAGGATGAAACAATAGATCTCTGACTTACAACTGGATTGCTGATAGAGATTCATTGAAGTACTGATCACCTTTTTGTAATAGATATGGCTCTACTGCTCCTTTATTGATATGGCCTTACAATACACTTTGTCTTCTATTGATTCACATTCACATGCTTCTATGTCACATTATTGACACTCTTATATTTCCTTAGATATGATACAATACATTACATATATATCAATCCAATTTACAAAATTACAAAGTCGACCAATATACAAGTTAACACCAATATTACAAAGTCAACCCATATGTAGATACTCGGGTTCTGAAGATTGACTTGGTGAAGTTCCGATACACGAAGTCCACTATCATTACTCTTCATCATCATGCACTTAGTAGAAGTAGAGGCTTGGTCCATACTAATCACTTCAATGTAGTCTTAAACTCAATCTACACTGGTGACTCGGTAGATACTGTATAACTTGGTAGAAACTTAATTATTCATTTACCATGACTACACTTAGTAAACACTAATCATCACATAGCTTGATTAACACTAACTTCACTTTACATGAACTGCTAGCTTGGTAGAAAATACAAAGCTTGATAACCATTGAAATGCTTGGGTTGAATTGTTGGACTTCACACTGCTTGATTGTGCTTGGTTTAAACTATTGCACTTCACACTAACTGAATTCCCTTGGTAACCACTGAATGCTTGGTAGGAACTATATAGTTCGGTGGCTACTAAATTACATGGTAAAAAATGTAGGCTATTCAATGAGCTTGGTAGCCATATAGAATCTGAATAAGCAATGTCACTAATAACAAACTTGACTAACTATCAACAATCTCCCCCTTTGGCATTAGTGACAAAAATAGTTATCAGCCAAAACTTATAGACATCACAGTGTGGTACTGGTTCAATATGGTATACTATTTTTTGAGATTTTTCAAAATTTGTCTATGTAAGTATATATAGTATACTATATATGCAAATCCTCTGCTATATACACTTTTCTTTCCTTTGCATGATTCTCCCCCATACAATATACATAGTATAACAAGTTTCTCTCCCCATATATACATACTAAGTGTCTCTCCCCCATTTTGACAATAATGCCCAGGATTTATTTAGAACTTATTTACATGGAGACACCAATATAAGAAAGAAAATTAAAATGTACCTTGAGAATAAGTGCTAAAGTCTTATTCCAATTTTCTTGCAAAACTTTGCATGTATGTAGAGCAATTTACACTTCTACAAAGAGTTCTATCATCTGGTCTACAATGGAGAAGTTATTGTCATGGATCAATGTTTTGGAATAAGAAATATGCTTTTGCATTATATCCATGATGGGAAGGATCATATTCTAAATATCTATCAGTGTAGACTGGATTCTTGCTTTTCTCTCAATAACTCTGCCTACATATTTGACAAGAATCTGATTTTCATATGATGTGCAGAGCTTGGACTAGGGTCAAGTTGCAATTGCCTTGCACTAGCCTTTAGATCTTCATCAATATTTGTTAATTTGCTCTTTATTTCCTTTGTGAACTTAGTAACATTATACAAATTTCCAAAAAGTGATGTTACATTTGTGCAAGAGGTTTCAAGAGTGGTCAAAATTGAGGAAAGCTCCACTTGTTGAATAGCTATTTGTTGAGCAATGTGCTCAAGAACTTTATTATCAAATTTCTTTTCTACTTTCTTAATCAATTTGTCTTGACCACTAGAGTCCTCATTAAACCTCTGGATTTCCTCTTCTAATTGAAATAGAATGTGTTGAGAAGTATCAACTTTAACACCTATCACCTCAGTCAAAATATTCTTGGAATCATCAATGATTTTATATTCTTTGTCTCTCTCATCTCTTAATTTCTTTTTTTTGCCTTCTTTTGATGGAGTTGACCAGTGATATTATCAAAATCCCATTTGGGAATCTTAATCTCCTCAACTAGGTCTATATCCTCCTATATCTCCTTTTTTCTACTCAAAAATCTTGTACTTGGTTGAGCCTTAGGTTTAACTATCCTTGTACTTAATCCCTTTGAATCCAAAATGGAAACAATTATAGAGATAGTAGGACTAGCAGTGAAAATTGATATGGTACCAATATAGGGAATACTAAATGGAATGCTTGATGAATCCAAAATTGAAGTACTTACAAAAGTATTCAAACCTGTAGTAGAAAAAACTATAGAATCCAAAATTATAGAACTCAAAATTGAAGTACTTACTACTGAAGAGCTCAAAATTATGGAAGCCATTGTACTCATTGATGATGATGCTAACTCAGGAGCTAAAGAAGGAGGTTGTACCTTGGTTAATGAAGTGGTAGACACTTTTATTAGTGATGTGTTGAGTTATGAGGGAGTGAAGAGTGATTGGACATTTGATGTATCTATTGTGGTCACAATCAAACTTGTTGAAGTTGTCTAAAAACTTAATGATGCTACAAGTTTAGCTGGAGAGTGAGGAAGTGAGGCGATAAATGCAGCTACAATCTTTATAGGATCAGTCTCCTCATCATCTTCTTTGTCTTCCTCGATAGCTTCTTCCTCTTCATCTTCTTCAACTTCTTCATTGTCAAAATGTGTTGGCTCAATGTATGTTTCTTCTTCCTCATCATCACTATCATCATCGTTAACTTCTACTAGGAAGTCACTTTGTTTATGCAAGTGATAAACATTCTTCCACATACTTGTGGCATTCTTGACCACATGCTATCTTTTATCAAAATTAAACAAGTATTAAATATAAGAGTCATCTTGTCTTCATTTTTGTTATGGACTCTTTTACCTTAGCATCTATGATGCTCAGTGACAACTACCTCAGGGTTTATGCATAGATATCTTTAGTTGTTTGCATAGAAAAGTCCCATCTTGGCTTTATTTTCTCTAATAATTCATTACAGATCTAGGAGGCTATTTGATCAAGAGAATAATTCCATTTTCCCATCTTGGTTATCACCAATTCTTCAACTTGTTTCTTCGTAGGCCTCTATCCTAGTTTCATACTTCAATGATTTGAAGTTGGTTATGCCAACACCTTCTTCTAATTATTTCAATCTTTCTTGGAAGGTAGGAGGAGCTTTGCTAATGAAAACTTCACTACCTTTCTTCTTGGATTTCTTGGTAAAAATAGTAGTGGATGGCTTGGTGATGATCAGCTTGCCTTTCTTCTTCATTGGTTCTTCTTCCTTTTCTAACTCCTTTTCATCCTCTATTTCTTCAACATCTTCTCCCTTACCCTCAGTCACCATAAGAGGTGTGCTTGTTTTGAGTTTAGCTATTCTCCTCTTTCCTTTGTTAATTGCCTATGAAAGCTTGATTTCAAGTTCTATTCTTGCCTTGTCCTCATCATACATTCCAAAGTGTGGTGTCTTTGGATCAATAGGTTCATTTATCAAGGCTTCAATAATGTCTTTTGCTTAATCTATGTTTACTTCATAGGGAAGAGGTTTTACCCATATAACTCTAGGTTTCATTGCTTGAATGTAGACTGTGTCATAGTCTACCATGAAGGAAACATCATCTTTGTAATCTTCAACCAATTTTTGGGGCATCATAAATCTGTTATTCATTTTCTCCTTGAAGACATTAAAATAATTATCCATTATACTAAAAAAAATTTCTCCTATTTCTGCAATATACTCTTTAATCTAATATAACACTAACACATCCTTTCTCCATACTATTGTGCCTTTTGAAATTAAAAAAAAACTTTTGAACATAGAAAAATAAACAAGTCAACAAAGAACCGAATTTGCAAGGGTTGTTTTTGGAAGTCCTTATACTCTCCATGTTTTTGTTAAACTGCTTCAACAATAAATCTGCAAGATCATATGACAAATTATTCTTCACAACTTTGTATGCCAAGTCTACTACTTCACATGACACACTATTTAGATGGCTAGAACTATAGATCTTGTGAGCTATCACACATATGATGAATTTCAATTCTGCATCAGTTTCACTACTGATCTTCATACCTCTACCTTCCCACTTAGCTAGGGTTTTCTTTTCTAACTCCACCTCACTTAGGGTTTTAGTAGTTTTGGCCTTGGAGAGCATGGGGAGGCCGGTGATGCAATGAATCATCTTCTTAGTGATATTTTCTATTCTCTAATGCCATTTTAAACATATTTTCCCTCCATAGGGTGGTAACTCAATCTAAAGGTTTTGTAGCTAGTGCTATATATTTCAAATAATTATAAGAAATAGAAGATAAGAGGAAAAGTACATGAGAATTTACCAAGGCCAATACTGAAGTGTCATTGTACATATAATTACCTCATGGGGGTAGGAAGAACCAAGCCAAAAAGAGGATAGATTTTATTCCTACATGGTGTTGGAGTTTCAAAATGTCACTGTTTCAAATATCCCAATGAGAACAAGATACATCTAGGGGTAGTTACTTCCCATCTACAACATACCCCTTTAGACACTAGGGCAACTATAAGGCTAAAGTATTCTTCTACTTTAGGCTCTGTAAACCCTAGACAGGTGGACCTATAGATTCTTCATATGGTACCAGTGTCAAAACCATACAACTGAATCTAAAGAAAGTAGATAAAACCCTTATTTCTCTTATACTTATGCAATAACAAAGATGTGTAGTAGCAAATTGTAATTCTATGAAATCCACAAACTAAGTGAGGGTAACACTTTTCAACTCTTCAACATGAAAGGGAAAAGATTTGATTTATGATGTTGAATATCAACAAGTCTAAGGTATGAGCAACACAAACATGCATTTCACAAGCTGATCAGTGCCTTATCCATTGGGCATTAACTAAGTTATAATATACACATGGATATCCAAATATACTCATATACTCATACATCTGATCTATCCATTCACATACAAATATACATTAGTCTTCATAAAGATTTCATACTTATGAAATATCCTTCTCAAATAACCAACAACCTTGTCAAGTATATCAAGCATTTTGTTGGCTCTTTTGTTCCAACAACAAAACATACAAGTCATACAACTATAAGGGGTTGTAAAAGGGTTTAAGTTATTTATCCCTAAACCACAAAACATTGCAAATTATAGAGAGAAGAGATGAGAATCAAAATGAAACTAATAAATTTACCGTTCCTTGTATTTATTTCATTGAAACTTATACATCAGCTTATACAAAAATTATATAAGACATAACATATGACTGTATAATCTATTTTCTTCAAAGAAATTATAATTGTTGTTCATTAAATCGTAGAAATACTAAAGAAAAATGGTGGAAATACATCTTTGGATCCAATCTCTTGGTTTCATAAACTGACTGCAACCCCCTTGTGGTATCACAACAATGAGAAAATTCTCTAAAACTAGAACCAACCCCTACAATGAGAGAGAAAGAGAAAGATATAGGAAAGGAAGAAGAAGCCAGATTTGATTTGGAAGTGACACATGTCCACTTGAATCTTCATTCCTTGTTGCTAAAAAGCTTCTCTCATCTCTCTACAACCAAAAATTGAAAAAGATCTCATCATTGTTTGTAACAAACTTGAAATATCTCTTCCTATTGATGAGAAACCCTATCTTTGATAAAATATCAAGTATGCATCTAAAATGCTAATAAAATCATTCACTAAATTGATTTGGAGGTGAGAAAATCCATCCCTAACTACATCCCTATTGCCTTTGGCATTCACCTAGTTCACCATTTTGCCAAAAATTAGATTTGAACTGCTATAATAGAAAATGGTACAAAAAAAGGCACCTCGTAGAAAAATCTGAATAACATGAATACATGGCTTCTTGTGGAAAAAAAAAACCTCAAAAATGGAAAATTCATCTTCTATCAATTCCAATAGTATATGATAGTCCTATACTCACTTACCAGAAACACCCATAAGATCGGTTTGAAAATCAAGCCCCTGGAATGACCCTTAGGACTGTATTTTTATGCAAATATTTTAAATCTCCTAAGGTCAAAACTATATGTTATAACATCCTGTTTATTTAAAATGTTTTGCATGTCCAAAATGAAAAAAGCAATAAAAAATCATTTTTTCTACACTTTGATTTTTCCCTCCATTTATGCATCTGGTTCAAACCTGTTTGACTTTCCTATGACACATGTTGTCTCATGATTCACTTGTTCCTACCTTGTCACCTATTCTATCAGTATATCCACCACCTAGGTGCAACATGGTACTACCTGATTAGTCTATGGACTACCACCTTTGATTGGGCCTGCTGCCATGTAGCAGCCTTTAATTGTGTTGCCATGTCGCTATGGCTACCCTTCTTGCATCTTTCCTTGGTGACATAGAGACAACCATCGATCATGCATTGCATGGAAAAATCTTGTGCTTTCATCTTGCAACTGCCACCTCAACCTGCCTACCATGTGTCACATTGCTACTAGTTTGTACTGCCTTGTCAACATCCTTTGGATAGGTCTGCCACCTAGATGTCACATGTCACTTTATGATTGTGTCATTATGTCACCATCCTCGTTAGAAAAATGCCATGTCATTGCAACATATTGATGTCATGACAAATGACACCTCTGTCCAAGTCACTTCTTAGTCATCTGCTGCCACATCATCAAATCTAGGTCACCAGCCTCCACCATGTAGCAACTTGTCACTATGTCACTATCACCATCAGCAATTACCACGTTGCTAGCGACATAGCAACATTGCGACACCTATCCATTTTTTCCATATCATCACCTTGAAATCTATACCAAGCTCTGATCTCATTCACCACTTGTCGTCTTCTAATTTGTTTGATTGTCCATGCGTCATCATTTGGTTCATCCTAGTCTCAATTTACGCCACTCTCTCCTTCTGTCACCATGTCAAAATTTCCTAACGATCACTATCCTAGTTGGGGCCCCACACATGACTTCATGTCCCAAAAGCATGTGTCTCTTAAGACACTTATGCCTTAAGTGATTTAGTATTTAAACAAATAAAAGACTTGCATAAGACCAATGTGGGATTAAACTTTATAGCTTTTCCCTATTTTAAAAGAAATCATAGGGCTTTATGCACACTTTGATCCATTCCATTCCTTACTCAAAGTGAACACATAGAAGAAATAGAGGGCCAAGACATCACCATGGATTGCATTCCATCCTTTAACATGCTGCCCTCCTTCGATCAATTTAATGGATTGCTCCTACCAGCCTCAACACGATTTGGAAATTGAGGGCATGCAACTTTAATAATCCATCTAAATGATGATGAAGATGAGGAATCCCCTTATTTCATCCAGTGATCCCACTTGTGCTAAGAAATTCTCTTGGTTTGGTTTTGGTTGACCATTGTTGGTTGTAACATAGTGAACAATATGTTGTTTTATCTCCCATTTAAAACCTGTTTATGGTAGCATGCAATATCTATCATAGTTGGATCCTGGTAGACATAAGACCCATAATCATTCAAATTTCCAATATCTTTATCTTTAACAAGATCAAATCTTTGACATGGCCCAATAGATTCCAATAGTTTTCGTATTTTATGGTTTTGCATAACATGGCAAGCCACCAACAAAAAATGATCAAGGCCTTCAGCTCTAGTTGAATTTATAATGGGGAAAACATTAAAAGCCTCCAATATCAATCAAGATTTGGGTGAGAAAGGAAAAGGCACAGCCACCTCCATCTGTATTTGACAACTAGCTCTGCCTTACCTTCATGTTATTCTGTGTGGGCAATAAAATTAATCATCAGATCTTCATAAATTCTTCAATAGTCATGGTCCTCCTTTGGCTAAATGTCCTTTTTTCATCAAGAAAAAGATGCATATTTGTGTTCCTTATATGGTCAAGAGTTGTTTTTGACTTATGATCAATAGCTAGAAATAGGAAGTGGAAACAAAAAACTTCACCTTTTTCTTTAGTTGGTGTTTTAACCATTCTTCTTAATTTGGTTTGAAATGTGCCTTGATTGGCCTCCTCCTCTACATATTACAAATTGGGAGGGCTTCCATATTGTTTCAAATAGATCAACTTCATGCAAATTTCATTTGAGAAATCCTTAACTTATAATGACAATGATCTTTGAGAGTACCACTTTTGACAGGCAGAATCCCAATTTTATAGAATGTCTATGAAATTATCTTTTCCAATGGACTCCTTATTCTTGTTGTTTCTTTGGTAACTATTTTTTGCTTTTTACTTTACTAATGATAAAAATACTCCTTTCTAACAAAAACATCAGTATGTACAATAATAGATATTAGGAGTAGTTCACATAGTTTTTATGTATTCAGAGTCTTCACATTATCTTGTGTGTCTGAGACATATATAAGAAGTTATAAAATTATCATTATTCTAGACTAAAATCATTTAAACCTTTCCCACCAAAGTGGATCCATCCGTCATCTCTTGATTTCATTATATAGTAAGGGTAGGATGTGAATACCCCCTTTAGTTTTGCTCCATTATACTTAAGAAGTATAGGTCCTAAAATATTCCCAGTATGTTCAATTTCCACACCTTTTTTCAATCTGATGGAATTAGTTGGACCTCAGAGTGGGTCCAACAATTTATTTTTTCATTTTCAAACAACCAACATCGCAAATTGGTCTAAAGAACATCTGGCACTTACTAAGATCAATTTGCATCATTGATGTAACTTGAAAACTTACTTTTGACTTTTCTTGCAAACTTCTAATTTCATGCCAAGGGGTCCTTTGATTAGGCTTAAAAACTGACTAAAATAGGTAACTAGGCCCCAAGCTTTGACATACTGATTCCTTTTTCCACATTCTCTTACCCTGTCAGATCTTGTCTCTTGAAGAATTTGGGGTCAAAAGATATTTACTATCAAAGTTGTCTTCTCAGAATTGCCTGCAAGCAAACATGTCTAAAAACCATAAAATGCATTTAGTTCTAGCTTCAAAAATAGGTCAAACTAACAATTGGGGGCATGAAAACTAGGGCATGAATTCACTATCATGAGAAGAGTATAAAACTATGATTGGGGATCATGACAAATAACTGGGAAAATTTGGCGAATAGTTTAAGTAGGCTACTCAGATTTACATGACTGGAAACAAAGGTAGAAAAGTGATTTCTACAATGGAATGGACTTGGGAAAGTGTGTAGTGCCTCTCCCATTTGACTTTTGTAAGTCGTCCTGATGGATGCGACCTTGATGATCTTTTGTTGTGATAGATCATGATTGTGACCCTGAGTGGTCTACACCATTGAGGTGTTTGGATTTATGTTTCTGTATCAGTTGCTTTATTTATGCTTTTGACTGATCTTTAAGATTATGATGTGATTTTTGGTTCACTGAGGTTTGTGCCAGTGGTTACCAAGATCAATGTGGTATCATGAGGTTGCTCCATGATTACCCTGAGATGTGTGCAGAGATTGCACTGTGTACTTTTTACCATGCTACACTGGACTAGGTTCCTGTAGCAGTGGTTAGTCATGTTTATGACTATGTTTGTTTATGTGTTTTAAGTGCCTTATTAAATGCATTAATGATTAGAATGGATTGTTCTTGTTGAATTATTTGGTTATGTGCTGCAGACATTTACCTTGTTTTATTTTGATCTAAGAGATATCTATTCTTATGTGATGTTTTACATTTGAGATGAACTGAGGGTCAAATGTTACTCTTTGATTCCAGTATCATAGATATTAGACTACTATGCTGTTCAGTTAATCATATTGCATGATGATGCCATTTTGAGATGATAGCGTGTTTTATGATGTTATCTGGTTATCTGGTATTTGGACATACCTCTTATTTTGTTATGTGATGGATTTAATGCTATGGTTATTTACTTCATTCCTGCGTTGCTATGCCTTTTGCGAACATGAGTGATGTAAATAGATTATTTTAATATAATTAAATAAATGGTTAAATTAGGTGATTTAATGCATTTATTGCTTCGGCTATGTTATTATATGCAATTGCACTTGATCGTGTTGTTTAGTGTGCAAGATTATATCCTTGACAGTGGCACATGGAGTTAGTGATTCAACCTTTCATATTTTACCAATGTTGTCCTTGTATGGTCGACGTATCCTTTATTAAAATGTTTAAATTAAACCTTTTAGTGATTATTAAATCTGAACTCATTTGCATTATGTGATTAGATAAGTAAGCGTGTCTGTGCATTTAGAGGTTCACATTGTCGCGAAAGTTGTTAAGGTGATTTTTGTGTTATTGGGCTTTTAATTGATTTATTTTATATTTCTGGCGGCTTTGCCATAGATGAATTCCTATTTATAGGAATAGCCTGTTTTTGTTTGGGTCGATTCGGGGTTTAACTAGATTGGTTGGTTAAATGCCCTAATCGATTATTCACCCAAAAAGTGAATAAGTATCCAAAGAGGAATTTAATTCCTCACTTCTCACTTTCAAATTGGAAAGTTGGAGAGTAAAACCCAAAAAACCTCTTCATGAGGATTTACTGTTTTGTTCATTGTGGGAGCTACGGGCGTGGGATCATCGCGAGGTTGAGCTCGTTGGATCCAGCTCGGGGAAACCTTGGATTGCTGCAATTTTCAGCTACTTCTGCGAGATATTTATTTTATGGTTCAGATTTCCATTTTGCCCTTTTGGCTGTGAGGTAGGGCTTTCTTGTTTTATTGTTTCTGCTCCATTTCTGCTTCTGTTTTTGGTAGCCATTTGTTTGGAGGCTGAGAACTAGTGTTCCCCTCCGTTTCTGTATGCTAGTTCTACCCGGTTGGGCGGGTATGAACATTTCCCTTTTTTTGGGATGAGGGTTTGGGATTTTACGCCGTTATGCTGGCCGTTTTTGCATACGGTGTCCGATTCCATTTATTTTTGGATTTTTGGAGTTTTTGAACCCAAAGGCCAAATGGGTTTTAATTTTGAAGTTTTCCAAATTTTTGAGATTTTCACCTCGTTTTGCGTGCCACCCTATTTTCTCAGTTTTTCTTGGCACATTGTGGTTCGTGGACCTAGATGATCCATTTGGATATCAGTCAAACCACTATTGCACTTTTATGTTGCATTGGGATCCGTGTTGCATCCGTACTCCCGACGTTGTGTTTGGTTGAGTGATTTTATACCTGTTATGGTTTTTGTTGGACCTTTGCTTTTGATTCGTGAATGCTAGGATTCGTGTAGAATCCATACTCTCGGATTGAGGCCGGTTGAGTGAGTTCATGATGTTTGGTCTTGTTACATCATTAGGATTCGTGTAGAATCCATACTCTCGGATTGAGGCCGATTGAGTGATTTCATGATGTATGATTTTATTGGCTTTAGGATTCGTGTAGAATCCGTCCTTCCCGTATTGCTTTCAGTTGGGTGTTTTCTTTGCATTGTGTTCTCATTCCTGTCCTTGTGTTATGATCTTCGTGATGGTGGTGCGCCACACATGAGTACATGCACGTACATTTGTTGGGTGACTTGCAAGGCTTGATCTTCCATGAATTTGTCAGAAGTTATGATCATTGGGGTTGGGATGGGAGTATGCATGCCCATGGGAACTTTTTGTAGGATGAGCATGGGTAGGGTAGGGTAGCATCTGGAGGGGGCTTCTATCTCGTAGCCCGATGATCATGGCGTCATGGGTTGGCAGAGGAAGCTTTATATAAGTGATAATTAAATAAAATGTGTGATTGTTAATAAAACTTAAGATAAGTAAAATGTGTGAGCACCCGATTAAGTTTGAGGACACAATGTGTGAGCACCCGATTAAGTTCGAGGATACAATGTGTGAGCACTTGTTTAAGTTTGAGGACACACGATCTGAGCTTGGGCTTTTTGATGCCAAGCGACTCTCCAGGATGTTAGCCCCTACATAGTAGCCTATTGAGTGTCTGACCAGGACCTGTACTCCTTGCATTATCTTAGGTTCTTGGCTGCAGCCATCATACTGTCTGGCGTGAGTGTTAGCCATGGATGTTGTGATTTTGTGTGTGTTTGTGGTAGGATCATTATCTCCATTAGCATGGCAGGTGTGGACCTACGAGTTCCACGTGGTTGGGAGGCATAGCTACCTTCACCACTGCTAGGGACCGGTGTACAAAGACGATCTTTGTCCTAGTGTGACCATTGCTAGATGTTTTCACTTGGTACTTCGGGTTTCGGAGTATGCTTTCTTGTGATTTATGCTTTCATTGGGATGCTTGTATATCATGTTTAGATGATGTTATTTTATTTGGCATGTTCCCTTATTATGATGTTTAGCATAGGATTAGATGCTGTGAATTATTGTATTAGCATATCTGTTGCTTATTGTTGTTTAGCATGTGATAGGTGATGTTATCTACTGTAGGATTATCTTATGCATTATCATTAGCATGCTAGATTTTCTTATGCTGTTATTGTGCATGTTTTAGTAGTGACGTCCCTATTACGATAGTACTGACGATTTGGTCGGTGGCTTGGGATGTTACGCACGGGGGATGGCTAGGACCCACGATGGTCTTATGATTCTATTGACGGTTGGGAGGAACTGCGTACTTATTTTGGTTGTTTTGTTCCTGAGATGTATTTCTATACATTGCAATGTTGCTTTTGATCTCTGCGATGTTTATATTCAGCGTGTTCTTTGCTGCTATAGTTTAGATGGTTTGGTGTTCTTCATTCTGTGTTGTTCTTGCACTTGAGTGTTCATTCCTCGAGCCTTTGTGGATCTGGTACTCCTTGGTGTGGAGGTTCTTTGCTCTATTTTTTGGTCCTTTTTGCTTCTAGGACTATTTTCGTGTTTCTATGGGCGACATTTGTTTAGCATGGTGTGACACTTTAAAAAGTATCGCACGCCCATGCAAACTATGTCGTACGACACTGTAAAGTATCGCACGGCTTCTTGAGAAATGTCGTACAACACTGGAAGAGTGTCGCACGCCTTCTTGAGAAATGTTGTATGATGCTGAAAAGTGTCAGATTCCTTCTTGAGAAATGTCGTACGACACTGGAAGAGTGTCATACGCCTTAAGGAGAAGTATCGCCCTCCCTTAGTAAAAAGTGTCGCACGATTTTTGTGAAAAACCTGCGTGTGCCATCAGCGGGCACTTTTCTTCGTGATTCGATCTTTTTGAGAGTGGTTTTGGATACCCTTTTGGGCATTCTTTGACCCTATGTTGTTGCATTTTGAATTATGTCAGTTTCTCTTGAAATCGAGTTTTCGTGTTTCTGTTTTTGTCTCTTGGGGTTTAAAATATATCATTCAAGTATAAGTTGACTTAACATATATTTAATATATGTGACAAATCGTCTGAGATAGGTTTCAGACCTCTCGAAGATAAGTTATGGATTCTAGGAAATTTCAGGACTTCAGAAATCCAGACTTAGCCAATTTTCAGGGCTTCAGGATTTCAGGCTTAGCCAAATTTTGGGATTCTGCATTTTACCCCAGTTTGGTGTTTTGTTGATGAGTGGTCATTTCTTGTGCCCTCATCTTGTTGTGGTGGTTGTTGGCTTTTGTTTGGGTGTCTCAGTTAGGTAGTGGCA
This sequence comes from Cupressus sempervirens, assembly GCA_028749045.1. NCBI lineage: Eukaryota > Viridiplantae > Streptophyta > Pinopsida > Cupressales > Cupressaceae > Cupressus > Cupressus sempervirens. The sequence goes on along the minus strand of CM053792.1, from coordinate 818,874,705 downwards.
TTCGAAGATTCGTTGGTTTCCGAGATTGTGTTGAAGTCTTTCGTTGCGATCTTTGTGATCCTTGTATGATGTTGTCTTGTGCATTCATACTTGTAAAAAAAAAATATCTTGGCTTGATTTGAATCCTTGTTTCAAGGATCTCCGGGCAGGGCATTACAAAGTGTGCAAACAGATTCATAAAGACTTGCAAACTAACGCACTTAAAGAATTTTCAAAGTATAACATAATTGTACAATCCATTTGATCTCACCTATCACAAATTCAAAGTTATGACATCTTGAAAAGGGGTACCAATCAATCTGCATCTCTTGACACCAGTAAAACATCATAAATTACATTTGGAATCACATTCAAAAACTAGTAAAATGGATTTTTCATAAGCTTAAATCTAAAACATAACTGTTCTTTGACCTCTAAAATGCAATGCACAAGGAATTTTCTTATTTCAACTGGGTCAAAGTTATAACTGGTCAAACAAGGCCTCCTCGAATTTTGAACAATTAGCATCAGCATGACAATAGAAAACAACAAACTTTGAGGGATTCAAAACCTAGTCAAAAAATGTAAAAATGACTTGAAATTTGAAATATAGGTTCTCTAATATGTGTACTAAACATTCCCAAAGCAATGAGTCATGAAACATTTTCAAACATAAGGTACTCAATTGCAAACTAGGCCTCCTATCATTTTTTAACACTTAAACATAAAATGCAGATTTGAACATTGCTCAAATTGAGACTTCACATAACGACTTGAAATGACAATTTATCTACACGAGATACATTGATATACTGAATGAAAAGTGTTAGAAACATTAAACACTTCATAGGCCTCAACATGATAGCTAGGCACACATGCATTAAATGCACTTATAGGGCTCAATTAGACTCAAAGTTTAGAATGGTACTCAAAATTGGGGCATCAGTTTTGAGTCCCAACAAATGGAAGCCTAGAGGTAGTGTGTCAGCCCAATTATAGTACCAACCTATGGTAGAAAGAGAATCCTTTTCCTTAAATTATGAATTAGAAAATACTATAATGTTGGGAGAGATGTTCAGAACCCCATTACAAGAAGAGAGGATTTATCATGATAAGATTGTTTCTTCTATAGTGGATATTCACTTTAGAATAGATGTGGTGAAGGAAATGAACCATAGGTAGGGATATAAAAGTAATCTAGATACTAGATTTAATCCTAGACAAGTTCCATATGTGGAAAGAAATCTCTTAGATTTGGATGACCCAATGGATTCAGAAGCCACTTCTGTAGATCCAAAAGAATTATATTTGGAAATATAAGTTCTTAGAAAAAGGGTTGCAAAAGAAGATGCCAAACACATTCATTTGGAGAAGGAAAAAAAAGTTGTTACCATGAATGCCCTTTTAGAAAGGGAAGCCTTACTCGGAAGAATGAAATCTCTACAATAGTAAAACAAAAGCTAGAAGATAGATCTTCTAAGCTACACCTATATGTGTTTGGGGACATAGATGAGTTGAAATAAAATATTCAAGAGTAGGAGTACCTTCTTAAAGAGAAGGAAGGGCCTATTATCTCATAAATCCAACCCTACAAGCTTGTTGAACCCGAGGTTATAGATTTATCTGTGAAGAATGCTAACAAAGGGAAGTAAAAGGTAGTAGGGATCCAAATCAATGAACCCCAAAATCTTCCAAAGAATCCTACCATATCTAAGCTTGAGTTAAATTTAGAAAAGGCTAGAAAAAAAAGAGAAGATTTAGCCAAAGAGCTTGAGAAGGTTGAGAATGAGGCCCAACCTACTAAAACTAGAAGGAAAATACAATTTATCAAATCTAATTCTTCCTTAGCATCTTGGCTAAACCTATCTTCATAAGCTATCCCATCTATTTTTACTTATTGACTAGAAGTTGGTAGCCAAAACATATCTCAATCAACCCCTACCACATTTTCTGCCACAAGTAGTCAGATAACTATTACCCAACAAGTTCAATAGCCTCATATCCCTATGCAAACCCAAGCTATTGGAGCAAGCACTTAAAATGTTGTAGGATTTTAGAGAAGACCCATTTATATGGAGAAATATAAGCAAATATCCTTTGTAGGCATTCCTGGCTTTCCACATCCTATTTCAAATGATCTGAGAGATAAGGTTATTAAATTTTCATGCAATAATGTCATAATTGGTGAGGGGTACCTAAGAAAATTTATAGACATGCTTAATGAATTTGAGTGAGAGCATGAAGATGTAGTAATGAAATTGTTTGTTCATTCTTTGATTGAAGATGGTAGAGACTAGTTTAGGAGACTTCCTAATGATAATATCAACTCATGGAGTGATTTAGAAAAAAATTTAAAGAAACAATATGGAGACAATACCAATGTTGGTTTTATGTTGAATGAATTTAACATCATAAAGAAGAGCCTAAATGAATTTATATTTGATTTCAATGTAAGATTCCAGAAGGGAATATACAAATTGTTCCAAGTGATGAGGCTAGGAGAGGATGTATGTCTCACAACTTACTTTAATACCTTTAATAGCAAGATGACATATACTCTAATGAAAAAGGATCCTAGGACACTAAGGGATGCTTACAAAATGGATATGAATATTGAGAATAATAGAAAGGCATTTGGTAAGTTGGGTAGAAGGGATGACCGAAAACTATTTAATCCAAGGGGAAATAAGAAAGAAGGTGACAAATCTATTACAACTAAGAAGCTTGAGGATGATACAATGGGTCAAGTCTTGGATTTTCTTAAGAAAATATAATCTACTAGTACACCATGCCAATAAGCCAAAAGCTGGTGATAAGCTCCAATTCAAAAACAATTATAACAAGTAGCCTAAGATGTATAATTACTCTTATACAACATAGTGGAAAGATGGTAAACCCATCCTCGATCTTGCTCAAGGTCGTAAAGATAAGGGTACACCAAATCCATTACAAAGGAATTTTGTGAACATGATAGATGACATGCCATGGTGCATTATATGCCAATCTCCTCATTCTCTTGACTGTTGTGTAGTTGCTCAATCTTTTTTAGAAAACCAAAAAGCACAAAATGAAGGAGAGGAAGAAGAGAAACATGAGGATGTAGTATAAAATATGATAAATCTATGTGATAATGGAGAGGAATCTAATTTGGAAGATTCTAAAAGTGATGTTTTAAATCAGAGAAATGTGTATTAACTGCAACATCAACAAGTATTTTTAGATGGTGAAGATCATGATGAAGATAGGATGTGCAATATAATGTTAGGCATGGATCACATGAACTTGAGAAAACCATCAAATGAGGAGATTGAAAAAATCACTATTGAGATGATAGCTCAAGTGCATAGTACTTATAATATTAATAATAAGACTATGAACAATATTACTGGTAAGCCATCTAATATTTTTATCAAGGATATTACTCACAAAATGGATGATGAGAATAAGAAGGATAATCTAGTAGTTATAAAAATCAAAGACAATAAAAGAAATAAATGTGAACCCAAATAGAAGGTGCATTTTTAGGATGTGGAAATAGTCAAAGTCAATGTACAAGAGAAAAATTCAGGTCGTGATGTCACTAGCAAGTGATGAAGCCTGTTATTCAGGAGCAAGTAGTCATAGTTAATCTTCCCAAATCTTTTACATGTAATATTGTTTATATGATTTCTATGCTATCTCAAATTACTATTAGATTTCCCTTATCTGAGATGTTTAGAATATAAGAGCACGAGAATAAGGCTCTTTCTTGGTTAAGTGGGATAGGAAGTAGTTTTATTCTTGAACAAGAACCATCAGTGATGTAGTGAGTACCACTTGTGATAAAGGATAAGAAAGAAATTAGAGTCATGTCCTAAATACCCCAAATGTATTTGGATACTTCATTGCCTACATAGAAAATATTGACCCATTCTTTTTGAGTCTGATCATAAATGGAAAAACCTTGAAAAATTGTATAATAGATTTAGGGGCTTCTAATACTGTCATGCCTTTTAAAATTATGGAAGCCTTAGGTTTGAAAGTGGATACAAAGAAAGGTAGATGTAGGTCCATGGATGCAAGAGATGTGCTTATTATAGATACAATTAATGCCTTGCCCTTTAAGTAGCTACATACCTTGATGTTGACCTAACCATGAAAGTCCTAGTAGTTGATATTCCTCCATATTATGGGATGCTACTATCTAGAAAATGGAGTACTACAATGGGAGGTGTCCTATACTGTGATATATCATATGCTACTTTTTACATACGAGACAAGACCATTAAAGTTGACAGAGAACCAAGAGTCACTCATATGCTTAAGGGAAACATTGGTAAAGATGCTACATGTTTCCTAGATATTGAGGTTAATGCTTTCAGAGCTAAATGTATTATTTAGTAAATTGAAAAGCCAATCCCATTGAATGCACAAGAGGTAACAAATTATGTAGATTCCCTAAAACTTTGGACCATGTACTTTGATAGAGAAAATTCTAAAGATGGGCCAAGAGCTGGAGTTGATTTCATATCTCCTGATAAAAATACTCACATATATTCATTTACTTTGAATTTCACATGCACTAATAACATTGCAAAGTATGAGGCACTTTTACTAGGATTAAAAGTGATAGCAAGTCTTGTATTTAAGAAGTTGCATGTTATTGGTGACTCAGAGCTAATTGTGTCTCAAATTAAGGAAACATATGCTTCCAAAAATAAGAGGCTAAAATAGTATAGAAATGGTGTTTGGGACCAAATTGAAGTGTTTGATGCTTTTAGAATATTTTGGATGGATAGAAGCAAATCCAAGATGACACACTTGTTGGCTAACATAGCAGTCAAGCCTAATGATGCATCATTTTCTAGTGTATCTACAATTGAGATGAAAAATATGCCTTCTATCCATGATAATGTAGAAAATTGGAAAGTGTTTGAAGATGATAGAGATATTCTAAACTTTCTTCTGAGTAAGGATAAGTATCATGGACATGAGATTGACTATGCAACACTTGTGGATAAAATAGATGGTAAGGACACTATCTTTGGTGAAGAAGTTGTCCAATTAAAAACAAATGAGATCTTGAGGGATTGGTTGTGTTGGAGACTATCTTTGATAATCATGATAGGTGCAAGATAATTGAAATTGAACATAATGCAAAGGACTTGGAAGAGATCAATCTTGGGACTAAAGAAGCACCTAAATAGGGGAAAAAAAAAATCTCCTAAAATCAAACAAAGTTTGATTAATCTGTTGAAAAAGTATAGACATGTTTTTGCTTGGTCCTATGATGATTTGAATGCCTATAGAGAGGATATATTTCAACATGAAGTCCCATTAAAGGAAGAGGCTAAATCTTTTAGACAAAAATAGAGACATATTAACCCAAATTTGGCACCAAAAATGCAAGAGGAGTTGGTCAAGCTAAGAGATGCAAGAATTATTAAACCAATTAGGCATTCTTCTTAGGTGTCAAAGTTAGTTCTTGTAAGGAAGAAGAATGGTGATATTAGACTGTGTGTTGATCTTAGAAATTTGAACATATCATCATTGAAGAATAATTATGGATTACCAAACATGGAAGCTATATTATAGAGTTACCAAATAAGAACTGATGTCTATGATGGATCGCTTCTATGGCTATAGCTATGTGGTTGTTAAGGAATCAGAGAAGTACAATATTACATTTACAACACCTTGGGGGACTTATGTCTACAATAGAATGCCCTTTAGTTTAAGAATTACTGGTGCCACTTTTCAGAGAGCGATGGATGTGGCCTTTGTTGATATTATTTATAAATTCTTAGTGGTATATTAGGATGACGTAACAACATATTCAAAAGATGAAAATGACCACTGCATGCACCTTGAAAAGGTTTTCAATAGAGAACTTAAGTATGGCATTTGTTTGAATCCTAGGAAGTGTGCCTTTTCTGTTACAAAAGGTAAATTATTAGGCTACTTGGTTAGAAAGGAAGGAGTTAGAATAGATCCTGAAAGTGTTAAAGCCATAGAAAAAATTAAAAAGAATAAAAATGTGAATGGTATTAAGTCTTTCTTTGGGAAAATAATTTTCCTTAGAATATTTGTCAAAATTTTTGCTAAGGTAAGTAGGCCCATTTCTAAAATGTTGAAGAAAGCCTCTGAGATCAGATGGGATGAAGAACCAAGCATGGCTTTTCATAAAATAAAGAAAGCAATCAAGGATGTTCCTATTTTAAGAGCCCTTGATTATTCTAAGCCCATGCATATATTCTCCTTTGCATCATTCCACACTATTGTAGTAGTATTGTTGCAAAAAAATAAGGATGGGCATGAGCATTTCATAACATTTTTTAGTAAGTCTTTGCAAGCTTTAGAGATTAAATATGATATAAAGGAGAAGCAAGCTCATGCATTGGTCAAAGTTGTGAAAGCATTCATATGTTATTTGATGGCGGCTACTATGGTTGTGTTTTTTCCAAGTGCTATAGTTAAGGACATCTTCTCACAACAAGAAGTTTTAGGAAGAAGATGTAGGTGGATTAATAGAATCCAAGAGTTTAATAAAGATATTTAGATCACTAGGTTGGTGATAGGTCAAGGACTGGCTAAGCTAATGGTGGAAGTAAACCTTGAAGCAAATCAGATATATCAACTTGATGGTGATAGTATAGATGGACTTTGTGATATGGATACTTGTGATTTGTATCAAGATGTAATATTTTACTTGTAGTACATGAAAGCTCCATCAGGCATAAGTGATAATAATAAAAAATTGAAGCTACAAGCTATCAAGTATACCATTGTGAGTGGATAGTTGTGGTGGATAAGTGTTTAAGGTGTATTGCTCAAATGCGTTGACAAGGACCATTTAGTCACAATTCTAAATGAAATGCATAGTGGAGTGTGTGAGGGCCATTATATGGCTAAAACAACTGCTCATAAGGTAGTTAGAGCAAGAGTTTTCCAACTTACCATGTTTAAAGATGCATACAAATTGGTAAGGAGATGTGATGCTTGGCAAAGATTTAGTGGAAAATAAAAAATTTATAGGAACATGCCACTGAATTCAGTCAAAGTTTAGGCACCCTTCTAACAATGGGGATTGAATTTTATAGGAGAAATTTCAACTAAATCTAGCACTAGTTATTCTTGGATACTAGTGACAACAAACTATTTTACAAAGTGGGTAGAGGTTATTCTTACCAGAAATGCCTTTAGTAAAGTGGTGAACAATTTCCCGTTGAGTAATATCATAACTAGGTCTAGATGCCCTAAAAATATTGTAACAAAAAATGCTATGTGCTATAGATTTGAAGATTTTATAAAATTTTGTGATAAGTATGGTGTTACAAGGTTGACATCTTCTCCATACCATCCCTAGGGAAATGGGCGAGAAAAATCTAATAACAAGAGTCTTCTGAAGATCATCAAGAGAATCCTAGATGAAAACCAAAAAACATGGGATTCTAAACTACCACTGGCACTTTGGGCTAATAGATTAATAGTGAAAAAATCCATAGGTTGTGCACCATTTGATTTGGTGTATGGAATAAATTATAGATTGCCTTAGAAAAATCTAAGAGATATGTACAATTTTGTTCAGCATTATGATGACAATCTCATTGAGGAGATACAAATTAGAATGGATGAAATCATGTAGTTAGATGAGACAAGAAGAGATGCTTTTATTGGAAATACAAAGTTGAAAGTCAAACTTAAGCATCTCTATGACAAGAAGGTAGTATCGAGAATTCTATCGGAAGATATGGTACTATTATGGAATGCTAGATTGGAAGAAAAAGATAAGCATAGAAGTTTGACCCAATCTGGTTAGGACCATATCTAATTCATGAGAATTGGGTAGAAGACTCCTATTTCATAAAATAACTATCAAATGATCTTCTTGAATTGTTATTTCATAGACAATTCTTGAAGAAATACTTTTCTTAAAGGTATTTAATTTCCATGAATAGTAATTAGGTTTGTATATTTTTGTAGATTCCTATATATTTGTGAATCCTTATATATATGTGTGGCTTTCTATTTATATTTATTGTTTCAGTTGAGTGAGTGTTGCTCTCTTAGATTTGTCAATTTTTTTAATCATGTATGTGGTCTACTTAACCCAAAAATTTTAAATTCTTGGATGGATATAGGTTATCCATCATCCATAGACAGAGGCACTGATAGCCCTTATTTTCAGTATGCAATTCTTTTGGAGATTTATTTTGAAAATGCCTTGAAATTTGTTGTATTGTTAGGTTTTGTTCTTTATTTGTTATCATTTTACCATAATACAACCCTAACCTGATCATTTTGCCCTTACCCAGTTTGAAAATCTGGCCCTAGTAGGATAGTCTGATATCCTAAGGATAATGTCTTTACCATGTCATGGAGAAATTTCTTAAATCCATGATCAAATTTGACCTTTACCCTAGGTTTTGTGTTCAAGTGGGAGATCATATGTCATTTTCACATTTTCCATCTTACATTATGATCTTATGATTGTGGTTTTTAGCATCTAGTCATAAGCCTAATTTTTCCTTCTTTCAATGTTACAAAGTAAAGGCTAGCACAAGATCATAAAGGTAAAGTGTTGAATCTCCCAATATTACAATATCCCATATAATTGTAGCATCGTGGGTGTGTGTTTTGAATTTTTTGATCTTATGATCATCCCATATCATATCATCACAAGTGTCTTATGGTAAATGGCAAGTGGCACGATGTTAAGATAAGCTGAAAAGTGTATAAGTGTAAAGGCTCAAAAGGGAACTCTTGACCATATGAAAGCAGAATGATCATGAGATCGTAAGAACATAAGATGCTGAGGTTACAATCATACAATAAATGGAAGATCATGCAAGCGCAAGTGTTCCTAGAGAGACTTTCAAAGCTGCAAAAGTGAGGAGATCATAATATCATAAGTAAGGAAATGTTAAGTGATACACTAATGCAAAGTGAGGCCATGTGCATGAGCATAAATAATTTGAGACACATGGTAGTTAAATTCAAAGATACAAAGAGTAGTAGATTGTAAGATCATATGAGCAAATAGTGAGGGTTTTTAGAGCCACAAAATATAAATGAATGTATGGTCATAATGGATAACATAAAATGAATCCAAGAGTCTCCAAAGTTATGACAAAGGGACGACAAAAACCAATGTATGATTGAGAGTTAAATATAATAGTTAAAGGGGAACTTTTGAATTCACAACAAGTGTTAGTTGACTATGATGAAGAGATTGTAAGACATGAAAAGACAAGACTCGATGCTACACAAAGTTGTGGTCCTATGATTGTAAAGGTTTATGTGTAAGGGGATGAAGCTACAAAAAGGTTTGTAAACTATTGAGTGTAAGATCATAGCTGAGGATAAGATATTATAGTTGATGTCTTGATCTTATGACAAATTTTTGATCATAATATCATAGAAGACTTGAAAGGAACCCGTTATCATGCATTAAGGAAGTGATCATAAGATGGTAAAGGCCAAATTCCTTTCCTAAGATGATACAAAGAGTTTGAATTTCAATGTGAATCGTAAGATCAAAAGCCCTAAAATAAGACATGAAAACACTTTTTTCCTTTTTTTGAGCTGGAAAAGAGACATACGTTCTCAACCAATGAAGTTTGAGCAAAGTACAAGGAATACAAAGCTAAAGGTTATGTCTATGCTCCATTGAGGTGGAAGAAAACATTAGGTTTAAGGTTCAAACATTGGAGGTTGAAGTTGCATCCTTGAAGGAGAAACTATATGATGCAAGGAAGAATAAGAAATAGATCAACACTAAACAACCAAGTGGGATGAGTATTGATGCTCGATCTATGCAGTAAGGTGGTAAGGTATGGGCAGCTGTCCTAAAAAGCATGATAGGCCATATAGTATAGAATCTGAAGAAAATCTCTCGTAAATGAATATATTAAACTCTTAGAAGTAGTTGGAGAGATTAAGGCTTTACTGATGGGAAGTAGTTGAAGATCTATGTGATTAAAGGTAGTAGAAGGAAAACATAATTAAATTAAAAACTCTTGGAGTAAGTGTCACCTATCGATTTTGCAACTACTTTCCTAGTTTTGTTCAAATATAGAGAATGTTTTAAATGTAACATTATAGAAATATATTTGTATTTATTTTTCTAATAAGACTTCAACATGTTTCCTCCCATCTAAACCTTTTAGAAATCCTTTTATAAAAGGATTTCCAACATGTGGAGTGAGGGTCCGAATTTTGTACAAATTAGTGCTTATGCTATTTATAGTTAGTCCGATTTTTGTGTCAATTGTATGATATTTTAAATTTTTTCAAATCTAAGAAGACATTGAATTTTGAATGATAGGTTTTGTCACATCTTGAGTTATATTTTGAGCTTCATACTAGTACTATATTATTTTCAAAGAAGATTAATACAAAGGAAAGTTCTACATATCCGTGTCTCTGAGTTCTATCTCAATTTTAATATATCTATAATTTTGGGATTGAAATGAACAAAGTTCTTTCATTTTAATGCAACTTAGATGGGTTGTATATCTTTTCACTGATTTCTTTTGATTCAAGGAGCTAAGTAAATGCTTTGATGAATTGATAGGTTTTCTAGGTATATGGTAGGAATATGATAAGAATGAAATTCATGTTTAACTGGTTATAAATTTAATTGCAAGTCAATTAAATAGTTTGGGGTTGCTAGTTTGAATCTGTATAACAATGGATAGGACACTGATCATTAATTCAGATGCAAATTCATATATTCATGTGGTTGTAGAACACATATATTAATCAAAATCAATTTTCCATTTATGTAATGAGGAATCAAATTGCTGGTTAGTACTTATTTGTAATGGCTTTCCTTTGAGTTTTTGTTAGCTATTGTAATCAAGAAGTTAGTTATAAATCCAAGAAGAATATTGACCATTATTCTAGTATAGGGGATATAGATATGAGAAAATGAAATATTAGTGAGAAAATATTCAAAGAAAATCATAGAAGAAAAACCATCACTTCCAAATCCCCAAGATGCATTTGCCTTGGCTCTATAGAGTCTAAAGTGTAGAAAGTCTTTGTACTCTATTGAAGTTGGTCTAGATTTGAGATTAATCCTCTTGAATATGGGATCTAGCTAGTCCTTATTTTTATTTTTATTTTCTACATCCTAGTATTTGGTTTTTGCAACTTGGTAGTTTTAAAACACCAACATATCAAAAGATACAATCTAGAGACAAAGAATATATTGTTGCTTGACCAATCTATTTATATTTATGTGAATAAAGAATTTATGTAGTCTTCCTTTAGAATCCTAGTGAAGGAAGAGTATTCTGACATTATTTTTTCTTCCTTTGCATCAATGTCCAAGGAGAAAAAGATTGTGAGGAGAGAAGACATGCAGAGAACATGGTATCAGATCCCTTGTGCAAAAAAGAGTAAGATGCCAAGGACCCTTTTGGAACCAACCTAAAGATGGAAATTGTGGACATATTGTCACTATTTCTAAGATTTAAAGGAAAGGAGAGATTTTGGATTTTATTAAACTGTTGGTAAATAGATTTGTCTTTGCATAAAATGCTTATAAAATGACTCAAAAATGTCCAAATTTGAAGACAAAATAAGACCAACAGTTGAGTCCCATTGTAATGAGATTATGCAAGTGCTCTCTAAATTTTATAGGGTACAACTCCCTAATTAGATAAACAAGGAATTTGACTGACAAATGCTTTTAACTCGAAAGCGAAGGCTATCCTCACTATTCTTGGATAAGGGGTAAATATACATTACAACCTTCACAAAATACAACACAACTAAGATAAAGATATACAATTCCTTACCATGATGTGGAATTAAAGAAAAAGAACTAGAAATGTAATTATGGCCTCTAAAATAACACAATGTGCTAGAAAATGAGGTTCTATTAATATATCACAATCAACAATCATGAAACAACGGGTTGAAAATAGTTTCAATCCTTCTAGAATGTCATTCCAATTTGAAATAAAAATACATTGAAAACTTGTCCAACTTCATCTTATTCCAAAAATCCACAAATACATAAACATAAAATAACTATCTAAAACTATTCCCCCTTTTTCCAAACTAACTCTCTCCAAAATAATAATGGAACCTTCAATTCCTCTCTCTCTCTCTCTCTCTCTCTCTCTCTCTCTCTCTCTCTCTCTCTCTCTCTCTCTCTCTCTCATATTTATCTTCTCTTCCTATTAGTTTCCATTCAATTTGGATAATTGATTCTTGGGAATATGTATCTTTCCATTTTCCTTATATCCTCATCCCTTGACAACATAATGTCCATCTCCTTTATAATAATCAAACACTTCAACTTATAACATTGTTAAAGTTGCAATTCAATTGGGCTTGATAGAATTATTAATTTCCTTTTTTATGCATAAGAATAAAATAGGAGAAATGGAAAAGATCCACTTTGGGTGTCTTGATGTGGTGATCATATGGATCCTATAAACCATCCCTATTTTGAGTCCTTGGAATCATAGCATGCTAGTACATTTGAAAACCATCCTTTTTTACATCAAATAGTTTAGATGAAATGTCTCGTAGCACTACCTATCATTGTATATTTCTTATGCTATGTGGAATTTCCATGTTGGCTCTGGGCATCCAGGATGTCTAGGTGTTTGAACCTCCATCAGAATTTGTTCCAAACTTGAGCTATACCATGTACTTTATAGTATAATTCTTCCTTACTAAGAAGAATTATATGAATATTGCTAGCCCTTCACTTTCAATTACTGAACAAAAAGTATTTTGTGAGAGTCAAAATCTGAGCATGCATAGCAAACCCAAAATGATCATCCAAAAGAAAATATGACTTGATGCTTTGAAACATTCATCAGAAATTACAAGGATTATATCCCCTTTCTACTTCTCAGGCATTTTTTCAAACAATTATCATGCACTATTGCACTTCCAAGTACCCAAATGTGGCTTTTGTGCACTATGGACTTTTTTGTTAATCTACAACTCTTCCATATAGGTAGACCTTAGGAAACAAGGAGCCATGGTTCTTCTCAATGTCTATATGTAGTGCTCTATCCATGAGCATTTTGTCAAATAGTTCTTGAGCCTTGTTTATACAAATCTTCACCAATATCATAAAGACTTCATGCCAACTACAACATTAGAACCCAACCCAAGATCTATGTACGTGCTTTGGTCTCCACATTTTATGGGCTAATGGTCGATGAGAATCTACCAAATGTGTCACCTGCATTCATGAATTTTGCCTCTTCCTTGAATCTTATTAGACTATGCTACATTTGGTACATATGGTTGTTGAACACCTATGCCAAGGTGTATAGGCACTAGGTTTTTTGTTATAAAGACACCCATGCTATTAGTGATGTAACCATCTAGAGATCACTATGACATGAAGTTGTTCAAACATATATTGTGGCATCTTCAATGACTCGATCAAAGATAGTGATTGATCTTGATATGCCATGGGGAACTTCATATCATTACTCTTTGCAATTTACACAAAATTAATATGATTTGCCAGCATAGAGTTTTACATTCGGGTTAATTGTTCATACTTAAATTCCTTACAAAATATTCTCTTTAAAACCTACAACCCAAATATTATATGTGCATCCAAATCAATTTATTAAGCAAGGTGAGCAAAAAATTGATATTGATCATGGATTGAATCTTGAGTTTGGCCTCTAAGGATCACTCCTTGCTAGTTGGCATTTTATCAATCAGTTTGAAAGGTAATCTCTAGATTTCACTCTCGAGCACTGATCATTACCACTATGGCCTCTATGTGGTAGATAATAACAATGGTGTTGCACATTTTGCCAAATGTATCACAACCACTTTCTATATTTCATATGTCCATTATGTTATTTTTATGTTTGAATGATGCTTCCATCTATTGGTTTCTAAACTTCTAGACTCATGATTTGCCTTCAAATCCCTACTTTAGCTTGAGTTGAACCTTGAAGTGGTGGTCTTATGCTTTATAATATGATTTTTTGAACCAAAACATACAAACCTTGAACTTGAATCTGAACTTTTCTTATAATTGATGAATTTGTATCCTTGGGATGGTAGAAATGGAGCCTTCAAACTTGGTGCTGAATTATGAACTTTAAGCCTCAAATCTACACATTGAAGTTTGAATATTAAACATTCATTTTCACTTTTGAGATGATGAAACTAAACTTTGAATTGAGCTTAAGCCATAAAACTTGAACCGCCGAACTCTTGAATCATTAAAACTGTGCCTCTAGAATGGGTCTCACATAGTTTTGAAGTCTTTTACAATTTGGTTCAAAGTAGATTCACTGAAATTTTGAACCACTTGTAATTAGTTCAATGGATACAAAGTATTTCAAAAATATTTTGTACCATTTGAAACTATTCACTTGATCTACACTTTGGCACATGTGTCCTTTGGTTCACTATTATGACAATTTATATGAACATTTCCTTCATAAAACAAGACTTCATATAACACTTTTCAATATTTATTAGGGGAGATTGAAAAGAAAAATATGAAAAAGCCATTAAGGGGACTAAGTTTCGAAGTTCAAAAATTGGGATCAAAACACCAACTAACATTGGGTACGATTGGGGAGTATGTGCATGAAAGGTGTATAAAGAATCTAACATTTATGGTCAAAAGACTAATGCCTAGTCCATTGGGTAATTGAGTCGAAGAACATGAAAATAAAGAGTGGCTACTTGAAGGGAGAGTAGGGAAACAACCAAAACAAAAAGGAAAGCAAAACAAACTGACAACAAAGCAACAATGAACATCAACAAGGAAAGATAAACTACGCACCACAAAAACTAAAGAAAATTAACAACTAGACACAAACAAAACTTTATTTACAAAAAGATAGGCTAGCAGCCTGTACCTCTAAGAATACATCCATTCACTCATGGAAATTCATTGATTGGTTCAGAGAAATATATGCTAGTGTTGAAAAGTGGATAATATGTGGGATGCATCACCATTAGTAGATATCTTATGACAACTACAAAGAGAGATTTAACAACTACGTGCTGCAAGAAATTAGGAATATCAATTAAGCCACTTATAAGAGAAATATTTGGGGGTTACTTTCTAAGGGTGTTTATATCAACATCTGAAATCAGATTTGCTAGGAACTTGTCTTGTACATCACCAAATTCATCATTACAATAGAATGTCTACAAATCAAGGGGACCATTAATCAATTAATCTTTGTAATAAAATGAGAAAACCTCCAATTCTACTTGTTCTTTCTATAACATGGTAGGGATGAAAGGCTTTACCATAGTTTGTAGTTATACCCTGTCAAGATTCATGGATGCTTTAACCTGTGGAGACTCTTTACCATCAGTGCATGTTGAAAAAGCTAAAGATTGTATAGTCTGATCAACCACATCTTTTGAAATATTTCCTTGCTTCATCACTACTTTAGATTGCAAGCATCCCCTTGGCTGAGATATATAATCAAATGAAAAATATTGGAGAGAGGAATATCACACAATTCTTCACCATTCATTAGTTTTCATCCTTACTCATACACCACATCGTGCTGATTAGAATTAATTATTGGTAAGATATCAACAACTTCAAAAGTAAAGCATTCATGTTCTACAAGAAGAACAACTATTGATAACTCTTCATTTGACTCATATACAACAAGTCCTTCGCTTACAACTAGAAAACTTAGGCTAGTCATTAGCTCATCTGATTGAGAAATACACTCTTTATCATTTTTAGTATGTGAACAACAAAATCCTATCATCTTTAAAGCATTATGTTCTATTAACAAGGGTTCTTGGAAATCTTCATCATTAAAAATAGTTAGATTCTGAAAGAGAGTAATACTAGGAGTGGATTTGGTCACTTCTAAAACATGCCTCTTTTGTGTATGTTTCTTTTCAATGTAATGCAATTGTCCACACAGGTAGTCTTTCATTTGTGCAATGTTTATAGACTTTAGACCAATAAGAATCAAGTCATCATCCAAATTGATTGCTTCCCTTTGTGCATCCACCAAATTTTAACTCCAAGACATTTTAACCAAAACCTAACTTCAACCTCCATGGTAGCAGTAAATATGCCTAACTAATTTCTTTCATTAGACTAGTGAACTAGAGGAATTTTACCAACACTCCCTTATAGATTCACCCTCTTTGATTTTAATTTGAAAAAGATTTTCCAACAATTGATAGACATCAATTATGGGTTGAAATTTCTCAAGGAATCTTTCCTTAAGATCATCCCAAGTGGTTATACATCCATCTTGTAGATTCTGAAACCATTCAACAACATTTGCCACAAGGCTTTGAAAAATATTCTAATGAATACATTTTGTTCCTGCATGCCAAGAACCCCACATGCAATAATGACTCCTTTGATGTGGTCAATTAGATCCTAAGCCTTATCTCCAAGAAACTTGGGAAGGTATTCCCATGATCTTTTAGGTAGGGCTAAATACTCAACCAAGTTAAATGGTCCAATCCGAGCCCCCCATGGCTCAGTGGCAACCACAACCATAATACACATTAGAACTCTAAAATCAAAGACTCAACATGTTTGAAACACAGAGTCGCCAATCTCTATTTACTAAGATAAAAAAAATTTCCAAGGAAAGAAAAACACTAATCTATCATTTCTCAGTGCCCTAGTAGAGTCACCAATAATCAATTGGTAAACATATTTGTTTTCATATAAAATTCTTACAAAATGACTCAAAAATACCCAAAACCAAAGATGAACAACACAAATTGTTGGGTCATGTTTCAATGAGATTATGCAAGTGCCCTCTAAATTTTATAGGGTACAACTCCCTGATTAGATAAACAAGGAATTCGATTACTAAATAACTCGAATGTGAAGGCTACCCTCACTATTCTTGGATAGGGGAAAAATATACAAATTACTAACTTCACAAAATTCAACACATCCGAGATAAAGATATATAATTCCTTACCATGCTATGGATTTAAAGAACAAGAAATAGAAATGTAATTGCAACCTCTAGAATAACACAATGTGCTAGGAAATGAGGTTCTATAAATATATCATAGTCAACAGCCATGAAAAAATAGATTGAAAACAATTTCAATCCTTCCACAATATCATTCCATTTTGAAATAAATATACATCAAAAAATTTCCCACCTTCATCTTATTCAAAAAATCTACAAATACATAAACATGAAATAACTATCTAAAACTATTCCCCCTTTTTCCCAAGTTGACACTATCTAGAAAAATAATGGAACCTTCAACTTCTCTTTTTCTCTCATATTTATCTTCTCTTACTATTAGTTTCCATTCAGTTTAGATAAATAATTCTTGGGAATGTGTATCTTTCCCTTTTCCTTATATCCTCATCCCTTGACAACATAATGTCCACCTCCTTTATAATAATAATCAAACATCACAACTTATAACATGGTTAAAGTTGCAATTTAACCGAGTTTGATAGAATTATTTAATTTCCTTTGTTATGCATAAGAAGAAAATAGGAGAAATGGAAAAGATCCACTTTGGGTGTTTTGATGTGGTGATCATATCATTCATATCAACTGGTCCGATTTTGAGTCCTTAGAATCATAGCATGCCACTGCATTTCAAAATCATCCTTTATATATCAAATGGTTTAGATGCAATGTCTCATAGCAACCTATTATTGTAAATTTCTTATAATATGTGCAATTTCCATGTTAACACATTTCAATAAAACAAGACTTCATAGAGCACTTTTCAATATAGATTAGGGGAGACTGAAAAATAAAATATGAAAAAAATGTTAAGGGGACCAAGTTTCCAAGTTAAAAAATTGGGGTCAAAATACCAACTAACATGAACATGATTTCTTATTGGTCTAGGTTGTATGTGCTAAAGGATTATAATTTGACTAGGCTTAGATTATATGTGAAGAGCTTTCCTCCTAGATAAAATTGACAAAGGCATTCAAATAGTTCTTCATGTCATCATATTTGATATATGCCTTAGCTACACATCATCACTAGCTTGGTCTTCCTAGTATCAAATATTTTGATGAGAACACCAAAGTGTATGAATTCTATCCTCATGTACAACTATAGAGGAGATTTGAAGAATATGTAAAGGGAAATGATGCCTTTACAATGAGGCTATGTTGGCAATTGCAAGGGTGCCTTGAGTGGATGTTTTCACTAGAAGCTATATCAGTGATCAGCTAGTTCATATGTTGTTTCATCCAATTTACATTTTTCTCCTACTTAAGGATTGGTGCATTTTGATGTAGAGCCTCACCTTGGAAAACTTAGGAGGAAATGAATCACTCAACTAATTTTGCATCAAGGGGTTCATACACCTTCAGGATCAATTTTCAACTTAACTCAAATTGTTATCTAACTGACTCTATTAATGCCAATTAATAAACTGTCATGCGACATGAACTTCTTTGACATCCTATAACAATATTTGGCTTTCTGCACCAACTTAATATAAACTGACTAGAATCTTCTTCTTTTCAATTCAAATACATGGACAAAATTGATCACCTTCGAATGTAAATTTGAACATCACAAGAAAAACAAGCTAACTACAAATTAACAATAAACCATATTCAAATCCACACCACCTTTCTGCACACGAGATTTAAAACTTGGGACCGAGTTGACTGTCAAACATGAAATTTCAAACATGAATCAAAACTAAAAATTCTATGGTTTCAATCAATACTTATCACCATCATATATCAGTCATGTGATTGAATATATATATATATATATCAGTGAATACATGAACATATTCAACTGATTCATAGGTTGGTTTCTGTGCAGATACAAGTTGGAATAACTGAAACAAAAAAAAACAAACAAAACAAAATACTATAGTACATATTCTTCCACGATCTTAGAAATAGATCATAGAGAGTTTAAAGGACTCCCATTAACTGTTATGACCCTCAAAAAAATAGATATTCAAATTCATGACTCATAAAAATTGGATTTTCTATAACAAACTCAAAACCATAAAACTTTAGTTGGATTTGAAACTCAACAATGATTTCATTCAACTATGCATATGTCATGGATAAATTCTCAAAACTCAATATTTTGATTTTAGAGAGAAAATAGGAAAGAAAAACATAGTCAACTTGAAAACTCCCAAAAATCATAAAAACTCAAAAATCCTTTCTATGCTTCTCTATTTTCTCCGATCCTCATTTTATTATGCAATTAGCCTTTTCAATACTTTCCCTTCTCTTCTATTGGAAAGATGAAACATCAACCCAACAATAAGAAAGGAAAACCATTTTTGAATCCAAATGAATCAAACATCAAAATCTATCGTTGACTTCCTATAGTCATCAATTACATAGTTGGCCTCATTATTAAACACACATAAAACACACTTAAAGAAAACTGGCTTAACTTAACAATGAAAACTTAGTTTGTCCTAAGTGGCTATACTTGGAGAGTTTATCAAATCACTACTCCATTTATGCCACCACATCATAGGAATTTATTAAAAATGTTAAAATTAAAATACACTTAAAATGTGACATTGATTTCTTCATAGTTTTTGCACTTCTTGTAGCATTTTAACCATGTTATTTCCTATAGCATCTATCTGATATTCTCCTACAACACATTTGATGGTTTCCTGAAGAGGCTCCTCGATATCTTGAAGATAAGGTAGTTCTTCTTGAGTTATGTAGATAAATGCTACAAGTAAACACCTTATGTTCAAATGTGAAGAAGATAGTCAGGATCCCTTTTCTAAAAGTGTTAGGACCTTACTCTTGTGGCTCAAGATCTAGTGCCCATAATTTAGAAACAACCTTTGAGAGAAAAAATAAATTGAATGATTATGAGGTGATAAGACCCCAATATTACCTTGTTAAGTTTTTAAAAGATCATCTGAAGTTAGGGTACACTCATAGGCATGTTCTGGATATTGAGGACTATTGGGCCGGGTGTTATTATGAATATCAAACTAGAGAAAGGTACTAGCCTAGGTTGGTACTAGATGAAATTAAGTTGTATAATGACATTGTTGATGCTAGTGATCATGTAGATGATGGATCTTACATGCATCCCTCAAGTTACAAGAAAATCAAGAACACTCCTATAGTATTAATTTTGCTTGACGACCCTATTATCGATACAATGGAAGTTTTGGTTTGTGGTATCATTAAGATGACAAAAAAAAGGGTGGAGTGGACTAGACTAAGGAAGAAGAGAACTATAACCACATGTTTTGTTGGTGGATTAGCTTCCAAAACAACCCAATCATCTAGTGCTACATCCACTACTACTGCTACATCAAAATGAGCCAAACCAACATAATCTATTGGTAGAGGAGGATAACAATGGTGCAAGGACATATGAAATAACTAGGGCCAAAGGAACACCCAACTATCCAAACCACATTGCAGAGTATACAAAATGGAAGCAAACAATAGAGAACAACACCAAGGAGGGAGAGAACAAAACATTTTTATTAAATTTTTAAGTAATCAACATACATGCCCAATTGTAAGGCCTTCTGGGTTACAACAAGATACAAAATAAATTCATGATCCATGATATACCATCAAATTTGCACTTCAAGATACATATGTCTCCCAGTTTTTGAAATCCTCTAAGTTCAAGTTTAACCTAACCCTAAGCACTCTATTTATACTTTCCAAAACACATAAGATTCTAGATCATTACATGAAAGATAGACTAGCCTCAAAAGCCTCAAAAATCCTCCCTAGACAAGATCCTAAATTTAAATTAACAATCTAAATTAAATACAAAAGTTAGCTCCAACTAAGAACCAAAAAATTGGACAACTCGGTAGCAATTGGTACTCGGTAATAATTGGCACTCAGTAGTGATTCACACTCAATAGTGTTGAGATAATGGGTGTTGCACACATTATCTAATATTTTTATATTGTATTCTTTTATTTTATTATGTAATGTTGTATCTAGGAGCACCTAGATGGACATGCAACATGTAAAGATTACCATGGGATATACTTGATGAGTTGTATTGTAACATTGTGATAATATTTGATATAAATTTAAATATTATAAAAAATAATTAAACTTTCAATATTAAATGTGGTGTCAATGGGTTAGGTAGCACATAATTTTAGCATATAATCTATGTTATACCACTTGGTGGTTTTGTGGGACTTGCTACTATATAGGCAACCACAAGGGTAGTTGTAATGACAAAAGACAAAAGGGAAAAAGATAAGAGTTGAGAAAGACACGGCCTGATAGGTTAGCCAAGGGAGCACTTGTAAAGGTTAGAAGCATGACATGGGATGTGTGGATTCAAGCTTGTTCACATGGATTGCTCAGTTGTGGCTATGGCTTTGAAGGCTTCCATGGTTGTATTGCAATATTTTTTAATTTTTTTTGGTGATCATGTATAGTGATGGATGCTTTTGAAGGCTAGTTTTTTTTTCCTTCAATGAGGGTTTTCCAGGGTATATCTCATGTCACATTTTTGTGGGTATGTTGTTTATTCTCTTGCATGTGGATTTTAATTGCATATGCTTTTGTAGGCTAAGTTTTTTTCCTCAATGAGGGTTTCCCAAGGTATATCTTGTGTCACATTTTTTGTGGGTATGTTGTCCATTGTCTTGCATGTGGATTTTAATTGCATATATATTTCAAATCTATTATGGGTTATGTGGAAACAATTATATTTTTGTTGCAAGTTCCTTACAATTGGTATTAGAGCTATGGTTTTATTATTGTAGCCCTACATTAAATTCATGGGAATGCATGAGAGGATAAAAGAAAGAGAAAGATATATGAGTTGTTTATTTTGGATCTAGGGATTTTGGGTTTTCTATTATGATGGGATGTTGGTAGATTTTGGGCATGTGAAATTGTTGAACAAAAGGTTTTTTCAAATGTTTCATTTAAATGAGGGTTTTTGGGGGAGCTTTCAAAAATGACCACCTACACAAAAACAGACCTCACCATTGGATACAAGTCGACATTTCCATAAATTTTGATATATAATATGCCCTAGTTTGGCCACATTGATAGAAAAATAAAAAGGTTTTTAGTATTAGCCTGTGATGGTCATCAAATCTAATCCCATCAGAATTTTCCTCAAAAAAAAAATCACAGTGAAAATGGTAAAATGTCTTAGTAAAATGGCCATAACTTTCTCTCAAAATATTGGATTTCAGACTTCTTTTAGGTGTTGGAAAGCTAATTCAAAGCACTACAACAAGGTGTAGGTTTGATTTTATGATTTTGACATTTTTTTAGGTTTTAAAAGCCCAGAAGTTAGATATTATTTATTTTGAGAATAGTTTATGGCATAACTTGGGCATACAGAGATATATTTTGGACATCAAATAGTCAACATAAAGCTCTTGGAGAGATCTACATATTGGTTTAGATTTGGTGCAAGTTTGGCATGATTTATTTAGTGATATATTGATTTGAATACTTTATGATATATATTGACTATGGTAATATTGTGAGTTTATGACATTGTAAATTTTGGAGATTTGGATTTGATGTCATTGTATGCTCAGTTCATATTTCATATTGGTCTCATGATGATATAATTATCTTTATTTTATTTTGATAGATATGATGACTTGTTGGGTCTACAAGTTGTGTAGTGTTGTAAGCAGTCTATACTTACAAGTTACATTTATAGCTTGGTTATGGGTTGTCTTTACCCATTGATCTTTCATTTTTGATGAATATTCAAATTGGTGGCTTGGATTTGGGTTGCCTATGACTTTGTCACATGATTTACTTATTTATCTTCATGTAGAAGGGATGAGATGTTGTTACTAGGTATAGTCATAGTGGAGGATTGTGGTTGACTATTTTATGCTGACGGTTTGGACACTTTGAGAGTTAGATGCTTAGTTCATGGATGTGATCATTGTGCCATGGATTTTGGCATGAAATAATTAGATATACATGTACATCCTTGATGTTCATTGGATTGGATTCCTAATTTGGTTATGGTAGTAGATCTTATTAGTTGAGGATCATGGTTATTTGGTTTCTTTTGAGGAGCTCATAATGTAAACTTTGAGTTCTTTGATAGTTTTATGGTTTATTCTCATAATTAGAGGATGATTTTTTATCATGATGTCATGGATAGCTTGGATACACAGTTTAGTGGGAGTTTGTGATAGTGATGAGATGGTAGTATATGATTAGTTCCTAGTTTGGTTTATATCTTCTTGGGTTTAAAGATCTTGGTTTCACTTGGTGTTGACATTTTTGTTGTGTATGTATAGACCTAGAGGATATTAATATAGGAGATAGATTTATATGATGCTAGGGTAGCTCAGTACCATCATTGAGTGAGAGTTCTTGTCATTGATACATTTATTGAGTGTTTGCAGATGTTGGAGGTTTGTCTTAGATCCTATTGCTATAGAATTGTCTTTGATATTTGCATGGTGCACTTGGTTATCTTCATGGTGTGTGAAGATGACTCTTCATGGTATGTAGAGTTGGTTATCTTCATGGTGTTTGGAGATGACTCTTCATGGTATGTGGAGATGGTTTTCTTCATGGTGTTTGGAGATGGTTGCATCTTGAGAACTCATGGGGCTCTTGTTAAAGGTGTTGTTTATGCTTTCATTTGACATGTTATCCTTGGTGTGAGGATGGTTTCATTATTATATAATGGTATACTCTTGATACATTTTTAGAGTTGTGACATGTTATGGTGTGTTTATATGGAGCATGTTATCTCTTTGGTTAAGATGGTAAGATCATGTTGTCATGTTAATGTTCCTGAGGTCATGGTTAGAACTTTGACATTGATCTTGGTTTAGTTTCTTGGTATTGAGTACATTGATCATTTTTTGGATACTTCATGATATTTCTATGTTGCATTTGGAGTTGGCATGGATTGATTGGTTACAAGTACTGATGGATACTTAGAGATGTTGGTGATGCTGATTTATCTTGAATTAAAAAAATATTTGTTGAGACAATTATTTGGTTTCAGAAGGAAGTCTGAGGGGAATTCACCTAATATGGACTTGAGAGGAGATTGTTCTTAGATGAGTCTTGGTTGGAGACTTGGATATCTTGATGAGCATTCTCATTCCCCATCTTGGTCTACTAGGTGGTTGTTTACTACTTGAGAGGTATAACTCATTGTTTCTATTAGTTTCTCTTAGGTGCATTATGTTTATGCTTGTCTTTCATTGATATATGTCTTGAGCTATGGTACATGAGTTAGTTTTGGAGGGTACATTTGAAAGGTAAATTAACATTGGTTATCTTCATATGAATATGTTTTTATGCTAGTTGATAATGAGAGATGGTTTTACATTGGTCATATTTCTTAGATTAAGAATGGTTATTCCTTGATTTAGGAATAGTTTATGAGTTTTATCTTCTTGTGAGAGGCTTACATCCATGTTTAGTTATGTGGTTTGGTTGAGATTTTATGGAGGAGATCATACTTTCACAACTTACATCTAAAGGTGTGTGTAGAAAGACATGATATAGGTTATGATTTGCATGGTTTCTCTCTGGTCTTGGTTATCTTCCTAGATGTTCAATTTTTAGTTATATTAGATTTGAGATTGGTTGGATATTGTGATAGGTACTTTGTGCTCATGTATTTCATGTGAGAGATGACATGGTTATTCCTTTATCTCTTTCCTCTATTGGTTGTGGAGAGCTTGGGTGAGTGTCAGAGACTTTTTATGAGAGTTGTTCTTGTAAGATATTGGTTTATGTGTTGTGGATGTCCTTGATACTACATGGATTCAATTCTTTGGGATGTTATGAGTGAATTGGTTATAGATTTGACATTATCTTTTGTAGTGGGAGATTCATGATATATATGTGGTAAGTATTACTCTTGAGGTTTGTGATTGTAGGTTATAGATTGGATACATTGGTTTTGTGAGATTCACTTGTTATACCTTTAGAGGTATGGATAGTTGGATGGGTTCGAACTTGTTGTGGGTGTTATTTTACCTATGGGTAGTTTGAAAACTATAGATACATGTGATTACCTTTTGGATTAGGTTTTTGTTCTTGGCATTTCAGTTGGTACAAGATTTAATGATCTTTTAATGTGATAGGTTGGGTGGATTTCTCTTTGGATGACTTTTATGTATGTCCAATGGCAGTGGTATAATAGGAGGTGACATCATTCATGTTTGAGATGCTCAATACTTTGATTTTGTTATAGGTACTAGGATGGAGCAGTTGATTTACTTTGGTCCATGATGGTGGATGTGCTAAGAGAGATTGTTCCCTTGTTCATTTATGTGGCTACAGATCAACCTTATGCTATATATATATATATATATATATATATATATATATATATATATATATATATATATATATATATATAACAAGTTAGAGATTGTTGAGATAATGGGTGTTGCACACATTACATAATATTGTTTTTTTTATTTTTTTATTTTTTTTAATGTAATGTTGTATCTAGGAGCACCTAGATGGACATGCAACATGTAAAGATTCTCATGGGATATACTTGATAAGCTATATTGTAACATTGTGATAATATTTGATGTAATTATTTAATATTATGGAAAATAATTAAATTTCTAATATTAAATGTGGGGTTAGTGGGTTAGGTAGCACATGGCTTTAGCACATGATTTATGTAATACCACTTGATGGATTTGTGGGACTTGTTACTATATAAGTAGCCACAAGGGTAGTTGTAATGACAAAAAGAAAAAGGGAAAAATACAAGAGTCAAGCAAGACAAGGCTTGACAAGCTAGCCAAGGGAGCATTTGTGAAGGTTAGAAGCATGGCATGGGATGTGTGGATTCATGCTTGTTCATATGGATTTCTCATTTGTGGCTATGACTTTGAAGGCTTCCATGGTTGTATTTCAATGTTATTTTTTTTGAAAATTATATATGATGATGGATGCTTTTCAAGGCTAAGTTTTTTTCCCTCAATTAAGATTTCCTAGGGTATATATTGTGTCACATTTTTCTGGGTATATTGTCTATTCTCTTGCACATAGATCTTAATTGCATATATATTTCAAATCTATTATGAGTTATGTGGAAATTATTATAATTTTGTTGCAAGTTTTCTTATAGGCAATAATGGACACTTAGTAGAAACTAAAACTCGACAATAATTGACACTTGGTAGGAATTGGAACTAGGCAACAACTAGCAAAATGAACAAAAAGTACATAATTACAAGGTAACCCAGGATGCTCCTGCATCAAACAGCCAGGGTTGAAAGAAATGATTCTCCTAAGTCATGCAAGTGTCACAACTTGAGCTGAATCTAACTCAGATTGAGAAATCCATGTAGAATCTTCAACTAGTCCATTCTTCCACTTTATCGAATACTCACATTAATCTTTTCCTCTTGTACTCTTACCAAGTCTTTGATCCAATACCTATTTAACTTCTTCAATCTTCTTCTTAGGATAATCATCTAATACAACAACTTCATCATCTAACTCATTATACTTATACAAGTAAACAACATTGAATATAAGAGATATATCCATGTAATTAGGTAACTCAACCTCATAAGAATTACCACTATCAAATGTCCTCAAGATCTTACAAGGTCCACAATTCTTCATCTTCATCTTACTATATGTTCTACCAAGAGGTCTTTTTTTCTTCAAATGAATCATCACCTCATTACCAACTTGAAAAATATGATGTCTTCTAGACTTATCAGCATTCTCCTTGTACTTCTGTTTATTATGTTCCAACTTCAACTTCACTTCCTTATGTAAAAACCCCATAAAATTCAAAAATTCTTCCCCTACAAAGATTCTATTTTCTTCATCAATAACATCTCTCAAATCCAATATTCCTCTTGGCTACATTCCTTTAACAATCTCAAAAGGTGTTTTCCTTGTACTCCTATTCACAAAATTATTATATGCAAAATTATCGTGTGCCAATACTAGCTCCCAATTACTTGGCTTATCTCTGACTAAAAATCTCAAAAAGTTACCCAAGATTCTATCCACAACCTCTATCCATCCATATGTCTATGGATGGAATGTAGAACTAAATCTCAATTCAGTACCCATCTTTTTCCACAGTTTTCTAGAAATAACTAACAAACTTAGTGTCTCTATTAGAAATAATTCTTCTTGGTAATCCATGCAATCTAAAAATCTCTTTAAAGAAAATCTCAGCAACATGCTCAATAGCTGATGTCTTCTTACATGGTATGAAATGTGTCACCTTAGAAAATCTATCCATAACAAAAAATATAGAATCATACCCCTTCACTATATTAGGTAATTCAAGAAAAAAATCCATACTAATGTCATCCCATGATAATGCATCCAATCCAATAATAATACTTATCCTTTAGAACTCTCAATGGCTTATCGATTCCAAAATGTCTAGCCAATCCACCATAACACTTTTCCTTATTTAGATTAACTCTCATAGAACTTCTTGGTATACACAACTAAATTCCTGTGAAGAACGTATCTTCTTGAATCAAATACTCATCATACTTACTCATGTGATCTGATAGATTTGGGCCTCTTCACTCTCTCCATGGCTCAGAAAAATTAGGACCAGTCGCATACAACTCTTTTATTTAATCAAAACTAAGAACTTCAACCTTCATCTCAATAAATAAATAACATCTTCTACTTCATGCATCAATAACTTGGTTAGTGACTCTACTTTCATGCTTAATCACAAATGTGAAACTATGTAAGTACTCAACCCACTTCATATGTCTTTGATTCAATTTATGTTGACTTGCCAAATACTGTAAAGATTTATGATCAATATACAACACAAGTTCCATAAGAAGAAAATAATGTCTCCACTTCTTCAAGGCTTGGACAATAGCATAAAACTCTTGATCATACATATAATACTTCCTTTTAGCATCTTTCAATTTCACACTAAGAAAGTAATAGGTTTACCTTCTTGACTCAACACAACTTCTATTAGACTACCACTTGCATCACATTCAACTTGAAATAACTTATTAAAATTAGGCAAAGCCAATAGATGTAACTCAATAACCTTTTTTTTCAAAGTCTCAAAAATCTTATCAAGTCCAGGTGTCCACTTGAATTCCTTTTTATCTCCTCTCATTGTCTCAATCATAGCATTACAAACATAACTAAAATTCTTTATAAACTTCCTATAGAAACTAGCCAAACTATGAAATGATCTTACCTCACCCATATTCCCAGGTGTAGGCCATTCCAAAATTTCTTTAACCTTCTCAAGATCCATTCTCAAACCATCTACTACAATCAAAAATCCCAAATACACAATCTCCTCTTACATAAAAGAACACTTCTTCTAGTTACTCATCAAATTATCGTCCTTCAATCTCTATAATACTTTTCTAACATGCTCAAGATGTTCTTCATTAGTCTTACTAAATATCAAAATATCATCCAAATAAACAATCACAAACTTACCCAAAAATATTTTGAGAACTTCATTCATCAACCTCATGAAATTACTAGGTGCATTAGTCAAATCAAAAGGCATAACAACCAATTCATACAAACTATTTTTTGTCTTGAAAGCAGGCTTCCACTCATCACATTCTCTAATTCCGGTATGATGATAACCATTCTTCAAATCAATCTTGATAAAATACCTCTCTCCACTCAAAAAATCTATCATGTCATCCATCTTTAGATAGGAAACATATATTTCACTGTGATCTTGTTAATATTTAGCCTTTGTAATTCCAACTTTGTAACCAACTCTTCTGATGCCAAATTTGTTGAACTTCCACTACTAATGATCACTTTATGACATTTCCCAGCTATCTTGGATCTGGTTTTGAAAAGACTTCTCCTTAGGATAGGTTCCTCATCAATTCCTTTATTGCACAAGGTTCTTCTCTCCATCATATTTTCTCTAGCCTTAGATCCACTTGATGAACCCTAAATATCTCTTTAAATCAAAAAAATTATATTACCTTTCCCATTGTCAAAGTATCTATATTCAAAGGATCTATGTCCCTCTTTACCACATTTGAAATAATTACCATATAAACCACCTCTAGAATTACCTCTTCCTTAATAAGATCTAGTGCCTCTTCGATAAGAATTAAAACCTTTACATTTAGTATTTTTCTTATCATCACTTTTCCATTCAATTTTCCCTTTATCTTTAATGAACCTATCAGATCTATCACCTTCTCCATAAGATCTATCCCTACCTCTTTAGAATCTACCACCTCTACCTCTTTGTCGTGTACATGCTTCTTTGTCAAGATCTCCTTAGCTTTCAAGGCATATTGGTATGCTTCTTCCACACTTTCCAATTTAACAAAACTTATTTCATCTTGGGTTCCAAATCTCAATCCATTTACATAACTTACAATTTTCTCAACATCATCATCCACAAATCTAGATCTGATGTCCAATCTATAGAATTCCTTAGTATACTCCTTCATAGTCATGTCTCTTTGTGTCAAATTTTGCATCCTTCTCAACAAGCTAACTTGGTAATTAGTAGGAAGGAACTTGTTCTTCACCTTGTTCACCATCTTTGGTCAAGTCTTAATCTTCTCCTTTCCTCTCCTTTGTTTATCAGTTTGCAAATGCTCCCACGATAGTGAGGCATGACCTTTCAACCTAGTAACTACAATTTTCACCTTCCTTTTATCAGTTGTATTTTCATACTCGAAGAACTTCTTCATATTAGATATCTAATCTAACACATCATTGGTGTCTAATTTCTCATCATAAGGAACAACTTCTATGGAAGGCTTTGATTGTGCCCTAGACAATGCTCTCAACAATCTTGCTTCATCTTGATCTTTTTTAGGTCCTAGATAAGGGTTTGGTGTTATTTCTTCATCATCACTCACATCATCAAGATGTGCTCCTATCCTTTGAGTTGTCTCCACAACATCTAATCTAGTTGCAATTTGTCTCAATATATCTAATATGGAATTATCAATATTTCCTCTACGTCAAACCATCTTTACCATCAGTTTCTTGTAAGATCATAACCCTGCACAAATTATAGGTCAAATCTTTAGATCTACCACCCTACAACCAAATCCAACTTAGGGTTCTACACAATCTAATCTCCACAAGGAAAAACCTCTTCTTTGATACTTCTGTTAGAAATAGGGAATACTAATAGTAGGGGGGGGGGGTGAATTAGTATTCTACAAACTTTTGTCACCAACTGAATATTATTAAATACTTTGAACCATATATAAGAAAGTAAACAAGTAATGTTGAATAGTAGTAATAACCATGCATAAAGAGGACTCATAAAACCATATTTTGTTAACTATGGAAACCCTGGCCAAGGGAAAACCCCGATGGGGATGATACCCACTAGATAATATACTGATAAATAAGTTTCTTGTTAGAGGATGGACTCTGTGAGGAGTCAATGAGAAAATTTAATATAGAGAGTCCCTATTAAGAGACTTTGAATCCTTGTTAGGAGATTCGAACCTTATTAGGAGTTGTAGTATAGTAAATGCAAGAAGAGCTCACCACCCAAACAAGTAATTAGTCTTGAAGTATATAGGTATTGTATCCTCTTTCTTGACTGTTGTTTGTCCTTAGCTTGATCATGGATCACAAAATCAAGTTCTCAAAACTTTGCATATATCGCTTCACAAAAAGTTTGCATATCACTTATTACAATACAATTTCACTCTACATCACATTTGATTTTGCAAGATGTCTTTGCATAAATACCATGTCTTTTCAAAAATTTCTTCTAGGTCAGCTAAGACCATAATATACTTTTCCAACCTAGAGCAAACATTTAGGATGTCAGTCCTAACTGGTCAAGTAATTATTTTATAAAAAAAATAATTCCTTTCCTTTAATTTTGTTGTTTTATCTCACTTGGTAAATCATGAATATCTCTTTTCCATACTATGCGTACTGATGTCCAAGGTTATACATGTCATCATCAACATGTATACAATTTCCATCTAACTTTGCTAGTCATAATATGATGTTAGAAACATTTTACATATAAAACAATATACCACTATAAACCAATTTCATACTTAGACAATTTTTTGAGTACCAAATGCTAAGTATCTTTATTACCAAGGTTTTTTTCAAGTAAGTACATCATGTGCTACCATTAATGACAACAATTACATCACTACATAAAGCCAATTGTCAAAAATATCCCCCTTTGGCATTGTTGGCAACAAAGTAAGGAAAATTGGTTAAGTGAAAAAACCTTAACAAAAGCTCACAATAATTAGTATCTAATACATTACATATACTTCATATTACAAATGCTCAATTTCTCATCTTCTCCCCTTTCGGATATGATTGGTACATCCATAACTTAATTCACATTTTTCTTCTACAACTTATCCCATTTTGACATCAATGCCAAAGGTTGGAAGATCCAAAACTTGTCAAAAAGTTTTCTATCCATTGTCAAGCTACTAATATTTTCATACAGTCATCAAAATTTTCCTTCAAGCTATTCATACCTTTCTCCCATATGTTCTTTTCTACATTAAGGTTAGAGTAGGTGAACTTTGCATATATTTCTTTTTCTTTGACATATTCTCCTAATTGTCTTTCAATAGCTGATATCTTTAGAGCAATAGACTCTCTAAATTTTGTTAGTCTTCTCAAAGTTAGCTCTTTTTCAATTTCTAGTTTCTTGATGTCTAAGTGAACACCGACTCCTTGTCCTTCCAACTCATCAACTCTATAAGAGGGTTGCTATAACTAACCACTTGATATATAGTACTTTTCCAACTTGTTGACATATTTGGAGTTCCATGATACAAGTATCAACACTCAACAAATCATTCTAAATATTCTGAAAAATGGTGCTAAAAAGATTAGCATCATGTGATATTTGAGCCTTAGACTTATCAACATTTAATAAATTTGTAAATTCATCATCAAATAGTTTCACAACTACTTATAATTTCTATTCAGGATCTACTTTAGTGTGTTTGGCTATGAGGGTGTTGTGCAATCTATCAGTCACCTTCATTAGTGCTCTTTATAAACTTTTCATCTTTTTGTTCTTCTCAAACAATTTTGCTAAAGATGAGATCAGATTAGATTGATCATCATCATCACTTGTAAGATTTGCAAGAGATATAGGAGAGGACAAGCTAGATGCTTTCACCTTATCTTCCATTAGTTTCTTCTCTGCTACCTTCCTTGACTTTCTCTCTTCTTCTTCCTTCTCTTCTCTTTCTTTCTTTTCTTCTTCCAACTTTTTCTCTTTTTCTTCTTCTTTTCTCTTTTCATCTTCTTTCTACTTCTTTTTGTCTTCTAGTAATTTCAACTTGTCTTCTTCAATCTTCTTTTTCTCTTCTAGTTGTCTTTTCTCTTCCTCATTCAATCTCAATTGATCTTGAATATCTTTAGAATGGGGCTCAGGATGGTCGAATGGGTCTTCATCAATGTTAATTGTAACATTTGTCTGATCAATCTACATAGTATCACCACTTATTGATACTTCCAAGGTTTTCTATGTAGTAGTAGATTCTGCCTTTAACTCATTCATCATTTGATTGATGGCTATTGTAGTTTTTCTTTTTATAACATTCTTTTCTCCTCCCATGAATAGAAATAGCCTTATCTTACTTCACAAGTAAGGAGCTAGTTTCTTCATCATTTTCTTGATTTCATCTTCATCATGTATCTTGCATATAGTTCTTAGAATTGACTTCCAAAGTTCCATGTCTTCCTCATGAACTCATGCCTTCATAGCTACAAGTTTGTCATAAACTTTTTGATTCATCATGCCTTTAATACTCTCAAGTTTTAGGTTATTAAGAATCATATATCTCATAGTAGAGATATCAATCCATTCTTTCTCCATTTCCTTTTATAAATCATAGAACTTATTAATTTGTACAAAGTTTCCTTCATTAATAATAGTTTTGTTTGTAGACACCTAAATTTGATTACACTATTTTAGTAATCCTATTTAGTTATCTAAAAAGGGCATTATTAATTAAATTTCTATTTAATTAATCCTTTGTCATCCCCTAGTTGATTAATTTAATTGATCATCTATAGTCCTAATTGATAAATCAAATAATCTATTATTTATCAATTAAATCCTATTCTTCTATCTAATTCCAAAAATCCCCATTTATTAAATAAATCTATTTGATAAATGAAATCCTCAAATTCAAAAACCCCTAACCTATCTCTAATCCTCCATTTAGCCTAATCCACCCCATCCACCCATACTAACCAAGCTTAGCCACTAACTCACCCACCCTCATTAATGCCATCCACTTGCACATCTCTAACATCCCTAATCTAATCCTAAACCCAAGCCTAATCCACCCCCTAATGTTGTCACATTCCTTAAACAAGTTTAAGACTTTCCTAATCCAAACCAAAGTCTCCCCTCAAAAAAACCCAACCACTAAGTCATGAGTGCTCTTACAAAACATAAAGACTCTTACAAGCCCACTCATGACTCTTACACCCATCTTCCACACTCTTCCCTCTTCCACACTCATTCCTCTTACATCCCTCTTCCATACTCAACCCCACTCATCATGACTTTAACCAACCCTTTACCCTACCCTCTCACACTCATCCTCCTTGTGACAAGTGTCACCTTCCCATTGGTGCTAAACAAGCACAATCCATGTTCTCCCCTTTGAGTGCATCTTAGCCCTCCTTAAACCTTCATCCATCCTTGCATCTAAGCCCTCCATCCCTCTACCCCTTAGCCTATAAATTGAATCCCATCCCAAGCCATTTCATCAACAATCTTTGAGCTAAAGTTACCATGCTATTTTGAGAACCAAAGCCATCAATATTACCCTTATAATGCCAAATTGAGAGCTCACAAAGCTACCAATTTGCCATTACCCATCTCCATTGAAGCAACTTTTGAGCATCTTGAGCATACATCCACATCAAAAGGACACATCTACAGAATCAAGAGAGCATGGATTGTTTTCTCTTGTGAGGTTTGCACTTCTTGTTTGCTTTCTTTGTCTAAGCATATATGTGAATTTAGTTTTTGGTTTGTGAATGTTTACTTTATTTGTTAATGTTCTTTGCACACTGATTCTGGTTCTACATTGTTAATCTTCTTTATCTTAGGTTTCTAGGGTTGCCTTGTTTTACCTACTAGCTACTTGGAAAAAATGACTTTCTCTGGCTATTTTCCTTGTTGTTCTTGTTCTTGTTCTTCATCACTAGAGTCTTCAATTGTCAATAATTTCTTCTTTCTCTTCTCAGGTCCAATAGCTTGTTGCTTGACCCTTTCAGACTTGTGAGTCTCCACTAACCCTTTAGAATTCCTCTTAGGTTCACTTGGTTTCTTGGTTGATACAAAATGATATGGGATGCTCTATTCTATAGGATTTTTTGCAATAGATGCACCAAATGCTTGGCTAACTGATAGAGGTGTCACATACATTACACCTTGTTCACTAGTTTGTTTCAATCTAGAGATAGTTTGTCTGACTGCTTGAGATTCTTCTTCTAACATAGTAAACCTTCTCCATTATAATAGTAACACTTGTTTCCTTCATAACTTGTTTGAATAAGCTCCAAATTACAAGTGAG
Organism: Cupressus sempervirens; assembly: GCA_028749045.1. NCBI lineage: Eukaryota > Viridiplantae > Streptophyta > Pinopsida > Cupressales > Cupressaceae > Cupressus > Cupressus sempervirens. Next base: position 818,840,252 of record CM053792.1, on the reverse strand, counting down.
ATTAACAATAGTCCAGACTCATCAAGATATATCTTTCCTCAACCTTGCTATGAGTAGCTTAATTTCTAAATGAATTTTTTAATTCTGGTGTTGTAGACAAGCTTAATTCAACTTGGGTTAATCAAACTTGATAATTGACTTTGGTTTTCCTATCTCACCATCATCTAAATTTTTCTCTAAGATGTTTCATTGATTTCTTCTTGAAGTTTACCAACTAAATTTATTTATTCTTCATTGTCCTTCTTAGTTCTAGAGTTATTCTCATGATTGCTTCTATCATTTACGGAGTTCCTCCCATTGTTGCTCCTATTTCCAAAGTTTCTTCCATGATTCCTTTTATCATTTCCAAAGTTTCTTCCATTATTGCTTCTATCCATTCTACAGTACTTTTCTACATGTCCAAAGTTCTTGCATAACTAACGTATTGGGGTTTTGCTTCTAGGATTCTGTTGATCAATAGGTGCTTGACAATTTTGAGCTATGTGTCCAAAGTTGTTACACTTACAACACACAATTTGCTTACTTTCTTCATAAGGTCTACTTTCTCTTGATGTCCTTTCATTAGATCTTCTTCTATTTGCAAGGTTAGTGTTTCCAAACATTCTACTATTTGTTCTATCATTATCATATTTAGGTTTTCTACAATCAATTGCATTATGACCAATACCATGACAATTATGATAGTAAAAATTTATAACATGATTAAATGATCTATTTGTACAATTTCTTTTCATATGCCTATTATGTTACATGAAAAATATTTACCTCTAAATTTCATACTTGGTTTCCTTAGGAGATTCCACTTGCTTAGATTAATCCAATTTCATAGTTTCCTTCTCAATTTCAGAAGATTTACTAGATTCAATCTTATCATCAGATTTATCTTTCTCTTTTGGATTTGATTTACTTTTAGGTTTCTTTGCAGACATGTTAAATGGATAACCAAGACTAGTTTTATCATAGGTAGGTCTTTGTATTGACATAGATTCATCAATATTTTCTTTGCTAGTGTAAAGCTTTTCAGTTGTTGTTTGCACTAAAGGTAAAAGCACAGCTCTATGTCACCGTTTGTGATACCAAAACCTGCTTTGGTCAAATCTCATTTCTCTATCAAAACTCAATTTTTTTCAAAAACTAAAAAAACCCTTTTATAGATATCAAATTCAATATCATCATTATATAAATTTTTTACTGTTTTGATTAGTTATAATATGTTATAATTTGAAAATATTATAAGTCAATATTTCAACATTTCAAAAGATGATCCCTCAAAAAGGAAAAAAAATAGTAAATCATATCAAAAAAATTTAAAAATTATATTTATCTCTAGAGGAGAGAATATTCTTCATGAATATGTAATTTTTTTTCAAGAAGGTATAGATTTGATAGGAAAGTTTTGACAGGAGAAAAAAACTATTGGATTTTGATAAGGTCAAACTTAAGTACTTATAACAAAGAAAATATACATCAAAAATAATTATTTCTTTTTTTGTTCACTAGCTATACATGTCACCTATAAGATATTTTCAAATCAGAACAAATAAAGATGATTTGCATATACTTGTTTGATGGGAACTACACCCTATATTTATTACAGTTAAAAAAGGGACTTCAAAATACAATAAAATAAATAAATTCTTACTCAAAGAAATTATAAAAATTATAGGGATAAAATTCATCCAATTCTACACATTTCATCAGTTTACATCATCTTCATATTTTAAGCACAAATACCATTTTTTTTTCATTAATGTTGAACAATCATGTTCAGATATCACATTTCTTTATAAAAGGTGACATAGGTTTGTGCTTTTACCCCTAAGTTAGTTCACCTTTCACAATAGTTTTGTACTTATGAAGTTCTTCATGATCATCTTTCAATGTTTCAAATTTAGATGTCTTCTTTGCTAGACTCACTCTAAGATTTGAATTTTTCAATCTTAAAATTAGATTGAATTTTTCTAGGACCATTGCTCAAACTCAACTTTAAATTGGTAATCTTCAATTGATGCTTCAAGATCTTGTACTTTAGTTTCAATTTTGAATATTCATCATCATCAATATATTCAGTAGATTCAAGCTTGGATTTGAGATGTTCAATCTTGTCTTTCAATTTTCCAATGTATACTTTGGAGTCTTCATATCTATCTTTCAGCTTATCTCTTTCATCAATAAGGAGATCAATTTGTTCAAGTGCATCTTCAAGGTTCTTCATCAATTGTTCCATATCCAGAGGGATCTTACTCAAGATGTTAAGCCTCATCTGAGAAACTGTGCTATGATACCAATCATTAGAAATAGGGAATATTGAGAGGGGGGATGAATCCATATTCTACAAACTTTTGTCACCAAATGGATATTATTAAATACTTTAAACCATGCATAAGAAAGTAAACAAATAATGCTAAAAAATAGAAATAACTATGCATAAAGAGAACTCATAACACCATATTTTGTTAACTAGGGAAACTTTGGCCAAGGGAAAACCCCAATGACGATGATACCCACTAGATAATAAACTAATATATAAGTTCATTTTTAGAGTATAGAACCTATTAGGAGTCAATGAGAAAATTTAGTATAGAGAGTCCTTGGTAGGAGACTTTGAATACCTATTAGGAGATTCCAACTCTATTAGGAGTTGTAGTACAATAGATGCAAGAAGAGCTCATTGCCAAAATATGCACTTCCAATTACAAGAAGAGCTCACTACCCAAACAAATAATTAGTCTTTAGGTATATAGGTATTGTATCTTCTTTCTTGACTGATTTTTGTCCTTATTTTGATCATGGATCATAAAATTAGGTTCACAAAACTTAGCCTATATCGTTTCACAAAAAGTTCACATATCACTTATTGCAATACAATTGCACTCTACATCACATTTGATTTCACAAGATGTCTTTGCATAAATACCATGCCTTTTCATGAATTGTTGCTAGGTTGGCTAAGACTGTAATATACTTTTCCAACTTATAGTAAACATCTAGGATGTCAACCCTAATTGGTCAAGTAATTATTTAATTTTTCTATTCTGTTTCACTTGGTAAATTGTGAATATCTCATTTTTGTACTATCTGTACTAATGACTAAGGTTATACACATCATCCTCAACATGTATACAGTCTCCATGTAACTTCTCTAGTGATAATATGATGTCAAAAAATTTTTATATAAAAAATAATGTGTACAATATTTTGAGTACCAAAAGCTAATTATATTTATTACCAAGGTTTTCTACAAGTAAGTACATCATGTGTTGCCATTAATGATAATAATTACATCACTACATAAAGCCAATTGTTAATAACTTCCGGGTGCAAGGAGATATGAAATAACTAGGGCCAAAGGCACACTCATCTATCCAAACTACCTTGTAGAGTAAACACAATGGAAGAAAACAATAGAGAACAACACCATGGAGGGAGAGAAAAAAACACTTATATTGAATTATCAAGTAATCAACATACATGCCCTGTAGTAAGGCCTTCTAGGTTACGACCATATACAAAATATATTCAATATCCATGATCTAGTTTCAAATTTGTACTTCTAGATACATATGTCTCCCCCTTTTTGAAACCCTCTACATTCTACTTTAACCTAATCCTAAGCACTCTATTTATACTTTCCAAAACAACTTACAAAAGATTCTAGATCATTAAGTAATAAAAAGGCTGACCTCAAAATGGTTAGCACTCCTCCCTAGAAAATATCCTAACATTAAATTCACAATCCAAATTAAATACGAAACTTGGCTCCAACTAACAACCAAAACACTAGACAACTTGACAATAATTGACACTTGACAACAACTAATACTTGACAACAACTAATAGAATGAACAAAAAATATAGGATTACAAGGCAACCTAGGATTCTCTTGCATCAACCAACCTCCTAACAAGAATGTTCAAATTATTCCAACTTATGGAGGAGAATCTCTACCAAATACTAGAAAGGTTGGAGATGAATAGAAAGAAAAAGATAAAGAAAAGAAGAAGGAGAAAATAGTAGCCAAGGCTTCCTCTGAAAATAACCCTCTAGCTGGCCAAGTGTAGGAGGCATCTCATCAAGGTGATACTCTAGCCCTCTCTATTACTAAGGCAACTTCATTTCCCTTTTCCATCCAAAGCAAGGTGAAACCTCCAGTTGCAAGAAAGTTTTTTGATCCTACAACTCTACAATCAACACTTAATGTCCTTTCAATTGAATCTTGGTTGGAAGAGACTATTGATCAAAAGAAGAGAAGGTGTAAGGAAAGTGATGCATCTAAGAACCTTATTGTACAAGCCACTTTAGCTCAGCTAGTAACAAAGAAGGAAAAGAAGCAAAAGACTATAACAACATTGGCCACATAGTTTTCTATTGGTCACATGCTAGTGGAGATTGTAGAAGCTCATAAGAAGGGAAATTTTCATAAGCTAACTCCTAATGATTTTCATATTAGAATAGTTAACATAGGTATTCTAGTGCATGATTCTATGCTCAACATTTGGAAATAAAAAAAAAGTGAATATTGAGGATAGACTGGAAGAGTTAAGGTAAGAAAAAGAAGTACTCAAAACCTCAAATAGTGAGTTGATGGTGTAGGACTAGAAAAATGGGTTAAAAGCATAACACACTATAAGAAAATCACAAACTCAATCAACATGTATTAGCACCCACTAGTCTACCATGAAAGCCAAACTAATAGAGAAAGCAATAGAAACCCCCTTTTTCATTTGTAGCTCCCATTTTCTTCTTTCTTCTCCAAATGATTGTAGCTCCAATTCGCCTATAGTACACACAAAATTGAAGCAAAAGTCTATGATGTGGATAATGCCATGAGAATACTTGAAGTTGTGATTTGAATGTGAGAAATGGAATGAGAAATCTAAAATAAATTAGGACCTAAAGGCTTCCAAGACTTCAAGAAGACAAGGACCGAAAATGAGAGAAAGAGTGTCCATTTTATAATCAACACTCAGAGTGAGGGCATTGGATTTGTCACCCATAGATATGCAATGTGGCAAGAGATTCCTATGATGCATATGATAGAATATGCCAAAAGTAAGATTCTATGACACATGAGAGTCAAATTTGGAAGAGAATCTATGACTCGTCATAAGATTCCTCAACCCACTTAAAGCGAAGAATCTATGATGAATAAGCCAAATAGGGACATGCGTAAGAGGTAATAATATTTGATTATAAAAAATCTCAGCAAGTATCAAAGGAGGATCCACGAGGTGTCACATCCAAGTGTCACGATGATGCAATATTTTATGGAATATTTGAATTAAAAATCCTCTTATTCCACAAAATAAGAATTAGTAGAAAATGGATTTAATGATGAAAAATGGAACTTAGGAAATTAAGAATTTCCATGGTTTGTAGATAATGAATCAATTAATTAATAAAATTAATTAATTGAGAATGATAATTGGGAAGAATAATTAGAAAGAATAGGATTAAATTATGGGTTATTTAATCCTATAGAGAAAATTAGCAGATGATTGGCCAAATTGATTAAATGAATGCGACCCTATCCTTTGATGAAAATGTGACGATGATGGATATCAAATAAGATGATGAAAAGGTAGACCAAAACCATGGTCAAATTAATTGATAGATCGAAATTGATAACATGCCAAGGACGCATGACATGAATAAATTGATATGTAACATTTAACCGACATTGTAAATGCTACAGGATTGAAATTGATTGATAAGGTTCGATCATAATAACACTGACGAACATTGTCAATATTATTAAAATGGTTGATGATTCCATGATCTGACATTGAAAGCTTCAACAATGTCAAAGATTGAATGACATGAATGATATTTTGAACTAGCACCGAGAGCCATGACAGTACTGAGGTCAGATTGATAAGATTGATAAGTTGATAGGTTTCCAAGGCACTGAAAGCCACAACAATGCCTAGGAGCGGATAAATGATGATTGATTTGGGATGTTTGATACGTTCCAGGTTGATTAGGATTGATTTCGAGTGATTTCGGGTTGATTTGGGGTGATTCCAAGTTGATATGAAATTGATGTGAAAGGGGATACAAATTATGAAATATGGCCAGTCTGGCCAAAAGATCAAAGTTAGTAGAATGAGAAAATGGGACAAATTAGTATGAATAAGTGATGAAGTCATAGATGCAAACCATTTTTGAGCGTCTACATTTTGCCCCTCTTTGATACAATGTGATTTAGAGGGTTGTATGAAAGAATAAGTGATGAGAAAGCCACAACATGCCCTAGTAGGGATGATATATATGGGTGCCCCCTCTAGAAATTGACTAAGATAAGCATATGATAAGTCAATTTATCAACAACAAGAAGACAAAACCATAGCAACTGACAGAATGAAAATCAGAGCCAAAATGATGGAAAGATGTCAGAGCATGAGGGAAATCATAAAAAGTGGTTGTATTTGGTCAAATATGATGAGACAAATGTCATACTGAGGTTGAACCGGGCAGAAAGCCATATAAAGTTGATTGACAATGCAAGATGATGCAAGAATGCTTGAATGCAAGATGAAGATGATTTGGTGGATCAGAAGACATGATTATGGTGATAGAGCATGAGATGAAAAAGAAAGATGAGATGAGGAGATGTTATTATGATGGAAGGACTTTTTGCTTCTAGAAAGTGCACTATATGTCAAATGGAGCTTTATTTTGATATGGAAAATGGAATGCAACACATCATGGCATAAAGGGCCAGAGCGCAAATGCAAGCCTTTTGCGTAAAAAAGCACGATGTAAATAGAGAATGAACTTGTCCTTCCTGAGGCATATGTACATGCCCTAGACTCTCAAAGGTACATTATAATAGAAAAAAATGGAAAAAGATGACCATGAACCATCCCAGCCAGTCTCATAGATTAGTTTTATATCATCGAGTGGCATAGGAACATGATCATAGAAAAAAGAAGCAAAAAATAAATCACTCACTAAATAGCGTGAGCCAACAGCTATCCTTGTCCATTATTACTTTCTTTTTAATGTTTTAGGTGCGTAGATAGTGTTTGACATGTTGATAATGTGATAGTTCTGGTTGTGGATTCAGTTGATAAGTTCATAGTGATCAGTTGGATTCATTGTTGGTTCATGTTGTACAAATATTGTGATTGGCATTGAAGCGTAGCGCTTTGATTTTTAATTTGCAAAGTGCAAGTGTTTATGCAAAAGGGGTGGTTATCCATAGTGAAAATGTGCAAAGTTTATTGCAAATTTTTGACGAGTTTTGTGATTTTTAGGGTTTTGTGGAGATATTTGATTTTTTTTTGTGTAACTGATTTCTTCAGGACATTTTATGATTTTTAGAGTTTTTTTAGGACATTATGTGATTTTTAGTGATTTTCTTAGGACATTTTATGATTTTTAGGGATTTTTTCAGGACATTTATGATTTTTAGGGATTTTTTCAGGATCATATAAGCATATACAAGTGTTAGCTCCAATCCGTTATGTGATAGATCTAATGGATAAAAAGCACTTAGAGGTATGCCCCTAGTTCAAATTCAAGCTTACACACCATGTAGGTAATATGCCCCCAGACAAGACACAAATTTTGTACAGAGGCCAATGATAGAGTGTGTGTGTAGACAGGTGATACTTAAGCAAGGTAACAAAGGACATTAACTAGTTTGTGAGCCATGATAAGGAACCAAGGATGTCTTGCAATATGAAGGGTATGATCAAGGAATGATAGAGGGGGAAAAGGCCAGATGGAATCTTGATAGATGGAGGAGCAATAACTGATTACACATGGTGCCTGTTTGCCAGGTTTTCACCATGGTACTTGCCCAAAGTGCCTGTTTGCCAGGTTTTCACTTTTGGACAAAATTTTTCTCTTGACTTAAATTTTCATGCCAAGATGCCTATTTGCCAAGTTTTCATTAAGGCATCCATATTTTCATGACTTTTTTCACTTTTTTTCTTTGCTTTTTTCACGACTTTTTCCTATTTTTTTGATATTTTTTAAGGACTTTTAGATGAAATCAAGAATGTCACTGACGAATGATGAGAAGATATCTGTTGTTGGTGCTGCTAGCTGGTGAGCTTTGGATCCATGACTGACCATAACTACATAGGAGTCATTTTGAGTCTATAGCTAAAATCAAACCACTAGAAAGGCCTTGAGATATACCATCGTGTACCATATGTAAGACAATGTCTGTCTCTTGCGAATCAAGGCATCTAAGGATAAGTGGGTCAATAGAAATGTCATGTAGGATGTCACTAATGATGACATATGCAAAGGCTTGTTGGATAAAGGACTGATTTTGGTTAGGTAGGTGTATTGGGGGATAAACAAAGCGATATAAGGGAGGGTTGGGAGGGTTGAGACCAATGAACTTCCACATGAATGTTGATTGAGAGAGCTCCAAAAGACTTTGTGGCATGTTGAACACTGGAACACTGATATTCATGGCATCATATTTTTCATTTTGTATCCTTGGGAGCTTCTTAGCTTTTGATTTTTTATGGTCTAATAGTGCCTTTCAATTTTCACCAAGAGACCTATGCTTGTTATTTCTTTCTCTTTTTTCTTTGTAACTAGAAGGTGGATTTGGCTCCCCAAAGTATGCCAATGTGTTCTCTTTAGGAGAAACTGCTTCTTTATGATATTTAGTCATAATGCCTTCAAAGTCTATTATGAGAGTGTCATCATCGTCGAATTGATCAAAAATTGGTGGTCCACGTTGGTCCCAATCCAAAGGTTCAGGATAACTTGAGGGGACGTCATCATCATTATGGAATGGGCTTTGGTTGAAGGTAGATATATGGGTATTTGATTCAACTAGGTCTTTGGGGTTATGCATAGAAGCTAGAGGATTGTTGGTTTTAGGTGGCATATCGTCAGATGCCTTTTCATCGTTCAAAACATCCATAGTCTGACGCATAGGTACCGTGGTACTAGGAGGACCTATTCGTAATGGTTTAAATCCAAGCCCCAAACTAGGAGGTTGTCCTTTTGTAGTGATGGGTTCAATGATTCCTTGTTTCTAAGATCCAAGACCACTATAGCCATCATAGCCTTGTTTTTGCATGATAGTAAACCCAAGTCCATACTTGCTGGGAGACATCAAAGTGGGTTCTCATTCTGCTTTTGCTTTCTCAATACATACAGATGTATTCTCATTGATAGAAGTATCATTCTTTGTACTGATGGGAGAAAGTGGTGACTCCCTAATGTGAGAGACTTGAGACATAAAGTACTCTCCAGACCCATTGTCTTCAGTCTTCATCTTTTCCTTGGCTTTACTGAGTAGTATATTGGCATCCACATACTTAGAGGGATCTATGGGTTGTGCTTCATTGTTTGTTGGGATTTGGAATAGTAGAATCTCTTAGATTAGCACAAAAATGGAAAGGATCTGGGTCGCCAGGGATGGTAACCTCTATGTTGTGATAGGAAAAATTCAGACATTGATGATATGTAGAAGGGACTGCTTTCATAGCATGAAGCCAAGGGCATCCTAGTATCATGTTGCAATTCATTTCAATGTGTAGGACATGGAACAATGTATCTTCAGTAGCTGGACCAACACTGACAGGTAATGCGATGATGCCCCTAGAGAAGCGTTCACCATCATCATAAGCTTTTATTGTGATTCTTCGAGAGGGATCCACATCATCTTTATAATAACCCAAATTGTTGACAACTTTAAGAATACAGATGTTCAGGCCTGCTCCTCCATCTATTAAGACACGTCTTACTTTGGCATTATGGATGAAGAGTTCGAGATAAAGGGGATCATTATGGTTAGGTTTGTCCTTAGGAATATCTCGAGGGGAAAAGGTGATATGCTGTGATGCAGTTAGGTTCCCAACCATGGCTTGGAATTGGGCAACATCAATGTTATCTGGGACTATTGACTCTTTAAGGGCTTGCTCCAAGATCTTTTGGTGTTGGGGGGATGCACATAGTAGGTCCAATATGGATATTTGTGCAGGGGTTTTTTCGAGTTGTTCAACAAGGCTATAATTAGATGAAGTAGGAGTAGTAGGTCTACTTGGGGGTATAGGTCTAGTAGAAGCAGTAGGTCTAGATCGGGCTCCAGGTAGGGTGATCTTGCTATGACGTGTAGTGACAGCACAAGGAGGGTCTTCAGTCTTCAATGTGAATGTGGATATGTGGAGGTCAGACTCATTAAGGCAATTGATGGTGTAGTCATAGCCAATGCATGTGTAATTCACATTACCTTGTGAGTTTGAGTTTGAACTTGAGGGTTTCTCTTTGTCATGATTACCCAAAAGATCTTTGAAAATAGTATGATCAGAGTTGGATGCTAAAAGTGATGGATCAACTGTGATTACCCCATCATCAATAAGGTCTTGTATTGCATGTTTCAATTGGAAGCATGATGAAGTCTTGTGTCCTTTGGTGCGATGGTAATCACAATACTTTTTGTCATCCCACCAATCTGCTTTAGTTAATGGTTCATCTTTGATTGGGGGTAGCTGTAGGAAGTTATTACTCAATAATTGTTGTAATGCAATCTCAAGTGGTATTCCCAATGGTGTGAATTTCTTGTCTTTGGTTCTAGGATGTCTTTTGTCTTGTGTGGAAGTCTCAATTTTTTTTTGTTGAGGTGTTATGATTAGGAGTTTGTGATTTGTGGGGTTTGCACCTTTCAAAGTCAGTTGAGGTTGTGCTATGCTAATAGTGCGGGCATCCATAATGCCATCATTAGTCACATTCTTGTTTTTGGAGAAATTTTTTTCCTTGTCATTAGACAAGCTGGTGTTTGTGTTTTTTTTGTTTATCTTCAGGATTCCTTTACGGATAAGAGCATCTTCAATACTAGCCCCTTTTTTCATCAGTTTAGAAATGGTGCTTGGAATCTTGATTTTGAGTTCATACATTAACTCTGAGACTAAGTTTTTAGTGCATAAGTTTACTTGTTGTTCTTCAGGAATATCTAGTGAGCATTGACTAACTAGGCTTCTCCAACGTAGTAAGAATGTAATGAATGATTCTCCCATCTTTTGTTTAGTTGAGAACAAATCAAAAAGTGTCACCTCATTTGTAATGTTAAAGGCAAAGTGGGAGATAAGCTTATCTACTAGCTCTAGCCAAGATTTGATATTACCAGGAAGTTTGGAGTACCACTCAAGCACAAGCACACTTGAAGAATGAGGGAACAATCTCATAAGGTAAGTGGGTTCATCATTGAGTTTAGTACATGAAGCACAAAATTCTCGGATGTGATCAATAGGGTTACCTTTTCCTTGTTATTTTTCAAACCTTGGAGCTTCAACGTGTTTTGGGAATGAAGGCATATACAAACTTTTATCGAATGGGTTAGGACATAGGTCCCTTTCCATATATAGAGCCTATTTCTTTTGAACTCCCAATGCCTCGACTTGTTTGGAAATTTGTTTGAATTGTTGTAATAGTTCTTCATTGGGGTTTTGCATGATGGTCTTTCCTTCAAGTCTTTTGTGTCTATGAGTAGACCGTTTGCTATGGCGAGAACTATGTCTACTTGGTTCTAACATTTCTATGTCTGATGAGTCTGATGAAGTGTCACTGGGTGGTGGAGGTAAGTTGGCACCTCGAAGACAGAAAGGTCCCTATTGTTGGGGAACTTGTTGTGGTATTTGATGTGGCACTTGTTGTGGGATTGACTGCAATTGTTGTACCATGTGTTGTTGTTGTGCTGTGTGTTGTGGTTGTTGCTGGGATACTTCTGTTGGTTGTATGTGAAACCATGTGTGTCCTTGTTGTTCTAGAGGTATTTTTTGAGGTTGTTGTAGCACATGTTGTTGTTGTAACAAATGTTTTTGATATGCGATTTGTTGCTGTTAGGAATGTTGGATTGCGTGTTAGGAATGTTGAATGTTTGCCCCACTTGTGGTTGTTGTTGTTGTGTTTGATGTTGTTGTTGATATGTGGGATGTGTGTCAAGTGGATGTAGACTTGGTTGTGCCTTGGAAGTGTTGAGTCCTTGTACCATTGTAGGTTGTTGTTGTCATGGGGGTTGACTAAGTCCTTGATAATTAAATGTCATGTTTGTATTGTTGTTTTGGTACCTTTGTGTTTTAGATGTTCTTGCTTGTGACATCATATTGACTTGACTATGAGATGTGTCCTTGTTATGAATGGGCATAATGTCAATAAGACTTTTCCTTTGTGCATCTATAGGGATGGTTGCACTTGATGTTTCACATGTTGTATTTATGAGAGGCTCCATAGTGTTTGATGTTTTAGCACTTGGTAAAGTTAGGAGCAAAGGTGTACTTTGTTGATTTGCCTCCAAAGAAGGTATGTTTGGCATTCCTAGAGCACAAGTCCCTTTAGGTGCATCTTGTTGTTGCATCATGTGACTAAAATCAAGTCTTAATGTCCTTTTGGGGTGTTTAGGGATTGGTGGTATTTCATCAAACAAGGGGTTAACATTGATGTGCTCAAATGTACTTTGGAGGATTTCAATTGTTGGTTCTTGATGGGACCTTAGAGGTGCCATTACTGTGTTTGAAAACTCCAAAGGTTGTTTTCCCTTGTCGAAGTCCAAATTTATCATGGGTTGGATGTTTTCAATAGTTGTTTTTGTATATGAGCAATGTTAGTATGCTAATAGAAACCAAATTTAAATAAAGCTTCTACAAACTAAACAAAATTCATAAAATTCAAGATAGACTAAGATGAGCTCTCAATTGAGAATATGAGCCATTAATGGGCTCTCTCAATGAGAAGCTCTCTTGTTGAGTAGCTTTTTCTAAATAGATAGGATGTATGCTCAAGCTTTATGCTTCAAAAAGGGCTTCAAATGGAGTTGGAATTTGGGTGTGAATGTATGGTTTTGATGTAAAATGGCTTCTCAAAATGGCATTATGACTTTACTTCATGGATTGTGTTATTTTGCAAAGGGGAAGGATCCAATTTATAGGCAAGAGGCTTGAGGGATTGAGGGCTAAGATGCAAGGATGGAAAAAATATCATGGAGGGCTCAGATTGCATGAGAGGAGAGCACATGGATTGTGCTTCCTTACAACCAATAAAGGAGTGACACATGTCACATGGTGAGAGGATGGAGGAAAGGGGAAGGATGAGTCAACAAAGGAGGCTCAAGGGATAAAATCTTCATAAAGACCCTCATAATGACTTGTAAGAGCAATAAAAGGGCTTGGAAGAGTCATTTATGGCCTAGTGGGCTTCATAAAGTTTTATGGTTGAGATATTTTGAGGGTGATGAGAGCAATTTCGACTTGGACTTGATTAGGAGGGTTTTAAGCTTGCTTAGGCTTGTGCAAATGATTAGAGGATGGATTAGGATGGTTTAGGATTAGCTTAGGGATAGGCAAGTGGATGGCATTTAATGAGGGTGGGTGAAGGAGGAGATATTTGTTAACTTTGGCTTGGGTTAGTAATTCTTAACCCATGTTTAGGGAATGTGACAAGGTTAGGAGGGGATTAGGATTAGGTTTAAAGACATCTTCTAGAAGAGTCTAGACTTTGGATGAGGATAAAGACTTTCTAGAATAGTCTAGAATTTTCTAAGATGAGGATGAAGACTTTCTAGAAGAGTCTAGAATTTCTTAGGATGAGGATAAATTAGATTTTTAGGAAATAAATAAAGTTTTATTTATTTCAAGGGTTTGGGTTGAGGAGATATTTATTAAAACTTTTTTAATAAACATGAGGATTAATATTTAATCTTAATTAAATATTTTGAGTTGGGATTAGGGGTAGGAAATGATGGGATTAGCCTTTAATCAAAATTAAAGAAGGATTAGAAGATTTTGGAAGAGGTTAGTGGTCTTAAGGAAATTGGCCAAGTTTTGGGCAAAAAATAAATTTATTTATTTATTTTGGGTTTTTTGGTCAATTTATTAATTAAATAATTAATAAATAAGAAAATAATGTTTAAATAAGATTTAAACATTTTTGGGAGGGATTCCTTAATTAAATATTTTTAATTAAGATAAAGGGATTTAATGGCATAAAAATTAATTAATTAATTAAATAATTAATTAATTAATAAATGATGATGTCATCAGGACTTTTTTAGAAAATAAAAATACTTTATTTTCTAAAGGTTTTTAGGTGTCTACATTTTGCCCCTCTTTGATGTGATGCCGCAAGTGGCATGGCATCAAAGATAAGAAAATAAAATGCCCAAGGCTAGAGCAGAAGAGGAGAGAATGGACTGTGAGATGCCCCCTCAAGAAGGTAGCGGGGAGAGAAAGCGAGGCTCAATGGCTTCTTGAAAAGTACAAGAAGCTTGGATGAGCAAGGAAACTCAGATTGGCAAAGAGAAGGGGCTGAATTAGCTCAAAATCTCACTATGGGAGAATGATAAAGGAGAATCAGATGCAGAAGAGGAAGCAAGCTTAAGACTTTAGGGAAGGTGGAGGATGAAGGAGCAGAGCACTATAAAAAGGAATCCAGGATAGGGAGATGGATGAGGGGATTATAAAGCTGATGCAATAAGATTTCAAAGAGTCAGATTGGTGGAAGATGGGTTTCGGAGATCCCTAGGACTAGGATTGTGGATCTCGAAAGATGAGGCTTGGTGGATTGATTTGGATTGGTGGATCCCTAAAACTAGGATTGTGGATCCCTAAAGCTAAGAGTGATGAGTGATTCAAAGAGATAATGATGCATAAGCTGGGGTAGGAGAGACGGATGCTGGATATGGATGGGGGATAATGGAGATGAAGGAAAACTATTGAAGCTTTTTGAGCGGGGGGATACTTAAAAGAGAAGTACCACCATGTAGTTGAGCACTAGATTTGCTATAGGACTATTGGTTAATTGCCAAGGTTACCAAGAACATCAAGGCCTTTTCACCAACTGTCCAAAGGACTGACAAACTAACTCAAAACAAACATGCAAGGATTCCCCCAGCATCACACATGAATCCTAGAGGAAGCAGCATGGAAACGACACTGGAGAACCCACAAGCAGAAAAGAAAAAAAAATGAAAGACCTGATCAAGACCTTATGCTCTTATTGCCTCATTCACAGCATACCATGATATGGAAGATCATGGAAACCTTGAGGAGGGAACAAGGAGATTGCTTGGAAAAGATACTTCAAGACCCAAAAGGGAAGATCCCGAATCAAAAGAAAGTGAAAATCCAAAAGAGAGCCATTTGCCAACGAGATGGGTAGGACAAGGTACTAACGGACCAAGATCAGACATGAGGAAAGCTATATCTTGCAAGGACCTATCGGAGAGCACGGAAGCTGGTGGATTTGGATGAGTGATGCGTCTGGCAAGCTGAACTAAGAAAGATAACACTTTGGTGATAGGAAATCTAGCTAAAGGATGCATTGGAATAGCTAACCAAGATGTGTGATGGGTGCAAGATGCTGATCAAGGATGAACTGACACGAACCCTGGATAGATACAATGGTACTAAGCTAAAGAGGATGTACAAGCTGATGGACCAAGATATGTTACAAATGTACAAGTTTGTTCATGTTTTAGTTTTTGTGAGATGGAAATGTTTGTGAAGGATGGGATGTCTATAATAGTTGATAGGTGGATAGGTAGATGGTTTGCAAAAAGCTTAAGGAAAATGGGATTCTTTGTGTGCATGTGATAGGATACAAGCTAGGATACAAGATTATCTACAAGCTAGAGTATGGTACAAGATTTGGACAAGATTCAGATATACAAGGTATGGTACAAGATTTACAAGGTATAATACAAGCTTTGGTACAAGATTTTACAAGCTGTACATGAGGTATTTACAAGCTCCATTAGATTTTGGATATTTGGTTGGAACACCAAGGGAACAAGCAGATGTTTTATGGGATGGTGGGTGAATGGATGAGAGATAGGATAGTGATAGATAATGGATTAGTCTTTAGTACACAAGGTGCCTGAATTACCAGGTTTTCATCAAGGTACCTATCCAAGGCACTTGAATTGCCAAGTTTTCACCATTGGACGCTTATTTCTCTTTACTATTTTTTTTTGTATTTTTCAAAAGCTAGGTATACCAAGGATCTTCAAGCATAGAACTTCTTGAGATGAATGATGTTAGTAGGATCATTCAAGAGTTCTCCTTTCGGTGTAGATAGTTGATAGGCTTCGGAGCCAAAGGAAGCAGTGACAACATAAGGACCAAGCCATGTAGGTTCAAACTTGCCTTTCTTTTCTCGATCTGCTTGGACTTTCATGTTTTCTTTAAGGACCATTTCACTTGGCTGAAAGTGTCGTGGAAGCACCTTCTTGTTGAAATTCCTTTTGAGATGAGTTTGATAGACTGTGAGATGATCATAGCCTTGTTGTCACTTCTCATCTAAGAGATCTAGTTGGGTGAGTTGAGCTACTCTATATTCTTCATCTGATATTTGCCCTTGCAAAGATATGCACAAGGAGGGAAGTTCAACCTCTATAGGTAGTACCCCTTTGGCACCATAGACTAGGGAGTATGGAGTTGTGCCCGTGGATGTGCGAAAGGAAGTTTGATAGGCCCATAGGGCTGGATTTATTTGTAGGTGCCAATCATAGCCGGAATCATTGACAACTTTTTTTAGGATTTTGAGGAGGGTTTTGTTAGTTGCCTCTGCCCGGCCGTTACCTTGTGGCAAATATGGGCTAGAAAAGCGGTGATGGATGTGGAGGGAAGTGCATAATTCTTCCATGTTGATATTTTCAAAGTTACTTCCGTGGTCGATGAAGATGGTGGATGGGATGCCGAAGCGGCAAACAATGTGGTACAAGATGAACTTGGAGACCTGAACTCCTGTAGCTAAGACTAGGGGGACTGCTTCCACCCATTTAGTGAAATAGTCTGTAGCTATTATTATCCATTTATGTCCATCAGATGAGAGGGGTGTGATAGTTCCAACTAGATCAAGGCCCCAACAAGCGAAAGGCCAAGGTGGTCCAATAGGCTGTAGATCTTGTGCTAGAGCATGCACAAGATTTGCATGCTGCTGACATGGGAGACACTTTCTGACAAAGTCACAGGAATCTTCTTCAATGGTAGGCCAATAGTAGCCTGCTCTAAGGATTTTTTGCACTAGGAAAATACCACTCGTGTGGGCACCGTAAAGTCTAGAGTGTACTTCCTTTAACACCATCGTGGCCTCATTTTGGTCTAAACATCGAGAGAGAGTATCATGATAACCCCGATGATATAGGTTATTGGCTATGATAACATAGCGGGATGATTTTTGGATGAGGTTCTGGTGTTGGTTATGTGTGAGGTGAGGGGATATGATACCATCGTTAAGGTAAGCATGAATCTCATGGTACCAAGGGGATTGGGGACCAACCAAGATACAAACATGGTTTGAATCCTCATTCGCATAGGTGGGTGTGAGGAGCTACTCCACTAAAAACTCATACTGTGTAGCTGCTTGGGGAATTTCCAAGAGCGAGCCTATAGTAGCCATAGCATCTGCTGCTTTGTTCTGTATTCGAGGCACTTGTGTAAACTGAAGCTTTGTAAAATGTTGGGTTAGCTGATCAACTAGCTCTTTGTAGGGTAATAGCTTTTCATCTTTGGTTTGATATTCATTTAGGGCTTGCTTGATGATGAGCTGAGAATCCCCAAAGATTTGTAGATCAACAATGTTCCATTCTGCAGCTATCTTTAATCCTGCTATGAGGGCCTCATATTCAGCTATATTGTTGGTGCTAGGGAATTGTAGCTTGAAGGCTTTTGGAATGTAATATCCTTGAGGTGTAACCAACAATATTCCTGCCCCTAATCCATGAGATGTGTATGAGCCATAAAAATAAAGTTTCCATGGGGGTTGTTCTTCAATTAGATAGATATGCTCATCTGGAAATTCTGTGATCAACGGATAAGCATCTATTAGAGGTGCATCAGCTAGGTGATCTTCTATAGCTTGCCCTTTGATTTCCTTTCTATCCACATACTGGATGTCAAATTCACTAAGGAGCATAACCCATTTGGCCAAACGGCCTATAAGTGATGTTCTAGAGAGCATATACTTGAGAGGGTCAATCTTGGAGACTAGTTGGATGGTATGACTTAGCATGTAATGGTGAAGCTTTTGAGTTGAGAAAACAACTGCCAAAAAAGCTTTTTCCATAGGAGTGTAATTGAGTTCATAATGAACTAGGGTTCTACTGATGTAGTAGATGGCTCTTTCTCTATTGTAGTCATCAAGCTGTGCTAGAAGTGCCCCTAGAGCAGTAGGTGTTGCTAATATGTACAAAATTAGGGGACGACCAAGAATTGGTGGAACCAAGATAGGGGGATTGATGAGATACTGCTTGAGATGGTCGAAGCTACGCTAACATAAAGGATCCCACTTGAAGTTCTCATCCTTCTTCAGTAAATGTGAAAATGGTGTACACTTATCTGCAAGCTGGGAGATGAAGCATCGAACAGATTGGAGCTTTCCTTGAAGAGAGTGAAGCTATCGCAGTGTCTGGGGAGGAGGCATGTCTAAGATAGCCTTGACCTTCTTGGGGTCAATCTCTATACCTCGTTTAGAAACTATGAAGCCTAGAAGCTTGCCAGATGTGACCCAGAAGACACATTTCTTGGGATTCAGGATGAGATGATATTTGGCTAACCTATCAAAGACTTTCTCCAGGTCAGCAAGATGATCCATGAAGGTATGAGACTTGACCAAGATATCATCCACATAATCCTCCAAAATGCTATGGATGAGATCATGAAAAATGGCTGTCATAGCTCTTTGATAGGTAGCCCCAACATTCTTTAGGCCAAAAGGCATCATGTTGTAGCAAAAGGTTCCCCAAGGGGTAGTGAATGCTGTCTTATGTTGATCCTCTTCTGCAATCTTGATTTGATTATACCCAGAAAATCCATCCACGAGGGACAAAATTTCATGTCCAGCTGTAAGATCTACAATCATATCTATGTTGGGCAAGGGAAAATCATCTTTTGGACAAGCTTTGTTAAGATCTCTGAAATCAGTGCAGATTTGTATCTCACCAGAAGGCTTAGTGACGAGGATTATGTTGGAGGATCCACTCTGAATAGTCGATAGGTCGGATAACCTTAGCAGCTAACATTCTTTCTAATTCAGCTTTGACCAATAATGCCACCTTGGGGTGCATTTTTCTAAGCTTTTGTCTGACGGACTTGATCTTTGGATCAATTGCAAGATGATGAACTACAAGCTTTGGATCAAGCCCTGGCATGTCTTGATATGACCATGCAAATCGACCAATGTTTTCCCTTAAGATTTCAAAGAGGAGATTAGCTTGGTCTTGTGATAGGGATGCAACAATGTGAACAAGTCTGGGGATCTCTGAAGAACCAATGTTGACTTCTCGAGTATCCTCAATTAGAATAGAAGACACCTCTGGTCGATTATCTTGAGGAGGCAATGCTAAATCCTCATGTTCTTCTTGTGGCTCTAGATTTTCTTGCTGAGGGGTTCTCTTCGTTGCCCTAGCTAGTCTCAGATTCACCTTAGTTCCAGTTTTGGGTGTATCGAAACTAGGTTGGGGATTTTCTCCAAAATACCCCATGGGATCTAGCTTGTAGATATAGGCAAAATCTGGCTTTGTTTTCTTGTGAGGAGTTTCAACTCCCATGAATCTTAGAAGTGCCTCATTTGATGTGAACTCATCGATGTGTATGACACTTAGTTGGTCCCAATCTATGAGTTATGGATGGGCGAGTGGTAGGTCAATGAGGTGGATGGATAGTTCTTGGAGAACAGAGTCTCTGAGGGAGATTTGGTCTAGGATATCATCATAGGCTCTCTTTTCAACTTCCTCAGGAATGTCTTCGATTTTGACAAGGTTGCGGTGAATGTTCGAAAAAGCATGACCATTCTTATTGGTGCCCCCAGTTGTGGGTATGCCAAAGCCAAGACCTGACTTTGATTCCCACTTGTGTGCATCGATGGGGCACTGCATGCCTCTTTCTTCTGGTCCTAGACCACCACCTTGATAGTTCCATTTGTCAGTGATGAGCTTATGTTCTTGGGGATACTTTTGGCTGAAGTGATCAAGGCGTGCTTGATTTCTTTGAGGTGCATCCTTATGTAACCATTTGTTGATATCTGGAGTGAGCTCCTCATGAAGAGGGATTTTTAAGGATACAAAGGTTGTTGGGCCAAACTGTTTGTATCGAGGAGGTGGAATCTCCTTAGCTTTGTGATATGTCAATCATCCATGGGCATGTGGATCAAGTGGGAGTGCCCCGACAGCAAATGCATCCGACAAACTATACTCTCCACAACCTTTGTTATTGATCTTCACGATAGATAGGGTAGAGGCGAGGATGGTTTCTGGGTCATTATAAATGTGGGATGAGCTGGTGATGGATGTACCAATATCAATTCTAGGGCAATGGTTTGTATATGAAGCTTCAACTACATTGTAGTAAGAAAAGGGTTCTGGATCGGCATGGATGGTTACCTCAGTGCCTTGATGTGGAAATTTGACGCACTGATGGTAAGTGGATGGAACAACTTTCATGGCATGAATCCATGGGCGATCGAGGAGGATGTTAAATGGTAGGTTTAGATCAATAACATGGCAGAGTGTCTCTTGGATGACTGGCCCAACCTTGATTGGTAGCAAAATAGTTCCTTCTATGGTTCTTTCCAAGTTGTCATAAGCTTTGATGGTGATAAACTCACTGATGATATCTGCCTCAGTATACCCAGCTTGTTTTATGAATTTTAGGGTGCAAATATTCAAGGCTGATCCATTATCTATCATTACTCTTTTCACAGCAAATTTGGATACCATGATGGCTATGTGAAGTGGAAGGGTGTGATCTGGCTTGACCACGGGTATGTCGGTGGGCTTGAAAGATAGGGCACATGAGGAGGATAGGTGTCCAACAAGATTACGAAAATTAGTAGCATTGATATCTGAAGGGACACGAGATTGTATGAGAGCACTGTCAAGGATGTTCTTATACACAGGACTAGTGCGAAGGTGGTCTAAAATTGAGATTTGGGCTGGCATGTTCCCAAGGTGTTCCAAGATATTGTACTGGCTTTTTGATGGAGCTGATGGTGCTGGTGGAACGGGTGGGCCTGCGATGTTAAATTGTGCTCTTCGAGTGGTGACTGCACACTCATTGTTTGGTCCTTGGATATTGATAACATTAACAGAAGGCTCTTTCTTGGATATACAACCTATAAGGCTACCATAGTCTATATAGGATGAAGTGTGGTCATTGTTCTTCCCATGCTGTTGGTTTGGTTGACGGTTGTTGGTGTTGTTGTTGTTGGTTTGGATAGGTGCTTTTCCAAGATTTTGGTTGTGGTGTGGAGGAAAAGCATTTTGATAGATCTGTAAGCCTGCATTGGGAGAGGTTTGGGCACCAACAGTGATTTCCTTCCGATCAATGAGGTCCTGCACAGAGTCTTTCAGTTTCATGCATCTGAGGGTAGTGTGACCTTTTACCCTATGAAATTTGTAGTACTCATTATCTTTGTACCATGCAACTTTGGATTGTCTTGGGTCAATTTGCTGGGTAGGAGGAAATTTGATGAGGTTTTCCTTGACTAATTTCTCAAAAATGACATCTAATGGCTCACCAAGGGGTGTATAGTTTCTAGGTGTAGGTTGGAATCTAGGCTTTTGTCCTGCAGCTACATTGATGGCATTAGCTTGATTTCTAGACCCTTGAAAGTTGGGTCTTGGATTGTGGTTTTGATAGCTTTGGTGATTATGTTGTTGGTAATTGATAGCTTGTTGATTGTTTGGTTGATATGGTGGGTTGGACAGGTTTTGAGAAGGACCAACAATATTCACATGTCTGGTGTCAGTGACGCCATTTGTTGCAACGTGCTTGTTTTTGTTCCAATACTTAGACTTGTCATTGGAATGAGATTGATTTTGGTTGGCTTCCTTGTAAATCTTGACCACACCATCTTTAATGAGTCTGTGCTCAAGGATCATTCCTTTCTCTTTGATATCTTTGTAGGTTTGCAAAAAGTTCATGGTCATGTGGTGAGCCAAGCTAGGATGGGCATTAACAATAAAAATTTTCACCACATGGCGTTCTAGCAAGGTGCAGGATATGTGGGTGGTAAGGGTTTTCCATCTTTGTAGGTATTCAGCAAGGCTTTCTCCACCTTTTTGTTTGGTGTGGACAAGATCAACTATTGATAGCTCTGTTTCAACAAGATGGGCATATTGGGCTACAAATGCCTCAGATAATTCAGCAAAGTTTTTAATTGTGCCATAGGGGATTCTATAAAACCATTCAAGAGCTGGTTCAGCCAAGCTTTTGAGAAAAAGGCATTGTATGCCACGTCCTGGAAATGCATGTAAAATTCTTTGATATGTGTGATAGGGTCTCCTTTTCCTCTGAATTTGTCAAATTTGGGTACCTCAAAGTGTTTGGGAAATGGTTTCATGGTAATGGCTCTTTCAAATGGGTAAGGACACACATTCTCAAACTTGAATGTCTTTGGATCATTCCCTTCTTGGATGGCTTTCAAAGCTGTCTTCATTTGCTCCCATTCTGAATTGATAGGTGATGGCTGGGGTGCCCCTAATGTAGGAGTGCCTTGAGGTAGGTATGTGCTGGATGGGGCCACTGAATATGGATGGCTATGAGGGATTTGCTGATAGGGATTGTACATTGTTTGGGCAGCTACATGGTGGATGACAGGTTGCTGAGGGGGAGGTGGTGCATATTGCTGCATGTGCTGCAAGGCTTGTTGTTGATATGGGATTTGAGGTTGGGATTGAGGAACATAAGCTGGCTGTGGGATAAATGGATTGCTTTGTGGAGGTAAGGTATAAGATGGTTGTAAGGCTTGGGGAAAGGATCGGGGGGCTTGTGGGGTTTGACCAATATATGTAGGTTGTGCCCCCATTTGGGATGGTATCGGCAAATAATTGGTGGTTGGCTGGGGTGGTGGATTACCTCCTAGAAGTGGCATTGAAAAGTAGTTGGTAATTGGAGGTAATGGATTAGTTGGTGGTGGAGGTTGTGGGAATTGAAAGCTCAGGAATGGAACTGATGGGGTTTGATAGCTTTGTGGTTGGATTTGGAAGTTTGGTAGAGTGGTGGCAGGGGCTGGGGTCACATGGGAGCTTGGTAGAAAATTGGTAGTAGCTTGTGGGATTTGATAGCTTTGTGGAGTGAGGGTAGTAGCTTGTAGATTTGTGGCTAATGGTATTGAGCTCCCAAGACCTAATGGAAATGATGGGATTGTGCTTTGGGATATGGTGAACAAGCTGGGGGTAATGAAAGGTTGATTACTTGGCCCCATGGGTGGCATCCCTGTTGTATATTGCTAAGGTTTGCCAAAGATGCTAGCACTAGTTTGGGAGATGGGTGGATTTTGAAGGCTGGGTTGGGGAGCAACATCAACAATAGTGAAGGGGGTGAATGGTGAGGTGTTTTGGGTAAAGGGGGTTTGGAGCGGAGAGGTATGAACCAAGGATGGAGTGGTGGTGGCTAGGTTGGCTTGTGGCATGGAGATTTCAACTTGGGTGGATGATGGTATGTTTGGGTCTATTGGATCATATGGATTGGCTAGAGGCCCTTCTTTTGGCATATATTGAGGATAATTTGGATCATAAGAGCCTATGGGTGGTGGTAGCTACCCAAACAACAGGTGAGATGGATTTGATAATGGAGGGGGTCTTCCAAAGTCAAAGGTTCCTACATTGTCCCTTTGAAAATTAGCCATGATTGTCTCTTTGTTCTTGTCTATAATGGCATTTACCAATATTGCATTTCCTGGTTGGTTCATGAAAGCTTCAATGTCAGTACATGATGGCATAGCTTTCTCTGGGCTGAAGGATGGTTGAGTGATCAAGGGGGGTGAGGCTGTTCGATCCAAATGATAGGGCTCCATTGTTTCTTTCTTCTTGGCTAAGCGAGTGACAGGTGGCATGAAAAATGCTCCTAGGGATGAGATGCAATAATGCTAATGGATGCAAAAGGGGAAGGCTTCTCTATGCAAATGATTTCCTAGGTTAAGGCAAAGCTATATGACAAAACCTAAGGAGGATTGGGTTGGAGATTCTAACTTCAAAGATATGTTGCCAAAGCACAAAAGGTCTGCTTTCCTATGTGCAAGCTTGGTGGTGATTGTGTCAACTTAAGGATAGACTGATGATCCATTAGGAAGAGCACAAGATTGACCACTTGTGGATCCCAACCTTTAGCTCAAGGTGATGAGGGATAACAAGTGACAAAGCTGGATTACCCTAGACAAAGCTCTGTCAAAGGGATAACCTTGGTGAGATTGATGGATTTGGAAGATCTTAGGAGTGGCAAACTTTTGGAAAAAGTGACAACAATTTTGAAGGCTTGGATGTGAGGTTTTGATTGCTGGCTAGATGGTTTGATTCTAAATGAGATGGATGAGTTAATAATGCTTAAGGGGATAACCTAAGATGGCTGGCTTTTCTACAAAGATGACTCTAAAGTGAAGCTTATCCAAGAAGATGTGGAGAAGCAAGGGTGTCTAATCATAGAAATCATGCCTAGTTGGTAAGGCATACGCAGGATTAACTCCTGGATGTTGGCTAAATTTGATGTTGTGCTCTAACTAGGCCTCTTGAAGTGCTTCGTCGATAGCTTTGTCCTCTGCTTTGTGGAGTTTGGCAATTCGTGGGCTTGGTGTTATTTCTTTTCTCTTGGCTAAAAGTTCTTGGTATGCTAGAGATGGTTTGAGTTTAACTTTGTGGAACTTCTGTTTGGGTTTGGGTTGCTCTGACATCAATTCCTGAATCTGCTTGGCTTTGAGAGATCTTGGTTGTTTTGCTTCAACTTGTTCAACTTCTGAAATAGGCAGTGACTACGCTAAGTATGCCCTAAGCTAGGATTGACCAAGTTTGGCAAACATTCATTCAACAAATAAAAGATCAAGCAATAGATAGAAACAACTAGACAGAAGTTTTTGATTCTTAGAAAGTGATACTTGCGCCAAGGAGTGTGTATGTTTTACAAATGTTTCGATCAGTCACCTCAAACACATTAACATCCTAGATGGTTGTCTACAAGGCTAATAGTTGGTTTAGCTAAGGATTCCTCAATATACCCAAGGTACGTGAGGTCCAAATTCGTAGATGAGACCAAAAAGATGTCACACAGCCGAGAGGAGCGGTAACCCACTTCTCCTCTTTCACTTCTCAAGGGTATAAAGTTCCTTGAGGCTTAGCCCGAGTGACAAAATCTTGATCCCAAGAGAGGTGTCTTTTGATTTACCTCCCGATTCTTATACTCCGCCAGAATGCTGGAGTTGAGGTCATCCAAGGGGTGATGAAATCCCCAAGCATGCCTTCTAAAAAGAAACAAGGTTTTGGATCCTAATCTTATGCACCCAAGATGGCCTTGAAAGACGACAAGGGGAGAGAAGACTTGGATGACCTTGGGCTAAAAAACACGCTTATTCTTTTACCAACTGACTCTTATGTGTGCTAATCTAGACTTTGCAAGCACTCGTGTTTAAGAGACAATGTTCAATTCCAACTTGAAGTGCCAACAAAAGTAAATCGATCGAAGAATGCAAACAATAAGAAGAGTTAGGGTCAACAAAAGCAAACTTGCGCGCCCAGAGGCCCTCCACGTCAAGTACTGATTAATTTTCTTTAAAGCATTCAAGATTGAGTGTGAGTTTTTTTTAAGCCCAAAAAAAAAGTGTGTGAGATTCAATTTCAAGCGCGCGCCCAGAGGCTCTCCACATCAGTTGTTGTTCAATTTTAGTGCCCAAACTTGAAGTGTGATCAATTTAATCTAGAGTTTTGATCATTTAAGAATTTTGATAAAGTTAAAGCAAACATTCAAAAACCAAGTGAGTGAGTTAGATTGTGGAACATTTAACACCTTTTTCAAGTAGACCCATCCCCATAAATGGCGCTGAGATTGCAACCAATGGTTAATATTTGATGGGTGATTAGAAAAGAGGTGAGTCCAAGGAACTACCCAAATTGATTTTTGTAAATTTGTATTTTAAGTTAACAAAGTTTCTTAAATGTCAAAAAATCAAACTTTACCTAGATTGCATGTGGAAAAGAGATTTGTTTTATTCAATTTTTAGAAGCTCCAAATGAAGTGTTTGATATTGCAATGGTTAATTGATCCTTGGCATTCAAGATTGAATTTGTTGTTTTAATCATGCATTGAAGTAAAATTTGATTTTAATCCATGGCATTCAAGAGTGATTTTAGCAACATGCATTCAAAGACAAGTGGTTAAACATTCAAGCTTTTTCCTTTGAGCATTCAAGATTGAGATTTTGTGTGTTGTTTTAAGAACTTTGAAGTGCTTTGTTTTAACCTTAGATCATTCAAGATTGTTTTGGACTCAAAAGTGAAAATGACTCTTTGGACTTTGGTTTTCATTCAAGATTTTGTGTTATAGTTTGCATATTTTAAGCCCCAAAAATGATATTCCTAGATTGTTTTGATGCATGAAAAACCTAAGAAACATTCAAGATTTTGCAACAAGACATTTGTTTGGAACAAATAACAAAGCTTTTTAGGACAATTTTGGCAACCATTTAGGACTCTTAGTTTTCATGAAATTTTTAAAAGAACTTTAAAATATTTGCAAATGCGGTTCATTTTATCCTTGATTGATGCTTTGAGTTTGATTTAGATTTTAGTGTGCACTTAGTGTTGATTTTGAACCTTTTGAAATGGAAACTTGAAGTTCTTTTTAAATTCCCAAAAATGAAGTGTTCCTAACTTTGCATGAATGCATCTAAAACCTTGATGTTGCAAGGATGCAAATGATTAGATTGGTTTAGTTTCACTTGTTAAAAGATTTTTTCTTTTTTGCAAATTTTTAATTTTTCAATGGATTTAAGTATGATTTGGGGGTTCATTTTAAGCACTAAAAAGAAGTGTGTATGATTTTGCTTCCTTAAAAAAAAGATGGCCAAGATCTCCCACAAGAAGAAGAAGAAGAAGTAGATCGAATAAGAAGAATATAGAGAAGAAGAGGAAGAAGAATTCCAAGTTCTTTGTCTACCTATAAGCTTGAAAAATCTGCAAACACTATGAGATAGATTATGAGTTCCTTTGTCTTCTTCATGCTCATGTGGACCTACAAAACCAATTTATACAATCCTACTAATCACAAAAAAAAGTAAAATTAGCCAAAATCAGCAAATGACATACAAAACTTGACTAAAAAAGCTAATGAAGATGACCCATGCGGGGTCCCACCGGGCGTGCCAAAATGTATATGAGCAATGTTAGTATGCTAATAGAAACCAAATTTAAATAAAGCTTCTATAAACTAAATAAAATTCATAAACTTCAAGATAGACTAAGATGAGCTCTCAATTGAGAATATGAGCCATTAATGGGCTCTCTCAATGAGAAGCTCTCTTGTTGAGTAGCTTTGTCTAAATAGATAGGATGTATGCTCAAGCTTTATGCTTCAAAAAGGGCTTCAAATGGAGTTGGAATTTGGGTGTGAATGTATGGTTTTGATGTAAAATGGCTTCTCAAAATGGCATTATGACTTTACTTCATGGATTGTGTTATTTTGCAAAGGGGAAGGATCCAATTTATAGGCAAGAGGCTTGAGGGATTGAGGGCTAAGATGAAAGGATGGAAAAAAGATCATGGAGGGCTCAGATTGCATGAGAGGAGAGCACATGGATTGTGCTTCCTTACAACCAATAAAGGAGTGACACATGTCACATGGTGAGAGGATGGAGGAAAGGGGAAGGATGAGTCAACAAAGGAGGCTCAAGGGATAAAATCTTCATAAAGACCCTCATAATGACTTGTAAGAGCAATAAAAGGGCTTGGAAGAGTCATTTATGGCCTAGTGGGCTTCATAAAGTTTTATGGTTGAGATATTTTGAGGGTGATGAGAGCAATTTCGACTTGGACTTGATTAGGAGGGTTTTAAGCTTGCTTAGGCTTGTGCAAATGATTAGAGGATGGATTAGGATGGTTTAGGATTAGCTTAGGGATATGCAAGTGGATGGCATTTAATGAGGGTGGGTGAAGGAGGAGATATTTGTTAACTTTGGCTTGGGTTAGTAATTCTTAACCCATGTTTAGGGAATGTGACAAGGTTAGGAGGGGATTAGGATTAGGTTTAAAGACATCTTCTAGAAGATTCTAGACTTTGGATGAGGATAAAGACTTTCTAGAATAGTCTAGAATTTCCTAAGATGAGGATGAAGACTTTCTAGAAGAGTCTAGAACTTCTTAGGATGAGGATAAATTAGATTTTTAGGAAATAAATAAAGTTTTATTTATTTCAAGGGTTTGGGTTGAGGAGATATTTATTAAAACTTTTTTAATAAACATAAGGATTAATATTTAATCTTAATTAAATATTTTGAGTTGGGATTAGGGGTAGGAAATGATGGGATTAGCCTTTAATCAAAATTAAAGAAGGATTAGAAGATTTTGGAAGAGGTTAGTGGTCTTAAGGAAATTGGCCAAGTTTTGGGCAAAATTTTTTTTTAATAGTTATTTTAGGTTTTTTGGTCAATTTATTAATTAAATAATTAATAAATAAGAAAATAATGTTTAACTAAGATTTAAACATTTTTGGGAGGGATTCCTTAATTAAATATTTTTAATTAAGATAAAGGGATTTAATGGCATAAAAATTAAATAATTAATTAATTAAATAATTAATTAATAAATGATGATGTCATCACGACTTTTTCAGAAAATAAAAATACTTTATTTTCTAAAGGTTTTTAGGTGTCTACAGTTTTGGTTTGATTTTTGGACTTAGGACCTTCCAAGTTTGGGTTAAATTTGACAATTTCTTGGGCTGCCAAATGTTTGAAGTTCTTGCGAAAACTTTTGTCTTGACATGCCCTAGCCATTTCTTCATCAGTGATGCCATAATTAGTGTCAGAGTCATCACTTAGGTGTACAGTACCTTGTTGTATGTTTGATGTGTTAGGTTGGTTGAATTCAAAGGAATGTGATTGTTCATCTTCAGGTGAGGTTGGTACACTTCCTCCTCCTCGTGGCATTGGCATGAATATAGGTTCAAGATCAGGACTCCATTGAACCATCCCATGTGTGGGGGAAGTTTTTGGAGGAAATATCATGGTAGGTGTATTGTTCAAGATTTGTTGTGCCATAGCTTGATTATGAGGATCTTGCGGATACATATTCAAGGGGTCTGCTAGTAATGGTTGTGATGCCTCAATTTGGTCTTCGTTCAAGGTTTCTTGGATTTTCTTTCTTTGTCTTGGCTGAGGTTTTGGTTGTGATTGTACCTCAAAAAATAAAGGTTGATAGAGTTCCTTGGGTCTCTAAGCTGATTGTCTCCTAGTAAGTGCTGGCATGATACCTAAGAGCGCAAATGCAATGGAATTTTTGAGTGTTTTGGGTGATTTAGAGTGGTGGGTATGCAAGATATGAGTGTTTTTGGGATTTTTAATTGTTTAGGAATGTTATGAAATATGAGTAAATTCTAGATGAATTATGGTTTTGATGTGCAAAGTGCAAATGTCCTAGGGATATTATGCAAATGCAAAATGCAAGGTGATGTTTTGAAGTTTGACTAGAGGGGATGAAAATGACTCTAAGGTATGCAAAATGACAATTAGGGTTATGTTTTGGTCTTGTTAAGGATGCTAAAGGTTGATGTATGCAAGGTATATCATGCAAAGGATGATGTTCTAGGGTTCATAATGACGTTTGGGACATGCAAAATGAGGGTAAATGCTCAAGAAGGTAATTTTGGTTGATGGACAATTTGATAGGGTTTGGTAGTGAAAATGATGCTAAGGATTTTGATCAATGCAATATGAAGGGGATATACCACTACGGTAAGTCAAAATGATGTTTGGGGATGCTAGGGATATGATTATGTTATGACAAGGGTATATGGATAATTTTGAACTTAGGTAAAACCTTTTAGAAAATATTTTGTCTAAGAGTTTAACCTTGTAATAAAGGACTTTGGAACTTGACCAAAAATTGATAAAAGACGAAAAGATCAAATTGATAAAAGATGACAAGGTCAAATCTATCAAGACATAGATAGATTTTGACCAAATAAAATGATAAGAAAAGATAAAGAGACTAGTCAAGATCCATTATCCGTCAACACTAGGAGATACTCTAAGACTCATACTTTGTTTAGATTTTTGACTAAATTCAAAGGTTTTGGGGGTTCAAAATGACATTTAGAGGACTTGAAATGGTGGTGATTCTGAGAAGATATGTGATATGGACAATGCCTATGATGAAAAAGGGGATTTTGGGTGCAGGATACGATTTTGGGTCAAGTGCAGAATGGGTAGGTCTAGAGGTTCCTAGATGCAGTTTTGGGGTCCTAAAGTGCAGTTCGGAGGCCCAAAATGGTCATGCAGGTACCCAAGTGTGCCATAATAGTGACAAGTGTGCCCTAATAGTAAAAACTACATCATTGATGCACTTGGAGCTAGTTTGGGCGCAGCTGGTAGTTTCTGGGCATAGTTGATAAGCTAGGAAGAATGTTTGCTGATTTTGAGGGGTATGGTTACCAAACTGACATGCCAGGAATCCAGGTTGCTATGGTTGATGTTAGGATGGGTTGGGAGATGAAAAATGAAGTTTATGACAAATATAATGATGTCTTAAGTGAAGGTGATGATGATTAGGTGCTGTAGAATGCAGATCTGGGCAAGCTAATGCAAGGGGAGCTAACCAGGTACCTAAGGACACTATTGAAGCCCCAAAATGTTATCTGGAACCCAAAACTGGATCTTAGGATCACCAAGTGCACCTAGATAGTGCAAACTATGTCAATGTTGTAGTTGGGGCCCAGTTGGGTGCAGTTGGTAGTTTTTGGGCACAGTTGGTAAGCTAGGCTGAAACTGAGGCAATTCTGGAAGCTATGGTTTTAGGATGGATGTCACAGAGAGGTAAATGGTAGAGGAAAGTGTTAGAGCCAGTTTGGATGCTCAAAATGATGGTTAGGACACTTGAAATGATGGATAAGGTGGTCAAGATGATGAATAGGTATGCAAAGTGCTGATTCTGAGATGGGAATGCAAAAACTAAGGAAAGCAAAACTGAACCTAAATGGATGCAATATGAAAAGTAATAGATACTAAATGAGGACTAAAAGGTGAAATATGAAGTCTATATGATGTAAGAATGAAGCTTGGACTAGGGTGAATGCAAGTGAAATATATGCAAGTGTGAGATCTACATTTTGCCAAGCACATTTAAGAGCACAAGTCACCATGTTTTCCAAGGGCCGAGTGTGTTGAATCAATGTTTGCAAAGTTTGATAAAGGTTGAAATGTTTTGGCAATGTGTGAGGTTTTGACAAGTTCAAATGTTATCCAAGGTGTAAATTTAACAGTTTGGCTTTTATCTTGATTATGTTTTGCACACACGGAAGACACATTAAGACAAGAATAGATATTGTAAAAAGTTGATAAACACACCACAACCTAGGCTTTTAAGACTGTATCCACTGAATTCCTACTTGAACAAAAGTTTAGCCATGCTTATCCAGAGTGGAAAACCTAGGATCTTGGCACCACAGGGTCCCCCTTACAGCGCACTCACTTCTCAGGGCTACCAAGATTCACTTCCCAAGGGGCATGACTTCCCAAGGGATTGTTGCCTCTTCTAAGGACCGCGAGAATGTAGGATGTCTTCACGGGCATGGGTGACCCCTTGAGCTAGTGGATAGAAAGGATTTTGGCCACTAAAACATGGTTTTTAGTAAGGGCATTTTGTTTGGCAAGTTAATGATAAACTTCCGCAGAAGGTCTCCCAGCCCTGAGAATCGGGGTTTGACGCACCGCAAGGGTACTAGAGGAGAGCTATCATGCAACAATACCGCTGACACAACTTTCACTATAATCAAATTTTATATAGTGGCTGGAACATTGACCCGGCTTTGGCCCATTACTACTCTGAGGTTGTCCCCTGGCATAACCAATACCGATTATCATGGTCCAAGGCAGGCCTCCTATAGAAGTTACATGGATTTCTCTTACACCCAAGATCTACGAATGGTGAGGGGAGAGGATATGTCCAATGCAACTCCTAGGGATTTAACACTATAGACATGCCAGGCAGAAAAGAAAAAAGGTTCTTTTTAAGCACCAAATAAAATGTTATCTAATCTAGGAAATCCACACACATAGTTTTGAAAGACACACAAAGTCTTCGACAATGTCCTGTAAAGCACACACGTCAGTATTTTGTTATGATCATATCTTCATCCAACGATTGCCACATGCTGCAAATAGATCATCAATAACACAAAATCACCTAATCTATGTCCTAGAGAGTGATAGGAGCTTGAAATGCAGATTTTGATTGGTGCATGCACTTACTATGAACCTAGGTGTGCTTTGACAGTGTAAATTGCTCCCCAGAAGGCCAAAATGGCTCTAAACATCCCTAAGTGTGCCCAGATAGTGAAAAATACATCAATGATGTAGTTGGGGCCTAGTTGGGCATAGTTGGTAGTTTTAGGGTGCAGTTGGGAAGTCAGGTGCAGGGTGTGGGGAAATGGGTGCCTAGTCAAGACCCAAAAACTAAAATTTTCAAAGCTACACTCCCAAGTGCACCCAAATAGTGAAAACTATGTCAATGATGTAGTTGGGGCCTAGATGAGTGTAGTTGGCAAGTTGGAAACAAAAAAAAGAGGTTTTGGTGGTTTTTGGGCTCCTAAAACTGCTCCTAGGGGTCCCAAGTGCGCCCTGACAGAGCAAAGTGTGCCCTAGGACATCAAGCTAACAAAATGCATGAAAAAAAAGCATATGAGCATTTTACTAGACCTCCTAATTAATCTAGGTGTAAAAAGGAAGAGTAGATAGTCTTTATACCCTTCCAAGTGAGCTCCTCCCTTGCACCTGCAAGCACAAAACAAGAAAACACAACTTAGATATGCATGTTCATGTTGGGTTCACCAAATATAGGACCAGAAAAATAGGTTAAAAGCATAAAAAACTATGAGAAAATCACAAACTCAATCAACATGTATTAGCACCCACTAGTCTACCATGAAAGCCAAACTAATAGAGAAAGCAATAGAAACCCCCTTTTTCATTTGTAGCTCCCATGTTCTTCTTTCTTCTCCAAATGATTGTAGCTCCAATTCACCTATAGTACACACAAAATTGAAGCAAAAGTCTATGATGTGGATAATGCCATGAGAATACTTGAAGTTGTGATTTGAATGTGAGAAATGGAATGAGAAATCTAAAAGAAATTAGGACCTAAAGGCTTCCAAGACTTCAAGAAGACAAGGACCAAAAATGAGAGAAAGAGGGTCCATTTTATAATCAACACTCAGAGTGAGGGCATTGGATTTGTCACCCATAGATATGCAATGTGGCAAGAGATTCCTATGATGCATATGACAAAATATGCCAAAAGTAAGATTCTATGACACATGAGAGTCAAATTTGGAAGAGAATCTATGATGCATCATAAGATTCCTCAACCCACTTAAAGCCAAGAATCTATGATGAATAAGCCAAATAGGGACATGCGTAAGAGGTAATAATATTTGATTATGAAAAATCTCAGCCAAGTGTCAAAGGAGGATCCACGAGGTGTCACATCCAAGTGTCATGATGATGCAATATTTTATGGAATATTTGAATTAAAAATCCTCTTATTCCACAAAATAAGAATTAGTAGAAAATGGATTTAATGATGAAAAATGGAACTTAGGAAATTAAAAATTTCCATGGTTTGCAGATAATGAATCAATTAATTAATAAAATTAATTAATTGAGAATTATAATTGGGAAGAATAATTAGAAAGAATAGGATTAAATTATGGGTTATTTAATCCTATAGAGAAAATTAGTAGATGATTGGCCAAATTGATTAAATGAATGCGACCGTATCCTTTGATGAAAATGTGACGATGAAGGATATCAAATAAGATGATGAAAAGGTAGACCAAAACCATGGTCAAATTAATTGATAGATCAAAATTGATAACATGCCAAGGACACATGACATGAATAAATTGATACTGAACATTTAACTGACATTGTAAATGCTACAGGATTGAAATTGATTGATAAGGTTCGATCATAATAACATTGATGAACATTGTCAATATTATTAAAATGGTTGATGATGCCATGATCTAACATTGAAAGCCTCAACAACATCAAAGATTGAATGACATGAATGACATTTTGACCTAGTACTGAGAGCCATGACAGTACTAAGGTCAAATTGATAAGATTGATAAGTTGATAGGTTTTCAAGGCACTGAAAGCCACAACAATGCCTAGGAGTGGATAAATGATGATTGATTTGGGATGTTTGATACATTCTGGGTTGATTAGGACTGATTTTGAGTGATTTTTGGTTGATTTGGGGTGATTTTGAGTTGATATGAAATTGATGTGAAAGGGGATACAAATGACGAAATATGGTCAATCTAGCCAAAAGATCAAAGTTAGTAGAATGAGAAAATGGGACAAATTAGTATGAATAAGTGATGAAGTCGTAGATGCAAACCATTTTTTGAGTGTCTACAGATGGTCTACATCAAAGCTAGACTTGGGAGTACCTCTACAAGAACATTTGAACCAAGTGTAGATTAGAACAATAATTTTGTACTTAAGCTTACAACAGAAGAGTCAATTTGGTCAAATTTTTCATGCCTAGATTAATGAAATGAAGGCCCAAGGTCCCCCTCTCATTCAAAACCTTGGGAGTATGTTGTTAGCCACTAACAGATTGAGAGAAGTAGTGACATCCCACTAGACTTCAATGCATAAAGAATGAAAGGTCCTAATAGAGCAATCAACCTTGTTGTAAGAGGTGATTTACATGAAGACAAATGTTGCTTTAGCCCATGAGATACTCAAGTTAGGCCAAGAACCATTGCTTCATTGCAAGTAATCATTGGATTTTAAGATTGAGAACTCAATGAAGTCTAAGGATGAGCTTAAAGATGTCTATGATTTAGTGAAGAAAGTAATGGACAAGATATTTGAACATTTAAAGGTTTTGTACACTAAATCACATGTCACTAATAATGGCTAGTTGGTAGACATTGAACAAATGAAGACTAAGTTTCTAGAATTGGTTGAAGATGCTATTGACCCATCAAATTTACAAGTGGCCAAGATTCCAGAACTTTCAGCAGTGGATTTCATTCTAAGGCATGTAGTAGAGAAGCTCTAATTAAGGATCTCTAAAGTGGAAGAATTGATAGAAATACATGATTATTTAATGATTAGAGCTGACCATATTCTCATCCCTAGTGTTCATGAGCTAAAGAATGTAACTAACACAATGAAGGCATACAAAGATAAAGCTATAAATTCGAAGAAGGACTAATGCTTTGACAAAGTATTACATTCTTCCTACAAAGATATGACAAGTGTCACCTCTTCTCTCTCTCATTTTCTAATATTATAGCCATATTTGGCATTCTCCTTGTACGCTAAAACTTTGGAATAGATGACATATCCAGTCAATCATATTTTTAGAATGTTCAAAGATGCTCTAATTGAATAATCATGAAATGCAACTAGCCAATTCTAAAAGGGCCTATAAATGTAACTTTTTGAGATGAAATAAGATAAAAAAATTTGTGTATGGGAAAACCCCTATAGCTAGGACTAGTATGTGAGACTATACCTCCATATTTTGATTCTATCATTCATGTTAGTCTAGTTCTAGTTCTTGTATTGTGCTTGGAATGAAATGTGTTGTTAATGAATGCTGTGGGATTGAAAATAAGCTAGATTTTGTTTCTTTCTTTTTTGTGGTTATAAGCTTAATTTCCTTCATTTCCAATATTCTCTCATTTCTTTTGTTCTATGAAAATTAGTACATGTGCATTTTCATTGCTATATGAGAAGTTCTAAATTTGGTTAATGTATGTTATTGAGTAGGTAGTTGTTAAACCTCAATAACTTGGGCAATCTAGGCATTTCTTAGTTGATCATCCTTTCCCTTCTTATGCAATAATCATTGTTAGTTAGTCTTTCATTTTGGCATCTTGGATTCACTAAGTTGAATATATTGAATTTAGGAGATAGAAGAACTTAAAGTGACTACTGTACATTAATAGTTGTGGAGCTTTGTGAGTCATTATTTGAAATCCACCTAGGTTGTTTAAAGTGTTAGGTAATTTAGTCATACCCCTTGTGATCTCTAGTTAAGGGCACACCCCTAAGTCTTTGTATTATACTAAAAAAAATATTTATATCAAATCTTTGCATATAAGGGAGTTATACATTTCAAATTCAAGGATCCTTGATAGAACACCTACATTGATACATTTTGTTCCTAACTACTTTTTCTTTCACCATATTTGACACATGAATGGTTAGGGCATAAACCAAACTAAGGAAGATAAACTGTTAACCAACATAGTCATATGTGTCTCCTTAGGATTTGCTAAAAGTATTTCTACTATTGCAACTACATGTATAATAACTTTACAATCATAGATCTGTATAATTTCTCATCCACTTCTATCAAGTTATCTTCCTTAGATAATTTACATCTAGTGACCATTGATGTACTTACTATTCTTGCCTCATCCATACCAAATGTTTCTAGTGTCTCATTGATATTTAGTAATGTATGTCCCACCTTTATCTTGATAAAATTTTAAACCAATAAATAATTTAATCTCACAAAACATAGAAATTTATGTTAGATAATTGGGGTGGGAGGGGGGGGGGGGGTGGTTTCAAAGAGTTATGTATAATTATCTCGTAGTCCCTTCAAACATTTAATCACCATCTAAGAAACATAAATATTAACAATAATAAATTCAATATAGACAATCACTCAGTAGACACATCCAACATATATCTTAACTCATACATCAACTTATTCTCAAATTGTTATCAATCCATTCCTTGCATTACCGACTGCCAAAAAATTTCCAGTAATTACCTAGTGATAATTTAGTTATTACCAAGTTGTATTCAACTATAAAATATGTAAATCAACTTCCAACACAAATAACATTCCCACAATTTTGAGACCAAAATTTAATGTGGAAACCCTATTAAGGGTAAAACCACCTAGGACTAACAACTAAAAATTTTCACTATTCTAAAGTGATCT
Source organism: Cupressus sempervirens (assembly GCA_028749045.1). Taxonomy (NCBI): domain Eukaryota; kingdom Viridiplantae; phylum Streptophyta; class Pinopsida; order Cupressales; family Cupressaceae; genus Cupressus; species Cupressus sempervirens. The sequence goes on along the minus strand of CM053792.1, from coordinate 818,803,324 downwards.
TTGTTAGTAGACTACCTTGTTATAATTTTCATACAATTTGTTAAAGTGACCTTGCTAGATGATTTTACCAAAAGATAATCTAGACCTTATTACTCTATGTTTAGGACCAAAAAGAGTGGCATGCTTTAAAGGACTTAAAAACATCACTAATTGATGTTACCATATAGGATTGCATAGACTTGTTAGGTCCAGTCGGTGCTTCCAAGATTTTATGCTACAATGGTTATATTGTAAACATTATAAAGTGATCTATAAGAGTAGAAACTACATTTTCTTAATTAGATATCAGTTCTTGTTCTTTGTAGGTCTTTGACTCACTCAGTTGATTTTGCCTTCCATAAAATCTTCTCTTCTCTTCTCTCTGCTTGGATCAAATCACTTCACTCAATTCTTTCTTCTTCTTTAGCAAATTTTCATTCTATTGAAACCATTAATTAGATCTTCAATCTTAGCATCAACTTGAATCAACTTAATAGATCAACAACTTAACAACCTAAACTTTCAATTTATCCTCCTTAAATAGATTTATCAGTGATTGTAGATCCTCCCATCTTTTGTAGCTTAATTAGAATAATTGATCTTAGGTTTATAACTGAATTCCTTATATGATGAATTCAAACACATAAAATATATAGCTTTACATAGAACTTTGTGTAAATCCTTATCCTTCTACATTTTCCTTCATCAAACCCTCCTTAATTTTTCTCCATCATTATTTATCTTGTAGAAAAAATTGACTATCACAATATACCTTCTTGAACTTTCCAAATTTCCATCAAAAGTTGACCTCAGATTCTAATTTCTCAAAAAATTTCATTTGGATGTCACTTTGTAAACAATACATTTTCTTAGAAAACATATAACTTAGTTAATACTGACTTTCACAAGAAACATAATGTTCTTTATTCCTTTTTACAATCGCTGAAGCAATATTGTAGTCACTCAATAAATACAATCTCCCTTCATTACCCTTGTGATTTGGTTAAGCTTATGATCTTCAACATATTACAACTAAAAAAAAGATTGTAAAACAATTAAACCAATATTACATAATCATTTCCCAACTCATTCAAGTACCCATTGAAACCTTACAAATCAACTCTAGCTTCATGATACTTTCTTCAAATCCTCTTCATCAATCAAATGATATGGTACTTTCCTACATTAGAATAATGTCTAGCCAACCAAGAATTTGGCATCAAGGATAATGTAACAAGTAATATGAATCTTTTAAATACACTCATAGGATAATAAATTATAATATCAGTTAGGGCTAACAATATCCTCCTTTGGCATTGATGGTAACACATAACTATCAAATGTATGCATTGTCAGCAACACAACTTTGTAATTTAGGTTCTTTAACTTGTTACTCGATCTGTATCATACACATCACAAAAAATCCAATTTTTTCAACATTACTCCCCATTTTATTATGATCTCTAGTTTAGGTTCAGTTTATTCTCTCCCTTTCTAGCATATTCTCCCCCTTTAGGTATGTTCTCCCCTTTGGTACTCTTCTCCCTCTTTTTTGGGAATATTCAAAATTTGGTATATTCTCCCTCTTTTTTATTCTTCTCCCACTTTGACAACAATGCCAAAGGTCACAAAAAATTTCCATATGAAACTTATAAAATCTTGTAGATGGCTTTATACCTTGTATGTACAGATTATATTAGATTAATCACAGTTAACTTCACAACTTCAAAGAATACTCCTAAAGTGTGAACACTTTTGCATCAACTCCATAAGATATTTCAATTTAATGATAAATTGATGCAACATACAACATTACTTAGTGAATTTTGGATAGGGACAAGACCCTTGGTTTACCTCCTAGATACTCAAAAGTACCCTTGAGCAATACCTTGGTAAATATATTAGTAATTTTCTACTTAGACTTGACATACACAAGCCTTACTTTCTTTTCTTGTACTTTTTCCCTCAAGTAATGGTACTTGATAGATATGTCCTTTTTCTTTACATGGTTTTCCAACATTTTTAATATATTTATAGCACTTGTGTTATCACAATTAAATAGTGATAGACTTAGTTACTTACTCTTGCATTCCTTCCAAAAATTGTTTGATCCATACAATATTTGAACAATTGATTATAGTATCAAAATATTAAGCTTTGACAATAGATTTTGGAATACAAATTTGTTTCTTTCTTATCCATGTGATCAATTTTCTCTAAAATGAGTGCTCCTCCACTTGTGCTTTTTGTGTCATCAACATTTCTAGCCCAATCCACATCTATGTATATTTTAAGATTAAATTCATCCTCTTGTTTATACCATAAGATATAATCTTAAGTTCCTTTGAGATATTTGAATATCCTTTTTACAATAGTCAAATGTGTTTCCCTTGGATTAGATGAAATCCTTGCAACTATTCCAACAACTAGGGCAATATCTAGTATACTATGTATAACATACTACAACTTTATAATAATAGTGTTGGAAAAATGGCTAGGTAGAAGTATAAGTTTTTTCATTTATGGAAACATATCTATTTTGGTATTTCACAATGAAATTAGATTTTGAAAAATTGTCTAAATGTTAGATAGTTTGTAGCAACACAAAGACATATACAATATGTATGTATGAATGACAAACTTAGAGTTAGCTCATGCGTAGTTGAGGATTGATAGTTTGTAATTTCATGATGATGTATATCATTACATAGGTCTATACAAATAGTATGACATAATTTATAGAAGGATTACCAATAAAGGTAATTAAAAGAGTAGAACAAAGCACGACAATAGATTGAATTGTATGAATTGTATGAATTAAGGAACTGTTTTAGAAACAAAATAATTACTTAACTATGATGGGATGAAATCCTAGATGTTAAAACCAAGTTATTTTATAATTAATCAAGCATGTGGAAGAATCAAGGCTAACTAAGTAGAGTTTTTATGATTTACAAGATATAAGTAAAGGTCATATTCTTGTGCAACTAGAAAGTGATGTGCAAGTGATGCAAATATGATGCAAACTATTGTGAAGAAATCTTGAGTAATATGTGAGCCTTCTTCGATGTGAAATATAATGTATGATCAAAGTAAGTGAAAGATACAACACAGATACAATATTGTATATATATCTATTCTTGTGAAGAAACTTAATTATATATTGCATGTCAAAGAAGTGGGCTCTTCTTGCATATATTGTATGTGAGCTATCAACTCCTATTAGAGTTGAAGGAACTCCCAATAGGGTTCAAGCTTTTAATAGGGCCTAGTTCTCTAACAAGGACTAGAGATACTATATGTATTTGATAGACTCCTAATAGGGTTAATATCCTTAACATGATTCTTTTGTTTAATGGATCATCTTGTGGGCATCATCCCCACTAGGGTTTTCCCTTGGCTAGGGTTTTTTTGAGCTATCATTTTTCATGATGCTTAATGGTAGGAATCCTTTTGAACTCCTCTCTTGAAAAGCTAATCCAAGGGTCAACTCCAAGGTTTCGAGTGATCTTGCAACCTACTAGAATCTTCTCAGTTGAAGATAAATGTGAATGTTCACAAGGAGGCCTTTGCTAGTTGTGATAACTTCAGATAAGATGTAATATCTATTTGCCACTTCAAAAGAGTAAAACACACAAAAAAAGAAACTATGATTTTTGTATTTTATGTTTTTGTGATGGATGCAATCTAACAATGCAACTATATGAATTCCTAGTTTAATCAAGGGGTTAGTAAAGAAAATAACGAAGAAAGGGTGACAAGAAGTTTAAACAAATAACATGAAAATAAAATCCTAATAGACATAAGCTACAGAAATAACATGTTTGCAAGTTAAGCTTTTGAAAATATGGGTAGGTAACCAATGAAAATAGGAGCAATGCTTCCTTAATTTCACTAATGCAATTGTCGATGGGATTTTCAACAACCATGAGATGTTTCACTTTTCATCAAATCACAAGGCCACAAAAAGTGCACTCATGTGAGAAAAAAGTTATGCAAGAAAAAAATGGATGATCTCTTCTCGAACTAGATATGTCAGTGGAATTTGTAGAACCATAGAAAACACCAAAATCAAAAGATTTGCACAACCAAAAATAACACAATAAACTTTTGGCTCAATTACATTCCATGAACATACATTCACAAAATATAACACACTTAGGAAAGAATCACTACACTCCAAATGTGAACACCAAAAGCATATATTATTGCAAAATAATGGTGGCCTTGATTCTATATTACAATCCAAAATTTATAAGAAATCTTCTCCTCAATTTGTGTTGAGAGTGAGAGATATCTTTATGCAATCATATGCTTTTAAACTAATAAAAAAAATCTGTTTATGTACAAACTGACTCTCTAACTGGTGCTTAGTAGGACTCCATTCATTTTTTATATCATTAATTAGATGCATAAGCCTTTACATGTCATAAAAAAAAAAGAAAACATGAGAGAAAAAGAAGAAGAGAGCCTTCAGTTGATGTAGAAGTGTCTGTAGGTGCTGAAAATATAAGCTCAACCTTCACTGGGTGTCTATTGGAGTTAAATTGTTGTTAGCATGCATTTTCAATGCATGGAAAGCTCTAATTTTGGAACTGGTAGTTAACTATTGGCGTACCTCTTGAAAAAAACACTTCATGTAGTAGCAAAGCTCTGACTTCTTGAAAAAAAATTTCCAAAAAACTTTTCAAAAAACATGCCACAACTGTGCACCTCAAAGATTGAAAAATGCAAAATTTCACCAAGTGTCAAAATTAAAATTCTAGCATCTAGGTTTTGTTCCCCTTTATCCCAGAGCTATGTCTAGATATTTATCCTTGAATTTCTCTATTATTTTGGTAACCCATACTACATCCAATAAGTCTAAGGTGTTATATTTATCCTTCACCTTTTGCTTGTGGTTATCCACCTCTATATAGGTTTTTGCAAAATCCTTGAGTTTTGTATCAAGCTCTTATAAAGCTTCCTTAGTCCTAAATACTTGCCAAATATCATCATCATTCAAAACTTCATCAAAAGTTTTTTGGAATATCTCAACCACCACCTCTATAGGTATTAATTTCTCTCATGCATCATCTTGAAATTTTTTGGCATGCATCACTATAGTGTTTCTCAGTTTCCAAAATTTGCTCTTTGGCTTTGTCCTTGAGCCTGCGGATCTTCGCATGTAATGATTCCATTAATTTATTACTATTTTCTATCTTCTCAATCAAATCATCTAATTTATCCAACTCCTCAACTATATATAGATCCATTATCATTCGATACTTCTAGCCTTTAATTTCTTGTAATGCCTATAAATCCTTTCCCCAAGTATGCACCACATCCATTAAGCCAAAATTATGATTCAAAATTGCTACTAACTTATCCACATTGTCCTTCATGACATGTAGTAGCTTAAGATTCCCTTGGATGATGAGTGCGTCTTTCTATTCAAAAATTTCTCACCATTTTTAGTAGGCACTCAAAAATGAGTTTAATTGCAGTGCTCCCCTATCTCTCCTTTGAATTGCTGCACTTACAATCTCCTCAAGGTTAGAAGGGTCAAGAGAGCCAACCACTTCACTCAAATATCCTTTTAGGATTTCATTCTATTACCAAAGTGTTATCAACTCTTTCCCATCATATTCCAAGCTTCTAAAAACCTCCTTCATCCTAGTAGTGACCATTAGCTTCACAGTTTCCAAGGTTGGCCTTCCAAGCAAAACTTCCTGTATTTGATAATCCCAAGGAGTTAGTTCTTCAACATTTGATTTTCGAGGAGGGATAGCTTGTAAGGAAACTTGGCAAGAAAGAATATAACCGTTTCCACATAACACATAATAGATCTGAAATAAACACGGAATTATAATCCACATGCAAGAGAATATACAGCATACCCACAAAATTGTGACACAAGATATACCCTGGGAAACCTTCATTGAGGGAAAAACCCATCCTCCAAAAGTATCCATCACCATGTTTTATTCAGCAAAAACAACATTGCAATACAACCATGGAAGCCTTCATGGCCATAGCCACAACCGAGCAAACTATGTGAACAAGCATGAATCCACACATCTCATGCCATGCTTCCAACCTTCACAAATGCTCCCTTGGCTAACCTATCAAGCCTTGTCCCGCTCAACTCTTTCCTTTCTCACTCTTTTTCACTCTACAACAACTACCCTTATGGCTGCTTATATAGTAGCAAGTCCCACAAAACCATCAATTGGTATTACATAAACCATGTGCTAAAATCATGTGCTACCTAACCCATTGACACCACATTTAATATTGGGCATTTAATCCTTTTCCCTAATATTAAATAATTACATGAAATATTATCACAATGTTACAATACAACTCATCAAGAATATTCTATGGGAATCTTTACATGTTGCACATCCATCTAGGTGGAACATTACTTGATAAAATAAAATAATAAAATATAACAATATTATGCAATGTGTGCAACACCCATTATCTCAACAATCTGCCACTTGTTGTATACATTGCATAGGGTCAATCCGTAGCCACATAAATGAAAAAGGGAACAATCCCTCCTAGCACATCCACCATCATGGATCAAAATACACCAAGTACTTCATCCTAGTACCTACAACAAAATAAAAGTATCTAGCATCTCAAACATGAATGATCTTACCTCCTATTATGCCACTGCCACTGGACATACATAGAAGCCATCCAAAGAGAAAGCCACCCAACCTATCACATTAGAAGATCAGAAAATCCTATACCAACTAAAATTCTAAGCACAAAAAAAAAAAATTGATTGAAAGGTAATCACATGTATCCATAGTTGTCAAAATATCCATAGCTGAAATAACATCCACAGTAAGTGCCAAACCCATCTAACTATCAATACCTCAAAGGTATAACAAGTGAATCTCATATCACTAACTTATCCAATCTATAACCTACAATCACAAGCCTCAAGAGCAATACCTGCCACATATATACCAAGAAGCTCCCATTGCAAAAGATAATGTCAAATCTATAACCAATCCACTCAACACATCTCAAAAAAGTGAATCCATGTAGTATCAAGGACATCCACAATACATAAACTAATATTCTGCAAGAACAAATCTCATAACAAGTCTCCAATAGTCTCCCAAATTCTCCACAACCAACAGAGGAAAGAGATAAAGGAATAACCATGTTATCTCTCACATGACATACATGAGCACAAACTACTGATCAAAATCTCTAACCAATCTCAAATTCAATGTAGAAAAAATTGAACATCCATGAAGATAAACAAGACTAGAGAAACTATGCAAATCATAACTTGTATCATGTCCTTCTACACACACCTCTAGATGTAAACTGTGCATGTATGATCTCCTCCATTAAACCCCAACAAGAAGCCTCAACAACACCCAAACCATACCATATAAATAATCATGGATGTAAGCCTCTCACAAAAAGATCAAACTCATAAAACCATTCCTAAATCAAGGAATAACCATTCCTAATCCAAGGAATATGCCCAATATAAAACCATCTCCCAAACTCAACCAGCATAACAACATATGCACATGGAGATAACCAATGCTAAACCATCTCTCAAATGAACCCTCCAGAACTAACTCATGTACCATAGCTCAAGATCCATATCCATGAAAGACAAGCATAAATATAATGCAACTAAGAGAAACAATGGGCTATACCTCTCAAGTAGATAACCGTTGAGTAGACCAAGAGTGGGGAATGAGAATGCTCATCAAGATACCCAAGTCTCCAACCAAGACTCATCTAAGAACAATATCCTCTCAAGTCCATATCAGGTGACTGCCCCTCGAATGACCTACTGAAACCATCAACCGTCCCAACAAATACTTCTCTAATCCAAGAGAAATCAACATCACCACCATCTCTAAGTATCCATGAGCACCTGTAACCAATCAATCTATGCCAACTCCAAATGCAACATAGCAATATCATGAAGTATCCAGCTTATGATCAATGTACTCAATACCAAGAAACTAAACCAAGATCAATGTCAAAGTTTCAACCATGGCCTTAGGAACATAAACATGACAATATGATCTAAACCATCTCAACCAAAGAGATAACATGCTCCACATGAACATACTATAACATGTCACAACTCTAAATGTGTATCAAGAGTATACCATGACATAATAATGAAACTATCCTCATATCAAGGATAACATGCCAAATAAAAGCATAAACCACACCTTTGCCAAGAATCTTGTGAGTCCTCAAGATGCAACCATCTCCACACACCATGAAGAAAACCATCTCCACATACCATGACGAACCATCTCCACACACCATGAAGATAAAAAGTGTACCATGCAAATGTCAAAGACACTTTTGCAACAACAAGATCTGAGACAAACCTCCAACATCTGCAAACACTCAATAAATATATCAATGCCAAGAAGTCCCACTCAACTGTGGTACCAAGTCTCCCATGGCATCATAAAATCCATCTCCTATATAAATATCCAAACCAAACTAGTGACCAATCTTGTACTGTCACCCCATCACTATCACAAGCTCCCACTAAACTGTCTATCCAAGCTATCCATGACATAATGATGAAAAAATCCATCCTCTAACCATGATAATCAACCAAGGCATCAAATCATCAAAGAACTCAAAGTGCACATCATGAGCTCCTCAAAAGAAACTAAATAACCATGATCCTCAAGCAAGAAGATATACCACCATAACTTAATCAGAAATCCAAGCTAATGAACATCAAGGATGTACTTGTATATCCAATCATGTCATGCCAAAATCTATGGCACCATGATCACATCCATGAACCAAGCATCTAGCTCTCAAAGTGTCCAACCTGTTAGCAGAAAATAGTCAACCACAATCCTCCACAATGACTGTACCTGGTAACAAAGTCTCATCCCTTCTACATGAAGAAAAATCAACAAATCATATGACTTAGGGCATAGAAAACCCAAATACAAGCCACCAATCTAAATATGCATCAATAATGAAAGATCAATGGGAAAAGACAACCCATAACCAAGCTATAAATGCAACCTGTAAGTATAGATCACTTACAACACTGCACAACTTGTAGATCCAACAAGTCATCATACATATCCAAACCAAACACTAATAACCATATCATCATGAGACCAATCTAAAATATGAACTGAGTATACATTGACATCAAAACTTAAATCTCCAATGCCATAAACTCACAATGTTACCATAGTCAAAATATACCCTAAACTGTTCAGATAAATATATCACCAAATAAACCATGCCAAACATATACCAAATCTAAACCAATGTGTAGAGCTCTCCGAGAGCTTTCCATTGACTACTCGAAGTCCAAAATCCAACTCCGTATGCCCAAGTTATGCCCTAATCCATGCTCAAAATAAATAACTTCTAACTTTAGGGCTCTTAAAATCTAAAAAAATATCAAAATCATAGAACCAAACCTATACCATGTTGTAGTGCTCTGAATTAGCTTTCCAATGCCTATAAAAAATTTGAAATCCGATATTCTGAGAGAAAGTTATGGCCATTTTACTAAGACAATCTTTTTACCATTTTCACTGCGATTTTTCATTTTTATTTTTTTCTTGTGATGAAAATTCTGACGGGATTAAATTTGATGACTAGCATGGGCTGAAACCAAAAAACTCTTTCATTTCCTCTAAACATGGCCAAACTAGGACATATTATATATCAAAATTTATGAAAATGTCAAATCGGATCCAATGGCGAGGTCTCTTTTTACCCAAGAGGTCATTTCTGCAAGCTCCTCCTAAAACCCCCATTTTAAATGAAACTTCCGAAAAAATCCTTTTGTCCAAAAAATTTCACATGCACAAATATTTTAACATTCCATCATAACAACAAACCCAAAACCCTCAAATTTGCAATAAAACATTCATATATATTGCCCTTTCTTTTATCCTCTCATGCATTCCAATGGATTCAATCTAGGGTTACAATAATAAAACCATAGCTCTGATACCACTTGTACGGAAACTTGGAAAGAAAGAATATAACCATTTCCACATAACCCATAATAGATCTGAAATAAACACAGAATTATAATCCACATGCAAGAGAATATATAGCATACCCAGAAAATTGTGACACAAGATATACCCTGGGAAACCCTCATTGACAGAAAAACCCAGCCTCCAAAAGCATCCATCACCATGTTTTATTCAGTAAAAACAACATTAAAATACAACCATGGAAGCCTTCATGGCCATATCCACAACTGAGCAAACTATGTGAACAAGCATGAATCTACACATCCCATGCCATGCTTCCAACCTTCACAAATGCTCTCTTGGCTAACCTATCAATCCTTGTCCCACTCAACTCTTGCCTTTCTCACTCTTTTTCACTCTACAACAACTACCTTTGTGGCTGCTTATATAGTAGCAAGTCCCACAAAACCATCAAGTGGTATTACATAAAGCATGTGCTACCTAACCCATTGACCCCACATTTAATATTGGGCATTTAATTCTTTTCCCCAATATTAAATAATTACATGAAATATTATCACAATGTTACAATACAACTCATAAAGAATATTCTATGGGAATCTTTACATGTTGCACATCCATATAGGTGGAACATTACATGATAAAATAAAATAATAAAATATACCAATATTATGCAATGTGTGCAACACCCATTATCTCAACATAGCTACATGAGAAAAAAGGTCCTGATTCTAATCACTCATAATGAAGGTTAATGCTCTTACATCCTTAGGAGGTGAATCAAGCTTCCTTAAAAATTCTATTAGTTCCATTCTATCCTCCTCTTTAGTAGTGAATTGTTTCTTCTTGTTCTTGTAGACTCAAAAATGGTTTGCATCTACAATTTCATCAAAATGAAGCTCCATTTGACATATAACGTACTTTTTGAGAGAAAAAGTCTTCTCTTCATTCTAAATGGTCCTCATCTCATCTCTTTAGTCTTCTTTCATTCATATCTTCATTTACCACCATGATCATGTATTCTAATACACCAAATCATCTTCATCTTGCATTCCTACATTCCTACATCATCCTACACTATCTGTCAACTTTCTAGGGCTTTCCACTTAGTTTAGCCTTAGTATGACCTTTTTTTGACCAATTTTTACCAAATGTGACTATGTTTAATTGATTTCACTCATGTTCTAGCCTTTTTCCACCATTTTGGATACTAGCACAAAGTTTTAGGTCATTTCGAGTCGAGTTAGGCTATTTTTGCTCCCAGAGCCTTCTAGGGTGCAATCTACACTTTTAGAGTGCACTTGGGCTTCCCAAGTGCACCATGGGTGTAGTTGGTACTGTCATAGTGCACTTAATCTTACCAAGTTCACACTGGGATCACTTGGGTGCATTTTGGGCACACTCGGGGCAGTAAGATGTCTAGAATTGCTCTCATAACCCCTATGTTGCACTCTAGAGGCCATAACTTTTGTGTTTCAACTCTAATTTACATACTATCAGTTGTGTTGGATTTATATCTTTGTTTTGAAAAAAATGAGAGATCATTTTCATTATTTGGTCACTTTCTTGAGTGGTAACCCTTGAAAATACTCTCAGGCCCCTATATCAACATCATTTTTCATACTAATTCATCCCATTTTCTCATTCCACTAACTCTGATCTTTTGACCAACCTGATTGTATCTCAATATTTTCTATCATAATTTGTATTCTCTTTCACATGAATTGCATATAATTTTGGACCCATTTCAACATCACCAAAAACCATTTCAAATCAACTCAAAACCATTTTAGATCAACTCGGAATCATATCATATCAAACTCAAAACCATACCAAATCAACTCAGAATCACCCCAAATCAACTCAAAATCACCCAAAATCAACCATTATCAACTCAAAACATGTCAAATTTCTCAAATCAATCATTATTTTTACAATCCTAGTTATTGTTGTGGCTTTTAGTGCCTTGGAAACATATCAATCTATCAAATCTTATCAATCTGGCCTTAGTACTGTCATGGCTCTCAATGCGAGGTCAAACTATCATTCACATCATTCAATCTTTGACATTGTAGAGTCTCTTAGTGTTAGATCATTGAATTATCAACCATTTAATAAAATTGACAATGTCTATTGATATTATTATGATCAACCCTATCAACCAATCTCGATCTTGTAGCATTTTACAATGTTAGTTAAATGTTACCTATCTTTAATTCATGTCATGTGTCCTTGGCATGATACCAATTTCAATCAATTGATCAATTTGACCATAGCTTTGGTCTATTTGTCATCATTCTAGTCAATCTCCATTATCATCACACTTCATCAAAGGATATTGTCACACTTATCAAATCAAATTGGCTCATCATCTACTAATTTTTGCTATAGGATTAAATAACCCATAATTTAATCCTATGTCATTTCACTAATTATTCTTCTTAACTAACCTTCTCAATTAATTGATATTTTATTAATTAATTGACTCATCATTCACAAACCATAGAAATTCTCAATTTCCTAAGTCAAATTTTCCACCATTAATTCCATTTCTCACTAATTTCTATTTGTGTGGAATAAGAGGTTTTTAATTCAAATATTCCACAAAATATTGACATCATCATGGGTGTGACACCTTGTGGATTCTCCTTTGACACTTGGCTAAGATATGTCATAATCCATATATTCTTATTCTCTTACACACATCCATAATTGGCTTCCATTGTCATAGATTCTTGGCTTTAAGTGGATTTGAGGTGTCATATGACGCACCATAGATCCTCTTCCATCTTTAGTCAAGTTTAAATTTCAAGTGTTATATAATCCTACACTTGGCATCTTGTGTCCTATGTGTCATGAATTCTCAAATGAATCTCTTTCCAAGTCACATATCCAAGGGTGACAAATCCAATGCTCTCACCTTATGTGTTGATTATAAAATGAGCATTCTTTCTCTCCTTTCTGTTCCCTAATTCCTAAGTCTTTTCATGTCCTTAGCTATTTAGTATTTTAACCCCATCTCTCACACTAAAATAACATCTTCTAGTATTCTCATAGCATTATTTCTATCTTAGGATTTTTCTTCAACATTGTATGCACTATAGGTAATTTTTGACCTACATCACATGGAGAAGAAAGAAGGAGATGGGAGTTAAAAATGAAAGAGGGAGTTTTAACATTGTGTTGTTTTACTTTGTTTATTTGGCTTTCATGGTAGACTATAGGTGTCAATATATGATTATTGATTTTGTGATTTTCTCATAGTATGTTAGACATTAGCCCATTTTTTAGGTCCTATAGTTTCTAATCACTTCTTTCCAAAGCCACCTTGGAACATGTTGTGTTGAGGACTTTCCTTTATAGGATGAAGGAGTTTGTTTAGCTATACCCTTGCCCTTATCACTCCTCTCTAGGGTATTTTCCCTTTGTGATGACTCTCTGTCCATAGTCCCTATACCTATGGAGCCCACAATTCTCACCTCTGTGTCCTGGGAAGTTTATTGAGGTAGTACACCTATTTTCCCCTCTTCTGGCACTTCATTAGTGGATACTTGTTGTGGCTCTTCTTTGGGTTCTACCTAGACCTGCTCAATTTTTGTATTAAGAGGTAGAGGGTAGGCTGATCCCTTGTCAATGCATAATGTGACTTTTAGCTAGGATTTAGGAACTATCTTAGGTCCTTGTGATTTTGGGGGCATCTAAGTCCAATCCTCTTATTGAGGTTGATTGGTCAGTGTGTCTCTAATCTTATAGTTCCTTGTGATTTTGGGGGCATCTAAGTCCAATCCTCTTATTGAGGTTGATTGGTCAGTGTGTCTCTAATCTTATCCCCAACCAACTTGGTACCCATGGGCATAAAGTCAAAATCTAACATCTTAAAAACATCAGTTCCCTCTACATACTATTCATCTATCCATTGTTGTATCGCATCCTTTGATGTAGTGGTTTGCAGAGGCTCATATGGGATATATGGTGGCATAACCATAGAGCTTCTTCTTCATCCTTGCTTTGTAGTCCTAGCTAGCTGAATCCTTTAACTCAAGGCTAGATTATCATCTTCATCCTTGTCATCCTCTTCTTCTTCATCTTCTAGGATGTGTTGGAAATATAGATGAAGTAATTGAGAGGGGAGGGGTGAATTAGTTACCACAAAAACAATTCCAAAAATCCCTTAGATGTCTATAAAGCTTACTTACTACTGATACTCAGTAAATAGTGCAGGAATAATGTAACTCAATATGTTAACTAGTTATTAATCATCTAGCATTCATAGTTATTAATATGCATGCAAAGGTTAAATAAATGAACACAAGAGACACTAGATTTAATGTGGAAACCCAATATGGAAAAAACCACCAAGTAACTAGTCACCAATTTTCACTCTTCTGAAGTGAGCTCTATTAGGAGCCAACCCTATTAAAGGTTACAATACACACTATTAGGTGTGACCTTGTTAGAGGATTTAATCACCCTGTTAGGAGTGGCCTGGTTAGAGGTCTTTAGAACAATTCAACTGAACTATCACCTTGTTAGAGGATTTACAAAATGGCTGTTAAACCAACTCTGTAAAGAGATTCTAGATTCACTATTACAATGATTTGAAAGAAAAAATGAAATGACCTAAATGATATGTAACTTATCTTTTGCTGATTACAAATCTCTGTTCTACTTTACTAGATCCTTACTAATCGAATACAACTTTGCAGCTCCTCTAGGATATCTAATCCTTCATCAAAATTTGCTCAATATTTTCTTATTCCATCTTCATTCATATATCTCCACTCTCTCTCTTTGTTCACAACTTGAACATCTATATATATACCTTTGAGATTATCAAGTTGGCTCAAATATAAGTTACAACAACTAAAAAAATCATTACATCAATTGGCTACACTTATTGCATGAATTTATTATGAAAACAATAAAATCTTTTGTTGGCCGAATCAGCTCGATAACCACTACTCAAAATGGTTTTCTAGTGTTAACCAAGTGAAGCTTGGTAAACACTGCAAACCTTGCAAATATCCTTTGGAGACCGAGTGAACTCGATTAACACTAACCTTCCTTTGCTAACCTTGTGAGCTCGGTAAAAACTAACTTTTTGCCACTTTATCTTTGATGACCGAGTGAGCTCGATAGACATTGAATTTTCTTCGTTAACCTTGGGAGTTTAGTTAACACTAACTTTCTGCTACAAGATTCTTTGATGCCCAAATGAGCTTGATAGAGATTAACTTTTCTTCATTAACTTTGGGAGCTCGGTTAACACTGGCTTTCTGTTACAAAATCTTTTGATGCCCGAATGAGCTCGGTAAGAACTGACTTTACTATGTAATGTTCAGGAATGTTTGATAGATACTGTAAATTGATTTGCTGATCATCTAAGCTTGATAGACTCTATCTGATGACTGATATTACATTTGTACAACATCAAAGACAATAGACAATTAACAATTGTATCCAACAATATCCCTCTTTGGCATTGATGGCAACACAACATGTCATGGCAGAATGAAATTTGAAAACAAGTCTAACAAGTCTTTTTTTTTTTTAAGAACAACTTTCTCTATTAGATAGCAAATTCTCCCTCTTTCAGTAATCTCCCTTTGTGAAGGAATTACATAGAAAACTCTCCCTTTCAAACAAATTTCAGAAAGATATGCCAACAAAACTCTCCCTCTTTGACAACACATGCCAAAGACAACACAACTCAAATGAATTTTAATGTACCTTTAGTACTGATTCATATGCAATATTTCCTGATTATGTTGCATCAAATGATAGATCTTCAACTTGGTATGTGTTAATGCATCACTAAAACTTCATTTTAGTGAACTTTAGATAAGGAAGTGATCCCTAACTTACCTCTTAGATACAAGAATGCATCCTTAGGTAATGGTTTTGTGAATATGTTAGCAATTTGTTCTTTCGTATGGACATATTCCAATCTGATCTCCTTACCTTGCACCTATTCTCTGATAAAATGATATTTTATTGCAATGTGCTTGGTTTTGGAATGCATCACTGAATTCTTAGATATGTTGATTACACTTGTATTATCACAAAACATAACAACTAGTTCTTTTATTTCCACCTTCATGCCTTCCAACAACTATTTAAACCAAACAATATTAGAACAGTTTACCACTGCAGCAACATACTCTGCCTCTGCTGTAGATTGGGATGTACAATTCTGCTTTTTACTTGTCCAAGAAACCAACCTCTTTCCAAGAAAGAATGCTCCTCCACTTGTACTTTTTCTGTCGTCAAGATTTCTTGCCCAATCAGCATCAGTAAACACTTTCAAATCTAGACTACCTCCAAATTTGTACCATAAACCATAATCTTCAGTTCCTTTCAAGTATCTCATTATTCTTTTGATTGCCATCATGTGATTTTCTCTTAGTTTTGCTAAAAATCTTGCTACAATACCAACTGCAAGGGCAATATCTAGCCTAGTATGAACCACATACTACAACTTTCCAATTATAGATCTATACAATGTTTGATCTACTTCTTTTGATTCATCTTCCTTGGTAAGTTTTAATCCAATACACATAGGAGTCCCAACTGGTTTACAATCTTCCATACCAAAATTTTTCAATATCTCCTTGATGTATTTTGATTGAGTGATGTCGATAACATTTTTATTCTATTGAATTTGAAGAGCAACAAAGAATTTGATTTCACCAAACATGGACATTTCAAATTCTTTTTTCATTTTCTCTAAAAATTCTTTGCAAAGATCATCATTCCTTGTGAAAATAGTATCATCTACAAATATTTTTGTCAAGACAATCTTATTATCTGGTCCTTCCTTTATATACAAGCTATTGTTATCATTAGTTCTTTGAAAACCAATCTGAATAAGATAGTTATGCAGTATTTCATACCATGCTCTAGGGGCTTGTTTTAGACCATACAATGCCTTGTGTAATTTGTAGACCATGTTCTTCTTATCTGGATCAACAAAACCTTTAGGTTGTTCAATGTAAACTTCTTCATCTAGGATACGAATGAGGAATGCTGACTTGACATCCATCTGATAAACTTTGAATCCTTTGTGAGTAGCATATGCAAGTAAGGTTCTGACTCCTTCCAATCTTGCAACAGGAGGAGAGGTTTCTCCATAGTCTATTTCTTCTTCTTGAGCATATCCTTTGCATACTACTCTAGCTTTGTTTCTTGATACCTTACCATCTTCAGTCAACTTGTTTCTAAATATCCACTTAGTTGCAATCACATTTTTATCTTTAGGCCTGGGTACAAGAGTCCATGTCTTGTTTTTCTCTATCCACTCTATTTCTTCATTCATGGCCTCAATCCAACTATCATTTCCCAATGCATATTTGATATTTCTAGGTTCAAAATCAACAAGTAAATAGGTACCTTTCAACTTACTTCTTGTCATGGTTCCTTCAGATTTGTCTCCAATGCTTTGATCTGCTGAATGATGTCTCCTGACATATTTTGCTAATATAGGTTCCTTTCCTTTTGAATGAATTTTATTATTATCCTCTTGCACTTCAACTTCAGGTTCTAGCTGTTCTAGCTCAGTAGATATTGGATTGGATCCTTTAGACTCAGTAGACACTTGCTTGGTAGCATTTGAATGTAACTCATGTTGTTGTAGCTTGGTTTGAACTTCCTGTAACTCAGTTACTAATGATCCAGGTGTAGAAAATTCCTGATGGACTGGTACTATATTAGGTTCAATAAAAAAAAACCTTCTATAATCTTCTGGTTCTTTTTTGCTTTCTTCTCCAGTCCTTTCTACAAACTCATCAACTTTCACATGTGCACTTTCTATGAACTTTCACAAGTTCAAATATCTATATGCTTTACTTTTGCAAGAGTATCCCAAAAAATTCCTTCATCACTTTTCACATCAAATTTTCCTTTTCTAGATTCTTTCAAAATGTAACATTTACTTCCAAATACTTTTAGATAACCTACATTAGGTTTATAGCCATACCATAGCTCATAGGGAGTTTTGAATAAGTCCTTTTTTAGCTGTACTTGGTTTAAGGTATGAAGTATAGTGCTGATAGCTTCCTTCTAGTATTTGATAGCAATGCTCTTTTCAATTATTAAGGTTCTTTCACAATCCATGATAGATATGTTCCTCCTTTTGGCTATTCCATTTTGCTCAGGAGTTCCAGGGGCTGATACCTGTCTTTTGATTCCTCTTTCAATGCAAAAGTTATTGAATTCATGTGAAATGAATTTTCCACCTCTGTCTGACCTCAAGCATTTCAATATTTTCCTTGTTTTCTTTTCTACTCTGGCCAAATACCATTTGAATTTCTCAAATGCTTCTGATTTGTTCCTTAGATACATGATAGTCATCATTCTTGAGTAATCATCAAAAAAAAGAATGAAGAACTTTTCTCCAGTATAGCTTTCAATTTCAATGGGTCCATATAAATTAGTATGCACAATTTCTAATATAACTTTAGACTGATAGTTTTTACTTTTAAAACTAGTCTTTCCCATTTTACCAATCTGACAATTCTTGCATAGACCGACCTCAAGTTTCTTTATGTTAGGAATGCCTCTTACTTTCTTGAATTTTCTTATCTTCACCAAATTATCAAAATTGACATGACACAACCTTTTATGCCATAACCAACTTTTTCCAATTTGAGCAATAAAACATGAACATTCACCTAGTTCAAGATAGAACAAGTTACCTTTAGTTTGAGTGCTTGATCCAATCAACTTTCCTTTGCCATCCAACAATCTTGATTTTCCATGCATGAATTCTACTTTGAATCCATTATTGAGCAACTGTGCCACACTCAACAAATTATTCTTTAGTCCTTCTACCCAATAGACATTATCACATATATGTTCTTTGGTTAGAGAGATTCTTCCTCTTCCTTTTATACAACAAGGTTCATTGTTACCAAATCTTACACTACCACCATCATAGTCTTCAAAGTATTCAAACTTAGTTTTATCACCAATCATGTGATGAGAACAACCACTATCTATGATCCATGTATCATTTTTTCTCATATGAGAAATGAGTGCCATTTCCTCATCATTATCAGACTCATCTTTTACAACAATGTAGACAATTTCATCTTCTTCTTCATCATTAGAATCATTAGAATCTTTAGCCATAAAACATGTTTTCTTACCTTTATCCTTGAATGATTTGAAGTCTTTCTTGCCATTGTACTTGTAACCTTTCTTCTCATCTTTGTTCTGCTTGTTTGGGCACCTAGCAACAATATGACCAATTTCTTCACATGGAACATAGTTGTCAAAGTTGTCTAGTTCAAATGTAGTTAATCTTCCAACTATGGCCTCTAGATTTATCTTATGATTTGCTTCACATCTTCTTTCTTGAATTGCAAAAACTCTGATTGCATAAATGGGAAGTAGAGTTCTGAGAACTTTACTTATAATTGTCTCCTCCTTGATATCTCCTCCATATGCTTTGATTGCACTGATAAATGCTTTGACTCTTTCAACATATTTTGCAATGTTTTCATCATCTCTCAGCCTCATTTGATCAAATTGTCCTCTCATACTTTCTGCTTTGGCTCTTCTTACATTATCATCTCCTCCATAGATTTCTTT
Organism: Cupressus sempervirens; assembly: GCA_028749045.1. NCBI lineage: Eukaryota > Viridiplantae > Streptophyta > Pinopsida > Cupressales > Cupressaceae > Cupressus > Cupressus sempervirens. The sequence goes on along the minus strand of CM053792.1, from coordinate 818,783,777 downwards.
TAGTTTTTCCCACATTTTAAAGGCAAATTTGCAGTCCTTGATGCCATCAAATTCTTCATAACTTAGAGTAGATGCTATATCTATCATCATAATGTTGTGGGTCTTCTTTTCAGAAATATCATTGATAGATAGTGTACCGGCTAGTTCTACATATTTTTCATCAAGGTATTTTAGTCCTATATCTCCAATAGAAGCTAGATGAAGTTTCATCAACCCTTGCCCTGCTGAAAAGTTGTCCCTGTTAAGTCTTGGAATTTCCCTCTTATAAGACATCCTGATCTTTAGATTAGATCCTTGAAATCTTATCCTGTAAGCACCAAAAGCTCTAATACCAATTGTTGGAAATATAGATGAAGTAACTGAGAGGGGAGGGGTGAATTAGTTACTACAAAAATAATTCCAAAAATCCCTTAGATGTCTATAAAGCTTACTTACTACTGATACTCGATAAATAGTATAGGAATAATGTAACTTGGTAGGTTAACTAGTTATTAATCTTCTAGCATTCATAGTTATTAATATGCATGCAAAGGTTAAATAAATGAACACAAGAGACACCAGATTTAACATGGAAACCCAATATGAGAAAAACCACCAAGTAACTAGTCACCAATTTTCACTCTTCTGAAGTGAGCCCTATTAGGAGCCAACCTTGTTAAAGGTTACAATACACACTGTTAGGTGTGACCTTGTTAGAGGATTTAATCACCTTGTTAGGAGTGGCCTGGTTAGAGGTCTTTAGAACAATTGAACTAAACTATCACCTTGTTAGAGGATTTACAAAATTGTTGTTAAACCAACTCTGTAAAGAGATTCTAGATTCACTATTACAATGATTAGAAAGAAACAATGAAATGACCTGAATGATATGCAACTTATGTTTTGTTGATTATAGATCTTTTTTTTGCTTTATTGGATCCTTACTGATTGAATACAACTTTGCATCTCCTCTAGGATATCTAATCCTTCACAAGAATTTGCTCAATATTCACTTATTCCATCTTCATTGATATATCTCCACTCTCTCTCTTTGTTCACAACTTGAACATCTATATATATACCTTTCAGATTATCAAGTTGGCTCAAATATAAGTTACAACAACTAAAAAAATCATTACATCAGTTGGCTACACTTATTACATGAATTTATTATCAAAATAATAAAATCCTTCGCTAGCTGACCCAGCTGACTGCTCAGAATGGTTTTCTAGTGTTAACCAAGTGAAGCTTGGTAAACACTGCAAACACTGCAACTATCCTTTGGAGACCAAGTGAACTCAGTTAACACTGACCTTCCTTTGTTGACCTTGTGAGCTTGGTAAAAACTAAATTTTTGCCAGATTATCTTTGATGACCGAGTGAGCTCGGTAGACATTGACTTTTCTTCGTTAACTTTGGGAGCTCGGTTAACACTAACTTTCTGTTACAAAATCCTTTGATGCTTGAGTGAGCTTGGTAGACATTGAATTTTCTTCATTAACCTTGGGAGCTTGGTTAACACTGGATTTCTGTTACAAAATCCTTTGATGCCCGAGTGAGCTCGGTAAGAACTGACTTTACTATGTAATGTTCAGGAACGTTTGGTAGACATAGTAAATTGCTTTGTTGATCATCTGAGCTCAGTAGACTCTATCTGATGACTGATATGACATTTGTGTAACATCAAAGACAATACACAATTAACAATTGTATCCAACAAGATGGTTTAGGGATGGATGGAAAAGGGATCACTTTCTTGATCACCTGTTGTCTCCTTTTCACTAGAGTCTTGATCTTTCTTCTCTTTAGCACTGAAGGAGATGCCTATTTTGTTTGTCGACATGGGGAAACCTCTTGTATCTAAGTTTCTTCCTTTTTTTGTCTTGATGCAACCCATTTTACTTAAGGATCATCTTGGGCTTGTGAGGCTTCAGTATTCTTTGGCCCTTGAATGTTTTCTTCTTTCTTTTTCCCTTGCCTTTACCCTTATGAGCCCTATAATAACCAACCAGCTTATCAAGTTGGTGCACTATCTAAGGCTTTACTAGTGATTGATTCATAAAGGTAGGGATGATGACCTTTTTCCCTCTACCTTTTGATGGATGTGCTTGTGCATGAAAGACTACTATTTTAGGAACTAGATCAAGTTTGAAAGGTTTCTTGATCCAATCCTACATCATTTTATTGATGTGCCTTGCCTGATGGTTGATATGAGAATTCTCTTCTCTATCAATCTCAACATTCATAATGGTCCTTTCACCAATCTTATCCCTATTGAACAAAGGATCAGTTAAGTCCTCTAAGTCTTGCTATTGTATCTTTAATAGAATCTTTATTTTTAAGGCCTTCTCTACCAGATACAAAGTCATCCTAGAATAATCCCTGATGTGAACATCGTAGTTATTTTTTGCATTCATCCAATGATCCTCAATGGCTTCCTCATGGTTAAATGCTTCACTTGCTAAGTACTACACTCTCTCAATATTGTCAAAATATGGCCACGAATAATTGTACTCATCCAAGGAATACTGATTGCATTTACATTCAAAAGACAAAATGTCTTGTCTTTGATCCACCTAAAAAGGTCTTGTAGTCATAGGCCATAACATGAAAATAAAATCCTAATGGACATAAGCTATGGAAAGAACACATCTGAAAATTAAGCCTTTGAAAAGATCGATAGGTAACCAATGAAAATAGAAGTAGCACTTCCTTAATTCCATTGATTTAATTGTTGATGGGATTTTTAGAAACTGGGAGATTTTTCACTTTTCATCAAATCACAAGGCCATGAAAAGTGCACTCATGCAAGACAAAAAATTACGCAGGAACAAAATGGATGATCTCTTCTTGAACTAGATACATTTACGAAATTTGTAGAACCATAGCAAGCACCAAAATTAAAATATTTGCACAACCAAAAATAATGCAATCAATTTTTGGCTCAATAACATTCCATGAACATACATTTACTAAACATAACATACTTAGGCAAGAATCACTACACTCCAAATGCGAGCACCAAAAGCATATATTATTGCAAAATAATGATGGCCATGATTATAGATTACAATATAAAATTTATAAGAAATCTTCTCCTCAATTTTTGTTGAAAGTGAGAGATATATTTATGCAATAATATGCTTTTAAACTAATAAAACAAATCTATTTGTGTACAAACTAACTCTCTAACTATTGCTTAGTAGGAATCCATCTATTTTTTATAACATTAATTGGATGCATGAGCCTTTACATGTCATAAAACAAAGAAAACATGAGAGAAAAAGAAGAAGAGAGCCTTTAGTTGATGTACAAGTGTCTAGAAATGCTGAAAATAGAAGCTCAACCTTCACTGGGCATCTATTGGAGTCAAATTGCTTTTAGCCTACATTTCCAATGCATAGAAAGTTCTAATTTTAGAACTAGCAGTTAACTGTCAGTGCACCTCTAGAAAAGTGCACCTCATGTAATAGTGCACCTCTAACTTCTTCAAAAAATCTTCCAAAACACTTTTCAAAAAGTTCACCAATGTACCTGGTGCAACTACACAACAATGCACCTCAGAGACAAAAAATGGAAAAATTTTACCAAGTGTCAAAATTGAAATTCTAGCATCTAGGTTTTTATCCCCTTTATCCTGAAGCTATGTCTAGATATTTACCCTTGAATTTATCTATTATCTTAGTGAATTGTACTGCATCCAATAAGTCTAAGGCATTATATTTATCCTTCATCTTTTTCTTGTAGTTATCCATCTTTATATGGGTTTCTGCAAAATCCTTGAGTTTTGGATCAAGCTCTAATAAGGCTTCCTCTATCCTAAATGCCTGCTAGATATCATCATCATTCAAAACTTCAACAAAAGTTTTCTAGAATATTTCAACCACCACCTCTATAGGTATTAATTTCTTCTATGCATCATCTTGAAAAATGTCCAGGCATGCATCACTATAGTTTTTCTTAGCTTCCAAAATTTTCTCTTGAGCTTTGTCCTTAAGCTTGTAGATCTCCACGTGTAATGATTCCATTAATTTATTACTATCCACTATCTTCTCAATCCAATCATCTAATTTATCCAACTTCTCAACTATATATACATCCATTAACATTTGATATCTTTGGCCTTTGATCAACTATAATGCCTATGAATACCTTCCCCAGGTATGTACCACATTTATTAAGACAAAATATTGATTCAAAATTATTGCTAGCTTATCTGCATTGTCCTTCATGACATGTAGTAGCTTAAGATTCCCTTGGATGATGAGTACACCTATCTCTACAAAACTTTCCTGCCATTGTTGGCAGGCATTCAAAAATGAGTCTAATTGCATTGCTCTCCTATCTCTCCTTTGAATCACTGCAATTAAAGTCTCCTCAAGGTTAGCAGGCTTCAGAGGGCCAACCACTTCAGTCAAATATACTTTTAGGATTTCATTTTGTCGCTAAAGTGTTATGAACTTTTCCCCATCTTGCTCCATGATTCTAAAAACCTCCTTCATCCTAGTAGTGACCATTAGTTTTATAGTTTCCAAGGTTGGCTTTCAAAGATAAACTTCCTAGATCTAATAATCCCTAGGAGTTAGTTCTTCAACATTTGATTTTGGAGGAGCAATAGCTACATGAGAAAAAAGGTCATGATTCTAATCACTCATAATGAAGGCTAATGCTCTTGCAACCTTAGGAGGTGAACTAGGCTTCTTTAATACTTCTATTAGTTCCATTCTATCCTCCTCCTTAGTAGTGAACCATTGTTTCTTGTTCCTGATCACTTCTTTTCGGAACCACCTTGGAACATGTTGTGCTGAGGAATTTCCTTTAGAGGACAAAGGAGTTTGTTCAGCTATACCCTTTCCCTTATTTCTCCTCTCTGGGGTCTTTTCCCTTTGTGACAGCTCTCCATCTATAGTCACTATATTTGTGGAGCCCATAGTTCCCACCTCTCTGTCCTAGGAATTTTGTTGAGGTTGTTCACTTATTTGTCCCTCTTTTGATACTTCATCTATGGATACTTGTTGTAGCTCTTCTTTAGGTTCTACCTAGAATTGCTCAATTTTTGTATTAAGAGGTAGAGGGGTGGCGAATCCCTTGTTAATGCACAATGTGACTTGTAGCTAGAATTCCATAACTATCTCAAGTCCTTGTGATTCTGGAGGCATTTGAGTCCAATCCTCCTATTGAGGTTTATTGGTCAGTGTCTCTCCAATCTTATCCCCAATCAACTCAGTACCCATAGGCATAAAATAAAAATTTGACATCTTTTAAAACATCTGTACCCTATACATATTGTTTATCTATCTATGATTGCATCTCATCCTTTGATGTAGTGGTTTGTAGAGGCTCATCTAGGATAGATGCTGGTGTAACCGTAGAGCTTTTCCTTTGTTCTTACTCTATAGCCTTGGCTAGTTGAGTCCTTTGACTCAAGGGTAGATTATATTCTTCATCCTCATAATCCTCTTCTTATTCCTCTTTTGGGATGGGTGTAGTGATGGATGGAAAAGGGATCACTTTCTTGATCTCCTTTTATCTCCTTTTCACAGGAGTCTTAATCTTTATTCTCTTTGGCACTAAAGGAGATGCCTATTCTATTTTCCAAGCTAGGGAAACCTCTTGTATTTTAGTTTCTTCCTCTATTTGGCTTGGTGCAACTAGTGGTATTTAAGGATCATCCTAGGCTTGTGTAGCTTCAATATTCTTTGGCCCTTGAATGTTTTCTTCTCCTTGTTGTGGAGGTGCCAAGATTTCTCCTTCTTTAGGCTCAACTCTTTGAGGGGAAATCCTCTTTCTTTTTCCATTTCCTTTACCCTTATGAGCCCTATAATAATCAACTTACCTATTAATTTGGTGCACTATCTCGAGCCTTATAGGTGATTGAGCCATAAAGGTAGGGATGATGACCTTTTTTCCTCTACCTTTTGCTGGATGGGATTGTGCATGAGAGACTACTATTCTAGGAGTTGGATAAAGTCTAAAAGGTTTCTTTATCCAATCCTACATCATTTTAATGACATGCCTTACGCAAGGATTAATATCATAATTCTCTTCTTTTTTGACCTTAGCATTCATAATGGGCCTTTCACTGATCTTATCCCTGTTGAACAAAAGATCAAGTAACTCCTCTGAGTCTTGCTGATGTATCTTTAATGGAATCTTTATTTTTAAGGTCTTCTCTACCAGATATGAAGTCATCCTACAATAATCCCTGATGCAGACATCATAGCAAATTGTCACATTCATTCAATGATCCTTAATGGCTTCCTCATGGTTTAATGCTTTTCTTGCTAAGTACTACACTCAGTCGATATTGTCAAAATATGGCCATGGAGAATTGTAATCATCCAAAGGATAATAATCCTATTCACATTTTAAAGATGGAATGTCTTGTCTTCGATCCACCTGAAAAGGTCTTATATTCATAGGCCATGTCCAACATATCTTATGTTGCTTTTGAACTCTGTCATATGCATACAAGAGTTGTTGGGAGATCTCTAGGAGGATAATTCTATCACTAGGATATCTAGGGAGCTTTTTGGGGTTGATAGTGGTACCTACTACCCTCAAATATGTGAATATATGGAACTGGATGTACTAGGCTATGAATAGTGAAATCTATGCCACCGCCTCTTCTGATATTCTATTTGCATAATCTCCTTCTATGAAATGGATTATAGATAATATGAAGGCATCATTAACAATTATGTATTCCTTGCTCTACTATAAGAGCCTCTTCTTTAGCAACTAAGGGTGCATAATGTATGGCCATGTGTTAGCATCCCACATGTTTCCCTTTGTATAAAGTCCTGCATAATCTATCACTCTCACTACCAACAAGTATACCAGGTATGAAGTCATGTAGAATTTCCTTTAATTCTTTTCTACCACCAACTGTTCACACAAATTTTGACTGATAGTAGAAGCCTAGTCTAGTGGCATCTTAGCTTTTCTTATTGTTTCAATAAAGTGCACCATGAGGATATTCAAATGCCCAGCTACCAGTAGACCCATAACCCTACTCAAAAGTATGATGGAGTATCCAATGTCTTCTTTCATGTATCATTTAGTAATATCCAATTTTTCTATTTTATTTCCCAAAGGACTCTTCTTAATGAGGTACAAAGATTGAATGATTTTAGAGGCCTCCTCAACATGTTACCAATACCATCTTTCTTCTTGTTCATAGGTAAGTCTGATGAACTGATCTCCCTGTGAGAGATGGAACACTTTCTTAATATTCTTTAGTTGGAGATCTAGAACAATCTCTCCCATTATGCTCTTTACAACCCTTTCCTTGGGGAAAAAGTGTTCTACAAGTGTCATAATGAGCTCTAAAGATTGTACTAACATTGGGTGCAGAGCTGCATTAACAAGTCTTGATCGAATGAGCATGGAAATAATTTGGGACCTCTCAATCAGTTTGTTGCAAATCTTCAAGAATTCCCCTCAGTATCTCTTATATTTGATTTTTCATCTTAAAACCTTGATTTCATTGGAATTCCTTGGATCTTAAAGATCACAAGTTTTGGTGCCATTTTCTCACCCAAGGATGATGAAGAGGATGCCATGATCTATGAAAAGATGCCCATTAGTTTGGTTTTGAAGAAAATATGATTAATCCATACCCTAAAATGACAGAATGAGAAACTCAAAAACTTCTTTGAAGAAAAAACACTAAATTAACTTTAAAAACAAAAGGGGGCGCACCTGGCACACCAAGAAAGTGTACTTGATGTGCAACATTTAATGTGAATGATTTCTTTATCAAGTTTAAGGTGTGCATCGATACACTTGATTAGGTGTGCTGATGCACACCTAAACCTATGTTTTTACTCGAGTTTAATTTTTAAAGTTTCTTGCTTTTGTTTTTAGATTATTAGGTGCACATTAACATACCTAGATAGGTGCACTAATGTACACCTAATTGTATTCATTTTGACTTTTTTCTTAAAGTTATTAGGACTAAAGCTGGGTGCACATCAACACACCCTATCCGGTGCACTGATGCGTACCAACCTTAACAATGATTTGTGTTGGTATTTTTTGTAGGGGCAGAGATGGAGATTTGGACCTAAGAAGTGCACAGAGCTGTGGCTAAGGAGAGATGAAGATTTAGACAACAAGAATAAAAAAGGACAAGGTGAGGAGGGAGGGAACCCCACCTTTAAATAGATTTTAAGAAAGCTCGATGTGGCTATGTAGGTGCACAACTGCACAACTGCACATAAATAATGTGTAAGAGCCCATCTCCAATTTTTGGAACACTAGCACACCTTGTGAGGTGTACCTGATGTGCCAAAATTCCCAATAATAACTTGTTCTCTTAAATTTCTTGAATTTTTGACCTCTAGGTTTCTTTGTTAGGACTTGGACATGAACTAGGGGATTAGGGAAGACTGAAAAATGGCTTAGATCTTGAACTAGCACCCCAAAGGAGAAAAAAATAAAGTATGGGCTCCCCTTTTTTGAAGGAAATGGGAGATGCATTATGGAACCAAAACAAGTTTCCCTAGTTAATAAATAATGGCATTATGAATTCTCTCTTTGTATGGTTATATTTACTATTCAACATTGTTGGTTTACTTTCTTATGCAAGTTCTAAAGTGATTAACAATATTTAGTTATGGTCAAATGTTTGTATAATACTGATTCACTCCCATTTCTCGATATTATCTATCTCTAACAAATGGTATTAGAGCCCAGTTACTCAAAAAAGGCTTAACAACTTGAGTAATATCCCTATGAATATGGAATAGTTAAAAATAAATCTTGGAGAATCTCTTGAACAAATTGATCTTACAAAAGAAACGAATAACCTAAAAGATAGGTATGAAGATGCAAAAGTCTACATTATCAAACTAAAAGACAAGATTGATGAATTGAAATCTAGCAATGAATCAAATGACTAGATTAGTGAGAGTGATGAAGTAAGAATCCTCAAGAAAAAAAATGTGATCTTGAAACATGAGTTAAAAATTGTTGAACTTAAGTTAAGTCTTAAGAAAGATGACAAAAAGAATGGACCAGATCTGAAAACTAAGAATGCAGACCTCAGATCCTAGTTGACCCAAGTGACATATAAATTAGACTCTATTAAGTTATAGCATTCTTAAAGTTAGAAAATAATAATAGTATTGTGAAAGGAGAGTTGACAAAAGCTAAAAAATAGTTAGAGAAGCTTTATTCTAGTGAGAAAATTGATGAGCAAATACTTTATCAGAGACCCTCTTATGATAAGATAGTTATTGGGTATATTATTGAGAAATTAGACAAGTAAACTAAAGTTAGAAAAGAATTAGACCCAATTTTTGAAGTCCCTAAGCCTAAAGAAACTAAACAAAGAAAAATTGAATCAAGCGTATCTAAAAAAAAATCTAAAGAAGTTGAGCTATTTGATATGTCTGAGAAACATGTTTGACCAAAGAAAATAGAGCAGGTTTGAATAATATAAGGAAGTTTGACATGAATGTTGGAAATGCAATAGGAAAAGTTAACTCTGAGAGGGGGGTGTGAATTAGCACTTCAAAACTTTAACCATAGAATCAGTCATCTAACATCCATCTCACAATTATCCATGTAAATTGAAATACCAAATTAAGCATATATATCCATAGCATGAAAAAAAATAAACATTCACACATATGAGACAATATATGATTATTTAGAAATCCTCCAATGAGAAGGTAAAAATAGAGTGGGGATGACACCCACAAATCTTCACTACTACATTTGTAAATTGTATCGAATGAAGGTTACAATGTTTGATCATGAAACATGATCTACCTCGTGAAAGGTCTACCATGTTAATGGCTTACAAGATTGTTAGATATTACCCTGTTAAAAGATTTTAACATCCTATTAGAAGTGTGCTTAGTTAAAGGAATTAAACTTATAATAAAGTAAGCACCTTGTTAAAGCATTTAAAATAACTTTTCAAGACTACTCTATTAAGAGATTTGACTGATTCACCTATTAGAATGTCTTAACAACGATCCTATAGTTAGCACTCTATTGCTAGATAATAGATCACCTCTTTGCATGTATTCTTGATCCAATCTAATTAGATGTATCTCTTCTATCCTCTATTCTCCTCTAACTAATTCTAGAATTCATAACCTATGCCAACTTCTTAGTCACCATAAATTATTTGGTTGTGCATGCAAACTTCTCTCCTCTCACACACAATGTATTAGGGTTTACCTTCCTTAAGAAGATCTAAGTGACTTAGGGCTGGGTATGAATCAATGATTATAATTCATCCATCTAGCCACTCTACTCATCCCTTCAACTAATTGGTTGCATGTACTATATAGGGATCATCAATTTAGATTCATTCGTATCATCTAGGATCACAAAAAATCCTTAAGTTAGCTCAAAAAGTGGTTTACATAGAAGTTTGTTCCATTATAAATAACTATGTCTAAAACTGTATAACTTAGCACTTGAAGTCTCTAATGCTTGGTATCCATTGTATCTTCAATACTATAACTCAACCTTTGAATGACTCAACATCCATTGATCACTCAACATCTAAATCACTTGACACATACTATCTGCTCAGCACTTGAGTGACTAGGCACTAACTATTTACTCGACACATACTGAGTATCTCACTTGACATACACTATCTAAAATCTTATGCTTGACATGCATTACTTGTTTGGCATGAACTAAGTTCTAACTTGTAAATGAATTAAGTGTATTGTCACTTATATGTTAGAATCAATATGAGATTAACAATCTCCCCCTTTGACATGACTGACAAAAATACTTGGTCATGCATGAATAACCTTAACTTATGAGCATAACTTAGATACTCTCTATCTTCACTTGACATAAATAGAAAATTTCTAAACTTCAAAATAGTGCAAAAGTTGTGACTTATTAGTCATACCTCAAAATTTTATAACTCACCCTGAGTTGATTGTTCATTTCTAAATCTGAATCCAATACTCTTGTTGAGTAAATATGTTAAACTACTATGCTCTATTACTGATTCCCCCTTTGTTTGGCCTCCCCAAAAACTCATTAATTCTCTCCTTTTATTCTCTCCCTTTATCATTTCAAAATTCATTCTTCCCCTTTTTGACGCTTATATCATGTGTTATACATGTATAGTGTGTTTTTCCAACAATGATTTATGTGAAAAATATTATCTTTAATGCTACATCCTAGTTGTCACATTCAACCTCCATAGATTTTATTTGGATAGGTAACTAAAAAGCAAGGTGAAGTAGGCCTTCATGTGTAGAAAGATAAGGATCTTTCTTCATCACTGTGTTTGTAAAGGCTAGTTCCTTGTGTAACACCTACATGTGAGGGGTTAAGATGGACTAGATGTTGATCAATGTAGCCCTAATAATTGCATCTTGAGTTTGCAACCCTACTAATTGACCTTGTGTTGACAAATTTTTTAAAAAATGATTTTGACTTTGAGCAAGATATTGTTGTAAGATTGTACCTATTTTCTTCATATCTCCCTCCTGATGGTCAATGTGTCTCTACACTTCTTGTGTGAATAAAGTTGTATCACAAATCTTGGTGTAAAGAGAGTAAATTTTCTCTAACACCATCTTCACACTATCAATTTTTATTGCTAACTCAACTTGACTAAGTGCAATGGCACTTGATATCTTATCTTTCACCTTTTCTTGAAATTTCTTCTCAGACCATTCAAGTTATTTGACATTTGAGTCTAGGTCTTCATCATTAATCTTCTCCGCAATATTTTCTAATTGCTCAATGATTGGCTTGTCTTCTTCATATGTGGGTAGGCTGGATGCATCAAGAAATATATCTTTGATTTCATGTACTACTATTTTTGCCTATGCTGCCTTCTAAGAAATTCTTAGTGTTTCTTTCTTGCTATAACATCCTGCGATATGCTCATTTGTTCTATGGTGATTGCTGAAAGATCAAAATTTGGTAGTTCAATCACCTGATCCAAGCTAACATCACCATATGATGTAATCTCATAAACCTTGGATGCACTAGGAACATGCCTTGATGACTATAGTGGTGTAGCTTCTACACTTAGCCTATGAAAAGCTTAATTAGGAATAGGAATAACAATATCTAGTAGGGTAACTAGTATTTATATTGCTAACTATTCCTCTAGCTTTGTAGTCAAGATTGAATCTTCAGACCTATCCTTCTTCTATTATTTGATCCTTATTTCACCTTGTGTTTGTGTTGTAGGTGTAGGATTGGCTTCCTAACCTATTTGGACTAGTGTCCCATCTTTCTCATCTATTGAAACTATTTGCACCAAAATATTTGGTACCATTGTGCTAATATTTGATGTCACTCACTCCTTTTTATGGTACACTACAATAGGAATTGTAGGTTGCACCTCTGTAGATTGAGTGGGGGGAGGGGGGGCTATGGATATTTCTTGGCTTTTCTCCCACATAGATGCCATTTCTACCTTCTCAATCTCATCCACACTCACCAATATAGGATGGATGCATATTTTTTCCTTTGTGGTGGAGTCTATCAATATCTTTTTCATATCCTCGTCTATTATGGGATTGATGTTTTGAGTAGTATTTTCAAAAACATCCTTTATATTTATTGTTTCTACTTGAGGATCTTCTTTTCCTACATGAGGTCAACTGGAACTTGGCATATGTACATGATAGTCATTTTTCCCTTCCTGCTAAAATTAGGTTTTGTTGTTAAACTTGCCCAATGGTCATATTTATTCAAATATTTAAACAACATGATGATGCTATAAAAATACATTTCAAAACCTTAGGTTATGTTTTATTTGATAAAGTCTCCAAGGTAATTTGCAATTTAATACTTTAGTGGGCCCACATCTTCTCATCCATCTGATGTAAAGGAATCAACAATCTTTACATTGTCTTTATCAAAAGTTGCACAACCAAAAATCTTAGTGACAAAGTGATAAAAAGTGTGCCACATGTCTAAGGTGAGCCTTCCTTTCTTTCTAGCTAGTGGAGTTGTTAGACAAAATACAACTAACTAGGTTTTATTCATTCTTTGCATTATTTTCTTGATGTGATCTTGTCCACCATCGGATCAAACATAATCAATGATTATTGTTATCTCACTATGCAAAAATGGTTAGAAATAGGGATTATTGAGAGGGGGGGTGAATCAATAATCTAAAAACTTTAGTTGCCAACTAGATATTATTACTTACTTTAAACCATGCATAAAAATAAAATAAAGTAATGTTGAAAATTAACAATAAAAATACACAAAGACAACTCATGACACCATATTTTGTTAGCTAGGTAAACCCTTGCCAAGGGAAAACCCCAGTGGGGATGATATCCACTAGATAATATACTGATATATATGTTCCATGTTAGAGGATGGATCCTATTAGGAGTTAATGAGAAAATTTAGTATAACTAGTCCTTATTAGGAGACTTTAAATCCCTGTTAGGAGTTGTAGTTTAATGTATACAAGAAGAGCCTATTTCCCAAACATGCAATTTCAACTATAAGAAGAGATCACTGCTCAAACAAGTGATTTACTATTATTTTCCTTCCTTGTCTGATCTCTGATCTTCAGTTTGATATTAGATCACTAGATAAAGCTTCACATATAATGCTTTCACAAAAAATTTCTCACTTCACAATCTTACAAGATAACACTAATACACCAAGATTGCATACTACTTATCCAAGAAGTCCTTTGCATAAATTCCATGCCTTTAAATAAACTACTATTGGGTTGGCTAAGACCATAGTTTACTTTTCCAAGTTAGAGTAAAAATCTATGATGTTGGCCCTTAGTTGGACAAGTAATTGTTTTACAATCAAAACAATTTTTTCCTTCACTTCTGCTGCCCTGCTTCATCAAAACATGATTAAATCTATTCTATACAGTCTGTACAAACTTACGAGGTTATACATGTCATCACCAACATGTATACTATCTCCATGTAACTTGGTTTGACATAATATGACTTCTACAACATGTTATAAACAAAACAATACACTATTGTAAACAAAATTCTATACTTGTCAATTTTTTGATAGTAAAAAACTAAGTATATTTATTTTTGAGGTTCCCTATCAACATGTACATCATGTGTTTCTATTAATGACAACAATTACATATCATTATTAGCCAATTGTCAAAAATTTCCTTGTTTGGCATTGATGGCAACAAAATAGCAAAAATTGGCTTAGTGAAAAAACTTAACTATCAAAATAAATGTTACATCTATTAAAACTTTACATATATGCTCCCCCTTACAATATACTTCATACTACACATGTATCTATCCCCTTTGTAGCTTTCCCAACAATGACATGTATACAATTTTCACATGAATCTCTCCCCCTTTGACATCAATGAAAAAGGTCAAAATGTCAAGATTTAGTTCCAAACTATCAAAAATAGTTGAAAATGTTGTCTTACCTTATACTGATATAATCTTCATACAATCATCAAAAATAATCTTTAGGCTATTCATACCTTTGTTCCATGTCTCTTTGGTAGACTCTTTTGATGTGAGAATTGCACATAATGCATATTATGCAATTTTAATTGCATTGATATCTGAATACAAAAAGTTTGTATATGTGTCCTTGGCCTTGACACATTCGTCTAGCTACTTTTCAACAAATGATAACTTCAAAGCAATGGATTTGGTGGAGTCACCTTTTTATCTTTCTTGGTTTCCTATTCCTCAACCTCTTCATCATCACTAGATTCAATTGTCAACAATGCTTTCTGCCTCTTGCTAGGTCCTGTATCCATCTATTTGACTCTCTTAGTCTTTTTTGACACTGCTTCAACCAATCTCTCTAATTTTCTCTTCTGTTCACTAGGTTGAACATCAAACACTTCTACATAAGGAATACTTTGATACCATTTGTTAGAAATAGGGATTACTGAGAGGAGTGGGGGGGTGTGAATTAGTAATCTAAGAAATTTAGTTGCCAACTGGATATTATTACTTACTTTAAACCATGCATAAAAAAACAATAAAGTAATGCTAAATAGTAGTAGTAACAATACACAAAGATAACACATGACACCATATTTTGTTAACTAGGAAAACCCTAGCCAAGGGAAAACCCTGGTGGGGATGATACCCTCAAGATAATATACTAATATATATGTTCCTTGTTAGAGAATGGACCCTATTAGGAGTCAATAAGAAAATTTAGTATAACCAATCCCTGTTAGGAGACTTTGAATCCCTGTTAGGAGATTCCAACCCTATTAGGAGTTGTAGTATAATGTATGCAAGAAAATCCCACAACCCAAACATGTAATTTCAACAACAAGAAGAGCTTAGTTCTCAAACAAGTAATTTACTATTATTTTCCTTCCTTTTCTAATCTCTAATCTTTTGCTCAATCTTGGATCACTAGATAAAAATTCACATATAACACTTTTAGAAAAGTTCACTCACTTTGCAATCTTACAAGATAGAACTCATACACCAAGATTGAATACTTCTTATCACAAGAAGTCATTTTCATAAATACCATGCCTTTTACATAAAATACTACTAAGTCAGCTAAGACCACAATTCACTTTTCCAAGTTGGAGTAAACATCTAGGTTGTCATCCCTTAATTGAATAAGTAATTGTTTTGCAATCAAAAAAATTCTTTCCTTCGATTCCACTATCCTATTTCATCAAAACATGATTAACTCTGTTTCATATAGTTTGTAAAAAATTTGAGGTTATACATATCATTACCAACATTAAAAAATTTGAGGTTATACATATCATTGACATAATATGACATCTGCAACATATTATAAACAAAACAATACACTGCTGTAAACCAAATTCTATACTTGGAAAAATTTTTGATAGCTAAAAACTAAGTATTTTTATTTCTAATGTTTTGTGTCAACATGTACATCATGTGTTTCCATTAATGAAAATAATTACATATCACTATTAGCCAATTATCAATGGAAATGTATGTTCATTTTCCATAGTGAGATAGCGATAGTGTCATGCATGGACATGTGGGTCCTATTTACTTTATGGGTCATGTGTAAGGTTGAAAAGGTGTTATATGAATTAGCATAAGGAAAAATTTCCATTGGACGAGGTATTGACAAGGGTTAACCAATCTTTAGGACCATTAGACGGAATAAAGATTGAGCATTGTCATTATGTTACTAACCAAAGATGTAAGGTCATTACCCATAGCAACATAATGATAGACAAATACGTATCTCAGTGGGCCCAATTACAAAGTAAATAGTCATGGTTAAGTTTCTAGTTTCATGGGATAAATAATAGTTAAGTTTTAAAAGTGGTAAGGTTAAAATGATAAGGTGGTCACATGAAGAATTTGTGAGCTGGGAAAAGGAAATAATATCATTGGCCCACATGGCCCATCCTAGTTGCTAGACCTAGGTGACTACTAATTCTTGATGATTTGTCAATCTAGGGATGGGAGAAAGTAGTTTTCCTACATAATCTAATCTCTATGATCTATCCCAACCACTCCCAAATGAATACTATGCTAGAAAGAAATGAAGTAAATTCCATTCATTTCCCGATTATCCATCTACCTAGTTAGAACATTAATGGTAGCATTTTATGTTATGGTCAAGATTTCTTCTAGTCAAGGTTTAATGATTTTCATGTCTCTAAAGGTGTACCAAATCAAATTTATTATCTAGATAGCATCCACTTGCCCTCTGATAGTCTTAAATGTATTGATGAAGTTGTGAAGCAATCAAGAGGTTATGCTTGAAGCATAAAGGAACATTTCCAAACCCTTGTTAGGGTCAATTCTTCTTTGTTTTCTTTGGCATTGCTTTGGCATGCACATTATAAATTCCATCTGCCTTTGAACTTCATGACATTCTGCTTTATCTCTTTTAGCCATTGTTGTACTATGTGAGATTCATTTTCCTCTCATCAATTTATTATGGTTTTTTGTCATTTGCATGATT
Source organism: Cupressus sempervirens (assembly GCA_028749045.1). Taxonomy (NCBI): domain Eukaryota; kingdom Viridiplantae; phylum Streptophyta; class Pinopsida; order Cupressales; family Cupressaceae; genus Cupressus; species Cupressus sempervirens. The sequence goes on along the minus strand of CM053792.1, from coordinate 818,766,884 downwards.
ATATCTCTTTTGGCCTATGAATTATATATAGTGAAAATATTATCATTGTATCATTCATCTGGTTATCAGATCTCCATGTGATTGTTAGATTAAACAAGTCTATATTTGTATACTTTGATGTCATGATACTTAACTATGCATGTATGAGTAGAGATAGGATTGAATGCTGTATTTTGGTGCATCACCTCCTTAGGATAGATTAGGTAAGTGTTTCATGTATGCCTTCTTCCCTTTTTCCCCTCTAGGTGTAGTTTAGGTGCATTGTGATAGCAAAGAAACTCAACCTTCTTTAGAGACTCAAACTCATTATTCAAGTATCACAACTTAGAGGTTGTTTCCATGTTTCACAAGGTTTTCTAAGATGTATTACCTCAGGCTAGGGTGAAAAATTTTGTTACAATTTCTTTTGGCATGCCTAGCGGGACATTCATATCAAAAGATGTCAAGTTCACTAGTGTCAAAGAATAATTTCAAGTTGATGCTCAGAAGATAGTGCTACTCTTAGTGTTTCAAGTCTTCAAGAGGCTCGTTCTCAAGTACTTGGTGACTCTATCACAATAATATATTTGGTTTTAGACCAAAGTTTCTATTTCATAGAAAAAGATCATATAAGGGCATCTTCTAGAGGTAATTTTCAATATACTAAACTTTCATTTTGTAACCTTGGAAGGAAGAGACATATTTTTCCTTATCACTAGTTAGGAGCACTGCTATAATTTTTTTTCCTTTGAGGTCTCTTTCCACTCCTCCTATTGATAGGACTCAATCTAGAATACCCTCTAATCATATCAATAGATCACTTATTTATATGGCTAGAGCCCATGCTTTTGCCACCTTTAATGGTGGAATTCCTCTTTCATTGGCTTAGAGACATGATATACCAGTATCAACCCTCAAAAGTATACCTAATTTTACTGGTGAAAATTCCATCTCTCCTATAGAAAGTATTTAAGAAGTCTCAAATGTTTTTAATATACATGGGATTACTAAAGATGATGTTTTAGCTAGGCTTCTAGCCTCATCCTTAAAAGGAAAAGTGCTACAATGGTATAGAGGTCTACCTCATAACTCTATTACAGATTGGGATATGTTAGGAGTAGCCATATGAAAATATTTTGAAGATAAAAGTGACTATCTTTAACTCTTAGAGAAGTTGACTACTATAAAGAGGGTACCCCATGAATACATGACCAACATTAATTATAGATTCCAAAAAACATGGCATAGAATACAAACTCTAGTGAAGCCTACCCCTGCCAATACCTTTTTACACTATCTAGGAGCCTTAAAAAAAATATTGCCACTACACTTCAAACCATGGGAGGGGATACTATTGGAAGCATGAATATTAATGATATTCCTATGGGGGAGTATTGTAGAAATATGATAAGATCATTATCATGGTGATATGTTACATTCATGTTTGTATTTGTCATTTGCTACACCTTTAATATTGGTGTATATAGGGTTATGAATAGTCAACTTGTGTCTATATTAATCCTTAATTAATTCATGTTATCATTATTATATTATTATTTAGATAGGTATGTCGGCCCAGGTATTATGTAGGGTTGTGTCTATTCAACCTAATCATAATTAGGTATATACAAGAGGTTGTGAGTCTTATTTCAACATGAGATTGTGAAGTGTATTCTCATTGGAGATATTTCAAGGTTTCTCCCTTGAAGTGGCCTATTAATCTCAAATATTATCAATTAATTATATAATATTTCATATTATTTCTTCTATTGTGCAAGTTATTTCATTACAAGTGGTATCAGAGCATGATCTTGGCACCATAGAGGCGAGATTTTTTCTCAACATTGGGATGATTTTGGGAAGAGCATAACTTTAAGGTTTTAGAAAATTCTTCAAACATTTTTAAAGAATTTTTGAAGACCATATTAAAGAAGATATATTCCAAATTTTAGAGTAATTGGAGTAAATTTGAGGAAATTATTGCAGAATTAATATTTCTACACAATTTATTGAGATCTTCATATCTCTCACATCCTACCGAATTGGAGTATAACTTGTATTGGGTTTTTGAATACATAGTAGAGGAGCCTAAATTTCAAAGCTTGGAAATTTTAAAAAAAAAATAAGCAAGATATTTCAAAATTCGGAAAATTCTCTCTTAAGATAAAAAATTTGCTAAAATAAATTTGGGGTTTTTTTCCAAGGGTATCTTGGCCGTAGTATGTTACAATTTTTTTATAGAGAATTTACATTTCATTTGTGTGATTTATTTCAAAAATATTGGTTTCCATCATGATAGGGCCTTCAACAAGAGGCAAAAAGAATGCTACCACACCAAGGAAATCCTCTAATCAAGATTGGGAAGCAACAGAGGATAGTAACTCCAATGAGGAGCTTAGTAAGTTCAAGGAAGAGGTTAAGACCGATATGTGTGACCTATGAGGAGATATATTAGATATAAAAAGCATGTTAAGAACCCATATGAATTAAGCAAGGAAGGAGCTCTCAAGAAATCAAGGTGAAACCTTCAAGTTGACTAATAATGATACAAGTTTTAATTATCCTACGAGATCCAAGAATTTTTTTCCCAAGGTGGATATGCACAAATTTGATGGCATGGATCATCTAACATGGATAAATCAAATGGATAATTTTTTTGAAGTACATCGAATCCCATATAAATAATAGGTCATGATGGCTTCCTTATATCTAGAACCAAATCAATTTATTTAGTATTGTTGGCTTTGTATTCATAGGAGGAAAAAGGGTCTCACTATATCATGGACAATTTTTATAGATGAACTCCAAGTATAGTATAATAATACTGTGATAGAAAACTTATTTATCCAACTTAATAAGCTTCAAAAAATAGGATTAGTTAAGGATTATATTCAAAAATTCCAAAATCTATCCTTAAGAGTGGATACAATTACAGAGGAGAACTTGAATGATTTATTCTTAGGTGGTCTCAAGGATCACATTCAACATGAGGTACACATGTTTTGTGCTAGCTCAGTAAATGAGTCTTTTATATTGGCATGTAGGGTAGAGGAGAACTTCTTAATTCATAGAAAGAAAGGGGCTAATGTGACAAGACAAAAAGTATATTCAACACCTTCTCTTCCTCAACGTACTAGGTTGACTCCACAACAAATTGAGAAGAAAAGAGCAAAAGGGTTGTGTTTCAATTGTGATAGAAAATATTGTTGAGGACATAAATGCAGTGAAAAGAAATTGTTTTATATTGAAGGTCCAAGTGAGGAAGAAGAGGATAAACCCTTATCAGAGGAGGATAGGGAGCCGGGTGAGGGACCACATTATTCTCAAGTAATGATTTCTTGTCATGCACTTTCAGGTTTCAATGCACCACAAACTCTCATGGTAGTGGGTTTCTTAAAGAAACAAAAAGTAACATCATTGATCAACTCAGGTGGTACTCATAATTTCATCAACAAAAAATAGGCAACTCTTCTAAATTGTTTTATATATCCAACCCCAGAGTTTCAAGTTTTGATTGCAGATGGGGGCATTATTAGTTGTTTTGGAAAGTGTCATAGGATCAAATTATCCATAGGAGATTATCAACTTGATACCCCAATGTATGCAATTTCCATGGGTGGAGTGGATATTATTTTGGGAGTATAATGGCTTACTAAATTGAGAACAATTGAGATAAACTTCCAAGAACTATTCATGCGATTTCAATCAAAAGGAAAGGCAGTAGAGCTAAGGGGATTGAAGGAAAAATCCCCACAAATGGTAAGCTCTCATCAAATGAAAAAGATTCTTAAAAAAGGTGTGGATGGATTTGTGGCCCAGCTATGTTCATTAGAAGTCTCTCAATCTAATGCTCTTACTCATCTAGATTTACATGCAATAATTGATCACCACTTAGTGATTCTTCTAGATATGACTAAAGGACTTCCTCCTAAGATGTATCATGACCATGCCATACAACTAGTTCCATGGAGCTATCCACCAAACATCAGGCCTTATAGGTACCCATACATACAAAAAATTAATATAGAAAAAAATGTTGAGGAAATGCTAGAGGTAGGAATTATCAGGCATAGCCAAACTACTTACTCCTCACCTGTTCTGATGGTGTGTAAGAAGGATGAAAATTTGCACATGTGTCCAAATTATAGAGTTCTCAATAAGTACACCATTAAAGATAAGTTTCCTATTCCAAACATTGATGATCTTCTAGATGAATTAAATGGAGCTATTCATTTTTACGAAGTTAGATCTTAGATCAGGTTATCACCAAATTCAAATTAAGGAGGAAGATATTTCTAAGACAACATTTTGAACTCATGAGGGTCATTATGAATTTTTGGTGATGTCATTTGGTCTTACCAATGCACCATCTACATTCCAAAGTTTGATGAATTCCATGTTTAAGAAGTTCTTGAGAAAATTTGAGTTAGTGTTTTTTAATGATATATTAATTTATAGCAAGACTTGGGAAGAACATTTGCTGGATGTAGAACAAGCATAAAAGTTACTTGGAGATCATAAGCTCTATGCTAAGCCATCCAAGTGTGCTTTTGGTCTTAAGGAGGTGGAGTGTTTGGGACACACAATTTCATATGAAGGAGCAAAGGTGGACCCTAACAAAATTAAGGCTATCATGGAATGACCTATTCCAAAAACTATTAAGAAGTTGAGGGGTTTCTTGGTATTGATAGGATACTATAGAAGATTTCTGAAGAATTATGGTCATATAATAGTACCCCTTACCACTCTATTGAAGAAGGATTCTTCTCATTAAAATGAATCTGCTAATGTATCATTTAACCAATTAAAGAAGGCTATGTGTACAACTCCAATGCTTGCCACTCCAAACTTCACCAAGGAATTCATTATGGAATGTGATGCTTCTAGAAATAGGATAGGAGTAGCTCTCATGCAAGAAGGTTGACCAATTACTTTTGAGAGTCATCAATTAAAAGGTAAAAATAAACTCAAACCTATTTACGAGAAGGAAATGCTAGCAATACTTCATGTAGTTTAAAAATGGAAGCCTTACTTAATGGGTTGACACTTCAAGGTTAGGACAAATCATGATAGCCTAAAATATTTTTTGGAAAAAAGACTATCATCAAAAGGGCAACATAAATGGGACACTAAGATGTTGGGATATGACTTTGAAATTGTATACAAGAAAGAGAAGAAAAATATTGTGGTCGATGCACTTTCTAAGAAGGATGAAAAGATGAAGTCTTATTATGTGCCCTTTCAGTACTACAAGAAAATTGGGTGGTAGAAGCCAAAGAAGAGTGGCAAAATGATGTTGCAACAAGTAATCTCATGCAACAAATAAAAAGTGACCCTAGTAGTTTAGATAAGTTTTGTTTAAATGGGGATATTCTTTGGTATAAAGAGTTCTTGTATCACTACAAGAATTCCACTCTTAAACACAATATTCTCAAAGAACTACATGAGTCTCCAATTGGTGGTCATTCCATATTTTTGAAGACATATCATTATGTCAAGCAAGATTGTTTTTGGGAAGGGCTAAAGGTGATGTTCAAAAATTTGTGGTTGAATGTTTGGTTTGTCAAAGAAATAAGGGGGAAACAATTAAGACACCAAGTCTCTTGTAGCCTTTATCTATTCCTAGCCAACATTGGGAAGAGGTATCCATGGACTTCATCACAAGGTTTCCCAAATATAAAGATCATAATGTCATCATGGTAGTAGTTGATCACCTCATTAAATATGCACATTTCATAGCATTATCACATCCTTTTACAACAAGTATAGTGGCAAAATTTTTCTTGGAGAATATCCAAAAGCTACATGGTACACCTAAGTTTATTGTTAGTGATCGCAATCCTATCTTTACTAGTCACTTTTGAAAAGATTTATTCTCATGTTTGGGTACTCAATTGTCTCTTAGTTCTTCATACCATCCTCAATAAGATGGGAAAACTAAAGTTGTTAATAAATGTTTGGAAGGATATCTATATTCTTTCACTTCACAAAAACAATCTCAACGGGTAGATTCACTACCTCATGCAAAATATTAGTACAATACTTCTTTTCATAGCTCATAAAAAATGTCTCCATTTTGGGTAATTTATGGATATCATCCTCCCTCCATCACATCATCATTAAATGTATCACCAAGTGTTTAGGTAGCCAAAGACCACTTGCTTCATCAATAATAGGTACTTTCAAGACTCAAGGAGAATTTAGCTATGGCACAGAATTGAATGAAACAAGCAAACCAAAATCATAGTGAAAGAAAATTTGAAATTGGGGACTAGGTCTTCCCGAGATTGCAATCTTAAAAAAATCTCAATGAAGCAACAAAAAATGAATAATAAGTTATCTCCAAGATATTATGGACCATACAAAATCATGGAAAAGATTGGTAGTGTTTCCTACAAGCTTGAGTTGCCACCAACAACAAAGATACATCTAGTCTTTCATGTTTCTTGTTTGAAGAAGGTAATTTGGCAAAATATTCCTACTCAAATAGTAGTACCAGAACTTGATGAAGAAGGAAGAATAATTTTGGAACTAGAGTGCATTCTTCAAACATGTACAAGGAAGATGAGGAAAATAATCCTAACTTAGTATCTCATCCAATGGAATAAATTACTAATTAAAGAGGCCATATGGGAGGATGAGGAGTTCATTCAAAAGAATCCACACTTGGTTAGCATTGAGGATAATTCTTCTTTCAACAGAGGGGGCATGCTACACCCTTAATATTGGTGTATATAGGGTTATGAATAGTCAACTTGTGGCTATCTTAATCCTTAATTAAGTCATGTTATCATTATTATATTATTATTTAGGTAGGTAGGTCAGCCTAGGTATTATGTAGGGTTGTGTCTGTTCAACCTAATCATAATTAGGTATATATAGAAGGTTATGAGTCTTATTTCAACACGAGATTGTGAAGTTTATTCTTATTGGAGATATTTGGAGGTTTCCCCCTCAAAGTGGCCTATTACTCTCAACTATTATCAATTATTTATATAATATTTCATTACATCATTGATGTCAACATAGTACTTTTTTATGGTATTTGACAGAAGAACAATAGTAAAGATCAAGTTGTTATGATTATATTGTTGATTATTTCTACTAGAGAGGTTAATGGGAGATACTACTAAGTGTCTAGTATATGTAGATAGCCTCATAAGAAAAATATATTAAGTCTCGAAGAAGTTATGCAAGTTTTGGTGAAGACTATTCTGAGATAGAGTTTATAGAAGCATGCTTTGGTAAGCTTGTTATATTTCTTAACAAAATTTTTATTCTAAGAATCAAGGTTATAGGTGTGTAGAAGATATTTTGGAGATGATGTGGCTAAGCTCGATCATCATAATATTACATGTGTGGAAAGTTATTCAAGTTACAAGGCAAAAAATTAATGTTATCACAAAGTGAAACGTGTTCTTAGTGAGGTCCTATAATAATTTATTGAGATGCTGTGTTAGCCAACTCAAGGGAATTGTTTTATGGATTTAGTATAAAGGAAGAATATTTTCCTTTATTAAAAAAGGTAGAAGAAGGAAGAAAGGAGGATGAATAAAGAGTGAAAAGAGAAAAAACAAGTCAATAAGTGAAGATAAGAAGAGCAGAGCATAGTTGGAGAAAACTTTGTTGTCAAGGTTTTATTTTGATATCTAAGGTTTGGTATTTGGATCTGAGGTTTGTGACCTAGTTTACAAGTTTTGAAAGTGATTGGTTTGGTTGATAAGATAGAGGAAATAAGATAAAGCACAATATGAATAATTATTCTTAAAGGAATATTTGAGAGATCAATTGGATAGTGAAGTTTAGTGGTCTTTCCGTAGAAGCTATTTGGACAATGGGTCCTTCTACTTCCTACAACTCTTAATAGGGTTGGCACAACTCTTAACACGGTTGGAATCTTCTAACAAGGATTCAAAGTCTCCTGACAGGGACTCATATGTACTAAATGTTGTAATAAACTCCTAATGTAGTCTATCCTCTAACAAGGAATATTTATATTAGTACATAATCTTGTGGGTACCATTCCCACTGGGGTTTTCCCTCTAATTGAAGGTTTCCCCAGTTAACAAATCTAGTGTAATTGTGTATGTGCATCTTGTTATGGTTGTTGTTTACTTTGATTGAATAGTTAAGATTAATTAAGATTGATAAATTTTTTAATTGGATAACTGATTCACACCCCCCACCTGCCCCCCCACCCCCCCTCTCAGTTATCTTAATGGACTAATATTTCTAACAATTGTTTTTAGAGCATCAGGTCCTTGAAGACAAAGTTTAACAACTTTGGGAGATCCATGGCTAGCATATTCAGAAACAATAGTCCAAAGTTTTATGGAATAGATTATGACATCTATAAAGAAAAGATGAAGACACATCTTCTCTGTATGGGTCCAGGATATTAGATCTTGAAAAAATCAACAAATAAAATTGTTGATGAAAAAGAGTTGGACACTTTTACCAAGGATCAGAGAAAAATTTTCATGTGCAACATGAGAGCTTGAGAAGCCCTATATTATGCACTTCATAAAATAGAGTAGAACTAGGTAAAAACACTTGATACTTCTAATAAGATTTGGACAACTTTGGAAATTAGCTTTGAAGGTGATAAAAATTCTAAGAACACGAGGTTACAAAACTAGATTTGTGCATTTCAAGATGCCAAAATGATGGAAGATGAATCTATAAGAACATATGTAGGTATAATATCAACAATTTCTACAGGTATCATATCTCAAGGAGGAAAGAAGGAAGATGATAAAGTGATATGGAAGATATTGAAGAGTTTAAGACCACCATTTAAGCATGCAACTCAAATGATATAGTTGGTGATCCCTTATGCCCAAGAGTTCACCAAGACAACATTACTTGTGAGATTTGAAGAAGTTGAGAATGATCTTAGACAATCTAGAAAATTATCTAGAATAGGGACAACTTTTAGTGCCCTAAATATTTGACCTAATCTATCAAGGAGCACAAGTGCTAGAGGAAATTTTGCTATTAGTATAAGATCTAACAAGGGTAGAAAGATAGAAGGAGTAGCCCTTCTTGTAAGATGAGAAAAAAATGGTAATAAAATATTTAAATGTTGGACTTGTAATGAGTTTCATAATTATGCAAATATTTAAATGTTGGACTTGTAATGGTTTTCATCATTATGCATATAAGTGTCCTAAAAGAGAGCTAAAGTATAGAGGAAATTTCAAGCCTAGAAGAGAGAGATTGTTTGTATGTCAATGAAGAAGATGAATCTGATGAACAAGTAGTAAGTGCTACTGATGATGAAATAGGATTTGTGATTATTAAAAGCTAAAAGTCCAAAGAAAATGGCTTTGATATCACAAGTTGAAAAGAAATCTAATTGGATAATTTAAAGTGGTTGTTCACATCATATGACTGGTGATATGAACAAGTTTGTTGATTTCAAAAGTTATGATGGAGGCATTGTTAGAGTTGGAAACAATGTAGCTCACCATGTTAAAGGTATTAGATCTATAAATCTTGATGGTAAGACTAACATTGAAGATGCATATCTTGTTGATGGTTTGAAACACAATCTTTTGAGTGTTGGATAACTAGTGGATAAATTTGATTTTTTTGTACTTCATAGAGAAGACATGCATGATCAGAGACAAATATGGAAAGGTAATTAGAATAGGAACTAGATCTAGTGGTAATGTATTTCAACTAAATCCCACTAAAATGACATGTTTGGTTGCTAATATAGATTAGAGCTGGTTATGGCATAAGATTTTTTGTCATATCAACTTTAACAACATTGTGAAAACTAGTATTATGTTTTTAGTTAGAGATTTTCCTAAAATTATTAAACATACTAACACGATTTGCAAGGAATGTGTATTGGCAAAGCATAATAGAGCTTCTTTTCCCAGCAAGAAGTCTACTTCTATAGAAAAGTTTGAGATTGTACACACAAATCTTAGTGGTCTGATGGGGACACAACCCAAGAACAAAATGGACACAACAAAAAAGAGAAATTATATTAACTGAGAAAATAAGCTAGTACAAATAGTACAGACAAAATAAACTTCAGAACATGCCCTAAGGGCTTACAATAGCATAAATCTGGAGAATATTTCTCCTTTTAGCACCTCCTCTCAAACTCCACTCCGAACTGCCTTTTACAATGCTAGAAATCTCCTTAAATAGACCCCAGAGGGTTAAGGACTAGGAGTACATTCTAAAAAGTACTAGTAGGCATCCACCGACCAAATAGAAGGTTTTGAAAGTTGCGTTAGAAGTCGGTGCAAATCTAGAAGAATCCAGAAACGGTAATCGAACTTCTGGGAGGCATAACTTTTGAACCGTAGCTCCGATTGACGAACCGTTTACATTTTTGGAAAGCTCTTGAAGTGCTCTATAGACCTATGGAAAAGCTTCACTCATCCCCCATTTTTCAACCCTTTTCGAGGTCATTTAATGCCCCTAACCTGACTTTGAAGTATTCTTAGGAGGTCTCCAAAACTCAAAAAACTGCAATAACTTTCAAACCATGGGGCCTATTGACCTGATTCTTTTTTTGGAATTCTCTAAATCATGATTACATTCATCTGGCCAATTCACACCTTATAGTTTACCGAAATGATGGCCCAAATACATGCTCCTATTTTTTTGAGATTTTCAAATGCACTGATAGTTGAACTATGAGAGTTGGAACCTTTATTTGAGCCAAATGGGTATCCAAAAATGTAAAGACATGAAATAGAAACTAAGTCTAAGTACATTTTTTTTTACGGTGACACAGGATTGCCCTTATACCTCTGGATGCTCCTGCATCATGGTCCTACAAAGACTAAAGGAGTCTATGGTAAAAGGTACATTATGATTATAGTTGATGACTTTTCTAGAATGATGTGGGTTGCATTTCTTAAAGAGAAATTTGAGGCATTTGACAAATTCAAGATATTCAAGAATAGAGTTGAGAATGAATCAAGTATGAAGATTAAATGATTAAGATTAAATAGAGGAGGAAAGTTTACTTCTTAACTTATTTTGTGCAACTAATGGAATTAAAAGACAACTTTCAAGTCCTAGAACCTTTGAACAAAATGGCATTGCAGAGAGAAGAAATAAGTCAATAATAGAAGCAGTAAGAGCTATGTTAGCTAAGAATGATGTATCCAAGATTTTTTTGAGAGAAGCTATGAATACATCAGTTTACATTATGAACTGAGTGTAGGTTAGGAAAGACACAAAAAAGACTCCTTATGAACTATGGTTTGGTCACTCACCTATAGTTAAGTATTTCATAATTTTTGGCAAGTATTTTATATCAAAAGAGATGATGATGTTGGTAAATTTGATGCTAGAAGTGATGAAGGTATATTTATTGAAAAGAAAAGCTTATAGATGTTATAATATAAGAACTAAGACTATTTTGAAATTGCAAGTGTAAGAGTTGATGAGAAATTCAGGATATATGGAAGAATAGTTGAGTATAATTTTGATGATGAGAATATTGTTACAAAACCAATGAATGATGATGTATTCTTTAAGATTCAGAATGAAGATGAGTGAAGGTAAGAACAAATATTAGAACCTATAACATAGCTAAGACTCGAGATAACATACTTTTGGTAAAAATATGACAAAGAATCATTCACCAGAGCAGATCATTGGCAACAAAGATAAAGGTGTAATGACAAGAAGTAAAATCAATGAAGAACTATGTCTACATCTTAAGTAGAACCAAACAATTTAGATGAAGCATGTAGGGATGAAAATTGGAAGCAAGCTATAAACAAATAATTGGATCAGATGGTTATTGTCCTATGCTCCTCTAGAAAGAATTAACTTAGTAAGGTTATTCTTAGCCTATGTAGCACATAAGAAATTCAAAGTGTATTAGATAGATGTCAAGTCAACATTTATGAATAGAGAACTTGAAGAAGAGGTATACATAGAACAACCTAAAGGTTTCCCTTTAGTAGATGACAAGGACATGGTATTTAGATTAAAGAAACCATTATATGGCTTGAAACAAGCACCCAAATCCTGGTATGCAAGGTTGGACATGCATTTGTAAAAACTTGGATTTAGCAAAGGTATGACAAATAATAATCTATACTTGAAAGAAATAGATGATGGATTTTTTTATTCTAGTAATATTTTTTGATGATATCATATTTGGAAGTGATGATAGTGAAAGTGACAAGTTTTTAGAAGAAACTAAGAAGAAATTTGAAATGAGAATGATAGGGGAAATTAAATATTTCCTAGGATTATAGATTGTGTATGATAAAGAAGGAATATTTATTTATTAGACTAAGTATTTAAAACATTTATTGAAAAAAAATGGTTTGGAAACATATAAACTAGTTGGAACACCTATGATAATTGGACATAAGTTATCTACATAGGATGAGATGCCTATTATTGAGTAGAAGTACAAATCTATGATTTGAGGATTGCAATATTTAACTCACACAAGGCCAAATATAGAAAATGTATTTGGAATTGTTGCAAGAAGATTTCAAGTTGATCCCGAATAATTACATTATGAAGTAGTTAAAAGGATATTTAGATATCTAAAAGGAACACCAGAGTTTTGATTATTGTATGACAAATGTAATTATTTCACTTTATATGCTTATATTGATGTTGATTAGGAAGGTAGTATGGATGATAGAAAGAGCACTAGTGGTGGAGCATTTTTTCTTGGAGGAAGATTGGTTTCTTGGTTAAGAAAGAAGCAAGATTGTACCTCATAGAGTACAACAAAGGTAGAATATGTTGTAGTAGCAAACAATTGCAATCAAGTTATTTGGATGAAGTGGATGCTGAAGGATATATGAATATAATTCAATGAACCTATTGTCATAGATAGTGATAATACAAGCATAGTAAATATTTTTAAGAATCTAGCGTTGTATTCTAAGACCAAGCACATTTATATCAAATATCACATGTTGAGAGAGAAATTTTTAGAAAAGGAAATTAGACTAGAGTATGTAAGCACCAAAGAGAAGATTGTAGATATTTTCACGCCTCTTCCCAAAAAGACTTTTGAGTATTTCCAAGGTATGCTAGGGGTTATGCCCCTACCTACATTAGAGTAGATGATGCAAGAGTGCATTAGTCTAGATGTACAAAGAACTATTATTTGTCTAGACTAAATGCTGATGCTTCTTGCATGGGGGAGTATTTGTGATGGATAGAGTCATCTAGTACTCTTGATAGATGTTGTTTTGAATAGTGTCTTTGAATACTTGATAATGTCCGAGATAGTTGTTCTAGAGATTGACAAGATGCAATGATATATGGTTTCTGAAACCTTTTACATTGATGTCAATAAGGGCAAGCTTATAGCATGAAAAAAAATTTAATACATGGGAAACATGTTGGACTAATCATGAACTTTCCCTTTTGGGGTTCATGACATGACTTAACCACCTCCTATGTTCTATAAGTCTAGTGGTTATATTGTGCATTGATAGGTCAATCTTTTGGTGCACCAAAAACTCTAGCTTGTACCAAGTGGTATCAAAGCTTGGTCATAGGTTTGAATCTTCTTAGGTAACATTGAGGGGGGGATTGCTGGACTAACCTCCAAAATTCCCATTTGGGATTCATGACATGGCTTAATCACCTCCTATGTTCTATTAGTGGTTGTATTAGGCATTGGAAAGTTGAGCTTTTGGTGCAACAACAACTCTAGCTTGTAACAAGAAGTTACAGAGCACATTGAGGTATATCAATGGGGGAGATTGATTAATGAAGAGGATTTCAAAAGAAAGGATAACAATCTCTAATAGTTTATATTATTGGAGCTAGATGTTTTTCATCTATGTTGCCATTAATACCAAACGGAAAGATTATTGGAAGCATGAATGCTGATGATATTCCTATGGGGAGTATTGTACAAACATGATTAAATCATTATCATGATGATATGTTACATTCATGAATGTGTTTTTCATTGATGTCAACACAACAATTTTTTGTGGTATCTAACAGAAGAATAATGGTAAAGATCAAGTTGGTACGGATAGATCATTGAGAATTTTCACTAAAGAGATTAATGGGAGATACTACTAAGTGTTTGGTATATGTATCTAACCTCAGAACTAAAAGATGTTAGGTCTAAAAGAAGTTATGCAAGTTTTAGTGAAGACTACTCTAAGATAGTGTTTATAGAAGCATGTTCTAGTAAACTTGTTATATCTCTTAGAAAAATTTTTATTTTGAGAATCAAGGTTAAACATGTGTATAAGAAATGTTGGAGATGATGTGGCTAATATTTATAATTATAATATTACACATAGGGAAAGTTATTCAAGTTACAAGGTGACAAATTAATGTTATCACTAAGTAAAATACGTTCCAAATGAGGTCTTATAATAATTAATTGAGGTGTGTTAGCCAACTCAAGTGAATTGTTTAATGGATTTGGTATAAAGAAAGGGTATTTTCCTTTGTTAGAAAAGGTAAAAGAAGAAATAAAGGAGGATGCAAAAAGAATGAAAGGAGAAAAAACAAGTTGATAAGTGAAGATAAGAAGAGCAGAGGAAACTTAGACAAAACTCCATTGTTGAGGTTTTATTTGGAGATTTAAGGTTTGGTATTTGGATTTGAGGTTTGTGACCTAGTCTACAAGGTCTGACACTGATTGGTCTAGTTGATAGGACAAAGAAAAGAGGATAAAACATAATACAAATAATTATTCTAAAAGGAATAGTTGAGAGATTAGTTGGACAGTGAAGTTTAGTGTTAGGATAAAACCATGGACAAAAATAAAAATTACATGCAAAGATAACCAATAATAGAAAATAATAGATCACACAAAAAAGAATAAAAGGCACCAAGATTTAATGTGGTTCACCCAATCCTGGGCTACATCCACCAAATAGCAAGTCCAATATTTTTATGATCCAGTGATTACAACTTGATTACAATCTGTAATCCCTTACAGCTCAATACCACCACAAGAACCAATTTTGCATCACACCTTATGAAATAATCCCTAACCCTAAGCCCTTTTATACAAGTATTTTAATCGCTTTATGGTTATAATTAATAATTACATGTCATCTCAAAATATTGATAAAATAGGGCCCAAATTTTTTTTTCGAGGCGATGCCCTGAACCCCAAAGAATTTATGAAGTATGTATAGTACTTTCTTGATCAATAACCATGATCTAACAATCTCTCCCTTGGGGATTGATCAAGCTCCACACTAAACAACAATTTCCCACTTGGAGACTAATCCTATAGAAATACTAATACCACATGGGGCTCCCACTAGATCAAACTACCCTGGACTCTACTATTCTTTTATTCATATTCAGTCTAGAAGACCAATCGAAGCTAAAGAGGAGTGCAAATTCTCCCTTCTTACTACCTTTGTCAACATATCTACTGGATTGTCATTGGTATGTATCTTCTCCAACTTTAACTGTCCATCCTCCAAAACTGACTAAATGAAATGGTACTGCAACTGTATGTGTTTGGTTTTTGAATGTAGAGCTAAATTCTTTGCAAGATGAATGACACTATAACTATCTGTAAAAAAATAATTATCCTTTTGAGGATGTCCCAATTCTTGAAAGAAGAATTGAATCCATATCATCTCTTTGGCTACCTTTGTAGTGCCTACAACAATGCCTCTATAGTGGATAAAGCATTAACCTTTTGTAACCTAAAAACTTAGCTCACGGCTGCCCCACCAATAGTAAAGATGTAATCTGTAGTACTCCACCTAGTATCAATATCTCCTACCAAATCTGAGTCAACATAGCCCTATAAATTAGTAGTAGAGCCCCCAAAGTGTAAATAGTTATTGGATGTTCCTCTCAAATATCTGAGAATCCATATGATTGCATTCCAATGCTCGATTCCTAGATGACTCATATACCTGCTAACAACTCCCACTACATGTGCAATATCTAGCCTAGTACATACCATAGCATACATCAAGCTTCCTACAGCTGAAGCATAGGGTATCTTGGACATCTTATCCTCCTCTTCCTGTGTCTTGGGACACATCTCCTTAGTCAACTTCAAATGACCAGGTAAAGGTGTGCTGACAGCTTTAGCATTCTCCATAGAGAAATGTTGCAACACCTTCTCAACATAATAAGCCTGAGATAGCATCAATGTTTTGTTTTTCCTATCTCTACAAATCTTCATACCAAGGATTTGTTTTGCTGCCCCCAAATCCTTCATAGCAAATGCATGTGCTAATTGACTTTTTAGCCCCTTAATGTGATCCATGTTAGACCTAGCTACAAGCATATCATCAACATATAAACATAAAATAATGTAGCTATCATCATCCAACCGCTTAAAGTAGACACAATGATATGAATGACACCTACTGTAACCATGCTCATGCATTAAACTTCAAATTTTAGATACCATTGCCAAGGTGCTTGCTTCAAGCCATATAAACTTTTCCTTAACTTGCACACTAAGTTCTCCTTACCTTTGACCAAAAATCCCTATGATTGAGCCATATATATCTCTTCATGCAAATCACCATGAAGGAAGGCTATTTTAACATCTAGTTGCTCTAAATTCAAATCTTCAGTAGCCACTAGACTTAAAATAGTGTGGATAGAAGTCATTTTAAGAACAAGAGAAAATATCTCATCAAAATCAATTCCTTTTTTCTGTGCAAATTCTTTTACAACTAACCTGGCTTTAAATATTTTCTTACCTTCATCCTCTTCTTTTAACCTATAAACTCACTTATTCTGTAAAGTGTTTTTACCTATAGGAAACTTGCACAAATCTCATGTCTTATTCTTTAGCAAAGAGTCCATTTCAGCTTTCATTGGAGACTCCCACTGAATCTTAGTATCCACCTACATAGCTTCATCATGAATTTTAGGTTCTCCAGCATCAGTAAGTAAAATAGAATACAAAGAGGGAGAAAATCTTTGTGGAGGTCTAATTTTCCTTGTTGACCATCTAACATTCACTGGTGCATGTGGTATTTGTTGTTGTGGTTGTTGTACATCATGAGGACTGGCTAGAACATTAGCTATTGGAGTATTATCCAGCACTACATAATCATCTTCTTTATTCTCATGTTGCTGCAATAGATCTTTGTACAACATTTTCTCATTGAATATGACATCCTTGCTTCTTACAATTTTATGATTTTCAAAATCTCAAAGCCTATAACCAAACTCATTAATTCCATAACCAAAAAATACACATTTCTATGACTTAGCTTCTAGCTTGGTTCGATTTTCAGAATCTATGTGAGCAAATGCTTCACAACCGAAGGTTTTGAGAAAAGAATAACTCACCTTCTTACTAGTCCATGCTTCCTCTAGAATACCACATCCCAAAGGAGTAGAGGGACCTCTATTAATCAAATATACAATAGTATTGATAGCCTCTACCCATATAAGTAAGGGCAACCCAACATGCAACCTCATGCTCCTTGTACATTCCATTATAGTCTTGTTCATGCATTCAACCACTCCATTTTTCTGTGGAGTCCTTGGAATAGTTTTCTATCTACAAATACCATTAGTGGAGCAATAATCTTCAAATTTATGAGTGCAATACTCACCACCATTATCAGATTTGAGACTTTTTAATTTTTTACCAGTCTCATTTTCAACCAAGCATTTCCATTTCTTAAAAGTTTGAAATACGTTAGATTTTTGTCTAAGGAAACAAACCCATAATTTTCTAGTTGCATCATTGATAGATGTAACATAGTAATGAGAGCCTCTAAGGGAAGATACCTAAGTTGGTCCCCATACATTTGTATGCACAAGCTCTAATTTCTCCTTTTTATTTTCCTTCCTTGTCTTTGTAAAAATCACTCTCTTTTTTTTTTCATACACACATCTTTCACATAAATCCATATTAACACATTTCAACTATGGTAAAAATTTCTTTGAATGAAGTACTTTTATACCTTTCTCACTCATGTGCCCAAGTATATTGTGCGATAGTGCTGTATCAGAATCTATACCAGCTATTTGTTCTCCCTGCTTTACTACAACAGTTGTTCCTGAACATTCATTGTTCTCTAAAATACTTAAAGTAGAAGGAAAAATATGACTTTTAAAAAGATATAAGGTGCCTACTTTCACCCCTTTTTCTACTACAAGAGAACCTTTTGAAACCTTCCAATTTTTATCATTAAAAGTAACTACACAACCCTCATCACCAAGTTGCTCTTCTGAAATTAAATTCCTACGAAGCCTTGGAACATGTCTTACCTCATGTAGTAGCCAATGATTCTCATTCTGCAACTTAATCTTAATTTTTCCCTTTCCAAAAATTTGATAGGGTTCATTATCCCCCAAATAAACAAGCCCAAAATCCCCTTCGACATAATCAATGAAATAACCTCTATGAGGTGTAGCATGAAATGAAGCACCAGAATTTAAAACCCATGAATCATCAACAATTTCTAAAGATAGAAGCAAAGCATCCTCTTTGAATTTGTTACTTATCACATTTGCATCCTTGTCTCCATCTAATTTATCTCCTTCATTTTTCTTTCGATTCTAGCAATCTTTCTTTTGTGGCCTGGTTTTCCATAGTACCTATAGTCGTTCGGTCCTCTTGATTGAGACTTCCTCCCCTTTGACTTTCCTCTTGATTTCACACAATTTCTAGAATTACTTCCTCTCTTAATTGTTCTGCCCCTACTTTGTGCACTCAAAGAGCTTCCTAATGTAGATCCACCTGAGGTTTTCCTACGAGTTTCCTCATTCAAAATAACACCAATCACATCATCACATTTTAGGGTACTAGATCTAGGAACAAAATTACTCATAGCCATTAACAAGTCGTTCCAATTTTTAGGCCAAGAACACAAAATCAAGAGAGCCCTAATTTCTTCTTCAAAATTGATACCCACAGAGGATAATTGACTAGCAATAGTGTTAAGCTCATTTAAATGATCTGTAATTAATCCACCTTCTGCCATTTTCATATTAAATAAACACTTCATGAGAAATACCTTGTTTGAAGTGGAGGGCTTTTCATACAGTGTCACTAGGGTTTTCATCAATTCTTATGTTGTCTTTACTTTTGTAATATTAAATGACATCAATGGTGCTAGGCATAATCAAATACTTCCATGTGTCTTTCTGTCCAAAAGATCCCATTCATCATTTGACATAGATCCTTGATTCTTCTCTTTGCCTTCCAACGGCTTCAATAAATCCTTCTGATATAGATAGTCTTCCATTTGCATCTTCCATAACTAGAAGTTCTACCCATTAAACCTATCAACCCTCAGCTTACCCTTATCTACCATTGATCGTACTCAATTGTGAGACTCTCACTCAACCATGAAAATTTCTTGCAAAGGATAACTAAAAAACAACTAGGCTCTGATACCACTTATTAAGATAAAACCATGGACAAAAATAACAATTACATGCAAATATAACCAATAATAACAAATAATAGATCACACAGAAAGAAACACAAGGCACCAAGATTTAACATGGTTCACCCAATCCTTAGGCTAAATCCACCAAATAGCAAGTCCAATATTTTTATGATCCAATGATTACAACTTGATTATAATCTGTAATCCCTTATAGCTTAATACTGCCGCATGAAGCAATTTTGCATCACACCTTATGAAACAACTCCTAACCCTAAGCCCTTTTATACAAATATTTTAACTGCTTTAGGGTTACAATTAATGATTAAATATGAGTCCAAAATTTTGATAAAATAGGGCCCAACCCCAAAGAATTTATGAAGTATGTATAGTACTTTCCTGATCAGTCACCACAATCTAACATTTAGTGGTCTTGCCCTAGAAGCTTCTTGTGGTTTCACAATGAATGCCTCATTTGTCTTAAAAATGGGGACCCCCTACTTTATTTTTTGTCCTTTGGAAACCCTAGTCTAGGGTCTATGTCTTTTTTAGGGTTTTTATCTAGTGTTTTGATCAAGTTTGGGTCCTAATAGGAAAACCTAGTTTCCAAAAAGTCAGTATTCTAGAAGCTAAGTCATTTTTGCAAAGAAAAAGGCACACCAATACACCTCCCAAAGAGTGATAGTGTGTTAAAGCATGTGGAAAGAGCATCACCACTTGGTGATGCATAGTAGCATAGCTACATAGTACCATGTGGCGCACTAGGTCCAAGGTCTATATAACCTGGGGACCCCCACCCTCTCATCACTTGTCTTCATTTTCTTCTAAGATCTCTCCAATCCATAGTAGCACAATAGTTTAGGTACACATCACACCTCCACCTCCTTGCTTTCACCTACAACCATAGTTACAAATAAAGATGACATTAAAATCTAAGTAAGGTGCACACCTGTGCACCTACCTAGGTGCACTAGTGTGCACCTTTTTTTTTTTGCTTTGAAAAAACATTTAAAACTAGAAAGCTTAATTAAAAAAAAAAAAACCTAATTAAAACACTAAAATTTAAAGGTGCACATCAACACACCTAATTAGGTGCAATTTTGTGCACCCATAAATGCAAAAACTATTTTAATGTGTGCTAAGTATGTAGTAGGCTGCACATCAGTGCACCCCATGAGGTATTGCATTGCTATGTACCATTGGTGTTAACCTTTGCTAAATATAATGGCACACTAGGTATACCTATCAGGTGCACTAGGGGTGCCATTTTTTTGTAAAAAAGGGTCATAAAATTTGGTTTTTTTATGTTTTTAGTTTGTTTGGTTTTTAGGGTTTTATTTGTGTCAATCTTAGGGTTTGACTTTATCAAATTTTCTTCAATTTCAGACTAATATGAATTGTTTTTGTGCAAATTCAATTGCTTCTTCATCATCCTACCTTGCAACAAAGATGGTTCCAAAACCCATAGTGTTGAAATTTTAAGGTGTTCTAATCAAGTCATGTTTTCAGGATGATTACTCAGAGATCTTAGATACCAAATTAGGTCACACAAATTTGGGCACATTTCTAGCATTGTGTAATAAATCCTTTGAAAGGTCTTTGATGATTTCCACATTGAGCTAGTAGAGCAAGTGACCCAAGCACCTCCACAAATAGGAGAAGGAGATGCATAAGGATCAAGGAATGTGGAAGCTACACAAGCTCAAGATAAACCTCAAGTGCCACCAAGTGAACAAGGCCAAGGAGAAGTTGAAATTGAAGTATAAGAAGTGCCTTCACAAGAGGTACAAGTGTCCCCTTCTACTCCTAAGAAAAGAAAGATCAAGACTCTAGTCAAAAGGAAACAAATGGTTATTAGGAAAGTGATTCCTTTCCCATAACTCCCTTAACCTATCCTAGAAGAAGAAGAAGAAGAGGATGATGAGGATGAAAATAGTAATCTACCTTAATTAGAATGGAAAAGAAGCTCCAAAGTCATGCAACCACCCATTCTTGAGAAGGCTACTCAAAATACAACATCAGAAGATGAGATGCAACAATAGATAGATGAACAAGATGTTGAGGGAACTAATGTTTTTAAGATTTAAGATTTTTATTTTATGCTAATGGGCATTAAGTTGGTGGGATACAAAATTAAAGATACTCCAACCCATCAACCTCAATAGGAGGATTGGAGTCAGTTGCCACCTTAGCCACAAGGTCTTGAAGTAGCCCCACCATCCCCAATGCAAGTCACATTTTGTGTGGTACAAGTAGGAAAAGGGGAGGAGCCACAACAAGTGTGCACCGATGAAGTGTTGAAAGAAGGAAAAATAAGTGAGCAACCTCAACAAGCTTCCCAAGAAATAGATGTGAGAACTATGGACTACACAGATACAAAGACTCCCAATGTTGATGTCATAAAAAAGGAGAAGACTCCAGAGAGGAGAGATGAGGGGAAGAGTATAGCCAAGAAAAATCCTTCATTTTCAAAAGGAAAATCCCTAGTAGAGTATATTACAAGATGACTAAGAAAATAAGCAATCAGAAATAAGAAGCAATAATTCATCACTAAAGAGGAGGATAGAATAGAATCAATTGAAGTTCTAAGGAAACCTGAGTCACCACCAAAGGATGCATGAGCATTAGCCTTTCTCATGAGTGATCAGAGCCAAGACTTGTTTGCACATGTGCCTATCCCTCCTCCACATACAAATGTTAAAGAATTGACTCTAAGGGATTATTAGATTAGGGAGGTCATGCTTGGGAAAACTCCCTTAGATACTGTTAAGCTGATGGTTACAACAGGAATTAAAAAAGTGTTTAGGAGCTTAGAGCATGAGGGGGTAGAATTGATAACACTTTGGTGACAAAATGAGATCCTAAAAGGACATCTAAGTGAATTTATTGGTCCGTTGATCCCACAAACCTTGAACTCAACACTAGAGAAGAGGAATAAGGGAGTAGTATAGTTAGACCCATTTTTGAGATCTTGTCAGTAGTGGAGAGAAAGTTTTGAAAGAAAGGGTGTATAGATCATTCAAGGAAATATGAAGTTATTAAATGTTATGTAGGAGAATATATATATCCTATTTGCCAATTTGAATCAAGATTTTGGTTTGATGGATTAAGTATATACTTAGGGCAAAGATTTGTAGGCATTATAGTCTATCAAAGGACAAAGGTAGCAAATGTTGATGGAAGTATATATAGCTGAGGAATTAGATAAGATTGATGATTGGATAGAAAAGATTGTGGATGGTAATAAAGTAATGGAGACATTACATGCAAAGATTCATAAGCTCAAGGATAAAACCGAAGAGAAATTTTTGGAAGCTAAGAAGCATTATAGTGATCCATGTTTAGATATTTTTGAGGATGATGCATAGGAGAAATTAATAAAGGTAGAGGTAGTAGTTGAGAAATTCTAGAAATTTTCTAAGGAAGCTACTAATAATGATGATATTAGGGAAGCATTTAGGAAAAAGGAAGCATTATTAGATCTAGATGTGAAATTATGAGATTTTATAGAGACTTGTATCAAGGTGGGCAATTACATGCATAAAGTAAAAGACAAATATGAAGCCTTAGATTTTCTAGATGTGACTCAAGTCACTGAGATCATTGAGAAATTCAAGGACAAATACCCAGACATAGCTCTAATATAAAAAGGGAATATATACCAAAAGCTAGAATTTCAATTTTGAAACTTAGTGAAATTTTGCATTTTTTTTGGAATCTTTGCCACAAGTTTTGAGAATTTAGAGGTGTGCTAATAGTTAACTGCCACTTCTAAATTTAGAGCTTTCCATGCATCAGAAATACATTTCGATAGTAGTTTTTCTCTGACAGACACCTAGTGAAGATGGAGCCTCTATTTAGATAGTCACTTTGTATATAAATAGATTTGTTTTATTAGTTTAGAAGCATATGATTGTATAAAGATATCTCTCACTCTCAACACAAATTGAGGAGAAGATTTCTTATAAATTCAGGAATTTAGTATGTATTTAGGGCTGCCATTATTTTGATGTAATAATATATGCTATTGGTGCTCACGTTTGGAGTGTAATGATTCTTATCTAAGTGTGTTATATTTTGTGGGTGTATATTCATGGAATGTAATTGAACTAATAGGTTTGTTGTGTTTTTCTGGTTGTGTGATCTTTTAATTCAAGTGTTTGCTATGGGTTGACAAATTCCACTGATGTACTTAGTTTGAGAAGAGATCACCATATTGTTCCTGCATAGCTTTTCATCTTGCATGAGCTCACTTTTTGTTTCCTTGAAATTTGATGAAAGTGAAACATCTTATGGTTACTGAATTCTTATGAACAATTGCATTAGTAGGATTAAGGAAGAGTTGCTCCTATTTTCATTGGTTACCTACTGATCTTTTCAAAAGCTTAATTCACAGACACATTTTTTTTGTAGTGTATGTCCATTAGCATTTACTTTTCATGTTATTTTCTTAAATTTCTTGTTTCCCTATCTTTGTTATTCTCTTTGGTAACACCTTGGTTAAATTAGGAATACATATAGTTTTATTGTTAGATTGCATTCATCATAAAATGGAAAAACATAAAAATATATTTCTTTCTTTTGTGGTTATTCTTTTGCAATAGCAAGCAGATTGAAAATCTTATTGAAATTTTTTACAACCAAAAAAGGCTTCCTCATGAACATTCACATTTATCTTTAACTAAGTAGATTTGAGTAGCTCGCAAGATCACCCAAAACCTTGGAGTTGATCCCAGATCAACATTTCAAGAGAGGAGTTTGAAAGGATTTCTGCCATTATGCATCGTGCAAAATGATAGCTCAAAAAAGTTGTCTGGATAGTGGGTTCTTCTTCTTGTTACAACTCCAAATAGGGTTGGCACAACTCCTAATAGTGTTAGAATCTTCTAACAAGGATTCACAGTCTCTTATCAAAGACTTATACATACTAAATGGTGTAACAGACTCCTAATAGGGTCTATCCCCCAATAAGGGATATTTATATTAGCACATCATCTTGTGGGTATCATCCCCACCAAGGTTTTCTCTCTGATCAAGGGTTTCCCTAGTTAAAAAATCTAGTGTAATTGTGTATGTGCATATTGTTATGGTTGTTTCTTACTTTGATTAAACGGTTAAGATTAATTAAGGTTGATAAATATTTTAATTAAATAACTGATTCACACCCCCCCCCCCCTTGTTAGTTATATTGGTGGACTACTATTTTTAATAGATACACTACCATATTCTTATGAAATAACAATAAGGGTAGAGAACATTATGATACAAGGAGGTAAGGTAGTTCCAAGTCCTCCTATGCCTTTCTTTCATAATATGCTAAATCACCAAACAATAATAGCCCCTATTCCCATAATTTCGACATCACAACCCCAAGCTCCTCAGGATTCCACATCATCTAGTGAGCTAGGTGAGTTGAAGGCCCTAATGCAAGATATTGGAAAATGTTACAAATTCAAGATAAGAAGTTTGAAGATATCTTCTTTGTGATTCAAAAGGTGAGCAAAAAAGTGGTGACTTTGGAGAGGTAGGAAGATCAAGGTAATAAGGCTCTTCAACTACAATATCAAACACCAATGAATGGTAGGCCTCCAAATCAGAATCAAGGGAATACTTATTTTGATTAGAATGGATAGAATAGTCATGCTTCTACCTCAAATGCAAATCAAAGTAGGGCCTTAGTCCCTCAAAAAAATATCACTCAAGATCAAGATCTCCTATGTCTATTGTATGTGTTAAAAGGTTGAATCCTAATTATCTTTGACCATTGTCAAACCTGTAGTAGGAGAATCATTTAATATAAGCCAACCCAATGATGCCTCACATTTTTAATGACAAGGTAATTGTTCCTTTATGAATCATCAAGTAGAAGACCATTGTTAGGTGAATTAAGATCCCATTTCTCACAACACTAGGGGCATGCGAAGAGTAATTGAAGATGCTATCCATCCTCCTCCTAATTAGGCCTCAACCTCAAATGCAATAACTTATGTACAAGTAGTAAATGATCAATCAAATGCTCCTCAACAACAAAGACAAAATAATAGTAGAAAAGATGTAAATGGTCCTTAAGTTGTTCCATCTCAACCTCCTACACATTAAGCTCCCAAGGTTCCTACCAAATAACCTAACACATCATTCACTATGGTACAATAGATGAAGAAACCAAATGTGAACATTTCCATGTGGGATGCTATTACTACTATACCTATGCAACAGAAGTTGTCGTAGTAAGAATTAGAGAGCTTTTAACGAAAAGATCAACCATCAAGAGAAGAAGATAACATAAGTCTCATACAACCATCAAAAGAGGTAGAAACAAGTAAAAATATTAGAACTCCTCCATTTTATGTTTTTTTGATTATAGAGGATAAGCTAGTTCACAATTGTATGATTGATTCGGGGGCTAGTAGTTTAGTAATGGGTAAGTGCGCTGCTAATGTCCTAGGAATGAAATATGAGCCCATTGTTAGGGATGTATTGTAGTTGGATGGTAGTACTATCAAGACTATAGGAATCCTTGGGAATGTTGAAATGGCACTACATGCATGCCCTAGTTTTATTGTAGTTCAAGATATATTAGTTGCTAAAGTCAAGCCATACTTTGCCATCTATCTATCAAGAGATTTTACTTCCCAAATAGTTGAATACATATCCTCTAATTGGTCATACATGTTTCTATCAACATGATATGGATCTAAAGCATCAATTAGAGAATATCCCTTTACCCTCAATCATATTGAGCCCTACACTCCTAATATCATCAATGTGAATTGCACTACCCTAGAGATAGATTAAAATTATATAGTACAAGGGCCTACTACTTCTTTAGCAAAAATGTTTGACCATCTTTTGGATGAGTGGGCTAATGCATATTAGTTTGATCCTATATCACAAACCTTGGACATAGGCCTTGGTACTTATTGCATACTTAGGATGCTCTTTTCCCTAATCTTATGAAGACCAAGGAGAATACAAGTGAGATATGGAGTATGTAATTTGAGGGATCAAGGAATAAAAATGGATTAGGGGCTGGTGTAATGTTGGTTTCTCCTGTACTGGAAAGGTACTACTATTCATTTAGTCTTCAATTTAGTTGTACTAGTAACATAACAAAGTATGAGGCATTGATTCAAGGTCTCCTGCTTGCTCAAAAAAGAGGAATTCAAGCCCTCAGTCTATATGGAGATAGTGAGTTGATTGTCCATTAGGTGAGAAATCATAATGTTTCCAAGAATGGTCTACTCAAGTCTTATAAACATAGAGTATGGGATTTTCTTGAAGGTTTTAATGAATTTAATATTCAAAGAATTCCTAGGAAAGAGAATAGACATGTTGATAGACTTGCAATAGTGGGTGCATCTTATGATGTGCCAAGGAGCCTTGAAGATGAGAAGAAGCAACAAATTAGAGTGGTGGTTAGGCCTAATATCCTTGATAATAATGTCAATTGGCAAGTGTTTAAATCTAATGCACAAATTGTGAGTTTCTTGCATAGTAAAATAGAGTTCTTAGATAGAAATAAATCAATATTACATGATCAATATGGGGATTAGATCATTAATCTCAGTTCCAATAAGTTACCTAAGGGTTTGATTACCTTAGAGAGTGCTTTCACTCTTGATGATCGAGCAAGAGATAGAGGCATGAAACTTGCTGCAAGTAAGGATGATCATTATTTGTAAATAGATTTGTTCTTTCTAGTTTTGACTCATAAGTGCCCTAATTGGTGAATAAATTCTGATTACAAGAGTTTGGAAAGTGGCTTCTTGAAGATTTACTTTCCTCTAAATTGTAAGGTACAAATCCCTATTGTGAAATGTCTAATGAATTTTGTTTATTCCCAAATCTATATAGGGTATGTTCTTAACTAGAGAATAGGAGAGGTAAACTAAGTTAAACCTATAAGGGATTCAACTTAGGCAAGAAGTAACATTTTGAGGATTAGTTAAGTCTAATTAACTCACACATCTTATGAATTCATAATTAATATGTACTAAGACTGATTGATCTATCTAAGAACTAAATTGCAGAGAAAGGTAATATTGAATGAAAACATCTAAAGGATCTCTTTGAGCTTAAAGTGACAATTCATATCATATTCAGCTTGCTGCATATAAAACAAGGGTAATAAAACTCTATTTATTCCTCATTTCAAATCAGGATAAAGAGAAATAATAATTAAATAACAATTATTACAAATGGAATAGAAAATGATTGATATAGAAATACATTCAATGGACTCTGCAACATCAAGTATTTCACACCAAAAACTTTCCAACTTTTTATTAAAGTTTCGTTATCATACATATAGGATTATGAGATGATCATTACAATGGAAGTTTAACCAGTTCATCTTCTCAAAATTGACAAATGGAAAAGAGCTAGTTTGTCTATTGCAATGATCACAAAACAAAAATGGAAAGGCCAGAATATGAATCACTTTACTTTATTCCCTTTATCTACCTTTTCCCTATAGGCTTTGATGGAAACAATGATTAGAATCAGCTCTTCATTCTTATGGACATGCACATTTGTGTACCTCAAGAGCCACTTAGAGTGGTCCCAGGCCAGATCTCTAATGGTGTCCAACCAATTTGGAACTTCTTCCATAGCCATGTGCACACATCCACCAATATTTTGAAGTTCATTAATTCTATCCTTATGGCTAGAAGTTATTCCTATCAGATCATCTATGGAGTTTGTGAATTTTTCCTACATGACAATTACCCCAATTATTACCTTCCCTTGTCCACTAGACTGTGAATCAATATGTAATCCTTTTAGCAATTCATAGTCTCTATCCTACTCTTTCTTCACTTTAGCTTCAGTTTCTTTAAGTCCTTCTACTTCTATAATCATTTTAGATTTGAACTACATACTCTAGAACCACTCAACTAGGTGTTCATCTCCTTTGGGTAAAATATTCACTTCAATGACTTCCTTCACTTTGATGTGGATTATCATTTTCAAGAAAGAGACACAATCATCACTCTTGACCTTTTCTATAGCTAAGATAGCCCTATTTGATGATATATTATCTTTCTCTATTTCCAATATCAAAATAACATTACCAATATGGTCTATAACGGAGAGTCCTTCTGCATTGATCTTCTCACTCCACTCTTTGTTGATTTTCCCAAAAATCTTATCTTTTGGAAGTTGAGATATAAGTGTTGGCATTATGTTTTATTTTTTATTAGTGATAAAAATTATTCAATTCTGAAAGGTTAGTAAGCTCATCACTCAATCTACAGTTTATACCGAGCATTTAGTGGTTATCTAGTAAGTTCATCAATTAAGTAGTTCACACTGAGCATTCTTGAAGCTACCAAGTGACTGTGTGGTTCATTAGTGTATACTAAGCTTAAAATGTTCACTAAATAGATAGTGGTTACTGAGCTTCATAGTGCTTACCATGTTATCAGTTTGCATGATGTAAAGCTAGTTTCTACCGAGTGATGGATGTGTAGTGTTTATCGAGTGATAGCAAGGTAATTCAAAGGATTCAGTATCTACCAAGTGACACTATATCTACTGAGTCTCCAATGGTTATCAAGTTCCAAGATACATTGTGTGAGTAGTATGGACTAAGCTTCTACTTCTATTGAGTGCATGACAATGCTAAGTAATGCAGTGAATGTCGAGTATCAGAAGGTCACCAAGTCAACTTGAAGAACCCGAGTTTTCTATTGCTTGGTTGACTCAGTAATATTTTCTTTACTTATTTTTTAGCTAACCTTGTAATTGTGAATATTGGAATGGTATATATGTAATGTATTGTATCATTTGAAATGTATGGATAAAAAAAAGGGAATGATAAGTAATGCAAATCAGCAATAGAGCAGAGTATTTAGCAAGGTCTACAAGGAGAAGCAAAGTCATATAAGTCACATGAGGTGATTTTTACTTCAAGGATCTAATCAACAATCAAGTTGTAAGTCAGATCTACTATTTCATCCTAACAAGTGAATCGATTTTCTAAATCCTTTAATAGGGTAGACTTAACATTCTTTGTATAAATACTTCATCATATGTTTGTAAAACCTTTAACAAGGTGGATCCAGTAGTCCAAATTGCTCTTAATAGGGTAGATCATCAAAAGGGGTCAATGTAAGCCCTAATAGGCCAAATTTATACTACAATAGTGAAGTTTTGTGGGTATCATCCCCACCCTAGTTTTACTTTCTATTTGGAAGGTTTCTAGGTCACCAAAATACCGTGTTCATGTGTTATGAATGTTTATCTATTTTATGCATGCAATAGATTAGATAAATGAATAGTGAATGATTTATATGGTTAAGTATTGAATTGATCTAATTTTTTTGAGGTTACTTCACCCCTCCCCTCTTAGTAACCTAGCTAGTCTTGATTATTTCCAACAATTGGTATCTGAGCTCTGTGGTTCTCAAGATAAAGTTTTACAGCTTGAGAAAAGATCAAGGACAATGGAGATAGTCAAACTTGATAAAGCTATTGATAATCAAAAGCTAGATCTAGAAATGGCCATAACTCAACTCAAGGAAGCAAAAGAGCATCTTTACCAATAACTTAAAAGAAGGAAGGAACTTGCAAAAGAAATGAAATACCACCAGTATGTTGAAGAAAAGATTGAATACTTTTTCCCATCAAGCAATTCAGATGAAGCTAATGAAGCAATCAAAGAACTCCTAGAAAAGAATGGCTCTTTGCAAGAAGAGGCAAGAAAATTAAAAAGAGAAGAAGAAGTTTAGTCAATAAGAATGTGTGAAATCTTAGAACAAAGGAATAAGGCAAGTGAAGACTTGGAGGCAAGAAACAATGTTAATCAAAATCAATCCCTTTAGTAAGAAAGTCTTATCAATTATCTCTCTAATGCAAATGAGGAAATCGTAAGTCTGAGATCTAAAAATGAAAGTTTAATGAATGATCTAATCATTGAAAGGCAGATTGATGAAAGATTGAAAGCTGATCTAATATCTAAAAAAAACTCAATGAAAGGATGATGAAATCTCAAATAGATATGGATCAATTGAATCAATGAAGTGAGGAGAATCTTCATAGGCAAAAAGGTAAAGTAGGACTTGGTTACAAAGAAAAAGGTGAATCTTCCAAACAAGGTGCCCAAAGGAATCAAAGACCTAGTTGCAATCATTGTGGTAAGTTAGGTCATACATCAAACAAATGTTGGAGCAATGGAAAGGAAAGATTCAATGGAAAATGCTACAATTGTAGTTAGCATGGTCATAAAGATAATGAATGTAAGGAGAAACAAAATTTTTAAGGAAAATGTCACAAATGCAAGAAACAAGGTCACAAGGCATCTAAATCTACATCCAAATCATTCAATCCAACTGAACAAATTGTCAAAGCATTATTTGGTTGGGACTACAACACTTGGTGTAGATGTCACTGTAGACACCTAAATCCTTTAGAAAATAAAGTATTTTTTTTCTGAAAAAGTCTTTGATGACATCACCATTTATTAATTAATTAATTATTTAATTAATTTATTTATTTGTATGCCATTAAATCCCTTTATCTTAATTAAAAATATTTAATTAAGGAATCCCTCCCAAAAATGTTTAAATCTTATTTAAACATTATTTGCTTATTTATTAATTATTTAATTAATAAATTGACCAAAATCCCAAAATAAATAATTTATTTATTTTTTGCCCAAAACTTGGCCAATTTCCTTAAGACCACTAACCTCTTCCAAAATCTTTTAATCCTTCTTTAATTTCGATTAAAGGTTTAATCCCATCGTTTCCTACCCCCTAATCCCAACTCAAAATATTTAATTAAGATTAAATATTAATCCTCATGTTTATTAAAAATATTTTAATAAATATCTCCTCAAGCCAAACCCTTGAAATAAATAAAACTTTATTTATTTCTAAAAAGCCTTATTTATCCTCATCCTAGGAAGTTCTAGACTCTTCTAAAAAGACTTCATCCTCATCCAAAGCCTAGACTCTTCTAGAAGATGTCAATCCTTATCTTTGACTCTAATCCTAATCCCCCCCCCTAACCTTGTCATATTCTCTAAACATGGGTTAAGACTTGCTAACCCAAGCCAAAGCCAACAAATATCTCCTCCTTCACCCACCCTCATTAAATGCCATCCACTTGCCCATCTCTAACAAGCCTAATCTAATCTTAACCGAAGCCTAATCCAAGCCTTAATCATTTGCACATCCCTAAGTCAAGCTTAAGACTTTCTTAATCCAACCCAAGTCAAAATATCTCAACTCTCTCACAAATATCCCAACCATAAAACTTTATGAAGCCTACAAAGCCATAAATGACTCTTACAAGCCCATTCATTGCTCTTACAAGCCATTATGAGGGTCTTTATGAGCTTTCAGCCTCCTTTGTTGACCCCTCAACCCCTCTTGACATGTGTCACTCCCTGATTGGCCGTAAGAAAGCACAATCCATGTGCTCTCCTGCCATTAAATTTAAACCTTCCATAAGCTTTCTCCCATCCTTGCATCCTAGCCCTTGATCCCTCATGCCCTTTGCCTATTTAAAGAATCCTCTCCTAAGTCATTTTAACACAATCTAGAAAGTAAAGCCATAATGCCATTTTGAGAAGCCATTTTTACATCAAATACATTTACCAAAATCTATCAAAAATTCTCCATTGAAGCCCATTTGAGCATTTGAGCATACATACATAATCAAGCCATCTTAGCTATTAGACACACCTCTACATCAAGTGATCATCCTCATTGAGAGAGCCTATCCATGGCATTTGAGGACTTCACTTTGTCTCTCATGAAGTTATGTTAAATTAGTATGCAAATGATTTTTGATTGTTTTAGTTTGGTGTTTCTAACATACTAAAGTAGCATATACAGTCACTATTGTGGAGAATATGGACATATTGGCATAGACAAAACAAGGCATCACTTGAGAAAGAGAGATTCAACAGTAAGATGTTATACATGTACTGAAATTGGTCATATAGCAAAAAAATACATGAATATAGGAAGAGTTGAAGATGAGAAGAAGGTCAAAACTGACAACATTAGGAAGTAGATGAGACAGCAATGGATTCCCAAATCCATGAAGTAGAATAGTTCAGATGATGGCAATGTCAATCAAGAAGTGGGTGACTCAACCATTTCCAATTAGATTCATGAAGAAGGAACTAGAATTGTACCATTAAGCCAAATCTTGAGCAGTTCCAAATGAAAGAAAGAAAAAGATCCAAATCTGTATTTTAGATATAAAGGGATCACATGAGATTAGGCCTTATCAAGTAAGGTTAGTCATAGACTCAATCGAGCTAGGTCGGGAGTAATGAAAAGTTTGTTTGATCATCGAGTCACAAGTTTCTACCGAGCTAGTGAGTGGATGATAGTTTATCACACACTACGTTAGTATGGTACCTAGCATTAATGGTGAATTTTCATCGCAAAGGGAAGAATTCAACTTCATTTTTCACCATGACTTTAGATTCACAGAGCTAAGAGATTTCCAGGTGCACACAAGCAATTCCAAGTGATTTTGACTGAATTTCCAGCAAAAATTTTTTTTGAAAATTTCTTTCACTTACTGAGAAGTGATGGCATCTAGGTGTAGAAGTAACAAGAAAGAAAAAAGAGGCTCAAAAATGTTGGTTAAGGGTGTAGAGTGGAAACCATCAAACTTCAAACTAGTTCTATTAGTTTTGCAGGCACTCGACCTTAATGGTGCACAATCTCAAATTCCACCCAAGGTACTTCTGATTAACAATATACGCACTCATTTTAAGTGTTCTATTTAGGAAATTGTAACCCTAGAGATGGATAGTGCATTAGAGGAAATTCATGTTGATGGTTCACTAAAAAATGAGCATAAACATCTTGAAACAAAAGGGTTAACTCATATCACACACCTACCAAGAAGTTTTCAAATTAAGTGGATTAGTTACATTCTTAGTTTTGTACACAATGGTCAACTATAGTTAGAGAAGCCTGTGTATATATCCAAGAAGATGATCCACAAGATTACTAGTCTACCCATGCCATGTAAAGGAAAATCGACCAAAACCCTAGGTCAGGAAAAACTCTAAAAGAAAACCCTAGCCGAGTGGGATGGTAGAGGTTTGAAAATTAGCACTATTTCTGATGTAGAACTGAGGTTTGGTATTCATCTAATTACTCACAAAATTTATAGCTCTATTTTATTGAATAGCATGCCATGTGAGGCAATGGACTCAGCATTTAAGGTTGTGAAGAAAAACATGGAATTTGACTTGTCAAAGTTACTATTGAAACAATTGAACAAGAATATGGATAGTATTAGGACATCAAAGAATAACCCTTGTAAATTTGGTTCTTTATTGACATGTCTTTTCTTTTATGTTCAAATGTTTTTCCCATCTAAAGGTTTTATTGTGTGGAGAAAAGATGTTCCTATTCTGTATCAGATAAATGAGTTCATTGCAAAAATGGGTGTAAACTTTGATAGCATTATGGACAATTATTTTGAAGATTTCAAGGAAAGAATGAACAATAGGTTCAAGATCCCGCCCAAACTTGTTGAGGATTATAAAGATGATGTGTTTCATGGTTGACTGTGATAGAGTTTACATTTAGGCAGTCAGGCC
Source organism: Cupressus sempervirens (assembly GCA_028749045.1). Classification (NCBI taxonomy): domain Eukaryota; kingdom Viridiplantae; phylum Streptophyta; class Pinopsida; order Cupressales; family Cupressaceae; genus Cupressus; species Cupressus sempervirens. Next base: position 818,732,999 of record CM053792.1, on the reverse strand, counting down.
TCGAGTTTCATGGGTAAAACCTCTCCCATATGAGGTCAATATTGATGAAACCAAAGACATCATTGAAGCCCTAGTGAATGAACATACAGATCCCAAGCAACCAATTTTTGGTACATATGATGAGGCAAAAGCTAGAATTGATCTTGAAATCAAGCTACTCTAAGAAATTAGCAAAGGAAAGAGAAAGATAGCTAAGATGAAAACTGCCACTGGCCCTCTAATGCTTACCGAGGGTAAAGGAAAGGATGAAGAAGAAGAAGAAGAAGAAGAAGGAGACAAAGAAGAATCAGAGAAGGAGGTAGAGCCAACCAAGAAGAAGGTAAGGGTAATCATTACCAAGCCACCAAAGGCCTCCACAACTATTTTCACCAGAAAAGGAAAAGTTAAAGGTGAATTTGTGCTCAACAAGCCCCCACTTACCTTCTAGGAAAGATTGAAATAGATGAAAGACAAAGCGAGCATCACAAACTTCAAGGCTCTAAATTTTGTGACAAGGACTGATGTTAAGAAGATGCAAATTGACGAATTGGTACTCACCAAAATGGGAAAGTGGAAGTACTCCCCTGATTAGATTTCTCCACAAATTTCAAAGGAATTATTGGAAAGATTGCAGCCAAGGTGGGAGTTAGCTGAACAAATAGCAAAAGACATATATGAACAATCTTTAAGAAAGCTACTGCCAAATCTTAAAGATACAGAAGTGAAGGTAGCAACGAAGAAAAATGAAGGTAAAATGATGATTAGATTCCATACATGTTTGATTTTAATCAAAGATATTGATCATGTTGTTATAGATGCAACAAACATGTGAAAGAACATCTATCATCTAAATAAGCCCAGTGATGACCTAGTGGAAATGAAGGATGATGATGGTGACAGTGATGATGAAGAGGATAACACTCCATGTGTTACATTTGATGCTGAAGACTATCAAGCACTAAAGGTTGATGATGAAGAGAAAGAGGAATAAGCTGAAGAGGAAGACAAGGAAGAAGATGAAGAAGATGATCCAATAAAATTTTTAGTAGAAGTCATTGCTTCCCTTCCTCGTTCTCCACCTAAATCTACTACATCATCAGAGTTGGAGATAGCTTTAGCAAGTATGATTGCCACCACCACAAATACATTATTAGCACAATCATCACCTGCTAGCTCACAGCTCCAGGTATCTTTAATGAAAGTATCAACCACTTCATCTATCAAGCTGCAACCCTCTTCATTAGCTTTCGAGCAATCTACTTCAGCAATATGCACAGCTGTAGGTTCTCTAGTTGTGTCAACTTCTTCTGCAACATGTACAGTAAGTTTTCTAGTTTGTTCTACAGCTTTAACTGCACCAATTTTTTTTTCAGTCAGTTCTTTAGTTGTAAGTATTCCAGTGTGTAAACCACCTATTCATACTTCATTTTTGGGAAGCACATTAGTTTTGGATACAGTTAGTACCTCTCTCAGTTTTCCTTTAGTTAGACCAATTCAAGTTTTCACTACAAGTCTAGCTACTTCTACTATTGTTTCCATTTCTAAGTCCAAGAAGTAAGTTTAGAAGTAAAACCAAAGAATCCTCTAAAATATCTTCTTACTAGCAAAAGCAATTGATGAAGACATAGACATGGACAAAGAAATTGTTATTCCTGAGATAGATCTGGACACTACCATAGCTAATGAAATGATATTGGTTAGTCAAATTTTAGAGCAAAAGGCAAGGTAGAAGCAGCTTAGAGATGAGAGAGATAGAGAGTTCACTATAATTGAAAATGTCAAAAATATAATAATTGAGGCTATAGGTGTTGATGTGGACTCATCTCAACACATTTTTTTGCAATTGGAAGAAGCTATGAATAAGATCAATGAGGATACCTTTGGACAAGAAAAACTCATTGAGAAGGTAGAGAATAAATTTGATAATAAGGTGCTTGAGCACATTGTCATTAATCAGGTGGAGTTATCTTCAATTTTGAGCAACCTTGAACAGTCTTTCACCAATGTAACATCACTTTTTGGCAAGCTTTGTGATGTTAATGAGTATACTAAGGATATAAAGGAGAAATTGAATAAGATTGATGTTGATATGAAAGCAAGTGCTCAAAAGTTACAACTTGACCATAGTTCAAGCTCAAGACATCACATGAAGGTGAGATTTTTTCAAAAATGCAGGAAAAATTACTAAGAGAGGAAGCCAAGATCAGGTCTACATTGATTGATATGAAAAATATGATCCTTCTAGTTATGGACTCAATGTAGAAACACATTGCATATTAGAAAACATTGGTCTAGCATAACAATTTTTCTATAGAAGATCATATGATTGAACTTTCTGCAAAAGTTCAAGTGGCACTCTCCACCTACAAAATCTTCCAAGACAATTGGGATAAGACATTGGCTCTTAGTCTCAAGGTACACTCTAAATTTCTCTCCCATTTTGATGTCTCTATTTGAATATTTTTCATATCTCTTTGGCATTATTGTCAAAAAAGGGGGAGTAAGTGATAGTAAGAGATGATAAGAGACTTGTGGAGAAAATAAGGGAGAAAATAGATTGATATGTGTAAAAAGAGGCTATGTATATATTATGCCATATGTATGGGGGAGATATGTGAGATAGGTAAGATATGTATATACAACAACTTTACAAAGATCAGTTTTGACAAAATAAAAAATTAGTATGTCAGTGTACATAAGTTTTGGCTCATGTGTTTTTGTCACTAATGCCAAAGGGGCAAATTGTTGGCATTATGTTGTATTTTTCATTAGTGATAACACTTATTAAATTTTGAAAGGTTACTTTTCTCATCACTCAATCTACTGTTTATACCAAGCATTTAGTAGTTACCTAGTAAGTTCATCAATTAAACAATTCACACCGAGCATTCCTTAAGCTACCGAGTGAGTGTGCAGTTCAGTAGTGTATACCAAACTTATAGTGTTCACCAAATAGATAGTGGTTATCGAGCTTCATAGTGCTTATCAAGTTATCAGTTTGTGTGATGTAAAGCTATTTTCTACTGAGTGATGGATGTGTAGTATTTATCGAGAGACAACAAGGTAAACAAAGGATTCAGTATCTACTGAGTGACACTATATCTACCAAGTTTCCAATGGTTACCGAGTTCCAAGCTATGTTGTGTGAGTAGTATGGAACGAGCTTCTACTTCTACCAAGTGCATGATGATGCTGAGTAATGTAGTGGATGACGATTATCAAAAGGTCACCAAATCAACTTGAAGAACTTGAGTTTTCTACTATTTGGCCGACTCAACAATATTTTGTTTACTTTTGTTTTAGCTGACCTTGTAATTGTAAATATTGGAATGGTATATATGTAATGTATTGTGTCATTTTCACTATATGGATAAAAAAAAAGGGAATGATATGTAATGTGAATCAGCAGTAGATTAGAGTATTTAGCAAGGTCTACAAGGAGCAGCAAAGTCATATCAGTCACACGAGGTGATCTATACTTCAAGGATCTAATCAAAAATCAAGTTGTAAGTTAGATCTACTATTTCATCCTAAGAGGTGAATATGTTTTCTAAATTCTTTAATAGGGTAGACTTAACAGTCTTTTTATAAATCTCTTAACAAAGTGCATACTTCATTGTATGTTTGTAAAACCTCTAACAAGGTGGATCTAGCAGTCCAAATTGCTCTTAACATGGAAGATCATTAGAAGTGGTCAATGTAAGCCCTAACATGCCAACTTTATACTATAGTAGTGAATTTTTGTAGGTATCATCCCTGCCCTCATTTTACTTTCTATTTGGAAGGTTTCTAGGTCACAAAAATACAATGTTCATGTGATATGAATGTTTATCTATTCCATGCATGCAGTAGATTAGATAAATGAATGGTGAATGATTTATATGGTTAAGTGCTGAATTGATCTAAAGTTTTTGAGGTTACTGATTCACCCCTCCCCTCTCAATAAGCTAGCTAGCCTTGATTATTTCCAACAATAAGTGCCTAGATGTCTACAAAAGTGGGGTTCCTAGTCATGGGCATCTTGGAGATGCTCACCAGCAGAGTAACCAGTTGTCTAACATACCCATTCAATTCTTGTATCTCGGCTTTCATCTGAACCTTTGACAACTTAAGACTTTCTAGTTGTTCTTTGATCACCTCATTCATGGACTTCCATAAGCCAACTTTGGTATCATTTCTAGCTTCCATGAGATCTACTAAATGCATGGTGAAATCATCTATAGTCATATCCTTAATCCTTCCTTCTTTGTTAGGTTTGGTTATCTCCATTGTTAAATGCCCTGTTTTAGGATCCTATCTGAGGATAGACAAGGTCTTCTATTTCTTCACCTTAGTCAATGTGGATCCAGGACAAATAGCAAGGGATAGGGTATCCTTATCTGGAGCACCTTCATCTTTCATCTTTCTCTTCCTATCCAAAGTATCTTCTAATCATGAATTTGTGCCTATTACCTTTGAGGTCATACCCAAAGAATCTATGCTAAACATTTTCCTTTTGACTAGAGTGATTATTTTTGTGGTTGAGGAGATAGGATTCTTTTGAGCTTGAGAGACAAGCTTTTAGGACTCTTGGCCTTTCTCTGTCTCTACAATCTTTTTGGCTGCTTCATCTGACTCAATGGATTCACTATCACTACTTCCTCCATCACCCAAGTCCACTACTTGCATATGAGGATTGCTTGGAAGGATAAGTGTAGGACTTGTAGATGGGATTGGACTACTAGTAGGTGAAGGAACTAGGGTGGAAGTGCTATCTTTTGGCTCCTCTACTTTCTTCTCAGCTTTTGGCTAGGCACCAATCATTGGAGAAGAGCCATCTTGACAAGTATTAGTCAAAGGAATGTTCTTATCTAGAGGTTGGTCACCTCCACTCACCGATTGAGCTAGTCCTTGAGTGATGGCTAGGGTCACACCTAATGTGTCAGCTTGTGAGGAAGTAGGGGAAAATGCTAAAGGAGCTTGAGTGGGAGTGCTTTTACTTTGGCTTCTTCTTACTATAATCCACTCGACCCATTTCCCAGTCCTTTTAACAATTTGAGCCATCATAACATCTATATGATCTCTAGCATCTTAATAGGGCTCTAAACTAATATGGGTATTTCTTAAATTTGTTAAATATGCATTACTATACATATGCTACCCATCATCTTAAATTCCTTCAACATCAAGGTTGATTTTATACATTTTTAAATGATCTATTGTGAGCCTAGCGAAAGCATGATCATGAGTCTCGAACTCATCTCTACAATCAGCCTAGTAGTCTTCAATAGTAGTGACATGTTTAATCACACTACCAATCTAGAGAACATCTCTTGCATATCTATTTGGGTCAAACATAGGTCTCAAGACCTCGTACATCTCCAATTGATACTTCATTTCAAGCACTTTCAACATGTTCTTTACATAAGAATGGGACTCATAGTTGAAAGCTCCCACCTTCATCTGAAACTCATAACCTTTCTTCTTTAGGCTCCCACTTAGCACATTCACTTGGATTGCTTACCTCATGATGTCGATTAGCATAATCATATCGCTTGGATACATCGGCAGCTTCAAGGGGAACCCATCAAAAGTTGAAAGACACAAATATGAAAAAGATGAGAATTGGATGAAAAAGCTTCCAAATTGACTAATAGTTGCCATTGCTTCTAGACTAAATCTCCTCTCTGGGCATCCTTGGAGCTCCCTACAAATTCTCATTATAAATGCATCATTAAATCTTATATATTCTACATAATTATTTTCCAACTACAAACATGGGTATAATTCATAGGACTTCACATCATCAAAGAAATTTTCTACCCTTGGGAGGCCTAGCCATAACTATAGAGAAGCTAACATGTAAATCAAAAAAGAGGACATATAGAAGGTGTTATAGAACTTCACAACACTAAGAGCATTGGATAGATTCTCACTTACCCTATGAGCCTAGTCAATATATTGGGTATCTAAATAGATGACTTGTACCAAAAAGAAATATTGCTCAATGAAATTTAAAGCTTCTACCACACCTTTCAATCTATGTAGAAGAACTAGGATGTCTACAATCTTAGGTTTGAGATTAGTACCAAAAAGGGTCTTAGAGATCTTACTTTTGGTAGTTCGACTTTTGAAACCATGACTGCATAATCTCTTTTCTCTAGACCATTTTTTTGTGAAAAACTCAAAGATAGCTCCACCAATTGTCAAATCTAAAAACTCCTCTCATTCTAGAATTTTTAGATAATTCACCACTATTTTTCTATCAATGGAAATCAATATTGTATCATCTAGTAATACAATCTACCTGGTGTCCAGGTTGTAATGATTTATGTATTCGTGGATCAATTTTGGGGCTTGGACTACTATTGGGAAACTAGCTACTTCAACTAGCCCACATCCTTAGAGCTTCTCAATTATGGGATGAATTGGCTTTGATCATACTCTCTTATGAAAGTCTTGCATATCATAGAAATAGAGAGAGTTGTCCATGAAATTCTATAATGCATACTTGATTCTATTCAGCCCATCAAAACTTGTGAATCTAGTTGCCATTCTCTTCGTGGGTGAATTTCAAAATCTAGGAAAGCAAGGAATTGTAAATGCACAATTGCTAGCTTTTCAAACAAAATTTGTGCAAATTAATAGAAAAATAGTTTGATTAAGAGTGGTAAATATTTTAACTATTCATATATCTCTACATAGAAGTTTCAATCGATCCATTAATCTTTATGGTTCATGTCACACACATGAATTAAAGGAGATATCTGTTGTAGTAGTAAATGCATATTTTCAATGGATAACTTGATGCCCTTTCATTTTTCCATTGGTCCAATGGTAATTTTCTATCCTTCACATTTACTTTCCCATTTTCCACTAAGTTTTGGAAAATCATAAACAGAGTACTCTGTAATGAAATATCTGCCAAATCAGATTATGGTTAATAGATCTTTCCTACAATGGTTAGATTGTTTCCATAATCATCTCAAGATGTTTCATGTACCATTTTTTGGTTCCATCCACTTACATATTTGATTTTCTTTAAAATCTGGAAAATTGTCTTCATGGGTTGAAAACCTGATGAAAAGAAGACGATTTTCAATTCTCTACCCAGGCTTGCCTTTTAACTTTTCTTTTTGACTTATTCCTTACTTTGGGTTTGAAGATTTCTATAAGGAGTGTAAAGCTTCATTAGGGAACCACCTTTCATTTCCTTTCCTTTAGAAATTCATTTTGCAAAAAATAAACTTCATGGGTTGAAAACCCATCAAGGAGAAGTCAGGTTTCAATTTTCTGCCTAGGATGATTTTAAGAGCTACAATGAATCTTTAATACTTCTTGAGATATATAATCACAAAGGAAGTAGGAATTTATCATAAGGTACCTCATCATATTCTTTTGTGGGTCATATGCATCATTTGGTACTCATTGCAGGAAATTGTCTTCATGGGTTGAAATCCCGCCGAAGAGAAGGCAAAGTGAAAATTTTTGCAAGCTTCTTTTTTCATGGAGAAAATGATAGGTTGCAAGTAGATACAACTCCTGTGAATGATCATTGCATGTTATGGGAATATCCATTAGATTAGGTACTAAGCTACACACACAAATTCACAATACAAAAGGAAAATTGCTTGGCTATGAAATATGGGGAAGGGGAAAATAAAAAATCTAATGAAGACTCCTTCAACCTAAAGGGGCTTGAACTTAGACTCAGACATACCTAGGATTTTACTAGGACACAAAATTTTCCACCTTGCAAAATGGTTAAGGGATGTATAGTGGGGCAACAATCACATACTGGTCATGGTTGTTGATGGAAGAGCCCTAAACATGGGAAATATATTTATTGAAATTGATTAAGAAAAATTTATTAAGAAAATTTCATTCACCTATGCCAAGAATGTGGTGATGTGTTTGTATGGACATATGATGACCTAAAGGGTTTTGACTCAAACTCATTTCAACATATCATATATCTAAAGGAAGATGCCAAACTAGTAAGACAAAATAAAAGGCTAGTGAATCCTAAAATTGAAACATTAATGAGAAAGGAACTATCTAAGTTGATTGAGGCTAACATTATCTTTCCTATCAAGCACTCATTATGGGTAGAAAACCTTGTCCATACTAGGAAGAGGGGTGGAGAAATCAGATTATGTGTATACTTTAGGGACCTTAATCAAGCCTCCCTTAAGGATCATCATCCCCTTCCTTCCATGGAAAAAATCCAATCCAAGGTCAGTGGTTTAGAAAGGTTCTCATTCCTACATAGATTTTCAGGCTACAATCAAGTGTTAGTCAAAGAAGTTGATAGATACAAGACTGTTACCAAAAATTGGAGCACCTATGCTTATAGTAAGATGCCATTTGGGCTAACAAATGCAGGTGCTACTTTCCAAAAATAAATGGAGATGGGTTTTAAGGAATTGAATTTTTTTTGTTTTTCTACCTAGATGACATAATGCTCTACTCCAAAGATGTGGCATATCATTTTGGCCATCTAAGATAAGTTTTTATCAGATGTAGAGAGTATGATGTGTCACTTAATCCAAATAAGTGTATCTTTGTCACCAACCAAGGGAAATTAGTGGGATATATTGTATCCAAAGATGGTCTGACTATTGATCCAAAAAGAACAAAAGCAATATTTGTTCTCTCTCTCTCTCTCTCTCTCTCTCTCTCTCTCTCTCTCTCTCTCTCTCTCTCTCTCTCTCTCTCTCTCTCTCTCTCGCTCTCTCTCTCTCTCTCTCTCTCGCTCTCTCTCTCTCTCTCTCTCTCTCTCTCTCTCTCTCTCTCTCTCTCTCTCTCTCTCTCCCCCCCCCCCCCCCTCTCTCTCTCTCTCTTCCCAATCATAAGAAAGGGTTGCAAAGCTTCCTTGGTAGAATTAATTTTGTAGCAATATTTATTCCTAATCTTGCTACTATGGTTAATCCCATTATAGCTAGGCTAAGGAAGAACATGGTGTTCACATGGAAAAAGGAAAAAAGAGCTAGTTTTGAAGAGATCAAGGTAGCAATAGCATCATACCCCACCCTCATCAATCCCAATTTTGATAAGGACTTTTTTCTCTATACACTAAGGGGTGATTCAAGCATCTCTGTTGTTTTGACTCAATCAAATGACAAGAATGAAGAGCAACCTATAGCCTTCTTTAGTGAAGGGCTTAATGAGTATGAAGATAAGTAAAAATATGTGGAAAAGAAAGCTCTTATGGTCATAAGGGCTTTAAAGAAGTTCAAACATCTTTTATCTCACAATAAGATCCATTTATTAGTTCCTCATGCAAGTGTGAAGGATTTCCTCTTGAAAAAGGATATTAATGAGAAAAGGGCTGTGTGGATCACCAAGGTCATGGAGTATGATGTGGACATCCAAATTACCAAGTTGGTAAGAGGGAAAGGACTATGCAAGAAGATGGTCTCATCTCAAGAATTAGATGAAGAAGTTGCCTTGGTATTGATAGAACAAGAAGAAGTAAGAGATGAGAATCCAAGGAGTTGGATAAATGACATGATGACCTTCTTATCAGGAAATCGATATCCTTAGGGAATGGATAGAGATAAAAGAAGATAGTTTAGATTGTAGTCAATCCCTTATGCCATAGTTGATGGTATTATTTTTAGGAAGGACTTCGATGGAGCTTTGCTAAGATGTATTGATGCAGATCAAGCTAAGAGAATGATTAATGAGCTTCATGATGGTCCTAATGGTGGCCACTTTTCAACATGAACCACTACTATAAAGATAATAAGAGTAGGTTATTACTGGCCATCCTTGTTCCATGACTACCATAGGCATGTTAGAAGGTGTGAAAAACATGCTTTCTTTTTACGTAAGCAAATATTTTCAGCCCTTCCACTTTATCCAATTCAAGTGGATCAACATTTTTCTCAATGGGGATTAGATTTCATAGGTCTTATTAATCCCTCTTCTAGCTCTAGCCACAAATGGATTCTAGCTACTACAGATTAATTTACTAGGTGGAGAGAGGCAATTGCATTAAATAATGCTATTGAGAATTTAGTTGTTGAGTTCTTAGATGGAGTCATCACAAGGTTTGGTACTCCTTCCACCATCATTTCAAATAATGAAAAATAATTTGTAGAAGGTTAGATATGTACATGGGCAGTAGATCATGGAATTTATTTGAGTACATCTTCCAATTACTATCCTCAAGGTAATGGATTAGCTGAATCATCCAATAAAAAATTGATTAGAATAGTGAAAAGAACTATAGAGGATAATTAGAGGTGTTGCCATCAAAAGTTGAGAACATCCGTTTGGGATGACAAAATAACACCTAAGAGGGCCTTTTGGCACTTCTCTTTCATGCTAGTTTATGGAAGGGAACCAAGACTTCCTATTCATTGGAGTTTCCTTCACTAGAATTAGCCCATCAATTAGAGCTAATTGAAGATGATTCTATGATAGTGAGGATAGAAAAATTGATGGAGTTGGAAGAAAAGAGAAACCAAGCTATACAGACCTTAGAAATACATTAGTAATAGATGAAAAAGTCCTTTAACAAGAAGGCTAGGGGTAGGAATTTCAAGAAGGGTGATCTTGTGAAAAAGTGGGATGCAGATAGAGAAAAACTAGGGAGACATTCAAAAATTGAAACAATATGGAGTGGTCCCTACGTGATAGTCAATTTCAAGTAGTCAAATGCTTTCTAGTTAAGTAGGCCTAATGGTGAATTTTTTTACCTATTCTAGTCAACAAAATACATCTTTAACCTTGCTTCTGATGAGGAAAAATGTTTCATATATAGGGTTAGAGTATTTTTCTTTAAATTCTTTCCTATTTTACAAGAAGTGTAGGGTGCACATGCTATTGTTTCTCTGGAATGACATTTATGAAGAAGTTTTGCGAAGAAGACAGAGGCAGAATTTCCTCAATTTTGTAGTTACAAGGGCCATAGTTCTTTAGTGTTCTAATTTTTTAGGGTAGATCTTCATGTTTTTTACAACTCCATATCCCAATGAATACTTAAGATCACTAATCATACAAGGTAGGCTTGCAACCCCTCTGAGTCACTAGAAATGTTGGTTATTTTCTCCCTCCTGCCAAAATTAGGTTTTGTTGTCAAACTTTCCCAATGGTCATATGTATTCAAATATTAAAATGACTTAATGATACTATAAAAATAAATTTCAAAACCTTAGGTTATGTTTTATTTTGTAAAGTCTCCAAGGTAATTCATAATTTAATACTTTAGCAGGCATGCATCTTCTCATTTGTTCGATGTAAAGGAATCAACAATCATCACTTTGTCATTATTAAAAGTTGTACAACCAAAAGTCTTAGCTGCAAAGTGATAGTGTGGCACATATCTAGGGTGGGCCTTCCTGTCTTCATGGTTGGTGGATTTTTTAGATGGAGTATATATGGTGGGGTTTTATTCATGCTTTGCATTGTGGGCCATTTTTCTTGATGTGATCTTGTCCACCATCGGATCAAACATAATCAACAATTGTCTCTATGCCACTATGCAAATACATACATTTATTTTCCATAGTGATATAGTGATGGTGTGATGTGTGGACATGTGGGTCCTTTTTCCTTTGTGGGATGTAGACAAGGTGGAATACATGTCAAATGAGTTGGCATAAGGTAGTATTTCTATTGGATGAGGTACTGACAAGGGTTAACCAATCTTCAGGACTATTAGATGGAATAGAGATAGAGCATCATTGTTACATCACTAACCAAAGATGCAATTTCATTACCCATAGTGACATAACAACAGATGACCACATGTCTTAGCGGGCTCAATTATAAAGTAAATAGTCACAGTTAAGTTTGTGCTTTCATGGCACAAATAGAAATAAAGTTTAAAAGGTGGAAAGTTTAAAAGGATAAGGTGGTCAACTCATGTAGACTTTGCAAGCTAGTGAAAGGAAATAATATCATCAACCCACATGGCACATCCTGGTTGCTAGACCTACTTGACTACTGATTCTTGATGATTTGTCAAGCCAGGGATGGAAGAAAGTAGTTTTACTGCATGATCTGATCTCTATGATCAATCCCAACCACTCCCAAATGAATGATGTTCTAGAGAGACATGAAGGAAATTCCATTCACCGCCTGGTTATGCATCTACCTAGTTAGAATGTTAATGGTACCATTTCATTTCACCTTTATGGTTTCTTCCAGTCATGGTTTGATGATTTTCATGCCTTTAAAGGTATATCAAATCAAATTTATCATCTAGATTGCATCCAATCACCCTCTAATAGTCTTAAATGCATTGATGAAGTTATGAATCAATCTAGAGGAACTATAAAGGAACATTCCCAAACCCTTGTGAAGGTTGATTCTTCTCTATTTTCTTTGGCATTGCTATGGCATGCACATTGTAAATTACATTTTCCTTTGAACTTTATGGCATTATGCTTTATCTCTTTCATCCATTGATGTACTATGTGAGATTCATTTGCCTATCATCAATGTATTATGGTTTTTTTCATTTGCATGACTATCTCTTTTGGCCTATGAATGATATATAGTGAAACTCTCCTTCCTTGTGTCATTCATCTAGTTATCTAATTTACATGTGATTATTAGATTAAAAAAATCTAAATCTATATACATTGATGTCATGATAGTTAACTATGCATGTATGGCTAGAGACAATATTGAACACTCTATTTTGGTGCATCACTTTCCTAGGATAGATTTGGTAAGTGTTTCATGCATACCTTCTTCCCATTTTCCCCTCCAAGTGTAGTCTAGGTGCACCTTGATAGCAAAGGAAGCCTACCTTCTCTGGAGACTTAATCTCATTGTTCAAGTCCCACAACTTTGAGGTTGTTTCCATGTCTCACAAGGTTTCCTAAGATGTATTACCTCAGGATAGGGTGTAAGCTTTTGTGACAATAGTACCTCTGGTACATTCTGGTCTTGTTTCTTTTCTTCTTTAGTTGTTCCCTTTGTATCAACATCTTTTAAAGTTCCTTCCTCATGTCCATCCCTTATAAATTCATCTATTGTAACCTCAACTACTCCTTGCTCATCTTTGTGTTCACCAACTTCAACAAGTGTCTGGTCAATTGCCTCTGGTGTTGTCAAACCATATATTGATTTCCACAGCTAGGTAGTTTTTTGGACACCATCCTCAATATTGTTCTATAAAATATTAAATGCCTGATATTTTGGAGCAAATATCCTTTTATAAAAATTTTAATATAATTTTACATTTTAGCCTTATTTTATTTTGGCATCACTCTTGCTAGAGGATTCTCTCTTATTTTCCTTTCCATAGCGAGACTATACTGCCATTTTTTCTCAACTCTATCATATAGACTCTTGGGTTAAGAGTTGTCAATCTCAATTGGAGTTTTCTTAAATGTTTCTATTGGAGTTCCTTTTGGTAAGGAACATATCAAGTGGATTTAGACCTAATACTAGGAAACAAAGACAAGGACAGACCTAAGGATGAGCTAAATCCTATATTCAACAAGGCTAAATCTTAGTTTTGGGCCAACATTAATAGTGTCATCAGGACTCAGTTCACTTTAGGCTGTACAAGGCCAAGGAAAAAAAACCCAAGAGAGTAATCTTGTTAACTTGATATATTTTCTTTCAAAAATCATTCCCTACAATAGAAACGGTCAATATTCTTCTATAATTTGTTGATAAACTTTTTGAGCACAATAACTAATTATAACCAAAAAGTAGATGCAAATAAGTGATGATCAACACTTAGGTTCTTGAAAATATTAAATGGTAAATTAATTTGTTGTTGTGATATTTTGTAATTAAGTAAATCATCAGTGTATTTTTAAACTTTTAGATGGACCAGTGTCTTATCCAATGGGATATATGGAGTCAAAGATTAGTAGGTTTGGACCTTTTTAAACAACTTGTGATTAAAATTGTCAACATCAACTCTAAGTTTCATTCTAATTCTCATCCTTTTCAAAAACCCTAAACCTTATCCATTATAGAAAGAAATGACCTAATTCTTTAAAGTAGCAAAAAGTGGTAAGAGATATACAATTGTGTAAATCACATTAAACTAAATGAAACTTGTGCATTCAGTCCCAAGATTATGGATATATGAGAAAGGAGACAAAACTCAAAGATAATGATAACTAAGGGAAAATCCTTTTTATTTAGATCTTTATATTGCTAATAGAAACTCATGATATAACTCAGAGACAAACCATAGGTATCAAATGTTCACCTTTTTTGTATTCAAGTTTCAATAATTGAACTCATTCATACAACTATAACACACTTGGATAGACTGCAAAATAATACATGACAATAAGAATGATGGGTACACAACCCAACATAAAAAAGAATGTAGGAGGAAAAGTGAAATATTATTGTTAGAAGTGATATGCTATTACATCTAGTACACCAAAAATAGACTCCACGACATGCCTTGTGGGCTTACAATGTTATCAAATTTTGGAAAAAACCCTTCTCATAGTACCATCTCCCAAGCTCCACCAAAAAACTACAATTACAATGCCATAAATGTCCTTAAGTAAACTAGATTAGGTTTAGAGTTAGGACTAAATTTTATATTATTACATTTGGCATCCACCATGAAAACATAAGGTTCTAGAAAACATGTCAGAAGTTGGTGTAAAATTAGAAGAATCCAAAAATGGTAGTCCAACTTTTGTGAGGAATAACTTTTGATCTGGGACTCTGATTGACGAACTATTTACATTTTTGGAAAGCACTCCAAGTGTTCTATAGCCTTATCGATGAGCTTCACTCATCTCCCATTTTTTGGGCCTATATGAGGCCATTTAGTGCCTCACATTTGACTTTAAAGTGCTCTTAGAAGGTCTCCAAGAAACTTAAAACTATAATAACTTTCAAACCGTAAAGCCTTTTGATCTTATTCTTTTTCTAGAGTGCTTTAAATTACAATTATAATCATCCCTCCAACTTAAACCCTCTAACTCATTATAATTATGGCTCAATTACAAAATAACCTATTTTCTACATTAGCACGTATCCCAAGGTACTCAAAAACTCTAACCTAGAAAACCATTAGTGGAACTCTGAGAGTAGGCATCTTTATTTGATCCAAATGGGTATCTAGAAATGAAAACACTTTAAATATAAACTAACACTAAGAGTATTTTTGGGTGATACAGGATTGCCCTTACACCACTGGATGCTCTTGCATCAGACACCCAGGGTAGATGTAAAAGTGACCTTGTCACTTTATAGCTAGTAGAGAAAACCCAAATGGGTAACCTCTATTGCAGATATCCAAGTTGAGTCTTCTATTGGTCATCCTTTCCACTTCACCAGGTATTCTTTATACTACTTATTTCTAGTACTCTAGCCCACATGACTATCCAAAATTTCTTCAATCTCTTCCATTGCGAAAGTAGGAATTGGACATGGATCCAAAATTAACTCCTCATTTGCATCACCATCATGATATTATTTTAAATTCGCAATATTAAAAATAGGAGAAATGTAAATCCCATCTGGTACCTCCACCTAATATGCATTCCTTGAATCATGTTTCTTAAAATTTTTGTAGGGACCAAATTTCTTCATTTTTAGCTTATTGTACCCAATGGAAATTGTTCCTTTCTCATAAATAAAATAACCTAATCTCCAACTTGGAACTCCTTATCTCTCATCTTTTGATTTTCCCTAGCCTTATACTATAGGTTCATCTTGGTAATATGTGCTCCCACCTCCTCATGTATGTTCTTGACATGTTTAGAAAAGTCTTCTACACTTGTCTTCTCCCCTTACTCCATCTTCCTTAGCTCTGGTGTAGTCCTTGGACTACTTCCATACACAATTTGGAATGGTGATCTACTAGTACTCCTATTTAGAGAATTATTGTAAGCAAATTCTACATTTTGTAGAATCAAATCTCATCCCTTGGGTCTATCTCCTACTAAACACCTCAACATATTGCCCAAACTTCTATTCACTACTTCTAGTTGTCCATTAGTCTGTGGATAATGTGCAAAACTAAAATTCAATTCTATCTTCAACTTGTTCTACAAAGTCCTCTACAAATACCCAACAAATTCAGTATCTCTATCAGAAACAATACTTTTTGGGAGACCATGTAGCCTTAGCACCTCTATAAAAAATAAATCTACAATATGCACTGCATCATGAGTCTTGTGGCATAGAATGAAATGTGCCATCTTGGAGAACCTATCAACCACTACAAATACTAAGTGATTACCCTTTGTGTCCTTGGCAATCCAAGAACAAAATCCATACTTATGTCCTTCCAAGGCTTTGATGGAATAGGTAATGGCTAATACAGTTCAATATTTTAACTGAATCCTTTGGCTATTTGACATACCTGACAACTCTACACAAACTTTTTTACATCCTATGACAATTGAGGCCAAAAATAATGTTCTTTAATAATAGCAATGGTCTTATCTTGACTAAAGTGTCTTACCATCCCTTAGTGTGCTTCTCTTTGATCAACTTATCCCTCATGGAACTCCTTGGAATACACAACTTCCATTAAACAACATACCATCTTGAATTATGTAATCCAACCACCTGGTCCTATCTAGAGTAACAAGTTCTTTACAAGCCTTCCAAGCCTCTGCAAAGTCAAGATCATCAAGGTACAAATTCTTTAGTTCATCAAACCCAACCACTTCAACCTACATTACTATCAGCAACAAATTTATCCTACTTAATGCATCTACAATCCTATTAGACCTTTCACTTCTATATTTCAATACAAATGGATAGCTTTGCATGGACTCTACCCATTTCAATTGTCTGTAATTCAATTTACCTTGGCCATTTAGGTATTGCAATGCTTCGTGATCAATATACAAAAAAAATTCTTTTGGAAAAAAATAATGCCTCCATTTCTTTAAGGCTTGAACTATTGCATAGAACTCCTAATCATAAAAATAATGCTTCTTCTTTGCATCATTCAATTTTTCACTAAAATAGGCAATAGGTTTACCTTCTTGGCTCAATACAACCCCAATAAAACTACCACTAGCATCACAATCCACTTGGAAAACTTTGTTATAATTAGGAAGTGCCACCATAGGTTACTCTGTCACCTTCATCTTCAACAATTCAAAACTCCTAGAAGCTGTTGTAGTCCACTTGAGCTCTTTTCCATCTCCCCTCAGTGTTTCAATTAGGGGTGCACATATATTACTGAAATTCTAAATGAATTTCCTATAAAAGCTAACCACACCATGGAATGACCTCACCTCAGTGGTAGACCTTAGAGTAGGCCATTCCAAGATGACCTTCACCTTCTTTGGGTCCATTTTGAGACCCTCAACTAATACAAAAAACCCCAAATAGACTAACTTTTTTTTGACAAAGCTACACTTCTTCGAATTAATCAACAATTTCTCTTCCCTCAACCTTTCAAGGACACTATGAATGTACAATAAATTTTCATCCAAAGACTTACTAAAAATCAAAATATCATCCAGATAGACAATAACATATTTTCCCAAAAAATTCTTTAGTACCTCATTCATAATTCGCATGAAGGTTCTTGGTGCATTGGTCAGTCCAAAGGTCAAGAACTAACCACTCATATAGACCATCCTTGGTCTTGAATGCAACCTTCCACTCATATCTTTCTTGTATCTATATCTAGTGATAACCACTCTTGAGATCTATCTTTGTGAAGTACTGAGCTCCATTAAAATAGTACATAAGATCATCCATTCTTTGCAAATGAAACCAATACTTTATGGTTATTCTGTTTATAGCCCAAGAGTCTGTACACATTCTCCACTCTCCATCCTTCTTTGGTGCTAGCACTATAGGTATTGTACATGGACTTAGGCTCTTTTGAATCAAAATTTTCCTCAATGGCTCCTAAACTTGTTTATTTAGCTCCTTAGTCTCATTAGGAGTCATTCTATAAGTAGCCTTGCTAGGAAAACTAGCTCTAGGGACTAAATCTATTTGATGACTGATTTGCCTTACTAATGGAAAAACTTCTAGAACATTATCAGGGATGACATCTCCATACTCAATATATTTGAAACTTCAAGTGGAATTTCACTACTACCTTCCTTATCTTTCCTAGGAATTAAAGTATAACACATATGATGATGTTTCATGCCATCCAAAAATTTTCTTCCATCAACAAGACATACCCTAGTACTATTTCATACCTTTTCACCCTCCTTTATCAAGGTCTTCAATTTGGGGTGAATTCCATCCTTTTTTAGAGAGTATGTATTTACATGACCATCATGTCTAGCACGCCTATCAAACTGCCACAACATTCCCAAAAATAAATGGTAGACATCCATTGGAATGATTTCATAGAGAGCCTCATCATGGTAACTCCAAATCTTGAACTTTACCAAACATTTTTCACTAACCAAGACCTTATAATCATCCTGCACCCAAGAAATTTGATAGAATTTGAGGGTGTTTCTCCCTGATGCCTACACCCAAGCAATCCTTTGACACCAAGTTATCAGTGCTTCCACCATCTACAATCACATCACAACATTTACCCTTGTACTTGCACCTGGTACAAAATAAACTCCACCTTTGTCCAAGTTCAGTCTCATTTCTTAGTAAGACTCTTTGTTTAACTAGAATGTCTCCTCTTTCTATATCCTCTGAATGTGATGACTTTGCATCATCATCTACATGAGCAACCCTTGCTAGACCATTAGTTCTCCTATATGTCCTCCCTTGGTGTTGAGGGCATTTGAAGGCTTGATGACCTTATTGATTACAATGAAAATAGGTTCCATGAAAGCCTCCTATTCCTAAACCTTTTACATTTCCTATACCTCTTCCTCTCTAATCTCCAAATTTTTTATTATAGGAGCGGTTGAAACCCTCATTCCTTTGATTTCAGGTAGTAACCACATCTTCATTTTTCTTCTGGCTCTTATTTTGACCTCCAAATGACCTACCTCTGCCCCTTCCTCCTTAACTGCACCCTCTTTTCCTTCTATCAATTTATTTTTTTAGCTTCTCATCAACTCACAAGGAAAACTAGTATGCCTCTTCAATGCTAGTCATTCTAACCAAACTTAACTTCTTTTGAATGCTAAGTCTTAACCCACTAAGGTAACATGCAACCTTCTCCTTGTTTTCTTCTGCATACCCCACCCTAGTAAGGACTTGGTAAAACTCCTCTATGTATTCCTAGATAGATTTTCCTACTTTCTTTAATCTTTCCATCTTCTTGAACAAATCAATTTCGTAATCAATAGGAATGACTTGCTTCTTTAGTTTGTCCACCATGCAATCCCATCTTGTGATTTTCTCCTTTCCTCTTCTATTTCTTTCCAATTGAATCTCTTGCCACCAGGTGTTGGCATGGCCTTTCATTTTTTCCTCTGCAAAATTAACCTTATCAAGGTCCCCAATATTCTCATACTCAAAATATTCCTCTAGCTCATTGATCTAGTCGATCAACTCATCCAAGTTTAGATTTCTCAAAAACATGTTGACATCAATTTTAGGTCTTTTTCCAAGCTTGGAAATGGCCCTAAAAGCCTCTCCTTCACCTAGTTTAGGAATTCTCTATCTCCTTACCCTTCTTGCCCAATATTTCCTTCTTCATTTTCTTCCTCACTTTTTTTTCCTACAAAATTTTTTATCCCTGTATAGATCTTCTCATATAATGCTTGGACTTGTCTTTGGAGGGCTCTAACCTTAGGAGTAACAACTCTAGCCCTTCTTCCACCATGCTCCCTTTGTGGGGGAATCTTCTTATGTCAAAACCCACAAATACACAATCTTGGTGCAAATTGCCTCATAGTTAGTGCTCTATCTACACACTAAGGAAGACCTACTCTGATACCTTTTTCATATTCAAGTATCCACTTACTAAACTCATTCATACAACTATAGAACACTTGGATGGATTGCAAAATAATACATGACAATAATAATGGTGGGGACGCAACCCAAGACAAAAATGAATGTAAGAGGAAGAGGGAAATATTATTATCAAAAGTGATATGCTATTTCATCTAGTACAACAAAAATAGACTCCATGACATGCCCTATGGGCTCACAATGTTATCAAATTTTGGAGAAAACCCTTCTCACAGTACCTTCTCCCAAATTCTACCAAAAAACTGCCATTACAATACTAGAAATGTCCTTAAGTAAACCAAATTAGGTTTACTATTAGGATACATTTTAGAATATTCCATTTGGAATCCACCGCCAAAACAAAAGGTTCTAGAAAACATGTCATAAGTTGGTGTAAAATTAGAAGAATCTAAAAATGGTAGTCCAACTTCCAAGAGACATAACTTTTGATTTGGGACTTCGATTGACAAACCATTTGCATTTATAAATATCTATCCAAGCACTTTATAGTCTTATTGATGAGCTCAACTCATATACCATTTTTTGGGCTTATACAAGGCTATTGAGTGCCTCAAATCTGACTTTGAAGTGTTGTTAGGAGGTCATTAGGCAACTTAAAATTGTAATAATTTTCAAAATGTAAAGCCTTTTGACCTAATTCTTTTTCTAGAGTGCTTTAAAATACAAGTATAATAATCTCTCCAACTTATACGCTCTAACTCATTATAATTATGGCTCAATTACAAAATAACCTATTTTCTACATTGACTCGTATCCCAAGGTGCTCAAAAAATCTAACCCAAAAAAAATTAGTGGAACTATGAGAGTTGGAATCTTTATTTGACCTAAATGGGTATCCAAAAATGAAATCACTTTAAATAGAAACTAAAACTAAGCATATTTTTAGGTGCCCTTACACCACTAGATGCTCCTATAGAAAAGAAAAATTCTACAGTCAACCCCCACCTCTACTCTTCATCTTGGAAATCCATATATAGGATTGCAACAAGTTAAAAATGAGAGGAGGACACATGTGAAAATTTTAATGGATTCAGAAACTTTGGAATATGGGAACAAAAAGGTATGCAGAACATTCTTCCAAAAAATCTCGATTAGCAAAAGAAAAGTAGTTAAAGTAGTAAGTGAACATTTATATCACTAGCTTGATTTTTTATTCTCTTTTTTCCTTCACCATCCTTCATGAAAAATATCTCAATTACTCCTATTGGTAGAGCTTTGGTCTCTCCTATTGCTTCCGTGACATAAATTTCCCTTTTTGTGGCCCACTTTGTAGTTTTTACCTCTTGCAAATCCTGAGGAGCTTTGGTCCACCTGACATCCATGAATGCTTTTTGATTCAAAAATAAATTTATTTAAATCTATTTCTACCTTAAATAGGGAATCAATTAATTTATTTTATGGAATATCAGAAATATCTTCAAAAATTGATACTGTAGCCTCCTGAGTTAAAATGTTATCAAAAGAATTAGACCACTATTGCAAGTCTATCACTATGCTAGTAGCATCCAAAATTGATGGTATGTTGGGCTATATTCCCTGAGATAAAACATTTAACTTCCTTTGTATAGTTTGTAATTTCCTAGTGAAGAAACCCATCAATTCTTTTACTATTTCCAAGCCTTCCTTCGGTGTGACTATTTTATCTGGCAAATCTGGCTTTTTAGCCATGAGCACAATTAGCCTCTCCAAAAATTGAATATATGGACCCCAAAGATTAAATGTGGGTGATAGCCATGAAAGTGCATCATTGCAAAATTTCTCAGCACATTACAAAGAAAAATAAAAATAGATTCTTTTGTGACATGTTTTTCAAAACTTCAATTCTATGGCTCATCATATTCCTAAGGATAGCTATCCTTATATCACCTCCCTATTGAGTAGATTAAGCATCAATTCTCATCCTTCTAGGTTTTGATGCCTCCTCCCAAATCCTTTATGTGTGTCAGGGCCTCAGCTATATCCCTAGCTAGCTGTTGTTGATGTTCATCCTCTTCTCTCTGTTTTGTAGCAACTACCTATTCTGATTGTACAAGTTGCTCCCTCATAGATGCAACCTTATTTTCAAGTGCTTGGACCTTGGCTTCAAACTCTACAATTTTCACCTTATACAAATGGCTTTTTCTTAGCTCATCCTCATAAAGCTTTCTCACATCTATGTAATCATGTATGGATTTTGAAAGTCTAGTGTCTATTTCCTCTACCTTGGTTTCATTCATAAATGAAAAGTGTTTCAATGCCTTAGAAATCTTTGTGCTAGAGGTGCCCTATGGAATCCATACAATCATGTTACCTTGATAAGTTGTTTTTACATCAATTAATTTTGGCTTGTTGGAGGAAGGAGCCATAATCTAAACTGCAAGAGAGTTTGTATCAATGTTGAAACCAGTTCCTCTTTGCAATCCATCTACACCAAATGCCCCATATGAAATGGCATTTTCCTGCCTCCTTATTTGATCAAGTATAAATTCTTGTTCTAAAACCCATCTAGGCACTAATAGAATACCACTCCTTTTTACAAGATCCTTGGCCTCCTCTAGAGTCATTACTTCACTTTCAGGATCATAGGCCTACAACTTCTCTATTAGTTCTAGCTTCTGTTCATCAAATTCTCCTGGTTTCGTAATACTACCTCACTCTATTTTATCTTATACAAAAGACTCTTGAATTTAGTGGATTTTATGAATTCATCATCCTCATGAAACTATTGGGCTTGGATGATCCTATAATCCAACCTTGCTATTGCTAATTCTAAATCAATGAGCATACCCTCAATTACATTTTTTTTTTGGAGGTAATTTTGTTTGAAGTTAAAAAAATACTAACTATTCCTAGGTAAGAACTGCAATGTCCTCTATTTCACCTTTGCAGGGATATGGACAATCTTCTATCTTTTGTTTCCCTTTGTAACCCATGATGTTAGAGGGACATCATCTTCCTCTTCTATTTCTAAAGTTACATTAGGTTTAGGGTTATCTGGGCATACCCTATATTCTTCTCCCATTGGGCCTTCTAGTATCTTAGCCATAATCTTAGCATGGTTTGTAACCATCTTCTTGATCATCTGAGGATATGGAATATGCATGTAAAATCCCAGAAATTGGGGATATATTCTCTTCAATTTATTTTTTACCCTTCAAACATCATCTAGCTTTGCTAGCCTATCAGTTGCCTCACCCTCTGCAACTATATTTGGAATAACATCCTCATGTGGAAATTCCTTTGTGCTAGGTAGGACATAATTTATCATCTCTTTCAGAGTGACTCTCATCAAATTATCATGATCATACATTCTATAAGGGCTGGTTGACAAATTGTCGTGGTGGAGGAAAATATGGATGTGGTCAAGGGTCTCTTTTCCAATTGTAAAATGCCCAATCCTAAAACATCTACATAAGAATGTTCCCCTATGCACCTTGGGTCCTAGATACTCCCTATTGACCATAACTAATTGCCAAATAAATTCAATTATACCTAATCTAGGAGGGATAAACTTAGGTAATATATGGCGTGGCTGAGGACAACCATAAACTCTCATCAAAGAAAAGGTTAGGAATAATAAAATGTCCCCCTAATTATGATCTAATATTTTATTCTCAAGAAGCAAGGTAGGTCTCAAAAGGCCTTTAAAATATTAGGTGCCCTAAAATATCTTGGATCTAACATCTTCATTATTACATCACTAAAATTATTGAAAAATGAGACAAAATCAAAGAAATGATAATTATTGTCCCATACTTGTGTCCATAGTTGAACTGTTGGAACTCCATTTGCATCAAAAGTGTGATCAATAAAGTTAGAGCCTATATATCCTACATTCTTGTAGAGGATCAGGTGCATCAGTTGTGAATAATGATGGAAAGTGAAATCTTTTAGCTTCCCACTCTAAGCCCTAGCAATATTTTATTTCATCACTTCTAAAATGTAATTAACATAATCATACTCCACAACATGTTAGGAGTTTTGCACATCTTTGGCAATTATGAATTTGTAATGACCCATTTCAAGGCCATTAGATTTGAAACCCTAGCTGTGCATATATTTTCATTTTTTCTCTTCCTTTATTCATATTCTTCTGTAATATTTCCTTTTTGCCCTCTTCCCAAGTTTAATACTTCTATTATATATGATATAATAAGAAGAGACACATCTTTTCAATTAATGATTAATATTAATATTAATTATTATTTATTAATATGATAATATTAATTAATTTGTATATTATTAGTATTATTTCAATTATTTCATTTTAAATAGAATATAATAACTTCGAACTTAAACAATATACTATTAATATTCAGAAATGTTATTATTAAATTTTAAAATTTAATATTATTAGATTGTAGTATTTAGTTTATTTAACAATATTAAGTTTATGAGGTAGATGAAATATTTCAATAACTTCTATTAAATACAAACGTTAATAGTTATATTATTTCATTTATTTATAACTTTAATCATTATATATTACCATAGTATTTATTTATTTATCTTTACTCAAATTAAAATAATTATTAGTTATTTATAATTATTATATATATTACCTTTTTTTATCTTATAATTATTAAATATTATTTTAGTGGGGTTATTACAGTCCTCCCCTCTCGAATTTGCTTGTCCTCAAGCAATTGGTTTGATCATCATTAATTCATAGTCTAGATTCATTCTCTTTTTGGAATATGCATTAGATAATTGCAAAATAAATATGTTAGTATATAATAGCATTTACAAGAATATATGTATAAAGACACAAAGTAGACACATTAATGGATGAAGACGTGATGCAAACATGATGTAGACACATGAATGCAAGAAGAGACGAAGAAGACACAAAGCAAACATATTGATGCATGAAGACACGATGTAGACACATAGTATACATGTTAAAACCTTGCTTACGTATTGAAATAAGCAAAAGTAAGGAAATATTTTACCACCTTGATCATGAATGTCATGCTCTTTTCCCCTGTCAAAATCAAAAACTAGATTGGAAATGCATATTTTCCATAAATAGTACTATAATAGGGTGTATCATTCCATAGTGGATGGAAGATTTACTATGGCTCTGAGTTTAGACATGCTCAGCTTGGGGCTCCCTCAAATTTTTAATCCGTATTGAGATTCTCGCACCCTAACACGACCGGTTTACTCCTCCCCCTATGCACACTCCCTACCCACTAGGAACATGCTTAATTTTTGATGTGGATGGAAGATTTATTGTAGCTCTGAGTTTGGACACACTCAGCTTGGGGCTCCCTCAGACCTTGTCCATATTGGGATTCATACGCCCTAACGCGATTGATTTAATCCTCTCCCTGTGCACACTCCCTACCCACTAGGAACATGCTTTATTTTCACATGGATGGAAGATTTATTGCAGCTCTGAGTTTCAAAACACTTGGCTTGGGGCTCCCTCAAACCTTAGTCCATATTGGGATTCATTTTCCCCCTGTGCACACTCCCTATCCATCATGAATTTAAACACAAATATTTTGAATAATATCTCTCTCTTAGACCCAAGAGGGATTTCTATCAACTTCTCTTGTAGTTTTATTTTTTTCAACTTAGGCAAAAAATTAGTCTACTTATGTCACACAAAACATTTTTTCCCACATATATGTAAGTATCTATAATCATAATGTACAATATATTAAATTTGTTATTGCAATCATTAATAACTTTATCAATAATTTATCATACTAATTTATTTATTTCAAACAAATAACTAATAAATAACATGTAATATTAATTGAAATATAAGGAAAATCCATTTTATATATACTTATATCATGAGCATACCTTTTCTTTCTTTCAATGCTTTGGCATTATTCATATGCAATAATTCACTTCCTAGATGATCAATCTCCAATGACAATAATGCTACAATGTGTCACCTAGCTCACAAATATATTTGAGTCGATGAAAGATTAATAGAGAGGAAAATCAACCTTTTACATGGTTGCAAAAAATAATGCCTATGGAGAAGGGTTCCATAGGCTTAACATCAGAGGCTGTGAGGATAGTGATTTCAAATGAATATATAATCTGTCCACATCCTAATAATGGAGAAGGTTCATTGTCAAGCTCAACACAAGTTCAACAATAGGAAAAATGTTAATGATTCTCTTCAATTGCAAGCCAAATAAGTAGAGCTAAGGGGTTCTATGCAAGGCCATCGAGGCGGACCCCTTTTCATGCCTAGATTGGTCAGCCCCTACACAAGTATTCCACAATTCAAGCATCTGTTACTAAACAATTAATTTGAAAAACTAATGTTGCATGCTTGGTAAGAGTGGTAAGGTGGACTGTGTAGTATAGATATTGATTGAAGATGGTTGATGCACATGGATAGCTCACTGGTGCTATGTGCTTGGTTAGAGTGGTAAGGTGGAGAGGTTAGCATACATTGTTGTTGATTAAAAGTAGCCGATGCACCTAGATAACCCATTTTTATCTGCTCACAAAATCATATGTTGCTAGGCAATCTCAATATTAACCTTCTGAATATAATCTCCATTATGGATAGGTGAAGTTTGATTCAAAATGACACATCTAGATTCTGATATGTCACATAACTCTGATATACTATGAAACATTACTTTTACATATTGTGTTTGATTACTATTTCTATTTTCCTAGCCTGACATAATTATTTTTGCTGAATTTTCACCGGCTACTTTCCACAGGATGGCAGGAAAGATGCTCTGATACCATTTGTAATGACCTGTTTCAAGGCCATTAAATTTGAAACCCTAACTGTGCATATATTTCCATTTTTTCTCTTCCTTTATTCATATTCTTCTGTAATGTTTCCTTTCTGCCCTCTTCCCAAGTTTAATACTTCTATTATATATGATATAATAAGAAGAGACACGTCTTTTCAATTAATTTGTATATTATTAATATCATTTCAATTATTTCATTTTAAATAGAATATAATAACTCTGGACTTAAATAATATATTATTAATATTTAGAAATGCTATTATTAAATTTTAAGATTTAATATTATTAGATTGTAGTATTTAGTTTATTTAACAATATTAATTTTATGAGGTAGATTAAATATTTCAATAACATCTATTAAATAAAAACATTAATAGTTATATTATTTCATTTATTTATAACTTTAATCATTATATGTTACCATAGTATCTATTTATTTATTTATCTATCTTTACTCAAAATAAAATAATTATTAGGTATTTATAATTATTATGTATATTACCATTTTTGTATCTTATAATTATTAAATATTATTTTAGTGGGGTTATTATAGAATTCAACTCCATAAACCAAATCAGTCCCATCCTTACCAACCACCTTGTGAACACCATAAATTGTCTTCACAAAATAGTTTTTGAACTTGTCCAGGGGCATCATTTTTTCTACCTTCTTAGGGTAATCACCTAGTTCCTTCAAATCCATGGGAATATGCTATAGCATAGATTTTCTAGTATAAGCCTTGGTATTTGCTTTAAATTTTCTCTTCAAATCTTTTAAATTTATAGGTTGGCCCATAGCTCCATCCACTCCAAAGGCCTCAATGAATGATTCTTGATCAAAAGTGTGGAGGATGGTTCCATCTTTCCTATGAAAGGATTTAGTGATTGGATTGTAGCAATGAAATAGGGTCTTCATCAAGTCTACATCTACACAGACTTCTAGAAATATTAACTTGACTAGATTCTTCTTTCATTGGTTACACATGAATTTTCTTCTTCATGTTATAATAGAAGTATTTGAAAAGATTTGAACCAGTAACACTAGGGCATACAACATCTTCGCAAAGGGCATATGGATTGATGAAGGCTTGATCATCTACAACATTGGCATTAGAAGAACCAGGGAATAGTTTTATCCATTCCTCTACAAATCTATTTGGTTTCTTCTATCTAGTTTTCTCTCCTTTAGAGGTTGAAGGCTATGCAGCTCCTATGTTTGATTCTTGAATTTCCTCCACCTCTTTATCAGACATCTTGACACTATGCTAGTAAATAGGATATGCTAGTAAGCAGTTTCTAATTATCTCTCTCTACAAATGGTAAACTATAATTATAAAGTAGGAAATCTTTTCAATGCAAATCAATGTTCACTTTGCATTGATTTTAACATGCTTGAAACATAATATCAAATTATTCTATCAACTCAAGGGAGCATCACCATTATTATCCAACCATTCACTCTTTGTACTATGCTTAAATCTCATTGGTCGAGAAGTTCATTATTGCTTCTAGCTCATAAAAGTGACTTAACACTTTAATGTCAAAATAGGGTCAACAATGCTACAATCATGACTAATGAAAAGACCTCTAATTTTATCTTACCGTTGAAGGAACAATCCCCGATGTTACAAAATCTCTAAAAAAACCTTGTCAACTAGTTAGAAACCATGGAAAAAACCCTTCTATGATCTTATGATTCCTTTTTTGTCATGGCATCAACATTAACCTTATCTTTCTTTACAATTTTACAACAAACAACTTTGTAGCATCATAGCTTAACCTTTTGCACCATATAATCTTTCAATCATGGTCACCCTTATTATTTCATAGCATCTCTAGTTACATCTGAAACCTCTATGATACTCCAATAGATTGTTAACCCTTTCTACCATAGCATTGTAGACCTTATAATTTTCATTTGTGATCTTACGATCACGGCTTGCTCATAGCATCATAAAAAATCCTTTATTAACTTGAGATCTTATGATGAACCATACATTGTAGGATCTAAGATAACCATATGCCACACAAAAACATTATAAAATTCCTTTTTTGGTTCCACTAATTCGACTAAGCATCTGACTGATGTACACTTCATGACTTGATCAATCAAAGATGGACACCTATTGATTTCCTAACGACATACTCTTACACTTTCTTGTCTTTAACCACCTTACAATCTAACGATCATAGGTACCCTATATAGCATCATACCATCCTAACATTTCCTTCACAATTCTATGATGTTCGTTGCTTCCTAACATCATAACACCTTCCTTTCATTGTTTAGGATCCCATGATGACCTCCATTGTCATAATATTGGAGATCACCAAAATGAAAACCATTTAAACTGTGATATGATCATACAACACAAAGGAAATTGTATGATCAAAAACATTAACTTTATCATTTATGATACCTAGACAAAACAATTATTTTAAGATCAGGACATTGAAAATTCCTCATCACAATGCTCCACTAACCCTCTTATTGTAACATCTTAGAAAATAGTGTAAAAGACAAAATGAATACCCACTTAGTTTTAGAACCTAGGGTTAGCTGTTAGACTAATTTCATGAAGATTTTTGCAATGTGAAATAAAATTAAAACCCTAGGGAACTAAACTGCACACTTGAGACAACAATAAAAATAATTGGATCAAGGAAAAATTGCTAGGGTTTCCTCTACAAATGAAAACAAAATATATAACCCTAACAATTACAATATTGATTTAGTATTTTCAACATGAAATTTTGAAAATTAAGCTTATAGAAAAGAGGAGCTATTAGTTTCCATTATGGCATCTATAGATTCTTCTACTTTGTTCATCTTTGTCATCGCAAGTTTATCAAACTCAACATGTGTAAATCCTAAAAAATCAACATTGTTCTTGATATTTTCACACAAGCTATCCAAATTAGAAGACGGACTATAACTTACCACTTTGAATTGGTTGTCATCTAATTCTATCCTCTCCTTATATAATTTAGTTAGGGCTATGTACTTTCTCCTTTGCATCTTCTCAGGTTCATCTTCCTTTGTGGCTATACTAGTTCTGTTGCCTCTAGTCTTTTCAACTTCTTGAACCTTCTTAGTAGTAGCTCTTGTGCTAGCCCTGGTGATAGGAACTATAGGCTTTTGTTTTGAAGGTTTCACAACTTTCTTTAGTTTTCTTGTTACTAGCTTCCTAGCTTTTCTCTTCTTCTTTTAAGTAGCCATAGGTGTTTTATTGGCTTCTTCTCCCTTGGAACCTTCATCAAATTATAAATCCTCTCCACCTTGGTCCTCGCCTTGACCCTATGTAATAGCCAGTGGTGCTTGGGTAGGTGTATCATCTTCATAATCTTCATTATCTTCTTCCTATTCATCTTCTTCTACCTGTTCACCAAACTTTTCCTTTGAGTTTCTTCACATTTTTTTTTCTTCCTCCTCATTGCAGAGCATGTTTTCAAATCCATTGTGATTTTAGACTTTGCTACTTCATAGTTTCCAAATATAGTAGCCTTCTCATCTACTTCCTCTACAAGAAAAGAAGTGATGGATGCAAATGCCTCATCAACATTGATTTCTTAAGGTAGAGGCTTGAGCCATCTTACTCTTAGAACAACAACTTGTACATAAGTGAAATCAACATCAACTAGAAAACAAACATCATTGTAATGTTTCTCTACTAGTGACACTAGTATCCTCATTCTTTGTTTTATTGATTTCTTAAAGTCTTCAAAGTAGCTAGTCATTACAGACTCAAAATTCTCTCCAAGTTTCTCAATGTATTCTCCTATTTGCATTACAATAGACCTATTGGTCTTCCAAGAAAATTTTCCAAATGAAGGAAGTGTATTCTACACATAGAAAAACATACAACCAAGCATTGAACAAAATTTATATTGTGCACTCTTTGTTTTCCTTATGGCTCCCAAGTTTTTAGATAATTGCTGAAGTTGTAACTCGGCAAGGTCATAAGAATGATCCTTCTTTACTATCTTATAGCTTAAATCAACAGCTATACATGATAGATTGTTCAATCTACTAAATTGAAAGAATTTATCTGCTATGATTCTCACTGCAAATGCAATTAGGGGATCAATGATTGTATCTATTGTCATACCTCTCTTTGGTCTATCTAGGGTAGGATACCCTATTACCCTTTGAATAATCCTCTTGGTGATTTTGATAGGTCCATCTTCTAGGCATACAAAATTATCATGTATTATTCTTAAAACTATCTTAATCCATTCTATCTTGAAAAAATTATGAAAATCTAGGGCACAAGTTAACCCTCTTCTCTCTATAACTTTGTTTTCTTCTTTTAATACTCCATTTTCAGACAAATTTAAATATAGGTCTTTGATTTCCATGTCTCTTATGATTCCTACCTTACAAGTGTAGCAACACCTTACATATTGTATTATCAAGGCTTGTGGTGGTATCATAGATAATGCACTAGAGGGGTCTTGTTTATATGCAATATTGGGAATTACCCTAAAATTTGGTTGAGTAATCTCACTAAAAATTAATTGCACATTCAAAACTTATTTTCCTTCCTTTGCCACTATAGTGGAGGACCTAGATGCCATTAAAACTACATAGGGTTTGTGTAAATTTAAACTAGCTCAGCACATGATACATACCTTTAAAAATTTGATGATTGGTTGCGATGAGAAGTTGAATCCAATCTAAAAATGCTCTTGTCAATTTATCCAATTCACCTTATGCTCTTTGTGCTCTCTTTAATCTTGAATTATTGCAAATGAGTCAAAAATTGATCATATAGCCCTTAAAACTTCACAATATATGCTTAGTGCTTACACGACTATAAGCTCAACTCCAATAGCAATTTTGACTCACACAACTTCCATGTAATTTCTATCATGCTCGAAAACCACATCAAGATTGGCAAAAACTATCACCTTTGATAGCTTGACATCAACTAAGTTTTCACTTAGCAATAATAATGAAACTTTTCATGCTCGGCAACATGAAATTGAAAAAATTTATAGATTTATTCTAGGTTCTTTTCAGTACCTTGCATCTTTATTCATGCATATATGATATTTTTAGAACTTGAATCCTTGGAACTAATATATATGATATCATTTGAATATTAATCCCACATACACCTCTTGATTTTCTAGTTGGGGGTGGTGTGATCACCTCATCTAATGGATGGAGTGATCCCATCTAAACTTGATGTACTACGATCTTCCTTTTTCTTCCATGTCTTGTTCATCTAATTTTTTACTTCTTCAACATCAATCTTTCCTTTGCCTTTGTTGAATTCACTTCTTTGTGCCTTTGACCTTTTTGGACAATGTCTACTTATGTGACTTGTCTTTAAGAAACTAAAATATGTAGTTTGACTTAACCATCTATTGTAATCACTTCTAAAATGTGTTCTTATGCAGTTCTTAGGAACATGTCCATACTCTTGAAAATAGTGAAAAATATACTTAGTATTATAATCCCAATTATAAGATTTTCCATTATGATTTACCTTTGTCTTCTTGTTTGATGACCATTTGGGCTTGGATTTGCACTCATATGCTCTATGTCCATACTTCTGACAATTATAGCAATATCCTTCAAATCTTTATGTGTTCATGGTCTTGGTTCTTCATTCATGTGCTTGATGTCCTTTCTTGTTGCACTTGTGGCAGTAACCCATGTACTTTTGCTTAGGATTATGGTTTGTAGCCTTACTCCTGCAAAAATTAGCTATATGTCCTTGCTTTCCATAATTATGACAAGTAGGCTTAGAGTTCTTACCTTTGTTACTTCTTTTTTCACCACTTTTAGATGATTCTCCTTCCTTAGTGCTAGTGTATCCTAATCCAGTATTATCATTATTAGATCTAGGAGATCTCATAAACTTCTTGAAGTATTTGATGGCCTCACTTGGTTTGTTGGAACTTTCAACAAATTCTTTTTCCCTTCTTAGATAATTATACAATTGTCCATTCTGTAATTTTAGGGTTGTGATCATGATCTATTTACCATTCAATTCATGATTGGAAATCATCACTTGATTCATTTTCTCCAATTGCACGCTAGCAATCCTTTGTACTTCTAATGTCCCCTCTTCCAATCTATTGGTCAGTATCCTTTTGTCATCTTCAATCATGAATTTGTCTTCTTCATCTTTCTTTTTCTACTTAGTCACCTCACATAGAAATACTGATTGGACTGCTTGTTCTATATTTAGATTTTTAACCTCTTCAATTAGGATTTCATTCTTTTCCATCAGATTTGTAACTGCTATATCAAATTCATTTGAGTTTCCTTTTGTAAATAGTCCAATAGTGTCAATCTCTTTGTACTATGTGTCATCCTCTTCAATAGCTATCTCTTTCCTTCTCTTTAGTGAGCACTTTAGATCATCTCTTGCTTCACTCAAATGATGTAGGGAAAGTTGTATTTCAATCTTCTAATTCTCAATAGTCTTTCCCAACTTGTTGACTTCCATCTTCAAGATCTTTCCTAAAAGATGCAAAGCTTTCCTTTTTAGAGAACAAGGCTTTGATACCATTTTTGGAAATACAATAGGAAAAGTAAACTTTGAGAAGGGGGTGGGGGTGAATCAACATTTAGAACTTTAACCATAAAATCATTCACCTTGTAATCACCTAAAAAAGTAGTCTAGACTATTAGCCCCCTTCCTAGCATTTTGGATAATTTAATTAATCATTTATCCAGACCAAATTGCTAATAATCAATTAATTTGATTATAACCTATAGTTTGACTATGCTATCCTAAGTTCATTATTTGATTAAAAGAACTTGCCCCCTTTTAATTAAATAAAAGACCCCATTCTTATAACCCACTTAAAGTCCACATATAAAGTTCTTTTTCTAATTTTTCAAATTAAAAGAAAAGGCAATGTGACTTTTTTCTTATATAGGAAGTCAACTTATATTTTATTGGTTGACTTGTGTGTGCACATGGATCACTCCTCTTTTCAAACTCCATTGTTCATCATCCATCATCTTGGCCTTGATCTCTACCATTTGTATGACTTTAAAATAGATAGCTCTCCCCTTGTCAAAGGGTCCATCCACATTTTCAATACTGTTATGATGTAGGTTTTCTAACAAATTTCTTTGGATCTTTGTGGAGAACTTCCATTTTCTTGTCTTCATTCTCTCATTCCATAGCATTCTGGCTTAATATCATGTTGCATGTTAGTTTAGTTTTTCTTTTGCAATGATTCATCTCACATAGCTTAACTAAGTTGGTGGTAACACTCTCATCCATGCTTAGCATAGCTACATTTTTCATACTCAATCTAGTTTAATCTCCATTTGCATTAAGTTATTGAGGCCACCTGATGCAATGGATGGTGGTGGGATGAAGGTCCAAATAGTAAGAGTAAGGAATATACAAAGATTCACAATGTTTCAATGTAATGCAATGACCTATAAAGCCTCCTAAACCTAAAATGATTATCCAAGACCTATGCCCTATTCCAAGGTGATTGAATGGTCTTATAATATCAAATATAAGATGACTCAATTGGTTTTATCCTTCCTCAAACTCACTTTGGTCATAAACTAGGAAATGCACATTCTAAGCCTAGTAGCCCTATTGATTAGGTCTCCAACAACCTTCAAAAATGCATAACTCTTAAAAATTCAAAAAAATTAATGAAGAAAATTACCTTTTTAGATACCCTTTATTGAGTACTTCAACATATCAAAATGGCAGGCAGGATTTCTTTGGAGAATATTCTGTATTTCAACATCTGAATAGTAATTTAGGCTTGTATAAGGGTGGTTTTTCAAAGAAATTGTGTCTTAAACTTGCTCCTAGAATCTAGGACTCTAAAAAGTCCCATCAAATGAAATTAATTAGAAGAATCTACAACCAATTTTGGTTTATAGTCACTGCAAATAAAAAAACACCAAATTATGCCTTCAAACCCTCAAAAGCTAGGGCTTTGTCAAACTCTACTCTCCCAATGCTTTCGACCTTGTCTTTAACATTTATAGATGGAATCCAACATAAAAAATCCCTCTCCTTAAGGTGGAATTGCTATTGCTGCAGTATACCTAGGGATTTCAATGTAAAATCCTTCCAAACAACATGGTGATCACCAAGAACTCATCTACTTTCTTCACTACTACATATTATTGGGTTAGTAGGCTATGATCCAAGTATAATTAGTGCCATTACATGAGAACCAAAGAATATATTCATGGAATGACCATTCCTTAAAGATGTTTGTCAAAATTGCTTGGGGAAATCTGAAAATGCTTGTCATAGTCAGCATAAATTAATGCAAAACTATTGGAAAACCTTCAAACCAAGTGTGAAATGAAATGTAGAAACACAAAAAAATGTCCTTGATTCATCCAAGGCCCAAAGGATTTTCAAACAATGCACAAAGAAAAGAATGAACTCATGAAAATTGCAAAAATAGAGATATTCCTTCTTAATTCTGTGTGTAGTCTGTACAACAACTTCTTTGTTTGTACAAATCAATTCTTCACAATATGTAATTTTAAATATAAATTTCCTAACCACCCTCAGTAAGTATAGGAATTGTTAAAAACCTAAAACATAAAGAAAACACATTTCCCTCCTAAATCCATCTAACCGTTGTAATTCAAAAATTTGAATTTACAACATTACAAATTTTGGCTTTAAAAAACATTTAGACTAATCCAACCTTGCCAAATGGAATAGATGGTCTAATTAAGAATTCTTAAATACTAACCTATACTAATAAGATCCCTTTTACATCCTTATGACCATTTAGTCTCTTTTGGAGCTTTCAGAACCTAGGATTTACATATTTTTCATTTTTATGCCATGATAAGCTTTAAAACTTCCTAGTTGATTCCACCATGATATGAGTGATTTGTCTTCATGCTTGGAGTCCTTTGGTTGTTCCTAATTCCATGAAGTGCTTCTATACCATACGCTTTGTATAAATTTGCACTTTTGCATCTCATCTTTAAGAAAATCCCCCATTGCATGGTTTACAAGCAAGAAGAGCATTCCTAAGGCTCAGTTGAGAGCCCTTTTAATTTGAATCATACTCTCTTGCATTTTGTGGATAGGGATCTCTAAGCCAACATCCAAGCATCCTGAACTCATGGAATCCCTTAGATAGAAGGGTTTAGAGTGTAACACATTTCTGGTGGACATTTTTGGTACCCATTGTAGGGCAGAACATCTTAGTTTTGCTCTTCATCTTGCTAAATTTTAGCATTTTCTATATTCTATTCACAAATTTTCTTTTTTTGTAGTCACATATTTTGGGTGATATTTTTCTAGTATCATGTGACATTTTTTAGTATTTTAGTGTGACTCTTTTTCTATAAAAGTATCACACGCTAATACTGAACTTTATTGCCTCAGTATTGTAAGTTTTGTCACCCAGTTTAAGAAGAAATATCATGTAAGAGAAAACTATCACACACTTGTAGTGAGAAATATCATTTGACAATCTTCCAACATAAACTATCACTTGGATTGAATTGGCTTGTTATTTGGGTGATTTTGTTAGTTTCTCATTTGTACTTGCTATTTGTTGGAATTTTGCAAGTCTGCAGTTGTTTTACAGAGATCTATTTATAGATTACATGTTATTTTGAAGCTAACTTGTGGGGCTAACGATCATGTTTGTAGGTTGTCAACTTGAGATATTTGCCTAATTTTCATAAAAGGAACACATGTCAAAGCTTCAAATGCATAAGGGCTACTAATGATTGTTTATAGGGCTTCCCAAACCATAAAAATCCAAACACTTTCTTGTATTTGATTTATTTTATGTGCGACATCTTACTAGTTGTTTCATTTTCTAGGCACATAAAACTTGTAATTAGGATCCTTGGGTGATAGGAAAGAATGCTCTTCACCCTTGCGATGAATCAAAACTCTTGAATCACCTTTGAATTTTGAGAACATGAGGATTAATTGAAGCTTCTTTACATGTTTGGGGGCAATAGTCAAGATAAGATAGTATGCTCTTCACCCTTTTGGTGAATTAGAAATCTTGACCCTTGAGAGTGGATCCAATCTGTAGTCATTAGAATCCTTTAGAGGGCCTTCTCTTTGACTACCTAAGAGGAACGACCCAAGTGGGGACAAGATGATACCTAGCTCTTCCAACCCAATATAAACTCAAGGCTATCAAGGACACAAAACCTTGGTAGATGTAGTGTTTGTCTTTCCTTAGTGTGATCACTTATGGGATTTTGACCACGAGGAGATCACTAGGCAAGAATGCTTAAGGTGGTCTCATAACCTTGAGGTTTGTTACCCACCACAAGGTGGCATGTCCCTATTGGAAATAATAGTCCACCAAGATAATCGAGGGGGGTGAATCAATTTTCCAATAATTAAAGCATTTAACTTCTTTAAACAACTTAACCATTCAACCAAAGTAAAAAATAAGCATAATAAGATGCATATAGATAATTACAATAGATATGTTGACTAGGGAAACCCTTGATCAAAGGGAAAACCTTGGTAGGAATGATGCCCATGAGATTATGTACTAATATAAATATTCCTTGTTAGATGATGGACCCTATTAGGAATCTATTATAACATTTAGTACAAAGAGTCCCTGCTAGGAGACTTTGAATCCATGTTAGAAGATTCCAACCCTATTAGGAGTTGTGGTATAATGTATGCAAGAAGAGCCCACTACCCAAACATGCAATTTCAATTGCAAGAAGAGCTCACTGCTCAAAAAAGTAATTTACTAGTATCTTCTTCTTTCCTCTATCCTTTCCTCTATCCTATCAACTAAACCAGTCACTGTTAGACCTTGTAGACTAGGTCACAAACCTTGGATCCAAATACCAAACCTCAGATCATTCAGTAAAACCTCAACAATGAAGTTTCCTTCACTTCTACACTGCTCTTCTCAACTTCGCATTCCACACTCTCTTCTACTTATCATTGATCATTCAATCATATCAACAGGCATCATGATAAATGAAAATGTCCTTCATTTATACTAAGTCCATAAAACAATTCCCTAAGTCAGTTGTTAGTCCTTCTCAATTAATTATTATAGGATCACATTAAGAACATGTTACACTTAGTGATAACCTTAATCTTCTACTTTAAAACTTGAATAACATTTTGTACACACAATGTTATGATGAGAAAGCTTAGCCATGTCATCATCAACATGTCTTATTCATGTCCTAAACCTCAATCCTTAAGATATCAACTCTGCAAAGAGATATAACAATTTTACTAGAACATGCCTTTGTAAACTATATCTTAGAACATACATCACAAAAAAACACATAAGTTCTAGACTTATCCTTTCTACTTCTAACATTAATTGCATATACCAAATACTCTAAAGTATCTCCCATAACCTTGTATGGTTATCATGCTCAACTAGCTATTTATACCAACCTAATCCTTTTACTGATCTGATGCCAGATACCAAAGAAGACATCAAACATGCTATGTTGATATCAATGACAAACTTAGTCATGAATGTAACATATTATAAAACCTATCTTCCAAAAATCTCTCCAATCTTCCAACAATATCCCCCTTTTGCATTGATGGAAACATAGACAAAAAACATCTAGTTCCAAGAATACCAACAAAAGACATATAGTCTTCAAATCCTCTTCATTAATTATACTCCCCCATTGATATACCTCAATGTACTCTATAACAAATTGTTATTACAAATTCATGCAAAAATTCTCTTTAGCATAATGCTTTTCATGCAATACTTCTCCCCCATTGACATCAATGTGAAAGGTTTCTACAATCAACATATTTTCCACAACTAATACTTACTTAGCTCAAGTGCCAAGAGACACTTTTCAAAAACAGATCAACAAGAGTCCTAGATGACTTTGTCCATCACAGATATCCCCCAATATAGGAAGCATCAACATCTAGTCCAGAAACACAATGGTTCTCTATTACCTTGGATTGATGCACTTTTGCATCTTCTTACTCTAATGTAAGAAGGGGTATAACCCTAAGCATACCTCAGAAATACTCAAAAATCTCTTTGAGAAGAGGCTTAGTGAATATATCTACAATCTTCTCTTTTGTGCTTGCATACTCCAATCTAATGTCCTTCTCCACAACTTTCTCTCTCAACATATGATACTTAATAAAAATGTGCTTAGTCCTAAATACAATACTAAATTTTTAGACATATTTACCATGCTTGTGTTGTCACAATGAATAATAATAGGTTCACTGATTTCTATCCATATATCCTTTAGTATCTGCTTTGAATCCAAATTACTTGATTGCAATTATTTTTTGCTACAAGATACTCTGCTTCTATTTTACTTTGAGATGTATAATCTTGCTTCTTGCTTAACCAAGAAACTAATCTTCCTCCAAGAAAGAAAGATCCTCCACTGGTGCCTTTTCTATCATCCATACTACTTGCCCAATCTGCATCAGTATAAGCACTTAGAGTAAAATCATTAGATCTGTCATACCATAATCCAAACTCAAATTTTCCCTTTAGCTATCTAAATATCCTTTTCACTACTACATAATGTGCTTCTCTAAGATCAACCTAAAATCTTGCAACAATTTTAACTGTATTTGCTACAGTCAGCCTTGTGTGAGTCATATATTGAAAATCACTGATCATAGATCTATAATTCTTCTACTCAATATTAGGTGTCTCATCCTTTATAGATAAATTATGTCTAGTTACCATAGGCATTCCAATAGGTTTACACATTTCCAAACCAAACCTTTTCAATAAATCCTTCAAGTACTCAATTTGAGAAATAAAGGTTCCTTCTTTGTTTTGTACAATCTGCAATCCTAGGAAATATTTCATCTCTCCTATCATACAGATTTCAAATTCTTTCTTCATTTCTTCTACAAACTTATTACTTTCTAGATCATTTCCTCCAAATATAATGTCATCAATAAATATTACCAAAATCATCAAACCATCATCAGTTTCTTTGCAATACTGATTACTATTTTCCATACCTTTGCTATATCCAAGCTTTGAAAAATGCTTATCCAACCTTGCATACCATGTTTTGGGTGCTTGCTTCAGTCCATATAATGCTTTCCTCAATTTGCATACTATGTCCTTGTCATCTATCAAAGGACATCCTTCAGGCTACTCAATGTATACCTCTTCTTCAATTTATCCATTTAGAAATGTTGACTTGGCATCCATTTGATATACTTTAAATTTCTTTTGTGCTGCATAGGCTAAGAATAGTCTTACAGCTTCTATTCTAGCCACTAGAGCATAAGTCTCCTCATAATCTATTCCTTCTTATTCTGATTAACCTTTACATACCAATCTTGCTTTGTTTCTTACAACTTCTCCTTGCTCATTCTTCTTGTTCCTAAATACCCATTTAGTTCCTGTCACATTCTTGTCTATTGGTCTAGGGACCAACTCCCATATTCTATTATTTACTATCTAATCCAATTCCTCTTTCATAGCTTGCTTCAAATAATCATCTTTACATGCTTCATCTACATTCTTTGGCTCAGCTTGAGATATCAAGCATAGTTCTTCATTCACTCTACTTCTTGTCATCACACAGTTGTCTTTGCTTCTGATGATCTATTCGGATGGGTGATTCTTTATTATGTTCTTTCCTAAAGTAGGAGTTTTTATCTCAACTCTTGGCTCTACTAAAGGTTCTAAGCTTTGTTCCTACCTTTTCTCTCCTTCATTCTGCAAATCATTATTAGTCTCAAGAAATACCTCATCATTACTTGGCTTAGTAACAAAATCATCATCTAAATTGTAATCAATTATTCTCTCTCATACTCTAAATTTCTCATCAATTCTCACATTTGAACTTTCTATAATAGTCACTAAAGTTTTTTCTTCTTATACATGCCTTTCATTAACCAATCTACACTCATTGACACAATCTTTCAAGAATCTTTCCATACTTTCTTTAAACTCTTCAAATTTATCAAAAAGTTGTCTCTTTGTAGCTTTTCTCAATCTCTTAGGACATTTACTTGAAAAATGACAAAACTCTTTACATGTCGAACAAAAAAAAATTTTCATACCTTTTGGTTCTATCTTTGTAAGAAGATCAATACCTTCCTTTATCTTTATGTCATCTTCTATTCTAGATCTAACTTCACTTGTGCTTTTGTTCCCTTGTATACAATAGAAGGATTCTGGATCTATAAACTCAATACTCTACTCTTTATAGAAATTTGGTAATTCACCAAGAATTTCTATATCTTGGGCATCAAAATTTCTTTTGTTAGATGTATGACTATCTTCTTTGAACATGTTTGCCATGGATCTCCCAAAGCTATTAAACTTTTTCTTCAAAGACCTGGTGCTCTGATACCAATTGTTAGAAATAATAGTCCACCAAGATAATTGAGAGTGGGGTGAATTAGTTATCCAACAATTAAAGAATTTAACTTCTCTAAACAAGCTTAACTA
Organism: Cupressus sempervirens; assembly: GCA_028749045.1. Taxonomy (NCBI): domain Eukaryota; kingdom Viridiplantae; phylum Streptophyta; class Pinopsida; order Cupressales; family Cupressaceae; genus Cupressus; species Cupressus sempervirens. The sequence continues at coordinate 818,692,087 of CM053792.1, read as the reverse complement.
TTCAACCAAAGAAAACAATGACCATAATAAGATGCACATAGACAATTACAATAGATATGTTGACTAAGGAAACCCTTGATTAGAGGGAAAACTCTATTGGGAATGATGCTCACAAGATGATGCACTAATATAAATATTCCTTGTTAGAGGATGGATCCTATTAGGAGTCTATTACAACATTTACTACAATGAGTCCCTATTAGGAGACTTTGAATCCCTATGAGGAGATTCTAACCCTATTAGGAGTTGTGGTATAATTTATACAAGAAGAGCCCACTGCCCAAACATTCAATTTCAACCACAAGAAGAGCTCACTACTCAAACAAGTAATTTACTTGTATCTTCTTCTTTCCTGTATCTTTTCAATCAAACCAATCACTGTGAGACCTTGTAGAATAGGCCATGAACCTTAGATCCAAATAACAAACCTTATATCACTCAGAAAAACCTTGGCAATGAAGTTTCCTTCACTTTTGCACTACTCTTCTCAACTTCACATTTTGAAATCTGCTATTTATCATCAATCATTCAATCATATCAACATGCATCATGATAAAGGAAAATTGCCATCCTTTATACTGAGTCCATAAAATAATTCCCTATGTTAGTTGTTAGTCCTTTTTAATTAATTATTAGAGGACAAAATTAGGAACATAATACACTTAGTGATAATCTTAATCTTTTGTTTTGTAACTTGAATAACTTTCTGCACATGCAATATTATGATGAGTGAGCTTAGCCACACCATCCTCAACATGTCTTCTTCATATCCTCAACCTCAATCCTTAATATATCAACTTTGCTAAGAGATATAACAAGTTTACCAGAGTATGCCTCTATAAACTCTACCTCAAAACAAACATCACAAAAGCTCACATAAATTCTCCTAGACACATCCTGTCTACTTTTGACATTAACTACATATACTAGATATTCCAAAGTACCTCCCATAACCTTGGGTGGTTATCATGTTCAATTAACCATCTGTACCAACTTGATCTTTCCATTGATCTTCTATTGAATACCACAAAAGACATCAAACAATGGAGATCCCTATACTCTAGGTATCCTTGGCAAGTTCTGAAAGCTGAGAAAATTGACATTTTTGTGAACATACTTGTACTTGAGCTATACTTTAATTTAAGAAAATAGTTGTTCACATCATTTAACATAATGGTTGAGAGTGCAAATCACATTCAGGATGTTGCTATCAAGAAGGATGACATAGGTGTGAACAAAGACAAAAATAACAATGGAAATGGCAAAGACAAAGGCAAACCTTGGAATAAAAACAAGTATGTTGTCAATGATAGAGTAGTGGATACTCCTAAGACCAAGGAACCTATGTTTAACATTTCTAATGCTATCTATGCTAAAAAATAACAAGAAGTTTTGAAACCACAAACATTTCATAAGGGCTCTAACTTTACCAAAAAATGACGTGTTTATAAACCAATGGTTAAGCCTTACGAAGTGGTCTTAAACACCGTAATTGCAAAAAAGATGGTCACTTTACTAGATAATTTCCATCCCTGTGACCCAATTGTTACACCCTCATAGTGGAGATAGGATCATATTTGTAGTTATCACTGAAGCAAGGGTTAGAACACTAAAAGTTGTTTCAAGCTCAAAGACTTAATTCAAGATCTCATTGAGGCTCGTAAAGTTATCACAGATGCCCTCATTAAAAATTATGACCATAAAGCTTTTAAACAACCCTTGCTAGAATATGAGAAAGGTGAAACCTCTAAGGCTCCCAAGAAGAATCATGACACAAAGATCAACTATGCTTATGCTAACATAGACAATGTTATAGGAATGCTTGAACCCGTTGAGTATTTATGCATGGCAAGTTCTAATGATGACAACTAACCTAAGGATGAAAGACCCAAAGTTTTCCTAAAAATGAGAAATTCTCCCCAACACCATAATGATACTAGACCTAAGGTGATACCCTTAGTGGCCGAATCTTCCTCTTCATAAAGTGAACTACTTAATACTATCACTAGGGGCAATCTAAAGTTGTCCTTAAAGTTGCTTATGGTCCTAAGAATGTTGCATCTTCTAAACAAACAACTACTTCTAGGATCTCTAACTATGACATTTTCAGCCAACTCTAGCATACCCCAACTCAAATTTCCATTTTTGAGTTGTTTGAACTATCTCCTTTGTACAAGGATGTCCTTGAAAAAGATTTACGTTCTACCAATGTTCCCATAGATATTGGTGCAGAATGATTCCAAGCTATGGTGAACCATATCTCTTCACTTCACTACCTCACCTTTTATAAAGAACAAGACCAAGCTCTTAGTCATCCTCACAATCTTGCTCTCCATTTCAAAGTCCAAATCTTCCATATTCACATTCGTTGAGTCTTGATATACAATAGTGTAGGGTTGAACATCATTTCCTTCAATGTGATATAGCAGTTTGGCATGTCTAAATTTTCTATTGACCCTAGGTGTAAGATTACTATAAAAGCCTATGATGATGTTGAAAGACCTTCCAAAGGTCTCATTGTTCTTCCAATTAGAGCTGGTCCAATTGAGAAGGATGTCATTTTCAAAGTCCTAGACATACCACTTGCATACAATTTATTGTTGGGATGACCATGGATTCATGACATGCAAGCAGTCCTTTTTATGTATCATCATTACATAAAATTCCCTTTTAATGGTACTAAAATAGTTATTCCTACTAACAAATCAAATTATATCAACACATTATCTACTACAAAAACACTGGTTCCACACAATCACTCTTCTTATGAGCTGACACTTTCCTTTATAGAGTGCAAACAAAAATTGAAAATGATGAGCCTTGGCATGGATGAATACACTCTAGACTCTATTGCTACTCTTCCTATTTCACCTTAGTCTTATGGGAAACCATCTACTAAAAAGAAGCCTTCTTCTTCTGCAATGACTCTTTTTAGCACCTTTGTGCAATCATCAATTCCCCTAGAAGTAGAAAAAGAGGAACAAGAAATCAAAGATTGTATCTATAGGGAAGAGGAAGATGTGAAGCAAGTCACAGTCATCACCCCCATTTCTCCTAAACACTATGGAAAATGATATAAATTTCTCACAAACATGGGCTATCAGGATCACAAGTCCTTAACTGGTAATAAAAAATATCTAGTTGAACATTTAAGTCATACTGAAGGTCATGATACTTGAGATACAGTTGGCCTAGGTTTTGGATCAGAGGATGACATACCAACATTTTATCAATGAAAACCCATGTCTAGCAAATTAGAGAATGATGATCCTCCTTTTATTGCTGTCACTTCACAAGATGAGGAGTTTATGCCTATAAATTCCCTTCTTTGGGGAGAAGAAACACTAATTACCAATAATGATGCTAAAGCTTCCACTTCTCAATAGCTAGAACAAGATGAATCTGACCATGAAGACATGAATAGGGGATGGATTAGACACAATATTTCTTATCTAATTGCTAGAGATTAGAGCACAGACTCTCATGAGTACAAATGGGAAAGCCTGTCAGATGCATCTTGTGAACTAGGAGTGGATGTCATTCATACCTATACAATGCAACTGAATGTAGTTGAACGGTCTAGTCTAGGGTCAAATGAGTTTGGCACACAAAATGCTTTAGTGGATCACACTAGTCCCACTAAGTCTACTCCTAATCTTGACTCCTTTACAATATTAACTATAGGCACAACTCCACATGTCACCAAAGATGACACTTTTTGTATTAACCATATTGAAGCTTCCATATCACTCTCATTGATTAACCCTAATCTCATAGATTGGTCAGTTCAAAATCAAAAACCTAAAAATTCATCTTTTCGAAATGACTATGAGATCATTTATTTCCTAAATGCCATGGAACACATCACTTCTTCCACCATCGAACCCACGGTTAACATGATTTTAAGGACCCTAAAAAATGGTTCACATTTACAATTTCATCACATTTTCATACTAACTCATTCCATTTTATCATTCCACTAACTCTAATCTTTTGGCCAACTCAATCATATCTCAACAGTGTCTATTATCATTCATATAATCTTTTACATCAATTTCATATCATTTCTTAACCATTTCAAATCAACTCAAAATCAACACCCAAAATCACCTAGAATTAGTCTTGATCAACTCAAAATGTGTCAAACATCCCAAATATATCATCATTTGTCCAATCCTAGGCATTTTTGTGGCTTTTAGTACCTTGGAAATCTATCAATCTATCAAATCTTATCAATTTGATCTTAGTATTGTCATGGCTCTCAGTGCTAGGTCAAACTATCATTCATACCATCTGATCTTTGACATTTTCAAGTCTCTCAATGTTGGATCATGACATTATCAACCATGTAATAACATTGATAGTTTTCATCAATGTTATTATGATCAACCTTATCAACCAATCTCAATCCTGTAGCATTTTTACAATGTCAGTTTAATGTTATGTGTCCTTAATTCATGCCATATGTCCTTGGCATGTTATCAATTTTAATTGAATCAATCATTTTGACCATGGCCTTGGTCTACCCATTATCATCCTAATTAGTCTACATTATCATCACATTTCCTCAAAAGATATTGTCACAATTATTTAATCAAATTGAACAATCATCTATTAATTTTCTCTATAGGATTAAATAACCCATAATTTAATCCTATATCATCTCACTAATTATTCTTCCTAATTGACCTTTTCAATTAATTGATATTTTATCAATTAATTGATTCGTCTTCACAAACTATGGAAATTCTCAATTTTCCAAGTCATATTTTCCACCATTAATTCAATTTTTTACTAATTTCTATTTGTGTCGAATAATGGATTTTTAATTCAAATATTCCACATAATTTTGACATCATCATGACACATGGGCATTACACATCATGGATTCTCCATTGACACTTGGCTAAGATATGCCATAATACATTATATTCCTATTCTCTTATTCATGTCCATATTTGGCTTCCATTGTCATAGATTCTTGGCTTTAAGTGGGTTTGAGGTGTCATATGATGCATCATAGATCCTCTTCCATTTATAGCCATGTTTGACTTCCAAAGCATCATATAGTCCTACATTTGGCATCTTGTGTCTTATGTATCATGTATTCTCAAAGGAATCTCTTGCCAAGTCACATATCTAAGGTGAAAAATCCAATGCTCTCACCTTGTGTGTTGATTATAAAATGAGAATTCTTCCTCTTATTTCTAGTCTATCAAGTCCCTAAGTTCTAGATCTTTAGTCTTTAGTCCCTCAAGCTCAAATTACATCTTCTAGTATTTTCATAGCATTATCACTATAATAGGCTTTTGCTTCATAATTATGTGCATTATAGGAAATTTGGAACTACATCACATGGAGAAGAAAGAAGGACATGGGAGCTACAAGTGAAAGAGGGAATTTTAACATTGTGTTGCTTTCTTTGCTTATTTGGCTTTCATGGTAGACTAGAGGGTGTTGCTGTATGTTAGACATTAGCCCATTTTTTGAGCATAATTGGTACTTTCATAGCACACTTGGGCTTATCAAGTATGCACTAGGTGCACTTGGGTGCATTTTGGGCACACTTGGGGCACTTAGATACCTATAATTGCTCCTAGAGCCCCTATATTGCACTTTGGAGCCCATAGCTTTTGTGTTTCAACTCTGGTTTTCAATCTATTAGTTGTGTTGGACTTGTATCTTTTTTGGTGAACAAATTAAGCTATTATTTTCATTATTTGGTTAGTTTCTTGAGTGGTAACCCTTGAAACTACTCTCAAGCTCTCAATCAACCCTCATGTTGTGCTCTAGACCTCATAACTTTCATATTTTAGCTCTGATTTGTGATCTGTCAATTGTTATGGCTTTGTCTTTTCATTTTCAAGAAATTAACCTATTATATTCTTATCTTAATTAATTTCTCAAGGGTAACCCATGTATATCATCCCTATTGGGGCATATTATTGTGTCTTTCTCATCAGCGTTCTTCAACACAATGCTCTAAATCACATTGTGTCAAAGAGGAGAAAAATGTAGATGCTAAAAAATGATTTTCATCTACAATTTTATCACATTTTCATAATAACTCATTCCATTTTATCATTCCACTAACTCTGATCTTTTGGCCAACTTGATCATATCTCAACAGTGTCTGTTATTATTTGTATCCTCTTTTACATCAATTTCATATCATTTCTTAACCATTTCAAATAAACTTAGAATCACCCCAAATCAACTCGAAATCACTTGGAATCAGTCTTAATCATCTCAAAACATGTCAAACATCCCAATCCTATCATCATTTGTCCAATCCTAGGCATTTTTGTGGCTTTTAGTGCCTTGGAAACCTATCAATCTATCAAATCTTATCAATATAATCTTAGTACTATCATGTCTCTAAATGCTAGGTCAAACTATCATTCATGCCATCCAATCTTTGAAATTATCAAGTCTCTCAATGTTGGATCATGGCATTATCAACCATTTAATAACATTGACAGTGTCTATTGATGTTATTATGATCAACCTTATCAACCAATCTCGATCCTATAATATTTTTATAATGTCAATTAAATGTTATGTGTCCTTAATTCATGTCATATGTCCTTGGCATGTCATCAATTTTAATCAAACCAATCAATTTGGCCATGGCCTTAGTCTACCCATCATCATCCTAGTTAGTTTTCATTATTGTCACATTTCATCAAAGGATACTATCGCACTTATTTAATGAAATTGGCCAATCATCTACTAATTTTCTCTATAGGATTAAATAACCCATAATTTAATCCTAAATCATCTCACTAATTATTCTTCCTAATTGACCTTTTCAATTAATTTGTATTTTATTAATTAATTGATTTGTCTTCACAAACTATGGAAATTCTCAATTTCCTAAGTCATATTTTCCACAATTAATTCCATTTTTTACTGATTTCTATTTGTGTGGAATAATGGATTTTAAATTTGAATATTTCACATAATATTGACATCATTGTGACTCATGGGCATGACACATCATGGATTCTCCATTAGCACTTGGCTAAGATATGTCATAATCCATTATATTTTTATTCTCTTACAAATGTCCATATTTGGCTTCCATTGCCATAGATTCTTGTCTTTAAGTGGGTTTGAGGTTTCATATGATGTGTCATAAATCCTCTTTCATTTATAGCCACATTTGACTTCCAAAGCATCATACAATCCTAAATTTGGCATCTTGTGTTATATGGGTCATGGATTCTCAAAGGAATCTCTTGCCAAATCACATATCCAAGGTGACAAATCCAATGCTCTCACCTTGTGTGTTGATTATGAAATGAGCATTCTTCCTCTCATTTTGGGTCCTTCAAGTCCCTAAGTTCTAGGTCTTTAGACTTTAGTCTCTCAAGCCCAAATAACATATTTTAATATTCTCATAGCATTATCACTATCATAGGCTTTTGCTTCATAATTGTGTGTATTATAGGCAATTTGGAGCTACATCATATGGAGAAGAAAGAAGAACATGTGAGCTACAAGTGAAAGAGGGAGTTTTAACATTGAGTTGCTTTCTTTGTTTATTTGGCTTTCATGGTATACTAGAGGGTGTTGATGTACGTTTATTCTATTTGTGATTTAGTCATAGTATGTTAGACATTAGCCCATTTTTTAGTCCTGTAGATTGAATCATATATGAAGTACCTTAGTCATAAATTTAAAAGAAAAAACAAATAGCCAAATAGTGAAAACCACATTGTGGCAATATCCAAATCTAAAAAAAGTAAAAACAAAGACATATCCAATCTTCAAACCTCATTGAGACACCTAGGGATGAGGTACTTGGTAGTCTACCAAGCTATTTTTAGGTAAGATCTTCAGTTCTCATTGAGCCTACAAGCCTCTCAACTTGGGGATAGAGGAATCTCCAAAAATTATCCATGTGGTTTAATCACTATCAACTGAGGAAAAGGAGAATTTTTCCAAATTCTTTCAAGACAAGAAGATCAACTTTGCATGGATGTATTTAGATATGAAAAGGCTTGACATAGATCTTATCATGCATTATTTGAATGAATCTCTCCTATTGTAAAACCTATTAAATAAAAAATAAGAAAGATGCATCCACATGTAGCCCTATTGGTCAAAGGTACGTTAGAAATACCACTAAATGCTATCTTTATTATAGCTATTGACTATGCTGAATGGATTTCCAACATTGTACCTATGTCTAAACATGATAAATCCATCTAAGACTATACTAATTTTAGAGATCTAAACAAAGAATGATTCAAGGATAAATTTCTACTACCAAAAATAGATATGATAGTGGACATGATGACGGGTTATGAAATGTACTTCCTCATTAATGGCTTTTTTGGGTATAACCAAATTAAGATTGCTCTAGTTGATCAAGAGAAGATAGCTTCTAATTGTGCCTGGGGTACTTTCTACTAGAATGTCATGCCCTTTGGGCTCAAAAATTCCAGTGCTACTTATCAAAGAGTAATGACCACCATCTTCCATGATAAAATATGTAAGACTATGTTGATGACACATTGGCTAAATCTAGAAAATGGGACACACATCCTAAAGACATTCATATGATATTGGACTATATTGAACAATTTCAACTAATGTTGAACCAAAAAATGTATGTCTTTAGTGCCACATCTAGAAAATTGTTAGGCTACATTATCTTAGAAAAAGGCATTGAGGTTGATCTTGAAAAAGTCCAATCCATAATAGAAATTTGTCTATAATCCATAAGAAGATTCACTTCCCAATTGGCTAATAAAGCTCAATATTTTAAAAAGAATCTTCATACAAGCTCTATTCATATCTGGAATGAAGATTGTTAGCAAAGTCTTGACCAAACCAAAGGATACTTGGCCAAACCTCCATTTTTGATGCCACGCATTCTAGGAAAACCACTAATCTTGTATATCTTAGGAACAAGTTCTTCTCTAGGAGCATTATTAGCCCAAAGTGATTAGACTATTAAAGAATGAGCTATATATTACATTAGTTTCACTTTGGTAGCTTATAAAATGAACTACACTAGTATTGAGAAAGCCTACCTGACAGTGGTGCTTGCTTCTCAAAAGCTCTGACATTGCATGTTGGCACATACAGTAGACCTAATTATCAAAATTGATCCTCTAAAATACTTATTGAGAAAAGCTATGCTTATCAATCGTCTAGCTAAATACATGATGATTCTTTTAGAATTTGACATTCAATATGTCAAATGTAAAGCCATCAAAGGATAGGCCATTGTTGACCAATTGGCTAATTTTCCACTAGAGGATACAACACCCATACAAATTGAGTTTCTAGATGCCTCAAATATGTACACCATTGAGAGAACTTGGAAAATTTTCTTTGATGGTTCTCATACATAGAATGGGGCTGGAGTAAGTTTTTTTAAAATTTCCCCTCATGGTTATACAATCCCAAAATCCTACAAACTCTTTCTCTAATGTACAAACAAAATTTTAGAATATGAGGCACTAACAAATGAGATCAAAATAGCTCTTGAATGGAGGATCACTAAATTGCACATCTATGGAGATTCTCAACTTTTTATAAACCAAGTGAATAATGAATATCAAACAAAAGGATGACAAGTTGATACCTTACAAGACATTGATAGACACTCTAAGGAACTATTTCACTTTTGTGACATTCTAGAAAATTCCTACAGTAGAAAACAAGGTTACCAATGCTATGGCCACTCTAGCATCTATCCTTCAACTATGAGAACACTAATCATGGTTTGAGTTCCTAGTGAAAGAACTACATCATCTTGCCTATGATTCGTTAGATAACTAGGTGATCTACACTATTGTAGGTCATGATTCCTCCGACTATGTGGTTATCTTATCTTACTTGTATGATCAGGTTATTCCCAAAACCCTCATGTATAATCAAAAATGTGAACTCCTTTGCAATGCTTTACATTACACTTTGGTCTCTAGTGATTTGCATAGGAAGAGTCTAGATGGAACATTGCTTAGGTGTTTAGAGCTAGAAGATTCCAAGCTAGAAGAGTCCAAAAAGGCACTCACTAGAGTCCACAATGACATTTTTGAGGCACATTCTAATTGCCTTGCACTTTCTCGCAACCACGTAGGCTAATGTCATCTATTATGCCAAGTCATGTCACAAATGTCAACTTCATAAAAACTTAATTCATGCCTTTGGATGCGAGTTGATTCCCTCTATGACCTATTGGCCATTTCAATAATGAACGTTTGACTTGGTAGGAAAAATTCATCTAAGTTCATCTAGTGGTTTCAAATTCATCATCAGTAGCTATAGGCAAACATGTTGCCCTATTTATATAAACCACATCATTTGTCATTATCGTATTCCTTCCTCCATTGTTATTGACAATGGATGATAATTCAAGAACAAGAACCTCAAACAACTATGCAAGAAATTTTGAATCAAGTAATATTGGTCCTCTATCTACTACCCTCAAGAGAATGACCAAGCTAAGGCCTCCAAAAAACCATTGCTAAAAATCTTACACCAAACAATTCACAAGTCTAGGAGAGATTGGCAGCTATAGATAAATCCAACACTTTGGGCCTACAAAACTACCATTCATACTCCTACAAGGGCCACACCCTTTTCTCTAGTCTATGGATCTAAGGCCATTCTCCCACTAGATGTTGAGATCCTATCCTTGTGAGTCTACTTACATTGGTTAATAACTGATGAACACCATAAATATATGCAAGTATAGGAACTAGAAACTCTTGATGAACACCCCATGGCTACTTTTGATCATACGAGAGCTTATTAGAAGTGAATATCTACTTAGTATAACAAGAAAGTTCACCCTCATGAGTTTCAAGTAGGTAAACTTGTGCTTAGAGAAAATCCAAAAAATTGGAAACATAGAGAGCAAAAGGGAAATTTTGAACCTAATTGGTTAGGTCCATACATTACCACAGAATATTTGGGTCCAATGCTTATCAATTATCTACTCTTAAAGGGGAAGAACTTGCAAAGCCTATGAATATCCTACACTTGAAGAAGTTCTATGGTTAGAGGCTAACTGCTTAGCTATCTTGTACATATTTATGATCCTGAAAAAAATTCTAAAAATCAAAAAATGTCCTTAAAAATGAGCTTATTAGTGAAAACCTAGCAATTGGCACTTTGATGTATCACCAAAAAAATCAAAAATTCAAAAAAGATATTTTTTTAAAAGTCCTAAAAAAAACCTACCAATTGGTGAAAACTTGGAAATAGGTGCTACTTGAGACCCTTCCACCTACATCTATCAATCTTAATCACTCACTTTGCAACATATTTTCCTAGCTTGGAATTGTTTCTTTTCTTTGTCTCGGAGGCACAATTGCTTAGCCTATTGAGGTTTCATTATGCACTAGGGTTTATTTGGAAACTCAAAAAATAGTTTCTCAATACTATCCTCCTCCAACCTAACATCAAGTGTTTCTCAACACTTCTCAAATAGTTTACCTATAGTCTCTGATATCACAATATTTCTCACTATCATATTCAAGTCTTGAAGAAATGGCCAAGTAACTTTCACACACACACACACACTTAAAAACTTAAATGACTACACTATGTTGACCTTTATTTTTTCATTGATGTCATTCACTAGAAGACTAGAAGACTTTCAAGGATTTCATTGACTAGAAGACTGGGGGCATGGGGCATGTTTTCTTGATTTTTGCTTGTGGGTATACTTTGTTTGTCTATTGGTGTTTTCAAGCATTCATGCTTGTCCTACTTAACACTCTAACTTACAAACATCTTATCCTTGACTATTTTTCCAAGACCACATTTGGGGGTTATCCTAACACTTATGCCTCGATAAAAGTGTAATCTTGCTATATTAAACTTAAGGAATCTAACCACATAGTCATCTTGAATTACATGCCTTTGATGCTTAGATTGGATTTACACATACCTATCTAATATCGATCGCATTTATATCCTCATAGTTATACTAGTGATGGTTGTATGATCTCATGATGTCCCTCATAAACACTCAATGATGAAATAAGAGTCTAAATATTATGTGTTTCTTGTTGGTAAATCACTTTGCATATTAATTTACATTATACGCTTATTCTCACATCTTTTTCATATGGGTAGAGCTCTCTCTTTATCTTTTTTGCAGACAGATAGGCCAACTACTTTCATATATTTCTTTGATTTCTTATTTATTATGTATTTTCACCTTCTTGATCTTTTGCTTCATCTCTATTTGCTATCCTATCATCACAAGGGGTTAATCTAAAAATCACATTCGATCTATCCAAGTGTCACATATTTTAAAGACATAATTCTATATCATACACATGAGAGCTAAACATCATACATGAGAGATATACATGAGCATATACACATAAGCATAAGTATAACACATACATGAGCAAGAAACAAAAACATCACATGAAAACATAAAATGATGAAACATCCATCAAAATGAGACAAGTACTTAAATCTGTCGATCAAATCTAGTATCTCATATATATATATATATATATATATATATATATCTTATTGTGTCATAGTACATATACAAATTTTAGATCCAAAATTTGGCTATCCATCTCAAAAATATGTGGAGTACAATCAAAACTATATAAACTATCAAAATTGACCTATGATTGATTCGCAGTCTCTGCAGTTTGTGGTGGCCCTGGTGGTGGAACCTATCTCCTATTTCGTGCCTACACCACACCCTCTAATCTCCCAACTCTCTAAGTTATTAGACACCCATTGGTTTGCATGGACTACAGTAATATATACCCCATGATAATATACTACTCTATCTATTTATTGCTTTGCTTTGCTAAATCATCTTGCAAGGCTTTCTCTCATCTATTCACCTCGACTTGTGCATCTACTAGTTGCGAATCTCACATAGAAATGGTCACTCACACTTCCTATAACTCAACCACTAGATGTTGGATCCTTCCATTTCAGTCATCATCCACCCTAGCTAGCTACTCTACCTATACGTCCACCCACACTACTTAATGCCACCTCAGTGGCACCTCCTCCTCCTTCACCTCCTTAGTGGCCTATTCCCATGTTTGTCTCCTCCCAGATCGAGAACTATCCCCAACCTCCATCCATTTGTTCCCTCCACCTCCACCTCCTCCATGTCTTCCTACCATGGGTATGACATCTAGCTCTATAAATTGAGGGAAAGGATGTCTCTAAATCTTCTATAGATAGGATGGATCCACCCTTACATCAGCTATATTTGGGTAATAATCCCAAGGAATCCATAGTAGGGATGTTGTCTCTTAAATTTTTGTCTAATAGTCTAGCATAGATAGCCATCCTCATGCCTCATCCGAGTAGAAATGAGTATAGGTAGTAGTCTCCATTGAGATCACCTATCACTTTGCAAACTGATGCCATACCCAGCTGATCACAAATCTCTCCATGATCTTTGAGTGCATGCCTACTAATTGTCTACTATATCTCATATACTCTAGCTCTAAAGCATTAGACCATTTATGGAACTCTTGATAGGGCCACCGCATAAAAGTTGCAACTCATCAAAAATACATTGGCAATATGTAACATCCCTACTATGAGTCTATGGGACAAATCCTATGTATCCAAAAATATAGGGCTAGATTTTCTCCTATGGCTATACCTATGGTTGGATAACAACAATGTGCTCCCATGCCTAGATCTGTGCTAATGCTACTTTGGATGCTCAAGAGCGACCTTCAGGGTACACTCTCTCATGTAGCTCATGATAAATGTCTACAAGAATTGATGGCCCCCATACCCTCCTACCAGGCCATGCAATAAGATCTCCCACTAGTCTACCCCATCCCAATGGGAAGCCCTTCTAGCCCCTATCAGTCACCAAGGCTTGAGAAACCAATGAACATAACAAACTTGATAGTCAATAATCAATGTCATACTCATTAATAAGTCACTCCCAACTCAAATGGTGGTCTAGGATGTGTAGATGCTCAAAAATGGTTTGCATCTATGGTTTCATCACCTTTTCATACTAACTCACTCCATTTTATCATTCCACTAACTCTGATCTTTTAGCCAACTTGATCATATCTCAATAGTGTCTATTATCATTCATATCCTCTTTTACATCAATTTTATATCATTTCGTAACCATTTCAAATCAACTTGGAATCACCCCAAATCAACCAAGAATCACCCAAAATTAGTCTTAATCAACCCAAAAAATGTCAAACATCCAAATTCTATAATCATTTGTCCAATCCTAGGCATTGTTGTGGCTTTCAATGCCTTGGAAACCTATCAATCTAATCTTAGTACTGTCATGTCTCTCATTGCTAGGCCAAAGTATCATTCACGCCATCCAATCTTTGGCATTGTCAAGTCTCTCAATGTTGGATCATGGAATTATCAACTATTTAATAACATTGACAATGTCCATTTATGTTATTATGATCAACCTTATCAATCAATCTTGATCTTGTACCATTTTTACAATGTTAGTTAAATGTTACATATCCTTAATTCATGTCACATGTCCTTGGCATGTTATCAATGTCAGTCAAATCAATCAATTTGACCATGTCTTGTCTACTCATCATCATCTTAGTTAGTCTATATTATTGTTTCATTTCATCAAAGCATACTATCGCACTTATTTGATCAAATTGGCCAATTGTTTACTAATTTTCTCTATAGGATTAAATAACCCACAATTTAATCCTATATTCACTCACTAATTATTCTTCCTAATTGACCTTTCCAATTAATTGATATTTTTTACTAATTTATATTTGTGTGGAATAATGGATTTTTAATTTGAATATTCCACATAATATTGACATCATCATGACACATGGGCATGACATATCATGGATTCACCATTGACACTTGGGTAAGATATGTCATAATCCATTATATTCTTATTCTCTTACACATGTTCATATTTGGCTTCCATTTTCATAAATTCTTGGCTTTAAGTGGGTTTGAGGTGTCTTATGATGCTTCATAGATCCTCCTCCATTTATAGCCACGTTTGACTTCCAAAGCATCATACAGTCCTACATTTGACATCTTGTGTCATATGCATCATGGATTCTCAAAGAAATCTCTTGCCAAGTCACATATCCAAGGTGACAAATCCAATGCTCTCACCTTCTGTGTTGATTATAAAATGAGCATTCTTCCTCTCATTTCTAGTCCTTAAAGTCCTTGAGTTCTAGGTCTTTAGTTTTTAGTCTCTCAAGCTCAAATCCCATCTTATAGTATTCTCATAGCATTATCACTATCATAGGCTTTTGCTTCATAATTTTGTGTATTATAGGTAATTCTGAGCTACATCACATGGAGAGGAAAGGACATGAGAGCTACAAGTGAAAGAGGGAGTCTTAACATTGTGTTGCTTTCTTTGTTTATTTGGCTTTCATTGTAGACTAGAGGGTATTGATGTACATTTATTGAGTTTGTGATTTTCTTATATTATGTTAGACATTAGCCCATTTTCTAGTCCTATAATTGGTGAACCTAACATGAACATGCTTAACTAACTTGGGTTTCTTGTGTTTGTACTTGTAGGTGTAAGGAAGGAGCTCACTTAGAGGGGTATAATACTTATTATCTCTCCTTTATCACACCTAGTATAATTAGGGTTCTTGATAATATGATTTTATGCTCTTGGTTATCCATTCTATTAGCTTGTTATCCTAGAGTGCACTCTACTCTATCAGGGCACACATGGGACCCGTAGGGAGCAGTTTTAGGACCCTAGGAGCCACCATAATCCCCATATATTGTTCATAGCCTAACAACTACAATTAGAAACCACTAATTATGCCCTTCTAGGCCCCAAAAACACCAAGGGTAAAGTCTACACTATCTAGGTACACTTAGTAGAAATTAGTAGAGTAGTTTTCAAAATTTTAGTTTCTAGGTCCATTTATGGCACCATTTCCCCACACTCTACAAATGGCCTCCCAACTACACCCAGAAACTACCAACTATGCCCTTCTAGGCCCCAAGTGCACCATGGGTGTAGTTAACACTATCTAAGCACACTTGGTGGCATCCTAAGCCATTTTGGCCTTTCGAGGCACAGCCTGCTCTTTCACAATGCACTTGGTTCATAGAAAGAACATACATAACTCAGAATCTATATCTAGGGTTTCTATTTCTTTCTCAAACCTAGGGTAGATGTTTTTGTTACTTTTCATCTATTTGTAGCATGTGGTGATTTTTGCATGAAGACATTATCATTACAAACTACTAATGCTTGTTCATAGGACATTGTTGACGACCCTACAAGCTTGTCCAAACTATGTGTGTGGATTTCCTAGATTAAATAACACTTCATTTGGTGCTTTAAAATGAACTCTTTCTTTCCTTCTTGGCATGTCTATGGTGTTTAAAACCCTAGGAGTTACATCTATGTATCCTCTCCCCTCGTTATTCATGGATCTTGGGTGTAAGAGAAATCCCTGGAACTTCTATGAGAAGCTTGCCTTAGACAAGGATACTTGATATTGGGTATGCCAAGGGATGACTTCAAAGAAAATGGGCCAAAGCTAAGTTAATGTTATAGCTTCTATATAAAACTTGATTACAGTAAAATCTGTGTTGGTGGTATTGCTACGTGATAGCTCTCCTCCTATACCCTTGTGCTACATCAAACCTTGGTTCTCAGGGCTAAGAGACCTTCCAAAGGAAGTTTATAATTTACTTGCCAAATGGAATACCCTTTTTAAAAGCCTTGTTTTAGTGGCCAAAAAGCTTTCTATCCACTATCTCAAGGGGTCACCCATGCCTGTGAAGAAATCCTACATTCTTGCAGTCCTTAGTAGAGACAATAGTCCCTTGGGAAGTTATGCACCTTGGGAAATGAATCTTGGTAGCCCTGAGAAGTGAGTGTGCTATAAGGGGGAGCCTGTGCTACCAAGATTCTAAGTTTTCTACTCTAGATAAGTGTGGCTAAACTTCAGTTCAAGTAGGGATTCAGTGGATACAGTCCTAAAGCCTAGGTTGTGGTGTGTCTTTTCACTTTTAACAACAACTATTCTTGTCTTATTGTGTATTGTGTGTGTGTAAAACATTAATCAAGATAAAAGCCAACCTTAAAATTTACACCTTGCATATCATTTGAACCTTTTCAAAACATTACAACCTTTGTCAAAACTTTGCAAACTTTGGTCCAATACATTCAAGACTTGGAAAACATGGCAACTTGTGATCCTAGACATGCTTGGCATAACATAGATTTCATCTTTGCATAAAATCAACTTTTATTCACCCTAGTTTGAGCCTCACACTTGCATTATCTAGGCTTCATCTTGAATCTTCTAGTCCTCATTATGTATCCCTCATCTTTCATATTGTATTCATTAGGGTTTAGTCTACATTCTTTAGTCTCTACATTTCAACTTCATAATATGTAATTTGCATCTTCCATCTTGCATCTTTGCATACCTAACCTTTATCTTGCACACTTTAACCATCATTCTAGGTATCTTAACCTTCATTCTACATATTCCTTTTGGTCTTAGCACTATCCTCTTCCTTTTGGCTCTCTGTAACATCAATCTAGAAATCTCACCACCTAAAACCATCTTAGTTTCAACGCAGTTTAGCAACTACACCTTGAAACTACCAATTATACCCAAAATGGCCCCAACTACACCATACGCATAGTTGGTACTATCAAAGTGCACTTGGTGGTCTAAGGACCCAGTTTGGGCTTCTAGAAAACATTCAAAGACTTCAGAGGTGTCCTTAGGTACCTGGATATGTCCTCATGTATTACCATGCCCTAATCTGCATTCTGCACCTCCTAACTTTCATTATCTTCACTCAAGACATTAGTCCTTAGGTTTTAAACTTCTTTCTACATCTCTTATCCAATCATAACATCAACCCCAACATATTGGCTCTCTAGTAAAACAACTAGGCAATCACCAAATTTAGAATCAACAACCATACAACCCAGTCTCCCAATTGCGCCATGAAACTACCATCTACACCCAAACTAGCCCCAACTACACAATAGGCATATTTTGTACTATTGGAGTGCACTTGGTGCTGTTAGAGCATAGTTGGGTACCTATATGACCATTTTGGACCTCCAAAAAACACTTTGGGACCCTAAAATTGCATTTAGATGCCTCTATAGATCTTCATTATGCATCTCACCTAAAACAACATCTTGCACCCAAAAATTCATTTTTCATCATAAGACCTTTGTATATTGCATATCCAGTCATCATAACCAGCATTTTGACCACCCTAAACATCATTTTGAACCTAAATCCTTTGAATTTAGTCAAAAATTTGAACAAAGTATGAGTCCTAAAGTATCTCCTAGTGTTGATGGATGATGGATCTTGACTAGTTCTTTTTTCATTTATATTATTTTTCTTTGGTCAAACTCTATCTATGCCTTGATGGATTTGACCTTGGCATCTTTATCAACTTGATCTTTTTTTTTTGTCACTTTTTGATCAAGATCCAAAGTCCATCTTCACAAGGTTAAACTCTTAGACAAAATACTTTCCAAAGATTTCACCTAAGTTCAAAACCTTGCATATACCCTTATCATTAGCATCACCATATTCCTATTCTCCCTAAATGTCATTTTGACTTACCCTAGTGGTATATCCCCTTCATTTTGCATTGTTCAAAATCGTAGCATCATTCCCACTATCAAAGCCCTATCAACTTGTCTATCAACTAGATTGTCTTCTTGATCATTTATCCTCATTTTTCATATCCCAAGTGTCATTGTCAACCTTAGCAAACCATCCCTTGCATAATCCACCATGCATACATCAGCTTCCAACATCATTTCCAAGTGCTAGGTCCAACCCTAATTTCCATTTTGCATATCATAGGATCATTTTCATCTCCTTTAGTCAAACTTCAAAGCATCATTCACATTTGCATTTGCATAGTTTTCCTAGGACATTTTCATCTTTCATATCAAAACCATAGTTTATTTGGCACTTTTGTACATTGCATAACATCCATAAACACCTAAAAATCTAGAAAACACTCATATCTTGCATACTCACATCCTAATTATCAAATTTTGACATGTTTTACCAACTGCACCCCTATTTTAGCAACTACATACTTCAAGTGCATAGTTGGTAATTTTAATGCATAGTTGGTAGTTTTAGAGTGCACTTGGTAATTATGGATTTCATCTTAGGTTCTAAAACCCTAATCTAAATTTCCATAGCTTGCATTGCATCCCAAATCCTTAGAAAACACTTAAAATGACTAAAATCATTGATATTCTAAATATTAGTCACCCTAACACCTCTGTTTACCAATTGCATACCTTATACTTACCAACTACTTACCTTCAAGGCTCACATTTGGGAGGCAGGGAGTCCATTTAGGTTTTCCTCCAATGCATCTACATCTTGAGGTATCATAACAACACTCACTAGGACACAATTAGCTTAGAGACTTGAAGAACTTTATCAACCTTTTTTTATTGAAGCCCCAACACAACCAAAACCTCATCCAAGACAAAAGAAGAGCAAGTAAACCCAACAAACATTTGATGAATACGAAATTGAGGCATCACAACATCTATCTACAAGATCACCATAATCAAGAGATGATACAAAAAACCCTAAGAGCACCCACTATGAGGTTTCCTTCAAACACTTCCCCTACACATGGGATGGTTCAAAGGACTCCTAACTATGAACCTATCCATTTTTTACCACCTAGAGGTTGAAGTGTACCAACCACACTTGAGGATGAACAAACACACTCCTTTGAATTTAGAAAACCCAACACATGTACCTTCAATACTAATACATAAAACACATAAGAAGATATTGTACACCTAAGTGATGACTCTGAGACTGATTATGGCATCACTAATGAAGAAATGGATAGTGCATGTCAAGATAAAAATTTCCACAAAAAATTCAAACTTTTGGCAAACCAAGAAATTGTCAAGTTTAATCCACAATTGGAGGGACCTAATTCCAAGCATCAAACCAGCACAACAATTAAAAACATAAACCCATGACCAATTTGGAATTAGATAATGGTAAACAACCTTGGTAATTTTTAAACATAATAATGACACCTATAAGGTCTTTCCAAGGATACACCATCAAAATTCTCCAAAGCACATTTGAACATATCAACATTAATCCCTTGTTTGATGAACCACCACCAATAAACGGAGACAAGACAATTCCTAAATATCCCAAAAGGATGTTAAGACTTGATCTTAATGTGAGGCTTCGCCCCAACTCTTTGTAGCCTTAGTTGTTACTTTATCTTTTTGATACTCATGACTCGAGATGTCGAGACATTATCTGATGCTTAGAACATATTATATTATTTCATGCTATGTGATGTTACTTTGAAATATTTGATGTTTGTCATTTAATTTTTTATGTATATGTATGTTGATGAATTAAGAAAACGGCAGGATTAGCTTTTGGTTTAAGATATTATAAATGGTTAAGAATTAAATAGGATGAGAGGAACCCTAATTTTCGTTATAGATGGATGTGATTCCTGATACATATATATACATATGTACATGTGATTTTTGGGACTACTGATGTGTGCAATTAGTGTGCAGATATTTTAGCCGAAGAAACCGATGGAGGAACATAATTGATCCCTATGTGCTAATTTTGGAAACCTTGTTGTTCATAATTCAAGTATTGTATTGTGAGATGTATGTATGTATTTTTCTGTGATCAGTGAATGTTAACATTTGTAACTGTGTTCATTTAGTGTCGCATGACACTTGTGAATTTTTTATGTTCTTCAGTGTGCTAGTTAGGGTTAGTTATGTAACTTTTGGACCTAATTCGGTTTAAGTTAGTATCTTTTGCTATTTGGTTCTTATCAAGGTTAGTCATCCCTTAATTCAAATTAGTGCTTAATCTGCATTGTTAGAGTTGTTAGATGGTCTTATTTTATTCCTTGCTTTTGTTTGGCTCTAAACCTATTTCCTAAGGCTTAAAACATGAATTTTTTTACCCAAAGGGTATGGGTATGCATTAGGGGTCTTTTACAACCCCTAAACCCCTTTTATTGACTTTTGAGGCCACTCAAAAAGTCTCTTTTTGATTTTGTGCGAAAATTGACTATGGCTACCATGAGTTTCATTACCCCACCTCCAGTTAGTGTTTAACCATAATGTGGGTTGAGTTAGGAGTTTCTAGATTTGTAAGTGGGTGGGAGAAGTTATTGATCCTTTTGGTGGTTGAGTTTGAGGCTTATTTAGAGGCCCTTCTTGGTCTAGTAGAGGTTGTTACCTAATCTCTACATTTAGAGAGGAGTCTTGGAAGATTGAAGCAAGGAAAGGGAAAGCTCTACTCAAACTTGTTCATTTGCCATTACCTCTTTATGAAGGTAGGAATTCTCATCTCCCTTGTTCAGATTTCATGTTTGTTTCATGCTTATGCTTCCTTATTGTTGTTTGAATGTTTGTATGTTTGTGGGTATCTTGGGAAGCTTTGAAAACCATGTTATTTTGAATGTTTTCCTTCCATGTTTTTGCTGAATTTTGATATGTTCTTGCATGGGTGTTTTGGCATTACTAACCCTTGGAGAGGGCAGAAGTGGCCAATTTTGGGAAAGGGCATTTTAGTTGGACTCCAATAGTGTAGAGTCTCTTCTAAGGACGAGAAGAGGGAGAGAGGGTAGGGCATTATGGGCCCCTACCTATCAGCACAAACCACATATGAGTTTTGGTATGTAAGAATGGAAGAACAAAAGTTCTTGATTTATAGCCCCGATTGGGCACCTGGTTTGGTGTTGTGTCTGACATCTCCTATTGGAAAAATCCACCTTTCCCTAGTTTTGATTCATTGTGAATCCTATTGTGAAAACCTTGTATGAGTATTTATGTTTGATTTATTTCTTGGTCATGCTTGTGGTCACCTAATCAAATTTTGTTTCCTCCATGGTTCATAGAAATGTGTTGCAGAATTTGACATGGAACCCTTGATGAGGGTCACGAAGGAAATTTAAATCAAGTGTTGTAATTCAGGATTGAAATCCTATGTAATTTGTATCTCAAAACCTTGTTGTAATGGCAAGGACGTCGGGTTTTCTTCCTGGTTCTTTCTTGGATGAGCCTTTGAATCAGGTTTGCCAATAAAATTGGTGTTTGAGTATAATTGGTTATCATGTGATTTAATCGTGATTTAAATTTAGATGGTTGCACATCAAAAATAGGATGGAATTGATGATGTTCAATTTGGTAAAATTTCAAGTTTTCTTTTATGTTGAAAATGAAAATTATGATCATGGATGTAGATTTAGTTTGCATGATTATTTGAATCAAACAATTCTTGCATTAGTGATTTAAAACAGATAATTCATATTCTTGGTATATTAAGTTGTAACAAGTCCTTATAGATTTTCTTTAAAAAGAAAAAATTTAATTCTCCCTTGATTATTAATCAACTAAAAATTTAGACCAAAAAGAAAAATATATTTGCATTGCCTTGTAATTCATACTTAGAAAATTTTCAAAAAAAAAAATTCCAAGAGAGTAAAAACTCTCTGTCTTTTGCATGAGAGGAGCAAATTAATTAGTTTTGGGCAATAGAGAATCTTTTAAAGATTGCTTTTATATTCTATTTGAGGAATATAAATATAGTTTAATAAATTTATAAATAGGTGTAAAACTCCAAAATAGACTTTAACATTTTAAAAATATCCTAAAATACCTTTTGTGCTACCTATAAAACTTTATGACATCAATGCTTTACCTTCTCCTTGGACGTCAATTTTGGAGGGCAGTTTATAAATGTTTTATTTTTTGCAAAGTCTTTGGTCATCACATGGATGACATCACCCTCTGTCCCCTCCATCAATGTTGGCTGACCATGAAAAGGATTAAAGTTTGTTTAAAATCTTTGCATGATGGTCACCTTACCTTTTTCCAATATGGCCTGCGCACGAATTAAAGGTCTGCGCTTAGAATGGGATTGGGCAGAGCGCTGTCCCAAGGACAGCACTTGAGAAGCACTGCCCATGGAGAAGGGGTAGGGGGGCAATGTAGGGTGGGGTGTAGGGGTAGCTTAGGGTATGAGATTAGATTAGTTGTTCAAGTTATATTGTTTAATTTATTTATTTTTAGTTAAGTTTTTAGTTAGATTTAAATTTGTATTAGTATTAGTGTTAGGATTAGTTTTAGTTTAGTATAGGGATTAAGTTAATATAATATTTAAGTTGTGAGTATATTCAATGTAGAGTTAGTATTAGATAAATATTAGAATTTGTGGTAGTATCAATTAGATTGTAGTAAGGTTTTAATTTAGCTTTAGATTAATAAGATTTTAGTTTAATGTTTTTTGTTGATAATATTAGTGGTATTAAAAGAATGTTAGGATTTTAGTCTATTGACTTTTTATATTGAATAAATAACTAAATAAAATTATAAGTTTTTATTATTATTATTTATCATTTAAGTTAGTAAAATTTAGTTTATTACAATGTGATTATTTGTAAGTGACATTAATTAAATTAATATGGATCAAGTATGTAATTATTATGATTAGAATAGTTCTATTAAGAAGTTAAAGTTAGTTAAAAGTTCATGTTAGAATATTTGTGTTATTTTAGAGTTTTTGTTTTTAAGTTAGTTATAAATTAAGTTAGTTATAAATTAAGTTAGTTTAGTGTTAAATTAAAATTAAATGTAATATAGTTCAATTTTTAAATTTGTTAGTATTTTCAAATATTTATTGTAATATAATTTAGTGGCAAATATAGTTTTAATTTAGTGTTAATTGAATTTGGTATTTGATTTGTGATTTTAATAGAATTATAGTGATAAGTTTAGTTTTGTTATGATTTGAGTATCATGTTAAATTAATATAAATTTGTAGGTTCTATCATCATTTAAATTTCTGTAACTTTAGTTCTATACAAATATGTTTTTTAAACTAGATTAAATGTATTATTGATTTATATTTAGTTAGTGGTTATTTATTTGATTAAGTGTATTTAGTTAAGTTTTTTTTAGTTAAGAGTTTGGATGAGTAATTAAGTTTATATGTCTTTCCTTAATTTTAGTTAGTAATGATTATAAATTTAAAATGCTTAGCAAATTATATATTTTTTCCTCCTCAGGATTTTGAGCTTAAGACGTAATGTAGAGAACCTATACTTAAATGGTGATTGCAAACATATCTACTTAATGAATTTTAATTATTGTTTAAAAAAAAAATGTGTGTGTGTGTGTTTTGGCCCCATAGTTTGGGCATGCCATTTTGGTATCAAAGCCTGTGTTTCAACACTAGGAACCTTAAACCCTTACGCTTCTGAAACTAAAACTAAACATTAAATTGTGTAGGATGCCTCTTGTTACTCGGAGCAACCAACGAGGCAGAGGTCGTAGGGCGAGAGGTGGTAGAGAAAGACAAGAGGATGGACCACCTCCACCACCACCACCAAACCCAAACCATGACATTTTGGATGCACTTCAGACTTTGATCAGTGTAGTTCAGTAGAGAGTAGTACCTGTATTTTAGCTAGTGCAGCAGATTCCAATAGTGGAAGTAGAGGGACCTAGAGGAGGTGGGCCTAGAGGCAGAGAGAGGACTAGGAGTCCCCCACTGAGACAGTTAGAGGGGTAGGATGAGCATGAAGGTGAGTCAATACACCAGAGAAGACCCCCACTTGATAGACCTCCTAGACATGTAGGAGATGATATCAGGGAATTGATTTGACTTGGGCCACCATTATTTACGGGTTCCACTAAGGGGACAGTAGCAGAGGCATGGTTGCAGAGCCTACAATGATGCTTTGGATTATGACCCTATGGGAGTAATCTAAAGGCACACCTAGCAGTTCATCAGTTGAGAGGGGATGCCTCCAATTGGTGGCATCAGGAGGAGATCATAGGTGGAGTGAGGATGAATACCCTCACATGGGAATCATTCCTAGAAATATTTTGAGATAGGTACTTGTCAGAGCATTTTTGACAGAAACAGATAGAAGAGTTCCATTCTCTTTATCAGAGAGGTCTTATAGTGCCTCAGTATGAGAGCAGGTTTCTCGAGTTCCTTCCTTATGTGGAATACATGAAGGATGAGAAACTATGGGTACATTGATTTATCATGGGTTTGAATTTCTCACTTCAGGGTCTAATTTGAATGGTCTTCCCTACCACCTTCAGAAATGTAGTGGAGATAACACTAGTGGCAGAGGATACTCGAGGTAGACAAGAATCACAGGATCAGTCTCAGAACCAAAACTCTACTCGGCAGAAACCCTCTTGGAAAGGGAATCAGAACTATACACCAGGGTCCTCTAAGGGCCAACAGTCTCAGCAGCAGCAGGAACTCTCACAGGGTTACTAGGGCTTCGAGCCCAAGTAGTAGCAGTTATAGTAGGACCAAAAAGTACATACCCCACAGTCATAGTCAATGCATACTTAGCAGTCTTCCAGTGGTGGATACAGTCGGTCTAGCAAGTCAGGAGGCCCAAAGTAGTCTAGATCATAGGATACATGATCTTATACCTGAGGGCTATGCTATACTTGTGGTGGCATGGGTCATATAGCTAGAGAGTGTCTGTAGGGATAGTCATCCATTGGTCAGAGAGGAGCTTTTTCAGAGCCGATAGTTGGAGACATGGGCAGGTCCCACAGAGTTTTCGTAATCACTAGACTGAGCATCAGGCTATATTTATTGAAGCTACAAGTGGAGTTGGTCTACCAGTTAGTGGTAGAGCCTATCCATTTTATTGCCTGACAGACCCTAGCTCCTCGAGGTTGAGAGCTAGACCAAGTTAAGGTCTAGTGAGAATGTTACGATGAGGTCATGATTTCTTGGGAGGATGCAGCAAGGATACAATCTCTATACCCTTATCTTTTGATGAACTCCAAGAGGAAGTTCATGCCTAGTGGGGGAGGATGTGAGGCCTTGCCCTGACTCTTCGTAGCCTTAGTTGTTACTTTATCTTTTTGATACTCACGACTCGAGATGTCGAGACATTGTCTGATGCTTAGAAATATTATATTATTTCATGCTATGTGATGTTACTTTCAGATATTTGATGTTTGTCATTTAATCTTTTATGTATATTTATGTTGATGAATTAAGAAAAAGGTAGGATTAACATTTTGGTTTAAGATATTATAAATGGTTAAGAATTGAATAGGATGAGAGGAACCCTAATTTTTTTTTATAGATGGATGTGATTCTTGATACATATTTATACATATGTACTTGTGATTTTTGGGACTACTGATGTGTGCAATGAGTGTACAGATATTTTAGCTAAAGAAACCGATAGAGGAACATAACTGATCCCTATGTGCTAATTTTGGAAACTTTTTTGTTCGTAATTCAAGTATTGTATTGTGAGATGTATGTATGTATTTTCCTGTGATCAGTGAATGTTAACGTTCGTAACTATGTTCATTTAGTGTCGCTTGACACTCATGAATTGTTTATGTTCTTCAGCGTGCTAGTTAGGGTTAGCTATGTAACTTTTGAACCTAAGTCGATTTAAGTTAGTATCTTTTTCTATTTGGTTCTTATCGAGGTTAGTCATCCCTTAATTTGGATTAGTGCTTAAGCTACATTGTTAGAGTTGTTAGATGGTCTTATTTTATTCCTTGCTTTTGTTTGGCTCTAAACCTATTTCCTAAGGCTTAAAACATGAAATTTTTATACCCAAAGGGTATGGGTATGGGTTAGGAGCCTTTTCGAACCCCTAAGCCCCTTTTATTGACTTTTGAGGCCACTCAAAAAGTCTCTTTTTTCTTCTGTGCGAAAATTGAATATGGCTACCATGAGTTTCATTACCCCTCCTCCACTTAGTTAGTATTTAACCATAATGTGGGTTGAGTTAGGAGTTTCTAGATTTTTAAGTGGGTGGGAGAAGTTATTGATCCTTTTGGTGGTTGAGTTTGAGGCTTATTTAGAGGCCCTTCTTGGTCTAGTAGAGGTTGTTACCCAATCTCTACATTTAGAGAGGAGTCTTGGAAGATTGAAGCAAGGAAGGGGAAAGCTCCACTCAAACTTGTTCATTTGCCATTACCTCTTTGTGAAGATAGTAATTCTCATCTCCCTTGTTTAGATTTCATGTTTGTTTCATGCTTATGCTTCCTTGTTGTTGTTTGAATGTTTGTATGTTTGTGGGTATGTTGGGAAGCTTTGAAAACCATGTTATTTTGAATATTTTCCTTTCACGTTTTTGTTGAATTTTGAGATGTTTTTGCATAGGTTTTTTTGTATTACTCACCCTTGGAGAGGACAGAAGTGGCCAATTTTGGGAAAGGGCATTTTAGTTGGACTCCAATAGTGTAGAGTCTCTTCTAAGGACGAGAAGAGGGAGAGAGGGTAGGGTGTTATGGGCCACTACCTATCAGCACAAACCACGTATGAGTTTTGGTATGTAAGAATGGAAGAACAGAAGTTCTTGATTTATAGCCCCAATTGGGCACCGAGTTTGGTGTTGTGTCTGACGTCTCTTGTTGGAAAAATCCACCTTTCCATAGTTTTGATTCATTGTGAATCCTA
This sequence comes from Cupressus sempervirens, assembly GCA_028749045.1. Taxonomy (NCBI): domain Eukaryota; kingdom Viridiplantae; phylum Streptophyta; class Pinopsida; order Cupressales; family Cupressaceae; genus Cupressus; species Cupressus sempervirens. The sequence continues at coordinate 818,664,605 of CM053792.1, read as the reverse complement.
TTGTGAAAGCCTTGTATGAATATGTATGTTTGATTTGTTTCTTGGTCATGCTTGTGGTCACCTGATCAGATTTTTTTTCCTCCACAGTTCGTAGAAATGTGTTGCTGAATTTGACATGGAACCCTTGATGAGGGTCATGAAGGAAATTTAAATTAAGTGTTGTAATTCAGGATTGAAATCCTATGTAATTTTTATCACAAAACCTTGTTGTAATGGCAATGACATCGAGTTTTCTTCTTGGTTCTTTCCTAGCTGAGCCTTTGAATCAGGTTTGCCAATAAAATTGGTGTTTGAGTATAATTGGTTATCATGTGATTTAATTGTGATTTAAATTTAGATGGTTGCACATCAAAAATAGGATGGAATTGATGATGTTCAATTTGGTAAAATTTCAAGTTTTCTTTTATGTTGAAAATGAAAATTATGATCATGGATGTAGATTCAGTTTGCATGATTATTTGAATCAAATAATTCTTGCATTACTGATTTAAAACAGATAATTCATATTCTTGGTATATTAAGTTGTAACAAGTCCTTATAGATTTTCTTTAAAAAGAAAAAATTTAATTCACCCTTTATTATAAATCAATTGAAAATTTTATACTTAGAAAATTTAGACCAAAAAGAAAAATATATTTGCATTGCCTTGTAATTCTATACTTAGAAAATTTTCAAAAAAAAAAAATTCCAAGAGAGTAAAAACTCTCTATTTTTTGTATGAGAAGAGCAAATTAATTAGTTTTGGGCAATAGAGAATCTTTTAAAGATTCCTTTTATATTCTATTTGAGGAATATAAATATAGTTTAATAAATTTAAAAATAGGTGTAAAACTCCAAAATAGACTTTAACATTTTAAAAATACCCTAAAATATCTTTTGTGCTACCTATAAAACTTTATGACATCAATGCTTTACCTTCTCCTTGGACATCATTTTTGGAGGGTAGTTTATAAATCTTTTATTTTTTGCATAGTCTTTGGTCATCACATGGATGATGTCACCCTATGTCCCCTCCATCAATGTTGGCTGACCATGAAAAGGATTAAAGTTTGTTTAAAATCTTTGCATGATGGTCACCTACCTTTTTCCAATATGGCTTGTGCACGACTTAAAGGTCTGCACTCAGAATGGGATTGGGTAGAGCGCTATCCCAAGGACATCGCTTGGGAAGTGCTCCTTGGGAAGCGCTGCCCATGGAGAAGGGGTAGGGGTGGAATGTAGGGTGGGGTGTAGGGGTAGCTTAGGGTATGGAATTAGATTATTTTTTCAAGTTATATTGTTTAATTTATTTATTTTTAGTTAGATTTAAATTTGTATTAGTATTAGTGTTAGTGTTAGGATTAGTTTTAGTTTAGTATAGGGATTAAGTTAATATAATATTTAAGTTGTGAGTATATTCAATGTAGAGTTAGTATTAGATAAATATTAGAATTTGTGGTAGTATCAATTAGATTGTAGTAAGGTTTTAAGTTAGCTTTAGATTAATAAGATTTTAGTTTAATGCTTGTTGTTGATAATATTAGTGGTATTAAAAGAATGTTAGGATTTTAGTCTATTGAATTTTTATATTGAATAAATAACTAAATAAAATTATAAGTTTTTATTATTATTATTTATCATTTAAGTTAGTAAAATTTAGTTTATTACAATGTGATTATTTGTAAGTGACATTATTTAAATTAATATGGACCAAGTATGTAATTATTATGATTAGAATAGTTCTATTAAGAAATTAAAGTTAGTTAAAAGTTCATGTTAGAATATTTGTGTTATTTTAAAGTTTTTGTTTTTAAGTTAGTTATAAATTAAGTTAGTTTAGTATTAAATTAAAATTAAATGTAATATAGTTCAGTTTTTAAATTTGTTAGTATTTTTTAATATTTATTGTAATATAATTTAGTGGCAAATATAGTTTTAATTTAGTGTTAATTGAATTTTGTATTTGATTTGTGATTTTAATAGAATTATAATGATAAGTTTTGTTTTGTTATGATTTAAGTATCATGTTAAATTAATATAAATTTGTAGGTTCTATCATCATTTAAATTTGTGTAACTTTAGTTCTATACAAATATGTTTTTAAACTAGTTTAAATGTATTATTGATTTATATTTAGTTAGTGGTTATTTATTTATTTGATTAATTGTATTTAGTTAAGTTTTTTTTTTGTTAAGAGTTTGGATGAGTAATTAAGTTTATATGTCTTTCCTTAATTTTAGTTAGTAATGATTATAAATTTAAAATGCTTGGGAAATTATATATATTTTCCTCCTCAGGATTTTGAGCTTAAGACATAATGTAGAGAACCTATACTTAAACTGTGATTGCAAACATATCTACTTAATGAATTTTAAGTATTGTTTAAAAAAAAAAAGGTGTGTGTGTTTTTGCCCCATAGTTTGGGCATGACACTTAATCACATGATGCAACAACAAGATATGCCTAAAGGGATTTATACTCTAAGGATGCCAAGCATACCTCCCTTGGAGGAAAATCAACTAAGCACACCTTTGCTCCTAACTCTTCCAAATGTTATGACGTCAAATTGTATGAAGCTTCTAATGAGTACAACATGTGAAACATCAATTGCAAAAATCCCTATTGTCATATAAAGGAAAATTCTTATTGAGATTACTTCCATTCCCAAAAGAAACATGTCACATTGTCAATTTAATATGATGTCCCAAGGAGAAACCTCTAACACACAAAGGTACCAAAACAACTACCCAAACATAATGATCAATTCTCAAGGACATAACCAACTCTCCTAGCAACATCAACCCCAACAATAACAACCTCAAGTGGTTCAAGCATCCAATGTCACTAACACACAATCCAACATAAAACCACTTGACTTACATATAATTTACCAACAACAATTCCGGCAACAACAAGCCATGTTTGCTAAAGAACAAGAACAACTCAAACAATAGTTGGAATACCAAAGATGCTTTGAGAAAAAAAATTCCTATCAACAACACTTGTTGTAACAACAACATGTGCCACAAGAACCTCAATAGATACCTCTACAACAATGGTCAAATACATGGTCTCACATGCAACCAACAGAGGTATCCCAACAACAAATGCAACAAATGGCACAAAAAAAAAAACATGGTATATCAATCGTAGTCAATACCACAATAAGTACCACATCAAATACCACAACAATTATGCGAACATCTACCACAATAGGGACCCTTTTGTCTTTGACCAACTAACATACCTCCACCACCTAGTGATACATCATTGGACTCATCAGACACAGAAACTCATAACTAAGTAGACATAGTTCTCACAATAGCAAACAATCTACTAAAGACTTGATGGGAAGACTATTATGAAAAACCCTAATGAAGAATTACTACAACAATTCAAACAACTTTCCAACAAGTTGAGGCATTGGGAGTCTAGAAGAAAGAGGCTCTATATACAAAATAAGACTTACATCCTAATCCATTTGATAAAAGTTTGTACATGCCTCCATTCCCAAAAAACTTCGAGACTCTAAGATTCAAAAATACTGAGGAAAAGCCAACTTTGTTGATCACATATAAGAATTTTGTGCCTCTTTTTCTGAACTCAATGATGAGCCCACCTACCTCATGATATTTTTCCCTCATTCTCTTGCTAGGCCCGCAGTTGAATAGTACTCCAAACTTCCTGATACTATCAAATCTTGGTCAAAATTCACAAACATGTTCATCTCCCACTTTGCCTTTAACATTTCAAAATAGGTGACACTCTTCAATTTTTTCTCAACCAAACAAAAGATGGGAGAACCATTTATCACATTCTTACTATGTTGGAGAAGCTTAGTCAGTCAATGCTCACTAGACATTCCTAAAGAACAACAAATTAACTTGTGCATTGAAAACTTAGTCCCCAACCTAATGTATGAACTCAAAATCAATAGTCCAAGCACCATTTCTAAATTAATGAAAAAAGGGGATATTATTGAAGATGCTCTTATTCATAAGGGAATCCTCTAGAGAAACAAGGAGAACACAAACACCAACTCATTTAATAACAAGGGAAAATTATTCTCCAAAAAATAAGAATGTGACTAATGATGGCATTGTGGATGCATGTACAATTAGCATAGCACAACCTCAACTAACTTTAAAAGGTGTAAACCCCACAAATTCACAAACTCCCAATCAAGCATCATCTGCACAACAGAAAATTGAGACTTCCACGCAAGATGGACCTCAAAGAAATCCTAGAACCAAAGATAGAAAATTTACACCATTAGGGATACCTCTTGAGACTGTACCTCAACAATTACTCAATAATAATTTCCTGTAGCTACCCCCAATCAAAGACGAGCCACTAACTAAAGCGTCTTGGTGGGATGACAAAAAATTCTATGATTACCACTACACCAAAGAACATAAGACCTCATCATGTTTCCAACTAAAGCATGTAATATAGGACCTTATTGATGATGGTGTAATCATAGTTGATCCATCACTACTAGCATCCAACTCTGGTCACACTATCTTCAAAAATCCTTTGGGTAATCATGGCAAAGAGAAACCCTCCAGTTCAAACTCAAACTCACAAACCAATGTGAATTACACATGCACTAGATATGACTACACCATCAACTATTTTAATGAGTCTAATTACTACATATCCACATTCACTTAAAGGCTAAAGACCCTTGTTGCACTATCACTACACACCGTACTAAGATCACCATACCTGGAACTCCTTCTAGGCCTACTGCTTCAACTAGACTTGCACCCCCTTGTAGACCTACTACTCCTACTTCATCTAATTATAGTCTTGTTGAATAGCTTAGTAAGCCCCCTATGGAAATATCCATCTTGGACCTATGACATGCATCTCCCCAGCATCAAAAGATCTTGGATCAAGCCCTTAAAGAGTTAGTAGTCCCAGATAACATCAATGTTGCCTAGTTCAAGGCCATGGTTGGGAACCTATCTACATTACAACATATCACCTTTTCCCCTCAAGATATTCCTAAAGATAGACCCAACCATAATGATCCCATTCATCTCAAAGTCTTTATCCATAATGATAAGGTTAGACATGTCCTAATAGATGGAGGAGCAAGACTAAACATCTATACTCTTAAACTTGTCATGGGTTTTGGTTACTTTGAAGATGATGCAGATCCCTCTCAAAGAATCACAATAAAAGCCTAGGATGATGGTAAATGCTTCTCCAAGGGTGTTACCATTGTAAGAATTTTCCTAAGGGAAAAATTCACCCAGGAACTAAGAACTCAAACACAAGCACATAGTAGACCAAAGAGAGAGAGTATGATCAGAATAACAATGTATTCATTAAATGGTTGAGAGTACACTAGGAGTGCCTAAATATAAAGGCCTCTGAGATACATCTAGAATGTCTCATAATCAGCACCATGATGTGTCATACAACCAAGCACATGTCCACCAGATATGGGTTATCCTCCATTAAGCACGGAAGTAAGTGTGATGATGAGAGGATAAGCCTACAAGGGTGTGACATGCAAAATAGTGTTGTAGACCATGTGCTAAAATAGAGTTGCGTACTCATGTGTTGTCTACATGACAACTCAAAAAGGTAAGTAAACTCCTAAGTGTCTCACAAATAAAAATTATAAAATAATGCAAAATAATTAAATAATGCATTAACCTAAGTAAACTTAAGTAAGTGTAATAAGAAAATACTTATTTACACCAACAACCATATTTCCCATAAGAATTGGTCTGACTACTAAAGACAAATTATTCAAGGTCCTAGATATTGAAATGAATTGCAACATGATACTAGGATGCCCTTGGATCCATGCTATGAAAGAAGTTCCATCTACATATCATCAATGTCTAAAGTTTGCTTACAACAATGTGGAGGTTACTATCCCAAGTGATCCAGATCCTTTCTAGTTTTTTGCTAATCTGAGAGATGCCACTACACACCAAGTCCCAGAAAACACTAAAGTACAACCCACATATTCCTCTAAGTATGTGAATGTTGATATACTCCTTAGTAAGGCCAAGGAAAAGATGAATATTGAAGACAAAGGGTGTGGAGAATACTTTATGTCTCAAGTATCCCACATTAGGGAGTCACCAATTTCTCCCCAACCTTATGGTAAATCACAACTATTACAAGACCAACACTCTGAGATCAGTACACAAAATATTGCTTCTATTAATGAGAATACATCTATATGCATTGAGAAAGAAAAAGAAGAACAAAAGCCCACTTTGATATCTTGTAGCAAGTATGGACCTGGGTTTACCATCATGTAGAAACAAGGCTATGATGGTTACAACAATCTTGGATATCAAAAATAAGGAATAATTGAACCTATCACTAAAAAAGGATGAGTTCCTAATTTGGGGCTTGCATTCAAACTATTATTAATAGGTCCTCCAAGTACTACGATACCTATGTGTAAGACTATGGATGTTTTGAATGATGAAAAGGCATCTAAGGATACCCCACCTAAAACCAATAGTCCTCTAGCTTCTAAGCATGACCCAATGATACAATTGAATCTAATACCCATATATATACCTTCAACCAAAGCCCATTCAATATTGATGATGACATCCCCACAAGTTATCCTAAAATATTGGATTAGGACCAATGTGTACCATCAATTTTTGATCAATTCAAAAAATAATGACGCTCTCACAATAGACTTTGAAATCTATGAAGGCATTAAAATTGGTGATCATAAAGAAGAAATTTCTCCTGAAGTAAACACATTGGCATATTTTGGGGAGCCAACTCCACCTTCTAGTTGCAAAGGAAAAAGAGAAAAAAATGAAAAAAAGTAGGTCTCTTGGTGAAAACTAAAAGGTGTCATTAGACCATGAAAAGTCAAAAGCCAAGTAGCTCCCAAGGATACAAGATGAAAAAGATTATGTCATGAATATCAGTTGTCCATTTTTCAACATGCCACAAAGTCTTTTTGAGCTCTCTCAATCAGCCTACATATGAAAGGTCATTGGTCTCAATCCTCCCAATCCTCCCTTATATCCAATTGTTTATCCACAAATCTAGCTACCTAATTTTCCCAACATCCAAGATCAAATCTTTATCCAACAACCCTTGGCATATGTCATCATCAATAACATTCCATACAAAGAATCCTTTGACCCACTTATCCTTAAATGTTTTCATTCACAAGAGGTAGAAACTATCTTATATATGGTACATGATGGTATATCTTGAGGCCTTTCCAATGGTTTGATCTTAGCTACAGAGTTGGAACAACTCTTGCATAGTTATTGTTAGTTGTGGGTCAAGAAATTATTAGCTAGCAGCACCAACAATAGATTTCTACTTAGTGGTTGTTAGAAACATTCTTGATTCTGTCTAAAAGTCATGACAAAATATCAAAAAATTGACAAGAAGTCCTAAAAAAAGAAAATAAAAAAGTGAAAAAAGTCATGAAAAAATGGATGCCTTGATGAAAACCTAGAAAATAGGCATCTGGGCACAAAAATTTGAGTCAAGAGAAAAAATTTGTCCAAAAAGTGAAAACTCGGCAAATAGGTGCTTTTGGCAAGTACCATGGTGAAAACCTAGCAAACAGGTGCCATGTGTAGTCAGTTATTGCTCGTCCATCTATCAAGATTCCATCTGGAATTTACCCCTTTTGTCATTCCCCGATCACATTGAAATGTCCCTTTACTGGTTTTGTATGATATTTCCAACCTCTAATCAGATTTTCAAGATCAAACAACTAATATCACAAAGATCCACCAAATTTCTCAAGAAACCCCAAATCGGGTATGCCAAAAATTGTGCCAAAAGCTTCACAGCTTCACAGCTTCACCTATTATTAATAAATCTGAAAGTGGACATTTTTACAGAAATTTCAGCATCATAACAGCCTACAAAATGAAATTTCCAGATCCGTATAGCCTTTACACAACAGTTCTCAAATGTAGGACAAAAACTATGCTCATCGGGCTCCCGAAATTAACACAAAAATGCTCGAAAACACCACAAAAACACTAATAATCTATCTTAGAAATTTAATCACGTCTCAATACATATATTCAGCTCTATTTTAACACCTAAAAGTCTGAAATACAGCAGCAACCCAAACTAATATGAAATACTCAACTGAAAACACCAAACTCATACAAAAAATACACCCGAAAACCCACAAATCTGCACTGTTCAGCACAAAGGCAAACTTTGTATGAGCATGCACATGGAATGGCTTCAAACTCCCATCCTTAGCCTTCCTAGAAACATGCAAACTCGTGTTCTTGGGTCTCCCTAGAAACCTATAAACTCCCGTTCTTGGGTCTCCTTCTCCACAGGTTTGGCAGCCTCTGAAGAATAACAAAGAAATGAGCAAAATCAAGTTCTCGTGTCTGCCCAAAATGCCTCCAAACCCCTTAAAAGAGTGCATAACTGTAACTCACGTCCAAGAGAGGTTAATGAAACATATTTTAATAATAATTTTCATTTATTAGTCCAACGGTTTCCAAAGATTAACCCCCTTTTTCTGAAACTTCACTTTCTTGGGCCTGCCTGCCTTAGCAAAGATTATTATTTTTTAATTATTTGAAAAGGGGACATGATAAGTCCTCCCATCCCAAACATTTCTTGTCCTCAAGCAATGGATAAACAATAAACCAATCAATCCACCTGGATCCCAAATGTAGTCATGAACTATACTACTACCAATTAACACAGGCTCCTGCAATATCCTTTGCAATATGACCAAGAGGAATCCATAATCAAACTGACAATTATAGCTCAACCAAACTCCAAAATCACCACTACCACAGTCAAAAACCCATGAGACACAAACTCTTAGAACATCAGAACCCAAGTAAAGTGGACAAATCAAACTACCAACATAGTAAATACCATCAATGCATCCCACTGGCCTATACGGTACAATCCAACTCTGGAACAATGGTGAATGCTCTCGAATGAAACTATACCAAGTATGGAGAATCCACACACTGTACAACTCCTACAGTCAACACAACTCTACAAATCACCGGCTACTATCTCATAACCATAACTCCCATGCACTACTGATGGTGAAAAGACATTACAAGATAAAGAGTAAGAAATGGAATCCAAACCAAATTTTCCTACCATCAACTCCTCAAAATAAGGATCAAACGCTAACTGATGTACATACCCTACAATATAATGTTGATTAAAAAAACCAACCTCAGTCAACAGCTCACCATGAACAAGTGATACAACCCACTGTGACTGATCACTAGCTAAGTCAGGAGATGTCATAGCCAAAGGAGTAGAATCAATAACAACACCCACTGAGGCATCACTCCCAAACTCCTGCTCTAAGTCACATATTATCAAGCTATCAACTGTAGAACCTATCACTATGTCATGCCCATCACAAATCTCATCTTGAGGCATCAAACTATCCCATAACTGATGATAAGCACTAGGAACCAAAGTACATCTTTATATCATCATCTCATCAACATGGTCATCAAAGGTAAATTGATGAGCGTACCTCACAGTGTAATGCCGATAGAATTTGCCAATCTCAGTCAGTGGCTCAGACTGTAATCTAGATGAAACTAACTGCAATTGATCATTAACCATGTTGGAACTGACTACTACCTTCGAAGATATCACCAAGGGAGTAGTATTACTAGCAGGAACCATGCCAACTGCCAACTCACCAACATCACACATGATCTTTGATACATCTCTAGTCTTTGTGCCATCAGTACTAGAGGCCACCACCATGTCAGGCATACAACAATCTACTACAACACCCAACTCAACTGAACCTGACTCTAGTGGGAATGAACCTGATATGCCAATGTTAGTATCAAGGATGGATGCATCCCCATCTCTACTGTCTCTGAAAATATTGGCCATGGACATCCTCGGATCACCAAACACCACAGCTTGTGACTGTATAGAATCAGGTAAAGACTGTAGCCACTCTAACTCCATGGTCACCTTAGCCAAATGAAACTGTGACTCCTTGAAATACAATAGTGTACTCTCAAGAATCTCAGAAGTCACCTCAAGCTTCTTAGTAAGCTCACTCACCTCATCTTCCTTGGCCAACAATGCATCATATGTTGTACTGCCCCACTCCATAAGATAATCTCTGTCGGCTACCAACTGCATATAATTTTGTCTCAAAATCTGAATAGCCTCCCATAAAGAGTGGATCTCTTTCAAGGAAAGATAACTACCTTCCTGCTCATCACTAGTAGGAGAACCCCATCCATAAATTGCTAACAACTGACGAGCAGCATCAAAATGCTGGCAAGTGACAGCAATGTCTCGGTCACTAACTCTCAACTGATTAGACACATGATGGCACTGTCTTGACTATATCCTATAAACCTCCTCTGATGCACTGTCTAAAGGAGTATCCTCAAAGTTACTAGTCTCTAGAGTATTACCCTCCATATCCTGTGAATCAAATCTAAAGCTCATATCAATATACGAAGTATCAAAAATATTAGCACTACTGTCCAACTCCTCTGTACCCAAGGAAATTAAGTCTTCAAAACTGCCCATTGCATCCTCCTGGATGTCATCAATGCCAATATGATCCTGGGACTAATCTGTACACACTACCAAATATGAAATATCATCAACACATTCCAGCAAGTATGGTCGACTGGATATATGAACAAAGCCCAACACCGGTGTATAAAAACTAATACCAACATCAGACAAGCTCCTGGCACAAGAAAAGACAACATCGTGCAATCTACTAATCAAATCCATGATAGCACCCAAACAATCACTGCTACCAAAAAGTGTTAAAGATTTTCCAGTCAACTGAATCCCAAATGCCAATATAACAATCTCGAGTCCATATCCGTAAACTATAATCAGCTGGTAGCTCAAGAAAAATCTTCACTTGAGTAATATGACCAATACCAACTAATTTCACATACCTTTCATGATGAGATAATGTAGTCACAATATTGTCTTCACTCATCTTCAATTGGCGAGATAAATCATGTGAAGTACTACTAGCCTCAACCTCATGTGACGAAGCATCTAACTGTGCCTGGTACTCTCTCTCAGAAAAGTTATGAATGCTCAATGTCTGCTCATATCTACCAGGTATCTCACCATCCTGCACAACAAAATCCTCATAATCATCATCTAAACCCACTACACTGTAGTCACTGCCTGTTGTAACTATACCATCCTGAATACCTATGGCATCACCCTTTGATGACCTATAAACAATTGTCTCAATTTGAGTATCAAGTTGACCGTTACTATCAATCTGTGTAATATCCTTTCCCACCACCTCTTGTGGCAGAGTAGAATCTGAGACCTCTACCTGGCTATTAGCTAGTTTCTCAAACTCCTCATGCAAGTTCTTGGGAACTGTGTCATCTGTCCTATGAGAAAATTTTCCAAATAGAAATCCAGTCAACTTATCCACCTTAGCTGGGTCAGACAACATGTCATTCATTATATGGTGGTGCTCAACCAACTGTTCAGACATGTCATGGCTTATTTTCATAAGTTTATCTCGAATGTCTAAATAACCATCCTTTCTACTGTTTTGACTCTGGATATCAATTGTCCAAGATCATGTCCTTTGAGACTCTGTACTATACTTGTCCATTCTAGATAAAGTAGAGTGTAACCCCAATAGGATATAACTTCTTCAAACACCAAGAACTAACATGCAAATGATTAGAAGTTGCATGCAACCATAGATTTTGACATGCAACTGATTAGAAGCAACATGCAACCACCAAATTCACTAAGAACTAACATGCAAATGATTAGAAGTAGCATGCAACCATAAATTTTGACATGCAGCTGATTAGAAGCAACATGCAATCATAAATTATGACATGCAAGATCTGGGTAGTTGTCAAAACTAACATGCAAACTTCTACAACCACCAAATTCACTAAGAACTAACATGAAAATGATTAGAATTAGAATGCAACCATAAATTTTGACATGCAGCTAATTAGAAGCAACATGCAATCATAAATTATGACATGCAAGATCTGGGTAGTTGTCAAAACTAACATGCAAGCTTCTACAAACCCTTAGGCTGGCAAGATCATGGCTCTGATACCCCTGAAATGTCCCTTTACTGGTTTTGTATGATATTTCCAGCCTCTAATCAGATTTTCAAGATCAAACAACTAATATCACAAAGATCCACCAAATTTCTCAAGAAACCCCAAATTGGGTATGCCAGAAATTGTGCCAAAAGCTTCACAGCTTCACCTATTATTAATAAATCTAAAAGTGGACATTTTTACAGAAATTTCAGCAGCATAACAGCCTACAAAATGAAATTTCCAGATCCGTATAGCCTTTACACAACAGTTCTCAAATGTAGGACAAAAACTATACTCATCGGGCTCTCGAAATTAACACAAAAATGCCCGGAAACACCACAAAAACACTAATAATCTATCTCAAAAGTTTAATCACATGTCAATACATATATTCAGCTCTATTTTAACACCTTAAAGTCTGAAATACAGCAGCAACCCAAACTAATATGAAATACTCAACTGAAAACACCAAACTCATACAAAAAACACACCCGAAAACCCACAAATCTGCACTGTTCAGCACAAAGGCAAACTCTGTATGAGCATGCACATAGAATGGATTCAAAATCCCATCCTTAGCCTTCCTAGAAACCTGCAAACTCCCATTCTTGGCTGTCCCTGGAAACCTGTAAACTCCCGTTCTTGGGTCTCCTTCTCCACAGGTTTGGCAGCCTCTGAAGAATAACAAAGAAATGAGCAAAATCAAGTTCCCGTGTTTGCCCAAAATGCCTCCAAACCCCTTAAAAGAGTGCATAACTGTAACTCACGTCCAAGAGAGGTTAATGAAACATATTTTAATAATAATTTTCATTTATTAGTCCAACGGTTTCCAAAGATTAACTCACTTTTTCTGAAACTTCACTTTCTTGGGCCTGCCTGCCTTAGCAAAGATTATTATTTTTTAATTATTTGAAAAGGGGACATGACACACATCCTTTGTATTGCAAGACATCATGGGTCCTTAGGGATCATGGCTCACGAAATAGTTAATGTCCATTGTTATTTTACCTAAAGCATCATGATTCTATACATACTCTATCTTTGGCCTTTGTACATAAGTTTGTGTCTTGTCTGGGGGCATATCACCTAAACGGTGCATGGGTTTGAACTTGAACTCAGGGCATAGCCCTAAGAACTTTTTATCCATTAGACTTATCACATAATAGATTAGAGCTAAAACTTGTAGATGTTTTTACGATCCTAAAAAAATCCTGCAAATTAGGATATGACCCTGAAATAATGACTAAAAATCATAAAACATCCTAAAATAATCATTAAAAATCATATAATATCCTAGAAAAATCCTAGAAATTCAAATCTAATCCTAAAAAAATTCTAAAAATCATAAAATGTCTTGAAAACATCACTAAAAATCATGAAATGTCCTCAAAATCACTAAAAATCATATAATGTCCTAAAAAATTCACTAAAAACCATAAAACATTCAAAGTAAATGCTAAAAATCATAAATTTTTTTGAAGAAACCAGTCACACAAAAACATCAAATATCTCGAAAAACCCTAAAAATCGAAAAACCCACCAAAAATGTGTAATAAACCTTGTAAGTAGTTACTATAGATTATCACCCCCTTTTACATAAGCACTTGCACCTTCATAGAATGAAACTCAAAGCCCTATACTTCAATGACAATCACACATATCTGAGTAATGTGAACCAACAATCAATCCAACATGTCATTATGAACCTATAACCTGAATCTAGAAGCAAAACCATCACATGATCAACCTATCAAACACTAGCTAAAGACTTAAAACACTAAAAAGCAAGTAATAATGGACACGAATAGTTGTTGGCTCATGTTTTTAAGTGAGTGATTTATTTTGGCTTTTTCTTTGCTTTGATCATGTTCCTATGCCACTGGATGTTATAAACTAAACTATGAGAGTGGTTGGGATGGTTCATGGTCATTTTTTATTTTCTATCTATTATAATGTATCTTTGAGAGTCAGGGGCATGTATATATGCCTTAGGAAGAACAAGGTCATTTTTTGTTTGCATGGTGCTTGTTTATGAAAAAGGTTTGCATTTTCACTCTGGTCCTTTATGCCATGATGCATTGCATTCTATCTACCATATCAAAAAAAAGCTCCATTTGACATATAGTGCATTTTATGAAAGCAAAAGTCTTCACCTAATTCTAACTGGTCCTCATCACATCTCCTTAGTGTTCTATCATTCATCTCTTATCCAACACCATGATTATGTATTCTGATACACCAAATTATCTTCATCTTGCATTCCTGCATCATCCTACACTATCTATCAACTTTCTAGGGCTTTCCACCCAGTCCAGCCTTAGTATGACCTTTATTTAACCAATGCTGACAAAATATGACCATTTTTGACTAATTTTAACCATGATATGACCTCTTTCTATCATTTTGGGCATGTACACAAAGTTTTAGGTCATTCCAAGTCTAGTCGAGTTGATTTTGGTCCTTAGAGCCTTCTAGGACATAGTCTACACTTTCAAAGCACACTTCAGCTTCCCAAGTGCACCCAGGGCACACTTGGTACTATAATAGCACACTCAATCTTACCAAGTGCAAACTAGGCACACTTGGGTGCATTTTGGGTTCATTTGGGGCAGTTAGATGCCAAAAATTGCTCCTAGAGCCCCTATAGTGCACTCTGGAGCCCATAACTTTTGTGTTTCAACTCTAATTTTCAATCCGTGAGTTGTATTGGATTTTTATCTTTTTTGTGAAAAAATTGAGCTATTATTTTCATTATTTGGTCATTTCCTTGAGTGGTAACCCTTGAAACTACTCTTGGGCTTCTGATCGACCCTCGTTCTGCACTTTGGACCTCATAACTTTCACATTTTAGCTCTGATTTGCAATCCATTAGTTGCTATGGTTTTATCTTCTTGTTGTCAAGAAATTGACCTATCATATTCTTATATTAGTCAATTTCTCAAGGGTGCATCCATATATATCATACCTATTGGGGCATGTTGTTGTGGCTTTCTCATCAGTGTTCTTTGACACAACGCTCTAAATCACATTGTATCAAAGAGGGGCAAAATGTAGATGCTCAAAAATGGTTTGCATCTATAGTTTCATCACATTTTCATACTAAATCATTCCATTTTATTATTCCACTAACTCTGATCTTTTGGCCAACTTGATCATATCTCAACAACGTCTGTTATCATTTGCATCCTCTTTTAAATCAATTTCATATCATTTCTTAACCATTTCAAACCAACTTGAAACAATTTCAAATAAACTCAAAATCACCCCAAATCAACCTATAATCACCCATAATTAGTCTTAATCAACCTAGAACATGTGAAACATCTCAAATCTATCATAATTTGTCCAATCCTAGGCATTTTTGTAACTCTCACTACCTTGGAAACCTATTAATCTATCAAGTCTTATCAATCTGATCTTAGTACTGTCATGTCTCTCAGTGCTAGCTCAAACTATCATTCATGCCATTTGATCTTTGAAATTTTCAAGTCTCTCAATGTTAGATCATGGTACTATCAACCATTTAATAACATTGACAGTGTCTATCAATGTTTTTATGATCAACCTTATCAACCGATCTCAATCCTGTAGCATTTTTGCAATATCAATTAAATGTTATGTGTCCTTAATTCATGTCATGTGTCATTGGCATGTTATCAATTTTGATCAAATCAATCAATTTGACCATGGCCTTGGTCTACCCATCACCATCTTAGTTAGTCTATATTAGCATCGCATTTCATCAAAGGATACTATCGCACTTATTTAATCAAAATCGCCAATCGTCTACTAATTTTCTCTATAGGATTAAATAACCCATAATTTAATCCTATATCATATCACTAATTATTCTTCCTAACTGACCTTTTCAATTAATTGATGTTTTATTAATTAATTGATTCATCTTCACAAACTATGGAAATTCTCAATTTCCTAAGTCATATTTTCCACCATTAATTCTATTTTTTACTAATTTCTATTTGTGTAGAATAATGGATTTTTAATTTGAATATTTCACATAATATTGACATCATCATGAGACATGGGCATGACACATCATGGATTCTCCATTGACACTTGGCTAAGATATGTCATAATCCATTATATTTTTATTCTCTTACACATGTCCACATTTGGCTTCCATTGTCATAGATTCTTGGCTTTAACTGGGTTTGAGGTTTCATATGATGTGTCATAGACCCTCTTTCATTTATAGCCATGTTTGACTTCCAAAGTGTCATACAGTCCTACATTTGGAATCTTATGTCATATGTGTCATGGATTCTCAAAGGAATCTCTTGCCAAGTCACATATCCAAGGTGAAAAATCCTATGCTCTCACCTTGCGTGTTGATTATAAAATGAGCATTCTTCCTCTCATTTTTGGTCCTTCAAGTCCCTAAGTTCTAGCTCTTTAGTCTTTAGTCCCTCAAGTTCAAATCACATCTTCTAGTATTCTCATAGCATTATCACTATCATAGGCTTTTGCTTCATAATTGTGTGTATTATAGGCAATTTGGAGCTCCATCACATGCAGAAGAGAGGACATGGGAGCTACAAGTGAAAGAGGGAGTTTTAACATTGTTTTGCTTTCTTTGTTTATTTGGCATTTATTGTAGACTAGAGGGTGTTGATGT
Organism: Cupressus sempervirens; assembly: GCA_028749045.1. Lineage (NCBI taxonomy): Eukaryota > Viridiplantae > Streptophyta > Pinopsida > Cupressales > Cupressaceae > Cupressus > Cupressus sempervirens. The sequence goes on along the minus strand of CM053792.1, from coordinate 818,647,919 downwards.
ACATTTATTGAGTTTGTAATTTTCTCATAGTATGTTAGACATTAGCCCATTTTTTAGTCCTACAGGATGGTAACATCTTAGAACATCTACTACATCATTGCTCGCCCCTCTATCAGGGTCTGATCATAGTACACCTAACATGGATATCACAAAACCTAAAAGTGTAAAATCAACAATCAAATTTAGAACTCACCAGATCGCCATGACAAGGTACTTGGAAAATGTGATATACATCCTCTAAAGTGATTGAGGCTTCTCTGGTCCGCAAGGGAAAGATGTTATGCTCACTATGCCACCACTCAGTTATTGTAGTCAATAATCTATGATTCGCTTGTATATGGGGCATCTATGTAACCCTTCTTAAACCCCATGCCAGCTAGGGTGGTAGGCTCATCTGCAACACAAGACATTCAAACATTAGTAACACATTAGAAAATGATCAAAATGTAAAAAATTTAGTGAAAAATGCTTCAAAAGAATATGTGTGACATTCCTACTATATGTAGGTGATAAAAAATGTTGATTCAATATTATGCAATATTTTTTGGTGTACTAATTTAATACATTTTTTTGTGCAATATTTTTTACCAGTTTGTGCAATAAATGGGTATGTCCCATACAACGTAATTTAGACTGTTGAGATAATGGGTGTTGCACACATTGCATAGTATTGTTATATTTTACTATTTTATTATATTATGTAATGTTGTAACTAGGAGCACATAGATGGACGTGCAACATGTAAAGATTCCCATGGAATATTCTTGATGAGTTGTATTGTAACATTGTGATAATATTTCATGTAATTATTTAATATTTGGGAAAAGAATTAAATGCCCAATATTAAATGTAGGGTTAGTAGGTTAGGTAGCACACGATTTATGTAATAAAACTTGGTGGTTTTGTGGGACTTGATACTATATAAGTAGCCACAAGGGTAGTTTTTGTAGTGTGAGAAAGGCAAGAGTCGAGCAGGACAAGGCTTGACAAGTTAGCCAAGGGAGCATTTGTGAAGGTTGGAAGAATGACATAGGATGTGTGGATTCATGCTTGTTCACATAGTTTTCTCAAATGTGGCTATGGCCATGAAGGCTTCCATGGTTGTATTGCAATGGTATTTTTTGCTAAATAATACATGGTGGCGGATGCTTTTGGAGGCTGGTTTTTTTCCCTCAATGAGGATTTCTCAAGGTATATTTTGAGTCACATTTTTGTGAGTATATTTTCTATTCTCTTGCATGTGGATTTTAATTCCATGTTTATTTCAGATCTATTATGGGTTATGTAGAAATGGCTATATTTTTCTTGCCAAGTTTTCTTACAAGTGGTATCAGAGCTATGGTTTAAATCCATGGGAATGCATGAGAGGATAAAAGAAAAGGGAAAGAATTATGAGTGATTTATTGTAGATTTGAGGGTTTTGGATTTGCTATTATGATGGGATGTTAAAAAGTTTGGGCATGTGAAATTGTTGGATAGAAGATTTTTTTGGGATGTTTCATTTAAATGAAGGTTTTTTTTTTGGGAGGGGTGGGTTTTGGATGTTTCATTTAAAAGAGTTTTTTCACATGTTTCAATTAAATGCCCAATATTAAATGTGGGGCTAGTGGGTTAAGTAGCACATGGTTTATGTAATACCACTTGGTGGTTTTGTGGGACTTGTTACTATATAAGTAGCCACAAGGGTAGTTGTTGTAGTGTGAGAAAGGCAAGAGTCGAGTGGGACAAGGCTTGACAGGTTAGCTAAGGGAGTATTTTTGAAGGTTGGAAGCATGGCATGGGATGTGTGGATTCATGCTTGTTCACATAGTTTGCTCGGTTGTGGCTATGGCCATGAAGGCTTCCATGGTTGTATTGCAATGGTATTTTTTGTTGAATAATACATGGTGATGGATGCTTTTGGAGGTTGGGTTTTTCCCTCAATGAGGGTTTCCTAGGGTATATCTTGTGTCACATTTTTGTGGGTATGTTGTCTATTCTCTTGCATGTGGATTTTAACTTCGTGTTTATTTTAGATCTATTATGGGTTATGTGGAAATGGTTATATTCTTTCTTGCCAAGTTTCCTTACATAGAATACCCACGCAATAGTTTTTTTGATACAAAGTATCGTGCGATATTTTCTAAAGTACCCACATGATACTTTTAAAATATCATGTGATATTCCATGTTTTACTTCGAAAATGTGCAAGAAAAAGTGGTAAAATGTTGGAAACTTATAGGCACTACATAGTCAGTTGGCTAGTTGTGCAATCGGCTATGCTCAAAATGGTGTCTGTGGGTCAGAATGCCTACTAACACCATTTTATCTCTCAAAATCACTCTAAGCTCTCCAAATTCAAAAAAGAAAAATGAATTTGAAAATGACACTTGGACCCCTTTTGTAGCCTTCTGACCTCATTTTGACCTAATTTTCAAACTCCTTGAAATTTTGAAAAAAATTGAACCCCTGGGTAATTTTGACATTATGGATCCATTTTCAAGATCAAAATCAAAATCTAATTTCATCTTTATAGTCAAAATTACATTTAAAAATTGTACCTTTTTTTGAGCAGTTAATTAACCTTTTAAGGTCTAATCTTTGAATCACTGCTAGGGCATCTTCATTTCTTCATGTCTTCATCACTTCTACACTTCATATGTACTTTGATTCACCTTTTCATGTCTAAAATCACTTTTATACTCAATTTGACCTAATTTTTATGCTTTATCCTTTGTGGTCAACTATGGTCAAATTAGGGCATTTTGTAGTTATTTAATAGTCACTCTTTGGTTCTAATCATCTATCTATCATCTCATTTTTGCATCCCCTTACCTCATTTTTATTTCAAACTTGAAGGGGAAAAATACTCTATCATTGCTTGCTACAGCTATCTATTTCCTAAGATATCTATATCTAGCTGCTAGTAGGCTGTACATTCAGGATTTGCTATCTCTTTCTACATTTTGTTCTTTGGAATCAGATATCTATATCTATCTGAGATCGATCACACATTCGTCAAAGAGGTGAAAATTTAATCACCTAAAAATGGTCATCTAGATTATTAGCCTCTTTCCCAACATTTTGGATAATTTAATTAGTCATTTATCCAGACCAAATTGCTAATAATAAATTGATTTGATTATAACCTATAGTTTGACTATGCTATCCTAAGTTTATTATTTGATTAAGAGAACATGTCCCCTTTTAATTAAATAAAAAACCCCATTCTTCTAACCCACTTAAAGTGCACACATAAAATCCTTTATCTATTTTTTCAAATTTAAAAAAAAAGGTTTTGTGACTTTTGTCTTATATGGGAAGTCAACTTATATTTTATTGGTTGACTTGTGTCTTCACATGGATTACTCCTCTTTTTGAACTCCACCATTGATCATCCGTCATCTTGACCTTGATCTCTACCATCCAAATGACTTTAAAAGAGAGAGCTCTCCCCTTGTCAAAGGATCCATCCACCTTTAGAATATTGTTATGCTATAGGTTTTCTAATAGGTTTCTTTGGAGCTTTGTGGAGAACATCCATTTTCTTGTCTTCATTCTCTCATTCCATAACATTCTAGCTTAATATCATGTTGCACGTTAGTTTAGTTTTTCTTTTGCAATAATTTATCTCACATAGCTTAACTAGGTTGGTGGTAACACTCTCATCCATGCTTAGCATAGCTTCATTTTGCTTACTCCTTCTAGTTTAATCTCCATTTTCATTATATTATTGAGGTACCCTTTGTAGAAATTTGCACTCTTTCATCTTGTTTCTAAGAAAACCTACCATTACATGGTTTACTAGCAAGAAGAGAATTCCTAAGGCTCAGCTAAGAGCCCTTTTCATTTGAATCATACTCTCTAACACTCCATTGATATGGAGCTTTAAGATGACATCCAAGCATTCTAAACTCATAGAATCCCTTGGATAGAAGGGCTTATAGTGTGACATGTTTCTAGTGTACACACCTCATGTCCATCTCATAATTGTGCATGTAAACTAAAATACCAAATTAAACATATACATCCATAGCATGAAAAAAAATAAACATTCACACATATAAAAAAAGACATGATTTCACAAAAACCCTCAAATGAGAAGGTAAAATTGGGGTGGGGATGATGCCCACAAATCTTCATTACTACAGTTGTAAAGTCTATCTAGTAAAAGTTACAATGTTTGATCATGAAATTTGATCTACCTTGTGAAACTTTTTCTTTGTTAAAGGCTTACAAAATTGTTAGATCTTACCCTCTTAAAAGATTTCAACACCCTATTAGATGATGACGAGCCACACCACCCGTACCAACTCACAACCAAAAATGCAACAATATAGAGATAGAGAGAGATGACAAAATTGTTCATAAAACTTCCATTAATACTTGAAATCCATTAAAATATTCTCCAAATGAAAGGACTCCAAATTCTTACAATATAAGAGAGATTCCTCCCTAAGAACTTCCAACTAGAAGAGCTTCACTACAAGAGCTTACACTTGAAGAGCTTGCACTTGAAGAGCTTCTATTTCTTGAACTTCCATTAGAAGAGCTTCCATTTCTTGAACTTGATTACAAACGATTATAAGCCTTGCTTAAATAGGCACTTCTAACCCAAGACATTACAAACACAACCAATGTGGGATAAAAGGTAAATACAACTACCTTTAAATAAATATTAAATTCCCACCCAAATACAACTAAGCACCCAACAAATATTAAATGCATGATTTAAAGAACTTTCCACAAACTTCTAAGGCATCATTAGAAGTGTACCTAGTTAAAAGACGTAAACTTACAATGAAGTAAGCACCTTGTTAAAGGATTTACAACAACCTGTTAAGACTACTTTGTTAAGAGATTTAATTGATTCACCAGTTAGAATGTTTCACCAATGATCCTACGATTAGCACTCTGCTACTAGACAAGATATCACCTTTTTGCATGTATCCTTGATCCTCTCTATTAAAATGTATCTCTTCTATTCTCTAATTCCTTTCCTCTTTTCTCCTCTATTTGATTCTATAATTCATATTCTATGATCACAACTCCTTAGTCCCCATGAATGCTCTGTTTGCACATACAAACTTCTCCCTTTTAGCATACAATGTATTAGGGTTTACCTTCCTTAAGAATATCTAGGTGACTTAGGGTTAGGTATTAGTCAATGATTATAATTCATCCATATGGCTACTCAATCAATCCATTTAATTGATTGGTTACGTGTACTAAAAATGGATCATCAATTTAGATTCATTCTTATCATCTAGGATAGCAAAAAAATCCTTAAGTAGGCTAAAAAATTATTTACATAGAATTTTGTGCCATTACAAAAAACTATTTCCAAAATTGTATAACTTAGCACTTGAAGTCTCTGATGCTCAACATCCATTGTATCTTCAATGTTGTAACATGGCCTCTAAATGACTCAACATCCATTGATCACTCGACATCTTAATCACTCAACACATATTGTTTGCTCAAAACTTGAGTTACTCGACACTAATTGTTTACTCAACACATACTAAGTATGTCACTCAAAATACACTATCAGACATCTTATGCTTGACATGCATTACTTGTTCAATATGAACTACGTTCTAACTTGTAAATAACTTAATTGTAGTGTTACTCATATGTAAAAACTAATCAAAGATTAATAATGAATTCAAAGGTAGATGTTTCATATGCAATGAATTTGGTCATATGAAGAGAGATTTCTTAGTTAAGTCCTTTAAACCTATCATTAATTTCTATTGTTATAACTATCATGGTTATGAACATAAAGTAGTAGATTCTAAGAAACCCAAGTTTGATAGTAGTAATGAAAATAGTAGAATGTTTAGAAATACTAACCCTCTAGGTAATGAAAGAGGAAGATCCCAAAGCAGATCTAATGATGGAGGAAGACCTAATGGTCAGAGGAAACATATTATATTTTTGTAACAATCTAGGATATATTGCAATGAATTGTAGAGCACCTAAAAATTAGAATGAAACCAATCATAGAAGGAATGCACATGTATGCTAGTTATGCAATAACATTGGACATATAGCAATATTTTTCATAATGGACAAAAAAATAATCAATGGGAATCCTAATTATAGAGGGACTAATAACAAACATGAAAGAAGGAAGATGACATAGAAAGGAATCTATGGTCATGTTAGAAACTATATTCCACCAAAATAACCGTGGGGGAGGGGGGGAGGTGGTCTAAATCAATTATCCAACAATTAACACATTTATCTTTCTTAAATAAACATAGCCATTCAACCAAAGTACACAAAAACCATGATAAAATGCATATAGATAATTACACCAGATATTTTAACTTGGGACACCATTGATTAGAGAGAAAAAAACTAGTAGGAATTATACTCACAAGATGATGTACTAATATAAATATTCCTTGTTAGAGGATGGACCCTATCAGGAGTCAATTACAAAATTTAGTACATATGAGTTCATTTTAGGAGACATTGAATCTCTGTTAGGAGATTCCAACCCTATTAGGAGTTGTGGTACAATGTATGCAAGATGAGCCCACTACCTAAACATGCAATTTCAACTACAAGAAGAGCTCACTACTCAAACATGCAATTTACTATTATATTTTGTTTCCTCTATTTTTTAATTATACCAATCACTTTTAGACCTTGTAGACCATGTCACAAACCTCAAATCCAAATATCAAACCTTAGATCACACAATAGAACCTCAGCAATGAAGTTTTCTTCACTTTTGCTATGCTCTACTCAACTTCACATTACTCTGTCTCTAGTGCTTACAATCACTTTTGATTGATACCCATTCCATCTTATATGATAAAGGAAAATGTCCTTCCTTTATACTGAGTGTCTAAAAAAATTCCTTGAGTTAGTTATTAGACCACCTCAATTAATCATTATAGGACCACATTAAGAACATGTTACACTTAGCTATAACATTAATCTTCTACCTTGTAACTTGAATATCTTTCTATACACATAATATTAAAAAAAGAAAACTTACCCACATCATCACCAGCATGGATTCTTTATATCCTTAACCTTGACTCTAAGAATAAAAGTTCTACTAAGAGATATAACAACTTTACTAGAACATGCCTCTATAAACTCTATCTCAAAATAAACATCACCAAAACTTACATAACTTCTTCCAAACTTAACATTTCTTCATCCAATGTTAACTACATCTACTAGGTACTTAGGAGTATCTCTTATAACCTTTGATAGTGAGAATACTCAACTAGCCATCCATACCAACTTGATCTTTCTATTGTTCTTCTATCAAATACCATAAAAGACTACTATAATGATAGACTCTGTCATGAATGTAGCATATCTACAATACTCTCACATATGAATATCATCAACATTCATGTTTCCAACAATCTCCCCCTTTGGCATTGATGGCAACATAGATGAAAAACATCTAGTTCCAAGAATACCAACAAAAGACTGTTAACCCTTTTTTTCAAATCCACTTCAATCATTCTCCCTCATTGATATACCTCAATGTGATTTCCATCAAACTATCATTCTATGCTATACTTCTTCTTAATTGTCTTTGCTTTCTCCTCATGATGTTCTTCCTCATGATCTTCTAATGTATGATGTTTTTCCTCATGATTTTTTTCATGTCGTACTTCTCCCCCATTGACATCAATGCCAAAGGTTTTAGAAACCATAAACTAATTTTTACTAGCTCAAGTGTCCAAAGACACTATTCAAAATAACATCCAATAAGAGTCCTAGATGACTTTGTCCATCATAGATACTCCCCCATACAAGATGCATCAACATTTAGTCTAGACAAATAATGGTGCTCTGTTACACGAGACTAATGCACTCTTGCATCATCTACTCCAATTAGGGAGGGGCATAACCCCTAGCATACCTCACAAATACTCAAAAGTCTCTTTGGGAAGAGGCTTAGTGAAGATATCAACAATTTTCTCTTTAGTGTTCACATTCTCCAATCTAATTTCTTTTTCTACAACTTTCTCTCTCAACATGTGATACTTAATAGAAATTTTCTTGGTCTTAGAATGCAACACTAGATTCTTAGACATATTTACTATGCTTGTGTTGTCACAATCTATGACAATAGGTTCACTAATTTCTATACTTAAATCCTTCAACATTTGCTTCATCTAAACAACTTGATTGCAATTGTTTACTACTACAACATATTCTACTTATGTTAAACTTTGTGATGTACAATCCTACTTTTTTCTTTACCAAGAAACCAATCTTCCTCGAAGAAAGAAGTCTCCACTACTAGTGGTCTTTCTGTCATCCATACTACATGCCCAATCAACATTACTATAAGAATTTAGAGTAAAAGCATTATATTTGTCATACCAAAATCCAAACTCAAATGTTCCTTTCAAATATCTCAATATCCTTTTGACTACTACATAATGTGCTTCTCTGGGATTAGATTGGAATCTTGCAACAATTCCAACTACATTTTCTATATCTAGTCTTGTGTGAGTTAGATATTGTGAACCTCCAATCATAGATTTGTACTTCTTCCACTCAACAATAGGAGTCTCATCCTTTGTAGATAACTTGTGTCTAGTTGACATAGGTGTTCCAACGGGTTTACATGTTTCCAAACTAAATCTTTTCAATAAATCCTTCAAGTGCTTAATTTGAGAAATAAAGATTCCTTCTTTATCCTATATATTCTACAATCCTTGAGAATATTTCATTTTTCCTATCATACTCATTTAGAATTCTTTTTTCATTTCGTCTACAAACTTTCCACTTTCCTCATCATTTCTTCCAAATATGATATCATAAAAAAATATTACCAAAATTATCAAATCATCAATTTCTTTCCAATACAAATTATTATCTATCATAGCTTTATTATATCCAAGCTTTGTTAAATGCTTTTCCAATCTTGCATACTAGGTTCTAGGTGCTCACTTCTTACCATTCAATTCTTTCTTTAGTTTGCATACTACGTCCATATCATCTATCAAAGTACAACCTTTAGATTTTTCTATGTACTCCTCTTCTTCAAGTTCTCCATTAAAAAATGATGACTTGACATCCATCTAATATGATTTGAATTTCCTTTCTGTTGCATAGGCTAAGAATAGTCTTAATACTCCTATTATAGCCACAAGTGCATAGGTCTTGTCATAGTTTATTCCCTCTTGCTGTGAGTAACCTTTACATACCAATCTTGTCGTGTTCCTTACAACTTCACCTTGGTCATTCATCTTGTTTTTGAATACCCATTTGGTTCCTATCACATTCTTGTTTTATAGTCTAGGGACCGATTCCCATGTCTCAATCTTTACTATCTAATCCAATTCCTCTTTCATAGCTTGTTTCCAAAAATCATCTTTGCATGCTTCATTTTCATTCTTAGATTGAACTTGAGATATTAGGTATAATTCTTTATTGACTATGCTTTTTTTCATCACTCATGTTGGTGTTTTGAAACATTTTGGTTTCAAGTTACCTTGATGAGAACAAGATACACCTAGGGGCAACTACTTCCCATCCTTAATATATCCATTCCGACATCGAGCCAACTATAAGGCTAGACCTTTCTTCTACTTCAAGCTCTGCAAAACCTAGGGGAGTGTACCTATAGATTCTTTATATGGCACTAGTTGTCAAATCATACACTTGAATCTAATAAAGTAGATGAAACCCTTATTTCTCCTATACTTATGTAGTAACAAAGATGTATAGTAGAAAATTGCAACTCTATGTAATTCACAAGTTGAGTGAGGGAATACTTTTCAACTTTTTGACATGAAAGGGAAAATATTTTGATTAATAATGTTGAATATCAACATAACCCCAAATATGCAGCAACATGAACAAGTTGATCCTAAAAATTATTAATGCCTTGTCTATTGGGAAATTCTACAAATTAAATACACACATTTGTGATATTAGTGACATATTTCATACACCAAGATATTATATCTATTCTATCACTTTGTGAGTCAGACATCAGTGTTCATAATGACCTCATTCTCATGAAATATCCTTCTCAAATAACTAGCAACCCTGTCAAACATGTCAAGCATTTACTTGGCCCTTTTTTCCAATAGCAAAACAAATTAGACATACAACCTTAAGGGGATGCAAATGGGTCTTAATTCTTTGTCCCTAAACCAGATAAGACTTGTAGATTATAAAGATAGGAGATGAGAATTAGAATGAAACTAAGAAATTTTTGCTCATTTCTTTGAAACTATACATTTAGATGCATGAAATTAAAACATAGAAATACTTAACATATTAGAGTTAGCTATGTTATCTTCATTACTGTTATTCATACAAGAAAAAATATGCTGAACAATATGGTGGAATCACAGTTCTGGAACCAATAACATGGTCTCACACTAAAAATTGCCAACCCTCCCAATGAATGAGAGAAATAAAAATATAGAAGGAATGAATTCCTAGATCTACTCTACAACTGCCATGTGTCCACTTGGAAAATTGTTAGCTTAAAGAATAAATTTGACAACTGAGTGTCAATACACTTAACCAAGATCAAGAATAGGTGCTGAGTGCAATAGATGTCGAGTAATCTTTAGGTGCCGAGTAAAGTGTAGGTGCCAAGTAAAGTGTAAATGCCGAGTAAAGTGTAGGTGCCAAGTAAAGTGTAAATGCCGAGTGAAGATCAGGTGCCGAGTAAAGTTTAGATGCCGAGTAACACAGTTTTGTGTAAGTGCCAAGTAACTTAGTAGAACAACATGTGCCGAGCAATATAAATATTTCAGGAGCCGACTAATCCAGGATATCAGCATAAGAGTTTGGAATCGCGCAAACTATGATGAAAACAGTCTTTACAGTCGACATAAGGAAATCTCGAAGGATTTAATGATCAGATCGAATCTTTTATATTTCCTATGTAATTTACATGCAGCCAATAAGAAAAATGATAAAGGCATGCAACCAATCAGCAAAATATAAGTATTAAGTGGAAATGATGATTGAATATGGATCGTAGATCCAGACCTAACCCTAAATCCTTGAATGTCTTTATAAGGAAGACGATATCTCATAGAGAAGACATGATAGAGAAGGAGATGATGAAGATGATGATATAGAGGAGAAGATATAGAGTGGTTGATATACTATTTTCAGAAGCGAAAGATATCAGATCACAAAGGATCAAGATCAGACGAAGCAGAACAGAGCCAACATTCAGCAATCAAGGATTGTAAACTAGCAGGTTCATTTTACCTAATACTTTCTAGCCATTGTATTAGCATGGAAATCCTATGGTGATAGGTTAGCTTAACAGCTATTTCATTGATCCTAGAGATAGGTGATTAAATCCTTTAACAGGGTGACACTTCATGTTAAGTGTTTGTAAATCCTCTAACCAGGTCACTATTGACACAATGTAAAGCCTTTAACAGGGCAAACCATCAGAAGTGGTTAAACAATATTGTTGCAGTAATTTTTGTGGGTATCATCCCCACCCCACTTTTACCTTCTTATTCCTGGAGGGTTTCTGGGTTACCAATTTCAGGTGTTATGTGTTATTGATGCATGTGTTAGTTTCATGTTTACTTAATGTATTTACATGCATGCAATTTATTTCAACATAAAAGTTTTATAGGACAAATTTTAGTACTTCTAATTCACCCCCCCCCCCCCCCCCCCCTCTCATAAGTACTCTTTCCACATTTGAATATTCCAACAATTGGTATCAGAGCGTTACCAGGTTCTCATAAGAAAAAGTTTAATAGCTTGGAGGAAAAGATCTAGAGATGGAAGCTTTCAAACTTGGAAAGATCATTGAAAATTAGGTGATAGATGTGCAACTTGCTCTGCATAGCTTGGAGGAATTTAAAATCAATTTGAGAAACTCATTAAAAAAAAGGAAAGATCTAGCCATAGCTGAGAATGATATACACTAAAAGGAAATTGATACCACCAACATATTTTCCAACAGAGATACCAAAGAGTCTGATGCAGCAATAGCAGAACTGATTGAGAAAAACAAAATTCAAGCAGAAGGGATTAGATCTCTCAAGATGGAACATGAATCATAGGCCATAATGATATGTGAAATTATAGAACAAAAGAAAAGAGCAGTTGATGATAAGGTCATGATGGAAAATGACAAAAGGAATCTTGTAAACAGACTTGAAGAAAAATGTACTGAACTGACAAGGATCTCAAACATGCAGATGGATGCACTTGCTCAAATGATGAACCTTCATCATGAACTCAATGTGAAGGACATTGAGATCTCTACTCTGAAGATGCAGAATGAACAAATGCAAAATGAATTAAACAGAGAAAAAGAGGTAGCAGAAAATATCAACAAGTCAAGTGAAGCCATCAAGTATTTTGAACAGTTGCTGAAAACTCCAAAATCTGCCCATGATACATCAGGACTTGGTTACAATAGCACTGAAGTTGGAGAATCATCAAAAAGTGCTGAACAAAGAAGTGACAAAGTTAAGAATACTAAACCCACTTGTCATTATTGTAATAAGAAGGGACATACTGCTAATGTGTGCAGGAGCAGAAGATTCAATCAACTAAACACACCCAAGAGTAAGAGTTTCTGTCACAAGTGCAACATGCAAGGACATATGACACAAGATTGCAGATCCAATTTCACAAGGACTCAGAGATTTGATAGACATTGTTATAATTGCAATAAGTATAGACATAGGGCATTTGAATGCAGATCAAAACCTATGTGGACATCAAATCAACCAGCAAAAACAGAAGGAAAAGAAAGTCATCATCATTGGGATTACAATACCTGGTACAGTTGTAATTATTGTCAAGAATATGGACATACACCACAGAACTGCATAAGAACACATTTCAAAGGGAACTAAAAAAGATGGTTGAACCAAACCACATGTTTCAGTTGTCTGAAAACTGGTCATATCTGCAAAAACTGTCCTACAAGATCAAAGCCACCCAAGTCTAAAGAGAATAAAGGCAAAGAAAAGATTGATATTGAAAAGATATGGGGGCAAATGAACAAGACTTGGAAAAAGAGAGATGAGTGCAATACATCAATTAAAGGGATCACTTCACCCAATGGGTCAAGTGATCACACTTCATCAAACTAAGCATGAGAAGTGTATGGGACTGATATACAAAGTTATATCAGAAATCAGTCCCAAGACAAAGAAGCAATTCAAAGTATAAATCTACATGAAACAAGATGTCAAGACGAAAACTAAATGTTGATGCCGAGATACCTTTGGATATCGAGTCAAAACTCAAAACAGATGCTGAGCTCCCAATAGCTACCGAGCTGATAACCGATGCCTAGTTAAAAAAACTCCAATGGAAGCTAAGTAGAAAGGAAATTTAGTAGACGCCGAGTTAGGTTGAAATTTCTTCAGAAGCCGAGTTGGCAGTTGAGCATTTAATGCGATGAAATCAGGGTATATTATCGTGATTTCAATCAGTTTTTTGCATTGCAATCAAGAAACAAAGCCAAAAAAGGAGCGGAGAAGATCAAGAAAAGTTCAGAAGCAATTCGTGAAAGATTCCAACAATGATCTCGTCGATTCAAGGTATTTCTCTTAAGTGCCAAGCTACGTAGGTCTCACAAACTTGTTTGAATTATAAAACCCTAGTTTAGAAAACAATGGCATCCGGGTCAGGAACCACCAAGGGTTTAGAAAGCCATGAAGTTCAGTTGGTCAGCAATGAAGTAAAACAACTTGAATTTAAGCCCATACCTGAAGTAGCATACAAGAATGATCTTGCAGGTGCATTATTAGTTATTCCGGATAAAGTTGTTATGGTAGAAGATGTTCGCAGATGCTACAATTGTAAAATTGGTGCCATAGGAGACTTAGAAATTCATAATGCATATGATAAATTATGTGAAAACAAAGTACTAAAAAATGAGTTTTCCATTGTAGAAAGAAAAGGATTAACCAAAACCCTAGCATTTTCGACTATCTTCAAAACAGAATGGGTACAGATAGTTTTGAGCCGAATACATAACAAACCTTTTTGGTTAGAGTCAGGGCCAGTAAAATTCACCAAGAAAATCGTTCATAGGGTTACTGGTATTCCAACCCTAGATCGGCCAAAGACCCTGCGAAGTGGCAAAAGAGAAGTAATTGAGAGAAATACAGGTGCAAAATGGAACAATAGAGGGATGACTATTGACACAGTCACTGATCCTCTACTAGACTTTGCTGTAAGAATTATTTCACACAAATTCTATCAATCAAGCATATTAAATAGTGTACCTTGTATAGCAGTTGATGTTGCATACAAGATAATAAAAAGGGATCACACTTATGATCTGGCAGAGCTCATGTTTCAACAGATTAATAAAAATCTGGGAGCTATAAGGAAGAGTAAAGGAGCTCAATGTAAATTTGGATCAGTTTTGATATGTATGTTTTTCTATCTGATGAAAGAATTTCCTTCTATAGGGAAAGTTAAATGGAATCCAGACAAAACAATTGTTGAACAAATTAATGGATACATTGAATAGATGGGTGAAAATTTTGATGCCCAAATGACTGGTTATTTTGAGGACTTCAAAAAGTCCATGAAACAAAGAATGAGAATTCCAGTTTCAATGACTGAGAAATATGAAAAAGATATTTGCTTTCTTGTAGATATAGATTATACTTATGTGCAAGCAGTTATACCTAGAATCAGGTGGCTTAGGCCATTAGGATATGAACTTGATGTTGATCAAGCCTCTGCAGCAATAATAGCCTTACTTGTAGAAGAAGTAGACAAAAATGCAAAAATCTTTGGAACTTATGATGTTGTCAAATCAAAGATAATAACAGAGTTGAAGACTTCTTCAGCAGTAAAGAAGAAAGAGAAAATGGTAAGACAAATCAAAAGAAAGTTTGGTATAGAAGAAGAAGGGACAGCAGAAGAAGAAGGAGATGACATTGAAAAAGAAGAAGAAGTCATTGAAGAAGAAGAAGACAAACTTCAGGATCAGACTCAAGGGTCAGAAGGAGACAAAGAGGAAAGTGTTGAGGTTGAAGTAGCCAAGGAAGCACCAGTCAAGAAAAAGACCACAACTCCATCTGCTCCTAAATCCAAGGGGAGGAAAGTAGCTGCCCTAGCACCAAAAAGACCAACCACAAGGGCCACAACTCAAAAAGAAAAAGAAGAGGCTAAAGGGAAGAAGAAAGACTCAAAGAAGACTACTGCTGAGTCAAAGAAGAGGAAGTTCATTCCCCAGCCTGAAACAGATGAGGAGGAAACAAAGTCAGAAGACAACAGTCAATCTCAAGAGGTAAGACAAATACCCCAGATTGATGTTGATAAATTATGTACAGAAATTAGAAACAATGATTTGAAAGGATTAAAGAATCTAAATTTTTCTAAGCTCAACAAAGGAGAGCAAAATAAATTAGAGGAGTCTGTGTATGCTATGATGGCTGAATATAAGCACACACCTCTAGAATTAGATGACTCTATGCCGAGAGAACTGTATACAATCATAGAGGATAAATGGCATTTTTGTTTACAAATGGAAAAAGAAATAAGGGAGTCAACATTGGCAAGATTGTTGCCTAATTTGACTAGAGATCAAATAATAAATGCCATAAAAAGGCATAATAACATATTCACTCCCAAGTATAGAGCATTCAGTATTCTACAGAATAAAATTGAAGAGGTAGTTACCAAATCCACAAGATTGTGAAAAATAGTTTACAAGAAGATTGAAGATGTATATAATGAAGAATATAAGGCAGAAGCAATTGCCAAGATAAAAGAAAAGGGAGCATCAGAAATAAAAGAGAAGAAACTAGTGGAGAAGGAGAGTAAAGGAGAAAAGGAAGGAGAGGCACTCAATGAGGAGAAAGAGGAAGAGAAAGATACAGTTGAGCGACAAGATCAAAGTATGCAAGAAATACAGGTATCTCCTCCTAGTCCTCCTCATGCCACCATCACACCTGTAGATTTTATAAAAATAAAGGATGTTACAGAAATTTCAGTTCAAAACATCAATCCATTAACTGCAGAGGATTTGGAAATCCTTGACCAATCATCTTTAGTAGCAAAATTAAGTTCAAATCCTATATTGGTCAGTGTTGATGAATTACAGAATCCAGAAGTCAAAGCAAAAGCAAGGGTAAAAGCACAAATGCCACCTTTGATCACACAAACTACTGGTATTCTATTCCTTCCACCACCACCTTCACCAAGTATAAGTACTGATACACTCCAAGTGCCAAGTATAGCAGTAGGGGAAACAAAAGAAAAATCTGAACAGCCACCAAGTTCAACCCCATCTAGCATTCAAAAAGGGGATACTCAAGCTGAAGAAAAAGAGACACAGAAAAAGGAGGAGACTGCAATACAAACACTGGTTGCATTACCCAAATTTGGGACTCCAACAAAAACTCTTCAGCAGCCGAGCACAGATGGATTACAACTGAAAATCAGAACACCAGGCTTGAGTTCATCAAAAGTAGTCAGGAGACTTCACTATGGAGTTCTTGAGCTTGATGAAGAAATTAAAATCCCATATTATGAATCTAGCACTCTTACAGAAGAAAAGATTAATGAAATCCATAGTGCACTAGACAAAAGAAGGAGACAAGAAGCACTAAGAAAGGAATACAAGCATAAGCGTACATTGAATGAAATTAAGGACATATTCACGGAAGCTTTTTGCTTACAATCTCCAGATGAGTCAAGACCAATCATGGAACAACTTTCTGATATAGTTGACCAGGTGACTAATGAAGACCAGGAAACAAATGTAAAATTACTTGAATGGTCAGAAAAGAAGTTCCAAGGAAAAGTAAACAGTAAAATACCCAGTGATATAGCACTAGCACAAGAAGAACTGGCAAAGAAGGTTACAACAGTTAAAATTGTACTAGGAAACATCTTTTCCCTGTGCAACAAGTTGTGTGATTTTTCAACATTCACACAAGACACTAGCTAGAAAATACTGAATTTGGAAAGCAATCTGAAAACTTCTAGTATGCAACTCCCTACAGATCCAACTCAGAGTGAGAAGCATTTTGTCCAATCGCTTCACACACAAAGAGAGCTAGCCATTTTGGCAGAAGAGGAGGCGCCTACAAAAGCCAAATTGATACAAATGCAATCATCAATTACTCCTCATTTGGGATTACTTCATAAGGAGCAAATAAATGCAGAGATAGTCCTCAGGAAAGACCCCAATCTTTCTTCATTTGATGGACTTGTACACCTAGCAGCAGAGATTGCCATCCAACATAAGACATTAGATGTTGCATTAGCAAATTGGGATGCAGCTCTGAAGATACTCCTTGAAGTAAATAGCACATTTTTGGCCAAATATGGCATTTCATTGTAAAGACCCTTAACATAAGTGTCAAAAAAGGGGGAGAATAAGTAATTAAAGAAAGAAGTTGAGTATAGGAATGAAATGATAAGTATAATAAAAGGGGGAGTAAGTATAATAAAAAGGGGGAGATAGCAGAGATAGTCAATTTTGAAATTTTGACAGGGAGATAGGAGAGATAAGCAAATTTTGAAATTTTGGGGGAGAAAGCAAATTTTGGGAAGCAAAGTTTGAATGAAGGATTAATTACTGAGTCACATGGGTTAAGTGTTTTTGCCACTCATGTCAAAGGGGGAGATTGTTAGCTTAAAGAATAAATTTGACAACTGAGTGTCAATACACTTAACCAAGATCAAGAATAGGTGCCGAGTGCAATAGATGCCGAGTAATCTTCAGGTGCCGAGTAAAGTGTAAATGCCGAGTGAAGATCAGGTGCCGAGTAAAGTTTAGATGCCGAGTAACACAGTTTTGTGTAAGTGCCGAGTAACTCAGTAGAATAGCATGTGCCAAGCAACAAAAATATTTCAGGAGCCGACTAATCTAGGATATCAGCATAAGAGTTTGGAATCGCACAAACTATGATGAAAATAGTCTTTATAGCCGACATAAGGAAATCTCGAAGGATTTAATGATCAGATCGAATCTTTTATATTTCCTATGTAATTTGCATGCAGCCAATAAGAAAAATGATAAAGGCATGCAACCAATCAGAAAAAGATAAGTATTAAGCGGAAATGAAGATTGAATATGGATCGTAGATCCAGACCTAACCCTAAATCCTCGAATATCTTTATAAGGAAGATGATATCTCATAGAGAAGACATGATAGAGAAGGAGATGATGAAGATGATGATATAGAGGAGAAGATATAGAGTGGTTGATATACTATTTTTAGAAGCGAAAGATATCAGATCACAAAGGATCAAGATCAGACAAAGCAGAATAGAGCCAACATTCAGCAATCAAGGATTGTAAACTAGCAGGTTCATTTTACCTAATACTTTCTAGCCATTGTATTAGCATGGAAATCCTATGGTGATAGGTTAGCTTAATAGCTATTTCATTGATCCTAGAGATAGGTGATTAAATCCTTTAACAGGGTGACACTTCATGTTAAGTGTTTGTAAATCCTCTAACTAGGTCACTATTGACACAGTGTAAAGCCTTTAACAGGGCAGGCCTTTAACAGGGCAAACCATCAAAAGTGGTTAAACAATATTGCTGCAGTAATTTTTGTGGGTATCATCCCCACCCCACTTTTACCTTCTTATTCCTGGAGGGTTTCTGGGTTACCAATTTCAGGTGTTATGTGTTATTGATGCATGTGTTAGTTTCATGTTTACTTAATGTATTTACATGCATGCAATTTATTTCCACATAAAAGTTTTATAGGACAAATTTTAGTACTTCTGATTCACCCCCCCTCTCATAAGTACTCTTTCCACATTTGAATATTCCAACAAACCTCCTCAAGAAGTTAAAAAAATCTCTATAATCTCTCACCTCAACCTGTTAATCAAATCCTCACTCATTTGGCCTCCCAAAAGTACAAAATATTTCTAGCACTTGATGGAAATTATAACTAATTGCAAAAGACAAAAATCTATGAGAAGTTCCATCAAAAAATATGCAAATTATTAAAAACTAGAGGCAAAATACATCATTATGTATCAAATTTTGAGCATACTAAGCCATTCAAGCATATCAAGTGTATCATAACTGAATTTTTTAACTACACTGATGAAATCATTGCCTATAACTAAGCATCCCATTAAAAGTACAAAATCCCCTATAGCATGCACTAGTGATCACCTATGCAAAAAGAAACTCCAAAATCAAAAAGTTCGTATCCTCCTGGTTCCAATGGTATATTGGAGTCTATATTATGGGAAAAAAATGCCCCCTCTAGTAGATGTTCAAAATTCCAGGCTCCAACTATGTGTCGTACATAGAAATGCAATAAAATTGAAAATTAAAAAAAAACACTATATCACAAACTATAGGTTTTTAAAATTATAACTTTGATTCTTTGCAATTAACATGAATGGCCCTTCTTTGAATAAAATATTAAAAATAATGCTTTTTTAACATTTTATTCCTCTTCCAAGTCCACCCAGGTGCTAGATAAATGCCACATGACATACTTTGATTGGCCCCTTGGCCACTAGCAGGTCCCATAACTCCTCTTGCCAGTTTATTACATTTTCCAAGTGGTCACCATGTTGCTACTAGTGAGATCCTCCTATTTTCCAGTGGCAACATGGAGACCACCAAAATTTGGCCTTTTTTTTCTAGCGAGTCAATTCAAAAGTCTGACCTTATTTCCATCAGCCATGGTAGAACCCTTATCAACTTCTAGTGCATCAAAAGTGCATGTCTTAAAGACATTTAAGTTTATATGTAAGATTTTATTTAAAGACTTAAAAGATTCTTTACCCACCCAATGTGGGATTAAAAGTTTGGGTGTGGGTGGAAAGATGCCACCCTTCATAACCTCTTTTTCAACTTTACAACAAAGAGTCTGAATCGTGGATCTTGTATCTGCTCCTCTTTAGTAGCTTGGTTTGACCATATTTTCATTTAATGCCTCCAATGTAAGCTATCATCCTGTAGTCACCTCCCCTAGTTTGGTTGTGATTTTCATGTTGAACTTTGTGTAGGCTACCTTTGTCCCAATCACCTTTTCATGTTTCAACTTAGCACAAGCTTGTCAATTGGCCCACATGCTCTATTTTCACCTCTTTCAGCCTGTGGATTCAACTTATGTCTTCTAGCAGCTCCCTTATTCTAGTATGATTGGAATCAAGCACTCTCAAGGGTGTCTAATTTATTCTTTCTGACTCATCCTCATAACAAGCCATATGTGCCTTTGGTCTATGCCTTAATTGGAAACATTGAGGACCAAGACCCTTTCAATTTTAAAGATGGAGTGGGAGGTTCTTCTACCTTTTTATTTTTTATTGGTGTTTTGCTGCCTATGATCATTGTCTATACAGATGCTCTCCCCTCATGTCATGGGTGTCATTTCTCTTGAACTTGTGATGTTCCTTCTACTAAAGGACAAATAAAATGTCACCAGTAGTAGTGTTTGACCCTTCATCTACTTCTACGTGGAATGTGATCCTTTGACCATTTTGCATTCCTTTTTTAACATGTCCTTCGAGCACATAAAATTTAGTGTAAGGATTGGATAACTAATGTGGCATGATAAAGTTCCATTCCTAGTTCAAAAATGTCTTATCTTATTGTTAGTCACATTTAATGTTTTTGTAAATTCATCTAACAAACATTAACGATCCTAAGTAACCAATAGCTCCACAGAGTATGCCCAAACCAAGGCAAAACATAAGAGTATATCCAAAATAGAAGCTTGTTTGGAAAAATCTAGATATCTTTGTTTTCATGTAGTAATAATATATGGAATAGAGATAGACATAAACCATTGTTGATGCAGCTAAGAAGAAGGATGTCCATTGCCAATGATAGTTATCTACATTTAACAAAAAGTATGTTCCAATATTATGTAAAAACAAAATACATCTCAATGAATATAATTCCCAATGGAAGCAAACCACCCATTACTGACACCACTAAAGGAGTGAGATACCATTTATTCTCAGGAATTCACCAAGGAATACTCTTCACTCTACAAGGATTATCTAAAGCCCTACTCTAATTACTTCATACAACTATTCCCAAAAATGCTAAAGGGAAAGAAATGAAAGCCCATATTACAAAGACCGCCACCATGGTGCTAAAAGGAATAATAGCTAGTGACCTTTTAAAAATAGCTACAATATTAAATGTGAAACCAATTCCAAAGCACAAGAAAGAAAAAAGAGACACTGCAAGGACCATTTATTTCACCCAATGCTTCCCATCATTCCATGAGTAAAGGCTTCGACTCACATGACCTAAGATAAATGATGTAAGGGCATAGTAAATAATGAAAGTTGTAACAATCACTCTATGACCAACATAGAGCATGCCAATAATTTCCACCATGATGACAAGAAGCACAAGCATACAAAGATATGCACCAATACCCACTAATGCTGACAACAATACTAGATTTCTTGGTGTATAAAAAACATCCCCATGAACAAGATTCCATCCTGATTCTTCACTTCCATCTCTTTCTAGGGTTTCTATATCATCATCTTCAAGGGCATATTTTACATAGTCGTGTTCCTCAATGTGCACATCATAATCATAAAGACAAAACTAGTGAGAAAAATAAACATTATGAAGGAGTTTAAAACTGAAAACCAATGCATCATTGCAATATTCCACATTTGAATAACATGTTGGCATTGGACAAATGTGGCTTTGTGGGCTTATACTAAACATCATGCCTTGCTAGCTTTTATGTTTGAATGATGTGCACCCATATTCAAAAATCATAATGATTAGAATCACTATAACTCTTTTAATTTAGAAAACTTTAATCCCCAATGCATCTTACCATTTTGTTGCTATTTTAGTCGAGCGCTAAATTAGGTCTAACTATAAAAAATTCATTTTCAAAAAACTAACATTCCAAATTGATCTAATTATCATCTAATTATGACTAAAAACTATCTAATCACTGATTCAACCTTTAATTACTCATTTCACTTCTTCTTGCAACTTGCCAACTTTGTGCCTAGAAGTACTTTGGCCTACTTTGAAAACTAACAAAAACACCTGAGAAGGCTTTGAAATCAAACATATTGATTCTGTGTCCTACATACTCTTACCTTTTTGAATCTTATCTCAGGAAAAATTCTCACTCAAAATATATTGACTGTCAAAGTTGTTTTCTCATAATTGCCTACAAGAAAACATGTCAGAAAACCACAAAACATATTTGGATTTGGCTTTGGAAATAGGTCAAACTAACACTTGGAAAAATGAAAACTTGGGCATTGGTTTACTATCATTTGGAGAATACAAGTCTATTATTAGGACTCATGATGAATAACTGGGCAAATTTGGCAAGCAGTCAAAGTGGGCTACTCAGAATTTGCAGATTGGAAGCACTGGAAGAAAAGCATTTTTTGCAAATGGAATAGACCTGGAAGCAGACAGATTCATCAAGACTCAAAAATTGGCACACTTAAAATAATTTTAGAGTAGAATGTGATGGTACAGTCTGATGACATATATAAATAGAAGTTTTATTAGCCCTTTTTGTGAACATTTGTCTATAACATACTGAACTTTAACATCCTTTAGGATAAATGTTTTGAACTTTTGATGTATAAAGTATGGACATAGGGTATAAAATGATAATCAGAATTATATTTAAAAAGGGGTTCATTTTGTGGTAAAAATCTTTCTTCATGAATGTTTGATATGGGTAGATCTTCCTGCAGCTGAAGAGATTGCAAAAATTATTAGTTGAATAATTAATGCCTTTTCTATATAAACTAGTAAATGAAAATAAATGTTTGCGAGAAGTCTTGTGTGTATTATATGTTGATCACAGGATACAAGCTAAGCAGGAGTTAAACAAACTATGAAGGAATAGCGCTAATCCATTGATGACATTAAGGAAAAGCGTTATGACACCATTGTAGCTAGAAGACTTGGCAGCAAAGTCAGAAGGGACCTGTTTTAATGCATAACAAAGCAAGACCTGATAAAGTGGCTGAGCAAGGAAGAAAGCATCAAATCAATTAGTTAAACACACGATACCTAGATTCTTGGAAGCTATTTGAAGATAGATAAAAGAGAAAATCTAGCATTTTCTATGATCTATATTTGTGGGGAATTTAAGGGATGATTAATGTCTTTCAAATTGTGTGTTTGCAGTCTTAAGTTGTAACTGACTTTCCTTCATGAGGAAGTCGTAGTTTTAGGAGTTTGTTTTTCTTCCCTATAAATAAGACCTTGTCTATATCTATAAGGCTAGGTAGTGAGTAGACAAACAGAGTGGATAGACATCTTATCATTTTTTTGAGTTATTGTAACACTGCATATTGGATGAATATATGTCATTGCTGAGTTTCTACACTTTTATCTGAATTTGTCTTTCCTTCATTCTTCTATGGGGGCCCATGCGGAAGGTGGAGTTTGTTTTGGTAAGTAGGAGTTAGACTCAATTTTCTAAGTTAAGGTTAGAACTATTGTTCTTGCAGCCATTGGAAACAGAACCAGTCACTGTTCCTGCAGCAGTAGGTGCATAGATGTATGGCTAAATAATTAGAATTTCCTTCCAAGTATTTGATAGTTGTCTTTCCTTTGGATAAACTAGATTTCCTTAATGGTTATTGCATTCAAAGTAGTAGTGAGTTTTAGTGAAAACTAGAGCATATACTTTCCAGACATCATCTCAAGTTCACGCTCTCAGATTGACATTTAATGAAAATTAGCATAGTACTTTGGTGGTAAGGGATGTCCAATCCTATAACTAAAAGGGTGTTATATTGATTAGACATATTTTTGGCACCATTTTTGAGGATGGTGTCAGTCTAGTATTTACTATTAAGTCATTTAGTTTCATTTTTTAGCATTCTTGCATGCATAGAAGAAGAGATCACCTTGGAAGATTTCTTCCCAACTTCAATCAGGAAGATCCTTTTTATCCTG
Organism: Cupressus sempervirens; assembly: GCA_028749045.1. Taxonomy (NCBI): domain Eukaryota; kingdom Viridiplantae; phylum Streptophyta; class Pinopsida; order Cupressales; family Cupressaceae; genus Cupressus; species Cupressus sempervirens. Next base: position 818,624,059 of record CM053792.1, on the reverse strand, counting down.
ACCCTAAAGAAAGGGAAGAGAGAGAAGAAGAAATATTTGAGAATGTATTTGCAAAAGTACCAAAACAAGTACAATCACCGACCACATCTGAAGAATCTTTTCATTTGAATAATCTTTTTGCTAAGCCAGAATATCAAGATAATCCATTAGCTCTAGTCATTTATTAGCCACCACTAGGACATCTACAAATGGCAGCAACTTAGCCTACCTTTCCCTTTCCAATTCCTCCTTAGTAGGGTAATTAAAATTTGAAAAATATACCCTCAACTACCCTGCCTAAATTCTATGGCCTTATTATGAAAGATCCAAAAAATTTTCTCTTTGAGTTTGACATCCTTTGTTGAAGTTATGACCACACAACTAATGCCCATAAGCTAAAATTGTTTCTATCAACTCTCAAAGAAGCCACTTTGAGATGGTTCATGAGTTTAGGTGCCAATGTTGTGATAGATTGGCCAACTATGAGTAACCTATTTCTTAATAAATATATGGAATATTGCAAAGGCCATGATTTGAAAGGAGATGACATTTTTAAAATGTCACAAAAGGAGGATGAGACTTTGGAGGACTATGTTGCCTGGTTCATGTTTAACCTACAATGCAACACACAACATCAGTTTAATGAGGAGTCTCAAAAGCATCTCTTTTTGAAAGGAGTACATGATAGGAGTATGGAAGCTTTAGACTTAATGGCTAGAGGTGACATTACACAAAAGATGTGGGCTGAAATTTGAAATATTTGTTTGAACTATTCTAGAGCAACAACAAAAAAAAGATGAGGTTTGAGGGATTTACTCCAAAAGACTCCTAGGGTAGGAGTATCTAAGATAGAATTATCAAACCTCTTGTCAAATTTCAAGCAAGACATCATTAATGATGTTGCTACACAATTGGATACCATGCAAGCACAAAGGAAGAAGGAGGATGCTGATAGTATGTTGGCATAATATTGCCCCCATTGCAGAGAAAAGAAACGCAACTACTGATGTAAGCCTATTGCTAGCTTGGAATCACAACATGTGCCTACTAAGTTCAAGGAAATTGATGAAGATGGGGAAGTCCTCTATGTTGCTCAACAAAGGCCATGGGCTCCAAGATCAGGTATTCCTCAAAACCCACTCCATAATTATGGTGGTAATAGTCAATGGCAACAACAACATGGTAATTATAATCATTGGCAGTAGCCTAACCAAGGTTGGCAATAGCCGAACCAAGGTTGGCAGTAGCCTAACCAAGGGTGGCCGCAACCTAACCAAGGTTGGCAGCAGTCCAACCAAGGATGGCAATAGCCTAACCAAGGTTGGCAACAACCTCAATAGGGTTGGCAACAACCTTAGTAGGATTGGCAGAAAACCCAAAATTGGCAACAACATCAGCATCAACCGACCTTGACTCAACCTCCTCAACAACAAGCCTTAATGCCTCCTACAACCAATATAGCCCTTCCAAAATAGCCACAGTTACCTGCACAACCTGCATCTAATCCTAATAGTGCAAAACCTTCAGCCCAACAACAAAGTTATTGCATCACCCTGAATGATATCCATCTAAGATCTAGAACAACACTTGCCTCACCTTAATAGCCCATTATAATAGAAATAGATGATACAAATGCTGAGTCAGTTCAAGAACTTGACACCACTGTTTCTCCTACAACCAAAACACCACCATTTCCTAGTAGGTTAATAGAGCAAATACTACCAAGTGAAAATCAAGCTGCACTAGATTTGCTTGAGCAACTCAAGAAAATGATGGTAAAAATTCCCTTGCTTGATGCAATCAAGGAAGTACCTATATATTCAAAATCCATCAGAGAAGCCTGTGTTAAAAAGCTAGGAAGGAAAAAGAAAGACCCAAAGACTATCCATGTCCTTGGACAAATTTCTGATCTTATGCTTGATAACTGCAAAATGCCTAAGTATGCAGACCCTGGCAGCCTAGTAGTAACCCTCACCATTCAAGGAGTACAAGTGTAGAATGTCTTAATAGACCTAGGAGCATCCATCAATGTAATGACCAAGGAAGTAGTGTCCAAATTAAGCATCATTGGTGTTAGGCAAACGCCAACAATCTTGCAACTAGCAGATAGTTCTACCATCATTCCTGATGGTATGCTAGAAGATGTCACTGTCATATTGCATTCATGGGAGTATCCAGTTGATTTTTTTGTACTCTCTCCAAAAACAAGTACTAGGGGCTAACCTATCATTTTAGGACGACCATGGTTAGCAATAGAAAATGCTTATATTGCATGCCGATCAAGGAAAATGACTATTTCAAATGGAACGAACACTAAAAATTTGACCTTGTATTCTCCTGTTCAGCCTTTGCTGCAAGATGATCAAGTTGTCTGGCCAAATATGGATGACTCTAATATGGACATAGATTCTATTCAACAATTGATGATGATCTCACGTGACTCATTTGTAAACATTAAAGAAGAAGATGATGTCATTTCTTCTATTATACTGAATAAGTATGGAACACAACCTAAGACATCTTCTACACAAGAGTATGTCTTAGAAAGCATTCTACCTTTATTTGATGAACTGCATTATTTTGAGTCTGCACAGCTTATGCATTCATTCCTGCCACATGAGATAGATTCACAACCAATTGTGCAAATTTCAATGGCTAAAAAAGTAGTCAAAACAACAATCATTCCAGGAAGATAATTAAATATAAGCAAGTCCTTATGTCAAGCACAACATCATGATACCCTATAGCTGTTACAAAAGCATCGGGATGCTTTTTCTTGGGAGTATACAGATATGAAAGGTTTGGATCCTACACTCTATACCCATAGAATTTATATCAGTCTGGATTATAAACCTGTGAGACAACCTCAGTGTAGGATAAACCCAACATTAAGGGATATTGTCAAAAATAAATTGCAATAGTTACTCAATGTTGGCTTCATATATCCTATTTTCGATAGCCAATGGGTACCACCATTGGTTATTGTTCCCAAAAAGGGGGGGAAATGGCAAGTTTGCATAGATTATAGAGAACTTAACTCATCTACCAAGAAGGATCATTTTCCATTGCCTTTTCTCGATCAAGTCCTTGAAAATCTTGCAGGAAAAAAATACTTTTCATTCTTAGACGGGTTCAGTGGTTACAATCAAATCCAAATAGCACCAGAGGATTAGGACATGACAATTCACATGTCCATGGGGAACATTTTCTTATTTTGTCCTACCATTTGGTTTGTGCAATGCACTTGCAACTTTCCAAAGAGCTATTATTAGCATTTTTTTTGACATATGTGAAAATTGTTTGGAAGTGTATATGGATGACTTCACCACATATGGGCAAACATTTGAAGAAGCCAAGGAAAACTTGGACAAGGTTTTGCAAATATGAAAAGACTACAATTTGTCTTTAAACAGTGAAAAGTGCTTTATGATGATGCAAGAAGGACTAGTGTTGGGACACTTCATTTCCTCAAAAGGAATTGAAGTAGATCCAGCAAAAATAGAAGTCATACATACATTGGCTATACCAGCTAAATTGAAAGAAGTCAGGATTTTTTTAGGACATGCGGGATATAATCGGTGTTTTATCAAAGATTTCAGTCAAATTGCAGCACCTTTATACAAATTGCTTCGAAAAGATGCAGAGTTTGTATGGGATTCGGAGTGTACAAAAGTTTTCCTGCAGCTTAAGGAAGTCCTCAATAGCACCAGTGCTCTGAGGACCAAATTGGGAGTTACCTTTTCACATACACACAGCTTTAGATCATGCCATTGGAGTGGTACTTGGCCAAAAGATAGATTTAGTAGAACATGCAATTTACTATATCAGCAAAAATCTTCAAGGAGCCTAGTATAACTACACGGTGACAGAGAAAGAACTGCTTTCTGTAATTTATGTTCTAAATAAATTCAGATATTACATTACAGGATACCAAATATTTGTACATACAGATCACTCTACAATCAAATATCTAATGAACAAGCCAACAATCTCTAGATAATTGGCTCGATGGTGTTTACTAATGCAAGAATTTGACATCACCATTATTGACAAGCCAGGTAAAGAAAATGTTGTAGCTAACTTCTTGTCTCGTCTTCAAACAACTGATGATCCTAAAACCATAGAAGATAGCTTTCCTGATGAACATCCCTTCCTTTTGTCAACACAAAACCCTTGGTATGCTAACATTGCCAACTATCTAACTACTGGTAAAACTCCTCCACATTTTTCTGCAAAAGAAAAATGATTGCTGGCAGAAAAGAGTTTTAATTTCTCATGGATCTCAGGATTCATGTTTTATACTGGACCAGATCAGGTAACATGACGATGTCTCAGAGAGGATGAAACACATGATGTTCTTCGTGCTTGTCATGATGAGCCCTATGATGGACACTTTGCTAACAAATGGACTGCATTAAAGATTTTGAATACAAGTTATTATTGGCTTACACTTCACAAGGATGCGGCTTAGTATACAAAAAAATGTGATAAATGTCAAAGAATGGGTAGACTGACAAAAACAGGTGAAATGCCCCTACAACCATAGATAGTAGTAGAACCATTTGATAAATGGGGAATTGATTTTGTTGGCCCTATTGAACCACCATCAGAAGGGAAAAGTTACATATTAGTTTGCACTGATTATGTTACTAAGTGGGCTAAAGCATAACCCATGAAGCATCCCCGTGACAATAATGTTGCAAAGTTTCTGTACGAATGTATCTTTATCAGATTTGGTGTTCTAAGAGAATTAAAATCAGATCAAGGGCCTTAGTTCACATCTAATCTGATAGCAGCACTCATGGAGGAATATAAAATTTGGCATGGCATATCATCTCTGTATCATCCACAAGCCAATGGACAGGTAGAAGTGACAAATAGAGAGCTGGAGCATATTCTCACTAAAATAGTTTCTTTGCATCATAAAGATTGGGCAACTAAACTTCCTGAAGCCTTATGGGCATACAAAACAACATGGAAATCCACTACTGGGTTTACACCTTTCCAACTCCTATATGGGAAGAGAGTTGTTATGCCTATTGAATTTGAACATAAAACTCTGTGAACAGCTTTGGAACTTGATATTACCCTTCCTACAGCACAACAGGATCACATTTGTAAGGAAACTTGGCAAGAAAGAATATAACCACCGTTTCCACATAATCCATAATAGATCTAAAATAAACATGGAATTAAAATCCACATGCAAGAGAATAGACAACATACCCAAAAAATTGTGACACAAGATATACCCTGGGAAACCCTCATTGAGGGAAAAACCCAGCCTCCAAAAGCATCCATCATCATGTATTATTTAGCAAAATAACCATTGCCATACAACCATGGAAGCCTTCATGGCCATAGCCACAACTGAGAAAACTATGTGAACAAGCATGAATCCACACATCCCATGCCATGCTTTCAACCTTCACAAATGCTTCCTTGGCTAACCTGTCAAGCCTTGTCCCGCTCGACTCTTGCCTTTTTCACTCTTTCTCTCTCTACAACAACTACCCTTGTGGCTGCTTATATAGTAGCAAGTCCCACAAAACCACCAAGTGGTATTACATAAATCATGTGCTACCTAACCCGCTGACCCCACATTTAATATTGGGTATTTAATTCTTTTCCCCCAATATTAAATAATTACATGAAATATTTTCACAATGTTACAATACAACTCATCAAGAATATTCCATGGGAATCTTTACATGTTGCACGTCCATCTAGGTACAATATTACATAATAAAATAAAATAATAAAATAACACTATTATGCAATGTGTGCAACACCCATTATCTCAACAATCTCCCACTTGTTGTATACATTGCATAAGGTCAATCCGTAGCCACATAAATGAACAAGGGAACAATCCCTCCCAGCACATCCACCATCATGGATCAAAATACACCAAGTGCTCCATCCTGGTACCCACAACAAAATCAAAGTATCCAGCATCTCGAACATGAATGATCTCACCTCCTATTATGCCACTGCCACTGGACATACATAGAAGCCATCCAAAGATAAAACCACCCAAACTGTCGCATTAGAAGATCATAAAATCCTGTACCAATTGAAATTCCAAGCACAAAAAACCTGATCCAAAGGTAATCACATGTATCCGTAGTTGTCAAAATATCCATAGCTGAAATAGCACCCACAACAAAGTGCCAAACCCATCCAACTATCCATACCTCAATGGTATAACAAGTGAATCTTATATCACTGACATATCATATCTATAACCTGCAATCACAAACCTCGAGAGCAATACCTGCCACATATATACCAAGAAGCTCCCACTGCAAAAGATAATGTCAAAGCTATAACCAATCCACTCACAACATCTCAAAGAAGTGAATCCATGTAGTATCAAGGACATCCACAATACATCAATTGATAACCTGCAAGAACAATTCTCATAACAAGTCTTCAATGCTCTCCCAAGTTTTCCACAACCAATAGAGGAAAGAGATAAAGTAATAACTATGTCATCTCTCACATGACATACATGAGAACAAACCAGTGATCACAATCTTCAACCAATCTCAAATCCAATGTAGGCAAAACTAAACATCCAGGAAGATAACCGAGATCAGAGAAACCATGCAAATCATAACCTGTATCATGTCCTTCTACACACACCTCTAGATGTAAACTATGCAAGTATGATATCCTCCATAAAACCCCAACAAGAAGCCTCAACAACACCCAAACCATACCATATAGCTCATCATGGATGTAAGCCTCTCACAAGAAGATCAAACTCATAAACCCATTCCTAAATCAAGGAATATGCCCAATATAAAACCATCTCCCAAACTCAACCAGCATAACAACATATGCACATGGAGATAACCAATGCTAAACCATCTCTCAAATGAACCCTCCAAAACTAACTCATGTACCATAGCTCAAGATCCATTTCCATGAAAGACAAGCATAAATATAATGCAACTGAGAGAAACAATGGGCTATACCTCTCAAGTAGCAAACCGCCAAGTAGACCAAGAGTGGGGAATGAGAATGCTCATCAAGATACCCAAGTCTCCAACCAAGACTCATCTAAGAACAATCTCCTCTCAAGTCCATATCAGGTGACTGCCCCTCGGACTTCCTGCTAAAACCATCAACCATCCCAACAAATACTTCTCTAATCCAAGAGAAATCAGCGTCGCCACCGTCTCTAAGTATCCATGAGCACCTGTAACCAATCAATCCATGCCAACTCCAAATGCAACATAGCAATATCATGAAGTATCCAGATTATGATTAGTGTACTCAATACCAAGAAACTAAACCAAGATCAATGTCAAAGTTCCAACCATGGCCTCAGAAACATAAACATGACAACATGATCTTACCATCTCAACCAAAGAGATAACATGCTCCATATGAACATACCATAACATGTCACAACTCTAAAAGCGTATCAAGAGTATACCATGACATAATAATGAAACCATCCATATACCAAGGATAACATGCCAAATAAAAGCATAAACCACACCTTTGCCAAGAACCCTGTGAGTCCTCAAGATGCAACCATCTCCACACACTATGAAGAAAACCATCTCCACATACTAGGAAGAACCATCTCCACATACCATGAAGATAACCAAGAACTCCATGAGTCCTCAAGATTTAACCATCTTCATACACCATGAAGATAACAAGTGCACCATGCAAATGTCAAAGACGCTTCTGCAGCAACAGGATCTAAGACAAACCTCCAACATCTACAAACACTCAATAAATATATCAATGCCAACAACTCCCACTCAACCGTAGTACCAAGTCACCTATGGCATGATAAAATCCATCCTCTCCAAACCAAGAAGATATAAACCAAACCAGGAACTAATCCTGCACTGTCACCCCATCACTATCACAAGCTCCCACTAAACCGTGTATCCAAGCTATCCATGACATCATGATGAAAACCCATCCTCTAACCATGAGAATCAACCAAGGCATCAAACCATCAAAGAACTCAAAATGCACATCATGAGCTCCTCAAAAGAAACCAAATAACCATGATCCTCAACCAAGAAGATATACCACCATAACCAGATCAAAAAAACCAAGCTAATGAACATCAAGGATGTACCTGTATATCCAATCATGTCATGCCAAAATCCATGACACCATGATCACATCCATGAACCGAGCATCTGGCTCTCAATATGTCCAACCTGTCAGCATAGTCAACCACAATCCTCCACCATGACTATACCTGGTAACAACATCTCATCCCTTCTACATGAAGATAAAATCATAAAATCATGTGACTTAGGGCATAGACAACCCAAATCCAAGCCACCAATCTGAATATGCATCAATAATGAAAGATCAATGGGCAAAGACAACCCATAATCAAGCTATAAATGCAACCTGTAAGTATAGACCGCTTACAACACTGCACAACTTGTAGACCCAACAAGTCATCATGCATATCCAAATCCAAACATTGATAACCATATCATCATGAAACCAATTTGAAATATGAACTGAGTATACAATGACATCAAATCTTAAATCTACAATGCAATAAACTCACATTGTTACCATAGTCAAAATATACCTATAAACTGTTCAGATAAATATATCAACAAATAAATCATGCCAAACCTGTACCAAATCTAAACCAATGTGTAGAGATCTCCAAGAGCTTTCCGTTGACTACTTGAAGTCCAAAATCCGACTCCGTATGCCCAAGTTATGCTCTAATCCGTGCTCAAAATAAATAACATCTAACTTCAGGGCTCTTAAAACCTGACAAAATTTCAAAATCATGGAACCAAACCTACACCATCTTGTAGTGCTCTGAATTAGCTTTCCAATGCCTATAAGAACTCTGAAATTCGATATTCTAAGAGAAAGTTATGACCATTTTACTAAGACAGTCTTTTTACCATTTTCAGTACGATTTTTTATTTTTTATTTTTTCAGTGACGAAAATTCCGACGGGATTAAATTTGACGGCCATCATGGGCTAAAACTAAAAAACTCTTTCATTTCTTCTAAACATGGCCAAGCTAGGGCATATTATATATCAAAATTTATGAAAATGTTGACCCGGATCCAATGGTGAGGTCTGTTTTTACCCAGGAGGTCATTTCTACATGCTACCCCCCAAAACCCTCATTTTAAATGAAACATCCGAAAAACCTTTTGTCCCAAAAATTTCACATGCCCAAATATTTTAACATTCCATCATAACAGCAAATCCAAAACCCTCAGATCTGCAATAAATCATTCATATATCTTGCCCTTTCTTTTATCCTCTTATGCATTCCCATGGATTCAATCTAGGGTTACAATAATAAAACCATAGCTCTGATACCACTTGTAAGGAAACTTGGCAAGAAAGAATGTAACCACCATTTTCACATAACCCATAATAGATCTAAAATAAACACGGAATTAAAATCCACATGCAAGAGAATAAACAACATACCCACAAAATTGTGACACAAGATATACCCTGGGAAACCCTCATTGAGGGAAAAACCCAGCCTCCAAAAGCATCCATCGTCATGTATTATTTAGCAAAATAACCATTGCCATACAACCATGGAAGCCTTCATGGCCATAGCCATAACCGAGCAAACTATGTGAACAAGCATGAATCCACACATCCCATGCCATGCTTTCAACCTTCACAAATGCTCCCTTGGCTAACCTGTCAAGCCTTGTCCCACTCGACTCTTGCCTTTTTCACTCTTTCTCTCTCTACAACAACTACCCTTGTGGCTACTTATATAGTAGCAAGTCCCACAAAACCACCAAGTGGTATTACATAAACCATGTGCTAAAACCATGTGCTACCTAACCCACTGACCCCACATTTAATATTGGGTATTTAATTCTTCTCCCTCAATATTAAATAATTACATGAAATATTTTCACAATGTTACAATACAACTCATCAAGAATATTCCATGGGAATCTTTACATGTTGCACGTCCATCTAGGTACAATATTACATAATAAAATAAAATAATAAAATAACACTATTATGCAATGTGTGCAACACCCATTATCTCAACAACATTTTGCATCTCAATGAGTTGGATGAATGGAAAAAATCAGCTCTTCATAATACATAATTAATTCAAAGTCAAAGAAAGCAATGGCATGACAAATTCATTAAAGACAGAGAATTCTTTGTTGGTGATTGGGCACCTTGTATGATTCACGATATCAACATCACCAAGGCAAAGTTCAAACTCGATGGCTTGGTCCCTATGAAATCATTAAAATTTTTAACAATGGAGCAATTCAACTGTCAACAATTGATCTGGTCAAATTCAAACTCTTGGTTAATGGGCATCACCTGAAGTTATATCATAAAGCAACAACCAAGGAAGAATTTCTTCAACAATTCACCACAACAGAAACATCTCTTCCTATAGCCACTTCATTTGAGGTTCCCACTCAGACGTCTGCAACCCCTTGAATTTATTTTCAAGGCCTTCATAATAAAAATTTTGTGCTCATGCAAAAATTCATTCCTTTTCCACCTCATTCTATCCCATTTTCTTGTCTTTCCATTATCATGCCATCTCACTTTCTTTCTCTCATAAGGCACTTCTCGAACCATCCTTCCTATTGCACCTTAGGTCAATCACACTCAACCCCTTTGCATTTATTTAATTTATTATTTATTTAGGAAAGCATGATATTTCAATTTTCAAAATTTACAATCTTTACGGTCTGGTGGGACCCAGTCTCTGCTAGGTTGGGGGAAGGTAAAATTGAAATCATGAATGCAAAATCAAGGAAATCTTAAGTTGACATATAGGATGTACGGGGAAGGGTCATTTCAGTAATGAGCTGACACCCCTTTGTACTTTTCAAATGTGTGAAATAATGTAAAGAAGGCTAACTATTAAATAATGATTTCGCATAACTCCTCATTAATATGGCGTATGTTTTTGAGCATGATCTTTATCCTCATTATGGTTTAGTGATTAAAATGTTGTCATGAAGTACTAAAGGATTTGATGTTTGGAAAGTATTGAAGTATTGCAATTTCCCTTTGTTGAAACCCCTATAGCTATCGCCACCCATACTCTCAAAATCATTTGTAGTGAATTTTCTTGTACTGGCATTTTTTTTTTTCTTTCAAAAATATGGGCGGAGAACCTCAGCGGCATGAACTAGCAGATCACAAAGTCTTACTAGTAGACCCAGCAACATGTAGTTTGTTTCTGCAATGAGTATGGCTGGCTTATTGTTTCAGTTTGAAGCAGTTTGATTAGGAAATTGTGCTCCAATTTCATAATACATTGAGGGATGGATATGCAACTATTAAGGGCATTTGGGTAGAATTCACCAAAGAAGTGGTGGCAGAAGTTTTTGGGTTACCCACAAATGGAGAACGGTGGACAAAGGACATGGATGCATGACAAGCAAAAGAGAAATTCTTAGTACCGAGAGATCCTTGGCTGGAGGAAAACAAAAAGAAAGGTACATTATGGTTATCTCTCCCTCTACAATTCATCCACATTGCTGAATTTATCATAAGATATTTTACCTGTGAAGCAAGATATTCTTATTTGCATGCTATTCATTTCAAAATTTTGAGTGGTTTGCAGCATGGGGATTGTCCTGTAAATCTTTCGAGTTTCCTTTATAATGTTATCAAAAGGAAAGCTACCTATGTACAGCAAGGCAAAACTCAGTTGGTATCCCACCACTGCTTGATTAGGGCTATAATTGAAAAGGAATTGACTAGGCAGCACTAGGGAACATGGGATGATTTTGTAAAGCTAAGGTTAGAGGGACATAAATGGGGTGGACCTAAAGGGCAAGGAGTAGGGAAAAGAGAGAAAATTGTTGTAGGAGTTAAGAAAGTAGTATATAGAATGGCTCAAGGAGCTTCGGCTTCTGCTTCTATGGCTAAAACTGCAAAGAGGAAATTTTTGACTGTAGAAGCCTCAACTTCTAGGAAGAGGAAGGTTCAGAAGAAGTATCTCCAGTATCACAAGAACTTGCACTTAACCTGAATAAAGGGAAATCTATTGATAAGGGCAAGAAACCAATTTTTACTCCACGATGAGTCACCAGAATGTCTAGGGTAAATTTAAGAACTAAACCTCCTTCACCACCTACTGAGCCTCCTATACCACATATTGATATTGAAACTCCAGTACCTACACCTGCATAGTCACCAGAGCACATAGCATCTACTCCTAAACATGAAAATGATCTTGAGGAAATTCTCACAAAACCAAATAGCCCTATTAATGTTGATAGTGACATAGAGTCCTCAAAAGAAATAGTGTCAAGATTTGAACAACTAGCGGAGGAAACTAATAATCTACCACTAGAGGAATATCCATCTGTTGCACAAGAAATGGTTCAGGAAATTGTTGAAAAATTTCAAGTTAAAACAACTATTGCACCCTATCAAAAAAAAAGCTATAGGATAGGGTGCAATAGTTGTTTTAACTTGAAAATTTTCAACAATTTCCTGAACGTCAACATAAAAGCTTTGTTGAATGTCAAAATAAAAGCTTTGTTGAACGTCAACATTCTCAAGATGATAGCACTTCTGACCACCATCATCCTGAGCACCGCCATGAAGATTATAGACCTATTGTCCATCGTCATACACCACCAGACATTTCCACTCCATTAACAACCAGCTTTAGTTTGTACCAACAGTTTCAATGGGAAAAACCAAACTGGGATTTAGAAAGGAAGCAATTTCTCAAAACTATCAGGGAACAAGCATAGAAAATTGAAGAAAAGGATAGTGAAATTATGGTCTTGCAGCAGCGTGTCAAAAAGATTACAGAGCTCATTCCAGAGCTTGCAAATTGAAGGTCCCCATCTCTAGTTTACATACTGTTCCTAAAGGAGCAAATGATTAATTTTTAGTTGTCTCAAATTACTCGGGGGTTAAACCCTTCCTTACACACTCCCTAGGAATTTTATGCAACATTCAATATAATTTTGATGACTCTACAAAATCTCCTCTATGAGTTATATGTTCATAATCTTGTTGTACCGGATGATAAAGATTGGAATTCATTGTTATATGTGGGAGATGTATAGTTTAGGGCTGTTATGTCATGGATGCAGAATGAGATCAGTCGTGAGAACTAGGCTGCTCCTTATAGGGAAAGAGAAATGTTTGAACCATTATACATTTGGCCAAAAGTACAAAACACTTACAGAGTATTCTTCGATTGGCTTTCTGTTAACAATAATCAAAGTGTTGCTACCAAAATTTACCCTATCCGTGAATAGGCATTTTTGGATTGGGAGCAGCATTGTTCTACAAATACCCCTGATGCTATACAAGCTTCTCTTCAAAGATGGATACGATTGCCAGAAGACCTGAAAACAAGGGAGTTGTACTCTCCCCAAAATTTGGAATTGGCCATCAGCAAGATGCCCAGGTATCTGACGTTGGGAAGAAATCGAAAAAATTATTGGATATCTCTTCATTTCCAACCACCAATACTCTTGTATCCTATGCTTGGAAAATATGATTTGTTTGCTGAATATAACATGACTGCTAAAGAATAGAAATGGGAAAGGTTGAAACAAAATCATGGATATTTTAATTATAGAGCTCATGAATTAGGGGAAAAAATTGCCAATGATCTCAGACTGCAGATGAGGACCAGAAACCTATAGATGCTAAAGGAACCAACCTCAGGACAGTTGGGGGGAAAAATGATGACATGAAGAAATAGAAGTTTTATTAGTGCTTTTTGTGAACATTTGTCTATAGCATACTGAACTTTATCATCCTTTAGTATAAATGTTTTGAACTTTTGATGTATAAAGTATGGACATAGGGCATAAAATGATAATCAAAATTATATTTAAAAAGGGGTTCATTTTGTGGTAAAAATCTTTCTTCATGAATGTTCGATATGGGTAGATCTTCCTGCAGCTGAAGAGATTGCAAAAATTGTTAGTTGAATAATTAATGTCGTTTCTTTATAAATTAATAAATGAAAATAAATGTTTGTGGGAAGTCTTGTGTGTATTAAATGTTGATCACAGGATACAAGCTGAGCGAGAGTTAAACAAACTACAAAGGAATAGTGCTAAGGCATTGATGACATTAAGGAGAAGTGTTATGACACCGTTGTAGCTAGAAAACTTGGTGGCAAAGTCAGAAGGGACCTGACTTAATGAATAACAAAGTGGGACCTGATAAAGCAACTGAGAAAGGAAGCAAGCATCAAAACAATCAGTTAAACATACAACGAACGATACCTAGATTCCTAGAACCTATTTGAAGACAGAGAAAAGAGAAAATCTAGCATTTGCTATGATCTATATTTGTGGGGAATTTAAGGGATAATTAATGTCTTTCAAATTGCGTGTTTGCAGTCTTAAGTTGTAACTGACTTTCCTTCATGAGGAAGTCATAGTTTTAGGAGTTTGTTGTTCTTCCCTATAAATAAGACCTCATCTGTATCTATAAGGCTAGGTAGTGAGTAGATAGATAGAGTGGATAGACATCTTATCATTTTTTCGAGTTATTGTAATACTACATATTGGATGAATATATGTCATTGCTGAGTTTCTACACTTTTATCTAAATTTTTCTTTCCTTCATTCTTCCATGGGGGCCCATGCAAAAGGTGGAGTTTGTTTTAGTAAGTAGGAGTTAGACTCAATTTTCTAAGGTAAGGTTAGAACTGTTGTTCCTGCAGCCACTAGAAACAGAACCAGTCACTGTTCGTATAGCAGTAGGTGCATAGATGTATGGCTAAATAATTAGAATTTCTTTCCAAGTATTTGATAGTTTTCTTTCTTTTGGATAAACTAGATTTCCTTAATGGTTATTGCATTCAAAGTAGTAGTGACTTTTAGTGAAAACTATAGCATATACTTTGCAAACATCATCTCAAGTTCACGCTCCCAGATTGACATTTAATGAAAATTAGCATAGTAATTTGGTGGTAAGGGATGCCCAATCCTATAACTAAAAGGTTGTTATATTGATTAGACACAATCCATTCAATCTAATCAATCATGGATGTAGAGATATGACATCACAAATAGGGGTACCAACCAATCTGCACTTTATGACACCAATAAAACATTACAAATTACTTTTGGAATAGTGTTAGAAAACTAATCAAATGGATTCATCACAAGGTCAAAATTGAAACATAACATGTCTCTAATATCTAGAATACATTTCAAAAGGAATTTTCTCATTTTGGCCAACTAGGTCAAAGTTTTAACAAGTCAAATAGGGCCTCCTAGAATACTGAACAATTTGCATCGGCATGACAATAGTAAATGGCCAACTTTGAGGGATTCAAAATGTAGTCAAAACAAATGGAAATGATTCAAAATCTGAAACATATGATCTCTAGCATGGACACTAAACACTTCCAAAGCAGTGTGTCATGAAATGTTACTGGGTGCAAGATATTCAATTGCAAACACAACCTCCTATAACTGTTTGATAGGCAAAAAATGCAGATTTTGACATTGCTCAAAACAAAACTCCACAAAATGGCTCAAAATGGTAATTTATCATCATGGAACACATAAATGTATTGAATGAAAGGTGTTAGAAATATTAAACACCTCTTAGGCCTCAAAAGGATAGCCAAGTATGCATGCATCAAAAAGTTCTTAAGGGCTTGATTTTTTCAATGGTACTCAAAATCAAGGCTTCAATTTTGAGTCCCAACAACACCTTTATCTCTGCTTCTAATGATCTTCTTAGATGGATGGCTCTTTGTCATATTCTTTCCTAAAGTAGGAGTTTGTATCTCAACTTATAGCATTGTTGAAGGTTCTGAGCTTTGTTCCTATCTTAGCTCTCCTTCATTCTGCAAATCATTATTAGTCTTGAGAAATACTTCATCATTCCTTGGTTTAATAACAACACTCTCATCATCTAAATTGTAATCAACTATTCTTTCTTGTATCCTGAATTTCTCATCAATTCTTACATTAGCACTTTCCATAATAGTTACCAAAAATATCTCTTTTGATACTTCCTCTTTCTTAACCAAATTATCCTTATCATAATCATTCAAGAATATTTCCATGCTTTAAATTCTTTATCTTCATCAAAAAGAAAAAAATTTCAAGTTATCCTTACTCTCTTAGGGCATGTAGATGAAAAATGACAAAACTCGTTACATTTAAAAGAAGAAAAAATTTCCATACCTTCTTTCTCTCTTTTCATAAGTAGATCAATATCTTCTTTGATCTCCATCTCTTCTTTGGATCTTGATCAATCTTTACTTATGCTTCTATCTAGAAACTCAATGCTCAATTATGTTCACAATTCTGATCACACACCCAGAAGCTCCATCCTCTAGGTGTCAAATTTCCTCCATTAGATTCAGGACTATCTTTTTTAAAATAACTTTCCACTGATCTCCCAAAGCTATTAAACTTTATCTTCAAGGACCTGATGCTCTAATACCAATTGTTAGAAACAATAGTCCAACAAGATAACTGGGGGGGGAGGGGTTGAATCAGTTATCCAATAATTAAAACATTTATATTTCCTAAATAAACTTAACCATTCAACCAAAGTAAACAAAAACCATAATAAGATGCACATAGACAACTACACCAGATATATTAACTAGGGAAACTCTTGATTTGAGGAAAAACTCCAGTGGCAATGATGCCCACAAGATGATGTACTAATATAAATATTCCTTGTTAGATGATGGAACCTATTAGGAGTCAATTATAATTTTTAGTACATATGAGTCCTTGTTAGGAGACTTTGAATCCCTATTAGGAGATCCCAACCCTATTAAGAGTTGTGGTACAATGTACACAAGATGAGCCCACATCCATAACATGCAATTTAAACTTTTAGTTATGTTATATGCAAATGGAGGACTATCTTTATTAGAAGGATTTATGGAATTCATTACAAATAAAACCTAATAAACAAACAACTATGATAGATGGGGACTAGGAGATTTTGGATAGAAAGGCACTTGTAAGTATTCCTTTATGCCTAGCACAATCAGTGGCATTTAATATTACAAAAGCAAAGATAACCAAAGAGTTGATGCAAACCCTAGTAAAACTATATGAAAACCTCACCACTTCAAATAAGGTATTTCTCATAAAGCATTTTTTTAATATGAAGGTCGTAGAAGGTGGCTATGTTTAAGTTCATTTAAATGATTTTAATACGATTACTAGTCAGTTTTCTTTAGTCAATGTTAATTTTGATGAGAAATTAGGGCTCTCTTTATTTTTTTTAATTTTCCAAAAAGTTGGAATGGCTTGGTAATGACTATGAGAAATTCTATTTCTAGATCTAATACCATAAAATTTGATGATGTGATTGGTGTTATTTTGAGTGAGGAAAATTGTAGGAAAACTTCAGGTGGATTGACATCAAGAAGTACTTTGAATGCGCAAAGCAAAGGAAAAATGGCTTTGAGAGGAAGTAAGCCTATAAATCATGGGAAATCAAGAAGAAAATTAAAGGGAAAGAGGTCTCAATCTAAAGGACCAAGAAATTGTTAGTACTGTGGTAAACCATTGCATAAGAAGAAAGATTGTTGGACTCGAAAGAACAATGAAGGAGATAAACCTGAAGGGAAAAATGAGGAAAATATGGTAATTAATAAATTTAAAGAGGATTATTTTCTTCTTTCTTTATGAAATATTAATGATTCATGGGTTTTAGATTAAGGGGCTTCATTTTATACTACTCCTCATAGAGGTTATTTCCTAGATTATGTCCAAGGGGATTTTATGCTTGTCTATTTGGGGGATAATGAACCCTGTTAAATTATCAGAAAGGGAAAATTTAAGATTAAGTTGCAAAATGGGAATCATTGGCTATTGCAAGAGGTAAGACATGTTCCAAGGCTAAGTAGGAATTTAATTTTAGCAACGCAACTGGGAAATGAGGGTTGTGTAGTTACTTTTAATGACAAAAATTGGAAGGTTTCATAAGGTTCTCTTCAAGTAGTAAAATGTGAGGAAGTAGGGACATTATATCTTTTTACATGTCAAACTTTTCCTTTAACTTTTATTATTTTAGAGAAAAATGAATGTTCGAGAACAATCGTTGTAGTTGAGTAGGGAGGAAAAACAATTTCTATATATCCTGATACAACACTATGGAACAATAGACTTGGGCACATGAGTGAGAAATGTATGAAATTACTTCATTCAAAGAAAATTTTACCAGGTCTAGAATGTGTTGATAAGGATTTCTATGAAAGTTGTGTGCATGGAAAACAAAAGAGAGTGATTTTTATGAAGAGTGTGAAGGAAAAGAAAAATGAGAAATTAGAACTTGTGCATGTATCTTCCCTTGGTGGGTCCCATTATTATGTTACATTTATTCATATGATGGAACTAGAAAAATATGGGTTTATTTCCTTGGAAAGAAATATGACATATTTCAAACTTTTAAGAAATGGAAATGCTTGATTGAAAATGAGACTAGTAAAATGTTAAAATGTCTTAGATCCAATAATGGTGGTGAGTATTGTAGTTATGAATTTGAATATTATTTCTCCACCAATGGTATTTGAAAATAGAAAAATGTTCTAAGGAGTCCATAGGAAAATGAAGTGGTTGAATGTATGAACAAGACACTAATGGAGCATGCAAGGAGCATGAGGTTGCATGTTGGGCTGCCCTTAAACATGTGGGTAGAGGCTATCAATACTATTATATGTTTTATTAACATAGGTCCCTCTACTCCTTTGGGTTGTGGTATTCTAAAGGAAACATGGACTGATAAGAAGGTGAGTTATTCTTTTCTCAAAACCTTTGGCTATGAAGCCTTTGCACATATAGATTTTGAAAATAGAACCAAGCTAAAAGCTAAGTTAAATAAATGTATATTTTTTGGATATGACATTGATGAATTTGGTTATAGGATTTCGGGTTTTGAAAATCATAAAATTGTAAGGGATTTCATATTCAAAGAAAAAGTGTTGTCCAAAGATATGTTGTAACAAATGAGAAAGAATAAATTGATTATGTAGTGTTGGATGATACTCAAAAGGATGATCTTCTAGTAGTTCCTCATGCTCCACAACAACTATGAAAAAATACCACACACTTGAGTGAATGTTAGATGGTCAACATGACGAAGTAGAATTTCAAAAAGATTTTCTCCCACTTTGTATTCTATTTTATTAGTAGATCTTGGTGAACCTACCTGAATCTTTTTATGAAGATGTGAAGCTAGATACAAAGATTTAGTGGGAGTCAAAAATGACAAAATAAATTGACACCTTGATGAAAAATAAGACTTGGGATTTATGCAAGTTGCCTATAGGTAAAAGGGCTTTAAAAAAGGGGGTTTATAGGTCAAAAGAAGAGGATGAAGGTAAGAAAATATTTAAGACCATGCTAGTGTAAAAAATATTTTTATAGAAAAAGGGCATTGATTTTGATGTGATATTTTCTCCTATCATTAAAATGACTTCCTTTTTGTATTATTTTAAGTATTGTGGTTTGGATCAAGAGATATAAATGGAAAAACCAAAAGAATTTGAGGTCAAAGGTAAGGAGAACTTAGTGTGTAGATTGAAGAAAAGTTTTTATTGCTTAAAGAAAGCACATCGGCAATGGTATCTTTAATTTGATAATTTTTGCATGAGCATGGTTACATTCGGTGTCATTCTGACCATTGTGTTTATTTTAAGAGGTTAGATGATGAAAGATATATTATTTTATGTTTATAAGTTGATGATATTCTTGTAGCTAGATCTAACATGGATCACATTGAGGGGTTAAAAGAATAGTTAGCACATTCATTTGCTATGTAGGATTTGGGGGTAGAAAAATAAATCCTTGGTATGAAAATTTGCATGTAATTATTATTTGTGTCCATGGTTAATCCTAAAAAGTGGTTTGCTTGTAGAGATAGAAAGCACACAAAAATGACATTATCTCAGGCTGATTATATTGAGAAATGTTGCAACATTTCTTTATGGAGAATGCTAAAGGTGCCAGCACACCTTTACCTAGTCATTTAAAATTGACTATGGATATGTGTCCAAAGACACCAGAAGACGAGGCTAATATATCCAAGGTACCTTATGTTTCAGTTTTAGGAAGTTTAATGCATGCTATGGTATATACTAGGTCAATTATTGCACATGCAATTTGAGTTTTTAGTAGGTATATGAATCATCTAGGGATTACAAACTAGAATGTAGTTAAATGGATTCTCAGATATTTGAGAGGAACATATAGTAATTTTTTACCTTTTGGGTGCTCTACTATTGATTTATAGGGCTATGTTGATTTAGATTTGGCAAGAGATATTGATACCAAGTAGAGTACTTCATGTTATGTATTTACCGCTGGTAGGAAAATAGCAAGTTATATTTCTTTGTTATAGAAGATTAATTCTTTATCTACTACAAAGACAAAGTATGTTTTTACTATAGAGGCAACCAAGAAGATGATATGGCTTTGGTTCTTCATAGACAAATTGGGACATACATAAAGGGATCATTATTTATTTACAGATAGATAGAGTTCCATTTGCAAAGAATTTTGCACTATATTCAAAGATAAAACACATATAGTTGTGGTACCATTTTAATCGATTAGTTGTGAATGATGGCCAGATAAAGCTAGAGAAGATGCATATAGATGATAATTCAACATATATGTTTAAAAAGGTAGTTATAAGGGAGAAGTTGAACTCCTCTTCAGCTTCAGTTGGTCTCCTAGAGTAAACATAGTAAAATAACAATAGAGTCTAGGGTGGTTTGATATTCTAGTAGGAGCTACAAGTTTAGCAGTGATATGACTAGTCTCCAAGTGGGAGGTTATTGATGTGGAGTCTGATTAGTCTCCAAGTAATATATTGTTGTGATGTGGAGCCTAATCAAACTTAGAGGTTTATTTTTTCAAGTTTATTCGGCATGGTTCCCCCCCTCAATTATTACTATGAGGGTTTGGGGTAGTGCCCCTTGCAAGGTCCTATAATAGTGCCCTAGGTAAATTCCCTATCATAGTACTATGGCAGTGCCCTAAGTAAACTCCCTATCATAGTATAGGGTTAGGTCAAGGGGCAATGCCTCTGTAGGGGTTTTCAGGGACAACATCCTTGAAGCTAGAAATGAATCTACTATTGTAAAAGGTGTCGACTGCTATTTTCCTATTAGATGAATTACTCTAGCCCTAATTTTGTAAGCAGAAAAATGCTTGTATAAAATGGCTTATGGTTAGGGATTTCAAAATGTATGATGATATTGTAGCTTCTTGCCATGGTATTGAGTTGTAAGGGATTGCAGATTGTAATCACCAGATAATAGTAATAGTGAACTTGTTGTTGGTGGACTAAGCCTAGGGATTGGGTGAACCACATTAAATCTTTGTGTTTTTAATTCTCTAGTGTGAATTATTATTTTATGATATTGGTTATATTTTCATGTAATTGTTATTTATGTCTATGGTTAATCTTAACACCAATTAAACTTTTAACAACTTTAGACAACCTAATCAAATTCATAAATCCACTTGATCAATATAGAAAATCATCAGTAATTTAACTTATCCATATCAACACTTAGCTCTTTGTTTTAGTGATACCTTAATTGTAGAACTATATGCCATCAAATTGAATAATACATGAAAACAACATTCACACAAGTACAACACTGGGACTTAATGTGGAAACTCAATTTGGGAAAAACCACCAAGTAACATGCTACCCCTTTTTCACTCTTCTGAAGTGAGCTTGGTCAAGAGCCAACCATGATGAAGGTTACAAACACATTGTTAGGTGTGATGTAAAAAAACTATACACAATCTAATCCAAAAAATTGGAAAATATTAGCATGGATTGTGGAAATCTAATAGAACTCAGGTGTGACCTTGTTAGAGGTCTTCAAAAAAATCCCATCAAAATGTCACCTTGATTAAAGTGTTTACAACATAACTATTAGATCAACCTTGATTAAAGGATTTTACTGTCACAATGGTTAGAAAGTAACATCTAGGTTGATCTAATAAATTGAAATTCATTTTTCATGTTTAGATCTCCATTCATCTCATTCCTAGTTCATTTAGTGGTCCTTAACACATTCTCCATCTCTAATCTACTTGACAACACCTCAATAAATCTCTTTTTCACCAACTTCTCACTTTTTCTCTGCAACTCTTTATTCTTGCCCTTGTTCCTCCAAAATTCTCCAACTAAATAACATGTCAAACATCTCATATGCCTCCTTAAATAGATAAGTTTAGTTTTTTTCCACTTAAAAATAACCATAGATCTTAGGCTTTGATCAAATTCATTGAATTTATACATCATTTTGTCTTTCTTCTTCTTTCCTTGAAACTTCTAGAAACTTCTCATTGAATCTCCACCCTAGATGTCTTAAAAAACTTTATTCATGCAATAAATAGTTTAGCTCATTAATCCTTTCCTTCAACACATTTTGACTATTCTGTAAATTTAACTACGTCAACCTCAAATCTTGAGTCTTTCTCAAATTGTTAATATGTTGACACTCGGTCATAATTTGGTAGCTTAGTCACTACTGATTTGTCTCACTTGGCTTGCACTAGCTTTCTCGACTATCACTATGCTCATTCGGTACTTCTATTTTCCTTCATATTTCTCACTCAGTACCATCACTTGGCTAATACTATTTTGTTTAGTTGATATTTAAGTTCCTTAATCTTCTTCTCATAATGCTTAACTTCTTCATTGACCTAGTAACCTTTTACTCATTCAAACTACTATTTTACTTAACTTCTTGACTAGTATCAATCTCTTCTACACTCCAACTCATCTTTCTTCTTTACTTTATACAATGATCAAACAACATATTACCTTGTCAAATACTAACTAATCGAGTGCCCTTTGTTGTTCCATCATACTTACTCCACTTTACTCAACCACTTTAGTAGTTCATCGTGTTATCTCTCTTTTCAAATCCTCTTCATTAATCAAATAATATGATACCCTACACCATTAGAAAATGTCTTACTAGTAAGGTTTGACATCAATGAGAACATGACAATTGTTCTAATTGTAGTTCCAACAAATATTTCTTCTTCTCAAATAAAGGCTATTTGTAATGTAGGTTTTGATATTATTTCTTGAAAAATATATAGTGGAACAAGTCTTGGCATTAAAAAATAAGGTATAAAAGTCCTTATAGAATTGCCTACACAAGTCACTAGAAATGGTATAGGATTTGTACCTCAGGCCAACACTTTTCCTTTTTCTTAAAATCCCATTAATCCTTCTTCATAAAAAAAATTCTTTCTTGTTTACAACTTCTTTTTCCAACCTTGTCATATGATAACATTCCTTTATATGATCACTTCGCCTAATTAACATAATATTTTTCATGTTTGATATTGAAAATTGTAATCACCTTATTAGTTTTTACAATCCCACACTTTTAAAGAACTTTCTTAGTGTGTTTATCTTTAGTATGCATTTTAGAAATTTATTTTTTAATTAAAAATGATACTTTAAAATATGATCCCTCTTTTTAATTCAATTTCATCAAAAATTTATATATGACCTTATTTCTAGTTGCACTCTTTAATTATTTCATCTATTGAATCATTTCTACAAAAAATAGTCCATATATAATCATGTGCATCATTTCCTATTTCATTAGGATATTGTTATCCAGTTCCCCTTGAAATACGGTATTCATTTCCCAACCATGACTCATGATTTATATTTTGATGATGAATAAAAGGAATAGGTTAAACTTGTTGGCCTAAATCAAGGAAATTTTGACCAAGTTAGTGTGTTCCCAAAAAATATACTCAAAATTAGAATTATATAACAACCATTTGGTTTTAGGGAATTTTGAACCATCATTGAGTTTCTTTAGGTTTCTAGCTTTGAAATGTATAAAAGCATATTACTCCATTTTGGGGAGATGAAAGTAATTACAAAACTTGACTCCATAATGTGAAGATATAGAAATTAAAGGAAAATCACCAAGCACCAATATTCAATATCTATTTCTCAACATAAACAGTAACCTAAATATGAATAATTCAAAGGATTATGAAGATGAATATAAGACCACTAGCCAATAATTGAATTTTACTTCTCCTCCTCAGCTAGTATGATTTCATATTATCCTTGGATCTATCCATTTATGCTTTAAATTTGATGTCATTTGATTCAAGTTGTATTTGTTTGCATTCAAACAGTGATTTTTATGTTATCCATGTTGTTTTCACTATTGTCAACATGGATTAAGCCTATTCAAAGATGACATTTTTTCATGCTTTATTTTTTAAAGGATACAAAAATAGTTTCTTATCTTGGTTTTTATCGTTGAGGTTTTTGAGGCCAGTACAATTTAAGGGAAATTTTTTGAAATATTACTAATGGTCTTAAAGACTATAAATGGTATGGATAATAGGTCTATTATGAGGGAAATTTAAACATTAATGGCTAGTGGAGGGTATACATGTCATTGAATTAAGCCAAGGATGTCCTAACTTCTCATGAAAATGGCCAACGATAGAGATAATTTATCTTTTATTATTTTCCTATCAATAGAGTAGAAAACTATGTCTATTTCCACTTTAATTACATGGGTGAACAGTGGATCCACAAGACTTAACCCTAAATCTAAATGGAAGGGATTGAGGATAAGGTGGGTCTAGTAGTCATTATTGGAGAATTATAAATAATACTATAATTATGTGAAGTGAATATTGGATATGTAGGGCTAAATTTAGGAAAATGAAGGTTTTCAACATAAACAATGTAAAACAAAATAGATATAGATTTGAAAATGAGAGGCAAAATGAGATGCATTGGTGAAATCAATACAAGAATCAAGAGGACTAGTTTTCTTCAGATTACCTAGACCTGGGAGTATCAAGTATGGAAAGAACTAGTAAATTTGGGATTAGAATGTTGTTTTAACATTTCCCCAAAACTTTCATCATAAGTTTTTTGGATTATTTGCTAAGGGTAGTCTAAAATATGCATTTTGTTTAATATGTGAAAGTCTAATATGTAGGTATTTGTTTCCTCAATCTAAATCCAAATTTGTGACTTCATAGTTTGTCACTTGCTTATTAAAAATAAATAAAATTGTTGGGTTGATGTGGGTTTTCCTCTGAATATGAAAATAACTGTCAAATTGAGATAAACATAAATTAAAATGGAAGTGTGCTATAATGTGAAAATTAAATTTATTATAGTGTCATAAGTCTTCTTCATTTCAAAGTCTTAATGAAGATATCAATTTTGACTTGTATGGTTGACTTTATTAAAGGTTAATCATGGATTTTGTTATGGATTCTTTTAGTTTTGAAACTTACTTATTATCTTCAATGTCTTGATGATGCTTGATCACTTATTCAATTGGATCACATAGGATGCTTGAAATTGAATTAAATGCCCAACTTTTATTTACAAATGAGTGGGCTAAGCATTTTTTTTATACCTTTCCCCATGAAATGTGTTTGTGATTTCAAAGTAGGATGATAGAGATAAGGCGTTCCTTCCACTGTGATGTAGTCATTAGTTGATGTGGCCCCTTTTATCATGGCAAGGTCACTCTTAATGACCATATCTTGGGAAAAGGATGCCCAAAGTGGCCTTAACTTTTTGAATCAAGTATGATCAAGGATCAAGTGTTTTGAATGTCAAATGCATATTTTTGAGTCATTATAAGCATTAGTAATCATGATCGCACATGCAAGGTCATAAACACTAAGATAGGAGCTAAATGAGCATGAAATTGTATAAAGATACAATTTATGTGCTACATCATGTAATACATTTTTTCTCTCTTTATTTATTATAGTAATTATAAGATAACAATATCCTTGTTTCAAGTCCAACATTATGAAGCATTTTCCTAACTGAAACATGAAAGAATTTTGCTTAAAGTAATAAATACTTATGTTTACAATGAATACTTATCCAAGCTTCTAAAACTACACAACCTTAATATCATATTTGTAGAAACCCACGATAGCTCTAATACACCTTGTGAAAGGTGGATGGACAAAATAATCTAAAATGGAAAAATACTCAATGTGTTGCGGCACTAATATATTTCATTAACCATTTTGTCCATATCAATGACATTTCAAGATGCCTCTATTTATAGAGCTCTTTGATTATATCTGGAAACATCTAAATTAATCAACATAGGAAAAATAGACTTTTTGAGAACTATCTAAACATAAATGACTTCTAGAACTTTACCTAACCCTATTCATCAATCCAAGAATTTCTAGAATCCTCTACTATGATTTTACATTTCATTTGAGGGAGAAATATACATTCCAACACTCCCCCCTAATTTCAACCTCAAATGTTGTTACATACAAATCCAAATCCTTTCTTTCGTATGATGCCAAAATGTTATTTTCCAATAATCTCCATATCCATTAATGCATGAATAGTGTCTTCCAAGGCTACAGTCTTTAATTTTCACAAACATTTTATTAGCAATTGGTTGGCAACGATTTCCTCTTTTCATAGGATCCACTAATAATTTTGCCTCATCTGTCACAAATGTTGATGACAGGGTTCACTAATAAGCTTGATCAAATTCATGTCTTCTTTTAGCTATGCCTTGATTGTTCCATCTCTCACAAATGGTGACAGGGTTCTCCAAATAACCTTGCTTTGCAAAATATAAAAAAAATCTCTTTGTTGTCACAAATGATAACAAACAAGTTTCTTCCTTCTTCAGCTATCCCTTGATCAGTTGCTTCCGTCAAAATAGGTGACAAGATTCTCCCAATTAATCTGACTTTGATTCATCTATCACAAATGGTGATAGGATTTTCTTAACCTTGCTCTGACACCACTTGTAAAACCCACAATAGCTCTAATACACCTTGTGAAAGGTGGATGGACAAAATAAACTGAAATAGAAAAATACTCAATGTGTTGCGACACTAATATATTTCATTAACCATTTTGTCCATATCAATAACATTTCAAGATGCCTCTATTTATAGAGGTCTTTAATCATATTTGGAAACATCTAAATCAATTGATATAGGAAAAATAGACTTTTTGAGAACTATCTAAACATAAATGACTTCTAGAACTTTACCTAACCCTATTCGTCAATCCAAGAATTTCTAGATTATTCTATTATGATTTTACATTTCATTTTAGAGAGAAATTACACATTCCAACAATATTGTCCTAACCAAACATTGATATTCCAAAAGATAAGGTTTGATGAATAAATCAATCCTTCTCCTAATAAATCACTTTATTGCTTTATATAAATCACTTTATTGCTGCATAATAAATCAGTTTATTAATTCTATTTTATTTTTTTAATTATAATTTGTTTTAGTATTTGATATCATAACGATTTATTCTTTTACTATATGACCAAAACCCTATTCATTTTTCCATATATGTTTTGTTTCATTAAGCTTCTCTTTTAAATGTGACTCCCTAAATGGGCTTCATTCTTGTAAGTTGGTGGTTTTATCCCTTTATGCTTTCATTGGTTTACCAACCCTATTTTATATCGATTGTTGCCTCTTTCCTTTTGTCTCCATGCCATGGTTTTATTTTATTTTGTTGTCCTAGTAAAGTTTCCACATGTCAAATTTGTATTGCTTCACTACGAGCTTTCACATTACAATGTTCACTTTTGCATATATTATTAAGAAGATCACGAGCTAGTGTTGCGATGCCATGTGCCATTCGAGCTAACTTATCTTCTTTTGCTTCTTATGATATGGATTTTCCCTTGATTTTTATTGGTGCTTCTCTATTGGTTAAGAAATGCTTAGATATATCCATAGACAAAAGACTTAGAAGTCTTGTCATGTGTGCTTCACTTCTACATCACATCGCACTCTTGGGAATTGGCCCCACTATTACTAA
This sequence comes from Cupressus sempervirens, assembly GCA_028749045.1. Taxonomy (NCBI): domain Eukaryota; kingdom Viridiplantae; phylum Streptophyta; class Pinopsida; order Cupressales; family Cupressaceae; genus Cupressus; species Cupressus sempervirens. The sequence continues at coordinate 818,596,242 of CM053792.1, read as the reverse complement.
GAAATATATGGTGGATCTTATGACAAGCTTTTAGCCTTATATAATTAATAGATGCTCAAGGGATTTGGCATGCTCCTATTGCATCATAGCTTTGTTCCAAGGTCTTTTGTTAAGGTTGCAAGATGTCTTAAATTGAGACATGTCCTTAGTGTTGGAATATGCATTGTAAATCTTTTGTGTCAAGCTGATTCGAAATAAAGGGAATGAAAGTAGTGGCAATCTCTTATTGCATCATGCAATCTTTTGGCAAATATATTATTTTGAGTTGAGCTTCATGTCTAGAATGTGATGCTTATGAATGAAAAGGATATGAGAGATGGGTGGTGATTTATTTATTATTACTTTGTTGAGGCCTTGATTTGTTAAATTGGCCCACTAGGGATAAGGGCAATAAGTGAAAGCATCTATTAGCACTAGCTATCAGAATATAGAATATCATTGGGCCACACAAGAGCTACTTTAACATGTGCATGAGTTTATGTTTGATCCCTTTTCATAAAGATAAAATATTAATAGTAATGAGAGTTTGCCATTGATTATATTCATCTAAAGGAATCAATAGATAGCATTCAAGACATTTTAACTTAGGCTTGTCCACTTGCATTATCCAAGGCCATTCAAAGTTAGTCTTGGAGTGGATATAGAATTTCAGCCAAGGCAAATTTGATGATTTAGTCGATGCTTTTTAGCTTGAATTGGTAATGGATGAGTTGCTCGAAAATTACAAAGGATCAACGAATTTTAAAATATTAGGGTTTGCATACTTATTGTCCGAAGAAGTTGGTAATATGCAGCTTATTTTTTAAGCATACAATCTACCATCAATTCTTGAAATATTCTATTGAAATTTTTGTGAGTTTTAAAATGAATTATGCTTATCTTTAAATTCGTAGAGGTGAGAGGAGTTTGAACAAGGAGTTAATTAATTTATCTTTTGATTAATAAAACGAGCCTTCTTAATTTTTTTCAAGATAGGGTTTATCTAATTAGAAATGTGATTAATTTAATAAAATAATAGAGTGGGATTTGTTTGAGTATTCAGAGATCTAATCTAGACAAGTTAGTGATTTGTATTATGCTCATTAAAACTTACCTTTTATTTTCTTTATGTAATAATATGATTCAAATTAGAGAGAACTGAAAGGTAAGACAAATGAGATGTTGCTCATCTCAAGCAAAAAGTTTATTAAGGCCTAAACAATTTACAAGATACATTTGAATGAATTATTCTAAGAATGTCAAAGTGACCAGAGTAGCTATATGGTAAAGTAATTGCCAAGTCATAGGTTAAGGGGTACAACTAGAATTCAATTTCCTCTAGGTAGAAGCCTTCTATGCTGACACAAATGAACAATACTTTAAATTGGCCTAAATAGCTTTGTGTCACTTTCTTGAAATAGGTTATAAAGTGTATGTGCCTCATCATATACCGTTGATAATTGTAGACATCTAGTCTTGGTGTAATGCCCCTTCAAACCTAACATGCAATTTGAAGTACTAAGCCCCAAGGATTTTTTTAGTGGCTATTATTTTCCAATTGGCTAATATGTCCCGATTGGGCTATAGAAATTGGCTAAAAAAAAACACCGTATACTGGTTGACCGATTTGCCTAGATTTTATAAAATGCTCATATAGTGGTCGGAACGTTCGCCACTATTATTACGTAATTTTAGTTTGGTAGTCGGGTTCTTCACCCATATTTCTCTTTAATGTTTACTCTTATTCACCACGGAATTAATTGAGTGTCTCTTTCGATGATCATCATTCACCAAATTCCCATTTTCCTATGTGAATTATTTTTTTATGAGTGACATTGTACTCCACAGACAACTTACCTTGATACGTGTCAACATTTCGGTGACTACCTCGACAATTCTTCTTCCTTCAAGAAATGTTGGCCAAAATTAAACCTCAGCCATTGATCTTGGATCACCAGATGGTCTGAGTTCTCAAATAATACATTTAACATAATTACATTTCAAAACATAATTCACCATCAATATTAATAATTTTATTAAAAACAAAAATTATAATCGCCATTATTTTATAAAAATTGTCTAAACTATTAAAAAATTTGCCACCAAATATACATTGATTGGCGCATAATTCGCCAACACTATTAATTTTTTTTCACCCAAATGACATGTGATTTGCCACAATTTTATAAATTTTGGGAGGGGGGGGGGGGGGGGGGGGGTCCTTAAAGTTATCCCTGCTAAGCCCAATGTAATTAGATGATGCAGGAGCATCCAGAGGTATAAGGGCAATCTTGTGTCACCCAAAAAAATGTACTTAGACTTAGTTTCTATTTTATGTCTTTACATTTTTGGATACCCATTTGGCTCAAATAAAGGTTCCAACTCTCATAGTTCAACTATCAGTGCATTTGAAAATCTTGAAAAAATAGGAGCATGCAATTTGACCATCATTTTGGTGACCTAGAAGGTGCGACTTGGCCGGATGAATGTAATTGAGATTTAGAGCCTTCCAGAAAAAGAATCAGGTCAAAAGGCCCCACGGTTTGAAAGTTATTGCAGTTTTTCGGGTTTTGGAGACCTCCTAAGAATGCTTCAAAGTCAGGTTTGGGGCATTAAATGACCTCGAAAAGGGCCAAAAAATGGGGGACGAGTAAACCTTGTCCATAGGGCTATAGAGCGCTTCGAGAGATTTTTGAAAATGTAAACGGTTCGTCAATCGGAGTTACGGTTCAAAAGTTATGCCTCCCGAAAGTTCGGCTACTGTTTCTGGATTCTTCTAGAATTGCACCAACTTCTAACGCAGCTTCCGGAACCTTCTATTTTGTCGGTGGATGCCTACTAGCACTTTCTAGAATGTACTCCTAGTCCTTAACCCTCTGGGGTCTATTTAAGGAGATTTCTGGCATTGTAAAAGGCAGTTCGGATTGGAGCTTGAGAGGAGGTGCTAAAAGGGAGAAATATTCTCCAGATTAATGCTATTGTAAGCCCGTAGGGCATGTTTTGAAGTATATTTTCTCTGCACTGTTTGTACTAGCTTATTTTCTCAGTTAATATAATTCCCCCTTTCTATTGTGTCTATTCTGTTGTTGGGTCGTGTCCCCATCAAGTGGTATCAGAGCTGGTTTTCCTGAGTGTGTAGACAGAGCGCCAACTGTGAGGCAGTTTGCACCAGGACTGTGTGATTGTGGGTTCGAGTTAGAAGATGCCTCCATGAAGAGAGCGTGGCGGAAGGGCTAGAGCTATTGATCCTGAGGAGGTTAGAGCCCTCTAGAGATAGGTACAAGCATTGCAAGAGGAGCTTCGTAGAGGAGCAAATATTGCCGCAGATGACAATAGTGAGGATGACAATGAAGAGGAAGTAATGGAAGTTGGCGGGGAAGTTCTGAATCTTGTAGAGGAAAGGCTTTTTAGGGCCATTTCTAGGTTTGGGAAAAGACCTACAATTGAAGTGGGTATATTTTCAGAAAATTTGAAACCAGATGAGTTGATTGATTGGATCAATGAATTGGACGAATACTTTGAGTATGAGGATATAAGGGACCCAGATAGGGTTAAGTTTGCAAAGGCCAAACTAAAAGGCCATGCCAAAATCTGGTGGCAAGAGGTTCAACTGGAAAGACTTAGAAGAGGAAAGGAGAAGATCACAAGATGGGATCGCATGGTGGACAAATTGAAGAAGCAGTTCATTCCTGTGGACTACGAGCTTGATCTGTTTAAGAAGATGCATGGGTTAAAGCAAGCAAGAAGATCAGTCCAAGAATATACAGAGGAGTTTTACCGAGTCCTGATTAGAGCGGGGCATGCAGAAGCAAATAAGGAGAAGGTTGCTCGTTATATCAGTGGGTTACGACCTAGCATCCAGGAGGAACTAAGTCTGGTATGAATGACCAGCGTTGAAGAAGCATACCAGTTTGCCCTACGAGTTGAAGAGAAGCTGAGTAAAAGGTTTGAAGGAAGACAAAGAGGGCGCGGTCAAGGAGGAAGGGGAAGCAGTAGATCATCCGGAGGCCGCAATGAAACTCAAAAGAAAAATGAAGATGAGGGTACTAGCAGGAACCAGAGGAATGAGGGTTTCAACCGCTCCCATGATCAAGACTTTGGAAATCAAAGAGGAAGAGGTAGAGGACGTGGACAAGGAAGAGGAGGCTTCCGTGGTACCTATTTCCATTGCAATGAAGAAGGTCATCGTGCCTTTGAATGCCCTCAACGACAAGGAAGGACAGATAGGAGAGCTGAGGGCCAAGCTAGGGTTGCTCATGTGGATGAGGATGCACAATCATCACATTCAGAGGATGCAGAAAGAGGAGAGACCTTGGTAAATGAAAGAGTCCTACTAAGTGGTGAGAATGAACTAGGACAACGGAGGAGTTTGTTCCATACCAGATGCAAGTGTGAGGATAAATGTTGTGATTTGATCATTGATGGTGGTAGCACTGATAACTTGGTATCCGAAGAGATGGTCTCTAAGCTGAAGCTCAAGAGGGAGAAACATCCCCAGCCCTATCAGATTTCTTGGGTAAAAGATGATCATAAGGTCCTGGTAAGTGAACAATGTTTAGTAAAATTCAAAATTGGGAGTTACCATGATGAAGTTCTCTGTGATGTTATTTCGATGGATGTTTGCCATCTATTGTTGGGTAGACCATGGCAGTTTGATAAACATGCAATACATGATGGACATGCAAACACATACTCTCTGACAAAGGATGGAGTTCGCCACAAATTGAAGCCCATGAAAAAGGAAGGTGAAAAGGTATGTAGCAGTGCTAGGATTTGTCTTGTTGATGGAAGGAAGTTTTTAGATGGCATGAAACATCAGCGTATGTGCTATGCTTTGATTCCTAGGAAAGATAAAGAAGGTAGTAGTGAAATACCATTTGAAGTTTCAGATTTACTAGGAGAATTTGGAGATATTATCTCTGATAATGTTCCAGATGGATTGCCACCAGTAAGGCAAATCAGTCATCAGATAGATTTGATTCCAGGAGCTAGTTTGCCTAACAAGGCTGCTCACAGGATGACTCCTACTGAAATAGAGGAGCTAAATAGACAGGTTCAGGAGCTATTGAGGAAGGGCTTGATTCGAGAGAGCCTGAGTCCATGTGCAGTACCTGCAGTACTCGCACCAAAAAAGGATGGAGAGTGGAGGATGTGTACAGATTCTCGAGCTATAAATAGGATAACCATCAAGTACTAATTTCCTTTGCCAAGGATGGATGATCTTATGGACTGCTTGAGTGGAGCTGAGTACTTCACAAAGATAGATCTGAAGAGTCGCTATCATCAGATACGGATTCAAGAAGGAGATGAGTGGAAAACAGCCTTCAAGACCAAGGAGGGTCTTTATGAGTGGTTAGTCATGCCGTTTGGATTGACGAACGCCCCAAGCACCTTCATGCGGCTCATGAATGAGGTACTTAAGAAGTTCTTGGGAAAATTTGTTATTGTCTATTTGGATGTTATTTTAATTTTCAGCAAGACTTTGGAAGAACATTTACTGCATATTCGTAGTGTCTTTGAAAGGCTAAGGGAAGAGAAACTGTTAATTAATCTAAAGAAGTGTGTCTTTGAAAAAAAGGAGTTAGTCTATTTGGGATTTGTTATATCACCTGAAGGTCTCAAAATGGATCCAGAGAAGGTAAAAGCCATCTTGGAATGGCCTACTCCAAGGTCTGCTACTGAGGTAAGATCATTTCATGGTCTGGTTAGTTTTTACAGAAAGTTTATTAAGAATTTCAATGGCATATGTGCACCTCTAACTGATACAATAAGAGGGGATAGAAAAGAGTTCAAATGGACTGCAGCAGCCACGAGAAGTTTTGAATTGCTGAAGAAGAAGGTGACTGAACAGCCTGTGTTGGCACTTCCAGATTTTAGAAAAGTATTCCAGGTGGATTGTAATGCTAGTGGTAGCGCTATTGGGGCTGTATTAAGCCAAGAAGGTAAGCCTATTGCATATTTTAGTGAAAAATTGAATGATGCAAAGAAGAAGTATTCTGTTTATGATCAAGAGTTCTATGCAATAGTTCAGGCCTTAAAGAAATGGAGGCACTATTTATTGCCAAAGGAATTTGTTTTGTATACTGATCATCAGGCGTTACAGTACCTAAATAGCCAAGCTAAATTGAATCAGAGGCATATGAAGTGGGTAGAATTCTTGCAGAGTTATACATTTGTGTTGAAGCATAGAAGTGGAAAATCTAACAGGGTTGCAGATGCATTAAGTAGGAGACAGTTGTTGCTTACAACAATGCAGATTGAAGTAGTTGGGTTTGATGAACTCAAGAATTTGTACCCCGAGGATCCTGATTTTGCTGAAGCATGGAAAGCTTGTAAAGAACCTATTGCTGTAGATAGAACCAAGTAGTTAGATTATCTAATTCAGGATGGCATGTTGTTCAAAGGTAGTCAATTGTGCATTCCAAGGAGTTCCATGAGGGAAAATCTGATTAAGGAGAAGCACAGTGGAGGGATGGCAGGACATTTTGGTCGGGATAAGACCATTGCCATTCTTAGAGAACATTATTTTTGGCCTCAAATTACACAGGATGTGAAGAAGTTTGTACAGAGTTGCCAGGTTTGTCAAGTTGCCAAGGGGTTTAGTCAAAATACTGGCCTATATCAGCCATTGCCTGTTCCATCAAGGCCATGGGAGGACATAAGTATGGATTTTGTTCTTGGATTGCCAAGGACACAAAGGGGTAATGACTTAGTATTCGTGGTGGTTGATAGGTTCTCCAAAATGGCACATTTCATTCCATGCCACAAAACTCATGATGTTGTCCATATTGCAGACTTGTTTTTCAAAGAGGTGGTAAGACTACATGGTCTTCCAAGGAGTATAGTTTCTGATAGAGATACTAAATTTGTGGGATATTTCTGGAGGACATTGTGGAAGAAGTTGAGAACAGACTTGAAATTCAGTTCCACGCATCACCCACAGACTGATGGCCAAACAGAAGTGGTAAATAGAAGTCTGGGCAATTTGCTGAGATGTTTAGTTGGAGATAAGCCCAAGGGATGAGATTTGATTCTACCATAGGCAGAGTTTGCTTATAATAACTCTGTAAATAGGAGTACTAGAAAATCACCATTTCAAATTGTATATGGGAATAGCCCAAGGACTGCACCAGAATTGAGGAAGATAGAACAAGGGGAGAGAACAAGTGCTGAAGCTGAGGAATTTGCTGATCACATCAAGCGTCTACATGAGGAGGTTCAAGCACACATTATCAAGATGAATCAAGAGTATAAAGCTAGGGCTGATGCAAGGAGAAGACATAAGGAATTCCAAGTAGGGGATCTTGTCATGGTGCACTTACAAAAAGAAAGATTTCCAGTTGGTACTTACAACAAGCTGAAAATGAAGAATTTTGGCCCCTGCAAAATTTTGAAGAAACATAACTCAGGAAATGGATATGAGGTGGAGCTGCCAGATGGTATTCACATTTCTCCCATTTTCAACACTACAGATTTGACAGAGTATCATGATGATGGTGCTGATGAGGAGCTGGTTTTAGAGCCATGTCCAATTCCTGCTTCTAAGAAGGAGGAGATAGAAGACATTCTAGATCAACATGTGGGTAGGAGTACCAGAAACAGGTAGTATGAAGAGTATTTGGTAAAATGGAAAGGACGGCCGATCGAGGACTCAACTTGGATTTCAGCAGCTGAGGTTTCCCATTTGGGATTTCCTCTACCATCCATAAAGTGACAGGGTCACTTTTCAATCTACCCTGGGTGTCTGATGCAGGAGCATCCAGAGGTATAAGGGCAATCCTGTGTCACCCAAAAAAATGTACTTAGACTTAGTTTCTATTTTATGTCTTTACATTTTTGGATACCCATTTGGCTCAAATAAAGGTTCCAACTCTCATAGTTCAACTATCAGTGCATTTAAAAATCCCGAAAAAATAGGAGCATGCAATTTGACCATCATTTTGGTGACCTAGAAGGTGCGACTTGGCCGGATGAATGTAAATTAGATTTAGAGCCTTCCAGAAAAAGAATCAGGTCAAAAGGCCCCACGGTTTGAAAGTTATTGTAGTTTTTCGAGTTTTGGAGACCTCCTAAGAATGCTTCAAAGTTAGGTTTGGGGCATTAAATGACCTCGAAAAGGGCCAAAGAATGGGGGATGAGCAAAGCCTGTCCATAGGGCTATAGAGTGCTTCGAGAGCTTTTTGAAAATGTAAACGGTTTGTCAATCGGAGTTACGGTTCAAAAGTTATGCCTCCCGAAAGTTCGGCTACTGTTTCTGGATTCTTCTAGAATTGCACCAACTTCTAACGCAGCTTCCGGAACCTTCTATTTTGTCGGTGGATGCCTACTAGAACTTTCTAGAATGTACTCCTAGTCCTTAACCCTCTGGGGTCTATTTAAGGAGATTTCTGGCATTGTAAAAGGCAGTTCGGATTGGAGCTTGAGAGGAGGTGCTAAAAGGGAGAAATATTCTCCAGATTAATGCTATTGTAAGCCCGTAGGGCATGTTTTGAAGTATATTTTCTCTGCACTGTTTGTACTAGCTTATTTTCTCAGTTAATATAATTCCCCCTTTCTATTGTGTCTATTCTGTTGTTGGGTCGTGTCCCCATCATTAGAATACTAGGGTTGTTAGAAGGTATTCTTTTGTCTGAATGATTGGTTCCAAATGTTATATAACTCATCTTGACAATGGTATGATTACATTTGTAAGATACCATAACTAATAAGAGTTGATATTGTAAGATTGTGTGCTAATATATTTTTAATCCTAAATATTACTTTTTAAAAATTCCCTTATGACTATGATGATCTTTTGTCTACATGATGATCTTCTTGTAGAATCAATCTTAATGATACTATCTATTGTGAGGCATGGAGTCTTGTGATTTGATTTGATGAAATGAATATATATATATATATATATATATATATATATTCAAACAATACCCTCACATTCATATGGAATAACATGTTAGCAATTAAGGCACACTCCTATCTTGTGATGCCTACCCTCGCAACACTATTATGCAATTGGAATTTACATAGGATTCTTTGATCTTGCTTAAGTATCTTTCCTTGAGCCTTGTTTCATATTAGATTTTTAGATTATTTAGTTAGGGTGTGGCTTCAACCCTAGCAATACTATTATGAGATTGGATATTTACCTATGTTGTCTATATTTCTACTTTCATACTTCAGATCATGTTTTTCACTATGCTTTCAAAGTATGGTTTCAGTACATTGTTTATATGAACATTATGACTATGGATATGATTTCTTTTATTCATGATTATGATTTTCGTTTAAGCTAACCCTACAAACCCATCATGTTTATGTACTTTTTCTGGCATGTTTGTTGGACGAGGGGAGGTAGTCGTAGTCACTCTTGTGAGATTTCAAAATTATGTCACACTCCTATTTTCTTTCTTTTTATTGTTACTTATATATGTATATGTATAGGTATGTGTCTTTGTGTATGTGTGTGTGTGTGTATTAATGGTTAGTGTGTAAGTACTAGTAATCAAATCCACTTAGCTACACAGGTCTAAGCATGCCTTAGAATCTTGAAATAGTTATGTTGAACTAGAGATGGTACTATAATCCACATAGGATCCCTTGTGTCCTTATAAATTTGATAAAAAGTTAATCACCTGGCTCGACAATTATATTTTTTTAACTCTATTTAATTGCTTAATTAGTGAATGCTATTGTTTCATATTTACTTGTTCTTGATCTTGATATGAATTTAAATTATTAATTATCATACATTTTTTCCTATAATGCTTGTTTAGTATATTTATATGAGCATATATGGATGCACACACACACACATACACACACACACACACACACACACACATGTATGTATGTATGTATGTATGTATGTATACATGCATATATAAATATATTTTCATAATAAATATGTTTAATCACTTTTGTATGATGTAGAAGCATCCTAAGTTGCATTGCAAACCTTCTTGGTAGAGGTGTGCTCATTTATACTTGTGGAGGTGCTTAGTGACTTTGTTGTCGGTTGATTTGGTGAAGGTGATTGTGCCTTTGTTCACTGAGTGGCTCAGGTTCTTGTTTCACTGAGTGTTTGTGTTCTATATTTGTCGAGCACCTTGGTGACCTTTGATGTTGTTGTTGGGTGATGTCTTTCATCGAATTGGTTGTCTGGTTCTTATTTGTGATCTGACTTGTGCATTTAATTCAAGGTTTTGATTTAATGTATGGATCAATCACTAGGATGCATGTAGACTATTATGTGGTTAGCCTTCTCCATATGACGATCTAGAATCTTCTATGATCCATTTTGGAAAGTATGAATATAGGATTTGGATCTATGTTTATAAGATAGGTTCTACATGAACGAGAGTTTGGAGTTGGAGTCTATAAAGGGAGATCATAGTGTAAGGCCCCTTCCCTAGTACTCTATTATAAATCTTTCTATCTCTTGTGTATAGAATGAGTTATATACTATTACCACACAGCTTGTAATAGAAAGATGGTATGAAGGTTTCAAGAGCTAAGTATGCCATGATTAGTATTTTCCTTATCAGTAATGAATCTAAGATTTTATTTCTCAGACATATATATTTTAGTGCTAAGTATCCTATTTGGAATTACATTAGGCTGAAAAGATAAGAACCTGAGGAATAAAGGCTCTAGGTGTCATCACTTAGAAACTATGTCAATGCATTCATGATATTTTATGGCCTATTAGGATAATTGAATAAGATGGTTATTATGGAAAGATGAATCAACACCCACTCTTGTGAATATTACTAATAGTCCTAGATGAAAATTTGTTATCAAAATAGATAAGGGTCTACACAATAGAACTCAATATGATGCTATGTAATAAGTCAACTTTTTATGCAAATAGAATTAGGTGGATATGTTGATGTTCATGAGGATAGATTTTATAGCCTAGTAAAATGTAATTGATTTATTTGAGGATTGATTTTGAAACTATGTGACGTGACTATGCAAACATCTCGATTACCTAACATAATTGATACAACTTATGATGTGTTGTCCCATAATGATAATAGGATACAATGAGTACATGCACTATGTTGTGATGTTTAAATTTTGGTGATTTTCACCTAAAATATGTATTCAGAACTAATTTTCATGTTGGATGATTTAATAATTATAGATTCAGCATTTCATCATTATGATAGGAATTGGATTATGATGTGTTTTAGAATGTTAATTGAATCATGTGATTAGATATTAATGTCAATATGTAGATCCTGATATTTTAATGTTTTAAATGCTTTCTATAAAAATAATTACAAAATAAAAGTTTATTATGATGTGAAGGTGAATTATTTAATATGAAATTGTCATGCACCTATATAGATGCATTTTATATGGTATTTCATTAGGCTACTAATGTTCATCTTTTATGTGCAGGAAATTCAACCATGGAATTTAATCGAGGAAAGAAGGCACCAATAGGTTCACTCAACACATGAAGGAACACTCGGTCAACACTAGATTGCTATAGTAACTTGGCATCCATTAGAGCTATAGTAACTCAGCATCCACTAGGACTATAGTAACTAGGCATCCACTATACAACTCGACAGCAACAAAAAATTTGGAAACCACTGGTACTCAGCTCCAACAAGCAAAATGAACAAAGATGAGTAGGACAACAAGGCAACCCAAGATGTTCCTACATCACCAAGTTGGGTTACACAAGAGATAACTTCATAAAAATCAAATTATACCTCCAATTTAGTCAAATGCTAATGATCGGGCACCACTATGCATTATGATGTTCTCTTGGTGCTCATGCAACATAATGAGATCATGTGATACTCTGGGACTCACGTAGAACTAGATGCTTAGGTAACACTTGATCACTTGGGTGACACTGGAGCATTTTTACTTGAATTTGATAGCTTGGTACATACTAAGAAATCAATAAGAACTGTGAACTTGGTTCACACTTGGAACTTGGTTTCCATTAATAACACTAAATAACTCAAGTGATACTATGGAGCTTAGTTTATACTGGATATCCTTGATCTGCTTAGGCTACACTAAAATCTATTGTTTGATGGAAATCTTGGTTGTAGTATTAATCAACCTTCCTAGATAACTTAAGTGGTTTGTCACTAATTGACAATATGTCTTGCCATAGGGTCAACATCAACAACCATTTGAATACAAACTTCCTTACCTAAGTTCACCTAACCTTCCTAATAGATCAATTAATTTAAGACTTGATTCATGTCTCTATTTCATAGGTACCTAAAATATGACTAATTGTCGAACTAATTTTATTTTTTTTCTATTTCACAAGGTTAGAATTTTGTGATCTATGAAACTGCATATTCTTTCTACTGTTCACCTAAACCAAAAGTCACTTCTAGACCTCAATTTAAATTTATATACCACATCTTAGACATTCAACATCACAATCCACCATTAAAATATCCTATCCTTAACCTACTTCTTCTATTGCTATACCCATAACATCAAATTTGATAGTTTTACAATACAAAACTTATTGTGATCACCTTTAGTTTGTTAAATTTGCATCTTTTAGAATTAGTAATTCATATAAATTACATCAAGATAGAAATATTCCTCAAGTTATAATAATAAATTAAAGAGAAAAAGATCCCTTACTTCATTTGACCCTCAAAATTATACAGGAGAAGTGTCCTATTATAAACCAGTCACTAAAATAAATAGGTATTTTCTTGTTTAGAGAATTAGATAACTTCAATGGAATATAGATAACATAAATAATATTTTTATTTTACTTTCTTATGTTTAGCTTATCATATTCTTACAAAAACTTTGGAAGAAAAAATTCAAAATGTAAGAAATCATAGTTTTATTCAATTACAAACTGATTATTCGATACAAAATCATATCCCTTTACATTCAAGGCTTCTCTAGGCTTTATAGACTTTTCTCCAACCCTTTTCAACTAACTTTGATCTTTTGGAGTCATTATATTAACCAAAACAACCAAATATGTTTAAACAAACTAACCATTATAATTTGAATTTTAAATTTGTAAATGTTAATAAAGTAACTCCTTTCAACCTCAAATAGATTCAAAGGCCTTTCAATTGACCTTATCACATTATTGATCATCCCTAAAACCCTTCTAGCCCCTAGGCAACATGTTTTCCCTTATTACGAATTTTTTCCCTTATTACAAATTTTGATCCTATGGTCCCTTCAATACCATCAGGACATATATTAAATTTATTATCCTAATTAAACTCAAAATCCATTATAGGCCTCAATATATCATAATTAGGTATTATGCTTCCTTTTTGTCTTTATGACTCTATGTGTCCTCCTATATTTTTAGGTACCCCTACACCATATTCCAGATGATTTTCTCATTGTTATATGTTTTACGTTTCAGTATTACTACTTTTGGATGCATATGGTTAAGTTTTAAAATATTCAATTGGTGTAAATGTATTTTAATATTGATTCACCCCCCACCCTCCTCATTATTGCCTATTTATTGGAATATGTTCTTGAGTACATGCTAATGTGTAAGTATGAAAAATAAAATAATAGATATAAAAATAACATGAAAATCATACCAAGCCCCCAAGGGATAAAGTGCTCCTAGCCATTTAAAAAATAATAATTTATCACCCCATGATATCTTGGATACTTGATTGAACGTTTGATTTTTATTTTTTTTCAATGGATGGATATCAAAAGCTTTGGTTTTCACCTTGCAATTTCTCTATGTCAAATTGGGATGTCCATCAAAGTATTCTCTTTCTTGTATGATTTTCTCTCCATTAAGTAGTTACAAAATGAAGCAAATGAGGGTTCTTTTATAGAGATTTAGATATAAAACCCATTAGAATCAACTACAATGAGAAAGAAGTTTCCAAATTTGAAATAGGCATGAGATCCCATTAATATTTGTGCATTGAGTAAGGGAGGACCTTGACCATTACCCAAGTTAGGGGGGATGAAATTGTTCCTTACCACAAAAAGTACTAATCACAAAGGGTCTCTTGTGCTCTCAAATGTGTAATTGGTCTAGGGTTAATTGAGTATATAACATGGAAACTTTGATTTACATGTGAAAATAGGGTTAAGATGTGAAATTAGGAGGATGATGCATGAATGTAAAACTAAACCATCACTAAATCATAGTGCATCCAATTTAAGATGATCCGGTATTATACACTTTGCATTAAAATACTCATGGAATCACCTTTTAGCAAAAATGGATTTTATTTTTTTGTTAGAATGTGAAGATTAATAAGAGGGAAGTGAATGTGTGATATATTAATATTTAACATATGTATATTGGGTTGAAAAATGGCCTTTAGTTTAGCATAAGATATATGTGCAAATAATTGAATAATAACATAAACAAAATAACACAATAATTAGCATAAATACATATATAGATTAATTGATACAATGCTTTTTAGTGGAAAATACTTAAGGGTATCATTGTGACTCACTAGAAGAAGGGATTCCCTACGTAACATATATTAGAGGTGTTGGATACAATTGTTCAAATTGTGTGTTGTCTTTGATATCACACAAATGTTATATCAGTCATTAGATAGTGTCTACCGAGCTCAGAAGGTCAGCAAGGCAAAGGACAGTATCTATTGAGCTTAAAAGGTTAGCAAGGCAAATGACAGTATCTACTAATCTCAGAAGGTCAGCAAGGCAAAGGACAGTGTTTACCGAGCTTAGATGATTAGTGAGGCAAAAGGACAGAATCTACTGAGCTCACCCAATCATCAAAGGAAATGTGACTGAAGCAGTTCTTACCGAGCTCACTCGGTCATCAAAGGAAATGTGATTGAAGCAGTTCTTACCAAGCTCACTTGGTCATCAAAGGAGATGTGACTGAAGTAGTTCTGACCGAGCTCACTCGGTCATGAAAAGAAATGAGGCAGAAACAGTTCTTACCGAGCTCTCATGAAGGAATTCAATTCTTACCAAGTAAACTTGGCAGCCAAAGGATTTTATAGATATTGCAATGCTAACCAAGTCAAGAAGGTTAACTCAGGAAATTTTTGGAATCAGTATTTACTGAGTAGGGTCGGCCAGTAAACGATTTCACTATTTTATGAAATAAGATTTATTTGTTCAGAGTAATATCTGTAGCCAACTAATGTATGGTTTATTGGTAAATGTAACATGTAAATGGGCCGACTTGACAATTTGAATGGTATAGGTAAGAGGTCAAGTCACGAATTCTAAGTGGATGAAAAATGGAATTAATGTAATATGAAGATTGATTATTGTGGAAGTGAATTTGAAGGATGATTAGAGATCATTGAGGAGCAGCAAAGCCATATTTGATCAAGGAGGATCTAATGATGCTGAACAGAGACCTGTAACTAGCAAATTCAGTTGCATCTTGTTTAGGTCAATTCATTTTTGCTTTCTAACCATTGTAGTAGTGATTTCAAATCTCTTAACAGAGTTGGTTTAACAGCCATTTTGTAAATCCTCTAACAAGGTGACAGTTCAGTTGAATTGTTCTAAAGACCTTCAACAAGGCCACTCCTAACAGGGTGATTAAAATCCTCTAACAGGGTCACACCTAACAATGTGTATTGTAACCTTTAATAGGGTTGGCTCCTAACAGGGCTCACTTCAGAAGAGTGAAAAATTGGTGACTAGTTACTTGGTGGTTTTTCCCATATTGGGTTTCCACGTTAAATCTGGTGTCTCTTGTGTTTATTTTGTTTTTAGTTACATGCATGAATGCCTGAAAAATAATTAATAGTTTAATTTACTAAGTTACAACATTTGTTTACCAAGTATCAGTAGTAACTAGATCTTTAAGACATCTAAGGGATCTAGGGATTAATTTTTGTAAGTAACTGATTCACCCCCCCCTCTTAGTTACCCTATCTTTATTCCAATAAGAGGTTCATAATGCAAAATTAATTACTCACATAACACACAAATCGTTCAATAGACAAACTACCTCACTAGAAAAAACTTTTCCTTGTGTAGAAACTTATAGAAGAAAGTACTTCCTAATCATATAATAATAAGAATATTTCGATATAGAGGGACACTCTATTTACACCTATTGGATATTACAATATTTTCTCATAAAAGTTTCAATAGTATTATACCAAACATTCCTTTCAACAAAATGTACTCAATGATGTCATTATTTTTGTTTCTTGCAATAATTAATGACAAACATGTCATCATACAAATATCATGTTTGTAATCTCAATGTCGGTTTTATACAGTCTGAATTAAATTTGTATCCTTAATCTTGTTACAAAGATTATGCAAACTACTATACACAAGCTTGTTTAAGATCATGATAATAACACATTTCTTTGCATACTCATTAGATTCTTCTTCACAAATATTTCTATAAACTATTAATCGAGGATATCAATAAATACTTCATATTGACTACATTAGAAATATTTGAACACAAACATGATTGTTAAGTATTTAAAAGATCCCCTATTCTAACATAAAAACCACAAATGGGAGAATGCACCAAGTTTTGGTGCCAAAAAGTTGACACACAACTCAAATTTTTAAAATTTTAAAAGCATGCACATGCTTAGGCTTGGGTTCCACAAGCATTAGGCTTATGGAGCCCAAGCCAAAGTGTGTGCATGCTATAGTGCATGCATTCTTTTAAAACCTAAAAAAATTTATATATGGGCTGCAAATCCATGACCCATTCCATTTGATTTTATTTCTTATTGTTGATGCCTTCTTTCCCCTTAATAGTGCATACACACTTTGTAGAAGTTGAAGAATTTTCTCACTTTCCTCCTCAAAATGCTTCCCCATCACCGAAGATCAAGATTGAGATCACGAAGTATGTTTTCTACTCTTGTTTTTGCATTGTTTGGTATTTTTAAAAGTTTTGCTTCAAATTTTTTATTTATTTTTAAATGTATATGGTTTCTTATCAAGAAATGTGAATGATCAACAACCACATCCCTAGCCTAATCAAAAAAATCAAAATGAAAACCCTCCATGAGATCAAAATGAAAACCCTCCATGAGATCAAAATGAAAACCCTCCACAAGATCAAAATGAACTTTCACAACCTCCACTGATTCAAATACCTCCTCCTAGCACCCAAGATAGTATAATGAATGAAATAGAAAGAGGGAAAAATGAATTAGAAGCAATCATTAGTAGGTTGAAAGTTTGCAGGAATACTAATCCTATTAGAGCATAAACATACAACTAAAAGGTCCCCCATCTAGTGGTGCATACATGATGATATTAGAAATAAATTTTGGGATAGATGGTGGATGGTCTTTGATACCCCTCCCTACAATAATCATGAGGTTCTAATGTATTTCTTAAAGAAATTATATTGTGAATTTTTCCTTGGGGAGATCTGCAATTGTTTTGATATGTTAGATTCTCACCGTAGAGGTAGGGGGTCATCATTTGAGTCGTTAGGGGCATGTCGTGACCCTAATATAAATAGGGTGTCTATTGACACAAACCCTCATTCACTATGCTCGCCCATTAGTTGAGGAGGATCCTTCTTTGTGTCATGGTCACATGTGTACATCATGTGGATCCTTATGTACATTTGGAAGTCATGGTGGAGATACTATGTATGATGGGCTAGTCACCAATGAGTTCTTGAGTGACACATTTGGCATTAACACACAGATAAATTACAATTATAATAAACTAATTTTTTTTGGCAATGTGGTCAAATAGATTTCTTGATAGTTGTCATTTATGGTAACATATACTAAGCATTTCATTTATGCATTTAGAAACAAAAAGTTGTCTAAGTATTAGACAATTTGTAATAGTACAGTGAATAGATTTTAATAGTACAAATGATGCACAAAGAGTTAGATTATGCATAGTTGAGGAAAGACATATGATATTGTCATGATGACATGTACTAGTGTGCATCTGTAAATAGTTTTTTCGGTGCAAGTTATAGTAAGTTTAACTGTGTTGGTATTTAACAGTGCAAAACAGAGCATAGAAGAAAATAGGGTTATATGACTTTAGGAATTATTTTGATTTCAAAATAATTTACAAAGTCATGTTAAGCCAACTATGTGGCTAGTATTTTATATTATGTCAAGCATGTGAAGACATGGAAGTTGAATATTTTTATTTCACTTTCTTATGTAGGTTATCATATTCTTACAAAAACTTTGGAAAAAAACATTCAAAATGTAAGAAATCACTGTTTTATTTATTTACAAACCGATTATTCTATACAAAATCATATCCCTTTACATTCAATACTTTATAGAATTTTCTCCAACCCTTTTCAACTAATTTTTATCATTTGGAGTCATTATATTAACCAAAACAACTAAATATGTTTAAACAAACTAACCATTATAATTTGAATTTAAAATTTGTAAATGTTAATAGAGTAACTCCTTTCAACCTCAAATAGATTCAAAGGCCTTTCAATTGACCTTATCACATTATTGATCATCCCTAAAACCCTTCTAGCCCCTAGGCGACATGTTGTCCCTTATTACAAATTTTGATCTTGTGGTCCCTTCAATACCATCAGGACATATATTAAATTTATTATCCTAATTAAACTCAAAATCCATTATAGGCCTCAATATATCATAATCAGGTATTATGCTTCCTTTTTGTTTTTATGAATCCATGTGTCCTCTCATCTTTTTAGGTACCCTTGCACCATATTCTATATGATTTTCTCATTGTTATATGTTTTACTTTTTAGTATTACTACTTTTGGATGCATATGGTTAAGTTTTTAAATATTCAATTGGTGTAAATGTATTTTAATATCGATTCACCCCTCACTCCCCTCATTATTGCCAATTTATTGCAATATGTTCTTGAGTACATGATAATGTGTAAGTATGAAGAAAAAAATAATAGATATAAAAGTAACATGAAAATCATACCAAGCCCCCAAGGGATAAAGTGCTCCTAGCCATTTAAAAAATAATAATTTATCACCCCATCATATCTTGAATATTTGATTGAATGTTGGATTTCTTTTTTTCAATGGATGGATATCAAAAGCTTATTTTCACCTTGTAATTTCTCTATGTCAAATTGAGATGTTCATCAAATTATGCTCTTTCCTGTATGATTTCCTCTCCATTAAGTAGTTACAAAATGAAGCAAATGAGGGTGCTTTTATAGAGATTTAGATAGAAAACCCATTAGAATCAACTACAATGAGAAAGAAGTTTCCAAATTTGAAATAGGTATGAGATCCCATTAATATTGGATCATTGAGTAAGGGAGGACTTAGACCATTACCCAAGTTAGGGGGGATGAAATTGTTCCTTACCACGAAAAGTAATAATCAAAAAGGGCCTCTTGTGCTCTCAAATGTGTAAATGGTCTAGGGTTAATTGAGTATATAACATGGAAACTTTTATTAACATGTGAAAATAGGGTTAAAATATGAAATTAGGAGGATAATGCATGAATGTAAAACTAAACCATCACTAAATTATAGTGCATCCAATTTAAGATGATCTAGTATTATACTCGCATTAAAATACTCATGGAATCACCTTTTAGCAAAAATGGATTTTATTTTTGTTAGAATGTGAAGATTAATAAGAGGGAAGCGAATGTGTGATATATTAATATTTAACATATGTATATTGGATTAAAAAATGGCCTTTAGTTTAGCATAAGATAGATGTGCAAAAAATTGAATGATAACATAAACAAAATAACACAATAATTAGCATAAATACATATATGGATTAATTGATACAATGCTTTTTAGTGGAAAATACTTCAGGGTATCATTGTGACTCACTACAATTATCTAAAGGACGTGAATGATTAAATAAATTCAAAGATGAATGAACTTCAAATATTAATAACAGCATTCCAGTTTCCCAGTACTATGATTGAAGATCTTGAGCGCATAGTATCCAAAGTTCATGATGATATCAAAATCATCAAAGTTCATGATGATATCAAAATCATTAAAATTCATAAGGAAAGATTGACCAAAAGTTTCTCTCTACTTAGAGAATACCTGATATCTAAGGGTATCATTGTGACTCACTAGAAGAAGTGGTTCCCTACATAACATATATTAGGGGTTCATATTGTAAAATTAATTACTCACATAAAACACAAATCATTAAATAGACAAACTACCTCACTAGACAAAACTTTTCCTTGCGTAGAAAATTATAGAAGAAAGTACTTCCTAATCATATAATAATAAGAATATTTTGATATAGAGGGACACTCTATTTACACCTATTGGATATTACAATATTTTCTCATAAAAGTTTCAATAGTATTATACCAAACATTCCTTTCAACACATTGTACTCAATGATGTCATTATTTTTGTTTCTTACAATAATTAATGACAAACATATCATCATACAAATATTGTGTTTGTAATCTCAATGATGGTTTTATACAGTCTGAATTAAATTTGTTTTCTTAATCCTATTACAAAGATTATGCAAACTGCTACACACATGCTTGTTTAAGATCATGATAATAACACATCTCTTTGCATACTCATTAGATTCTTCTTCACAAATATTTCTACAAGCTATTCATTGAGGATATCTATAAATACTTCATACTGACTACATTAGAAATATTTGAACACAAACATGATTGTTATGTATTTAAAAGATCCCCTATTCTAACATAAAAACCACAAATGGGAGAATGCACCAAGTTGTGGTGCCAAAAATTTGACACACAACTCAAATTTTTAAAATTTTTAAAGTGTGCACATGCTTGGGCTTGGGTTCCACAAGCATTAGGCTTATGAAGCCAAAGCCAAAGCATGTGCAAGCTATAGTGCGTGCATTCTTTTAAAACCTAAAAAAAATTATATATGGGTTGCAAATCCACAACCCATTCCATTTGATCTTATTTCTTTTTGGTGATGCCTTCTTTCCCTTTAATAGTGTGCACACAGTTTGTAGAAGTTGAAGAATTTGCTCACTCTCCTCCTCTTCACCAAAGATCAAGATCAGGATCACGTAGTATGTTTTGTACTCTTGTTTTTACATTTTTTTGTATGTTTTTTTAGTTTTGCTTCAAATTTATTTATTTATTTTTAAATGTATATGATTTCTTATCAAGAAATGTGAATAATCAACCATAACATCCCCATCCTGATCAACAAAATCAAAATGAAAACCCTCCACAAGTTCAAAATGAAAACTCTCCATGAGATCAAAATGAAAACCCTCCACAAGATCAAAATGAAAACCCCCCACAAGATCAAAATGAACTTCTGCAACCTCCACTAATTCAAAGACCTCCTCCTAGCACCCAAGACAATATAATGAATGAAATAGAAAGAGGTAAAAATGAATTAGAAGCAATCATTGGTAGGTTGAAAGCTTGCAGGAATACTAATCCAATGAGAGCATAAACATACAACTAAAAGGTTCCCCATCTAGTGGTGCATACATGATGATATTAGAAATACTTTTGGGATAGATGGTGGATGGTCTTTTATGCCCCTCCCTACAATAAGCATGAGGTTCCAATGTATTTCTTAAAGAAATTATATTGTGAATTTGGCCTTGGGGAGAACCCCAATTATTTTGATATGTTAGATTCTCAAAGTAGAGGTGGGGGGTCATCATTTGAGAGGTTGGGGGCATGTCATGACCCTAATATAAATAGGGTGTCTATTGACACAAACCCTCATTCAATGCGCTAGCCCATTAGTTGAGGAGGATCTGTCTTTGTGTCAGAGTCACATGTGTACATCATGTGGATCCTTATGCACATTTGGCAGTCATGGTGGGACCTATGGATGATTGGCTAGTCACTTATAAGTTCCTGAGTGACACATTTGGCATTGACACACAGATAAATTACAATTATAATAAACTATTTTTTTTTGGCAATGTGGTCAGATAGATTTCCTGATGGTTGTCATTTATGGTAACATATACTAAGCATTTCATTTATGCATTTAGAAACAAAAAATTGTCTAAGTATTAGGCAGTTAATTTTTAGCAGTACAATGAATAGATATTAATAGTACAAATGATGCACAAAGAGTTAGATTATGTGTAGTTGAAGAAAGACCTATGATATTGTCATGATGACATGTACTAGTGTGCATGCGCATATGGTTTTTATGGCACAAGTTATAGTAAGTTTAATTGTGTTGGTATTTAATAGTGCATAATAGAGCATAGCAGAAAATAGAGCTATATGACTTTAGGAATTATTTTGATTTCAAAATAATTTACTAAGTCATGTTAAGCCAACTATGTGGCTAGTATTTTATATTATGTCAAGCATGTGAATACATGTAAGCTGACTGAGCAACAATTTGTGAATGTGCAAGATATAAGTAAAGATCCTATGATGCACAGTGAGAGAATAAGAGTTGTGTAGTGAATCTATGTTATGCACACATATCTTGAAAGTTGCATGATTATATATGACATGCGAACTACTATGTGAACCCTCTGCGATCTTTATGTGATACGAAATCTGATGTAAGATCAGAGAAAGTGCAAGTTACAACAAGAAGCAAGTATTGTATGTATATCTAGCTTGTGAAAGAACTAAATTGTATAATTTTATGTAAGGTCGGGGCAATTCTTTCATACATTGTAATTGATCTACCAACTCCTAACAAGGTTGAGGATTCTAATAAGGCCTAGTCCTCTAAAAAGGGCTCAAGACACTATATGTACTTTATAGACTCCTAACAAGGTCAATATGAAATGTCCCCTTTCTAATTTTATATGATATTTAAAACCTCTAATCAGATTTTTAAAATCAAACAACCAATATTTCAAAGATCCACCAATTTCTCAATAAAATCCAAATCGGGCATGCTCGGAATAGTGCCAAAAACTTCACAGCTTCACATATGATTAATAAATCTGAAAGTGGACTTTTTTTATAGAAATTTCACCAGAATAACATCCTCAAAAATGATGTTTCCAGATCTATATAGCATTTACACAATAGCTCCCAAATGGAGGACAAAAACAATGCTCATCGGGCTCTCGAAATTAACACAAAATAGCTCGAAAACACCACAAAAACACTAATAATCTATCACAGAAGTATAATCATGACCAAATACATATATTCAGCTCTATTTTAATATCTAAATGTCTGAAACATAGCAGCAACTCAAACTGATATGAAATACTCAACTGGAAATACCAAACTCTTACAAAAACACACCCGAAAAATCCACAAATTTGCACTATTCAACACAAGGGAAAACTCTGCATGAGCTTGCACATGGAATGGCTTTAAAATCCAATCCTTAGCCTTCCTAAAACCCTAAAAACTCATGTTCTTTGGTCTCCTTCTCCATAGGTTTGGCAGCCTCTGAAGAACAATAAAGCAATGAGCAAAAAATCAAGTTCTGGAATGAGCCCAAAATGCCTCCAAATCTCTTAAAAGAGGGCATAACCCTAACTCACATCCAAGAGGGGTTAATAAAAATATTTTAATAATAATTTTCATTTATTATTCCATTGGTTTCCAAAGATTAGCCCCTTTTTCTAAAACTTCACCTTTTGAGCCTACTTGCCTTAGCAAAGATTATTATTATTTTTTAATTATTTGAAAACGGGACATGACAAATCCTCCACTCTCAAATATTGCTTGTCCTCAAGAAATGAAGGTTGTAATGCTCAATAATATGTGCTCATTCCCAAGTTGCATCCTCCAATGGTAATCCTTTCCATTTGACCAAATGCTATATGATGCTCCTATTTCTCAATCTTTTTTCTCTTGTATCCAAAATCTCTTCTAGTATCAAAACTAATTTCCCTTCATCATCAAGAGGTGGTAATTCTATAGATACTATGGTTTTCTGGCCTAGAACCTTCTTTAGGCAAGATACATGGAAAACATTATGTATTTTTCTGTTTGGTGGGAGCTCCAATTCATAAGCTACCTCTCCTACCTTCTTGATGATCTTATAAGGCCCATAGAACCTTGGCTTGAGTTTCTCTGCCCCACTCATCTTCAAGGTGCTTTGCTTATACGGCTGCAACCTGAAAAATACCAAATCTCCCACCTCAAAAGATCTTTCAGTCCTTTTCCTATCAGCATACAACTTATGTTGGTTCTATGCATGTTGTAGATTATCCTTGAGGGACCTTATTATGTCTTGGCTTTGCTTGACGAAATCACTTGCTGCGGGTACTCTACTATCTGAAAGTACTAGATTAACAAAGGAAAGGGCATCATAACCATAAAGAGCATGAAAAGGAGGCATACCAATAGACATGTGATGAGATGTATTGTAACAATACTCCCCTAGGTGCAACCCAGTGATGAAGTCCATAGAAATACTTTCCCATTTTTGTTCAGGAATAGGAAGTGGCTGCAACAACCCTATAGGAAAATTTTGCTCACTCTTACTTTGTTGGCATACCATACATTCCTTAATGTGTTTAAGGGCATCCTCCTTCATACCCTTCCATGAAAACTACTCTCAAATTTTTCTGTATGTCTTGAAGTATCCATGATGACCATCCAAAGGTGTGTCATGAAAGGCCCTCAATATCCTCCCCTTAATTTTTGATCCTGGCACTAAGAAGATCCTATTCTTGTAATAAATCAATTCATCAACAACCTTGTACCTACTATCATCCACTAACTTATCCAAAATCTTGGTGGCAAAGGAATCTTTAGCATACTCTGTAATTATGGAGACTTTCCAATCAGCAGAGATAAATGTTAAGGAACACAGAGTAGGCTTTCTTGAGAGAGCATCAACAACCACATTATTCTTTCCTTTCATGTATTCAATATCAAAATCATAAGCTTGCAATTTACTTACCCATTTTTTTTGACGATCATTCAAATCCCTTTGGTTCAAGAAGAACCTGTGGCTATTATGGTCTATCTTTACAATGAATCTCTCACATACCAAATATTGTCTAAACTTATGAAGTGCATGCATGATTGCCAACATTTCCTTATCATAGATGGAGTAACCTTTCTCTGATTGATTTAGTTTTCTACTCTCAAATGCTATTGGATGTCCCCTTTGAGTTAGGACAGCCCCTATACCTTCTCTAGAAGCATCACATTCAACAACAAAAGGTAAAAAGAAATCTGGAATTGCCAACACAGGGCATGAACTCATTACCTCCTTAAGCTTATCAAATTTTTTTTTGCCTCTTCTGTCCAAACAAAAGCTCCTTTCTTTGTCAAATCAGTCAAGGGGGCAGCAAGCTGAGAAAATCCCTTGGAAAATCTCCTATAGTAGCTATACAACCCGAAGAAACCTCTCAACTGTGTAAGATTAGTGGGTGGAGGCCAATCCAAAATTGCCTGAATTTTTTGTTGATCAACCTGTAATCCTTTAGAACTTATAATATCTCCCAAATATAGGATCTCTGTCAAACCAATCTCACATTTAGACAGGTTAGCATAGAAGGATTGCTGCTCCAAGATTCCCAAAACAATTTCTATGTTCTTTAGATGCTCTTCCCATGTTTTACTGTAAATCAAGATATCATCAAAAAATACCAAAAAATTTTTTTGAAGATGCTGGCTAAATACCTTATTCATACAAGATTGGAATGTTGCAGGTGCATTAGTGAGGCCAAATGGCATAACAAGAAATTCAAAGTGCCCATAGTGACATCTGAAAGCAGTCTTTTCCACATCTTCACTCCTCATTCGAATTTGATGGTGCCCTAATCTTAAGTCAATTTTTGAGAAGTATACAACACCATGTAACTCATCAATGAGTTCATCTATGCGTGGTATAGGATACCTATTTTTTATGGTCTTCTTGTTTAGAGCCCTGTAGTCTATACACATTCTCATTGTACCATCCTTTTTCTTGACAAGTACCACAGATGATGCAAATGGACTAGAGCTAGGCCTTATGAATCCCATGTCCAAGAGTTCCTTAATAGTTTTTTCAATTTCTTCCTTATAACCTCTTGGATGGCAGTATGGGGTTGTTATAACTAGTTTGGCACCCTGTTCTTACTCTATAACATGCTCAAAACCTCTATCTGGTGGTAATCTTAGAGGCAAGTCATTGAAAACTATACTACACTTATCAAGAATATTTTGAATTTCAAAATGGAAATTACCTTGATTCTTTTGAGAGCTTGTTGGATGGATTATGACTCTTGCTACCCATGCTACTTGTCCTCTTTGGAAAGTCCTCTCCATCCTCTTTGCAAAGACCGCCATAGGTGCTCCATTCGATAAGCCTCTCAATAAGACTTCTTTCCCATTGGAATGAAATTTAAAGTCCATAGTTTAATGGTTCATGTAATAGCCTCCAATAGAGTGCAACCATTGAACACCCAATACAAGATATGTCTCCCCAATGCCAACAAAATAGAATTCATCACATAACACATAATCTCCTAGGGTCATCTTGAGTTGTTTCATCACCCGTGTGCAAGGCATAGTGAATCCATCAGCTATAGTAACATTGAATCCCTCAAAATATTCTACTTTAAGCCCTCTTTTCATTACAAATCCCTCATCAACAAAATTGTGAGTTGCCCCACTATCAACCTTTGTCCTGCTAGTACCACTCGAATTTGAAAGGGATGGTATCTTGGGACTCCTGATAATGTTGCTAAAGTGCCACCCTTGTTGCTTTCTTTTTCTTTGTCTTCTTCTTCCTCCTCCTTAGTGTCATGAAATTCCTCATGCTCATTTGAATCAGATTCTGAAGCAACTTCAATATAGTGCACTTGACCTTTCCCCAAACATCTGTCTCCTGGAACCCATGGTTCTCTACAAGTGAAACAAAGCTTTTTCCTTCATAATTCACTCCTAATCTCTTCATCTACCTTCTCTTTTGCCACATTTATCACATCTTTTGGTGGTAGTGTTGGTAAAGTCTTTTTTTAAAAATTCCCCTTATGTTGCCAAAGATTTGAGGGTTTTTGATTAGTGACTAATTTCATAGGCACGCAAGTTTCAAGTTGCAAGCTTCTTTTGATAGCTTCTTGTAAGGTTGAGGGTGAGAAAGCCTTAACCAAGCCCTTAACAAAATCTTCCAAACCATCAAGAAATAGATAAACAATCCTCTTTTCACTCATATCAGGTACCATAATAGCCACTTTTTGAAACTCTTCTATGTACTCATTAACTGATTTGGTTTGCTTCAACTTTGACAATTCTTTAAAATACTCTTCATTATCCTCGAGGTCAAATCTATCTATCACTCTTTGACTGAAATCATCAAATGTAGTTACCTAATCATGACCTTGAGTAGTCATTCCATGATACCACCAATCATAGGTTGCATCTTCCAAGTGTATACTTGCAAATTGAATAGCATCACTCTCCTTCATGGGGTTAAGTGTGAAGAAGGTATGCAATTTTTGTAGCCATGCTCTAGCTGAAATTTTATTTGTTCCATCAAAAGTAGGTGTTGTAAACTTTCTTATTTTATTTTTGAGCTCTCTTCCAATTATGTCATGCTCCCTCTTGTGCTCTTTCTTGGGCATCAAAGTGTTCATCATATCCACATATTCTCTAAAAGGAACCGAACTGTGAAAGTCATCATCTAAGCCATTGTAAGTAGCTCTTAATGCAATCAAGTTACCTATAACCTCTTCTACAAGATTAAGGGCTGGATTTGGTACTGGTGGCTCATCTCCAGGAAGGAAAATAGTTTTTTTTGATTTAGAGGGTGTGGGTTTCAGATTTCTTGGCTCCTCTGAAGTGCTCCCTTTCTCATTAATAGATGCAACTCCTTGCAATTTTTCTATCAATATTCACAAAGCCCCTCTAGTTTCTGCCAGACTATCCACTATTTGCTTCTGAGTATTCTTGATGTCTTGGAAGAATTTCTTTGCCATCTCATCTTGATCAGCCATACTTTTTCCTTCCTCGAATTTTGTACTTTTACTTTTAACTGGAGGTTTGATCAAAATTTCTTTATTCTTTTCTCGTTGCAAATATCTCTTCTATCTTTCACTTAGTTTCATGCAAACTTCTACAAACCCTCAGGCTAGCAATATCATAGCTCTGATACCACTGAAATGTCCTCTTTCTAATTTCATATTATATTTAAAACCTCTAATCATATTTTAAAAATCAAACAACCAATATTTCAAAAATCCACCAATTTCTCAATAAAACCCAAATAGGGCATGCCCAGAATAGTGCCAAAAACTTCACAGCTTCACATATGATTAATAAATCTGAAAGTGGAAATTTTTATAGAAATTTAACCATCACAAAATCCTAAAAAATGACATTTCAAGATCTATATAGCATTTACACAACAACTCCCAAATGGAGGACAAAAACAATGCTCATCGGGCTCTCGAAATTAACATAAAATAGCCTAGAAACACCACAAAAATACTAATAATCTATCACAGAAGTATAATCATGACCAAATACATATATTCAACTCTATTTTAACATCTAAATGTCTAAAACACAATAGCAACCCAAACTGATATGAAATAGTCAATTGGAAATACCAAACTCTTAAAAAAACACACCCAAAAAATCCACAAATTTGCACTATTTAGCACAAGGGAAAATTCTACATGAGCTTGCATATGGAATGGCTTTAAAATCCCATCATTAGCCTTCCTAGAAACCTGAAAAATCTCATTCTTGGGTCTCCTTCTCCATAGGTTTGGCAGCCTCTGAAGAACAACAAAGCAATGAGCAAAAAATCAAGTTCTAGAATGAGCCCAAAATGCCTCCAAATCCCTTAAAAGAGGGCATAACCCTAACTCACGTCCAAGATGGGTTAATAAACATATTTTAATAATAATTTTTATTTATTAGTCCATTGGTTTCCAAAGATTAGCCCCTTTTTCTGAAACTTCACCTTTTGAGCCTGCCTGCCTTAGCAAAGAATTTTTTTTTTTCAATTATTTGAAAACGGGACATGACACGATATCCTTAATCAAATCCTATTATTTAGTGAATCATCTAGTGGGTATCATCCTCATTGGGGTTTTCACTTGGCTAGAGTTTCCCTAGGTAACAAATAATAGTGTTATTAGTTCTCTATGTGTATGGTTATATTTACTATTCAAAATTATTGGTTTAGTTTCATATGCAAGATATAAAGTAATTAAAAATATTCAGTTGTGGACAAAAGTTTGTAATATATTGATTCAGCCATCCCCCTCTTAATATTATATATTTCTAATAATTGATATCAAAGCATAGTTACTTTGAAGAGGCTTAATATCTTAAGTAAGATCCCAATGAATATGGAACAATTGAAGAAGAATCTTGAAGAAGCCCTTGAACAGATTGACCTTCTTACTGAAGAAAGAGATAACCTGAAAGACATATTCAAAGATGCAAAAGTTTACATTAGTAAATTGAAAGATGAAATTGATGATCTTAAATCTAGAAAGGAACCTTTTACACAAATCAGTATTAATGATGATACAAAATATCTCAAGAAAGAGAATGAGATCTTGAAACATGAGTTGAAAATTGTTGAACTAAAGTTGAGTCTTAAGACTAGTGACAATAAGAGTGAACCTAATCTAGAATGTGAGAATGTAGACCTTTGATTTTAGTTAAGTCAAGTGACATCTGAATTAGATTCTATTAAGATAGAGCATGCAGAGTTGGAAAAACACAACGTTCATCTCGAGAAACTTTGCACAAATTTTGAGAAAACTAATGAACAAATATTTCATCAAATACCTTCTTATGACAAGAAAAACCTTGGATATCTTCTTGGAGAGAAGTAAGAAAAGAAAGATGAGATTAGGATAGAACCAAATCCTATAACAAAAATTTCTAAATAAAATTTCAAGTGATTTGATGAAGTTGACGAAATTAATTTGACAAAGAAATTTGATGAACCTAGAACTATAGAGCAAGTTGAAGAACCTAAGAAAGATGATCTATCTAAAGAGATAAGACATGAATTCAGGGTTAGATGCTACATATGCAGTGAAATTGTCCATATGAAGAGAGATTATACAGGTAAGTCTTTTAAACCTATTACTAATTTCTATTGTTATAATTCTCATGGTTATGGACATAAGGTAATAAAATGTAAGAAACCTATGTTTGTTGATGATAATAAGAATAGTAGATTATTTAGGAATACTAATCCTATAGGTAATGGAAGAAGTAGCTCTCTGAGAATATCTATTGATGGAGAGAAATACGATGGTGAGAAAAAATAGTTTGCTTTTGTTAAATGTAACAATTCTAGACATATTGCAAGGAATTGTAGAGCACTTGAAAATCAAAATGGGAATAATCAAAGAACAAATGCACCTATATGTCAGTTATGTGATAACTTTGGACACACGACAAGATTCTATAGAATGTATAGAGGGAACTTTAATAGGAACCCTAATCATAGAAGGAACAACAATGGGAATGAGAAAAGGAATGAAAATGGAGGCAACAATAGTCATAAAGAAGCAGTTAAGGAACATGTTGAGGAATTCAAAGAAGCATTTTTGAAGGCTAGTAATCTGGAGAGTTAACATCTAGTATTGGAAGAGAAATTATTTGATGCACATGATGGAAAGTTGAAGGCACGGATTGTTTGTGATTCGACCTATCTAAATTAAGCTATTACAGAAGCAACAGAGCATCAATGGTTAGAACTAATGTTAGAGAGTGAGTTAGAGATTGTGCAGTTAATAGAAGGTAGAAGACATAGAGAGAAAGCTATGCTTCAGTGCACAAGTCTTGATGTGATTGCAGTAAGTGAGAATTGTAAGATCAAGGTCACTGGTAAATAGAGATAATAGTCTGAGTTTATGGTAGATACATATTTATTGTGCAGTGTGATTTAAAATTATTTAAGGATCACAAAAAAGATTTGATGTACCATTTGTTCATACAAAGTGTCTTGAGAAAATTGAAGAGCAATTTGATAGCAATTGAAGTGTGAAGAAAATTTATAAAGATGAATATTCTAGAAGCCCTAAAATCACAAATTTGAGGTCTTTTACGAAGTATTGAATCTAGTTTCTTGAAGTATTTATAGTTTTAAAGGAATGCCTAGTCAAAGAGTGCATGATGTTAGTGACATACCAAGGTATGAGTTCAAAAAACACCCATTTTTTTCTTTATTAGATGATCCTATATGAACATTTTTGCAAGTTCTAAAAAATGTGTTACATGTAGAAGACATAAGGAGTTATATACATTGCAAAATTGAGATTACAGGTGATTAGGAAATTCATAAAGACTTAGGAGTCATGTGTAATAATGAATTAACCCTCAAGTCTAAGTATGTGCACCTTGAAGATTTGAATTTGGTAAAGTATATGTTCTACACATAATTCAACAATCACTAGTGGACCCAAATTGTATTGAGTAGAATACATTATGATATGTTCTAGTTAGGTAATGCATAGATTGTCATTGACAATAACCTAATCCACAAGGTCACGGGATTTAGCAATGAAGGTCATAATCTTGTTAATGAGAGAAACGTTAGGAAAATAGTGGAGACAAACTTGAAAACCAAGTTTGACAGAAGAAGTATGAGGGTTGATCCTATTCAAGATAAAGGAGTCAAATTATTGACCAAGATCATAGGGAACAAGTTGAACCATGGATCAAGGGTAAACTTTGTACTATATAGATTCCTTCATACATCATATGTGATGGTTGTTGAAAGGAGAAAAGTAAATTTGTGTGATATTGTCAAAGTGCAACTATTGGAAAATATTGAAAAGATAAAGAAAACAAAGAGCACATTATTTAGATTTGAGTCCTTATTGACTCATTTGTTCTTTTATGTTACAAAGAAGTTTCCTAGAGTAATTAATTAGGATAGCAGTGAGTGTGCAATGAAGATTGTAACTCAAAGCTACAAATCTAAAGCCAAGAATGTCATAGACATTGATATTGATAGGATGAAGAATTTTTAGTTTGAGATGAAATTAAGGTATAGGATACCTCCCTCTATGGTAGAAAAGTATAAGAATTATTTGTGCTTCATGGTGGAAATTGATAACACATGCACGAAAGTAGTGATACCTAGAGTGAATTTCATTGAGCCTATGGGCTATGAGATGAGCACATAACTAATTAGAGGGCATGTGTAGACAAAAGTGTTGGTAGAAACACCTATTGCAATGGTAGGACCTTCAAAAGGTGTAATGGTGACACAACCATGTGTACAAGCTCTTATTGCACTACATGCAATAGTTGCGCAAGTGCAACCAGTTAGAGCCAACTATGAGAAATCAAAGAGGCAATCTAAAGTGGAAGCACCTACTGCACAAAAGAAGTAAGGGAGACTAGTGAAGGTTAAGCTAGAACCTCCACCTCAAGTGAAGAAAAGAGTAAAGAAAATTAGTAGTAAGCCTAGCAAAAGGATTAAAACCATGCAAATGAGTAGTTCTAAAAGCTTAGATGATGATGATGAAGATAAACCTATTGAGAAAGATGTGCAGCAAGCCAAGACAATCACAGATATAGAAGGCATGGAAACCAAAGGTCTAAACATGTAGATTATAAATGATAACAGTTTTGTACAATTGAATAAATTTTATAGCATGTATAGTAGTATGGATAGGAGGAAATTAGAGAACTCTATAATAAGAAATATGACTCTAAGGAATAAGAGATTTGATAGCATTTGGAATAATATTCCTAGAGACCTATACAATAGGTTGATCAATAGGAATAGAAGAGTATTAGAAGAAGATTTAAATATGAAGATCACATCCATAAATGAGTTATGTGATGTTGGATCAAAAGAGGAATTGCACAAAATTTTGAAGGGTGTTGAGCCCTTGTTGAGGAACAAAAGAAGAGAAATTATTCTAATGGGAGGAAATTATGAAGAAGTTAAGTAAGAAATAGAGGAGGTTGTACTAAAGTATATGTCCTTAGTGCCTAAGGAGAGTGCACAAGCAAAGGTTGATAGTATATGCACAAAAAGATTCACCTTTGAGGGAAGATGAAGAAGTAGAGAAAACATAGCAAGCACTATCTCCACCTCATATTTTTATGGGTACTGAGTCCATGCCAGTGGATAGTATGTACATAACTATGGATACAAAGAAGAATCCATTTGTAGCATATGGGGCAAATAGTGTTGGCAATATCACTGCCTATACTAGTTCTAATGATGAAAAGAAAGAGAAGAAGAAAAAGGAACAAGAATAGGAAAAGAAAAAGATAGAAGAAGAGAAGTAGAAGAAGAAAGAGGCTGAGGAAAAGAAGAGTGTAGATAAAGAAAAGATAAAGACTATTGTATCTTCAGTAGTATTTGTAGCTGGAACATCTGCAGTAGTACCTATTCCATTGGATGATAAAGATCAGAAATAGCTAAAGGGCACTTTGAGAAAATTATTTGAGAAAAATAAATCTATAAACTCTTTGGAGAAGACCCTTACTAAAGTCTTGAAGTGCATGTAGAAGACAATTTCCACAACTGTAGAAAATCCAAAATTGCAAGCCAAGGCAAAAGAGTTGGTGAAGACCTCTGATAGGGAATTCACTACCTTAGCTAAGGTAGTAGTAATGCAAGCATAGAATAGTAATAATGAAGCCTTATTTGACACAATGTGCACCAATGTGCACTTGATGGAAATATCAAGGGACTCTAAAAGTGTATTGTTGAAGGTAAGAAGTTGTATGGATAATGTGCAATTTCTTAAACTTACTTATCTAATTTCAAAGCAAAGATCAAAGGCCATATGAGTGAGCTTTAGTCACTCACTACAAGATTGCAGCAATTGGAGATCAAAATTGAAGATTCTAAGAATGAGATTGAGAAGATCCTCAATACTATTAGAAGCATTCAATTTGACAAAGATAAGGTAATAAGAAGATTCTTTGTTCTCAAAGAATATTTGGCACTCAAGATTTTAATTTTGCAGAGGTAATTGGAGGAATGGGTAAAAGCACAAACCTGTGTCACCTTTTATGAAGAAAAGTGATATCAGAATGCGACAGTTCAACATTAATGACAAAAAAAATGGTATTTGTGTTTAGAATTTGAAAATGATGTAAACTAATGAAATGTGTAGAATTGGTTGAACTTTATGCCTATCATTTTAAAAAAAATTTTTGAGTAAGAATTTATTCATTTCTTTTATTTTGAAGTCCCTTTTTTAACTATAAAAAAATATAGGGTGTAGTTCCCGTCAAAAAAAAAATATGCAAATCATCTTTTTTTGTTTTGATTTGAAAATATCTTATATATGACATGTATATCTAGTGCACAAGAAAAGAAATAATTAGTTTTTATCTATATTTTCTTTGTTATAAGTACTCAAGCTCGACCTTCTTAGAAGCCAATAGTTTTTTCCTCCCGTCAAAACTTCCCAATCAAATCTACACTTTCTTGAGAAAAAATTACATATTCATGAAGAGGACTCTCTCCTCTAGAGATAAATGTAATTTTTTTGTTTTTTTGGTATGAGTTACTATTTTTTTCCATTTTTTAAGTGAGCATCTTCTGAAATGTTGAAATATTGACTTATAATATTTTGAAATTTTAACATATTATAACTAATCAAAACACTCAAAAATTTATATAATGATGATATTGAATCTAAGATCTATAAAAGGGTATTTTTAGTTTTTGAATAAAATTGAGTTTTGATAGAGAAATGAAATTTGACCAAAATAGGTTATGATATCACAAACGGTGACACAGATCTATGCTTTTACCCGAATACCTTTCAGCAAAGAATTCCTATGATAAATTCACCTATACTAACTTAATTGCAATTGAAGTGGAATCCTATGCAATTTGCACACTCATCAATATATTAGATAAAGTCAAAGATAGCTAGAAGTGGGACTTTGATAGACTAAAGATTGATTTTTTTGATTACATATCTAGAATGACGAACTAATCAACAGCAAACAACAAATTTTTGTGATACAGTTTTTGACAAAGGGGGAGTATTGTGTTATTATGTAGAGGAAATTGTATAGATATAGATGCATATGTAAGGGGGAGCTTATAAATGTATCAATGTAAATGAGTGATAAGGAATGCAATGATCCATCAAAACATGAATAAAAATTTAATATTTTGAAGGCAATTTTGTGTAGTTATATTTATTTATTTTATTATGTATGACATCATTTTGGGACTTATCCAATTTCTCCAAATGTTTCCATCAATGCCATAGGGGGATATTGTTGGCAATATGGTCAAATAGGTGTCTTGATGGTTGTCATTTTGTAGATGCTTAAAATCGTCCCAAACGCTATAGTAATCTATTTAATATTTCCTTTGATATTATAATTAATTATATTTGTCATATTCTTCTACTTATTTAATAGAATTTATTTAATTAAATAGGTTCATTTTCCTAATGTATTTAAGTTTAATTTAAATACATACCCGCTAAAATATTAAATTTATTTAATGCACAATGCTCCATAAATCCCCTTTTAAATAAATTCTAATTTATTTAATTCCCTCCACTTTATTAAATTCTTTAATCCTATGATTAAGTTAAACCTTATTTAATTTAATCCTAATTTCATCCTAAAAACCTAGTCTATACCCATCACTCTCATCCTTCTAAGCATATCCATTAGTTAATCCCACCTATTTATCTTAAACACCTTTCTAAAAACCTTTTAGCTCTTAAGTGTTTTCTCACACATGTGTGAGAAGCTCATGATCCAATAAAGTTTTCACTTCATTTACACCTCTTACATCTTTGTCCCCCACTCTTTTCCCCAAGGTTGCTCACACATGTGAGCACACCTTGAGCCTCTCAACCTTAAAGGCTCTTTTTGACTTTTTCATGGCTTGTCCTTTAGCCCATGTGTCTCCCTTGTGGCACCTATGTGGATGCCACATAGATGCCACCTCCCCCAAGGCCTCTCTCAAACCTATAAATAGAGCCCTTGTCTCAAGCATTTTCCATCTCCCTCATTTGTATAGTTATCATGCTAGTACAGTTCTAGAGCTTTTAGAGATTTTATGCATTGTTACTAACCTTTGGTAGTTGCTAGTTCATTTTCATTCACCTGAACATGGTTGTATCCATAGCCATTGTTAGAAGCACTTTCTTCATACCTAGTTAGTTCATACACTTTGCATTATATTCTTGGACATATTGGGATTCAATAGTTGTGTTTGGAGAGAGTACATTCACATCCCTCCAATCTAAAGCACACCAAAAATGCCTCTTATGGGTGCCCTTTTTGAGTTTCTTTGAGGTTGCATGAGGGTGTTTCTTTTTAGTTGCATTGAGTTGTAAAACTCAAGCATAGTGTTAGTTATATTTTTCTTTCTTTTGAATATTTGATATACATGTGCAACTAATGTTTTCTTTTTTATGCATGATCTTGATAGGTTAAGCTTTCTTGCATATACATTCATAGAAACATATACTCAACATTTCATTTATGCATTCAGAGACAGAAAATTGTCGAAGTATTAGACAATTTGCAACATTATAATGAATAGATCTTAACTATACAAACGATCTACAAAGAATTAGCATATGAATAGTTGAGGAATGGATTATGAAATCT
Organism: Cupressus sempervirens; assembly: GCA_028749045.1. NCBI lineage: Eukaryota > Viridiplantae > Streptophyta > Pinopsida > Cupressales > Cupressaceae > Cupressus > Cupressus sempervirens. The sequence goes on along the minus strand of CM053792.1, from coordinate 818,559,858 downwards.
TCATGATGACCTGTATTGGTGCACATGTGTGTATGGTTTGTACAATGCAAGTTACAGTAAGTTTAACTATGTTGGTCTTTAATAGTGCAAAATAGAGCATAGTTGAAAATAGAGTTGTATGAATTTAGGAATTATTTTGATTTCAAAATAATTTACTAAGTCAAGTTAAGCCAACTATGCGGATATTATTTTATATTATGTCAAGTGCGTGAAGACATGAAAGCTAACTAAGCAACAATTTGTGTATGCTTAAGATATAAGTAAAGATCTTATGATGCACAATGAGAGAATAAGAGTTGCATAGTAAATATATGTTATGCGTAAATACTTTGAAAATTGCATAATTATATGTGAAATGTGAACTATTGTGAGAACCATATATAAGATTTATGTGATGTAAGATTAGAGAAAGTATGAGTTACAACAACAAGAAAGTATTGTATGTATATCTATCTTGTGAAAGAATTGAATTGTATAATTGCATGTTAGGGTAGTGGGCTCTTCTTGTATACATAGTAATTGATCTACCAACTCCTAATAAGGTTGAGGCTTCTAATTAGGCCTAGTCCTCTAACAAGGACTCAAGACACTATATGTACATCATAGACTCCTAATAGGGTCAACATCCTTAATTGGATCCTATTGTTTAGTGAATCATCTAGTGGGTATCATCCCCATCAGGGTTTTCCCTTGGCTAGGGTTTCCCTAGTTAACAAATAATGGTGTTATGAGTTCTCTATGTGTATGGCTATATTTACTATTCAACATTGTTGGTTTACTTTCATATGCAAGATATAAAGTAATTAACAATACATAGTTATGGGAAAAAGTTTTAGTATACTGATTCACCCCCCCAACCCCGCTCTCAATATTATCTATTTTTTACAATTTGATCACATTCCATATGTACAGTGAATGACTAATTTAATTAGCATGTCTTGACATTGTTCAAAATTCAGGGTAAGAGTGTTGATGGCCCTAGTATGGATTCCCTGACCCATTTTGCATCTCGTCGACGAGTTGAGATGTATGCATTGATTTAATCATTTAAATTAGTACATATATTTATTAAGTAATCATATGAAGGATTGAATTTTTTTTTTATCCATGTGCATTAGTTCTCTACTAGACCATCGACATTCATAAGGGACTTTGAGCCTAGGCATGATATGAGCTTTGTAGAGGTACATTTGTTTCATGTTAATTTAATTCATTTGAATATATTTGTTTCATGTTGCATGTTACATGTAAACTGTATTATATGATTTTTAGTTGTTGACACTCGAGACTCCTCCTCATCTTCACCAGTCCATCAATCATGGAGTTGATGCCACGTTAGCTAGTTCAGAACCATTGACTGAGGTATGAAAGAGTTCTCATAGTTTTAGTTTTTATTTATAATAGTTAGTATTGAAATTTCAAATGGTATTTATAAGTATGATCGAGTGATTATATTGATTGAATTTTTGGAGGGCCTTGTTACTCCCGATCATCCACGAGCCTTTGTGGTGGATGTACAGAGTGACTATTTGATGGCGGTAAGAAAATAATTAATTTTTGTGTGTACATATATTTGATTTCAATATATAATAATTATTAATTCATATCTACTTTGTTTCTATCAACTCCAGTTAGAAAGGAACCTAAATAAGAGGATGAGGGAGCATGTGAGGAAGACCCCATCATCCCCACAATCTCTCTCCTTGCAATGACCAAAGACCTCTATGGATTTGTTTCCTTCCCCTCATGGGAAGGAGAATATATAGGGATAGAAACACATGTATAGGTATCAGTGGGCACATATCTTAGATTTTATGTTAGTTGACATACATTTGATTTATATATAACATTTTATATTTTATGTATGACATATTTGATGCACGAAATTATTAGACTTATGACATTATTGGTTATCATAATATATATCTTTTTTTTTCTTGTTTACGTTTTAAGTACATTTCATGTATTTCATTTGAATATATTTTGCATCCAAAATGATGCAGAGTGCTCACACCAAAAGTTGGTGAATTACCAACAAGAACACTTTTAAGGAAAACTACATCTTCCACCTTCCTAGGTGTCTTAAAAGAATCTTTCCAACTTGGTTATAGCACTAAAAAAACTTCTACCCAACATCACAAAACTACTAATTGATCACTTTCCCTATTCAAGACTTGTGAAGCAATAAGGGAAAAATAAGAAAATTAGAGAAATGGATCATAATCAACTTCTTGCTTCAACCTAATACCTTAAACACTTCAAGGAACACCTACTGATGAGGTTTCCACAACTAGTTTAACCTCCTAACATGTATTTTGAAAAAAATTCTATCAATAGGCCTAATTGCCCTTGTAGCCCTTTTTGTGGTTTTCAAACAACAACTTTGTTTTTCTCCACTAAACTTGGCAAACAAGATAGGTATTTGGATACTAATGTAAGAAGGAGGTGGTGATACTAGATTCTTATTACCAAACTCTCATCACCAAGCTTCTTTCAAGCCTACCAAACATATTACCATTAGTCCCTCGGGACTCTTCCAAGGCTAGATCTAGACTAGGTGGTTGGCCTATTCCTTATGCCACCCTCACCTATTCCAAATGTCTCTACCTAACCCTTCACAAACTCAACCAACTACCTCTCACAATACTCAACACCTCCACTACCTTACACCCTCTAGGATCTCTCACAACACCATACCCTAATAAGCTTCCAAAAGGCTTAACTCATTTCTATTTTAAGTGGTTTCAATATTCACAAGGTGATATAATTTCAATATTCATAAGGTGATATACACCTTAGTGGGCTTCAAAACATCAATTCTAACAAACAAACCTAAAGAGTCTCTTTCTTGTAGAGCTACCTTTAGGGTTTTAAGGTAGGAAATCAAAATCTCTCCAAAAAACAATCAAAACCAATGAGGAATTAAGATACCCAATACTAAGCTTGACTAAATCTCAAAAACATAGACTCCCAACTATTCAATAAAGCATATAACTTGCAGCCCCGAGTCTAAACTTTTTGGCCTAAAACATACCTTCTAACTCTTAACTCATTAAACTTTCAAATAATAATAATAAATGAACTTGTTTATAGTTTTACCTTACCAAGATCTTACAAACTTCTAACTTTCGAAGTCCTAACTATTGAGGAGATACACAAACCTCCAAACCCTTGTTATAATGAGGGTTTTCTTGCTAAATAAGATAACTATCTCACAAACTTTAGGCTATCATCTATTCCATCATTTGAAAGATATTCTTCACTATCCTATGAGTGAAAATAATCTTCCAACATCTTATGATTTTATTTTCTTTGCAACATGTAATTTTCTAATTTTTGGCCAACTCTTCACAAAGGGAAGTAATTATGTTTCAAACCCATGAGATGGCTACTAAGACAACTAAGAAGATCCTTAACATCTTCCACTAACTCCATTCGATGATAACATGCAGCTAAAGTGGTGTTTCATTCTAACAAAGTATGAGTTTGTTGTTCTAAACCAAGGAGTAATGATATTTGACAATAACTCAATGATAATATATACAAGTTTAACATCAGTAGAGATTTCTTCCTATATAAAAAGAACTTAATAATCACCAACACGTTGAGACAAAAGAGAAGATACTAAGACTATAACTCAAATACAAGTATATGTTGATTTTCACAAAAGGAAAATAGATTTGTATTATACAAAGTTATACATCATAATCTACACTTTTCTAATCCACCACTCTTCTTCTCTATCTTCTACATGACAATCTATTGTTCTTATACAAACACATGACCTTTCACCTCCTTTGAGAGCTCGACACCTTCCAAAAAGAGAATTGAAGGAGAATTTTCTAGAAGGGAATGAAATGAAATAATGGGTAGATTCATTAAATCCTACCTAATCTAACCTAACCCTAAAATGGACGATGGAGGATGAATGACAAAAAAATCTTAATTTTTTATTTATAGAGATATCCAGTCAAAAGAAAAGGTTGTCATGTGCAAGAACCTAAGGAAGACAAGGATTCTAGGGTATTGCCTCATTTAGTGACCTAAGAGAAGTGTTTGCATTGGCAAGCAAAGCAAGAAGGCTTAGGGGTATGAATGCTTGAAGGGTGAACAAGCTATTAGAGCTGAAGTGTGTGAAAGCCAAGCAGAATGGAGGACTAAAACAAAGTTTTGTAATCTAAAAGTGTGTTGTGAGTCATTATCAGATCAAGCCTTATTTTTACTTTCTAATTATTGTATCAGTCTAAGGTAAATCCTTTGGATTAAGGTTGACCTAATAGTCATTTGTAAATCCTTTAACCAGATGACATTCAAAGTGAATGATCTAAAGTCCTCTAACAAGGTTCACTTCTAATAAGGTGATTGAAATCCTTTAACCAGGTCACATTTAATAGTGTACATTGTAACCTATAATAGGATTGGCCTTTCATAGGGCATCACTTCAAAAGAGTGAGAATGAGTAGCATGTTACTAGTGGTTTTTTCCCAAATTGGGTTTCCACTTTAAATCATTGTGTCAAATGTGTTATGTTTCATGTTTACATTTCTACAAAGTTGATTTGATAGTAACCTACAAGTTTAAGTGGATTATGATCTAATGGATGCATGCATGATGAAAATGTTTTATGGATATGGGTTCACTAAGTTGTGAAAAGTTTTATTTGTACATCTGGCCCTTGGATAACTAATTCACCCCCCTCCTTCAGTTATTCTAAAGAATTCCAATAGCTGTATTGGGATTACAAAATAAACCTCAATGTCATAGTATCTCCCTATGTGTTTCATGCTTAATTTATAACTATTGTTGTCTTCTAAAACTCAATTATTCTTTTTCGTATAGTATCTATTTAGCATAAAAACTATTTCATTCAATGATCATTGTATTAACACAGAGCATTAATCCTAAAATAATCTAACAATGATTAATTAAGGTGTGTAATGATCAACCAAATATTGAACTTATTTAGAACCATATATGTTTTTTCCCGTAATCTAGATTCAAATAAAGTTATTTCATAGAAAAACTTGACAAATGATTGAGCCTTATTGTGTTTCTAATCTCTTTCAAGTATTTCAATAGTTGTATAATCCTTTTTTGTTAAATAAATCATTCTATGACTTGTTTTCATCACATATAGGTCTCCAATTGCCTAAGGTATAGGAACCTAAACTTTCCATCAAACAAATTCCAACCTTCATAATATCATCGATTAGATAAGTAAATTCTTTATAATGCATCGAATCATTATTTCCTATATAAAAGAACTCCATAGTTCAAGTCATAGATAACACTACGCATGTACATTTTTTTTTAGTAATCATGATTGTTATCATAGTGACCAATAATAATAACTAATAGTTTGTTAGGATTCTTAAGTACCAAGGGGTGGGGTGGCGTGAATTAGTACAAAAACATAATTTAAAACTTTAACTATAGATATGTTAAACTAAAATATAAACTTCCCAGTTATAAAGCATATGACTACTATTGGTAAATAAAGCACACCGAACATTCATCACGCATGACACTATGATTTTATTATCATGGAAACCCTTGTTAGAGGGTGAAAACCACGGTTCTTAGAACTCAATGGATATATTTGTATGAAAATGGTTTATCAAGTGGTTAATAGAGTAGCTATTCAAAAGTTGGTTACGATCATTTAGTCCAAGCTATTGTTAAAGGGAACTGATAATTTGGACCAAAATGGTTATGTAAAATTTGATGACCAATGTAAATTGTAATCTTAGTATATTATTTATAAATATAAAAGGACTATTCATCCAAAAAAAATTGACGACCACTTTATTTGAAATTAAAATGTCATTTCATTTAAATTCTATTTGGAAAGTTTGACAAGAAGTTTGCAATTGTTTAAATAAAAAATGTTAGTCATTACAACCTGGTCTCATCTTTTGATCTTTGTCTATTTAGTAAAATAGAATGGTGCAATATGAAGGATAACCCCTAGATGACTCATTTTTTAGAAAAATCCACTATTTATTTAGTAAATGGATTCTAGAGTTTAAGAACTTATGAGACTTTAATTCCATGGAGTATGCTACCTAGCATTTCTTTAAGGATACTTTTTGTTTAAATAATAAATACAAAGGACTTTCTTTTTTGTTAAAATTTTTACTTTAAAGCTTCACTTACGTCTCCTTTCTAGAAAGTTTCATTTAGATCTCCTTCCAACTAAATCTAAAGATTGAATAAAGAAACAAAAACATTAATCCTAAGAAAAAAGTTAAGAAAACTCTTGGAAAAAAATAGAATGCAAATATTGACTTAGAAAGTAAAACATTACAAAATGTATGATAGGTATGATAGTTCAGCAGGACAACGTCTATACAGCCACGAAAATGCACTTCCTTACGAAGGAGAGGACTTAGAATTTTTTTTGAAAAGTTAGAAAAAACAATATAAAGGGAGTGCGTTTTCGTGGCTGTTTAGCCACGGGCGTTCAGCAGCGTCAATTTCCCTTTGATCTTCTCATTTTCACTATTTTTATCATGATTTTATGAGAAAGAAGTTCTTTTGACTTTTACTTTATTATTACAGTTTTTCTAATCTACTATAAAAAAAAGTTTTGACTCGTTCTTCAAGCCATTCCATTCATCAAAAAGTAGGAATGCTCAAAATTTAACTTTGAGATCGTTTTTCGAATTGTTTCATCATGGTCCCAGGTGCAAGAGATTCGTTAATTAAGTGGACAAATATCAAATTTCAAATCATTCAGTGCCATGGTGAAGATACTGCGTGTTTCATAACTGCAATGGATGTTTTACTTTGAATTGTATGTATGTTTTGCATGTGACAGGTACGGGGTTCGATACCCCGCATATCCATCTTATTTCATTATTCAGCTGGTGGCGGCGGAATATGTCTATGTGAAGATTCGTTCCTCTTTCTAGTTACAGCATATTCCTCAATCAATCTCTTTCGAATCGCTTTAACTTCGCACCGGTGACCGCGGTTCGATTCCCTGCCGGTACATTTTTTTCGCTTTTCATAAGTCGGTATACAAAAGTATGTTTAGTTTATTTAGACCATCATTCAGTTCCAGACAACAAAAGCTAACCACCCTTCACGCCGCCGTCCAGTGAATTGGGCTCAGATTTGTAGATTTCTTGCAGTCCATAGAGATTTTTGAGGAAAATTGGTCCACTCTTAGCCCCTTCTATTTACGTCCTTCCCCTTTTCTGATTGGTCACCTACTTTTTTTTACAGGCTAATCTCTATCCAAAATGTAGTAAAGACAAAACAAAGTCAAATTTTTCTTTTTCCATATTCAAAATAGACACTTTGGATGGAGGATAGCCGTGTGCGTTCTTTTCGAGGATGAGGTGACTGATACCATTCTATTGACACAACTATCATTTTCCATTTTGTCAAGTTTGATTAAGGTATTTTAGTATATTACTTGAAACAGTTCATGACATGTTTTTATTAATATTAAGGTAATTTAATTGACCATTTTACACAATTTTAAATTATATTAGATTTTAGAAAACAATTGTAAAGTTTTGAAATTAAATTCAACCATCCACACAGTTAATTAATAGATACAATCTCTCTTTCTTACATTGTCTATTCCTTTCAAATGTCTCTTGATTATTTCTTCACCAATACTCAATGTCAACTTAGCTCTATATAGTGAATTTTCAAGATTCTGCAGACATTGCTAGCAACATCTCCTAGTTATCCCCTTAATGCTAGCAATATCTATAGAAGTTGTTTTTCATTATCCCATTATGCATATGTTTGAATATGCATGGCACTAAAATATACAAATAAACAATATTAAAAATCAATTATATGCTCAATAAGATTCCAATGTTGAATTAAATTGATACACCATACAATGTGTTATGCATTGTTACCAATATTTAATTTAGAAAAAAATTGAAATAGAGTTTTGACTTCCATAAGGTTTATGGTAGAGTCAAGTTTTATCTATTCAAAATATTCAAAACATTCAGTTAAGAATCTACAAATCAAACATATAGAGCTCCATGTATATTATTTAATATGAAGTCAATTTTAGAATTAGTCAACAAGTGAGGGTACTACAAGTGTTATTCTAGCAAAGGAAGATAGTTGACATTGGATATCGCCAATGTCTCACGTTGTGTAGTTGCACTTGATTAAAGGCTTAAATTTTTGGCTAAATACTTGAAGTCCAAGGGATCATAAGGGGTTGCTTTTCACCTCCCTACTATGTGAAAGACATTTTTATAAAAATGTCAAATTTTAATTTAAGATTTCCTATTTTTAGCAATTCAACATGTTGAACATACCACAAGACAAGGGGGAGAGTGAATCAATCTTGAAGAAAACCTTGAATTTTTTTTGTCACAAATACTTATTAATTGTCTTTATCCAACTAACCATCAATGAATGATAAGACAAAAACAATAGACATGAACACCATAATTGTATGTCGAAAACTCAATGTGAGGAAAGCCATGGTGAGAAGCACACTCACAATATGAATAACTTATTACAATATTTTTGGTTAGATGTTAAGGGAGAATAATTCCCTTAATTTTGACTTGCAAGATGGGTAGGTGGACAAGGATAGTGAGCAAAAAGAGGGGTATAAGTGGCCACCTTTTTCCTAAAATTGGGTAAACTTGAACTTCAAGGAGAAATTTGAGGGTCTTGTACTCAAAATTAGAAGATGTGCAAAAATAAGAATTATAGTACTTTGAATCTAGTTTCTAAACTACTTAAGTTTTTCAGAAATAGATAAGATCAAGAGGGTCAAACCCTTTGTACACAAAACATTATTCTTGATTTCTTTAGAAAAATATAACATAGTTATTTATGTGTGCTCAACAAAAGATATAATTAGATTTGGTATTTTTAAAAATGGTTTGGTAGGATGGTAGGAAAGAGTGAGATCTAGAAGTTGTGTATTTTTTTTATAATTCTTTGTTGAGTACTCTTTTTAAATGATTTTCTAAAGTGATCATATCCTGAGTGTTCGTCACCTCTTCTTATGTTGGACAACTTGCATCAAAATAATTAAAAATGCAATTTTTTTAATAAATTGTATAGATTCAAGTGTAGAATAGTACTATGTACAATTTTTTGAAGTTGGTCAAGCAGATCAAAATTTATCAACATTTAAATGGTAGACATATGTCTATGAGGCCATTCAAGACACTAGTACAAATAATTAAATTTCACTATGTTATTGTTGTCCAAAAATTGAAAAACTTATATGGTTAGAAAGATGAGAAGATGTTTGAGACTATGGTGGTAATTTTAGAGATACCCACTTGATCATTTGTACACCCAATGAGGTTGAAATCAAGAATTCATTTTAGAAGAGGAAAAAATGTGTAAAGGGACAAAAATGGAGGGCAAATGGGCTTACAAGCCTTAGGGTCATTTACCAACCCTTTCTCGAAGCCAAAAATGTGTATGAGTTTCAGTGTCCATCATAATTACCTGCTCAAATTTTAAAAAGAAAAAGTACATTTCAAGTTTCGCAAAACTTGTACATGTTTTGGAGATGTAAATACATGCAATTTCTATTTTACCCATCTTGTATGGGTTACAAATACATCAAAACACATGGTCCTAAATTAAGAATATAGTACATTTATGTATAGATTTGTGTACATATAATTTATTTCTATTTTTTGTATATATGTATATCTATAGATTTTTATACATATATTTATATAGATATATGTATATATGTATGTATAAATGGATGTCTCTTCTCGTTCCCTCACTCATCTACCTTCTTGTTGGTTCCCAAGATGGGAGGTTTATGCTCTACAAGCTACCAACACACTTCATAATACTTTCTGAGGAGAAAGCCAAATCCAATTATCGATTTCCTTGAAGAATTGGACTAGCTAACAATGATCTATAGTCCTTGTACAACACTTCAAGCTCTGCAAAACCTAGATGGGCTGCATTCATGAAATAAACCATAAACAAACACAAATCATAATCTATTAAAGTAGATACACCTCATAAAATACCATCAAACATAAAGAGGGCTATTAGGTGTACACTAATCACCCATTGAACATCAATCTCCATGGTGCATGAGATTGGGGAAGACCAAAACAAAAGGTAAAGGTGGATCTAGTACTTGTATTTAAATGTTGGGGAAAGATAGCATGAAATGAAACAACAATAAACATGTAGAGTTTATCTTGGAAGTTTATTGGGAAATTGAGATATGGGGGGGGGGGGGGGGGGGGGGTGGGGTGAATTAGGATCTATATAAATTTTATCCTTAAAATAAAATTTATTGTATTCACGATATTAACAATCTCATATCTAGACTATGCATAACTTGAACTATCAAATGTTGAAATAAATCTAACTGTGTATCATTAAACTATCAAATGTTGAAATAAATCTAACTCTATGTATCACATTCATGAAATGTAAATACATAACACAAAAGATTTTGGTAACCCAGAAACCTTCCAATGTGAAGGTAAAATTAGGGATGACACCCACAAATCTTCACTACTACAGTAACAAAGTTAGCCTATTAGGACTACAAATTTGATCACTTCTAATGATCTACCTTATGAGGGGTCTACGCTATTAAGAGTTTAACAAGACTATTAGGTCTACCTTGGTTAAAGGATTTAACACTTACAATGAAGTAAGGACTCTATTAAGAGATTTACAAAGGCCTAGTAGGACCACTCTGTTAAGAGATTTACCCTACTTCAATCTACAAAAATTGATTCACTACCTGATCTTTCAATTTGCACTTACAATGTTGATTACAAATCTCCTCCTTCCAATCTCTGATATGATCTCTTATCTGATATATCTTTATTCTTTCCTTTAGTGATTCATTAGGTCACTAACTCTATATTGCTTCACAACTTCTAACTCTATATTGCTTCACAACTTTCACTTGCAACCTCCAAAACATAACTTCCTTCTTCCTTGCTCTTTTTATGCACACACACATAGCGATTGTCATCTCATATAAAATAGGGTTTGGATCCCCCTTTTTAAAGATATCTATAGAGTATTCTAGATGTTTCCCTTTTTGCCTCTTCTTCTTATTAGTTTTCCTCCATTCATAAGGATTGGTGATCTATGTCAAAATGCGTAACAACCATTGTAACAACCTCTACAATCATTAAATGTTGATTGCATGTCAGTTCAAAATGGTTTACCTCAAAGTTTGTACCATTTCATACATTTTTATCCACTCTTTATTACTCAGCACATTCTGTCTCTAATGCTTGATCACAATTGTTCTTCCTACTATTACTCGACCTTAACTAACTCGACTCCTTCTATATGACTCAACATCTATATGCTTTGTCTTCTCGACATTTACTAAACTATGCTTATATGGAAGTATTTGGAAACCAAATAATTTCTCATTTCCTATAGAGCTCGACATACACATGACTATTTATAAGTCTTTACATGAATTGTCCTATATAAAGTAACTCAATCGTAGTGATGACTAAATGACTCTGCCTTATATATGACTAAGTGTTTGACACTAATAGAGAACAAGACTTAGAGAGACCAACAATCTCCCCCTTTGACATTAGTGGAAAAAAAACTTTGTCATGATTACATCTTTGTACATTACAAAAATAATAGTACTCCCCCTATGCCTATGACTTGGTTCTTATAGGACTTCAAATCCTTCTTTTACAACACAATATATAATATATATTGTACATGACTCAAAATAGTACGATGTAGCTTGTCATACCTTTGTTCTTACTTTTTTTTTTCATTTGAGCTTTGCATTGTTGATTGTCTCATTTTTATCCAATTTGTGCATTTGATCCCCCTTGATTATTTCCTTCTTATCTATCCTCCTTTCACTTTTCTTTCTTTCTTGTCTATGCCCCTTGATTTTGACACTTATGTCTACTGATGGGGTTGAGTGGATGGAATCAAACCATATTTATCAATGAATGGTTTATGAATTTGAATTATCGTGGAAAGAGTGTGATCTCATGTGGTTCTTACTAATTTCAAAACATTGAATCTTTATCTCCAAATTTTTAACTAAGTCAATTAAGTTATCAAAAGTAGAAATATTATGATCTATTTGAACTAGATCCTTTTTCGAATCCAACTCCAATTGCATAACCTCCAAGTGAGGTATCAATATTGATTGCATGGAGATAAGTTTGGCCCTCATTCTATTATTTGTTTTATATAGATCAGCCAACCTCCCTTGTGCAAACAATAATCAATTATAATGCATTGAGCTTGATCTAGCTGACCGAGTGATAGAGTTTTATGATAATTTCATATTAGCTTGAATCTTCTGAATGTTTTATTGAAATTCATTTTTAAATCTAGGCACATCACAAAGAATATTGTACATATCTTGCATTTTCTTCACAAGTTCTTCTAGATTATGTATAAGTGTCATCATATCACTTTTTTGACTGCAATCGTAGTAGAATCTTTCTCCAATACTTTCTTTTCAAACTTTATCTCAGACTAGACCATTAACTTTTCATTTTTTTTTATGTCCCCAGTGTTGAATTTTCAGCCATTTGTACTAACTAAGAGATAATGGGGGCATGTTCATCAATGTTCTATATATCAAAAGTGTCAACAAATATATCCTTGATATCATGCAACACTTTTCTTTGTTGTTTCTCTCTCCTCATCTCTTCTTACCTTTTCTTTCTTGGTAGAATGTCTTACAAGATGATAGTCTGCTCAAATGTGTGATTCTTTAAATATCAATAACTTAATCCAAGGTAACCTAGAGAATTATCCTTCATCTTCTTTCATTTTCCCTTCTTTAGAGTTCTTTTGTTCGATACAACTAGAGTCATAGTAGGTGAGGAGGTTTCACCACTCGGTCTAACTTGTATTTCAGTTCTAGAGACAACAATAGTAACACTTGGCATGATTTTATCTAAAGGGTCTTGTACCTATTGTGCATAATCTCTCAGTGTTTGGATTAGAGTGTTAGTTGGCATACTTGGCTCGGACAATGAAACTACATTCTCTTTTTCTTTCTTCATTTCTTTCTATATTGTCTCCTTGTTTCCCTCTTCTGGAAGTCTTGAGACCTATGGTCATGCTTGACCTATAGTAGATTATTCTACATTTGATTCATTTCCTTGTTCTTTCTCCTCTCATGTCTTTTGGGCATCTATAACCAATTTTTTTGTTTGTGAGGCCTATTGGATGTGGTTCTCAATTGGTTTTATTTGTTCATTAAAATCAATAACTTGGACATGTGTTTCTCCCATCTTAGGATAGTCATTTTTTTTTGCATTATAGGAGTGTCTGGTACAGTAGTATGAATAGAATATATATTACCCTATGAGCTCAACACACCTAAATATTCTTCATCACTATGACCATCTTCAATCGTTAAGGTGTCCACTTCCTTCTTCTATTTATCTCCTCCTGTTGTTAGTCCAAAAATGTTTTTCCACAATAATTCATTTTTCTATACAATAGCCTCAAATTTATTTTGTAAAATCATGAATGTTCTATATTTAGGAACAAATCTATTCCTATACTTCTCCAAAAATGTTGTATTTTTCTTATTTGTTAGCTTAGGCATGATTTTGGCTAATGTGCCTTCACTTATTTCCTTTTCAATTATAGTTCCATGTTGCCACTTACCATCAATTCTACTATTCAAATTGTAGAAGTTGATAAGAAGAAAACTTCACAACTTCTAGAAATAACATGCCAGAAAATACCTTTTACAAGGAGGATGAAGCAAAGAAGAAGATATTACTCTCAAAATAGAAAGAATGTATTCAAGAGTAAAAATGAGAAGTGTTCTCATGAATGATAAATGAGTTCTCAAGATGTATATTACAAAAGATATAATCTCTATATAAAGGAGATCATGCAATCTCTGAGGAGGATAAGGTGATAAGGGAATCCTCGTCATCCACTCGTAAAGAGATAAGAGGTCCATGTAATCCTATCATGGATTCCCTAAAGAGATAAAGCAATTTAATAAAAGAAAACATTTATTAAATGCCAACTATGCATAAAGGTGAAATCTTAAGAGAGGATAAAAGACAACTTTAATAAAGTAGTTAAAGTTAGGCCTTTTACTCTAACACCCTCGCTTAAGATGAGTGACAGTGCAGAAGAAAATTTGGGTCCTGGCAACATGGCTTGATGAGGTACCCAATTACAACCAAATCTCTATAAACTAGAGAAATAGAGGAAACTAAACAGGAAAAACTCTACTCCAAAAGAGATGAAGAAACATGCTGAAAAATAAAAATGAAGGAAGGTCTCACTAAGACCCCCCAAGACAAATTCCTTCACCCTAAGCATGGTGCACAACTTAAGATAGCGTGGTGATGTAAATGATTTAGTGAAGATGTCAGCAACCTACTCTTCTATAGGAATTTACTCTAAGATGAGAACACCATCTTGGATCAATTGTCAGATGAATTGCATATGGATCTCAATATTCTTAGTACACCAATGCTCCACTAGGTTGCAGGAAATGTGAATAGAACTCTGATTATCACACCAAAGCATAATGGGACTATCAAGAGGAAACCCAAATGTAGTCATCAATTGTCAAAGCCACAAAAGCTCTTGACTAGCTAACACTATTGCTTAGTACTTAGCCTCTATAGATGACAGTTCAATAGAATATTACTTATTACAAGACCATCTAATCGGACCAAATCCAAGAAAATAAATGAATCCATAAGTAGACATCCTATCATTAGAACCACTAGCCCAATTTGGATCAATGAAGCTGATAATGTGTGTGGATCCTATATTGTAGTGAATGCCAAAATTTTTAGTACACTAAATGTACCTCAAGATACATTTTCTTTCTTTCTAATAGCTTTCATGAGGATCATGGGAAAAGAAAGAAACAAGGCCAATTGCAAAGGAAAGATCAGGACGAGTGTGTGTTAGGTACAACAAACTACCAACCAACTGTCAATATAGAGTGGGATCCACTAAAGCATTATTACAAGTGGTAGACAAGACAACACCTAACTAGAATGGTGTAGGGGAAGGCTTGCAATCAATCATATTGAATCGTTGGAGCATATCAAGAACATACTTTTGTTGACAAATGGAAATACCATCAGAAGTCTGAGTAACTTGTAGGCCCAAAAAATAGTGCAAAAGACTAAGATCTATCATTTCAAACTGCTCCACCAATGCTCTTTGAATACTCTAAATCATGGAGGATGAGCTACCAGTGATGATGAGATCATCAAAATAGAGAAAAAATATCACAATATCAATCTCCTAGCATTGAATGTACATTGTATGATTAGAGTGACATCATGTGAAATGGGTATAAAGAAAGAATGAGTCCATCTTCTCATACCAAGCTCGAGGGGCTTATTTGAGACCATATAATGAACATCAAAGCCAAAAAACTAATGGAATTCCTACATAAAGCCCTAAGATTGTTCCATATGGATCTCCTCATGAAGATCATCATTCAAGAATGCACTCTTCACATCCATTTGAAAGATCGGCCATCCCTATGAAGCTTCTAGTGAAAGGACAAAGCAAATAAAATTCATCTTCGCAACAAGGGAAAAAATCTTAGAGTAATCAATGCTCTCAACTAACAAGAATACCTTCAAAGCAATACATTCCTTATACTTATCAATATAGCCATCTCCAACATGGTACAACACAACCACTTGCACCAAACCAACTTTCTTCCTTTCAGAAGAGTACAAGGATTCCAAGTGTGATTCTTCATCAAAGATGAATACTCCTCATTTATAGCCAAATCCCACTCTGGGTGTCCTGTCACCTCTAAAAAATTTTGAGGATCTATAGAAATAGCATAATTTGGAAGACTAGAACCAGATATCTAAGCTCAAGTACATGTATCAAAAGGAATACCTACTAAAGAATTAGTTGCCTTAATTGTGATACATGTCCACCTAGGCAAATGTGGAGCAACTAGTGGTGGGATGGATTATCATTCACATCATCCTCAAAAGAGGGTAAATCCCTAAGAGATGAAGAGGGAGGAGTAGGTAATGAGGAGGAATCCAATGAGGGAGAATCTAGAAGAGGAAAGCACTCATCAAACTAGACATCTTGTTGAAATAAGACCTCTCTAGAATTAAGATCAAACAACATATATGTCTTCACATCCTCACAGTAGCCAACAAATATGAGTGGTTGACTCTTCTTCTCCATAGATTTCCTCTAAGCATTGGGAATAAAAGCCCATGCCTCACTACCAAAAAATTTGAATGTAAAAACATTAGGCTTGGCATGAGACCAAGCCTCTTCATGAGTCATATGGAATAATGCCTTGTGTGCCATCCAATTCTGAATATAATCGGCACAATTGACTACTTTAGCCCAAAAAGAAGACTGTATATCTCGTGAATGAATCATACAATTTTCCATCTCCCATAGTGTTTTGTTCTTTCTCTCAGAAACACCATTTTGTTGAGAGGTATAAGAAACTAAAAATTGATGTAGTAAACCATGCATAGTTTAAAATTCTCTAAATGCTTGATTCACATACATTCCCCCATTATCTATGTGTATTCGTTTGAGAGAAAAAATAGACTGCTTCTCCACAAATGTCTTAAATATTTGAAAGGAATCAAAGGTGTTGTATTTAAACTTAACAAAGTACACCCATGCACATCTAAAGAAGTCATGAATAAAGGTGAGTACATAGAGAACCCTTGAAAAAGGAGTAGGAAATGACATAATATCACTATGGACCAACTCCAAGGGTTCCTTAGCATGTGTGGCTATTCCCATAGGAAAGGGATCTCAATGATGCTTGCCAAGAAAACATCCATGAAAAATACCATTAGTGCAAGAGATCTTTGGTAGCCCAACGACAAGTGCTTGTGTACTCATCTACTAAAAATATTAATAGCTAACATGGCCCAAATGCTCATGCCAAAGCTTGCTCACTAAGTCTACATGATAAATAAGAGAAGAAATCAAACTGTCTGAACTCTCAAAGCCATCAAATTGATATAAGTGAGACTAATGATCAACTACTAGTAGCAATAACTTTATCAAGATCATGAAGGTCTCAAATAACAACATCATGTGGTGAGAACTCAACTGTCTTACCAGAGCTAGAATTGCAAATCTGATAAAGTTAAAGGAGGTTTGTTGAAATGTCTGGAATAAGAAGTACATCCTAGAGAGAACCACCATCCAATGAAATTTAACTTGAACCAAGAACTAGGAGTTGTGTTGAGTCACCAACTACAATATGTGAAGTATCACTATGGGGAAGGGTGGTGACCAAATTCTGTGAATATTTCATACATGGTGTAAAGCACCAAAATCAATGATCAAAGAAAACCCCAAAGGTAAGGCTCGTGCATGAAGATCGTGACTTTTCCCTATGGAAGGAGGTTGAGGAGGGGATATATGATGTTGTTACATGGCTTTCTCTAAAGCCTCTAACTGTTTCCAACACTTAGAAACTAGATGTCCTTCCTTGCCAAAAAAATTGCAAGGATTACCTATAAACCTCTTAGTCTTGGAGGAAGACTCACCAAACTTAGAAGATTTTCTTTGTTTATGATTGAATTATTGTTTTCAAGTAGACTTCAAAGGTGGATTAGAGGAACACTCATTTCTAGAAAAATCTTTCTTGGGTTTCAATTTCTTCTTTGATCTCTTCTTAGATGATTGAGAAACCAATGCCTTATTCATTGATCCTATTAGAGATTCCAACTATATAATCTTGGCCTACTCTCTAGTCATTTGATCACAAAAAACCTCAAATGTAGGCATGGACAATCTAGGACCTAAAATATCCATAGAAGAGTGAAAAGTAGATGAGAAAATTTTAAAAGTTTCCTCAAAGCTTTGAAAGAATTGTTGGTCTCAGATTGGTTTTGACAATTGAGTGTTAACACACTTAAGAAAATTCTAAGGTTGAAGCTAAGTATAATATAGATGCGGAGTATAATATAGATCCTTAATAGGGTTGAAAATCCTTTAACAAGGTAAAATTCTAAGTGAATGTTTGTAAATAATTTAACCAGGTCACTTTTAACAAGGTGTAAAGCCTTTAATAGGGTAGGCCTTTGACATGGAAAACCATTGATGGTGGTCAAACTTTGTAACCTTAACCAGTTACATATTGTTTTAGTGATAATTCGTCATCCCCACCCCAGTTTTACCTTCTCATTTTGGAGGGTTTTTGGGTGATCAAAATCTTGTATTATCTATCTTCATGCATGTCTTTAATTTCATGTTAATTAGATGTGTTAGATGCATGTGATTGATAGCAGATTAAAATTTTTAGAGGGTAAATACTATTACTTCTGATTCACCCCCCCACCCCCTGCCCCCCCCTCAAAAGTAAATCTTCCCACTTGTAAATTCCAAAAATTGGTATTAGAGCCAAGTTCTCACAATGAGAAACCTTATAGCTTGGAGAAAAGATCTAGAAATAGAAGTCTACAAACTTGGGAAGATCGTAGAAAACCAAAAAATTGAGATACATCTCATTCTGCATTCTCTGGAAGAAGCCAGGGAAGAATCGAGGAAATCCTTAAAGGGAAGAAGAGAGATTTCCATAGTTGAGAATGATACACAATACAAGGGGATTGACACCTCAAAAGTGTTTGCAAATGGAGATTCCAAGGAATTTGATGCAGCAATAGCAAACTTGATGGAAAAGAATAGAGCCCAAGTAGAAGAGATCAGAACTCTCAAGATTGAACAAGAATCTAAAGCCATGATGCTTTGTGAAGTGACTAAACAGAAGAAAAGAGCCATTGAAGATAAGGCTATGATAGAAGAAGACAAGAGAAACCTTGCCAACATATTGGAGGAAAAGTCAATTGAGCTTGCAAGAATTTCCAACATGCAACTAGAGACCCTAAACCAGATGATGAATGTACATCATGAGTTGAATGTCAAGGACATTGAGATCTCCATGCTAAAGATGCAAAATGAACAACTGCAAAATGACCTAAAAAGAGAGAAGGAAATTGCAGAGAGCTTCAACAAACCCAATGAAGCCATCAAGTACTTTGAAAAGCTACTAAAATCACCAAGAGCCAATAATGATACTTCAAGACTAGGATACACCAGCACTAAAAAAGGAGAGTCATCCAAGACTGCAAAAGAAAGAAGTGACAAAGGTAAAAATACTAAACCTACTTGTCATTTTTGTGGTAAAAAGGAACATACCTCTAATGTGTGTAGCAGAAAGAATGCCCATCAGCATGAAAAACCTAAGAACATGGGTCACTGTCATAAGTCCAACAAGCAAGGACATCAAGCACATGATTGCAGGACTAGAACCATCTGAGCACCAAGATCTGAAGATCACTGCTACAGTTGCAAGAAGTATGGACATAGAGCTTTTGAGTGCAGATCAAAGCCTATGTGAACACCAAACCAATAAACAAAGATCAAAAGTCATGGACATCACTACAATTGGGACTACAACACTAGGAATAGCTATCACTACTATCAAGAATATGGACACATCCCTGAATGTTTCATAAGAACACATTTCAGTGGAAACTATAGCAGATGGTTGAGCCAAACTACATGTTTTAGTTGTTTGAGGATTAGTCACATCAATAAGATTGTCCAACAAGGTCAAAGGCATCCAAATCAAAGTTCAACAAAGGAAAAGGAAAGGTTGATGTTGAACACATCAAAGGAGAGACAAATAAAACATGGAAAAAGAAAGATGAAGTCAACACATCCAATGAAGAGATCACTTCACCCAAAAGGTCAAGTGGTCACACTTCATCCAACTAAGCAAAAGAAGGCATGTGGGACTAATATTCAATGTTTTATCATACATCAGTTCCTAGACAAGTAAGTATCGAAAAGGAAAGATTAGCATGAATAGAGATGCAAACTTAAAATTTTAAGTGTTGTTGAGTTGCCTTTAGATGCTAAGTAAAGATCTAGTACATGCTGAGTTGTTTGCCAAAGTTAGTAGAAGCTAAGTGATTAGTTGTAGCCACGTTAAAGTTGAGTAAGGGAAACTCTAGTATATGCTGAGTGGTGGAAAGACAATGGAAGCTGAGTAAAGCAGAATGGCTTAAGGAGCCGAGTAGACAGTTGTAAACATAGTGTTGGTGTTTTAAAATGTTATAGGTTTTAAATTACCTTGATGAGAATAAGGTACATCTAGGGGCAGCTAACTCCCATCTTCAACATATCTTTTTAGATACCAGACCAACTATAAGGCTTGACCCTTCTTCTACTTCAAGCTCTGCAAAACCTAGGTGAGTGGACTTCAGAAGATCTGATTATGTGACTAGTGCAATGAGAATAATTAGGATCTAGACTAATATATGAAACCCTTAAATCTTCTATACTTAACAAAGAAATCACAAGAATGAAATAGCTAAGAACATAACTCATGAAACTAGTAAGCTAAGTGTGGGTTAACATTGAATAACTTTCAACATGAAAGGGAAAATGTTTGATAAATGATGTTGATATTAGAAAGACCTAGGTATGAGCAACAAGATTGAATGATCCTATCTCTGATTAGTGCCTTATCTATTGGGCAACTAAATGAATTACAACTGTACATCTTCTGGAAATCTTTGACATAACTTCTACATCAAGATCCATGATCTATTTGTCACCTTGTGAAAAAACATCTACATCAAATTGAATCTCATACTTAGACTATCCCATCGTGAAATCTGCAAACCCTGTGATAATCATCAACCAATTACATGGTTCTTTGTTCCATCAGCAAGATGCTTCAATATTCACATACATTCCTAAACAAAATGCTACCTAGTTTATGCTCCATGTTCACAAACTAGAAAAGATTATGAATCCATGAATAGGAGACAAGATTCAGACTGAATTTAGAACCTTTTGATGTGTTTTATTCATTCTCCTTGAAAATGAATACATGAAACATGTACTGAAAATAACTCAAAAATCACCTAACAAATTCAAACTATCTACATCAAAACTTAAATGCTGCTCAATACAAGAAGAAATTGCTAAAGAATGGTGTCTCAGTAGTGAGAAGTTTTTCTCAGCAAAAACTGGACCCTATAAAATGAGAAAGAATGAGAATGATATAGAGGAAGGAATTCATAGATCTACTCTGCATTTGACATCTATCCACTTGAAATTTCCTCTTCTAGCAATGAAAAGACTCTCTCTAATCTCTCTCTACCATGGGTGAATCAAATCCTTTTCCATTTTGGCTCTCAAAAGCATAAAGTATCTCAAAAACTTGATGAAAATTAACTACTTTTGATGCCAGATCTCAAGACAAGGCAAAGCCAAAAATTAGTTAAATGGACTTTTAGAATGCAAAATAATCTTTTCCAAATTTTTTTTTCACATTCAGACTTCAATAAGTCTTCAAATCTGCCCTTTAGCCAATTTTGATGATCAATAATGAAATATGCCTACTTTGTTGAGAATGCCTTGGGAATCACAAATTGGCTCATAGCACGAACCAGTGAGCACTTGTGCAAAAATTGACCTAAAAAATGGAAAGTTGATTTCCTCCTAGTTCCAACAGTATATTGGAGTGCCCATTTCGAATAAAAAATGTCTCTATTATGCCTCTTTGAAGTTCAGGCTTCCAATCCATGGTCAAAGCAAATAAAATAATAAAATTAAAAAATTTAAAATATTCTATAGTTTAAACTATAGAAATTTATTATTTGAATATGGGGGGCATATTATTTTTTTTTTTTTTTAAATCTCCTTATATCCCCTCACCTAATTGAGTAATGCCACTTGTCACACTTGGTAGGTTCTCTAGGCAAGCACCACTTGTCATATTCGAATTGGCTCTGATCTCGGGTGGGACCCACATACACTACTGGTTTTCTGATTCTTCTAGCAAGTTGCCATGTCACTTGCTGAAAAATATCCAATTTTTCAGTGATGACATGGCAACCACCAAAAATCTCCAACACTCCATTTTTGAGCTTTTTCAGCGATAATGTCAGCGCATTTGTTCAAAATTATACTTTATTTGCCTCTAGTTGGCATCCACATCAAGGGCCCACACACACACCTTGCCTTTTAAAAGGAAATTTCTTGTGAGACACTATTAATCCATGCATTTTTGTATTTAAACACTTAAAACATCTACCACATAACAAATGTGGGACAAACATATTTACGGTCATGCCTGAAGCTCTTTCACGTGCTGACTTCAAATGCGTGCAAATTAGTATTTTAATGCTCCCGTACATCCTCTCTTTCCTACAATTTTCTAACCTGCGGCTTGAAGTTCCATGCCATCATTTTGTTTTTTTTTTAATCTCCATAGCTTGCAAATACTCCTCCAAGGTCTGCGCCTACATCTTTGTTCCTTGCTACTTCTATGGAGAATGACTACTCTCAAAAAATGCCTTCCTCTTCTAAGATCATTCTTTTATTTCTGGTGGTGGTAACTTTGAGTCCTATTTTAACCATTTGGTTGTAAGATCACGACAATCTCAGTCATTTAAAAAAAAACCTAAAACCACTTGAGTTGACATGGTACTTTGTAGAACTGCCTTGTCCACCAAGAGAGGGAACACATGCTCCTATGTGAACAAGAGGCCCTTCTTTTCCAAGTGCCAAACCACCTCCCACAAATGCTCCCTAATATTTTTTTACTAATGAGACAAGATGAACACTGAATTGCACCAGACCTTTCCAATAAGTGTTCTAAATAAAAGGATTCCAAGTATGTCAATGCCATTTAGGCATCCTTTAATTTTGGGAATGTGTGAGCTTACTGCTGTAGGCATAAAATGTATTACATTGAACACTAAAGAAAAAACCAATGCCAAGTTGAACAGAGCATATACCAAGGAACTAGCAAAGTATGAGTATTCTATAATAGCAAATGTAGTTTGGAAGTTGCTTTGTCTTCCTCTTGTTGACCTTTTTTTTTTTGCAAATGACTCTACCTTCTGTATCTCATCACTCTCAAGTTCTGTAGCTCTTGTCTCTCTATCATAATGCCTTTTCTCTTGGTGGCTCCCTGCTCTATGTTGTGCCCTCCTTCTTATGAATATGGATGCCTCATTTCCTTTATAATGTGGGCTTCCTTCTAAAACAATTAAAATTAAAAATCTCCCTTGCTGTGATAACCCGTGGCTTCCATTTCTATAGACTAACATGGCCATCTCCACATTTCTAGCATACAAGGAAATATTAACAACCAATCTATTATAATAATGCTTTTAAAATCCAATGCTCATTAATTTGTTGAGTCTACACCTTCATAATCTCGTGACATTAGGAACATGGATGTTTTATATTGCCTCTTTGATTATGAGCAACTTTCTCTTATGTAATTGTGCATAACTTTTTCCTTTTAGAAAATCCCCTATTTGCCTCAAAACCTATCAATCCTGGTAAAATTAGTCGGGCCCCAAAGTGGGTCTGGCTAAAAAAAAATTCATTTTCAAATAATCAATCCATCAAATTGACCCATTTGGACATCTCAAACTGATAGGATTCAAATTCAATCCTCGATTCATTATTTAAAACTCACTTTTACTCAATTTTGCAAATTGTGAATTTGTGCCTGGAGGCCTGCCAGTTGGCCTTAAAAATTGATTCAATCAAGTAACCAGGCCATGAAAATTGGCATGAGTGTGCAATCCTACATAGTCTACCATATTGCAAATTCTCAATCCATGAAAAATTCCAAGTCAAAAGATTTTAGTTGCCGAACATCGATACTTTAATTATTCTGCAGGCAAACAATGTTAAAAAATATAAACCGGGCTCAAGTTCGGCATTATAAACTTGTTTATTGATTACTTAGGGTTCTGAAAACTAGGCTATAGGTTCTTTGTCATTCAAAGGATAATAATACATAATTAGGGCTTATGAAAAATAACAGGACGAATTTGGAAAATTTTTGAAAATAGGCACTTGGAAATTTTTAACTAGGAAATGTGTCAAAAAGTAATTTTTGGTAAATGGACGGACATAAGAAAGTATGCAGATGGATTCGTCATGACTTAAGAATTGGTAGACTTCAAGGATTTTTAGGATAAAACACAATGGTACAATCCATTTAGGCTTACTAATCACGAGATCAAAGTTATAATGTACTGAACAGGGGTACAGATCAATCTAGATACCTTAGCCATAACAAAACAATGTAAACTGGGTTTTTAATCATGTTAGAAAACTTATCAAATAGACTCATCGTGATCTCAAAATTGTAACATATGAAGTGTCTAACCCATAGAATACAATGTAAAAAGAATTTATTCATTTGGGTCAACTGGGTCAAAGATATCATTGGTCGAAAAAGGCTTCCCAAATTTGTGAATAACTACACAAATGCACGAAACAATAAATGACCAACTTTGAGGGGTTCAAAACCTAGTCAAACAGATTTGAAATGTGCTAAAAATTGGAACAAATGTTCTTTGATATGCATACTAAAAATCTCCAAAGAGGTGGGTCATGAAACATTCCTAGGTAAAAGATATTCAAAGACAAACTGGGCCTCATGTCGCTATTTGACACTAGCTCAAAATGAGACTTCACCGAATGATTCAGAATGGCAAAATAACATTGTGGATTACATGCATATGTCAAATTAAAGGTGTTAAGCCACTCAAATACCATCTAGGCATCAAATTGACAACCGACTACATATGCATAAAAAACACATTAGGGCATTGATTTTTCAAAAAAATTCAAAATGACCAACTTTGAGGGGTTCAAAACCTAGTCAAACGGATTTGAAATGGGCTAAAAATTGGACAAAATGTTCTTTGATATGCATGCTAAACATCCACAAAGTGGTGGGTCATGAAAAATTCCTAGTAAAAGATATTCAAAGATAAAATGGGCCTCCTATCACTATTTGACACAGGTAGAATTGCGAGTTTTGACACTAGCTCAAAATGGGACTTCACCGAATGATTTAGAATGGCAAAATAACATTGTGGATTACATGTATATGTCAAATGAAAGGTGTTAAGCCACTCAAACACCATCTAGGCCTCAAACTGACAATCGACTACATATGCACTAAAAGCAGTTTAGGGCATTGATTTTTCAAAATTTTCTCTATGTGACTGAAAATTGACCATGAAATTTTTAGTCCCAACAAAGTTAAGCATTAAATGCTATGAAATAAGTATATGATCACATTTTGAATCATTTTTAACCATCGCAAACAAAAGAGCAAAGACGAGAAGAGAACAAAATGATTTCCAAGCAGTGTTCCAGGCATTTGAGCAGATTTAAACAAAGATTCAACACAGTTTCATCGATTTCAAGGTATTTATACTTGTGCTGAGCTACACAGTTTTGAAATTTCTTTGTGTTGAAACCCTAGTTTTCACAAATGGCCTCTAGTTCTAGAAAACCCCAGGAGAAAGAGTTGTTTGAAGTTCAATTAATGTCAAATGAGGTTAAGCAACCTAATTTTTGACCTATCCCTAAAGTTTCTTATAAGAATGACCCATCCAGAGCCCTATCCATAGTTCCTCCTAAGGTAGTAATAGTGCAAGATGTTAGGAGATGCTATAACTGCAAAATAGGCGCCATTGGAGATATTAAAATTTGAGAAGCATATGATAGATTGTGTGAAAATGGAGTCTTGAAGGAAGAGTTCCAAATTATTGAGAGGAAGGGCTTAACTCGTGCCCTAGAGTTCCCTACTATTTTTAAGACCGAATGGATTAGAATTGTACTCAATAGGATTCATGATGGCAATTTGTGGTTAGAAGATGGGCTAGTTAAGATATCAAAAAGGATTGTTCACAAGGTAATAGGGTATCCAACTCTAGATTAGCCTAAAACCCTAAGGAGTGACTCCAAGGAAGCTATTGAGAAGAATGCTGGAGCCAAATGGAACAAGAGAGGCATGACCATAGATACCATTAAGGATCCTCTTGTTGATTGTGCTATCAAAGTTATTTCCCACAAGTTTTATCAATCTAGCAGACTCAATAGTTTTCCATGCATTGCAGTAGATGTTGGCTACAAACTTGTTAAAAAGGATCATACCCATGATCTAGTAGAATTACAACTACAACAAATCAATGAAAATCTTGGAGCTATAAGAAGAATAAAGGGAGCCCAATGTAAATTTGGATCAATTTTGATATGTATATTCTTTTATGTTCAAAATGAATTCCTATCTTTTGGAAAAGTTAGCTAGAAGACAAATAGGTCCATTGTAGCCCAGGTGAATGAATACATTGAACAAATGGGGGAAAAGTTTGAGACACTTATGACTAACTATTTTGAAGATTTCAAGAATTCAATGGAATAGAGACTTAGGATTCCAGTCTCACTTGTGGAGAAGCACACAAATGATTTTTTTTTTCTTGGTGACATTGATTACACCTACATTCAAGCATCCATACCAATGGTAAGATGACATAGAATAATTGGATATGTGATAAATATTGATGAAGCATCTGCAACAATAACAAAATTGTTAGCAAAGGAAGTAGATAAGAGTGCCTCACATTTTGGCACATCTAATGTGGTGAGATCCAAAGTAGATATGGAGTTAAAGACTAATTCTACACTGAAGAAAAATGATAAATTAGTGAAGAAGCTCAAGGCCAAATTTGGAGAAGGCACAACAAAGGCAGAGGAAGAAGAAGATGAAGAGGAATAGGGGCAAGGGCCACTAGCACTAACCCAAGGCATGGGTGAAGATGTTGAAGAAGAAGAAGGTACTGAGCAAGAAGAAGAAGAACCTAAGGCAGAGCCCAAAAAGAGGAAAGCACAAAAGCAACCTACTACACAACCTAAAGGCAAAAAGAAAACAACCAAGCCAAGCCTAGCAAAATCCACCACAAGGGTAGATACAAGGGCTAAAAAATGGTAGCCAAGGAACATGAAAAGAAGAAAGCTATAGAGCAGGGAGGGCTAACATAGAAAAAGAGGAGAAAATATGTGGCACCTCTAGAGTCAGATGAGGAGAGGACAGAGTCTGATGATAATGAACAATTCAGAGTGGTAAGTCACACCAAAAAATCAGATTTGGAAAATATTTGTGACAATATTATAGATAATGCAAACTTGTCAGGGCTTAAAGGTATTTATTTTAATAAGCTGAAAAGAGAAGAGAAAAACATAGTGGAAGAGTCAATTTACTCTATGATGGCCAAGTTCAAGAATACTCCACTTGAACTTGATAATACTATGCCAAAGGAGCTATATCCATTGTAGAAATAAATGGCATTATTGCCTAAATATGGAGAAGGAAATAAGAGAGTCAATATTGGCTTGTGTAATTCCTGACCTCACAAAAGGTCAAATAAGCAAGGCAAGTAAGAAACATGGGAGAAAATTTGTACCCAAATACAGAGCATTCAACATATTGCAAAATAAAATAGAAGATGTTGTGAAAAAGGTCCACACAAATGTGGAAATTGATTTATGGGCTGACTATAGTGAAAGAAGGACTAGAAGATCCCTTTGAGGGAAGGAATAATGATGAGGAAGAAGAGGAAAATGAAAAGGAGGAAGAAGGAGAGAAAGAAAAGGAAGAAGTTCTAGTGGAGAAGGAGACACAAAAGAGTGATATGGCAATAGCTAAAGAGTAGCAATAGAAATAGAGTGTGCAAGACACATAGCTTCCACCACCTAAACCTCTACATGAAACACCTACATCTATAGAGACAATAATTGTGAAGGATGTTCTTGGTACTTCTGGTCAGAGCATTAACCCATTGACTGCAAAGGATCTTAGAAATATCCTTCACTAAACTACTTGGCAAGTACAATTGTATACCAATCTAGTCTTGGTGAATGTAGAGGAACTACAGAAGGTAGTAGCTGAGATAACTAAGGAGAAGGTGAATCCACAAGAACCACCTTCACAAACTCCAATAGCTACAAGTGGAAAACCACAAGAGCAACCAACACAAGATGCATTTACCAAGGTTGATTCCACAGTCACAGTAACTTCAACTATCGTGGAGCAAGCAAAGGAGCAAACAAGATAGAAGGATACCTCTTCTCCTATAACACAAAGTCAAGGTGCACCTCCTCTGATCACTATAATTGATCAAGGGAGAACTAAAGAAGACATGGAAGAGGAGAAGACCCCTAAGGAGAAAGAACAAGAGGCAATACAAACATTGGTTAATTTTTCTACTATAGGGACTCCCACTAGAACAACGCAACAACTAAGAACTTCAGTACCATTGCAAATATCAGTACTAGGCTCGAGCTTTACCAAGGTAGCAAGGGTACTTCACTATGGAGACCTTGCACTTGATGAGGAGATAGTCATACCAAGCTATGACTATAAAACAATGTACATAGAATAAATCAATGAAGTGCAAGAGGCATTGGAGAAGAAGAAAAAGAAATAGATACTTAGGAATGAGTATAGCAAAAGGAAAACATTGATTGAAATCAAAGACATCTTTCTTGATGCATTCAGCTTGAAAGTACCTTATGAGACAAAGCCCATCATGGAGCAATTATCCAACACAATGGACTAGGTACAGAATAAAGACATAGATACCAATGCTAAATTGCTTGAATGGTCTGAGAAGAAATTTTAGGTGAAGGTAAATGAGAAAATATTTGGTGAAATAGCACTTTCTCAAGTAGAACTAGCTAAAAATTTTGAAAAGCTAAAAGTAGTACTTGAGAACATATTTTCATTGTACTCCAAATTGTGTGATTCCTCATACTTCACACAATAAACAAGCTAGAGGATATTGAGCTTGGAAAGAAACCTCAAGGTATCTAGCATGTAGCTACCAAATGATCTAGCTCAAAGTGAGAAGCATTTTGCTACAATGTTTCACACACAAAAGAAATTAGCTATACTCACAACAGATGAGGCTAACATCAAGGCCAAGTTGATATAGATATAGTCTACCATAAACCCTCACATGGAAGTTTTGCACAAAGATATGGCCTATGAAGAGAATGTCTTGAAGAAAAATCCCAATCTTTCTACATTGGAAGGCCTGGTACACCTTGCAATAGAGACAACCATCTAGCTTAAAGCACTGGAAATTGCATTAGACAATTGGGATGTTGCTCTGAAGATCATTATGGAGGTAAATAAATCATTTTTGGTGAAGTATTCAATTTATTCATAGAACCCTTTGACATAAGTGTCAAAAAGGGGGAGATTCAATAAATTGGGGGAGATAATAACCCAAAGGGGGAGATAATAAAATTTTGAAGTTTTGAGGAGAAATAAGGAGATAAATCCAAAAGGATACAAAAACTACAAGAGAAGATGTGTGAAAGAGGGAGTAAAAATAGAGTAGAAAAGGAAAGGCAAAGCAAAGATAAAGAGCATCAAAATAATCAGCATGAGACAAATTCAACATAGGGAGTTTTGGATACAGAAATGGTAGATCAATTCAAGGGGAGTTACAAGTTTTTGAGATGTATAGTCTTCTACAAAATTTTGAATAGGTTTTTTGAAGTTTTATATATATGTCAAACAAGATGTGTATTATACTCATAAATATTAGATTCATAATGTTCAGTTAAGTGTTTTTGACACTCATGTCAAAGGGGGAGATCGTTGGTCTCAGATTAGTTTTGACACTTGAGTGTCAACACACTTAAGAAAATTCTAAGGTTAAAGTCGAGTATAATATAGATGTTGACCTATAGTATGTACCGAGCTAGAAGTTCAATAGGTGCCAAGCAAGTTTCAAGTGTTGAGTGACAATTGATGCCGAGTTAGTATATGTGCCGAGCAAAGTATAGGAGCTGAGTAAAGTATAGGTGTTGAGCAAGACATAGCTACTATAGGAGCTGAGCAAGACAAAATCCTATATGTGCCAACCATCAGTAATATTTAAGTGTCGAGTAACACAAAATAAACGTATGAGTTTGTGCCTTCACAAACTTAGATATAAACCATTTTTTATCCAACTCAAGATGAATCACAAAGGATCTAAAAGATAAGATTTAATATATTACATTTCCTATGTAATCAACATGCAACAAATCACAAAAATGGAGAAAGCATGCAACCAATCAAGAAATATGGAAAAAAATTGAGCAAGAAAGATGGATGAATCTCAATCGTAGATTCATACCTAACCCTAAGTCTTGAAGCCTTTTTAAGGAGGTTGAAACCCCATAATTTAGAGAGAGGGAGTATGTAAGAGGTTGTGTGGGAGTGTATAAGAGAATGCTAGTGAAGTTTTGAAAGGGGTGAGAGGACTTAGAGGAAGAGCAACACTATAGAATAGGAAGAGCAACACTATAGAATCAAGTTGATTAGAATAGAGTATCAACACTATGAGTAGAGTTATATCAGATTGAGCAGAACAAGGATTTGGAATAAAAAATTGAAGATTGCAAGTCATTAGGTCAAGACATTCTACCATACTTTCTAACCATTGTATCAGGAGAATGAAAGTCCTATGATGATAGGTTGACTTAATAGCTATATTGTAGATCCTTAATAGGGTTGTAAATCCTTTAACAGGGTAACATTCCAAGTGAATGTTTGTAAATCCTTTAACTAAGTCACTTTTAATTGGATGTAAAGCCTTTAACAGGGTAGGCCTTTCACAGGGCAAACCATTGATGGTGGTCAAACTTTGTAACCTTAACTAGTTACATATTGCTGTAGTGATAATTTGTGGGTGTCATCCCCACCCAGCTTTACCTTCTCATTTTGGAGGTTTTCTGGGTGATCAAAATCTTGTGTTATCTATTTTCATGCATGTCTTTACTTTCATGTTAATTAGATGTGTTAGATGCATGTGATTGATAGCAGATTAAAAGTTTTAGAAGGTAAATATTGTTACTTCTGATTTGCCCCCCTCTTAGAAGTAAATCTTCCCACTTGTAAATTCCAACAAGAATGAGGTAAATGCACTCTTGATCTTTCAACAACCTTGTAAAACAAATCTGATAGATTTGAATTTCATCAAGAAATCCTAATAGAGGGAAATGAATTAGGAACCAAAGAAGTCAACTCTACCTCAATCTACAGTGCTCTAAATTCATTTATGGTACCAAAAAGTCCCTCAAACTTTATCCATATAGCTTGAGGAGTGATACAACCATCCAAATGAAAGAGTAGATTATCACTGACATGCAAAGATAAAAAACCCATAGCTTGATCCATGTTGTTCTCATGTTGCATGACCTCAAAAGAATGTGTCAACTGAGGTTGAACCTCATCCAAATAGGACCATAACCCTTGTGACCTTAGAAGTCTTGGCATACAAGCTTTCCAGAGATGATAATTGTGCAGAGCAAGAGACTCTAAAGATGAATCTACCATTGTTTTTAGTAGGGTTCAAAAGTTAAGAAGTTTGAGTTCTCTAATGTAAATTATAGAAAGTAAGAAAGAAACTTCTCTCACAATGTAATTAATCCAACCACAAAATTAATTGTATATTTAATTATGTGGAATTAAGGGTTTAAATTGTGATTTTTGAGTTGACTTAAGACACTTAAAGGAGTCAATGCATTTAGGTTTACACAAGATCACATCCCCCCAATTTCACTAAATTAGAAGTCACCCCGTTAAATGCAAATTTTTGGCACTTTATAATAGAGTGCGGGTACAATTTACTAGTTGCAAAGAAAGAAAAGTGGCCTCCTTTTTTGTTATGATTACAACTTGCAATTTGAAAAAATATCATATTCATATGAAAAAACACTTAGATCACAAAAGGATCTAATAGATGATAAGTTACCAAAGAGGCCAAATAAGGCCACTTTCTGACAGTGAAGTTTTTTCTCAATGAAGACTATCTTTTGATGTCAAATCTGGATAAATCTAAAAAAAGGCACTTTTAAAAAAATGGAACTTAAATATTTGTCTGGATGAGCTCGTACGGAGCTCTAGAAGTTGCAAAAAATAAGGATTAAGATGGTACAGTTATAAAAACTATTTAATACCTCAAAATTCATGCATCAAAATGTAAAAGTAATTTCACCATTGGAAAATTTGGGAGTTCCTATCCCAAATCAAGAAAAATACATGCAATTTGGAGTCTAGATGACCAAGTTATGGCCTTCCAAATTTTGACTACCAAATTAAAATTTAAATGCACTATTTAACATTGCAAATGCACTATTTGACAATGCAAATGTGCTATTTCACAATGCAAATGAGCTATTATACAATGAAAATGCATTATTTTCCAATACAAATGTGTTATTTTACAATGCAAATGCATTTCAAAGTACAAAAAAAGTGCCAAAACATTGTGTGGATGTGCTGCAATATTATTTAAATCCACTAAAAAATAGCATAAAAGTGCTAGAATGGAACAATTTTCTAGATTCATTGTTCAACAATACATAAGCTTCAAAAACCTTCAAACATGAAGAAGAAGCTCTAGATCTATGGCTCTAATACCATGTAGAAGTTGATAAGAACACTAGTACATTTTGACTCATTTTTTGAAAAGAAAAAAATCAAATATTTGACTCATGTTGGTCAAATTTTTGACAAACTATTTTGTCACTATTTTTGTTGTAAAAATTTTGACCAATTTTTACTTTGATCAAAATTTCAACCAAATTGTCAATGATTGCTATATGTTATAGGGATAAGCCTCCTTTTCTCTCATTGAAAACAATCATCACCATGACTTATAGTGATATCTCCTCCTTTTTGATAGAAGATTTTTCTATATTCTATAGTGATAAGCCTCCTTTATTGATTACTAAAAACACCCATCGCCATGACTTATAGTGATATCTCCTCCTTTTTTATAGAAGAATTTGCTATATTTCATAGCGATATATCCTCCTTTTTGATGGAAGAGTTTTCTATATTCTATAGTGATAATCCTCTATTATTGATCACTAAAAACACTCATCACCATGACTTATAGTTATATCTCTTCCTTTTCGATAGAAGAGTTTACTATATTCGATAGCGATATCTCCTCCTTTTTTATCACCAAAAACACTCATCGCCATGACTTATAGTAATACAAGATCTCTATCACTCATTTTTGTAATGATTATATTTTTTTTCCATTTGTTGATGATCACTATATGTTATAGCAATAAACCTCCTTTCTCACTCATCACTATATTATTTTTTCAGTTTTTTCACATTGCAGTAAAGGGATCGCTATATGTCATAGCGATATACTTTCCTCATTAGTCATCACTATGCCAAGATTAATCCTTCTTTGTATAGAAATAGAAGATTTTTCTATTTTCTATAGTGATATGTTCTCCTTCTCAATCACCGAAAATACTCATCGACATGACTTATAGTGATACAACATCTCTATTTCTCATCGATGTAATGATTATATGCATTGAAAAGACAAAATCAACAATAAAGTATGGGAATTTCCATGAGATATAATGATTATCACTAATCTAAATGAAAAGGTCTTAACTTTGGTGATTAGCGATGAGATGGAAGTTTTTGTTGTGATATGTAGCGATTATTAGTGATCAAAGAGTGAATAGATATACTCTGGCGATAAGGGATGAAGCTTGGTGATTGCTATACTTTATAGCAAGGAATGGATGTATTTAAAAAGAGGCATCACTATGAGTTATAGTGATAAGTTGAAATCAATAATGGATCACATTTTGTGCAATGGAGATATAGTGATTATTGCAAATTGAAATGATAAGGTTTCAACTTTGGTGATTAGCGATGAGATCACCATGAGATAGCAATTATCACTAATCGAAATGACAAGGTTTCAGCTTTCACGATTAGTGATGAGATGGAATTTGTCACTCTAATATCTAGTGAATATCAATGATTGAAGAGTGAATAGATGTGCTCTAGCAATAAGCAATGAAGCTTGGTGATCGCTATAGTTTATAGTGGCAGATAGATGTATTATAAAAGAGGTATCACTGTGAGTTATAATGATAAGTTGAAATCAATCACAGATCAAATTTTGTACAATGGAGATATAGAGATCACCAATGAGAAATGGAAGCGTCGCCATTGCTATAGTGATAGACATGAAATTGAAAATAGATTGCTATTTGCAGGATTAAGATATAGTTATTGGAGGGAGACATTTTTTTCACTAAGATCTACAATGATCAAATGTTCGAATATATTTTATAAGGCACAGAGATGATTGCATGGAGTGACTTCTAAAAATCGGTTCATTTGTTACAATGATTAGAAATGGCTTTATGTTTTGATTTGTTTGAGAGAGTAAATGCATGAATGCAATATGTTTGGTAATAAAAAGGCAATCATGACTAGTTTTTGTTCACAAATTTTTAGAAGGAAGCTGTGAAATTGTTGTTTGACATCTAAATTTTATAGAGAATTATACCAGAAGAAATTTTTAGAAGGTATCATGGAGATTTTTGGTTTGACACAGAAGTGGAAAATAGAAAAGGTTAAATAGGACAAAGCTAAGAAGAATTCAAAGACAAATGATGAAGTAGCACCTACAAAATTGAATGAAGATCTCATTGAGCAGATGGGTTTTGCAAAATTTTGTAGGGAAGATACAGTGGTAAGAATGTAGAATTTTGTAATTAGGAATAGGAAGTCAAGAAGTACTGAAGGTTACTGGTGTTAGATTGTGGGTGGGATGAGTCTTGGAGAACATTTTTGGGTTTTGAATAGTATAGTAATGGTGCGGGATATAATGTGCAAAATTGTGGAAAGTTTTGGTAAGATATAACTAGTAAGAGAATTTGGGGTTGGAATGATATGGTTGTTCGTCTATAGTAGCTTGTGCATTTTTTATAAGCTAGTCTAGGGCTTTACTGGGATGAGCATACCCTAATCTGTCTTGCAAATCATAAAATTTAACAGTTGTGGAAAGAGACATCCTCACCCTTATGTCTTGAGGTCCTTTCGTAGTAATAATATTTTAGCAATAATATGAAACTACGTACCTTTTACGTATGGTGGGTCCAAATAGCCTCAATGTCATATCAAAAAGATGATTAAAGAAAACATTATTTTCTACAAAAACATCATGGGATTATCAATCCAGAGTTATGTATAAGTAAACTACAATTACACTATAAATAATAACAATTTTAAAGCACCTAGAAGCTTTCATACTTTTAATGAAAACATAGTTTTCTTGTTCAACAACAATGTCCCCACAAATGAACTAGTACTAGTCACACAGACTGCTTTAGGAAATGGATCAGCTTCAGTAGTACTAGTCTCTGTTTAGTGCACAAAATAGGTACATGAGTATAAAATCCACTCAACTAAAAAAATAATGCATGATTAGCACATTACAAAATATAGCAAAACAAGGTTTTACTAGTTGCACTTGGCATAGACAAGGATGTTTTCATGCTCCTTGTTGCTGACAATGCACTCAGCAATATTAGAGCAACAACCAAAGGAGTCATCTACACTTCATCATGAGTTGAAGAATATAATATTGTTAGCAAAGAAATTTTAAATGGATAAAGATTAACTAGGATACGAGCTAGAAGCATCCAAAAATAAAAGTTAAGTGTTATAATGTTGATGAAAATAAATAATGTTGCACTAATTTCAATTTCAACATTAGATGTCCTATCTCAACACCGAGTAATTTCCTTAAATAAGCACAATAGTGTAATAATACTATAATTTTTAGTAATGTTGTAAAGAGAACGTGTTACTTACATGAAGGTTGTGCACTATAACCCACATCATATTCATCATGCGATGTCATAGGTTGCAGAAGAACACATAATATTTTAGATAATGATCCACAAGATATTATAAAATATAAACACCTATTGAACTTATATTATTGCTTGAGATTAATTATTGCTTACCTTCAAATATTTGACTCTACAGGCCAATTCTTCTTTCAGTGCCTCTTTCTCCTCGCTTGTGTCACCCTCAATGATAATGTCAACAATTTTATCACTATATCTTTTTTATGATTTATTGGGCCATAAACATAGATTCAGCACTAAGGGCATGTCATCTATAAATGATGCCTATATTTCAGATCACATTTGACCTACTATCATTTTATCTTTTTCCTATCATTTGTGACATCAATATCAGTAAAATTCCATCAAAATAACTCCAAATCAATAAAGAAAAGAACATAATAATATGAAATATTTTTCTATATAATTTGAACAATTACAATAATTAAGGTTTACCTTCACTGAAGAAGGTGTGTCAGGTGGTGCATCCCCACCTATGGGTGGTGGTCTATCCATGTCACCCTATGAAAAATATTAGTAATTATTAGCAATCAATAGTGAAATAAAAGTAATAGACTTACCAAAAAAAACATTAATAATAAAGTAGATTGTATATTGGAGTCAATATTAATTGGAGGCAATTGGTTTAAATGTTATACTTACTAGTCCCATAATAGGAATTTTTTTTGTATCTACATGATTCAAATTGTAATCTATCATAAGCTCTTCCCCTACACTTATTGATTTTATTACACATACAATAACACAATTTCCCTCGCATGCTTGGAATATACAATTCACCAACTTATTAGTTGACACAGGTCAAGAACTATTTATAAATCCTTGAATATTCCCTATTACTTTTGGCCTTCCATCAATATAAATAGCGAACATTTTACTTTGATCATTTTCTTTGGATTGTATATAATTTGGTGACAATGCATACCTACACATACTTTTTTTATATTGCACAATCTACATCCAATTGTTCTAATTGTAACAAGGTCCTACATACTCCATCAATTCAAAAAATTTATTGTAATAGACCTTTATGCCATCATGGAAAATAGGCCCAAACCATGCAATAAAGATGGAGCTATGTGATATATCATTTCATTAATAGAAAAAATAGTGTTAACTGGAGGTAGTTCCTTGGGTACCCATTCAATCTAAAGATGTGTGTACCTAAAGGGAACCTTCCTATCACCTTCACTCTCATTATTATAAGAACATGACCCACCCCATTTTCTTCTAGTCTTTTTACCTCTAGTTGATCTCCCTATTTTAGACCTACTAGATGTCTCACTTTTGTCTTCTATTCGTACATTTTCCTCACTTGAGGAAGTTAGATCAGAAAAATACCTATTTGGTGATACCTGTAATCCATAAAATGAGAGACATACTAGGATAAAAGTTGATGTTGATGGTAAAGAGAAGATATACAAATAAAAAATTGTATCTATAGGGTCTATTGACATATACCTATTGATCCATGTGACTGTGCAAGATCCTGGTCAAAGGCATTGAATAGCCTGCATATGTAAATCATTTATCTTAAGTTAACCAAAAATTTGGTCTAATTAATGTGTATATCTAAAAAAATATATTGGACATGTTGTACTTAATGTTTATATCTACACATATGGTTTTGAAATAAAAAGTTGGTCACCTTGCTCATCAAATTCACACATATTATAATAAATGAAAAATTGTTTGCTTACAATGCTCTATAAACTAAAAATTACATAAAAGATAAAAATTACATGATGCATTCATCAAAATAAAACAAATTTCTATAAATAAAAATCATGAGCCCATCATACTTTACATTGATCGTACCTCGACAAACATTTCATTGATCATGTCATTGTTCATCATCTTCATCCATATCATCATCACCATCACCATCATCATATGAGTTAGTTTGATCATCGTCATCACCACCACCATCTTCATTGACATCATCATCATCTTCATCACCATTATCATGACCATCATCATCATGATTATCATGTCATCATCTTCATTGTCTTCATCATCCTGATCATGATGATCATCATCATCATCATCATCATCATCATCATCATTGCCATTATCATTAGCATGACTAGAATCTTCTTCTTCTTCTTCTTCATCATCATTGTGTAATAGTTGTTAATGATCATCATTTACTCTTTCTTTTGATTCTTTAGTATCTTCTTCTTCCATCACATTATAATTTATTGGCCTTTTTCTTGGATCATGTCTAACAAAAAATGACCAACCCAGTTTGTGTGGGTCCAAAGTAAAATGCTTTCTTACATTAGCTTGGAAGAACATATGGCTCATCTCCAACTAGCTGAAATGACCTTGTATTAATCATTATAAATCCACTATCATGTTCAATAATAGTCCTATCAGGATCATTTCAATTTAGATGTAGCCTGTACCATTTGATGACAAATAGAACTAATTTGAATGAATTAAAGTTGCACTCAAGTATATCATCCAAAATGTTATAGTATCAATTTTTAGACTATTGAGGATGTATGTAATTTCTAGACAAAATATTGGTGACTGCAAATACTGCACTTATCCTTGAATCAAAAATTTTCTTCATTTTGTCTAACCTTTTTATGCAAAATTTATAGCCATGGTATACATAGCTTTGTGATGTTTGATCTGCAATTATTCAAATATGTCAAGATTATTTGCATCTATCTGTGACTTGATATTAAACTTATGGCTCATTATTAGTAATCTTTTGTGTACCTTTTTATCTCATAAGCCATATGCTAGATCAAGTACCATTGGTATAACATTGGAATCTCCATTACAATGAGCTTCTTTAACCAATGATACAACATCATCCCATGTTAATGAGCGACCATTTTCTTGAGACCGTTGAATCCATACCATCATCCAATCAAGATTGTTTGCAATATACAAATGTAGTGTATCCCACTCATGACCAACTATAAAGAAAATATTAGAAACAACTTATATTGATGATGGATAAGAATTAATTAACTACAAAAAACAACTTATAATTACCTCTCACTCTCCTCAATCTACCTTTCCTTGTTAGGTGCTCCCCTTCAAATTTGTTAATAGAGTTGAGATCCCAAATGCTATCTACATGGATATTTGTTGTAAAATTTGAAAAAAAATCACTAATATATACAATGATCTAGTATACCATATATCCCTCTACTATAGATCCCTCGGGACATTCTCTTTATCAAACCAAGCCCTTTATAAATTTCAAGTGTCTCCCAAATATCCACATTGACCTAGTTTGTACAAGTCCACACAATTTAATCTTCTCAACTTGATGTATGAGGTAGTGTTATAGAGCATTGAAAAAGGTTGAAGATAAACACTTTTGCATTTCACACATAAGCTATGAAAATTTTATTTTTCAATATTTTATATCTTTTTTTATCAATTTCTTTAGATGATAACCACCTAAAAGAGATTCAACACATAAGAACATATAAATAAGATTTTAGATAAAATTATACAATAATTACATAAAAAGCAAGGCAAGTCATAAATGTAATATATGTTCAACAAATATAATAAATAACACTTCTAACCTCATGTATTTTCTAAGATCATATATAACTTATTCAATACTATTGTCAAACTAGTGTGGGAGGGATAGAGGTAGGACATATTGCAATCATTAAAAAATGATCATTTCAATATATTATAAAATAACATAATAGGTAGTACATTCAATTTTACAAACATATTGTAAATAGAGAACATGACTTACCTTGATGAAGGTATGCCAATCATGTGTTTTCAACCCTAACCCAAAATCAAGAGCGCTTATATTTGTAGCAAATCTAGTAGAATTTTTTTTTTATGACTTCTTTAAATGCATCACTTTGTTGCTCCATTAATAACCAAGGAAGGGGACTCGTATTTATGCAGTATCTATTGCTATTTGATTCAATAAAGTCTTTCAATGCATTATTGGATTCATGAATGTCAATACAAATTTTGGCAACTTTTCCTATATCATGCCTTCCATATAATATTTTTCATAGTGTCTCTATTACATTCTTTCCAATATGCATAGTATTAAACAAATGCATGATTGGGAGATCCTTGTAGTATGGTAACCTACTAAATTGAGTACGATAACTTTTTATTCCTCTAAGAAGTTGGTCATTGATGGGTTGACCACCTTGAAAAGCATCAATTACATCATTACTAAATAAAAGACAATATCAAAATATAAATTTCAAACCTCAAACTACAAATTGGACATTACCTTAGTGATTTAGTTGATCATATTCCAACTTCTATAAATGAGGTAATTTGATACTTATGATTATTATGGAGAAAGTGCCTAAACTCATCGAACACCTTCTTTTCTAAACTTCTTGAATGAAAAGATTTCATCTTTGGACCACAAACTAGAAATGTGAATTTTTCCTTTGTCTGAAAACCTAAAATATCATGTACAATTATCATGTGCAATCTAAGCATACAAAAATAATGTGTAAGTACTATAATAGACCAAAAAAAATTGACCTTAATAATATAATATATTGCAAAAATGAAGTTAGCCCAGGGGCATCATGTATTGTCCATACAAGCATTGCATAGAATTGAAATTGTCTTTATCCTATTGGTATAGAGATGTCATACATAGTGACCTCATTCCATAACTTCAACAACTTGTAATAAGGGGCTCAATATACATGTTCAGATCTTTAAATTGATACTTACCTAGTAATTGAATGAATAGAAACATTACATAATTATTATGACCATTTTCATGCACTTTTTATAAATTACTTTAGAGAACTATTAAATTAAAAAAATACCTAGTACAATCATTAACAACATTATGTGCTCCCTCTTTATGGACATCTAAGGAGGAATGTTATTTTTAATAAAAAAAATGGGCCACATTGAGAAAACAGATTCCATATCTCCAAATTGATTGACACTGTTTGCTGCCAATGAAATCTTAAGATTACGATGTTCTTCTTTAAAGTGTGGCCATGTTTCTTCTATCTCTTTTAATGTAAAAGTATCTGTAGGCATTCACATTATTTCATATTAAATTTTATTGTATGCATCATAATCCATAAATTATGCCAAGCTAGTGCACTTGAATAATCATTGAAGACATAGAATAATGGGAATGTACTAAAGAACCTTGTGAGGCACCTTTTTTGTTATTTGATCTAATTGATATCTACTAATATGACAATTAGGGCATTCTATTGCAAATCTATGTTTTTTATGATATAGAATGTGATCATTGGGATATTCATGTATTGTCTGATACTTCATTCCAATTTGATTCATAATGGTAGATAATTATTGGTATGAATGAGGCAGAATGTTTGATGGTGGTAACAAAAACTCACCTATCAACCTACAACAACAAATATGAATTGTTAATATAATGAATAGTATTGGTATGCTAACATTGAAGATGACAAAAATGGTACACCTTAGCATATGTGACATTGTTGCATTGGAGAAACCATTCATAACCTTCAAGTGCACCAACAACACTATAGCAGAGAGAAGAGTTATTTGGGAGCATTCATATAGGGGCTTGTGTGCCTTCTTAAGTATAGGTATATCAAGACCATCTTTATCATCATTATTAGATGCACTAGTACCATCATCATGAGAATCTTCATCACCTATGCTAATACCATATTATTCAATCATTTCCTCTAGCACATTATCATGTTCTTCCATGGAAGTGTATCCTTAGCTTGGATATTCACACCTCCATGTTCCTCGAGTAGGAAATCCACATTTAGAAATTGACAAAAATCATAGCCCCCTTACAATGTGACCATGTTGCCTACAATGACTCCAGGTTATTCTAATTATAATTCTTCAATTCTTTAAGCCCTTAAACTTTTTGCAAGGACAATTACATTTATCAGCTTTTCTTCGAAATTGAGACCACAATGTAGCCATTTTCTCATTATTATTTTCTGGGTCCATATTTTTAGGTGTAGTCTTTCTTCATAGGAAAATATATCTACAAAAATATTAGAAATGTTGTACTTAATATTTATATCTAAACATATAGTTTTGAAAGAAAAAATTGGTGTAACTAATGTGTATATCTACAAAAATATTGGACATGTTGTACTTAATTTTAAAAACTACACATGGTTTTCAAAGAAAAATTTGGTCACCTCACTCAGATTCACCCATATTATAATATCAACAACTTTTGTTGAACCTTTCCATTACTCCATGTTTTTCATGAGTTGGGGTCATTTAATAGGAAAATTGTGTATTCAGTGTAGAGTATGCACATATCAGAGTTGTGACTATTTATTTCAGCATTTTCGTATGATTAAGTCATTTTGGCAGTTGTTTGGCTTTCCTTGTGTACATGCATACTCAATTTTCTGAAGTACCAGTATTTTTTATTTTGTATAGAAGGAATTTAGAACATTCAATATTTTTCTTCTTCTATGACACAATAATTTAGTCCACTTCTATATATTGGCCCGATAGGATATAGAGAATGGATTTTGGTTTGGGGAATTATGTGCTGGCAATAGAGTGGCTTACATGAATGTAGTCAATAATTAATAAATATGCATCTTAAAATTTTCATTTCTAGCCATTCATGACATAGAGGTATGAATTTGATGAAGAAATTTTGTGGAATGTCATCTCCATAGAAGGTTTGGTATAATGGATGTCAGAAGAGTCAAAAATGAAAGAACAAGTGGAGCATTGTAGTGTTGTATACAATTGGTTAATTTTGCGTTGTCTTTGATGTTACACAAATGTCATATCATTATTAGTTAGTATATGTCAAGCTCACTTGGGCAGTGAAGATAATTCTCAGTGTCTACCGACCATTCTTGTGTGTGCCTAGTTCAGAAGACAGTGTGTATCGAGTTCACTCCAACGTCTAAAGAAAAGTTGTAGAAAGTGAGTGTTAACTGAGCTCACTTAGGTAATGAAGGGAAGTTGGAAGGAATAAGTGTTGACCAAGCTCACTCAGTTACCAAAGGATTTTTGTAAGTTTGTAGTGTTAACTAAGCTTCTATTGTTTAACAAAGGAAATCATTTCTGAATTAGTTTCTACCAAGCTAGGATGGCTAACAAAGGATTTTCTTATTTTGTTGTATTAAGTTTAATTGATTTATCTATTGATCCTAGGTGACTAAGGTGATGAATATTGATTATTCTAGGTTGTATTTGAACCAACTTAACAAAGTGGAAGATATAAGTATAAGGCCAAGTTGTGATTTCAAAGTGTGAAAGTCATGAAGATGTGATTGAAGATCTAATGATGAGAAAAGGAAGTGAATTTGAAGGATAAGAAAAATATCCTTGTGGAGCAGAAAAGATATATATTCAATTAGGAAGGATCAAGTAGAAGCTAGAACAAAGATTTGTAATCAAAAAATCTGTTTTGTTTAAATCAAGTCATCTCATTGTTACTCTCTAACCATTGTAGCAATTATTTAAATCTCCTAATAGAGTTGGCTTAACATCTATTTTACAAATCGTCTAACAAGGTGGCAATTTCATTGAATTGTTCTTAAGACCTCTAACAAGGCCACTCCTAATAGGGTGATTAAATCCTTTAATTGGGTCACACCTAAAAATGTGTTTTGTAACCTTTAATAGAGTTGGCTCCTAGCAAGGCTCACTTCAAAAGAGTGAAAAATAGTAACTAGTTGCAATTGGTGATTTTTCCCAAATTGGGTTTCCACGCTAAATCCTAGTGTTAAATGATTTCATACTATATTATTTTATGTATTTGAAACTAAGTTAAAGTAATGGTAATCATAGATAATGTCTAAAGGTTTATGTGTTAATGATTTACTGAGCTAATCTAGTTATTACCGAGTTACAACATTCTATGTGAGTTTATCAAGCTTCAGCAATATTTAGTTATCTATTTGCTTTTCATACTAACATATAAGTGATCTGAAATTTATTTTTGTAGTAAATAATTCACCCATCCCTTCTCAGTTACTCCTCTTATATTTCTAACAATTGGTATCAGAGCTTTTGGTGCTTGCAGAGAAGGCTTTAAGGACTTAAGCTAAAGATCAAGATGTCTTACAAAAGAGAGATTTCCAAGCTAAACAAAGAAAATTTTGTAGCATAGAAAGTACTTATGAGGCTACATCTAGCTACCATCAATGATTTAGGTTGCAAGTATCTTGATGCTAAATACAATAATCTTACTAAAACTTTATCAATTGAAGACATTGTTAAAAAGAAGAATCATAATATCATGATGATTGATATTGCATTTTCTCTTAGTTGTGCTAAATTTTATGAGGTAAAGGAATGCAAAAATGCTTTTGAAATGTGGAACAAAATGAAAGATATCTATGGAGGAGATGATAATGTAAGAAGAGCCAAAGAAGAAAGTCTTAGAGGACAATTTGATCAAATGAGAATGAGAGAAGATGAAAATATTGCAAAATATGTGGAAATGATCAAGGTCAGTGTAAGTGCAATCAAAGCATCTGGAGGAGAAATTAAGGAGGAAATTGTTATAAGTAAAGTGCTCAAAACTCTTCTTCCTAATTATGCAATTAGAGTATCTGCTATTCAAGAAATGAGATGTGATCCAAATAAGAAATTAGGCTTGGATACTCTAGTTGGAAGATTGATAGCTTTTGAATTAGATAACTATGATAACTATGTTACTATTTCAAAGAATATTGAATTTGCATTTAAAGCCAAACTTGCAATCAAAAAAGAGAGAAAAAAGTCAAAATCTAGTCAATCAAGAAGTGAAGAAGATGGATCATCAAAAGGAAGTTTAGACAGTGATCTTGAAGTTTTTGAAGCCCTACTTCCAAGGAAATATTCCAAAG
Source organism: Cupressus sempervirens (assembly GCA_028749045.1). Lineage (NCBI taxonomy): Eukaryota > Viridiplantae > Streptophyta > Pinopsida > Cupressales > Cupressaceae > Cupressus > Cupressus sempervirens. The sequence goes on along the minus strand of CM053792.1, from coordinate 818,515,483 downwards.
GTAGAGGAAAGTAGAAAAGTAAAGTTGCTCTGATCTACTTTTCATGTGAAGAAATTGGTCATATTTCTTCTAGGTATTCAAATAAGGAAATCAAGGATGAGAAGAAAAGAAATAAGCATAAAGGCAAGGACTCTAAGAACTACAAGAAGTACAAGGACAAAGGTAAGAAATCTTGTTTTATAGCTAAAGATTCTGATAATAGTGAAGATGAAATGGTATATATAGCTATAAAGGATGAATTTGATGATGAAAGAGATAAGGTGGTACTTATCTCTCATGTTAGAAAAAATGATATATGGATTATTGATAGTGGCTACTCACATCATATGACTGGTGACAAAAGAAAATTTGAGCATATGAAATATTATGATGGAGGTAGTGTAAGATTTGGAAACAATGAAATTTGTAATGTAAAAGGAAAAGGATATATCTTGTTGACTAAGGAACTTGTATGTGACAATGCTTACTAGGTTTCAGGAATAAAGCATAATCCACTAAGTGTGTCAGAGCTGAATAACATTAGATTCAAGGTAGAATTCATGAATGGATAGGCCAAACTATTATATGGGAAAGGAAATTTGGTTGGATTTGCAAAGCAAACAAAAGGTAATCTATTTTATCTTGATCTTAGTGATTATTCATGTTTTATTGCTCAAGTAAAGGAAAGCTAGTTATTGCACATGTGAATTTTGATAATATGATCATTTAAATAAGAAAACATAGAAGAGTAAGAGGTATTCATAGTTTGAAGAAGTCTGACATGGGTCTATGTAAAAATTTCCAAATTGGTAAGATGAGAAAGACAAGCTTCAAAAGTAAAGACTATCAGTCTAAAGAAGTCTTGAAAATTGTTGATATAGACTTATGTGGACTTATTGGAATAGACAGTTATAGTGGAGAAAAGTTTTTCATTATTTTTGTTGATGACTACTCTAGAATGATGATAGTAATGTACCTAAAAGAAAATTCAAAAGCCTTTAAAAAATTCAAGTGGTATTTGGAAAGAGTAGAAGAGGAAACTAGAAAAGGTTGAAATGCTTAAAATTGGACAGAGGTGGTGAATTCATCTCCCATAAATTCAATAATTTTTGCATTAAAAGAAGAATCAAAAGACAAGTATTAGTCCCTAGTACACCACAACATAATGGTATAGTAGAAAGAAGAAATAGATCTATTATGGATTGTGCAAGAACACTGATGATTGGAAAGAATGTTGCTCTCAAATATTGGAATGAAGCTATCAACATTGTAGTTCATACCTTGAACAGGGTATAGTTGAAGAAAGATTCAAACAAAACATCTTATCAACTATGTTATGGCTAAAAAATTAATGTAAGTTACTTGTAAGTATTTGGTAGGAACTGCTATATATTGAAAGAATCTAGAAAAGAAAAATTTGTTGTAAAAGGTGATGAACACATATTTCTAGGATACTCCTGCATAAGCAAAGCATATAGATGTCTAAATTTGTTTTCTCACAAAATTATAGAAAGTGAACATGTAAGAATTGATGAATTTGCAAAAAAAGAGTGAAGAAGAAAGCACAAAGGAACCTAAAGATTACATAAGATTTGTTTACTATTAACTTAATACCCTACCAAATCTATCTGAGAGAAAAGAAGTTTCATCTCTCGAGTCCCTAGAAATTTCTATAGTTACTAAGTTGTAGACAATGCAACCTAAGCTACAAGGACCTGAGTCATAATCAAAGGCTACTGAGCTAGTTCAAACCAAGCTTGAAACTAAAATTCAAGAAGAAGAACATGGAACTCATTCAAAGACCAAAGAGCCTATGTTAGCAAGATATGTTAGAAGACATCATGCAACTGATCAGATCATTGGAGACAAATCAGATTGAACAATGACACAAAGAAAATTAAAAGGTGCATGTTTACTTGATATTTTTAAACTTAGAAGTGTTAAAGATGCTCTAGAAAATGAAAGTTAGATTGAAGCAATGAATGAAGAGATAGAACATATAGAAAAGAACAAATTTTGGACTCTTGTTTGTAGACCAAAGGATAAAAATGTAATTGGTACAAAGTGGGTATTTAGAAATAAGCTGAATGAAGATAGAAAAATTTCAAGAAACAATGCAAGAGTGGTGTGCAAACTTTATTCTCAAGAAGAAGGCATTGACTATGGTGAAACTTTTTATCTTATGGCAAGACTAGAAGGTGTTAGAACTATACTAGTATATGCAACACATAGAGGATTTAAAGTATATCAAATGGATGTGAAATCTGTGTTCTTGAATGGAATTCTTGATAAGGAAGTCTACATTGAGCAACCAAAAGGTTTTGTGGATCCTAGCAAAAGATACATGGTTTGCAAACTACACAAAACATTATATGGTCTCAAACAAGCCCTAGAGCTTGGTATGAAAGACTCCATAATTACTTGGTATAGATTGGTTTAAAAAGGACTAATAACTATAGTAGTCTATATATCAAGTAAGAACTAGATAAGAAGATTGTGTTAGTAGAAATATTTGTTGATGATACTCTATTTACAAGAAATGAAGACTTGTGCAAAGCATTTTTAGAAGAAATGAGTAAAGAATTTGAGATGTCCATGTTTGGTGAAATAAAGTTCTTTGCTAGTCTATAGATACAACAGAACAAGAATGGTATCTACATCACTCAATCTAAGTATATCAAGGAAATGTTGAAGAAATTTGGAATGGTAGATTCAAAACCTATTGGAACACCTATGTCTATTGGACATAAGCTTTCCAAAAATGATGATTACAAGGAAGTAGATAAGACCACATACAAATCAATGATTGGAAAATTGCAGTATGTAGTACACACAACACCTGATATTGCTCTAGCAGTTTGAATAGTCAAGTTGTGATTTCAAAGTGTAAAAGTCATGAAGATGTGATTGAAGATCAAATGATGAGAAGAGGAAGTGAATTTGAAGGATAAGTAGGATATCCTTCTGGAGAAAAAAAGATATATATTTGATTAGGAAGGATCAAGTACAAGCTAGAACAGAGATTTGTAATCAGAAAATCAGTTGCATTCAAATTAGGTCATCTCATTGTTACTCTCTAACCATTGTAGCAGTGATCTAGATCTCCTAACAGAGTTGGCTTAATAAAAATTTTGCAAATCCTCTAACAAGGTGGTAATTCCATTGAATTGTTCTCAAGACCTCTAACAAGTCCACTCCTAATAGGGTGATTAAATCCTTTAATAGGGTGACACCTAACAATGTGTTTTGTAATCTTTAATAGGGTTGGCTCCTAACAAGGCTCACTTAAGAAGAGTGAAAAATAGTAACTAGTTGCAATTGGTGGTTTTTCCCAAATTGGGTTTCCATGTTAAATCTTGGTGTCAAATGTGTTCATGCTATTTTATTTTATGTGTTTGTGACTAAGTTAAAGCAATGGTAATCACAGATAACATCTAAAGGTTTATGTGTTAATAATTTACCAAGCTAATCTAGTTATTACCAAGTTACAAAATTGTATGTGTGTTGTTGTCATTATGTTGTATTTGTCATTACTGACAACACTTATTCAATTTTGAATGCTTACTGAGCTCATCACTCAGTTTAAATTGTATACCAAGCATTCAATGGTTACCTTGTAAGCTTAGCAGTTAAGCAGTTTACACCAAGCATTCTTGAAGCTACTAAGTAAATACAAGCAATGTGAAGTCCAACAGTGTCTACCAAGCTTCTTAGTGTCTACCATGCTTCACAGTGTCTACCGAGTAGTATGTTTGTGTCATGGAGATTTAGTGTAAACTGAGCATTGGAAGAAGTAGTGTTTACCAAGTGAAGCAAGGTAAACTCACTATGCAATATCTACCGAGTGACACTACATCTATTGAGTCACCAGTGGTTACCAAGTTTAGAACTACATCAACTAATTAGTATGGACTAAGCCTTCACTTCTACTAAATGCATGATGATGCTGAGTAATGCAGTGGACATCATGTATTAGAAGGTCACCGAGTCAATTCAATGAACCTGAGTTATTTACTATTGGGCTGAATTTGTAATGCATTTGTTCACTTGTATTTTGGCCAACCTTGTAGTTTTGTAAATTTGAAAGGTATATATGTAAGGTGTATTGTAAGATATCGTATGTATGAAGCAAAAGCAAAGTAATGAGAAGTAATTTTGAGAAGTGCTTGCGAAGGATTTTCAGCAGCAATTCAAGGAATACATCAAGGTCAATACAGAGGTAGAAAAGTTATATCCATCACATAAGGTGATCAATGTGTAAAGGATATTATCTACAATCAGTTGTAAGTAGATCCACTACTTCATCTTAATAGGTAAATCAGTTTCTAAATCCTCTAACAAGGTAGACTTAATAGTCTTTGTATAAATCTCTTAACCAAGTACATACTTCATTGTATGTTTGTAAATCCTCTAACAAGGTGGACCTAGTAGTATTTTGTGCTCCTAATAGGACAGATCACCAAAAGTGGTCAATTTAAGCCTTAACTTTCCAACTTTATGCTACAGTATTGAAGTTTTGTGGGTATCATCCCCACCCCAGTTTTACTTTCTATTTAGAAGGTTTCTGGGTCATCAAAAGATTGTGTTCTTTTGTGTGATGAATGTTTTATCTTTAATTACTAATGCATGCAGTAACATAGATGGATGTATGGTAAATTTAAAGGAAAGTTTTAAAGTTACTGATTCACCCCTCCCCACTTAGTAACTTATCATATATTGAATATTTCCAACAATTGGTATTAGAGCTTTGTGATTCTCAGGATAAAATTTTGGCAGCTTGAGCAAAGATCTAAGGACAAATGGAGATATTCAGACTTGGCAGGGCAATTGAAAATGAAAAGCTAGATTTGGAGATGGCCATAGCTCAACTCAAAGAAGCAAAGGATCATCTTTCCCAATCCCTAAAAATAAGAAAGGAACTTGCAAGACAAATGAATGACCATCAGTATGTTGAAGAAAAGATTGAAGACTTTTTCCATCAAGCAGCTCAAATGAAGCTAATGAGGCAATCAAAGAACTCCTAGCAAAGAATGGTTCTCCGTAAGAGGAAGTAAGGAAACTCAAAAGAGAACAAGAAATCTAATCAATTAGGCTATGTGAAATTTTGGAACAAAGAAATAAGGAAAATGAAGACCTAGAGGCAAGAAATAATGAAGAACATAATCAATCCAATTAGCATGAAGACCTCATTGATGAAATCACTAGAGAAAATGAAGAAATCATGATTCTCAAAACACAAAATGAAAGAATAAGAAGTGATCTAAATTATGAAAGGGAAATTAATGGAAGAATAATGAGAGAATTGAGATGTGAAAAGAAAATCATTGAAAAATTGAAGAATGACCTAAATGCTAAAAAAAAAATCAATGAAAGAATGTTGAAATCTCAAGAAGACATGAATTAATTGAATCAGCAAAATGAGTAGAATGTTCATAGGAAAAAAGGTAAAGTAGGACTTGGATACAATGAAGAACAAGGTGAATCTTCTAAGCAAGGTGCAAAAAGGAATAAAAAACCCTCATGCAATCATTGTGAAAAAATTGGTCATATGTCAAACAAATATTGGAGCAATGGAAAAGAAAAATTCAATGGAAAGTGCTACAACTACAATTAGCATGGTCACAAAGCTAACAAATGAAAGGAGAAAACAAAATTTGAAGGTAAATGTCACAAATGCAAAAAAGCATGGCCACAAGGAATCTCAATGTAGATCCAAATCATTCAATGCAGTTGAACAATTTGTAAAGGCAATATTTGGATGGGACTACAATATCTGGTGTAGATGTCTTTATTGTGGAGAATATGGACAAACTGGCATAAATTGTGCAAGGCATCACCTAAGGAAGAAGGATACTACTATAAAGTGTTACACATGCACTAAACTTGGTCATATAGCTAAAAACTACATGAATATAGGCAAAGTTGAAGATGAAAAGAAAGCAAGGGCTGACAACATAAGGAAACAAATGAGGCAACAATAGATTCCTAAATCTATTGAGGATACAAGCTCAAATCATGGAAGTGAAGTCACTCAAGAAGTGGGTGACTCCATCCCCTTAAACTAATTCCTAAGAATGTGTTGGAGTTGTACTCAACAAGAAAATCATAAGAAGTTCCAAAAAATATGAGGAATGCAAATGATCCAATCAGTATTCCAGATACACTAGGATCACAAAAAGGTTATCTTTCATTGATTTGCATCAAACTCCACCAAGAAAAGTTGGTTAAAGACCTTACCGAGGAAGGTTGGGAGTAAAAGGAATTTGGTTTGTCTACCAAGTTGATACTCTTGCTGAGTTAGGTCAGTGGATGATAGCCTATCACACACTACATGAGTATGGTACCTATTATTAATGGAAAATTTTCATTAAAAAGGGCAAAATTCAACTTCATTTTTTCACTGTGTCTTTAGAGCAAAGAGATTTCTAGGTGCATTCAAGTAATTCCAAGAAATTTTAAGTTAATCTATATCTAGGGAATTTTTTCAAAGATTTCCATCACTTACCGAGTAGCAATGGCATATGAAAGCACCAAAAGTAGCAAGGCAAAAAGAGGATCAGAGATGTTGGTCAAGGGTGTAGAGTGGAAAGTAGAAAATTTCAAGTTAGTTCCAGCAGTGGTGGAGGCACTCAACCCAAGAATGGATAGTGGTTTAGAAGAAATGTGTGTTGATGGCTCATTGAAACCCAAGCACAAGCATTTGGAAACAAAAGGGTTGACACACATATCACACCTTCCAAGAAGCTTTCAGTTAAAATGGATTGTGTATATTCTTAGCCGTGTACACAATGGTCAGTTATGGTTGGAGTAGCTCGTATTGATTGCCAAAAAAATGATTCACAAGATTATTGGCCTTCCCATTCTAAGCAAAGCCAAATCCACCAAAACCCTAGGTTGGGATGAACTCTAGAAGAAAACCCTAGCCAAGTGGGATGGTAGAGGTTTGAAAATTAGTACCATTATTGATGTGGAGCTGAGGTTCAAAATTCATGTAATTGCCCACAAAATTTATAGTTCCAGTCATTTAAACAGTGTGCCATGTGAGGCAGTAGACTTAGCATTCAAAGTTGTGAAGAAAAACTTGGAATTTGACCTATCAGAGCTACTACTAAAGCAACTAAACAAGAACATGGATAGCATTAGGTCATCAAAGAACAATCCCTACAAATTTGGTTCTTTATTGACGTGTATTTTCTTTTATGTGCAAAAATTCTTTCCATCCAAAGGTTATGTTGTATGGAGAAAGGATGTTCCCATTTTGTATCAGATAAATGAGTTTATAGCAAAAATGGGTGTAAACTTTGATAGTATAATGGATAATTATTTTGAAGACTTCAAAGAAAGAATGAACAACAGGGTCATGATTCCTCCTAAACTTGTTGAGGATTATAAAGATGATGTATGTTTCATAGTAGACTATGATAGAGTATACATTCAAGTAGTCATGCCCCAAGTTGCATGGGTGAAACCTCTCCCTTATTAGGTCAATATTGATGAAACTAGGGACATCATTGAAGCACTAGTAAATGAGCCTGTAGATCCCAAGAAACCAGCCTTTGGCATTTATGATGAGGCAAAAGCCAGAATTGAATTGGAAATTAAGCTATCTCAAGAATCAGCAAAGGTAAGAGGAAGATTGCTAAGATGAAAACTGCCACTAGTCCCTTAATGCTTACCAAGGGAAAACGAGAGGATCAAGAAGAGGATCAAGAACAAGAAGGTGAAGAGCAAGAATCAAAAAAGGAGGTAGATCCAGCAAAGAAGAAAGGGAGGGTTATCATTACTAAACCTCCAAAGGGCTCCACAGTTATTTTCACGAGGAGAGGCAAAGGAAAAGATAAAGGTGAAGTAATATTCAACAAGCCCCAACTTACCTTCCAAGAAAGGCTGAAATAGATGGACGAAGGAGTTGGAATCAAAAACTTCAAGGCTTTAAAGTTTGAAACTAGAAACAATGTCGAGAAGATGCAAATTGAGGAGCTGGTAATCACCAAAATGGGAAAGTGGAAGTATCCCCCAAACTAGATTGCCCCTCAAATCTCAAAAGAATTGTTAGTAAGATTGTAACCAAGGTGGGAGTCAGCCACATAGATAGCTAAGGAAATCTATGAACAATCCTTGAATAAACTATTGCCAAATCTCACTGAGGTAGAAGTAAAGGTAGCCATGAAGAATAATGAACATAAAATGATGATCAAATTTCACACATGTTTGATTCTAATTAAGGACATTGAGCAGGTTGTAAGAGATTCAACAAACATGTGGAAGAATATCTATCATCTGCATAAGCCTAGTGATGATCCAGTTTAGATCAAGGATGATGATGGTGATAATGATGATGAAGAAGATGACAACATTCCATGTGTTACTATTGATGTTGAAGATTATCAGGCACTAAGAGCTGATGATGAAGAGAAAGGGGAAGAAGCTGAAGAGGAAGACAAGGAGGAAGTGGATGAAGAAGATGATCCAATGAAGATTGTAGAAAAATTCATTTCTTCCCTTCCTCACTCTCCACCTAAGCTAGCAACATCATCAAGGTTGGAGTCAACTTCAGCAAGATTGATTGCATCTACATCAAAAATATCATCTACTCTTGCCACCTCACATCTCCAGGTATCTTCAATGGAAGTATAAGTTACTTCATGTACCAAGTTGCAGCCCTCTTCATCAACACTCGAACAATCCATCACAACAATGTGCATAGCTGTCAGTTCCACAACTGTATCAACTTCTTCTACTCCATGTATAGTAAGTCTGCTAGCCCATTCTACAATTTTGTCTACCACAGTTCTAACTACACCAATTTTTGTTAGTTCATCAATTGTAAATATTCCAACTTTTACATTATCTATTGGTACATCATTTTTGGGAAGCAAATCAATTTTGGATACAGTTGGTACTTTTCACAGTTTTCCTCATTTTGGACCAATTCAAGTTTTTTTTGCTAGTCCATCTAGATCAACTATTTTTTCTGTTTCTAAATCCAAGTAAGCACTAAAGTAAAACCAAAGACTCCTCTAAAAATTTTGCTTACTAGTGAGAAAATTGATGAAGATATAGACTTGGATAAAGAAATTATTATTCCCAAGATAGATTTGGACATTGCCTCAGCCAACAAAATAAGATTGGTCGATTAGCTTCTAGAGAACAAGGCAAGGCAAAAGTAGCTAAGAGAAGAGAGGGATAGAGAATTCACAATAATCAAGAATGCCAAAAACATAATTACTAAAGCCATAGGTATTGATGTTGATCCATCTCAAAACATTTTGTTTTAGATTACGGTAAAAGTAGGTTTTGAAGGGACCTCGAAACCCTTTAACAAAAAATAGAAAGATAAAGCAAGACAGCCCAACCAGGAAAAAACCTGCAATAAATTGAAGAATAGTATCAAAATCAGGTTTTACAAGGACCTGAAACCACTAGAAAAGTCCAAAAAAAAACTAACCTAGGTTTTACAGGGACCTGGAACCACAAACAATCTAAACTATAAAAAAACTAGAAACCAAGACCAGAGTCCCCAAGCAACGACCAATACCAGATAGGCACCAAACTAGAGAACCCACCCCAGTGCCACTATTGGAGCTCTAGGATCAATTTAGTTGCTTCCTTACCAATTGCAGCAGTCTCTTGAATGGAAATAGCATCCATAGTAGCAGCAGCTTTCATAGCACTCTTCCTCGAGCTCTGCCTAATTCTTTTGCTCGGACCCTCAACTGAAATGATATCTTCATTTGCCTTTTTTCCCAAGCTAGTAGTGGCTGCCCAAATACTCGAGGTGACCTGTTCCATCTTAATGCTACTCTCCTTGATTAACATTGTGAGGTTCTGCTCATAGTTGTTAAGTTTTTTAGGGATGTCTCCCATCTTTCCTTCCATATGACTAAGTTTAGCATTGATAGTATCCAGGTTATGTTGCAAAATTTCCACCTTTTTCTTCAAACCCATTATTTCATTGTAGATCTAGGAATCAATCTTGAGACTGGTGTCAGCTTTCTCCTTAGCAAAATGTAGGAAGGTAAGCATGGTATCCCTTTGCATAGCGTTGCAATCATCTTCAGCAGTCTTGTGAGGGGGGGAGCAGACATTGTCATTGATATCCTCCATTTCCATTTGATCCTCCTTTCGACCCTTGGCATAGTCCTCAGGATGAGCAGAGTCCTTCCTTTTTTCTTCCTCTATCCCCTTAACAGGAGAAGCAGTAATAGCCGTATGGTCCTCCTTATTCTTCTCAACATGATTCCCAACAGTGTTATATTCCACTTTATTACCCCCACTAGAAATAACCTGGTTGCCCTCATTATTAGATTTACTCTATTCAAAATTACCTTCACTATTATTTTCCTCTTTTCCTTTTTCATTATTATCTTCAGTCTCCGGATACCCATCCAAATTAGAACTTAACTCTCCAGTTTTAGTATCATCCTCATCCCCAGGTTTCCAATTCTCATAGCTTTCCGAATTATCAGTCTCAGACTCCTCATCCTCAAGAACTTGAGAGGCAGAGGGTTTCAAATTCAGGGCATTTTCTTTACCTTTAACAAAGTCACCCTTCTTACTCTTAATGGGCTCTTTCTTCTTGTCCTTAGAGGGAGTAGAGGCAATGTACTTATTTTTACAATATCCCTCAATAAGAAGGATTAGACCTTCATGAAAAATGGGTCTGGATTCCTTTTTCTTATGGGCTTCTAAACTATTAAGTAAAGAAAACCGCAAAAAGAAGGGGAAAGATATTCTATCTTTATATCTGAAATGATTTAAAAAAACAAAATTACATTTATGAACTCTTTTATTTCTTCCATCAAGTATGAAATACTCACAGATGCAGCAGAGAACATCCCTCTAGATCTCCTTTATCTGGTTCGCATCAAAGAAATCACCATTCTTTTCCAGAAGCTTCTCCTCTTCTTCTATTTTCAGAAACTTTTTGTAGGCTGCATTTGAAATACTAGTTTGCTTAGTGAATTTTATGCCCACTGTAGGAGGCCCTGTGATCTCAGTAATAAACTCTGTAATTTTCACAGTCACACCATGGAGAGTGACTTTTTCATTGGACCAGTTCTTAAAGAAAGTCGTAGTGATGTGTGGCTTAAAACCATTGAGTCGCTCCATGTAATGAGTCACTTTTCCTTTTTGTAGAATTTTCCAAACATCCTTGCGAGCCTTCCATGCCTCACAATTTTTTGGTTCTTGTTTGCGCGGTTCGCCCCCCATCAGCAGAGAAAAGTAAACACATTCAAACCAGAAAAACCAGACACATAGAAAGAGAGGGTTAGAAAGAAAACTATTTTTCTTCCCACCAAAAGAGACACCTTTGTTCAGAGAAATGTGCGAACACCACGTCACATTCATTTGATTGTACTTCGTAGGGGATGAAAATCTAGCAATAATTTGATCACTCCACAAAATCATTAACTTTCCAATCTTTTCAAATCTTACCCACCTACGCATGAATATCTTCATAATGAATAATTGCTTTGAGATCAACTTGATTATTTAATTCATTGGTCCACCTCACCATTTACCCCGTTAGGACAGCATAGTTGGCAACCCAATCAGTAGCACCATTGGCCTCCCAAAAGGTATGAGATATGACAACTTTTTCAAATTTTTGAATAAGGTATTTAATCTCCTTGATAGTGGTCTCTATCGACCATGAGATAGCACTTTTATTATTAAGGATATTAATAATATTTAAAGAGTCACCTTCCAACCATAATTTTGGACATCCCAAATCCACTGCAATTTTCGTAGTATAAAGGGCCATCATAGCTTCAATAATGTGACTATTAGTCTAACCTATAGGGATAACTATAGCATCTTTAACTATTCCCATATGATCTCTCAACACACCTCCACAACCCACACTCCCCGGATTTCCCTTAGCAGCACCATCAAAGTTTCCTTTAATCCAACCATTCAGAGGAGAACTCCAACTGACATTCAATCTTGGGTTATCAATTTGAGTCTTAGGGTTTCCAGGAAACATAGGATTATCAATAGGAAAGGTTTGATCAGATATTTTCAGAGATCTAAAATTCTCCTTACAAGCTCTAATAATATTCTGACCAAGCACCCATCCAGGAACCTCTCTATTTCTAAAAATTCTATTATTCCTTTCTTTCCAAATACCCCATCAGAGATGAGGCAGAGTAATTTTCCATAGAAATTGAACATCAAAATTCTTAGACGGGAATTTCCAACTTTTAAAAAAAGATTCCACATTGTTATGATGAACCCAAGTCAAGTTCCAATACATGAGGATCTCAATCCAAACCATCTAGGAATAAGAGCAGTTCAGAAATAGGTGGTCTCTATCTTCAAAACCATTCTTACATAAAGTACACCTATTCACCAAATTTATACCTCTTTTCTACAAGTTATCAAGGGTCATAATTTTATTTTGAAGTAGGACCCAAAAGAAGAAATTAATTTTAGGAATGAGACCCTTAATCCAAGCCTGAGACCACAAGGGATGATTTTCCTTCTCCTTAGAAGCAAAGAGAGAAGAAACCTTGTATTGCCCACTAGGATCAGCATACCAAATAATCATCCTCAAAAGAAGGGTGGAGAGAAACAGCATTGAGAGATAATTGGATGTGATAGAAACTCTGATCAATGTCCTTCAAGTTAACCCAGGCATCATTCTACCAATAATGACTAACAATAGTGCCATATCTCTGCTTGCATAAGTCAACTTGATTCAGATCTTGAACATCTTCGATCAGGGGGTGATCCTTAAGCCAAACATCTTCCCAAAACCTCACCCTCGACCCATTGCCAATTTTCCAAGAGCACCCTTCTCCAAGCATTTTCTTATTACCCTACACAGCTCCCCAAATTGAGGAGGGATGAATAACATCAGCAGAGGAGAAGAAATCAGGAAGAGAAACAGAATTAGGGAGGTACTTGTGTTTCCAAATGGTACTCCATTCTTTCTTATCATGGAACACACACCATCCTTGTTTAGCTAGAAGGGCTTGATTCATACTTTTGATTTTTCAGATACCCAGACCACCTTCCTGACCGGTTTACAAACATGATCCCAGGCAATTAAAGGTATTCTCTTTTTTTCCTCTGAACCCGTCCATAAAAAATCCCTTTGAATTTTATCAATAGCCTTAGCAAATTTAGTGGGGATTTTGAAGAGACTTAAGAAAAAAGTTGGTATACTTTGGAGAGAAGCTCTCAAAAGAATTAATTTACTAGCTTGGCTTAAAAGGTTCCCTTTCCAACCTGCCAACTTCTTGCTAAATTTGTTAATGAGGTCTTCCCAGAAGGAATCCAAAACCTTCAAGCCTAAAGGAAGACCCAGATAGGAAGAAGGGAGAGAACCAATAGAACATCCAAGGATTTTGGCAATTTTATGTTGTCTAAGAATGGGGGTATTGAGAAAAAAAACAACACTTTTATTCTAGTTAACCAGTTGACCAGAAGCTGAGGAAAAAAGATTTAAAGCTTGCTTCAAATTTTTGGCTTCCTTGACTTCAAATTTCCCCATAAAATGGTATCATCAACAAATTGGCCATGAGAACAAATAAGAGGATGGGAAGAGGGTTGCAAACCCTTAATGACTCCTCTACACACTAGATCCCCAATGTACCTCCCCAAACAATCATCCATTATAACAAATAGGATGGGGGAAAGAGGGTCCCCTTGTCTTAATCCCTGAGAGGGATTAAAAAAAGGAGAAGAGCTACCATTAACCAGGACATCAATAGAAGAAGAAGAGATTAACTGATGAATCAGTCCAACAACCTTCTTATCAAAGCCAAAGGCAAGAAAAATATTAGAGAGGAAAGACCAATCAACTCTGTCATAAGCCTTAACAATGTCCACTTTCATTACAAATCCTTGATTGTTAGAACAAGATAAGGAATGAATATTCTCATGAGCCGAAATAACAGAGTTGAGGATTTGTCTACCTGGAGTGAAGCCATTTTGTTGGTTAGCAATGAGCAAAGGGGTCACCAGAAGTAGTCTTGAAGTAAGAACTTTGGAGATAATTTTATATAGAGAATTACAAAGACTGATCGGCCTAAACTGGTTAGGCGATTCAACTCCAATTTTCTTAGGGATCAGGCACAAGAAGGTGGAATTAACTTCCTTCAGCATTTGTTTTGCCCCAAAGAATTCCTTCATCGCATCACAAACATATTTTCCTACAAGTTTCCAAAATTTTTGAAAGAAAAACATGGGAAAGCCATCAGGACCAGGAGCTTTATCTCCTCCTAGAGAACAAACAGCTTTGAAAATTTCATCATTCTTAGGAATTGAGCTTAACAATTTGTTCTGATCCTTAGAAACTAGGGTGGGGATCACTCTAAGAAACTCAACCTGATGTTCCAAATTGATGAAGGGATCCACAATCATTAGCCCTGAGAAAAAATTCACCATTTCATCCATGATGTCCTTATCCTCCTTAATCTTCAAATCTCCCTTCATAAGATGTGAAATGTGAGATTTGGCTCTATTCTTTAGCGTGGATAGATGGAAAAATTTGGTATTTTTATCTCCTTCAGTCAGCCATGTCAATCTAGATCTTTTCCTCTAGTAGATCTCCTCTTTTGTAATGATGTCATGGTATTGAGACAACTTATCATTTTCTTCTAAAAAAAGGTCAGGGGTGTATCCCTCCTTCTGAATTTTATCCTGAATATTTTGGATCTCCTTTTTCAAAATAGATTTATTCTCAAAGATGTTCCCAAAGCAATTTTTGTTCCAAATTTTAACTTTCTTTTTGACATTTTAAATTTTAGCAGTCACTCTGAAGAGAGCAGTACCATCAATTTTGATATTCCACCATTCTTCCATTTTTCTTTCAAACTGAGGGTGCTTCATCCACATTTTTTCAAATCTAAAAGGAAAATTCCTCTTCGAACTAAACTTGATAGCAGAGAAGATAAGAGGGAAATGATCAGAACCAATTTTCTGGTGGGCTTCTAGTTTGCGGATGAAATCTTTAGACCAATCTGGAGAGATAAGAGCACGATCGAGCCTAGCCTAAATACAATCATTACCAACTCTCTTATTACTCCAAGTGAATTGAATGCCATGAAGATCCATATTCAATAGGCCCTCTTTGTTAATAAACTCCCTTAGGTCCATTCTTCCTTCAAGCTGGGTAACATTACCTCCCATTTTTTCATGATCATAAAGAGGGACATTAAAATCTCCCATGATTATCCATCGTCCAGACTAATCTATACTTTTAAAGTTGGATATAGAATCCCAAACCTTCTTCCTTTGGCTTTTCATGTTGGGTGCATATATATTCACAATATACCAGTCCTCATAGTTGATTAGTACTGGTAATTTTAGCAATCATAAAGTATTTATTGGCACTCAAAATTGTCCCAGCAAAGCAAATTTTTTTCCATAGCATCACGGTTCCCCCTGAAGCACCTTCTGAACTACTAGCATTTAAATAGTAATTTTTAAAAGCTTTTATTTGCTCTGTTTTCTCTTTATTCATCTTTGTTTCCTGTAGTAGAAGAAAATTAGGTTTCTGTTCTCTAACAAAATTCCTAACAACATCTAGTTTATGATAACTGTTCAACCCCCTAATATTCTAGGTAATAATTTTCATTTCCATTTTTTAGGGTTATAATCCAGAATAGTTGCTTGACAACCATCAGCAATATTCTGAAAGCTTTCTATCTCCCTGGTTTTTTTAGAAGATTTCCTTCCACATCCATCTGGGGACCCAACATCTGGTTTCACCTTGGACTGCTGGTCTAATTTTTTACCAGATTTTACCGGGGTCAAGGCTTTGGGGTTCACTTTAGTATGTGAACTGCTTCGAGTCTTGACCCCCTTTATATTATTATTTTTTTCAGCCCTTTTCCTTGAGTTTAGTTTAAGTTGTGAGATACCTCCATCTTCTTTGACAGCTTCTAGGACAGGAAGGTCCTTTATAAAAGTATCCTGTGAAAAAATAGGGTCAAAAGCCTACAACTCCCTAGACTGAGTTGGTTTTTCCTCACTATGGGCTCCTGATTCAGCCAAGATTTCTCCTTCTCATCCAAATCACCCCATTTATCCTCCATCTTTTGATAGAGAACAATTTGCTTTGATAAGTTTGACAACTCATCTATTCCATGTTGAGGTAAAATGGGATCAAGTTGTAAGCCAATCACTTCTTTTTCAGAGTTCTTTTTCTCCGTATCAGACACGAGCCTAGCCCCATCCTCAAGAAGAGGCTTAGAACTAGTATCCACAATCGCTGGTGGAACTTTTGCATTCTCATACTCTTTCTTCTCTGTGGGCTGGACATGTTTGGGTTTCCAAACCTTCTTTTGTTGAACCTTAGTCTTATTCGCTACCCTCTCAGTACTGAAGAGATTTTTGCTCTTGGAAGGACAGTTTTTAACTAAATGACCCTGCTTCTTACAAGCATAACAAGCATTAGGAAGATCTTCAAAATGGATTTCTTGGGTTTTCTTACAAAGCTTAGAAATTAATTCCACTTTGTCTAGGAGATGATTCAGATCCGCCACCTTCACATATAGTCTAGCATTGTGGAGTTTGGATTTGGTCATAGTAACATTATCCAGAGCCACCAGCTCACCAAAAGAGCTGGCAATACCCTTAAAAATGTCCTCATGCCAGAATTCAAGAGGAAGACCAGGAAGTCTGGCCCAAATAGGGGTAGTGAGGAAGAAGGAGTCAGATAAAACCATATTAGGCTCCCACTTTTTGATAGTAAGAGAACTTTTTCTGAAATGCCAAGGGCCTCCACAAAGAACCATTTCCATATCTTCCTTACAGTTAAAATTAAACAGAAAGAAACCATTCAGCATGGGAGCAATATCCACTTCCCCACGAATAGCCCATTTCCTCTTAATCATTATCCTTAGAGAATCAATATCTGGTCTTGCCCCCAGAAATTTACCCACTAGCATAAAATCCATGGAGGAAATAGAGAAATACACTAAGGGATCAGGGATAAAAACCTGGAACTCACCTTTCTCCCAACTAGTTTTCGAAGTCACCGGCGGGAAAGAAGATTTTCCAGTAGGTTTCTTGCCGAAAAGTGAAGACCAGCTCTTCTGATCTGAGGACCCTATCTTCTCTCCAATAGAGGAATAAACTTTATTTGATTCCACATTATCCTTCTTTTCCTCTTTATCCTGACCCAACACAAGAGATACAAAGGCGTAATCCAAGGGCAGATCACGGACCCCACAAAAAGTGTCTGAAACATGTCTAGACAAAACATCATTCTCAAAAGACATGGAACTCAACCCAAAAATCTTCCCAGGCCCCCCCATATTTCCTCCAGGGTTTGTACCTCCGGCTAGGTTCTCCCCAACCAACTTCCCGCCTAAAAATGAGCCCGCTAATTCAAAAACTGTAAGAGCGCCCATGGAGCACATACAAGTTAATATCTCAACACATTTTGTTACAATTAGAACAAGCTGTAAATAAGTTCAACGAGGACACTTCTGGCCAAGAGAAGCTCATTGAAAAGGAAGAGAAGAAATTTGACAATAAGGTGCTTCAACACATTGCAATAAAGTAGGTAGAATTATCCACAATTTTGAGAAACCTTGAGCAATCTTTTACAAATGTAACATTACTTTTTGGCATGCTTTGTGATGTTACCAAGTATACCATGGATGTTAAAGAAAAATTAAATAAGATTTATGTGGACATGAAGGCTAGTGCTCAAAAGTTACAACTTTACCCTAGTTCAAGCTCATCACATCACATAAAGGTGAATTTTTTGTCAAAAATGCAAGCATAGCTACTTAGAGAAGAAGCTAGGATTAGGTCTATACTGATTGACATTTAGAATATGATCTTTCCAATTATGGACCAAATGTAGAAACATATTTCTTATTCAAAAACATTGATCCAAGACAACAATTTTTCTATAGCAGATCATATGATTGAACTTTTTGCAGAAGTTCAAGTGGCACTCTCCACCTATAAAATTTTGCAAGATAATTGGGATAATACATTGTCTCTTATTCTCAAGGTACACTCCAAATTTCTCTCACATTTTAGTGTCTCTATTTGAATTTATTATATATACTCTTTGGCATTATTGTCAAAAAGGGGGAGTATGAGATGAACAAGGGAAGAGAACAAGGGGAGTAAAAGATACTTGTGGAGAAATAAGAAAGAAAATAAATTGATATATGTATAGATAAAAGCTATGTATATATTATGCCATATGTATAGGGGAGATATGTAAGATATGTATATACAACAACTTTACAAAGATCAATTTTGAAAAATCAAAATCAGAATGTCAGTGAACATAAGTTTTGGTTCATAAGTGTTTTTGTCACTAATTCCAAAGAGGGAGATTGTTGGAATTATGTTGTATTTGTCATTAGTGACAAAACTTATTTGATTCTAAATGCTTACCGAGCTCATCACTTAGTCTACAATCTATATCGAGCATTTAATGTTTACCTTGTAAGCTTAGCAGTTAAGCAATTTACACCAAGCATTCTTGAAGCTACTGAGTAAATACAGACAATGTGAAGTCCAACAGTGTCTACCGAGCTTCTTAGTGTCTACCATGCTTCACAGTGTCTACCGAGCATTAAATTTGTGTCATGGAGATTCAGTGTAAACCAAGCATTTGAAGTAGTGTTTACCAAGTGAAGCAAGGTAAACTCAGTGTGCGTTATCTACTAAGTGACACTACATCTACTAAGTCACCAGTGGTTACTGAGTTTAGAACTACATGAATTGATTAGTATGGACCGAGCCTTCACTTCTACCAAGTGCATGATGATGTTGAGTAATGTAGTGGATGTCATGTATCAGAAGGTCACCAAGTTAGTTTAGTAAACCTGAGTTATTTACTGTTGGGCTGACTTTGTAATGTATTTGTTCACTTGTATTTTGGCCAACCTTGCAATTTTGTAAATTTGAAAGTTATATATGTAAGGTGTATTGTAAGATATCATATGTATGAAGCAATAGAAAAGAATGAGAAGTAATTTTGAGAAGTCCCTATGAAGGATTTTTAGTAGTAGTTCAAGGAATATAGCAAGGTCAATACATAGGTAGAAAAGTTATATCCATCACATAAGGTGATCAATGTGTAAAGGATCTTATCAACAATTAGTTGTAAGTAGATCCACTACTTCATCTTAATAGGTGAATCAGTTTCTAAATCCTTTAATAGGGTAGACTTAACAGTCTTTGTATAAATCTCTTAACCAAGTGCATACTTCATTGTATGTTTGTAAATCCTCTAACAAGGTGGACCTAGCAGTCCTTTGTGCTCCTAACAAGGAAGATCACTAGAAGTGGTCAATGTAAGCCTTAATAGGCCAACTTTATGCTGTAGTATTGAAGTTTTGTGGGTATCATCCCCACCCCAGTTTTACTTTCTATTTGAAAGGGTTTTGGGTCATCAAAATATTGTGTTCTTTTGTGTGATGAATGTTTTATCTTTTAGTACTAATGCATGCAGTAACATAGATGGATGTATGGTAAATTTAAAGGAAAGTTTTAAAGTTACTAATTCACTCCTCCCCTCTTAGTAACTTATCATATATTGAATATTTCCAACATGTGTTTATCAAGCTTTAGCAATATTTAGTTATCTATTTTCTTTTTGTACTGATATCTAAGGGATCTAGGATTTATTTTTGTAGTAACTGATTTACCCCTCCCCTCTCAGTTACTCCTCTTATATTTCCAACATGTAGTGCAATTTGAAAGATTAGTTCTTGCATGACTCATGCTATCTTATTATAATAGTTATGTTCATTGGCATCAATAGACCAAAAAGAATAAAGTAGAATGGAGAAAAGGGATGTTTCTCAACAAATGAACCTTCAAATTCTAAAAAATCTATCAAAGAAGAATAAAACATTGAGGAATGCAACATAGTATGTCTTTCAGAGAATGAAAATTTTCTCATCCCTAACCCTATTTTTATTTACCCTTATTGATATTGCTATAGTATGTATTTCAAAGTATGTTGATCTATCTTAAACTTATACGGAATCTTAAATAGAATATTTTATTTTCAAAACAAGGAAAAAATCAAGAACCTGGAATATAGTGACTACAGGTTGATGAAGAAGTGATCAACAAATAAGTCTAGAATTAGTACACCCCCACCTTGTCCAACTCCCTACAAACATAAGTTTACATATATTATCCATTATTCATATAAGATGTGTCATCATAGAAATATACCAGTTAGAAAAGATTGTAAGTGCAATTTTCATAGAATAAATTGACAAACTAATGAAATATGCTTTTCAAGTACCTCAATCTTCAATAGAGATGTTTTGGGTGCTAATCTATCAATTTTATTAGATTTTCCTTCGAACAAAAAATAAAACTCTTTCTTATATTATGTTGAATTTTGAAAGTTGTACATCACAAGTGCGAATGCAATTATTACAAATGTGGCTTTGAAGTTTGTGAATGTCTAATGCACGAGCTATATTGGGTTTGTGCTAGGTATATAAATTTTATAATATCCACATGGCAAGACCTCCTAAGGTCTAAAATAAACACACACACACACACACACACAAATTAGTATCAGAGCAATATGCAAGCATGGATAAGTATAGCAAACTAAAAGGATCAATCATAAGGTATTCCAAAAAACAAGAAAGCATGGACTATGTAGTGACAAATTAAAAATGTGTAAGAGACATGAGAAGATATGAAGATTTAGTTTGCAAAGTTTATTTTTTAGATCATTCCAAGAGGACTTGGAACAATTTAATAGTTGGGGAGTATGGTATAGGAGCACCAAGGTCAACCATGGAGAGAACCAGGATCACTGTTGGATCTTTGGGAGGAGTGGAAGCCAAATGTCCTTCAAAGGTTGTTAAAACATGTAAAGAGTATGTTCATGGTCATATAATAATATTTTGATCATAACTTGATCTTATTGTAATCAAACTTTGATTGTAAGCCTTAATGGAATTATTAAATCAATAAGGTACTAGGGGTCACTAGGTAGAGTTATGCATAGACCCTAGGTTAGGGGTTGGTGGAAATAAATAATAATGGTTTTAAATGATGTCAAAATCACTTGAAGTGCATAATATTGTAAATTGCCTATATTGGCAATATAAGCCAAACAAGGGCTTAATTAGCATTAATAGGGGTTAGTATGAATTATAAGTTAAGTTTGGTTTTAAAGGTTTTTATTAGAACATTTTTATAAGTCTTTGGTATAGGTATTGGATGTTGATTTTTGGAGTTGACAACTTTATTTTTGAACTTGACAACACATTCTAACTTTATTTGGTTAGTATAGTTAGTTTGGTGATTGATATCAAATAGTTGAAAGGTAGTTAGTAGTTTCAATCAGTCTTTTGGGAGAGTCAATGTCTATTTTGGAGAGATCTACATGAGTAGAAGGAAAGGGAGGTTTTTTTGTGTACTAAGTCAAGTTTGTAATACAAACAATCAATAGAAATAAAATTCCCTGCATACTTATAATTCACTATCCTGTGGAATAGTCCTGGCAACAGTGACTTAGTAATAGCATATAGATTGTGATTCTTGTTTAAGTGATGTGAGAACATATTTTTTAATTTTTTTAATTTTGTTAAGTCATATTTTTTATTTTTTTGTCACTGAGAACTTCAAGGAGTCATTGGTGTGGTCTAGACAGTGACTGGTTAATGGTATAGTTAGCAAATTAAGTTTTGAAACCTCCATAAAATGTAAGGAACTCCCACCATTGTGTTAACTATGGTTTGGTGGGAGATTCCAATGGTGTATTGTATATATTATATCTGATGTTGACTATAAGAAAGGATAATAGTTGATGGAGAACAAGGAAAAGCCTAGTAAAAACCAATGAAGAGTGCATTTGAAGAGCACCAGTCATGGGTGAGAGTGATCAGACGAATGGAGAAGGAAAATGATGATTGGAATCATCTATTTAGATTCATTTTAAGGTGTTAGAACCATTATTGTGGTTTTTTTTTTCCGGGAAGATCAATTTCTCTAAAACCCTTGATTTATAGCCCAAGAAGTGAGGGTTTGGTGAATGGTGAGGTGGATGAGTAAGTGGGATCATTATAAGTTTAAAATTAGTGATCTTGAATCATGTTATAAGATTTTTTTTGGTTGTGGAGTCCTAGAAGTCAAGGGATATAGGAGTTCCTTCTTTGAGCAAAGCTAACTAGGCCTAGTTGAAGAGGTAGTGGGTGAAAGAATTCTTCACTAATAAAATGGTGAGAGCCTGAGACTATTAGTAATTTAATAAATTTGAAAAGGGTATTTAAACATGTAAAAACATTATTGGGTTGTTTGGGAGTTTTGGGAGAAAACTATTTATTTCAGTGTTGGAAGGGCTACTAGGCAAGCCTAAAAATACTATAGAAGAGAAATGGTTGAAGATGTGTTGATTGGAGTGAATAGGGATTTGGATCATGGTAAAAATACAATTTAAGATGATCCATAGAATTGGGATCAAGATAAGAAGTCTAATTTAGGTTTTGATGTGTTGGAGGCACTAGGTGCACTAAGTTCGTAAGAGGGTATTGATACTTGGGGAGATTGGAACAAATAAAAGTGATAGTGATCTCATCAATATAGTTATGGGAATGAATTACAAAGTCAGGGAACTCCATTTGATCTTTGAGTAGAACTAACTCCTTGAGTTGATTCCAAGTTACTTGTTGAATCCTTGAGTTGAGTTAGTCTACTTAAGGTGATAGTGGAGGGCTTTGCTTAGATTGTCATGCATGCATATCTATCAATTTGATTAGATTTTCCTTGGACCAAAAAAATAAAACTCATTCTTATACTATGTTGAATTTTGAAAGTTGGACATCACAAGTGTGAATGTAATTATCACAAATGTGGCTTTGAAGTTTGTGAATGTCTAATGCACAAATTGTATTGGGTTTTTACTAGGTATATACATTTTATAATATACATTAGCCAAGTCAAACTAGTTAATGTGTGTTTATTTTAGACCTTATGAGGTCTTTATATGTGGGCTAGGTGAATTTGTGTTAGAGCCAAGGTCACTAATTAGTCTTTGTTAGTTGTTTTAGCAAGTTTAGGCTTAGAAGCTAGAAGAAGGGATTTGAGTTATAAATGTGTCCTAAACACATAGAAGAGGTGGAAAAGATGTTAGAAATAGGGAATACTGAGAGGGGGGGTGAATTAGTATTCTACAAAATTTTATCACCAACTAGATATTATTAATTACTTTGAACCATGCATAAGAAAGTAAACAAGTAATGTTGAACTATAATAATAACCATGCATAAAGAGAACTCATAACACCATATTTTCTTAACTAGGGAAAATCTGGCCAAAGGAAAACCTTGGTGGGGATGATACCCACTAGATGATATAATGATATATATGTTCCTTGTTAGAGGATGGACCCTATTAGGAGTCAATGAGAATATTCAGTTTATAGAGCCCCTATTAGGAGACTTTGAATCCATGTTAGGAGATTTCAAACCTATTAGGAGTTGTAGTATAATGGATGCAAGAAGAGCTCACTATCCAAACAGGCACTTCCAATTACAAGAAGAGCTCACTACCTAAACAAGTAACTGATCTTTAAGTTCCTCAAATATAGATGTATAGATGTTGTAACTTCTTCTTGGCTGATCTCTGACCTCAGCTGGATCTAGAATCACAAAATTAGGTTCTCAAAAGCTTCACATTTATCACTTCACAAAAAGTTCACATATTACCTTTTATATTTAAAATGTACAATTAATCTCACAAGATATCCTTTGTATAAATATCATGCCTTTTCACAAATTTCTACTAGGTTGGCTAAGACCAAAATATATGTTTCCAACTTAGAGTAAACATCTAGGATGTCGGCCCTAATTGGTCAAGTAATTGTTATGTGAAAAAAAAAATCTTTTACCTTTAATTATGTTGTTTTGTTCATTGGCAAATCATGAATATCTCTTTTCTATACTATTTGTACTAATATTTGAAGTTTTACACATCATCAACAACATGTATACTATCTCCATCTATTTTTTCTAGTCATAATATGATGTCAGAAACATTTTACATATAAAACAATATACTGTTGTAAACCAATTTCATACTTAGACAATTTTTTGAAAACCAAAAGTTAATTATCTTTATTTCTAAGGTTTTCCATAAGTATGTACATCATGTGTTGTCATTAATGATAATAATTACATCACTGCATATAGCCAATTGTCAACAATCTCCCCCTTTGGCATTGATGGCAACAAAGTAAGGAAAATTGGCTAAGTGAAAAAACCTTAACAAAACTTACAATGCTTATCATCTATTACATTACATATACTTCATATCTCAATTGCTCAATTTCTCCCCATCTAGATATGTTTTCTACATACATAACTTACTACAAAATTTTCTTCTACAACTTCTCCCCCTTTGACATCAATGACAAAGGTTGAAAAGTCCAAAAATTGTCAAAATTTATGTCTTACTACATCAAACTGCTAATATCTTCATACAATCATCAAAATTTTCCTTCAAATTATTCATACCTTTCTCCTAAGTGTCATTTGTTTCTTCGGCAATGGTGAGCATTTCACATTAGGCATATGATGCAATTGCAATTGCATTAAGGTTAGAGTAGGTGAAATTTGTATAAGTGACCTTTTCTTTGACACATTCTTCTAACTATCTCTCAGTGACCATTATCTTTAGAGCAATAGATTCTCAAAATTATTTCTTTTTCAAGTTCCAATTTCTTGATGTCCATATGAGCACCAACAAATTTTCCTTCTAATTCATCAACTCTGCAAGAGGGTGGTTGTATCTGACTAGTTAGAGCTTCCAGCCCACTCAACTTCCCTTAAATCTTTCTATCCAAATATTTGGTTAACTTATGAGATAAAGTACATTTTATGTATAGTACCTTGCTAACTTGTTGCCATTGTTAGAGTTCCTTGTTACAAGTATGAAGAATTAGCAAATCATTCTAAATATTTTGTCAAATGGTGCTAAAAAGATTAGCATCATGTGAAATTTGAGCCTTAGACTTAGCAAGATTCAATAAATTTGTAAATTCATCATCAAATGATTTTATAACTACTTGGGCTCTTTGCTCGGGGTCTATTTCAGTATGTTTGGCTATGAGGGTGCTATGCAATTTGTCAGTCACTCCATTAATGCTCTTTGTAGACTTTGGACCATTTTTTTCTTCTCAAATAATTTTTTCAAGGATGAGATCAAGTTAGATTGATCATCATTGTCACATGTAAGGTTAGCAAGAGATATAGGAGAGGATGAGCTAGATGCTTTTACCTCATCTTCCTTTTTTTTCTTCTCTACTATCTTCTTTTATTTTCTCTCTACTTCTTCCTTCTCTTCTCTTTCTTTCTTTTCTTTTTCTTGCTTCTCTTTTTATTTCTTTTCTTCTTCTAACTTTTTCTCTTTTTCTTCTTCTCTCCTCTTTTCACCTTCTTTCTACTTCTTTTCCTCTTCAAGCAATTTGAACTTGGCTTCTTCAATTTTCTTCTTTTCTTCCTCTAGTTGTCTTTTCTCTTCCTTAATCAGTTTTTAGTAATCCTAAATATCTTTGGAAAGGGGCTCAAGCTGATCATAACTTATGAAAGGATTATCATCAATGTTAACCATGACACTAGTTAGATCAATTTTCATAATATCACCACTTATTGATACTTCCAAAGTTTTCTCTACAGTGGTAGGAGCTTCCTCTATCTCCATCATCATTTTATTTATAGTTGTAATAGTTTCACTTCTTATCACATTCTTATCACCACCTATAAATAGAATAGGCCTCATTTTGTTCTATAGATAGGGTGCTAGTTTACCGATCAATTTCTTTACTTCTTCTTCATCTTCAATCTTGCACATAGCTCTTATCATTGATTTTTTAAGTTCCATATCTTCTTCCCAAATTGGTGCCTTCTTTGCTATAAGTCTGTCATAAACTTTCTTATTGATAAAACCTTTAATATATTCAAGTTTCAAGTTATTTAGAATCATATATCTCATAGTAGAGATATCAATCTATTCCTTCTCAATATCATTATACAAATCATAAAACTTATTCATATGTACAAAGCTCCCTTCATTAACAATGGTTATGTTAATCTTCTCTGTCTTAGGTTTCTAGGGTAGCCTTGTTTTACTTGTTGGCTACTTGGAAATAATGACTTTCTCTAATTATTTTTCTTCTTGTTCCTCTTCTTCTTCATCACTGGGGTCTTCAATTTTCAATAATGTCTTCTTTCTTTTCTCTGGTCCAATAGCTTGTTGCTTAACTCTTTTAGACTATCTTTTAGATCTGCTTGGTTTCTAAACTAATACAATACCATATGGAATGCTCTATTCTGTAGAGTTTTTACAATAGATACACCAGATTCTTGGCCAACTAATAGAGGTGTCACATAAATTACACCTTGTTGACCAGTTTGTCTTAGTCCAGAGATTTTTTGTCTAACTGTGTGTGATTCTTCTTCTAACATACCAATCTTAAACAATGCTTTCTTCATTATAGATGCAATCTTCTTATGAGATGCCTTTTCTAATGATGTATGGTAGGCTAATTAGGTTATCTCCTCATATGTTCCAAATTTGTATGATCCTTGATCTATTCTAGATTTGAATAATAAATCAATATAACCAATAACTATATCATCACTCAATTTATAACCTAGGGGCTTAAGAAATATTTCTTGAGGTTCTACTACTTCAATATAGGTTAGGTCAGTGTTCATCATAAAACATATATCATTCTTAAATCTGCTAACAATTGCAGGGGCAATTTTGAATCTCTATTTCATCTCATTCTGAAATGTCCTCATAATCAAATTTCTATTGTCCAAGATTTTCTCTACAGGATGCCTTCTACACACATCCATTATCTTGTCCATAATGCATCTTTCATTGCTCATAATATCAATAACTAACAAAAATGAAAATATCTTAAGTACATGAAATAAAATATGGTTAATCAGAGACTAGAATCTGAATACACCATCCTTAGTTCTCTTATTCTTTTCCAAATTCTCAAGGAGTTGTACTCTCAGAATCTCACTTGAATTTACTTGTTCTTTCTCAACACACATCTTATAAGCTACATAAATGAAACCTACTAACAACTCATCACTTTTAGAACTTGCACAAATAGAATATGTAGTGATTCTACTCAAGAATCTCACATCATGTTGTCTGATGGTGTTGATCACCATTGCTTTACCATTATAAACCAGTTTAGTGTAACTGTCAACCTTTTTTTCAACTAGTTTCCCACCAATAAGTACATTGCCTTCTTTTCTAAGACTAATGACTGCATGAATAAGGTCAAAAGAGATTTCAACTACATTGTCTCCCATCCAAATCTTTTCATTATGAATTCTTCTCAATATGATCTAAGTCCATTCTTTAGTATCAAGTTCATGATAAAAGTGATATCAGACTAAGTCTAAGTCTTTCAAATGCTCATATCTAGGCTTAATAGTCATATCATGATTGAAAACAATTTCCATATCTTTGTTAATAAACTCAGTTCCAATGGTTTCAGACTTACTACACAAGTAGCTTCCTACATCTTCCAAGAAAACTATGTTTTTTATAGTAATTGATAAAGATGAATTAGGGTTTTCCACTAAGGGTTTCATAAGAACAACCTTAAATTTGGATCTCTCAACATTCTCAACATTCTAAACAACTATCATATCCATGATTACACTAATTATAAATGTATTGAAGATTTTCTGTGTTTAAAATGATAAAATACATTTTTTTTGTAGTAGGGTTTTGTTGGAAATCACTTTTTCCAAATTGCTTATGGGTGGTCTAACCTTCTGAGATGATTGCAATGTAGAAATAATCAAGTTTTTACTCTATTTATTCAACTAGAACTTGCATTAATTGCATACTTTACCAAATTGAAAAAGTTGTTAATTTCATTCCGAAATCAAATATCTTCTCAAGATCTTCTATCTGGTCTTCTAATGTTATTTAAGGTTCACCATAGCTTCCAATGCTCCAAAAAACTTCACTCCATGAAATTTACTATAGAAACATATATTTCATCTTCTGTCACAGAGTAAACTTTCTTTGTTATAAGGGTAACTCTTATTTCCTTTGTATCTTGTTTCAACAAGCTCAAAATTACAAGCAAGACTAGCTACAATCCAAACTCATCATGATACATCTTCTCTCAACCTCACTATTCATAGCTCGATCTCTAAATGAAGTTTTAGATTTTGGTGCAGTGAACAAGCTTAATTCAACTTGGTTGAATCAAACTCAATTTCTGATTTTGATTTTTGTATTTCAACATCATCTAACTTTTCCTCTAAAATATCTAATCCCTTTACAAATGCCTCATTAAGTTCTTCTCAAAGTTCACTTACTACATTTGTTTGATCTTCATTGTCTTTCTTAGTTCTAGAGTTACTTTCATGATTCCTTGTTGTTTTTGTTTCTAAAGTTTCATTCATGATTCTTTCTGTCATTCCCAAAGTTCCTTCAATTGTTCCTTCTATCCATTCTATAGAACTTTGTTGTATGTCTAAACTTGTTCCATAACTAACATACTAGGGTTTTACTTCTAGGATTTTGTTGATTAGTAGGTGCTTGAAAATTCTAAGCAATGTATCCAAAGTTGTTACACTTATAACACATGATCTTATTTCTTTCATCATAAGGTATTCTTTCTCTTGATGCCCTTTCATTAGATCTTCTTCTATCTATAGGGATAGTGTTTCTAGACATTATACTATTTCTTCTATCATTGTCATAGTTAGGTTTCCTACAGTCAATTGCATTATGACCAATACCATGACAATTATGAAAGTAAAATTTTGTAACATTATTAAATGACTTATTTCATTACATAAAAAATACTTACTGCTAAATTCATACCTAGTTTCCTTAGGAGATTCCACTTGCTTAGGTTCATCCAATTTCTTAGTTTCCTTCTCTTGTCCAACTTCTTTAAATTTATTAGAAGATTGATCGGATTCAATCTTATCATTAGATTTATATTTCTCTTTCAAATTTGTTCTACTTTCAAGTTTCTTTGCAGACATGTTAAACAAATAACCAAGACCAGTCTTATCATAGGTAGATCTTTGTATTGACATTGATTCATCAAGCTTTTGTCTACTAGTATAAAGATTTTCAAGTTGTTTCTTGCACTGAGTTAGTCACCTTTCACAATAGTGTTGTACTTATGAAGTTCTTCATGATCTTCTTTTAATTTTTGAAATTCAAATATCTTCTTTTCTAGACACATTCTAAGATTTACATTTTTAGTTTTCAAATCAAATTCAACTTTGCTAGGATCATTCTTCATACTCAACTTTAGATTGGTAATATTCAATTCATGCTTCAAGATCTTGTACTCTATTTTCAAGTTTGAATATGCATCATCATTGGTTTTAGATTCATTAAATTTAGGCTTGGATTTGAGATGTTCAATCTTGTCCTTCAATTGTCCAACGTATACTTTGGAGTCATTGTATCTATCTTTCATCTTATCTCTTTCTTTAGTAAGGAGATCAATTTTCTCAAGTGCCTCTTCAAGGTTCCTCATCAACTATTCCATATCCATAGGGATATTACTCAAGTTGTTAAGCCTCTTTTGAGTAATTGTGCTCTAATACCAATTGTTAGAAATAGGGAATATTGAAGGGGAGGGGGGTGAATTAGTATTCTATAAAAAAAATTCACCAATTGGATATTATTAACTACTTTTAACCATGCATAAGAAATTAAACAAGTAATGTTGAATAGTAATAATAACCATGCATAAAGAGAACTCATAACACCATATTTGTTTAACTAAGGAAACCTTGGCCAAGGGAAAACCCCAGTGGGGATGATACCCACTAGATGATATACTGATATATATGTTCCTTGTTAGAGAATAGACCCTATAGGAGTCAATGAGAAAATCTAGTATATAGAGTCCCTATTAGGAGACTTTGAATCCCTGTTAGGAGATTCCAACCCTATTAGGAGTTATAGTACAATGGATGCAAGAAGAGCTCACTGCCCAAACAAGTAACTGATCTTTAAGTTCCTCAAATATAGATGTATAGATGTTGTAACTTCTTCTCGGTTGATCTCTGACCTCAACTCGATCTTAGATTAAAAAATCAAGTTATCAAAAGCTTTGCATATATCATTTCACAAAAAAATTTCATATCACCTTTGACATCTAAAATGCACACTTAATCTCACAAGATATCCTTTGTATAAATATCATTTCTTATCAAAAATTGCTGCTAGGTTGGCTAAGACCACAGTATACTTTTCCAACTTAGAGTAAAAATATAAGATGTTGGCCCTAATAGGTCAAGTAATTATTTTGTAAAAAATTATTAACTTTACCTTTAATTCTATTGTTTTGATCACTAGTAAATCATGAATATCTCCTTTCTGTACTATTTGCACTAATGTTTGAGATTATACACATCATCGTCAACATGTATATTATCTTCATCTATCTTCTCTAGTCATAATACGATGTTAGACAAAATTTACATATAAAACAATGTAATACTATAAACTAATTTCATACTTAGACAATTTTATGAGTACCAAAAGCTAAGTATCTTTATTTCCAAGGTTTTCTACAATTATGTACATCATGTGATGTCATTAATGACAAAAATTACATCACTGCATATAGCCAATTTTCAAAAAAAAATTCTTTAAGGTCATTTATGATTTTTATACATTGATCTAGAGGGGTTAGAGGTCCTAGAAACAAGGATCATGGCATAAGTGCAAAGATGCCAAATGTTGTCAAAAAGTTGTCATGACAACATTTGCAATCTATTGCAAATGTTGCCTGCAACTCAATTGCCTTGGATCCCATAAACATGAGGAGTCAAAAATCCACTAAGAAGGCCTAGAATCTTAGGAAAAGGCATCTACTACATATTGGAGACTCAATCTCAAGGAGGAAAGTTAGATTGTAAAAAGTTTTATGCAAGTAATAGTGACTGTGACTATGATTTAGTGTGTAGACCGAGCATTTTGATCACTTGTATTATTGTATGGACTGAAAGAGAAAATTTTCCATTAGATTCATGTAGTAGGATTAGTTTCAAGTCTTTATCATTGTTTTTTCTTTGAGCTTAGAGATATTTTAGTGGCCTTAGTAAATTGTTTATTAACTATGTTATTCATTGGTCTAGTCCAAACTAGTTTGTGTTGTCATGGCTCCCCAATAAAATGTAACCATGGGAAAACCCTTAAGTTGGATGGAAATGTTAGGGGAGTCACCTAGTTTCTTGTAGATATCTAGGACTAGTAGTCATAAGATGAAAGAGAATGATTTTAAGACCAAGCCCTAGGTGAGTTGGTAGTGCCCGATTAGAGGTTTGGAGGTGAAGAAATGAGAAAATCTTGCAAGGTTTGAAGGTACTGTATGGAAAAAACACATTTTCATGTGTGGTATGATCTAAGGAAGGTGTGTGTGAAGTTTTGGAAATTCACCAATCCATTATGGTGAGTTGTGAGCAAGAAACTAGCAAAGCCCTATAAACTAGGCCTATTAGCCATATTAGCCCTAGGTATTAGGATACCTTTGTATGGATGCCTTGGGAGTCTTAAAAAAAAAAAAATCTCTCATAAAATCCAAAATGATATATGGATATGGTTGTATTTTTCAAATTATTTGGAAAGTTTTGGCAAAAAGAGCAAAAAGGTCTCTAATTAGGCCTAATTGCTAGTAGGTCATTTTAGGCCTTTACAAGGCAAGAACTTGAAACTAGTTGGAAAGGGCTTAGAGATCCCTCAAAATGGATCCAAATGTAAGAAACATCAATATTGATAAAGAGATAAGAACCCCTATAATTAATTTCATGAGTTGATTAAGGTTGGTACTTGGAATCTTCTAAGTGTTGAAGGGAGAGTTGAAGAAATCTAAAGGCGATTGTCCTTTAAGGTGAAGCACAAGGAGTAAGACTCTTGTAGAAGAGTAAGAGTGGGACTTAGTTAATAATCTAAGTATAACTAGATCCTAGAGGATATTGAGGATCACTGAGGAAAGTTAGAAGGCTATCCTAAGTACTTGTACAAGCACACCCTAGAGAACTTACACTAGATTTCAACAAGAAATATGTGTTTACTATTACATCCTATTATACACTTGAAAGATTTTGTACCAAAACTTAGGCAACCCTTGGCCAAATGCACATACCATTTTGTAAAGGTATAGGAAAGTGTTCTTATTGTAATCATCGAGGAAAATCAAGTGTTATGATTTGTTATGATTTTCTCCCATATGTAATCACCAAGGATAACAAATTGATTGGAAACATGTCAACACCACATGTTAATACCTTCAATCTATACTTGCATATTCTCCTACAATATATATATATATATATATATATATGAAAGGTTATTACTATTTTACTAAAGATTAATATTCAAGTAAAAGATCAAAATTTATATAAGTCATTGAATTAACAATTCTGCAGTTGCTAGACAAAATCATTGAAGGGTTTGCAAAGTATTCCATCTCATTTTTATTTGAAAATTGAATTCAAACATATACTCTACCCAGATCCTATTTCCTTACAAGGTTTAGGAGCAATGCTCCTTCATGGAGTTGCCCATACTAGGGTTGAGTGGCAATGTCACTTCACTATCTAAGAAAAAATTAGGTGTTTGTGATTCATTGTCTATAGAAGTTAAAATCATGCAAAAAAATTAAAATTACATTAAAAAATCATCTCAACTAGTTTTCACAAAGGCTTGGGCTTGGGAACTTGTGGTGAGTTCTTCAATTATCCTATGAACCATCAAAACATGCAAGACATGTGACCTACTTAAGCTTTTTTAAAGTATCATCATCTGTGACCTACTTAAGCTTCTTTAAAGTATCATCATCAAAAGATATGCTATCTACATCAACTAGGGTAATGTGACAATGTATAATAGGGTTCTCTTGGAATCAAGAGAGATGAAAATCTCCATGGATTTACTAAAGTCTATTTGAATGCGTGTGGGGACAATCAATGTTTGAAACAACACACAATGTCACAACCAACATTAGAATAAACCAATTCAACAACATAATGACTAATGCTATCCATGTCGATCTTCTCAATAGTTTTCTTTGTTTAGGTATGATTCCATAAATATAAGGCAAAGTCTGAGCCACTTAATTTGTAATGGGATTCTGATATGACAAGACTCATAATTACTTTCTTTTGAGATTATCATAGAAGGATGAACAAAGAGCCATGGTACCTTAAATGATAAAATATAGACCAACTATATTAATGCATTTGAAATATCTCAAATTCATCTAATACAAATAGAACATTTCAAGGTGTCAATGTGTCCAAGTAACTAACTAGGATGTGAAATAGAAATGAATTGAATAAAAAATTGTTTCCCAATGCATGGATAGATTTGGAGAGCTTTGAAAAAAAATTCCAATGTTGCAAGAATCATGAAAATTGGAAAAAATAGTAGATAATTTTTCGAAAACAAAAAAGCCTTTAGCCAAAGTTGGATGAACTAGTTTGGAAATCCAGATTGGAATTTAGGAACATGCATGTGGTATATCATCTATTGAAGATAACAAAGATGATTTCTCTAAAATGTGTGGGAATAGTTAGAAAGATGAGAATGTTCAGCTTAAAAGCAGTACCATGAATGAGAATGTTGTTGGTTCAGAATTTTCTGAATTGTGTAAGAGCAATATATATTCCAATTATACATTAGCTACTCTTGGGATGTCATATGGTGAGGAAAACAGATTTTCCATTAGGACTCTTGATATAATTAGGATTCTTGAAAATGGAATCTTAGCTAGAAATGCAATTATGTTAATATCTCCTTAGATGGACTAAAATGGGAATGATGAGAAAATTAGGACTTTCAGGTAGAAAAATGGAAACATGGATGAGAAGATGATGGAGGGTGCTAAGGAATATATGGGAAAAGGTACATACATTTTTCTATTCTAAAGCATTAATACTATGGGAAAGGGACCCTAAATTAGAAACAACTGTATATAGAGCATAAATGACAAGGATCCTGAAAATGGACTACATCCCAAATGATAAATACTTGGAAAAATGAAAAAAAGAATATGAATATGCCTACATAATGTAGACACCTAAAAACCTTTAGAAAATAAAGTATTTTTATTTTTTGAAAAAGTCCTGATGACATCATCATTAATTAATTAATTAATTAATTTTTATGCCATTAAATCCCTTTATCTTAATTAAAAATATTTAATTAAGAAATCCCTCCCAAAAATATTTAAATCTTATTTAAACATTATTTCCTTATTTATTAATTATTTAATTAATAAATTGACCAAAAATCCCAAAATAAATAATTAATTAATTTTTTTTCCAAAAGTTGGCCAATTTCCTTAAGACCAATAACCTCTTCCAAAATCTTCTAATCCTTCTTTAATTTCGATTAAAGGCTAATCTCATCATTTCCTACCCCTAATCCCAACTCAAAATATTTAATCAAGATTAAATATTAATCCTCATGTTTATTAAAAATATTTTAATAAATATCTCCTCAACACAAACCCTTGAAATAAATAAAACTTTATTTATTTCATAAAATCTTATCCTAGGAAGTTCTAGACTCTTCTAGAAAGTCTTCATCCTCATCCAAAGCCTAGACTCTTCTAGAAGATGTCTTTAACCCTAATCCTAATCCCCTCCTAACCTTGTCACATTCCCTAAACATGGGTTAAGAATTACTGACCCAAGCCAAAGTTAACAAATATCTCCTCCTTCACCCACCCTCATTAAATGCCATCCACTTGCCTATCCCTAAGCTAATCCTAAACCATCCTAATCCATCCTCTAATCATTTGCACAAGCCTAAGCAAGCTTAAAACCCTCCTAATCAAGTCCAAGTCGAAATTGCTCTCATCACCCTCAAAATATCTCAACCATAAAACTTTATGAAGCCTACTAGGCCATAAATGACTCTTCCAAGCCCTTTTATTTCTCTTACAAGTCATTATGAGGGTCTTTATGAAGATTTTATCCCTTGAGCCTCCTTTGTTGACTCATCCTTCCCCTTTCCTCCATCCTCTCACCATGTGACATGTGTCACTCCTTGATTGGTTGTAAGGAAGCACAATCCATGTGCTCTCCTCTCATGCAATCTAAGCCCTCCATGAGCTTTTTCCCATCCTTGCATCTTAGCCCTCAATCCCTCAAGCCTCTTGCCTATAAATTGGATCCTTCCCCTTTGCAAAATAACACAATCCATGAAGTAAAGTCATAATGCCATTTTGAGAAGCCATTTTACATCAAAACCATACACTCACACCCAAATTCCAACTCCATTTGAAGCCCTTTTTGAAGCATAAGCTTGAGCATACATCCTATCTATTTAGACAAAGCTACTCAACAAGAGAGATTCTCATTGAGAGAGCCCATTAATGGCTCATATTCTCAATTGAGAGCTCATCTTAGTCTATCTTGAAGTTTATGAATTTTGTTTAGTTTGTAGAAGCTTTATTTAAATTTGGTTTCTATTATCATACTAACATTGCTCATATACACATAATACATAATATAGTTGGGGAAAAATGATGCCATAGATTAAATCAACCATGTGCTTAGCATACGTGATCTAAAAATCATAATAAAAATCAGTCTATATGCATGACATATGAATTCCAACTATAGTCATCCAATGGTGTAAAATGTCTTGTATAGTGTTCCAATTTATAAATTCATCCTCCAATACACATGGTTTAATATTATTTGACCTAGATTCTTTACAAAGCTCTATAGTTCAAAGTACTTTCTAAAAAGAAGGTTCAGGTGCTAAGGAAAACTCACTTGCAAGTGAAGATCTTGTTGAAGGTGATGGAGAAGAACAAGTGAATCATGCTCTTGTCAAAGAAGATATAGGTGTAGAGGGAGCATATGGTAGACATGTAACAATTGAAATAAATAAATATTTCTAGGGTAAGGTTCTCGAGCCAGCCCTTGTTTAGAAGCTACACAAGAAACATAGTTATCAAAATATATCATAAGACTTGGTATCCTCTCTATTAATAATTTTTCTTAGAGGTGTTTTTGTGCTTTTTGGATCTTGTTGTCTAGTTGCTACGGATAGTGTGAGTGTTAACAAAATAATTCAATTGTGGTTCAAACTAGTTGAAGAATTTGTTCCTCAAAATATCAATTTATTATTGCAACAAAAAAAGGGTCAACTTAATAGGGTAGGATAATACAAATGGGGTTCTCACTATAGCATATCCATTACTAAATGGAGGGAATTAGATCCCTATAGAAGGGCCTCACACATTTTTCCACACATTTGACCCTAAAGTACATGATCAAGATGGAGACTACTACTATATTATAGGTTGCCTTACAAGATTCTTTGACAAGGAATCATAGCAATGCAAGCAGGATGATGGTGTTAGAAATGCTTTAGAATAACTAAGAGGGGGGTGAATTAGTTATTCAAGGTCCAAATTTCCTAATAAAAACTTTTCACTAAGTATAGTAAGCCCATTTAAACTAACCATGCATCCAAGCAAAACATTCTTCTTAGCAAGTTACTGATAAATCAACATGCATGAATAAGAAATGAAAGATCAACACATAATACAGTGATTTACATGGAAACCCAATTTGGAAAAAACCACCATTAACATACTACTCCTTTCTCACTCTTTTGAAGTGATGCACTATGAAAGGCCTACCCTGTTAAAGGCTACAAAATACACTGTTAAATGTGACCCAATTAAGGGATTTCAACCACCCTGTTAGAAGGGGGCTCGTTTAAAGAACTTTAGAACATTCACTTGGAATGTTGCCCTGTTAAATGATTTACAAAAATGGTTGTTAAACCAACCTAAGTCCATAGGATTTTTCCCTAACTGATACAATTTCTAGAGAGTAACAATAAGGTCTTTTAATATGATATAACTCACAACATAACTTGAAAATTTTAGATTTCAATTTAATTCACAAATTTTCCTTGCTTTCAGTATCTATAACTCTGATAGCTTGTCCTCCTTTCAATCTTTATCTCCTTGAGTCTCCATGCTTGTTGTGCCAATGCAATCACCTATGTGGTCACCTATCAAAGCAAAGTCTCTATACTCTATTCCTCCCTTTAGATGCCTTCTCCTTGACACCACACACTCTCTCTAGCCTCCTACTTCTTGACCTTTAACTACTTAAATAGAAGTTTGGAATACTTTTCCCACTCTAATATTACGCTCTTATTTCTATTTGAATGGATTAGGTAAGATATGATGTATCTACACCTTATCTTGTTTCTTCTAGAAATATCATGTAGAATCCACCTGTATTTTCCTAAAAACAATTAACCTAGAATTCTATGCCACATTCTTATCTTCCATCTAGTTCATAAAATTCAAGATAACAAACTTGTCTGCTCAAATCTGGAAAATCTTTGACTTTTCAAATAATGCAACAGCTTGTCGCTATTGACTTTCTGATGCTCAACACATACTATGTTACTTGGAAGCTACTATGTTACTTGACACCTACTGTAGATTCACTCGGCATCAACTATGTTTTACTAATGCTTGGCACTTATTACATTTCTATCTAGCTCAACACCTAAACTTGCTCAGCACCTTCTGTCTCATTTGGCACACATTAGATTTTTCATTTGCTCGACACTTATTGATAATCTTCTTGGCATGAACTAACTTTCTTAGCACCCACTAATGAATTTAGTCAAGCTTTGTAGATAGTTTTTCTATAACTTATTCTTCTAGAGTTTCTAAGTGTAGCCAACCTCTATATCTTCAAGTGTATTATCAATACATCATTTTACCATTGTCTTAACTGATCCTTGTACTTCATTACAAAACCATAACTCAACCTTTCCCTTAGGTGCTTTTCTTACATCTTATTGATTAAATCCTCTTCATCAATCAACTAAGTGATAGTACTTGGATCTTATAAGTAATTTTCATTCCAAAAAATAGTAGGTTTGACATCAATGACAAAACAATGATTGAAAACATTCTTTATCAACAATATCCCTTCTTCAATAATGTTTTTTTCAATCAGATTTCAATAATCTCCCTCTTTGGCATTGATGACAAACCAAACTGATCAACCACATTATTAAAATGCTAACTACATTAAAATAGTAAGTGAAATGCCAAAAATAAAACTTTGTAAAACTTTGTATCTAAAATATATTCATTCTATCAACAATTTTGAATTTCTTATGACTCCCTTTGAATTTTGTAAGTAACTCCCTATTTCTAAGTATTAGGGATATCTCTTTTGCTGATACATTGTCTTTTCTTTTTTGTTCTACTCCCTCTCTGATCTTGTCATCCTAATTGATTGATTTTTGTTTGTGTTTTTTTCTCCCTATTTAGTTGCTATTTCTCCTTTTACACATTTGATCTTGTAGATTTGATCAGTTTCTAATATTTCTCCCTCTTTGAAAACAATGCCAAAGACATATTAGTTCAACATCTTACCATGCAAATATAGCATTTATGGGAACTCCAATTTCTCCCTTTATCACCTTGCTTGTGACTTATTTGGAATTTTAGTATTTTAATTACTCCTGGCAAAACCTAAAGTAGGTATCCTCTGCATCAATTTATATCATTTTAGCAATCAACTCATTTGATGCAGGGTAGTCTTGCTACTATTCAAGCAGCCTTGGATAGGGGTATCACCCCTAACTTACCTCTAAGATATTCAAATGCATCTTCAGGTAATGGTTTTGTGAAGATGTTAGCAATTTGTTTTTTTGAGTTGACGTATTCCATCTTCACTTGTTTGTCTTCCACCAATTCCCTTACATAGTGATACTTAATTGCAATTTTCTCTATGTTGGCATGCATCACAAGATTCTTTCATATGTTGATGACACTTGTATTATCACAATAGAGTACCATAGGTTCATTTATCTCTTCCTCCATACCTTTCAATAGGTGCTTGATCCATACAATATTGGTGTAGTTGATGGTAGTAGCAACATATTCAGCTTCAGCTATGCACTATGAGGTACAACTTTGCTTTTTGCTAGTCCAAGTGACTAATCTTTTTCCTAAGAAGATTGCTCCTCCACTGGTACTTTTTATGTCATCTATGTTACCTCCCCAATCTACATTAGTGTAGGTATTCAACTCAAACTTTTCAATTCTTTTGTAATATAAACCAAAGTCATCTATTCATTTTAGGTACCTCATTATTCTTTTTATTGCCATAAGATTATTTTCCCTTGGGTTTGCAGAAAAAATTGCCACTATTCCAACAAATAATGCAATGTATGGTCTATCGTGTATGACATACTACAAATTT
This sequence comes from Cupressus sempervirens, assembly GCA_028749045.1. Lineage (NCBI taxonomy): Eukaryota > Viridiplantae > Streptophyta > Pinopsida > Cupressales > Cupressaceae > Cupressus > Cupressus sempervirens. Next base: position 818,476,253 of record CM053792.1, on the reverse strand, counting down.
TCAAGCATTGATCTATACATTGTCTAATTTACTTTAGTTGACTCATCATTCTTGGATAACTTGTGTCTTGTTACCATTGGTCTATTGACTAGTTTTGAATCCTCTAAGCCAAATGTTTTGAGTATCTCCTTGATATATTTTGATTGAGTCATAACTATGCCATATTTTAGTTGATGTACTTAAAATCCAACAAAGAATTTGATTTCCCCAAACATTGACATCTCAAACTCATGTTTCATCTGATTAGCAAAATCTTTGCATAGTACATCTTTTCCTCCAAATATTATATCATCAACAAAGATTTCAGATATCAAAATGTCTTTACCTTTTCTATCTTGATATACAGGTTGCAGTTGTCATATGTCCTCTCAAATCCTATCTTCAGGAGATATTTGTGAAGTCTCTCATACCATGCTCTAAGTGCTTGTTTCAAACCATAGAGTTCTTTATGCAATTTTCAAACCATATCGTTGTTGTTGTCATCAACAAATCCCTCTAGTTGTTCTATGTAGACTTACTCTTCCAGTATACCATAAAGAAAAGTAGACTTTACATCCATTTGGTAGACTTAAAAACTTTTGTAAGTAGCATATGCAAGTAGAGTTCTTATTCCTTTCATCCTTGCAACAATGGAAAATGTTTCCCCATAGTCTAGTCCTTCTTATTGTGCATAACCTTTACAAACTATTCTAGCCTTATTTCGTGTGATCTCACCATTCTCATCTAACTTGTTCCTAAATACCCACTTGGTACTAATCACATTCTTATCAGCTGGTCTTGGAACTAAATTCCAAGTTTTTTTCTTCTCTACCTACTCAATCTCCTCTTCCATAGCTTTACACCAATCATCATCTTGTAGTGCATCTTTTAGAGTTTTGGGTTCAATCTTGCTTAGCAAACATGATTCACTTCATAGTTTGTTCCTTATCATTGGTCTGGCTTCCTTGTCACCAATGATTTGTTTAGCAGGGTGATGTCTTATCACATACTTGGATAGCCTTGGTTTTGTCCTTATTTCCATGTTTGGTCTTTCAGCTTTAGAGTCATTGTACACATCTCTTTCAGGTAGCTCACCATCTCCTTCATGTGTACTAATTTTAGAGTCAAAATGTGCATTGTCTTCATTTTGCAACTCAGCTTTGGAATGCAAATCAACATTCACTAGTTGTGACTTGGCAGATACTAAAACTTGTTGCTAATTCCCAACTTGATTGGCAACTTCTTTTTCAGCAAGCATTCCTTCCTAGAAGTATACAAAGGATCTTTGCTCTTCTAGTTTCTTGATGGATTCATCATCTTTAACTTCTGTATGCTCATCAAAATTTACATTTGCACTCTCCACATTTTTGTTAGTATTACTATTTAAACACTTATATGCTTTAATTCTAGTGGAGTATCCAAGGAATATAGCTTCATCACTCTTTGCATCAAACTTTCCATTTCTAGAGTCTTTAAGAATATATCATTTACAACCAAATACTTTGAAATGTTTTACATTGGGTGAGTGACTATACCATAATTCGAAAAAAAATTCATTTGTACCTTTCTTGATTTGTATTCAATTCAGAGTGTAGACATCTATACTTACAACTTCTCTCCAATACTTTAGAGCAACATTCTTCTCCATCATTAAATTTCTAGCATAGTCCATCACTAATATATTCCTCCTTTTTGCAATTCCATTATGTGAAGGAGTTCTAGGCACTGATTTTTGTCTCTTGATTCCTTTATCATTGCAAAATATCTCAAATTCTTTTTATGTGAACTCTCCTCCTCTATTTGATCTTAGGAACTTTAGACTCTTCCCTATTCTTTCTCAACCCTAGCCAAATACCACTTAAACATTTGAAATACATCAAATTTTTTCTTTAAGAACATGAAAACCATCATCCTAGAGTAGTCATCAACAAATGGAAAATCATCTAACATTCCTCATTTTGCTGATGCTAATCAGATTAACAAAGTTGACATGACATAGTCTTTTATGCCATAGCCACACATCATCAATTCTTACAATAAGACAGGCAACATCCTCCATATCTAGTTAAAATAGATTACTCCCAGTTTGGTCTCCTTTTCCTATCAAATTTCCATCAGTGTCATAGATTTTGGCAATTTTGTTTCCAAATTCTACTTGGCATCCTACATTGCTTAACTATGACACACTCAAAAGATTGTAATTCAATCTTTCAACATAATATGCATTATCACATGAAATTTTCTCTATAAGCTTAATGGAACCTTTTCCTTTGATTAGGCATGGTGCATCATTTCCAAATCTAGCACTATTTCTATCATATTGAGTTAGGGTAACAAACTTACTTTTGTCTCATGTCATGTGATGTGAGCACCCACTATCTATGATCCATCTGTCATTCTTTTTGACACAAGTTACCAGTGATGTTGCCTCATCTTCATCTAACTTATCCTTTATGGCTACATAGACTCTCTCATCATCATTTTCATCAAAATTCTCTTCTTCAAAAATGTAGCACTTTTTTCCTTGGTCTTTGTAATCTCTACCATCATTTTCTCTTATGTTCTTGTGCTTTTTGCCTTCTTTGTAGTTCTTTTTCTATACGCACCTTGCAGCAATATGTGCTACTTCATTGCAATTAAAACAAATGATAGGCAACTTACCTATGAATTTTCCTTTGCCTCTATGAAATCTTCTAACCAGTAGTGCTTCCAATTGTTTCACATCTTCTTCATTAGTGTTGTTGTCACTGGATGCATATTTTATCTTTCTTTTCTTCTTCTTTGGTTTCACCTCTTCAGTATCTTTCAATAACAACTTGGCCTTGAAAGAAAATTCAAGATTCTCAGGTTTGTAGTTATCAAAGTTGGATAACTCAAATGCAGTAAGTCTTCCCACTATACCTTCAAGAGTTAGTTTGTTTCTTGGTATGCATCTCAACTCTTGGATGGATGATACTCTAATAGCATAGATAGGGAGCAAGGTTCTTAAGACTTTTCTATTAATAGTTTCAACATTTAAATGACCACCCAAACTTCTTATTGCACTTACTACTTCCTTTATTCTAGAGGCATATTGAGGAATGTTCTCACCTTCCTCCATTCTCATGTCATCAAACTTTCCTCTAAGGCTTTCTCTTTTTACTCTTTGGATATTCTGATCTCCTCCATAAATATCTATCAAGGCTTTCCACATCTTGAGTGTATAGGTACATCCCTTGATGTCATCAAATTCAACATACTTGAGAGCAAAGGCAATCTCCAACATTGTCTAATTGTGCTCCTTTTTTTTCTTCATATCTTCTATAGTAGGGACACCAATTGGATCAATTTATTTTACTTTGATTGAGGTTTATGCATGATCACCTATTAATCCAAGGTGTAGCTTCATTAAACTTTGTCATGCAGTGAAGTTATCTATGTTGAACTTGGGAACTTCTCTCTTGGACATCTTGATCTTTCTAATTCTAGTGCCTTTAAACCAAATCAGCAAATGGCTCTGATACCAATTATTAGAAATGCTTTAGAACAATTGAGAGGGGGAGTGAATCAGTTATTCAAGGTCCACATGTCCTAATAAAAACTTTTCACTAAGTATAGTGAGACCATTTAAACTAACCATGCATCCAAGCTAAACATTCTTCTTAGCAAGTTATTGATAAATCAACATGTAGGAATAAGACATGAAAGATCAACACATAACACAGTGATTTACATGGAAACTCAATTGGAGAAAACTACTAGTAACATGCTACTCCTTTCTCACTTTTCTAAAGTGATGCCTTGTGAAAGGCTGCCCTATTAAAAGCTACAAAACACACTATTGAATGTGACCCGATTAAGGGATTTCAACCACCCTATTAGAAGTGAGCCTAGTTATTGGAATGTCACAATAAGGGCTTTTTATCTAATATAACTCACAACATAACTTGTAGATTTTAGATCTCAATTTAGTTCACAAATTTGCCTACCTTTCAGTCTATGTAGCTCTAATAGCTTGTCCTCCTTTCAAGATTTGTCTCCTTGAGTCTCCATGCTCGTTGTGCCAATGCAATCACCTTTGTGGTCACCTATCAAATCAGAGTCTCTGTACTTTTTTCCTCCCTCTCAATGCCTTCTCCTTAACACCACACACTCTCTCTAGCCTCCTACTTCTTGACCTGTAACTCCTTAAATAGAAGTTTGGAATACTTTTCCCACTCTTATTTTTGGTTCAAATGGATTTGGTAAGATACGATATATCTAGCCCTTATCTTTTTTCTTCTAGAAACATCATGTAGAATCCACCGATATTCACCTAAAAATAGTTAACTTAGAATTTTGTGCCACTAGCTCAACATTCTTATTTTCCATCCAGTTCACAAAATTCAAGGTAACAAACTTGTCAACTCAAATCTAGCGAATCTTTGACTTTTCAAATAATGTAGTAGATTGGCACTATTGACTTTTTGATGCTTGACACATACTATGTTACTTGACACCTACTATATTACTTGGCACCTACTATGGATTCACTCGGCATCAACTATGTTTTATTGATGCTTGGCACTTATTACATTTTTGTCTAGCTCAACACCTGAACTTTCTTAGCACCTTCTGTCTCGCTTAGCACACACTAGATTTTGCATTTTCTCAGCACTTATTGATAATCTACTCAACATGAACTAACATGCCCAGCACCCACTAATGAATTTAGTCAAGCTTTGCAAATAGTTTTGTTATAACTTATTCTTCTAGAGTTTCTAAGTGTAGCCAACCTCTACATCTGCAAGTGTATTATCAATACATCATTTTACCATTGTCTTAACTGATCCTTGTACTTCATTACAAAACCATAACTCAACCTTTCCCTTAGGTGCTTTTGTTACATCTTATTGATTAAATCCTCTTCATCAATAAACTAATTGATAGTACTTGGATCTTATAGGTAATTGTCATTCCAACAAATAGTAGTTTTGACATCAGTGAAAAAACAATGATTGAAAATATTCTTTATCAAAAATCTCCCTTCTTCAATAATGTTCTTTTCAATCAAATTTCAATAGATGGTTAGATTTGGTGTAGGGTCTTGGACTCCATTGTAATATCACACCATTTGAGGTAGTGGTGTAGGGAACCCTAACCATCTCCCAAGAAATCTAAGTTATAATTAGCATGTTAGAACCGATTTAGGGTGCCTAGGAAAGTATATTAGAACTTAAAATGCAAAATGTGGAAAAAGTTGTAAAAATTACCAAGAAATGTTGTCAGCAATTATTTGCAAAAATTGACAAATTGTAGAAGGTGAAGTCATTCATCTTGTTCAAGACATTGGGGAGGTAAAAATTCATGTTATTCTATAAAGCAATGTAATTCCATGTTATTGATATAGAGGGAGATATGGAGAAGGTGAATGAAAGGTTTTGTGTATGGTTTTTGAAGTAGAAATTAGTTTTTTGTGAATTATTGTTGATATGATGGTATTTATACTATGGTCCTTCTATCTTCTCCTATACTTTGTAGTTATGGTGGTTGTTAAGTTTCTTATATAGAGAAAAGAAGATCTAGAACTGCTATTGATATTAAATAGATATAGTATCATTTGGTGATTTAAAAGAAGAGCTCACTACTCATAGTTAGGCAGTAATTTTTGAATGACATTCATTGTTTCTTCTTCATATCTCATGGTTGTGGTACTCATTAAAATTCCTATATACATGGAAATTATGGTTGATATTGAATTTTTTTTCTAGTATCCTAACATTATCACCATCAAACAATACATTGTTGGAGAAGGAAAGAATCATAATCACCTTTCTTGTCCACTTTCTCACTTTTCATCACACATCATAGTTGATTTTTTTCTTTTTCTTACAACATTATTCTTGGGTCTTTTTGCATCATACTATTAGTCTCAGAATTCTTTTGACATTTGAGTGCCAACACACTTAACCACTTTCTACGTTGAAGCTGAGTACACTATGTATCCCGAGTTAGAATTCCAATAGGTGTCGAATGATCTTCAGGTGTCGAGCAATCTTGAAGTGTCGAGTGAAGATCAGGTGCCGAGTGACTACAATTTTTGAGCAAGATCCAACTACCAAGTAATATTTAGGTGCCGAGTCAAAGATGATGCTAAGAAGGATAAAATCACTATAGCAGCCAAGTGAGCTAGTTTCTTATATGTGCCAAGCATCAAGAATTAATAAGTGTCGAGTAACACAAAATGCGTATATGAGTTTGAAAAGGCACAAACTCAAATGTAAACCATTTTTATGGCCGACATAGGATGAATCTTGAAGGATCTAAGTGATAAGATTGAATCTTTCATATTTCCTATGCAATCTACATGTAGCCAATAAGAAAAATGGAGAAGACATGCAACCAATAATAAAAGTGCAAGGAATGAGCAGGAAATGAAGATTCAATATGGATCGTAGATCCACATCTAACCCTAAGTCTTTGGATGTATTAATAACGAAGACAAAATCTCATTGTATTTGAGATGGCTGGAGGAGTGTATTGGAAAACTATAGTGGAGTTCAGAGTTCAGAGTAAAAAGACTTAGAGGAAAAGAGCAGCAATTAGATATTCAGTTGATCAGAACAAAGCAAGGAATACAAACAGATATCAGATTTCAGAGAATCAAGATCAGAGAAAGAAGATCAAGTGGCTAAATTCAGAAATCAAGGATTGTAAGCTATCAGGTTTATTATACCTAATACTCTCTAGCAATTGTATTAGAAAGGAAATCCTATGTTGATAGGTTAGCTTAATAGCTAGGTTGTAGATCCTTTGAAGAGGTGATTAAATCCTTTAACAGGGTAACACTTCATGTAAAGTGTTTGTAAATCCTTTAACTAGGTCACTATTGACACAATGCAAAGCCTTTAACAAGGTAGACCATCAAAAGTGGTCAAAACAATTATTGCTGCAATAATTTGGTGGGTATCATCCCCACCCCAGTTTTACCTTCTTATTCCTGGAGGGTTTCTGGGTCACCAAAATCTCAAGCATTATGTGGTGATGCATGTTTTTTTTCATGGTTGTTTCATATGTTTACATGCATGTAATTTACTTTTAGTCAAAAAATTTAATGGTTAAAGTGCAATACTTCTGATTCACCCCTGCCTCTCAAAAGAATTCTTCTTGTTCAAATATTCCAACAATTGGTATCAGAGCCAAGTTCTCTCAAAAATAAGCCTAACAGCTTGGAGGAAAAGATATAAAGATGGAAGTTTTCAATTTTGGAAAGATCATTAATAACCAAGTAATAGATGTGCATCTCACTCTACACAAGGTAGAGGAAGCTAGAGAGGAATTAAGAAAATCCTTCAAAAGAAGAAAGGAGATAGCCATAGCTGAAAATGATATAAACTACAAGGAGATTGATACACACAAATGTTTTCCAATGGAGACACTAAAGAGTTTGATGCAACAATAGCAGAACAGATGGAGAAAAACAAAGTTCAAGTAGAAGAGATAAGATCTCTCAAGATGGAACATGAATCATAGGCCATAATGTTATGTGAAATCACTAAACAAAAGAAAAGAGTGGTTGATGATAGAGTCATGATGGAAGATGACAAAAGGAATCTTGCAAAAAAGCTTGAGGAAAAATGTATTGAATTAACAAGGATCTCAAACATGCAGATGGATACACTTGCCTAAATGATGAACCTTCATCATGAACTCAATATGAAAGATATCGAGATATCTACTTTGAGGATGCAGAATGAACAATTGCATAATGAATTGAATAGAGAAAAAGAGATAGAAAAGAATCTCAACAAGTCAAGTGAAGCCATAAGTACTTTGAACAGTTGCTGAAATTCCCAAGATCAGCCCATGATACATCAGGACTTGGGTACAACAGTACTGAGGTTGGGGAAACATGAAAGAGTGTTGAGCAAAGAAGTGACAAAGGTAAGGATTCTAAACCCACTTGTCATTACTATAATAAAAAGGAGCATACTACTAATGTGTGTAGGAGTAGAAGAATCAATCAACCAAACACACCCAAAAGCAAGGGTTACTATCACAAGTGCAACATGTAAGGACATATGACACAAGATTGTAGGACTAAAGAGACAAGGACATAAAGATTTGATGGACATTTCCATAATTGCAAGAAGTATGGACATAGAGCCTTTGAATGCAAATCAAAACCTATGTGGACATCAAATCAACCAGCAAAAACAAAAGGAAATGAAAATCATTACAATTGGGACTACAATACAAGGCAAAGCTATCACTATTGTCAAGAATATGGAAATATACCCTAGAACTACATAAGAAAAAATTTCAAGGGGAACTATAAAAGATGGTTGAACCAGACCACATGTTTTAGTTGCTTGAAGACTAGTCATATCAGTAGGAATTGCCCAACAAGGTCCAAGGCACCAAGTTCTAAGTTCAACAAAAGAAACGAAAAGGTAGGCGTTGAACACATAAGAGAAGAGATGAATAAAATATGGAAGAAGAATAATGAGTGCAACACATCAAGTGAAGGGATCACTTCACCCAATAGGTCAAGTGATCACACTTCATCAAACTAAGCATGAGAAAGGTGTATGGGACTGATATACAAAGTTATATCATACATCAGTCCCAAGACAAAGAAGTATTGCAAAGAAGAAATCAACATAAGCAAAGATGCCAAGTCAAAATTTGAAGTTCTTGCAAATACTATTGAGTCATCCTCAGATGCCGAGTAAAGCCCCAATGCATGTCGAGTTGCTAATAGCGACTGAGTTGATGGTTGATTCCAAGTTGAGAAATTTCAATTGATGATGAGTGATGTTGAAACCTTCAAGTATCGAGTTTATAGTTGTACAAGCACTAAGCATTTAATGCTATGTTTTGAAGGGTATAAGGTCAATTTTTTATCATTTCTTGCCATTCAAATGCAGAGCAAAGATGATAAGAGCATAGGAGAGATCAAAGAATTGCATTGAAGCCATTTACATGGATTTCAACAATGATTCAACATAAAATTCATCAATCAAAGGTATTTATCGAGTGCTGAGCTACGCAGTGTTAAAAAATATTTTGAAACCCTAAATCAAAATAATGGCTTCTAGTTCTGAGAAGCCCAAGGGAAAAGAAGGTAATGAGGTTCAACTAGTCAGTAATGAGGTTAAACAACCTGAATTTTGGCCAATTCCAAAATTTGCCTATAGAAATGACCCTATTGGCGCATTATCCATTATTCCATCCAAAGTAGTCATGGTGCAGGATGTATGAAAGTGTTATAAATGAAAATTTGGCACCATAGGTGATCTTGAAATATTCATAGCCTATGGTAGATTATGTGAGAACAAGATTGTGAAGGATGAATTCCAGATAGTCGAGAGAAAGAGTTTGACCAATGCCCTAGTTTACCCTGTAGGATTCAAAAATGAATGGATATGAATTATTTTAAGAAAAATTCATGATGGATGCTTTTGGCTAGAAAAAGGATAGTATATAGGGTTACTGGTTTTCAAACCCTAGATCAGACTAAGACCCTACACAATGATTCCAAAGAGATCATTGAAAAGAATACATGAGCAAAATTGAATAAGAGGGGTACGACTGTTGATACTATCACTAATCCTCTTCTAGATTTTGTTGTGAGAATAATATCTCACAAATTCTATCAATCCAGTAGATTGAACAATGTGCCATGCATAGCTATTGATATATGGAAGTTGATATATGGCTTGACTACTGTCAAGGATGGAGAAGAAGATCCCCTTGAAGGACAAAACACAAAACATGAAGAGCCTAGTGAGAAAGAGGAGGAAGAAGCAAAGAATATAGAAAAAGAAAAAGAAGAGAAGAAGGAAGGAGAAAAGAAAGATAAAGAGGAGAAAGACAAAGGTGAGGAGGAGGAGACACAAGAACAAGATGAAATGGCAATAGTTGAGCAGGAGCAACAACAAGACCAGAGTGTGCAAGACACACAATTGCCACCTTCTAGCCCTCCTCATGTACCCATCACACCTGCAGACACTATAACTATATAGGATGTTCCTGACACTTCTACTCAGAACATCAATCCTTTAACTACAGAGGATCTCAAAAGAATTCTTGACCAATCCACACAACAACAAAAATTATGTATAGATCTAGTATTGGTCAGTGTGGATGAATTACAAAAGTTAGTAGAAGAAATAGTTAGAGATAAGGTGAATCCACAAGAACCACCTTCCATCATCTCTACAGCTACTAGTGGTCAACTTCAAATGCAAACAGTTGATTCATCAGGAATAGTTGACACAATAGTATAGAAGCCAAGTGTAAGGAAACTTGGCAAGAAAGAATATAACCACCATTTCCACATAACCCATAATAGATCTGAAATAAACATAGAATTAAAATCCACATGCAAGAGAATAGACAACATACCCATAAAATGTGACACAAGATATACCCTGGGAAACCCTCATTGAGGGAAAAACCCAGCCTCCAAAAGCATCCATCACCATGTATTATTCAGCAAAAATACCATTGCCATACAACCATGGAAGCCTTCATGGCCATAGCCACAACCGAGCAAACTATGTGAACAAGCATGAATCCACACATCCCATTCCATGCTTTCAACCTTCACAAATGCTCCCTTGGCTAACCTGTCAAGCCTTGTCCCGCTCGACTCTTGCCTTTATCACTCTTACTCTCTCTACAAAAACTACCCTTGTGGCTGCTTATATAGTAGCAAGTCTCACAAAACCACCAAGTGGTATTACATAAACCATGTGCTAAAACCATGTGCTACCTAACCCACTGACCCCACATTTAATATTGAGCATTTAATTCTTTTCTCTAATGTTAAATAATTACATGAAATATTATCACAATGTTACAATACAACTCATCAAGAATATTCCATGGGAATCTTTACATGTTGCACATCCATCTAGGTACAACATTACATAACAAAATAAAATAATAAAATAACAATATTATGCAATGTGTGCAACACCCATTATCTCAACAATCTCCCACTTGTTCTATACATTGCATAGGGTCAATTCGTAGCCACATAAATGAACAAGGGAACAATCCCTCCTAGCACATCCACCATCATGGATCAAAATACACCAAGTGCTCCATCTTACTAACCGCAACAAAATCAAAGTATCCAGCATCTCAAACATGAATGATCTCACCTCCTATTATGCCACTCCCACTGGACATACATAGAAGCCATCCAAAGAGAAAAAACACCCAACCTGTTGCATTAGAAGATCATAAAATCCTGTACCAACTAAAATTCTGAGCACAATAACCTAATCCAAAGGTAATCACATGTATCTGTAGTTGTCAAAATATCCATAGCTGAAATAGCATCCACAGCAAGTGCCAACCCATCCAACTATCCATACCTCTAAAGGTATAACAAGTGAATCTCATATCACTGACATATCCAATCTACAACCTGCAATCACAAGCCTCAAGAGCAATACCTGCCACATATATACCAAGAAGCTCCCACTGCAAAAGATAATGTCAAATCTATAACCAATCCACTCACAACATCTCAAAGAAGTGAATCCATGTAGTATCAAGGACATCCACAATACATAAACTGATAACCTGAAAGAACAACTCTCGTAACAAATCTCCAAAGTTCTCCCAACTTCTCCACAACCAATAGAGGAAAGAGAAATAAATAATCATGTCATCTCTCACATGACATACATGAGCACAAACTAGTGATCACAATCTCTAACCAATCTCAAATCCAATGTAAGAAAAACTGAACATCCAGGAAGATAACCAAGACCAGAGAAACCATGCAAATCATAACCTGTATCATGCCCTTCTACACACACCTCTAGATGTAAATTGTGCAAGTATGATCTCCTCCATAAAACCCCAACAAGAAGCCTCAACAACACCTAAACCATACCATATAACTAATCATGGATGTAAGCCTCTCACAAGAAGATCAAACTCATAAAACCATTCCTAAACCAAGGAAAATGCCCAATATAAAACCATCTCCCAAACCCAACCAGCATAACAACATATGCACATGGAGATAACCAATGCTAAACCATCTCTCAAAAGAACCCTCTAGAACTAACTCATGTACCATAGCTCAAGATCCATATCCATGAAAGATAAGCATAAATATAATGCAACTGAGAGAAACAATGGGCTATACCTCTCAAGTAGAAAACCGTCGAGTAGACCAAGAGTGGGGAATGAGAATGCTCATCAAGATACCCAAGTCTCCAACCAAGACTCATCTAAGAACAATATCCTCTCAAGTCCATATCAGGTGACTACCCCTCGGACTTCCTGCTAAAACTACCAACCGTCCGAACAAATACTTCTCTAATCCAAGAGAAATCAACATCACCACTGTCTCTAAGTATCCATGAGCACCTATAACCAATCAATTCATGCTAACTCCAAATGTAACATAGCAATATCATGAAGTATCCAGCTTATGATTAGTGTACTCAATACCAAGAAACTAAACCAAGATCAATGTCAAAGTTCCAACCATGGCCTTAGGAACATAAACATGACAACATGATCTTACCATCTCAACTAAAGAGATAACATGCTCCATATGAACATACTATAACATGTCACAACTCTAAACACGTATCAAGAGTACACCATGACATAATAATGAAACCATCCTCATACCAAGGATAACATGCCAAATAAAAGCATAAACCACACCTTTGCCAAGAACCTTGTGAGTCCTCAAGATGCAACCATCTCCACATACTAGGAAGAACCATCTCCACACACCATGAAGATAACCAAGAACCCCATGAGTCCTCAAGATCTATCCATCTTCACACACCATGAAGATAACAAGTGCACCATGCAAATGTCAAAGATGCTTCTGCAACAATAGGATCTAAGACAAACCTCCAACATCTGCAAACACTCAATAAATATAGCAATGCAAAAAAAAAACTCCCACTCAACTATGGTACCAAGTCACCTATGGCATCATAAAATCCATCTCCTATATGAAGATCCAAACTAAACTAGGAACTAATCCTGCACTGTCACCTCATCACTTTCACAAGCTCCCACTAAACTGCGTATCCAAGCTATCCATGACATCATGATGAAAAGACCATCCTCTAACCATGAGAATCAACCAAGGCATCAAACCATCAAAGAGCTCAAAGTGCACATCATGAGCTCCTCAAAAGAAACTAAATAACCATGATCCTCAACCAAGAAGATATACCACCATAACTGAATTAGAAATCCAAGCTAATGAACATCAAGGATGTACCTGTATATCCAATCATGTCATGCCAAAATCCATGGCACCATGATCACATCCATGAACCGAGCATCTGGCTCTCAAAGTGTCCAACCTGTCAGCATAAAATAGTCAACCACAATCCTCCACCATGACTATCTCTAGTAACAACATCTCATCCCTTCTACATGAAGAAAATAGTAAATCATGTGACTTAGGGCATAGACAACCCAAATACAAGCCACCAATCTGAATATGCATCAATAATGAAAGATCAATGGGCAAAGACAACCCATAACCAAGCTATAAATGCAACCTGTAAGTATAGACTGCTTACAACACTGCACAACTTGTAGACCCAACAAGTCATCATGCATATCCAAACCAAACACTGATAACCATATCATCATGAGACCAAACTAAAATATGAACTGAGTATACAATGACATCAAATCTTAAATCTCCAATGCCATAAACTCACAATGTTACCATAGTCAAAATATACCTATAAACTGTTCAAATAAATATATCAACAAATAAATCATGCCAAACCTACACCAAATCTAAACCAATGTGTAGAGCTCTCCAAGAGCTTTTCGTTGACTACTCGAAGTCCAAAATCTGACTCCATATGCCCAAGTTATGCCCTAATCCGTGCTCAAAATAAATAACATCTGACTTTAGGGCTCTTAAAACCTAAAAAAATCTCAAAATCATAGAACCAAAACTATATCATGTTGTAGTGATCTAAATTAGCTTTCCAACGCCTATAAGAACTCTGAAATCTGATATTTTGAGAGAAAGTTATGGTCTTTTTACTAAAACTGTCTTTTTACCATTTTCAGTACGATTTTTTCAATTTATTTTTTCAGTGACGAAACTTCCAACGGGATTAAATTTGATGGCCATCATGGGCTGAAACTAAAAAACTCTTTCATTTCCTCTGAACATGGCCAAACTAGGGCATATTATATATCAAAATTTATGGAAATGTCAACCTGGATCCAATGGTGAGGTCTATTTTTACCCAGGAGGTCATTTCTACATGCTACCCCCCAAAACCCTCATTTTAAATGAAACATCCAAAAAATCTTTTTCTCCAACAATTTCACATGCCCAAATATTTTAACATCCCATCATAACAGCAAATCCAAAGCCCTCAGACCTGCAATAAATCATTCATATATCTTGCTCTTTTATTTTATCCTCTTATGCATTCCCATAGATTCAATCTAGGGTTATAATAATAAAACCATAGCTCTGATACCACTTGTAAGGAAACTTGGCAAGAAAGAATATAACCACCATTTCCACATAACCCATAATAGATTTGAAATAAACATAGAATTAAAATCCACATGCAAGAGAATAGACAACATACCCATAAAATGTGACACAAGATATACCCTGGGAAACCCTCATTGAGGGAAAAACCCAGCCTCCAAAAGCATCCATCACCATGTATTATTCAGCAAAAATACCATTTTCATACAACCATGGAAGCCTTCATGGCCATAGCCACAATCGAGCAAACTATGTGAACAAGCATGAACCCACACATCCCATGCCATGCTTTCAACCTCCACAAATGCTCCCTTGGCTAACCTGTCAAGCCTTGTCCCGCTCGACTCTTTCCTTTATCACTCTTACTCTCTCTACAACAACTACCCTTGTGGCTGTTTATATAGTAGCAAGTCCCACAAAACCACCAAGTGGTATTACATAAACCATGTGCTACCTAACCCACTAACCCCACATTTAATATTGGGCATTTAATTCTTTTCTCCAATATTAAATAATTACATGAAATATTATCACAATGTTACAATACAACTCATCAAGAATATTCCATGGGAATCTTTACATGTTCCACATCCATCTAGGTACAACATTACATAACAAAATAAAATAATAAAATAACAATATTATGCAATGTGTGCAACACCCATTATCTCAACACCAAGTGCAGCATGAGACAAAGAAATAGAACAAATAGGACATATTGTTACATCTAATCCTACAACACAAACACAAGGTGCACTTCCTCACATTTCTATAATTGATCAAGGTAGTAGACAGAAGGAGAAGGAAGCAGAGAAAACCCCTAAAGAATAGGAGGCAATGCAAACATTGATAAATTTGCCTACCTCAGGAACTCTTTCAAAACAACCAAGCAATAATGCAATGCCATTGCAAATGTCAGCACTAGGATCAAGTACTACAAAATTTTTAGGGGTGCTTCACTATGGAGACCCTGAATTAGATGAGGACATAGTCATACCTATTTATGACTAAAAAACAATAAGCATTGATCAAATCACAGAGGTGTAGGAAGCATTAAATAGAAGAAAGAGGCAGGAGATAATCAGGAAGGAGTATAAAAAAAAGAAAACATTACATGAGATTAAGGACATCTTTATGGATGCCTTCAGTTTGTAGTCACCAGATGAGACAAAGCATATAATGGAACAATTATCAGATATTGTTGACCAAGTGACAAATGAAGACCAAGAAACTAATGTAAAACTTATGGAATGGTTTGAAAGGAAATTCCAAGGGAAAGTAAATGAGAAAATATCTAGTAAAATTGCACTTTCCCAAGTTGAATTGGCAAAGATGCTTGACAAAGTGAGAAAGGTACTTGAGAATATATTCTCATTGTACAAAAAGTTGTGTGACTTTTCATAGTTCACACAGGAGACAAGCTAAAGAATAATGAGCCTAGAGAGGAATATGAAGATTTCAAGCATGCAACTACCAAAAGATCTAGCTCAAAGTGAGAAGCACTTTAATCAAATGCTTCACACCCAGAAAGAAGTAGTTGTGTTGACAGCAGAAGAGGCCACCATCAAGCCAAACTGATACAGCTCCAATCCTCCATTACCCCACATTTGGAAGTACTCCATAAAGAACAGGTCTATGCTGAAATTGTTCTCAAGAAAGATCCTAATCTTTCTACTTTAGATGGACTTGTTCACCTTGTTGCAAAAACTACCATCCAACACAAGTCATTGGAAATTGCTTTGCATAATTGGGATGCACCTCTCAAGATCATTATGGAGGTAAATAGAGCATTTTTGGCAAAATATGGTCTTAACCCTTAGTACCCTTTGACATTTGTGTCAAAAAGGGGGAGATAAACAAAAAGAGGGAGATATAATAAGGAAGATATAACAAAGGGGGAGATATACTGTATAACAAAGGTACAGAGTACAAAAATAGCTACAGAGTATCAGATTTATCAAAATTTTGGTTATATGAATTTTGGCACAATCAGCTCAGTTATAAGAATTTTAAGGTATACTGTTCCTTGCAAAACTTTTGAACAATTTTTTGAGATTTTGTGCATACACTGAACAAAATGAATTATGTACCTATAAGGTCAGAAAAATAATGCTTAGTTAGGTATTTTTGATGCTCATGTCAAAGGGGGAGATTGTTAGTCTTAGAATGGTTTTGACATTTGAGTGCCAACACACTTAACCACTTTCTACATTGAAGCTGAGTACACTATGTATGCCGAGTCAGAATTCCAACAGGTGCCAAATGATCTTCAGGTGCCGAGAAGTCTTTAAGTGCTAAGTGAAGATCAAGTGCCGAGTGACTACAAGTGCCAAGCAAGATCCAAGTGCTGAGTAATATTTAGGTGCCGAGTCAAAGATGATACCGAGTAGGATAAAATCTTTACAGCAGCCAAGTGAGCTAGTTTCTTATATGTGTCGAGCATCAAGAATTAGTAAGTTTCGAGTAACACAGAATGCATATATGAGTTTGAAAAGGAACAAACTCATATGTAAACCATTTTTATGGCCAACATATGATGAATCTTGAAGATCTAAGTGATAAGATAGAATCTTTCGTATTTTCTATGTAATCTACATGCAACCAATAATAAAAGTGCAAGGAATGAGCAGGAAATAAAGATTCAATATGGATCGTAGATCCACATCTAACCCTAAGTCTCTGAATGTCTTTATAAGGAAGAAAAAATATCATTGTATTTGAGATGGATGGAGGAGTGTATTGGAAAGCTATAATGGAGTTCAGAGTGAAGAGTAAAAAGACTTAGAGGAAAAGAGCAGCAATTAGATATTTTGTTGATCAGAACAAAGCAAGGAATATGAATAGATATCAGATTTTAGAGAATCAAGATCAAAGAAAGTAGATCAAGTACCTAAATTCAGCAATCAAGGATTTTAAGCTATCAAGTTTATTATACCTAATGCTCTCTAGTAATTGTATTAGAAGGGAAATCCTGTGTTGATAGGTTATCTTAACAGCTAGGTTGTAGATCCTTTGAAGAGGTGATTAAATCCTTTAATAGGGTAACACTTCATGTAAAGTGTTTGTAAATCCTTTAACCAAGTCACTATTGAAACAGTGTAAAGCCTTTAACAGGGTAGGCCTTTAATAGGGCAGACCATCAGAAGTAGTCAAAACAATTATTGCTGCAGTAATTTTGTGGGTATCATCCCCACCCTAGTTTTACCTTCTTATTCCTGGAGGGTTTCTTGGTCACCAAA
Organism: Cupressus sempervirens; assembly: GCA_028749045.1. Lineage (NCBI taxonomy): Eukaryota > Viridiplantae > Streptophyta > Pinopsida > Cupressales > Cupressaceae > Cupressus > Cupressus sempervirens. Next base: position 818,458,544 of record CM053792.1, on the reverse strand, counting down.
ATCTCAAGTGTTATGTGGTGATGCATGTTTGTTTTTCAAGGTTGTTTGATATGTTTACATCCACATAATTTACTTTCAGTTAAAAGTTTTAATGGTTAAAGTGCAATACTTCTGATTCACCCCCCGCACTCAGAAGCATTCTTCTTGTTCGAATATTCCAACACATACATGATTTTTGTAACTTATATATTCTTAAATTTCACAACTACATATATATCAATTTTTTAGTTATCACAATCACTTGGACTGAGCTAACTTAATCTTTTCTTCTCATGTCTTCATTTAAAAAAGTTGTTGTAACAAAATCAAACACATACCTTCCTTTATTATTAAATTTTAGAGCTACTAATTTTAATCACCACTTCTTTCTGACTATCAGGAAGCGAGCACAAAAAAAAGATGGCCCTAATTTCTTCTTCAAAATTACTAGCATGGTAGCTTCCTACAACTTATTGCTCATCAACATTGTGAAAATCAATAAATTTAAGTAGTCTATTGTAATTAAAATAACTATGTATTCGAGCATTTGATTTGGAAATCACCTAATTCAATTTTTAAACTATCAAGAACTCAAAAAACATTAAATAAATCACCCAATTCAATTGTTAAACTATGAACAACAATTTTGCACTTATCCACATCAACAAACATTAAATATTTTTTCTTAATTTAGTGACCAAAAGTAAACTTGACCACTAAACATAATGATGTTTAAGAATAGCCATTTTTAAATATCCTTTTGCAGTCTTCTTATAAGTATCACTAAGACCTTTTACTACTAATCCTTATTGAACAAAATATTTACTAATGCCTTGATGATTATTGATAAGAAATATCAACTTTACTTTATATATAGGGGGAGGATTGAAGAGATTTTAGGATATTGGAAAGAAATGTTAATGGGTATTTTGGTCTAAACAGTCCCCAATACTTATAGTATTATCAATTGGATAAAAAATTATAATATATGGTTGATAAACAAAAGATGTTTAGCACATTACTCAACAAAATAATAACAATATTTCTTTTAACTACTCATAACTTCATATTTTCTCAAGAAATCTACCACTTCAACACATCTTCATAAGAAAACTTAATTGATGATAGGATTAGTTTTCATGTGGACTTAATCTATCACCCACACTATAGATAAATGTAGAGAATTTATCAAAATTATCATATGTAAGTAAGACTATTGACAATAATGAGATAAAGTAATCAAATATTTTTATTAAATAGATGGGTTCTGTTTAATTGTGTGAAATGTTGATCAAGCTCACCTACAACAACCCATTAAGGTTTAGCTCCAAAACTTAGATGAAGTTGCACCTTGCCCAAATTTGTAATTACCATATTTCTCATCCAAATGTTTGTAGAATAATGAAAGAATAACAAGTAGGGCTATACCACATGAATCAGCTTGGCAAATCTAAGAAGGATTAACAATTTATACCATGAATGAGTCCAATCAAATGAATCCAAACTTCATTGGGTTAATCTTTACGAATGGATTCTATTGTTTGGAGAAGATGTTCAATTTGGGGCTCATCAAGACCAAGATCAGATTCATCAACAAACTCATTCAACAATTCGTAGCATTCCCATATTCTTCACACTTACCATATTCTTTGTGCTTGCTTAAAACCTACAAAAGGTAAAACAAACAAGCAAAAGTTATAAAAAAAACAAGCTAACAAACAAGAATCTCTAATAAAATGTAAATAACAATCTCCAATGGCAACCTCAAATGGCTCTTGTGCACACAGAGCTCATCGAACAAACTACTCTTGCAAAAATGAAAATATTTTCATATTTGCTTTCTTTTTTTACAATTAAACCCGATTTGGTCAAAATTTCAACAAAATTGGGAAACCCTAATTTGGTCAAAATTTTGACCAAATCGAGCAAAAAAACCCAAAAAAAAGGATTTCAAAGGCCAATTTGGCCTTTGGTCAAAAATCTTGGATGAAAAATTAGTGCAAATGTACTAGTGTCAAGATATGCATTACAAGAAAGATGAACTCTATATAAAGGAGATCATGAAATCTCTAAGGAGGATAAGGTGATAAGGGAATCCTTTTCATCCACTCCTAAAGAGATAAGGGGTCCATGCAATCCTATCATGGATTCCCTAAAGAGATAAAGCCATTTAATAAATGAAAATATATATTAAATACCAACTATGCATAAAGGTGAAATCTTAAGAGAGGATAAAATACAACTTTAATAAAGCAGTTAAAGTTAGGCCTTTTACTCTAACACAAATCAATCACAAGGAATCTTGCTTCCTATCTCTAAAAGTGTCAATTTTAACTTAGCCATCATATCTAATATGGATTCCTCCACTCTAATAATTTCTATGGAACTCATTGTATCATACTTTAAGAATCTAAAATTTGATAATCCTGTAGAGTTTCTGATATTGTCACATACCTTGTCAATAGTTTCAGGCTTTGCATACATAATGACTCGGTAGTGACCAAGTTCATCAGATTCAATTCTCTTTGCATCTTCTTCTTCAATATCTTTGTGATTTTTCAACTTTCTTCTCTTTGGCTAACCTTTAGTGGCTATCATTTTTGCTCTTGACTGCACTTGTGCCACTTGAAGCTTTACTAGGTTTGGTAACCTTTACAACACCTTTCTTTTTCTGTGGCTTAGTAATGACTATTGTCACTTCCTTGGTTCTCAATCTTGGTGGTGTAGGAGGAGAGAGGGGCTTAGATGTTACCTTTTTTTCTTCCTTTCTCACCTTAGGCTCAATGATTTTACTATTTTGGCCTTCTTTTTTGATGGGGTTATAATTGTTAAGGCTTTTCCCTATTTTTATGGACTCTCTTCCTCTTCATCTGCATCACTATCATTCTTGATCCTCTCCAGGACCTCATCTTAGCATTAAAAGTTCTTTACCTTTCATCTATGTTCCTAGTTTTCCTTCTAGGTCTTCAATCATTTTCTTTCTCTTTTTATTAGTAGAAGCAATTTTAATATCCACATTTATTCTATCTTTTTCTTCTTCATGTTTTCCAAAGGGCTCGACCTTTACCTCAACTTCTTCTTCTTGAATATTTTTTGTTGATGATGGTGATGCTATTTGCACATTTAGGTTTTCGAAAATTTTCTTTCTAAAAAAATTGGCACAACTAGAAATCAATACTCTGTCACACTTCTAGTACTAATCTACTTTCAGTCGCCTTAAAATCACTTTACAAGTTGCTCAAGCCACTCTATGCTCTCAAAATATGAATGCAAGGTGTGTAAAATGACTTCAAATTTTTTATATATACCTCTATTCACTCAAGTTAGGGACTCCATAAGTATTGTGTCCTTAGTTAGGTGGAATCCAACTATCTTGGTCCTCATTAAAATTTTGAACTTGGTTTTCATTATACAACTCAGTTGATACCATATAAATTGGATTATATATCAATTTGGTCATTGGGATACTCAGTCCATATTGCCATACTCAATCAATACAGACAGTGTTACTGATGCTCGACACCCAAAATGTAAATGATTATATTATATTGTTCTTTCCATAAATTTTTTCTAATGCATATTGTCGTATGTATATATGAACTTTGACATAATTTATGTTAGGAGCTTATGTAAGACAAGTCATTAAATATATAGTTCCTTACATACCATTCTTGATCAATTTGAGGTAGTGTGATCACATTCTCCATTGGATTGGGTGATCTTAACTTCATTTGTTTTGTTGCTTCTAGTTTCCTCCTTTCTCTTCTAGGTTTTATTCAGCCCCTTCCTTGTGTGTTCAACATCCACTTTTCCTATATTTGGTATAAGTGTTTGGGTCTTGTAGTTATTGCTCACTTGTCCAACATTGTGATAGTTGAAACAAACTTTCTTAGCAACATTATCCTTCCTTCTGGTTGTCTAGTTAGACTTTTCCTATGATCTGAATTTATATGCTTTGTATCCATACTTTTGGCAATTGTAGCAATATCCCTCAAATTTAGGTGTACTAGGTGTATTTCTCATCTTTGATCTACATTCATGTGTTTGATGTCCTTGCTTCTTGCAATAAAACAAGTTACCAATAAACTTAGGTGTAGGGTTTTGTATATCATTCTTACTTCTACAAATGTTTGCTATATTTCCAAGTTTACCACAATGATAGCATGTAGGTTTTCCTTTTGATTTTGCATTCCTTAGCTCTCCACTCTTGGATTATTCTCCTTCTTCAGTAGATGAATTTTTCTTTATATTCCATAATCTAGAGGTGTTACTAGATGACCTAGGTGATCTCATTAGTTCTTCAAAATATCTTATTGCTTCATTGGGCTTGTTCATCCTTTCCACAAGTCCTTTCTTAGATCTTAACTCATTCTTTAGTTAGTCACTATGCGATCTAAGATTGTCTATCTCCATGTCTTTCCTATTCAGTTCCTAATTTTAAAATATCAGTTTATTCATCATGTCTAGCTAAGTGTTTGTAGAATTTTATACATCAGATGATCTTTCTTCAAGTCTGATAGTCATTTGTATTTTGTCTTCTTCGGCCATAACTTTGTCTTCTTTAGCTTTCTTCTTCTATTTGGTCACTTCACATATTCTTACTAACTAGATTTCATGTTCTCTTTTTAATCCTCTAACTTATTCATTTAGAATATTGTTCTTCTCCAATAGGTTTGCAATGGTTGCATCACTTTCACTAGAACTTCCATTATCAAGCAATCCTTGTGTATCAATTTCTTGATAAAGTGTGTCATTGTGTTAAATAGCCATATATTTTCTCTTCCTTAGAGGTTTCCTCAATTCCTCTCTTGTTGCTTCACACTGTTTCAGAATAAGCTAGATGTCAATCATTTGATTGTCAATAATCTTTCCCAATTTGTAAGCCTCCATCTCCAAGATCTAAACTCTTAAGATGTTAAAATTCTTTGAAGAGAACTATGCTTTCATACCAATTGTTGGAAGTTTATTGGGAAATTGAGATACATAGAGGGGGATGAATTAGGATCTATATAACTTTTATCCTTCAAAACAACTTGACTATATTCACCATATTAACCATCTCATATGTAGATTATGCATAACATAACTTGAAATATCAAATGTTGAAATAAATCTACATATGTATCGCATCCATGAAATGTAAAATCATAACACGAAAGATTTTGGTAACCCATAAACCCTCCAAAGTGAATGTAAAACTAGGGCAAGGATGACATCCACAAATCTTCACTACTTTAGTAAAAAAGTTAGCCTATTAGGACTACAAATTTGATCACTTCTGATGATCTACCCTATGAGGGCCCTTCCCTACTAAGAGCTTTACAAGATTATTAGGTCTACCTTGATTAAATTATTTAACATGTAAAATGAAGTAAAGAATATGTTAAGAGATTTAAAAAGGCCTATTAGGACCACTCTATTAAGAGATTATCCTAATTCAATCTACCAAAATTTATTCAATACTTGATCCTTTAGTTTGCACTTACAATGTTGATTAGAGATCTCATCCTTCCAATCTCTCATATGATCTCTTATATGATATATCTTTATTTTTTCCTTCACTACTTCATTAGGTCACTAACTCTATTGCTTCACAACTGTTACTTTTAACCTCCAAAACCTAACTTCCTTCACACGATACTTTACTTCCTTGCTCTTCTTACACACACACACTTCACATCTCTCATCTCATATGAAATAGGGTTTGGATCTATCTTTTTAAATACATTAGTATTATCTTCTATATGTTCCCCTTTTTGCATCCTCATATGATTGGTTGTCCTCCCTTTATAAGGATCAATGATCCACATCAAAATGTGTAAAAAAATTTTGCAACAAATTCTATGATCATTAAATATTGTTTGCATGTCATCTTGAAATGATTTACCTCAAAGCTTGTACCATTTTAGACATTTTTATTCACTCTATGATGCTTATTCATAAATGTTCTTCCTTCATTTACTTGACCTTAATTAACTTAGCTCCTTCTATATGACTCGACATCTATATGCTTTGTTTGCTAGACACTTACTGAACTCAACTTTTATGGAAGTACTCAGAAACTAAAAACTTGCTCATCTCCTCTAGAGATTGGAATACACATTATTATTTACAAATATTTACATGACTTGACCTATATAGAGTAACTTGGTCATAGTGATGACCGATTGACTCTACCTTATATATGACTAAGTGTTTGACACTGATAGACAACAAAACTTAGAGAGACCAACAATTTATTTACAAGTTGGATAATGTGAATGGATAGATTTTTTTCATTTATAGAAACATTATTATTAGTTAAGGTCACCTATGTTAGGGATATAGTTCTAGTATAATGTGATGAAGAAGTTATATAAGTATAACTAGAAAAAATTTCCAGAGGTCACATAGTTAAAGTCAATGAGCTTCACTAAAAGAAGATATACGACCATAATTTTGATAAATGATAAAATGAGGAGTATACATGATGTGTTTATGTTTTATAATGTTAATGTATTATTTGAAGTTAATTTTTGGTGAATAGCATGAAGTCGATCTATTATCATAGAATTAGAATATATGGTAAAGAATGGATTATTCAACTAAGGAATTGAATTATATTGAAAATTAAGTAACTTTTTAATTTAGGGACAACATCCTAGATGTCTACCTTCACTTAGCTAAAAATATATTTGGAAACATGTAACATATTTTGTTATCTAGGATGACTGGACAGAGTTAAGTAAATTGGCATATAAGAAGATACTTTTGAACTATGTGAAGATACACATGACTATGCTATGGTATGATTGTGGTGTTTAAACTTGGTTTATATTGATATATGTATGATTTGATGGTCAAGTAAAATTGAAGTTTATATTGGCATGCTTGGATGTGAGGAACACAAGAACTAATTGTTGAGAATAATTGATCAATTGTATATTGTCTATGATGTTACACAAAATGTCATATCTTTACCAGTTAGTGTATATCAAGATCACTTGGGTGATGAAGATAGTTTCCTATATCTGCTAAGAATTCTAGTGTTTGCAAAGCTCAGAAGATAGTGTCTACCAAGTTCACTTGGGTGTCGAAGAGAATTTCATAGAAGTTGAGTGTTAACCAAGCTCACTCCATTACCATAGGAAGCTTGTAAAGATGCAGTGTTAACTAAGCTCACTTGGTTAACATAGGAAAATCATTTCCATGTTAGTGTCTACCAAGCAAGGTTGGCTAACAAAGGATTTTCTTGTTTTGGCATATTGAGTTTAATGGATTTATTTGTTGGTTCTAGCCGACTAAAGAGATTAATATTAATTATTCTAAGGTGTATTCAAGCTGACTTAACAATGTATATGGTATAAGTGTAAGGTCAAGATGAGGATTGAATATGAGTAAGAATGTGTGGAAGATAAGAAGATTCTTCAAGGAAGAAAATTAGAAGGATAAGCAAAATATCCTTGTTGGGTGGCAATGATTAATCTGATTAGGAAGGATCAAGTACTGAAACCAAAATTGAGATCTGAAATAAAAAAATATAAGTTTGCATAAAAAATTAGGTCATATCATTGTTATTCTCTAACCATTGTAGCAGTGAACTACATCTCCTAATAGAGTTGGCTTAACAGTTATTTGGCAAATTGTCTAACAAGGTGGCATTTCTAGATTAAAGTGTCTAAAGACCTCTAACAAGGCCACTCCTAATAGGGTGATTAAATCCTCTAATAGGATCACACCTAATAGTGTATTTTGTAACCTTTAACATGATTGGCTCCTAACAGGGCTCACTTTAGAAGAGTGAACAATAGTAACTACTTGCAATTGGTTGTTTTTCCCAAATTGGGTTTCCACATTAAATCTTGGTGTCACTTGTGTTCTTGCTATTTCTTTTATTTGTATGAAACTAAATTAATTAAGTTTAATCACAGTTAATATCTTATGATCTGCATGTTCAACATTTTTCAAGTTATAGTTGATATTATAGTGATTGTCAAGTTACAACATATTTTTAGTGTTAACCGAGTGCCTATGTATTAATTGATTAACAATAGTTTCAACAAAGTTTATGTTTTGTACTAATATCTAAGGGATCTGGGATTTTTTTTGTGGTAACTGATTCACCCCTCCCCTCTCATTTACTCATCTTATATTTCCAATGCCAATTACATATTGAATATATCAATATAGTCATTTTTGTTACAACGCTTATATTGATTGTAAATCATTGTATGAGTAGTGAGATCCTTTTATAATACAAATCCTAATAGGGTGGAGGCCTCTAAAAAGCTCAAGTTCTCTAAAAATAATATACATACTAAATGTATGTAATGGACTCATAACATGGTCAAAACTTCTTACAAAGTATTTTTTTATTAGTGCATCATTTTATGGGTACCATCCTCATCAAGGTTTTTTGTTAGCCACAATTTCCCTAGTAAACAAAATATGGTGTTATGAGTTTCTTTCTGCTATGATCTTTATTATTTAGTTTTTTTTTATGCATGTTTATGGTTAATTATTGAAATCTAAAGTTGGGAAAAATGTGTTAGAATATTGATTCACACACCCCCCCCCCAACATCAATATTGCCTATTTATAACAATTGGTATTAGAGCTTAGTTACTCGAAAGAAGTCTAACATCTTGAGGGAGATAAAAATGGATTTAGAAGATTCCCAAAGGAACTATGAAGTTGCACTTAAGGAGTTAGATCATGCTAATTATGAGAAAGAAAAATTGAAAATCAAGCTCAAGGAAGCACAAGATTATATCAACTTAACAGATCATATTGATATATAAAGACCTAAAAGGAAAGAGATAGTTGATCAGATTAAGGATTTAGATTTCATTACCAAATTGAAAACTTGGTGATTCAAAGCTAAGCATAAGGAGCTTCAAAAGTATAAAAAAATTATGAAAGGTTAAATTTTTCAAACCAAGCTACATCTTGAAAAGTTATATTCAAGTACAAATAAACTTGATGAGCAATTAATTACACAAAAGCTTAAAGGATACATGACAAGTATTGAATATGTTTAAGGTGAATCTTCTAAATAATCTAAGATATTGATTGAGCATGAACCTAGATAGGAAATAATTAGACATTGAATAAAATTGATCAACCTAGAGAATATAGGAAATTATTCGAAGTTAGATGTTATGCATGAAACAAGTATGGACACATGAAGAAGGATTGCAAAGGTAACATGGATACAAAACCCTTTACTAGATATTATTTCAATTGATTTCTTTATAACCATACATCACATGAATGCAAGAAGTCTAATTAGAGATCTAGTGTGAGAAAAAAAAAACTAACTTGACGAAAAGAAGACCTTTGGGAGTTAAAAATGTATCAAGAATGGTGTCACATGCTACAAATGTAATGATTTTAGACACATAGCCAGAGATTATAGATTACAAGTAAATTGGTTTGTCCCAAGGTATAGAAATGTGGTTATTACATGAAATCTTTGAAATAATTTGGGGCATATAGCTAGATTTTATAGATTCAATGGATGTGTGAACATAATGAGAAAACCTAATGTCAAGAGGAAAAATTATGGTGGAAGAAGAAAAACTAATGATATTAGGAAACAACATGAAAGAATTGATAGCACATTGGGGAGAGAAGGAAGTATTGAGAAGATAAGAGAATGGAAGAAAAAGGAACATGTATGTATAAATTAAAAATTGGATATAGTACCTAGCATTGAACCCTCTACTTCAACCTAAATATATATTATAGCTATAGGTGGGGAGGGTGGGATTTACCAGAAAAATATCAGACCCCTCAATCAGTGATTTAAGATATGTGAAGTTAATTATAGGTGTGTAATACATCAATGATCTTGTATCTTAGTTCACAAATGGTTATTTAAAGGTATGGAAGATCATTGTAAGTTTTAGCATATTCTATGATTGTATCAACTTTATGTACTATCCCAGATTGAATTTATAAAAAAATGTTTTACTAAGGATTTAAAATGGAAAAATTAAGTCATTCATCATCATTCAAGTAGTTTGAGACTATAGAGAGCCTTTGAGTGAAAGAGAAAAGTAATTTGAGAGCATTTGTGAAGGATTTTGTGGATGACCTAGTGGAATTGAACTAGAGCATTTACCACATTATGATGTTTCTTTAAGTTGTTATTTGAAGTTATCTTTGAATCTAGATAATCATGGACAAACCTTAGTTATACAATGCCAAGGTAAAACCTAGGTATTAGTTTTAAAAAGATATATTTATTTCTATGGAGGATGACCCTACTAGAGAATTTCTACAAACCCTAGAAGGTGGCTTACATGTTAAAAATATTAAGGCTTATATTCACTACAAGATAGAAACTATTAGCAATGGAGATATTTGAGTAGACCTAGAAAAAATATATAATCTAGATAAGACCCTAAAAAAAGAATGTGTACACCTTGAGAACTTGATCATTTTACAATTTGTGGATTATGCAGTGTTTAAGGAACCCATGCAGAGAACAATTGTGTTGAGTAGGATACATGACCAGATGCTTTAGTTGGGAAAGAAACCAACTATTATTACTAAGGAGTTGATTCATTTAGTAATTATCCTAGACAATGCTTGAGTTGTGCCTATAGCCACCAAGATGATCAAGAAAGAGGTTGAATCCAACACTAGTACTAAGTGGGATGATCCATAACTCTATTTGGCATAAGGGAAATTGATGTTAGGATCGTATCAAAGATCCAAAGTTAAAACTCTATTAGAAGGAGAGGTTTAGTTTTAGTAGGAGTTATTCAAACAACCTATAATATAGTAGTTGGATGAGAACACTTTGATATTTTTGAGACTCTAAGTCAACAACTATCTGAGAATGTGGGGAGAATTAAACATGATAAGCACCAACTTTTCAAATTTGGTTAACTCATTTTGCACCTCTTCTTTCATATTATGCACAAATTCCATAAGATTCACCCACATGCATGGTTAGATGATAGATGTAGAGTGGATTTAATTCTTGAACACTACAATATGCAATACAAAGGTGATATTACTACATATTTATAAAGATTCTAGAAGGAAATGAAGCAAAGGTTTGGAATCCCTAGATCATTTGTAGAGTAATATGCAGACACGATATGTTTTATAGTATGAATACATGTAACCTTCATAGAGGCAGTGGAACTAAGAGATATAATTGTTGTGAATTTGACAAAGAGGTACTTGAAGGATATGTGTGTGTGTGTGTGTGTGTGTGTGTGTGTGTGTGTGATGCTTGCATCACCTAGAGATAAAGAATATGAGAGATAGGGAACTTGTAAAGAGAATTTTACCCAAGTGAGAGAATAATTGTTCAAGGGTACAAGGAAGATAAAAGTAGAGAAGATAATTGAAAATATTTTTATAAAATAAGGGAGAACAAAGGGAGAGTGGAAACAAATTAAGAGGACAAGAAAAGTTCCCTCTAGGACTAATCTTGAATGAATAAGAAGTGATCCTACAAAAGGGACTATTTCATAGGTAGGTTATGTATAAGAATTTCTAGATGTTGAAATCATAGTAGTCAAGGTCACACCTAAACCTTGGAGTTTAGTAAGAAGACCTACAAGGACTCCACCTTCAAAAAAGTCAAATTAATCTGAGAAGAGCGAGATTAAGAGGACAAGTACTACAAGGAAGAACACAAAGGTCCAAGGGCCTATCCCCTGGAAACCTAAGGTCACATAAAGGAAAAGGGAAGAAAAGGAAAAGGGAAGAAAGGGAAAAGGAAATAGTGAAATCTAAAGAAGGAAGAAGAACCTATTTTTATTTTTCACCTAAGAAACCACAAATTAATATCGAGGAAAAGAGAAAGCAATGACAAACTAGTTTGAAATTTAACACAACAAGGATTAAAAATTATGGGAAACTAGATCAAATTGAAATGTACCATTGGAGATACAATGATGATTTAAAAAAATATGATTAAGAATTATATAGTTAAGTATTTATTAAATTTTAAGAAAAACATAGTAAAGATCAAGGGAAGTATCCCTAATCATGTGTTTGACAAGGTAGATGAGAAAAGAGTGAGACAATTAGAATAGGATATGAAAATCAAAGAGAATAAGTTATGCAAGCTCTGGACACTTAACTTACAAGGAAATGCATGATGTAATAGAGAGAGAAATACCTTTTATGAGCACAAAGATGAGGTTAGTGAAGATCATGGTTGGAATGTATGAAGCAATATGAGTGAGAATAGAAAAAGGAAGTTATAGAAGATCTAAATGAACCAAATTTCAAGAAGTCTCATGTCACCTAACTCGCAAGGAGATCAATGGTTACAACAATTAGAGAACCTACGATAAAATATATGTATGAGATAGATGATGTTAGTCAATTCTTTACCACAATTAAGTAGCCAAATTTATTTGTTAGTGGGATTTCAGTGACATTAGATGCTACTCTAGAGGAATAAGAGAAAGATACTTGTGAGGACATCCTAAACAATACAATAGACATTGGAGAAATTATGATTCAAATAGTGGACTTAGCAGGTCAAATTGATAATGATGATGATGAGGATCCAAAGCAAGAAGAAATTCATAACCAACAAGAGGATCAAGGATATAAAGTTATAAATATTGGTCAAATAGAGATGAAATCTATGGAAAATGAAGAACCATCATAATTTCCCATAACTTAGATGACAATAAAGTGGAAATTCATTTCACTTCATAGATTTAGAGGACAAATATGCAAGTAGCTAGTACAATGGAGAAGGAAAACATGCTTGTCACACCTATTACACCTAACACATCATTTTAATCATTGTTTGCAAGTAATAATTTGATCCAAGACATTACCAAGTTAGTCAAAGAAGATATGGATGAAGGTGCATTTATGTAAATATAATTATTTTCAAGTGTTAAAGAAAAAGAGAAGTTGAAAAAGAAGTCATAATTATTTTCAAGTGTTAAAGAAAAAGATTCCTAAGAAAGCTTAAATAGATTGTAGAAGACACTACCTACCCCCACACAAATTCTAGGAAACAAAAATACAGAGAATTTGAGAAAGGTAATAGAGGAATTTGACTCTTATTACTCTTTATTATCAAAATCAACTAAAATAAGAGCAAAGAAAGAATTTGAGTCAAAACAATTTCACAAAGTATTTATGAACATAGATAATTTTGTAGATGAATGCATAAAAGGCATCAGAGGATGTATTCAATAGGGGAGAAAGTCTAGATTTCATGTATGAGGTTAGCCAAGTATGTTGAGGATGTCACAAAGAGCATTAAGGAAGATGAGGAGAAGTTAGATTAGTTAGCTACTAAGTTTGAGTAGAAATATCTAAGTGTTATTGACATGGATAAGGCAATCAACAAGACTTATGATTCTATCAATATACTTGAAAGAGAGAGAAAGACTATTGGGGAGGTTTACCTTATTACAATTTTTTTGACCCCAAAACTCGATACACTACAAAAGAAACTTGAAGTTTTGAAGTCTTCAAGGAAGACTTACGAGTCTTTTAAACCACTAGACCTTAATGGAGAAGAAATAGAAGCCTATGCTATATGTGCAATCATCGAAGTGGATGAAACTATGAAAAAGACTTGAGATACAAAGTATTAAACTCTGAGAAGGAATTTTGCAAACATCATGAGGTATATAAATTTAGAAAGATTGGTATTGTAGTTTTGACTTGTAAATAGATGACTCACCTTTGTCATTGATGTCAAAGAGGGATTAATAATCAATGAAAACTATATATAAAGAATAGTAATCAATGATACACACACACATTCATATCTACATGTATGTATGTATGTATGTATGTATGTATGTATATATGTATGTATATGTATATATATATATATATAAATATGTATGTATGTATGTATGTATGTATGTATATATATATATATATATATATATGTATGTATGTATGTATGTATGTATATATGTATGTATATGTATGTATATATATATATATACACACACACACACACATACATACATATACATACATATATACATGTATATATATGTATGTATGTATGTATATATATATATATATATATATATACACACACACATACATACATATACATACATATATACATGTATATATATGTATGTATGTATGTATGTATGTATGTGTATGTGTGTGTATATATATGTATGTATATATGCATATGTATATATATATACACATACATACATATCTATATATATATATTGTATATTTACATATGTATATAGATACGCACACACACACAGATATATAAATATACATATAAATACATACGTATACATATACATATACATATACATATACACATACACATACATACATACATACATACATATAATATGTATGTATGTATGTATGTATGTATGTGTAGGGAACATATACAAAGGTGAGTAAATAACTATTTACTAAGGCCCAAATGAAGGATAGTCACATATGTATAGAAAGTTACAAATTTTGAGTATAAAAATGGTAAAACATGGAGTATATATGATATGTTTATGTTTTCAAATGTTAATGTATTATTTGGAGTGATTTCTGGGTGAATAACATGAAGCCAATCTATTATCATAAAAACCAAGATATGGTAAACAATAGATAATTAGACTAAGGAATTGAATTGTCTTTATAAGTCAAGAACTTAGTAATGTAGGGTTGAAATCATAGATGTTTAAATTTTCTTAGTAGATTATGATAAAAATATTTGGAAAAGTGTAACACATTTTGTCATTCAAACCGACTAGACAAAGTTAAGGAAAATCATATATAAGAACATACTTCTTCTATGCAAAGACAGACAAGATTATGCTATTGTATGATTATTTTATACAAGATTTGTTTATGTTGGTATATGTATGATTTTATAATCAAAGAATATAAAAGGTTATATGGGCATGATTAGATGTGATAACACATAGGACTAATCAAATATTGAGGATATTAGTATAGTCACTTTTGGTATAATATCTATATCACTTGTTTCAATTATAAATCATTGTTTAAGAAGTGAGGTCCTTTTGTGCTCCTTTTGTAATACAACTCCTAATAGAATTTAGGCCTCCAATAAGGTCAAGTCCTCTAATAAGGACATATGTACTAAATATATGTAATAGATGTTGGAAATATCTAGACATTGTTTTCTCATTAATGTGAAAGAGATTAGGAACCTATAAGAAAAATCCTTATCAATATTTATATATGGGATACTATCAGAAAAAAGGAAGGGTTATTAGAATAAATTTATAGCTATCTCTATAACATGGAGCAATAAAAAAGAAGACAATATTATTAGAATAGAGGGAAATTAGATATCAGATAAAAGAAGCTTTGGATAACAACTAACAAAATGGAAAAATAGCTTAAGGAGATAGCTAAAAGGATGAATGCTAGAATCAAAGGTTGAGATTGCACAAAAGTATCAACAAAACTGAGGAAGTTTAGATACAAGGGTTACTAGAAGTGGATGAGAGAGAGATAGAAGTGATGAAGAGAGATCAAGAGGAAATCGAATTGAGAAGTAAAATGATGAATCTATCAAGCTTGGAAGGAAGAATAATCAAATCAATTATCTTGTAAGGAATCTTAACTAGTTTTCTAAAAGGTATTTTAAATCCTTCAACAAGGTAGTCTCTAACAGGACTATCAAGTTTATGTATGATATTATTTTAAATAAATTAATAGGGTGAATGTCACATAGGAAGGATAAAATCTCCTCACAGACTAGTCTTTAATGTTGTTAATACAAATCACATTGTATTAGTCACTCCTTGCCAAGTGAGTCACTCAAAAGGTGACAGTATTGTAAGCCCTAACATACAATCTTTTTTCTACTATAGTGAAGAAGTTTTTCATTTCATCCCCATCACAATTGTTTCCTCTATCCAAGGGTTTCTGTATGACCAAAAATCCATGTGTCATGGTTTTGTTAGTCTTTGTGTATTACTATTATTTACTTTATGCTTTTATTTTCAGTTTATTGATAATACTAAAATTTCTATTGATGAACAATATAGTAAAATTTATAAGAGAAAAGTAATATTTTCATAATTGATAAGTATTGATTCACACCCCCCCCTCCAATTCTTAACCTTTCCAATTAACAATTAGCATCTAAGTTAAGTTCTAGAAGGGTAGCCTAACAACTTGAGATTAGATCTAAGATATGAAAAGATACATGAAGGAGAAATAATTGGAAGAATCCTTGGATGAAACAATTACACATAATGAAGATTCAAAGAAAAATTTGAAAGCTTTTTTAGCAAAATGAAAGGAATTATCATAGAATTTATAGATGCATCTTGAAGATCTTGAGGAATTGTTAGGAAATAGTACTAACTTTGAAGAAGTTGATTCAACATTCGCATATCTAAAGGAAAGAAACACAACTCTAGAGAAAAATATGAATGAATCCCAAAAGGAACATGAAAACCAAGCTCTAAGGATAACTTAAATACTTGAAAGAATGAACCATCAAGGAAGCAAAGGAAAGCCTTGGAGCCTACAAGATAAACATGGGGAAAATGATTAGAGATAAAGATGATATCCTTCTCTAGATGCAACAATAAAATAACACATTAAAATAGATATGTGAATGAGACAAATGAAGATAATAGATAGATACTTGCTAAAAATGAAAAACTGAGAAAATAAGTTGAATATTTGAAAAATAATCCAAAGGTTATGAAATAAGTGAATGAGAGACTTATAAAATTTGACATAAGATTATAAAAAAATATTGGTGAATGGTTAAAGAATCAAAGGAGATTGGGAAACACAACTAGTCTTGGTTACACCGCCAACAACAAATTTGAAACTAGTGAATCATCGAAACTATTAGTAGAAGATCCATTGCACGGAATCAATTAATATACAAGGTAAGAAACCTACAAAACCTGCTTGTTGAAAATGCAAAAATATTGGTCATACATCCAACACTTATAGAAGTAAATTAGAGAATATTTTGAAAAGCACACCTTTAATGGTTACTACCTAAGATAATATCTCATGTGATCTAAATATTTGACTATTTGTGATCCTTGCCCTTGATATTAAAAACTATAAGGGAATCCATGATACCATAAATGTGGTTTTTGGGGTTTTAGCTTCCCAAATGCAACTCTCTATTGATACCAACTCTCACTCTAGATGATGCACAAACTTGGGCAGTTCCACATATGACATCAATGACAAAATTCTATTGACTTTTGAAGTTATTTAAAGTAAAAAATGTAAAATTTAAAATACCAATTCATTTTAAATCAAAATGGTTGACCCCTTGGAGGGTTTCACATTCTTCAAGTAAACTGTAAAAGCATTCCTATATTAATATTACAATATTACTCAAATTATTTATTTTATTGAAACCTTATCCTTGTCCCAAACCAACCCTCATCTAAAGCATACCCTATAACTACCTTTAGTCTTCATTATAATCTAATCTTAGTGAAGTCAAAACTTAAACTATGTAATCAATAACATTAATTTTTTTAGACAATAGTAGATTGTAGCTTCTTTTTTTTAGATTGATTAATAATTAATAAAAGAGATTCACTCTTTTTCTAAGTGTTGTTAAATTCACAATTTATTTAAAACTCTTGACTTAGTTAAATTTTATTTTTCCTTTCACACGAATCTTGACTCTTAGGATCTATATTCTAGGCCAAATTCATGTGCAAGTGTCCTAAAAAATTTCTCTCTTATTAGAGAAGGTTTAAAATAAAAATGGGGTGATGAGTGAACAATTAAATTTAGGTTATACTTATGGATCAATGAGGTTAAGCAAGTATGTTGAGGATGTCACAAAGTGCATTAAGGAAGATGAGAGAAAGTTAGATCAGTTAGCTACTGAGTTGGAACAGAAAGATCTAAGTGTTACTGACATGGATAAGATAATGAACAAGACTTATGATACTATGAATATACTTCAAAGAGAGAGAAAGATTATTGGGGAGGTTTACCTTATTGTGAATTTTTTTACTCCAAAACTTGATACACTGCTAAAGAAACTTGAAGTTTTGGAGCCTTCAAGGAATACTTGTGAGTCTTTCAAACCACTAGACCTTAATGGAGAAGAGATAGAAGCCTATGCTATATCTGCAGTCATTGAAGTGGATGAAACTGTGAACAAGACTTGGGATACAAAGTATTACACTTTGAGAAGGAATTTTGCAAACATCGTGATGTATGGGGCTTAAATATGGATCTTCAACAATTCATCCTCAATTAGAAGTGTCTTTCATAACATACTCTCATTGGGAAAATATGGAGGTAAATCCCACCACACATATGTTGGTACTTGTGGAAGGAGATGAATAATACAATTTGTAGGGACTCTTAGAACTCTTCTAAATTTTTTGGCAATGCTTAGTTATATCCTTTTTGAAGATTTATTGTTGTCAACAAATGGATTATTCTTGCTAAACCACCTTCTTCCTAGGATTGTAAGCTTGAATAAAACTAAAAGCTTCTAGTGTCCTTTTACAGGTATGAAATTTCAAAGAAAATTGCTAGGAGAAACACTATCCAAAAGGCTCCTCAACCTCCCAAGCTCAAGTTGAATTTTGATGGTGCATTTACACTGGGAGTTATTGCTAGAGGTGGGATTAGTAGGGATCACAAAAGTGATGTTGTGACTTCTTATTTTGGATGTGTAGGAAGCCTCACAAGTAACCAAGAAGAAGGAATGACTCTATTTTGGGGTATGAAGATTTCTACCTCCATCAACATAAAATATTTAGAGAATGAAGGCGACTCTAAATTGATTGTTAAGGTCATGAGAGGATCCAATGAGGGATGGGTGGAGGATGGAGGAAATCCTTAAAGACACTAGACCACTAAATAGCTTCATCTTATTTCCTATCTTATCGAATAGCAACCACATTGAAGATGTATAGAGGTGAATAGATATAAGAGGTGGAAAAAATGTCTATTGCATTTTAGTATTGTATTTATGAACAAGTCAATGAAATAATTTAATTAGTTAAGTTCGCGATTACTCGTAGAAGAACGTAAATAGTTAGTAAAAAGTATTCAATTATTACAATTATATCTTTTTAAGAAAATCAAATTGATATGTTTAAAATGAAACCTTATATTATTTTCTTGTTAAGTTAATGAAATTAAATGTTAGGGGAGAGGGGATTGATTTGAAAAATCACCCCTTGAATCATAGATTAAAAATAAAATTTAATCATTAATGTGACTATTGTTAACAATGTTAAATTAATGACTAGCCTAGAACTCAAATCTTTTCTTCAATGTTGGATATTAGATAATGATTTTAAATTAAATTTGATTAATCATAGTTAAATTAGATCATTTGAAAATATTTAATTAGAAAAAAAGAATGATTAGTTTAGTTATCATCAGTCAATACGTCTTCGTCCTCTATCTTGTTCCATCCTCAAATCCACAACCCTTTCCAAATATTTGAAGTCCATAGTTCCTCTTGAGATTTTGTGCAATCACAATATTGTTTCATTCATAACATACGACACCAAGTTCTCTCTATGAGTTCCTAATGGAAATTTCCTTTGCCTCCTAGGTGTTGCCAAGATAATCGCGTCTTTAAATGCATGTGTTGCTAAGCTTGTGGCTATGATTTCATTATAGCAACCTAAGATGATATCTCATATGATCCGAATCCTTGACTATTTGTGATCATTCCTTGAAATTGAAAACTGTGAGGACAGCCATGATACTATAAATGTGGTTCTTAGGGTTGTAGCTTCTCGAATGCAACTCTCTATTGATATTAACCTCAATACACAAGCTTGGGCAATTCCACATATGACATCAATGATTCCACATCTTATTCTGTATGACAAAATTCCATCAACTTTCAACTTTTGATGTTATAATCAGAGTAGAAACTCTAATTTAAAATACGAATTCATTTTACATCAGAATGGTTGACCCCTTAAAGCCAATTTAATGTTCTATTGTGCTCCAAGATGTAGTATAAGCTACATAAGGTGCCCACAAACTGTGTTGCACATCTACAAATAATGGTGTGTCTCCATGGAAGTTTGCATAGATTAATGGAAATGTCCACCTTTTGCAATGCGGAATGAGAGATACACAAGTTGTTGAACCAGGGTGTGAAGTGAGATAGTGCACCATTGATAGGGGGCACACGGTTGGATTTGCGCCAAAGCAGATTGTAGTGAAAGACAATAGAGAAAACCCAATTGGGAAGAACATCATTTCTACTTTGGAGAAAAGGCAGAACATACCAGTCGTCTTATATACAGTTGCCCATGGCATCCCTGTTCAGTTTGTACTATTTCAAAACTCAAAATCCTACAGTCATATGAAGTCGAGTTATATACCTGCCAGTTGAATTTTCTAAGGCATTGTGCATAGAGTGCAATATGAGAGCAGAAGAGAAGTTTATGAGCACTTGACATGCTCTGTCTACGTTTCCGCATTTTGTCCAACAGTTGATGCGCCGCTTGGAGGACTTGAAAGATTGAAAGCCCTCCCTCAAAACACAATGATTTGAAATTGTTGAAAGTCTGTTGTAAATCCTCTTCTTTGTGCGCATTTCTATTTAAGGACAAAATCTGTTTGAATGTAACAGATCTGCTCTATATTTCTTGTGGAGAAGGCCGCGACTAAACTAGAACAGTGCATTTGGAAAACACAATAATACTAATTAGACTGAAACAGAGTACATTTGGAAAATTGAAAATGCAAACATTCCACATTATATTGCAAGTGCACCAGCCGGGAATCGAACCCGGGTCTGTACCGTGGCAGGGTACTATTCTACCACTAGACGGGGAATGGAGCAAAGCTGACAGAAAAAAGAAAGAAACAAATAGTAATTGGAGATGCGGGGTATCGAATGCAAAGCCTCTATAGCTCAGTGGTAGAGCGTCAGTCTTGTAAACTGAAGGTCCGTAGTTCAATCCTGCGTGGAGGCAACAGACGCTGGCGGCGTGGCGTGAAAGGCCTCTTTGCATTGCATGACTTTTGCTATGCTATGTTTGGCTCTTGAAGTGATGCAGGAAGGAAGAGGAGGTTGAGCTTATCTCAGATTCTAACACTTCAATTGTTCTCATATACCCACTACCACCACCACCGTATATTTTGTTTTTGCTTGCAGAGGTTTCATATTTTACCACTCGTGCCTTTGTTTGCTCCCACATCGCCTACGCGCTACAAGATATTAGCAATTCATATTCCCCATTCTACACAAATATCAGCGTCTCTTCGGAGACTTCTGAAAAAATTGGAACGAGTCAGATAAAATTAGCATGGCCCTGCGCAGGGATGACACACATAAATTGAGAAATTGTTCAAGTTTTTTTATATATCAACATTAAGCGCAAATGGTTATAATTTAAACATCCTCTAAATCGTTCACAATTGATGTGTGTATATAGACGATTTAAAGAGTCCACAAATATTATTTTCATGCATTCTTGTTACATTTCATGTATTTTAGAGTAATTTTTTTAATTTGAGATTCGTATCATTTATGTATACTTTATTTTATTATAGTTTCAATTAATGAATGGAGTTGATATCTTCTTTTGCTATTTCAATTTCAAGTTTTTTCAAATATTTCCAAGCTATTCCCTTTCACACTTATGATTATACCTTAGTTCTTCATGTCACCCATAGCATAATATACCCTCTTAATAACATTTATGTGAAAGAAGAGGTTATCAATGTTTATTCCCAAAGTCACCCTCCTAGGTATAGACACTTAAAAATGACGTTGATCATTCTCCTAAAATGTACCTCGTGTATGAGGATATTTTGGAGAAAGAGGAGGATATTATAAAAACCATTCTTAATGTTGCCTTACCTTCATTACATCGAAATTATTTCTCTTCTATAGATGATGCATTCACAAACATCACTAATCCTTCCTCTTCTCAACCTTTTCTTTCCTCCACTCCCTTGTCTTAAAGTAAAAGTTGGTAAGGTGTATAATCTTATTGAACAAATTCATGCTACTCTTAGCACTTGATTCAAATTTCACTCACACACCATTCCAAGTCTTAGGATGCTTTACAAAATATTGGTGTTCCTCCTATTGAATTTAAGGATGTGGTAGCCTTGTTGGAGCGTATGAATACAACCAAACTAGGTGAAACAACCCATTAGTTGCCCAAGCTAACTTCATGCACCTATAGTTCCTAATCCGTACGTCAAAATTTGCCCCTGTTTTTGGTGAACCTTCATGGTGAATGAAGAGCTTAAATATAACCTTTCAAGTTTCCCACATTTACAGAGCTCTTTGTCGAACACGTAGAGTGCAAGGTGGTCTTAAAACATTCGTCAAGAACCCATTATGTTCACCCCCAACAATAGTCAATCACCAAAAAAAGTACTTTTTGTACAAATGGACCAATTAGAAACCAAGAAAGCTAAAAAAGTGATCAACTATTAGTGCATATGTTATGACTATGAGTACATATGTTGTCATTTTTGGGGCTTTTATGAATGGTGATTGGGGGGGAAGGTAATAGTAGGATGTGGTAGTAATATAATCATGGGCAAAAACTAGCTCGTTTACCCTAAAGATGATATTGTGTTCTCTCAAGATGAGTTGCTTTCTTTAGAAGTTGAAAACTAATACAATCCTTTTATGATTACAATCTTTATTAATGGCAACGCTACTAGAAGAACATTAGTGCTATTGACAACTAAAATTATCTTGTGCACTTGAATATTCATTTATTTAATACTTTTTCTTAACATTATAATTGATTTTATTAATTATTGAATATATTTTTTACATTCTTCTATTTATTTTATATAAAAAATCCATTTATATTTGGATTTTATTTAAATACTATAACTTATTAAATTTATTTTGATATTTTATCCCTTCATTTTACCTTTTAAAATAAATTTTATTCCTTCACTAACCTAAAGTTCTTCTAAACCTTCATCAAATTAAAATATTTAAATTTGAATGTTATTTTCAATTTTTCTAATCTTGTTTTCTTGCTAATATTCTTCAAATTAGGATTAAAAGGTGGATTATCTTTAATTCATGTTCACAATCACCTTTTTCAAGGTGACCACCTCTGCATCTTTTTTCTCCTACAATCATTTTGAGTTCTTCTTTTTCCCCCATAAAAGTGAAGTTTGACTTTTGAATGTTTTACCTCTTAGCCTATGTGTCTCCTATACGGCTCTTATGTGGACCACCTCATTCCTTCCATAGCCTTCCCAAACCCTAGATCTTACCTTTTATTTTTCCTTTTAAAATTTCTAAGAAAAGGAGACCTCATTCTTGATTTGAAATTCATGATGCTTTGAGCATTTGTCATACATTTTCTAGTTTGAGCACTTGAGAACTCCCGATTTCTTAGCATCCTAGTTTTAAAACTTGTTCCATTCTTGTCATAGCTTAGATTTCCATTCTTGCATGTAGCTTAGATTTGATTTTCATAGATTAGTTTGAATAATTGCATTCTTATTTTAGTTTAGTTTTCATGTGAATTTAGAGAAATGGACAAAGAAACTACCATAAATTTCAATTGGCTAAATAAATTCTTTAGACAACCTTCTATTCTCCTTCCTTTGTAGTTTGAAAATTAATCTAGCCAGAAACATGTCTTGTACCCTTCAAAATTCTTAAGGGTTTCTTTTCTTTTACAAAAGAGGATAGTAATCATAGATAGTCATGTTATTTCCCAAGACTTGGTGAGGTAAGCCTTCTCACTCCTTGCAATAGGATAGAATGTAAAATAGATAAGATAACATGTAAAAACTAGTGGTTGTGAATACTCGTGAAAGCTCCTCGTGAAGTATGTCTACATTAATCTCTACCCAATTAATGTACTTACCCTCACCCAGAATAGTCTAAATGAAGAAAAACACCCAATTTTCCCATAGAAAAGAAATCTTATTCCCCTTTATCGTATTTAAGAAAATGATCATATACTTGATTTTTGGAATCATGTGCTCTCTAGTTTAAGGTTATGGCAGATGGGAAACACCTTTTTCTAGCCTTAGCAACCAATTATTGACAATGGCACTATTGAATTATTTAGCATTTGTAATGAACTAGAAATATGATAGGCTTATTGTCCAATCTTCATACACTTCCTTGGGAGGAATTCTTAAGGCTTCCATGACAGTGAGATGATTCACATACACCAAATCCTCATTGCGATGAGTCCTAATATATCTCTCATGTTATAATGATTCAGAATAATTGGGGGGGAGGGAGTGAATTTTGTCATTTTTTAGGCTTTTATGAATGGTAATTTGTGGGGGGGGGGGGGAGGGAAGGTAATGGTAGGATGTGGTAGAGCAGTAATACAATCATGGGCAAAAACTAGCTTGTTTACCCTAAAGATGAAATTGTGTTCTCTCAAGATGAGTTGCTTTCTTTAGAAGTTGAAAACTAATAAAATCATTTTATGATTACAATCTTTATTAATGGCAATGCTACTAGAAGAACATTAGTTGCTATTAACAACTAAAATTATCCTCTGCACTCAAATATTCATTTATTTAATATTTTTTCTTAACATTATAGTTGATTTTATTAATTATTGAATATATTGTTATAGTCTTCTATTTTTCTTAATATATTAAAAAAAACCATTAATATTTGGATTTTATATAAATACTATAACTTATTAAATTTATTTTGATATTTTATCCCTCCATTTTTTCTTTTAAAATAAATTGTATTCCTTCACTAACCTAAAGTTCTTCTAAACCTTCATCAAATTAAAATATTTAAATTTAAATGTTATTTTCACTTTTTCCAATCTTGTTTTCTTGCTAATATTCATCTAATTTGGATTAAAAGGTGGATTATCTTTCATTCAAGTTCACAGTCAGCTTTTTCAAGGTGGCCACCTTTGCATCTTTTTTCTCCTCCAATCATTTCGAGTTCTTTTTCTTTCCCCATAAAAGTGAAGTTTGACTTTTGAATGTTTTGCCTCTTAGCCTATGTGTCTCCTATATGGCTCTTAATTGGATACCACCTCATTCCTTCCATAACCTTCCCAAACCCTAGACCTAACCATTTATTTTTCCTCCTAATTTTTTTAATGAAAAGGAGACCTCGCTCCTCATTTGAAATTCATGATGCTTTGAGCACTTGAGAACTCCTAATTTCTTAGCATCCTAGTTTGATAACTTCTTGCATTCTCATCACATCTTAGATTTTGATTCTTGCATGTATCTTAGATTTGAATTTCATATATTAGTTTGAATCATTGCATTCACATTTTAGTTTAGTTTTCATTTGAATATAGTTATTACTCTCTTGCATTTTCATTCTTTGTAGTAGATATTGATTTGCATTATCATTTTGTGAAGATTTGTGGAAGGTTTTTCATACTTGTTCTCAAACCTTTTCACTCACCCATTTTAACTTGCATTTTATATTTCATCTTCATTTGCATTTGCAAGCAATCATTAGTGGGATTATTGTATTGTGTTAGGAGAGCACACCCACAAAATTCTCTAAGAGCATATCAAATAAGGTTGATTGGTTCCCTTGTTAGCTCATTGGAGGTTGTGGTGAAGATTTCTTGTATTTTTGCAAATTTATTTTGAAAATTTCTAGTTCAAGTTAAATCTTAATTTTTCCTAGTCTTGCATGATTTTAGTTTGCATCACATAGTTTATATTTTTACCTCACAGAGTTGATAATGGATTTGATCTTAATGTTCGTAGCATATACTTGTTGCATAAAATTAATATAGACCAAAGACTTATCCAACTCTCTAATTATATTTGTATTCATGGATTCAACAAAATTTCTAAAGAACCTTAGGTACAAAAACCTTACACATTATGACATGTTTGACTACTTTACCTACACCTATACATGCTATCTATGATACTCTTAGTTCTAATATTCTTATAGGGAGACTATGTTTTTATGTTATGCATGTTGTCCCCTCAATACGTCAACACAAAATTAACCTCATCTATAAAAATATCATGTATACCATTGAATATAATCATATATTAAAATCTTTCTTACAATTGGAACATTGTTCTATTACTTCACCAATACAAGTAGGTACACCATTTCCTTTTATGGATTACTTAGTAACATTTACACTAGATGTACCAATTCAACTTTAACTAGCTTCAAACAACTCAATCAATCTCAGATAAACACTTAGTCTATATAGCATATCATCAACAATTTAACTTTTCATGCAATTTCTTAACTCTATGTTTCCTATATATATTGATTGTCGGTAAATAAACTACTAACATCCATATATGTAAATAACACTTTGACACCAGTATTTAACATGAAAACCTAATTTGGGAAAAACCACAAAGTAAAATGCTACCAATTTGCACTCTTCCAAAGTGAACTCGGTTAAGAGCCAACCCTATTAAAGGTTATCAACACACTATTAAATGTGACCCTATTAAAGGATTTAATCATCGTGTTAGGAGTGACATTGTTAGACGACTTTGGATCATTCCATTAGAATTTCACCTTGATTAAAGGATTTACAAAATCAATGTTAGGTTAACCTTGATTAAAGAATTTTGACTGATATAATGGTTAGAATGTAACAATAGGTTTGATCTATAAAAAATAACTCACTTTGTAAATTCAAATTTGTATTCACTCATTTGTCGGTCCATTAACTAGCCTTCATTCACATCTCCATCACTAATCTACTTGGTAACTCCTCAAGCAATCACTCTTCACACTTTACCTCTAATGTTCTACTCTTTATATCTTCTCCTTAAGATCATCAATCAACAACGAACCAACCTTAGACAACATCTCTTATGCCTCCTTACATAGGTAATTTTGATCTTTTGTTACTTGAGCCTCACTATTGATCTTAGGGTTAGGTCATATTCATTGAATCCTTACAACCTTTTTGTTCTCCTTCTCCTTTTAGAAATTTCTGATCAAATCCTTACCTTTGATCTCTCAACAAACTCTCCTTGTACATTAAATACATTGGCTCATTAATCCTTATCTTTCATGCTCTTTGACTAATTACAAATCCCTATTGTATCAACCTCAAATTCAAATATTTCCCAAACTGTAACTTTTTCTTTCAGTTAGCAATCATTGGGTTCTTTTGCTCAGCCATTATTATGTAGCTCACCATACATTATAATGTCTTGCTTGACATCAACATGCTCACTCACCCATCGCTATGCTCGATCACTACTAACACTTCTTCATACATTTTCTCAGTAATAACTAACATTCGACTTGAACTATTTTATCTAGCTTCTTCATATGTTCCTTAATCTTCTACTTCATCTCCTTGATTTGCTAGCCAATATTGATACTCAGTCAAGCTTATCCTTTTGATTTGTTCTAACTATAAGCTTCATCCAACTTTCTTCTTCAGTTCATGTATTGATTGAACAACAAATTATCTTGTCAAGGAATAACTTATCAAGTTCCCATTGTATTTCCATGGTAATTAACATCTTCAACACTCATTAACATCACTAGCTCACCTTGCTATCTCTTCTTTTCAAATCCTCTTCATCAATCAAATGATATGGAACTCTACACTGTTAGTAAATGTCTCTCAAGTAGGTTTGACATTATGTATTACCCATAGGTTTGACATCAATGACAACATAAAAATTGCTCCAATCATAGTTTCCAACACTCTCAATGGTGTCATATTTATCCCTACATTCTAGAACTAGTTTAGGACAAAGAATGGCTTTAGGAAACCCACTATCTTATACTAACCTTCTTGTTGATACCTCTTTGGCTATAGAATCAAGTTGAGTTTTCTTAAACCTAGATACTAACTTCTTGATTTCCTCATCAACTAGTGTGGTATCCACTAATTTTGGTAGGAAACTCATCAAGGGCTCATGTTTCTTTTCCTTAGGTAACTTGGGACAAGAGGCAGCCATGAGGATTTGGAGGTTTTAATTTTGCACCAATGAAAGGGGTATGGGAAAAGAAACCAGAAAAGTTTCTAACTTTTCAAAGAGAAAATAGAAACAAAAGATTTGGGAAAGAGATATAGACTCATCGTGTTTAAATCCACAAAAATATTCTAATGCAAACACCACTTCGTTGCATCCTTTTAACTCCAAGAAGACATGGTGAATTTACCTCATTCATACAATCGTGCAAACCTTACCAGAAAAAGGTTTAATAATAACTTAGGTATGGGCAACATGCTCATTGAATGATAGGAGAATGTACTGATTTGATAGGGTGTCATAATCATTAATGAATCAATTTACCTTCACAAGTACTAAATCTCATTCCACCATCACCTTTTTTAATCACCATTTAACACATGTCTTTTCACCTTTTTCAGAAGAAACTAAGAATTTTTGTAACACCACATGCCTATGGGTGGCCAGTTATGAGATTGTGAACTTTAAAATTTTGAGCCATGAAATAATTGGTTCAAAGTTCAAATTCCATTTTTCAATGATATTTGGACATGCAAATCAATAGACTTGACTCATAATGACTTTGAATGAATTGTACCTTATTGAACTTTGAACTCAAACTAGCAAGACACAAGGTATGAAGTTCATCTTTATTTAAGAGCATGTAGGTCCACTAGTGATCACAAAGCTTCATGTTAGACATACAAAACATACAATGATGAACCATTTAACTTTGAACCTTGAACCAAGTTTTTCAATGGTTCAAGTTTGAAATAAGATAAAGCAAGGCAAAATAACTTGACACGAGGCAAGGGGTGATTTTGAACCTTTGAACCATCAACCTAGAAAGTTCAAGTTCAAGGTTCAAGAATCCTTTAAGGGTATTTTCTATTCAGCAATTTGTTTGAAAAAACCAAGGTAAAATGCAAGTAATACTAACCTAACATTCCACCAAGCCATGTAAGATTTTAATCATGGAATGTTAAGCTAGAGACATTTTTGTGTCAAAACACTAGTTTGTGAGGGTTTGTGACTAGATGACCCTAAAATTATCAAAGTGGGTCCAAAACACCTAGGAATCATCCTAAAACCTTATATGATACCTAACAGCCTTATCTACATCATGACTCAACATTGACTAACCATGGTGGCAGTAGACCAAAATTTGGTCAAGTGCAACTTTTAAGACTTGCAACCCAAAACAAAACTCCATAGGCTCAATCTCAATATTTTTTTTTATGTGTTCTTATTACAACCAAAACACTTTCAAAACTCTTAAATACATCCAACCATGTTTGAGGTGCTCTTGCACCACTTCTCCAATATATATAAGTACAACATAGAGGTTCTAGTAGACATGGTATTTCCCACCCTATTCCTTGATGGTTCAACACAACCCATGGAATAAAAACTATTTCAATATTTCATCTACAACCTTATGATGAGACATAATAGTCAAATCCTTACAACCATATTTTTCAAGAGAAAGGTGGAGGAAAATATACCATCCAATGTTGAAAACCTTCATGCTCACCTCAAGAACCTTCCATATGTACTACTAGCTAAAGAGATCATGAACTTTGGATCTACAGTAAGAACTAGAAGACCTTACTAGAGAAAGAATCAATTAGGAGCACTATGTTAGAATTTGAAATTTCAAGGTATGAAATATTGTCAGAACAAGAAATGACACTAAAAATAATCACTAACTATAGTCGACATCTATTTTTCCAACCATTTTGCATGATCATAGAAGACACAACAGGTACCAAAGATTATATTTGACAATTGGCATAAGGAATGAAATGAATGATGTGATACTAGGGAGAAAGTTTCTCATACTTGCACCAACATGTGAATCCACATTGAACATACATGCATCAACAATACATTCAGTCCTCAAGATTCTCATTAAAAAAATGCAATTGTTGTAGGGGAAAGCACTGAGAAAATTTAAAGAAGATTTGACATACATAAGGTATGTCTTAATTGACAAATTAAGTTTTATAGAGAAAAAACTTATTCTTAAAATTGATAGAAGATTAAAGCATTTCCACATAATCAACATATTTACTTTGGAGGAGTCTCCATAATTCTTGGTGGTGACCTCACATAATTTCTACCTATGATGGACAAGTCTATGTACACTATACAATCAACTAACAGAGAAATACAAGAATAGTTCACAATAGTGGTCACCTTGAAGACAATGTTTAGAGAAAAAGGTGAAAGAAAAGAGAAATATTAATTCCATTGGCTACTAGAGAGTGTATATGAGCAATGTTAGTATGCTAATAGAAACCAAATTTAAATAAAGCTTCTACAAACTAAACAAAATTCATAAACCTCAAGATAGACTAAGATGAACTCTCAATTGAGAATATGAGCCATTAATGGGCTCTCTCAATGAGAAGCTCTCTTGTTGAGTAGCTTTGTCTAAATAGATAGGATATATGCTCAAGCTTTATGCTTCAAAAAGGGCTTCAAATGGAGTTGGAATTTGGGTGTGAGTGTATGGTTTTGATGTAAAATGGCTTCTCAAAATGGCATTATGACTTTACTTCATGGATTGTGTTATTTTTCAAAGGGAAAGGATCCAATTTATAGGCAAGAGGCTTGAGGGATTGAGGGCTAAGATGCAAAGATGGGAAAAAGCTTATGGAGGGCTCAAATTGCATGAGAGGAGAGCACATGGATTGTGCTTCCTTATAGCCAATCAAGGAGTGACACATGTCATATGGTGAGAGGATGGAGGAAAGGGGAAGGATGAGTCAACAAAGGAGGCTCAAGGGATAAAATCTTCATAAAGACCCTCATAATGACTTGTAAGAGCAATAAAAGGGCTTGGAAGAGTCATTTATGGCCTAGTGGACTTCATAAAGTTTTATGGTTGAGATATTTTGAGGGTGATGAGAGCAATTTTGACTTGGACTTGATTAGGAAGGTTTTAAGCTTGCTTAGGCTTGTGCAAATGATTAGAGGATGGATTAGGATGGTTTAGGATTAGCTTAGGGATAGGCAAGTGGATGGCATTTAATGAGGGTGGGTGAAGGAGGAGATATTTGTTAACTTTGGCTTGGGTTAGTAAGTCTTAACCCATGTTTAGGGAATGTGACAAGGTTGGGAGGGGATTAGGATTAGGTTTAAAGACATCTTCTAGAAGAGTCTAGACTTTGGATGAGGATAAAGACTTTCTAGAATAGTCTAGAATTTCCTAGGATGAGGATGAAGACTTTCTAGAAGAGTCTAGAACTTCTTAGGATGAGGATAAATTAGACTTTTAGGAAATAAATAAAGTTTTATTTATTTCAAGGGTTTGGGTTGAGGAGATATTTATTAAAACTTTTTTAATAAACATGAGGATTCATATTTAATCTTAATTAAATATTTTGAGTTGGGATTAAGGGTAGGAAATGATGGGATTGGCCTTTAATCAAAATTAAAGAAGGATTATAAGATTTTGGAGGAGGTTAGTGGTCTTAAGGAAATTGGCCAAGTTTTGGGAAAAAAATAATTTTTTTATTTATTTTGGGTTTTTGGTCAATTTATTAATTAAATAATTAATAAATAAGGAAATAATGTTTAAATAAGATTTAAACATTTTTGGGAGGGATTCCTTAATTAAATATTTTTAATTAAGATAAAGGGATTTAATGGCATAAAAATAAATTAATTAATTAAATATTTAATTAATTAATAAATGATGATGTCATCAGGAATTTTTCAGAAAATAAAAATACTTTATTTTCTAAAGGTTTTTAGGTGTCTACAGAGAACACACATTAAGTAGAACCAAGGCAAGAGGATTGTCATGTCTTGATGATACACAAAAATAAATAAATAACACCAGTAGAAGGGGAAGATTTTGATAATACAATACACTTATTTGCAACCAATGACTCAACCAAGGTATACAATAGAAGTATGTTAAAATGGTTGAATTTCTCAATAGAAGTAAGCATAAAAACAAATACACAAAGTACAATAGAAAAAGAAGCAAGTGATGAACAACTTGAAGAACACATCCTACTTTGCGAAGGCCAATGTACAATGTTGACAATAAATGTATGGACAAAATTAGGTCTTGTAAATGGTGCTCTTGGAAAAATAATTGAGATTGTTTATGTCCCAAGTGCTAGGTCACTTAAAATCCCAATGTATTTTATAGTAATAACTAAAAGTTACTATAGACCACCATGGGATAAAGATGACCCTAAAGTTGTGCCAATCATTCCCATGTCGCTAGGTGAAAAATGAAAAATACCATTAACAATGACATGGGCCATAAACATACACAAATCTCAAGGACTAACATTACAAAATGCAACCATTAGTATTGGCAAGATGGATAGACAAGGGTTGACATTTATGGCCATGTCAAGAGTGAAGTCACTAAAAAATATTCACATATAACCAATATTTTTTATGAGAGAGATACTCAAAGATAAAAAAACAACACATACACAATGTTAAGGAAAAAAGAAGAGTCCCATAGCAAAAAATTTCTATGTGACAAATTCAGAGACTGTAAATTCAGAATAGCTATCTACTCCACATAGTTATCATTGTGAAGTATGACTTATCATACCAAATATCTATAGTTTTTATCCTCTACATGTACTTGATAATATTCAATGTATACTTTGAAGATAAAAAGGAAACATCTATTGGTATATTTTTTATTGCACCAAAAGCTTGAGCTATCAACGAATGTCACAAACACCAAACTTACCCATGTATCACCTAATATAGTAGTGAAATATTGAATACTAATACTAACAACAGCATTCACAATACCAAATAAGTAAACACTTATGATACAATGAGGTTATTACCAAAAGGAAGGCAAACCAAGAATGGTAAGCTCCTTGGGCATAACCTATGATGACGAAGCTATGTCCCTGATGGATAACAGATGTATGCTTACATTGTGCTCAAGATTCCAAAAGGTGGGGGGTTTTACCAAGTGTGTACATGGATGAGGGTTTCAATAATGGAGGTATGGATGGATTTCAGCATTATGATGGTGTAAAATGGCTATAATGGAGTAGTTAGTGGAGCATTATAAGGTTGCATAAAAGTGGATTTTGTATTGTGAGAGGGAAGGGCTTTATTTATAAGCCAAGGGCTAGAGAGATGGAGGGTCAAGATGCAAGGATGGAAGAATAGTGAGGGAGGGCTAAGATGCTTTCAAAGGGAAGCACATGGATTGTGCTTGTTTAGAGCCAATAGGGAAGTGACACTTGTCACAAGGAGGATGAGTGTGATCGGATGGGATAAGGGTTAGTCAAAGGGAGTAATGAGGGAGGTTGAGTATGTAAGAGACATGTAAGAGTCATAAAGAGGGATGTAAGAGTCATTAAGAGGGATGTAAGAGCCATTAATGCTCTTGGATAGGGATGGAAGAGGATAAGGGAGACTTGTTGACTTTGGCTTGGGTTAGCAAGTCTTAACCCTTGCTTAAAGTTGTGCACATGTTTAGGAGAGGGAGTATACTTAGCTTAGGAAGAGGGTTAGGGGGCAAGTGGCTTAGCTTTGATGGGATGGGTTAGTTAGGTGGCTAAGTGACTTAGCTTTGATGGTTGACTGGGTTGGATTAGGGATAAAGTTAGGTCTTAGGGATGTTTTAGGGGTTTGGATATTTTATTAAATGATTTATTTAATAAAATGGGTATATGAGATTAAATTAAATATATTTGAGAGTTTATTTAATTTAATAGAGGAATAGGGATTTAGTTGATAATTTAATTTTGGGTTATCATTTGATTTTATCAATTGGACTATAGTTTAATTAATTAATTAATTAATTAACTAGGGGACGATGATTAATTAATTAAATAATAAATATTTAATTAGTAATGTCCTAGGAGATGACTAAATATTATTACCTAATGATGTAATTAGATTTAGGTGTCTACATTTTGGCCCTCTTTGACATAGTATTGGAACAACACCATTTCAAAGAAGTTCAAATATAAATGATGCAAAGAAGACTTTTTGAAGCAAGATGGTTGCCCTAGTTTCAAGTAGAAGAGGAGAGAATGGAATATGTAATGTCCCCTCAAGAAGGTGATGGGGAGAGAACGTGAGGCCCGACAGTTTCTTGAAAAGTACAAGAATCTAGGGTGAGTAGGAGTACTAACAGTGGCTAGGAAAGAGGGTTTAAGGAAGCTCCTACTCTCACTAGGGGAGAATGATACAAAGGGAAACCTTGTGCGCAAGGATAAGTGATGGTTAATAACACTAGTTATAGGGGGAGTGGGGAGGGTGATTGGTTGTTTGAAATTGAGCCCAAGAAAGTGATTTGGAAGATGGTAAGGTTGGGGAGATTATGATTCTAGGATTGGTGATGACTAATATTATGATTGATGCATTAGCTATTATTATGATTGATTTAGGAGCTATGATTATGATTGATGCAAGAGATATGATTATGATTGATGTAGGATTTGATACTATGGGATTGATGCAGGATTGGATACTATGGGATTGATGCAGAAGATATGATTATGATTGATAGATTAGTTAGATCATAATGGCAAGATTTATTGGAGGGGATGCTTGGATAGGATGTAATGTTTTGATAGGATGGGATGCTTGGATAGGATGGGATGTTTGGGATGCTTGTATAGGATGGGATACATGAATAGGATGAAAGTGTGAAATAATCTATTGAATCTTGAGCGTGGAGGTGTTGCAAAGGGGAGCACCACCATATAGTTGAGCACTTATTTTGATATAGGAATATTGGGCATATGCAAAGGTTACAAAGAACATCAAGGCCTTTGCACCAATATTACATGGGATTGACATGAAACAAACGCACGAGGATTGCCCCAGCATCACATATGAATCCCGAAAGAATCAAAGTGGAAACGATACTAGGTAACCCATAAGAAAATGATATTTCTCATGTGCACCATGTAACCACAAGTGATCACATGTTTGTAATATGCAAGGGTCATATCTGAGTAACTCATAAGCAGAAAAAAGAAAAGATGAAAGACTTGATCAAGACTGTGCTCTTGAATTGCTACATTCGTAGCACACCATGATATAAGAGATCATGGCAACCTTGAGGAGGGAAAAACTCAAATCACTTGGAAGAGGTACTTTAAGAAATAAACTTGAAATTTTGAAAAGAAAATAAATCGAAAGAAAATGTGAGTCCATCAAAAAGTAACCTTTTTCCAAAGAGATTGGTAGGACTAGATATTAATAGACCAAGATTAGATGAGAGGAAGGATGCATCCTACAAGGATCTATTAGTAATATTGAGGACTAGGATGAGTTGGGCAATCATAACTTTTTAGGAAAAGGGATCTTGTACGAAGATTCACTAAAGCACCTAACCAAGAGAACTGCAACTTACAATCAAGCATGAACTGACACAAAGAGATGAGAGATAGAAAATGGTACTAAGATAAGGACTTACACACAAGGAATATATAGCTAATAGACCAAAGTATATACAATTGATTACCGTACTAAAGCTTAGCATGATAGGATAGCTACAGGAAATATAAAGATGAGAAGATAGCCGATAAAATGATTAGTATAAGGAGATAGAGGGAAAGGTCAAGATAAGGATATAGAGGGGATGAAAATATTGGGATGGGAAGATAGTGGATAAAAAGTTCAAGATGAGGTGATAGCAGATGAAAGCTTAGGATGAGGAGATAGTGGGGGTAAAAATCTCAGTATGAGGAGATAGCGGGGGCACAAAGCTCAAGGCAGTAGAGGAAAAGATTGGAATGAGGAGAGAGTGAATTAAAAGCTTAAGGAGGGGAAGGATGCATCCTAATGATGATGATTGGGGTGTGACCAAGGCTTGCAACAAGGTTGGGCAAAAAATTAAGAAGGTGATTAGATGAGTTAAAAAGATGTGCAATGGGATGGTGCAATGGATGGTATATTTATAGGAGCATTAGGATATGAATGGATGACATTGGGGTATATGGGGATGGCCTAGAGCTAAATACCAATGACAAGGGATGTACCAGGTGATGGAAAGATGGAGAGATGGTGAGGAGTGCAAGGATAGGAGAAAAAGGTATGACTAGTTTGGGGATGACAAGATGAAAATAGGGCTAGAATGGGGGGATGGAAAGATGGACACAACACGGTCTCTAAGGAATATAGTTCCCCCAACTATATTTTATTCAAGAGGAGGTTTTATAAGGGGTGGGATAGGATGGAAGATTGGTCAACAAGAGGATGAGGGAGATAGATGGAAGCCAAGATGTGAAAGGTGAATGAGATAAAGGGAAAGTATGATGGATGGATGAGGAAGATGGAGGGATTATATGGACAAAAGGGTGGTTGGATAAAGGATACATAGATACAAACTTTGATGGGAAATGGATGTCAAAAAGGATGACCAAAAGCATGTATCTGGTGATGGATTTTATTTGTATCAAGATCCAAAGGAAGATGGCAGGTGAAATGGCTAAGATGTGGTTGGTCTAGTGGGATGAGATGGGTATGGTGGGTGAGGGAATGTGCCCCCAAGTGTGTAGAGCATTTGGATGAAGGGATTACGCATGACACTTATTTTCCAAGTTTTCAACATGGTACTTGTCCAAGGTGCTTGAACTGCCAAGTTTTCACTAGTGGATGGTTTTTTTTGGCTTTTTTGATGCATTTTTACTCATAGATGTTGGTAGGAAGGGTGGAAAAAGATTGGATTAAATGAGTAGAATGGTGGGTGGGAGT
The DNA here is from genome assembly GCA_028749045.1 of Cupressus sempervirens. Classification (NCBI taxonomy): domain Eukaryota; kingdom Viridiplantae; phylum Streptophyta; class Pinopsida; order Cupressales; family Cupressaceae; genus Cupressus; species Cupressus sempervirens. The sequence goes on along the minus strand of CM053792.1, from coordinate 818,422,019 downwards.
TGGTAGATAAGGGATACGAAGACATTAGACTTGTGGTTAAATGGATGAGGAATATGGAAAGATCATCATTGGCACACACCTTGAAAGGTGATGAAGTAGTAGGAAAGATGGTATTGAATGAGGTTACGAAGAAAATGGAGGAAGAGAAATATAAGGACTGATAGTAAAGTTGGAAGATGGAGGATGGGAATTTTAGGATAAGAAGCATATGGACTAAGAGTGGATTAGGGGGTTGAAGGGTGTATATATGGAGATTTGAATAAAATATGAACAGATGAGGCTGTTTGAGTAGCAGGAATGGATACCAATTGAGATTTTTCTTTGAGATGCATTTCTTTTATGAGCATCCTGGGTAGTCACATGATCTTTTAATTTTTCAGCTTGGGCCTTTGTGGCCTCTTGACTTTTTCTTTGATTTGGATTAAATGTGTCTCTTTTGGAACATGTATTTTAGAAAGGACATGTCGATATTTGGATTTTTGTGGATTTGTGGATTTATGCTTTTTTATTTTGGCATCCAATATGCTTCTATTAGCCATGATATGGGAACAAGAGCATGGGGAGATATGGAGGGATTATGGATGGAGTGATAGAGTTTTAAGATTGGAAGTGATTCAAGGATGAGTGCCTTTGATGATCTAGCTTATGGATTTGAGGGGATAGAGTGATAGATTGGAATATAGGATATGGAGGCATATAAGTGCCCAAAATGGATGGAGGGAATGAAGGATATGGGCATAAAATAGATGGAAACGAGGAAGGAGTAGGTCCCAAAATAGATGGAGGGGGTAAAGAATTCATATTAGGTATATAAGGACTCAAAATGGATGGAAAGGTGGGGAGTATTAGGTAAGGGATATACGGACCTAAAATGGAGGGTTGAAAAGAAGTAGTAGGATAAGGGCCCAAAATAGTTGGAGAACAAGATGGATGGGAACTTTGGGGTGAAGATGGAAGGATGTGGGACCATAAAGGGGTAGGAGGGATACCAACATCAAGTGATACACTTTTATTTCTTTCTTCAATATGAAGTTCATTATTTGGAACACAAGATGTGACTCCATTACTAGGTGAAGGAGTGGAAGCTTTAGATATAATAGTTAGTTCTTCTTCTATGGATCCATCATCATAGATTATGAGAGATGTATGATTATGAAGTAGAGGGGATGGCAAGATAGACTCTTGATCTAGATGGGTTGATGGAAGTAGATCTTGTGATGGAATAGGTATGATGATAAGATTTGGAGATGGAGGGGATAGTGACTTCTCTTTGGATGGAGTGAATGGTAAAAGTGGATTATGTAGGGGAATAAGTGGGATGGTGGGGCCTTCTTTTGTATCGTGGGATATTTTTGTAGACACCTAAATTTGATTTCACCGCTTTGGTAATATAATTTAGCCATCTCTAAAGGCATCATTAATTAAATTCTTATTTAATTAATCCTTTGCGATCCCCTAGCTGATTAATTTAATTAATCATCTATAGTCCTAATTGATAAATCAAATAACCTATCATTTATCAATTAAATCCTATTCTCCTATCTAATTCCAAAATCCCCATTTATTAAATAAATCTATTTGATAAATAAATCCCTCAAATCTAAAAGTCCCTAACTTATCCCTAATCCTCCATTTAGCCTAATCCACCCCATCCACCCATACTAACCAATCTTAGCCACTAACCCACCCAACCTCATTAATGTCATCCACTTGCAAATCTCTAACATCCCTAATCTAATCCTAAACCCAAGCCTAATCCACCCCTTAATGTTGTCACATTCCCTAAACAAGTTTAAGACTTTCCTAAACCAAACCAAAGTCTCCCCTCAAAATATCCCAACCACAAACTTGATGAAGCCCACAAACCCTTAAATCCTCTTACAAGCCCACTCATGACTCTTACACCTCTCCCACTCATGACTCTTACATCCCTCTTACATACTCAACCTCCCTCATCAAGCCTTTAACCAACCCCTTATCCTATCCTCTCACACTCATCCTCCTTGTGACAAGTGTCACCTTCCCATTGGTGCTAAACAAGCACAATCCATGTGTTCTCCTTTGAGTGCATCCTAGTCCTCCTTAAGCTTTCATCTTTCCTTGCATCTAAGCCATCCATCCCTCTACCCCTTGGCCTATAAATTGAATCCCCTTCCAAGCCATTTCATCACAATCCTTTTAGTAAAGTCATAATGCTAGTTTGAGAACCAAAGCCATCAACCATACCCTTATAATGCCAAATTGAGAGCTCACAAGGCTATCAATTTTGCATTACCCATCTCCATCATTGAATCAATTGAGCAAGAATATTGAGCATACATCCACATCAAAGGACACATCTACCAAATCAAGGAAGCATGGGGTGTTTCCTCTCTTAGGTTTGCATTCCTTGGTTTGCTTTCTTTGTCTAAGCTTATATGTGAATTTAGTTTTAGTTTGTGAATGTTTCTCTTATTGTTAATGTTCTTTGCACACTAAATCTTGTTCTACAATTTCAACATGCTTTTGGAAAAGATCTTGATAGGAATGGATGGGAGTGGATGGTATGATAGGAGAAGTATGGATGGTTTCTTTAAGTGAGGTAGATGGATGGATAGGAGGTTCTGCAATGGGGATGGGTTGATGGGGGAAGGACTTATTAGGTTTATTACGTGGAATTTGGGTAATGCTAGGAGGACAAGATGTAGATGGGATCTAGACAGATTCAATGGATGAGAAGTAGGAGATAGAAGGGGTTTGATAAGTGGGGTGGATAAAATAGGGATGATAGCAATAAGATGATGTAAGAGGAATGTTGAGTGTGGGAGATGGATTTTCTTTACATTTCCTTGTAAAATTCCTTGAGATGAGTGTGTTAGACTAGGAAGAGTAAGGGGATTGGGGTGATGTGTTGTATTAATAGGATTGGTTGGAGGATTTGGAAAGTGGTTTCGAGAAGATTGGGATGGTGGGTTGGGACTAGGGATTTAGCTACTAGAATTATTTTGGAAGGATAGAGATTGGGATATGAAGGTGGAGGAAGATGGAGGTATGACTGATGTATAAGAGAAATATGTGGGCACAATAATCGAAGGATGTGAGGATGAGGATAATAATGGATTTTCCTTGTCAAAGGTATGAGAAGGAGTACTAGTGGGTATGTAGGGAGGAATGATGGAGTAGTTTGGAGGAATGTTTGGATTTGGAGGATGTTGGGAGTAATATCTCTAAGGCTTTCAATATACCCATCATAGTCAATAAGATCTTCATCATCATTGGAATAGGATGGAGTGGGAGAAAAGGTGGGATGACCAAACTCACCATAATAGGAGTGTGACATCATGTTTTGATGATGAGTTGGGTAGGGATGGAATGTTACTAGTTAAGACATGGAGAGAAAAGGAATACTTTATGGAAGACCTTATGAATGATGGTACTAGAGGAAAGCTTGGAAGCTTGGATGAATCTCAAATGAGAAAGTGACTACGCTAAGTATTCCTTTCATTTGGGTTGAATGATTGATCAATGGTTGGGTTGTTGCGAATGGACTTGCTAACAACCATTTCAAAGGATATCCAAGTGATCTCTTTACCAAAAAGATTTGATTTTTTCTAAAACATGGGGAGGGTTTTGAACACTCAAGAATGTCAAACACACCAATAGCCCTATAAGATGTTTTATGAGGATATACAAGCTTAGCTAGGGTGTCCTTGATATATGCAAGGTAGGTGAGGCTCAAATATGTAGATGAAAGAAAATAATGCCACACAGTCAGGAGGAGATGGTAACCCAAATCTCCACCTTCACTTCCCTAAGGTATAAAGTTCTTTGGGGCTTAGTTAAGAGTGACAAGATTATACTTCCAAGAGAGGTGTCTTTTGATTCATCTCTTGATATTTTTACTCTACTAGAATGCTAGAGTTGAGGTCATCCCAAGGAGTGATGAAATCCCCAAGAAGGCCTCCTAAAAAAAGTAAAACAAGACCACATAAGTGATCTTAGGTTTAAAAGACACGTTCTTGTTTCCAATTGATGATTTAGATTGTGTAAGCTATTATTAAAGACAAATATTTATGGCATACAAGGTTCTTTCCAACTTGATAGCATCATCAATAGAATGAAAATCCAGAGTTCTTCAACATAAGAAATTTGATAAGGGATGAGTGAACAAGTCAATTCATTTATGCATTCAAGATTGAGTGATTTCTTTTTAAGCCCCAAAGTTGAAGTGTGATGTATAGCAATGATTATTTGACACTTGGCATTCAAGATTGTGTTTGTTTTTTTAATCATACATTCCAAGGGAAAAAAACTTGATTTTAGTCCATGGCATTCAAGATTGAGCTGAGTGACATTCATTCAATGAAATATTTGTTTAGACATTCAAGGTCATTCTAAGAAAAACATGCAAAAAACATGGTTAGGTTTTGAAGATGCTCCAATCTGCAATGTTACAAAAAATTAATTTGATTAGTCAGACAAAAAGCCCCAAAATCAAAGCTTAACTATGGGAAAGTTTTTTTTAACCATTTTGTTCTTTTTTATAGGCGTAAAAATGCTTAGAATTACCCCTATCACTATTTTTTTAAACAGCGATCCCACGGGTGAAATAGCGATCCCATGGGTAAAACATCGATCCTATGGGAAAAATAGTGAACCCACAAGATAAACAGTGATCCCACAAATGAAATAGCAATCTCATGGGTAAAATAGTGATCCCGCTAGTTTAAACAGCGATCCCATGATGCGGGAATGCAGCTGCAAGGTGGTGAGATTGCAATACAAAGAACTGGTGAAATTGCAAACAATGGGCCACGAGTAAAAAAATCATAGGGAAATCCCACAAAATGGCGGTCCTACAGGTCTATGAGGAAGAATTCTCACTGAAGGATTTCTTGGTGGGTTTGATAGAGGAGGAAAATAGTGGGGAATACTGGTTGATAAAATAGCTCATGCATTCCTACAGGTCTTTTATAATGATCCCATTGGTAAAAACTCATGTTCCCATAGGACCATTGGTTAGTAGGATTGAGGGGGTGTTTTTAATTACACATAGTGATTGGGTTTGGAGCAAAAAGTGATCTTGCTTTCATGGGGACATGTTCCTGCGGGTTTAGGCCATAATCCCAGGGTCACAGATTTGCTATTTCATGGCTGTGGGATCACAAAAAAAGGTTCCTAAAATGTTACTTGAATTGGAATTTTCTTTCATGGCTAGGAGTGCAATTTCTGATAAGAGACCTTAGTGCCTGCAAAAATGTTAAAACACCACCTATGTGCACAAACAAGCATAAAACATCAATTTGGTTAGTTCAAACATTAACAAGAAAAAGTGTGATTATAGTGACCTGAATGCGAGGTCCCACTAGGTGTGCCAAAATATATCACCTAATCTCGCAATGCAATATTGAATACTAATACTTTAAAAAGCATTCACAATACCAAATAAGTAAACACTTATGATAGGATGAGGTTATCACCAAAAGGAAGGAAAACCAAGAATGGTAAGCTCCTTAGACATAACCTATGATGTCAAAGCTATGTCCCTGATGGATAATGGATGTATGCTCATGTTGTGCTCAAGCTTCCAAAGGGTGGAGGTTTTACCAATTGTGTACATGGATGATGGATTCAACAATGGAGGTATGGATGGATTTCAACATTATGATGGTTTAAAATGGCTATAATGGAGTAGTTAATGGAGCATTAAAAGATTGTATAAAAGTGGATTCTGGATTTTGAGAGGGAAGGGCTTTATTTATAGGCCAATGGGTAGAGAGATGGAGGACCAGGATGCAAGGATGGAAGAATGGTGAGGGAAGGCTAAGATGCTTTCAAAGGGAAGCACATGGATTGTGCTTATTTAGAGCCAATAGGGAAGTGACACTTGTCACAAGGAGGATGAGTGTGAGGGGATGGGATAAGGGTTGGTCAAAGGGAGTAATGAGGGATTTTGTGTATGTAAGAGACATGTAAGAGTCATAAAGAGGGATGCAAGAGTCATTAAGAGGGATGTAGGAGCCATTAATGCTCTTGGATAGGGATGAAAGAGGATAAGAGAGACTTCATGACTTTGGCTTGGGTTAGCAAGTCTTAACCTTGCTTAAAGTTGTGAACATGTTTAGGAAGGGGATTAGACTTAGCTTAGGAAGGAGGTTAGGGGGCAAGTGGCTTAGCTGGGATGGGTTAGCTCAGTGGCTAAGTGACTTAGCTTTAACGGGTGAATGGGTTGGATTAGGGATAAAGGTAGGTCTTAGGGATGTTTTAGGGGTTTGAATATTTTAGTAAATGATTTATTTAATAAAATGGTGATATATGATTAAATTAAATAGATTTTTGATTTTGGGTTATCATTTGATTTTATCAATTGGACTATAGTTAATTAAATCAATTAATTAGCTAGGGAATGATGATTAATTAATTAATTAATTAATATTTAATTAGTAATGTCCTATGAGATGACTAAATATGATCACCTAATGATGTAATCAGATTTAGGTGTCTACAACCTAGATCCACGAGAGGCAGTTAAGCCATGTCACAAACCCTGATGGAGGTGCTGACCACCAAGTCAATAATCTCCCCCTCAGCACCAACTAAGGGTTCCACACCAATGAAATGAAGGAGACCTCCCAAGATTTAAACCTATGACCCAAGGCTCTAATACCAATTTTTGGTATGGTTTCCATTGCATCAAAAGCTCAAGCTATCAATGAACATCACAAACATTAGACTTACCTAGATCCACAAGAGACAATTAAGCCATGTTGTGAACCCTGAAGGAGGTGTTGACCACCAAGTCAACAACATCTTGACACCTAATTGTAATTATTTTCAAATGGTTTAATAGAAAACCCATAGTATAAAGGATTCTCATGAATATAATTAAGGCACTATTTCTAGTTCTCAGTATTATTATGATTGTGATCTTGATTTTACAAATGTTAATTACTACTCCAATGTTCATACCTAGGAGGAAGACTTTTGGAATAAGCATCAATAACATCTTCTTTCAAAAAAATAATATTATTTGTGGGATCAATTTTGGGAGAGGATATATTATGGCTCTGGATGAAATGAAGAACTAAGCTATAATCATATGTGTGAAAGGGAATATCTTGGAAATGTTTTTAAAAAAACTTCAAATTGAACGATAAAAAGATGATATCAAATCCATTCATCAATTGAAACTATAATCAAATAAAGTATACATAAATGATATGAATGATATAAATAAAATTGAGATCCATGAAATCTAACAAGAATACATGAAAAATAATACTGGCATATTTTTTTTGACATGTGAAATTCAAGATTGAACTAGTTCTCTAAATTCATAAAATATAGTAGTAAGATGAGGTAAATAATATAAACTTAAATGTATACAAATCATTTATAAAAACACATCCAAATTACATATCTAAGGAGTCGAGTTCACCAAAATAGAAAATAAATGTAAGGTAAGAAATAGGGTTAACTAGCTTGAATGGAAAAGCTAGGAAGCCTATACCTATCTTCTCTTACATTAGAAGGAAGATGGTCCAATTGGCCTCAAAAGGAATGAAGAACTGGGTTGCATGTAATGACCCTTTTTTATTATAGAAGATGGATATGCCAAGGAAATAATAAAATCTAAGATTCTGGGATAAATGGAGAGAAAGTGTTTTATGCATGTATAAACACACAATGAAGAAAAAAAACCAATTTTTGGACTAGATTTTGGAAGTATAAATTGTGAGTGATATATAAATTAAATTTTAGCTCAGAGTAGGACCTCATAGGGAAGTTGGAGGGTTTGGGAGGAGCCAATGATCTTTTGAGGTAGTTTGGGAATCGAAAGATGTTTCTGATACTAAAATACACAAGAGATTGTTAGAAAATATGGCCTACCATTTTGTAAAGATAGAACTCCAAATCTAATTGGTATGTAAAATTTAAAAAGTGATAGTCAGCAACTTAAATGGCTTATTGTATATGAGGAATTATGTGATGGAGTTATACCCATTTCTAATGTACTAATGATGGCTTAATGTTGAAATATTATGAATGAAACATTTACAAATAATTATAATATAATATAATAATAATAAATGAGTGAGGAGGGAGTGTATATTTTTAAAAAAATTGGACCATTTCTTGATTTATCCATATTATCCTTGCACAGAGGTCATGCTAATCTTCTCTGTATCATTCCAATTTTATTGGATGTGTATGAGGGCACAACCCAAGAAAAAATAAATGCAACAAGAAAAGAAAAATGTTATTATCAGAGATGATATGCTATTACATTTAGTATATCAAAAATAGACTCAACTACATGCCCTATGGGCTTACATTGTTATCAAATTCTAGAGAAAAACCCTTCTCACAGTACCTTCTCCCAAACTCCAAAAAATTTCCTCTACAATGCAAGAAATGACTTTAAGTAACCCGAATTAGGTTTAGGGTTAGGAATAAATTTTAGAATATTTCATTTGGCATCCACCATCAAAGCACAAGGTTCTATAAAACACATCATAAATCAGTGCAAAATTTGAAGAATCCAAAAATGGTTGTCTAACTTCTAGGAGGCATAACTTTTGATCCGAGACTCCGATTGACAAATAATTTACATTTTTGGAAAGATATCCAAGTGTTATATAGCACAATTGACTAGATTTTCTCATTCTCCATTATCCAAGACCATACAAGGCTATTTAGTGCCTCAAATATGACTCTCTAGGAAACTTAAAACTACAATAACATTCAAATGATAAAGCCTTTTGACCTAATTCCTTTTTGGAATGCTTTAAATTATAAGAAAAATTATCCCTTTAATGTACAACCTCTAGCTCATCATAATTATGGCTCAATTCAAAAAAAATCTATTTTCTACATTGACACACATCTTGAGGTGCTAAGAAAACACTAACCCAAAAAACCAATAGTGGACTATGAGAGTTGGAATATCTATTTCACCCAAATGGGTATCCATAAATAAAAACACATTAAACATAAACTAACAATAAGAATTTTTTTGGGTGATATAGGATTTCTCTCACACTAGTGGATGCTCTTGCATGAGACACCCAAGGTAAATTAAAAAGTGACCCTGCCACTTTATATCTGGTAGATGAAATCCCAAACAGGTAACCTCCATCTTGGAAAACTAGGTCAAATCTTTCAATGGTCATCCCTTCCACTTCACTAGATGCTCCTCATGTTATGTGTTTTTGGTGCTCTGACCTACATGACTATCCAAAATTTCTTCAATCTCCTCCTTCTCAGAAGTAGGAATGGGAAATCAATTCAATATCAAATCCTCCATTGCACCATCTTCATGATATTTTGTTAATTTTGTATTTGTTTAAACATGGGGAATATGGATCCCATTTGACTACCCCACTTTATATGCATTTCTAGAATCATCTTTCTTCAAAATCTTGCAGGCATCAAATTTCTTCATCTTCATCTTGTTGTAGGTGCCTATGAGAAATCATTCCTTCCTTAAGTAAGCCATAACTAGATCCCCAACTTGGAACCCCTTATGTCTCCTCTTTTGATCTTCTCTAGCCTTATGCAACAGGTTCATCTTTGTAATATGTGTACGTACCTCCTCGTGTAAGTTCTTGAAATGTTCAACAAACTCTTCTGCCTCAGCACTAGTCCTCTGTCCTTGTTCCCTCTTCCTCAACTCTAGTTCAGTTCTTGCAATACTCCCATACACAATTTGGAATGATGATCTACTAGTACTCCTATTCATGGAAATATTTTAAGCAGATTCCTCTTGTGGTAGAATCAAATCACATCCCTTGGGTTTATCTCCTACTAAACATTACAGCAAATTGTCCATACTTCTATTCACCACTTCTATTTGTCTATCATTATGTGGATGTAATGCAAGGAAGCATGTTAAACCGTTTCAAGAACTCCCAAATCCACCATAGAGTTAAATGATCAACACAATCTCTTCAACATGATAGAGGCATTAACACATGTGAAATAAACTCTATTCTGGTCATGAAAATATAGTTATAAACAATCATCAATAAATCTTCAAATATTGAAACTGACCCCAATCCCACCATTCATATTTTAGAATAGCTAATTATATATCATTTATCTAGTTTATATAAATATCCAATGGTGTAATAAAAAGTTATGAATGTTTTTCCAAAACAGGTCATCGCGAATTAGAGTTTTGTGCAGTTACAAATTTCACCAAAACTTTGATAACTTCCTCAATAGTCCATGAAATCATCTAAAATCAAAATTAATGGAAAGCTTATTCAATGTAATAAACTACCATAATATAAATACACTTTTTTTGACGCTATACAATACTTGAAAACAAGAGGAAAAAATTTCAAGACAACAAAACAATAGATTTAAAAATGAACATATGATATCAAAATGCTTCCAATATTTTCCAATGCTTATCCCACTTTTCATCATTCCCATGAAAGAAAATTACAAGGTTATAATATCTTTTTCAACTTCACGTGAGAGTTATAACTACTTAACTTCCTTTTATGACCATCCAACTTCCCATTTTGTGTTTTCACAACTTTTGAAAAGTTGCATTTCACAACATTTACAATATTATACTCAAATGACTTTACTACTTTACAAGAACATTCCAAAAATATTATAATGGGATAATAATTCCATTTATCATGATTTTACCACTTCATGGTTATTTTATACAAATTTTATCAAATAACCAATTCAAGACCACAATAAGAGAAAAATAAATACTTTGTTGGTGCCCCTACACTAGGATCATATGTAGATCAAAACTTAGGTTTTGTTTTGTCTTTAATGTCTTGCACAATGTCCTCTAGAAATATCCAATAAATTTAGTATCTCTATTAGAAATAATACTTTCTGGGAGACCATGTAGCCTCACCACCTCTCTTTAAAAAATCTGCAATATACACTCCATCATGAATCCTATGGCATGGAATGAAATGTGCCATCTTGGAGAAACTATCAAACACCACAAATTCTGAGTCATTACTCCTTTGTGTCCCTAGAAACCCAAGAAAAAAAATGCATACATATGTCCATCCAAGGATTTGATGGAACATGAAGTGGTTGATAGAGACCAGTATTTTGACTGACTCCTTTGGTTGTCTGGGTATTCGACAACTCTACACAAAATTCTTCACATCTTGTGACAGTTGAGGCCAAAAATAATGTTCACTAACAATGGAAATGATTTTATCTCAACTAAAGTGTCATATCATCCGTTAACTATGTTTCTCCTTGATCAAGTTTTCCCTCATGGAACTCCTTGGAATACACATTTGATTACCTTTAAACAACATACCATCTTGATTCATGTAATCCAACCACTTGGTCATGTCTAGAGTAATAGGTTCTTTACAAGCCTTCCAAGCCTCTGCAGAGTTAGGATCCTTAGGGTATACATTCTTGATTTCATCAAACCCTACCACTTTGACCTACATTTCTATCAACAACAATTGTCCCCTAGTTAATGCATCTAGAACCCTATTAGATCTCCCACTTCTACATTTCAATACAAATCGTAAAGCCTTTTGACCTAATTCTTTTTTTTACTACTTTAAACTAAAGGTAAAATAATACCTAAAAATTAAACCCTCTAACTCATCATAATTATTTTTCAATTCCAGAGTAATCTATTTTCTATACAGACTCACATCCTGAGGTGCTAAAAAAAACAACCCAAAAAACTAATAGTGGAACTGTGAGAATTGGAACATCTATTTGACCCAAAAGGGTATCCAAAAATACAAACACATTAAACATAAATTAACACTAAGAATATTTTTGGGTGATACAAGATTTCCCTCACACTGGTCTCCTAGTTAATGCATCTATTGTCTCCTAGTTAATACAATCTCATATTTTTGGGCAACACTTGTCTCTTAGTTAATGCATCTACAACCCTATTAGATCTTCAACTTCTATGTTTCAATACAAATTATAAAGCCTTTTGACCTAAATTTTTTTGGAATGGTTTAAATTACAAGTACAATCATCCCTCCAACTAACACCCTCTTAACTCATAATAACTATAGCTCAATTTCAAAATAATCTATTTTTGATACCGATACACATCTCGAGGTGCTAAAAAACTAACCCAAAAAAAAAAAATACTAGAACTATGAGAGTTGGAATATCTATTTGGCCCAAATGGGTATCCAGAAATACAAACACATTAAACATAAACTAACACTAGGCATATTTTTGGGTGATACAAGATTTCCCTCACACCATTCGATGCTCCTGCATTAGAGACCCAAGGTAAATTGAAAAGTGACCCAGTCACTTTATAGTTGGTAGAGGAAAACCAAAATGAGCAACCTTCATCTTGGATAACTAGGTTAAATCTTCCAATGGTCATCCCTTCAACTTCATTAGATACTCCTCACACTGCATGTTTTTGGTGCTCTAACCTACGTGCCTATTCAAAATTTCTTCAATTTCCCTCTTCTCAGAAGTAGGAATGAGAAATTAATTTATTATCAAATCCTCATTTACACTATCTTCATGATATTTTGTTAAGTCTACAATATTGTAAACATGGGAAATATGGATCCCATCTGGCAACTCCACTTCATATGCATTTCTTGAATCATGTTTCTTCAAAATCTTCCATGCAAGAAATTTCTTCATTTTCAACTTGTTGTAGGTGCCGATTGGGAATCATTCCTTCCTTAAGTACACCATTACCATATCCCTAACATGGAACTTCTTATGTCTCATATTTTGATCTTCTCTATCCTTATTTTATAGGTTCATCTTGGTAATATGTGCATGTATCTCCTCATATAGGCTCTTGACATGTTCAAAAAAGTCTTTTGCCTCAGCACTAGTCCTTTCTCCTTGTTCCATCTTCCTCAACTCTAGTGTAGTCCTTGGACTACTCCCATACGTAATTTGGAATGGTGATCTACTAGTACTCCTATTCACAGAATCATTGTAATAAAATCCCTCTTGTGGTAGAATCAAATCACATCCCTTGGGTTTATCTCCTACTAAATACCACAACAAATTGTGCATACTTCTATTCACCACTTCTATTTGTCCATCAGTCAGTGGATGATGTGCATAATAGAACTTCAATTTTTTCTTCAACGTCTTCACAAATTTCTCTAGAAATACCCAATAAATTTAGTATCTCTCTCAAAAACAATACTTTTACGGAGACCATGTAGCCTCGCCACCTCTCTAAAAAAAAAATCTACAATATGCACTACATCATGAGTCTTGTGGCATGGAATGAAATGCACCATCTTGGAGAACCTATCAACCACCACAAATATTGAGTCATTACCCCTTTGTGTCCATAGAAACCTAAGAACAAAATCCATACTTATGTCCTCCTAGGGCTTTGACAAAACATGAAGTGGCTAATAGAGTCTAGCATTTTGATTGACTCAGTTGGTTGTCTAACATACTCAATAACTTTGCACAAAATTCTTCACATATTTGATAGTTGTGGCCAAAAATAATGTTCACTAACAATGGAAATGGTCTTATCTCGACCAAATTTTCCTATCATCCTTCCACTATATTTCTCCTCGATCAAGTTCTCCCTTGTCGAACTCCTTGGAATACAGATTTGACTACCTTTAAAAAACATACCATCTTGATTCATGTAATCCAACCACCTGGTCCTATCTAGAGTAACAGGTTCTTCACAAGCCTTCCAAGACTTTGAAGATTAAATATCCTTAGGGTATATATTCTTGAGTTCATCAAACCCAACAACTTTGACTTGCATTTCTATCAGCAACAATTGTCTCCTAGTTAATGCATCTAGAACCCTATTAGATCTCCCACTTCTATGTTTCAATACAAATCGTAAAGCCTTTTCACTTAATTATTTTCTTTTTACTACTTTAAAATAAAGGTAAAAAATCCCTCAAAATTACACCTACTAACTCATCATAATTATGTTTCAATTCCAAAGTAATCTTTTTTTTACACTGACTCACATCTTGAGGTGCTAAAATAAACCAACCCAAAAAACCAATAATGGAACTGTGAGAGTTGGAACATCTATTTGACCCAAATGGGTATCCAAAAATACAAACACATTAAAAATAAATTAACACTAAGAATATTTTTGGGTGATACAAGATTTCCCTCACACCAGTGGATGCTCCTACATTAGACGCCCAAGGTAAATTTAAAAGTGATCCTGTCACTTTATAGTTGGAAAAGGAAAACCCAAATAGGAAACCTCTTTCTTGGATAACTAGGCAAAATCTTCCAATGGTCATCCCTTCCATTTCACTAGATAATCCTCATACTACATGTTTTTGGTGCTCTAACCTACATGACTATCCAAAAATTTCTTCAATTGCCTCTTTCTCAGAAGTAGGAATGGGAAATCAATTTAGTATCAAATCTTCCTTTGCACTATCTTCATTGTATTTTGCTAAGCCTACAGTACTGAAAACATGGGAAATATGGATCCCATCTGGCAACTTTACTTCATATGTATTTCTTGAATTGTGTTTCTTCAAAATCTTGCAGGCACCAAATTTCTTCATCTTTACCTTGTTGTAGGTGCCCATTAGAAATCATTCCTTCCTTAAGTACACCATAACCAGATCCCCAACTTGGAACTCCTCTTTTGATATTCTCTATCCTTATACTGCATTTTCATCTTGGTAATATGTGCACCTACCTCTTCATGTAGGTTATTGACATGTTTAACAAATTATTTGGCCTTAGCACTAGTCCTTTCTCCTTGCTCCATCTTCCTCAAATCTGGTGTAGTCCTTAGACTAATCCCATAGACAATTTGGAATGGTGAACTAGTAGTACTCTAATTCACATAATTATTGTAATAAAATCCCTCTTGTGGTAGAATTGAATCACATCCCTTGGGGTTTGTCTCCTACTAAACACCATAGCAACTTGTCTTGACTTCTATTCACCACTTCTATTTGTCCATCACTTTGTGGATGATGTGCAGAATAGAACTTCAATTTTTTCTTCAATGTCTTCCACAAATTCCTCTAGTAATATCCAATAAATTTAGTATCTCTATTAGAAATAATACTTTTTGGGAGACCGTGTAGCCTCACCACCTCTCTGACAAAAAAAACTACAATATGCAGTGCATCATGAGTCTTGTGGCATGGAATGAAATGCACCATCTTGGATAACCTATCAACCACCACAAATACTGAGTCATTACCCCTTTGTGTCCCTAGAAACCCAAGAAAAAAAATCCATACTTATGTCCTCCTAGGAATTTGATGGAACATGAAGCGGCTAATAGAGTCTAGTATTTTGATTGACTCCTTTGGTTGTCAAACATACTTGACAACTCTACACAAAATTCTTCACATCCTTTGACAATTGAGTCCAAAAAAAATGTTCACTAACAATGAAAATGGTCTTATCTTGACTAAAGTGTCATGTCATCACTGCATTATGTTTCTCCTTGATCAAGTTCTCCCTCGTGAGCCTCCTTGCAATACACACTTGACTACCTTTAAACAACATACCATCTTGGATCATGTAATCCAACCACCTAGTCCTATCTAGAGTAATAGGTTCTTTACAAGCCTTATAAGCCTTTGCAAAGTTAGTATCCTTAGGATATAGATTCTTGAGTTCATCAAACCCAACCACTTTGACCTGCATTTCTATTAGCAACAACTGTCTCCTAGTTAATGCATCTGTAACTCTATTAGATCTTCCACTTCTATGTTTTAATACAAATTGTAAAGCCTTTTGACCTGAATCTTTTTTTGGAAAGATTTAAATTAAAAGTACAATTATCCCTCCAATTAAACCCTCTATCTCATCATAATTATGTGTCAATTCCAAAATAATCTATTTTTTACACTGAGACACATGCCAAGGTGCTAAACAAAACTAATCGAGAAAACCAATAGTTGAACTATGAGAGTTGGAATATATATTTGGCCCAAATGGGTATCTAGAAATACAAAAAAATTAAACATAAACTAACATTGAGCATTTTTTTGGTGGTACAAGATTCTTGTCACACTAGTGGATGCTCCTACATCAAACTCCAAAGGTAAATTGAAAAGGAACCTTGTCATTTTATAGTTGGTAGAGGAAAACCCAAGTGGGCAACCTCTATCTTGGATAACCAGGTTGAATCTTCCAATGGTCATCCCTTCCACTTCACTAGACATTCCTCATACTACATGTTTTTGGTGATTTGACCTATATGACTATCCAAAATTTCTTCAATTTCCTCCTTCTTAGAAGTAGGAATGGGAAAATCAATTCAGTACCAAATCCTACTCTACACCATCTTCATAATATTTTGTTAAGTCTGCAATATTAAAACCATGGGAAATATGGATCTCATCTGACAACTCCACTTCATATGCATTTCATCAATCATATTTCTTCAAAATCTTGCATTCACAAAATTCTTCATCTTTAACTTGTGTTAGGTTACCACTAGAAATCATTCCTTCCTTAAGTACACCATAACTAGATCCCCAACTTGGAACTCCTTATGTCTCCTCTTTTGATATTCTCTATCTTTAGACTATAGGTTCATCTTGGTAATATGTGCATGTTCCTCCTCATGTAGGCTCTTGATATGTTCAACAAAGTCTTCTTCCTTAGTACTAGTCCTCTCTCTTTGCTCTTGTTACCATTTTTTATCACTATGCAAGAATAGGTAGAGATGTTGACTAGTCTTTCCCATCTAAGGTGGTAACCATATTTTATGTCATTTTATTTGATTCATTAAATGCGATGTGAATTAGATGGATACATAAAACCATCCATTATTTTTCTTTACCCCTAAGTTGTCTAACCCTTATGTTTTAAAGCTTTAATGCTTGTGCCTTAAGCCTCATTAAAAATTCTTGATTAAGTTGCGATTATGCGAACAAGTAGTTAATTGCATGATCATGTGTAGTTAAAGGTTATCTCCCTAACTAGTAGTGATGATGTGACACAGTCATTTAGAACAATTAAATCCATGTTCATGCAATTGCAAGAAGTTAGCACTAACTCATGTTGTGGATGATAATGCCTCGAAAGCCTTGTTCGCACAGTCACAAGTTAATGTTTCAAGTGGAAATGATGCACTAAGTAAGTAAGAAGTTAATGAAACAACCAATTTCCCAATCACAGGATTAAATACTGAGGTTAAGAGATAGGTTGTGAAGCAACAAAAATGTCTTTGATCATGAAGTCATACAAAGTTAAGCATTAAAAAGAGTTCCAACTATGATAGTGCAATTCCTCTTGATCGCATCCTCACAAAGAGTCAAGCTAACCATGGATTAAAGATGGAAACACTATGAAAGCTTTTTTCACGTAGTCATGGATGGTTAAGGAAAACAGATGGTTTAAGTGGCGATAACATGATTCCTTTATGATCGCATGGTGGCGAGGTTAAGTGTTCACCTAGAGTTAATTTTATGAAGCAGTGAAGAGGAGAGACATGTCCTGGTTGACTTAGAGGGTGGATCTAGAGAAGAGGAATGGAAAATCATAAGTAGCCATGCGTCACATTTTTTAGAGAAATCAAAGAATAATTTGGGGTGGTGCAATTTTCTCTAGCCTATTGTAGCTTCATAGCACCACATAGTAGCAAAAAAGGAAAGTTTTAGTTATCAAAGGAACATTGATCGAAAGAAGAAGAATGCATTCATTCGATAATAGTTAGAAAAAAAGAAAGGGTTACAATCTTATGATGGCTTCTATGTTGTAAGGTTGTAAGATAAAAGGATTAGGCTGAAGATGCTACAACAAGATTTGGACCTCTGATCCTACGAGAACACAATGCCATGACAAATGTTTTGATCATGTGATCAGGAAAATTGAATGAAGGGGCAAAAATGTCATGAGGATGTTGAGTGATCACCAACATGAAAGAAAAATGCTACAATCTTATACTGAGTCATAAGATCGTCAATCTATGACATTGGGAGAATGGTTGACTAAAGCACAGATGAATATCATAAGATCACGAGAGAATGGATTTGATGTTATGCCTAGTTGTAGGGTCATATGTCTATGTGATTGCTTGATCATAGGATCATAAGTATATAATGTCCTATAAAAATTGAAGTTTCAATGTTAGGATACATATTGTGTCATGGGATCATGAGAGTAGAAAAGGAGACCTGCAACCATAAAAAGTAAAGGACATTTGTAAGATCATAAGATGTGTTGAAGATAAGATGTTATGACAAGGAAATGGGGGCTATAACCTTACGTTCAAAGGATCATAAAGCTAGGACAAAGGAGGCCTAATATCATGACATTGCCTTGTTCATGAGATCGTAAGATAGAAAAATGGAACTTGAGATGCTATGACAACCGTGATCATAAGATTGTGAAGGTAAATGATGAAGTCTCCAAAGCCATGATAGAGGAGATATCATTTGGTCATATGACTGTGAGATCAAGCAGTCGTAATATTGTAAGGAACAATGATGTGTAATGAATGAGTTCTGATCTTATGACAAATGAAGCATCATGACATAAAAGGGTTTGTCCAGTAAGGGCATGAAAGTATGAAGCAAAGAATGATCGTAAGATTATGAGAAGGATAAATAAATCCTGTGATGCTACAATAAGTCCAAAGTCTTCTGATGCCCTAAAGTTCAGATGATATGACTATGCTTTGTCATCAAGTTGCAAGGGTAAAAAGGTTTGGGCCTTGATGTTACAAAGTCTAGTTTTTTGGGAGATCATAAAGACCAAATTATGGGGTTGTAATGTCACGGTAAAGGCCAAGACTTTCAATACTCCAAAGTTACGACTATCCCTTGACATGAGATTGTAAGGTAGTCTGAAGGAAGATAAGATGTTACACTAGTAAAAGGAAAAAGTGATCATGGGGTCAAATGAAGCTAAAAAGCATGTTCTAATGCTATAATACTCATTTTTCATATGGTCATAGGGTAATTTTCATGGGCTTGTGATGCTACTATATGAGTAAATTTTTGAATGATTATAGGATCCTAAGGCTAGTGCTCCACTCCAAAGATGATATGAAGGGTTTCTTTTCCAGTGCAAGATCATAACATCATATCATCGCCTCATCATAAGTGAAATTGGTCATAACAAAATATAGTTACAAGGATGTGAAAAGGTGGCAAACCCTACCTATCAAATGATGACATGTGGCTCTTGCTAGATATTCAATGAGAATTTGACCAAAGATGGTAGAAATCAATGGTTTCAAGCAAATTAAATTGTAGAAGAAGATATGAAGATCAAATTCTAGTAAAGAGTTTCATGATTAGAGGGAGTGGAAGGAACAAAATCAATTAAAGGGGTCCCTATAGCAAATATCACAAGGTGAATGTCTTAAGATATCTTCCTAGTTTTACCTGAATATAGAAATGGTAAACGTAAGATGAAATTTTGTAGAAAATATATGTATTCTTCAAATAGTTTTTGGACATGTACCCTCCAATTTGAAGCTTGTTGCAAGCCTTCTCTTTATAAAGATTTCTAAGATGTGGAAAAGTTGGTTGGCTAGTATTTTTCAAAGTTTTATGCAAAAATAGTGCTATCAAGATTTCTTGAGAATCTTTCATGCTTTTCTTGCAATTTACTTTTCTTTATAGCCAATTTGGAGGAATGTTGTGGAATTACCTTTGAAATCTGAATAAAGCAATAGTTCATGAGTCTTTAGTGTAACTTTGCTACTTAAATTATTGATTTGATATAACTTTTGTGATTTATTCTAAATCCCTGAGTCTGTGTCTTAGTTTTATTTGCAAGGGGAGTTTTGGGATGTGTTCATGTAGGTCATAAGTTGTGAGTCTTTATTTTACCTCAGATAGTTAATTGTGGATGTTATCATTCCCCTTAACTTTTTTTCTGAAGTGCTCTCCTCCTTATGAAATACTTATGTATGGGTTCCCATTGATCAATATTGTGCTTGTTTCAACTATTTAGAAGTATTTCATCATGTTATTTGAGCAATATCCTTGCATTAATGTTTGGTGCATCACCTCTTTTACTTTCAACATTTTCTTTCAAGCATTCTTTCTATCCCTTTCCCATCAATTTTAATTCTAGTTTGAACAAATACAGAGGTGAATATCATAAGGAACTAGCCTATAACCCAGAGATTCACTCCTAACCTTGGTACACTCCATGTTACTCAAAGTTGAATGAATTAGAACCCAGTCTAGGAACAACTTCCAAAAGATAACAATACCGGCACACCTGATGGGAGTGAAAAAAGAATTTCTAGTCTTTTCTTCATATTTTCTTGTTGTTGTTGATGTGTATAATAGTAAATTAACCTATTTAGAGGTAAAGACACACACATCTGGCAACTCTAACTATGATAAGAAAGATGAGTGCTTATGATTTATGAGAAAAGTGCAGATAAGAAGTAACTCTGCATGTTTTGAATATAAAGAGTTGTCTCCACCTAAAAGGAAAGGTAGAATAGATAAGAGAATCTAGGACACCCTCATTCATATGAATGTGCCAGATCTACTCCTCCACCAATAATCCTTGTCGTTATTGCAAAGTCAACGATTGTTCTAGTAAGAAGAATTTTCTAAGAACCAATGACAAGCCATTTTTTTTCATCCCTTTCAATCAAGGGAGTACAATACTCTTTGCTCAACATCATGATATTCCTCTAGCTACTTTGAAGAGTTTTCCATATTTCACTAGAGAAAGCCAGACAATAGCATTTGAGCATATTGGAGATGTTGCAACAATATGCAACATGCATCATATCACTAAGGAAGATGTTGTTGTAAAGATCCTTGTAGCCTCATACAAAGGAAAAGCCCTAAAATGGTTTTGAAGCCTTGGTGTGGGCTCAATCACTTATTGGGATGCATTGGGAGATGTCTTGACAAATCATTTTGAAGATAAGTTAGATTTTTTTATCTCTAGTTGAACAACTCACAACCATCAAGTGTGCTCCTCATGAGTAGATGATTGATTTCAACTATAGACTTCAAAGAACATGGCACAGAATACCAATTTAGGTAAAGCTTTTAGAGGAACATGCTTTTCTATATTATTTAAGGAGACTAAATAGTGATATCTCTATCATGATCCAATCTATGGGAGGATATTCATTACCACAAGGTTATGATATTTCTATAAGAGCTGAGAATAGTCTTATTCAAGTATGTAAGATTTCTCTTAGGCCTCCAATGCCCATATATCTAGATATCCAACCCAATACACCTCTAGTCACAAAACCTTTTAACTCATTACCAATTATTCCAACCCAAGAAATCATAGTGGCATGCCCTTCACAAGAGCTTCAAGATCTAAGAGATGGCCAAAAAAGGATGGAAAGCCTTGTGCAAAACCTGACCAATGAGCTGGTAAATATTAAGAAAGGAGGTTATCAAGCTAGGCAAACATCCCAACCTTAGAATTAGATTCCTAATCAGACCTCCCAATAGCAGTTTTAGAGCCATTACACACCTAATATGCATATTTATAATCAGAGACCTTTTAGGCCTTATAATCGTAATCCTTTGAATATTGTTCCTACAAATACTATTAGAGACATGGTTCCTGCTCAAAAGAACCTAGTAGTAGAATATGATTGGTGTTATCCTTGTAATCAGCAACACAATTAGGCTAAATGCTCCAATGGGATGATGAATCAATCTCTAATGGTTCAAAGTGTTTCTACTACACAACTTACATCTGATGTTAATGCTGAAAGCCAACTAGAGATTCCTTTTGTAGATGTTGCATTCATGAACTGGCAAGAAGAAGAACATTGTGGTGTGACTAGAGATAATACTACAAGTGTTGTCTACACTAGATCAAAGAAAAGAGCCCTAGAAGGTGATATAGGAACAAGTAAATATGTGTCAACTAAGAAGCCATCATCATTTAAAGGAAAAAAAGAAGAAAAAAAACAAGTCTTCCTGCTATCACTCAAGAAAAACAACAACAACAAATACATCCTACTATTCCTAAAGTTCAAACAAAAATGCATGATACTATGCCATTTAATATAATGGAAAATATGAAGAGAATGAGAATCACTAAGTCCATGTGGGATTCTCTAGCTATTACAGGACAAGATAACTTGTTAAAGGAGGCCTTAGTAGTAGACATTCTAAATCATGTTGTTGGTGAGCCTCACAAGATTGTTCTCACAAAAAAAGGAGTGGTTATTCTAGATGGAAATAGGAAAGGAAATCAAATCCAAGGTAAGGATGTAAATCCTCCACCATTTTATGTTTCATTAATCATTGGAAATAATTTGGTTCATAATTGTATGGTTGATAGTGGAACCACAAGCTTTGTTATGCCCAAGAAGATAGTAGATCAGCTAGGTCTAAAGTATGAACCCTTTAAGAAAGGTATAGTCTAGCTAAATGGTTCATGTGTCAACACATTAGGACTCATAAAGAACACAAGTCTAACAATTCATGCATGTCCTACTTTTTCTATTCCTCAAGATATCTTTGTGATAGATTTGCCCCCGTATTTTGCCCTTATCTTGTCAAGAGAGTTCACAACCAAGATAGGATGCTATTTGTCAGCAGATTGGTCTCACATGCTATTTAGGACCAAATATGGAACCAAAGTAACAATCAGGTATGAGTTTCTTACCAAAGACCATATTGAACCTTATACACCTAGTGTAATCAATGCTTATTGTATTTCACTTGATCAAGAAGAAGATCTTATTGTCCAAGATACAGACACTCAAGTTGATAGTATCCCTAATGTCTTACTAGATGAGTGGGCAGCAAAAAACACCCCAAAAAATGAGACCAATGACATTAGCATTGAAGATAGTACAGATATAGGTCTAGGAAATTATGTCTTCCAAGAGGCTAGGTTAGTAATGCCAAACCTTGTCAAGGACACAACTGATCACCTTAAAAAAAGAGATCAAGTTTGGGAGTTATACTTTGATGGCTCTAGGAGCAAGAATGGTTTAGGTGGGGAAACAATGTTGATCTCTCCTTAGGGAGATAAGTATTATAAAACCTTTGGTTTCAGTTCCACATGCACAAATAATACAACTAAATATGAGGGACTGATTCAAGGATTGGGATAGGCTAGAATGAGGGGTATCAAATGCATAAAAGTGTTTGGTGATAGTGAGTTAATTGTCAACTAGGTGAGAGGTTTGCACATGACTAAGAATGACAAATTAAAAGGCTATAAGAAAAAGAGTGTGGGATATAATTGGAGCTTTCAATATAATTGTTATTCCCAGAAAAATGAATTAGCATGCTAATAGATTAGCAGTTGTAGGAGAACAATTTGATATAGTTGACAACATTAGCAAAGAAGATATACAAAGACATATCAAAGTTGTGGTCAGACCTTCCATACATGACAATGAGGTTAATTAGGAAGTTTTTGATAGTGATGAGGAAATTCTGAATTTTCTGCTTGATGAAGATATTCATTCAACTTTCAATCAACATAAAGTAAAAGAACAATATGGTGATCAAGTTATATAGTTGAATTCTAATAGACTACCAAAGGGCTTGGTTACTCTAGAGCCTATCTTTAACATTGATGACCAAGTCAAGAGGAATAAAACTATCTTAATGGTTTAGCAACACCACTATGATGATCTTGAGATTGTAGAAGGAAAGAACTTAAAGTTTGGCAAGACAATTCATGCTAAAGAAAGACAATCTTACATCCAGCTCTTTCAAGTGTTTAGTGATGTTTTTTTTTGGGTATATGCAAATCTTAAAGGTTTTGATCCATGACTTGCCCAACATACTATTGAATTAAAATCCAATTCCAAATGCATAAGGCAAAAGCAAAGGCCAGTCAATCCAAAATTAGAACCCTTGATGCAAAAGGAAGTTTTCAAACTCATTGATAGTGGAATAATATTTCCTATCAAACACACTAGCTAGGTGTCTAATCTAGTTTCTATCAGAAAAAACAATGGGGAGTTGAGATTACGTGTAGATTTTAGAGACCTCAATAGGGTTTTATTGACGGATCATCACCCTTTTCCATCCATCGAACAAATACTTCAATATGTTTTAGGTTCTAAGAGATTTTCACTTCTTGATGGATATTCTAGCTATAATCAATTTCTAGTTAAAGAGGAAGACCAATTCAAAACTACCATTCACCACAAAATGGGGAACCATGGCATATAGGAGGATGCCTTTTGGCTTGTCCAATGTAGGAGAAACTTTTCAAAAGGCCATGAAAATGGCTTTCAATAATCTAATATACAAATTTGTGTTGATCTATCTAGATGATATCACAGTTTTCTCCAAGCATGTTGTAGATCACCTTGAACATCTAAGACAAATCTTAAAAAGATGCAAAGAGTTAGGAATATCTCTAAACCCAAAGAAGTGTGTGTTTTATATCCATGAAGGAAAGTTATTGGGATATGTTGTATCAAAGAAAGGCATCACCATTGATCCTGAAAGGGTTGCAACCATCCTAGAGTTTCATGTGCCACATCACAAGAAAGGTTTACAATGTATCATTGGGAGGATCAATTTTGTTAGATACCTTATTCTAGATATTGCTAATTTACTAAAGCCATTGATCTCAACGCTTAAGAAGAATATTGTTTTTAGGTGGTCAAAGGAAGCCAAAAGTAGTTTAGAGATGACAAAAAGAAGCATTATCAATTGCTCCTACTTTGGTAAACCCCATCTTTTCAAAAGATTTCACATTGTATGAATATGGTAGTATGGATATAAATTCTACAGTGTTGATTCAATAGAATGATCAAGGTTTAGAACAACATGTTTCTTTCTTCAATAAAGGTTTAGAAGAGTGTGAAAAAAGATATAGTTTTACTAAAAAGCATATGCTTGTTGTAGTGAAGAGCCTAAAAAGGTTCACACATCTAGTTTCTAGCAACAAGATTCATCTTATGGTAGCTCATCCTAGTGTGAAAGAAATCTTATTATGAAGGGATCTAAATGAAAAGAGAGTTGGATGGATAACTCAAGTTATGGAATATGATGTAGATATTCAAGTGACTAAGCTTGCCAGAGCAAAGGGTTTATGTCAACAACTAGCAAATGAGAAGGACCAAATCATTGATGATGTAACTTAAATTTTCCTTGCTAATCAATCTATTCCACAATAAAACCAACCAGAGAGTTGGTTGCAAGATATGGTTCATTTCTTTCAAAATGGAGAATGTCCTCCATTACTTGATAGATCCAAGCAAAGGTATTTCAGATTGCAATCTTTACCTTACATTTTAGTTGATGGTCTTTTGTTCAGAAAAATGTGAATGGAGTACTTCTTAGATGTATTGAAAATGACCATACCAGTAGATTTTTGGAGTAATTCCATGATGAAGGAGGTCACTTCTCTCTAAAGACAATAGCTTATAAGATCATGAGGGTTGGATATTATTGGCCCAACCTATTCAAGGATGCCCACCTACGCAAGAAAGTGCAAGCAATGTGCATTTTTTTATGGAAAAGAAAGGTTAGCTACCTTACCTTTGCATCCTATTCTAATTGACCATCCATTCATGAAGTGGAGTATTGAGTTTGTAAGCCATATAAATCTGAATTCCAGTGCTGGCCACAAGTGGATTCTGATTGCCATAGACTATTTCACACCTTGGATAGAAGAAATAGCTCTAAAGGAAGCCAATGCAACTATTGTTTTAAGTTTCTATGATGATTTGATTTCTAGATTTGGAGTTCCTAATTCTATTATATTTGATAATTCCTTGGCATTTGTACTAACAAGAATAACTAAATGGGCATTGCAAAATGGAGTATATCTCAATATTTTATCAAAATACTATCCTCAAGGTAATGGCCTAGCTAAAAGTACAAATAAGAACTTGCTGAGGATTTTGAAAAGGACTTTAGTAGATAACAAGCATGATTGGCACTCCAAATTGAAGTCATCCTTATGGCTTGATAGAATCACTCCCAAACGGATTCGTGACAATTCACCTTATGTTATAGTATATGGGAAATAAGCAAAATTGCCTATTTCTATAGAGTTTTCTTTATTAGAGTTGGTTGATAATCTAATGCTTTTGAAGAAGATGATCCATTAAAGTTGAGATATGATAAAATATTAGAGCTTGGAGAAGAGAGAAATAACTCATTGCAAATAATGGAATACCAACAACTTCAGACTAAGAAGGTGTTTGATAAGAAGTCCAAACTCAAAGTTTTTAAAGGAGATCTAGTTCTATGCTAGGATGTTTTAAAAAGTAGATCTAGGCACCATAACAATTTTTACAACATGTGGACTAGGCCATTTATGGTTTTTGAGTGCAAAGAACACAATGCTTACTAGCTATTAACTATGGAAGGAAATGTTTTACCAATCCCTGTGAATGGGATTCATCGCAAGCTTTGTTAGGAGGTATGATCTTCAAGTTCCTCCTTGTGTATAATTTATTTCTTTTGTTTTCTCTAAGCATTTTTCTAGCATAGGTGTGTTTAGTTCCATTTTTTCCTACTTTTAATGAATTTCCTAAGTTTCGAAGGGTTGAGCAAGCAAGTGTTGCATTCATGCCAGTGTAAAAGTGTCCTCATTCATAGTCATTTCTATAGTGTTTCATGACCTACCTACATATTTCTAAGCATAGATAATTGGTTTTAAGGCTTATTAGCATATCTCATTTTGACTCTATACCCAATAGATCACCCAAGGCCACCAGTTTGATGTCAAATAAGCAACCATTCAGTAGAAGGACCACCAAAAGTTTTACCATTTTTTTATCACTATGTAAAAATGGGTAGAGATGTTGATTAGTCTTTTCCATCCAAGGTGGTAACCATATTTCAAGTCCTTTTATTTGATTCATTAAATGGCATGCAAATTAGAGGGGTATGTAAAACCATGCATTATTTTCTATGCCACTAAGTTGTCTAACCCTTATATTCTAAAGTTTTAATGCTTATGCATTAAGCCTCATTTGAAATTCTTGATTAAGTTGAAACCATGCAAAGAAGTAGTTAATCACATGATTGTGGGAAGTTAAAGGTTATCTCCCTAAGTAGTGGAAATGGTGTGACATAGTCAATCAGAATAGTTAAATCCATGTTCATGCAGTTGCAACAAGTTAGCACTAACTCATGTTTTTGATGGTGATGCCACAAAAGCCTTGTTTGCATAGTGATGAGTTAAAGTTTCAAGAGGCAAGGATGCACTAAGGAAGAAAGTAGTAAATGAAATAGCTCTTCATCTAGTCAAAAGATTAAATGCTAAGGTCAAGAGATAGGTTGCTAAGTAGTGAAAATGTCTTTGATCATGAAGTTGCATAGAGTTAAGCATTAACTAGAGTTTTGACTGCAATAATGCAATTCCACTTGATCGCATGGTCACAAAGAGTCAAGATAACCAAGAATTAAAGACAATGATACTATGAAATCTTTGTTTGCACAGTCATAGATGGTTAAGGAAAACCCTTGGTTTAAGTGGTGATAAAGAGATTCCTTTATGATTGCAGAATCATGAGGTTAAGTGCTAACCTTGAGTTAAGCTTGCAATGTGGTGGAGAGGAGACATATGTCCTAGTTGAATTACAGGGTGGAGCCAGAGTAGAGGAATGACGATTCATAAGTAGCAACGTGACACATCTTCTAGAGTAGTCAAAGAATAAGTTGTGATGGTACAATTTTCTCTGGCCTTTCATAACTTCATAGCATCACATGATTGTAAAGAAGGAAAGTTTTAGTTATCAAAGAAATATTGATCAATAGAAGAAGAATGCATTCATTTTATAATAGTTTGCTGAAAAGAAAAGATTATTATCTTACAATGTCTTCTATGTCATAAGGTCGTAAGATAAAAGGATCAGGCTAAAGATGCTACGATAAGATCTAGACCTCTGATGCTACAAAGATACAATGCCATGATAAATGCTTTGATCATGTGATCAAGAAGCTTGAATGGAGGGGCTATGATGTCATAAGGATGTCAAGTGATTGCCAAGATAAAAGAAAAATTCTATGATCTTACGCTGAGTCTTAAGATCATCAATCTGTGACATTAGGAGTATGGTTCACTGAAGCTGAGATGAATATCATAAGATCACAGGAGAATAGATTTCATACTATGATGATACACCTAGTCATAGAGTCATATGTCTATGTGATTGCTTGATCATAGGATCATAAGTGTATAATGTCCAATAAAAAATTAAAGTGTTGTTGTTATGATACACAATGTGTCATGGGATTGTAAGAGCAAAAAAGGAGACCCATGACCATATGAAGTAAAGGACAATCTCAAGATCATAAGATGTGCTGAAGATAATATGTTATGACAAGGTAATGGGGGCAACAACCTTATGATATGCAATTTGTGAAGGATCGTAAAGCTAGGACAAAGGAGGCTTGATATTGTGACATTTCCTTGTTCATGAGATCATAAGATAGAAAAATGGAACTTAAGATACTATGACAATCATTATTGTAAGATCATGAAGGGAAATGATGAAGTCTCTAAAGCTATGACAAAGAAGATTTTATCTGGTTATATGATCATGAGATCATGCATTCGTAGGATCATGAGTAATAATGATGTGCAATGAATGAGTTTTGATCTTATGAAAGACAAAGCATCATGACATAACAAGGTTCTTTGGCAAGGGCATGAAGGTACAAAGCAAAGAATGATCATAAGATCATGAGAAGGATAAGTAAAGCCCATGAAGCTACAATAAGGCCAAAGTCTTCTAACACCTCAAAGTTCTAATGCCATGGCTATACCCTATCGTTAGATTGCAAGGGTAAAAAGGTTTGGGCCCCAATGTTACAAAGTCAAGTTTTTCAAGAGATCGTAAAGACCAAATGATGGGGCCACAATGTTATGGTAAAGGCCAAGACTTTCGATTCTCTGAAGTCCCAAACTTATGACTGTGCCTTGTCATGAGATTGTAGGGTAGTTTGAAGGAAGATAAGATACTACGTCAGTAAAAGGAAAAGGTGATCATGGGGTCGTATGAAGCCAAAAAGAATGTTTCAATGCTACAATACCTATTTTTTGTATGGTAATAGATCCATTTTCATGGGTTTTTAACACTATGATATGAGGAAATTTTATGATGATCATAGGATCGTAAGGCTAGTGCTCCACTCAAAAGATGATATGAAGGGTTTCTTCTCTAGCATAAGATCGTAACATTGTATCATCACCTCATCATAATTCATCTTGGTCATAAAAAAATATAGCTACAAGGATGCAAAAAGGTGGTCAACCCTACCTATCAAATGATGACACGTGGCTCTTGCTATACAATCAGTTAGAGTTTGACCAAAGGTGCCAGAAATCAACTATTTCAAGCAAAGTAAATTAGAGAAGAAAATATGAAAATCAGATTCTAGTAAAGAGTTTCATGATTAGAGTAAGTGGAAAGAATAGAATTAATTAAAGGGTTCTCTATAGTAGATATCACCTCTGGTGAATGTCTTAAGCAATTTTCCTAATTTTACCCAAATATAGAAATGGTAAATGTAAGATAAAATTTTCTAGATAATATCTTTATTCTTCCAATAGTTTTTGGACATGTACCCCTCCCATCTCAAGCTTTTTGTAATCCTTCTATTTATAAGGATTTCCAAGATGTGGAAAAGTTGGCTAGCTAGCATTTTTCAAAGTTTTATACAAAAATAGTGCTATCAAGATTTCTTGAGAATCCTTCATGCTTTTTCTACAATTTACTTTGCTTTATAGTTAGTCTAGAGGAAAGTTGTGGAACTTATTGTAACTTTGTTGCTTGAATTACTGTTTTGATATAAATTTTGTGATTTATTCTGAATCCCTAAGTCTATGTCTTAGTTTTATTTGCAAGGGGAGTTCTGGGATGTGTTCATGTAGGTCATAAGTTGTGAGTTTGTACTTTACCTTAGATAGTTAATTGTGAATGTTATCATTCCCATTAACCTCTTTTTTAAAGTGATCTCCTTCTTATGAAATACTTACATATAGGTTCTCATTAATCAATATTGTTCTTTTGTCAGCTATTCAGAAGTGGTTCATCATGTTATTCCAGCAATATCTCGCATTAATGTTTGGTGCATCACCTCTTTTACTTTCAACCTTTTCTTTCAAGCATTCTTTCTATCCCTTTCCTCATCAAGTTTAATTCCATTTTGAAGAAATACAAAGGTGAACATCATAAGGAACTATATTATAACCTAGTGATTCACTCCTAACCTTAGTACACCCACTACCTCGGAGTGTTTCCATGTTACTCAAATTTGACTGAGTTAGAATCCAATCTAGGTGCAACTTCTAAGAGATAACATCTCCATCTTCCTCAACTTTGGTGTAGTCCTTGGACTACTCCCATACAAAATTTGGAATGGTGATCTACCAGTAATACTATTCATAAAATCATTGTAAGAAAATTCCTCTTGCGGTAGAATCAAATCACATCCCCTGGGTTTATCTCCCACTAAACACCACAACAAATTGTCTAGGCTTCTATTCACCACTTATATTTGTCCATCTGTCTCTAGATGATGTGTAGAACAAAACTTCAATTTTTTCTTCAACGTCTTCCACAAAGTGATCCACAAAAACCCAATAAATTTAGTATCTTTGTTAGAAACAATACTTTTTGTGAAACCATATAGCCTCGCTGCCTCTCTGAAAAACAAATCTACAATATGGACTGCATCATAAGTCTTGTGGCATGGAATGAAATGTGCCATCTTGGAGAACCTATCAACCACCAAAAATATTGATTCATTACCCCTTTTCATCCTTGGTAACCCAAGAACAAAATACATACTTATGTCCTCCCATGACTTTGATGGAACACGAAGTGGCTAACAGAGTCCAGTATAGTCACTGACTCCTTTGGTTGTCTACCATACTTGAAAACTCTACACAAACTTCTTCAAATCTCATGACAATTGAGGTCAAAAATAGTGTTCACTAATAATAGAAATGGTCTTATCTTGACCAAAGTGTTATGTCATCCATCCACTATGTTTCTCCTTGATCAAGTTCTCTCTCATGGAACTCCTTCAAATATAGAGTCGACCACCTTTGAACATTATACTATCTTGATTAATGTAAGTCAACCACTTTTTCCTATTTAGATTAACAAGTCCTTTACAAGATTTCCAAGCCTCTCCAAAATAGAGATCCTCAGGGTGAAAATTATTGAGTTCATCAAACCCAACCACTTTGACCTAGATTTATGACAACAATAATTGTCTCCTATTTAATGCATGTGCAACCCTATGAGATCTTCCACTTTTATGTTTCAATACAAATGTATAGTTATGCAAAAACTCTACCCATTTCAAATGTCTCATATTCAATTTACCTTGGTCATTTAAATACTGCAATGCCTGATGATCAATATACAAGACAAATTCTTTTGGTAACAAATAATGCCTCCATTTCTTTAAGGCTTCAACTATTGGATATAACTCCTAATCACAAACATAATACTTCTTCTTTGCATCATTCAATTTTTCACTAAAACATGCAATACTTGGCTTAACACAACTCCAATAACACTACCACTAGCATCATAATCCACCTAGAATACCTTATCAAACTCAAGGAGTGCTAACATAGGTTGCTCCATCACTTTCTTCTTTAGCAACTCAAAAATCCTTTCAGATCTTGTAGTCCACTTGAACTATTTTCTATCCCCTCTCATTTTTTTAGTTAGGGGTGCACATATACTACTAAAATTCCTAATGAACTTCTTATAAAAACTAGCCAAACCATCAAATGACCTCACCTCAGTGACAAACCTTAGAGTAGGAAATTCTAGGATGACCTTCACCTTCTTTGGGTCCATTTTGAGACCTTCAACTGATACAACAAACCCCAAAGAGACTAACTTTGTTTTAACAAAACTACGCTTCTTCAAATTAATCAACAATTTCTCTTCCCTCAACCTCTCAAGGAAACTATGAATATGCAACAAATGTTCATCCAGAGACTTACTAAAAATCAAAATATCATCCAAATAGACAATAACAAATTTTCTCAAAAATTTATTTTGTACCTCATTCATAAGTTGCATAAAGGTGCTCGACACATTGGTCAGCCCAAAGGTCATGACTAACCACTCATATAGACCCTTTGTGGTCTTGAATG
Source organism: Cupressus sempervirens (assembly GCA_028749045.1). NCBI lineage: Eukaryota > Viridiplantae > Streptophyta > Pinopsida > Cupressales > Cupressaceae > Cupressus > Cupressus sempervirens. Next base: position 818,390,030 of record CM053792.1, on the reverse strand, counting down.
TAGTCTTCCATGCATCTCCCTCTCTTATGTGTATTTCATGATAACCACTCTTGAGATCTATCTTTGTGAAGTACTAAGCTCCACTCAAGTAGTCCATAAGATCATCCATCTTTGGCAAAGGAAATTGGTGCTTCATGGTTATCTCATTTATAGCCTCAGAGTCTATACACATCCTCCACTTTCCATTTGTATTTCGTACACATGCACTATGTCTCTCTTGAATCAAACCTTTCCTCAATAGCTCCAAAACTTGTTTTTCAACTCAGTTTCAACAGGAGTGATCCTATGAGAAGCCTTGTTAGAAAACTACTCTAGGGGCTAAATCCATTTGATAATTGATTCACCTCATTGGTAGTAACCTTTCTAGAGAATTATGAGATATGATATCTCCAACTCACTTAATAGACCTGAGGCTTCAACTTGGACTTCACTACTACCTTTCTTATCCTTTCTAGGAATTAAATCACAACACATATGTTGATGTTTCATGCCATCCAAAAAAAATATTCCATCAACAAGACATGCCCTAACACTACTGCATACCTTTTCATCCTCCTTTATCAAGGGTTTCAACTTATGATGAAATCGCTCCTTTATCAAAAATGACATACATCCATTGGGATGATGTCATAGAGTACCTAGTCATGGTAACTCCCAATCTTGAACTTTACCAAACATTGTTCACTAACCAAGACCTTATGTTCATCCTACACCCAGGAAATCTAATATGGATGGGGGTGTTTCTCCCTCTTGAGATTTAGCTTTGAGACCATCTCCTTTGACACTAAGTTATCATTTCTCCCACCATAAATAATCACATCACAATTTTTACCCTCACACTTGAACCTAGTATAAAAATAGACTCTTCCTTTGCCCAGGTTCAGTCTCACCACTCAGCAAGACCCTTCAATTAACTAGAACCTCTCCTCTTTTTTCATCCTTTGGATGAGATGACTTAGCATCATCATCTATATGAGAAACCCTTGCTTGATGTAGGAACAAATTATATTCAAATAGAAACACTCAAATTTAAGCATACAACAAGCCTTGCTTAGAGTTACACATAAAAGAAATATAGATATCACATGAAAATCATGAAAATGAAATCCATATAAGGCTAGGCAATTGGCAACCACACTGATGTAATAATTAAAAGAAGTATGTCAACATGTATGGTTGTGATGCCTTCTGGGTTTCAACCATATACAAAGAATTTATGAATTCAAAATCCAAATTTATATCCTATCCTACTTATTTGTATATCATATCATCCTATGCTACTTCCCTCTATCTCTAACCAAGCTTCTTATATAAACAACTAAGCCACAAGTTGGCTAGTTAAGCATTTAATTACATCAAGGGTCCAACCTAGGAAGAGTAAAGCAAAAGCAATGCTAAATGAAACATAAGGCATCGTACACATGAAGGCGAATCCACACATGTCCTAGAAGTCAGCTCCTAATTTCACAACATGTCACAGTAACATAAGAAACCATGCTAAAAGAAACAAATGCCTCACTAGAAGGAAACATGCCAAAAAAAAGATCACAAAGAATAGTTCACAACTCGAGAAATACAAACAATCAAAGCTTGCACTCTTATGAGGAGGATCAAGGATAGGTCCTCATCATCATGTTAACCACACATAACATGAAAACAACATAAACAATGACTACTTCACAAACAACAGAATGGTATAGAAAATAATAAATATTTTTATTTGATGCAAGATTGCTCAAAGACCCACAATTCTCCTACATAAGACACCTGGGGTTAATAAAGAATTGATGTCCACATCAGGACATTCTCATGTTCTGACCTAAATCATAAAGATCTAATTCAGTCAATGTAATCTATGAACTATCTTCGACCTATTTGTATTTCCTCTAAACTAGGTATTCTATGTAATCCTTTCCTCTGGTACTCTTGCTTACTCTATCATTCAAAATCTTTTCAATTTCTTCTTTCTAATTTCTAGGATAATCTAGGTTACTGTCATTTTCATTTTTTGATTTATAATACTCAAAGATACATGTAATGTTGAATATAGGTGATATATCCATATCCTCTAGCAATTCCACTTCATAGGCATTTCCACTATCAAACTTCTTCACAATCTAACAAGGTCCAAACTTCTTCATTTTCAGCTTACTATAGGTACCGACTAGAAATATATTCTTTTCCAAATGAATCATAACCTCATCACCAACTTCAAAAGATTTTTGTCTTTTAATTTTATCATCTCTCTATTAATACTTGTGATTACTATCTTCCAAGTTTCTCTTAACTTACTCATGTAAAGTCTTTATGAAAGTTGAAAAGTCCTCAGCTTCAGCACTCCTTCTTGTCTTAGTAGAAAATTCTCTCAACTCTATGGTTCCTTTAGGGTGAAATCCAATAATAATCTCAAACGATGTCCTCTTAGTTCTTCTATTCAAAAAATTATTATATGCAAACTCTGCTTGTGCCAACACTAAATCCCAATTAGTAGGCTTATCTCCAACTAAACATCTTAGCAAGTTACCCAAAAAAAAAATCACTACTTCAATTCATCCATCTATGTAAGGTTGAAATGTAGAACTAAAGTTCAGATTTGTATTCATCTTTTTCCAAATTGTTCTCTAGAAATAACTAGTAAACTTAGTGTCTCTATCTGAAACAATAGTATTAGGCAAACCATGTAATCTTACTACTTCCTTGAAAAATAACTTGACTAAATGTAATGCATCAGAGGTCTTCTTACAAGGTATGAAATGTGTCATTTTTGAAATATTTTCAACCACGACAAAAATAGAATCATTACCTCTTTGAGTTCTAGGCAATCGAAGAACAAAATTCATGCTCACATCTTCCCAAGATCTATCAAGTACAAGTAAAGCTGAATACAACCCCACGTTCTAACTAGTTCCTTATGCTACTTCACAAATTTTGCAACCTCTAACCATTAATTATACATTCTTGTAAATCTATGGCCAAAAATATCTCTCAAAAATCAATTTAATATTCTTATTAATCTCATAATGTCTAATAGATCCACTACTATAGTTCCCTTTTATTATGTTCTCTCTCATAGATCCTCTAGGTATGCATAGATGAATTCCTCTAAACAACATATCCTCTTGAATTAAATAATCAATCCACTTATCTCTCATTGTCTATTTCTTACAAGCTTTTCGAGGCTTTGCAAAACTTAGATCAGTCTCATACAAACATTTCAAGTTATTAAAACCAAGTACCTCAACTCTCATCTTTGTTAGAAAATTTCTTCTTTGGCTTAATGCATCAACAACTTTGTTTAACTGTCCACTTTTATGCTTCAATGAAATTAATTTTTTTTGCATGAACTCAACCCACATCATATGTCTTTGATTCAACTTATTCCAACTTCCCAAATATTGTAAAGCTTTATGGTTGGTGTACAACAAAAAATCCTTAGGTATCAGATAATGTCTCTATTTCTTCAAAGCTTGAACAATATTATAGAATTCCTGATCAAAAACTAGATATTTTCTCTTAGCATCATTCAATTTCTCACTAAAGAAAGGTATAGGTCTTCCTTCTTGGTTCAAAACAACTCCAATTGTACTTTCACTAGCATCACATTCAACTTGAAAAACTTTATAGAAATTAGGCAATGCAAGTGTAGTTAATTCTACAATCTTTTTCTTCAAGGTTTCAAAACTCTTTTGTGCTCTATGTGTCCATTTGAGATCCCTTTTATCTCCTCTCATGGTCTTGATCATAGCATTGCAAATAGAATTGAAATTCTCCATAAACTTCCTAGAAAAACTTGTCAATCCATGAAATGATCTTATCTCTCCAATATTCTTAGGTGTAGGCCAATCAAGAATTACTCTCATCTTCTCAAGGTCCATCTTCAAACCATCAACTGAAATTACAAAACCAAGGTACATGATGTCATCCATCCTAGGCAAAGGAAATCTGTATTTTATTGTTATCTTATTTATAGCTCTAGAATTAGTGCACATTCTCCATTCCCCATTTTTCTTAGGTACCAATGTTGTAGGTACAACACATGAACTTAAACTTTCTCAGATCAACCCTTTCTCCATCAATTCCTACAGTTGTCTATTTAGGTCAATCTTCTCATTAGGTGCCAACTTATGTGGTTTTTTATTAGGAAAAATAGCTGCAAGTATCAAATCCATAAAATGAATTATACTTGTCAGAGGAGGAAACTATCAGGTACATTATCAGAAATGATGTCATGAAATTCTATTAGCAAAAGTTCAATCTTAGGTGCATGTTCTAATTCATCTTATTTCTCATTTTTCCTTGGAATCAAAGCACAAAAAACATTATGTTCTTCCATCTCTCTTGTAAACCTATTACCCTTAACTAAACATACTCTAACTATAGTACAATAATTTTCACTCAACTTTTCCACCAAAGGTAACAACATTTGTTTTGTCCCATTCGCCCAAATACTATACCTATTCAATCTACCATCATGCAAAGATTTTCTATCATACTACCAAAGTCTACCCAAAAGAATATGAAAACAATCCATAGGAATAATATCACAAAATACTTCATCGTGATTGATCTGGGGGATAAGAAAAGTGAACATTGAAATGTCCCCAATGCTCCAAGAATCAACATTATTACAAAGTATTTGAAATTCTAACTTCAATGCAACTTGAATGGGTAAAATCGGACTTCAGATGACAAAATTATGGCCAGCCAATGTTTGGTCAAACTAAGTATAGAGGCCATCAAAAAAGTGAAAAAATAATCATCTCAAAAATGGTCAATAATGAATTTCAAATTAAAGTGTGTGTCAAGAGATTTCCAACAACATTTGTTTTGTGAAAAACAGAGTCCATATATGGAAGTTATGGAAGTCTAAAGTTTCAAGAAATATGATGTTGCTAATGATGTCAACATGATGTTATGACCAAAGAAAAAATAAAAGGGTTTTTGAAAACAGTTTAAGAATTAATAATGATGTAATTTGTCCCATAAAAATCTCCTACACAATCGTTGAGCCACACACTTTATTTGCTATAATTAAGAGGGGCATTATTTTTAAACTAAAGATGACTACCTAAATAGAGTGAATGGAACCTGACGGGGGTTGAACCCCTGACCACCAACTCCTAATACAATGAACCACCACTTTACTATTTATGGTATTAAATTTCTAAGTGGTGCATATTATATTTGAATGTTATGTTAACCACCAATCTTAGCCAAATAAGGTTTATTTGTTAAGATAGCCCCTAAAAATAAAATAAGGCCATATTTGTAAAATGGAAAAGGGGATATTTTTGGGGATTATTTTCCCAAGGGAGATTTTTTTTTTCTTTGGTGGTTAAAGCCTAGTTATGGCTAATTTCATGTATAAAATGGGGTAGTAGGAGCTCTTTGAAAGGCATCTAGGTGATGAGAAGGAGATTATGAAGTTGAAGGCTTGTTGATTATTCTTACACATTGGAAAATTGTTCTTCTATTGTGATTAAAAGGAATATCTTTTAAACAATTGTAATTGATTTTGGAGCTAATCGAATCAGTTCCTCTATTGGAGTAGGACCTAGAGACATAGTCTGGCCTATGAACAAGCTTCGTTATCAATTGTGTTTTGTCTTCTATCTCTCTACTCTTTCTTTCATTCATTACCTTATTATGCTTTGCTCATTTAAGTAGCTAAGTTATGTTAATTCGCCAATTAATTCTTTGAATTAACTTTATGTAATTATGTTAAGACTTCCTCTATAATAGTCCTAGATCCTAATCAAATCAATGATAATTCCCAATTTTAAATTTAACAAGGCATTGTTCACTTACAAGTAATTAATTCTTCTTCTAGATCTAAGCAACATGGTAAGGATTAGGACATCTCAACCTGTGCAACTATAATTTCTTAACTATCTCTTCAGATGCCAAGTTATTAGAACTTCCACTATGAAGGATTACCTTACAACATTTTCCAACAATCTTACATCTGGTTTTGAATAAACTTCTTCTTAGAAAAGGATCTTCATCAGTTTCTTCATTCCATAAGACTCCTCTCACCATCAAGTTTTCACCCTTCTCAAGTTTATTAGATGTTTCATCAACTTCTTCACAGGCCAAAGTATTTCTACTATTATCTCCAACTTTCTTTCTAGAGTTAGTACATTCAAAAGCTTGGTGACCTTCTTCTCCACATTTGTAGCAAGTACCCTTACACATAGATCTTTCTTCCCTTTTTCCATTATTTCTATTCCTATAGTAACCAGTATAGTTCCCTCTAGAGTAATTACCTCTTTTACCAGTATGTTTATCCATCCATCCTTTATTTTGCATTGTATTGTCAGATCTACTACTTTCTCCATAAGCTTTGCCTCTACTTCTCTAAAATCTACCACCTCTTCTTCTCTATCTTTGATCATGTTTCTTTGTCAATCTTTCTTCGACCTTTAAATAAAATTGATATGCTTCCTCCACACTATCCATCTTAACATAGTTGATCTCATTTTGAATTGATATTATCAGGTCATTCAAGAATCTCACCACCTTTTCAACTTCATCATCTATATGTCCAAATATGATTTCTCATTTGTAGAATTCCTCAGTATATTCCTTCATACTCATGTCCTTTTGTTTCAAATTTTGCATCTTCCTCAAAAACTAACCTAGTAATCTATAGGGATAAAATTCTTCTTCATCTTTCCAAGAATTTTCATCCATGTATTGATATTTTCCTTTCCTCTCGTTTGTCTATAAGCTTGCAAATGATCCCACCAAAGAGATGCGTGACCCTTCAACTTTGTAACTATTATCTTAACCTTTTTATTATCAGGAGTACCTTCATACTCAAAATACTTTTTCATTTCAGAGATCCAATACAATACCACATTAGTCTCAAGTTTTCCATTATAACAAGCAACTTCAACAATAGGTCTAGCATTTTCTCTAGACAAAAATTTTAGAAGCCTTTCTTCATCTTATTCAACCTCAGGTTTAGGATTAGGGTTAGGCACTACCTCTTTCTCATCACTAAAATATTCAAGATCTACTCTTCTTCTCTTGGCTATCTCCACAGCTTCAAGTTTGGTTGCAATCTACCTCAACTTATCCATTATAGCATTATCAACATTTCCTCTACCACAAACCATATTGACAATAGTTCCTACAAGATTGTAACCTTCTGTAAGTTATATGTTAGATCTTATATCTACTACCCTAAAACCAATCTAATAAGGTTCCCCACGATCCAATCCATAAGAAAGAACTCTCTCTAATACCACCTGATGTAGGGGTGTGGTATATTCAAGCATAAATACTCAAACTTAAGAATACAACAAGCACTTCTCAGAGTTACACACAAAAGCACTATAGATATCACATGAAAATCAAGGAAATAAGATCCATATAAGGCTAGGCAATTGACAAACAAACTAATGTAATAATTAAAAGAAGATTATCAACATGTCTAGATGTCACGACTTCTGGGTTTCGACCATATAAAAAGAATTTATGAAGTTAGAATCCAAATTTATATCCTATTCTACTTCTCTATATATCATATCATCATGTGCTACTTTCTTTTATCTCTAACTAAGCTTCTTATATAGCCAGCTTAACCATCAACTCTCCTATCTATCCTTCCTTAGCATTGAGGGAACTCATAGGCATGATGGACTTCTCCTTTGTAGTAGAAACATGTACCATGGAAGTCTCCTCTTCCCAAACCTTTTCCACAGCCTCTGCCTCTTCATCCTTGGTCTCCAAAGTTCTGATCATGGGAGTAGTTGAAACCCTCATTCCTCTGGTTTCAGCTAGTACCCACATCTTTATTTTTCTTCTCGTTCTCATTTCAGCCTCCAAAAGACCTACCATTGCCCCTTCCTCCTTGATCACACCCTCTTTTATTTCCATCAAAATTTTTATATGGCTTCTCCTTAACTCATAAGGAAAACTTGTATGCCTCTTCAATGCTGGTCATTCTAACCAGACTTAGCTCCTCTTGAATGCCAGGTCTTAACCTATTAAGGTGATGAGAAACCTTCTCCTTGTTTTCTTCTACATGCCCCATCCTAATAAGGAATAGGAAAAACTCCCCTATATATTCTTGGATAGGTTTTCCTACTTTCTTTAACCCTTGCATCTTCTTAAACAAATCAAGCTTGTAGTTAATAGCAATAAACGGCTTCCTTAGTTTTTCCACCACGTGATCCCATCTTGTGATTTTCTCCTTCCCTCTTCTATTCATTTCTGACTAAATCTCTTTCCACCAGATTTTTGCATGGCCCTCCAATCTAGCCTTCACAAACTTAACCCTATTAGGGTCCTTAATATCCTCACACTCAAAATATTCTGCTAGCTCATTGATCTAGTTGATCAACTCATCTAGGTTTAGATTTCTCGAAAACATGTTGACCTCAATTTTAGGTCTTTTTTCCAGCTTGGAAATTACCCTAAAAGGCTTCTCCTCGACCTAGTTCAAAAATTATCCTTCTTCTTCCCCTTCCTACACAACAATTCCTTCTTCATTTTCCTCACTTTCATCCCTTACAATAAGATTCCTACCTCCATGGATCTCCTCTTGCAATGCCTGAACTTGCCTCTAGAGGGCTCTAATCTTGGGGAGAACACCTCTGGCTCTTCCACCATACTATCTTCATGTATGCATCTTATCACTATGTCAAAACCCACAACAACATAGTCCTACTGTAAAGTCTCTCACAATCGACGCTCTATCTACACACTCAGGTACTCTCACTCTAATACCACTTGATGATGGCACAACCTAAGAAAAAATGAACACAATAGGAAAAGGAGAATTATATTATCATAAATTATATGCCATTACATTTATTACAATAAAAATAGACTCAACTGTATGCCCTATGCGCTTACAATGTTATCAGATTCTAGAGAAAAACCCTTCTCATAGTACCTTCACAAAAAAAACCTTTACACTAATGGAAATGGCCTTAAGTAAAAAAATTAGGCTTCCAATTAGGAATAAATTTTAGAATATTCCATTTCACATCCACCATCAAAGAATAAGGTTCTAGAAGACACATCAGAAGTCGATGAAAAAATAGAAGAATTCAAAAATGGTAGTCCAACTTCTAGGCGACATAACTTTTGATTTGGGACTTTGATTAACAAACCATTTAAATTTTTGGAAATTTCTCCAAGCATTCTATAGCCTTAAAAACTAACCTTTCTCATCCCCCATTTTGCAGGCCCGTACAAGGCTATTTAGTGCCTCAAATCTAATTCTCTAGGCAACTTAAAACTATAATAACTTTCAAACCATAAAGCCTTTTGACGTGATTTTTTTTGGGAATAATTTACATTACAATTAAAATCATCCCTCCAATTTACACTCTCTAACACATCATAATTATTGATTAGTTACAAATTAATCTATCTTCTACATTGACACACATCCCAAGGTGCTAAAAAATACTAAGCTAGAAAACCAATAGTGGAACTATGTGAGTTGGAATCTCTGTTTGGCCCAAATGGGTATCCATAAATACAAACATATTAAACATAATCTAAAACTAATCATATTTTTTTGATGACACATGATTTCCATTACACCAATGGATGCTCCTACATCACACACCCAAGGTAAATTGAAAAGTGACTTTGTCACTTTATATTTGCTAGAGGAAAACCCAAATAGGAAACCTCCATCTTGGATAACCAGGTTGAATCTTCCAATGGTCATCCCTTCCACTTCACTAATTACTCCTCATACTGCATGTTTCCAATGCTCAAACTTACACAACTATCCAAAATTTCTTCAATCTCCTCCTTCTTAGAAGTAGGAATGGGACATGGATTCAATATCAACTCCTCCTCAACACCATCTTCATGATATTTTGTTAATTTAGCAATATTGAAAACATGGGAAATATGGATCCTATCTCACAACTCCACTTCATATGCATTTCTTGAATCACGTTTCTTTGAAATCTTGTAGGGACCAAATTTCTTCATCTTTAGCCTATTGTAGCTGCCCACTAGATATCATTACTTCCTCAAGTACACCATAACTAAATCCCCAACTTGGAACCCCTTATTTCTTCTCTTTTGATATTCTCTAGGCTTATACTGTAGGCTCATCTTGGCAATATGTGCACACACCTCTACATTTAGGTTCTTGACATGTTCAACAAAGTCTTTTGCATTAGCACTAGTCCTCTCTTCGTGCTCCATCTTCCTCAACTCTGGTGTAGTCCTTTGACTACTCCTATACATAAGTTGGGATGGTGATCTACTAGTACTCCTATTCATATAATTTTTGGAAGAAAATTCCTCTTATGGTAGAATCAAACCCCATCCCTTTAATTTATCTCCTACTAATCACCTCAACAAATTGTCCAAACTTCTATTCACCACTTTTGTCTATCCATCCATCTATGGATGATAAGCAGAACTGAACTTCAATTTTGTTCTTCAATGTATTCCACAAAGTGCTCTAGAAATACCCACTAAATTTAGTATCTTTGTCAGAAACAATACTTTTTGGGAAACCATGTAGCCTCACTACCTCTCTTAATAATAGATCTACACTATGCACTAGTCATGAGTCTTGTGGAAGGGAATACAATACACCATCTTGGAGAACCTATCAACCACCAAAAATATTGAGTCATTACCCTTTTGTGTCCTTGGCAACCCAACAACAAAATACATACTTATGTCCTTCTAGGTATTTAATGGAATAGGAAGTGGTTGATAGAGTCTAGTGTTCTCACTGACTCCTTTGGTTATCTAACATACTTGATAACTCTATACAAACTTCTTCACATCCCGTAACAATTAAAGCCAAAAATAATGTTCACTAACAATGGAAATGGTCTTATCTTGATCAAAATCTCTTGTCATCCCTCCACTATGTTTCTCCTTGATCAAGTTCTGCCTCATGGAAATCCTTCAAATACACAGTTGACCACCTTTGGACAACATACTATCTTGATTCATGTAATCCAACCACCTAGTCCTCTTTAGAGTAGTAGGTTCTTTACAAGCTTTCCAAGCCTCTCCAAAGTCAAGATCCTTAGGGTACATATTATTAAGTTCATCAAACCCAACCACTTCAACCTACATTTCTGTCGCCAACAATTGTCTCCTAGTAAATGCATCTACAACCCTATTAGATTTTCCACTTTTATGTTTCAATACAAATGTTTAGCTCAGTAAGAACTCTACCCATTTCAAATGTCTCTTATTCAATTTACCTTGTCTATTTAGGCATTGCAATGCCTAATGATTAGTATACAAGACAAATTCTTTTGGAAAAAATAATGCCTCCATTTCTTTAAGACTTGAACTATTGCATAGAATTCCTGATCATAAACATAATACTTTTCATTCATTTTTCACTAAAATAGGCAATAGGCTTACCTTCTTGGCTCAAAACAGCTCCAATGGCACTACCAATAGCATCACAATCCACTTGGAACACCTTGTTAAAACTAGGGAGTACTAAGATAGGTTTCTTTGTTGCCTTCTTCTTTAGAAACTCAAAACTCCTTGCAGCTCATGTAGTCCACTTGAACTCTTTTTTATCCCCTCTCATTGTTACAGTTAGGGGTGCACATATACTACTAAAAATCCTAATGAACTTCCTATAAAAACTAGCCAAACCATGGAATGACCTCAACTTAGTGGTAGACCTTAGAGTAGGCCATTCTAGGATGACCTTCACGTTCTTTGGGTCCATTTTGAGTCCTTCAACTGATACAAAAAAAACCCCAAATAGACTAACTCCTTTTTGAAAAAGCTACACTTCTTCAAATTAATCAACAATTTCTCTTCCTCAACCTCTCAAGGACACTATTAATGTGAAACAAGTGTTCATCCAGAGACTTACTAAAAATCAAAATATCATCCAAATAGAAAATAAAAATATTTCCCAAAATTTTCGTTGGTACCTCATTCATAAGTTCCATGAAGGTTCTCAACTTTGTACACATCCAAAGACTCTGTAAAAATCTGCCTCTCTCCATCCTTCTTTGGTTCTAGTATTGCAGATACTACACATGGAATTGGGCTCTCTTGAATCAAATATTTCCTCAACATCTCCTAAACTTGTTTGTTCAACTCCTCGGTTTCACTAGGAGTCATCCTATGAGAAGCCTTGTTAGGAAAACTAACTCTAGGGACTAAATCTATTTGATGACTAATTTTCCTTACAGGCAACAAATTTTTTGGGACATTATTAGATATGATATCTCCATACTCACTTAATAGACCCAAGACTTCATCTGGAACTTCACTACTACCTTCATTATCCTTTCTAGGAATTAAAGCATAACACATACGTTGATGTTTCATGACATCCATAAATTTTCTTCCATCGACAAGACATACCCTATTACTATTGCATATCTTTTCATCCTTCTTTATCAAGGGCTTCAACTTGTGATGAACTCCATGCTTCATCAAACAATAGGTGTTTGTATGATCATCATGTATAGAACACCTATCACATTGCCATGGCCTTCCCAACAACAAATGGCATACATCCATTGGGATGATTTCATAGAGAACCTCATCATTGTAACTCCCAATCTTGAACTTTACCAAACATTATTCACTGACTAGGACCTTATGATCATCTTTCACCTAGGCAATCTAATATGGATGGGGGTGTTTCTACCTCTTGAGCTTTAACTTTGAGACCATCTCCTATGGCACCAAGTTGTTAGTGCTCCCACCATCAATAATCACATTACAACATTTACCCTCACACTTGCACTTGGTATAAAATAGACTCCTCCTTTGTCTAGGTTCTGTCTCACTAATCAAAAGGACCCTTTCATTAACTAGAACATATCCTCTTTCTACATCCTCTGAATGTGATCATTTAGCATCATCATCGACATGAGAAATTCTTGCTTGACCATCGACTTGCCTATCTGTCCTTCCTTAGCATTAAGGATGCTCATAGACATGATGGACTTCTTTATTGTAGTGGAAACATGTACCATGGAAGCCTCATCTTCTCGAACCTTGTCCATGTCCTCTATCTCTTCCTCTTTGGTCTCCAAACTTTTGATCACGGGAGCGATTGAAACCCTCATTCCTCTGGTTTCAGCTAGCACCCACATCTCTATTTTTCTTTTGGTCCTCATTTTTGCCTCCAAAAGATCTACCACCACCCCTCCCTTCTTGACCACACCCTCTTTTCTTTCTATCAAACTTTTTGTTTAGATTCTCCTCAACTTGCAAGGAAAATTTATATGCCTCTTCAATGTTGGTCCTTCTAACCAAACTTAGATCCTCCTGAATGCTAAGTCTTAGCCCATTAAAGTAACGGGAAACCTTCTCCTTGTTTTCTTCCACATGCCTTGTCCATATAAGGACTCGGTAAAACTCCTTTGTATATTTTTTGAGCGCATACAATGTTGTTTAGTGCCTCAAATCTAACTTTGAAGCATTCTTAGGGTCTCTCCAAGCAACTTAAAATTACAATAACTTTCAAATTGTAAAGGCTTTTGACCTACTTCTTTTTCTCGAATTATTAAAATTACAATTAAAATCATCCCTCCAACCTACACCCTCTAACTCATCATAATTGTGGCTCAATTACAAAATAACCTATTTTCTACACAAACACATCCCAAGGTGCTCAAAAACACTAACTCAGGAAACCAATAGTGGAACTATGAGAGTTGGAATCTCTATTTGGCCCAAATGGATATCCCGAAATATGAACACGTTAAACAAAAACTAACACTGACCATATTTTTGGGTGATACACGATTGCCCTTACACCACTGGATCCTTCTGCATCAGATGTTTCTAAAGAAACATTGGTGAGTGTGTAGAATGCAATATGTGAAGTGTGAATGTTACTAAGTAATCCATAAAAGGAAATGGTGAAACTACTTGTATTGATGAAGTAATAGAACAATGTTCCAATTGTAAGAAATATTTTAATATACGATTAGATTCAATGGTATACATGATATTTTTATAGATGAGGTTAATTTTGTGTTGACGTATTGAGGGGACAACATGCATAACATAAAAGCATAGTCTCCCTATAAGAATATTAGAAGTAAGAGTATCATAGATAACATGTATAGGTGTAGGTAAAGTAGTCAAACATATCATAATGTGTAAGGTTGTTGTACCTAAGGTTCCTTGGAAATTTCATTGAATCCATGAATATAAATATAATTAGAGAGTTGGATAAGTCTTTGGTCTATATTAATTTTATGTAACAAGTATATGCTACGAACATTAAGATCAAATCCAATATCAACTGTGTGAGGTAAAAATATAAACTATGTGATGCAAAGCAAAATCATGCAAGACTAGGAAAAATTAAGATTTAACTTTAACTAAAATAAATATGCAAAAATACAAGAAATCTTCACCACAACCTCCAATGAGCTAAAACAAGGGACCCAATCAACCTCATTTGATATGCTCTTAGAGAATTTTGTTGGTGTGCTCTCCTAACACAATACAATAATCTCACTAATGATTGATTGCAAATGCAAATGAAGATGAAATATAAAATGCAAGTTAAAATGGGTGAGTGAAAAGGTTTGAGAACAAGTATGAAAAACCTTTTGCAAATCTTCACCAAATGATAATGCAAATTAATATCTACTATGAAGAATTAAAATACAAGAGAGTAATACCTAGATTCAAATGAAAACTAAACTAAAATGAGAATGCAATGATTCAAGCTAATCTATGAAAATCAAATCGAAGCTACATGCAAGAATCAAAATCTAAGATGTGATGAGAATGCAACAAGTTATCAAACTAGGATGCTAAGAAATCAAGAGTTCTCAAGTGCTCGAAATTGAAACATGTATGCCAAATGCTCAAAGCATCATGAATTTCAAATGAGGAGTGAGGTCTCCTTTTCATTAAAAAAATAGGAGGAAAAATAAATGGGTAGGTCTAGGGTTTGGGAAGGTTATGGAAGGAATGAGTGGTATCCACATAATAGCCATATAGGAGGCACATAGGCTAAGAGGAAAAACATTCAAAAGTTAAACTTCACTTTCATGGGGGGAAAACCAAGAACTCAAAATAATTGGAGGAGAAAAAAGATGCAGAGCTAGCCACCTTGAAAAAGGTGATTGTGAACATGAATTAAAGATAATCCACCTTTTAATCCAAATTAGATAAATATTAGCAAGAAAACAAGATTAGAAAAAATGAAAATAACATTAAAATTCAAATATTTTAATTTGATGAAGGTTTAGAAGAACTTTAGGTTAGTGAAGGAATACAATTTATTTTAAAAGGCAAAATAGAGGGATAAAATATCAAAATAAATTTAATAAGTTATAGTATTTAAATAAAATCCAAATATATATGGATTTTTTTAATAAAATAAATAGAAGAATATAACAATATATTCAATAATTAATAAAAACAACTATAATGTTAAGAAAAAATATTGAATAAATGAATATTCGAGTGCACAGGATAACTTTAATTGTCAATAGCAACTAATGTGCTTCTAGTAGAGTTGCCATTAATAAAGATTGTAATCATAAAAGGATTGTATTAGTTTTCAACTTCTAAAGAAAGCAACTCATCTTGAGAGAACACAATTTCATCTTTAGGGTAAACAAGCTAGTTTCCACCCATGATTGTATTACTTCTCTACCACATCCTACCATTACCTTCCCTCCCCCCCTCCCCACAAATTACCATTCATAAAAGCCCCAAAAATGACAACATTCACTCCCCCCCAGTTATTCTGAATCATTATAACATGAGAGATATATTAGGACTCATCGCAATGAGGATTTGGTGTATGTGAATCATCTAATTGTCATGGAAGCCTTAAGAATTTCTCCCAAGGAGGTGTACGAAGATTGGACAATAAGCCTATCATATTTCTAGCTCACTACAAATGCTAAAGAATCCAATAGTGCCATTGCCAAGAATTGGTTGCTAAGGCCAAAAAAGGGTGTTTCCCATCTGTCATAACCTTAAACCAGAGAGCACATGATTCTATAAATCAAGTATATGATCATTTTCTTAAATACGATAAAGAGGAATAAGAATTCTTGTCTATGGGAAAAATGGGTGTTTTTCTTCATTCAGACTATTTTGGGTGAGGGTAAGTACATTAATTGGGTAGAGATTAATGTAGACATACTTCATGAGGAGCTTTCATAGGTTTTCGCAACCACTGGTTTTTACATTTCATCTTATCTATTTTACATTCTATCCTATTACAGAGAGTGAGAAGGCTTACCTCACCAAGTCTTGGGAAATAACATGACTATCTATGATTACTATCCTCTTTTGTAAAAGAAAAGAAATCCTTAAGATTTCTAAAGGGTACAAGACACATTTCTAGCTAGATTAATTTTGGAACTGCAATGGAAGTAGAATAGAAGGCTGTCTAAAGAATTTATTTAACCAATTAAAATTAATGGCAGTTTCTTTATCCAGTTCTCTAAATTCACATGAAAACTAAACTAAAATGAGAATGCAATGATTCAAACTAATCTATGAAAATCATATATAAGCTATGACGAGAATGCAACAAGTTTTAAAACTAGGATGTTAAGAAATCAGGAGTTCTCAAGTGGTCAAAATAGAAACATGTATGACAAATGCTCAAAGCCATGAATTTCAAATCAAGAATGAAGTCTCCTTTTCATAGAAATTTTAAAAGGAAAAATAAAAGGTAAGGTTTGGGATTTGGGAAGGTTATGGGAGGAATGAGGTGGTATCCACATAAGAGCCATATAGGAGACACATCTAGGCCTAGAGGCAAAACATTCAAAAGTCAAACTTCACTTTTATGGGGGAAAAAGAAGAACTCGAAATGATTGCAGGAGAAAAAAGATGTAGAGGTGGTCACCTTGAAAAAGGTGATTGTGACCATGAATTAAAGATAATCCACTTTTTAATCCTAATTTGAAGAATATTGATAAGTAGGAGATAATTTCCACAGCAAGTCAAATTGTGATATTGCTATTAGGATTTAATTGTGTGATTTTTTGAGTCAAACTAATTGACCCATGTTTCATGAGTAGTGATTCAACATGAATCCATCTCTCATGAGAAAAAATGGAACACTTAGCACTCATTGGATCTAGGTGATGCTCACAAGGGTGAAGCACTAGGACTTTGCGGGAGGTCACCCATCCCAATATTACTCCAGCCTTTAATCCTTATTAGAAGAATATTAGCAAGAAAACAAGATTAGAAAAATTGAAAATAGCATTCAAATTAAAATATTTTAATTTGATGAACGTTTAGAAGAACTTTTGGTTAGTGAAGGAATAAAATTTATTTTAAAAGGTAAAATGAAGGGATAATATATCAAAATAAATTTAATAAGTTATAGTATTTAAATAAAATCCAAATATAAATGATTTTTTTTAATAAATTAAATAGAAGAATATAAAAATATATTTAATAATTAATAAAATCAATTATAATGTTAAGAAAAAGTATTAAATAAATGAATATTCGAGTGCACAAGATAATTTTAGTTGTCAATAGCAACTAATGTTCTTCTAGTAGCGTTGCCATTAATAAAGATTGTAATCATAAAAGGATTGTATTAGTTTTCAACTTCTAAAGAAAGCAACTCATCTTGAGAGAACACAATATCATCTTTAGGGTAAACGAACTAGTTTCCGCCCATGATTGTATTACTACCACATCCTATTGTTACCTTCCCCGCCCCCCCCCAATTACCATTCATAAAAGCTCCAAAAATGACAACATATGTACTAATAGCCGATGACACATGCACTAATAGTTGATAATTTTTTTAGCTTTCTTGGTTTCTAATTGGTCCATTTGTACAAAAAGTACTTTTTTTTGGTGAGTGACTATTGTTAGGGGCAAACATAATGGGTTCTTGACGAATGTTTTAAAATGGTACTTTTAGACCACCTTGCACTCTACGAGTTCTATGAAGAGCTCTGTGAACTTGAAAAATCCGAAAGATTTTATTTAAGCTCTTCACTCACCTATGAAGGTTCACCAAAAAATGGATGTCTCTGAAGGGACATTGATGACTATGTAGAATGGGAAATATTAATTGGACATATCTTGTAGCGCGTAAGCGATGTGGGAGCAAAGAAAGGCACGAGTGGTAATATATGAAACCTCTGCAAGCAAAAACAGAACATACGGTGGTGAAGGTAGTGGGTATATGAGAACAATTGAAATGTTAGAATCTGAGATAACCTCAACCTCCTCTTCCTTCTGCATCACTTCAAGAGCCAAACATAGCATAGCAAAATCAGGCAATGCAAAGAGGCCTTTCACGCCACGCCACCAGCGTCTTTTGCCTCCACGCAGGATTGAACTATGGACGGGGACGGATGAACGAGCAATTTGCACATTGCATTTCTCCATTATCCAACTCCATGAACTGAGGATGTTCACATGGAGCAGCAAGAGGATTAGAGACGGTTGTTGGAGAATGCTTTGGAACTAGAACAGTAGGGTTGACAGGTAGTGTAGGTGGATTTCTTATTGGCTGCATAGAAGGTTGTCTAACTATATTAGGTACAGAAGAGGAACTTAAAGTCGACTGACTCCTAGACAAGGATTGTCTAGCAGGAGTAGAGGCCGAAGAGGATGTTTGGGAAGAACCAAACGAAATACGAGCCTGGTTGTAGTCTTCTTGTACATTGGTGATTGTAGTCATATTGCTAGGGCCTTCTAATTGACGTAAAGCCTTCATATCAATTATCCATTCTTTAGGAACTTGTATGTCTGTCAACTGTAACATGCGAGGTGCAGTGATCTACGCACCCTTCGCATCTGTCTGCCAGAGCAAAGAATATCTATTCTGGCTTTTATCTATTCTTGGATCTTTAACTATAGGAACAATAGTGTTAACAGGTTCACTTGTTGCTTCTTCAGGGACTGGTTCCTGACTTAATTCACTTTCCAGAAGCAATTTGTTGAAAGCAGTCAAGGAACTACTGCTAGCTTCATATTCTTTTAGCTCAGTTTGAATTTGATGAATCTCCCGAAAGAGATCGGCTTTTGCTTGATACAAAAAGGCTAATCTTTGAGATAGCCATTCCTTACGGGAAGCTTTGGCAAAAGCTTGTTGTCCTTGTTCACTATGTACGTAGCCATGAGAACTAGATCTGGAGCTTTGGCCTGGAGCATCAGGATCATATACAGGTAAGATCTCTTCTTGCTCTCTTAATAAGAGTTTATTTCGTTGCTCTTCCAAAGAGGCTAGTTCTTTCTTTATCTGTTCAAACTGGTAAGGAGTCATGAACTCCTCTCTTCTTTTCAGCAATTGATTGCTGCGAGCTTGTATTCTGTCAAGCTCTTGCTGAGGAGTCAATTTCAACCATTGAGGGTTGATTTGACTGAGGGATCGATGTCGATCTGTAAGACGATCAGATCGGTGATACATATTATAGTAGAAAGATATTTCTGACTGATCATCTTCCGCTGGTGAGAAGAAATGATCACTTTCTTCTTCTGTAGATTCTGAAGCAATATGCAAGTGTCGAACTTGCATGATTTCTTCGTCATTGTCTGACGAACTCTCTTCAATGCAAAAGTCTTCAGAATCACTGGCATCTGAAACAATTGAGATTGGTTCATTCAACAGATTAGCAGATTGTAAAGCGCGAACGCGCTTACCTTTTTTGTCTCGATCTGGACATTTATTTGCAAAATGTTCTCCTTTGCAGATGTAGCAGGTAGGCTTGAAATCTTTATTCTTTATCTTACCTTTTCTTCTCAGGAACACTTTCCTTCTTTTTCTGAATTTAGGCTTATCTTCATAAGACCTATGAGCTTTGTATTTCTTGAAGGGCTTAGACGTTGGTCTATGCTTATCACAGCCATAAGAGGTAGACTGGCAGTGACAGAGTCCAGCTTTGAGGTAAGGGAGTACCTCTTTCTTCTTTCTGCGATTCTGCTTTTCGCTACAAAGATCGCTGTTGATTTCTTTTATAAATTGGCAAAGCTGTGGAAAGGTTACATCATTTATACTCATATCTGGAGTATTCATTATACTATACAAAATCTTTTCCCTATAGAAAGATTGCAATTGTAGAGGAAATCCATTAAGAAACGTATTATACATCCAAACATTGTTATTTGTTTGGCCAGATCTATAGAAGTTGGTGTACTGATTGCTACAGTACTGATCCAACTTACTCATATCACAGATCCTATTTTCTGTGAATTTCTTCAGTGCTGCACGCTGCTCATTATCATGTTGACCCACAAACATTCTGTAGAGAGCACTACTAACAGTAGTAACACTGGCATTGATGAGGTCATCCTTGTAATCTATTGGGAGACTGTCCCAAGCACTTCTTGCAATGCCTGTAAGGGCATTCAGACCTTTTCTTATAGCTTGATCTGGTGTCATGTTAGCGGCATAGATGGCATTATCCATCCAGGTACGGAGTGCATCTAATGTTGCTTTATTCTTCACAGGGTCATAGCTGTCGAGATTGATGTACGGAGGTACATTCTCGTTGAAGGCATACAGCTGATCATAGGGGTGCGCAGATCACTGCACCTCGCATGTTACAGTTGACAGACATACAAGTTCCTAAAGAGTGGATAATTGATATGAAGGCTTTACGTCAATTAGAAGGCCCTAGCAATATGACTACAATCACCAATGTACAAGAAGACTACAACCAAGCTCGTATTTCGTTTGGTTCTTCCCAAACATCCTCTTCAGCCTCTACTCCTGCTAGACAATCCTTGTCTAGGAGTCAGACGACTTTAAGTTCCTCTTCTGTACCTAATATAGTCAGACAACCTTCTATGCAGCCAATAAGAAATCCACCTACACTACCTGTCAACCCTACTATTCCAGTTCCAAAGCATTCTCCAACAACCGTCTCTAATCCTCTTGCTGCTCCATGTGAACATCCTCAGTTCATGGAGTTGGATAATGGAGAAATGCAATGTGCAAATTGCTCGTTCATCCGTCCCCGTTTTGTCCGAATGATACTCTCTGGTCAGCATACTACCTTTGACCAATCTCGACTGCAATCCCCTGAAGTCCCTACTTTCCGTGACTTTATCCTGCAATCTGCCGACGACAAATATAGCATTCCATGCTGGCCCCAGCATGTCATTACCTCTGGTCAACCAGACGCCCCAACACAAATCAAGATGCTCAATTATGCTAATTTGTGTATTCAGAAGGCCTTGCTTGTCCAACAAAATGCCTTTCAAAAGCTTGTTCAACTGGAACTCGCTGCCCAGCAAGCCTCTGCCAGTACTAATGCTAATTTTCATACTGTGATTGCCTCCTTGCAATCCCTTGAGTCGCGTCTCTCTCAGCAGTTTGCCGACACAATGCAGTCTGATATCAATAGTCTCAAGTCAAATTATCAGAGTTTTCGCACCTCTAGCGAAGCGTGGTGGGCAGATAGTACCAATCGTCTGTCTTCTTTGTCAGCAACATCACATAGTATAGCCACTACAGCCCAAAGCATCACCACAACGACACAGACTATTGCTAAGAAGCTATCAGTCATTGAACAGACTACTACACAGGTATGCTCACAGCAACTTGCAGATGCACAAGGAATCCATAGTAGCCTGCAATCTGTTAAGGATATTATGACTGATAAATTAAATGCTTTACCACAACCTCCACCTGCCAAACCACCAAGTAGCTTTCCTAGCTCTCAGGCAGATCATCAAAGGTTGAAAGCCTTACATACTGGTAAAGCTTTAGTCATCCATGTCCCTCAGCCTAAGCCCCAAGAATATGATCCTAAGACTGGGACTTGGAAACAAGTAAACATGGTCTCTCAAGACCCCTATGATCAGCTGTATGCCTTCAACGAGAATGTACCTCCGTACATCAATCTCGACAGCTATGACCCTGTGAAGAATAAAGCAACATTAGATGCACTCCGTACCTGGATGGATAATGCCATCTATGCCGCTAACATGACACCAGATCAAGCTATAAGAAAAGGTCTGAATGCCCTTACAGGCATTGCAAGAAGTGCTTGGGACAGTCTCCCAATAGATTACAAGGATGACCTCATCAATGCCGGTGTTACTACTGTTAGTAGTGCTCTCTGCAGAATGTTTGTGGGTCAACATGATAATGAGCAGCGTGCAGCACTGAAGAAATTCACAGAAAATAGGATCTGTGATATGAGTAAGTTGGATCAGTACTGTAGCAATCAGTACACCAACTTCTATAGATCTGGCCAAACAAATAACAATGTTTGGATGTATAATACGTTTCTTAATGGATTTCCTCTACAATTGCAATCTTTCTATAGGGAAAAGATTTTGTATAGTATAATGAATACTCCAGATATGAGTATAAATGATGTAACCTTTCCACAGCTTTGCCAATTTATAAAAGAAATCAACAGCGATCTTTGTAGCGAAAAGCAGAATCGCAGAAAGAAGAAAGAGGTACTCCCTTACCTCAAAGCTGGACTCTGTCACTGCCAGTCTACCTCTTATGGCTGTGATAAGCATAGACCAACGTCTAAGCCCTTCAAGAAATACAAAGCTCATAGGTCTTATGAAGATAAGCCTAAATTCAGAAAAAGAAGGAAAGTGTTCCTGAGAAGAAAAGGTAAGATAAAGAATAAAGATTTCAAGCCTACCTGCTACATCTGCAAAGGAGAACATTTTGCAAATAAATGTCCAGATCGAGACAAAAAAGGTAAGCGCGTTCGCGCTTTACAATCTGCTAATCTGTTGAATGAACCAATCTCAATTGTTTCAGATGCCAGTGATTCTGAAGACTTTTGCATTGAAGAGAGTTCGTCAGACAATGACGAAGAAATCATGCAAGTTCGACACTTGCATATTGCTTCAGAATCTACAGAAGAAGAAAGTGATCATTTCTTCTCACCAGCGGAAGATGATCAGTCAGAAATATCTTTCTACTGTAATATGTATCACCGATCTGATCGTCTTACAGATCGACATCGATCCCTCAGTCAAATCAACCCTCAATGGTTGAAATTGACTCCTCAGCAAGAGCTTGACAGAATACAAGCTCGCAGCAATCAATTGCTGAAAAGAAGAGAGGAGTTCATGACTCCTTACCAGTTTGAACAGATAAAGAAAGAACTAGCCTCTTTGGAAGAGCAATGAAATAAACTCTTATTAAGAGAGCAAGAAGAGATCTTACCTGTATATGATCCTGATGCTCCAGGCCAAAGCTCCAGATCTAGTTCTCATGGCTACGTACATAGTAAACAAGGACAACAAGCTTTTGCCAAAGCTTCCCGTAAGGAATGGCTATCTCAAAGATTAGCCTTTTTGTATCAAGCAAAAGCCGATCTCTTTCGGGAGATTCATCAAATTCAAACTGAGCTAAAAGAATATGAAGCTAGCAGTAGTTCCTTGACTGCTTTTGACAAATTGCTTCTGGAAAGTGAATTAAGTCAGGAACCAGTCCCTGAAGAAGCAACAAGTGAACCTGCAGATTCCAGTATTCATCTGCAGCCTACAGAAGAAGAACCGAAACAAGTGTTCGGTTACCAAAAAGGTATGAGAAATCCTTGCCCAGCATTTCTGTTGACTGTCAAACTTTCTAGGTTAAAGCCATACCAGCTATGTGCTCTTTTAGATTCAGGCGCAAACTGCAATCTCGCCCGAAAAGAAGCCTTTCCCTTAGATTGTTGGGTTCCCACTTCTACCAGTATACATTCTGTCACCCACTCAAACAATCCAATACGCTTCCAAGCACATATCCCTATCCAGTTTGCTTCGCAAACTTGTGTTGTTACTTTTCTCCAGTTTCCCGTCAACCAATATGACTGCATCATTGGCAACCATACTTTGCAACAATGGTCACCCTATACTGTCGGACACCAAGGTACCTTTATCGACTTTCAGTTTGGTCGTGTGTCCCAGATTAATGAGTTTCGTGCATATTCACCAAAATTATCATTTCCTTCCATGCCGAAACCCATTCCGCCACAATCGCGTGTCTGGTTAGCCACGCAATCTCTTGCCGCCCGGGGGGAATTAGCCAATATACAGTCAGACTTTAGCGCCACTATTCTTACTAAAGATCTCAACAAATATCAGCGCAATATGACTTGTACACTCCCTCTTAAGATGGATGCAAATAATCAGCCAATGCTTCCTACCAGTAAAGCTAACTACTTTATCCTATCTCCAGAGGAACAAGCATTGTGTGATAAGGATATCACAGAACTTCTAGCTAAATCCATCATAAGACCCAGCAATAGCCCATTCTCCTGCCATGTAATGTATGTACCCAAGCAGGACGAAAATGGCAATGTAATCCCAGAAAAAAGATTGGTTGTAAACTATAAGCCTTTGAATGTATGTCTCCAGAACAACCAGCATCCACTTCCTAGTAAGGATTATATTTGGCAGAGACTTCAAGGTTGCAATATCTTTAGTAAGTTCGATCTAACCAAAGGATTTTGGCAAGTCCAGATAAAAGAAGAGGATCGATACAAAACAGCCTTTTCTGTGCCACAAGGTTTGTACGAATGGAATGTGCTACCATTCGGAATCAAGACAGCACCATCAATATTTCAGAGCCACATGGACAAGATCTTCAGTCCATATGCTAAATTCATTCAACCCTATATTGATGATATTCTGATCTTCAGTCAGGATTACCAGAGTCATATGACTCACCTAAAGCAGTTCCTGAGCATATGCCAAAGCAATGGTTTATGTTTGAATCCAACCAAGCTTCAATGGTGTACTGAGAGTCTCATCTTCATTGGGACAAGAATTGAGCCTAATGGTCGATTATATCCATAGAACCATCTCTTGATTGCCATCTCTAAAGTAGAGGTGAAAGATAAGAAAACCCTTCAACGGTTTCTTGGAATGGTTAACTATATAGCCGGATATTATCACAGGATAGCAGAAGCCAGAAAAGAACTTAATAAGCTTCTGCGCAAAAATGCACCAGCATGGACTCAACAACATGACCAAATAATCCAGAATATCAAGGATCAATGTCAACAGCTTCCTCCTCTCCGAATTTTAGGAAAGGGTAAAAAGATTGTTCAGACGGATGCTTCCAACGAAGCATGGGGAGCTGTACTTCTCGAAGAAATTCTACATGAAGGTAAAATTCAAGAAGAAGTAGTCAGGTATGAATCTGGCTCATTTAAAGGTGCAGAACTCAACTATCATAGCACACACAAAGAATTACTTGCTGTTATACATGCTTTCACTAAGTTCCAGTTATTTATTGGTGACAAGCCATTTGTTTTGAGAAGTGATTTAAAGCATTTAGCAAGTTTCTTCAAAAAGGAATCTAAACACAAGGTTGCTCGTGGTCGCCTGTTGTGATGGGCACAATTCCTTGATACATTTGATTTTGAGACTGAGTATGTAGAAGGCGTCAAAAATGTTTTAGCAGACTTTCTCAGCAGCGAAGGTTACCACGTCAACGCCTTAAATGAAGAACAAGAATACCAGGAGTATATCCGTCCTCGAGCGAATCCAGTTGCTCAGACATTACCGGATATTGTATGTAATTTGTATAATAGCTCATACTTTGCCCCTGACTTGACGAATCAACAGATATATGATGATCAAGTTCGTATGAGTTATGAAGAAGAACGAGGAAGGCTTGCAGAAGATCACAGAGACCAGACCATACAACAACTGCCACAGCCTGACAGGTATATTGCAATACCTTTAGCCCCTCCTGTTGCTCCACAACCTGAACCTGCACAGCAAATAACTGATCAGCGACATGTTCGCATGATTATGGAAAGAAAATCTACCTACCCAATGGTATGTAACACCAGATGGATTCTAGATACAAGGATGCTGACTAAGCAGATATACGATGAGCTCCGAGCTTATCATTTTGCAGCCAGCCGACAGCTTCTTACTGATGCCCTCATCATCAAATATCCATGTCAAGAAGCCGATCCAGAAATTACCGCTGCTATAGGACCAATTCCTACTTATGCATCCAGTTATGAATGGCCAATTGCGTTTTCCACAAATACGCATATTCCCAATCAACATCATAGCCAATACCAGTATCTTACATTGCTTGATGATTTCTTCTTTGGCCTATACCCACACAGTCATCTGCAGAATCCTCTAACCATTAACTATGGATATCTTTTCCGCTTGCAGTTTCTCTCAGCAACACCGACACCAATTTCTCTTGGTGCCTTTTCAAAGTTCGGACCTTTACCAGCTCAAGAAGACACAATTGAATTACGGACTCTCTCTTCCTTTGTTAATCAGAGAAAGCCACTTTGGTTGTTTAAACAATATGAAACTATACCTGAAGACCGAACACCAGACATTTCAAACTCTACGGCTTTTATCCGTGTAACACAACGGATATTCTGGAAGGAAGAATCCATGGAAGAACGCCTCATGCAACTAGATGATGAACATAGACCCATGTCAGAAGACGATGAAGAAATGAACTGGGAAGTCAGTTCACCACGTTCACATCAGTATTAGCACTCATCAAGTGGGGATGTCACTTGACGCAGGCATCTTAACCTGTGTTAGCAAAACTAAGACAAGGTCGTCACCCTTGGTAAAAGTGACGTTTAGTCGAGTTACCCTTCTCGTCAAAAAAGATGCTGTTGTAATAAGATTGTCGGTGTGATCCTGTTCCACCGCCTTTAGTTAGTGGTGTTCCTGTAGCAGATTCCTTCTGTCTCTAAAAGGCCTTTACACGTGTCCCTTTCTTATGGTCGGACTTCAAAATTTGTAAAAGAGAAATGGATCCCTTCCATCTATAAGAAGGAGCTCGATCTTCATTCTCAAGCAGAGTCAGTTGGGCAGAGTTAGTCTAAGAGTCTAAGAGTTTAGGAAGATAGGAATTGTAAGTTTCAGTATCTGTATCTGTAAATTTTAGATCCATAAGTTTCTTATGCACATATTCTGATATAGAGAGTATGCTCTTATCTCATTCGAGATAATCAGAAATCAGACTATCAGCGCGTGATGTATATGTAAACATTTGTATTGTTCCGCTGCATATTAATGAAATATCATTTGTCCGTTTACATTCACAGCTGTCCTGGTATGTAGCTCACATGGTAGAGCGCTCGCTTTGCATGCGAGAGGTACGGGGTTCGATACCCCGCATCTCCAATTATTGTTCGTTTCTTTCTTTTTTCTCTCTCCTTCCCTCCATCTCATTTCCTCAATTTTTCTCCCTCATTTCTCCCTGCCACGGTACAGACCCGGGTTCGATTCCTGGCTGGTGCATTTACACCTGCAAATCAATGTGCATTTACCCGGTTTCAGTCTAATTAGTATTACTGTGTTTTCCAAATGCATTGTTTTAGTCTACTCGCGCCCTCCTCCACAAGAGATATAGAGCAGATCTGTTACATTCAAACAGATTTTGTCCTTCAATAGAAATGCGCAGAGAGAAGAGGATTTACAACAGACTTTCACCGATTTCAAATCATTCTGTTTTTGAGGGAGGGCTTTCAATCTTTCAAGTCCTCCAAGCGGCGCATCAACTGTTGGACAAAATGCGGAAACGTAGACAGAGCATGTGAAGTGCTTAACCAAATGCCTCATAAACTTCTCTTCTGCTCTCATATTGCACTCTATGTACAATGCAGGTATATAACTCGACTTCATATGACTGTAGGATTTTGAGTTTTGAAATAGTACAAACTGAACAGGGATGCCATGGACAACTGTATATAAGACGACTGGTATGTATGCTATATATTCTGCCTTTTCTCCAAAGTGGAAATGATGTTCTTCCCAATTGGGTTTTCTCTATTGTCTTTCACTACAATCTGCTTTGGCGCAAATCCAACCGTGTGCCCCCTATCAATGGTGCACTATCACTTCACACCCTGGTTGAACAACTTGTGTATCTCTCATTCCGCATTGCAAAAGGTGGACATTTCCTTTAATCTATGCAAACTTCCACGGAGACATACTTCTAGAGTATGAATCTATTTAAATCACAATCCACCAATCCACCAATCAAACATGTAAAAAAGTTCTATACCAATTTTTTTCATTACAATATTTTTCTTTTTGATCTTTTTCTATTGTTAGGATATGTTTGTCAATTTAAAAAGAAAATCAAGTCATAAAATTAATGTAATTTATTTAAGATTTAGTATCTTGAAATGCTTTCTAATTTTCAAACAAATCTTTCAATTATATACACATTAAAAAAAATCAGATTTTCTCTTAGAAAAGACATTTTATTGAATTGTTAAGATATATTTCTATTATAAATTTTTAAAAAAATCAAGTAAAAAATGTGTTGCCCGGTTATAAAATTCTTTCAATTTTATAAGTCTTGGTTGATTTTTGAAAATTGCTTGATTTTAAGCTTTAAATTGGCAATTTTCATCTCTAAGCTTTTGTGAATTCTAAATCTTCATGTCTCCGACTCATTACCAGCTCCGCACAGGACTTGAGATCATTGAAATCCAACTTTTGAGCCTCAAGTTATAAAAGGTTAATGGTCGCCACCCAAACACGTGTTTCTTAACCTTTAACTTCTCAATAGGTTAATGTTAACCACTAAAAATACGTTTTTCTTAACCTCTCCAAAGAAAAGGTTAATGTTAACACCCAAAAATACGTTTTTCCTAACCATTAACCTCTCAAAAGGTTAATGATAGCCTCCAAAAATATATTTTTCTTAACCTCTCTGAGACAATCATTAACCTTCTTTGTTTAGCTAATTGAGGTTAAGAACTGGAAGAAAGATCATCTAAAAGACAAGTGTAGATATTACGCCTGGTTAGTCTTAAGGTGGAGGAAACAGAAAAGGATGGCTGGAAAATAGTTGTGTTCACAAATACTTTTGAAATACTCAGAGATTTTGGTGTTGGGAGTGAAAATTTTCAAATCTGTTTACCAACACTTTGGAAGATTTGTACAATCTTCTTGACTTTAAATAAGAATTGGAGAAACATGGACACAACATGCAGAGTCTCTTTGATTCACTATAAAGCGGTCTTAAATGTTTTAAGTCTGCACCAAGGAAGATGGCACAAAGAAAGAGCAGAAGGAATTTGAGGCCGAAAATGGCGAATGCAAATCTAAATGAGAATGTGATTGAGGAATTCGAGGCGATAACGAGGGATGCAGAGCGCGTTCAGCGGGAGACGCTGAAGAAGATTCTGGAGCGTAACAGTGCGATGGAGTATTTGCAAAAATGGCGAGTAAATGGAAGCACAGATCTGGGGGAGTTCAAAGCACAAGTTCCTCTCGCCATTCATGCCGACCTCGAGCCCTACATTCTCCAAGTTGCCCGTGGAGATCAATCCCCCCTTCTTACTGCTCAGCCAATCTCTGCGTTCTCATTGAGCTTTGGGACTACTGACGGGAGGCTCAAATTCATCCCTCTTAATGAAGAATTGCTCTCAGGAATGGTGCAGGTCTTTCGTATTTCTGCCGCCTATCGAGCTAGATTATTTCCAATCAGACCTGGGGGAAGAGTATTTGAACTCATTTATGGTAGCAAACAAATTCGCAGTGAAGGGGGGCTTTGTAGCTTGCATTGTGACTTCACATATATTTGCTAGTGAACTTTATAGGATGTTTAGGGAGAGAAGCCAGATTTTTCCATGCAGTCCAGATGAGGTTGTATTTGGGAATGATCCTCAACAATCCTTGTATTGCCATCTACTATGTGCACTGCTATATTCGAATGAGGTAGAATATTTTCGATCAATTTTTTTCTTACTCCATAGTGGATGCTCTGCGGACACTCGAGCAAGTCTGGCAAGAACTTTGTTCTGATATCAAGGAAGTGAGACTTAATGAACGAATCACAGTGCCTTCTATGAGAGGGGCCATTTCAAAATTGCTTAAACCAAATCCAACTTTAGCAAGTCACATCTACGAAAAATGTAAAGACATGGAGAATTGGCATGGAATCATCCCATGGCTTTGGCCCAGTATCAAGTATATCCATTGTGTCACTACTGGTGCCATGGAACCATGCCTAAGAAAATTGAGACATTATGCAGGCGATCTTCCATTGATGAGTGGAGATTACGGTGCCATTGAAGGTGGATTTGCAGCCAATGTGAATCCCACATTCCCACCAGAGAATGCAACTTTCACGGTGGTACCCAACCTTGCATATTTTGAATTCATTCCACTCCATCTGCATCATGAGAATGGGAAAATGGTTTAGAATGTAGCTAATGCCCACCATACTCAATTTGAAACTGTGGGTCTGACAGAACTAAAAGTCGGGCAGGATTATGAGGTGGTGGTCACAACATGTGCTGGACTTTACAAGTATAGGCTCGGCGATGTTGTCAGAGTGACTGGATTTTACAATTCTACTCCACAATTGTCATACATGTGCCGAAAGAACCTCCTCCTCACATTAAACATCGACAAGATCACAGAAAAAGATTTATAGATAGCCGTTGAGAAGGCTACCAGACTAGTGAGGGAAGAAAATGTGGAGCTGGTTGACTTCACAAGCTATGCAGATAAGTCAACTGAACCAGGTCACTATGTAATATTTTGGGAGCTCAGTGAAAAAGTAGAAGGTGTGAGGTCAAAGTATCAAGTCATTCAAGGTTAATTTTGTAGAGGTTAATTAACCTCACCCAAATCACGTATTTGGGAGGTAGTTATTAACCACAGAAGGGTAGTTATTAACCTCTTTGTCTATATAAGGGCTCTTTTGGGCTTTGTAAAGGGGACTTTTTGGTTGGAAAAATAAGGGAACACTATGCTGAAATTTTGATCTAGGGATAAATTTTGGAAAGTATGTACACTTTTTATCTCTGAATTGAAAAATCTCTATCGTTTTTCTTGGTGTAAGGAAATGAAATAAGATCTACTTTGGGTTTCTTATTTTAAAATCCAAATTGTTATACGTTGTAGTGGACACTCTCATGGTGCTATGCGAATGTTTACAGATGATAATGAATGTGCTTAATAATACAGGTTGCTTTCAAGCGTAGTTCTTGGGTATCTCTGTTATCGATCTTGTTAATCTTTGAAGGCTGTGCCTTCCACAACTTTCTCTTAAATTTTGAAGTTTTAGGTTCTTTAATTGAAAAACCCTTTAAAAATTATATCATACGAGGGAGCTACCCCTCTAAACGCAGAGGAAGGCCGCATACCAAGGGCCTATCCAACTGTTGTGAACGATTTGCCACACACTCCGTTGGGCAAATTCTACTGTGACAAATCTGTTTACCAACAAAATGTAACATGTACTTTCTAAATTTCATGGCATAAAAGATAATTTATAAGAAATAATGTATTGTATTTAGCATTCAAAATTAAATTTATGTTTCTCAAATAAATTTAGTGCTTTTGAAAATTATATTTGATATATAAATTTTACCGGACTTGATAATAGAACTTCAAAAGATCTAGGTTATAAAGAATATCAGTAGTTTAGTCAATAGGAAGTCCTACATTGAGTGATAACATATCTATGAAAAAACAACAAATCTTGAAGAATTCAAATGTCTATTCTATAGAAATACAATTATTCCAAACTTAACAAATGAAATAGAAACCCGAACACAAATGTAATAATATTTAAATGTTAAAATTTATTTTTTATAATCAACATCCATCCTTTGTTCTAGTTTGTTCTACATTAGATTATCAACGTCCACTTTAAGATAACTACATGAAAGAAAATTACAGTAAAGTGAGTCTAAATTATAGAAAAATCATTAGAATTTAGAAATAGATGCATAATTTTTCTTCAAAACAACACACCATTTATATATCATTAAATTAAGATAATTAGCACTTGCACCAAAAGGTACAGTGTATATGCCGATATAAGCATATATTGTACTTTAAATGTTAAATTGTAACTTTTAAAAAAATTGTCAATAATTCTACTAAATCTCAGAAACGTTATTTAGAAAATTATATACTATAATACATTGAATAACCATGTTTTATTAAATTTATTAATTTAATATTGTACTTTAAATGTTAAATTGTAACTTTTAAAAAAATTGTCAATAATTCTACTAAATCTCAGAAACGTTATTTAGAAAATTATATACTATAATACATTGAATAACCATGTTTTATTAAATTTATTAATTTAATAAAAGAATTATCTGCATTTGCAAATGCGGAATAACTATTTAAATTTTATAATACTATGAATTAAAAAATAACATGTCCTCTTTTATTCACAGCAAATTTAGTCACAGTGGCAAGACATCTTACCATGGCCTTCGTGATAGAATAGAAAGAGCCAATGAAGTTTGGCTTTTCTTCTTCTCTGAATCCAATACCACTTCCGACTGGATGATCAGTATCATATTCAAATATACATCCAGTAGCAAAGTTTATGAGCAAAAGCCCTTGCTCTCTACACACGTCTGCCAAATTTAAAGTTCCCACTACATCGATTCGAATTTGTGAGATTCACACCAGTCGACATTAGGCCTACCAATCACACCTAAGTGGGCTTTCTTTTCTGAATATCCATTTGTAGCTCAGATCGGTTTTCCAATTTGTCACTTGCATACTCAAACTGAATACCCTTCTTCTCACATATCTGTCGAAGAAGACCTCCAATCCATCCATTGCAACCATAAATAAAAAAATTTTAGGGCTGGTTTCTGAGAGAATCTCCTTGAGGGAACAAACAATCCAATCCTGTTTTAAATCACATTGGCTCTAACTGAATTAGCTGAACCATTTCTCTACTCCAGCCATTGTGAGCAATCGAGGGTGCGGCAGCAAAGCACTAGAAATGTCACCCCACCAATCTGGATGATTTATGTACCACTCCATGGTTTTCTTGAGTCCGTCTTCCCATGTTGTACACTCAGACCAGCCTAAATCCTTGAGTTTCTAATCGTCCAGGAAGTATCTCTGATCGTTGAAAGGTCTATTCTCAACAAACTTAATGACCTTCTCGTGATCAAAGGAAAACATCTTGCATACATCCTTAGCCACATCGACAACTCTGCTCCCCTTCTTTGTCCCCACATTATAAACGTGCTCCACACCACCTGTGTATCCTCCTCACAGTAGTGA
This sequence comes from Cupressus sempervirens, assembly GCA_028749045.1. Taxonomy (NCBI): domain Eukaryota; kingdom Viridiplantae; phylum Streptophyta; class Pinopsida; order Cupressales; family Cupressaceae; genus Cupressus; species Cupressus sempervirens. Next base: position 818,357,099 of record CM053792.1, on the reverse strand, counting down.
TAGCTTCGAACATTGGATCCATCTCCATGTATGCGAAGAGGCTTCCCATGGCTAAAAAAATAAATGGATTTGCGGGAAGAAGCTGAGAAGCCTTATGGTTTCCCACTATGGCATCCTGCTCTATCTCTCCATATACTTCATCTGTACTGACATGAATGAACCTTCTGATCTGTCTGGTGACCTTGCAGGCCTCTAACAGAACATGAGTTTCCAAAGGAATTGTGAACTCGAAGATGTTTCAAAGGAATTGTCAACATGGTTGTGTGCTGCGAAATGCATTATAGTGTCGATGCCCTTCGTAATTAGAAGATAATTCACCAAATCTGCGCTTACAATATCACTCCTTACAAATTTGGTTGGGAGATGACTTTGACGGCAAGAGATTCTTAAGATTTGAGCAGTAGTCCAGTTTATCTAACACAACGATCTTGTAGTGAGGGTACTTTCTAGTCAGTCTGTTTGCTACATGGGATGCAATGAATCCCGCAGCTCTAGTGATAAGAATGTTTTGTGGCCTATAACACCCTGAATTTGTACGTGTGCCCTTAAAAGCCATTGTTTTCAGATCTACTTGCATGAAACCCAGTTTCCAGATCACATCATCCACTAAACAAAACAAAAGAGAAGGTGCAGACAACACTAGTTTCAGAAGAACCACAAAATGGAGCCATTCAAATCTTGTGGGGGACACAAAATAATCTAAATGAAAGTAACGCCTTCCGAATGATCAAAACTTAATACACACAGGACTACTGCGAAAACATAACAAAATATACACTGATGTACGTAAATAATTCAAATTAGGGAGGCTTTGAGTTCTCTTTGGAATTGAAAGGAGAGTGAATGGTAATGCGGTCTTATGACAAGAACCATCAGAGAATGACATAATATTCAGATCGTAAACAAAATACAGGAAATTAAAAGTGAGGTGGCGAAATTTACCTACCCAAACGCCTGGATCTGAGGTCGATCTGTAATCAACCTAAAAATTGAATGCCGAAAATACGCCCTTGCATGTTCATATGAAAACCCGCTTGCGCAAAATGTTGAGAGCAAAACCTAGGTTGTTTTTTCCCAATTGACTTCCTCAATTTACAGATGACTACGGATGTCGTTTCTGTCATCCAAAAAGAACATCCTCCTAAACATAGAACATCATCTTAAACATTTTTTCAAGTACTATTTAAATTACAGATCTAACAAAGAAACGAGGAACCTGGAGTATCGTCATCGTTCCTTCCCCATGCCCAGTGAGTGTTTGCTTCCAAAGTTTCCACAATGGAAAGTCATAATATTATCTCTTCTCCTCCGTTTTTCCAAAACCCGTTCAGTCTGAAATTAACTATTAAAAAACCTATTTCTATTTATGGCTTCCACCCATAATGATGTGAGAGTCTCTTAACAAACCGTTTTTACATGTAACCATTTATTTCTGATCAGGAAAATAGTTTAAAAAGGAGTTTTTTTCCCGTATCTAATATTTATACTTTTTGAAATATGACAATTTTCTAGGATATCTAACATCCGACACTTTTCCGACATATGACCATTTTCAGGACATTGTGTGCCACAATAAAAAGCCTATTGGCTTAATTAGAATGGCTTAATTAGAATAAAGAGAGTCTAAAATGAATTAAAAAAACTCAGCCTACAAATGGATAACTAAAAGACAATTGGAACAAAGTGAATCTAACATAATGAGAAATTGATTGGTGCTTCATGAAAAATATAAGCACTATTTAATACTTTTTAAATAGTTTGTTTAGAATATTCAATTAATAGTATGCACTTGAAATATTGTCTTCTGATTTCATAGAAAAATTCATATATTTATTTATTAAATGAACACCAACCCAAAGCATAATAAAGCTATCCAAACAATGAAGTACTACTATCTGAAATATGTGTTGATGATATTATATTTGGAGGAAGAGAAGCATTATGTAAATCATTTGATGATGAAATGAAGAAGGAATTTGAAATGTCTATATTTGGTGAAATCAAATTCTTTGATAGATTACAAGTATGACAAATGAAGTTTGGTATTTTTATTACCCAATCCAAATACATTAAGGAGATACTAAAAACTTTTGGAATGGAAGATTCAAGACTAGTGAGCACACCTATGTCTACATGACATAAGCTATCTAAGAATGATGAATATGTTGATGTGAACTAGACCTTATGCAGATCCATAATCGGAAAATTGTAATATATTGTTCATAGTAGACTTGATAGTGCTTTAGCAATTGGGATAGTTGCCAGATTGTCAACAAATCCTAAGGAGATTCACATGATGGCAATGAAAAAAAATCTGAAAGGTACAAAAGACTACATATTGTATTACAAGAGAAGTAATAGAATTGAACTAAAGATATTCACTAACTTTGATTGGGTAGGAAATATTGATGATAGAAAAAGAACTATTGGAGGTTCATTCTTTCTATGAAAGAGATTGGTGCCATGGACAAGCAAGAAATAGAATTGTATTTCCCAATCAATAGCTAAAGTTGAGTATGTGAAAGTTGCAATGAACTGTTCATTTCGATAAAGAAATTACTGAAAGGTATGAAAGAAGAAATTATAGATCTAGTAGTTATCTATCGTGCTAACACAAGTTCTATTAACATTTCAAACAATCCAGTGATGCACACTATGACAAAGCACATTGCTATCAAGTATCACTACTTAAGAGAACTAGTTCAAGAAAAAGAAGTGAAGTTAGAATATGTGCATATCAAAGAACAAATTGCGGATATATTCACAAAAGCCTTACCTAAAGATGATCATAAATATCTTAGAGTTAAATTAGGGGTGATTCTCCTAACAAAAATATTTAAGGAGACAAGGTGCATTGCATCAATTGTGCTAATCAAAATATCTTACACATTGATGCAAAACAACTCTACTTTGGGAAATGCCTAAGGTAGATAACCAAGTACAACATAATAGATCAATCATAGACATATGACAAACACAGGCCAAACATGCAAAATCTATATATTTCAGATGTAGGAAGAGATTGAAGCTAAGAAAGTTAAGTGTCTTTGGCATTGTTGTCAAAGAGGGAGAAATATACCTCTTACCAAAGAGGGAGACATAATCAAAAGAGGGAGAGATAGACCAAAAAGAGAGAGAGTATATAGAAATATAGACAAAGATGGAGACATATACCAGAGAGGGAGAATATGAACAAGAGGAGACTATAAACAGAGGAAGAGATGTATCCAAGATGAATATCTATTTTTTTAGAGGGAGAAAATCAATACAGAGAATCAGAATGATAGTAAAATATTTTGGATTGTATGGTAACAAAGTGAGATACATTTGATACATTAAGGTATTTCTAAATATTGAGATGTAGAGTGTTGACATTATAGCCAAGTTTTTTTATTAGTGACTCACACTTAATCAAATGATTAGTAGCTACCAAGCTTATCTTGTGGTTTATAGTGTTAACCACATAATTCAGGTTCTACCGAGTTCTACAGTTGCCACTAAGATCCATAAACAATATTTAGTTCACACTGAGCAGTATCTACCAAGTCAATGATTATTAGTGTAAACTGAGCTTCATAGTGTTTACCACGTTGCACAGTGCAAACTAAGTTCTCTAGTGTTTATTGAGTTCATAGCATCAGTGATGTGAATCTAGTGTTGATTGAGCTAAGGTGTTTATGGATGTCATGAAAAGTATATATGAGAAGCTTGGGCTTTGATTTACTTTGTAAGTTTTATATCATTATTTTTAAGGAAAGTCTAAAAGGTGCGTGATAATTTGCTTGAAGTTGAGTTATCTACATAGAGCAATTGCCATTTTTTTTTTATAACACATAGAGCTAATATTGATGATTTTGATGATTTTGTGTTTGATTTTTGATGTTCCTATACTAGAAATCAAAGATTTTATTTGATTTGACTTGATTTATTCATAAATCTCCAGCCTTTCTTGTCATTCCTTGCCATTGAACGTGCTTCACTTATTTATCAAAAACACAATGTTTAGGTTGTGTATCACATTTCAATGCCCCAAACCAGTTTCAGAAACAACCATTTTTTAAGTGGCTTGTAAGAAATCTATAGTGTTTTAAGGCTATGGATTGCATTTCATTGTTGTATTGCAATTTCTAATATTATTTATTCGTTAATGTAAAAATATTGATGCTTGTGGGCAAAGAAATGGGATGATTTAGTTTAGCTATTCCAGGAGTTTTGCAAACTCTAAGGCAAAATATATGACTCTTCAACTACCACAGTTGAATACATAATTGAAGTTGAGCTAACTACCCTTAAAGACTGTATTTTTTACTCCATGTTAAAAAAATAAACTATGTTGCAAATGCTCATTGTATATGTGAAAATGCGGCCTATGCTAACACACACACTTTAACACGGTCATTGCATGCGGATTCATCTTGGTATGAACATCGGATTGTTCATCCAAAAATTTTCCTGCAAAGCGACCTGTTGCCTTCTATCTAAAGGGATTTTTGCCTGTTAATATCCTTAGAATCAAGGTGCAAGCAACCAAACCCTCTAAGAACGAAGGATTTGACAATGAAATTAAGCTAAGAACGAGTATGTAGATTAATCTAAAATTAAAGATGCAATGTAATCTAAGAACAAATAAAGCAAACTAGATTAAGCATATGCATGATTAAACTAAGAATGAGAATGTATGCAAGAAATGTAAGCAAACATGAGTATGAATTCCAGTAGCAATTCGATGCAAATTCTCCAAAATTCCTCCTCCAAAATGAAGAGATGAGGGTCTCTTAAATAGACTTTCCTGGAATCCATCAACGGTTGAGATCAATTCGGATCAATGGTCAGGATTGAAGATGAGGTTCACTCATAAAGGGAGATTCCCAAATTAAAGGGAGTTAACAGATTTAATTTGAGTAAAATAAGGAGTTAACTATTTTAATTTGAGTAGAAAAAGGAGTTAACTGATTTAACTCATTTTTGATCAATAGTGAACTAGAAATTTCCCTTTTTGAACTGAAGAGAGATTTTGTTGAGATATTTAATTTAAAAAAATGAGATATGCTCTCATAATTACTTTTTCTATTTAATTAAATAATCTTTAATTAATTAGAGACACTTTTCTTATTTAATTAAATAACTTCATTTAATTAATTAGGAATGGCTTTCCATTTAATTAAATAACTTTGTTTAATTAATTAGAAGTAAGTACTCTATTTAATTAAATAATTTCGTTTGATTAATTAGAAATACCTTTCTCATTTAATTAAATAATTACATTTAATTAATTAAGATAGGCGTATTTATTAAATTAAATAAATTTAATTCTATAGTACATTAGCCTTAGGATATAATTTAATTTAATTAAAGTATAAATACTTAATAATTAAATTATAATTAAATCAAGTAGGTTTAATGCAACTAATATGAGTACGTACTATAGGAATTAAATAAGAAATATGATGAATGCAGATTAGGGTTTTCTGCATCTGACAATTAAGTCAAGTAGCGAATAGCAGAATGAGAATTGCCTATTAGAATAGGACTTTGAAATTATTAGAAATATACCAGAATTGGTATAATGGCAATGAGCCAATTTTGGGGTATTACATTTTGCCCCTCTTTGAATGAATTTGCGAGCAGCACATTCAATTCAAAGATAATCAGAAAGCATGATGGGAACATGAGATTGGTTTCGAAGGTGATGATACAGAGACCAATTGATAAGCTTTTTAAGGACCATCTCTAGACCAGAGCTTAATCCTAAGGAATCCAAGTAGAGCACTTAGATACCTAAGATCGATAGCATTTAAAAGACTACCTCCAAAACGAAGCATAATCTTTAAGGATCCAGAAAAAATGTCTAGATACCTAAAATTGATAAGCATTTAAAAGGCTTCTTCAAAATGAAGTTTAACCTTTAAAGATCCAGATAGAACACCTGGATACCCGAGAGTGATAAAGCATTTAGAAGACTATTTCAAGAACAAAGCTTAATCTTCAAGGATCAAGATAGAACACCTAAATACCTAGAATTGAAAGCATTTAGAAGATTATCTCCAGCACAAAGCTTAACCTTCAAGGATCTAGATAGAACACCTAGATACCTGAGATTGATTAAAAGATAACAAGGTCCAATCATAAGCCATAGAATCATCCCCAGAACAAGGCTTGATCCTCAGGAGTCGGGGTTTAGACTGTCCCAATACCTGTCCATCGAACTCTGAGAAGAGTTGTTATAAGATTGATTAGTTGATGAAAAGATAGGATAGATAGCAAAGATGCCAAATAGAAAGGAACAAGATGCCTTGAGTGATTAGATGCCCCAATTGATAGATGGCAAAGATGCCAGATAAAAGGGAACAAGATGCCCCGAGTGATTAGATGCCCTAAGTGATAGATGGAAAAGATGCCAGATAAAAGGGAACAAGATGCCCCGAGCATTAAGTATTCAATGATGTAATCATCCTGCCCCCTCGGGAGTGAAATCGAAAGACGACACACCAGAAATATGATTTGAAGTAGTATATCATGTCAGCAGAATCTAGAAGAGATCATAACGATCTAAAGATTGGGTTGATTTGAAATGATTGCAAAGTCACAAAAAAAAAGAGTTTGACCAAAAGTTGACCAGATTCAGCCACAGTTGACTTAAGTTGACTATTTTCAAAATGAATTTTGAAAACATGGAGAATGTAAAGTTGAAAGGATTCCAAGAATCATAAAGTATCAGAAAGATTTGGACTGCACAAGCGTTTGATCACGTCGGTCCCCAAAATTTTAAAATGCATTTTTAAGGCTCTTAGGTGTGTTAGATTTCAAATTTGATCCCTAAAATGGATCCAGAACAATCCAATTAGCCAGGGGTGCATTTTTTTGCACAAATTTGAGTATTTTGAAAAATTTGGTCAACACCTATATAAGGGCTTGAAGTGTCATTTTCAATTCATTTGTGCTTTTGTCTTGTAGTGATTTTGAGCTCTAATAGAGACATGGCAGTGAACATGAGATATCATCGTTTTGAGTGCTCCAAACGACACAGCCAGCCAGCAAACTATAGACCACCGATGAGTCATCGATTTCCCATCTTCGTACATTCATTTTTACGCATTTCGAGTTCATCTATGCACATTTTTAGCATGTTTTAGGTTTGTGAAATCTTTCTTCACGCGAGACCGATCTCTTCTCGCGCGAAGAAATAGGATGCGTTGTTTCTTCATGCGAGGCGGAGGATCTTCATGCAGGGCAATTTTGGTTTAGCGCAAAGGTGGAGATTCTTCGCGCGAGGCAATTTGTGTTTCGCGTGAGAACCTCTTTTCTCGCGTGAGAAGATCTATCTTCGCATGAGGAGATCTTTTTTCGCGTGAAGGCTAGATTCTTCGTGCAAAGAAAGAATTATTTCGCATGAAACTATATGTCTTCGCGCGAGATTTCATGAATCTCACACAAAATTTTGTGACAATTTTGTGATTTTCGCATTTAGAAATTGCATTTTATTTCATTTTGATGCGTCGTCGACTTGATACTGATCATTTTTTTGTCATTTTTTTTGTTGTGCATGCAGGAGGTCTTTGGAGACATGTCATTTAGATCTCATTATCCACCGTATGGAGAGTTATTGCGAAGTTTGGATGACGCAGATTGGGCACACATTGCCCGATTGGGTTTGTCTTCACTATGCCAAATTCCAGCTATGATGGTGAATCATGGCCTTCTGACTGCTTTGGTAGAGCATTTCCATTCGAAGACGAACACATTTCATTTGCCGATGGGTGAGATGACGCTTACCCCAGAGGATATATGGAGGATATTGAGGATTCCATTTCACGGTGCCCGAGTCATCTATGATACAGTGCCTCGATTAGGGACAGAGGCACTTTCCATTGTATTCGGGAGAGAGCTACCAAGAGGCAGAGCCATTAGCTGGGATGAGCTGATGCATACTTATGGACCCGCACATAGGTTGGCATCCATGTTGGGTATTTTCTTGAGCTGCTTCCTATGTCCTAACAGGGGACAACATGGGTTGGAGTGTGGATGGGGTGTCATGCTCCGTAGGATGGTTGAGGCACTTGAGATCTTTGGGTGGGGTCAGTGCATGTTGGCCCATCTTTTTCACGAGATGCATGAGGTCGTCTTCCATGAGAAGAAGACCATGGCAGCGGGTGTTTATGTTCTACAGATCTGGGCCTGGGAGCATCTCCCTGTATGTAGCCAATTTTTGAGGATTCTTGGGAGCCCATGGAGCCCTACATCTGCAGATATCGAGGGCATATTACCCAAGCCCACCTAGGTAAGACTGAGCACTGGCGGACACATCTCGATGACTTGGTGTCTATTATATGGCAACCCTAGAGAGAGACAGAGGACTAGGATGATGCCCCGAGAGAGCTACCCTGGATGTTTAGTTCTCGACCGCTGACAGGCAGGACGACATCAGTCATAGAGAGATTTGTGATCTCACAAGTGTGGCGGTATTATGGCTGACCATAGGACATTTCAGCTGAGTACTATGCCCATGCCAGGGTGCAGAGGGATGTTGAGTGGGGATGGCCGCCACGGATGGATCCAGGACGATCCATGATAGATATCCGCAGTTTGGCTGTTGTTCAGTGGGACTACCTGCCAGATGTAGTAGATGCAGGGATGATGCCTGCATATCAGGCATTTTTGATGAGCCATCCATTCCCACACTTCACAGATCCACTAGGGATGGCAGGGCAGGTACGGGGGCAGGGACAGGTGCCCCAGTAGCAGCATGCACAGCCACAGGTGCCACCATAGGTCCAGCACCAGGTACAATAGTTACTTATTCCCCCACGTCAGATGGGATCAGAACCAGGTGTTGGAGGCAGTGGGCAGGACATAGTCGGCGGAGGAGGCAGAGGACAGAGGAGCAGGCCCCTCAGCAGGAGGTGCCCCCGCAACAGGTGCCTCCACAGCCACAGGTACCTCCACCGCAGCAGGCACCAGAGATGGTTGATGAGGATATGTCAAATCAGCCGACAGGTGGGTTACAGGATGTGGTACGGTGGTACTGAGAGCGAGTTCGTACGGCCTCTCGATAGTTGGGAGAGTTGTAGATTGCATTGGCAATCAGGGATGCATAGCTGGTAGAGTGACAGCGAGAGACAGACCGTTAGAGAGAGCGCGCGAAGATTGCAGAGTGGAGGCTGGAGCTGGCACAGGATGAGATTCGCTTCTAGTATGCTTGGGCTGCATATTATTATGCTACATATACCAGCGCAGTACCTGATGAGACATTGCAGGTGCAGTGATTCTCTCAGTATGCACGAGAGTCTGGAGGTGCACGACCTCCTATCAGGCTGGATATGCCACCACTGCCTCTGCCACCTGCTATCCCTACTCCTCCTGCTCCTCCTAGAGGCAAGAGTTTGGGATAGAGTTAGACGCTCTGTGCTTGATTTTTTATTTTGATCCCTGGCTATGTATTGATTGGTGTGCCAACACCACATGTATCATTTTTGATCGATTGCACTCGAGTAGTGCCCATTTTTGTACTGACCCATTCTTTGATATATATATATATATATATATATATATACAAGATTTTGAGCCGAGTATTCCTGTGTACATGTCATTATCTATTTTTGTTTTTCTTTGATGTACATGAGATGTATGTTGTACTTAGATAGAACACATATGTATGAACTGACATCTTACGTAGTGTTGCGTGTTTTTGTTTGACAGTCACAGGTATTCTATTGAGGAGCATGAATCGATGAATCAAATGCTTGTGCAGCCATGGAAGAATCTGATGCATGTGGAGTATGAACAAAATTACCATCGAATTGCGTGTTAATGCAAATGGAGTATGTAATGCAAGACTATGTTAAATGCAACCCTAGGTCTAGTTACCAAGCTGCGACGATTTATCATCACTAGATATAAAATAAGGCTCGTATGTTATACAATTCCCACTGACATTGAAATCATGAAAATATGAATATAACATACGTTATTGGGATGTTGGGATTAAATGTAAGCATTCGAGGCACAAGAAGCCAGAATGACCAAAACATTTCTCTTTTAATGTAGCAAGTTAACATAAGCATCAAAGCATAAACGCTAGGATGACCTGAATGTTGCTTGCATGACAGGCACACCAAACACACGGGAGATTCCTCTTATGCTAAGTATTCAATATTCATTCTGTCCGTAATGACCCTTGCATTCGTAACCTGAGATAGAAATGTGCTAGATATACTCGCAGTGACCCATACGTTCACTTAATAGGAAAAGTATTAGTATGTACTATAGCATGAAGAGTTCACTCCAACAAACAAGGAGAAGAACCAATGTCATTGACGTATCTATATAAAAGGAGTCGAGGTACACACGGCCATCCAATACGAGATGGAGGCTCTTATAGTGGACACCCCTCTTATAGAATAGATCAACTTTTTAAAACTAAACCGCAAACAGAAAGCAAAGAAAAAGATCATGCCCCCAGTCATTACTTCTCTAGTCGAAGATGACATCATCGAGTTGCTCGAGGAGATATGATAAAGCAAAACAAAGAAAACAAAGAAAATGCTCAGCATATCTAAACAAGTATATCATTTTTTTTTTGAGTTTAATGTTTTCGGGATTGATGTCAAGTGTTAATGTCCAGAACATGTAAGAAAGAAATATCTTCAGTAGGGTGACAACAATAAGCAAACGCAGTCAGAAAGACTGGTGACTGAGATCAAAGAGAAATCTTCACAATGAAGAACCTAAGAAGGACTAAGCGAAAGTAGACAGACATAGCCAGGATGACTGGTGACTGAGGTCAAAGAGGAATCTTCACGATGAAGAACTTAAGAAGGACTAAGCGATAGTAGACAGACACAGCCAGGATGACTAGTGACTGACGCAAAAGAGATCTTCCATAAAGGAATCTTGAGACATGACCCGAGCAACGGTAGGCAAACATAGCTAAAACAACTGATGACCATTGCGAAAGAGATTCTATAAGAAGAATCTCAAAAAGAGTGACACTGGCGACAGTAGGCAAATGCAGTCAGAACGACTAGTGACTGTCGCGAAGGAGATTCTATGAGTAGAATCTTGAAAATATTAATACTGGCGATAGTACGCAGACGCAGTCAGAATGACCGGTGATTATGAATCTCGAAAAGAGTGACACTAGTGGCAGTAGGCAGACGCAGTCAGAATGACCAGTGACTGTCATGAAGGAGATTCTATGAGGAGAATCTCAAAAAGATTGACACTAAAGGGGGAATGCCCCCGAGCTGTGACAAGACTCAATCCATGGATACATGAGCAGGAAGCAGGAAAGAAAAAGCATGAAAGCGACTGTACAGAGAGCCTGAAGGTGCGCTGCAAGATGGGGCATTAGGAACAAGAGGCACCTGTTTACCAGGTTTTTACCTTCTTGGCAGGATTTCCTTTTTTTTGCTACCATGATGCCTGTTTCCAGGTTTTCACCAATGGTACTTTTGTTTTTTTTTTTTTTCAATTTTTTTGTATTTTTCTCTTTTTGATTTTTTTTTGGTATTTTTGAGATTTTTCAATTTTTTTGGTGTTACGAAGGTGCGTATTGCTAGGTTTTCACCAGGGTAACAATTTTTTTAGGACTTTTTCTAATTTTTAGGATTTTTTTTAGGACATTCAGATATGTACAAAGAGCTTGCTGAGATTGAATCAACTGTAAAACTGCTTTAGGTGGAGAGTGTTCATAGGCTCTTTAAGCACTTCTCCTTCGATTGTGGAAAGTTGATAGGTGCCAGATCCATATACTGCAGTAATGATGTAAGGACCTGGCCAGTTTGGTTCAAACTTTCCCTTTTGCATTCGTTGTTGTTGATTCTTAGGATTCTCTCTCAGGACAAGATCACCCAGCTGGAAGTCACATGGCCTAATTCTCCTATTGTAGCTTCATGCCATTCTTTGTTGATATGCTCGTAGATGATCACAGGCCAATTGTCATCGTTCATCCAGCAATACAAGCTCTTGAAGCCGAGCTATCCTATAGTCATCATCAGTGATAAGGCCTTTCATGGAGACTCTCAAAGTAGGAATCTCAACCTCTATTGGAAGTACAACATCTACCCCATATACCAACATAAAAGGAGTCGTGCCCGTTGGAGTTCTAATGCTTGTTCTATATGCCCATAGGGCTAGATTTATTTGGAGATGCTAGTCTCTCCCTGACTTACTGATTGTGCGATGAAGAATTTTGAGGATTGCCTTATTGGATGCCTCAGCTTGGCCATTACCCTGGGGGTAATAAATGGAAGACCAATGTTGTGTGATCTTGAATTTCTTGCATAGTTCCTTAAGATCTTTATTTTTGAACTGTCCTCCATTGTCAGTAATGATTGAGGATGGTATACCATATCTATAGATGATGTAGTTTGTGATAAAAAGCGCTACAGTTTTTCCATCAACAATTGTGAGAGGGACTGCCTCTACCCATTTCGTGAAATAATCTGTAGCGGCGATAATGAACTTATGTCCATTAGAAGAGATTGGGTGAATTTTCCCCACCAAGTCAAAGGCCCATTATTGAAATGGCCATGTTGTAGTAGATGGAATCAACTCTCTAGCTGGAGCGTGAATGAGATTCCCGTGTAGCTGACACTGTTTGCAGGACCTAGCATATTTAATAGCTTCTTGCCCCATTTTAGGCCAGTAGTAACCAGCACGAAGGAGTTTGCAAGCTAGTGTTAGGCCATTGGAATGAGATCTACAAATGCCTTCGTGAACGTCAATTAGTGCGCATTTGGACTCGTCGGGTTCTAAACACCTAAGGAATGTTTCATCGAGACCTCTCCTATATAGATCATCAGCAATAATGACATAATGTGAAGCGTTACAAATTAGGTAACGTTTCTCATTCTGAGTTAGACCTTTTGGAATGGTTTGATTACGAAGGTAGGAATAGATGTGATGGTAGTGGGATGATTCTTTTCCTATAATAGAATAGATCATCTTGGAATCAGGTGTGTCATAGGCTGGGTAGTGTAACACTTCCACCAAGAACTCGTGTTGAAGATCATTTTCTGGCATTTGTAGAAGGGAGGCCAGTGTGGCCATGGAATCAGTTGCTTTATTATCTACGCGTGGAACTTGTTGGAAGGTGATATGTGCAAAATATTTCGTCAAGTCATCAACCATGCCTTTGTAAGGAATTATTTTTTCATCCTTTGTTTGATACACATCATTTACTTGGTTGATGACAAGCTAAGAGTCACCGAAGATATCCAACTGATCTACTCTCCATTTAGCTGCAATTTTCATACCATTGGTCAAAGCTTCATATTCAGCAATGTTATTTGTACAAGGAAAATTAATCTTGTACGCTTTGGGCAATGAGTATCTCTGTGGTGTGATGAAAAGTAATCCAGCACCTGATCCTTGTTGTGTGAAGGATCCATCGAAGAACATAACCCATGTATGATGAGTGAGTGTTAGAATTGACTCATCTAGAAAATCAATGTTTATTGGTAGAAGACTCTGTATGGGTGCCTCAGCCAGCTGGTCTGCAATTTCCTGTCCCTTTACAGCTTTGCGTTCAACATATTGGATGTCAAACTCGCTTAGTATCATGACCCATTTAGCCAATCTTCCTGTGAGAGCTACCTTACTGAGAAAATACTTTAATGGATCTATTTTAGCCACAAGCCATGTAGTGTGGGCAAGCATGTAGTGTCTCAACTTTTGGGAAGCAAAGACAACTGCCAAGCAAGCTTTCTCAATAATACTATAGTTTTTCTCATAAGAGACCAATGTTCGGCTCAAGTAATAAATAGCTCTTTCTTTGTTATCATTGTCTTCCTAAGCCAACAGGATTCCCAAAGATGTTTCAGTGGCTAAAATGTATAAAAGCAAAGGCTTCCCATGCATAGGAGGCATCAGGATTGGTGGATTGACAAGATATTGTTTAATTTGTGTTAAGTTTTGCTCACAATCCTGGCTCCAATTGAATTTCACACCCTTATGTAAGGTCTTTGTGAAGGGTTGTGATTTATCTGCCAATTGTGAAATGAACCTACGAATAGATCGAAGCCTTCCCTGTAGTCCTCTCATCTGACTGATGTTTCGAGGTGGTGGCATGTCCATTATTGCTTGTACTTTTTTTGGATCTACTTCAATTCCCTTTGCACAAACAATATATCCTAACAATTTTCCTGATGTAACACCAAATGTGCACTTCTTAGGATTGAGCCAAAGACTAAACTTTTCCATATGATCTAGGATTGGTCCCAAATCGTGAAAATGAGTATTTTGTTTAGCGCTTTTGACCAAGGTATCATCAACATAGCCCTCCATAGTTCTATGCATCATGTCATGGAAAATTGTAATAACAGCCCGCTGATACGTAGCTCCAGCATTCTTTAAACCAAATGGCATCACATTCCAACAAAAGGTTCCCCATGCACATGTGAAATTTTTTTTATCTTGATCTTCTGGTGCAATTTTTATCTGATTGTATCCAAAAAAACCATCTATAAGAGAGTACATCTCATAGCCAGCCGTCATGTCCACAATCATATCAATATTAGGGAGCGAAAAGTTGTCTTTAGGACATGCCAAGTTAAGATCACGACAATCTGTACAAACTCTGATAGACTTATCGTGCTTGGACATAGGGACAATATTGGATATCCATTCAGCATAATCAATTGCATGGATGAAACCAGCCTTCAGAAGTTTCTTCAATTCGGCTTTGACTAGCAATGCAACATGAGGATGCATTTTTTGAAGCTTCTGTTTAACTGGTTTGATGCCTGGTGCTATGGACAAGTGATGCATGATAAGATCAGGATCCAATCCTGGCATGTCAGAATATGTCCAGGCAAAATTTATTTTCTTCTCCTTGAAAAAGGCAATGAATTATTCCTTTTCTTCAGTTGACAATGACTGAGCCAGATGTATCACATGAGGATGTTCTTCTGTGTCCAAGTTAATCGGCTGTGTTGGCTCTATTAACACTGATGATCTCTCCTGAAAGTGACTGGGAAGGACATCAAATATCTCATCCGCGAGCGCCTCAGAGAAGTTTTCACCCTTGGATATGTCTTTTGTTTTTACTTTTTTGGGATCCGACACTGCCACAATGTGGTTTTCACCATCGGACCTCTTGCATTTTTTCCTTTTAATTATGTGACTAAGATATTTGATGTCGGCCTTAGTCATGTTGACGCTCTGCTCATTAGTGGAAGACATTACAAGTTTGATAGCATTTAAGTAACAAGCAAGAGCATAGTCATTCTAGAACATGGGGACTTCGTTAGATGCATTGGGGTTCCAGTCTATAAGCTCGAGATTTGCGAGTGAGAGAGTAGTGGCTGGTTCAATTGCGTTCACAGTATAGTCATTAAATGCGTGGACCAGCAATTCGAGACCTACGGTGACCTCACCCACAGGTGAATTCAAATGCCTTGGAGTATGAACGTTAGTAATTGACGACTCTAAGACACTAGTTGGATCAGACCCTTGTGACCTATCCCTAGACATTTCACTCACTTCGATTTGATTTTCATAGACATGCACTTGGTCAATGTCTTTATCAATAGTCACTTTTGAAATATTGTCAAATTCATATTCATGAGAATCGATGCTACATGGTGAGAGACTATAGAACTCCCCAATAGTGATAAGGACATACTCTCCTTCAGCCTCTGGATTCTTGCACAAATACTCAATATGGCATGACTGACTAGATTCTCCCTTTTTTGAATGATATTTGAGTTGCTCAGCATTGTTGTCAGAAGAATCACTAGTATCATCCACAGTGCTAACATGTGGCACAAAATCATCTGGCTCAGCAAAGAATTTAGCAAGATCATAAGGAATAGGATGAGGGTAAGAATCCTCATCATCAGATTCTTCCTCTCGAGTACCTGACTCAGATTGTAACTCATTTTCAGATGAACTCTCAGGTACGGGTATGAATTTATTGGATCCCAAATGGAAAGGGACCTTCTTGAACCCTAGGCTAGTTGTGCCACTGTTGCTTCGAGCTGTTGCTTTGATAGGATCTATTAAACCATTGTTATTGCACCCAATAGGGCCCGTTCCCTTGTAGCCAAAATGCTTCATAAGCTTAAGACCAGGTCCATACTTCTTAGGAGTGATTTCTTGAGCTTTTTCTGTTAGGTCTACTGGAGACTCTTCTTTGTAAAGCCATGTAGCAATGGCTTTGTTTTTTCTTTCATCTTCTAAGGGAACTGTAGCTTTGACAAAAGAGCCATTAAACTTGGTCTGAGGTGTCAACACGAATGGCTTCTTTTCTACTGAGGATCTCCCAAAATGTCGAGGGGACTCTAGAATAGATGTTATTGACAGCATTGGTTCCATGTGGTACTCTCCCATACCAGTTTCTTTCAATTTAAATGACTGCTCAATTTGTTTCAGCTTATTGTTGTGACAATTAGTAGACTCACAGTTAGCAGGGACGAAAGAATCAGCAGCTTTGAGCATATTGCAAGTGTAGCTAGTAGTAGCAGGAATAGTAACTTTGGAGCCATGAAACAAAAATTTAATGTATTCATGGTATGTGGATGGCACAGCACACATCTCATGTATCCATGGCCATCCCAATAGAATGTTGTAGGCTAAGGGAATGTCAAATACCTTACAGGTGACATCCCTTTCGACAGGACTGACGCGAATTGGTAAAGTCACAAGACCTAGTGACTTTCATTCTACTTCATCATACGCTTTAATAGTGATCTTTCATCAAGGATCAACAGAGTCCTCAAAATAATCCAATTGTCTAAGTAGAGAAGCAGAAACAATATTTAGGCCAGTGCCATTGTCAATGAGTACTCGACGAACACATGTCTGGTGGATCATAACCTCAATGTGTAGAGGCTGGTTGTGTGGGTGATTCGGTGAGTTGTCATCCTCCTCGGAGAAGGTCATAAGATGAGATGAGGTCAGGTGACCTACCATGGATTGAAATCACTCAAGATCAAGATCTTGAGGAACGTTTGCCTTAGTGAGGGCTTTGTCCAAAATTTTCCTGTGAGCAGGCGAGATTTTAAGCAACTCAAATGGAAATGTGAGCATTGGTTCGTTTCAACTAATCTAGAACACTATAACTAGTTGCAGTCAAGTTTGTCGTGTTTTTTGCACATTTACTGGATGGACCAGCAAGGGCTTTGTCCTTGTTTTGTTGGGTATTTGAAATAGGAGGTGTAGGGCCTTTGAGCACCAACTTCGCATGAGAGCGAGTAACAGCATTAGTACAATGCTGTGAAGACACATTATCCATGTTATTGGAAGTAGGGCCTCTCAAGACAAATGGTGTCTTGGGTTTATCATTATCTTGCTTTCCCTTTATGGTAATAATGTCACAGTATTCAGAATCTACAGGTTGAACCATGTGAATGACATTGTCATCATTGGAATACGTATAGTGGACCTTATTGTAGGGTTCTAGTTTTGAAGTCTCTCCTTTTTCATAAGTTGGGAAAGGCTCTTTGAATGCCTTGTGGTCTGAGTTTTTGTTATGTCCATCTACCACAAGTTCACTAGCATCAATCATGTCCTGGACTTTATGATGTAAGTTTATACAATTGCTGGTTTCGTGTCCTTTGTTTTGGTGATACTCACAAAATGAGGTCTCATTCCACCATGGTGGACGTGGTTGTGGATCATAGGGATGAGGGTTATCCATTGGTGAGATAAGCTTGTGGTGTAGCAATGTTTTGTAAACCACATCCAAAGGTTCTCCTAAAGCTTTATACTCTCGCTTGGGTCGTGCTGCCCATGAGTTTCTCAGTTTGTTCCCAGACGTCTTATTGTCAGGAGGAGGCTTCTCAGTACTTTTGGTCGCTTTGAAGCAGTCTATGAGATTAAATGCTTCTTTAGCAAGTTTTGGTGTGACATTATCAACAACCTCATCATGTACAATTTCTTAGTTCTTGTTAACATGTTTGGTTTTATCCCTGTTGGAAGTGGAACCTTGTTTTGAGTCTCTCTGAAGAGTGAGCTCACCTTTCTTGACCATAAATTCTTTGATACGGATAGCCTATGTAATCATGTCTTCAAAGGTACGTGGACCTTGTAGTTGGACTCTATACCTGAAATAGGTAAGAGGTTATCAGTGAAAATGTTGAGCTTCTCCGTTTTGGGATTTTACGGGAGTACTTAGTATAAAGTTGTCTCCACTGTTGGAGGAAAGTGAGAAAAGGCTCACCAACCTTCTATTTAAGGTTGCATAGATCTCAAATATTTACAGCATGTTGAATGTTATGAGAATATTGCTGAACAAATGAATTTGCAATTTCTTCAAACGTCTTGATACTAGGAGGTAAATGTGAGAACCACTCCAAAGCTTGACCACTTAGGCTTCTAGGGAATAGATGCATGAGGTACGTTTGATTGAGTATAAACTCCATAGACAAAGCACCAAATTCCTGCAAGTGATCTTGGGGATCAGTAGTACCAAAGTACTTGTCATATTTGGGTAGTTCTACGCCTCTTGGGAAAGGCGGCATGTTTATACTTTTGTCAAATGGAAATGAACAAAGCGTGTCCAATGTGTATGTCTTTTTGGGTTTCTCTTTCTCATGCATCATCTGAGCCAATTGGTCTTGCATAATTTTCAGTTGTTTTTGGAGTTTAGTGGTCTCAGTTTCTTCTTCACGTGTGATAATGGTCTCCACATTGAAATGTGTGGGCAGTTCAGCTCCCTCTTGGGTGAGTTTGAGAAAGTACTTTTCTTTCTCTTCGCGGAGTGAGATTCCGATGACCTTCTGAAAGTTTTTGTCTCTTCGACATTTTTCTATGTGTTTAGGAAGGATTTCCACCTCTTCTTGTTCTTCATCAGTGTCATCTTCTTTCTCTTTCTCCTTGTCATCCCTAGGTTGTTCTTAATATCGACTATGACTACCCTGTTCAGGTTCACGATTAGTCATTATAGGAACTTGTTCAATTTTCGTACGTTGTATTTCAAAAGGGTCCGTGGAGAAAGGATCATACATTGTGTTTGAGAATGCAGGACTCCTACCTGTCTCAGTATCCTTTTGGTAAAAAGGATTTCTAATTTGTTGCAAATTGGAAAATGTTCGTTGAACTTGAGATGACCTTGTAGGTGAGGAAGACTGTGAAGATGCCTCACTAGCCAAACTGGATATAGATTGCATAGTGAAAGGTAAGCTACCTCTGTCACGATTACGACCCCTAGCATGACCACGTCTTATGTTATCAAGATAAAACACATTGCCGCTTTTGGTTGTGATAGTCATAGGCAAGGACAAAAAGCTAGAACCTAGACAAGGACTACACTAAGAATGAGTCTCAAAAAGGACAAGATAATAGCAAGAATGTTGTTCACTAAGGCACAAATGGTCTGATTTAAAGGCTAGAACAACCAGAGATTATGACCACTGTGGCACAAAGTATGACAAGCATTAAGACGAGGACCAAAATTACTTATGAGACGAGACTTAGTCAAGGTATAAGACACAAGTTTTTAGTTAACTGAAGTGTCCCTATTCCAGGACTGTTTGCAAACAGAGAGTGATAAACAGTCGTAGAAAAGGATAGCGTGCAGGCCGCAAATAGCTAGAACAGACCCAGATTGTTAATGCTGATACAAAGTCTTGCGTGAAAAACTTTTACGATCAGCACGAAGAAGTTTTACGGGCTACGCAAAGATGTTTCTATCTCGCATGAAGATCAGTAACAATTTTTAATTTCGCGAGAGAATGTTTTCTAGATCGCGCGAAGATGTGCAACAGAACTTTAATTTCACGCGAGGACAAAATGGCTTCGTGTGAGAGCCAAATGATTTTGCGCGAGAGCCAAATAATTTCGCACGAAAGGACAGAACAATTTCATAATAGCGACTAATTTTTTAAAAAAAAAATTATCATTCTAATAACTAGGCAGATAAACAGGCATGTAGAATAGCAAGCAAGTGATTTCAAGCATGTTTGAAAACAATGAGCAAGGGCAAAAGCAACCTTGCGCATGAAAAATCAAGTGACTTAGTTTGTGCTAATCCCTAAGAAAGCTATTTGTGTACGTTTTCAAAGAGTTTTGCAATCATTGCACAGATTCATAGAAAATAAAAGTTGGCTTCTCTGAGGTATTTAGTAATGGTTTGACTCTGCAACTTTTATGACTCACAGGGGTGACCTCCAATCCCAGCACACCGAGGTTTTGACACAGTCTGAGAACTTAATCTTCAAGAGCTGCTAGGGAGATCTGACAACCCACAATGAACCACACCCATGGAGATTTCTTCCACAAGGACATTTATATAGCGGTTGTCACTACCATGGCAAAAATGGCTATTATCGCTCGAGGTTTTGTCCATGTTGTTTTCGCTGTAGAGGGATTGTCTGCTATAGTTAACCCTCTCTAAAGGTGACCGAATCACAATAGTGTACCATGAAGGGACTTAGCTTCTAGATTCAAGGTTTTGACACCTTTTCACTTTTAGCCCAATCAAAATAGACAGATTAATCAGACACGCTAAACTAAGATTATCTCTTAAAGATCTATGATATCATCTCCCCATGATCTATCAACCTCTCCGGAGAAAGGATGCCTTAATCAACAAGTCGAAAATTCATCTATCTACGAGATGCTCAAAGTATCCTCCCCACCCATAAGGAATCCATCTTAGAGAGGAGTTTCACTAGGAACCCACTCCCTCAAGATCCACGAATAGTGTTCATGGGGGCTTAATTACTATGTGTGTACAGATGTTAATTCCTGAAAACCAATCTATCTAAAAGTAATCAAAAAGCACAAGGTGGTACACTTAACGCTTTAACTAATGTGAGGTAAGTCCAAAGATGTGGAACATTTAACCCCTCACACAAGCCAAAATGAGTCCACAACTCAAAAATTAGTGAGTTCTAGAAAGCACAAAAGGGTTTCCTTGTGGAGCCTTTAACGCTTATGTCCTGTAGACCCCTCCCCTATTTAACGTGGTGCTGAGCTTGCAACCACAAGGTGGAACGAGGGGTCAGCGGATTAGCGAGTCCAATAACCCAAGATAGCTAATTAGATCTATCACTAAAGACTAAGCCTGCTAAATGAATACTAACAGAGATCACACCCTAGTATCAATTTATGCATGTGTTGTAAAATAAAAATACAGAAGGAAATGCACAAGCTCAACACGAAAGATGTTTGTTTTAGATCCAAATGAAGTGTTATCAGCTGAGGAAGATTACCTGGTGATCCTCGCAACGCGCTTAGTAGATTTTTACCTGTTCCTAGCAACTTTAGCATGCTTTTCCCATTGTCCCACAAACCGCTGCTATGTTGTTAAAAAAAAATCAAAAAACACAGAAACACTAGAAACCGCGAACAGTCAGCAGAAAAATTAGAAAACATGCAAATCAATGCAAAAAAATTGCCTCTGTCAGCAGAGTTTTGCACGAAATTCCTGACAGTCCATGCGAAGAAGTTTTACGGCCTGCGCAAAATCAAATTCAGCTCGCACGAAATTAAATTCAGCTCACGCGAAGAAATAGGTCTCGCGTGAAGTTTTGCATGCCAAATAACTTTTGCGCATGATGCGAAAAGAATCTTCGCGCAAAGATTCTAGATCCTCGTGCAAAAATGAATAGTTTTGCATGAAGATTCCTGAATCTTTACGGAACAATATAGACAAAGAACAAAAAAAAGATTTTAAAAATACAGAAAGAGGCCAAAAAAATTGATTTTTGAGCCCCACGGTGGGCGCCAGAAATGTATATGTGAAAATGCGGCCTATGCTAACACACACACTTCAACACGGTCATTGCATGCGGATTCATCTCGGTATGAACATTGGATTGTTCATCCAAAATTTGCCCTACAAAGTGACCTGTTGCCTTCTATCTAAAGGGATTTTTGCCTGTTAATATCCTCAGAATCAAGGTGCAAGCAACCAGACCCTCTAAGAATGAAGGATTTGACAATGAAATTAAGCTAAGAATGAGGATGTAGATTAATCTAAAATGAAAGATGCAATGTAATCTAAGAACAAATAAAGCAAACTAGATTAAGCATATGCATGATTAAACTAAAATGAGATTACACTAAGAATGAGAATGTATGCAAGAAATGTAAGCAAACGTGAGTATGAATTCCAGCAGCAATTCGATGCAAATTCTCCAAAATTCCTCCTCCAAAATGAAGAGATGAGGGTCTCTTAAATAGACTTTCCTGGAATCCATCAACGGTTGAGATCGATTCGGATCAATGGTCAGGATTGAAGATGAGGTTCACTCATAAAGGGAGATTCCCAAATTAAAGGGAGTTAGCAGATTTAATTTGAGTAAAATAAGGAGTTAACTATTTTAATTTGAGTAGAAAAAGGAGTTAACTCATTTAACTCATTTTTGATCAATAGTGAACTAGAAATTTCCCTTTTTGAACTGAAGAGAGATTTTGTTGAGATATTTAATTTAAAAAAATGAGATATGCTCTCATAATTGCTTTTTCTATTTAATTAAATAATCTTTAATTAATTAGACACTTTTCTTATTTAATTAAATAACTTCATTTAATTAATTAGGAATGGCTTCCCATTTAATTAAATAACTTTGTTTAATTAATTAGAAGCAAGTACTCCATTTAATTAAATAATTTCGTTTAATTAATTAAAAATACCTTTCTCATTTAATTAAATAATTACATTTAATTAATTCAGATAGGCGTATTTATTAAATTAAATAAATTTAATTCTATAGTACATTAGCCTTAGGATATAATTTAATTTAATTAAAGTATAAATACTTAATAATTAAATTATAATTAAATCAAGTAGGTTTAATGTGACTAATATGAGTACGTACTATAGGAATTAAATAAGAAATATGATGAATGCAGATTAGGGTTTTCTGCATCTGACAATTAAGTCAAGTAGCAAATAGCAGAATGAGAATTGCCTATTAGAATAAGACTTTGAAATTATCAGAAATAGACCAGAATTGGTATAATGGCAATGAGCCAATTTTGGGGTATTACACTCATAGCCTATTTTATGTTTTTTAAATAGAGTAGTGGCATCATTGCTTTAACTTCCTAAAGAGTTTTCTGATGAGAATTGGACATAAGAAGATCCATCGTCAAAGGAGAATTTATGTAGGAAGTGTTGATAATCCATGTTGTCTTCTTCAATTATTGGGCATTATGGGAGTTTGCCTACATTTTGGATGTTATGATGTTTAGAATATTTTGGAAGAATTTGGAACAATGCCCTTAAAGGACCTAGAAGCATCTTCTATTCAGGAAAATTCTATATGATAAGCCTTTGACCTTACCTAAGCCTTCTGTGAAATTATTTGTTCTCCATTTCGTAAGGCTTCATAGTACTAGTGTTTGTTTTAGCAGGTCTGATAGCTAGAATTTGACTTGGCCTAAAACTGCACAGATAAACTTGCATAGATAGACTGGCTAAAAATATAGTAAATGAAATTTTATAATACACTAGATCTCTTATTGTCCATCAAAAAATTTGCAATAGTTAGCTTATGAATTAGGGCATATGCACCGAGTTGTGGTGCCAAAAAGGTGACAAGTTTTTTTTTTTTCTATTTTCAATAGTGTGTACGCACTATGGCTTGGGTAACCTGAGCCATAGTGCATACACACTATTAGAAAAATAAAAAAGTATATATGATGGGCTGCACACCTGCAACCCATCATTTTCATCAGCATTTTCTGATATTCCTACAAAGAGCAGCACGTACGTGTGAGGCCTCGCCCTGACCCATCGTAGCATAGTGATACATTACTATTATTTTTGTTATTCACGACTCGAGATGTTGAGACATTATCTAATGCTTAGAACATACTATATTATTTCATGTTGTGTGATGTTACTTTCAGATATATTTGATGATTGTCATTTAATGTTTCATGTATATGTATGTTGATGAAATCAGTAATGTAGGATTGAGACTTTGATTTAAGAGATTTTAAATGGTTAAGAATTAAGCAGGATGAAGAAACCCTTATTGATGTATGTTTCAATTTTTGTGGATTTCTGATAGGTAGACATATATGTACATGTGATTTTACGAGACTACTGATGTGTGCAATGAGTGTGCAGATATTTTAGCTGAGGAACCCTACGGAGGAACAGAACTAATCTCTATGTGCTAATTTTGGAAACCTTGTTGTTCATGATTCACGTATTGTATTGTGAGATGTATGTATGAATCTTTCTATGTTCAGTGAATGTTAGTGTTCGTAATTATGTTCTATTAGTGTCACTTGACACTCGTAAATTGTTTATGTTCTTCAGTGTGCTGTTTAGGGTTAGTTGTTTAACCTTTGGACCCAAGTTGGTTTAGTTGGTGTCAGTTGCTATTGGGTTCTTAATCGAGATTAGTCGTCCCTTAATCCAGATTAGTGCTTAATCTGCAATGTTAGAGTAGTTAGATGGTCCTTTTTTTTAATTCCTATATTTTGTTTAGCTCTAAACTTTTTTTCTAAGGTTTAAAACATGAAATTATTATACCCAAAGGGTATGGGTATGGTTTAGGGGTCTTTTCCAACCCCTAAGCCCCCTTTTTTGACTTTTGAGGCCACTCAAAAAGTCTCATTTTGCCTTTGTGCGAAAATTGAATATGACCATCTTGAGTTACCTCACCTCACCTCCACTTAGGGTTTAACCATAGTGTGGGTTGAGTTAGGAGTTTCTAGAATTGCAAGTGGGTGGGAGAAGTTATTGATCCCTTTTGTGGTTGAGTTTGAGGCTTATTTAGAGGCCCTTCTTGGACTAGTAGATTTTGTTACCCAATCTCTACATTTAGAGAGGAGTTTTTGAAGATTGAAGGAAAGGAAGTGGAAACTCTAATCAAACTTGTTCATTGCCATTACCTCTTTGTGAAGGTAGGAATTTCTCATCTCTCTTGTATAGATTTTCATGTTTGTTTCATGCTTATGCTACCTTGTTGTCAAGTGAACATTTGTATGATTGTGGGTATGTTGGGATGATTTGAAAACCATGTTATTTTGGATGATTTCCTTTCATGTTTATCTTTGCAATTTTGAGATTTTTCTTGCATGGGTGTTTTGGTATTACTCACCCTTGGAGAGGGTAGAAGTGACCAATTTTGGGAAAGGTCTGTTTAGTTGGACTCCAACCAGTGTAGAGTCTCTTCTCAGGATGAGAAGAGGGAGAGAGGGTAGGGTGTTATGGGCCCCTACCCGTCAGCACAAACCTTGTATGAGTATGGCATGGTTAAATGGAAGAACAGAAGTTCTTGGTTAATAGCCCCAATTGGGCATCTGATTTGGTGTTGTGCTTGACTTCTCCTATTGGAAGAATCCACCTTTCCCTAGTGTTGATTCATTGTGGATCTTATTTTGAAAACCTTGTAGGAATATGCATGTTTGAATTGTTCTTGGTCATGTTTTTGGTCACCTGATCAAATTTTGTTCCCTCCATGGTTCTTGAAATGTGTTGCAGAAAACATTATAAATCCCTTGATGAGGGTCATGAAGAAAATTCAATTAAATTGTTGAAATTTGGGATTGATATCCTATTGTAAATTTTATTTTAAACTTTGTTGTAAATGGCAACAAAGCCAGGTTTTCTTCCTGGTTCTTTCTCGGCTTAGCCTTTGAATCAGGTTTGACAATAAAATTGGTGTTTTGAGTATAATTGGTCATCATGTGATTTAATCCTGATTTAAATTTAGATGGATGAATCTCAAAACTAGGAGGGAATTGATGATGTTCAATTTGGTAAAATTTCAAGTTTTCTTTTATGTTGAAAATGAAAATTATGATCATGGATGTAGATTCAGGTTGCATGATTATTTGAATTCAACAAGTATTGCATTATTGAGTAAAATGGATAATTCATATTCTTAGTATGTTAAGGTTGTAATTAGGCTTTATGGATTTTCAATTAAGATTTATAGGAGATCAAATGATTTTGGTATAAATGTTTTAAATCTATTCAAAAAAAAATACACCTTGAAAAAAAAATATATATACTTGCCTTGTAATTTCTATACTTAGAAAATTTTCAAAAAATACACTCCCAGGAGCAAAATTGCTCATTGGAAATTGTATGGGAGACCTTTTTAATTTGAAAGGGAACAATAGAGAATATTCCCTTAATTATCCTTTTCATTTAAATTTTGTAATAAAAAAAAATAGAGTTAAGACATAATATACATGATAAAATTTCAAAGGAAATTCAAAAAATATATATATATATTATAACATCTCATCCTAATTATCTCCTCACCTATAAAACTTTATGAGTTTATTGCTTACCCATTGGCCTTGGACGTCAGTTTAGATTTGATTTAAAAGGTAGTTATGTCCTATCTTAAATCAAGGTTGTCTTGATGAGAGGGTGACATCACCCTGCCACCCTATCCCATCCCCATCTTCCTCCATATCTAGCGCTCAGTTTGGATGGTAAAACATTTATGTTGGGGGGAAAGTTTTCTTGTTGTCTTATGTTTGAAATTGGTGGTCATTTCCTTTATTATTTCCTTTCCCTTGTCTCTACTCACGTGCCCACAACTTGGGATGCATTTTCCTCCATCTTGGGTTGCGTGGGAAGGAGTGTGAATGATGCCATGTCAGTGACATGACATAAGTTGGGGTCTTGGTATACGTTTTGGGTTATGTAGTAAAGTTTGCAAAAAGAAGAAATCTGCTTTTAAACTTCATCTCCTCCATGATATCAGCGTACCCTTTTTGATGCAAAGGCTTGGAATTGCGTGGGGCCTAGGGAGAGGTGTTGGGGGTCAAATCAACTTGACTAGTGGCCAAGTGGGATGGTTAGGTTTAGGGTAGAGTAGAGTGTAGGTTAGTAATAGTTAGGTTAGATTATGATGTTAGTTTGTTTGTTTGATAAGATTTATTATTAATAGTTTCATTTAGTTAGTTGTTTTAGTAGTTAGTTTTATTTAGTTTAAATTGTAAATTGTTAAGTTATTTGTTTAAATTCTATATATATTTCTTTAGTAATATTAGTTTAATTTCATGTTTTAATTAGATAGTTTTAATTTTATTTAAATTGTAAAGTTAAGTTCTATTTAAAGATTAGACACTCATTTTGTATATGATTAGATCAAATTTAGATTTAGTTAGTTAGTTAAGTTAAATTAGTTAGTTGTTAATAAATTAAATTTATGACCAGTATATATTTCACATTAATAACCTTTAATTTAATTTTGGGATTAATGTTTTGTTTTTAATTATTATAATTGTTTTAGTTTGTTCTAAGTAGATAAAGTATGAAAGGTTAATTGGCTATTTGATATAGGATTTAACTCGGGTTTATTTGATTGGATTTTACGATTAATCTAAACCCAATTTCATTTAGATTGTTATTAAAATAATTTTCACATGATTGTTTAAGCAATGTAATAACGAATCAAATAAACATTGATATTAATCTAATAATTAAGAGCTTCAAAATCCTGATGATGTATTCCTCCACAAGAGTTTTAAACTAAAGATTATGTAGAGAACCTTTACTTAAACTGTAATCAATCATTTCAAAAACTTAGAGCTGTTTAATTATCATATTAAAAAAAAAAATTTGTGTGTTTTTTCCCTCGTAGTTTGGGCATGACAGTACGCAAGTTAAAAATCCAACATTTTCACCATTCTTTGCCAAAATGTCTCCTCGCCGATGAAATCCAAGACCACGAGCACACCCACGACGACGCCGTAAGTGATATAAACTTAACTTTGCATTGTTTGATATGTTTTTCATATTGTTTTATAGGTTTTTTATATTGTTTTGTAGGGTTTTTAAAAATTCCATTTAAATTTGTTTATTTATTTGGATTTCAATTGTTTTTTTATCAAGAAATGTCCATAATCAACCGGCAAATCCACAAGAACCTCAAAACCAAAACCCTCCTCAAGAAGAACAACAAATTCCACAACCCGAACCAATTGCAAGACCTCCGTCAGGCACACAAGAAAATATAATAAATGAAATAGAGAGAGGCAAAACTAAATTAGAAAGACTCATTGCTTGGTTGAAAGAATCTAGACAAACCAATCCAATGTGGTGGCACTCAAAATTGCATTCTTGTTTTGAGTGCCTATTCGAAATTTTGAGTTACTTTGAGCCCCTATAAATGCTTTTCATGCTTGTGTACCCGGCTGTGGAAATAAAACCTAAGGGTGTTTTATGTTTCTAACACCCTTCATTTAGCCTGCACATATGTTTTTTAATGTTAAACAAATATCCTGAGCCATTCAGCAAAGTTCCTTTTTGAGTGGTTCTCAGTTTTGCATTTCTTGCCTGAGTGTCAAACAGTGACACAGAGCCATGTTTGCATTTGAATATCTTTTACCTGGTTATTTTTCATGATTTGCAACTTTGAGGATATTTATTATCCATATCCAAGAACCTATGATTATGTTTTCAAGTCATTTCAAATTCGTTTGTCTAGGTTTCGAACCTCTCAAAGTTGGTCTATTACCTCTTTTGTAAATCTGCAAATTGTGCATATTCCTAGGTAGCCCTGTTTGATGAGCTGTAACTTTTGACCAGTTGACCCAAATGAGAAAATTCTTGTTGTATCATATTCTAGGGGTCAAAGAATTTCTACGTTCCATTTCTGAGCTTATGACGAATCCGTTTAATCAGTTTTTAAATGCGATTCCATTTGCAATTTTTAAAGTTTCACTGGTATTCAAAAGGTGCAGATTGATCGGGAGCCTTGTTCGAGGCATCATATCTTTGTGCCCGTGATTGGTAGGATCGAATGGTTTGTTCCCTTGCGTTCTACTCTAGAAATACTCTGAGTGTGCCAGTTTATAGATCTTGATGAATCCATCTGCATACAATTCCAGGGCCATTCCATTTGCCAAAAACACCTTTTTACTGTTGACCACTATCCTGCATTTTTGAAGTAGCCATCTTCAGATGCTCACCAATTTTGCACTGTGATTCATCATGAGCCCAAATCACAAAATCATACTCTCCTCATGACATAGAACAAATTCCCTAGTTTTCGAAATCTCAAGTGCCCGTTTACCCAGTTTTCAAGGCTCAAACCAAACACAATTTTTATGTTTTTGACATGTGTATCCGCAGGCAGTTTGAAGTAGGCATGTTCGGAGGTCGATATCTTTTGACCCCGATATCCTCATGCAATGAGATTTTTCATGCCTATAGAGGATGTTAGAGAGATGATATATCCAGAATTTCAGAGCTCTATTAGATGTTTAAATCAGTTTTTAAAGGCAGGCAACAGGCATCCTGATAGAGATTTCACAGTGGTGCAGAAATGGTTTAAAATAAGTTTTAATGATTGTTTCAGTGGTCAAATTTGATTTCAGATGTTTTAAGATGGTTGATGGATCAGTTTGCATATCAATTATTCGGAAATAAAATTTTTCTTAGCCGAACCTGCTTTCGGGGTCCGACTGATTCCATTAGACTGAGTAAAATATGTGCAATAAAGATTTGCTAAAAAAGGGGATAAGCACATAGCAACATCAATGAGCAAACATGACCCCTTCCGCAGCATTGGAAGCATACAGGGAGGGGATGAACTCATCATATGGCCCACATCCATGAATGGGCAGTCAACGTATTGCAAGGCACCTCATGTCAAAATATGGCTCATGTCCAAGGGGGTTTGGCACCCAATAGAAGAGCAGATATAGAACAACTATGCAACATGTGGAAAAATAAAGACTCACGTCCAGTAAGGAGGCAATTAGCAGTAGAACTCCATGTATGAGAAGGCAGACTCCACTTTACAGAGATCAATCACGGTTTGAAAAGATTGCAGGCCAGAGCAGCCCATGTTTCACGTGGAGGATAGCATCCAAGGAAGGGTCTTCACGTAGATGGCAGAGGAGGCCATTGCAAGATGGAGGAAACCTACATTTTGTCTGTGGATGGTCTCTATTTTATATCCCACATTGGGGACGCGGGCATGATTTTAGTTTTATATAGCCGACAGCGTAGAAGCTAAGGTGTGTTTCAAATACACACTTTATGATGTTGTTGCCCATGCATTCACATTGAGGGGCCGGCTCTGACCAAGGTCAAACGTGTTTTGAAGGCGCATCGGGAGATCGGCGGACAGTTTGTATGGGGCCCTGATCTTACGATGGATCGTAGGATCGGGAGGCTTACTCTTGAGGCCTATGATCTTACGCTAGTCATAAGATCGTAAGGCGAATTTCATTCCTCTTCGATGCTACGTTGGGTCCTAATCACAAGATCGCAAAAACAAATTTTTTGAGGCATGATGCTACGGGAATTTTGCCTGTCGTATGGTTGGAGGGGGTTAAGTTTGAGCCCTTGATGCTACGACGGGGATTAAAAATAATAATTTTTTTTTAATAAAAGGTTTAAAACATTAATATTGCTATTGTCGTGAGATCGGAGGGAGCAGAGAAGAGGG
Organism: Cupressus sempervirens; assembly: GCA_028749045.1. Lineage (NCBI taxonomy): Eukaryota > Viridiplantae > Streptophyta > Pinopsida > Cupressales > Cupressaceae > Cupressus > Cupressus sempervirens. Next base: position 818,326,767 of record CM053792.1, on the reverse strand, counting down.
GTAAGATATCATGAAATTGATAAATTTTTGAAGCCACCGTATTATCGTATAAATCAAAGATGAATATGGAGATATCACGGGATGTAAAATTGAATTTTGTTTAAATAGAAAAATAATGTGGGGCCCATTTAGCACAAATGTAGGAGTGACATGTGGACTTGGAGATTTTGGGAAGAAAATGGAATGATTTAAAAATCATTAAAATTCAATGATTTCAATGCCCAGAATTTCAATCTGAACGATTTTAATTATTTTTAAAGTTTTATATAGTGTAACTATCTGAACTTTTTAAACTTTTTAAATTTTTATTGCTTTGTTCAGTCGTGGGAGCCAGAATTTCAGAGAGCTCTCAGAGGGGCAATTTTCATCCCAAAGGTAGAGTATAATATACCGTTGGAACCGAGAAAGAGAAAACTTTCCATTTATGTAGTCAGAATTTGCACAGGTATCAGCAGGAACCAGCTACAAGAGTTTTTCTGATTTTGGGGATATCATGGTGAAAAGTGAAATTTAAATGTTGCAGATGAAATTGCAAACAAATATAGAGATTTTTTGTCATTCTTAACTTCTCCAGAAAGTTTCAAAGTGATTTGATAGTTTTAAAGGCAGTTGGAGCAGTTATGGTTTTTGATAACAGAACAAGTTGCATTTCACGAAAGATCAGACATGACATGTTGAAATCAGATTTCAGGGGCCTTAGTACTGATTGTGATGATCTTCTGATATTTTCTCCATGAGATATTTGCATATTAAAAGTGGAATTATATCAGATATTTTGTCATCATTTATGATTTTCAAAGTGCAGGTAGTTGGAAGAAGATCAGTTTCAGCAACTCCAAATGAAGACATTCTAAGTGGGACAGATGTCAATGGCAGATCATTCTTCCAGAGATATCTTCTTTCCTATATATCTCTCGTTTCTACTTTTTGTACAGGTTCCAATTCTTTTGAAATTTTATGAGGGTTGTGATACTAGGTTCCAAATTTTTGAAGATTTTGGGTTGATTGTGAGACCACAAGTTTGGTTCCAATTTCCTAAGTTTTCACACAGTTGTGATACCAATTTTCTCATTCTAATTCTATTATGAACAGCATGTTGTATTCCTTTTAAAGTACAAATATATTACACAGTCACTCCTTTGTGTATTTTCTAAAATTTTGTATGCAGATGATGTATTATTTTCAATGAAATTAATGCAAAAAGTTTAACCTTCTTAGTTTCATTCCGATTCTCATCTCCTACTTCTATTATTTGCAATGTTCTGTGCTTAAGAACCAAGGTCTTGAACTCAGTTGCAATCATTTAAGGTTGTATGTCATGATAAACTTGTTGTTGGAACAAAGAATCCAAGTAAGTGCTTGTTTACATTGACAGGATTGTGGGTTACATAAGGAGGATATCATTATAAGTACAAGAGTTGTTATGAAGACTGATGTCTATTTGCAAGTCAAATAGATAGATCATATGCCTGAATATGTGAGCATGTTTTAGGTATCCATCTGTATGTTGAAGTTTAGTTGATGCCCAATGGATAAGGGACTGGTCAGCTTGGAGGATACATGTCCTTTGTTGTTGCATACCTGGTTATGCTGAGAAACCAAATCAAAATGTATATCAATTTCCCATTTTATATTTTGAAGAACTAGAATTGTAGGTCATGGCTTATTTGTGGTTGCTTTCCTTGGTTATAATTAGCTATTGTAATTTGGAGATTTACCAACAAATTGAAGAAGAATATTGACCATATCTTCTATAGAGGGTAGTCTTGCAGTGAAGTATCAAGATAAATCAGACAAATCCCTTAGGTTTTCCCACCTTGGCTTAGCAGAGCCTAAAGTGAAGTGACTCCTGATATGACTCTATTAATTGGTCCAGAACTAAGATTTAGCCTTGCTGAATATAGGATTTAGCTCATCCTTAGGCTTGTCCCTAGTCTTCGTTTCTTGGTATCAGGTTTTAATCTACCTGGTATGTTCTTTACCAAAAAGAACTCCAACACAATGAGGGCTCAGTTGGCATCATCCCTTGAATCCATTAACACCTAGATAGCCTCAGTTAGTGGTCAGTTAGATATTTGGCGGGTTAAGAGGGATGAACAAAAAATATTTTATGCAAATAAATTGTCATATGAAGATGTTAAAAAAAATAAAAAATACCAAAAGGTAGTATATGTGCATTATATAGAGAGGGTACTAAATGATTCCCCATTCATTGGTGCATACATGATGCTACCAGAAATAATTTTTTGGATAGATGGTGGATGGTTTTTGATGCCCCTCCTTGCAACAATCACGAGGTCCCCATGTATTTTTTGAAAAAAAAATATTATGAGTTTGTCCTTGCGGAGATCCCCAATTATTTTGATATATTAGACTCCCAAGGTAGAGGTGTTGGGTCATCATTTGAGAGGTCGAGAGCACGTCGTGACCCTAATGTAGTTAGGGCACCTGTGGTTAAGCCGCAACGCAAGCATGTGACTATTCCTTTAGTTGTGAAGGAACATGTAGAGGCTAGTGCTCTAGGGACCATTAATGCTTTGATGCAGACCCTCATCCATTCCATGAGCCCATTAGTTGAGGGAGATCCTTCTGTGCATTGTGGTCACGTGTGCACTTCATGCGGATCCCTATGCACATTTGGCACTCATGCTAGAAATGGTGCGCATGATGGGCTTGTCAGTGATCAGTTCCTGAATGACACATTTGGTATTGACACATAGGTAAATTACAATTATAATTTACTAATTTTATCACATTTCATATGTATAGTGAATGATTAATTAATTAGCATCTATTTACATTGTTCAAAATACAGGGTCAGAGTGTTGTTGGGCCTAGCAGCGATCCTCTAGACCCATTTTTTGTCCCTTCCACAAGTCCAGAGGTATGTATTGATTTAATCATTTTAATTAATACATATATTTATTATGTAATCATATTAAGGATTGACAAAAAAAATTATGCATGTGCATCAGTTCTCCACAGGACCCTCAACCTTTACTAAGGACTCGAAGCATAGACATCATATGAACTTCACACAGGTATGGTTGTTTTATGTTAATTTAACTCATTTGATTATATTTATTTCATGTTTTATTTTATATGTAACGTGTATTGTATGACATGCAGCTCTTGATGTCGGACACACCTCCTTATCTACGACAATTTGTTGATAGTGGAGTGGCCACAGCTGTGGCTAGCTCACAGCCATTGATGGAGGTATGAAAGAATTTTCTTCATTTTAGTTGTTGTTTATAATAGTTAGTCTCAAAATTTCTAATATTATTTATAAGTGATTATATTTATTGAATTGTTGTAGGGTCTTGTCACGCCTAATCGTCCACGAGCATTCAAGGTGGACTTACAGAGTGACTATTTGATCGCAGTAAGAAAATAATTGATTTTGTGTGTACATTTATTTGATTTCAACGTATAATAAATATTGATTCATATCTACTTTCTTTGTATCAGTTGGAGTTGGAGAAGAACCTCAACAAGAGGTTGAGTGAGTGTGTTAGGAGGACCCCATCATCTCCACCATCTCCCTCCACACGACGGTAGAGGGCGTCCAGAGACTTGTTTCCTTCCCCTCGTGGGAACGAAAAGATATAGTTGATCTAGACATGTATATATATAGGCATCAGTGGATATATTCGATACACATTTGATGTACATGACATTCTATATTTGATGTATGACATTATTTGACTTATGACATTATTGGTTAATATATGATATGTTTTTTCATATACGACATTATTGGTTATCATTTTATATAATATGTTTGTTCATGTATGACATTAAATTAGATATGTTCGTGTATGCCATTAAATTAGATATGTTTATGGGTGACATTAAATGCAATACCTAATCTATTAAAAACTTTGATAGAATATATTGATTAACAATAAACTTTATCACTGTTTAAGCATAAGTTAATCATTTGCAATATGTCATCGTCATATGATTTATGATCTTGTTCATGTTTAAAGTTTTCCTTCTCTATCATTTGTTTATCAAGTTTAATTCAATACCTAATTAGTTTGAATTTTTGATACAATATTGATTGGCAATAAACTTTATCAATCAAGATCGATTAAGACCTCTTGGCAATAAACTTTATTAGGCAATATTCGTGGACCTCTTGGCAATTGGTCACCTAAATGAGAACCTTGAGATTTATTAGGAACTCCATGAAAGAAATCAGTAGTTTGAAATTACTCTATCCAACAAAATTGGATCAAAAGTTCTCTAAACATTTATGTTAAAAATAAGATGAAAATTTGATCACAAGTGGTCACAAAGTAGAAGAAAAAATCATTGTTACAAAAAGAATATAGACAAGAAGAAAAAACATAATTACCTTGTTGAGCTTCAATACATAACTTGTAGAAGTTGTGAAAACCAACTTAACAGATTGTCAAGATCACCTGTATGCAAATAACCTGCTGAAGAGAAATCGAAAAAGAAAGAAAAAGCAGAGCTTAGAAAAACTCAACAAGATGAGAGTAAAAAACTATATTCCAAGATTTATTGATTGAATGGATGAAAAAAGAATTACAAGAGTTCAACCTTAAAGGTGAATGAAAGCCCTAAAGCTTAAAAAAGCTAGGTTGCACAATATAATTAATAAAATATTAATTATATGCACCTACAAGATAGCTTAAGCAAACTAGAGTAATAGGAAACTTAATTAATTAAATCAAAGTGATTTAATTAATAAGTGCAAACAAATAATTACTCTAACATAACCACCATTCTTTATCATCAATTAAAAAATGTTAGAGATAGTAGAGAAAAGATGGGTTATTTGCAAAAAAAGTCATTTTAAAAATCATAAATGTATCATAATCACTGATAATTTTCATACATTAATGATTGTAACATAATCACAAGTTGATTGGAATGTGTTGTTATTATTCTATAGTAACTATATTAAGGTAAAAATAAAAGTTTAATAAATAGTTGTGATGTATAAGAAAGAGAGATATCTCACATGAGAGGGAGATGAATCTAAGATGACACATAAGATACTTGTAAGAGGGAGCTATACTTGTTAACGAATTTACAATGCATGTTATGGAAAATCATAGAGCATCTTTAAAAGGAAATAAAAGAGTATGAAAAGTGGAAGGAACATGATGTTTTGTAGACTCGTATTCAAATTTGGATGTTGATTTTCTAATGAAGGATTCAAGCACTGCAATTTGGTAGTTTTGGCTCATGTTATCCTTGTATCTCACTCTGTCTTATTCCCCCCCCCTCTTTATATTTCTATTTTTTCCATATCCATGTAGCCATCTATCCTCTTCATCTCCCCCTCACTAATGCAGAGATATTGAGCAAGAAGTGAGGTTTAAGCACTTTCTTCTTCCTAATCAACCAAACTAAACTTGTGGCCTTCCTAATATCTTACTCCTTTAGGATATCATTTTTGTGTCCTATCCAAAGTGATAGGGTCATTTGTGAACTCCTCCAAGGTGAATACTTCTCCAATCAAGATCTTGCACCTTTTTGTTTTAGGGATACTAGCCCTATTCCAAGCCATTAGACACATGACCTACAATGTGGTATTTTCATGCATTCATTGGGTTTCAATATTATGGATTTTGTGAGAGAAATGTTATCATTACAAAGAGATTCACACCTTGAAGGTGAGTGCAATGTACCCTTCTCAAACATAATCAATTTGAGAATGATTAGGCTTTTTTGAGTTTTTTTGTAGACTAATTTTGTAGACAAGGAAGAACTCCAAATTAGAGAGGACAAGGTTGATTGAGCAATGATTTATTCATGGGCAATGTCAAACTTGAATTTGCATAAGGTTACTATTTAAATTAAGTTTACATTTCAGCACAAATTATTCCTAGACCTTTCTCAAAACTTTGGATGGGGCTAAATAAGAATGCTAATAACTTTTTGTTGAAGACAATGCCTAGATTTAATGTAATAAAATTTCTTGTTTTTGAAGTTGGTAAAAAAAGTTACAAGTCAATTTTGAAGGTCTTAAAGACTCCTAAACAACTTGAAAGTGTTTCTAATTAGTGTAGTGGGGTATAGCTTGATAAAGGGCATCACGAGCTTTGTAATGCTTCTAACAATTCCTCTATCAAACTCTTGGCTCAAAAGCTCTTTTAGCATCACCTGAGATGGTGTCGTAAAATGAAAATAGAGTGTGATCTCCAAAAAGTGAGAGAGGTTATTGTAGGTCTCTGCAACATCGTCCTATAGGAACTAGAATTGCATCCATACCTCACATGAGCTCCAAGATATGCTCCGTCAAAGATTGCAACCCTATGGCATTTAGTGACCCTTAGGGACATTCTAGTTCAGCGTGCCTGAGAACGTTTGAGTGCTGAAGGGGATAGGACAAGGTTGAGGATAGAGTTTTCCTAGCCACTCAAAGCTAATGGAGTAGATAGTTCGATCCCACGATGAAAGGTGAGAGAGATTTGGCAGTTGGCAACTTTGTACTGGCCAATAATGCAAGTTTTAGCATCACTTGAGATGGCATCGTAAAATGAAAATAGAGTGTGATCTCCAAAAAGTGAGAGAGGTTATTGTAGGTCTCCACAACATGGTCCTATAGGAACTAGAATCACATCCATACCTTGCACGAGCTCTGAGATATGCCCCGTCAAATATTGTAGCCCTATGGCATTTAGTGACCCTTAGGGACATTTCGGTTCAGTGTGCCTGAGAACATTCTAGCACTGAAGGGGATAGAAAAAGGTTAGGGATAGGGTTTACCCAGCCACCCAAAGCTAACAGAGCAGACAGTGTGATCCCACGATGAAAGGTGAGAGAGATTTTCTAGTTGGCAACTTTGTAATAGCCAACACTGCAAGTTTCAACATCACCTGAAATGGCATTGTAAAATGAAAACAGAGTGTGATCTCCAAAAAGTGAGAGAGATTATTGTAGGTCTCTACAACACCATCTTGTAGGAACTAGAATTGCATCCATACCTTGCACGAGCTCCAAGATATGCCCCATCCAAGATCGCAACCCTATGGCATTTAGTGACCCTTAGGGACATTTTGGTTTGGCATGCTTGAGAATGTTCCAACACTAAAGGGGATAGAATGAGGTTAGGGATAGGGTTTACCCAGCCACCTAGAGCTAATGGAGTAGACAGTTCGATCCCACGACAAAAGGTGAGAGAGATTTGGCAGTTGGCAACTTTGTACTGGCCAATACTACAAGTTTCAACATCACCCTAGATGGCATTGTAAAATAAAAATGGAGTGTGATATCCAAGAACTGAGAGAGGTTATTGTAGGTCACTACAACATAGTCCTGTAGGAACTAGAATCACATCCATACCTTGCACGAGCTCCAAGATATGCCTCGTCAAAGATCGCAGCCCTATGGCATTTAGTGACCCTTAGGGACATTCTGGCTCGGCATGCCCAAGAACGTTTGAGCACTGAAGGGGATAGGACAAGGTTGAGGATAGGGTTTACTTGGTCACCCAGAGCTAATGGAGTAGATAGTTCGATCCCATGACGAAAGGTGAAAGAGATTTGGTGGTTGGCAACTTTGTACTGGCCAATACTATAAGTTTTAGCATCACTCGAGATGACGTCGTAAAATGAAAATAGAGTGTGATTTGAAAAAAGTGAGAGAGGTTATTGTATGTCTCCACAACATGGTCCTGTAGGAACTAGAATCACATCCATACCTTGTACGAGCTCCAAGATATGCCCTATCAAATATCGCAACCCTATGGCATTTAGTGACCCTTAGGGACATTCCAGTTTGGCATGCCCAAGAATGTTCCAGCACTAAAGGGGATAGAAAAAGGTTAGGGATAGGCTTTACCCAGCCACTTGGAGCTAACGGAGTAGACAGTTCGATCCCCACACATGGAAAAGGTCATTATACGAATGGTGGACAACATCGATCAATAAAAAACTCAGATTTTATGCCTTTTTTACTATTTTTTCAATTATGTACAGCCTATACAGATTAGTGGTGGTACAAGCCTTATATGATTAGATAGAGGGTTGAGTCAATATTCCATTTCAATTGGTTTGAGGTGTTTACCTTGTATACAAAAAAATGTTATATCAGTTTTAGTGTAGGTAGGTCAGATTTACTCCAAATTTGAGAGTTTCAGCAAGATGGAATCCTAACTTGCAAACCCACTATGGGATTTCAATTTCACCTTGTGGAATACAAGTTAGGAGAGGGTTCATTGAGATGGAATATATTTAGGGCTGTAGGAGCATGGAATCTATTTTTAATAGCAAGCCCTAGACTTAACATAATCTTATGTCTGGCCTAGATTTGAAGGAAAAAGAAGGATCAAGCTCCTAAACTAATTAATCTAACCCAAGTAAAGGGTGTAGAAGGAAAAGTTTGATATATATCAGAGATCCAAGGGGTTGAACCAAATCTATGAACCCATTTGTTTATGTTTTCCTTGTAACCCAACCTAAGCTGGCCATTTAGGATTGTGACACAAAGTGGGCATAACTTGATGCTGGAGCCGAGTTGTTGGTTAATATTTTGGAATATCTTAGGGGATGTTGAAGAGTCTTTAAAAATGAAAAAAAAGCAGGGGGTCCTTTTTATGGTTTGGGAGTTTGACCATTAAAACTAGAAATTGTCCTAGTAGGAAGTGTTGGTAACAGTTTTGAAATTTGATTGTTGAGTGTTCAGAAACCTCAAGTTTGAGATTTTTCTTTTGGTTTGAGTCTATAATAACCATTTCCATCCAAAAATTTGAGTGTTGAAACCATTTAAGAAGTATTTTCCTTTGTAGGCCTATTGGTGGCAGGGAGTTCCTAAGTGTTGATCCAAGTTGTTTGAGTACCCTAAGTTTGAGAGTTGGGCTTGTGAAGTGGAGTCCACTTGCAGGGTAGAGTCTCCCTATATTAGAAGTCCATTGGATCCTTAGTCCTTGGTGTCTTCAATGAATTTATCTTCATAGAATGACCTTGGTGCCCCTACACCATTAAGCGATGATGATGAACATGAATAAAATTATGAGATTTGTGCCTCCATGTTACAATGAAAAGGTCGTATCTATTTTGAAATTAAGAACATTGGATGTCCAAGTCATCAGGCTATGATGTAGGAGCATCATATGCTTATCAGAGGCACATTGGAGGTCCAAGTAATCATAGAGGTCATGGAGAATCTGCTAGAGTCAATTTGTCAATCCTTCAACCAATCATGGCATTTGAAAGCATAAAAAAGTCATAATGTTGTATGATGTCTTGATGGATTTCAATGTTGGGAAAGTTGTAATTGAGTCATTGAATAGGATCTAGGGATTTCATAGGGTAGGAGAGTCCTTTGATAGGGTCCTATAGGTTATCATAACCTTACCATGCCATTTGATAAGTTAAAAGATTCAAAAATGTCTTTAAAAACATAATTTAATAGTTAAAAAATTTAAATCTTGAATGTAATAGCTACATGGGCATTTTGGAGGGAAACTCCATAGTTTAAATTTTATGAAGTAATAGGAAGTGAAACCGGTTGGTGTTGGTTAAGGGGGTTAGTTTCTATCTCCCAAGTCTATAAATATTTGTTTTGTACGGACTGTAAACATAGATTGTACAGACTGTCTCAGAAAAATAGAAGGAAAGTGCTTGGTTTGAAGAGTAATTTGAAGATCTCTTTGCTTTGTGAGTGCTTCCACATGTTGGAATGATTGGTAACATCTTAGTAGACATGTTTTGAGATTCTTTACTTAGTTTATCATTCAAACTTGAAGTTTTGTTCATCAAATTTCTATACTGTTGGCTATAGCAGTCTTATTTCTAAGCATTTTGACAGTTTTTTGCATCTAATCATGGTCGTTCCATGAAATTCTCACTATTTATTCATGGAATTACATTTATATAACTTCTAAAAATATTTCTAACCATGAAATGAAGATCTAACTTGAGATTGGTGGCCACCAAATCAAATAAAGTTGTGAAAACAAGGGTTATTTGGAGGGGACAATCAATTAGGAAGAGATTTTCCTTAAGGAGGGTAGTGTTTTTGAGTTGATTCATGTTTATGGTGATAAAACATAGATTTATGAATTTTGAATGAGTCCAAGAAGGCTTGGCACGTGTGAGATTGGTGATGCCCTAAGAGCAAGGGTTTTGAGAAGGTGAATTGTGGCTTTTGGGGTTAGGGAACCCATAGACTAAAATTGAGAGTGGATTTGTCTAATTGAAGTCATTTAGGAGCCTATGAAAATTTTGAAGTCCATATATTGAGTATTTCTATATGTTGGTTTGTAAATGTACTATTGCTTCATTGATGAAAACAGGGGCAGTGTGTAGAATCTCAGATATTTTCTAAAAGAGTTGCATCTAAGTCTTACATATGTTTTAGACAAGGATAAAGGGTATCTGGAAAGGTCATTTATTCAAGGATTCATTTGGAAAAATCAAAATTTATCCATCATTTTGTCTTTCTGCTGTTAGAGACTTGTGAAAATGCATTGACAACATTTGGGTGAATTATGCATTTTGGCTTGCACGGTATGGAAACTGAAAGGTGTTGATGGGAACATGCTAGATAGGCTAGAACAAATCTATTAAATCCTAAAAACATCCTAGAGTTGATTTTTTGTGGGATTTACCCATCAGGACCTAGAAGGGTCACTTGGCACATTGTTACAAATTTGCTCATTTTGGGTTGTTACTTGGGTCCATCACCCTATCCTCTGCATTAGGCTGGAAGACTTTTTTTCTATGAGATGACTACTCTTGGTAATAAGCTACCAAATATTGAAAGTACACTCAAATCCAATATTTATAAGGATAAGGAAGAACTTTTGAAAGATAGTAGCTATGCTAAGTGTATGAATTTTCTCAAGGGAAAAAATAAAAATGACAAGATCTAGTAGCTCAAATGATAACACAAATTTTCCAATTGTTGGCCAACACTGGTGTAGGAGCACCAAGTTCACAAGTAGGAGGAAAGATGAGCAATCCTTAGGTGGATTAGAAGAAAAATTGCCTTCTAAGGTCATTAAAACTTGTAATGAGTTTAATCATGGACATGTGATCTTGTTTTGATCATAGATTGATCATATTATAATCAAAGCATTAATGTAAGCCTTAATGGCATTATTGAGCCTACAAGGTACCTAGGGGTCACTAGGAATGGATTTAGATTGATCCTAGGTTAGGGGTGGATAGAAAAGACCTATGAAGGTATTGAATCATGTAATAAGGCTATCAAAGCCTCTAAAAGATGTAAATGGCACTAAAAGTGCAATATTTTGTAAAATTGCTAGCATTGGCAATATAAGCCAAAATGGGCTTAATCAAGTCATGTAAGGGGTCCAAAGGGAGGTTTCATTTGGTTTTGAGAGTCTAAACAAGTTTAAAACATCATTCCCATGTGTGGGAGACAAGTTTGGATGGTCTGAATTGATTGATAATGTAAGAGTTTTGAAGTTTGAGCAATGAATGTATAGTTTTCCCTAAAATTTGAGTGCATAAAAAGGGGTATGTGATTGCTCCAAAGGTGGATTTAGTTTTTTCTCCAAAAAAGAGTTGCATTTTATGCTGGAAGTCATCTAATATAACTAAAGTGAAGGTGTTTGAAGCATTTTGAAGTTCTAGAGACGTTGCAAAGTAAGATTTCTAGAAAGCCCTAGGGTAAAGGGGCTAGAAAGGAGGGTTTTGTAAAAACCATTGTAAAGTTGATAATGAGACCAAAAAAATAGAAGAATACTTGCATTTGAGTCATATCTTAAGACTATTTTGGGTCATGGGAGTTCCAAAAGTCAATGAATTGTGAGTTGCTTTGTAAATGGCCTTAAACTAGGCCTAGTTGGCTGACTAAAATAGCCAGTTTTGAGTGATATTTTACAAAAAAAAGTGTAGTTGGTTTTGGAGTATATTTTGGAGTGATGAAAAGGGTATTTTAATCACCCAATATTTTAGGAAGTTCTGTGGGAAAGTTTGGAGAAAACAACAAATTAGTGACTGGCAAGGGCTAGTTGGAACAAGCCTAGAAGAGGCAAAATTGAGAAAGTGTAAGGGATGAGTTGCTAAGAGTTTGCAAGGAGTTGGAACATTTTACATGGGATTTTTTGAGATTATCAAAGGTGTTGGGGTCATGGGATGAAGCCAAGGATGAGTTTCGGTATGTTGGAGGCACTAGGGTACACTAGGTGCATGGTGAACAATGTGAGTGTTTAGAAGACAAACTGAAGATTTGGGTTATAACCTCTTAGACATGGTTGTAGGAAGATGTTACCAAGTTAGAGACCTCCTCTTGAACCTTAGCAGACTCTAATTCCTTTGGTCGATTCCAAGAATACAAGAGAATCCTAGAGTTGAGTTGTGGTTCCTAGGGGAATATAGGAGGGCTTTGCATCAAACACACACACTTGTTGTGTAGTCATGGATAATGTGATCATTCATGAACTTGAACAACACCATGTTAGAAATAGTGTTGTGAAAAAGGACTACAAAATAGAGGGAAATGGCCATCAAATATGCATGATTTAAATAGCTACATTAAATAGCCCTTTACTTCATAAATCACTTCAACTCAATCATTTTGTTGTATAGACAGCCTCATCATATGTCACTTGAACAAACTGATCATGTACAAAATGAGGAAAAAAATCACAAAATTAAATCTTAAAATGTTACAATAGTATTAACCTCATGGAACACACATGGGATGAATATACATAATCAAGTATTAACCCTTTCCATAATGAGTCAAAGTCAGACAAATTGGAATGCAATGATTGCAAGCATTCTTGAGTATCGATTACAAGAAATAATGGTTTGGAAGAAAATTAAGAGTAAATTAGTCTTGTAGCCAAGAAAATGAGCTCAATAAACACTTTTGAGATGGTCATCTCATGATGATCATGGATAAATCATTCAAAGCATACGCTAAACCTACCCAATATATACTTGCATCACTTAAATCACATTAAATGCTGGAACAAAATCAATAAATACAGTAAAAGTTGTTAATATAAGAACCATTTTATGGAAGACTAAATTGATTGTCTATATACTTTTAATTCTTGTCAAATCCATCAATATACATTTTGTCAAATCCTTAGAGAGAACTATATTTGTCACTGCCCCATTATCATTAGATCGAGACCTATTTTCCTTCTTACTTTTTGATGATTGTGATCCTCTGCAATTCCAAGCATAAGATGATTAACATACAATGGTACTTGAACAAATAACACTAATAAATATTGAGGATGTGAATTGATAATACCATTTCGCAGATGATTTTGTCATCTCACCCTTTATCACTTGTGTGTCAACTTTATTAGCCCTCTTCTTTGGTGACCTACAAATGAAGAATTAGCACGGTAAAAAATCTAACATAAGATTAATCACTAAAATTAGAGAATGAAAAAAATTAAATTTGGCTTGTCATTAAGAATTATCCATTTGTAGAAATCCTTGCTTTCTAAGTTATATGATAACCCTTGCTTGATGAGTATTGAAAACTTCTCCCATTGTATCCTTGCTTTCGCCAATTTGAAGTTTCTGGTTACATGCACACAATCATGACTTTACATCACAAAGCATTCACATTCTAACAATATTCATGTTCTTTCATTAAATTTTACAAATTTTAAACTTTCACTTATTCAAATGACTAATCTAAAAATGGGTCCTATTAAAGAATCTAATATAAATTCAAATAATGTATCTAGATTCTAAACAAATCAAAATTAAATCTCATCACTTACACATCATAACAATATGGTCCACCTTAGTCATGTGGATAGTCTTGGGGAAGAGGTTGTAACATTGTATTTGGATCCAATTGATCACTCTTTCTCTCTCTCCCTCTCTCCCTATTCAATGTAATGAGCTAACTAGATCTGCTCAACATTTTAATGTTTCAAGTATTGCCTCATGGTCTGACTCACGAACTTTCCAAAGAATCTTATTATGTGGTTTTGCACCATATTTTATCAAGTGGGAATTTGATGCAACAACAAGGTTTGAATAATGAAGAATCTTCCTCTTTTTTTGCCAATCCTCAAATAACCACAAGTTAGGGTTCTTCATAGAATATCGTCTAAGCCATGTGTCTGTTACGACCACCGCATCGACATGGTACTCTAAACCTTCACCATCTATAATCGAGTGATCCAATTTTTTTTTGGCTTCAACACAACAACACAAATAATAATTTGTCCCTTTTTCATTGTCATCAGGTGCAATAATAGCAAAAACATGGCCTGCAGTGACAAATGTACAAAATGCAGTCATTCAAAAAATACTTGGGTAAAAGTTATAAAGTTACATATTGAAATTACAAAGATATATATATATATATATATATATATATATATATATATATATATATATATTACCAGGTTGCACTAGATCTGACAAGTGGTCAAAGTCAATAGATGAATCTATCTCTACCATTTCCAGTGCTTGTGGGGGACGATAGGTGTCAATTGGGTCCAAAACCTGTATATCCCATTTGTCCACCCATTCAGTTGACTCACAATCATCCCAATTTTCCTCTGCACATGATGGACAATAGCATGCCATTTTTTGTGTGTGGATCCTCCATGAACCTACATCAGAGCTTCTCAAAGAGTGTAACTCACAAGATTCTGTTAGTGTACAACAATCCTAGTATGGTGCAATGTTAGTATTATCTATCAACCAAAAAAATCTATGAACCGTAGACTCACCTTTCTTACCTGGACCCATTGTAGCATTACACCATTGGACGATGGATTTTGCATATGTTAATAGTGCTCCATATTTTTACTTTAGTTCTTCAAGAACCAATGCTCTTTTAAAGCATGCACTTGCACCATCATGTTGTCCCTTACCATGACCAGCTTCTATGAAATTCTACATATATTGAATTCTACACAACCTGTGCATCCTGCTCAAGAAACAGAACATACGTGCATTCTTGAATTGAGATGCACAATTTTCTGACCAAATAATGTGCTGATGATATGTTATGCCCCTGTTAGCCAAATCTCCATAAAATAGTTGAAAACAACCATGTACAAACTCTATAGAATGTGATCGATCATCGCTGATGTAAAAATGGTACTCCCTCAAAATCTTCCTGTCATCCTCTGTACTTGTAAGTGAATGCATGAATGTTATGTGAACAAATATGGAAATATTTTGAGAAGTATAATACTTTGCTTGCACCTCATTTTGTGGTTATAGTGTGTAGTTCTCTATGAAATCTACAACCGAAACAATGGTATCTAGTGGAAACGTATCCTTGCACAACTTGAATTGCAAATCTAGTCATTGACCTCTATGGGTATTCCTTGCATACTCGTAAATAATCTTTTCATGAAAAATCTTCATGAAATCATACACTGGAATCTTTTCAATGAATAAATCACATCTTTTACCTTGTTTCCCATCTTTTAGAGCATATGTCACTGTCTTAAATTTTTTGTAATCTACTATTTCATTTCCAATTACATGTGTACTATCTATATGTTGACAAGTTGATAAAAGTTGCAAAGAACCACAAAATAAGCACGCACCATTCAAGCATGATGTCTTGTAAAATTTTTGGTCATCCCCTATTTCACATAAAATGTTGGATATGAATTCCCTTGAAGATTTTGGTGACTCATTTATGTCACAATCTTGCAAAACAAACTGAGAATGCAAAACTACACATATATGCCTATAAACATCAAAATGGGTAGAAAATTCAATATGTATCCTACAACCACAAGTTGTGCATGTGTGATTTATCTTCACATAAAAAGGTTTACCCATCTCAAAAAATCTAACATATTCAAATTTGAGGATACATACCAATAAATTTTGCAAAAAATTGTGTCTAAGTTGAGTCCAAAAAATGTTTTGCATGTGGCTCACAATTTTGGCTACCAATCCTCCTTCTTACAACATCTCTTTGATTAAGGGAAACACGTGTGTTATTTTTTCAAAAATATTCGATCAATGATTTCAAGGCTTCACTAATTTCATTATCTTTTCGCAGTAGTCTACCGCTAAATGTCCATAACTCATTTTTTGTTGGATCTTCCAATCTCTCATGCCTTAGCATGGCTCTCCTTCGAGTACCTCTACCAATGTTTAATGTTTTTCTTGTCTTTCTCATGAGTCAAGCTTTCTTCATTTGGCTACTTACTATTGTCAATGTAAGTACTCACCTTGTGATATTACTATCTTTGGTGTGTGATTTAGAACCCACTTTGTCATAAGAACTCATTAGATTCTTTACAATATTTTTTCATTTGAATCATCCATCGTTCTTAGCCCAAGAATCTTCATGATAGGCCTAAATTTCAAATTCTTCATCATCTTAACAAATAATTGGCATTGACCTATAATATTTAATTCTTCAAAAAATAATCTCCACATACGATTAACTTTTTTTTGACAAGTACGCTTGCTAATCTTGTCAGGAATTGATTTCAAAATGTTAGTATCAATATAAATCAAATATTTTGGTCTTCTAAAATGAATTCTAGAAGGTGTTATAATCTTTTCCATTCCCTCAATATTTTGAACATCAACATAAGGTTGAGTGTATTGCGTACCTTGAACCAAAGATGATGTGCCTTAACAATAAGATGCAAAAGATGGAATATCACCTACTTGATGTGTTGATGTTGTGCCTTCAACATGACATGATGAAGTGCATATATCATTAGATCTAAAAATTGGTGTCTCTTCAACATGAGAGGATGATATGACTTCAACATTGGAAGATGGTGTAGCAGACGATATGACTCCAACATTTGAAGATGGTGTAGCTTCACAATTCAATTGTTTTCTTGAGCATAACCGTCTCATTCGTTCTCTTTGTCTTTCCAATTCTTCCTCTTTGTTTCTTTGTACTAGTGGTTCTTGATTCTCTTCGAAAGTCAATTCTTTATTATTTCTTTGCAATTTTATTTGCTCACATAGTAATTTCATTTTATCTCTTTTAATTGCCAAATATCTCTCTCTCTCTTCATTTGTTTGAGTTTTTGGTTTCTTCCTTGGCATGATGATGATTTCTACATGTCAAATTATTCAAACATATGAATTACTTAAAATGTGTTTATTACAAATTATTCAAAGACATATAAAAATTATAATCATTTGAATGAATACACAACATATATCAAACAACTTGTCAAATTTCTAACCATTTCAAAATAACATTTCATTCAAACATACAAATTTTAATGAATTCACTATATATTAAACAACATGTCAAATTATAATCAAATTTGTATCTATATATCAACAAATAATATTTAAAATAGATTGCACTAATCTTTTCTATACAAGGAATATTCAAAAAGTCTTCAAATCACATATCCAATGATTGAATTTGGTGTTTTCTATCTTCCAAAAGTGTTGAAATAGTGTTTTCTATGTTGAAACCCATGATTTCTATTGGAATAATAGAGTGAATAATAGACCAAAAGCAAAAAATAGATGAAATGGGCCCCAAAGTTTCTTTTTGACCATTTTTAAGTGATCTCACATAGTGCGTATGCACTATAGCGTGTACACACTATAAAGCACATACACACTATGTGAAAACACATCACTCCCCATCCTCCCTACTCTCTCCCATCCCCTACTCTCTCTCCCCTCTCCCATCCCCTACACACTCTTTCTCCCCTCTCTGATCTTTTACTCTCTCTCTCTTGCTCTCCTTCTCCCACTGCCTACTCTCTCACCCTCTCTCCTCTCCCATCCCCTACTCTTTAGATCTCTCTCACACACACTCTTATCCCCCCACTCTCTTCTCTCCTATCCCCTACTCTCTACATCTGTCACACACACTCCCATCCCCCCTATCTCTCTCCCTCTCCCTCTCCCACTCTCTCTCCTACTTCCTACTATCTCTCTCTCTCTCTCTCTCTCTCTCTCTCTCTCTCTCTCTCAAGTTCTCTCTCTCTCTCCCATCTTGTACGAGCTCTCTCTACCACCACCTACTCACTCTCACACTCTCTCCCATCCCTTACTCTATCTCTCTTACACACACACTCCCATCCCCCCTCTCTCTCTCCCTCTTCCACTCCCTCTCCCACCGCCTACTTTCTCTCCCCCATCCCCTACTCTCTCTCTCCTCTCCCATCCCTTACTCTCTCACACTCTCACACTCTCTCCCATCCCCTACTCTATCTCTCTTACACACAAACTCCCATCCCCCCTCTCTCTTTCCCTCTCCCACCACCTACTTTCTCTCCCCCATCGTCATACTCTCTCTGCCACCCCCTACTCTCACACTCTCCCATCCCCTACTCTCTCTCTCTTTCATAGACACACACTATTATCCCCCCACTCTTCTTCTCTCCCATCCCTTACTCTCTACATCTATCACACACACTCCCATCCCCCTTATCTCTCTCCCTTTCCCTCTCCCTCTCTCTCTCCCACTCCCTCTCCTACAACCTACTATCTCTCTCTCAAGTTCTCTCTCTTCCTCTCTACTCTCTCTCTATCCCCCCCATCCCTTACTCTCACTCTCTCTCTCCCATACCCTACTCTCTCTCATGCTCTCCCATCTCATAATCTCACTCTCTCTCTCCTATCCCATACGATCTCTCTCTTCCACCACCTACTCTTTGTCACACTCTCACACTCTCTCCCATCCATTACTCTCTAGATTTGTCACACACACTCCCATCCCCCCTCTCTCTCCCTCTCCCACTCCCTCTTGCACTGCCTACTATCTCTCTCTCTCTCTCTCAAGTACTCTCTCTCCCTCTCTACTTTCACTCTCCCATCCCCTACTCTCCCTCTCTCTCTCTCACCCCCATCCCGTACAAGCTCTCTTTGCCACCTCCTACTCTCTCTCAAACTCTCACACTCTCTCCCATCCCCTAATCTATCTCTCTTATAAATTAAGACACATTCCCATTCCCCCCCTCTCTCTCTCTCCCATAGTCCCTCTCCCACTACCTACTCTCTCCCATCCCCTACTCTATCTCTCTTACACACCTCCATTCCACCTCTCTCTCCCTCCCACTCCCTCTCCCACCGCCTACTATCTCTCTCACTCTCACTCTCTCCCTCTCTCTCCCATCCCTCTGCCATTGCCTACTCTCTCTATCTCTCTCCCCCTTCTCTCATTCCCTACTCTCTCTCTTTCACACACACACACACCCATCCCCCTCTCTCCTCTCCCATCCCCTACTTTTTCTCTCACTTTCTCTCCCTCTCCCACTCCCTCTCCCACCACCTACTCACTCTCACTCTCTCTCTCTCCACCTCTCTACTCTCTCTCTCTGCTACCTCCTACTCTCTCTTACATTTTCACACTCTCTCCTATCCCCTACTCTCTCTCTTTCTTTCTCTCTTACACACATTTCTATCCCCCATCTCTCTCTCTCTCTCTCCCACTCCCTCTCCCATTGCCTACTCTCTCTTCCATCCCCTACCCTCTCTCGAGCTAATCTATCTTCCCCCTCTTGCATTCCATACTCTCTCTCTTTCACACACATGCACTCCCATCCTCCTCTCTCTCACTCTTCCTCTTCCACTCTATCTCCCAGTGCCTACTCTCTCTCTCTCTCTCCCCCATCCCATACTCTCAATATCTCTCTTCCAACCTAAACTCTCTCTCACACTTCCTCTCTCTCACACCTACTCTCTCTCACATCCTATACTCTCTCTTGCATCCTATACTCTCTGCCACCCTTACTCTCTCACACTTCCTCTCTCTCCCATCCCCTACTATCAATCTCTCTCCCCCATTCCACACTCTCTCTTTGCCACCCCCACTCTCTCTCACACCTACTCTCTCTCACATCTTGTACTCTCTCTACCACCCCTACTCTCTCACACTTTCCCTCTCTCCCATCCTATACTCTCTTTGCCACCTCTACTCTTTCTCACTTTCTCTCTCCCATCTTGTACTCTCTCCCCTCTCCCATGCCCTACTTTCTCTCTATCTTTCTCTCACACAAACATAGCCATTCCCCTGCCCCCCCCACCTAGTTCTATTTTGTAATTTAGGTGTTTATAGTGCGTGTGCACTATAGTGCATATGCACTATAGCGTGCATGCTCTATTGGGAACATAAAGTTAAATAGCGCATGCACGCTATAGGGTGCATGCGCTATTGAAAGCTTTGCATTAAACCCAAGCCTAAGGCTTTGTTTTGCCTTGGAGATCCAACCCAAAGGTTTGGAGTTTATAAACAGGTCTGAGACATGTTTTCTAGCAAACATACCAAAAATGATTGATTTTTCTTGTGTGCTCCTCTTCAAGATTCCTCGTGGTTGGGTATCAATAAGATCAGGTTACATAGCATTATAGGTCTCTATGTTAGCTATTTAACCATATGATTTATTTTTAATTTGAACTATTTCAAACCTTTCATCTATAATTTATTTTCAATGTATGCTCATTTTTTGTCAAAAACCACCATGTACTAATTAGGCTATAGATTTTAGCTCGTTCATCGAATTTTGCAACAACTTAGTTTTTTAGAAACTAGACTCCATTCTACACACTTTGAAAAAAAAAGTTTTTGATTTTAAATTAGTTTTCAATTATTTCTAGGGGGAGCACACAGATATTTCATGTTTATGGGATGTGTCTAGTTAAAAAAATCATTAAAAAAAAATACACATTATAAAATTACCCGAAAAATTTGGGATAAACTACATAGTGTTAAGTAACTTTTGACAAGAATGATTAAAGAATTTCAAAAGAAAGTTAAAATTTTAGGGGGGCCACACTTTGTACTGTGTTATGTTTTTTTGGAATAAATAGTACCACTTTTTGTGGGCCCCTTTTTTGAGGACCTAAAACTAAACCATTTTGAAAAAAAAATTAGTAGTTTAGAAACTAGATTCAAAGGACTACAACTTTTGTTTTTGTCATATCTTAAAATTTTGAGTGTAACTATCTTCAAATTCTTGTTGAAGTTCAAAATTTGTAGATTTCAGGAAAAAGGTGTCCACTTATAGCCCCCTTTTGGCACCACAACTTGGTGCACTTACCCATTACATATGTGAATGTTTCACCCATTTCGTTCTTCAAATGTCTATGTTCTTAGTTGATCTAAATATTGAGAAAAAATTATGCAACATAATCAACTTGATTTTTCTAAATAATCATTAGCTTTTCCTTCCTTACATCCTATACTTGGCAATAACTATGTTGCACTGCAACTCTTGTTATTATTATTATTGTATTCATTTGTAAATATTTTATTCATAATATTTTAACATTGTGTTTTATTCATAATATTTCAACATTACTTAAGCACAAATTATTATAATTCCATCATAGAATTCCTCATATACCAATTAAATTTACACTTTTATCTTTACAAAAAAGTAGGCCATATTCCTCACAAACTTCTTGTGTATTTTAGTGTAAGAAACATCTTTCATTTTCCAAACTACCCACACACTTTGTATCTATGAGATCACTATTCAAAAGTCACTAATGTAGGGGAGGACTCAAACCAAGCTCAATGGAAAGATTGAAAAATATATCCTTTGATTCCTTTCATTAACTAGAATCTCCATCGTAGAGGGAGATTCTAAGAATGTGATTACTAGATCAATGGTATGTACGACAATCCTACATGCATTCTATCATGAAGGAGAATCCCCACCCTAAAAGAAGGCTCTAAGAAACCTTTACTAACGATACACAAAAGCAACAAGTTTTCTTAGATGATATGAACAAAAGAGAAAATGATTCCCCTCCTAAAATTCAAGAGATAAGTTTCTTGCATAATAAGAACAAGACAGAGAATTATCCCCCTTTCAAAATTTCCTTTTCACCTTTTAATTTCCACATTAATAGTTATTTACTCTCCACTAATAATGTATCATAAGTTGTTTGATAATGGCTTATTTTTAACATAGGATCGAAAAGATAAGGAATATATCAGTAACATAAGATCAAAAATTTATGTGGAGAAACCCTTGTACCAAAAATCTCCACCAAAAGGAGAGGCTAGCCTTGCATCATCAACAACAAAAAAATGATTGCAGTATAATCACTTTTGTTCTCTTATTTCCCTCCACCATGGTACCATCTATGTACATGTGAAAAAACTCATATTGCCTCCCACCTATCATTTATTCATTCACATAATTCTACATTCAACAATAGCGCACCTTTCTTCACCCAAATTAATTCATCAAATGTGAAGAGTTCCATAACCACCATCAAAGATGTACAAAGAATCCTCTATGTTCATAACAACCAAAATCTTGTGGAATACATCCTCAAAACTTTTCAAAAGACACCAATGTTGACTCTAGTGCTTTCCCCTATACATGGGTGCCCATTCTCACACGATAAAGATTACATTAAATGTAATAAATGCCAAAAAACCAAGAGTTACTTGTTGCCTCTTCTCGCTACCCTCTTGTAGAATCCTAAAGGTCACTCATTTTTCTATTGTATGTACCCATAAAAACATATTATCGAAGGATTCTAATAACATATTGAAAGCTAAGTACCAAGTTTTCAAAAGAATGCATACTTTTTCTTCCTTAACCTATGGGACTCACATAGTATTTTTTATTTTCTAGTTCGTTGTCAAACACCACAACCTCCCCCTCTGAAATGGGGCTCCAAGATTTTGAGATTCATTTATTGATCTTCCCTAGACTCGACCAAGGACCATTGAACCTCTTGATTAGTCCTTTTTTTTTAAGAAGTTTTCATTTTCATAAACCTCCCCTTCACTCTATACATTCATACATGGCTCCAAAATCTTTGTAATGGGTTCAATTCATATGAACCCCTTGCATACATCACGCCCCTTTATTTTTCCAACCTCAAAAAAACTCATACAAACCTTAGTAATATGCCAAATCTTAAGATTAAGATTCACATTCACTCAATTTATTATTACCACTATATCCTAATAATATTTTCATTTCTACATGTGAAGATCAAGTTGTATTATAACTAGTATGTACATAGATAGAACACCATCTCAATCTAAACGTCAATTAAAGGAAAAAGTGATAAGTTGTTTCTTAGAGATCAAATTTTTTCTCCTTATAATTTACTTTATTATGTTATTACATATGGGAATATAATATTCTCTCACACTCCTTTAACTTACACCATTCCTAGTTTCATATTATTCATTTATCTGATCCAACATACAATTATATGGTTAATAGAAAAGTTGGAATCTAGTTCTTACTTTACATTTTTAGTTTTACACTGGAAAAATCATAGTTGTAGATAGTATATTAGTTAATGTGAGAAGAGGAGATGATATATATATATATAAGAAATTTTGTTGGGGGACATTTTTTTATATAAACAAAAAAAAATAAAAAATGAAATTGGTGGATGGGCCACCAACTCCCCAACCACCCCTTACCTATTTATTCCCCCACACAACAAAGAGAATATTTTTGATAGCCATTCTAACTACCACATGACATATTCTATTGTTGTGATAGCAAGTGTTGTTGTAGGTAGTACTTTGCTATCACGTCAGCAAAGTTGTCACAACAGTGATTCAACCTACGGGCTTTAAAAAACAAAAATAAATGGTAAGTTCTTTTTTTTTTTTAAATAAATTTTATTATTAATTTTATTAAATGTTATATTTAATAAATATTTT
Source organism: Cupressus sempervirens (assembly GCA_028749045.1). Taxonomy (NCBI): domain Eukaryota; kingdom Viridiplantae; phylum Streptophyta; class Pinopsida; order Cupressales; family Cupressaceae; genus Cupressus; species Cupressus sempervirens. The sequence goes on along the minus strand of CM053792.1, from coordinate 818,303,214 downwards.
TATTATTAAATGTTAGATTTAATTTATTAAAATTTAGGAGAATTTATGCAGGAAGTGTTGATAATCCACATAATCTTTTTCAATCATTAGGCATTATGTGAGTTCGCCTACATTTTGGATGTTGTGATGTTTGGAATATTTTGGAAGAATGTGGAACAATGCCCTTGAAGGACCTAGAAGCATCCTATATTCAGGAAAATTCTATACGATAAGCCTTTGACTTTACCTAAGCCTTCTATGAAATTATTTGTTCTCCATTTCATAAGGCTTCATAGTACTAGTGTTTGTTTTAGCAGGTCTGATAGCTAGAATTTGACTTGGCCTAAAACTGCACAGATAAACTTGCATAGATACACTAGCTAAAAATATAGTAAATGAAATTTTATAATACACTAGATCTCTTATCATCCATCAAAAAATCTGCAATAGTTAGCTTCTGAATTACATATGTGAGTGTTTCATCCATTATGATCTCTAAATGTCTATGTTCTTAGTTGATCTAAACATTGAGAAAATATTATGCAACATAATCAACTTGATGTTTCTAAATAATCATTAGCTTCTCCTTGTTGGAATAATTTAGAATAACTAGGGGGTGTGAATCAGTTATCCAAGATCCAGATGTATAAATAAAACTTTTCACAGCTTAGTGAACCCATGAAACATTTAACTTCATGCATGCATCCATAAGATTATGCAATTACTTAAAACTTTGTAGGTTACTGTCAAATCAACTTTTAGAAATGTAAACATGAAACATAACATATTCATCAATACACTTGACACAATGATTTACGTGGAAACCCAATTTGAAAAAAACCACTAGTAACATGCTACACTTTTTCACTCTTCTAAAGTGATGTCCTGTGCAAGGCCAACCCTGTTAAAGGTTACAATACACACTATTAAATGTGACCCTATTAAAGGATTTCAATCACCCTATTAGGAGTGAGCCTTGATAGAGGACTTTAGACCATTCACTTAGAATGTCACCTAGGTAAAGGATTTACAAATGACTATTAGGTCAACCTTAATCCAAAGGATTATTAGAGAGTAATAGTAAATTAAGATCTTTTTTCACTCATTCTCCATTATCCAATTTAGTGTTAGGATGGATTAGGTAGGATATAATGAATCTACCCCACATTCCATATCTCTTCTAGAAAATTCTCCTTGAATACTCTTTGAATTCAACTAAAAATGGTTTACCTTGAATTATATGCCTCCAACTCATCAACCTTATTTTCTTCTTGGTTCACACAATCCAAGAAAATAAACTTGTTGGCTTAAATCCATCGAATTCACAATCTTTAAAATAATGCAACAGCTTGGCATTAACTAGCTTTTGATGCTTGACACATACTATGTTGTCCGACATCCTCTGTAAATTACTCAGCACAAACTAAAGTTTATTGGTGCTTGAAATCAACTAAACTTTACTAAAAATTCACTATTCTACTCGACATACACTAGAATAAGTATTTATTCAGCTCCAACTAATTTTTCGCTAAGCTTGCACTAATTTTGCTTGGCACCTACTATCCACTCAGTCAGGCTTGGTAGACAAACTTTGTGTAACTTGTTCTTCTAAACTTTCTTAGTGTAACCAGCCTTTGTAACCTCAAGTAGATTATCAATACATCATTTTATCATTGTCTCAATTGATTCTTGTGCTTCTTTACATAATCATAACTCAACATTTCCTCTAGGTGCTATTGTTACATCTTTTGATCAAATCCTCTTCATCAATCAAATAAGTGATAGTACTTAAATCATATAAGTAGTTGTATTACTAGCAAATAGCAAGGTTAGACATCAATAACAAAACAATGATTGAAACATACAATCTCCCTCTTTACAATCTTCTTCTTCAACAATCTATTATCAACAATCTCCCTCTTTGGCATTCATGGCAAGCCAAACTGATCAACCAAATGGCAAACGCATTGTTCAACCAAACTGACTAGGTTAAAATAGTAAGACCAACAAAATACCAAAAAGAAAATAATTCCTTATATTGAAATCTCTCCCTCTATTAGCAACTTCCATCTTCTGAATAGGTTACAAAACTTTTCTTATAATTCCCTCATAATTACTTCTTATATCTCCCTCTTACTATGTAGATGTTAGAATTTTTCCTTCTTTCTTTATTCTCCTAATCAATAACTATCTCCCTCAGCAATTATCTCCCTCTTAGATCAATTAGTTCATTCTTTTTCTCCCTCTTTGACAAAAATGCCAAAGACTTATCATCTTAACATGTAGATATAAGCTTTTTTAGGTTCTCCCTCTGTTACCTTGCTTGTGACTGATTTGTAGTTTTAGCTCTTTGATTACTTTAGGCAGCTCCCAAAGTAAGATCCACTACATCAATGTGTAACATATGAACATCAACTTGTTTGATGCAAAGCACTCCTCTTGTTACTTAAAGATAGCCTTTGATAGGGGTATTACCCCTAGTTTACCTCTTAGATACTCACAAGCATATTTAGGTAATGCTTTTGTGAAGATATCAACAATTTGTTCTTTTGTGTTAACATATTTCATCTTCACCTCTTTATCTTGAACAAACTCTTTCAAGTAATGATACTTGATTGCAATGCGCTTAGTCTTTGTGTGCATCATAGGATTCTTTGATATATTGATAGCACTTGTATTATCACAATAAAGTGTTACTAGTTCTGTGATCCCTTCCTTCATTCATTTGAGTAACTATTTGATCCATACAATGTTTGTACAATTCATAGCAGCAGCAACATATTCAACTTCAGTAGTAGATTGTGAAGTGCAGTTTTGTTTCTTTCTAGTCCATGTAACTAGCCTCTTGCCTAAGAAAAATGCTCCTCCACTAGTACTCTTTCTATCATCAATGTTTCTAGCCCAATCAACATTAGTGTAGGCTCTTAATTCAAATTTCTCATTTTTTTAATAGTATAGACCAAACTATTGTGTTCCTTTTAGATATCTCATTATTCTCTTTATATCCATCAAGTGATTCTCCTTGGGATTAGCAGAGAATCTTGCAACTATCCCTACAGATAATGCGATGTCAAGTCTACTATGTACTACATATTGCAATTTGCTAATCATGAACCTATACAATGTTTGATTTACCTCAAATGAATCATCATTCTTTGACAACTTGTGTCTTGTCAAAATAGGTCTACTTACTAGTTTGAAGTCCTCCAATCCAAAAGTTTTCAATATTTCCTTGACATACTTTGACTGGGTGATGTATATACCATATTTCATCCAATATACTTGTAAACCCACAAAGAATTTGATCATTCCAAACATAGACATCTTAAATTATTGCTTCATCTAATTTGTGAAATCCTTACATAAAGCATCTTGACCTCCAAATATGATATCATCAACAAACATTTCAGATAACAAAATAGCTTTTCCTTTCTTTGTCTTTATGTATAGATTGTTGATATCATTAGTCCTTTCAAATCCAATCTTCACAAGATAATTATGAAGTCTCTCATACCATGCCTCAAGAGCTTTGTGTAATCTACATACCATGTTCTTATTATTAACATCAACAAAACCTTTTGATTGTTCTATGTAAACTTCTTCCTCTAATATACCATTAAGAAATGCAAATTTAACATCCATTTGATAAACTTTGAAACCTTTGTATGCAAAATAAGTAAGTAAAGTTCTTACTCCTTCCAACCTAGCAATAGGAGAAAATGTCTCTCCATAATCAATTCCTTCCTCTTGTGCATATCCCTTGCAAATTAATCTTGCTTTTTTCCTTGTGACTTCACCATTTTCATCTAACTTGTTTTTGAATACCCACTTGGTGCCAATCACATTTTTGACTTCTGGTCTAGGAACTAGACTCCATATTTTATTTTTTTCTATTTGTTCAATCTCTTCTTCCATGGCTTTACTCTATTCTACATCTTTTAATGCATCTCTTACTGATTTGGGTTCCTTCATACTCAGAAAATATGTGTCATTTCTCATTTTTTTTCTTGTCATAGGTCTAGAATCTTTGTCTCTAATAATTTGAGTAGCAGGATGGTGTGTTTTGACATATTTGGACAATCTTGGTTCAGCTCTTGTTTCTTCATTTTGTCTTTCAACTTCATTGTCATTGTGCACATCTCTGTCAGGTAGTTTAGCATCTCTTTCATGTACACTAATCTCAGAATCAGAATGTGCTCCCAATTTATTCTATAACTCGACATCTAAATGTAGCTTGGTTCCTGAATGCAACTCAACATTCATAGTATGTGACTCAGTAGTCACTGAAACTTGTTGGTTTGTAGCTTGATTTGTAACATCTTCTTCAGTAGGCATACATTCACAAAAGTATACAAATCATTTGTATTCTTGTGGTTCTTTCATAGGTTCAGCCTCATACACTTTAGTATATTCATCAAAATTTACATTTGTACTTTTCACAACTTTGTTAGTGTTAGTATTTAAACACTTATAAGCTATACTTCTTGTAGAATATCCTAGGAATATACCTTCTTCACTTTTTGTGTTGAGTTTATCATTGTTGAAATCTTTGAGAATGTAACACTTGCTTCCAAATATCTTAAAATATTTTACATTGGGTGAGTAATCATACCATAGTTCAAAAGGTGTTGAATGAGTACCTTTTTTGACTTGTACATGATTCAAGGTATAGATAGTTGTACTTACAGCTTCTCTCAATTATTTCAAAGCAATATTTTTCTCCATCATGATTGTTCTAGCATAGTCCATTATAGATTTGTTCCTCCTTTCATCTATTCCATTTTGGGGAGGAGTTCTAGGGGAAGATTTTTGTCTTTTGATTCCTTTATTATTACAGAACATCTCAAACTCATTTGATGTAAATTCTCCCCCTCTATCAAATCTTAAACACTTTAGACTTTTATATGTTTCCTTCTCAACTTTTGTTAAGTACCACTTAAACATTTGGAAATCATCAAAAAAAAATTTCAAAAACATAACCGTCATCTTTCTAGAATAATCATCGACAAGCAACATAATGTACTTATCTCCTTTGTAGCTTTTCACATCAACTGGACTAGATAAGTTAGTATGAACAATCTAGAGCCAGTATTCCTTTAGAGGTATGATCTTTACTCTTAAAAATTGACCTTGTCATTTTTTCTAATTGACATTGTTTGCACATTATATTACTAGGCTTCTTCAACTTAGGTAACCCTCTAACTTTTCTCGTGTGACTAATACTGACTAGGTTATCAAAATTGACAAGACATAACCTTTTGTGCCATAGTCATACATCATCAAATTTTATATCTAGACAAGTAGCATCCTCTATATCAAGATAGAATAGATTACTCCTAATTTGATCACCCTTTCCAATCAATTTTCCATCATTGTCATATATCTTAGCAATCATTTTTTCAAACTCAACCTTACATCCCAAATTATTCAGTTGTGACACACTCGAGAGATTATAGTTAAGACCTTCAACATAGTAAGCATTGTCACATAAAATCTTAGTTGTGAGCTTGATAGAACCTTTTCCTTTTATCAAACATGGTGCATCATTACCAAATCTTACATTATTTCCATCATAACAATTTAGGGTAATGAACTTACTTTGTCTACAATCATGTGATGTGAACATCCACTATCAATGATCCATCTATCATTCTTGTTCACACAAGTCACAAGTGTAGTTTCCTCATCCTCATCAAATTTTTCCTTCATTGCAACATACACTACTTCATCATCATGTTCATCAGATTCATCTCTTTTTTCCTCTTCAGTAATGTAGCATGACTTTTTGCCTTTGTCTTTTTAGTCCTTGCTATCTTCATCTCTACTACTCTTGTATTCGTCACCACCTCCGTAATTCTTCTTCTCTAGACATCTAGTGGTGATATGACCAACCTCATTGCAATTGAAAGAAATGATAGGTAATTTACCTTTGAACTTGACTTTACCTTTGTGGAATCTTCTTGCCAGTAGTGCTTCAAGTTGTTCTACATTCTCCTCATATGTATCACTATCACCAGAAACATATTTTTTCTTTTTCTTTTTCTTCTTCTCATCAGTTTCCTTCAATGACACCTTAGCTTTGAAAGAAGATTCAATCTTTTCAAGTTTGTAATTATCAAAGTTAGATAGCTGAAAAGTAGTGAGTCTACCTACCAGACCTTCAAGTGATAGTTTATTCCCTGGTATACATCTTAGTTCTTGAATTGCAGAAACTCTAATAGCATATACATGTAACAATATTCTTTAAAAAATTCTTAGTACAATCTCATCATCTATATTACTAGTAGCTCATCTTATTTCATTAACAACTTCTTTTATCCTTTCAACATATTGAGCAATATTTTCACCTTCTTCCATTCTCCTATCATCAAACTTACCTCTGAGACTCTCATCTATGGTTCTTAGAACATTTGCATCTCCTCCATAGATAATGGTTAAGGCATCCCACATTTTCTTTGCACTATCAAGACTTTTTATATCGTCAAATTCAACATAGCTTAAGGCAGAAGCAATTTCCAATATTGCCTAGTTGTTTTCTTTCTTGTTTTTCATATCCTTAGTAGTTGGGGCACCAATAGGATCTACATGCTCAATAGTAATGTTAGATTTTTCATGATCTCCAAGTCCTCGAAAGTTTAGCTTTATCAAACTTTTCCATGCAGGAAAGTTATCTCTATTAAGCTTGGGTACTTCTTTTTTTGACATCTTTATCTTTGTGCATCTAGTACATTCAAACTAGTTCTCTTAAGTAGATGGCTTTAACAATAATTGTTTGAACACTTTAGAATAATTGGGAGGGGTGAATAAGTTATCCAAGGTGTAGATGTATAAATAAAACTTTTCATAGCTTAGTGAACCCATAAAACATTTAACTTCATGCATGCATCCATAAGATTATGCAATTACTTAAAACCTTGTAGGTTACTGTCAAATCAACTTGTAGAAATGCAAACATGAAACATAATAGATTTATCAACACACTTGACACAATTATTTACATGGAAACTCAATTTGGGAAAAACCATTAGTAACATGCTACACTTTCTTACTCTTCTAAAGTGATGCCCTATGAAAGGCCAACCTTGTTAAAGGTTTCAATACACACTGTTAAATGTGACCCTATTAAAGGATTTCAATCACCCTACTAGGATTGAGCCTTGTTAGAGGACTTTAGACAATTCACTTGAAATGTTACCCAGTTAAAGGATTTACAAATGACTATTAGGTCAACCTTAATCCAAAGGATTTACCCTAGACTGTTACAATTATTAGAGAGTAATAGTAAGGCTTGATCTGATAACAACTTACAACTCCATTTGTAGATTATAGATCTTTGTTTCAGTACTCTATTCTACTTGGCCTTCCCTCATTGTAGATCTAATAACTTGTTCATCATTCAAGCATTCATACCCTTAAGCCTTCTTGCTTAACATGCCATTACAAACTCTTCTCTTAGGTCACTAGATGAAGTAAAACCCTTGACTCCTTGTCTTCCTTTGGTTCTTGCACATGACAATCTTGCTTCATGACTAGCCATTCCCATAAATAGAAAATTAAGATATTTTTCCACTCATTCTCCATTTTCCAATTTAGGGTTAGGATGGATTAGGTAGGATACAATGAATCTACCCCACATTCCATATCCCTTGTAGAAACTTCTCCTTGAATCCTCTTTGAATTCGCCTAAAAATGGTTTACCTTGAATTCTCTACCTCTAGCTCATCAACCTTGTCTTCTTCCTTGTTCACACAATCCAAGAAAATAAACTTGTTAGCTCAAATACATCAAATATATGATCTTTTAAATAATGCAGTATCTCAACATTAACTAGCTTCTAATGCTCAACACATATTGCATTGCTCAGCACCCTTTGTAAAATTACTCGGCATGAACTAAAGTTTACTGGTGCTTTGTATCAACTAAACTTAACTTGGCATCCACTATTCTATTCAACATACACTAGAATAAGCATTTACTTAGCTCCAAATAAATTTTTTCTTGGCTTGCACCGTCTTTGCTTGGCACCTACTATCCACTCAGTCAAGCTTGGCAAACAAACTTTGTGTAACTTGTTCTTCAAAACTTTCTTAGTGTAACCAACCTTTGTAACCTCAAGTAGATTATCAATACATTATTTTATCACTTTCCCAACTGATTCTTGTACTCCTTTACATAATCATAACTCAACCTTTCCTCTAGGTGCTATTGTTACATCTTTTGATTAAATCCTCTTCGTCAATCAAATAAGTGATAGTACTTAAGTCATATAAGTAGTTGTCTTACTTTAAAATAGAAGGTTTGACATCAATGACAAAAAAATGATTGAAACATACAATCTCCTTCTTTACAATCTTCTTCTTCTTCAGTAATCTCTTTTCAATCTATTATCAACACTCCTTCCATAAATTCTACACTTGGCAAGAACTACGCTGCACTGCAGCTCTTGTTATTATTATTGTATTCATTTCTAAGTTTTTTGTTGGTAATATTTTAACATTATGTTTTATTCATAATATTTCAACATTAATTAAGCACAAATGATTATAATTCCATTATATAATTCCTCAAATACCAATTAAATTCACACTTTTATCTTTACAAAAAAGTAGGCCATATTCGTCACAAACTTCTTGTGTATTTTAGTGTCAAAAACATCTTTCATTTTCCAAACTACCCACACACTTTGTATCTATGAGATCACTACTCAAAAGTCACTAATTTAGGGGAGGACTCAAACCAAGCTCAATGGAAAAATTGAAAAATATATCCTTTGATTCCTTTCATTAACTAGAATCTCCATCGTAGAGGGAGATTCTAAGAATGTGATTACTAGATCAATGGTATGTGCGACAATCCTACATGCATTCTATCCTAAAGGAGAATCCCCACCCTAAAAGAAGGCTCTAAGAAACATTGAATAGTGATACACAAAAGCAACAAGTTTTCTTAGATGATATGAACAAAAGAGAAAATGATTCCCCTCCTAAAATTCAAGAGATGAGTTTCTTGCATGATATGAACAAGACAAAGAATGATCCCCCTTCCGAAATTTCCTTTGCACCTTTTAATTTCCACATTAATAGTTCCTTTTACTCTCCACTAAGAATTTACCATAAGTTGTTTGATAATGTCTTATTTTTAGCATAGGATAAAAAAAAAGGACTATATCAATAACATAAGATCAACAATTTATGTGGAGAAACCCTTGCACCAAAAATCTCCACCAAAAGGAGAGGCTAGGCTTGCATCATCAACAACAAAAAAATGATTGCAATACAATCACTTTTTTGTCTCTTATTTTCCTCCACCATGGTACCACCTATGTACATGTGAAAAAACTCATATTGCCTCCCACCTATCCTTTGTTCATTCATATAATTCTACATTCAATCACCACACACTTTTCTTCACCTAAAAGGTTAAATTCATCTAATGCAAAGAGTTCCATAACCACCATCAAAGATGTACAAAGAATCCTTTATGTTCATAACAACCAAAATCTTGTGGAATACATCCTTAGAAATTTTCAAAAGACACCAATGTTGACACTAGTGCTTTCCCTTATACATGGGTGCCAATTCTTGCATGATAAAGATTACATTAAATGTAATAAATTCCAAAACACCAAGAGTTAATTATTTCCTCTTCTCGCTGCCCTCTTGTAGAATCCCAAAGATTAGTCATTTTTCTTCTATATGTACCCAGCATATTATTTAAGGATTCTAATAAGAGATTGAAAGCTAAGTACCAGTTTCAAAAGAATGCATGCTTGTTCTTCCTTAACCAATGGGAGTCATAGTATTTTTTCCTTTCTAGTTTGTTGTCAAACACCACAACCTCCCCATCTGAAATGGGGCTCCAAGATTTTGAGATTCATTTATTGATCTTCCCTAGACTCAACCAGGGACCATTGAACCTCTTGATTTGTCCTTTTTTTCTAAAGAAGTTTTCATTTTCATAAACCTCCCCTTCAATTTGTACATTCATCCATAGCTCCAATATCTTTGTAATGGGTTTGATCCATATGAATCCCTTGCATAGCTCACACCCATTTATTTTTCCAACCTCAAAAAAATTCATACAAACATTAGTAATATGAAAAATCTTAAGATTAATATTTACATTCACTCAATTTATTATTGCCGCTATATCCTAATAATATTTTCATTTCTACATGTGAAGATCATGTTATATTATAACTAGTATGAACACAGATAGAAGACTATCTCAATATAAATGTCAATTAAAGGAAAAAGTGATAACTTGTTTTTTAGAGATCAAATGTTCATTCCTTATAATTTACTTCATTATGTTATTACATATGGGCATATAATATTCTCTCACACTCCTTTAACTAACATCATTCCTAGTTTCATATTGTTCATTTATCTGATTCAACATACAATTATATGGTTAATAGAAAAGTTAGAATCTATTCTTACTTTACATTTCTAGTTTTACACTGGAAAAATGATAGTTCTAGATATGTATATTATTGAATGTGAGAAGAGGAGATGGTTTTTTGAAGAGTCTCTAACAATATAAATCAATATTAAATTTTTATGAGTGTAATAAAAGTAGAAAATAATTCAATGAGTTCATAGAAAAAACATTCCTCCATTCTTATATTCCCTTTTCAAGTCATGTCAAAATTGGGTTTAATGGTATGCAAATACCGCCATTCATATTATGGGATAAGTTTGGTAAAAATTTAGTTTACATTGCCAAACATAAATATTCTTCTACACAATTATCATTTTCTTATAACATGGTTTTTTTTAATGTATGGCCAAGCTAATCAAATTATCTTAATTTTCATGCACATATAATGTATACAAACATTGATAAGATACATAGAGAATAAAGATATATATGAATATCAACATAGACCAAGTCTAGCTCATTGTGTCTAGCTGCTCCAACTTGCTGCTCCCACTCCTATGTCTAGTCTATGAATGGTTGTTGGTGCCACATCTTCTTAGCCTACCTTTGGTGGTCATTCGGGGGTTAGGTTTCTTGCCTTGGCTTCTAATGGAAGTGTTGCTTCCTTTGTAGATTTGGCCACTTTCAAAGCTGAGGACCATGGCTTGGGGGTTCTAACTATGGATCATCCAGTTTTCTCCTCGGTTGTGACTTATGTCATGATCTACAATCCAATTTGGTTGGAGTTGGAGGATGATGTTGCTAAATAAATTGCTCATAAGATCAAGGAATTCTTTGAAAGGGAATTTTTTTTCAGATTTCAAGGCTTCTGGCCTTCCCTTTAGGCTCTTTATGCTTGGATAATTAAGCACTAGGACCCATTGATTTCTGAATTTATCTAGATTTACCCTGTGGCTAGGGGTTTTTTCATAGTTAAATTTGATGTTACCAATTATAGGAGGGATTTTTTGTGTAGTCAATTTAGCTGGGAGGGTCATTACCCTTTGTTGGCCAAACCCTAGCATGAGGATTTTGACCCTACATCTGAATCTTTTTCTCATATGCCTCTTTGGGTTAGGCTCCTGAGTCTTCTCTTTCACCTATGGCTGGATTCAGTTCTTGAAGTTATGGGAGATTCCATTGGAGACTTCCAAATGGTGGATTCTAAATCTTTAGATATTCTTCATACTACTTATGCTTGCATTCTCGTGGTGGTTGATATTTTGAAGGGCCTCCCTGAGAAGATCAAACTAGAGGTCCCTAATGGTTCCTAGATTCAGACTCTAGACTATGAAGGAATTCCTTTCCACTATAGGGTCTGCGCCAAAACTAGACATGTTTTAGGATGCTGCCCTACAGAGTTGAGGAAATCAAAGAAGAAACCATCTTGGTGGGCTAGGGCTTTGGCTCAACATTACTCTATCCTTAAAGACTCAGCTCCTTCAGTTTCCTCCACTTCTATGGTTGCTTCAAGTGCCTATAGCACTTCCCTATCTGACCAAGCTTTTTGTCTATTGTTGAATGTGGATGTCATGACTGCACCTCCCTTTATGGATTGAGACCTTGTGGGCAATCTTTTTGGTATTATTTCACCTGTTTCTCTAGTTGGATCTGATGTTGATGCTTTGGTTTGGGAGAAGGAGGCTTCTTTTGTGGAGGGAGGTTGGAAAAAGGTTAAAGAAAAAAAATAGAAACATTCCCAACAATCCTTTGATTGGCTTCTTAGATCTCACTCTTTTGGGACTAAAGGGTCCTAAATGGTTTTATTGAGTTGTAATTTGGTAGCAGAAGTGTATTGTGTTATCTGTGAGGCTACCCTAGTCACTTTATTTTGGTTGGTGACCTATTTCACCTCTGATCTTTTTTTTTTTTTGTTTGGGCTCCATTGAAAATATTTTTATGTGTAAAGGGTTTCAGGCACCCTTTAAAACCTATTTTCCTTAATCAAGAACATTGATAAGATACACAAAATACTTTTAAAACCCCTTAAATTAGTTATATTAGGTTTTGTATAGCTAAATTGCTTCTAGAATAAGACTTAATTAAGTTATCCAATCATTTGTAACATATGTAGTTAAGCCATTCAAGGTAGTGTATAAAGACATATATATTATATACATAAAAATAATTATCAGCTCGTTATCATTAAATTGTGAATCATTTTACTTTATGAGATGTTGAATGTTTTCCCTCCTCAAAGTATATTATGATCATCAAATATTATCAACTATTTTCATTATAACTCATGTTATATTCTTCCCTTCTCCAATTTTCTTCACTAAAAGTGGTATTAAGATGTCATCCTAGCATCTAGAAGACAAGAAAAAAAGATCTTTCTAAAACTGAGTAGATTTCCATGACCCATGAAAGTGATTTGAATTTTTTTCCTAGAATTGATTGTGTTATTATGTTTTGATCAACATTTTGGATCACACTATCTAATCCATCATTAGGATGAAGAGAGAAAGCATAAGGAAAAATAAAGCTAGTTGAAAACCTAGTCACTCTCAAAAGGAGTTTGAAAAAAGGAGAGAATGGTCAAGGGAAGTAAAAAAGGAGTAAAAAAAAAGAGAAACAAATAAAAAATAGAAATAAAAGAAATGATAAAAAGACAATAATCTAATAAGAAAATGAATAGAAAAAGATCATGAAAAATGTAGAATAAAAATACAAGAGACCAAAAAGGTATCAATTGGGGAATAACTAAGAAGAACAAACAGGAACACTAATAAAAAGGAATAAGTTAATGCACTAAAGAGACCTACTAAAACCAACAATAATGAGCATGAATGCACACACACACACACACACACACACACACACACACACACACACACACATTAGGGTGAAGAGAGAAAGCATAAGGTAAACATGAAGCTAGTTGCAAACTTGATCACTCTCAAAAGAAGGAGGTTAAAAGGAGGAGAGAATGGTCAAGGGAAGTAAAAAATGACTAAAAAAAAAGACCAACAAATAAAAAATAGAAATAAAAGAAATGATAAAAAGACAATAGTCTAATAAGAAAACCAATAGAAAAATATCACGAAAAATGTAAAACAAAAACACAAGAGACAACAAAGGTACCAAATGGGGAACAACTAAGATGAACAAAGAGGAACACTAATAAAAAAGAATAAATTAATACACTAATGAGATTAAGAAGAGAATCAAACAAAGAGGCCTGTGTGTGTCTATATATATATATATATATATATATATATATATATATATATATATATATATATATATATATATATATATATATATATATATATATATATATATATATATATATATATATAGTTGGAAATTTATTGGAAAAGTAGATACTAAGAGGGGGGTGAATCAGGATCTATAAACATTTACCCTTTCAAATAATTATTCAATCTAATAACTTCACCATAAATTTGTATCTTCAACAATATCATAAATCACATAAACATTTACCGCAATGATGTAATATATCTAACAACTAATCACATCCATGAAATGTGTACACAAATGATCAACACAACACAAAGATTTTGGTTACCTAGAAACCCTCCAAGGTGAAGGTAAAATTGGTGTGGGGATGACACCCACAAATCTTCACTACTACAGTAATAAATTTTTCCTATTAGGTCTAAAAATTTAATCACTTCTGATGATCTACCTAGTGAGGGGTATGCCCTACAAGGATCTTACAAGACTTATATGGTCTACCTTGATTAAAGGATTTAAAACTTACAACTAAGTAAGTACTTTGTTAAGAGATTTATAAATGTATGTTAGGCCCACTCTATTAAGAGAATTACCCTAAAACATCTTCTAGAATGCATTATTACCTTATCCTTCAATTTGTACTTCAAATGTTGATAATAAATCCCCTCTTTACTATCCCTAATATGATATATTTGTATTCTACCCTTTATTGCTCTACTTAGCCACTATGCCTAGTTTACCTTCAAACCTTGCCTCTAGCATCCAAACTTGTAATTTCTCTCACACACACTATAAAATTAGTGTTTGAATCCTCTTCATATAACCATGTGTAGAAGTTTCTAGATCAAAATCCACAATCTAGATCCTTCACTTTGTCCACTTACTTTTTCCATTTTTTTGACTATCTAATCACTATGTATAGGGATTAATGATCCATAATAGAATGCATGATCATCTCCATAATTAACTCCTTGAACACAAACATACATCTCTAGATCATCAAAATTGGTTTATATTTATGTTTGTGTCATTCCAACAATTATGTCAAAATTGATTTACTTGGCACTTGAACATTCTAACACTAAGTCATGTCTAATGTTCATGTTGTCCTTTGGCCTCTATCTTCTCATTTTATACTATGTGACTTGGCATCTATACACTCTACATGAATCATCTTCTGGATGACTTGGCATGTATTGGAGTACTTGGAAACCATAAACTTGCTTGATAGTCACTAGTGCTTGGCTCATACATGAAATATATACAAGTCTAATTACAAGACTTGACCTATGTGAGATGGCTTGGTCGTAGTGATGATAGACCAACTGTGCCAAGTATATGACTAAATGTTTGACACTTATAGATAACCTAACTTAGAGATCAACAATCTCCCCCTTTGACATTAGTGGAAAAATACTTTGTCATAATCAAACATTGCATACCAATACATAAAGTACTCCCCTTTTGACTATAATCCAGAAATATTTTTATAGTTCTAACTTCATATGGCTCCAAAACTAATATACACAACAACAAAATTTGATAAAATTTCAAAATTTACAAGCATGGTCAGATGTCTATATAGATGTTCACACCATCATACCTTTGATCATGCATATCACTAATTCCCTCCTTATTTTTGTCACATATGTTTTGATGTGTAGCTAGGGTCTAGAAATTACTCCATATTTCTCCAAAAATAATTTCTGGGAGTTAAGAATCATATCCATTGTAGTCTCCCAGTTCTTCTTCAATTCATCAAGAATGTAACTCTAAATCTCCAATGTGGCTACAAGATGAACCATATTATCTCCAAAATATAATTTTTGATTGCTTTGAATTAAACTTTAAGAAATCTTAATGTGCTTTTGCATGACTGCCAAATGTGGAGTTAGAAAAGCTAATCTTGTTAATAGCTTGTCTTGTATCTTGCCTTCCTCATGTAATAATTTAGATTGCTTGGTTTGCAAAAATATTAGCTTGGATAAATGAAAATAATGGGTACTAGCATCAGAGGTCAACGCACCTACACCTTGCCACATTTTTACATCAATCTTATCCATTTGTTCTTTTACCTCCTTTATAAATGTTGGTACATAACAAAGTTTTCCAAATAAAAGATTAATGTTAGATGTTGTTTTCTCAGCATTAGTAGCTTTGTTGGATAGCTCAACCATATTTACAACTATCTTTGTTGATACTTTCTCCATCACTTTATTATCATATCTCTTCTCAACTTTTTCCATCTACTTCTATTGAATATCAATATATGGCTCATTTATGTTACCTACAATATGTACCAACTGATCATTAATTGATGCTTGATCATCCAAATTATTAATACCAATTATATCCAAAAGAATATCTTTTATTTCAAACAATTTTTTTTCTTTTGGTGCTCCCTTATGATCTCGGCTTGCTTGGCCTTCCTTGAAAAAAGTTCACTCAGAATGATCATTTTCTCCTCTATTAAAGTGGACTTATCCCATTCAAGTGTGTTAATACCCTCATCTAAGGTAATTGGTTTACCTTTGATTCCCTAGGGTGGATTTTTGACCTTATTCTTCAACCTTTTGGGTTTTGAATTTGGGGTCTTGGAGCTCAAAAATGTTTGCTGCAAACCTTCAGTTTGAATAGTCAGATTCATAATGGGTGGTCCTTGTATCACATCACTCTATTTATCTCCTCCCCCTATCTTCTCTACACTTGGTTGTGGTATTGTTCCACCTGATTGATCTATGATAGCACTACTTGGACTTCACTAGTTGAACTCGTTATCCATGTCTCCTTTTCTCCCTTACTTAGAGGTCCTGAGATATGTGGCCTCTCACTGCTTATAGTAGATTTCTCTATTATATCCATTTGATTCTTTTCTTCCTTTCTATCCACTTCTTGACTTATCTCCTCATGCATCAACTTATTATGTTTCTCGGCAATAGAAACACCACCTTTACCCTCTTGAAAGACTTGGACACTAGAATCAATAGTAATTGTGGATTTTTCAGTAATTAAAAGTGTTACCTATTGAGTCTAATCTTTTTCTTCACTGGTAGGATATTCTTTCATTTGCACCATTACTAGATCAGTTTTGGTCAATATATTTTAATGGATTTTGAAGCATATTCTTTCTCTTTCTCAGTCTTCTTAATATTTTCCAACTCCACTTCAAAAGTAGTCACATTTGTCATTGTATCTTCAAGGGGTTCATCTTCTATTATAAAAATCTTACTTGGTTTCACAATTTCTTGTGCCATTTGTTTAAAAGTTTCCACAAGTTGCTCGACGTCAAAGTAGATATCTTATTATTGTCCACTTTAACTCTTTCAAATTTCTTTTCTCCTTCCTCTTCTATTGTAGGCATCAATCCAAAAACTTTCTTCCAAATTAACTTACTCTCATATACAACATCCTCAACTTTATTCCTCAAATTTTGTATGCCCTTGTCTTTGGCACAAATTTCTTTATATAATCCCTCAAATCTATAGTCATATGTGTTTTTCTTAAATCAAGCATTACTTGAGCCAATGTGGCTTCCCTTATTTGTCTCTCAGTCGTTAGAGCCCATTTCCACTTTGCATCAATTTTATTGTACAATTCTTCAGGAAATTATTTACATAACTCTATTGGTGTATACTTGAAGTTCACCATCATATTTACTACTACCTCCTCTACTTTCTCTTTATCAACTTTATCCTAAATTTCATATTTTACATGCTTAAAATTAGTTAATCTAGCTGAACTCCTTATGTCTTCACATGCCTTTTCAATATCTTGAGGTGATTTCCATGGTACTATTTAAAATTGACTCAAGTCATTTGACTAAATCCTTTCAGCTTCATTACATAGTTTAACAAATAATTTTCTTATGGGTCTCTTCTTCTCCTAATCTTGCTCAGCCTTTGATGCTCTCTTTTTTGGACTCTTACCTTTGACAAGTTTGGTGATTTCCACTAGACCTTTCCTTAGAAGATCTATTGTAGGTGTTATGGTAACAACTCTAGTCCTTGGTCTAAACTAGCTGGGAGGAGTAGGGGAAGGTGCATGCCTAAGTATAGTCTTCTTCAAGCTTTTCTTAACCTTTGGCTCAACAAAAATGACTTTTTGCCCCTTCCTCACCTTAGGTTCAAAAACCACTATATGTTTCCCTCTCTTCTCGGCATCACCTTAATCTTCATCTTCATTACTACTTCTATCATCTCCTAGACCGTAAGTGATTTGTAGGGGTGCTTCCTTTTCATCTCCTTCAATCAAATTGGCCTTCCAAATAATCAATCATCTTCTTTCTCCTCTTATTCATAGGATTAGTCTATGTAGACACCTAAATCCTTTAGAAAATAAAGTATTTTTATTTTTTGAAAAATCTCTGATGACATCATCATTTATTAATTAATTAATTATTTAATTAATTTATTTATTTTTATGCCATTAAATCCCTTTATCTTAATTAAAAATACTTAATTAAGGAATCCCTCCCAAAAATGTTTAAATCTTATTTAAACATTATTTCCTTATTTATTAATTATTTAATTAATAAATTGACCAAAAAACCCAAAATAAAAATAAAAAAAAATTTTTGCCCAAAACTTGGCCAATTTCCTTAAGACCACTAACCTCTTCCAAAATCTTCTAATCTTTCTTTAATTTTGATTAAAGGCTAATCCCATCATTTCTTACCCCTAATCCCAACTCAAAATATTTAATTAAGATTAAATATTAATCCTCATGTTTATTAAAAAAGTTTTAATAAATATCTCCTCAACCCAAACCCTTGAAATAAATAAAACTTTATTTATTTCCTAAAAGCTAATTTATCCTCATCCTAAGAAGTTCTAGACTCTTCTAGAAAGTCTTCATCCTCATCCTAGGAAGTTCTAGACTATTCTAGAAAGTCTTTATCCTCATCCAAAGTCTAGACTCTTCTAGAAGATGTCTTTAAACCTAATCCTAATTCCCTCCTAACCTTGTCACATTTCCTAAACATGGGTTAAGACTTACTAACCCAAGCCAAAGTTAACAAATATCTCCTCCTTCACCCACCCTCATTAAATGCCATCCACTTGCCTATCCCTAAGCTAATCGTAAACCATCCTAATCCATCCTCTAATCATTTGCACAATCCTAGGCAAGCTTAAAACCTTCCTAATCAAGCCCAAGTCAAAATTCCTCTCATCTCCCTCAAAATATCCCAACCATAAAACTTTATGAAGCCCACTAGGCCATAAATGACTCTTCCAAGCCCTTTCATTGCTCTTACAAGCCATTATGAGGGTCTTTACAAAGATTTTATCCCTTGAGCTTCCTTTGTTGACTCATCCTTCCCCTTTCCTCCATCCTCTCACCCTATGACATGTGTCACTCCCTGATTGGCTGTAAGGAAGGACAATCCATGTGCTCTCCTCTCATGCAATCTGAGCCCTCCATGAGCTTTTTCCCATCCTTGCATCTGAGCCCTCAATCCCTCAAGCCTCTTGCCTATAAATTGGATCCTTCCCCTTTGCAAAACAACACAATCCATGAAGTAAAGTCATAATGCCATTTTAAGAAGCCATTTTACATCAAAACCATACACTCACACCCAAATTCCAACTCCATTTGAAGCCCTTTTTGAAGCATAAGCTTGAGCATACATCCTATCTATTTAGACAAAGCCGCTCAACAAGAGAGCTTCTCATTGAGAGAGCCCATTAATGGCTCATATTCTCAATTGAGAGTTCATCTTAGTCTATCTTGAAGTTTATGAATTTTGTTTAGTTTGTAGAAGCTTTATTTAAATTTGGTTTCTATTAGCATACTAACATTGCTCATATACAGTCTATACTTCCAATTTGATCTTTGTATTTGTGACCTCATATTTTCTAAATGGCTCGATGTTTGAATCAACTTTTTTAGTCAATAATGTAGTGATCGTGGTAGTCACTTTATCTATATTGATCTCATAGGGAAACAATCTTAACCATGCTACCCTAGGTATTACTCATTGAATATATATGTTTTTAGTATCAACTACAAATCATACATCATTATAATACTTGTCAACAAGTGACTTAGGGATCCTTGTCCTCTTTTTCATCTTCTATTTGAAAACTCAAAATAAGTGTCCATTATATTCTAAAAGTTCTTACCAAATTGCTAAATGAAATCACTAATCTTCCTGGTCATAGGTTTTCCTTTTTCCCGTACCACATCACCAATTATAGAAAAATAATTATGAACATAAAAGAATATACATACAAGAAGTGATCCAAATTTATAGATAGAATTATTTTCCTTGCAAATAGAAACCAAATTCTCATCCAATTGTGTCCATTGTAGCTTGGCAAGGTCATATTCATGGCCCTTCTTAATAATATTCCATGCTTGGTCAACTATAATGTAGAGCACTCTATTTAATCAACTTGATTGATAAAAATAGTGTGAAATCACTTGAATGAAAAAAATCAATAAGAGTGTCTTCAATGGTTGTAATAGTTAATCATCTTCCATTCCATATTGCCTTCATGTTGTCCTCAATTACCTTTTTGCTTTGGCATCACATTGTCTTTGTTTGATTACACATAGGGTATCTAGTCATGACGTAAATACTTTCCTTTGTAGTATTTACTAGTTTAATATCCAACCACAACTACATGTCATGAATTTTACTAAGCAAAACACTAATCCATTCAACTTTTAAGTTTCTTGGGAAATCTAAGGCAATAATTAACCCTTTCTTAGCAATGATTGGAATTCTTCCTTCAAAATTCCTTCTTTGCAAAACTTCTCATAAGCCATTCTTATCTCATAATCTGACACTTCATTGATTTTTCACATATAACAAGATCATACATCATGTATCATTATAACCTTAGGTGTAATCAATGATAGAGCACCTATAGAGTCTTTTTTTATCACAATTTCAAGTACAACTTTATACTTCAAAGGTGAACAAGCAACATTATTAACTAATTATATATTACTAACCTCAATTTCTTCCTTCTTTGCACTTATAGATGAATTGTTTTCCATTATGTTAACTTAGGTTTTGATCATGATCTTTTATGTAGTTCGACAATAACAACATTTTACACTTCAATTCACTTTGTCGACAAGACGGCTTTAAAGTCTCTACTCAAAACTCTCTAAATAATTTTCTCTTGAAAAATTGAATGCAAGATACAAAAGATAACTCAAAATCACACTATATAGCTCAAAAATTTTATTTAGGGCATCATTAAATGCAATATAAAAATGTGGATGACATACAATTGTCTCGAAAAATACTAGACAACTTGGTCACTACTCTCCACTTTACTCACTCGATCAAGACCTTGAATCATTCACAAATGCATTGTTATTCTCAATCTCAACTTGATCAATCATATCAACTTGATCAATATAGGGGCTCGGTCACAATTGACATCAATACTGATGTTTGACACCAACTTTGCTCTAGCTCTGGACATGTATTCTTTACTCGGTTCACACTTCATATCTATCCTAATCATCTCATATTATGTAGATATGGACTTCAACACATCAAATTTTAGGAACTAGAATATCATATATCATTTGAAATTTAGTGCCTTACATAACTTCATTTCTTAGTTTGAGGTGGTGTGATCACTTGATCGATTGGATAATGTGATCATGACATCATTTTTTATATTGTTGCTATCTTCTTCCTTCTTCTCCATTTTTAATTCATATAGTTTTTCACTTGTTCACCACTAACAACCTATTTTCCTTTATCATGTTCATTTGTTGGTGTTGGTTCTTGGGTCTTGCATTTCCTCCTCAAATGACCAATCTTATGACAACTATAACAATCTAAACTACCAATCATCGAACTCTTGGATTTACCATTGAAATGTGTCCTTATACAGTTTGCTGCAACGTGTTCATATTCACCACATAAATGATAATTATACCATATATTATAATTCCAATTTATTATGTTACCTTTCTTAGGTTCATTTTATTGTTTCTTGGGTGCCTAGTTAGGTTTTGCCTTAGATCTAAAATCTTGTGATCTATGACCATATTTCTAAAAATTGTAGAAATATCCTTTAAATCTAGGAGTTATTAGTTCTTTATTGACCTTTGATCTACACTCATTTTCTTGATGTCCATTCTTGTTACAATTAAAATAATATCCATTGAATTTGGGCTTGGGATTTTTCTTACCAATCTTTCTTCTACAAACATTTGTATGTATGGCCTATCTTTCCATAATGATAACATGTAGGTTTGTTGTTATTTGGCTTTGCATTCACTTTTTCACCACTCTTTGATGACTCTCCTTCTTTGGTAGATGATAGGTGCTCTGTATAGCCTAGTCTAGAGGTGTCACGAGGTCTTCTTTGTGATCTCATCATCTCTTCATAGTATCTCACAGCTTATTTGGGTTTATTTAACCTTTAAATGAATTCCTTTTCATATCTCAACTCATTCTTAAGTTGGTCATTCTCTGATCTCATATTTTCAATCTCCACATCTTTCCTATTTAGTTCTTGGTTTACACTTATCAGTTGGTTAAGCATATCAAATTGCTTGTGCATGAGTTTTAGCACATCAGATGTCCTTTCATCAAGTCTTGTATCCATTTTTCTCTTGTCACCATCAGCCATTGTCCTATCTTCCTCATCTTAATTTTTTTATGCAATCACTTCACACAATCTTACTAATTAGATTTCATTCTATTTCTTTAGTCCTCTTATCTCTTCATTTAGTGTGTTTTTCCTCTCCAATAGCATGTTATTGTTGCATCACTTTCACTAGAATTTTCATCATCAAATAGACTTTCAGTGTCTTCCTCCTAATATTGTGTATCATTCTACTAGATTTCCATCTCCTTCCTACTCTTTAAGGATTTATTTAGTTCCTATCTTGCTACAGTGCAAGTTGTATGTCATGCTTCTGATTCTCAAAAAAATTTCCCAACTTATAGGCCTCCATCTCCAAGATCTCAACTATCAAGTGGTTAGGCTTTTGCTAAGGGAACTAGGCTTTGATACCAATTGTTTGAATTTTGTTGGGAAAGCAAAAACTAGGAGTGGGTGAATCTAGACCTATAAACTTTTACCCTTTGAAACAAATATTCAATCTGATAACTTCATCACAAATCCTTACCTTCAATAATATCATAAATCACATAAACATTTATTGCTATTATGTAATAGATCTAACAACTAATCATGTCCATGAAACATATAAGAAAATGATCAACACATAACATGAATATTTTGATTACCCAAAAACCCTCCAAGGTGAAGGTAAAATTAGGGTGTGTATGGCACCCACAAATCTTCACAATTGCAATAATAAAGTTTTCCTATTACGGCTATGAATTTGATCACTTCTGATGATCTACCATGTAAGAGGTCAATCCTATTAAGATTTTACAAGACTTATAAACTCTACCTTGATTAAAGGATTTAAAACTTACAACTAAGTAAGCATCATGTAAAGAGATGTATAAAGGTCTATTAGGACCACTCTATTAAGAGATTTACCCTTAAATACTTGCTGGAATGTATTACTACATGATCCTTCAGTTTGTACTTCAAATGTTGATAATAGATCTCCTCTTTATGGTCTCTAGTATGATCTCTAATCTGATATATCCATATTCTACCCTTCACTACTCTACTTGGTTTCTCTACCTAGTTTACCTTCAAACTTCACCTCTAGCATCTAAACTTGTAACCTCTCTTGCACACACTATGAAATTAGGATTTGAATCTCTTCTTATAACCATTTGTAGAAGTTTCCAGATCAAAATCAACAATCTAGCCTTATTTTTTCCATTTGATCCTTCCATTTTTTTGATTGATTAATCACAATGCATAGTGATTAATGATCCATAACAAAACATATGATCATCTCTATAATTGACTCCTTGAACAAAAATATACATCTCTAGATCAAAAAAAATGGTTTATCTTTATGTTTCTATCACTCCAAATAATTATGTCAAATTTTTTTTACTCGACACTTGAACATTATGATGCTTAGTCATTTCTAATTGTAAGAATTTGGTATAGCTCTGATACCATGTAAGAATTTGCCTAAGGAAATAATTCAATGCCATGATCAAGTAGCTCAGTAGATAGCACAAGAGAGACTAATGATGATCAAATCATCTCATATCCAATTATCAAATCATCAAAATCCATTTTCATATAAGAATATGGTATAGCTCTGATACCATGTAAGAATTTTCCTTAGGGAAAAATAACACCAAGATCAAGAAGCACAAATACTAGCACAATATGGACCAATAATGGATTATCAAAATAAAAATAATGAGAATATAATATGTGTTCAATGCACAATAGAAGTGTCTATATATAATGGCCTCTAGACTGACTAGGAGTTAGCAAAGTGATAAGCCTCACAACTAAGCACATGTCAACCAAGAGTAGATTATCCTCCATTAAGCATAGAGTTTAGTGTGATGATGAGGGGATAAGAATACTGAGGTGTATCTCATAAAGAGATATTATAGACACAATGTGTTTAATTAGAGTATGAACAACTGTGTTGTCTACATGACAACTTAGATGATTATGCAAACTCTTGTGTTGTCAAGAAGACAGCTAATCTAACTATGCATACTTCTAGGTGTCTATATGAAAAATAATAAAATAATGCATTTAACCCAAGTAAACTTAAGTAAAGTGTAATAATAATTAATTATTTACACTAACACTAATGTTCATGTTGTCCCTCAGACTCTATCTTCTTGGCTTATTATGTGTGGCTCGACATCTACACACTCAGTATGAACTATCTTTTGGATGACTCAACATGTATTGGAGTACTTAGCAACCATAGACTTTCTTGGCTACCACTACTACTTAGTTCATACTTATATATATATATATATATAAGTCTAATAACAAGGCTTGGCCTATATAGGATGGCTCGGTCACAGTGATAACCAACCAACTCTACCAAATATATGACTAATTTTTTGACACTACTAGACAAAATAATTTAGTGATCAACAACACACACACATATAGATCATAACTGAAATTAACAATATATAAATAAATAAGCATCGCACTACTACTATCAATGATTGGAAATTTTTATTATTTATTGTTCTCAAAGTTAATTAATGATGGCATTTTTTATTTCTCAAACTAATAATACCAAGGAGATGTTTCAAGAGTCTTGGTATGGAGGTTTATAAACCAATTTGAAGCCCCATGGTTACTAGTCATTTAAGAAAGTATGATGAATCTTCATAAGTGGGTTTGATTGATAATTATATAATGAATATATTTTTTAATTATTTAGGACTAAATATTAGGATTGCAATCCATTTGGTTGCAAGATATCAAATTAACCCTAAGAAATATCATGTGATAAGGCACTGAAAGGAATATTTAGATACTTGGAACTTCAAATTTTTTATTTTAGTATAAAAAGGATAATAATTTCACTTTGAAGGTATAAATAAATGTTGAATACTTAGTTGTATTAGTAATACAAGAATTACAAGTGGTGGTTCTTAGGAGATAATTTGGTCTCTTAGTTTAGAAAAAATAAAGGACTCAATGGCATTGTCTAGAACAGATGTAGAATATATTGTAGAATAATATTGTTGTAATCAGGTGATGTGGAAGGATTTGAATCTCAAAGATATCAAGGTGAGATGCGATTCAAGACAAGTCTAATCATGTGTAACAATACAAGTGCTATTAAAATTTAAAGAAATTAGTAATGCATTTAAGGACTAAATAAATTTCTCTCATGTATAACTTCTTGAGATAAAATATCATACATAAAGAAGTTAGATTATATGTGCCTGCGAAAGATCATATTGTAAAATAATTCTCCAAGGCACCCTCAGAGGATTATTTTTAACTATCTTTAAAAAAAATTAAGATTTATAACATCTCCTTGAAACTAGATGTATACTAATGGTGTGTATTTCTATAAGATATTTATTGTCTATATTATTTTTTATTGGATTGATGTGGCTGCTACTCTTAGAGGGAATAGTGAAGGTTGTGGTCTCCTTCTTTCCATAAATTTTTACAAAGATGTGGTGCCTCTACTAGGGGCAATGTTGTAGTTATTAGAGATCTAATTGTAAGGGAGAGAGCTATTTGGAGAAGTATTTAGAGTTTTCAATGTTATAGTCATTTTCCTTGATGTCAAAGGGGAAGAGGGAAATAATAAAGAGAGAGTTATAGTTGTTGGTTTGTGTTATAAGTGTTGCAATCAATAAAAAAGGGGGAAATAATTTATATCTTCAATTATATTGTCATGGATGTTAAATTTATTCATTTGTATGAGAAGAGAAACATATCATATGTTTTTTTCATTAGTGTATCTAGCAGTGACAAAGGAGGAGATTATTAGGAATATGTGTTTAATGTATTATCATTAATACCAAACTACTACTTGCATTATTATCAATCTAATCGAGTGACATGTTTTTTATTAAATAAAACATGTTTTAAGGGGATGTTGAAACTCTATAAAAATAGATTTTGACTTGGATCTAAAACCCTAAAATGAAACACTTCCTATGCGAAGGTTGTTAGCCCATAGCCAACAGAATAAAAAGATACTAAAAAATAATGCATACAAAGGACCAACTGTATCCAAAACCCCACATGAAGAGCCTCCAAAACATAGATCTCAAAGGGAATTCGATGGATCCCCATGTTGGAAACTTACAATTGGAACAATTTTCTTTTTGTCATTAATGTCAAATCTATTGATAGGATATATTGCTAACTAATCTAAATGTCATATATATTTGATGGATGAAGAGGATTTTAGATGTTGCTCATAACAATAGCACCTAGAGGAAAGGTTGAGTTATGAAAAGGAAGTTACAATGGAGATTTGATTAGACAGACTTTGATAAAGCAAAGTGATTGTTTATGTCAAGAAAGCTAAGGCAAGTTGAGTAATAAAGTAAAAATGCTAAGGAATGTCGAGTAATGCGAGTGTCAACCAAGCTATAGTTAGTGCTAAGAAAAACTAGGTTGACTAAGCATTAGCATCAGATGAGAAAGATAGTTGATGTCAAGTTAGAAAGTGTTATAGAGACTGAGTATTTCAATGATGATCGAGTGCCATAATTTAGAGATTGTTGAGTGACAATATTAGAATGAATTCAAGGAGATTGTGAGATCAAGCTGACTCATATTTCTTGGGAGATGTAAACCACACTGAAGATAATATTGATGAGTTAGATCATTAAATTCAAGGAAATGGATAGGTAAAGACCTAACAAACAAATTCTAGATAAGTTTCTAGAAGAAGATCAAGAAGATGGATAGATATAATGAATCGAGATGAACCTAGTCATAAACCCTAAGATATATGATGGATGTACAAAATAGTAAAGCATGAATTTCCTATTTAAAGAGGCAAAAAGCCAAACAATAGGTGTGTGTGCATATTTTGTGTGTGTTTATGTGTGAGCTTGTATGTAAAGAGAGGCATACTGAGCAAGGTTGATCAATAACACACAAGTGTGACTGATTATGAAGCTAATAGAGAAAGCTTGAAAAGATGATGCTAATGTTGATAAGTGAATCTAAGAAGAAGGCTTAAGTGTTATTGAGAAGAGTAGACTGATTACTTGAAGGGTCTCCAAATGAAACATAAATTAGAGATGAAAATGAAGAACTTATTAGCTAGATAGCACAAGGACCAAATAGAGATTTGAACTAGCAAAAGTGAGTTGTGATCACACAAATCAAAACCTATTTTTCTCTTTCTAATAATTGTAAATGGTTTGTTTTGAAATCCTTTTGACAAAGGTTGACTTAATAGTCATTTGAAGACTTAACAATCTATGTAAATCCTTTAACTAGTTGACATTCTAAATGGAATGATCAAAGTCCTCTTACAAGGCCGCTCCTAACAAGGTGATTAAATCCTTTAACCAAGTCACATTTAAGAGTGTGTTTTGTAACCTTTAATATGGTTGGCTCCTAATAGAGATCACTTCAAAAGAGTGAAAAATAGTGACATGTTGCTTGTGGTTTTTCCCAATTGGGTTTCCACATAAAAATCCTAGTGTAAAAACTATGATGAATGCTTTATGCATGTTTACATTTGATAATGTTTTCATTATGCAATGCAAATTGTGTTTATGATAGTTTTATAGTATAGATCAAGCAACAATAGGATAAGTAGGAAAATGATTGTGTTTATTGTTTAATTGTTCAAGTGGTACATATAGACCTTGAGTAACTAATTCATGCCCCCCCCCCCACCCTCAATTATTCTATATGGTTCTAACAATTGGTATCAAAGCACAGTGCTTACAAAGAAAAATTTGAAGGTACTTAAAGCTAAAGATAATGACTAATAAGAGAGATGTACCCAAGTTGATCAAGGAGAACTTTCATGCATGACAGACCTTGATGAAGTTGCACATATCTAGTATCAATGATACTGCTGTCAATTTTTTGGACAATAAATATGTAAAGATAACAACTACTCCTCTGACTATTGAACAACTAAAATAAAATATAGAAAACAACCAAGAAATTTTGGAGATTGCCTCAACTCTAAGCTATGCCCATTTTGATGATCTAAAAGATTGTGACGGTACAACAAGGATGTGGGATAGATTGAAGACCATATATGGAGGTGATGACAGTGTTCTAAGAGAAAAAATAGAAAGCTTGAGAGATAAATTTGATGACATGAGAATGATGGAAGGTGAGAACATAGCACAATACTACAAAATGGTTAAAGAGGTTGTTAATGCCATTCGAGGTGCAAATGGAGAAATCAAAGATAAAATAGTGATAAGTAAGGTATTGAGGAATCTACTCCCTATCTATCTCATTAGATTCTCTGCAATCCAAGAAATGGGATGCATAACAGGCAACAATTTGGCCTTAGAATGTGTAATTGGTAGACTTGCTTCTTTTGAGATGTCTAACTTTGATAACGAGACAACTACTGCTATTGAATTTACTTTCAAGTCACAACTAGTTCTTAGTAAGAAGAAAGATAAACATGTGAAGAGTGATAGTGATAGTTTTGATGATGACATTGATGAACTTGAAACCCTAATTACAAAAAGGTTTGGAAGAGGAAGAGGCAAATACAAAGGTAAATTACCTATCATTGATTTTTCATGCAACACAGTTGGTCATATTGCTGCTAGATGTTTTGACAGAGATGATAGGGATGAAAGGAAGGAAAGAAAGTACAAAATAAGAAGAGATGACAAAGACTACAAGAGAATTAAGGATGACAAAGGTAAGAAATCTTGTTCTATTGCTGAAGAAATGACTAATAATGTATCTCAGAGTAATGATCATAAATTTGTTTATGTTTCTATGAAAGAAGATTATGATGAAGATGAGAAAATTGCATTAATTTCTTATGTGAAAAAAGTGATAGATGGATAATTGATAGTGGGTGCTCCAATCATATGACTAGTGATAAAGATAAATTTGAAGATATTGGTCCATACAATGGTGGATGTTTCAAATTTGGTAATGATATCTCATGTGTTATAAAAGGTAAAGGTACTATACAACTAACACACAAGATAACATGTGAAAATGTTTACTGGGTTGAAGGACTAAACTACAATTTTTTGAGTGTTTCTAAGCCAAAAAAATTAGGTTACAGAGTTGAATTTCACAATAGAAAGGCCAAGATACATGATGGTGATGGTAAGCTAATTGGAACCTATGAGAAGACAAGAGGTAACTTATTCAATCTAGACCTATCAAGTGAGACATGTTTTTTTAAACAACAAGAAGATGTTTGGTTATGGCACAAAATATTGTGTACTTTGAAAATTTGGTGAATATCAGTAAGGTGAAGAAAGTAAGAGGGTTTCCTAAACTAAAGAATCCTGACAATGTTATGTGTGAACAATTTCAATTGGGAATAGTCTTGAGAGCAAAATGCTAGTGATATTTTGGAATTGGTTCATATTGCTATTTGTGGACCCACTGGTATTCAAAGTTATTGTGGAGATCAATTTTTTATTTTATTTGTGGAAGACTACTCTAGAATTATGAATGTGGTGTTTCTTAAAGCTAAATCTAATGTTTTTTAGTTATTTAAGTGGTATTTAGCCAAAGTTGAAAAAGAAATAGGGAAGAGTCTTGACCTCTAATAGAGGTGGTGAATTCATTTCACATGAGTTCAATACATTCTACAATGACAAAGGAATCAAAAGATAGATGTCAGCACGAAGGACCCCTCCTCAGAATGGAATAGCTAAAAGGAGAAATAGATGAATAATGGACCCTACAAGAACATTAATGATGGAGAAGAATGTATCACAGAAATATTGGAGAGAAGTGATTAGTACTATTGTTTATACCTTGAATAGGGTACAAGTCAAGAAAGGTACAAATGCTACACCTTTTGAACTATGGTAGGTTTTTGCTCCTAATGTAAAGTATTTCAAAATATTTGGTAGTAGATGCTATACAATAAAAGATAATATGAATGGAAAGTTTAATACAAAAAGTGATGAAGGCATATTCCTAGGTGTAGACACCTAAATTTGTCCAAAACCCATTTTGTGACCAATTAAATAAATATTTATTATTTATTTAATTACCTCACCATTAATTAAATAAATTTACATTTATTTAATTATATTTTCTTACCTTGATTTAAATAAAGTAAAGTTTATTTAAATCCCAACCATTTATTGATTTAAATAAACTAAGGTTTATTTAAATCCTAACCCATTCCCTTTAATTAAGCATGTCATTTACTTAATTAATTCCCTCCTAATCCCCCTAGGAATTAAATATTATATTTAATCCTATTTGAGCACATGGCTCTTACATTTAACCCTCACCTAACCTCACTAGCCTACCTAACTTATCTTGCTAAACCTACCCACTTCCCTAATCATGCTTTCTTTTCCTAATCATCCTAGCTAATCATCTTTTAATCCTAAGTGTGTGCTCACACACGTGTGAGGAATCCTCACACATGTGTGAGAGATGTTCACACTTTCCTCATCCCTCATGTCTTGCATGTCTCCTGCACACTTGTCCTCTTGCATGAGAATCAAGTTGTCTCTCACATGTGTGAGAAGCCATGCCTTCTCACACCTCTTGTACACTTGTCCTCTTGCATGAGAATCAAGGTGTCTCACACCTCATTGATCATGTCACCATCAAAGGTTGCTCACACATGTGTGAGCATATTGCCCCCTTTGAATGGTCAAAACCCTAATCCACTTGGAGTCTACTTGGCCTCCACCTCATGGACACCTCATCGATCCTGAGGGATCCTAGCCATTCATCTTGCATTCAATCTCAACCTTCTGTTGCATCCTTTTTCTTATAAAAGGAGAGCCCTCTCCTCATTTTCGCAAGCACCATCTACCTCATTGTTATGCTGCTGGATTTGTGAGCAACCACATCCCATGAGCAAGGAAATCATCTACACTTGATGGTTTCATGGGGTTTGCATAGTGACATTTTGAATGCTTTTATGCTCTTTTTGTTTCATGTTGCTTATTTACATGTTTTCTTACATATTTTGAGGTTTGAATAATCTTGTAGGAATAGATGTTAGTTGCTAAATGTTTATTCCTTTAGTTACATTTTTATGCAATACACTACGTTATTCCACTAAAAAAAATCTTATAAGTGTTTAAATTCTAACACTACCAAAGTTGTAGAAAATGCAAATTTGAGAGTTGGTGAGTTTTCAAAAAGAGATGAAACTTCATGTAATGAAGAACCTAAAGATTATAGTACATTCATCTATGTGGATGATGATGGTCCCAGCACTCAAAGTGAATAGAAAAGTCAAGCTACAAGTTCCCATCAAGCAAGAAATGATGGAGCGCAAATGCAAATTATTGAGCAGTAGAAAGTGGGTGCCGAGCAACAAACTAAAGATATCGAATCATAGACAGGAAATGTCAACCATTACATAGAAAATGTTGAGCATGAAGAACCTGAACCAGAAATAGAACAAGGAAGAGAAAGTGAACTTGACATTAATTTTCAAGATGAACCTATAGAAGATCAGAGAAGGAAACTACCTATCCTAGAAAAATATATTAGAAGACATCATAAACGTGAACAAATCATTGGTGATACTAAATCAAGTGTTATGACAAGAAGACTCAAAGATAATACGTGCTTACTTTGTGAGTTTGAGCCCAAGTCAATAAAGGATTCTTTAGACAATGAAGATTGGATCCAGGTAACAAATGAAGAAATTGACTAGATTGGGAACAACAATACTTGGACCTTAGTGTCAAGACCTAAAGACAAAAATGTCATTGGGGAAAAATAGGTTTTCAGGAACAAGCTCAATGAGAATGGAGAAGTAACATGAAACAAGTAAAATTGGTATGCAAGGGTTATGCTCAAGAAGGAGTTGATTATGAAGAAACTTTTGCTCCTATGGTAAGGCTTGAAGAGTTAGAAAATTGCTTGCATACTCAACCTACAATAACTTCAAGGTATATCAAATGGATGTCAAATCCACATTTTTAAATGGTATACTAGAGGAAGAAGTATACATTAAACAAAATGAAGGATTTTTTGATCCAAATAAGAAGAAAATAGTATGTAATCTAAATAAATCCCTCTATGGATTGAAGCAAGTCCCAAGAACATGGTATGAAAGATTACACAACTATTTGGTAAAGATTGGTTTTGAAAAAAAAATGATAATAGTAACCTATATTTGAAGAATGGTATGAAAAAAGAAGTATTTTTATCTAAAATATTTGTTGATGATATTATATTTGGAGGAAGAGAAGATTTATACAAATAATTTGTTGATGAAATGAAGAAGGAATTTGGAATGTCTATGTTTGGTGAAATCAAACTCTTTGTTGGATTACAAGTGTGGCAAATGAAGTTTGGTATTTTCATTATACAATCCAAATATATCAAGGAGATACTAAAGACTTTTGGTATGGAAGATTCCAGGTTAATGAGTACACCTATGTCTACTAGACATAAGCTATCTAAGACTAATGATTCTACTGATGTGAACCAAACCCTATACAGATCCATGATTGGAAAACTATAGTATCTTGTTCACAGAAGGCTAGATATTACTTTGGGAGTTGGGATAGTTGCTTGATTTCATCAAATCCTAAAGAGAATCACATGATGGAAGTGAAAAGGGTAAGGATATATCTGAAAGGTATAGAAAACTATGGATTATATTACAAAAGAAATGATAAGATCGAACTAAGGGTGTTCACTAACTTGGATTGGTTAGGAAATATTGATGACAGAAAAAAGAACTAGTGGAGGTGCATTCTTTCTAGGAAAGAGATTGGTGTCATGGACAAGCAAGAAGCATAATTGTATTTCCCAATCTATAGCTAAAGGCAAATATGTGGCAATTACAATGAACTATTCAACTATTATGTGGATCAAAAAATTTATGAAACATATGAAACAAGAAATCACATATCTAGTGGTTATCTACTGTGATAACACAAGTGTTATCAACATTTCAAAGAATCTAGTGATATGCACTAAGACAAAGCACATTGCTATCAAGTATCACTACTTTAGCAAAATAGTTCAAGACAAAAAAGTGAAGCTAGAATATCTGAATACTAAAGAACAAATTACTAACATATTCACAAAACCCATACCTAAAGATGCTCATAAATATCTTAGAGGTAAAGTAGGGGTGATTCCCCTAATAAAAGCTACTTAAGCAGGCAAGGTGCATTGTATCACATATGCTAATCAAAATATCCTACATAGTGATGCAATACAGCTCTACTTTGGGAAGTGCCTAAGTTAGATAATTCAGTGTTGCATAATAGATCAGTTGTAGAAAAATGAAAAGTATCAGCTAGACATGCAAAATCTACATAATTCAAACATATGAAGAATTTGAAGCTGAGATAGCTATACATCTTTGGCATTGTTGTCAAAGAGGGAGAAATCTATAGAGAAAGAAATAAGAGGGAGAAAGTACTACAAATATAAATTCAAAGAAGAAGAATTAGACTATCAGTAACAAAATCTTTTGGATTGTATGGTAACTAAGCTACAACTAGTATTGAGATATTTGAGATGTTGTCATCAATGCCAAAGAGGGAGATTGTTGGAAACCCACAATTGGAATAATTTTTGTTTTGTCATTGATGTAAAATCTATTCATAAGATATATTGCTACCTAATCTAAATTTCATATATATTTGATTGATGAAGACAATTTGAGAAGGTGCTCATAGAAATAGTACCTAGAGGAAGGTTAAGTTATAAAAAGGAAGTTACAATGGACATTTGATTAGATAGACTTTGATAAAGCAAAGTGATTGTTTATGTCAAGAAAGCTAAGCCAAGCTAAGCTATAAAGTAAAAGTGCTAAGGAATTTTGAGTAATTCAAGTCTCAACTGAGCTATAGTTAGTGCTAAGAAAAACTAGTGTTGAATGAGAATTAGCATCAATCGAGAAATATAATCCAAATTTAGAAAGATTTATAGAGACTAAATATTTTGGTGATGACCGAGTGCCAGAATTTAGAGATTGTCAAGCAACAATATGAGAATGAATTCAATGAAATCATGAGATCAAGCTAACTTAGTTGATTTCTTGGGAGATGCAAACTATGTTGAAGGTAGGATTGATGAGTTAGATCATTAAATTTTAAAAAAAGATTAGGTAAATACCTAATAGATGAATTCTAGAGAATTTTCTAGAAGAAGATCAAGAAGATGGAAAAATACAATGAATCAAGATGAACCTGATTGCAACCCTAAGATTTAAGGTAGATGTAGAAAATGGTAAAGCACGAATTTCCTATTTAAAGAGATACAAAGTTGAACAATAGGTGTATGTACACGTGTTGCATGTGTATATGTGAGAGCTTCTATCTAGAGAGAGACATATAGAGCAAGGTTGATCAGTAACGCATGAGTGTGAGTGATTGTGAAGCTAATAGAGAAAGCTTACAAAGATGATGTTGATGTTGAGAAGTGAATCTAAGTATAAGGCTTAATTATTATTGAGAGGAGTAGATTGATTGCTTGAAGGGACTCCAAGTGAATCAAGATCAAAGATGAAAGTGAAGAACTTATTAGCTAGTCAGCACAAGGACCAAATAGAGATCTAAACTAGAAAAGTGAGTTGTAAGCACATAGATCAAAACCTATTGTTTTCTTTCTAACCATTGTAAACATTTTGTATTGAAATTATTATTAACAAAGATCGACCTAAAAATCATTTTAAGACTTAACAATTTGTGTAAATCCTTTAACTAGGTGACATTCTAAATGGAATGATCAAAGTCCTCTTACAAGGCCACTCCTAACAAGGTGATTAAATCCTCTAACTAGGTCACATTTAATAGTGTGCTTTGTAACCTTTAACAAGGTTGGCTCCTAACAGAGCTCACTTAAAAAGAGTGAAAAAAATTAACATGTTGTTGGTGGTTTTTCCCAATTTGGATTTCCACACAAAAATCCTAGTGTCAAAATTGTGATGAATACTTTATGTATGTTTACATTTGACAATGTTTTCATTATGCAATGCAAGTTATGTTTATGACAGTTTTACAGTATAGACCGAGCAATAGCAGGATAAGTAGGACATTGATGTGTTTATTGTTTAATTGTTCAAGTACTACATATTGACCTTGAGTAATTGATTCACACCCCCCCCACCACCACCCCAAATATTATATACAGTTCTAACACCCCAAACTACACTTTTGGGTTTTACCATGGACCCCAAACTAGTATCTAGATCTATGCCCATGAAATGATGTTCATTAGAGAGCCTATTTTGAAGATGTAGGAGATATTCCCAAAAAAAATGTGGATTTTGATCAATCTACACTCAAGTCCTTTGCAAATAGAGAAACCCACAAATGTACTTCAAAAACCACCTTCTATAAATCTTGATCTACCTCAATATGGCTAGACATAAATGGTAAAAGGAGACCTGTGAGCCACAACCAAAGAGTAAAGTAGCAAAGAATCCTCACCTTAATAGGGGCTAGATCCTCCTCTATGGGATCTAAGCATGGATGAGACCAACCATGACCAAAAATTCACCAAAGACAAAGCCCAAGGAAAATTAGGGTACCTACAAAACCCTCCCTCAATCTAAAACCAAAAAAATCTAGGATAGTCCCTTTAAAATTGCTAGCATCCACCTTGACCATAAAAAAGGGGAACTTTGTCACAAGAGTCGGGAGCAACAACATGAAAGGAGTCACCTAAGAAATCCACCTGAAACAAAATCTTAACTCTTGGAAGAAGAACAGAGACAACAAAAATAAAATCTATCTTGAAAAGGCTAATGGGGGTAAGACCTTGAGCAAAGATGGGCTTCCAAAAATATACATCATTAATAGTGAAATTCCCATAAACAAAACCTCTCCCTCGATTAGAAAAAGATCACCCAAATCAACTAGGAGTTGAAAGAAATACCAACAAGAATCCACAACTCATAAAAACCTCAAATCCCAAATAGAAAACCAAGAGGGTACTGCCATTAAAGACAACTGATTTCCCCAAGGGTAAACCATCAACACCAACAATAAATGCCCATCTCATAACCATAGCTAGGAGAGACACTTACATAATGCCCAATTGATGGCATAGGATAATGATCTCCATCTCACTATAAACAGAGCATAACATGTTCTTGACTTCACTATAGAAAACCCTAGCTAACCTCCATGGTCAAGGAACACAAACTAAGGAAAGAAAGACTACTGAAGCAAGATCATGAACCACCATCCATCTATTTCATTGATATATGAATCCCCCCTTCCATTGTAGGATTTATCTTTATAGGAAACCCTAGCTACACTCCATCCACCACTCATTATCATCTATTGCAAGCATAAATTTAATGGAGTGATTTGTTCCCTAATGTGTGAAAGAGGAAAAAGGTCTAGAAATGAGTGTTCAAATATTATTTTGATATTATATTTAGTAGTGATATTGAGTTAATAAGAGGTGTTTCCAAAAGGAAATTGTTATGTTCAAAAATTGCACCCTTTCTCTAAACTATTAATGTTTAGCAAATTTTAGTGATCTTGCATAACATGTGATTCACTTCACTAAATGTGGGATAGATAAATTTGAAGTGATCCTCTAATTTCTAGCTCAGTTCCTATTAATTGTTGGAGAAAAAGGTTAATTTAATTTCATTAATTAAATTACCTTTTCTCCCTTCTTAAGATTTCATTTTATGCACCTTTTGCATTCATATTTAATAATTAATTAGTAATTATTAAATAGCATTTACCTTTTAGGTAACCCTTTTTACCTTTTAGGTTACCCCTTTCGAGTTTTGATCTCCTTCTATAAGGATTGATCTTTTGTAATTATCTTGTATCTTTTTCATTTTTGAGAATACAGTTTGCATATTTTCAGAGAAAAACCCTTGCCTCCTCTTGTCTTTTTCTTCTTTGTGATAGGTTTTTACATGCAGGTATTCTTTGGGCTTTGTGTATTTGTATTGCATATTATTCAAATCCTTCATGGTATCAAAGCCGGATCTATTGTATCTTGTTCAATATTTGGAGAAAAAGGGGAACAAGTGTTTAACAAAATAGATTAGACATTTTTGGGGCATTTTTATTGATTTTTTGAGGTTTGACAATAATGATTTAGAAAATATAATTACAAAGGTGATTTTCAAATAGCGACATCTCCCTCATACAGAATCCTTTTTTCAAGCAATTTGTTTTGTTTTGGGGTAGAATTTTGTGATCTACACATTGGTGCATGCTGTTTGTGATCTCTATTTTTGAAATTTTCTAAAAATCACAAATCCCAATTTTTATAGCTTCAAAGGCTTCACTCGAGCTCATATGGACACATATTTTAGTGCTATTTTTTTTAAAAAGTGCATGATTTATCATCTATTTTCCAGATCTAGTATCAGTTTGGAGTAATATTGAGTGGAAATAGTACTTTCAGCATTTGGTCATTTTTTGGCCTATAAAAAATAGGTATTTGTGATTCATATCTAAAGCTCTTTTGCTCTTCTCTCATTTACACATTCCTTCTAGCAGCTGGGGTTCAGTTTTTGTATTGTGGGAGGTGTTTTGTATTATTGTTTCTGTTATTTACATCAGTAAACTAGAATTTTTTTTCAAAAATAATTCAATGCCTTCTAAAACAAAGGTTGAGACCTCTTCTTTTCTAGAACTTCTGACCTCTCATAATTATCACACATGGAAGACCTTAACAACATGGTTTCTCTAGTCAAAAGGCTTGTGGTCTTGTTTAGATGTAGTGCAACCAGTTTTACAAAGGCCTTTTGAGGCCATGCAACACAAGAACAATATGGATGAGGCAATAGGATAGATTTCTTTACAAGTCTATAATAGTCAATAGTTTCATCTTGATGGGTGCAATACCCCTCTAGCTATGTGGACCAAGTTTGAAGGCTTGTTTGGTATAGTGAATGAGTTTAGGGTACTTCAAATTAAAGTAGAGCTTACCTCTCTTATACCAAATTCTTTTCCCTCCATTGAGGACTTCTTGATTAAAATCCAACAACTGAGATCTTTATTGCAAGGTTGTGAGAAAATGAAGAGTGACACTAAGTGTATCTACCTAATTCTTTCTAAGCTTTGTGGAAACTTTTAGATTTTCTCTTCTACCTTCTATTCCACCAAAGATGCTTTGGGTAATAGATTTTCCATACCATCCTTTGAGGTCTTTTGTGATTGGTTGACTTAAGAGCAAGCTAAGCTCTCTTAGTTGGATTCTCTCACAAGCTCACAAAATCATGCATTGGTAGCTCAATCATCTTCAAGATGAAGGAGAAGACTCAAAAATATCATTCCATAGAGTCTTAGATTGATTCCAACACTCATAGTTTATTAGGGTCACCTCCTCCTACAGGGGGTAAATCAAAGTGAGAAATACCAAAATGTGCTTATTTTAATAAGCCTAATCATAATGAGTCACATTGCTATGAGAAGAAGTTAGATGGCTATGCCAAACAGGTTTCAGATTTCACAACTCTCCTTCAGAAGAACAACATTGATATTCCTTCTACTTCTCACAAATCTTCTTCATCATCATTATTTTAGTTAGATGATAAAGATATAGGAAAGGGTCATGCACTATGTGCAACTACTATTCCTCATTCTTCTAGATGGTTACTGGATGTAGGTGCTTCACACCATATGGCATCTTCTCAACATTTGTTCTTGTTGGTGTAAATAAGTATTTACTTATTACACTTTACTTAAGTTTACTTAGGTCAATGCATTATTTTATTATTTCTTAGGTGAGACACTTAAGAGTTTGCATACTCTTATGAGTTGTCATGTTGACAAAACTAGAGTAAGAAACTCTAATTCGTCACATGGTATCTACAACACTAGAGTTTACATAATTAACTAAGTTTTCATGTAGAAAACATAGTTATTCACACTCCTATTTTAGCACATAGTGTCTACAACATAATTTTGCATGCTACACCTTTGTAGGCTTATCCTCTCATCATCGCACTTACTTCTATGCTTAATGGAGGATAATGCACACCTCATGGACATGTGCCTAGTTGTATGACTTATCATGTTGCTAACTTCTAGGCATTCTAAAAGCATTCCAGAGGAATTATATACAAGCACTCCTAGTGTACTTGAACATATCAATTACATTGAATTGAATATCATATCATTATTTTGATCATACTCTTTTGGTCTACTGTTGTTCTTGTGCTTGAGTTCCTTGGTCTTGGGTGAATTTTTCCCTAAGAAAAATTCTTATATGGTATTAGAGTTGAGGGAAATTCTCTTCACATAGTCATCCAAGACTCGTCTTGCTTCACCTCTTTGAGGACACCTTGACCTAGATCTAGAGTATTGTAGTCATTGGGAGCATCTAGAGCCAAAGTGAACCTCGCCATTGAATTCAGAATGTTGATTTAATGAATTGACTATAAATTTGCCTATGTTGGGCCATAGTCAAAATTGAGTCAACATTTTTTTTGCAAACTAGCACCTAGAGGCCCATTTGTAGAATTGGTATGATCATTTCAAATCTCTAAATTAACTTTTAGATCTGCATATTTTATCATTTGAATCTCTGCTTTTTTTTTTGGATCTGCATTATTTTCTAGAATTTCTTTGGCCATCAAGCCAATAGGAGAGATTTTTATAGGTGAAAATTGAAGCCTGCTGGTGCAAATCAGATGTTTGCATCACATTTAGAAGGTCAAAAAACCCTCAAATCAGATTTTGTTTCACCCAAATTAGACATCTAAGGCAAAATCTAGAGCCATTTGATTTTTGGAGGCGTGACAGAAGTGAATTAGGAAAAATAATAATAGAGGTGATCTTCAAACAACAATATCTCCCTCATATGAACTCCTTTTTGCAAGAATTTTTTTTGTTTTGGGGTAGAATTTCATTATCTACACATTGGTGTAGGTGGTTTGAGATCTCTATACCTAAATTTTTTTGCAACTCACAAATCCCAATTTTTGCCACTTCAAATGCTTAGTACACGCTCATCTAGACACATAATCAAGTTCTATTTTTTTTGAAAGTGCATATTCTTTTTTCTACTTTCTAGATCTACAATTAGATTATAGGTTCTTTGGATAGAAATACTACTTTTAGAAATAGGCCCTAAATTCGCTATTGTAATCGCACTAAGTATTAGGGGGGTTGATTGATCTTTTTTGTATTTTGGGGGGTGCATACATTCATTGATCTAATGGAGAAGTTTTTTTCTCCATGTTAGGGTGGTCTTAGACAAAGGTTGACAAAGAGGAACTATCAGAAATGGAGTGCCATACTCATTGATAATCTAAGAAAAGAACATCTAGAAGTATTTCCTTACTTTTGTTCTAATAAACTGATCTCTTCCATTGGTCACATAACTAATCTGCCACCTATTAAAATACTTTTGGATATCATTTATTTCAATATGTCTTCTTCTGATTTCTATAAAGTCATTGACAAGTTATGGTATCCTTATGACATTTCGATGTGTCTTTGGGAAAAATATGGAGATCCAACAGTTCCTCCTTTTCCAAAAGACATTCTATCTTTAGTTTCTTTAACTATAGTCCCTTCAACTCTAGATGAGATCACACCTCCTGATGCTCCTATTGCTAATCCTAATCTAGTTCAAGCCATAGATGCTCCTAATTTAGTGCAGTAAGAAATACTATCTCTTCCTACTTTAGCTTCATGGATATTGCAGGTCTATTTCTAGAGTCTCACATTGAAGATGTGGGAGACATCATTGATGATATTTTTCTTCTCTTTATTGAGGCAAATACTTCATCCATTGCCACAATGATAGGTCCAACACAATAGGGTACACTTTATCTTCTAGCTTCAGCATCAGGTGATGACTTCTTGACAGATATTTTAGGTTTGTTTGTGGAATCACAGATAGAAAATTTGGGAGACATCATTGATGATATACATCTTCTATTTAATGATGAAGATCCTTCTCTAGTTGTTGTGAGGGATCACTCTAACTCTCTTGTCCATTCTCTACATGATCAATCTTTACAAGTTGATGTGATTATGGATCCTTATGTATAGCAGTAGTAGGAGGTCTCTTTATCATTTGAGGAGACAAATTGTTCTTTAGGTCAGGTTCTACATCCATCCTTGTTCAAACTATACTTGTTCTTTTCAGTAGTATTGGAAGGGTTGACTATCAACATCAACACTGGGATAGTTGAGCAGGTTTCAGAGACACCATACATCTTTGGGATTTGTTCTAAACATAGGGGAAGCATCTCATTTTTACCTCTACCATTATTTCTTCCAGGGGGGGAACATTATTCAACATTCATGGATCAACTTCTACATTGGAGCAGCTATCACTGATCAACATTCTTCATTTGGGTAGGGGATACCTTGTCTCCTTCTTCTTCTCTTTTATGGGGAGGAATTTTTCCTCTTATGGGGTTTTTTCCTTCTCCCATTTCTCTTTTTCATATACTTGATGTATTTCATAATTGGTGGTTGGCGGGGG
Organism: Cupressus sempervirens; assembly: GCA_028749045.1. Classification (NCBI taxonomy): domain Eukaryota; kingdom Viridiplantae; phylum Streptophyta; class Pinopsida; order Cupressales; family Cupressaceae; genus Cupressus; species Cupressus sempervirens. Next base: position 818,261,680 of record CM053792.1, on the reverse strand, counting down.
GGGGGGGGCGGGGGGGGGGGGGGGGGGGGGGGGGGTCGTGTGGGTGTCTTGATTACTCCATCCATCCATGCATCTTGATTTTTCATCTCTCGTTTTGGGAGAGAATTTTTCTATGAAGTTTTCCCTCTTTCTCTGCTTTATGAGAGATTGCATTACATTATGTACATAGGTACCTAACATAGCCTAGTAGACATGACCCATTATGCATTTCATCCTAGCTTTCATAAGCTTAAGTGCATTCCCCTAAGTTGCACTTGAGGGGGGGTGTTGGCATAAATAAGTATTTACTTATTACACTTTACTTAAGTTTACTTAGGTCAATGCATTATTTTATTATTTCTTAGGTGAGACACTTAGGAGTTTGCATACTCTTATGAGTTGTCATGTTGACAACACTGGAGTAAGAAACTCTAATTCATCACATGGTGTCTACAACACTAGAGTTTGCATAATTAACTAAGTTGTCATGTAGACAACACATTTATTCGCACTCATATTTTAGCACATGGTGTCTATAACATAATTTTGTGTGCTACACCTTTGTAGGCTTATCCTCTCATCATCACACTTACTCCTATGCTTAATGAAGGATAAACCACAACTGGTGGACATGTGCCTAGTTGTATGACTTATCATGTTGCTAACTTCTAGGCATTCTAGAAGCATTCCAGAGGCATTTATATACAGGCACTCCTAGTGTACTTGAACATATCAATTCATATCAATTACATTGAATTGAATATCATATCATTATTATGATCATACTCTTTTGGTCGAATATTGTGTTTATGCTTGAGCTCCTTGGTCTTGGGTGAATTTTTCCCTAAGAAAAATTCTTACATAGTATCAAAGCTATACCAAATTCTTACAGTTCTCTTCTTTTGAGGCTTCTCCTACTCCACAAATTTTGATGGGGAACAACATTGTTATGACTATATATGGGAAAATTTCTATTGACATTGATGATGGTACATTTCATGATGTAGATTGTGTTCCATCTTTGTCCTCTAACCTTCTCTCTATTTATCAGATTATACAGAGTGGTACAAGGAAGACAATTGAGTTTGCACAGGATCCAGTGCATATCAGAGATAGTGAGACAGGAAATATTATTGCTATAGGGACTATTGATCATGCTCCCCACCTATATTCCTTCTCACATTTTGTTCCACCATCTCCGCTATTGGAGGTTCATTCTCTTTTTTCATGGGAGTCTACTGAGGTGAAGTTAGGTCGCTTGAACTTATGTATTGTTCCTAAGACTAGTGTTGTGACTTCCACACCTCCACCTCCTATTCAAAAACCATCTATTGCACAAGATTTCTCTTTAGCATTGCCTACAATTGTAGCTCCAATCATCAAGCCACATATTCTAGTTGTTAAGGATATATCAGTGGACACACATCTCCTTTTAGATGATAGATTCAACACACCTATTATTCCCCCTTCATTGGAGATCCCATTTCAAGATTATTGTGCTTTATCCTCTGAGCATCAGCTAGGACTTCCAACTACACCTTGCATACATCATTTTTATCATACTTTTCCACTACCTTTGTTTCTGTCATATTGGAGCCACATTGGTATGTTCATCGACACAAGAATTTTGTTATTCTACTGGGGGGGCTATGGAATCTCAAGCTACTATCAAGGAGGCTTTCATTGTACTTATGATCTTGAGATGTTTCTATTGACAATTGACTAATGAGGATATGTAATTGTTTTCATTTATGGCAACACATGATGTACATTCTTATAGGAAACCTTGAAAATAAAGATAATTAGCTTTTGGTACATAGAAAATTGTCAAAGTATAAATTTAGTATACAATAGTGTATTGTTTTGTTTGTAACTTGTTGTTGATGTCATGTTATGACTATAAAAGTTAGATGGAGATAGTACACATGTTAATGATGACATGTATAACCTTGGAAGTTAATATGGACTATACAAAAAAGAGATATTCATGTTTTACCAATGTAATATGATAGCAGAATTAAAGGAAATAAATTATTTTGTTTAAAAAATAATTACTTGTCCAATTAGGGCCAACATCCTAGATTTTTATTCTAAGTTTGAAAAGTGTATTATGGTCTTAGCTGACCTAGCAGCAATTTGTGTAAAGGCATGGTATTTGTGCAAAGGACATCTTATGAATTCAAATGTACTATCTTGGAGAAATTGTGTTGAGCAATTGTATGTGAACTTTTGTGAAAGTGATATATGTGAATTTTGTGAAGCTATTTTGTGATCTAAGATTGAACTAAGAAAGAATCTATATTCTAGAAGTCTAATTACTTGTTTGGGTAGTGAGCTCTTCTTGTAATTGGAAGTGCATGTTTGGGCAGTGGGCTCATCTTGCACCTACTGCACTACAACTCCTAATAGGGTTGGAATCTCCTAATAGGGATTCAAAGTCTCCTAGTAGGGACTCTCTATATTGAATTTTCTCATAGACTCCAAACAAGGTCCATCCCCTAACAAGGAACTTATATATTAGTATATTATCTAGTGGGTATCATCCCCACTAAGGTTTTCCCTTGGTCAGGGTTTCCCTAGTTAACAAAATATGGTGCTATGAGTTATCTTTGTGCATAGTTACTATTACTATTTAGCATTACTTTATTACTTTCTTATGTATAGTTTAAAGTAAGAAATAATATCCAGTTGTCGACTAAAGTTTGTAGATTATTGATTCACACCCCCCCCCCCCCCCCCCCACACACACACACACACACAAAAGTAATTCTTATTTCTAACAGTTTCATTTGTGCATCCTTTTTCTATCTTTTCTTGGAGTAGAGTTTTTCCCACTGAGTTTTCTCTATTTCTCTATTTCATAGAGATTTAATTATGATTGGGTACCTCGTCAGGCCTTGTTACTAGGACCCAAGTTTTCTTTTGACATTGCATCATTTGTAGCTGTATTATTGCTCATCTTAAGGGGGTGTTAGAGAAAAAGGCTAATTTAATTTCATTGATTAAATTTCCTTTTCTCTCTTCTTAAGATTTCACTTTATTCACCTTTTGCATTCATGTTTAATAATTAATTAGTAATTATTAAATAGCATTTACCTTTTAGATTACCCTTTTTACATTTTAGGTTACCCTTTTTGGGTTTCAATCTCCTTCTATAAGGATTGATCTTTTGTAATTATTGTGTATCTTTCTCATTTTTGAGAATATAGTTTTCATATTTTTGAACAAAAAACCTTGCCTTCTCTTTTTCTTTTTCTTCTCTATGATAGGTTTCTGCATGCAGGTATTCTTTGGGCTTTGTAGATTTGTATTGTGTATTGCTCAAATCCTTCATTAAATGTGTATTATAAATGTAATGTAATGTGTATATATTTTGGGATGTGTTAATGTAATGTAATGTAATGTGTATTGTAATATCTTAATAAGGTCTTACATTATTCATTGTACATTGGGGAAGCCTCAAGGACAACTCAATTAGTTACTAGGACAACATATAATGGAAAGGTTACTTCGTTGGTTATAAAAGTGTCATTGTTGTAGTTGTGACTATATTGATGTTGAGGTTTTGAATTTGATTAGAGTAGATTAGAAGATGATGTTGAGATTATGTTGAGAACCTAAAAGAAACTGTATTGGCAAGGAGGTTATTGTAATGGTTAGCTCGCACTTGGGATATGTTATACTAGAGGTCTATTTTGTGTAACTGTACTAAAGAAATTTGGGCAATGGGTTCACTGGTGTTTTTCTTAGCTCCTAACAAGGTTGGGACATCTCCTAAAATGTTTGGAATCTTCTAGCAAGGATTAAAAGTCTCCTAATATGTGTTGTGGTTCCACAATGCACACCCCATTTTGATTAGAAATGGGGACACCCTACCTCTTTTTTTGGGCTCTTTAGATCCCTAGTCTAGGTTTTGAGTCATTTTTAAGGTCTTACCTAGTGCCATAGTTCTTATCCAAGTCCTAATTTAGAAACCTCGAGGTTGAAGAATCAAAATTTTAAAGAAACAAATCATTTTGCAAATTTTGGTGCACCAGGCGCACCTCCCCAGGTCCACTAATGTACCAAAACTTGTTAATTGTGCATGTTTATGTATAGCTACACAGTTGGCACACCTACATAGCTATACATGGAGAGTCTTAGATCTATATAAGGGGGGGTACCCTCCCTCCTTACTTCATTTTATTTTCTCCTTTACCTTGATCCGCAACCTTGCATCTCTATAAGTGTGCCCTTACTCCACCCTATAGTATCGCAGCCCTACAGCAATATCGCACCTTCCACCTCCTTGCTCTCCACTTAATGACCTGTAAAAAAACTAAGTTAAGCCATAAAATGGTGTGCATCAGTGCACCTCCCCCGATGTGATGATGCACACCATTTGCATCTAAAAACTTCAATGCAAAGTTCAAAACCTTTAAAAATAGAACTTTCCCTACATTGGGTGCACATTTGCACACCCAACCTCATTTCAAAAAAACTTTTAAAAAAAATAAAAAACCCAAAATTTTGGGTTTGAAAAAGAAAAGAAAATATAAAAAACAACAACACAAACAAAACATTTTTTGTGCTTCAATTTCAAAAATAGGGCATGCATCAGTGCACCCCTTGAGGTGTTTTGATGCACACCTTATTTTAAGGTTTTGTGTCATGGTAAAAGTGCACCTATTAGGTGCACCAGGTGCACCATTTCTTTTGCTATGAGGGTGAAATTAAGTTTCTTTTGGTGTTTTTTGAATTAAATAAGTTTTAGGGTTTTGTTTCTAGGGTTCAAATTAACCATTTTCTCAAAAGCTAAACAAATGGACATCTTCTTTTGTAGATATAATGGCATCTTCATCATCTTCCCTTGGTGAGAAAATGGCACCAAAACTAGTAGTGTTTAAGTTCTAGGGCATTTCAAAAAAATCACTCTATCAAGATTACAACTCAAAAATCTTAGATACTGATTTGGGACACAGATTTGAGAGAATTTTTAAAGATATGAAACAAACCAATTGAGAGGTCTTAGATGATCTCCACACTAATCTAATCAGGGCTTGTCAATGCAGCATCACACCCAGTGTTAATGCAATCTTCAAAACTGATCATGACACTTGCAAAACATTTTGTTCCTGAGGAGATGGTAGTTAAGAGTATTACAAGAGAGATCATACTAGATCTCCAACCTAAGAACATTGAGAAATTGTTCCATCTCCCACGGGTAGATCAATTCATTAGGCTAACCTATGAGCAAGAAGAGAGGTGGTACCAGGAACATATTGAAGAGACTTTTGAGATTATCTAGTCCTCTTACCTTATAGAGAAGACTCCTTTAGGAAAGAAAGCTAGAAAAGTGGACACGACAAGAGGGTACATGAAAGAAGACATTGGGTACTTAATCATACTCTTGAGTAGAGTAATGGGTTTGCCAGCAACCAACACCTAAACATTTTCATGGTGCACTTTATTGAGACAATAAAGAAACAAAAGATACTACTGGATTGGGCTTCTACTATCAGCCATAATTTGGGTGAATAGTTGGTGGTGGCAAAGAACAATTGGAAATTCTACATGACATCATACTTGGTGTACTTTTTAGCCACAAGAGGCACAGATTATCCAGAGCTCCACAAAAGTGGTAGTATGCAGGATGCCAATGCATGGTCATATATTGTATACCCTCAGCTGGTAAAGAAAAGGCTTTCAGAGCAAAGCAAAGAATATAGAATTGTGAACAATGCTTTCATCTTTTCCATAATTTGATTAATAGAAGGAGATTATGCAAAAGAATATTAGAGGAGGCAGCTACACAAATATCATTGGTTGGGACCTACTATATCCAGTTTCAAACATTTATGTATTTGAGGGTAGCGAGTACAACTATTAGCCCCAAGAAGCTCCCTAGTTATCCCAGTGATAGATTTATTCTCCTAGAGATTTCCTAACAACTCTTGTCTACATATGACAGAGTTAGAAAGAAACATAAAACATGTTAGATGTGGCCTATGACCATAGGACCTTTTCAGGTAGATCAGAGGCAAGATATCCCCTCTTTTGAATGTGAATGGGATCAGTATCCATTGGAAGAGTATAATTCTCCTTGGCCATATTCTGACAATATTAGGAGAGTATAGTACTTGGCTAGAAAAACATTTCAACATGAGGAAGCCATTGAAGATCATTGGATGAATGCAACAAATGACTACGATGTCTATATTAGGGATTATTCTAGGATGACTTTGTATTTGGAAAAAAAGGCCTTGAAAATAAAGATTCCATTGAAAACATTACAACAGGAAATAGAGGAGTTTCTTGATCCTTTGTTCAACAAGGACAAAGTTGGTGAATGGCCTATTATGAATGTCAAGGTTGACAAGGAAGAGAACTTGAACATCAATCATAGGGCAAGGCACGTCATCAAATTGACATAGGATTGGATTAAGAAACCCTTCAAACTTGATCCAATTCTGGAGACACTGATATTCCACCTGTAATCTCATCTAGCTAAAGGTAGAGGAAAAAAGGTCACCGTCCATAAATTTATAGCTCAGTCACCAGTAAGGCCAAAGATGGTGCATCAACTTGATAGGCTGATTGGTTACTATTAAGTTAAAAAGGGTAAAGGAAAGGGAAAGAAAAGAGGAATTATCCTCAAATACTCAAACCTAAAGAGGGAGAAATTCTAGCACCTCCACAACAAGGAGAGGAAAACATACAAGGGTCAAAGAATGTGGAAGCCACACTAGCTCAAACTAATCCCCAAGTGTTGCTAGTTGCAAAAGGCCAAACAGAAGCAAAAATTAAGATACAAGAGGTTTCCCCACCTTGACAGGTAGAGCAAGCCTCCCTTTCAACACGTAAAAGAAGTAAAATTAAGACTTTGGTGAAGAGGAGACAAAAGGTGATCAAGAAAGTGATCCCTTTTCCATCAATCCCCAAACCAATATTGGAAGAGGTAGAAGAAGAGGGTGATGAGGATGAAGAAGATGATCTACCCTTGAGTCAGAGGACTCGACTGGCTAGTGCCATAGAGGAGTGAAGGAGAAGTTCTAAGGTTACCCTGCCATCTTTCCTAGATGAACCCATGCAAACCACTACATTAGAAGATGAAATGCAGCAGTGGATAGATAAGAAACATGTGGAGGGTGCTGATGTCTTTCAGATGTTAGATTTTGACTTTATGCCCATAGGTACCGAGTTGGTTAGGGAAAAGATTAGAGACATGCCCACCAATCAACCTCAATAAGAGGATTGGACTCAGATGCCCCCCAAATCACAAGGACCTAAGGAAGTTCTAGCATCCCAGTTGCAAGTTACATTTTGTGTAGACAAGGGATTAGCTACCCCTCTTCCTCCAAGTACAAAAATTGAATAGGGTCAAGCTGAACATGAAGAAGAGCCACAATAGGTATACACTGATGAAGTGTCAAGAGAGGGGCAAATAAGTGAACAAACTCAATAGACTTCCCAAGACATAGATGTGAGAACTGTGGGCTCCACAGATATAGAGACTACTAGTGCAGACCCCTCACAAAGGGAGAAAACTCCATAAAGGAGCGATAAGGGGAAAGGTGTAGCTAAGAAAACACCTTCATCCTTTAAAGGTAAATCTTTGATGTAGCATATTCCAAGGTGGCTTAGAAAAAAAGTGATAAGAAACAAGAAGCAACAATTCACTACTGAGGAGGAGGATAGGATGGAATTGATAGAAGTGTTAAGGAAGCCTGATTCACCTCCAAAGGGTGCAAGATCATTAGCCTTCATCATGAGTGATCAGAGCCAAAACTTGTTTGCTCATGTAGCTATCCCTCCTTTGCAATCAAATTTTGAAGAATTGACTCCTAGGGATTACTAGATCCAAGAAGTTATGCTTGGGAATCCAACCTTGGAAACTGTAAAGCTAATGGTTATGACTAGGATGAAGGAAGTTTTCAAGAGCCTAGAGCAAGATGGGGTAGAATTGATAACACTTCAGCATCAAAACAAATCCTAAAGGAATATTTGAGTGAAGTTGTTGGTACTTTGGATCCCACTAACCCTGAAGAGACCTTAAATGCAACAATTTAGAGAAGGGATAGGGAGGCAATGTAGTTGGACTCATTTTTTAATAGTTGTCAACAATGGCAAGAAATTTTTGAGGAGAAAGGCATATTAAGGCATATTAATAATTCAAGGGAATTTAAAGTTATTACATGTCATGTAAGAGAATGCAAATAAATTAGTGGCAATTTTGAATCAAGATTTTGGTTTAATGGATGAAGTACATACTTGGGGAAAGGATTTACAAGCAATCAAAGGCCAGAGGTATCAAATGCTCATGGATGTATATATAACAAAGGACCTAGATATAATAGATGATTGGATTGAGAAGATTGGAAAAGGAAATAAAGTAATGGATTCATTACATGCGAAGATTCACAGCCTCAAGGAGCAATCCCAAGAGCAAATTTTGAAAGCTGAGAAGCATTATAGTGATGCATGTCTAGACATTTTTGAGGATGATGCATGGGAAAAGCTAATACTAGTAGAGGTAGTAGTTCAGAGATTTCAGAATTTTTTGATGAAGTTTCTAATGATGAGGATATCTATTAGGCATTTAGAATGGAAGAAGCTTTGCTAGAGCTTGATACAAAACTCGACGATTTTACAAAAACCTGTATAGATGTGGATAACTACAAGAAGAAAGTAAAGGATAAATATAATGCCTTAGATTTACCAGATGTGGTTTAACTCACTAAGATAATATAGAAATTCAAGGGAAAATATCCACACATAACTTTGAGATAAAGGGGAACAAAACCCATATGCCAAAATTTCAATTTTGACAGTTAGTGAAATTTTGCATTTTTTGGCCTCTGAGGTGCACAGTTGTGCTAGGTGCACTAGGTGTGCTGGTGTGCTTTTTGAAAAAGTATTTTAGAAGATTTTGAAGAAGTCAAAGGTGCATCGACAGCTAACTACCAATTCCAAAATTAGAGCTTTTCATGCATCAGAAATGCATTCTGACAATAGTTTAACGCCAACAAACACCTAGTAAAAATGAAGCTTCCATTTTTGACACTTCCAGACACTCCTACATGAATTGATGGCTCTCTTCTTCTTATTTTCTCATGTTTTCTTCATTTTAAGACATGTAAAGGCTCATGCATCCAATTAATGATATAAAAATGGATGGAGATCTATTAAGCACTAGTTAGAGAGTCAGTTTGTACATAATTAGTTTATTTTATTAATTTAGAAGCATATGATTGCATAAAGATATCTCTAACTCTCAACACAAATTGAGAAGATGATTTCCTATAAATATGGGATTGTAATATGTAATCAAGGCCACTGTTATTTTGCAATAATATATGCTTTTGGTGCTCCCATTTGAAGTGTAGTGATTCTTTCCTAATTGTGTTATATTTTGTGGATGAATGTTCATGGAATGTAATTGAGCCAAAAGCTTATTGCATTATTTCTAGTTGTGTGATCTTTTAATTTTGGTGTTTGCTATGGTTTTATGAATTCCACTGACATATCTAGTTCGAGAAGAGATCACTCATTTTGTTCCTACATAGCTTTTTGTCTCACATGAGCGCACTTTTCGTGGCCTTGTGATTTGATGAAAAGTGAAACATCTTAAAATTATTGAATTCCCATCAATGATTGCACTAGTGGAATTAAGGAAGCACTGCTCCTATTCTTATTGGTTACCCACCGATTTCTTCGAAAACTTAACTTGCAGATGTGTTGTTTTTGTAGCTTATGTTCATTAGGATTTTACTTTCATGTTATTTGCTTAAACTTCTTGTCACCCTATCTTCATTATTTTCTTTACTAACCCCTTCGTTAAATTAGGAATTCATATAGTTACATTGTTAGAATGCATTCATCATAAAATGAGAAAATACAAAAATATAGTCCTTTTTGTGTGTTTTATTCTTTTGAAGCAGTGAATATATTTTACATTTTATCTAAAGTTATTGAAACTAGTAAAGGCCTCCTTGTGAACACTCACATTTATATTTAATTCAGTGGATTTCAATAGGTCACAGGATCGCCTGGAACCTTGGAATTGATCCCCAAGATTGACTTTTCAAGAGAGGAGTTCAAAAGGATTCTTGTTGTTAAGCACCATGCAAAATGATAGCTCAACAATAGGGACTCACATGTACTAATTGTATGTAATTAATTCCTAATAGGATCACATCTTATTGAAGTTGATGAAATCTCAACCCATAACTCCCAAGAATCATTGCATGCAATCACCTGTCACAAAAAGAGAGAATCAAAGCTATGGAAGCTTGAATGCACATATCCATAAGAGAGAAGACATTATTGATGTGCAAAAGATAAATTGATATTCAATAAAAAAGTATTAATTAAAAAGAGAGATCAATCCTTATAAAGGTAATCAAAACCATAATAGAAAACTAATATAGGTTGCATGATAATAATTAATTTAAAAGAAATAATTATTATATGGCTAAAGTTTAGTTTAAGGAAAACTAGAGGTAATAAGACAATACCTTATTACTCTAACACCCTCCTTAAGATAAACTTTGGAATTAGCTAAAAACTCGGAAACTACTATTGAAAATAAATTTGGGTCTCAGCAACAAGGCCTGATGAGGTACCCAAGCATAACTAAATCTATATAAAGAGGAGAAATAGAAAGAACCACATGGGAGAAACCCTACTCCAAGAAGAGATTGAAAGAATGTTGAAAAAAATAATGTAAGGGATGGAGAAGACTCCAAACTAGAGAATGTCCCAAAAGATAGGAACAAAAAGATGATCATAAAGAACACCACTAAAGCATGTAGAAGTTGCAAATCTCTGTCAAAAGATAACTATTGATCTGAAGTACCTCTACTAAAATAGAACCCAACCAGGTAGAGAAGACTATAATATGAATGGGTTCCCTCAGGAGACACAACTCAAATCAAGAGGCATACAAAGGAAAATAACTAAACTTGGAGATACAAATGGCATAACACACCAAAGCCTAAAGTGTTGATCAATCAAACATGGAAGGTTGCATCCAAAGTAGGAATGAAAAGAAGAGTGTTTATATGGTAAATGATCATCTTACTAAAATGTGTAGGTACCTAGCCACTACATCTACCTAGTACATAGGAACAAATATTGAATACATAGCTCACTCCATCGAACCACGGAAGCTTAAGAACCAATAGGAAAACTCCCCTAATTCAAATAAGGGTGAGGTGATAGGAAACTGAAAAAGTGAGCCAATAGAACTGCATTTTAAGGAACCACAATCAAGATGCACAAAATAAAATATATATGCATACAAAGGTGATCAATCTCAAACATGTCATTAGGCTATGTAAACGAAGGAATACTCACTGACAAAGGTAGATGGAAACAAGGACAAAATAATAATCTCCCATGGAACTTAATCATAGTAGTCCATGTATAATTAGGCACAAGATATAGGGAATCCAAAGAATTTAGTAATTTGCATGAGTGCCTTCAAATGACACTGCTCAAATCAGAAGGAAAAACTAGGCAAAACAACTGAAATGAAAAATACAAAAGGGATATGACACTTAATCTTAGTGCCTTTACAAAAATGCATACAATAGATGTCTATAGAGACTAGAAGAGACATAAGACTAATATAATAGATAGTACAACCCATGACGAATCATCTAAAGCAATGAAAAATGATCCTTAGACTTGAAACAACCAAGATATCCACCCGAATGAAAAATGTAAAAAACTAAATAGGGTTTACCTAAAGTACAATGTGGAAAAACATCTAGCATCTCTAAAAGAGTATAGATATACCTTTTGAAAAATATAAAGAATTCTCATATCAAAGACTAGATACTCAAGATATGTATCCCAGAGTGCAAAATAAAACTCCTAACTTTGATAGGAAAGAGCCTACAACATAATGGTAATTTGTGAGCCTGTCATGTGGAAGGTCTTGGGTTCGAATTCACTTAACACATTAAAAAATTAATTAATTATAACAAATAACAATAATTAATCTAGGCTTTGGTCGTTAATGTCAATCATCAAACTTCTAACTTTGATAGATAAAAAGCAATTAAAAGCATAAAAACTAAAAAATATATGTACCATCACGATGGGCTCAAAACCATCTTTTCGTTAGTATTTTATTTATGAAAAATAGAGACCATATGCCTAAGATATTAGAAAAACATTGAAGGTAGGTCTAAATAGAGCCAAAAGGGAAAATAAGTGTGATGATGCAGTTGCTGATGTCAGCAAGTGACAAGCCCAAATTTGACAGTCAAATGGTCATTGAGGTAGAAGAAAAACAAAGGCCAAAAAAATTATCCTGTTGAAAACATATTGCCAACAAAAACAAGTCAGTACTAGGAAAAAATTAGGTGGTCTGTTTGGCAAGAAAAACTACCTTGCATTGGAAAACCACATTCAATAGGAAAAATAACACCGGTGTGCCCAAAAACCATGGTGAATGGCCAAAAAACTACCAAAGTGAATTAAAAAACTTGTAAAAATCACCAATGATAACTCTGAAATTGTCCATGAAACTTAGAAGTATGCCTGATAAGTTGACCTTGGGGGTCACAAAAAAACCTATTTTTGTACCCATGAAACCATAGAAAAAACATCTGTGGCTAGTAATATGCCACATGGTAGTCGCATAGGGACTCTTGAGAATAGTCAAAGTGCAAAGGCCAAGTACTTGCTAATGAGATAGAACATATGAGAATGCATGACTAGCATAGAAATATGGCATAGTGCCAAAAGAAAAGAGGCTCTACTAGTTGGAAAAAAAATTTTGACACATGGGATGCAAAGGTGATCGTGGGGGAGAAAAGTTGTGTGGACGGTGCATGGGAAGCCTAAAGTTGGCAGTGAGAAAAGTACCCAACTCCAAACAAATCTTGTGCCCAACTACAAACAATACATGGGTCGACAAAGTACAGGTGCATATAAATCTCATGGCACTTCTACTGTGCATTCCAAAATGAAATGGCGATAGGTGAAAAGGTGATAATGGGACCAGTAGTTGAGTGAGCCACACAACCTACATGCTGGTCCAGAAATGGCATCCCCACCTCCTGATGTGATTGTTGCAAGTGCAGGGCCTTGAACAAAGATACCAAGTAGGGCCCAATAAAATCCCTTCTAAAAAATTTGTGGTTTTCAATAAAATGCCACTCCCATAAAAAACCTCCCTTCTCACAAGTGGGACCCACAGGAGTGATGCTTGTGTCAACCTAAACCAAAAAAAACTTATTTTTTGTTTACTCAAAAAATTTACTTTAAAGACATGCAGTTTCCATGTGATTTTTATTATTAAAAAATTGACCAAAAAAATGAGTTTATTATTTATTTATTTTAATAATGGTCATCTCAATTTGTGTGCCTAAGGCCATTCAACCTTGGGCCAATTATTTTTTGCCTTAGACTACAACTTTGTCCAAATGGGAGAAATTTTATATGGAAATGGGAGTTTTTTAGCACTATGAGCTTAATGGTGATGTTTGTTTGGGCTTAGAGTGACCCAAAACGAAGGTCCCCCCAGATCCAATACAAAATCCTCTACATAAACCTTAGACCTAAAAAATATAGCCAAACCTCTCATGAAGAGGATAGGAGCATGAAAGTTTGGACCTATGACACCATGCTCAAACCATAGCTCCTAAGAATAACTACATGCAAACAACTATTATAGAAAGAGAGAAGAAAATCTATGGGGGCTTGAATTCATAGACCCATAAGAGAGGAAGCATTCTTGATGTAACACCCCGCCAAGGGATCCAAAAGAAATAACCTAAAGTTTCACTAAGTTTGATAGCATTTTTATTTTTTGAAACAAGAAAGACACACCATTCACATCAACACATAATAGCGGAAGCAATAACATACATAACAGGTTACATTCTTTAAAGATCCCATGATGTTGAATCACATTTAGATCTAATGTAAAACTAAGTCCATCAATTACTACATCCATATGAAAGAATAATGAAAAGTCCAATGTCCATATAATATACAATTGTTCTGAATGCCTCTTGGCAAATTAATTCAGAATGCTCATTCATCCACTGTACAAGTCATAGGGTATGAAAGGCTGAAAAGAATATACATAAATAAAAATAGATATGCATCATCCTCTTCGGATCCATGATACTCATGCAATAAAATAAATGAAACCATCCACCATACATAATACATCCATACATCAAAAGATATACATCCATCATAAAATGATACAACATCCAACATATAATATAACCATCTATCGTAATGATCCATGAACAGAATGAAGGTATATGCCAACAAGAATACTCCAACCACGGTGTCTCAGACAGATCTCAATGGTAAGAGTAAAAAGCACTACCACTCGACCATGTGGAACCTAAATGGTCCACTCCCACCGTGCTGAGGAGATAGTCTCAAGTCCCAAGTAGGATAACAAATCACATAACATAGATACGCTCTAAGTCTAGGAAATCTTAAAAGTATGCTAACTCAAAGGTTCCTAAAATAGGTCGACATCTAAACCTAGAGGCACCACAAAGACACGTAGGTATCAACTATGTAAGCGAGAAAGTGTCATCGCACAAATCACGTCCGAAGTTACCTGAGTAGTCCCTTAGGACTTTCGGGTCCCTAGTGATCCCTACGGCCACTAGTATCCTCTCGCACTGACAAGGCATACTATAGAATGCAAGGTCATAACCAAGCATTCTCTCTACTCCCATCCTAGCCTATAATAGCACTCATGGCATGGGCGAGAACATGCAATTATCTATTATTAGGTTCATTTAAGTTAGTATTAAGTGTAAAGTTATCACTTATTAAACAACTTACAATGGGTTACCCCTTGGACCACTTAGGGTCCCCGACCCCCATTGCAAGCCACTTCCTGACACTGCATAAAGATAACCTACCCTAAGCTCATGAAATCACAAATCACATAATCATAGCAAAATCACCTCAGTCATATACAAGTGACTAGAAAGCATCATAAAGATAATCATAGTAATCACATCAGTTCTCTACGAGCAACTAGAAAGCAACAAGATAAATCAAAATATCCATCGATTCTCAACAAGCAACCGAAAGTAATCCAACAATACTGATCAATGACTCATAATGGTTATTCAGGTTTCTCATAGCATACATCTCGCTATTTCACAAAGACACTAAAAACATAGTAACCAACAAAACAAACATATTCATCATAAACATACCATCACATACATGGTTGAGCAATAATGATCAAGATCGAGTCAACATGATACCATAATCACAAAACCCCCAATCCTCTAATAGACATCCTATAACAGGTCAACAATCTAGTCAACCCCAAACACAAATAGCATATAGAAACAAGGTGTAAGTTTCACATTTTGGTTTGATTTTGAAAACACATAATTGAGTTAAATGTACGGTTTCAGTCTCCATTTCAGTGTATGTTTTAAGTAAAAAGATTCTTCGATTACCCTATAGTTTAACTCCTCTTTTAATCATTTTAAATATAGAATTACCCCATTTTATTTTATGTCAATTACTTAAAATATTCTAGGGAATAGTTATATTTTCCTTTAAAGAATAAATTAAAATATTTCTCATCGAATTTCAATACTTGCCATAAATTAAAAATACATCCCTAACCTTATAACAATTTTTTTTTTTAAAATTATTAAATAATCAAATCTAATTTTAATTTAATTAGACTAAAATATCATTTAATTAATTATTTAAAAAAATTAATTAATTAATTCTATTAATAAATTATAATATATATAAAAAATTATAAATAATAATTAAACTTTTAAATGATTTAACTTTAATCATTTTTTTTTTTTTTTTTAAAAAATTAATTTGAAAACTTTTAAAGCCTATCAGCTGTATTAAAGGCCTGCAACCCTCTTGCGACGCAGCGACTACTATTGCAATCGTCTTGTGTCAACAGATACGACTACGTCAATAGTCCCCTGCTATGCCTAGAGACACGCAGAGACGTGACAGGTGGTAGGGGGTGGTTTAATCTGCCCCTCCCCGTTAAATTTTTTTTTTTTAATTTCCTTTCATTTTTTACAACAAATATGATCGCCTCCAATATTATTTCATTTTTCTTTTTAAATTTATTTAATTAAAATTTTGTAATAAACCAAAATTTAATAAAACAAATTTGGGTAAGCTCGTAATGTATATATATAATTTATTTTTTTTCTATTCAAAGCCTAGAATTAATCTGATGGATATATTCAATGTACCCATCTTAAAATTTCAAACCCTTCCCGATAAATTTTGCTCAATCAAAAATCTACTAGAGAGAATTTATATTAAACCATTAAAACATTCCATGTACAAAATAATTTTCCAATATCTAAAAAAACACTACATGATATATACATATATTGTTCACTAGAACTACCCAGGCAATCATCTAACAAACACAAAGAAGACAAGAATTAAAAGAACGTATTTAAATTATGCAAATTTTCACAAGCGTCTACCTAGACACTGATGCTAATTTGCTACAATCCAGAAATCTATAGAGAACAATTCCCCTTTCAAAACTTCCGTCTTCTCTGCAAATTTCCTTCTTCTTTCCAAAATTTCCCAGCCTTTTGAAAAATGAACCCCCAATTTGTGAAAAAGGAGTTCTCTCCTAAAATCAGGGCACTAATTGTGCATTCACCTTAGAGAACTCTTTGCTCACACTTTTTTAACTCTTTATTAACTTGTATTTATCTTTCTTTTATATTTTCCATGCACATATAATAATCCATTAAATTACTTTATTTAATTTTTACTTGACCTCTTTTAAATTGATTTATTTAATTTAGTCTCATGCACGTATTATGCAATCATAAAACTTTTAATAAATTAATTTTCTTTTCCCACTTCTAAATTTATTTTTGAACAATAATTTTGATAACTATCCATAAATTGAAATAATAATATTATTTAGCATTTATTTTAAAATGCACTCCAAATATATATATATTATTATTAAATTAACTAAATATTATCACGTTCAATTTTCAACTTATAGATTTATTCTCAAATTTAATTCTTTTATTTGACTCTTTTATATAATTAATATTTCAATTAATTAAATAAAATATTAACATAACATATAAAATTTTCCATTAAATTGAATCTTTTTAATTAGACTTAATTAACAGAAAATTCACCAAAAACTCATAAAGTACAAATACAAAAACCCATCATAGTAAAGCACATACAAAAACATACTAAGGGTTTAAAATCATGAATTAACGTCATCTAATGCATTTCAAAGGTACACAACTCAAATACTTGTCCTAATTGTCAATTAGGACGAATGGCTCAAAGGTTTAGGATTTGGACTTAAGAATTTATCTCCCCTCTCTTACCATTGAGATAATGCGATAGGGTACGCTCATCCTGGCAATTCAGGGAAGTTGATACTCGGCACCTGCAACCTATATAAAATCTAAGCATGTACATACACAATATATACTAAGCTAAATAGGCAATGGTAGGAAGTGGTGCATCGTGTAGATCCCGACTAGTAGGTGACTACGACTCCCTTCCTTAACCACATCATAAACACCATACATAAAGAAACAACCATGCACACCATACACATGCAGTATGGGGTAAGTATAAGAAAACACATAGGATAATCCATCTAACTAAACATCATCAATAATTTAACAGCATTGTAATAATCATCATGCACATATGAAGTATAGAGTACCAAGTAATCTCATCATATATCAACTGAGTCTAAAACAATATCTAATAATCTCAAGATAATGCTACTAATCATCAAACATAAGACTGGCCTAAAAGAGTTTGGCAATAATAGCAAAAATGTAAACTAGGGGCAGGCACTACACTTGATGTGTAAAAGATAAATTGTTATTCAATCAAAAATATTTAATTACAAATAGAGATCAATCCTTATAAAATAGATCAAAACCTTAATAGAAAACTTACCCAGGTTGAATATTGATAATAATTAATAAAAGAATTAATTATTATTAGCCTAAATTTTAGATTTAGAAAACTAGAGATAATAAGACAATACCTTATTACTCTAACACATCCTCTTACAAGGAGTTTTTATATTAGTACATCATCTTATCGGCATCATTCTCATTGAGGTTTTCCTTTTGATCAAGGGGTTTCCCTAGTTGACAAATCTTTTCTCATTATGCATGTTTCTTATCTTATGTTTGTTGCATATGATAGTTAGTGGAATTGGATTTAATAAGGTTAATTTGAATTTTAATTAGCACACAAATGATTCACCCCCTACACTCCACCCTAAGTTTTGTTGGTGGACTATCAACTTCATGATCATGAGATGTGCAAGCTTCTCCATTAGAACCTAGATTTTCTTGAGAGGTACCATCAAAAATTATCTTACACCACCCAATTTGAGTAGCAACTCAAGGCACCTTGATCCAATCAAGATGCAAAAGATTAACCTTTTGAGCCTTGTTGAAATAAAATAGAAATAGAAATATTCAATAATAGAAGACCAATTTAATTAGATGGAAAAGAAAATAAAATTATATATGAGTTATTGCTAAACATGAAATACATTAAACCATTACAACTATTACATTTTTTAGTTATATTTACTTGTAACATGGTTGCTAAGTACAGTAAGCCAATTTCACTGATGTATAGGAAGGAAATTGATGTTCACATAGTTATAGTTAATGTGTAGAAATAAAAATAAGATAACAATTATTTGTGTTAAAATATTTAAGTTTATAACTATTAAAATAATACAAATATTGTGAAATTTGACTTTTCAATCTTGGCCATGTCAAATATCATAGAGGAAAAATAATTAAAACATTAGTAGTCACAAAAAAAATGTACTTCCAAAAGGCTATAGAAGTCAGAAAATAATTATGGTTAAGTTTTATGCTTGATCATTTATTTAAGTGTAGGTACAATAAGTATGGTCACAGTGGTATTTCTATTGTAAAGTAAAACTTTTTCTAAGTCTATCTCAACCTAGAAATTCTTGAAAGGATTCATACATAGTTAAATTATAAAATGTGTTAGTACAAAATTTCATTATCATAATAAAATATAGAATGTGATCCAAATCATAGTAATAAGAACTAATAGAATATTTGTTCACTTAATTATGATGATATACATCTAAGATTTTAGGTTGGCAACATTCCAAAACAACAAGAGTGACATACACTTGTGTAGATGGGTGATGGTATTTTGCCTCTTGATTGTATGAATTGCTTTAGGAAATATGAAAGGACACTTATGGGCTTGAAATAAAATGTTCAAAGGTTCCATGTTTTCTTTTATCTTGGGAGGATTATCAACATTTTCAATAGAGAGAAGTCAATTGTATCAAAGATGTCTAAATTATTTTTGTCAGGCTCAATTTGATGCAGGAGCATCTTAGGAGTAAGAGCAATCTTGCGCCACCCAAAAATATTTCTAAATTATCTTTCAATAAGGGTTAATGCAGTGTAGAGTTACTATATCTAGAGGCTTACTATTTTAAGTAAGTTGGTCATTTGAGTTTATAATATTTGAATTCCCCTTGGAGGTGCATTATAGATATACCAAACTTCTAGTAAAATTTCATTGTAATATCAAGTTTATTTGTGAAGTTATTGAAAGATTTTGGTATTGACAACAAAGTATAAAAACTTTGAACTCAGTTTTGGAGGTTTTGGAATCTCTAAAAAGGGGGTCAAACCTATGTGAGTAAGGTTTTGTAGATCATATTGTGACATTTCCAAAATGGGGTCTAGTTATGGTCTTTGGAAGTTGTGCCACCTAAAATAGGCAAAAATAAAATTTCTTCAAAATTTATTTTGAGTTCCAAAAGTTGGTGGGGTCTACTGTAATGTAATAAAATATGAAAAGTACTAATAATTTAGGGTTGGTCAATGTCAATGGCTAGGGTTAAGTTTCTAGAAACTTCTTGGGCAATAAAAATTTGTCTATATAAAGAAGGTTTGTAGGATTGTTTAGGAAAATTTTGGGATGTTTGTGGTGGCTCTAGCTTACAGAATATTGTAAGATTAGTGTTGGTTAGCACAAGGACTAGGATTAAATTTCTAGAACCTTCTTAGGCATTGGAAGATTGTTTATATAAAGAAGATATGTGTGATTGTCTAGGATAATTTTGGGATGTTGGTGGTGGTTCTGGCTTATAGAATATTGAAAGGAAAATGCCCATGTGGCTTTGCATGTTTTATTTTTGAAATTTTTAATTTCATACTATTAGAGATATTAAGAGGCCAATTTTTTATTCTTGCAAGTTGTTGTTATTTCTCTATTTTTGTTACATGTTTGTATTATTAAGGGGAATACCCTTCATCATAATTTCACATTAGAAATAATTGTTCCTATTCCTTCCATTTCTCTTTCTAGTCTCACAAATCTCTAGACATTACATGTCATCGACACTTCATTCAAAGGTCCAATTCCTTAACAAGTCTTCACACTCGCATATTTGGAAGCTTTGAGGTCTATTACTAAAATTCTAGACATACTAGAATTTTACCTCAATACTAATAGTGCAAAAGAAAAACATCCAAATCATTCATTTTCATTTACATTTCATCATTTTGTAACCATATAAAATCATGAGAAAAAGGAGATATAATATTCATTGTATAAATCATCACTGATATGTACAATTTTCATTTTTGCAAAGTATGAAATGAATATGAAAATGTCGGAAATGAAATATCTCACACAAGTCATGACTATTGTCTTTCATACATATTGAGAACAAGTAAAATACAACACAGGAAGATAGAGTCAGCGGTAACTAGTCATTGCGTTTTCAACATTTGACTGGTTATGTGATCTTTGATGCTACTCCTGGTTTGGCCCTCAATCTGACAGCTCTAGGTCTTCATTCTACTGCATGGGAAAAAGTGGGGTCAGATCTTTTAATATCTAAGCAATGACTAATTATCTGCAACTATGTACCCACACATGTGATATTTTTCCTATTCTGAATACATATCAAAAATAGAAAAATGTATTCAAAGTTCTCTAATGAAAAAAGCATAAAATATAATGTTAAAGGGACATATTAACTCTGGTATGAAACCTTTCATTATAATCAAGAATAGATATAATCATAGGAGAGTAGTTTCATGAGTGTCACGAGCCCGTGCTCGAACCTTATGAAACAATCATCATTATCACTGTTGTAACTCACAATGCATTCAAAAGGAAATAAGAAGAGAAACTACTTTTGATATTGCTACCATGAAGAGAATTAGTTATATATTAGAGAGTGAATTGCAGGGAAAATAGAAATAGCAAAAATAGCAATGCGGTTTTTGGTAGCTCTTGGAGGTGGTAATGGAATAGAGAATGAAATTTTACAGATGAATCTAATACTTAAAGCATTTGGTAATGCAAAAACATCAAGAAATAATAATTCAAGTTGATTTAGAAAGCTAATTGACATCCATTTTGGTAATTCTGGAAGAATTTGTGGTGCAAAGATTCAAACCTACTTGCTTAAAAAGTCAAGAGTTGTTCAACAGCTGCAAGGTGAATAGTCATATCATATTTATTTTTTACCAACTTTGTGTTGGGGCTCCATCTGACTTGTGAGAACAATTAAATTTAAAGCTAGCTGAAGAGTATTTCTACCTAAACTAGAGTAACTGTCTGACAATTGATGAAGTTGATGATGCACAAAGGTTTAAGAGTATTCTTAAAGCTTTGAATGTTGTCCAGATTAGTAAAGAGGATCAGAGAAGGATGTTTGCAATGCTTGTGGCAGTATTATGGCTTGGAAATGTAATAAAGAAGAAATTGGGAGAATGAATGTGTCCACAATAATGGCATTATGGAGCTAATGCGGGGTATTGAATCCTAGTTGAGTGAATTTATAACTGGTCTTGGTGTCCAAGACTTGGTACTAATGAGCTTGGGTCTATCTCATAGCCTATACAGATTCAATCTAAAATTCAGCTCTAATAAGATTGACACAATGATCATTCAAGCAATAAGTTTATTAGATGAAAGAGCTAAATACATATGTGCTGAAGGTAGAGCCCTTTTTCTTTCTCTTTCATAGAAAGGAGTCCATGTGACAGTTCTTGATTATTCAAAAAGTTCTAAAAAATTAGTTGGTATTCTAGAAGAAGAACATGCAAAACTTCATAAAGATTTGAAAAATCCTACAGCAATTAGGTAATGCAATACCCTTTTTAAAAGGTAAAAGCATTGATGGAAGTGGTCAATGGAGGTTCATTATTGATGTAAATTTAATATCTCTTATTTACAATACTCGCCTGGCAATTCAAATTATGGAAGCTAGAGGTTACAAAGGAACAATTCTAAACATTGGATCTACATTAGGGCTACATATGCAGCTTTGAAAGTCATTGGGATAAATGCCTTACTAATGACAATTTTAGAGAATCTTTATACTCCTATTGGAAGTATGTACTAAATGTGGTGTGGTTTTTTTTACAAGGTCACTTGCTAATTTCAAATGCAAAGGAACTTGTTTCAAGTCTATGTGTAAATTGTTTATTTCTTTTTGCATAAGCATTTCATTGTAAAAGAAAAATATTTAAATGATATACTTATAAATCATTTGATATTTTGATGTTTTTAATGCAAAAAGAGGTGAGTCATTATATGTGTGTGTCATGATCTTTTAAGTGAGAAATCAATTCAAAAACATGTGGAGGGGATATAGGAATTTGGGGTTGAATTTGACTTTGCTAAGTCAGTTTGAGGGCCTTTATTGACTATTGGAGTGTTTTAGGGTCATTTTTGATGAGTCATGAGGATAGTTATGGGTTAGTAAAGTCTTATGAGTTACAAGACTTCATTTTTGAAAGTTTCTAAGCCCTCATTTTTAGGCTTTCTTTGTTCATTCGACCCAAGGGTTGAGTGGTATTTAGTTAAGTTTGTACCTCATTTTGAGGGAGTTTCGATGATGCAGAAAAATTTATGTGACTAATTTCTGAGTGCTTAACCTTATTTGCAGAGTTTGTAATTCATTTTAGAAGCTTAATACAAGTGACAGTAGTTGTGTTTATGCTATTTTGTGTCAATTTTTGAAACTTTCTTTCTTTCTACAATTCTGTGTGTAGTATCAGAATGATTTGATAAATCAATTAGTGAACTGTTCTTGTTCCTTATTCTTTTGTCTCATTCTAGCACCTAGTTTTAGAGAAGTAAATGTACTTGCAAGTTGTAATCTGTGTTTTTAAAGGTGAAATTGGTAAGAGAGAGGAATCTATATTCCTCCTTTTGCTAATTCATTCCTCAAACCTTATTGCAAATTACTTATGCAAGTCTTTACAGAAAGAAGTGTTTTGTTTGTACTTCAAATAGTTGAATAATCATTCTCTGTCAGTTTTGTTTAAAATTTCATATCTCTTTTGGTGTATCACCTATTTGTTAGTTTAGCTATAGGTTTTAGGTTTATTTCTAGTAATCTCTATCCCTTTTCCCTATAAGTTTAAATTAAGTTCATGGAGATTTCACTGAATATTCTATAGGAGCCAACCTATAACTAGAGGTCTCACCTCATTTGCATGTCCCATGTAGTGAAGTGATTCCCATGTTAGGTGAGAATTACTGAACTTTTTAAGTTTAGTACTGGGTGCAAATTCTGATAATTAACAAAGTCAAGTTGGAACAATTTATTAGGAAGCCTCCCAACTCATATGTGAAAGCTCAAAATTTTTAAAACCCTTTCACTTAGAGAGACTAACTTATCAGGTTCTATTAGGTATTATGATTTGGGTATGTTAGAAAAGCTAGACTTAAGAAAGAACACAATGATGCATCATGTAGCTATATCCCTAGTATGCTCCAGTGCTAAAGATTACTACTAATTGGTCTATTAGTTGCTCATGTATATATGTTTCCATTTAATTAGTTCATCTAAATATGTAATTATTAGTTAAAATGGTAACGTTTTGAATAGTGAGCTCTTCTTAGTTTTTATTTCTACTTTATAACTAGCATCTACTATCATGATTAATCGTTTAAATAGAATTTACAAATTTTGAGTATCTTAATTTATGATACAATAGAAGAAAAAAAAGTCTTTAACCTTTATTTATTGTACGTGTATGTGCTCTATATAAATAAATAATTTAATTACATTAAAAATATATGAAATACAATTAAGATGAAAAATTGAAATATTTTAATAATAATAATAAATATTAATAATTGTGTTTATCAATAACATATTGTTGAGTACATGAATTTTATCGATAAATTGAAGTTCGAGAAGAAACTGTGACTTTCAAAGGTAAAATATCATCAAGCCTGATTGAGGGAGTGCATATTTGGTATAAATATTTGCCAAGGTTTCACCATAAATATTACATAAAGCCACCATTTTATTAAAGTTCTAGAGTATAATAAAAAAATCTAGTGCCCTAATAATCTTGTTCAGATTGACTTACATCAAAACTAAATCTCACGACTAGATTCCTAGCAGATTCAATCAATAGAGTATTTCAAAGATCATGAAGTGGATAGATACCATTCAGAACAATAGGAATTTGTGATCTCCATTTAAAAATTCTGAATTTTCATGCAAATGAAATTGGAGGAAAGTATAGCAAAAAATTGTATCAGTCACGCTAGAATTAAAACCAAGCATTTTTTTCATCCTCGATGGAGATTAGTGTTGAATCATCACTCTGCTCCAATGAAAGCAATGAAAACCTTCTAACTAATAAAGTAGTGAAGCCTTGAAGGCAGTGCTAAATGGAGGCATTTTGATCAAAGAAAAAGGTCTACATAAATCTACAAATGTCGTCTTGAATAAGGAAGAATGTTGGGTTGCGTATTTAAAACACAAACCACCAGTTTTCAAGGCCAATAGGACCTGCAATTTAAAATCTTTTCATTGCAAAAACAAGATATGCATATCATGATCTAGTTGTAATTCATTATAAGCATATAAGGAAGTGGGAAAAATGTGAACAATATTGTGAAAATCATCTTCACCAGCACCATATGAATATTACAAATCTGCAAAGGGAGTCATCAACTGTAGATATTGGTAAGCAGATAGATTATTATGCCAAAACAAAATATGCAAATTGAGGGTAGAATGAAGTTCAAAACATTTGGCTCCCATAACAAACAATTCAATCACAAGAACATGGAAATCCTTAGAATTGGCATAATAGAAAAAAGACTAGCAAATGGAGAACAACTAAAAAATTCACAACCATCAAAAACATACAGTCACATCAAGAATTTCAAGCAAATACGTTTTAATAGGGAAACAATGATCAAAATATTAAAAATCTAGCCTGTCAAAGAGAAACCAAGGAAAGATAAGAAAAATTCATGATCATAAGAAATTATTTTTCAAAAAATTGATGGTTTGAATGCAAATCCTTAGGAATTTTTCAGTTTGGAATAATCTAAATCCCACACGTAAGCTGCAAGGTTCAAGTAAGTACCTCTCTAATTCTTCAACATACGTACATTGTAATAATAGCATAAACTTTTGTAATTGGTCTCCCAACTTTGATGAAACTTTAAATAAAATGAGTAAACCAATCTAGATAATAATGTATAAAAAATACAGTGGAACTTAATCAGATACTTAAAAGAATTGGTAATGCTTTAGGTGAGTTTCTAGGACTCAAAAGTAGACCTAATTAAAATTATCACCAATAACTTGAGGGGTATTTGTAAAAATTAAAGGGAAGATGAATATTGAATTTGAGGAGAAGCTTAGTAAGTATGATCTAATATCTAGAACCAGATATTGAAGAAGGAGAGATAGTGGAGGTGGATTCAATCCTTGGCCATGAAATTATTCTAGACCAATCTTCTTCAAGCACAAAAAATTAAGAAGAGTATCACTCAAAAACAAGTGAAAAAGGAAACTACCAAGATAATCAAATATGTGGTTTAGAAGAGAAGGGAAGGAAATAATAAAGAATGATAGATGTGGCCCAGATAATTCAGTCAGAGGAAACAAGATAAAGATGTTGGAGCAATGTGAATAATGTATAAAACAAAATCTATTTATGGAAGACATAAGAGAAAATATCAGACTACATAGCAAGTTGATAAAGGATATAATCATCAACTCATTCTATGGGAAAAGGTTCATAACCTTCACACAAACCTAAGGGCCTATTTGGTTGCAGGCATAGGAATCGAGAATAGGAATGCAATATTGGGAATAGGAATGGCTATTCCAATAATAGGTATTTTTTGGAATGGGTATAAGCTCTTTTTAGAGGAAAAATGGGAATATTTATTTCTATTCCCTATTCCAATAGACGAACCAAACGAAAAATAGAAAACGTATTTCAAATTTTCTATTCCTATTCCAACAACCAAACGGGCCATTAGAGAATGGTATGTTGTTAAATCTAGAAACATCACCAACTAGACATAAATCTAATCTCAATGACACATAATCATATTCTATTTTCTAACAACCAAATGTTTAGAGAGAATTTAATAGAGCCTCTAAAATAGACATTGTACAACAATAGCAAAACTAATTTTGAGCCAAGAATGGGAAAGGCTTTATTTTTATCACAACATATCTTATAGGTAAATTCCCTAAAACAAGATGAAGGTATAGATAGAGATATTAGAAATGCCAAGCACCTAGCAGCCTAAGAAGGTACAAAATAAAATAATATAAAGGGGGTAAAATCATAGACTCGGCTAAAATAGAGAAGGTAAGAGGGGAAAGAATAATATATGTAAGGCCAAAAAAGATTAAACAACCTAAGGTGAAAGATAGGGTGATCACTATAGAGGATATCAATCCAATGTTAGAAATTGTACAAGTAGAGAATGTAGGAAAAGAAACTCAAGAAATAGAAAGATAGCCAGATAATGAAGATACTAATTTGATTAAGGAAAAATCAAAAAAGAATTAAAAGAAGTTCAGAAAAACACCAATAGGAAGTACACATTCTTGCGAAGAAGAAAAGATGTTTGCCAACCAGCTAGATATAGAAGGGAAAAAGAAGCAAAATTTTAATTTTAATCTTGAAAGATTGAAATTAGAACAAAAGATGTTTAGAATCAATTGATAGAAGTTGAAGAAACTACATTAAACATAGGTAGTATAATGAATCAATTTGATTCCCTCATTTCTTTGGATGAAGTTGACATGGTTGAAGAAGACTTCCCTAAGGACCTCAACATTTAAGAATAAGATGAAGAAAATGAACAAGAAATGAGAGAAAAAAAGATGGTTACTTGAAAGAATCATGGAATTGGATAAGGAAGAATTTGAAGTTCAGGACTTTGAGAATAATAAAGGAAAACACAAATTAATAGTTACCAAGGGATATAGTGAATCAATATCAAATATAAACACACCCTTAGAAATTTCTATTGGAATGTGGGAAGATAAACAATCGGATATAATAACAACAAAAGAATATAATAATGTAAAACAAATGGAAATGGATTCTATTTCACCTTCCTAAGAAAAAGTTGAGAATAGAGAAGGAAAGTGTAGATATATTCCTATTGAGGTAGAGATGTTTTTAAGGAAATTTGAAATGATAAATCAAGAAGAGAGACTAGAGAAATGGAGTTTAGATAAGCAAATAATAAAATTAAGAAAATAGTAGGCAAAAATACAAACAAGGATGATAGAAAAATTAGTAATAAAGTTATGGAAGAATTAGAAAAAGAATATTTAAATAAAGAAGAGGATGAATCTATTGCTACAAGTGTACAAAATGCTAGTAAAAATCTAGACAACTTTGGTATCATAGAAAATTTACAAGGTTTAGAACGTCCAAAATGTGTAAAACAAAGAAGAAAAAGAGGAAGAAAATACTTAGCTAAACTTAGAGTAGCTATAGGTATGGCTAGTAACCAAAAAAAGATTAATGATCTTCTAAATGTGGGGAAGAGGAATTTCATTCCCATAGAGACATAAAGCTAATGGAGCTAACAATGCGGAATATTAGGGGCCTAAATGCCACTAACAAAAACTGCTTACTCAAATTTAATCTAACATTATTTGAATCAAATATAGTATTAATACATAAAATGAAACTTAACAAAGATGGAGAAAAAATTTGAAAAAAATTGGGATCTTATAAAATATAACTAGTTGATTCAACTAGGGTCTTTGGGGGGATTGGTATTATATGGACCAACACCAAAAATGAATAAGAAAGAAATACAGAATGAGATTAGTAATTATTTATAATTAAATCATCTAGCAAATATTTTTATTTGGGGTGATTTTAATGCAATCCTAGATTCGGAAGAAAAAGCGGGTGGATTAATGGTCATCACCTAGGTTATGTTAGACTTCAAAGCATGGTTTGCAAAAAATCATCTTATAGATATTTCATCATTTAATGAGATCTTCACATGGAATAATAGACGAGCTGGTTTCTTTAGTATAGTAAAAAGAATAGACAGATTTATATTTAAAGAAAATTTAATATCATTTAATCATCCTCCCTTATGCAAAATCTCATCACTATTTGGTTAGGCTAGAAATAGGTGAAGCACAAAAACCATCAAGAAATCCATTTAAGAGTGAAAAGATGTGGTTTCTAGATAAAGATTTCTTAATAATATAAATTAATGGTGGCATGAAGAGAAATTTGAAGGATAATAGATATTTTTCTTTATAGAAAAATTGAAATTAAATGAAAAAAAAATAATAAATTGAATAAAGATCATTTTAATGACATTTTTAAATGAGAAATTAGAGAAAAAAGAAGAATAGAAAAACCTAAACACACCCTTAGAAATTTCCGCTGGGAATGGGGGAAGATAAACAATAGGATATATGAACAACAAAAGAATATAATAATGTAAAACAAATGGAAATGGATTATATTCCACCTTTCTAGGAAAAAGTTGAGAATAGAGAAGGAGAGTGCAGATATATTCCTATTGAGGTAGAGATATTTTTAAGGAAATCTGAAATGAGAAATCAAGAAGAGAGACTAGAGAAATGGAGTTTGGATAAGTAAATAATCAAATTAAGAAAATAGTAGGCAGAGATACAAAGAAGGATGATAGACAAATGAGTAATAAAGTTATGGAAGAATTAGAAAAAGAATATTCAAATAAAGAGGAAGATGAATCTGTTGCCACAAGTGTACAAAATTCTAGTAAAAAATATATTATCAGGTTCTATTATGTATTATGATTTGGGTATGTTAGAAAAGCTAGAATTAAGCAAGAACACAATGATGCATCATGTAGCTATATCCCTACTATGCTCCATTGCTAAAGATTTCTACTAATTAGTCTATTAGTTGCTCATGTATATATGTTTACTTTCAATTAGTTCATCTAAATATATAATTATTAGTTAAAATGGTAACGTTTTGAATAATGAGCTCTTATTAGTTTTTATTTCTACTTTATAACTATCATCTACTATCATGATTAATCTTCTAAATAGAATTTATAAATTTTGAGTATGTTAATTTATGATACAATAAAAACAAAAGTCTTTAACCTTCATTTATTGTACGTGTATGTGCTATATATAAATAAATAATTTAATTACATTAAAAAAAATGAAATACAATTAAGATGAAAATTTAAACTATATTAATAATTATTATTATTATTAACTGTATTTATCAATAACATATTGTTGAGTACTAGATAACTACTCTGTTAATAAATCTACAAGATAACTAACTCGCAAAGAATTGTAGATAATAAACAACAATTTTGATCATCCTCAACGAATTTTATCGATAAATTGAAGTTCAAAAAGAGATGTAAAATCTCATCAAGCCTAATTGAGGGAGTGCATATTTGGTATAAATATTTTCCAAGGTTTCACCATGAAAATTACATAACGCCACCATTTTATTAAAGTTCCAAAGTATAATAAAAAAAGCTAATGCCCTAATAATCTTGTTCGGATTGGCTTACATCAAAACTGAATCTCGCGACTGGATTCCTGACAAATTCAATCAATAGAGTATTTTGAAGATCACAAAGTGGATAGATACCGTTCATTACAATAGCAATTTGCGATCTCCATTTAAAAATTCTGAATTTTCATGCAAATGAAATTGGAGGGAAGTATGAAAAAAAGATTGTAGCGGTCATGCTAGAATTGAAAACCAAGCATTTTTTTCATCCTCAATAGAGATTAGTGTTGAATCATCACTCTACTCCAGTGACTGCAATGAAAACCTTTTGACTAATAGAGTAGTGAAGCCTTGAAGGCAGTGCTGAATCAAGGCATTTTAATCAAAGCAAAAGATCTACATAAATCTATAGATGTCATCTTGAATAAGGAAGAATGTCGGGTTGTGTATTTAAAACACAAACCACCAATTTTCAAGGCCAATAGGGCCTGTAATTTAAAAGCTTTTCATTGCAAAAACAAAATATGTATATCATGATCTGGTTGTAATTCATAACCTATCTTTCCACCAACATTTGAGTGTCACATTAGGACGGAATAACATTCATCATAAGCATATAAGGAAGTGGGAAAATGTGAACAATATTGTGAAAATCATCTTTGCCAACAACATGAATATTACAAATCTACAGAGGGAGTCATCAACTATAGATATTAGTAAGCAGATAGATTATTATGCCAAAACAAAATATTCAAGACATTTGGCTCCCATAACAACCGATTCAATCACAGGAACATGGAAATCCTTAGACTTGGCATAACAGAAAAAGACTAGCAAATGGAGAACAACTAAAATATTCTCAACCATCAAAAACATTCAGTTGCATCAAGAATTTGAAGCAAATACGTTTTAGTTGGGAAACAATGATCAAAATATTAAAAATCTAGCCCTTCAAAGAGAAACCAAGGAAAGATAAGAAAAATTCATGATCATAAGAAATTATTTTTCAGAAAATCGATGGTTTTCATGCAACTCCTTAGGAATTTTCTAGTTTTGAATAATCAGAATCCCACACATAGGTTGCAAGGTTCAAGTAAGTATTCTATGCCTCTCTAATTCTTCAACATACTTACATTGTAATAGTAGCGTAAACTTTTGTAATTGGTCTCCCAACTTTGATGAAACTTTTAGTAAAATGAGTAAACCAATCTAGATAATAATATATATAAAAAATACAGTGGAACTTAATCCGATACTTAAAAGAATTGGTAATGCTTTGGGTGAGTTTCTAGGACTCAAAAGTAGACCTAATTAAAATTATCACCAATAGCTTGAGGAATTTGTGTTTTAACAGCAATAAACAAAAAGTGATAGGGGTATTTGTAAAAATTAAAGGGAAGATGAATATTGAATTTGAGAAGAAGCTTAGTAAGCATGATATAATCTCCAGAACCAGATATTGAAGAAGGAGATATAGTGGAGGCGGATTCAATCCTTGGCTATGAAATTATTCTAGACCAATCTTCTTCAAGCACAAAAAATTTAAGAAGAATATCACTCAAAAAACAAGTAAAAAAGGAAACTACCAAGATAATCAAATATGTGGTTTAGAAGAGAAGGGGAAGGAAACAACAAAGAATGATAGATGTGGCCCAAATAATTTAATCATAGGAAACAAGATAAAGATGTTGGAGCAATGTGAATAATGTATAAAACAAAATCTATTTATGGAAGACATAAGAGAAAACATCAGACTGCATAGCAAGTTGATAAAGGATATAATTATCAACTCATTCTATGGGAAAAGGTTCATAACCTTCACAGGAACCTAAGGGCCCGTTTGGTTGCAGGCATAGGAATGGAGCATAGGAATTCAATCTTGGGAATAGGAATGGCTATTCCAATAACAGCTATTTTTTGGAATGGGTATAAGCTCTTTTTAGAGGCAAAATGGGAATATGTATTCCTATTCCTTATTCCAACTGATGAACCAAACAAAAAATAGATAAAGATAAAGATAAATATATTAATGTTCAATGAGAGACCACAACGTGGGTCTATGAGACTAGAAGCTCACAACGAATAAGATAGCACTAGATGAAACACCAAACGGTGTTGATGAAAGAACACCAAATGGTATTCACAAAAGAACAAGAACAAAATCAAGCAATAGATGAAGAAGAGAGAGAGAGAGAGAGAGAGAGAGAGAGAGAGAGAGAGAGAGAGAGAGAGAAAGGGGGGGGGGGAGTGAATATATGTGTGTGTGGAAAAGTTGTATAGACTATACACATCAATTAGCCTTAGAGGTTGACCTTGACTCCCAACCTACAAGAAAAGTGTCTTGAATCACTACCTTGAGGTTTTTGATCACTGTCCACTTACCCTCCTGCTAGGCAACCATAACAAGAACCCAAGCCTGCTTAATTTTTGTCACTTGTGATCTAGTAAGATCCATTAACCAAATGGGCCATTAGAGAATGGTATGATGTTGAATCTAGAAACATCACCAACTAGACATAAATCTAATCTCAATGACAAATAATCATATTCTATTTTCTAACAACCAGATGTTTAGAGAGAATCCGACAGAGCCTCTAAAATAGACATTGTACAACAATACCGAAACTAATTTTAAGCCAAGAATGGGAAAGGCTTTATTTTTATCACAACATATCTTATAGGTAAATTCACTAAAATAAGATGAAGGTATAAATAGAGATATTAGAAATACCAAGCACCTAGTAGCCCAAGAAGGTACAAAATAAAACAATCTAGAGAGGGAGGGAGGGAGGGAGGGGAGGGGAGGGGAGGGGGAGTGGGGTGGGGTGGGGGGGGCATCATAGACTCATCTAAAATAGAGAAAGTAAGAGGGGAAAGAATAATATATTTACGGCCAAAAAAGAGAAAATAACCTAAGGTAAAAGACTGGGTGATCACTATAGAGGATATCAATCCAATGTTAGAAATTGTAGAAGTAGAGAATGTAGGAAAAGAAACTCAAGAAATAGAAAGACAACAAGATAATGAAGATACTAATTTGATTAAGGTAAAAATAAAAAATGAATTAAAAGAAGTTTAGGAAAATACCAATAGGAAGTAGACATTCTTGCGAAGAAGCAAAGATGTTTGGTAACCAACTAGATATAGAAGGGCAAAAGAAGCAAAAATTTATTTTGAATCTTGAAAAGATTGAAATTAGAACAAAATATGTTTAGAATCAATTGACAGAAGTTGAGGAAACTATATTAAACATAGGTAGTATAATGAATCAACTTGATTCCCTCATTCCTTTGAATGAAGTTGACTTGGATGAAGAAGACTTCCCTGAGGACCTCAACATTTAAGAATAAGATGAAGAAAATGAACAAGAAATGAGAGAAAAAAAGATGGTTAGTTGAAAGAATCATGGAATTGGATAAGGAAGAATTTGAATTTGAGGACTTCAAGAATAATAAAGAAAAACACAAATTAGCAGTTACCAAGGGATATAGTGAATCAATATCAAATATAAACACATCCTTAGAAATTTACGTTAGAATGGGGGAAGATAAACAATTAGATAAAATAACAACAAAAGAATATAATAATGTAAAACAAATGAAAAAGGATTCTATTTCACCTTCCTAAGAAAAATTTGAGAATAGAGAAGGAGAGTATAGATATATTCCTATTGAGGTAGAGATGTTTTTAAGGAAATTTGAAATGATAAATCAAGAAGAGAGACGAGAGAAATGAAATTTAGATAAGTAAATAATCAAATTAAGAAAATTGTAGGCAGAGATACAGACAAGGATGATAAATGAATCAGTAATAAAGTTATGGAAGGATTTGAAAAAATAAATATTTAAATAAAGAGGAAGATGAATCTATTGCTACAAGTGTACAAAATGCTAGTAAAAATCTAGACAACCTTGGTATCATAGAAAATTTGCAAGGTTTAGAAAGTCCAAAATGTCGAAAACAAAGAAGAAAAAAAGGAAGAAAATACTTAGCTAAATTTAGAGTAGCTATAGGTCTGGCTAGTAACCAAAAAAATATTAATGATTTTCTAAATGTGGGGAAGGGGAATTTCATTCCCACTAAGACATGAAGCTAATGAAGCTAACAACATGGAATATTAGGGGCCTAAATGCCACTAAAAGAAAGTGCTTACTCAAACGTAATCTAACATTATTTGTGTTAGGATAAACCACGGACAGAAATAAAGACTACATGCAAATATAACCAATAACAAAAATAATAGAACACACAGAAATGAACACAAGGCACCAAGATTTAACGTGGTTCACCCAATCCCTGGGCTACGTCCACCAAACAGCAAGTCCGATCTTATTACAATCCAGTGATTACAACCTGATTACAATCCGTAATCTCTTACAGCTCAATACCGCCGCAAGAACCAATTTCGTATCACCACATATGAAAAATACCCAACCCTAAGCCCTTTTTATACAAGTATTAAACCGCTTTAGGGTTATAACATGTCGGCCATATGTCGGCCATAATATGTCGGCTACCATGTTGGCTACCATGTCGGCTACCACTATTTATGAAGTATGTACAGTACTTTCCTAATTAGTCACCACAATCTAACAATCTCCCACTTGGGGACTGATCAGGCTCCACACTAAACAACAATTTGAATCAGATATAGTATTAATACACAAAATGAAAGTTAACAAAGATGGAGAAAAAATTAGAAGAAAATTGGGATCTTAGAAAATTGAACTGTTTATTTCAACTAGGGTATTTGGAGGGATTGGTATTATATGGACCAACACCAAAAATGAATAAGAAAGAAGTACGAACTAAGATTAGTAATTATTTAGAATTAAATCATCTAGCAAATATTTTTATTTGGGGTGATTTTAATGCAATCCTAGATTCGGTAGAAAAAGCGAGTGGATTAATGATCATCAACCAGGTTATGTTAGACTTCAAAGCATGGTTTGCAAAAAATCATCTTATAGATATTTCATCATTTAATGAGATCTTTGCATGGAATAATAGACGAGCTAGTTTTTGTAGTATAGTAAAAAGAATAGATAGATTTATATTTAAAGGAAATTTAATATCATTTAATCATCCTTTTAGTAAAATCATCCTCCCTAATGCAAAATCTCATCACTATTTGGTTAGGGTAGAAATAGGTGAACCACAAATTCCATCAAGAAATTCATTTAAGAGTGTGAAAAGATGTGGTTTCTAGATAAAGATTTCTTAATAATATAAATTAATGGTCATGAAGAGAAATTTGAAGGATCATGGATTTTTTCTTTATAGAAAAATTAAAATTAAACGAAAAAAATAATAAATTGAATAGAGATCATTTTAATGACATTTTTTAATGAAAAATTAGAGAACAAAGAAGAATTGAAAAACCTAAACACACCCTTAGAAATTTTTGTTGGAATGGGGGAAGATAAACAATATGATATAATAACAACAAAAGAATATAATAATGTAAAACAAATGGAAATGGATTCTATTCCACCTTCCTAAGAAAAAAATTGAGAATAAAGAGGGAGAGTGCAGATATATTCCTATTGAGGTAGAGATATTTTTAAGGAAATCTAAAATGATAAATCAAGAAGAGAGACCAGAGAAATGGAGTTTGGATAAGTAAATAATCAAATTAAGAAAACAATAGGTAGAGATGCTTACAAGGATGATAGACGAAATAGTAATAAAGTTATGGAAGAATTAGAAAAAGAATATTTAAATAAAGAGGAAGATGAATCTATTTCTAAAAGTGTACAAAATGTTAATAAAAATCTAGACAACCTAGAAAATTTGCAAGGTTTAGAACATCCAAAATGTGGAAAACAAAGAAGAAAAAGAGAGAAAATCCTTAGCTGAACTTAGAGCAGCTATAGGTTAGGCTAGTAACCAAAAAAAAATTAATGATCTTATAAATGTGGGGAAGGGTAATTTCATTCCCATAAAGCCATGAAGCTAATCAAGCTAGTAATATGGAATATTATGGGCCTAAATGCCAGTAACAAAAAGTTCTTACTCAAACGTAATCTAACATTATTTGAATCAGATATAGTATTAATACACAAAATGAAACTAAACAAAGATGGAGAAAAAATTAGAAGAAAATTGGGATCTTAGAAAATGGAACTGGTTGATTCAACCAGGGTCTCTAGGGAGATTGGTATTATATGGACCCACACCAAAAACAAATAAGAAATAAATACAGAATGAGATTAGTAATTATTAGAATTAAATCATCTAGCAAATATTTTTATTGGGGGTGATTTTAATGCAATTCTAGATTCAAAAGAAAAAGTGGGTGGATTAATGGCCATCACCCAAGTTATGTTAGACTTCAAAGCATGGTCTGCAAAAAATCATCTTATAGATATTTCATCATTTAGTGAGATCTTCGCATGGAATAATAGACAAGCTAGTTTCTATACTATGGTAAAAATAATGGATATATTTATATTTAAAGGAAATTTAATATCATTTAATCATCCTTTTAGTACAATCATCCTCCCTAATGCAAAATCTCATCACTATTTGGTTAGGTTAGAAATAGGTGAACCACAAAAACCATCAAGAAATCCATTTAAGAGTGAAAAGATGTGGTTTCTAGATAAAGATTTCTTAATAATATAAATTAATGGTGCATGAAGAGAAATTTGAAGGATCATAGTCATTTTTCTTTATAGAAAAATTGAAATTAAATGAAAAAAATAATAAATTGAATAAAGATCATTTTAATGACATTTTTAATGAAAAATTAAAGAACAAAGAAGAATTGAAAAACCTAAACAAAGAAATCATTAAGGTAGGAATGGATAATAATAAATACATCAAAGAAAAAGAACTTTTGGCTAAAGAAGAAAATATCCTAGCAAAAGAAGAAATATTTTGGAAACAAAACTCGAGAAATATGGTCATTAGAAGGAGACAAAAATACCAAAAAAATTATAATAATACTATCAATAGAAGAAATATAAATAGAAAGTAAAAATTAAGGATTATGTACGAAGAGTAATTAAAAACCCAAATAAGATAGTGTAAACTTTTGTTAAATATTATACAAATATCCTAAATAATTTTGAATCCTAAAATTTAATAGCCCAAAATAGGATGTTAAGATCTATTCCAAAAATAACAACTACAGAAGATAATTAAAAATTAAAGAAGAAATTAAAGATGTCATTTTTCAACTTAACCCTAATAAATATTTGAGCCTTGATGGCTTTTAGGCTTTTTCCTTTCAAAGATGTTGGGACAGTCTTTGGGAGGCAATTGAGGCAACTAGAAATTTTGGATCCCTACTAACTAAAATTAACAATACATTATTAGCTTTAATTCCAAAGAAATACGAACATGCTACATCAAGGATCTAGGAGACTTTATGTCCATAGCTTTATGTAATACAATCTACAAAATTCTCTCAAAATATTTAGCCAACATACTTTAAAAAATACTACCAAAGTTCATTTCAGAGGAATGGATAGGTTTTGTTCCTAATAGGTCAATTTTTGGTGGTATTATCATAATCAAAAAATTAATTCATTATGTACAAACTAAGAAGGATTTGTGTATGCTAATAGAGTTAGATATCCAAAATCCTATGATGAAGTGGATTGGAGAATCTTATGCAAAACACTCAAAGCTTTTGGATTCTCACATCAATGGATCAACTTAATATATAATTATATTTTGACACCAAAAATCTCCCTCCTCATAAACAATACCCTTGAAAGCTTTTTCAAAATATCTAGAGGAATCAAACTAGGGGATCCTATATCATCTTTCCTCTACATTACTACGGCAGAAGTTTTGGACAAAGTCATAATAAAGGCTCAACATGAAAGGAAAATTAGAGGAATCGTAGTAACTGAGGAGGTCCCTAAAATAACACATCAACAATTTGCAGATGATACTATTCTACCAGGA
The DNA here is from genome assembly GCA_028749045.1 of Cupressus sempervirens. Lineage (NCBI taxonomy): Eukaryota > Viridiplantae > Streptophyta > Pinopsida > Cupressales > Cupressaceae > Cupressus > Cupressus sempervirens. Next base: position 818,223,971 of record CM053792.1, on the reverse strand, counting down.
GAAAGCACTTCGGAAGAAGCTCAAAATTTTAAGAAAATAATAAATAATAATATGGAAGCATCATGTCAAAATGTAAATGCTAACAAATTGAAGATTTTCTTTATTAATACCAAAGAGGAAGTGGAGAGATATATCTATAGAATAATGGGATATAGAAAAGGAACCTTTCCATGTAAATACCTTGGTATTCAACTTTAAAAAGGAATTAGAGAAGGAAAAGCTTTGGATATGATTCTAGAAAAATTGGATTAAAAAATGGGAAGTTGGAAAGGGAAAGGCTTAACAAAAGTAGGTAGGATGACTATGATCAAAGAAGTACTTTTGGTCATTCCCACATATCATATGTCATGTCTTCCCTTACCCAAATTCATTAAAAGGAAATTAGACTCTAAACTAAAAAAATTCTTTTGGCAATGTACCAAAGATAAGGAAAAACTAGCTTTAATAAAATGGGAAAAAATTGTAGACCTAAAGAATATGGAGGCTTAGAAATAAAAATATTGGTGTTGGAAAAATGAGGTTCTAGGGAAAAAACTTCTTCGAAGAAAGTTCAAAGAATATAATTGTAAATGGGCCAAAAATTTATAGCATAAATACTTAGACAATAATAACCATTTGTCTTTGTTTAGAACTAAAAATCCTCTAAAAGGTTCAAGAATTAGGAACTTTATGTTGAACTGTCGTCAATTAATAGCTAAAAATTTAACTTAGGATATCAGTTTAGGATGAGACATTTTATTTTGGGAAGATTCATGGGATGGGAATCCTTCTCCAAATAGTGTCAATCTGCCAACTAACATCAAAAACACTCTTTCTAGTCTATGTAGTATGAAAGTGAGTGATTATCAAATTAAAATTAATGATAACCACTACGAAGGATGGAAATGGAAACCTTAGATGAAACTCCACTTCCATTACATGAAAAGGACATTTTTAAAAAAATTCTTAAATACCAAACAAGAAAACCACAAAAATGAGAAAGATAGACTAATATGGGGAGCTTCGAAGGACAAAAACTACAAAGTCAAACTAGGATATGAAAAGATAATAAATTCCCAATAGTGGGATAAGATTGGCATTCCCCTTAATCTATGTTGGGATCCAACATGTCTTTTGAAAGCATGTATTTTCCTTTGGGTTTTTCTTTAAAAGATAATTCCAACAACAAACAAGTTTACCAAGATGGATTTTGAGGGACCATAGAGATGTCCGCTATGCAAAAAGGAGTCTGAATAATCTGAACAATTGTTTTATGATTGTCCCTTTGCTAATAATTTTTGGTATTGGTTATGTAATAGATTAAATTGGGAAACAACTTTCCCTGACAATCTATTAAATCTTTTATAAAGTTGGCCTAAACATGACTTTTCTAAGGTTTATAGTAATTTATGGAAAATATCCCCTGTCATACTCCTATGAAAATTATGGAAAGAAAGGAATAGAAGAATTTTTTGTGATAAAATGATGGATCCAATATCATTTCTTAAAATATTGGAGATGTGTATCATTGAGGTAACTAAAAATAATCTTAGAAAATCGTATGAGGAGGAAGGTTCTTTTTCAGACTAAGATATAGAAATTCATAAAAAATAGTTTTATCTAATTAATGCACTAATGACCTACACAAAATCCAACAAGATCACTAGGAAAGCATGTAAATGGAAATCTCTTCCTGCAGGATGGTCAAAGTTAGATTTTGATGGGGCCTCTAGTAGCAATCTAGGACTAGCAGGCTTAGGATGTATTATTTGTTCAAATAACAAGTCATGCTCAATGAAACACACCAAGCCCTTAGGAGAGATGTCTAATAACTTAGAAAAAATAGAGGCCTAACTGAAGGCTTAACTCTAAGTAGAGAGATGGGCATTAAAAAATTAGTTAACGGGGGTGATTTGCAAATTATCCTAAATGCATTAAGAAAAAGAGAAACCCCTAACTGGACTATTTAATACAAAACTTGAATATTCTCTAACCATAGTTGATAAATTTAAAGAGACAATCATAAAATATTATTCGTGTAAATAAGTATTCACTATTTACACTTACTTAGGTTTACTTAGGTTAATGCATTATTTTTATTATTTTATTTGTGAGACACTTAGGAGTTTGTGCACCTTTTTGAGTTTTCATGTAGACAACATAGGAGTGCGCAACTCTATTTTAGCACATGGTGTCTACAACACTGATTTGGATGTCACACCTTTGTAGGCTTATCCTCTCATCATCACACATACTTCCGCACTTAATGGAGGATAACTCATATCCAATGGACATGTGCCTAGTTGTATGACTTATCATGATGCTGATTATGAGGCATTCTAGATGTATCTCAGAGGCCTTTGTATACAGGCACTCCTAGTGTACTCTTAATATGGCATATTGAATATATCGTCATTCTAATCATACTCTTTCTCTTGGTCTATAGTTGTGCTTGTGTTTGAGTTCTTAGTTCCTGGGTGAATTTTTCTCTTTGGAAAATTCTTACATGGTATCAGAGCTTGGAGATTTTCCCATCACATAGCCATTTGAGACCACGCTTGCTTCAGCACCTCAGCCCGAACCTAGAGTACTACAAAAATTGGGAGCATCTAGAGCCAGATCTGACCTCACCATTGCATCTAGAACATTGATTTGATGAAGATCAACTATAAACTTGGCTACCTTAGCCCAAAGTCGATCATGAGGCAAAAAAAAATTGCAAATCAGACCCCAGAGGCCCCGATTTGTAGTTCGGGTATGGTCATTTGCAGATCTCATTAATTTATTTTTGGATCTATATTGTTTTTCTCTGCATTTTTTACTACAAATTTTTCAAAAAAAAAATTCCCTTTGGGCACCTAGCAGAAAAAACCTTTTTGCAAAACTAGGCTGCTAGATCCCAGCTCTATACAATATATTTTATTAGTCGCAGGATTTATTCTCTGTGTAATGAATATTATCAAATTCCACAACATAGTGTTCGTACAATTTAATCGAATCAAACACCGCACTACATAATCGAAGGCGAGAAAATCCAAAAAATGCAATGTATAAACCAGCGGCCATTCCTCCATTGGATCGGAAAATTACCCTGGCCAAAAAACCCATCCATTGCCACCTCACATAAGACCCCGGCAAGCTCTTTTCTTAAGTGTGTGTAGGTTCAAACTTTTACATAGTACAGAGCACCATCCCACATCAAATGTGGGACTAAACCCACTTACCCGACAGCCCTTTAAATGAATTTTTGCCACACAGAGCTCCTCATCTATAGATTTATTTTGGTGTGTATAAAACTCTGGCAAACCAGTATTCTTCGATGCATCTGAACTTTTACTAGCGCACATTTGGCATTTTTTCCAGCATTCGCAGCAAGGATTCCGACCAGTTTACATCTCTGGCATGTGACTATTTGTTCTAGCTTCTGGCATCATTGAAAATTTTTCTTGCAATGACATATTCTAGAATCCACCCAATATTTAGTGATGACTGTGCACTTTTCTACACACATTTATTTGCCTACGCATTGATTTTTAACACCCATGGATAGCCACATGTAAGCTTGGGCAATGTACCTATCTTAGCCATGTATGTAGACATGTTGGACCTACCCTATCAGCAAAGCCTGCCATCTCAGCTCTAACACAAGAATATAGTCAGCGACAACTAAGATAGCCCACCTAGCTTAGCACTTTGCCACTATACCTACCATGTGTGCATCTGTATGGTGCCACGTGTATTGATTTTATACAGTACAAACTCCAGCTCAGCTTGACATGTCAGTGGAGAGCTCAATTTTTTGTTGACATCATCTTTTGTCAAGGTTAAAATTGACGATTGTCTAACCATCAAACCCAAGTGATTTATAGCTATAGTGATGGCCATTTGATTGTCAAATTTAGACTCATATTTTTTACTCTAGATTGCTTTTCAGTTTGGTAGCCTGACTTTGCGAGCCCATAACTTGGACATCTGAACAATTCAAGTGCAATTTTTTTAAAAATTAGGTAGAATTTCCTAAATTTTCTAGTGGTGGTGTTGTTTTCTAGTTTTGGTGCATAGATTTTGTAGAAATTGCATTTTTGGCAACTATACCTACATAATCCTACTTTTTGCAACTTCAAACACTCCGTACGAGCACATCTACACTAGTAGAAATTTCGCAAATAAATGACCACGTGACTAAAATTTTTAGTCGCAACACTAAACATTTTAGTGACATGACTAAAAATGATCAAATTCTACTATTATTTTGTAATTTACAAGTATAGATGACTAAATAAATGATTAATTTGGTCATTACATAAAATTACAATTAAATAATTGATTAGGAAAAGTAAATGACTAAATAAATGACCAAATAAACAACCAAACATATTACTAAATAATTAATGTCACTCCTAAATTCTTCTTTCCTTCAAATTTTATAATAATCTAGAGCTTGGCATATTGCTATCAACTTTTAACTATGTAGTTTTCTAGACAAACCCATTGACCCATATTTCATGATTAGTAGTTCATCACATAAACTCATCCCTCATGAGAATGAACACAACACTTAGCACTCATTGCATCTTGATGATGCTCACAAAGGTGAAAGATCAACACTTACTAGGAGGTCACTCATCGCAATACTACTCCATTTTGAATGCACTTTATTATTAGATTTAATTTACATTTTTTTATTTAATTATATTTTATGAATTTTATATAATTATTAAATAATTTAAGAGTTTTATTAATTATTACTTTAATAACATTTAGAATTAAATTTTTATGTTGAACCTCTAACTTATCACATTTTAACTTTTAATTTAGATATAATTTCTATTTTATTTTATTAATTATAACTTAATAAGATTTTATTATTTATTAATAATTAGATGTATATATTTTTTGGTTTTTTTATTATTATATTTTAATTTACAACTTATTTTTTACTTTAAAATGTCTAAGGTGGTTCATTTTTCAAATAAAATAAGAGCTATAGAAAATATATGCTACTAATAACAACTATGTTAAATTGTGGATGTCAAAAATACACTTATGTTGACTTCTATTCAAACTCTTGTTTCTATTAACCAAATCATCTCTTAATAATATTTTTGAGCTCCTTTGTATATGAAAACATAGTGATTCTTTACCTAGGTTCATCTATGTGGCACTCAAAATTAGTCCCATGACACTAGAGATCAAATTGTGGTTTTCACTAGTTTCTTAATATTGAAAAACATTCATTATTGCATTAATTCATATGTTTGAGGCTAGAAATAAAAGGAACTCTAAAGTACACTAGAATCAATCTATTATGTGTTAAGTTGATGGGTAATACTTAGACTATCTATTATGATTAGTTTGAAGTGGTAAGAGAAATGCTTAGATTGAGATGATAGAGTCACGTGTATGGTTATATTGAGAAAGTATAGTGGTGATCTAATTGAAAAAAAATTACAATGACAATAATGAGAGTTGATTTGAACCATCAAGAGCTAAAATAGGGTGATGGATGATAAATTTTGAGATTGTCCTTTAAAAAAAAACTTTTTTTTTATTGCTAATGAAGCCTAGATTAATTGCTAATTAAACTCTAGTAGAACAAAAAAAACTTATTTGTATAGATTACAAATGATTTAATTTCATTTATCTAATAATTTTTAATTATAATTATAATTATAATTTTATATATATATATAGATATATCAAATTACTATTTTTAAACGATATTTACATAATAATTACCTAACATTATAAATATTTTATTCATAAAACAAAGTATTCTATTTAAATTATACTTAACATATATCATTTTAATAAAGAATATATATATATATATATATATATATATATATATATATATATATATATATATATATATATATATATATATATATATATATATATATATATATATATATATATATATATATATATATATAGCTAAAAATAAAATAACCCTTCCATATAACCTTTTCATTCTAAATCTACAAGATCATTAATTTACCGGGCAGGCAGATGTTGGGGAAATTATCATGTTGATGCCAGAAACATCTACTCAAAAAACAATTCTGACAAGATTACCTACACTATAGGCTATTGTTGCACATACTTGATACCCAACGACTAGTTAGGGATTGAATTGATCTGATTAGATTATTGTAGAAACGCCCAAATAATAGCTTAGTAGAAACCCAAGCTATGGTGCACAGGTAAGTGGTTCTGATGTGACTACTTCTCAAAACCCTAAGTGCATCCATGCAATAAAGTAATTTTTTAAAGAATTTAACAAAGAAACCAAATGGAGCGAGAAAAAGGATGTTCAATGGCAGCAACAAGAGAGGCGGTTGCACCAGAGGTGAAACCTAAATATGGCAAAGGTAAAGAAAAAATCAAGAAGTAGCTAAAGAGTAGAACAAGGAGTCAAAGTCAAGTTGTTCCAAACATCAACCATCAAAATAGACCTAGGAAGCCAAGGCATGAGTTGTGGATCCTCAAGATCCAAGCCCTTCAACTGTAGTGCAAAGACAAAGTGGACCATCGATATTTTCTGAGAACCCTCGAATGATAAGAGGTGTAAACATGGGCCATAGAAGCCAACAAATATGCCAACTCAGATAGGTATTGGAGTGTTGGAAAAGTGATGCATCATCATGTCTAATGGCACCACTCTACCTTTTAATCCTTCCTACACATAACCATCCATTTAAGGTACTCACGCTAATATGCCCTATTTTATTAATATTCTTACACAAGTATTGGATTTGTTGCATAGGTTTGATAATTCTTGGATTTGAGTTTATAAAAATGTATATGCAATCGAATATGAGCTATGGAATTCCAAATTCATGTTGGAGTATTTTTGTTACTCATTATTCACTATTAAAGGTTGGATTACTGCTTGTATAATTGTTTGATATGATTGTTTTTTCCCTATATATCCTATGTATTTTCCTTTGATAGTCACTCCTATCTTTTTCCTAACTGTAAACATACATAAAATATCAACTAGAACTTACTTTTTTCACTTGCATCTGATAGTTGATGAAAGGTGAAAATAAATTACCATGAAACAGATATATATAAAACACAACTTCAAGATTTTATGTCATCACTAAAGATTCAAATTCCTACCTCAGTGGCATCTAGAGTAGTTATTTCCTATTGTATATCATCATATCCCTACACAATGGAGGATATCAATCTCCAAAGAAAAATTCCTTCTAACTGAATGCATCAATTAGCAATTATTCATAGCAGACCATAGCAATTAGTTAAAACTAGCAAGTACTTTGTAATTCTAAGAAACCCCACCATACGGATGAATATTTGCATGTGTTTTTTTAATCAAAGGAATCAATTGGTAGATGCTTAAAAAATTCATCTTGTGAAGATTTGGAAACTTTTTCTTCCTCATTTTTGTTCCCTCCCATTGCTTGGTGAGATTTTTTTCTTTGCAAACAATGATGATGTTGTAGAATCTTTTTTTCCACTCCAAAGAAGTCCCTTGTCATCTTTCGAATCTTATATGAGGAAATAGATCAATATCCTTAGGACTAATATAAGATGGATAAGGACTAATAGAAGAGAAGATATTTTGGCTTGAGAAGCTATTTTCCTATTGAATTTGAGTGTTGTTTCTTGATTTCTGTCAGTCAGAGCTTTCTAAAGGTTTATCTTGTTGTGTTGATTTCAAAAATATGAGCTTTATGGAGGCAAATGTGAATTCAATCTGCTTAGGCCTATCTACACACTTAACTATTAATTATTTAGGATTGGGCCACCCTTGTATTACTTTATAGTCTTTGTAACAATAGCCAAGAAGGTTGCTACCTCATCTAAACCTAACTTCACTACCACATTTTCCAAGCCGCATCAATGTGGCAACCATTTAATGTGGAGGTTGTCTACCTTGTTTCAAATCTGAGTGATTCATTGTAATAAGTACCCTACTTCATGAATAAACCACTTCAAAGCATGCTGCATGCATGAATAAATATAGGAGTGGCTAAAATTTAGATAAATGTAACTGTGGGTCTGCGGGACTAGCATGAGAGTGAGAAGAAAATGTGGGTCTCTAAAATGCACCTATTGAGTGACAAGTTGAAGGTAGGAACTAAGAAAAATATTTTGTATTATCAGAAAGCTGTTTTTCTCTATGCATCAACCGTGTAATCTGAGCATGCTTTTGAGTTGTTTCTAGGGATAGCAGATGTTGAAGAGTGACTATGTTAAAGTATCAGAGGAGGCCAATTCTCATGTCTCATCATTTTCTGATATGAGTGGAATGAATTATGTTGTGCAAGCTCTATGTAAGATTTAAAATGTTTGAACTATTTTTGACTTTTCATTGCAAACCTTCAAGGAGCTAGTATTTTTATAATTTTTTATTCTGTAGTTGATCAGCACGAAGAACTGAAAGTCCAGTTCATTGAACTAAAAGCAAAGTTTGTAGAAGAATGTAAAGCATGCAAGAAACTCTATATTATATTGTTGGAGCTCAAAGGCATGTAAATAATTTCATGTTTCTTATTATCTGCATTGAAACAATTAGGTCATTGGGGTAAATGTTGAAGTCATAGTTACTTTTGTTTTTCTATAGGAAATATTAGAGTCTTTTGTAGGTGCCACCCATTGAGTGTTGAAGAGATCATGCAAGGAGTCATTTCTATAGCAGAGTTTGATGTTGCCAAAGACTGTGAGATCATCATACGAGAAAATGGGACTCAAAAAAAATTCTTCAAATTTGATTCAATTTTTACCCAACAGGGCAATCAAGGTAAATGTTATTTACAAATGCTATAAGATTTGTAAATTATTTAGTTAAAACTTATTTTTATTGTCATGTCAAGCAGAGAAGTACATAATTTTTAGGAACAACTCATTTGTAACTATTGTTATTCCGGCAGAGGATGTTTATGCCAACACTGCACCTATTGCTGTTTCAGTTTTGGATGTGTACAATGTTTGCATCGTTGCATATGGACAAACTGGAACTAGGAAGACATTTGCAATAGAAGAAACAAAAGAAAACCAAGGTGTCAACTATCAAACATTGGAGGAGCTCTTCCGAGTAGCTCATGAAAGAAAAGGGAAAGTGAAGTATGATATCTCTATTAGTGTTATAGAAGTATGTATACAATGAGAAAATCTGAGATTTACTTGCAGTTCCTGCTCAACTAGGACAAACCATAATGAAGTAAATCCTAAACACATTTACTGCTTCATGATTTATCTTGTCATTATATAGCTCTCAAATATTGATAATAAGCCAAATTATTTGAAATTGTTACATGTGTTATTGATAGGTTGGAGGTAAAATAGGTAGGTGAAAGGGTTCATCATGTTCTAGGGCTTGTTGGATCTCGAGTGCATAGCAGGAGTGAGGTCTGGGAGGTGTTGCAAACTAGAAGTAGTGCTCAAGCTGTTGGCTCAACTAATGCTAATGAACACAGTAGTCATTCACACTGGTATGTGATACCCCTAAAGATAATTTATTCAAATTTGTAATGCTTTAATTTGTATCTCACGCTTTAGTCTCACTCATAAATTAGGTTTTTGATGCCCTGGCACACAACTGCTCCAAAATTTTTAATCCTACTCCAATATCTTATAGAAAAATCATTTGAAATTTTTATGTTTTGGTTTGTGCATTGGATGTGGATCATATGTTTGATTTTCAATAATTCCTTTTGTATTGGTATTTTACATTATACTTTGTGTGATGATTAGAGGTGAGAATTTGATTAATGGAGAGTGCACCAGAAGCAAGCTTTGGCTCGTGGATCTTGCAGGTAGTGAGCGAGTTGCTAAAACTAATGTTCAAGGAGAGCATCTTTAAGAGGCACAGAACATTAAAAAATCACTCTCTGCACTTGGGGATGTAATATCTTCTCTAGCAACCAAGAATAGTCACATTCCATTCAGGTTTTTTTATAACAGAATCTCTTTCTCTGTTTATGTTTTATGTTTTATACATTGAAAGAGCACAACTTTCTCAACTTCTATGATCTGTTGTTTGGATACAGAAACTCCAAGTTAACACATCTGCTACAAGATTCATTAGGTGTGAACCTTTCCTTTCTAAATGTCTGGATTTCTATTTTCCTTTTTTCAGTTGCTACTCTATCCTGAGCTGATTGAAACAACTTGCAACAATCTGAGATTAGTTATATTTGCAAGAGACTCAAAAACTCTCATGTTTGTACAAATCAATCCTAATAAAAATGATACAAGTGAAACATTTTGCTCACCCTATTTGTTTAGTAGAGTTCAAGCCATAGAACCAAATAGACAATATAGAGTAAGTTCTCATAAATAATCACATCTTGTAGGTGCACTTTCAACTCTCTGGTTTTTGTATGGGAGTGAAGAGAAATAACTCCCAGCTAGTCTCTAATACAGATCAATATAATAATTAGGAATATTCTAAAGAATCTGACACATAGGAAAGAGGAGAAATAAAGTAAATATCATAGACTAAACTTAATAATAACCTATAAAACTAATAAGGAGACTAAATCATGAGAATCCCATGATTTGCATTGGGTTCTCTAGTCACATCAAAAAAAGTACATATATTAATAAAGAAGGGTGTCTTATCCTTGTGCATGGTCATCCACTGAGACTCCCAAGGAAATCCCATTTTACACATGTTAAAAACTTTAAAAAAACATTTCACATGAATGTGGCAAGATACATAGGAAGGGGCGTCTTGCATGGCTCAAAAAGGTTGATTTTGGGATAATAATTGTGAAAAAAGTTATGTTGCCCTAATATCTTTTCCTCCACTTAGATAAGACAAGTTACACACTTAACGGGTGTTTCTCCATTGGTCTCTTTCTTTCCTGAAGCAACTTGCAGTTAACAACATTTAACAACATTTTCCCCCCTGCATATGTTTGAAAAAATATTTTGAAGCAACTTGTCATCATGCCTCTCATTCAGTTGATTTTGAGCTACGTATTTAGTTGTGATAGTTACGGGGATAAGTTGTATTTTTTAATTACAAATTGGGCGTAGAAGGAATTTTACTACTTGAGCACATGAAGAGCCAATTTGGCTTCCATATGCCCCGAGTTAGCCATTTTTCTTGCACTTGTTTTTTATTCAAATTATTTTCTATGTTTGGAAATCTCTCAACTTCGAACCAGAAAGTATTATTTCCTTCATATGTGGAGCTTTCCCCTTAGAAGTTAGAGGTTAATTCGAAGAAAATGTCCCCGATTGATGTTGAAACCTTTACACTCCCCACATCCCACGTTGACCCCAAACCCCCATGCATACCTTTTTGGGCTAACAGCTTAGAAAGGTACTAGCCTAGGAGATGGCACCCCTGACTTGGGAGTAAGCGCTTATGGAAGAAGAGCTTGGTATTAGATAATCAATAGGTAGTTATTAAGAAGCCAGTGACTAGATTTACTGAAGAATGTTGTAGTTAGTGGTTAGAATGGGTGGTAAAGAAAAGTTAGCTAGCATTTAGGTTTAGTTAATGGTTAGTTAGATAAGGATTTAATTGGTGACACATTTATTAGCATGTCAATTGATTAGAAGATAAGTTGGATTTTAGTAATAAGTTGTAGATTTAGATAAGTTAGTATAAATAGGTAAGATAGTAATTAGTGCAATTTAAATAATGTAGTTGAGAAGTGGTATAGTATATATTTTTAGAAAGAGGGGAATGTTAGTATGATAATTAGAATTAGAATTATATGTTTTGTTATTGGTATTTAGAATTTTAAATTTTATAGTGGAAAGTTATTGGTTCTTAGTTATTAGTTGAGGTGATGTGTTAGAGATAAATAGTGTTAGAAGAAAAAGTATGTTGTGTTTTAAATGTGTATAGTTTTGAAACTAGGTTTCATAATTATGATTTGTATATTTTGATGTAGACAACTTGATAGTTGATTAGGGATATGTTGGAGGATGAATTAAATGTTGTAATTAGCTTATGGTAAGTAATTAATATTTTATTTAGTTGTAATATGTTATGTTGATAATCAGAATCAAGTAATTTTGTATCGCTAGGCTACCTTTTAGGTGCAGATTCAAACATCTAGGGAAGTGGCCAAGTATATTTCAATAAGAATATGGTATCGATTAAGACCTAACATAATCCATGATGCCGTTCAAATTAAATGACATCTAACTTCATATAATTAAGTAAGATCAATTAAACCGCTAACAGAAGAATTTTAAATTGTTGAATTGTTATTGATATTTAGATTTAGATTTATTTTTTCATAATAACTAAAATTTGTGTTCTTTGAGAAGTGTATATCATGTTACAGTGACCATGAACATGGTAGATCTAATGTCGGGAAGACAACTTTGTAATTTTTTTGCATTATTCTAATTAGTGGTTAGAACGGGTGGTAAAGAAAAGCTAGCTAGCATTTAGGTTTAGTTAATGGTGAGTTAGTTAAGGATTTAATTGGTGACACATTTATTAGCATGTCAATTGATTAGAAGATTAGTTGGATTTTAGTGATAAGCGGGTAGATTAGATAAGTTAGTATAAATAGGTAAGATAATAATTAGTGCAATTTAAATAATGTAGTTGATAAGTGGTATAGTATATATTTTTAGCAAGAGGGGAATGTTAGTACGATAATTAGAATTAGAATTATATGTTTTTGTTATTGGTATTTAGAATTTTAAATTTTATATTGGAAAGGCATGGGTTCTTAGTTATTAATCGAGGTGATGTGTTAGAGGTAAATAGTGTTAGAAGAAAAAGTATGTCGTGTTTTAAATGTGTATAGTTTTGAAACTAGGCCTTATAAGTATGATTTGTATATTTTGATGTTTTTAGTCAACATCTTCTAAATAATAATAATAAATTAGAGGGGGCTCAGGTTAGTAACCTTGTGGATATTAGATGTTAGAAGGTGTTATGGGTTAGAGTTGGTATTGACAACTTAATAGTTGATTAGGGATATGTTGGAGGATGAATTAAATGTTTTAATTAGCTTATGGTAAGTAATCAATGTTTTATTTAGTTATAATATGTTATGTTAAGAATCAGAATCAAGTAATTTTGTGTTGATAGGGTACCTTTTAGGTGTAGATTTAGGCATCTAGGGAAGTGACCAAGTATATTGCAATAAGAATATGGTATCGATTAAGACCTAATAGAATCCATCATGTTGCTCAAATTAAATGACATCTAACTTCATATAGTTAAGTAAGATCAACTACACTGCTAACAGAAGAATTTTAAATTGTTGAATTGTTATTGATATTTAGATTTAGATTTTTTTTTTCATAATAACTAAAATTTGTGTTCTTTGAGAAGAGTATATCATGTTATAGTGACCATGAACATAGTAGATCTAATGTTGGGAAGAGAACTTTGTAATTTTGCATTATTCTTTAAAGGGTACTAGCTCAATGGAAGAGCACCTACTTTTATTAGTAGGAGGATGGTGGTTCAATTCCATCGTGCCCTAATATGACTAAATTAATGATTAAATAAACTACCAAATAAACTACCAAATATATTACCAAATATACTACCATATACTACCAAATAAACTACCATATATACTACCATATATACTACCAAAAAAATTACCAAATATACTACCAAATCAACTACCAAATATACTACCATATATACTACCCAAAAAACTACCAAATAAACTACCAAAATTACCAAATAAACTACCATATAAACTACCAAGTAACAACAATAAATGACTTAATCAATGATTAAAATAGTTTAGTCATAAATTTGATTGGGAGATAAATGTCTGGAAATAAACTACCATTGGTCACGTGATCAAAATTAGTCACATATGTACAATTTTTAGTAGTTTATTTAGTAATATATTGTTATTTTTGTACTAGTGCTAGTCACTTTTTCAGGTTCTATTTTTTTTTGAAAGTGCATATTTTTTCGTCCACTTTCCATAGCTAAAGTCAGATTCTAGGGTTGTGTGGACCAAAATACCACTTTCAGAATTAAGCCTTTTTTCGGTATTGTAAAGCTTTGATTCTTTTTTAGAATTGTTGTAAATCTGAGCTACAATGCTTAAGTGACAGATTTAAGCCTCATAAGGCACTTGTAAAAGAAAAATTAGAAAGTCCACTTTGTTCGTTTTGACAAGTAGCCCATTGTACACACACTACTTATAAAGTGCCAAAAGCATCTTTATTGGGGGGGTCTTTTGATTGAGTGAAAAGGGGGGGTGTGTACTATGTTTTTGTGTCTCTCTATTGTGCTTTTTTTCATTTTTTGCATTATGGGTTTTAAATGTCCTCCTCTAAATTCACACAACTAATCTACATGGAAAGATATTGCATGGAGTGGATTAATGGAAAAAGGATATAGTCTCTATGTTGAAGGTAAAATTCCTAAACCTACCGATGCTAAAGGACTCATTAATTGGCAAACTCAAGACCAATAGGCTTTAGGAGCTATCAGGAGTTGTGTACATGGGGATCTTCTCTTTCACATTACCAATTGTTCAGAATCTAAAGAAGCTTTGGACAAACTTAAATCATTGTATGGTAAGGTGGATGAAGAAAAGGGATTTCATATTGAGGATGATCTACTTCTCTTAGATCCAAAGAACTTTGACACAATTCAAGATTATATCAACAAAGTCAATGAGTATAGGGCGCTTCTAAAAGATTGTGGAAATCCCATGAAGGATGATAGGTTGATTCATCACATCCTAAAGAGGCTACCTTTAGAGTACGCTTCATTTGTTTCAAGTTTTAATACTCATAGGTTGACCATGGGATCTGCTTACTAGAAGCCTTCATTTGATGCATCTATAGAGATGTTGATTGCTAAACAATCTATCTTGATGGATTTAGGACTTCTCAAGTCATCAAACACCAAAGCCTTGGTGGCTAGTGATGAGAAAAAATCAAGTCAAAGAGGGAAAAGCAACAATAAGAAGAAGTAGTGGAAGCAGAAATCACAATCTAAGACACAACAATCCTCCTCTCAACAAGGCAGTTTTTCTTCTAACAAGAAGGGAAGTAATGAAAAGAAGGACAAACTATTTTGTGCATATTGCAAAAAGCCAAATCATGACAAGCATCATTGCAAGACTAAAAGAATCAATGAGTTAGAAAATCTACTCAAGAAGAATAGAATTCAAGTGGCAAGTACTTCCAAGGACTCTACTCCAACCTCTTCAAAGGGTAAAGGGCAAGCACTTATGGCAAACTCAAGTTCTTCTTCAAAATGGATACTTGACTCAGGTGCCTCTTATCACATGGGTTCTTCAAAGGGAGACTTTTCTTTGTTGAAGTAGTCAAAGGTACCACACATCTTTGTGGGACATGATACTAAAATGGAAGTTGAAGAGAAAGGACATGTGGAAATGGAAAATGGAGAATTCAAAGATGTTCTCTACATTCCAAATCTTAGCTCCAATCTCCTATCAGTTTACCAAATCACTCACCTTGGAGATGGCCACAAAGTTGAGTTCCTTCCAGATTTAGTGATGGTGCGAAGTCTAAGAGATGATTCATTGGTTGCAAAGGGGAAAGTCAATGATGACAAGAGGCTTTATTCCTTCTCCCACTTTGTGCCTAAGAGTCCTTCTTAAGCCTTGTTGACTCACTTTACTTCACAAATCAACTTATGGCATGAGCGGTTTGGTCACCTTGACTTCTACTCTCTTTAGCAACTTTGCTCAAAACATATGTAAGGTCTACCAAATATCAACTTTTCTAAGTGAGAGTTTTCATCTTGATCAATGGATAGGACTCTCAAGGAGAAGTATGATAAAGGTAAGTCTTCTAGAGCTCCAGTTGTTCTTCAGCTGGTTCACATGGTTTTAGCAGGACCCTTTGCAGTGACTTTAGTCAGCCAAGGCCGCTACATCCTCACATTTGTTGATGACTTTTCGAGATTCATTTGGGTCTACTTCCTTCATCATAAGAGTGAAGTGGTTCATAAGGTTCAAGACTTCAAGACTTATGTTGAACACAAATCTAGGAAAGCCATCAAGGTACTAAGGGTGGACAGTGAGAATAGATATGTAGACAAAAGACTTAAGGACTTTTGTAGAATTGAGGGGATTGATCTTCAGAACTTACCAGCATTCACTCCACACAAGATAGATGTTGTAGCTATGAGGATTAGGACTCTCAAAACCATGGAAAGTTGCATGATTAAAGCCAAGTCTCTTGATCCAATACTTGAAGTTGAAGCCATTATCAGTGCTACTCACATACTTAATAGGTCTCCGCATAATGCCTTAGATGGTAAGACTCCTTTTGAGGCATGGTGCAGTAATAAACTAATTGTGAGTCATCTTAGAGTCTTCGGTTGTCCAGCATGGGCAAACCTATCTTCTAGGAGTTGCAAGACACCAACACCTAGGCCTTGTACCTTCATCGGTTATGAAGACAATGAGAAAGCTTACAGACTTATGGATCCCGAGACACATGAGATCTTTGTGGAGAAGGATGTTCATTTTGAGGAAATTTCACCAAGCTTATCCTCTAATCCTCTCCGCACAGCATACATGGTGGAAACTGATAGTGACACCAACGATAATGCTTCAATAGGTTCAGACACGTGGGGTTCTATCGATAGTTGCAGTAAAAGGTCTCATCAATTCAGTCCACATGCTTACATTGCCACAGTGAAAGGTCCAGCATAGCATGGTACATCTCATCTTCTAGCTCCAACTTCAGTTGACTTAGGAAACAGACTTGAGGACTTACATCTTCTCATTGATAATGATGATCCTTCTACAATTGTTACGATGGCTTACTCTGACCCTCATATCCATTCTCTACATGATCAATCTTCATAGGTTGGCATGATTGTGGATCCTTATGAACAAAAATTAGTGGAGGTCTCTTTGTCAATAGAGGAGATAGATGGTTCAGTGGAACAGGCTCAACAGACATCCTTGTCTGATTTGCATTCATTATTTTTAGCATAGTTGGAAGGGGTGAGCATCAGTATTAGTATAGGGATACTTGAATAGGTTTTAGGGCCACCATACATCTTTAGGGTTGTACCTTTTCCATTGTTTCTTCCTAAGGGGAGGAACACCATTTTGCATTCTTGGACCAGCTTCTTCATCAGAGTAGCTTTCACTTGTCTGCATTCTTCTTTGGGGGAGAGCCTATTCTATCTCTCTTCCTTCTCTCATCATTCTCTTATCATTCTCTTATGTCATAATGGGGGGGTCTTAATTACTCCATCCATCCATGCATCCCTATTTATCTCTCTTTTTGGGGAGGGTTTTTCCCATGAGGTTTTCCCTCTTTCTCCGCTTTATAAAAGATTGCATTTGCATTATGTACATGGGTACCTAACATGGCCTAGTAGCTAGGACCCATTCTGCGTATCATCCTAGTCTTCATAAGCTTAAGGGCATTCCCCTAAGTTGCACTTAAGGGGGGGTGTTGGTGTAAATAAGTATTCACTATTTACACTTACTTAAGTTTACTTAGGTTAGTGCATTATTTTATTATTTTGCATTATTTTTTATTATTTTATTTGTGAGACACTTAGGAGTTTGTGCACCTTTTTGAGTTGTCATGTAGACAACACAGGAGTATGCAACTCTATTTTAGCACATGGTGTCTACAACATTGATTTGTGTGTCACACCTTTGTAGGCTTATCCTCTCATCATCGCACATACTTCTGTGCTTAATGGAGGATAACCCATATTTGGTGGACATGTGCCTGGTTGTATGACTTATCATGATGCTGATTACAAGGCATTCTAGATGTATCTTAGAGGCCTTTATATATAGGCACTACTAATGTACTCTTAATATGGCATATTGAATATATCGTCATTCTGATCATACTCTCTCTCTCTTGCTCTATAGTTGTGCTTGTGTTTGAGTTCTTAGTTCCTAGGTGAATTTTTTCCTTAGGAAAATTCTTACAAATATATTTATAGGGAAGGCAATAGAGAAGCAAATAATCTTGCTAGTAAAGGGGCAAATGGAGAATAGATTCTACTAAGACAAGTCAATGTAAAAAGTTCAAGTTAGATATTTGTTCTTGGTAGAATTTAGTCCTTGGAACTGAACTAGTTTGAAATCTTCTCAAATTCCAAAATTAGAAATGGTCTCCCATTATATCTAATTTCATTTCTATTATAGAATTTTTAAAATACTTCCAAGGTAATGTTTTGATTAAGTAAAAACATGTATTGAAAGGACCCAAAACCTTGTACAATGGGACAAGAAAGATATAACAATGAAGGATCTTAAAACAATTGTGGAACACCACCCAAAAAAATAGGGGGACACACCAAACTTCCCAACGAGAGGGCAAATAGCCGAGAAAACCACAAACCATCAAGATTTACATTTTGGTTCAGTCTTTTGAGAACGTAAAGATATATCAAATGAAGGTTTGGAGGATTTGACTTTTTTTCCTTTAACTAATGTCCAAGGTAATGTTATAATTAGAATTGTTTCATGAATTTTTCTTTAACTAAGATTCTTGATTAGTAAATGTTATGTTGCTCAGCTAACAATTTTATATTTGATAATGCAAGTAATTTTTCTTAAAACACTAACAACTTAATCTTAGTCAAAATTCTGATTTTTCAAATTTGATAGAAATGGACTTCTTAACAAAGATAAACACTTATGAAGGAATAAAAAGCGAACTTTTGAAATAAGGAAGGATATTGTAAGGGCTAATCCAAGGGACCCTAGCCCTACCCAACTCTTATCCTTGGTGTCCTATTGAAATGGATTTTGCAAGAACCATTTCAAATTTTGGCCTTTAGGCCTATTATCAATCTATATATATATATATATATATATATATATATATATATATATATATATATATATATATATATAGTTGAGTACTTAAGCTAATTTTCACTAATGTAAGATAAGTGTAACGAAGTGACATGTACTTGTTCTAGTTATAGTTAATAGGATAAATGTGTATTATATATAGTTATAGTTAATAGAATACATATGTATTATGTATTATATGTAGTTAGAAAAGATTATTAAATTTATAAAATTTAAACTTATCTAACTAATAAATGTGTCAAATTGTTTGCTTCTTTAAAACCTTTAAGATTAATCAATAACTTAATATTATAATTTTGATTTTATATGTTATAGGTAGGTAAAACAAAATTAATAAATTGTAATATTTTAGATAATTATAAAGTATATCAAAATTGTCTAATAATAAGTTAGTCATTTTTTAAAGTTTTGTTAATAGGTAAATTTCAATTAATTGCTTATGTAAATATTGCTATCTTTATTATCTCGTGTTTAAATGTTAACAATGGATTAAAGTAAAATTGATTTTCAATTATGAAAACCAAATGTATCTACACAATATTGTTCTTTATTTTTCTTATTTTGTGAGTGATAGTTATTTTATTAGAATTCTAGAGTCATTCTATGTGAATGACTCTTTAATTTTAGGTTATAATTTTATTTCCATATGCTCTTGCTTAGTAATTTGTAAAACTGCAATATGGAAAGAGTGTTGGAAAAAGTATTTTTATAACACTAGATGAATTAAATTAATTATAATTGAGATAAATCATTTTTAATAATATATTAATTGAAAATATATATATATATAATTTTAAAAATATTGAAATGAAGTAGGAATAAAAAAAAAAGTATTTTTATAACACTAGATAAATTAAATTAATTATAATTGACATAAATCATTTTTAATAATATGTTAGTTGATAAAATATATATAAATTTTAAAAATATTGAAATGAAGTAGGAATAATTGAATATAATTGATAGAAGTTCTTACCAACAATCAATGTGTAGAAATAAAAATCAGATAATGATGTGTTGAACTTTCACTTTTCATTCTTTAAAATGTCAAATATTCATAAAGGAAAAATATTAAATGTGTTTGAAAAGGCTATGGAAGTCAAAAATAGCACACGCATGGGCCCATATCGGCACCTAAAATGTCTTTGTGAATGACTTCTATCAAAAAATAGCATTTAATATTGCATTAAGTCTTCCGTTTGATTGAGTTATTTGAGTCAAGGGTAGGTACAAGAAATAAGATCAGATCACAACGGCGTTGAAAATATAAAGCTATAAAACTTCGACTATCTCAAACCGGAAGTCTATTAAAGGATTCATACATGATTATCAGAAATAAGAGCAGATCACAATGGCGTTGACAATACAAAGCTGTAAAACTTCGACTATCTCAAACCGGAAGTCTATAAAGGATTCATACATGATTATCAGATTTTTTCAAAGTTCTTTTTAATTCGAATTGTAGTAGTGAGGACTGATTAATATCTATTTCATATGAAGGATTTCATATATAATTTTCAATTTGCTTTAGATTTTTTTTATTTACTTGAACTCTATTTCGTTCTATTGCCGAATCACAACGGAATCCAAATGTGATGATACTAGTGAGAACTGAAGAATATATGTTCCGCCAAATTCTGAAGGCTTGGATTTTTCTAAGATTTTGCCATGGCAGGAGTCCTTAAGAACAAGAGTGTGATACACTTGGGATGGGTGATGGTATTTTGCATGTTGAATTGTGTGAGTAGTTGCAGGAAAGATGAAAGGAAGGCACTTGTGAGCTTGAAGGCCGATGTTCAACCTTCATCTCTGCTTTCTTCTTGGGAGGGTTATCAATGTTGCCAATGGGAAGGAGTGAATTGCAGCAGAGACGGATCCATTATTTCTGTCACCCTCAATTTCACAGCAGAAACAGCTGTTCCTATTCCTTCCACCACCCTTGTTCCTCTTGCTACTCTCACAAATCTCTCTGTACTACATGTATCTGGTGCTTCATTCAATGGCCCAATTCCTTCACAAATCTTAACATTGACAAGGTTGGAATTTCTGGACTTGAGCAGGAACAACTTATCGGGAAGCCTTCCCCCTGACGTCGAAAAGCTCAAGAGTCTGAGAAGCCTTGTGCTTCGAGAGAATAGCTTATCAGGCTCTATTCCCTCTTTCTACTATAATTTAGGCATGTTGGAAGAGCTAGACCTTAGCAGGAACACAATGAATGGCTCCATAAGTCCACTGATTGGTCAATCGACCAGATTGGTGAAGCTGGATTTGTCCTTCAATCAATTCAATGGTTTGCTTCCTTTGGAAATTGGAAATCTTACCCAATTACAGATTTTGAATTTCGCAAACAATTCCTTGACCGGACCTATTCCTTCTTCACTTCAGAACCTTGAAGATATGCAGAGACTGGATCTTTCATCAAATTCTTTCTCGGGCTCTGTTCCTGGATGGCTTTCAAAACTCTCTCAGTTGCAGTTCCTTGATCTGAGCAAGAATTCTCTAAGTGGGTCAATTCCACAAGGCTTGGGGAAACTCTCAGACCTGCAGACACTGAATATCTCTCAAAACAGTCTGAATGGTTCCATACCAGATTCTTTCGGAGAGCTAGTCAAGCTGAAGCTTATGAATCTTCGCAGCAATCAATTATCAGGAGGAATTCCCAAGTCCATGGAAAATGCCTCCTCGCTTACTCTTTCGTTTCTTCAGCAAAATCGGTTTGACAATGCAGGACCTGTGGGATTCAGTCCCAAATTTCAGCTCAACCATCTGTCCATGTCAGCATGCAGGCTCTCCAGTCCTCTGCCCATATGGTTGTCTCAACAGAGAAATCTCAGTGTTCTAAATCTGACAGGAAATGCTCTAACAGGAACGATTCCCCCATGGCTTTCAGAGTTACCAATTCTGAATTATCTGAGTTTAGGACAAAACAAATTTACAGGTACGCTGAGTATTTTCAATGGTTACTTTCTCCAATTTTGACTTGATTTTAAAACTTAAAGTTGATAAGCACAGATATTTTTTACAGCGATAATGTTATCAAGATTTAATCTCGAAATTTTTGAGACAAATTTATCGATTAACGTTTCCTGAGCAATTGTTCGGAAGAACCCCTCTCATAAGAACAAATGAAATGCTTAGTTCTCATTGTATCTAGGCAAAGTTCACATAGGTGAAACAATATGGGCTCAACCTTACAAGAGACTCCATGATCAACCATGCTTGAGTTGGAGTAGTACTTGGATGGATGATCTTTAGGGCCAATCCAGTGCTTCACCTTTGTGAACATCACCTGAATGTAACAATTTTATTCAATCTCGTAAGAAAAAGATTCTTGTGAATCACCACCCATGAAACATGAGTCAATGAGTTCAATTCTAAAACTGCACAGTTGAACCCTGATAACATCACAATTTTAAATTTGCTAACAAACAAGATTTTGTTTCGAATTCATTCTTGGTTTTTCATATGTTTAATTTGTTTGGATTCAGCCAATTAAAATGTTTCTACCCCTTAACAATTTTCTGTGCAGGCAAAGTACCCCCACAAATCTTCAATACACAGTCTCTGCTATCCTTGGACTTGTCTCAGAATTTTCTCAATGGACCTATTCCCCCACAGGTTGGAAATGCAACCCATCTTCAGATTCTGAACTTGTCTAGCAACACTTTGCTTGGAGAATTGCCTCTGAGCTTTAGCAGACTCTCCAAACTACAAGTGTTGGATCTCTCAGGGAACTCTTTTACCGGAACTCTGCCCCCAAATCTAAAGAATTGTACATCTCTGTCCATAGTTAATGTTGGCGAAAATCAGCTACACGGAAAGATTCCACCAGAGCTTGGATCCATTGGATCATTACGCTACTTAGTTCTTCACAGGAACTATTTTACAGGAGACATTTCTGTGGTTCTGAGAAATTATTCTGACATAGCAGTAATTGATCTAGGTTCCAACTTTCTCACAGGACTTTTCCCATCCCAGGCTCTGCAATTCCATGACTTGGAAGTGCTAATTCTTGGAAGAAATAAGCTGGAGGGTTTTCTCCCATTAGGGATTGGCAACTTGAGTAAACTTGACATATTAGACCTGTCAGGAAATCACTTCAGGGGAAGCATACCAGCAGATCTTGGTAAACTTGAGAGCATGAAGGATGACTATGCTGGGATGCAGGGCTCAAAGGTTATTGTAGGGAGACTTAACCACCCTGCTCAAGCATATTCACTCTACTTCACCATCGATATACATCTCAATTATAAGGGCACAATCAGGCAATTAAAATATCTTGATGGATACAAACTAGTAGATCTCTCAGCAAATAATTTCACAGGTGAAATTCCAGCGTCAATAGGTCAGCTTCAGGGTCTGTTTTCTGTGAATATATCTTGGAACAGCATCGAGGGTTCCATTCCCAGTAGTTTTGGAAATCTGACTTCTCTTGAAGTGATGGATGTTTCACACAATCAATTGTCTGGTAAAATACCTTCTGCACTGACCTCTATAAGTTCTTTAGCAGTGTTTGATGTATCAAATAATAAGCTCACTGGTAGGATTCCAGAAGGAACTCAGTTCTCCACATTTGATGCAACAAGCTTTGCAAACAACAGTCAGCTATGTGGATCTCCTCTGTTTGTATCATGCATTTCTCCTTCTCCTCCTCATCAAGATGGAGATGAGGAAGAAACTGAAGGGGAGGAAGGACCGGTTTCATTCATTGCACTGGGTGTGGGATTTGCAGTCGGACTTTTGATTGTTGTAATATTGATTTTTAGCAGCGAGAGAATAAGCAAGGTATTATTGGGTACCTCTGTTCCATCAGAAAGACACACAATTGATCGTAGAGTAAGATAGATGATCGCATAATTTCATGGTTTTGATGGTAAGAGTTTTTTTCCCATCATTTGGGATCAGACTCTAGGATCTTTCATGTTCTCGTCATACTTTCTGGTGAAGAATCATGGAGTTTGATCCAATACTATTAAGAAGAAATCCCTCACAGTCAAATAATGGACTATGGAAATAAATATCTGCAATTACAGACTGTATTGTTGAATTGGAAGTGACATTCCATCCTCTAAAGACATAAATACACTATTATATGATAAATTAATCAAATTGTTGTGATCGTGCGGTGATGGTGTTGTGATGGATATACAATTGAGGATGATGAATCAATGTATAAATTTAAATAAATAAAAATAAAGATATTTTTTTCTAGCTTGAAATCGGATCTTTAAAAATGTATAATGGTTTATTATCATATTAAATTTTGTGCTGTGTCGAATAAATTTATCTTATTAGAAAATGGTGGCTTAAATTTTGGATTGTAGTGTTCAAATCTACATCTAAACGGTGTTCAAACTTGCACACAAAAAAATGAAATTGCACAAATGTAGGATATGGTTTGGGAGTTAACCTCTAAGAAACTAGGAGCTCAGTTCTTCACCGAGGAGAAAGTGTAGGAAAAATAGTCTTATTATAAGCAGTAAGAACTAATGTAGAAATCTCGTTTGCAATGACTTTTGATCCGAAATTGGAGGTAAGATAAACACAATTATAATGAATAGAAGTTACAATGGTATAAGCATTGATTTATTGTACCTTTTCTTTGTTTTTTATCAATAAATAGAAGTTTTGATTAATTATAATGAAAATAACAATACAACTTTAGTTATCAAGTTCGTGAATAGGATCAATTCCTTCCAACTTTTTTGATATGAAGGCGTGTTGGATTCATGCAAATTGTTAATATACATTCCAGAAGTCCAACAAAAAATAAAGAAATAATGAAAAGTCTTCTCACTTTTCCTAGTGAAGCCTAAGCCTTGATTTATCAACCCTAACTAATTAAGAATAAATTTGCACACATATGAAAACCTTCTTGTTGATATCTTGTTAGCAAAAACTTGTTAGCCAATACTGAATACACACATTTGATCTAATAATCTATAATGGTTTGGCTAGATGGGCTATGTCGGGCAATTTCACTTGCAAACATACAAGGGGGCAAGTGTGGTAGATTATGTAATTTGTTCGCAGAATTTGTATGAGAATATTGAAGAAGTTGAAATTGGAGAGCACATTTGGGATCTCAAATCAGATCATAGACCATTGTACATAAATTTGTATTGGGCAAAGGATAGGCGGATTGGGGCAAAAAACCAAGGCCCTCAACACCCCCCTTCTCAGGGCAGAATTTTATTGACTTCAGAAAATAGTAACACTTTCAGAGCTACTCTTGAGAAACTTTGTATGGGACACCCTATGTATAAGCATGTTGTTAATAGTCATGATTTATCAAATCTGATTCATGAGGCTCTTTCAAAATACAAGAGAGAAAAAACTAGAAAACCTGAAACTAATTGTTTTCCAGCCAATGCATGGTTTGACAAGGAATGCAAGAGGGCTAGGAGAAACGTAAGGGAGTCAAATAAAACTAACCTTGACATTAAGGCCTACAAATAGATCCTAAAGAAGAAGAAAATCGATTTTATGCTCACAAGGAGAGAGGAGCTAATTTTCTTGGGTAGAAATAACCCCAAACTTTTTTGGAAAGAACTCCAACCAAGGAAAAAGCAAACTGAAAATAATATTACTGCCACCTAATGATTTGAATATGCTAAGAAACTTTATGAACAAGAGGGTGGAGTGGGACAACCACCTTTGATCAATGATACTACAAATCTTTTCACTGTGCAAGAGATAGAGACAGGGATTAAGAAGTTGGGTGGAGGTAAAGCAAAAAACCTTGTTGAGCTTCAAGCAGAATATCTAAAGTGGGGTATGAAAACTTGCACCACACATCATTGAAATCTTCAACAAAACTACCAAGAAGGGTTTCCGAAAGATTGGATAATCAGCCTTGCAATACCACATTTTAAAAGTGGTGATGTTAACAACCCCTCTAACTACAAGACTATAATGATCAATCCCCTCTTTTCTAAACTTTTTGGCAGCATGATAGAAACTAGGATCAGCAAATGGGTAGAAGAAAACCATAAACATGGTAAAGGGCAAGCTGATTTTAGGCCAAAGCACTCGACAATGGATCATTGTGTCACTCTAAGACATATTATTGAAAAAGAGTGGGAGAAAAAGGAAGAGGTTTTTTGTTGCTTTGTTGACTTTAAAAAGGCTTTTTACACTGTCCCTAGAGACAAGCTTTGGCTCAGGATGGAAGAATTGGGGATTCCTATGCATCTCAAAACTGTTGTTCATAAGATGTACGAAGAGGTGAAAGTGAAAATCAGAACTTCAGATGGCCTTTCCAAATGTTTTAGGAGCGATATCAAGGTCAAACAAGGTTTCCCTTTATCTCCTACTTTGTTTGACTTATATATTGACAAACTGGAAGAGTGGTTAAACATGCAAAAGGGTGAAAGCATTTAGCTAGGTAAATTTGTTATAAAGCTGCTCCTATATGCGGACAATCTCATTTTGATTGCCAAATCTGCCTATGGTTTGCAAGATCATCTATCTTCTCTTGAGAGCTTTTGCAGAATGGTGGGGATGTAGGTCAATATCAGCAAGACTAAGGTTATTATTTTCTCTAATAATATAAAACAGCATCAACGTGAGTTTTATTACACAAAAAGTGTTCTTCAAGAAGTTGCAAAGTATAAATAACTTGGCATCAATTTCAACAAAAAACTAAGCTGGTCTAGTTGCAAGCATAAAAGGACATTAGGTGGGTGGAAGGCTTTTTATGCTCTTCAGAACAGGTGTCATGAAACGAAGTTGTGGGATTGGAAAACTATCCAAACCTTGTTCAGTCTTCTTGTGCTACCAGTTGTTCTTTATGGGTGTGAATTATGGGCTAGCAACACTACTATAGCACAATGGAAACAAATCGAAGGAATCCAAAAGCATTTGATCACAAGCAAGTTTAAACCAAAAGCATTGTTCCATATGATGTCATGCTAATTGAAATGGGAGCTGCTCCTATCGAGGCACTTGCTATGGTTTTCCTTTTAAGCTATCTAAAAAGAATTGAAAAAATGGAAGAGGATAGATGGCCTAAAGTTGTCTTTAGTGACACACTATGTAAGTGAAAAAGGACATGGATGCAACAAAACATCAAATGGATGAGTAAATGGAATATTCAATTCAATATGTGCCCCACAAATAATAAAGAAATAAAGGTCTTTGTTATGGAGAAATTATACAAGACAAATTGGGGAAGTGAGATCGGGAGGAAGAAAATATATTATATAAATGAGTTCAACCCCACTTGTGATCAACTCCAAAAAGCGTACATAGGAGCCAACATTTCTTGGAGGGCTAAAATTCTTATTGCTCAGCTGAGAACCAACTCTCACCAACTTCATTGTGAGACCAGGCATTGGAAGAGGCCAAAGGAGGCTTGGGAAGAGAGAATTTGCAAATTCTACAATTCTTGAAAAGTGGAAACTGAACAACACTGTATTTTAGAATGTGATGCCTACAAGGACAATAGAGATAAATTTGTGGATAATATGTGTGACAATTCTTGGCATAAACTATTCAATGAAGAGTACATTGAGCAATTGGGTGGGCTTGTCATCATCCTACACAAGAAATGAACGGAGCTACTTAAGACTTCTTAAGTTGTCTTGCTGTCCCATAGGCAATTTTTAGCCTCATGGACATTAAATTTTTATCTATCTATCTATCTACATGAAAACAATAACCTAGAAGAGATCGTGAAAAAAGAATTTCTAATGAGGAAAATCCAAAGCAGAAGACAATTTGTTAAAGAACATGTAATACTAGATGCTTTGAGAGAGAAGACTTCAAGACATAATGATCACAAAAGATACTATAAACCCATATCTAAGCAAAACTTTAATGATAAATCCTACTAATACTTCAAATTTGGGTTATTTAGACATTTTGAAACATGATGAAGATCTAGTTACCACCCACAAAGCATATCCTGTACAATTCCATTTGTTGGTCATTTTGATTAGAGAAAACATTTATATTGAAAGAACAAATATCAAAATTTTTTCACTCTACATGAAACTAATGACCCTAGCCTAACTAATCATGAAAAGCTTTTCCTAATATGTGCATTTTAGTCCATATCTCCCCTAGGTTGTCTTATGCTTTTGGTGAATTTTTCTGCACCAATACTTGCCAATTCATCAACCCTAAACATTCCTACCCTATAAATATGATAAATAGTAATGTGTTTGAAGGTCTTACATAAGTCCTAAGATCTAGAAACTAAAGAGCTCGACCTCCAGTTATATGTAAATTCATTACTTAAAGAGTTAATAACAATGGCCAAATTCCCCTCAATTTCAAGATTCTTGATTTGCAACTTATTCCATAATTCAGGACCCTCTATTAATGCCATGTACTCAACCCAATTAATGTTTCTACTCCTATAGGTCTCACTATCTTGGCTATCTCAACACCCCCCTCATTATGAATACAAAAGACAATTCTAGCTATATTGGGGTTTCCCCTTGAGGTCCCATAAAATTTAGCTTAAACCATCCTAGGGATGGAGGATACATATGCATTTTTTCCTCTTTTTTTGAGAATCCTGTGAACCTAATCTGATAAAAGAGGATAATTTAGGACCTATCCAATTTTTCATTGAGTTTCATCCCAATGAGTCATCATGCCATTGTGAGTGTTGCTATTCAATATCCTAATGTTGATGGTCTCAGTGAGGGAAGATTCCATTTTGTTAATGGGTTCATCTACAACCAATTTTTTGTCTTGAAAGATTTTGTGATTGTGTTCTTTCCAAACTTTCTAGAGAACAATAGGAGCCTTAATCCAAAGGTCTCCATAGATGCTATACTTTTTCAAGAAAGGCCAACTTTGCAGGGGCTCCAAAATGGAATTGGGGAAGGTAGTGGGCCAGCCCCATTGAGAGCATAACCACTTCCAACACTAATTTTCATAAGGGGATCAAAGAAACATATGGTCAATAGATTCTTCCTCATTTTGACATAGATGGCACTAGCTAGACCCTTGAAATCCCATAACCTTGAATCTTATAGCAGTCAAGACCTTCTTTTGGAGGACCAGTCTTGAGAAGATCCCAACCTTATAAAGGCAAAGCTTATCCCAAAAGATCCTTAATGGAATAGAAGATTTGGGAAATAAATTCTTGCAGTTCAAGAGGGAGTAACCCTCTTTAGTTGAATAATTCCCAAAATTGTTCCCAGCCCACACAAGCTTATCTTTTTTAGAATTCAATAGAATTTTCCTTGATGCAAGAATGTTGCTAAGATGTACTTTGTCCTCCAAAGGGATATCAGTATTGTCTAAACTTTTCCATTTCCATCCCAATCCCTTAGAGTCCAAGTCCACATAATCCATCACCTTAGATCCCCACAACCTCTCCAGGATACATCTCAATTGATCCCAATTGTACATTTCCTCTAAAATACTTCGAGCACCCCAGGAGTCTAACTGAAAGAGAGAGTGGCCTTCCCATCCCCAAGGTTCCAAGTAAGATTATCCAGAATGATACTACAACAATCCATCATAAAATTCCAAATCCTAGATCCTTTAGGGGGTGTTCAATCCCAAAAAGATTAATTGGTTCATCCTTACTAAGGTATTTGTGAATGAGAATTTTGGGTGCAACATTCTTTGTACTAGCTTTGCACATAGGACTTTCCACAAAAGGGCATTCATGGCCACTTTAAAAGAAAGCCAGGAACTTTGGTCTACCCTATAGCTTTCCAATCTCTAATTCTAAGTTCGAGGGTAGATTTCCTACCTCTTTTTTGGCATTTTTAAGCTTTCCAGTTTGCTAAGATGGTTCAATTTTATTCCAAAAATCTTAGAATTTTCTAGTTCTAACACTTCAAATTTAACATATGATACTCCAAAACTTCCATATAACCAGCAGCTTCTGCCTCCTTAATTTTCTCAATTAAGAGCTCTTTCTGTCTAATAAGTTCTTCTTCATCACAAATTTCATCTATGAATGTTTCCATAAGTTCATTAATCACTAATTTACTTAAATATTCAAATATGATGTTAACCTCTTCTTCAACTTGTTGGGTTGCAGCTTTTTATTCCAACACCTTCCCCAATCTAGTCTATCTTCAGGGTTGCATGGACTACACATCAATTTATCAACTTCCATCATTATTGTTTGAGAGCCATGAGGAGTCTTTGAGATTGGTTGAAAAAAATTTCCTATTGCGGTAATTATATTTGGAGCTAAGGGTTTCTTTTCGTAACATGTTTTATCAGATTGAATGTTACCTCCTACCAGCTCTACTAAAGGGTCATGGGGCAAATCAAAATCTTGAATTCCTATATCCTCCCTGAATTCACCCTCTTCTATGGTTCTTACATCCACATTGTTAACTAAGGTAAAGCCCCTTCCTTCAATAGTTAGGATAGCTGAATCATAGGGTTTGTAGGAGGGATAACAGTGTAAGGGAGATCTCCCACCTGATTTTTCCATTCCCTAAGATTACCCTTGTAAAATTTAGGTTCAATTACTACACTTCTACCATTAATCTTGATATCTATTTTCGACAAGGTTTTGATATTGATACTCATTTTGACCACAATAATTGGACATTAATAAAAGAATTCCCCCTCTTTGCATGCCACATATTTACCTACCTTATTTCCTATGAGCTTCAAAGTATCCTTATTTAAAATTTCAATAGCAATGTTGGGAAGGATAATGGGGTTGTGAGGCCTCACCCAATCCATCATAGTATAGATGACATATTTGCATTATGATACTTCTAATTTGATGTTTTGATATACTTTCGAGACTATAGGGTTATGTTATTTTAATATCTGCATTTTGATGATCCGCACTTATGCCTGCACATTAAGACCTAAATGATATATTTAATTATTTCATTCATGTTCTAATCTTTTGCAATTGCTTTCATAGAAACTAAATTGTAGAAATGCTTGTAATGTGAAGTTGTAATGTTAAAGTGGAAATTAGAGTTAAAGGATAGATCATGATATGCACTAGGACCTAATTCACATGCATAGGGACTTAGCAGTCGTGGATTCAACTTTTTTGTTACTATGATAGAAAATCTAGATTATGAAGTTATTTAGAATATTAATTTGATCATGTAAGTAAATTTTAATGTTGATAAGCAGAATTTGATATTTTGATGTTTTGAATGTTTTATGTAAAAATGATTAGAAGAAAAAGTTAATTGGAAATGATGAAGTATGAAACCCTAATGTTGAATGTGATAATGATTTATTGCACATATTTACATATTGCTTACATGATTTTCTTGGACCACTGACGCTCGAGTTTAGTGTGCAGGAATTTAACCATGGGATTTAACAAGGAACCAAGACTCGAGCTCATATGAACATGACATAGCCAAAATTGAATCAATGGAAAAGATTTAAACCTTTTTATAATGTGTTTTATTTTTTAATGTAAATGACATGTGTGGAATAGTTGAATTCATGTATTATTGGATAAAGTCACTTCAAATGTAATGTGTTGTTTTTGTGTCACTTGACACTTGTGTTGTCCAAATGGAGATGACTTGGCATTTAGGGTTTTGGGTGGAGTAACCTAACCTAAACCTAGCCCCAACATAGTACCTAGGTTGACCTCACATGGGAAGATGTTAGGATAAGTCCCTATCCATTTGAATTTCTAATTCCAATTTTCTATTAACTTTTGGGGATCAAAAAGTGGTCCTAGTGGGTTACTTTGGTGAGAAATAAGTGCCCACATGTTAGAACTATGGGTTGGGGATCTAAATTTAACCTTTAGTAGGACTATATGACCTTGGGAACCCTCCAAACAAGTCACTTTCAAACCAATTCGAAATTTGAGTTGTCCCATGAGCTTACCCCCACTTTTTCCACTTAGTCAAAGTAGCAATTTTGGTAGGGACAAGGGTGTAAGAGGAAGTGGCTTGATGTTTTTTCCAAAAAAATAGAGTGGGAGAGTCTTTTTAGTGGACTTGGACAAACTAGTAGAGTGTTCACCCACTCTCTAAATTTAGAGATTCTTAGGGTTTGGAAGCTTGGAGGGAGCTCTTCTACAACATTTAATTACCAATTTGCAAAGGAATTCAAGGTTGGTGTTCTTGCCATGTAGTTAACTTCTTCCATTTTGAAGTCGAATTTTGGTATTGCATTCATGAGAATGTAGGTAGTGAGAATGTCATTCTAAGAAAAATGTGTGGTATCATCTTGTATCATGTTGTGTTGTGTTGTGATGAGCATGAAGTTTGGATTTTCATTGTTCTCTTGCTTTTGAGTTTCCATGATTTTGTGCATGAGTGTTGTTATGTGTGTGAGGGCTTCACTCACCCTTTGGGAAGTGAAAAGAAGTCCAAGGTGAAGGGGTTATTTGAGCTTGAAATATAGTTGAGAAACTTGGAGTATGGGCTCCATTGTATGTCATATTCATTCATATCTTGCTTTGGGGGTGATAAGGGAAAGATGGTGTAGAAAGGAAGTTTATGGGGTATGGGCTTCAAGTAAGCTATAGCTGATGGTAGTATGTTTGGAGGATGTTTGGGAAAGCCCCAAAAGGGCATGGAAATTGTTGATTTGTAAAAGCTCCAAAAGGTTATGAAAATTATTTATTGCAGATATGGTTGATATGGCAAGTCTCCTATTTGAAAGCACACCTTCACCCTATGTTCAAGGTTCCATTGGTGAATCATTGTGAAATATCCTTGGGATGGAATTTATTCAAGTGTTTTAATGTGATGTATATGCATTGTGAGATTGGAATGAAACCCTATTTGAGCCTTGTTCCCCTAGCTTAGGGGTGGTCTCTATGGGGGCCTATGGTTGGGAGGAGAGCACCCATGGTCTTTGTTGTTTTATTGTGATGTATTTGCAGATTTTGTGCTCAAGGGAGCAAAGGGAAAAACTTGGAAAGATCATCTTGTAGATGTTACTTGAAGGAGAAAACTTGTCATTGTGCCTTGTTCATACATTGGAGAATCTCTCTCCATCTGATTTGTGTTGTTGCAATCAATTATTGTATTGATGTAATAGGGAAGGGAAACCTTTGTGTATTTCATTTGTAAAGTTGAAATCTCCACCTATGTTATTGTGTATTACATTTGTGAGGTTGGAAATCTCCATTTTATGTACATTATTGTGAGGAATGATTTCATGAAAAAGATGAAGAGCTTGGGAGATGATTATACGTATTTTTGTTTTAGTTTCAATGACATGCATTGGATGTTTTAAAATAGGAAGAATATGGAATCATAATAGTCATAGTTGAGTGTAAGAATGGAATCATCTCCAAGGATGAAATATTGTTTTTGACACTCAATGAATGAGCATGCATATGTAGAATCATATTCATTTGAACCATAGATAAATATAAGTGCATTTCAAAGGATTGTTTATAAAAAGAATTTTTCATAATAAAATACTTCAATGGGTAATGTCAACTAAAGTTCCATTATAGATGTAAAGGACTAATCTATTTGCTTCATATTTGATCTTATTTTCAAATTCTTTTCAAGGGTTAAGTTTATTGTTCAAGTGATCTGAATAGATTCATTAATCTAGATAGTCATATTGGAATATTTAATATCATCATATCACTACCCTAAAAATACTCACAACATCGTTATTGAATAGAGAAGATAAGGTAAATAGATTCTAGAGCAAAAATAATTATATAGAGGAACACAATGTCAAGCTAAAATGATAGGTTGGGAGAGAGTGTTATACTCTATGGAAAATGTACAGGGAGGCAGAAAATAATCCACTCTTGGATTATAGACCAATAAAATATTCAAAAGAATATTCTTCATAATCTTCTAAATAAGAGATCCATAAAGCAACACTATTATATGATGTGACAATTCAAGACATCATCAAATTCAAAAAGAAAAAAAGAAAAAGAACTAACTCATAGTAATCCCATGACTAAGTTTGTGTGTGTCCAACGTACTTTCAAAATAAAAGCAAACTTTTTTTAAAAAGTATATATTAAAGCTATTTAACCCCCTTTCTTTAGTAGATCAATCCACTCCTTATGTAAATGACTTGACGCACAACCCCAAGACACATACCATATATAGTCGAATCATAACATAATGTTGTTTCCTCCACAAGAAAAAGGCAAGTTAGAGAAACACGTGTAGGCACCCTAGAACAAATGAGAAATCATTGGAGGATGTGAGGAGGGAAATGGGCCCTACCTTCTCCCTCCCCATCCATGCATCCATGTGTCCCTTAACACTCTTCCCAAGGAAAAGGCACCTCCACCACCTTCCCCACTCATCTCACCCCCCTCAAAATACCTCTTAGAGCCACCCAAATCTGGGCACACATCCCCAAACACACTTCCCAAACCAAGCACCATATCATACGCATGTGCCTGTCTAAAGGAGGTATGACCTGCTTGTTACCCACCCCCATGTTGGAATTAGGAAGACCTTAGGGACACGTGGAGGGTAGGGGGAAGAGATTAGTTAGATAGGTTTAAGGGAAGTAGGTAATTTTTTTGAGTTTGGACATAAAATTTTCTAAGTTAGTAAGATATGTAAGGGGTAGTGCAGAATAGATTAGGGATTTTTGAAATTGGAGTCAGTTAAATAAGATAAAGGTATTTTTCAATGGTTAATGTTAGTGATTAGGTTGATGCAATATAATTTAGGGGGTGGCTAGTACAAGTAATTTAGAGAGTGGCATTTAGCTAGTAGTTAGACTAATGTAAGTAGTTATTAGATTAGTTATTGATAAAGTGATAATTAGAGATTAGATTTAATATCAATTTTGGTAATTCTTATATATATATGTGTATTATAGTTTTTTTTATTGGTGTATAGTTTAATGTCAATTGATTTATACAACAATGATATATCATAAATATAATATAATATTTCATGCATGTATGTAACACACACACACACACACACACACACATATTCATTTAATTTATCTTACGATAAGGAACATAAGTTTGAAAATAGAATGTTTAAGGGTAAATATGAAACTAAACGTAGTGGCTCTTATATTGGCAATATGTTAACAATACCTCTATATATATAAGCCATCCCAAGTATATATATTACTTTTCAAAATGAATAGATATATAACTTTTATCAACCTTCTAGGTAGCTACCTTTAAATACAAACTCAATATAGCATTTAAGTGGAATAAGTTATGTGTTCTATATAATAAGTGGTAATCATAATAACTGATAGATTTGCATATGTTGAGTTATCCCTTTTTCCTACATGTATAGTTTTAGAAATTGAATAATATATTTTACCATTGTAATTGCCTAGTTAAAGCTTCATGGATAAACTTATCTCCTTTATTCATCATTAAATAAATACATCTTATGTACTTGTTCTTCATATGCAAGCATTTCAAATAAGTTCTTATAGTTGTTCCCCTTGTCTTGTTTATAATGTCTAATTACCTATGTTGTTAAACTAGTAATGATTAGGTCCTTACCAGGTTACAATGATCTTGATACCTATTCAAGATTACACGCATAACTCAACCAACCTTAAAAGAATAGTTATCATTATTTAACTACAATGCAGCATAACATCCAAGACTAGTTAATAATCTCAACTCAACTCAGACCTAAAAATATTGTTCATGACTAGGTACGAACACCCCTTATAGTAATTTGTTATTAGAATAGGATCTAACCAAGATTGTGTCACCAAGCATGTTCGTGCTAGCATTATTGTGACAAGTAAGGCACTTAGTAGGTTGAACACTTGAAGTGATGATATTAATTATTATCTAACCAGTAAGGTATCGCCATCAATTTGGATAGTGATTCTAAGTGTGTTGAGTTAGACCTCAAATGTTAAACTGGTATGACCATGAGTAGATGAATCTTGTTAGTCTTCTATTCCGTAAAACCCAGCCTACAAAATGGCATTTGTGAAAAGCTTAATTGATCAAAAATAAAATTTAAATTTTATATATATATATATATATAAACCAAAAAAAATTAGTTGTATTTTGCCTTGAAAATTTTGAACATGACAGGGCGATCCACCATGAAGTCTTTCAAATTATCTGGATTATAAATTGGCTGCCAGTCTAGAGTCCTAATAGGTTCATATCTAAAAGTTAGGGCATTACAGGCTAAAAGCTAGTGTTTAAATTCTACACTACACTACAACAGTCAATAAATAAGAAATCTTGATCCATAATGGTGGTACTTGTCTTCTTACCATACCTTGATTTGAGGCCTCTTGCCATTTCATCAATGTGTGCACCTAGACATGTCCATTTAGCGAAGAAGTTATGTTTCCTGCATTGCTCTTGAAGGACAGAGATCTGATTGTCGTCCATAACAATATTAACTCGCTATAATTTGTTGTTATTTTCAGTAATAGTTGTGTTCGCCTTTGCTAGTGGTGAATGCATCATAAGAGATTTGAAATTGGTGGAGGGTGGAAGGCATTCTTTCTGACTATCCCTGGATCCACCTCTAGGCTTTGAATGCTTGGCTCAAAAGTCCTCCATGGCGGGATTGCTCAGGAGCAGAAGTGATAAATTATTTCCTAATTGCTGCCCGTTCTGCGACCCCAACCAAAATCTATCTACAGACCAACTGTTTCTTTGGGGATTCACTTTGGACTTTGAACCCTGTCGTCGAAAAGCCCTAGGTTTCTTCGATATCACTGGGATCCAATCATTGTTATGATGAACAGGATCGAAGATATGAGGATAGTAGCTATCCTGCGCAGACTTAACCACGACGGGTAACTTTTTAGCACATATTTGGTTATGAAGAAAAAGGCTTCTTGCCTGGCCAATATCCCTAAATTCGAATATCGCTCATTCTTAAAATTTTCAGATTCATTTATCCTACTTTTTTTCATTCCTTGATCATTATTATTAAAAAATTCAAATGATTTTTTAGTGACAAAGAAATCCTTCTACTTTTCATGAGTTGCAGACAGAATAATTCCTAGATGGAGTATAATTTCAGGTGAATTGCCTTAAATCTGCTTTTGCGAGCCATATACTATTTAAGTGCATGGTGCAAGTGTATAGCTGGTAGGTTTAGGGATGTATTAATTTTGTATATTATTAAATGTAATAAATATATTTTTATATTCTTTAAAATTGTCTTATTTAAGTTAAATAGTAGTCTATCAATCGTCATTAAAAACTTTGTCAAGTATTTTAAAATCGTGATTAAAATTCATTATATTAGCTGATAAGGTAAAAACAACTCTTTTCACACAACCAATAACAACTCATCTCATTGTACGAAAAAATGTTCTCTATCACATGAGATGGCATAACATTTACATACATTTTCCATTTACAACATTATCAAATTATTTGGATTATTACAAATAATGTAATCTTGAAAACTTTAAAGTGATAATGAGATGATTAGGTAATTGAAGATGATGCATGTATGCATATATTTCTTTTATTTATATAGGAAGAATTGTCCAAAGTGGATCAAATATCTCTTATATGAAACAATAAACATACACATAAATAATAGGCAAGAGCCTATAACACAATGGTAACTTGTGAGCCTCTCATGTGGGAGGTCTTGCGTTTGAGTCTACTAGTGTAATTGCTTCAGTAAAAGTTTTACTAACACATAACTAAAACAACATAGCTCTTGCTTTTAGTTGTATCTATGAGACATGGAAATGTATATCTAAAATTTTGCCAACAACACTATTGGGATCAAAATCCATGGCAACCATCAAAAGTAAATATTAATCAAATGACAGGTGTAACTAAAAAAACTAGAGTGGGAATGATACCAACAAGCTTTTCATCATAGTTAACAGGTTACCCTATTAGGAACTTACAATCTGCCTTGGTTAGAGGATTTAGAATTCTTTTCAAGAGTCCTCCCTATTAAAGGATTTACAATAGAAAAGACTAGTTATAAAGGGATTTCACTGCAATTGTTAGGTAATGATGAGTTTATCGATATGTCTATAGCACTACTTACATGTCAGATCCTTTCTAATTTCTCAAATTATAGCTTCTCTCCACTCAATGTCTCTACTCTATGTTAGAAATAGATAATTCTAAGAGGGGGGGTGAATCAGTATTTTACAAACTTTTTCCCACAACTAAATATTGTTAATTACTTTGTAACTTGCATATGAAAGTAAACCAGCAATGTTGAATAGTAAATATAACCATGCACAAAGATAACTCATAACACCATTATTTGTTGATTACAGAAACCTTGGCCAAGGGAAAACCCCAGTGGGGATGATACCCACAAGATGATCCACTAAACAAAAAAATTTTGTTACGAATATTGACTATTAGGAGTTTATGAAATACATATAATGTATTGAGTCCTTGTTAGAGGACTAGGCTTTGTTAGAAGCCTCGACCCTATTAGGAGTTTCTTCAACCCTGTTAGGAGTTGATGGATCAAATACAATGTATGTAAGAAGATCCCACTGCTTTACATGCAATTATACAATTTAGTTCTTCACAAGAGTAGATATACATACAATACTCTCATTGTTGTAACTCACACTTGCTTTGGTCATACATTAGATCTCGAATCACATAAAGCTCAGATATCTTTCAATTTATTCGTGCAATAGTTTGCATGTCATATATCTCACACATATGCATCGCATATCTTATCTATGCAAGGTAAGATCCTTACTTATACCTTTCACATAAGTAAAACTCTGCTAAGTCGGCCTTCATGTCTTCACATGCTTGACATAATATAAAATAGCTTATGGATTAATATCCACAAAGTTGGCTCATCATGACTTAGTAAATTATTTTGTCACCAAAATAATTCCTTAAGCCATACAACTCATATTATTGATATGTTATGTTCTTCTCTGTTAAATACCCATACTGGTATTTCAACTGTAACTTGTGACGTATTGTCTGTACACATCTATGCACTGGCATACATCATCATGACATTGTCATGGAGCTATTCTCAACTACACATAAGCTAACTCGAAGTGAGTCATTAGTACACATCACATATGTCTCTATACTACTACAAACTATCTAACACTTGGACAATTTTCTAACTCTAAATGTATAAATAAAATGTTGAATACATGTTATAAATGACAACTATCAAAACATCTAGCTAACCATATTGCCAACAATCTCCCCCCTTTTTTCACTGATGGCAACATTTGGGAAAATTGACTAAGTCCCAAAATGATGTCATACATAAAAAAACAAATAAAAGTAACTATACAAAATTGCCTTCAAAACATAATAATTTTATTCATGTTTTGATGGATCATTACATTCCTTATCACTCCTTATATTGATACATATGCTTACCCCCCCTTACATATACATATGCAATCATACAATTTTTGTTACATATTAATACTTCCCCTTTGATGTCAATGGCAAAGGTATCAAAAATGGGTGGCCTATTGCTGATCAACTTGATATTCTGGAAAAGCAATTTGCATATATAAGTTTCAATCTTTCCACTTCCTTCTTCCAATTCTCATTTACTGTATCAGAAATATTAATTAGTGCACATAGCGCATAGGATGTCACTTCAACTACACTCAAGTTAGTATAAGCAAACTTGTCATATGAAGGCTTTGTTTCAAGGCATTCCTCCAATTGCCTCTACAAAATGTTGATCTTCAGTGACAAGATTTATCTAAGAGTAGAGAACCTTTTTGCCACCTTTTCCTTATGAAACTCCAAACCTCTAATCACATTATGGATCTTCTCCACAACCATTCCATAGTCTTCAACACTGGTCTCAAGGAGCTGTAACTTTGTATGGAGTCAATCAAGATCATGCATCTAACCCTTTATTTGATCTTCAAAATATGTTAGGTACTTGTATGACAGTGCATACTATCCATACAACTTCTTACCTTCATCAATGTGTTTCCTTAGTTCCTTGATGCATACATCAAGTGCATTCAATTCATTTCTCACATTTGTGCACACTGTATCAAAAAGTGTTGCATTATGCTTGGCCTGCACTTGTGCTAAAGCTACCTCAGATAATTTTGTGAATTCCTCATCAAAGGTCTTCACCAATTCCTTAGCTTTTGACTGCAAGTCTAGATTAGCTATAGTTATGGTAATTGTCTTCTGCATTTTGTCCAAGACTTGAGTTAGTGTCTTCACCAAAGACTTCACAGATTTTTTCTTTTGGAGTAATTTGTTCAAAGAACTCATTAGTCCCTTCTTCTCATCATCATCATTGGATGGTACTATTACTATTTTTGTTGCCACTACTAGATTGCATGGATTCAGTACCCATAACAATGGGTGGTAATGAGAGTGCATGTTGTGTCTCCTCTACTTCTTCCTCATCACTGGAAGGTGTACTTTCTTATACATAAAATTTTTGGCAATATGGTCAAGTAGATGTCTTAATAGTTTTCATTTATGGCAACATGTATTCAATATTTCATTTATGCATTTAGAGTTAGAAAATTGTCTAAGTGTTAGACAGTTTGCAACAATATAGAGACAAATGTGACATGTATAGATAACTCATGTCAAGTTAGCTTATGCATAATTGAGGAAAGCTTTATGACTGAGTCATGATGGCATATGTTAGTGCATAGATGTGTACAGACAATACAACATGAGTTGCAGTTAAAATACTGGTATGGGTATTTAACAAAGCATATCAATAATATGAGTTTTATGGCTTAAGGACTTAAGGAATTATTTTGGTGACAAAATAATTACTAAGTCATGATGAGCCAACTTTGTGGATATTAATCCATAAGTCATTTTATATTATGTCAAGCATGTGAAGACATGAAGGTTGACTGAACAAAGTTTTAATAATGTTTTGAAGTATAAGTAAACATCTTATCTTACGCAGATAGAGTGAGTAATAAGTGATATGTGTGTGATGCAAACTATTTGTATAGAAATTTTGAAAGATATATGAGCCTTATGTGATGCAAGATCTAATGTATGATCAGAGCAAGTGCAAGTTATAGCAGTGAGAAAGTAATGTATGTATATCTACTCTTGTGAAGAACTAAATTGTATAATTGCATGTTAGGGCAATGGGCTCTTCTTGCATACATTATATTTGATCTACCAACTCCTAATAGGGTTGAAGCAACTCCTAACAAGTTTGAGGCTTCTAACAAGGACTTGAGACACTATATGTATTTCATACACTCCTAACAGGGTTAATATCCTTGACAGGATTCTTTTGTTTAGTGTATTGTCTAGTGGGTATCATCCCCACTAGGGTTTGTTGAGATCTGATTGAAAAGATCATTGCTGAAAGAGATTATTGAAAGAGGGATATTTTTGAAGTAGAAAATGTGTTTCAATCATTGTTTTTTCACTAATGTCAAACCTTCTATTTGTTGGTAAGACAATTGCTTATAAGATTCAAGTACTATCACTTAGTTGATTGATGAAGAGGATTTGATCAATAAGATGTAACAATAGCATCTAAAGGAAAGGTTGAGTTATTATTATGTAATGAAGTACAAGGATCAGTTAAGACAATGATTACATGATGTATTGATAATCTATTTAAGGTTACAAAGGTTGGTTACACTTAGAAACTTTAGAAGAACAAGTTACACAAAGACTGTTTGCCAAGTTTGACCAATTTGTTAGTAGGTGTCAAGAAAATTTAGTGCAAGCCAAGTAGAATATTAGTTGAAGCAAGTAAAATTAAATTCTAGCATATGCCAAGTAAAATAGTTGATGTTGAGCAACACAATATGTGCTAAGCATCAGTAAATTTTAGTTAATGTTGAGTGATTACACAGTCGACATCGAGCAACGCAATATGTATCGAGCATCAAAAGATTGATAATGTCAAGTTGCTTCATTATTTAAAGGATCAAAGATTTGTCAAATTTGAGCTGACAAGTTTTTGAACCAAGTGGAAGATAAGGTTGATGAGATGGTGGGATCAAATTTGAGGTAAACTGTTTCTAGGCGAATTCAAATGGATTCTAGAAGAAAGATGGAATATGAGGTTGATACATTGTATCCTACCTAATACCTACAAACCCTAAAATGGACAATGGAAAATGGAAAAGTATCTTAATTTCCTATTTATAGAAATGTCTGGTCATGAAGCAAAGAGAGAGAGGAGAGAAGGTCAAAGAAGAAAGGAAAGAATAGAGAAAAGAAGGAAGACAAGAAATCAAGTACTCTACTAAATCAAGTGACCTAAAAGGTGACTGCATTGGTGTGCTAAGAAAGAAGGCTTAAGGAGATATATGGTTGAAGGGTGAACAAGTTGTTAGAACTACAAAGTATGAAAGCAAGAAGAATTGAGGACTGAACATTGATCTATAATCTGCAAGAGAAGTTGTAAGTTGTATTAAATCAAAGCTCTACTGTTACTCTCTAACAATTGTATCAGTCTAGGGTAAATCCTTTGGATTAAGGTTGACCTAATAGTCATTTGAAAATCATTTAATCGGGTGGCATTCCAAGTGAATGGCCTAAAGTCCTCTAACAAGGCTCACTTCTAATAGGGTGATTGAAATTCCTTAATTAGGTCACATTTAATAGTGTGTGTTGTAACCTTCAATAGGTTTGGCCTTTCACAAGGCATCACTTCTGAAGAGTGAAAAGGAGTATCATGCTATTGGCAATTTTTCCTAAATTGGGTTTCTACGTTAAATCATTGTATCAAGTGTGGTGATGAATCTTTTATGTTTCACGTTTACATCTCTACAAGCTGATTTAATAGTAACCTACAAGTTTTAGTGATTACTTTTCCCTTGGCCAAGGTTTCCCTAGTTAACAAATAATAGTTTTATGAGTTCTCTATTTTCATGGTTATATTTATTGTTTAATATTGTTGGTTTACCTTTGTATGCATGTTATAAAGTAATTAACAATATTCAATTGTTGGAAAAAGTTCGTAGAATATTGATTCACCCCCTCTTAGTATTATCTATTTCTAACAATTGGTAACAAAGCCTAGTTACTCTGAAGAGGCTTAACAACTTTAATAAGATCCCTATGAATATGGAACAATTAAAGAGATATCTTGAAGAAGCTCTTGAATAGATTGACCTTCTTACAAAAGAAAAAGATAACCTAAAAGATAGGGATAAAGATGCAAAAGATTACATTGGAAAACTGAAAGATAAGATTGATGATTTGATATCTAGCAAGCAATCAATTGTGCAAACTAGTGATAATGATGAAGTAGGAAATCTCAAGAAAGAAAATGAGATCTTGAAACATGCTCATTGAAAATTGTTGAACTTAAGTTGAGTCTTAAAAGAAATAATAGTAAGAGTGAGCCTGATTTAAAATCTAAGAATATAGACCTTAGATCCCAGTTGTGTCAAGTGACATATGAATTAGATTCTATTAAGATAAAACATGTTGAGTTGGAAAAGTACAATACTATTATGAAAGGAGAGTTGACATAAACCAAGAAGTAGTTAGAGAAACTTTATTCAAGTTCTGAGAAAATTAATGAGCATATATTTTTT
Organism: Cupressus sempervirens; assembly: GCA_028749045.1. Taxonomy (NCBI): domain Eukaryota; kingdom Viridiplantae; phylum Streptophyta; class Pinopsida; order Cupressales; family Cupressaceae; genus Cupressus; species Cupressus sempervirens. The sequence goes on along the minus strand of CM053792.1, from coordinate 818,180,844 downwards.
CAGATACCCTCTAAGGACAAGATAGGTCTTGGATACTTATTGGAGAAAAGTTAGCTAAGAAAGTTGAAATTAGGAAAGAACCAAATCCTATTGTAGAAACCCCTAAGGAAACTGATCAGAATAAGATCCAGTTATCTAAAAAAGTTGAGATAGTTCATTTGTCTGAGTAATCTGATGAACCTAAGATAACAATGTAAGCTGATCAACCTAAGAAAGATGATTCACCCAAGGATGTTAGACGTGAATTCAGAGGTAGATGTTTCATATGCAATGAAATTGGACATATGAAGAGAGATTACACAGGTTAGGATTTTAAACCTATTACTAATTTCTATTGTTATAATTGTCATTGTTATGGACATAAAGAAATAGAATGTAAGAAACATAAGTTTGATGGTAATAATGGGAATAGAAGAATTTTTAGGAATACTAACCCTATAGGTAATGAAAGAGGAAGATCTCAGAGTAGATCCAACGATGGAGAGAGACCTAATGGTGAAAGGAAGCATATTTTATGTTACAAGTGTAAAAATTATGGACACATTGCAAAGAATTTTAGAGCACCTAATAGTCAGAATGGAACCAATCAAAGGAGGAATGCACTTGTATGTCACTTATGCAATAACTTTGGACACACAACAAGATAATACAAAATGGATAGAAGGAACTTCAATAGGAATCCTAATAATAGAAGGAACAACAACATAAATGGTAGAAGGAATGAAAATGGAAGTGAAAATAGTTAGAAGGAAGTAATTAAGAATTCAACGATGCATTTGTAAAAGCTTGTAATCTAGAGAGTTCTTTTACAGTTTTGGAAGAATAGAATTTTGATGCACCTAAAGGGAAAGTGAAGTTAGAGATTGTTTGTGACTCATTCTACCTAAATTAAGTATTTTCAAAAGAGGCAGAGCATCAACTAGTGAGAACTAATGTTAGAGAGTGAGTTGGAAGTTGTGTGGTTAAAAAAAGATAGGAGACATAGAGAGGAAGCTATGGTCATGTGTGCAAGTTTAGATATGATCGGAGTAAGCAAGAAGATAGAAAACAAGTTTACTAGTAAATAGAGACAATTTTTGACTTTGTGGTATATACACATTTAGTGCACAGTCAGATTTGAAATGATATAAGGATCATGAGAAAGATTACATATACCATTTGATCATGTGAAGAGTCTAGAGTGAATTGAAGAGTGATTTGACAGTGAATTGAAGTGAAAAAAGAAATTCTTAAAGTGCAAAGTTGCAAAAGCCCTAAATGTGACTTTTAAGGTATTTTACAAATCTTGAACTAAGTTTTTAGTGGATATAATTTGAGATTCAATGGCTAGTTAGATAGTTTATGATGCTGGTGAAAGACCAAGGTATGTATTCAAGAAACATCTATTTGTTTCGCTCATTGATGACCTATTAGGAATATTTTTTAAAATCTCACACAATGTGCTTTACGTAGAGGATGTCAAAAGCTACATCCACTATAAAATTGAGAGTATAGGAGATGAGGATATACACAAGGATTTAGGAGTCATGTATAACAATGACCTAACTTTGAAGTCTAATTATGCCACCTAAACGAGTTGAACCTACTAAAGTATATGTTCTATACTGAGTTTGACAACCATGATTGGACCCAAATCATTCTGAGTAGGGTACATGATGAAATGTTTTAGTTAGGTGATGCACAAGTAGCAAGTGACAATTACCTAATTCATAAGGTCATAGGTTTAAGTAATGAGGAATGTAATTATGTTAATAACAGAAATGTGAGGAAAATTGTTGAGACCAGCCTATTCACTAAATTTGATAGAAGAAACATGAAGGTAGACATTATTTAGGATAGAGGAGTGAAAGTTTTGAGTAAGATTTTAGGGTACAAATTTAACCATGGCTCAAGGGTTAACTCAGTACCAGTCAAATTCTTACATGAAACATACGTAATGGTTGTGAGGGAAGGAAATTGAATCTATGTGAGATAATCAGATTATAGTTACTGGACAACATTGCTAAACTAAAGAAGACCAAGAATGCAATCTTTAGATTTAAGTCCTTATTGACACATTTGTTTTTCTTTGCAACATCGAAGTTCCCATGGATGACTAATTGGGAGAGTAATGAATGTGCAATGAATTTGGTGACTTAATGCTATAGGACAAAGCTAGAGAACGTCAAAGATAGTGACATTGATAGAATGATGAAGAATTTCCAAACTGAGATGAAACAGAGGTACATAATACCTCTTTCCATGGTAGAGAAGTATAAGGATGATATATGCTTCATGGTGGAAACCAATAACACATGTATGGAAGTTATGGAACCAATGGTAAATTTCATAGAGCCGATGGGATATGAGATGAGCTTAGAACTTACTGAAGGGTATGCATAGATTATACTCCACTCAAAGGACACTTAGTACCCTAGATGGGGTGCCTATGAAGAGAAGATGAGAGAAATTCATTCTAAACTTCACAGTAAAGAGATAAAGAAGAGTGTGGAAAAGAAGATCAATTCCATCCTTAAGGAATCAAGTATGACTCATGAGGAGTTCAATGAGGTAAAAGGAATTGTACTAGTTTAATGAAGGAAAGTGGGCACTCTAAAGTGATAGAAGCAACACCTATTGTTGTTGTAGCACATTTTGAAGGTGTAACCATTACCAAATTGAGTGTGCAGGTACCATATGTAGCAATTGCACAAGTGCAACTAGTAGGAACAAGAAGTGATTAACCTATGAGGTAGTCAAAGGTGGAAATAACTTGTGCACAAAGGAAGTCAGAAAGACCAATGAAGCTAAAGCAAGAACCTACACCATCCACAAGGAAAAGGGTTAAACAAACCACTAGTGGAATAGGAAAGAGAAGAAAGACATTGCAAGTTAGTGATTCTGAGGAGTCTGAGGATGAAATTGAAGATAGACTAGTGGAACAAGTTGTGCAAGAAGATAGGGAAGAAATTATGGAAGCCAAAGGTAGAAAACCTTAACATGTAAATCATAAATGATGACATTTTTGTACAATTGAATAAGTATTATAGTTTGTATAACAATATGGATTGAAGGAAACTAGAGAATGCCATAGTAAGGAATATGATTTTATGGAATAAGAGATTTGATAACATTCAGAGTAAGATACCAGAAGACCTATACAATAGGTTATTGAATAAGAAGAAAAGAGTAACAAAGGAAGACACCAAGTTGAGGGAAACTATGATCAATAAGTTATGTGAAGTTAACTCTAAGGAGGACTTGAATAGAATTTTGAAGGGTATTGAGCCCTTACTGAGGAACAAAAGAAGAGCAATTATTCTAATGGGAGGGAACTATGAGGATGTAAGGAAGGAAACAGAGGAGCCCATAGTAAAATACATGACCTCAGTGCCTACAGTAATAGAGGTAAGTACACAGCCTAAACCTACAAGCCTAGTGTATTTGTAAGCAAGTACACCTTCCAATGATGAGGAAAAAGTTGAGGAGACATAACAGGCACCTTCACCACCACACATTGTTATGGGTACTGAATCCATGCAAGTGGATAATACACACATAAATGTGGATGAAAAGGAGAATCCTTTTGTAGCTTTTGGTCAATCCATTGTTGGCAATATCATAGCCTACACCATCTCTGATGATGAAGAAGAAGAAGACAAAAAGAAGAAATAGGCAAAGGAGAAGAGGAAAGAGGAGGTAAAGAGGAGAGAAGAAGAAAAGAGAAAAGAAGAGTAGAAGCAAGAAGAAGAAAGAAATAGAGAGGTTAGAAGAGGAAAGAGGATAGAAAAGGAAAAGAAAAAGCAAGAAGAAGAGGAAAAGAAAAAGAAAGAAGAAGAGGAAAGAAAAAAGAAACAAGAGCAAGAGGAAAGGAAGGAAGAAGAAGAAGATCCAATGAAAGAAGCTGAGAGATTAGAAGAAGAGAGGAAGAAGGTTGAGGAAAAAAAGAAGAGTGTTGAATTAAAAGTAGTTACACTCATTCTAGTAGAAACTCTAGTAGTAGTAGCAATAACAACAATAGTACCATCGTATGATGATGATAATCAGAAGGGATTGATGAGTTCTTTGAGAAAATTTCTCCAAAATAAAAAATATGTTAACTCTTTGGAGAAGACACTCACTAAAGTCTTGGATAGGATATAGAAGACAATTCCAACAACTATAGCTAATCTAGACTTACAATCAAAAGCTAAGGAATTGGTGAAGACCTTTGATAAGGAATTCACAACATTATCTGAGGTAGCTTCAATGCAAGCACAGGCCAAGCATGATGCAACACTATTTGATATAGTGTGCACAAATGTGAGAAATGACTTAAAGGCACTTCATGTATGCATCAAGGAGTTAAGGAAACACATTGATGAAGATAAGAAGTTGTATGGATAGTGTGCATTGTCATATAAATACCTAGTAGATTTTGAAAATCTGATAAAGGGTAAGATGGGTGATCTTGACACACTCACTACAGAGTTATAGCTGCCTAAGGCCAGTATTGAGGACTATGGAACATAAGTGGAGAAGATCCATAATGTAATCAAAGGCTTAGAGTCTGATAAGGAAAAGGTAGCAAAAAGGTTCTCTACTCTTAGAGAAATATTGTCACCCAAGATCAGCATTTTGCAAAGGCAACTAGAGGAATGTCTTGCAGCAAAGGTTTCCTATGATAAGTTTGCCTATACTGACTTGAGCATAGTTGAAATGGCATCCTATGCACTATGCACACTAATTAGTATTTTTGATACAGTGAAGGAGAATTAGAAGAAGGAAGTGGAAAATCTAAAAGTTGTATATGCAAATTACTTTTCTAGAATATCAAGTTGATCAGCAACAAGCCACCCAGTTTTCATATATAGTTTTTGATGCCTTTGCCATTGATGTCAAAGGGGGAGTATTGATATGTAAGGAAAATTGTATGATTGTATTTGTATATGTAAGGGGGAGTAAACGTATGTATCAATGGAAGGAGTGATAAGGAATGTAATGATCCATCAAAACATGAATAAAATTGTTATGTTTTGAAGGCAATTTTGTGTAGTTACTTTTATTTGTTTTGTTATGTATGACATCATTTTGGGACTTAGTCAATTTTTCCAAATGTTTCCATCAATCCCAAAGGTGGAGATTGTTGGAAATATGGTCAATTAGATGTCTTGATAATTGTCATTTATGGTAACATGTATTCACCATTTCATTTATGCATTTAGAGTTAGAAAATTGTCTAAGTGTTAGACAGTTTGTAGTAGTACAAAGACAGATCTTATGTGTACAATAAAATCACTTTGAGTTAGCTTATGCATAGTTGAGGAAAGCTTTATGATAGATTCATGATGATGTATGTTAGTGTCCATATGTGTATGGACAATATTGCATGAGTTACAATTAAAATACTAGTATGGGTATTTAACAAAGAAAAATAAAGAATATCAGAAATATGAGTTGTTAATCCATAATTACTAAGTCATGATGATCCAACTTTGTAGCTATTAATCCATAAGTTATTTTATATTATGTCAAGTGTGTGAAGACATGAAGGCTGACTGAGAATTGTTTTACTAATGTGTGAGGTATAAGTAAAGATCTTATCTTGCGCAGATAGAGTGAGAAATAAGTGATAAGTGTGCGATATGTATGTGATGTGAACTACTGTATGGACAACTTGAAATATATATGGACCTTGTGTGATGTGAGATCTAATGTATGATTAGAGAAAGTGCAAGTTATAGTAGTGAGAAAGTATTGTATGTATATCTACTCTTGTGAAGAACCAAATTGTATAATTGCATGTTAGGGTAGTGGGCTCTTCTTGGATACAGTATATTTGATCTACCAACTCATAATAGGGTTGAAGAAACTCCTAAAAGGGTTGAGGCTTCTAAAAGGACTCAAGACACTAGATGTATTTCATAGACTCCTAATAGGTTCAATATCCTTAATATGATTCTTTTGTTTAGTGGATCATCTAGTGGGTATTATCCGAACCAAGTTTTTCCCTTGGCCAAGGTTTCCCTAGTTAACAAATAATGGTGTTATGAGTTCTCTATGTGCATGGTTATATTTATTGTTCAACATTGTTGGTTTACATTCATATGCATATTATAAAGTAATTAACAATATTCAATTGTGGAAAAAAGTTTCTAGAATAGTGATTCACCCCCACCCCCCCCTCTTAGTATTATCTATTTCTAACAAAACTAGGCTCTTAGGTTTAGACTATGCACTCACCTTTGTTACTGTAGGCACTAAATTCATGTATTTCACTATGGCCTCCTCTATTTCCTCCCTTACATCCTCATAGTTGCCTCCCATGAGAAGAATTTCTCTTCTTTTGTTCTTAAGCAAGGGCTCAATGCCCTTCAAAATTCTATCCAAATCCTCCTTAGAGTTAACTTTGCATAACTTATTGATCATAGTCTCTCTCAACTTAGTGTCCTCTTCAATCATTCTTTTCTTTATATTCAATAACATATTATATAGGTCTTCTAGTATCTTACTCTGGATATTATCAAATCTTTTATTTTGCAAAATCATATTCCTCACTATGGCATTCTCGAGTTATATTTTATCTATATTATTATACAAACTATAATACTTATTCAATTGTAACTCTAGTAGTAGCAGCAACAACAATAGCAGTACCATCTGATGATGATGCTGAGTAGAAGAGACTAATGAGTTCTCATGTTACATTAAGAGAGATGATGATGTTGGTAAGTTTGATCCAAGAAGTGATGAAGGTATGTTTCTTGGCTATTCATTGAAAAGCAAGGCACTTTAAGCATATGCAAAGATTATAAATTAAAGATTATATTTAAGTAATCTTTAATTTATTATTTAATCCATAATTTTTTTAAACATATTAAGAAAATATGTATTTTTTATTTTTAAAATAAATTAAATTAGTTTATATTTATATTATAGTAATATACATTACATGATTATATATATTCGTTAAAAACTATTATTAAATTAAATCAATTAGATAAAATATTTTCTATTGCTCTTAATAAAATATTAATATTTTAAAAAATATCTATCCTCACTATTAAAACTAAAAATATTCTAATAATAGATTGAACAAATTACACATAAAATTAAATTTAAATTTAAATTATATTATATATTAATAAATTTAATTTAAAAATAAAATTGAGACAATAAAAAGATATGTAAAACTGAACTAAATAATGTCATTTATATATCTATAAAGTTTTCTTGTGAACATAGGGAAAGATTGAAAACAAACACTAATATAAAATAAGATAGACGAGAGAACATTTTTCATTGTAAATTTTAAAAATGTCAGAAGACTGCACGACTGAAAAGCAAGTTATCACACAGCTTTGATAACCGTCGGTATCTTGTGTAGACAAAGTACACAGTATTTGTACATGCTCAGACCATGTGTGCAATGTGCATGTAAAAGGCAACAGGCCCCGATGCAAATATGTTGCACCATAGCCGGTTCCACCATATGCAGTTGAATCATAACATAAGGATGTTTCCTCCACAAGAAAAAGGCAAGTTAGAGAAACATGTGTAGGGGCCCTAGAACAACTGAGAAATCGTTGGAGGATGGGAGGAGGGAAGTGGACCCTACCTTCTCCCTCCCCATCCATGCAATCATGTGTCCCTCAACACTCTACCCAAGGTAGAGGCACCTCCACCACCTTCCCCATTCATCTTGCCCCCCTCAAAATGCCTCCTAGAGCCACCCAAATTTGGGCACGCATCCCTAAACACACTTCCCAAACCAAGCACCATATCATACTCATGTGCCTATCCAAAGGACGTACAACCTACTTGTTGCTCACCCCCATGTTGAAATTACGAAGACCTTAGGGACATGTGGAGGGTAGGGGGAAGAGATTAGTTAGATAGGTTTAAGGGAAGTAGGTAATTTTTTGAGTTTGGACATAGAAAATTCTAAGTAAGATATGTAAGGGGTAGTGTAGAATAGATTAGGGATTTTTCAAATCGGGGTCAGTTAAATAAGATAAAGGTATTTGTTAGCGGTTAATGTTAGCGATTAGGTTGATGCAATATAATTTAGGGATTGGTTGGTACAAGTAATTTAGAGAGTGGCATTTAGCTACTAGTTAGACTAATGTAAGTAGTTAGTAGAGTAGTTAGTGTTAAAGTGATAATTAGAGATTAGATTTAATATCAATTTTGGTAATTCTTATATATATATATATATATATATTTGTATTACAGTTGTTTTTTTATTGGTGTATAGTTTAATGTCAATTGATTTATACAATAATGATATAGCATAAATATAATATAATATTTCATGCATGTATGTAACATATATATATATATATATATATATTCATTTAATTTATCTTAAGTTTAGGAACATAAGTTTGAAAGTAGAATGTTTAAGGGTAAATATGAAACCAAATGTAGTGGCTCTTATGTTGGCAATATGTTAACAATACCTTGATATATATTGATACACCTAGATGAAGCCATCCTGAGTATATATATTACTTTTCAAAATGAATAGATATATAACTTTTATCAACCTTTTGGGTAGCTACCTTTAAATACAAACTCGATATAGCATTATAGTGGAATAAGTTATGTGTGCTATATAATAAGTGGTAATCATAATAACTCAAAGATTTGCATGTGTTGAGTTATTCCTTTTTCCTACATGTATAGTGTCAAAAACTGAATAATATGTTTTACCTTTGTAATTGCCTAGTTAAAGCTTCATGGATAAACTTATCTCCTTTATTCATCATTTAATAACTACATCTTATCTACTTGTTATTTTTCAAATGCAAGCATTTCAAAAAAGTTCTTATAGTTGTTCCCCTTGTCTTGTTTATAATGTCTAATTACCTATGTTGTTAAACTAGTAATGATTAGGTCCTTACCAAGTTACAATGATCTTGATACCTATTCAAGATTGCACAAATAACTCAACCAACCTTAAAAGAATAGTTATCATTATTTAACCATAATACATCATAACAGCCGAGACTAGTTAATAATCTCAACTCAACTCAAACCTCAAAATATCGTTCATGACTAGGTACAAACACCCCTTATAGTAATTTTGTTATTAGAATAGGATCTGACCAAGATTGTATCACCAAGCATGTTAGTGCTAGCATTATTGTGACAAGTAAGGCACTCAGTAGGTTGAATAGTTAAAGTGATGATATTCATTATTATCTAACCACTAAGGTATCGCCATCAATTTGGATAGTGATTCTAACTATGTTGAGTTAGACCCAAAATGTTAAACTGGTATTGTAGACACCTAAATTTGATTACACTATTTTATTAATCCTATTTAGTTATCTAAAAAGGCATTATTAATTAAATTTCTATTTAATTAATCCTTTTTCATCCCCTAGTTGATTAATTTAATTAATCATCTATAGTCCTAATTGATAAATCAAATAATCTATTATTTATCAATTAAATCCTTTTCTCCTATCTAATTCCAAAAATCTCCATTTATTAAATAAATCTATTTGATAAATGAAATCCTAAAATTCAAAAAACCCTAACCTATCTCTAATCCTCCATTTAGCCTAATCCACCCCATCCACCCATACTAACCAAGCTTATCCACTAACTCACCCACCCTCATTAATGCCATCCACTTGCACATCTCTAACATCCCTAATCTAATCCTAAACCCAAGCCTAATCCACCCCCTAATGTTGTCACATTCCCTAAACAAGTTTAAGACTTTCCTAATCCAAACCAAAGTCTCCCCTCAAAAAACCCAACCACTAAGTCATGAGTGCTCTTACAAAACATAAAAGACTCTTACAAGCCCATTCATGACTCTTAAACCCATCTTCCACACTCTTCCCTCTTCCACACTCATTCCTCTTACATCCCTCTTACATACTCAACCCCACTCATCATGCCTTTAACCAACCCTTTACCCTACCCTCTCACACTCATCCTCCTTGTGACAAGTGTCACCTTCCCATTGGTGCTAAACAAGCACAATCCATGTGCTCTCCTTTGAGTGCATCCTAGCCCTCCTTAAGCCTTCATCCATCCTTGCATCTAAGCCCTCCATCCCTCTACCCCTTAGCCTATAAATTGAATCCCATCCCAAGCCATTTCATCAACAATCTTTGAGCTAAAGTTACCATGCTATTTTGAGAACCAAAGCCATCAATCTTACCCTTATAATGCCAAATTGAGAGCTCACAAAGCTACCAATTTGCCATTACCCATCCCCATTGAATCAGCTTTTGAGTATCTTGAGCATACATCCACAGCAAAAGGACACATCTACAGAATCCAGAAAGCATGGAGTGTTTTCTCTTGTGAGGTTTGCACTTCTTGTTTGCTTTCTTTGTCTAAGCATATATGTGAATTTAGTTTTTGGTTTGTGAATGTTTACTTTATTTGTTAATGTTCTTTGCATACTAAATCTTGTTCTACAGGTATGACCATGAATAGATGAACTTGTTAGTCTTCTATTTCATAAAACCCTACTTGCAACATAGCATTTTTGAAAACAACCTAATTGACCAAAAAATTAAAAATTAAAAATTACACACACACATATATATATATATATATATATATTTGTATGTATGTATATGTATATGTATATGTATATGTATATGTATATGTATATGTATGTATGTATGTATGTATGTATGTGTGTGTGTGTGGGTGTATATATGTTTGTGTGTGTGTGTATATGTATGTGTATATATATATAATTTTAAAAAAAAAAAGGTGTGTTTTGCCTTGTAAATTTTGGGCATGGGAGGGGCGATCCACCATGAAATCTTTCAAATTATCTAGATTATAAATTGGCTACCAATCTACAGTCCTAATAGGTTCATATCTAAAAGTTAGGGCATTACAGGCTAAAATCTAGTATTTAAATTCTAGACTACACTACAACGAACAATAAATAAGAAATCCTGATCCATAATGGTGGTACTTGTCTTCTTACCATACCTTGATTTGAGAGCTCTCACCATTTCGTCAATGTGCACACCTATACCTATCCATTTAGGGAAGAAGCTATGTTTTCTACATTGCTCCTGAAGGACGAAGATCTGATTGTCATTGATAACAATATTAACTTGCTATAATTTTTTGCTATTCTCATTAATAGTTGTGTTTGCCTTTGCCAGTGGTGAATGCATCATACGAGATTTGAAATTGGTGGAGAGCGGCAGGCATTTTTTCTGACTATCCCTGGATGCACCTCTGGGCTTTGAATGCTTGGCTCAAAAGTCCTCCACAGCACGATTTCTCAAGAGTGGAAGTGATAAATTATTTCCTAAATGATGCCCGTTCTGTGGCCCCAACTAAAATCTATCTGCAAACCAACTGTTTCTTCGGGGATTCACTTTGGACTTAGAACCCTACCACCAAAAAGTCATAGGTTCATTCGATATCACTAGGATCCAATCATTGTTATGATGAACAAGGTCAAACATATGAGGATAGTAGCTATCCTATGAAGACTTAACCATGACGGGTAACTTTTTAGCACATATTTGGTTATGAAGAAAAAGGCTTCTTGCCTGGCCAATATCCCTAGATCCAAATATCGCTCATTCTTAAAATTTTGAGATTCATTTATCCTACTCTTTTTGATACCTTGATCATTATTATTAAAAAATTCAAATGATTTTTTAGTGACAAAGAAATCCTTCTACTTTTCATGAGTTGAAGATGGAATAATTCCCAGATGGAGTATAATTTCAGGCGAACTGCCTAAATCTGCTTTTGCGAGCCATATACTATTTAAGTGCATGGTGCAAGTGTATAGCTAGTAGGTTTAGGGATGTATTAATTTTGTATATTATTAAATGTAATAAATATATTTTTATATTCTTTAAAATTTTCTTATTTAAGTTAAATATTAGTATATTAATTTTCATTAAAAACTTGGTCAAGCATTTTAAAATCATGAGTAAAATTCATTATATTAGCTGATAAGGTAAAAATAACTCTTTTCACACAACTAATAACAACTCATCTCATCTATACAAAAAAAATGTTCTCTATCACATGAGATGGCATAACATTTACATACATTTTCCATTTGCAACATTATCAAATTATTTGGATTATTAAAAATAATGTAATCTTGAAAACTTTAAAGTGATAATGAGATGATTAGGTAATTGAAGATGATACATGTATACATATATATTGCTTTTATTTATATAGGGAGAATTTTCCAAAGTGGATCAAATATCTTTTATATGAAACAATAAACATACACATAAATAATAGGCAAGAGCCTACAACACAACGGTAACTTGTGAGCCTCTCATGTGGGAGGTCTTGCATTTGAGTCTACTAGTACAATTGCTTCAGTAAAAGTTTTACTAACACATAATTAAAACAACATAGCTCTTGCTTTTAGTTGTATCTATGAGACATGGAAATGTATATCTAAAATTTTGCCAAAAACACTCTTGGGATAAAAATCCATGGCAACCATCAAAGGAAAATATTAATCAAATGATAGGTGTAACTTAAAAACCATAGTGGGAATGATACCAACAAGCTTTTCATTGTAGTTAAAAGGTTACCCTATTAGGAACTTACAAATACCCTTTCTAGGGGTTCACTCTAGTAGGAGTGTTTTGTACACTATTAGGGGTACAAGAAGAAATTTTAGGATCTTCCTTGGTTAGAAGATTTAGAATTCCTTTCAAGAGCCCTCCCTGTTAAGTGATTTACAATAGAAAAGACTAGTTATGGTCCACCCATATAAGGGATTTCACTGCAATTGTTAGGTAATGATGAGTTTATTGATATGTCTATAGCACTATTTACATGTCGAATCCTTTCTACTTTCTCACATTATAGCTTCTCTCCACTTGATGTCTCTACTCTATATTAGAAATGGATAATACTAGGAGGGGTGAATCAATATTCTACAAACTTTTGCCCACAACTGAATATTGTTAATTACTTTATAACTTTCATATGAAAGTAAACTAACAATGTTGAACATTAAATATAACCATGCACAAAGATAACTCATAACACCTTTATTTTTTAACTAGGGAAACCTTAGCCAGGGGAAAACCTTGGTGGGGATGATACCCACTAGATGATCCACTAAACAAAAGAATCATGTTATGGATATTGACCCTATTAGGAGTCTATGAAATACATATTGTGTATTGAGTCCTTGTTAGAAGCCTCAACCCTATTAGGGGTTTCTTCAACCCTATTAGGAGTTGGTGGATTGGATACAATATGTGCAAGAAGAGCCCATTGCCCTAACATGCAATTATACAATTTAGTTCTTCACAAGAGTAGATATACATACAATACTCTCGTTGTTGTAACTCGCACTTGCTCTAGTCATACATCAGATCTCCCATCACATAAGGCTCATATATCTTTCAATTTATTTGTACAATAATCTGCATATCATATATCTCACACATATATCATGCATCACATCTCTTATTTGCACAAGATAAGATATTTACTTATACCTCACACATTAGTAAAACTCTGGTCAGTTGGCCTTCGTGTCTTCACATGCTTGACATAATATAAAATAGGTTATGGATTAATATCCACAAAGTTGACTCATCATGACTTAGTAAATTAATTTTCACCAAAATAATTCCTTAAGCTGTACATCTCATACTATTGATATGTTATGTTCTACTCTGTTAAATACCCATACTAGTATTTCAACCATAACTCAGGACATATTGTTTGTACACATCTGTGCACTAGCATATGTCATCATGACATTGTCATGAAACTATCCTCAACTATGCATAAACTAACTCGAAGTGATTCATCCGTACACATCACATTTGTCTCTATACTGTTGCAAACTGTCTAACACTTGGACAAATTTCTAACTCTAAATGCATAAATGAAATGTTGAATACATGTTATAAATGACAACTATCAAGACATCTAATTGACCATATTGCCAAAAATCTCCCCCTTTTTCATTGATTGCAACATTTGGGAAAATTGAACTAAGTCCCAAAATGATGTCATGCATAGCAAAACAAATAAACATAACTACACAAAATTTCCTTCAAAACATAATAATTTTATTCACATTTTGATGGATCATTACATTCCTTATCACTCCTTACATTGATACATAAGCATACCCACCCCCCCCCTCCCCACTTCTATATACATATACAATCATACAATTTTCCTTACATATTGATACTCCCCCTTTGACATCAATGGAAAAGGTGTCACAACTAGGTGGCCCTTTGCTGATCAACTTGATATTCTAGAAAAGTAATATGCATATACAAGTTTCAGTCTTTCCACTTCCTTCTTCCAATTCTCATTTACTGTATCAAAATACTACATAGGATGTCACTTCAACTGCACTCGAGTCAGTATAATCAAACTTGTCATATGAAGCCTTTGTTGCAAGACATTCTTCCAATTGCCTCTAGAAAATGTTGATCTTCGATGACAATATTTCTCTAAGAGTACAGAACCTTTTTGCGAACTTTTCCTTATCAAACTCCAAACCTCTAATCACATTATGGATCTTCTCCACTTCTGTTCCATAATCTTCAATACCAGTCTCAGGGAGCTGTAACTTTGTAGTGAGTGAGTCAAGATCATGCATTTAACCCTTTATCTGATCTTCAAAATCTATCAAGTACTTGTATGATAGCGTGCACTATCCATACAACTTCTTACCTTCGTCAATGTATTTCCTTAGTTCCTTGATCCATATATCAAGTGCCTTTAAGTCATTTCTCACATTTGTGCACACTGTATCAAAAAGTGTTGCATCATGCTTGGCCTACACTTGCTCTAAAGCTACCTCAGATAATTTTGTGAATTCCTCAACAAAGGTCTTGGATTAGCTACAATTATGGTAAATTTCTTTTGCATTTTGTCCAAGGCTTGAGTTAGGGTCTTCTCCAAAGACTTCACAGATTTTTTCTTTTGGAATAATTTTCTCAAAGAACTCATTTGTCCCTTCTTCTCATCATCATCATCAGATGGTATTGCTACTATTATTGTTTCTACTACTGGATTGTATGGATTCAATACCCATAACAATGTGTGGTAGTGAGAGTGCATGTTGTGTCTCCTCTACTTCTTCCTCATCACTAGAAGGTGTACTTGCTTGTACATAAACTCTTTAGCAATCAATTATATGTCTTAATAGTTTTCATTTCTGGCAACATGTATTCAACATTTCATTTATACATTTAGAGTTAAAAAATTGTCTAAGAGTTAGAAATTTGTATAAGTGTTAGACAGTTTACAGCAATACAGAGACAGATGTGACGTGTACGGATAACTCACTTCAAGTTAGTTTATGCATAGTTGAGGAAAGTTTTATGACTAAGTCATGATGACATATCTCAGTGCATAGATGTGTACAAACAATATGACTTGAGTTATAGTTAAAATACCAATATGGATATTTAACAGAGCATATCAGTAATATGAGTTGTAGAGATTAAGGAATTATTCTGGTGACAAAATAATTACTAAGTCATGATGATCTGACTTTGTGGATATTAATCCATGATTCATTTTATATTATGTCAAGTGTGTGAAGACGTGAAGGCCAACTGAGAAGAGTTTTACGAATGTGTGAGGTATAAGTAAAGATCTTATGTTGCACAGATAGAGTGAGCAATAAGTGATATGTCTGTGATATGTATGTGATGCAAACTATTGTATAGACATCTTGAAAGATATATGAGCCTTATGTGATGTGAGATCTAATGTATGATTAGAACAAGTGCAAGTTATAGCAGTAAGAAAGTATTGTATGTATATCTACTCTTGTGAAAAACTAAATTGTATAATTGCATGTTAGGGCAGTGGGCTCTTCTTGCATACATTATATTTGATCTAGCAACTCCTAATAGGGTTGAAGAAACTCCTAACATGGTTGAGGCTTCTAACAAGGCCTAGTCCTCTAACAAGGACTCGAGACACTATATGTATTTTATACACTCCTAATACAGTCAATATCTATAACAAGATTCTTTTGTTTAGTGGATTATCTAGTGGTATCATCCCCACCGAGGTTTTCCCTTGGTCAGGGTTTCCCTAGTTAACAAATAATGGTTTTATGAGTTTTATATGTACATGGTTATATTTATTGTTTAGCATTGTTGGTTTACTTTAATATGCATGTTATAAAGTAATTAACAATATTCAGTTGTTGGAAAAAGTTTGTAAAATACTGATTCACCCCCCTCTTAGTATTTTATCTATTTCTAACAATTGGTAACAAAGCCTAGTTACTCTAAAGAGGCTTAACAACTTGAGTAAGATCCTATGAATATGGAACAATTAAAGATAAATCCTGAAGAAGCTCTTGAACAGATTGACCTTCTTATAGAAGGAAAAGATAACCTGAAAGATAGGTATGAAGATGCAAAATTTTACATTGAAAAACTAAAAGATAAGATTGATGATTTGATATCTAGTAAGGAATCAATTGTGCAGA
Organism: Cupressus sempervirens; assembly: GCA_028749045.1. NCBI lineage: Eukaryota > Viridiplantae > Streptophyta > Pinopsida > Cupressales > Cupressaceae > Cupressus > Cupressus sempervirens. Next base: position 818,164,412 of record CM053792.1, on the reverse strand, counting down.
TTAATTACAATGATGAAGTAGGAAATCTCAAGAAATAAAATGAGATCTTGAAATATGCCTGTTGAAAATTGTTGAACTTAAGTTGAGTCTTAAAAGAAATGATAGTAAGAGTGAACCTGATCTAAAATTTGTGAATACAAACCTTAGATCCCAGTTGAGTCAAGCGACATCTAAATTAGATTCTATTAAGATAGAACATGTTGAGTTGGAAAAGTTAAATACTATTATGAAAGGAGAGTTGACATAATCCAAGTAGCAGTTAAAGAAACTTTATTCAAGTTCTAAGAAAATTGATGAGCGTATATTTTTTCAAAGACCCTCCTATGACAAGACAAGTCTTGGATACGTTATTGGAGAAAAGTTAGCTAAGAAAGTTGAAATTAAGAAAGAACCAGATCCTATTGTAGAAACCCCTAAGGAAACTGATCAGAATAAGATCTAGTCATATAAAGAAGTTGAGATAGTTGATTTTTCTAAGTAATCTAATGAACCTAAGATAGCAAAGCAAGTTGATCAACCTAAGCAAGATGATTCACCCAAGAAAGTTAGACATGAATTCAAAGGTAGATGTTTCATATGCAATGAGATTGGACATATGAAGAGAGATTGCATGAGTAAGTCTTTTAAACCTATTACTAATTTTTGTTGTTATAATTGTCATGGTTATGAACATAAAGCAGTAGAATGTAAGAAACCTAAGATTGATGGTAATAATGGGAATAGAAGAATGTTTACAAATACTAACCTAGCAAGTAATGGAAGACAAAGATCCCAGAGTAGATCGAATGATGGAGAGAGACCTAATGCTGAAAGAAAGCAGATTGTATGTTACAAGTGTAATAATTATGGACACATTGCAAGGAATTGCACAACACCTGATAATTAGAATGGAACCAATCAAAGGAGGAATGCACTTGTATGTCAGTTATGCAATAAATTTGGACACACAACAAGATACTACAAAATGGATAGAAGGAACTTCAACAAAAATCCTAGTAATAGAAGGAACAACAATAGAAATGGCAGAAAGAATGAAAATGGAAGTGAAAACAGTCAAAATGAAGCAATCAAGGAACATGTTGATGAATTCAAGAAAGCATTTGTGAAAGCTTGTAATCTAGAGAGTTCTTATATAGTTTTGGATGAACAGTAATTTGATGCACTTGAAGGGAAAGTGAAGCTAGAGATTGTTTGTGACTCATCCTACCTGAATTAAGTAGTTTCAAAAGAGGTAGAGAATCAACTAGTCAGAACTAATGTTAGTGAGCTATTTGAAAGTTGTGTGCTTAACAAAAGATAGAGGACATAGAGAGGAAGCTATGCTCATGTCTTCAAGTTTAGATATGATCACAGTAAGCAAGAAGATAGAAAACAAGTTTATTGGTAAACATAGATAGTTTTTGACTTTGTGGTAGATACACATTTAATGCACAATCAGATTTAAAATGATTTAAGGATCATGAGAAATATTTCATATACCATTTGATCATTTGAAGTGTCTAGAGTGAATTGAAGAGTGATTTGACAGTGAATTCAAGTACAAAAATTTCTTAAAGTGCAAAGTGTTAGAAGCCCTAAACATGACTTTTAAGGTATTTTATAGAGTTCAAACTAAGTTTTCAGTGTATACAGTTTGAGATTCAATGGCTAGTCAAATAGTTTATGATGTTAGTGAAGACCAAGGTATGTGTTCAAGAAACATCTATTTGTTTCACTCATGGATGACCTGTTAGGCACATTTTTGCAAATCTCGCACAATGTGCTTTACATAGAGGATGTTGGAAGCTACATCCACTATAAAATTGAGAGTATAGGAGATGAGGATATACACAAGGACTTGGAGTCATGTGTAACAATGACCTAACTTTGAAGTCTAAGTATGCGCACCTAAATGAGTTGAACCTATTGAAGTATATGTTTTATAATGAGTTTGACAACCATGATTGCACCTAAAATTTTAAGTAGGGTACATGATGAAATTTTTTGGTTAGGTGATGCACAAGTAGCAAGTGATTATGACCTAATTCATAAGGTCATAGGTTTAAGTAATGAGGGATGTAATCCTGTTAATAACAAAAAATGTGAGAAAAGTTATTGAGACTAGCCTATTCACTAAATTTAATAGAAGAAACATGAAGGTAGACATGATTCAGGATAGAGGAGTGAAATTTTTGAGTAAGATTTTAGGGTACAAATTTAACCATGACTCAAGGGTTAACTCAATACCAGTCAGATTCTTATAGGAAACATATGCAATGGTTGTTGAGGGAAGGAAAGTGAATCTATGTGAGATAATCAGATTACAAATACTGGACAACATTGCTAAACTAAAGAAGACCAAGAATGTAGTCTTTAGATTTAAATCCTTATTGACACATGTATTTTTCTTTGCAACATAAAAGTTCCTAGGGATGACTAATTGGGAGAGTAATGAGTGTGCAATGAATTTGGTGACTTGATGCTACAAGACAAAGCTAGAGAATGTCAGAGATAGTGACATTGATAGAATGATGAAGAATTTCCAAACTGAGATGAAATAGAGGTACATAAGACCTCCTTCCATGGTAGAGAAGTATAAGGATGATATATGCTTCATGGTGGAAACCAAAAACACTTGTATGGAAATTGTGGAACCAAGGGTAAAGTTCAGAGCCCATGGGATATGAGATGAGTGTAGAACTTATTGAAGGGTATGTGCAGATCATACTCCAATTAGAGAAGGACACTTAGTACCCTAGATGGGGTACCTATGAAGAGAAGATGAGAGAAGTTCATTCTAAACTTCACAGTAAAGAGATAAAGAAGAGTGTGGAAAAGAAGATCAATTCCATCCTTAAGGAATTATGTATGACTCATGAGGAGTTCAATGAGGTAAAAGGAATTGTACTAGAAATGAAGGCAAGTGGGAAATTTGAAGTGATAGAAGCAATAGCTATTTTTTTTGTAGCACCTTCTGAAGGTGTAACCATTTCCAAATTGAGTGCACAAGTACCGTATGTAGCAATTACACAAGTGCAACTAGTAAGAACAAGAAGTGATCAACCTAGGAGGTAGTCAAAGGTGGAAACACCTGTAACACAAAGGAAGTCAAAAAGACTAGTGAAGGTGAAGCAAGAACCTACACCATCCACAAGGAAAAGGGTCAATTATACCACCAGTGGACTAGGAAAGAGAAGAAAGACATTGCAAGTTAGTGATTCTAAGGAGTTTGAGGATGAAACCGAAGATAGACCAATGGAACAAGTTACACAAGAAGTTAAGAAAGAAATCATGGAAGCCAAAGGTAGAAAACCTTAACATGCAAATCATAAATGATGACATTTTTGTTTAGTTGAATAAGTATTATAGTTTGTATAATAATATGGATAGAAGGCAACTAGAGAATGTCATAGTAAGGAATATGACTTTGTAGAATAAGAGATTTGATAACATTCAAAGTAAGATACCAAAAGACCTATATAATAGGTTATTGAATAAGAAGAAAAGAGTAACAGAGGAAGATTCCAAGTTAAGGGAAAATATGATCAATAAGTTATGCGAGGTTAACTCTAAGGAGGACTTGAATACAATTTTGAAGGGTATTGAGCATTTGCTGAGGAACAAAAGAAGAGTGATTATTCTTATGGGAGGCAACTATGAGGATGTAAGGAAGGAAACAAAGGAGGCCATAGTAAAATACATGACCTCAATGCCTACAGTAATAGAGGTAAGTGTGTGGTCTAAACTTGCAAGCCTAGTGTATTTTCAAGCAAGTACACCTTCCAGTGATGAGGAATAAGTTGAGGAGACACAATAGGCACCCTCACCACCACACATTGTTATGGGTACTGAATCCATGCAAGTGGACAATACACACATAAATGTGGATGCAAAGGAGAATCCCTTTGTAGCTTTTGGCCAATCCATTGTTGGAAATATCATAGCATACACCATCTCTGATGATGAAGAAGAAGAAGAGGAAAAGAAGAAACAAGCTAAGGAGAAGAGGAAAGATGAGGTAAAGAGGAGAGAACAAGAAAAGAAAAAGGAAGAGAAGAACAAAGAAGAAGAGAAGAAGAAAGACACAGAGAGGTTAGAAGAGGAAAATAAAAAGTAAGAAGAAGAGGAAAAGAAAAAGAAAGAAAGAAGAAACAAAAGGAAGAGAAAAGGAAGAAAGAAGAAGAAGATTCAAGGAAAGAAGCTAAGAGACTAGAAGAAGAGAGGAAGAAAGTTGAGGAAGAAAAGAAGAGTGTTGAATTAAAAGCAATTAACTCATTCCAGTAGTAGTAGGAACTTCAACAATAGTATCATCTGATAATGATGATAATTAGAAGGGATTGATGAGTTCTTTGAGAAAATTGCTCCAAAAGAACAAATTTGTTAAATCTTTGGAGAAGACACTCACTGAAGTCTTGGACAAGATGTAGAAGATAGTTACCACAACTATAGCTAATCTAGACTTACAATCAAAATATAAGGAATTGGTGAAGACCTTTGATGAGGAATTCATAACATTATCTAAGGTAGCTTTGGTGCAAGCATAGGCCAAGCATGATACAACACTATTTGATACAGTGTGCATAAATGTGAGAAATGACTTGAAGTTGCTCGATGTATGCATCAAGGAGTTAAGGAAACACATTGATGAAGGTAAGAAGTTGTATGGATAGTGTGCTTTTTCATACAAATACCTAGCAAATTTTGAAAGTCTGATAAAGGGTAAGATGAGTGATCTTGACACACTCACTGCATAGTTATAGCTCCCTCTGGCCAGTATTGAGGACTATGGAACATAAGTGGAGAAGATCCATAATGTAATCAAAGGCTTAGAGTCTTATAAGGAAATGGTAACAAAAATGTTCTCTACTCTTAGAGAAATCTTGTTACCCAAGATTAGCATTTTGTAGAGGCAACTAGAGGAATGTATTGCAACAAAGGTTTCTTATGATATGTTTGCCTTTACTAACTTAATCATAGTTGAAATGGCATCCTATGTGATATACACACTAATTATTATTTTTGATATAGTGAAGGAGAATTGGAAGAAGGAAGTGGAAAGACTGAAACTTGCATATGCAAATTTCTTTTCCAGAATATCAAGTTGATGAACAACAAGCCACCTAGTTTTTGTATACAATTTTTGACACTTTTGCCATTGATGTCAAAGGGGGAGTACCAATATGTAAGGAAAAATGTATGATTGTATATGTATATGTATATGTAAGGGGGAGTAAACTTATGTATCAATGCAAGGAGTGATAAGGAATGTAATGATCCATCAAAACATGGATATAATTGTTATGTTTTTAAGGCAATTTTGTGTAGTTACTTTTATTTGTTTTGTTATGTATGACATCAATTTGGGACTTAGCCAACTTTTCCAAACATTACCATCAATTCCAAACGTGGAGATTGTTGGAAATATGGTCAACCAGATGTCTTGATAGTTTTCATTTATGGAAACATGTATTCAGCATTTCATTTACACATTTAGAGTTAGAAAATTGTCTAAGTGTTAGACAATTTGTAGTAGTACAGAGATAGATCTTATGTGTACGACCAAATCACTTTGAGTTAGCTTATGCATGGTTGAGGAAAGCTTCATGATAGATTCATGATGACATATGCTGGTGTGCATATGTGTACAAACAATATTGCGTGAGTTATAGTTAAAATACATGTACAGGTATTTAACAAAGCAAAACAAAGCATATCAGTAATATGAGTCATATAACTTAAGGAATTATTTTGGTGAGAAAATAATTACTAAGTGATGATGAGATGACTTTGTAGATATTAATCCATAAGTTATTTTATATTATGTCAAGTTTTTGAAGACATGAAGGCCAACTGAGCAATGTTTTACTAATGTGTGAGGTATAAGTAAAGATCTTATCTTGTGTAGATAGAGTGAGAAATAGGTGATAAGTGTGTGATATGTATGTGATGTGAACTATTGTATGGACAACTTGAAAGATGTATGAGCCTTATGTGATGTGAGATCTGATGTATGATCAAAGCAAGTGCAAGTTACAGTAGTAAGAAATTATTATATGTATATATACTCTTGGGAAGAACTAAATTGTATAATTGCATGTTAGGGTATTGGGCTCTTCTTGGATACATTATATTTGATCTACCAACTCCTAATAGGGTTGAAGAAACTCCTAAAAAAATTTAGGCTTCTAACAAGGAATAAAGACAATATATCTATTTCATACACTCCTAACAGGGTCAATATCTTTATCAAGATTCTTTAAGGGCATTAAGCAAGGGCTCAATGCCCTTCAAAATTCGATCCAAGTCCTCCTTAGAGTTAATTTTGCATAACTTATTTATCATAGTCTCTCTCAACTTAGTGTCCTCTTCAATTGCTCTTTTCTTTCTATTCAATAACATATTATATAGGTCTTCTGGTATCTTACTTTGGATATTATCAAATCTTTTATTCCACAAAATCATATTCCTCACTATGGCATTCTCTAGTTACCTTTATCTATATGATTATACAAACTATAATACTTATTCAACTGTAAATCCAATAGCAACAACAACAACAATAGTAGTACCATCTGATGATGATGATGAGAAGAAGGGACTAATGATTTCTCATGCTACAATTAAGAGAGATGATGGTGTTGGTAATTTTAATCCAAGAAGTGATGAAAGTATGTTTCTTGGATATTCATTGAAAAGCAAGGCATACAAATGTTTTAATCACAAAAACAAGACTATAGTTGACTATGTAAATGTTAAGATTGATGAAAAGTTTGGTACTAAGGAAAAGATGGTAGATTATAATTTTGATGAAGAAGAAGATAATTCTAGAATTGTTAGGAAGGATGTTGAAGTTTTCTTTGAGACTAACAATAATCTGCAAAATTATGTGTTATTTGTTGAGCAAAGAGGAGAATAGTGGTCTGAAAAAAGAGATGAGATAAGAGTTGAGATGGTAAATCCTACCTCTAATAGGAACATGACAAATAATCAACCTCTAGAGTTGATAATTGTAATTAAAGGAAAAGGTGTGATGACATGGAACATAGTTAATGAGGAATTATGTTTGATTTCTCAAGTTGAACCTAATAGTGCAGATGAAGCATGTAAGGATGATTACTAGATTCAAGAAATGAAGAAAGAATTGGATCATATTGTTCAGAATGAGACATGGGAATTAGTTCCTAGACCTAAAGACAAGAATTTGATAGGAACCAAATGGGTATTCAGAAATAAGATGAATGAAAAAGGAGAAGTTGTGAAAAATAGGGCCAAACTTGTATGAAAGGGTTACTCATAGCAAGGAGGCATAGATTATGAGGAGACTTATGCCCCTATAGTGAGAATGAAAGTAGTAAGAATGTTCTTAGCTTATACAATGAATAAGAAGTTCAAAGTATATCAGATGGATGTTAAATCAACATTTTTAGATGGAGAACCTAAAGAAGAAGTTTACATTGAGAAACCTAAAGGATTCCCTCTGATAGAAGAAAAAGAGATGGTATGTAGATTGAAGAAAGTCCTATATGGTCTAAAGCAAGCATCTGGAACCTGGTTTGCATGGTTGGATAAGTATTTAACAAAGCTTGGATTTGTTAAAAGTATTGCAGATGGTCATTTGTATTTGAGAGAAGGTGATAATGGTTTATTTATCATTGTAATATTTGTTGATGACATAATATTTGGAGGTAATGATGAATAAAGTGATAACTTTCTGAAGAGACAAAGAATGAATTTTAAATGAGTATGATAGGAGAATGAAGTTTTTCTTAGGATTGCAAATTCTGCAGAACCATGATGATATTTTCATTTCATAGGCTAAGTACTTGAAAGACTTGTTGAAGAGATTTGGATTAGAGAGTTGTAAGCACGTTGGTACACTTATGATAACCAGTCACAAGTTATATAGCAAGGATGAGACACCTACAATTGAGTAGAAGAAATACAGATCCATGATTAAAGGATTGTAATATCTAATTCACAACATACTAGATATAGCAAATGTAGTTGGGAAATTAGCTAGATTTTAAGTTGATCATAAGGAGTATAATTATCAAGCAGTAAAGAGGATATTAAATATTTCAAGGGAACATCTGATTATGGAATATGGTATGATAGATCAAGTGATTTCACTTTATGTGCATATACTGATGTGGATTAGGCAGGCAGTATGGATGTCAAATTTAGCACTAGTGGTGGAGCATTCTTTCTTAGAGGAAGATTGGTTTCTTGGCTAAGCAAGAAACAAGATTTCCATCTCATAGAGTATAGCTAAAGCAGGGTATGTAGCAACAACAAATAACTATAATCAAGTTATGTAGATGAAGCAGATGCTGAAGGATATTGGGATTGAGTTTTCAGAACTTGTTATCATATATTGTGATAACAAAAGTACTGAATGTATGTCGAAGAATCTTGTATTGAATTCTAAGATTAAGAATATATCCATTAAGTATCATGTCTTGAGAGAGAAGGAAACAAAAAAGTAAATTAGAGTTAAGTATGTGAGTACTAAAGATCATATTGCAGACATCTTTACAAAGCCCTTACCAAAAGAAACATTTGAGTACTTGAGAGGTATGCTTGGGGTTATGCCCCTACATACTTCAAGGTAGATGATGTAGAGAGTGCATTAGTCTAGTGGTACATAGCACTATTATTAGACTATACTAAATGTTGATGCTTCCTATATGGGGAATTTATCTATTGAGAGTTGAGTCATTGAAGGCTCTTGGTATTTGGTATTGAATAGTGTCTTTGGACACTTGATCTAGTTGAAGACTTGACAAATTAGAGCAAGTGTGTTATCAATTGGTATGTTTAACAATTGGTATATTGACATGATGAGGTTTTTGTCATTGATGTCACTGGGGGAGAATATGCAAGAAAACCATCTCCTGAGCATTTATTAGGGAGATTTAAAAATATTCATGTAAAGAAGAAGGAGGAATATCTTTATGGGGAAGATATGTATGGTTACTTGTTTATTGTGAACAATTGTTGCCGATCCTAAGAAGATGATGAATAGAGTAGTGTTCTAGAGGATTTTAGATTGATGAAGAGGTTTTGAGTAAAACATCAACAACAGCAGTAGAGTATTGTTGGTATTCTTGGAACTTAGATTTTTTTCATCTATGTTGCCATCAATGCCAAAGGGGGAGATTGTTAACATGAAGGATTTCTACTTAAACTCTATATTTCAAAGGCTTATGACAAGGTGGACTAAGTGTTCCTAGATAAAGTGTTGGAAGCTTTTGGCTTTAATATTAAAACTAGAAAGATTATTTCTCAACTAATCTCCACCAACTCTTTTGCAATGATGGTTAATGGGACCCCCTCTAATTTCTTTAAACCTTCTAGGGGTCTTAGGCAAGGTGACCCTTTTTCACTGATCCTTTTATCATTCTGGAAAAATGCCTAAGAAGACTGATACATGACAAAAGGAGCAAAGGGGAAATTGTGCATTTAAAACTTTCTTTCAGTCCACTAATTTTCTCCCATTAGAAATTTGTGGATGACACCATTTTAGGGGGAGAGGCTTTGGTGAAGGAAGCTAGAAACATAAAGAGAATTCTCAAAACTCATTCTAAATCCACTAGTCAACTCATTAACTAGAGCAAGAGCTCAGTCTTCTTTATTAACACCCCTATAGACAGACAAAGGAAAATTGGTGGCATTTTGGGTTGTGACATTGGATCTTTGACTTCTACTTATTTGGGGATTCCTCTAGGGACTAAACCTCTAGACCTCTTTTGGAATAACCTCATTGACATGTTTAATAAAAATCTAGGGAGCTAGAAAGACATCACCCTAAGCCAGGCATGGAAAGTTCTTCTGATCAAATCTACCTTGTAGAATTTTCCAATATATGCTTTAAGTCTTTTCTCTATTCCTATAAAAGTGGTTGATTCTTTGGAATCCATTCAGAGGAATTTCATGTGGGTTGGTGCTAAAGGAAATTAAAAATACTTGTTGATGGCTTGGGAGAATATTTGTAGACCCAAAAAGCTGGAGGGTTGGAGATTAGGAATCTGAAAAAGATCAATAGGATGCTTCAAGCTAAATAGATACGGTGGATTTTCAACTCCAAAGGGGAATGGAGGGATATCTTGAAGGAAATTTTTGCATCTAATATTAATTTCAAATATTTCTTTAGTAGGGACCTTTACCCAAGGGGATCTAACATCTAGAATGGCATTCTAAGGATGAAGGTCTTAGCCATTGAGAAAGAAAAATGGAAATTTAGTAATGGTGAAGATATAAATTTCTAGCATGATGACTGGCTAAGACAAAGGCCATTATGGAACATCAAGCTATTTAATAGATGAACAAATTTATGTATTGAAAGATATGGTTGTAAAGTGAGCAACTACAAGGATAACAATGAATGGGTGAATCTGACTAAGTTTTCCCAAGAGCTAAAGCCACTAATGAACATGATAAGGCACATTCCTTTATCAGCTAAAAAGGATGTAATTATTTTTGGGGTGATGAAGGATGAAAACTACACTGTTGCCTTGGATACAAAACTATGCAAATCCAAGAAACTACCCCTATTTGGACTAAAGCCTGGTATCCTCACCTTATTCCCAAAATCAACATTTTCTTCTAGATAATGCTACAAAACTATATCTTGATAGTGGAAAACCTCACCAAGAGGGGGAATCTGATGCCTAATTGATGCATTCTATGTAAAAACCATAGTGAGAGTGTGGATCATATCATTATACACTGTCACTTCACCAGAGATATATGGTCATATTTCCTATCTTTATTCAAGATGACCTGGTGTATTCCTAATAACACTTTAGATATTTTTTAATAATAGCATATTGGGGCTTATGGGGATGTGAAAAAGGGCTTGTAGGAATGGACTCTACCTCATGTCTGTTGGGGAGTGTGGAAGGAGCATAACAACAAGATTTTTAGGGAGAAAGAAACTAGTGCTAAATTTTTCTTCCACAAAATCTTTTAATGCTTTGTTAGAAAACTACACTACCAATAAAGTTCATAACCCTCTTCTAAGCACAAAGGAAATTGGAAAAAATAAGACGAACAATTGTAGATGGACTCTCCCACCTGCTGGTTGGTGTAAAGCTAACTTTGAGGGGGTTGCCAAAGGCAACCCTGACAAGGTTGGGGTGAGTGGAATCATCAAAAACACCCATTGAAAAGGTATTACTACTATCTCAGCTCCTCTAGTTATGAAAACTAACCATTATGCAAAGGCATTTACAGCTCATCAAACTCTCAAACTGGCCTGAGATATGGGAGTTATAAATCTATGGCTTGAAGAAGACTCCAAGAATATTATAGACTATCTTATTGAGAAGAATGAGCCTACATGGATAATTGTGAATATTATTAAAAAGTGCATTCAAATTGTTAATTCTTTTGATAATATATAAGTGGTGCATGAGTATAGGGTATCCAATCAAGTGGCTAACAGGGTTTCCAACTGGGCAACCAAGAATGATGAATTGAAAACGTGGAAGAATAGGCACAATATTTTGGTGGAAATTCATGAGTTGATAGAAAGGGAGAGGATCCAATCGGGAATCATTAAAAGTTAATTATTGAAGGTTATATGTTATGGTAATTGTGCCAAAATATGATGTGTAAGTATGATAGCCAAAGCATGAAACACTTTTTTTTCCATCATCACACTTTGAGGCTCAATTTTGGGTATCAAGTACAAAAAGCGAAAAGGTGTTTTGTGAAAACAAATCATATTAATAAGAAACAACCTTTAAAGCACATCACTACCAGAAGAAAAGCTTGTATAGAGAATGAAATCATGGTGGGTGAAAGACATAGGAGGGAACCTGAGGATGAAGTAGAGAAGTGGTGCCGACATTCTAAGGTGTGGAAAATTTTGAAAATTGGTGACATTACCACTTGCATTAAGCGGCTTCATGGGTAGAAACCCTCTATTACATATAATATGGTCAAGAGCTGGAATGAGGTGAGTGTTAATATTGATGGAGTGTATTTCATAGTGACAGAGGAGGTTATATCTATGGTGACTAGAATACCCATTATTGGGAAGAAATTCTATAGAGATAGATGGATTTCTGGGTAGGTGGTGATTGAATTTATCAAGGATGCAGAGGAAATGAAGGCTTTAGTGAAGAGAAGAATCTACTATTTGTTGAGCTCTATCAAGCCACTATGAAAGTTTGTGCTGAGGGTCATCATCAAGTACATTTCCCTTGACACAAGATTCAAACGCTTTTTCACTCACCATTTCGTGCTTCTTAACCACTTCAGGTATAGGGTGAAGATTTCTATTCCTTTTTTCCTATATTCCTCTACTAATGAGAATATCAATGACTATAGGGAGAAGCACATAGGTAATCTTGCCTTCCATGAGGGGCTTTTGCTATTAATTTATGACTTTTCAAAGGCTAGGACTATAGGGAAAGAATTGAAGAATAGGTAGGTGGGGAAGGAGGGTAAAGCTAACTTGGATGAGTTGGGAGAGGATTATTCCCCATTTGATACCAAGGAAAGCCAAGACATTTATTCGAATACGAAGGAGGATGCCACCCCATAGCCCAAAAGGGGGAAAAAGAGTATCAAAATGGAGAAAAAAGGGTAAAATGATAATAAAAAACCTAAACAGGGCTTTGAGATTTCATCTAATAAAGACTAAAATGAGAGGGTGGAGAGCATGGACACAGAGGGAGATAGTATTGATGGGAAGGAACATGAACTTAGAGGGGAGGAATGCAAGGAGAGGATAGGTGGAATGAGAAACATCATTATTAAGTTTCTTGCCAATAGAGATGAGGATTTTGAGGGCAAGCCTAACAGGAGTTCAAAAAGAGGGAGAGTTATTGACTCTAAGGAGGATAGGTAGGAGAAGGGGAAGGATAGTGATGAAGAAGATGAGAAGCAAGGGACTAGAGAAAAGAATGAGCTAGAATTTAAGGAATTTGGGTCCAACCAGTACACATGTATGATTTTGGGCAAAGACAAGAAAGTGGTTTGGAGAAATTTTGATAATATTTCTACGAGGATGGGGCTTAAGAGAGAGATGATCAAAACTCTAAGTAAGGAGAATAAGGAGGGAAAAATTCAAATGGAGCAGTTGATTGACCCTACCCTTGTTATTTTGAGTGACATCACAAAAGAAAACCCTCAGATGGATGTGCTTAATAATGCTAAAAATAATGCTATTGATAGTTATTGAACCACTAAATTGACTTTTCATGAAATCCAAGAGCTCAAATACATAGTGGGTAGACTGGAAAGTGATAATTACAGAATGCAAAATAGGAAAATAGAGGAGGAAAAAGAAATGGATAACAGAGTGGAGGAAATGAAGAGTAGAGTTTAGACTATGGAGGGCACTCTGCAGAGAATTGTTGAGCAAAGCTATAATATTCTAAAAGAATCAATTAACAACATAAAGGTTCTCATAAACAAACTTGAAGAACACAGGGATAGTAAGGAGGATGAACAATCTCCTAATAGTGGGAAGGATAAGACTCTCGAGGATGGTTTGAGAAAGAGAACTAGATCCAGCACAAAGAAAAAGGACATCCAAGAACCTAAGAAAGATCTTTCAGAACCTGAAAGAGCTGAATAGAAGAATGACTAAGCTAGAGATTTAGGCTATGGATATCCTAAGAGAAATAGCTTGAGCCTTTTTCCTAGCTTTTTGGGCCTGTCCTAGTTTTTTTGCTGTACTTCCCTATTTATTTATGTTTTTTCTTGTTTTTTTGTGGGAGGTTGTTGTTTTTTTCAGTGTTTTTTATGCTTTTGATAGTTTAAGCACTCTATCTATCTCTTTCTTGTACTATTGTATGGTTTCAAGGCCCCATTAGAACCTATTTTTTTTAATCAAAAACATGAGTGTTGATGATACTACATTGGAGAAGTATCCTAAGCATTGGAGAGTATTGACATGTTGCATTCATTATTGTATTTGTCATTGATTTCAACATAGCAGTAAGTTTTTGAAGACTAGAAGAGTAGCAATCAAAGATCTTATTAGTATGGACAATGGTTTTATTGTCTGGTGATGTGCGGCTAAGGACATATTCCAAACTATGTCCAGATGATGTGGTTAAGTGTGCAAAGTCTAAGTCAAAGGCATACAGAAGTTGTACCTAATTTACTAAGAGCAATACAAAAAAAAAGTGCTCAAGAAAAATATTCTAATGTTTGTTTTCTATCTTAAATCAGAGATGCAATGAGAAGATGTGCAGTCATCCAGTAACAGAAGATAGTCATATGGTGACATCAACAAGTGCACAAGCCCTAGTATCACATGTGTGAGAATTTGTATAGACTATGAGTTGATAGTGCTATTGTAATTATAATTAATTAATTATCTTATTATAATTAATTGGGAAAGCATCAAGGCTGACTCAAGGAGTTATTTTGAAGATATGGTATAAAGGAAAGATGTCTTCCATGTTCGTAATGTGTGTAATCAATTGTGTTGAATGTGAACTGTGAAAAGGAGAAGAGTATTTATTGAATGCGAGTAAGCAATCCAAGGGATTATTCTACAAGGAATAATACAAAGATCATTTGGATTGTGGGTTCATTGATCTTAACCTTGAAGTTGTTTGGGCAGTGGGTCCAGCTATCTTCCACAACTCCTAACAAGGTTGGAATCTCCTAACAGGGATTCAAAGTTTCATATTAGGGATTGATATGTACTAAATTTTTTTATAGATTCCTAACAGTGTCCATCATCTAACAAGAAATATTTATATTAGCACATCATCTTGTGGGTATCGTCCCCATCGGGGTTTTCCCTCTGATCAAGGGTTTCCCTAGTTAACATATCTAGTGTTAATTATGTATGAGTATCTTATTATAGTTTATGATTATATTTCTCATATGGTTAAAGTTTAATAAGGTTGATAATTGTGATATTAGTTGGATAACTAATTCACCCCCCACCCCTCTCTCAATTATATTGGTGCACTATATATTCTAACAATAGAAAATTGTCAAAGTGTTAGATAATTTTCTAACTCTAAATGCATAAATGAAATGTTGAATACATGTTTCCATAAATGACAACTATCAAGACATTTGACTAGCCACATTACCAATACTCTATTCTTAGTTACTCTTAGTTACTTCATATTACTTCTCATACTTATTTCTCCTATTCTTTAATCTATATTCACTCTTTTGCCACACAATCTCAACCCTTCATTCAAATTAATATTTTTTCACACTCATATCTTGTTCAATGCACATATCCATATGTTCTTAACACATGACTAAGTATCACCAATCATCTACCTTGTCTCCACCAATAGTTCCCATCACTTAGTTTCTTATTTCATCGATTGTTCCTTCTCTTAGTTTCCATCAATGACAACCTATCACTAATATATTTTTCTTTGTATAGCCAATCATATCCTCTATTTAATGTCAAATTCCAACAACTATGTGGATCTTTTTACCATGTTCACAAGAAACATCACCATTGCATGTTCATATGATCTAATAAGGTCATGATTCAATGTCTAGAGTGGAGATCTAGGGATTCTAGATTCCCAAAACAACATGCTAATAGTCTAATTTGGATATTTTAGAATAATGACACAATAAACATGGCAATTCTTACTATTTATGTTTTTCAAGCATCAACGAGTTAAGGATTCAATTGATTGGTTGGTGTTGAAAATTTGTCAGCATATTATTTATGGGTCTACATATAATCTTATGATTAAACAAATCCATGAGATTGACATGCTCACTTGACATCTCTTGAAATAGTCAATGTGCCCTAGCTTTTGCTTCTATGTTTTTTAGGTAAGTCTTCCACATTTTATAGACAAGGTTACGAAAGCACTAAAATTGAAAGTAAACTCTATCCATTATGTTTTGATGGATGTCTATACCCATTCTCAACCCCCATATGCACATAGGTAGAAAATATGAAAGGAAAGGTTGTAGACTTTGTGTTATATGTGTAAATTATACTTTAGTCAAATATCCATGGTAGTTTTAACAAATCTATGTTCTACAAAGTTTGAAATCAAGGTATCTATAGTACCCATAACCCCAATTACAAAGCTAAATATTAAACTAAAATCTAGTTTTTGTCACATTTTTATTCATCTCAAAATCATATACTTTTCCTAACATTTAATTTATTAATTGTGATGTTGGGTTCTGATGACAATCAAATATAGGAAGAAATGTTAAAACATTTTTGAATTTTAACATCATGTATAACATATTTTCTCACAACTTCACAATTATCTCTTAAATGTTTCTCAGTTAGGAAAATTGTAGGTATCAAGGAATGATTGATCAAGAAGGCAATAATTCAAGTCCAATGTTGTTTCTTATAATCATTTTAAGTGTCATCTTGTTGGTGCCTTCATATGCAAGCATTGGTGATAGTGATCCTCTATACAAGTACTTTTCATCTCGCCTCCAACTAATTGTTTAATCCTTAATTTGAGGATAATTGTCTCTCTCCACACAAGTCAACATCTCAAAGATACATGTCAAACATGGGTCTACCTCTATTTAGCTATTGAGAAACACCTTCAACAAACTAACAAGGTCCTTCTCCAACCAACCTCAACAATTTTAATTTTTAATATACTATGCAAAATTATTTAAGTCATTATAATTATTTGAATAATTTCAAAATTTTCCAATTTATATTTCTATATGAAAAATATTGTTTCTTGATTAGTTTTAATATGATTATTACATTTCCATGTTTTCATACATTTATTTATAGGTCCTATGTGTTGTAGTTGTTAGTGTAAATAATTAAGCCGAGAGGCTTTCTATAGTGGTAGCAATCTTCAATGTAAACATTTTCCATTTTGAAAAAAATTGACGTTCATTTACATGTCAAAAAAACAAAATAGAAATATACATTTTTTTATTGCTATGATTTTTATGGAATATGATTTTTTTAAAATTTGTACATGGTGAAATAAATCATTGTCTAAATTTGATTTGCTGAATTTTCCAGTCTCATAAACTTCTATTTATTAATATCAAGGCATTGTATGTATAAAAACAAATACAATAGTTTATTCATGGAATTTTTATGTTCATTTCAATACAATATTTACTAAATTTATATTAATTATTTTGAAATTAGATACCTCTCTGCTTATTTTACAAAAAATTTGAATTAAATTTTTAGGTATGCTAGTTAATTACTATTTACACTTTACTTAAGTTTACTTAGGTTAATGCATTATTAGTTGTCATGTAGACAACTAGGAGTATGCATAGTCATATGAGTTGTCTTGTTGACAACACATGAATTAGCAACTTATTTAAGCACATGGTGTCTACAACATCTCTTCATCAGATACACCTATGTAAGCTTATCCTCTCATCATCACACAAACTTATTGCTCAATGGATGATAATCCACTTCTAGTGGACCTGTGCTTATTTGTCATGTTTATCACTTTGATGATTCCTAGTCATTCTAGATGCCTTTATATATAGGCACTTCTAGTGTGTATTCATCAGATATTCATTCTCATTATTGTTATTATGATCATACATTATTGGTCCATATTGTGCTAAGTTCTTGAGTTTCTTGATCTTGGTGTCATTTTTCCCTAAGGAAAATTCTTACATGGTATCAGAGTTGAGGGAGCTTCATTTCATAGCCATTGGAGACCATTTTTGCTTCACCTCTTAGAGAGCCACCATTCATATCTAGATTATCTATAGTTATCAGGAGTGTCTAGAGCTAAAGCAAACCTCAACATTACATATGAAGCATTGATTCGATGAATTTTTACTATAAATTTTCCTACCCTAGGCCATAGTCATATCTAAGGCAAAAAAAAATTGCAAACCAGAACCCGAAGACCTTATTTACAAAATTGGTATGATCTCATCAGATCTATGCAATTAATTTTTAGCTCTGCATTTTTTATTTGTGTCTCTGCAATTTTTTTGGATTTGCATTATTTTATTCCAAAAAAAAATCGGCCATCTTATCAGTAGGAGAGCAATTTTTATTGTACAAAAATTGAGTGATCAAACCCTAGTAGACCGTGGTCAAAATATTCCACATAAACTGGCACATCACACATCACAGTGGACTTCACATTATAACTAATAAAATCATGGTAGCCAGCATCTCACATAAATAGCAACATCCAAATCATGGTGTTCAAAATAGCAGAAGCTTCTACATCGTTGTGAACTCTGTGGTCCCTTACCTTTGTTCATAGCAGCCCCTAAAACATGGTGAATTTGGGATTAAATTCCCACACCCACCACCGGTGCTCCGCCTCTCCTCCACCAGCTATTGGTGACCTCCTCCATGATGCCACCACTTTTGCTGGCACCATTGCCCACCTACTCTGTCAACCAACATTGCTAGTGCACCTCTTTCGTCTGCCACATTAGATCCCACATGGTTGCCATGTCAGATGCCACATCTGCTCTGACATAACGATGCCAAGTTAAAACCCCTAGACATGTCAGCAACCCCACTACATAATTTTCCACATCAATCTACCACATCATCTGCCAACACAGTGACACGTCAAGCATATGGCACTGCCACATCATTGTATAGACTGCCACATAAGCTAGTCGGGCTATTTTTGGCTAACATCATCCATACACAAGCATAAAATTGACGACCATTTGACCATCACAAGTAGGACAAATTACACTATCAAGATGGTTTTTTGGATGTCAAATTTAACCTAGCAGTTTTCTAATGTCATTATGGTAGATCCCTCACCATATGCATTTTTGATTTGACAGTCTAACTTTAGGAGGCCATATCTCAGTCATCTGGACTCCAAATTAGGTGTAATTTTTTTTATTTGGGCTAGAATTTCTTGAACTTTTCTATGGTGCTATTATTTTTTGGTTTTGGTGCTTGAATGTGTCAGAAAAATTAGTTTTTGGCAACTGTATCTATCCAATCCTACATTTTGCAACTTCAAATGCTCCATACGAGCTCATCTGGACACATAATTAGGTTCCATTTTTTTAAAATGTATAATTTTTTGTCTACTTTCTAGATCTACAATCAGATTATCGGCTTGTGTGGACAAAAATACCACTTTCAAAAATAGGTCCTTTTTTTGCATTGTATTGCTTTGATCAAAATTCAAAATTGTTATATATTTGAGCTACATTCCTAAGTACTAGATTTGAACTCCAAGAGGAAGTTGTAAATAGCAAAATCAAAAGTCCACTTAGGCCCTAAATTAGCAAGTGGCTATTGTAAATGCACTAAATATAAAGTGCTTAAAGCATTCATATGGGGGGGGGGGGGGGGTGTCTCTTGGTATTGTGTTCCTTTCTTCTTATTGTTATTTTTCTTTCCTTGCATTATGGGAAACATTAAGGTTCCAAAATTAACACCACATAACTATGCCACATGGTCAATTAAAAAATGGTGTGGATTAATGAATGAATAAGTTTCTCAATTTTTAGATGCATCTTTTCATAAACCAATAGGTGATCAAGTACCTCAAAGTGATATTCATGCTCAAGAATTGGCAAATAGGAAAACCCTGGGACACATTAGGTTAGGGGTTGATGACAAGATCCTCTATCAGATCATAAAATATGATACATCCAAGTAAACTTGGGATGCCCTTAAAAACCTATATGGGAAAGTGACTAAGGAGGATGTCTACAAGATTGAAGATTAACTTATCTCCTTAGATCCTAAGAGCTTTGATTCAATCCAGGATTTTATCATTAAGGTGAATGAGTTGAGAACAAAACGTAATGATTGTGGTAGTCCCACCAAGGATGATAGGTTGATTTATCTAATTCAAAATAAGTTGCCATCAGAATACTCCATATTTGTCTCTTCTTTCAACACAATAAAATCTACCTTAGGGGCTTCTTATAAGAAAATCACTTTTGATGACTATGCTCAGTTGTTAGAGGATGAACAAGCTAAATTGATAACAATAGGGATTCTCAAGTCTTCAAAGTCTAAGGCATTGGTGTCTAACAATGAGAGTTCTAGAAAATTAACTGGTGAAAATTCAAACAAAGGCAAGGGCAAAAAGAAGAAGTGGAAAGATAACAAATAAGTGGACATAGAAAATTCACCATCTAAATCAAATCAACAAGGCAAGTCTTCTCCTAATACCATCAAAAAGGGGGACAATAATCAGAAAAAGAAGAACTGTGCCTATTGTAAAAGAACTAGTCATGATAAACATTAGTGTTATCATAAGCAGATTGATGAATTGAAAAACATCATGAAGAAGCACAATGTTCCATTGCCTAATGCTTATAAGGAAAATGGGTCTTCATCTTTAGATTCTAAGAGCAAAAGGCAAGATTTACTCACAAACACTATTACTCATAGGGAATGGATTATTGACTCAAGAACCACACATCACATGGGTGCTTCAAAGAGAGATTTTTCTTCCATGACACCTTCAGAGGTACCTCACATCTTTGTAGTAGATGATACTAAAGTGGAAGTTGAAGGAAAAGGTGAAGTTGAGATGGAAAGTGGAGCATTCAAGGATTTTCTCTATGTTCCTAATCTTACCTCCAACCTTCTTTCAGTTTACCAAATCACTCACTATGGAGGTGGAAATAAGGTTGAATTTCTTCTAGATTCAATAGTAGTGAAAAACATCAAAGATGATTCTATCGTTGCAATAGGTGAAGCTAATCATGATTCAGGGCTTTACACTTTCTCTTCCTTTGTGCCTAAATCTAATGCACAATCCTTGTTAATGCATGCAAATATTAAAAGTAAATTGTGGCATTAGAGTTTTGGACATCTCAACTACAGGTATCTTTAATAGCTTAGCAGCAAGAACATGGTTCATGGTCTATCGCAAGTCCAATTTTTAGATGGTGCTTGTTTAGGTTGCACACTTGGGAAGCATCCAGAAAAAATGTTTGACAAGGGGAAGTCTTCGAGAGCACAATGTGTTCTTGAACTAGTTCATAGTGATGTAGCGGGCTTATTTCCAGTGCCATCATTTGGAAAGTCTCACTATGCACTCACCTTCATTTATGACTACTCTTGCTATTCTTGGGTATTTTTCATGGCTCATAAGAGTGAAGTGTTTGAAAAATTTCTCAACTTCAAGGCTCAAGTAGAAAATTATTCAAAGAAAACCATCAAGGTTCTTCGAATAGATAATGGAGGGGAGTATGTAAACTCAAGACTTATAGACTTTTGTACTCAAGAGGGAATTAACCTTCAGCATTCAATACCATACACGCCATAGAAAAATGGTGTTGTCAAAAGGAAGAACAAAACCCTCAAGGAAATGACCACTTGTATAGTACTACATAAGTCTCTTGATCAAGTTTTTTGGATTGAAGCAATGAATTGTACAAACTACATCTAGAATAGGAGTCCTCATAAAGCTTTAGATGGTGTAACTCCTTTTAAAGATTGGACTGGAAGGAAACCTTCTATAAAGCACTTAAGAGTCTTTGGTTGTCCACCATGGGCATAAATAGCTCCACAAAAATGCAAGGCATTGGAACATCAAACTAAATCTTGCATCTTTTTTGGTTACACAAACTCTCATAAAGCCTATAAATTGATGGATCTAGAGACACATGACATTTTCTATGAGAGGAGTGTACACTTTGAAGAAATATGTACAAGCTTTACTTCTTCAACTCCTCCTTCTTCATCCTTCATTCAAGAGAGTGAAGTGATGATAGAGACTTGGAAGATGTTCATCGACAACCCAAATAGAGGCATCAGACAGATGAGGTTGTGGATATTCCTTCTACTTCTACATCTTCTTCCACTAGATCTAAATGGGCTTAGCAGACATTGGATGCAGCAAGACCATTAGTAGAGAACCCTTCAGATACTAGAAGTACAAGATCACAACATAACTCACTCCCTCATGCTTATATTGTAGTTTCTTATGATCCTCAATCATTCAGAGAAGATTCAAGAATTCCAAAATGGGATAGAGAAATGGAGGAAGAATACAATTATTTTATGAGAAATGACACATGGGACTTAGTCTCTATTTCTAAGGGAAGAAAATTGGTTCGATGTAAGTGGATCTATCGGACCAATTTTGCAATGGATGGAAGTGTTGATAAGTATAAGGCGAGACTTGTTGCAAAAGGTTTCTCTCAGGTACCTAGCATTGACTACACTAAGATCGTTGCACTAGTTGCAAAAAATGAACTCCATTCATTTGACACTAGCTACAGTTGCATCTTAGAGATGGGTTGTTCACTAGATGGATGTGAAGAGTGCATTCTTGAATGGTGATCTTTATGAGGAGATTTATATGGAGCAGCCACAGGGTTTCATTCAAGATTCTACCTTGGTTTGTAAGTTGAAAAAGTCTATCTATGGACTAAAATAAGCTCCAAGAGCTTGGTATGCCAAGATGGATTATTTCCTTCTCTCAATAGGGTTCACTAGATGTCATTCAGATCTGAATGTCTACATTCTTCAGCAAGATGATTCTCACTTTCTACTTGTTCTTTATGTTGATGACTTGATCATTACAGGAAGTACAACATCCATCATTAATAGTGTCAAGTCTACTTTGCAGGACAAATTTTCTATTACAGACTTGGGTCTACTTCATTATTTCCTTGGTATTGAGATGCATCAATCTTCATCAGGGATCACATTATCACAACCCAAGTATGTTCTTGATCTACTTGCTCAATTGCACATGAGTGATTGCAAGGCTACATCTACTCCATTTCTTTCAAGTGTTAAGTTAGAAGCAAAGTGTTCCACTCCACTTGTTGATGTTACTTTGTATAGAGAGTTGGTTGGAAGTCTCATCTACTTGACACATACACACCCTAACATATCATTTGCAATTGGCATGGTTTCTTGCTTCATGTAAGAGCCGCATGAACTTCATTGGAAGGTAGCCAAATGCATCTTACACTATATCCAGGGTACACATACATATGGGATATTCTACATAGCTAGTACTGAACTATAATTAGTGGGTTATATAGACTCAGACTATGTAGGGGATCTTGATTCTTAGAGAAGAACTTCAGGATAAATGTTTCATCTTGGTTCCGACCCATTTGCTAGCAAAGTAAAAAGTAGAACACTATTGCTCTTTCATCTACTAAGGCTGAGTATCAAGGAGTTGTTATTGTGGCTACATAAGCTATTTGGTTATAGAAAATTCTGAAGGAGTTTGGTTTTGACATACCTAGACCCACAATCATACATTGTGATAATTAGAGTGCCATTGAAATCTCAAAACATCCAGTACAACATCAATGCACAAAACACATTGAGGTTCTTATGCACTACATCAAAGAGTTGATTCATGAGTAGGTCATTGCATTGTCGTATTGTCCTATAGAGCAGCAAATAGCCAACATCTTCACCAAGCCCTTCATTGAGGTCAAGTATCTTCATTTTCAAGATCTCTTGGGGGTGCAAGATTTTTCACCAGGGGGGTCACATGACTCTTCTCTTCTTTATTGTCCTTATCTCTCTTTTTGGGGGAGGGTTTTTCCCATGAGGATTGCATAGAATTATATGTACATCATTACATTTGTGCTCGAGTACCTAACATGGCCTAGTAGCTGGGACCCATCATAGATTTTGTGAGCTTAAGCGGATTCCCTAACTTGCACTTAAGGGGGGGTATTAGTGTAAATAATTAATTATTATTTACACTTTACTTAATTTTACTTAGGTTAATGCATTATTAGTTGTCATGTAGACACCTAGGAGTATGCGTAGTCATATGAGTTGTCTTGTTGGCAACACAAGAGTTAGCAACTTATTTAAGCACATGGTGTCTACAACATCTCTTCACGAGATACACCTATGTAAGCTTATCCTCTCATCATTGCACAAACTTCTGTGCTCAATGAAGGATAATCCACTTTTGGTGGACGTGTTCTTAGTTGTCATATTTATCACTTTCCTGACTCCTAGATATTCTAGATGCCTTTATATATAGGCACTTCTAGTGTGTATTCATCGGATATTCATTCTCATTATTGTTATTATGATCATACATTATTGATCCATATTGTGCTAAGTGCTTGAGCTTCTTGATCTTGGTGTCATTTTTCCCTAAGGCAAATTCTTACAGCAGCACTACGTGTTATCAAATATCTTATTGATTTTTTCCTTACTATTTGATGTATATTAGTTTGAGTATTTTTATGCTATGAGTAATGATTAATCAATTGTAGTTTTAAATTTTGCATCCTAGTGGTTCCTATAAAACTTAATTTTTGTGGAAATAAAGTTCTTCAATGTCAAAGAGGTTTCATTTATTGGAATAGTCTAAAATCAAGCTAAGTAGTTTTAGAAATGAATGTGAGCATATGCATTGTGAAAGATTTAAAATCCAAACATGGAAGACATGGATGTTTTGAAGGTTTATATCATTGAACCAAGCCACTCACCATTCACTTGTGTTGTGTGGCATACAATTTTATTTTTTGGTTTTCCTCTAAAAATAACGATGAAATGATTATGTCATTTCCTAACAGTGTTAATTTTTTCACCTTAAGACCACTCGATAATTCAAGCAATCTGACATGACTCACATGAGGAGTAAGCCTATCAATATTATAACCCAAAAGATATATTTTAAGGGGCTTTAGGTATTAATAATAATATTTCATTTCAACATGTTAAAGACTCTTTTTAAAAAGTGATAAGGGTTTTTGTTTATTTGTGGGGATATTAAGTTATTTTTGGAGAATATGAGTGATATTATAAATCATATGGTTATTAATC
Source organism: Cupressus sempervirens (assembly GCA_028749045.1). Lineage (NCBI taxonomy): Eukaryota > Viridiplantae > Streptophyta > Pinopsida > Cupressales > Cupressaceae > Cupressus > Cupressus sempervirens. The sequence goes on along the minus strand of CM053792.1, from coordinate 818,139,733 downwards.
ATATTTGGTAATTTTTTGTGCAAAAGGGGGAAAATAGAGAAAATTGGAGTGGTGATTTTGAGAAGAAAATTTGTGAGAGAATTCTTTTTGTGGAACTTGGTAGTGAATTATTATCCTTGTGCATTTGGAGCTTGAAGTCAAGATTGTTGCACAAGTAAAAAGGGGATTTCATTTTTTAATTAATCATCATCCAAGGAGACTCACGAAGAATTTATAAATATTGAGGTGATTGTAACCATACCTTTGGTTCTTAAATGGATCAATCACTCCATTGGAGAGGGGCTCAAAGATGTAGCTACATTGGAAAACTACTTAATCAAATGATTTGGCTTTTGTCTCATTTTTCTATCTTTTTATGTACTTACCATTAATAATGTTTTGTTTAAGTATTTCTTTTATGTTTATTTTTTAAAATTTCAAATTTATTATATTTATTAAGAAATTATCATAGATCCTAAATCCGGTCACCATGTTATTTTTATGGAGGGCATTTATATGGATTCATCAAAGATATAAAGACAAAATGTGGAGTGGCCAATATCCTTTAATGTGTCTGAAGTCTAAATTTTTATGAGATTAGTTGGATGTTAGTGTCATTTTCTTAGGTTTTGATCTAAGGTTGCACATCTTATCACTGATCTTTAGAGTAAGGGGAATAAATTAATTTTCTCATAAAGTGTGAAGAGGATTTCAAGAACCTCAAAGGAAGATTTATTAGTGCACCTATCTTAGTGGTACCTAATCTATAGGATGACTTTAAGGTATATAGTGATTCTTCCTTGGAAGGAATTGGGGTATTCCTTATGAAGATCAAGTATCATGAGATTAATTACCATATGCATAATCTTGAGTTAGCAGTGGTGGACCATGTATTATTCAAATTGAGCTAGTTTCTATTAGGATACCAATTTGAGTTGCATAATGATCATTGTAGTCTATAGTAATTTTTTACATAGTTGATGTTTTAAGTCAAATGAGACATGATATATCAAGATCAACTCTTTGTGTAAATTTGCAAATTGATATTCTCCACACACTTCTTGCATATACTTGCTATCAAGAGGTGAGTTTAAAGATTGAATCTAGGATACATTTGGAGGGTAGATTCTCAAGATATGAATTTAAAATAGACGATGAATAAGAAAACATGAGACATGATTATGTACCATCTTAGAGGATATTTGTATCTTGATAGTATCAGAGGTTCATTGTGTACTTTATTGGCACACCTAGGTGTCAAGAAGATGTACAAAGATCTATACCAACTTTACCATTGGTCTAGTATGAAACATGACATTACAAATTTTTGTGGCAAGTTATTTAGAATATTAGAGGATTAAGGAATAACATCAACATCTATAAGGAATTTTACAAGATCTCATTTTATAATGGAAATGGCATGTCATATTAATGGACTTTATCTTAAGTCTTCATATAACACCTTGTAGACTTGACACTATCACAATCACCGTAGATCAGTTGATCAAGGTGGCACAGTTTTCTTTCATGTGATCATTCTATGTAGTAGCTTTAGTAGCTTTAGTCTTCATGCAGGATATTGTGAGATTACATGGAATTTCATATAGGATTATCTCAGACCTTAGTTATGTTGGAAACTATAGTTGGAACAATTATTGTGCTGTCATTGATGTCAAATATATTGATGAGATAGTTTTCTATCTAATCTAAATGTCATATCTATTTGATTGATGAAGAGGATTTGAGAAATTGTTCATAACAAATACATCTAGAGGAAAGGTTGAGCTATGAAGAGGAAACTATGAATGGATATTTGATTAGTTACACTTTAACAAGACAAAGTGATTGTTTAAATCATGTTGATAGAGGAGAAGATATTAATGTACAAGTCTTGATAGTGTAAGCAAAGATAAATCAGTTACGTAGGCTTGGTCGAGTAATAGAGTAAAAGACTCAAGAATTTTGATGTATGTGTTGAGTGATTCTAGTGTCAACTAAGCCATAGCAAGTGTCGAGCAAATTCAATGTTGACCAAGCATCAGTTGCCTGAGTGACAGTGTTGATTCCAAGCCAAAATTTGTATAGCGATCGAGTAATTTAGTGATGATCGAGTGTCAGAACTTAGTATTGTCCAAGGAACAACATTTTAATAGTTTGTGAGAAATCTTAATTTCCAACAGACTAAGTTGATTTCTTGGGATATAGAAAATGTGTTGAAGATAAGGATTGATGAGTAAGACCATTTAATTTTAGTACAAGATTAGGTAAATGACCTAAGAAATGAATTCATGGAGAAGTTTCTAGAAAAGAAGAGAAACAAAATGGTGATTAGATACATTGTATCTGATGGATCGAATTGTGAACCCTAAGATCTACAGTGTTGATTAAGAGGCAAAAGATCAAAACTACCTATTTAAAGAGGTACAAAGGAAAATTTTTGGCTATGTGTGTGAATTTTACATGTTTCAAGGAGTTCCAAAAAGTTGCATTTGTTTTGTTGATTGGAGAATCTGAGCTAAACATATATTTTAACATACAAAGTGAGTTGTATTTGTTGGGGTAAATACGTATTTACTATTTACACTTAAGTTTACTTAGGTTAATGCATTATTTTATTATTTTACATTATTTTATTATTTTAAATTGTGAGACACTTAGGAGTTTGCACACCTTTTTGAGTTGTCATGTTGACAACACAGAAGTACACAACTCTATTTTAACACATGTTTTCTACAACATTGATTTGCATATTACACCCTTGTAGGCTTATCCTCTGATCAACGCACTTACTTCTGTGATTAATGGAGGATAACCCATATCTGGTGGACATGTTCCTAGTTGTATGACTTATCATATAGTTGATTTTGAGGCATTTTAGATGCATCTCAAAGGCCTTTATATATAGGCACTCCTAGTGTACTTCTTAAGGCATATTGAATTGAATACATTGTTATTCTGATCATACTCATTTTTGGTCTATAGTTGTGCTTGTGTTTGAGTTCTTAGTTCTTGGGTGAATTTTTCTTTAAGGAAAATTCTTACATGGTAACAGAGCTTGGAGATTTTCTCTTCACATAGCCGTTCAAGACCATTCTTGCTTCGTCATCTTGGCCTGAATCTGGAGGATCACTAAAATTGGGAGCATCTAGAGCTAGATCTAACCTCACCATTACATCCAAAATGCTGATTCAGTGTGAATCGACTATAAATTTGGCTACCTTAGCCCAAAGTCAACCATGAGGCAAAAAAAATTGCAAATCAACACTTGAAGGCACCAATTTGCAAACCATGTATGATCTAATCAATCTGTTAAATCTATGTTCAAATCTAATTTTTGATTTAATTCTCTGCATTATTTTTCAATTTTGGTATTTTCAAAAAAAAATTGCCTAGTTAGGCTAGCAGAGAAAAAAAATTGCAGAACTGGGCAATCACACCCTAGCCCTGCAAATTTGGGAGAATATTCTATTTTTACAGGAATATATTCCTTATTTCATGGGTCGGTGGCAAGTAGATCTAGCAAGTCACTTGTTTCTCTGGCAAATCGCACTATCACATCGCCCAAGCCCACACCCATGACTATTTTATTGAGTACCTATAGTGATTTTCTTTTATATTTCCATGGAATGATTTTCCCACTCAATGTGTGACAAATACCAATAGTCTGGCATGACAAAACAAGGAGTTCTCGACAATGGAAAAACCACAAGTTGAAACCTTCGGCTAACTGTTGTCGCCTCACGTCAATAGTCGAGAACACTAGCTCTACACCATGCAACATTTTTTAATTCATCTAGGTAGCTACACATGTGGACCAATCCAACATCACCACCTAAGAAACTGAGGCCTAACACCTGTCGCCCATTTCATCAGCCTACACAAATTGCCAAATCAGCAATACAACATCCAAGTCAACACCTATACATACAGTCAGCACCTACTTGGTGGACACATTAGTGAGCTATACATTACACATCAACCACCAACTAGACATCCACACAACCACATGCCCTTTGTCATACGGTGCCATGTGTCACCTATTCATAAACCCATACGGTCCAGTCACATGCCACATCACCTAGGAAGACTTTTTTTACTAACATCATCATTTCACAATGTTAAATTTGATGGTCATTTGACCATCAAAATTAGGCCTTTTTGAACTTCTGTGATGGTCATTTGACTATCAAATTTAAGATAGCAATTTTCCTTTTAGATCCCTCTTCAGATGTAGTTTTGAATTGGCAATTGATTTTACGAGCCCGTAACTTGGTCATTTGGACTCCAAATCAGGTGCAATTTTTTTTGAAATTGGGTATAATTTCTTAAAAAATTTAGCGATGGTGTTCTTTTCTAGTTTTGGTGCAAGGATGTTTTATAAATTACATTTTTTGGCAATTGTACCTACTTAATCCTACATTTTGCAACTTCAAATGCTCTGTACAGGCTCATCTGGACATGAAAATAGGTTCCATTTTTTTTTGAAAGTACATTTTTTTTATCTACTTTCTAGATCTGTAGTCAAATTCTAGGGTTGTGTGGACAAAAATCTCACTTTTAGAATTAGGGCTTTTTCTACATTATGCTGCTTTGATTACTTTTCAAAATTGTTGTACATCTGAGCTACAGTGCTTAGTGACAGATTTGGGCCTTAAAAGGTAGTTGTAAAAAAGAAAAATTAGAAGTCCACTTTGTTCATTTTGACAAGTGGCCCATTGTACACGCACTACTTATAAAGTGCCAAAAGTATCTTTTTTGGGGGGGTCTTTTGATTGAGTGAAAAGGGGGGGGGGGGGGGGGGTGTATTGTGTATTGTGTCTCTCTTTTGTGCTCTTTTCATTTCTGCATCATGAGTTCACCTAAATGTCCACTTCTAACTTCATATAATTATTCTACATGGAAAGATATTATATGGAGTAGATTAATAGAAAAAGGTTACAATCTTTATGTTGATGGTACAATTCCAAAACCCACTAATGCTAAAGAACTCATTAATTGGAAACAACAAGACCAATAGGTTTTAGTAATTATTAGGAGTTGTGTACATAGAGATCTCTTCTTCCATATTGCCAGTTTCATGGAATCCAAAACTGCATGGGTTAAACTTGAATCATTGTATGGAAAGGTGGATGAGGAAAAGGGACTTCAGATTGAGGACAATCTACTTATCTTGGATCCAAAGAACTTTGACACAATTTAGGATTACATCAACAAAGCCAATGAGTATAGGGCACTACTTAAAGATTGTGGAAATTTGATGAAGGATGACAAGTTGATTCATCACATCCTGAAAAGCCTACCTTCAGAGTATCCTTCCTTTGTTTCAAGTTTTAATACTCACAGGTTAACCATGGGAACTGCTTACCATAAGCCTACATTTGATCCATTTGTAGAGATGTTGATTGTTGAACAATCTCACTTGATAGATTTGGGACTTCTCACGACATCAAAGACCAGAGCCTTAGTGGCTAGTGATGAGCACCAATCAAGTCAAGGAGGGAAAAGTTCTAGCAACAATAAGAAAAGGCAGTGGAAGTAGAAATCACAATCTGAGACACAACAATCCTGCTCATAGCAAGGCAATTCTTCTTCCAACAAGAAGGGAAGTAATGAAAAGAAGGACAATCTTTTTTTTGCATATTGTAAAAGGCCAAATCATGATGAGCATCATTGCAAGACTAAAAGAATTGATGAGTTGGAAAACCTACTCAAGAAGAACAAAATTCAAGTACCACCTGTACTTCCAAGGATTTAACTCCAACCTCTTCAAAAGGAAAAGGGTAGGCACTTACGACAAACTCAAGTTCTTCTTTAGAAAGGATACTTGACTCAGGTGCCTCCTACCATATGGGTTCTTCAAAGGGAGACTTTTCTTCATTAAAGTAGTCACAATTAATGCATATCTTCATGGGAGATGATACTAAAATGGAAGTTGAAGGAAAAGGACATGTGGAAATGGAAAATGGGGAATTCACCTATTTTCTCTACATTCCAAAGCTTATCTCTGATCTCCTCTCAATTTATCAAATCACTCACCTTGGAGATGGTCACAAAGTTGAGTTCCTTCTAGATTCAGTAATGGTGCACAATCTTAGAGATGATTCATTGGTTCTAGTGGGAAAAGTCAATGATGACAAGAGGCTTTATTCCTTCTCCCACTTTGTGCCTAAGTCTCCTTCTCAAGCCTTGTATGCTCACTCTACTTCACAAACAATATTATGGCATGAGAGGCTTGGTCATCTTGCCTTCCACTACCTTCAGCAACTTTGCCTCAAACACATGGTCAAAGGTCTATGTAACATCAACTTTTCTAAGGGTTATTGGTCATCATGTTTAGTGGATATTCATCTCAAAGAAAATTATGATAAAGGGAAGTCTTCTAGAGCACCATTTATTCTCTAGTTGGTTCACATGGTTTTAGAAAGTCCTTTTGCAATGACATTAGTTAGCCAAGGTTGCTACATCCTTACTTTTGTTGATGACTTTTCACGATTCACATGGGTCTACTTCCTTCATCATAAGAGTGAAATGGTTCATAAGCTTCAAGCCTTCAAGACTCATGTTGAACAGAAATCATGGAAAGCCACCAAGGTTCTTCAGATGGATAATGAGAACAGATATGTGGATAGAAGACTTAAGGACTTTTGTAGACTTGAGGGAATTGATCTTCAAAATCCACTAGCATTTAGTCCACACAAGATAGATGTTGCAACACTGAGGATTAGGATTCTCAAATCCATGGCAAGTTGCATGATAAAGGCCAAGTCTCTTGATCCTACATTAGAAGTCAAAGTCATTAGTAGTGCTACTCACATACTTAACAGGTTTCCTCATAATGCCCTAGATGGGAAGACTCCTTTTAAGGCATAGTGTGGTAGGAAATCAGTTGTGAGTCACTTCAAAGTCTTCAATTGTCTAGCATGGGAAAACCTATCTTCCAAGGGATGCAAGGCACTAGCACCTAGGCCTTGTACTTTCATTGGTTACAAAGACAGTGCTAAAGCTTACAGACTTATGGATCCAGATATTCGTGAGATTTTTGTGGAGAAATATGTTCACTTTGAGGAAAGTTCACCTAGCATATCCTCTAATCCTCTCCACACTTCATACATAGTGGAAACTAATACTAACACCAATGATAGTACTTCAATGGATTTAGACACATGAGGTTCTATTGACAGTTGCACTGAGAGGTCATGACATTAGTATAGTCCACATGCTTACATTGCCATAGTGATAGGTCTAGGATAGCAGGGTACATGTTGTCTTCCAGCCCTAGCAATAGAAAATGACTATATGGTAGGCATTGCAGGTTTGTTCATGGAGTCACACACCGTAGTCTTGGAAGACAATCTTGATGATTTGCATCTTCTCTTTGATGAAGATGATCCTTCTATAGTTTTTGCGAGGGCTCACTCTAACCCTCATGTCCATTTTCTAATCTTTATAGGTTGGCATGATTGTGGATCCTTATGAACAATAGTTCTTTGAGGTCTCTTTATCAGTTGAGAAGACAGATGGTTCATTGGAACAGGTTCAACAGACATCCTTGCCAGATTTCCATTCATTCTTTTCAGCACAGTTGGAAGGGGTGACCATTAGCATCAACACAGGGATAATTTAGCTGGTTTTAGGGCCACCATACATTTTTGGGATTGTACCTTTGCCATTTTTTCTTCCAAAGGGGAGGAACATCATTTTGCACTCATGGACCAGCTTCTTCCTTGGAGCAGCAGTCATTGGTTGGCATTCTTCATTTGGGGGGTGGGGACTACCTTCTCTCTCTTCCTCTTCTTTCTTATGGGGGGGACTTTTTCCTCTTAGGAGGTTTTTCTCTCCTCATTCTTCACTTTGTATATACTAGATGTATGTCTCAATGGGGGAATCTTGATTACTCCATCCATCCATGCATCCCTTTTCATCTCTCTTTTTGGGGGAGGGTTTTTGCCATGAGGTTTTCCCTCTTTCTCCACTTTATGAGAGATTGCATTTTCATTATGTACATGGGTACCTAACATGACCTAGTAGCCAAGACCTATTATGCATTTTGTCCTAGTTTTCATAAGCTTAAAGGCATTCCCCTAAGTTACACTTAAGGAGGGGTGTTGGTGTAAATACGTATTTACTATTTACACTTACTTAAGTTTACTTAGGTTAATGCATTATTTTATTATTTTATTTTGTGAGACACTTAGGAGTTTGTGCACATTTTGAGTTGTCATGTTGACAACACAAAAGTATGCAAATCTATTTTAGCACATGTTGTCTACAACATTGATTTGTGTGTTACACCCTTGTAGGCTTATCCTCTCATCATCGCACTTACTTATGTGCTTAATGGAGGATAACCCATATCTAGTGGACATATGCCTAGTTGTATGACTTATCATGTAGCTGATTTTTAGGCATTCTAAATGCATCTCAGAGGCCTTTATATATAGGCACTCCTAGTGTACTTCTTAAGGCATATTGAATTGAATACATTGTTATTCTAATTGTACTCCTTTCTAGTCTACAATTGTGCTTGTGTTTGAGTTCTTAGTTCCTAGGTGATTTTTTCCCTAAGGAAAATTCTTACAGTACTAAACAGATGAAACTTCTTGTTAATTTCTAACCATTTTGAATAGTATTTGAAATCCTTTAACCAAGGTTGGCCTAACAATCATAAGGACCTAACAATCTATGTAAATCCTTTAACCAGGTGACATTTTAATGGAATGTTCTAAAGTCCTCTAACAAGGCCACTCCTAATAGGGTGATTAAATCCTTCAACAATGTCACATTTAACAATGTGTATTGTAACCTTTAACCAAGTTGGCTCTTAGCAGGGCTCACTTAAGAAGAGTAAAAATTGGTGACATGTTGCTAGTAGTTTTTCCCAAGTTGGGCTTCCATGTAAAATCCTAGTGTCAAACTTGTGTGAATGCTATTGTGATGTTTTATTGATTTAAGTTTATATTCGACAAGTCTATTATTTATTGAATAGTGGACAAACAATTAATGTTGCTAATAGTTTATAGTAGAAGCCTAGAAATGGAATGATAAGATCTGAAATTGTTTAAGTGTTTGTTTGTTCAATTGGTACATTTGGACCTTGGATAACTGATTCACCCTCCCCCACTCTCAATTATTCTAAATATTCTAATGTAGTTCAACATAACATCTTGAGATTGATAGAAAAGCATTGCATTCAATTAGGTATTAGAGGACATATTACATATGTATTTCATGGATAGACAAACTCACTATGAGGGTTATCTTTATTTATTTGAGTTCACATATAATAATATTTATCATAACTCTATTGGCATGTCTTCTTTTTAGGCTTTATATAGTTATCCTTGGTGTACACCCTTAAGTCAAGAATAGTTAGAGGGATGAGTTTTTATGGGTTTTAAGATGCTACAAGATAGTTAACAACATGTAGAGTGTATCTGAGAGCATCTAGTTATATCACGTGATCCATAGAAGAAGTGTATAAATACTCATAGAGTAGATAATGTTAGAGTAATAATATATTGCCTTATTAATTAAGACATTTTGATTTAATTATTGAGTCACTTATTATCTCTAGTTTACTCAAGCTAAACTTTAGGATATAATAATTAATTATTTTATTAATTATTATTATGCAACCTAGGATATTTTCATGTTAGGGTTTTGATATCCTTTATAAGGATGGTCTCTCTTTATAATTTATTGATTCACTTTTGATAATAGAAATTTCTCTTTTTTCTTATCAAGAATGTATCATCCGTGGATCTGAGAATTCCAACCCCCATAGCTTTTATTTCTCTCTATTTGTGATAGGTGTTCGCATGTAGGTGATTCTTGGGAGTTGTGGGTTGATCTTTCATCAACTTTAACATTGAATCAGAGCTCTAGATCTTCATGCCCCTATTGTGTTTATGAGAGGTTTGGCTTGGCTTTTAGATATGTGCTTTTTCTTTCAAAGGGTTTCATTTTTTAGAGTTATTTTGTTTTTAATGTGTGGGTCACTTTGAGCCCAAACAGAAATCACCATTGAGCTCAAAGCACCCAAAAACCCCTATTTTATATAAATTTGTCCAATTTGGACACAGTTGAAATTTGAGGCTAAAAAATATTGCTCCCAAATTGGGCACATTTCTCAAGCTAGGATTTTGTGATTTTTAGTATCGAAATCGAGAATTTTTAGAATTTTGGCACAAAACTTGAGATTTTTCTATATGAAAATTGAAATTTTTTGGTATGCAAATTGAGATTTTTGGCACACAAATCAAGATTTCTTGGCATGCAAATAGAGAATTTCTGGCAAGAAAATCAATATTTTTGGCATGTAAATTGAAGCACTTTTGCATGAAAATAATGCATTCTAGCACAGATCTTGAGACAGTGAATTTTTTGCTCTTTTCAATACTTTTTAACCTACATTTGGTTTTGTGGTCGTAACTTGCTCATTCAGACTCTTTTTTTTGCAAACGAGATATCAGTAGAAAGCTAGTTCAAAGGCCATCATGATGGTGTAGTTTATTTGGAATTTTGATGCTAATTTTTTGCCAGTTTAAGAATTCAAATTCATATGTTCTATTTTGCACTCCATGAGACATATCTTGAGACATTCTATTTTCCAAATTTTGCTCCAAGCACATCCCATTCAATTTTTTTATTTTTTGCATTCTGGTGGGTATCTTGGTTGTTTTAGGTTTGGAGATCAATTTTGTTGTTTGGGGTTATTTTTTCATGGGTTTTATTATCTCTTGTATCAGCCTTATATCTCTTTTGATCTTTGTTGACATCCTTTTGTAGTATTTTTGCAAATGCACTAAGATAAAGTGCCACTCTATTGCATTTTGGGATCTTGCACATCTTTGTGTTTAGTTGTAGTCGCACTACATTATAAAGTGCCTCAGAGGGTTTCATTTTTGCCATATTCATCACCTTCCTTTGTCAAGTGAGTGTTCCCTCCATAATATTAGCCTCATGATGTGTCGATGGCACATGCCATTATAGGTGTTTGTACTTCTTTTGCACTCTCAATGTTCCTGGTTCTTTTTGCAGGAGATATTGCATTCAATTTCAATTTTCATGTCTTACCTCTTAGAATTAGAGGGGAGTTATGTTATTTCTATTACTTCCTTCATTCAATGGAGTGAGCTATGTATTTAGTATTTGATCCTATGTATTAGGCAATTGCAGTGGTTGGATACCTATGCATTTTGGGGAGATGGATTATTTACCATTTAGACATTCTTTCATTCCTATATTTGGAGGCCATGAAGATACCTTCCATCTTTGATTGAGCAGCTCTTTAGACTTAGTTTTGTCTACCTAGTCATGTTCTACACAGTGGAGGTTCTTTAGATCAATAGTTTGACAATGTTTGTAGCTTCATGCTTCAGTGGTGTTCTTCATGATCATCTTTCGTTCTTATCTTCTAGGACATTCCCTAGTTTGGAGGCTTCTTCAGCCCTTCACTTGTTCATTCAACATTATTTTCATCTCTTTTTTGAGTAGGGATTTTCCCATGTGGTTTTCTCTATTTCTCCTCTTTTCAAAGATTTGGTTGCGCTTGGATACCTCATCAGGCTTTGTTGTCGGGACCCTAATTTACTTTCAGTAGTAGTTTCTAGGTTTTTAGCTACTCCCTAAGTTTATCTTAAGGGGGGGTGTTAGAATAATAAGATATTGCCTTATTAATTAAATCATTTTGATTAAATTATTAAGTCACTTATTATCTCTAGTCTACTTAAGTTAAACTTTAAACATGTAATAATTAATTCTTTTATTAATTATTTTTATGCAACCTAGGATATTTTCCTATTATGGTTTTGATCTCCTTTATAAGGATAGTCTCTCTTTGTAATTTATTGATTCACTTTTGATTATATCAATTTCTCTTTTTTCTCATCTAGAATGTCTCATCTATGGATCTAGGAGTTCTAGCCTCCATAGCTTTTGCTTCTTTCTTTTTGTGAGAGGTGTTTGCATGCAAGCAATTCTTGGGAGCTATGGGGTTGATCTTTCATCAACTTCAACAAATGAGTAGTTTAAATTTGGAAGTGTGTCCATGGAAGAGTCCATCCATTATGAAAATTGTTTGAATTTTTTACTAGATTTGGTTGGATCATTTGAGATTTTACAAAGGATTGGACCAGTTTCTTTCCATCCTACATTGCCAGCCAACCTAACCTACATACATGATGTTTTTCATGTTTATGTACTTCGACAATATATTATAGATGTGATACATGTTTTTAATATGAATACATTATATTTTAAGGATGATTAGATGGCTTTGGAGCCTATTCATATAATTTAGAAATGATGAATGACCCTTAGGGGTCATATTATAGAGTATGCAAGGGTCCAATACGACCCAAATGGTGAGTCTTCAATGACTTGAGAGGATGAAGTGGGGATTAAGAAAAGGACATAATACACAACCATAGTTTTTTATTATTTTATGATTTCAAACTCTTTTTGTCCATTTTTATGTGTGTATTATACTTTTAGTTGGATTTGATGATTCTTTGATGTTATGGCAGTAATCTATGTTGATGCAATTAAATTGATACAATGATTACTTGAGTTATTTCAAGTTACTACATATATAATGTTTACTATTTTGATATAATGGTGTTGTGGATTTTTATTTTTTTAACTGACCTATTATCTTATATGGTGAGGGATGGAATTTTAGTTACATTTTTACCAGACCGACACGATGTATTGATCCTTGTTAGAGTCATTACATATTCTCTAATTAACTCTATTCTACTTAAGCTAAACTTTAGGCATCTAATAATTAATTATTTTATTAATTATTATGATGCAAAATAGGTTAGACCTTTTTAGGATTTTGATCTCCTTTATAAGGACAATCTCTAATTGTAAACATTCATTGAGATTAATTCATTGTTGATAATAGAAATGTATCTTTTTGTTCATCAAGAATGTCTCATCTATGGGTCTAGGAATTCCAACCTCCATAACTTTTTGCTTCTCTCTTTTTATGGCAGGGGTTTGCATGTAGGTGATTCTTGGGAGTTGCAGGGCTGATCTTTCATCAACTTCAGCATGGTATTAGAGCTCCAGATCTTCATGCCCATGTTCTGTTCTTCAGAGATTTGGCATTAGTTTTCAGATCTGAACTTTTAGCGGTCTTTTATTGGATATGGAGGATTATTGGTTTTTGAGGCACTTTGAGCAAAAATGAACATCATTGTTGAGCTTGGAGTGCTCAAAAACCCCCATTTCCATATAAAATACATCCAGTTTGGATGCTATTGAAATTTGAGACAATTTTTTTGCACCCAAGCCATTTTGACCTAGGCACGCAAATTGATGCAGCAATATTTATTTTTATTTTTTTTAATTCTTTTACAAATTTTCTTTTGTAAAAATGCATGAGAATTTTTTATGCATGCTCTTTATTAAAAAGAGGGGAAAAAGTTTTTTTTTTTAAAGGGAAAAACATGGGTACTGTACGTCCTTCCATGCACTAATGATTGTACTAGTTCTTGAGCCACCCCTACAACACTTTTTGGGAATCACAGTTTGTTTATTGGCCCATGCTTTATGGGATCCACCCATTTTATTTGAAACTAGGCAGGCTTTGGGCCATGTACCTCCATTCTACCTCCTCCACATTGGGAGTCAAAATCTCCAAGATCAACATGGTAACATCCAAGTTTGGCAGTTTATTTGGGAGTTATGGAGTTTGTTGGTCTGCATTTTGTGTTTTGGCCCTCGGATTTGGCATTTAAAACCTTGTTCCACTTCTAGACCTCCAAGATTTCTTGAATATTATCATGTTTTTTGGCATGATTCTTATTGGGACCTTCATGCTTTTCAAGACCTTAGTGTGCATGGGTCTTTGTGCAGTTCACACCAATTGCACATGCAATCTAGATGCCATTTTATGGGTTAGATTTGCATTGTCCATCTCTATTCACCACTAACTGTGATAGTCCCTTGGGCCATAGAATGTGACATGCTTGTGACTTCATTTGGAGCACTTGTTCTTTTCTTGATAAATCAATGCAATCTACTACATCTAGCCAACCTTGTTGCATTACAGACTTTCTTCTGCCTATGCCTTTGACTCTTGCAAAATTCAATTTGCAGACCACACACAATCTGTGGGAATGTGTTATTCATGGTCCATGTGCCTATGCTCAGTGATTTGTGCTCATGATTTGGGTCCTTCATCGTCGGCTTTTTCTATTGCTTTGTGATTGATTTCCCTCTTTTAACAGTTTGGCAATTTAAGTTTTGCATGATTAGCGATTAGTAGATTCCTTGGGGTCTACTCTTTTATGCCTCAAGTGCTCATCCATTTCATCTACCCTGTGTTCTTTTATGCACGTCTTCCTCACCTACCACCATGTGGCCTCCATTAATGCATGTGATTTTTGGGCATCAATGGGTGAATTATGCATGGTGGATGCTTATTTGGTAAGTTTTGGAGGATTTCAGCCATCAGTGAGCTTTTGGACAATACATGGTGTTGATTGCATTTTAGACCTTACAGATGTGACATTTTAGGAGGACCCACTCATGCACCTCACTCTCATCCTCTATGTTCTTTGCACAACCCTATGGTCTCAACTTCTTGGCAGCTTTGGGGTATACCACAAACGGTTTGATGTTTTTTGGTTAGATTTGTACAAGGGGTTTGGAGTTGTATGAAGGGTGCTTGATGTGTATGAGCCTTACAACCTTGTGCCATATTTCACCTTTGTTATCTATGACTCACTGATATGACCCTTTGACTGCAAACTAGAAGTCCTTTCCTTTTTGCCTCATCTTAGTTTTTCTTTGGATCAATGGCATTTTTTTGCATTCAAGAGATTTAATCCCATTTTGTGCAAGTTTAGTATATGCTTTGCATTTTTTGACTCGCATAGGCATTTTTTTTACCAACCAAACCTCTTTTTAATGGGTGGGGTTCAATTCAATTTTATCCTTATGAATGTGGTTTCAATATTAAATGTGCAAGCCATTGTTTTTCCTTGTTTAGCAATTATGTAAAAAACTTGCTTACATTTTTTGCCACCAATTTTTAATCCGGCACTAACCCTTTGATCTAGCTCTTGTTTCTAGTAGTTGGACATTTTCTCCAATAGGGGTTTTTTCTAGGCATATTTTTGCATCGAGGACTATTTGACCCTCAAATTTGGGCTTGTCACTTGCTGATGTCAGCACTACATCAGCTTTCCTATCACCTCTTCAGGCTCTATTTAGACCTACCTTCACATTTTTTCTTATATCTCAAAAAACTCCATCTTTTTTGCAAACAAGATATCATTAGAAAGCTAGTTCTGAGCCCCTCGTAGTAGTATAGTTAGTTTTCAGTTTTGATTCTTTTTTTATGGTTTTTTCTACTGTTGAAGTCAAGAGTTCTATTTTGCACTCTTGGAGATATATCTTGAGCATTTGATCTCTGATTTGGGAATTCTTTATATCATTGAAAAGGTCTTTCCAACCTCTTTTTAGTAATGTTGGTTATATTTCCAGATTCTACTCCAGGCACATTCTATTTAGTCTTTTCCATTTATTCATTCTAGTGGATATCTTGGTTGTTTCAGGTCCAAGGATCAATTTCATTTCCTTAGATGATTCATCATGACTTGTACTATCTATTGTATTAGTTTTATATCTCTTCTGGTCTACTTAGACATCAATTTTATGCATTCTTGCAAATACACTGAGATGGAGAGCCATACTACATATGTATTTTTGTTTCAATTGTTTTGCCTTATTTTTCCTTCTGATTTGAGCAGCATCATCTGAGGACACTCATACAGATTATTGTATTCTTGGGATTCACCATATCTTGTACCTTATTGTACATGCACTACTCATGATTAAAGTGCCATGGGAGGTTGATGTTTTTCTTTTATTTGCCATCTTCCTTTATGACATTAGCCTCATGGCATATATGTGATTGATCACCTTAGTACACACATATGTACTCTTTTCTGCATCTTGATTGTAGTTCCTTAACATGTAGTTCTTTTTGTCCCACTTTTCTAGTTGCCTACCACCTCACCCTTCTCTACATTAAAGAAGGTTCTCCTATTATTTCTCATGCTTCCTTTGTTCGATTGATCAACTCTTTAGGCTTTAGTGTTTCATGTCATCTGTATCTTCGAGTTCAGTTGTTTTCCATTTTGTGTCTCCTGATTTGATGAAAACTACATTCTTCTCTACCAGTTCAGGTTCTATTTCAGTAGAGGTTCTTCAGATCAGTAATTACTTTTGACAAAGATTTGTAGCTTCTACATGCTTTAATTATGTTCTTCATGATCATCTTTTGTTCCTATCTTCTAGGGCATTCCCTAATTTGGAGGCTTCTTTAGTCCTTTACTAGTTTCTTTCAAGATGTTGTCCATCTCTTTTTGTAGTAGGGATTTTGCCATGTGGTTTTCTCTATTTCTCCTCTTTTTAGAGATTTTATTGTGCTTGGGTGCATCAGGCCTTGTTTGTTAGGACAAAATTCTACTTTCAGTAGTAGTTTCTAGGTTTTTAGCTACTCCCTAAGTTTATCTTAAGGGGGGGTCTTAGAGTAATTAGATATTTTCTAATTAACTCTAGTCTACTTAAGCTAAACTTTAAGAATCTAATAATTAATTATTTTGTTAGTTATTATGATGCTAAGGATGATCTATAATTGTAAACATTCATTGAGATTAATTCATTGTTGATAATAGCAATTTATTTATTTTCTCATCAAGAATGTCTCATCTATGGATCTAGGAATTCTAACCTCCATAGCTTTTTTCTTCTCTCTTTCTATGACAAGTATTTTCATGTAGGTGATTCTTGGGAGTTGTGGGGTTGATCTTTCATCAACTTGAACAATCCCTTTTGTGGAAAGTCGTGACTATAAACATGCATGCACATACTCATCTTTTTGATGCAAGTTTGTAGGCACTTGGCATTTTCTCCCTTGAATTAACAAGCTTGTCTATTCTCTTATACATATCTTGATTGAGAGAGACTAAGGAAGGTATAATTGAAACCATATATAAACTCTAAATCTACACTTTTGTCCTACGTAAGGACAATAGTTCAACTAACTTTCCTCTATCAATTCATCAAAGTGATGTGAATTTTTATATCATGTCTAAGCATGATTGTGGTTGTTTCATCTTTAGTGCACTTTGGTTTGTCTAATTTTATTATGTGTACATTCATATAGGTTAATGATATATTGAGATTTGGAGAAACCTCTTGGAAAGTATTGGGGATCATTTAAACAAAGTTTTTCAAGATAAATATTTGATTTCAATTCTTGGGAGTTCAACTAGATTTGAAAGGGTTTCATCCTCTATTATATATTTGAATTTGATTCATATTTTTAAGGCATGAATTTTATTTCTCATGGTTAAAAATTAGA
Source organism: Cupressus sempervirens (assembly GCA_028749045.1). NCBI lineage: Eukaryota > Viridiplantae > Streptophyta > Pinopsida > Cupressales > Cupressaceae > Cupressus > Cupressus sempervirens. Next base: position 818,122,368 of record CM053792.1, on the reverse strand, counting down.
TAATGTTTTCTTCATTCTTGAGTATATTTGCATTTTTCCATGCAATAATTTGGGATTTGTAGAGATATACATTTGATCACTATCCTAGCCTTATATATATACTCTTATTAAAGTTATTCTATATAAGTATATAGTGACAATTTAGTTCCTTTCATATAAATAGATATAGTAATAATATAAAAATGCATATACAAAAATAGACTAAAATCTTTGATTTCTTTATTTTATTTTTAATTCTTTTTTCCACTCTAAAGTTACCTGGGTAATTGTAAAATGTTTTGATTAATGAAATATTATTTTGGTTTTCAAAAACTATATATGGTTGTCCCTGTTGCCATTTCCTAAAATGTTTGTTTACAATTTTACTAGTCCTTGTCATGACAAAGAACTAGTCCCCATGATCTTCATTTAAACAATGATTATTTTGTAATTTTTCAACCAATCAAACTACAAAATTCATTGTATAAATTTTTTTTTCAAGGAATACAATGTATAAGTTGCATACCTTTTATCTATATTGTTGGTACAAAATATTTTTTCTCTATGTAATTGGTTTTACATATGGCTTCACAAAAAAAATCCAATATCATGTACAACTCTAGATGAGGCAGAGCTAGTAGAAAATGACACCTTGAGAAGCTCATTTTTGGGGTTAATTATTAGTGCAAAAGGCTATTAATTTTTTTTTAAAATAATAATAGTGAGCAGTTAGATTTTTTATGTTTCTCCCATTAACTAGTGATTATACTTATCTTTAACACCCAATCAAAAAAAAATTCAAGTTTTTTTTTTTTTTTTCAATAGTTTCATTAGTGAAGTTGCATATTATTTAACAAATATATTATTCTAAAAAAAAAACTATTTTATTGGTTGAATTTTCATTTTAATGATGAAATATAAGCACCAGATATAAGAGAACACATGACCCTCTAGGAACTGCTTCGTTCAAGATGGGCTTGAATTTAGTTGTAGTGCCCCTCCCATTTGACTTCTATAAGTCATCTTGATGGATGCAACCTTGTTGATATTTCGTTGTGATGGATCATGATTGTGACCATGAGTGGTCTACACCGTTGAGGTGATTTAATTTATGTTTCTATATCAGTTGCTTTGATTATTCTTTGACTGATTTCTAAGATTATGATTTGATTTATGGTTCACTGAGGTTTGTGTCAGTGCTTACCAGGATCAATGTGGTATCATGAGGTTGTTTCATGATTACCTTGAGATGGGTGCAGAGATTACACTGTGTACTATTACCATGCTACACTGGACTAAGTCCCTGTAGCAGTGGTTAGTCATGTTTATGACTATGGTTTCTTATGTGTTTTAAGTGTCATTGTGATGTTGTTTAAAAAACCATTATTGAATTCTTAAATAAGTAAAAATGGATTTTCCTAGTTGGGTTCTTTGGTTATGTGTTGCAGATATTTACCTTGTTATATTTTGATCTAAGAGATATTTGTTACTTATGTTATGTTTTACTTTTGAGATGACCTGAGGATCAAATGTCAGACCTTGATTTTAGTATCATAGATGTTAGACTAGTATGTTGTTCAGTTGATCATATTGCATGATGATGCCATTTTGAGATGCCAATATGTTTTTATGATGATATATGGTTATACGGTATTTGAAAATATCTCTAATTTTGTTATGTGATGGATTTAATGCCATGGTTATTTACTTCATTCTTGCATGGTTATGCTTTATGCGAACGTGAGTGATATAAATAGATTATTTTAGTATAATTAAATAAATGGTTAAATTAGGTGATTTAATGCATTTATTGTTGATTTAAAGTATCACCTGACTTTTGTGAAAACCTGTGCGAGTGGACAGCAGGCACTTTTCAATAAGACCTAGACTTTTCAGGAAGTGTTTTGGGTACCCTCTTAGGTGTTCTTCAATCCTTTGGAGTTGCATTTTGAATTTGTAATGTTCTGATTAAAATTTAGTTATGCATCTCCTGTTGTCATTCGTTTTGTTTAGTAGTGGTGTTTGAAGATTCATTGGTTTCTCAGATTATTGGTGAAGTCTTCTATTGCAATCTTTGTGATTCATGTATGATTTTGTCATGTGCATTCATACTTGTAAAAAAAAATATCTTGGCTTGTATTGAATCCTTTTTTCCAAGGATCTCCAGGCGGTGCATTTCATCTGGTATCAAAGCCCATGTTCAAACATTGGTATCTATGTATATGTTGCCCATGTGGTTGATGCTTCATGTGTGAGTGTGAGTGTCTTGGTGAGAGCTCTTGATCTTTGTTGCTTTGGTATCTACTTGGGATGGACTTCCTTGCCTAGTAGATGTGACTAGATCAGTGTGAGGAGAAGGAAGTTAGTCTTCCCTTGTTCTGTAGATGGAATCGATGTGCCTTTGTTTGGTTGGTTGTGTGGGTGACCTTTTTGGATGGAACCACTAATTGGTGTCCATGTGTTGGCTTTGAGTGCCTCTTTTGTTTCTCCTTGTGGAGAAAGGTGCATTGTTTCTCTATTTTCTCCTAATTGTAAGTAAATAAAGGAATGTTAATTGTGAATTTTTGTTTTGTCAGTAAAGTAATGAAATGGTTCCTTTCATTGAGAAATAAGTGGTTATTGTGAATCATTGCAAAGAAGTAGGTTTTGTATTATATCCTTGGGTTAATGATTTAAGTCCCCAATCTAATTGCTTTATAAGTTTATGGGAAAATTGTATTAAATCAATGGATATATAAATGTTGCATTGCATGGAAATTAATGTTGTCTGCATATGCATGAGATTGTTGATGGTATATTTCTTGATGTGAGTGAGTGTGTTCTCTAACATTGCTAGGATGATGTATTCCTTAGCATTATGTGGTGATTTATCCCTCTTGTGTGACTGTACTCAGTCATCACCTATAATATGATTTGTTTGATGCCTTATTTTATTTGGCTAGAGGTACTTTCCTCATGTTGTTGGGCTAGCATTGGTTTTCAATATTTTCCTTCTTGGAACGGTCATCAAATTTTATCTATCACCCTCTTTGTGGAAGTTGTCACACTTGAATTATCGTTGAAATGATCTATTTTGATATTTATTGTTGGAATTGACAATTCCCCCACTGGGGCTTTTTGTTTTTGGTTCTTGATGACTATTCTAAATGTGTTTTAATTGCTGCCCAGTTGTGTGTTGTGACTCTATCATGTTCATCTCGAACCTCTAGTAGTATGTATAAGGGATAATATCATGGAGTACATGCTAGTGTATCTTTGATAGATTTAAATTTGTTAATGTAATTGGATGGTTTAAAAGATGAGTAAACGTAATGTTAATTCTTGAAAGAAATTGAAAGATATGTATTTGTTTTATGGTGACTCTTGAACCCTTTCTTTGAAAACCTTTTAGTTTCATTGTGCATTAGTGCTCATGTTATGTTTAAGTAATGAAATTATGAAAGAGAAGTAATGGTGGTTTTTAGTGTGTGAACTACCTTCCATTCCATGTCTTATTTTGTTTTTGGGCATGTGTGTTCTTGAATGGTTTTGGACATTTTGTTTGTCACTTGTCTTGGTAACTGAGACTATTGTTTTTGCCTATGTGGTTATGTCTTGAGTGGTGACTCAAACTCTTAGATCTTAGGACTCTCTAAGCTCCATCTTGTTGTAGGCCCTATCGGTATCTTTTTGATGCTTCTCAAATGTAGTCATCCCAAGTTTGGATGTGAAAGTTATGGCCTCCAGAATGCAGGTAGTTTTTTTGTTGATTTGAAATTTCATGCGAGAAATTGTTGATCATGCACTTTCTCGCCTGGTTTGGTGAGAAATTTTGTGTGAGACTGTGCTAATGAAAAAATTTTCCTAGGGAAAAAGAAGTAACTCTTTCGCACTTTTGAAGTTGCTAATCGATGTCCTGAGTACCCTTTATCGAGTAGAGGCCAATTCAATCATGACATATCATATTTATGGCCATTGGAGAAGTTTAACTCTTCATGTTATGCTTAATGGAAGAGTTATCTAGTCTTCATAATCTACTAGGTACTTTTTGGGGTTCGTGCTTGGGTTTGTGTGTTTCCTATTGCACCAATCCACCTTCGTGAGGTGAAGTGTAGCCAACCTTGCTCAAGGTTGATGTTGCCTTGTCATTTGGGAGTGACTTAGTTCTTTGATGAGTCTAGATTCTCCTTTTTGGATGTTGTGTAATGGGCACCCCTGGATGTCCCAAAAAACTAAACCAAATTGCTGAAAGGAATTATGTCAAACAGTTTGCATTCAACTTCTTATTTCTCCGTTTAATGTTTTAAACCCTAATTGCTTCAGCAATATTGTCATAATACTCCAGCCCATGCTTATGAACTTGCTGCTACAATACTTTGTCCTCCAATCAGTCCACTACCTTCATAATACCATTCCCTCCAAGCGGCATAAGCATCGGACAAGTAGTGAAGAAGATATGAGCAAAATATCAAATCTGCCTGTAGCCAGAAATGCAACTAAACTGCCTGATAATGAAGCCAATAAGAAAGAATTCCAAAGGCCAAACCCCAAGGGAATGATGTCTAGAATGTTACAAGAGAGGATAGACGTCCTCAAATGCCAAAAAAAAAGCTACAACTCGCACACCAATTTCTTCTCATATTCAACCTGTCTAATGAAGCCACAAATGCTTCCTTTTATTCTATTCCCACGGGTCCCCTCAACTCATATGGGCAATGTGGGATAAAAGATGTGTAATATAAAACATATATTAAAATACCCCTTATGTCTCCCTTGGGTACACATCACCATAAAATAAATATTAAAGTAACACTTTAATATTTTACAATTAAATTAGACGTTACTTTAATAAAACTTCAGGCATTAAAATGTATTAGCAATCGGACTCCGAATAATGTGAGTGATAGCTCATCGAAAAGCTCTCACCGAGGAGTATCGAATCCAATCACCAAAATTGACCTGCACTGTGTCCTGCCGACTTACTAAAAATAGTAAGTATGCCTGAAACTGAATAAATCAACTTCGTTTTGGCCCAAACTGGAAATGACTAGGCCAAAACACTCCAAGATCCCATTAAACCCTTCGTTAGCCCTCGGGACCATGTAGAACAAAGCTAACGCGCACACACTTGGTCAACTGCTAAAATGGGGACATTACAGTCTGCCCCCCTTGAAATTTCTTGTCCTCAAGCAATCTCAGTCCAGCCTGCTGAATAACCTGCTCACTCTCCCATGTAGAATCTTCCTCCGGCAGGTCTTTCCATTTGACCAAATACTCCTTCACTATCCTGTTTCTAAGCTTCCTCTCTCTGGTATCCACAATAGCCTCAGGTACTAACACAAGCTTCCCCTCCTCATCCAAAGGGGGTAAATCTGCAGAAGGCACTACACTCTGACCAATGGCTTTCTTAAGCCTAGACACATGAAACACATTGTGCACTCGATTGCCCTCTGGAAGCTCAAGCTCATAGGCGACTTTGCCCACTTTGCGAATCACCCTGTAGGGACCATAAAATCTAGGTTTCAACTTTTCAGCTCCGCTCTTCTTGAGCGATGACTGTCTATATGGTTGTAGCCTCAAGTAAACCATATCCCCTACCTCGAAGCTACGCTCTATTCGGTGCTGATCAGCATACAATTTCTGTTGATTCTGGGCCTGTTGTATATTCTCTTTGAGCACTTTCAAGATGTCTTGACTATCCTACAATAAGTTTTTGGCTTTGGGCACTCTACTGTCCCCCAAAACTAAATCCATGAAGCTAGGTGCTTCATAACCATAGAGTGCTATGAAAGGATTCATCTTGATGGACATATGATAAGTGGTGTTATAACAATACTCTCCCATATGCAACCATTTGATCCAAGCCTTTTGTTGTGTAGTTACATAGTTCCTCAAATATCCTTCCACCCATTTATTCACAATCTCTGTTTACCCATCTATTTGCGGATGATAACTAGTGCTAGGTGTAAGATCTGTACCACACAACCTAAACAACTCTTGCCAAAAAAACTCATAAACTTACTATCCCGGTCGCTGACAATGAATCTGGGCAGCCCATGTAACCTGAATATCTCTTTAAAGAAAAGATCTGCCACCTGTGCTGCTGTGTAAGTGGACAGAATAGCAAAGAAGTGAGCAAACTTTTTCAAGCGGTCCACCACCACATAGATGCAATCCCTTCCCTGCACTCGTGGTAAACTAGTGATGAAGTCCATCGAAATACTTTCCCATTTCCTATCAAGAATGGGCAAGGGCTGTAATAAACCTGCAGGAAATGTGTGTTCTCCCTTATTCTGTTGACAAACCATACACTCCCTGACATACCTCTGAACATCATCCTTCAGCCCTTTCCATGAAAACCGCTCTCAGATCTGCCTGTAGGTCTTGAAGACCCCCGGATGTCCTGCTGTGGGTGCATCATGAAATGCCTTCAATATCGCCTCTCTCAAATGTGATGACAGAATCAAATAAACCCTATCCTGAACTTTGATCAATCCATCTATCACCTCATAGAAATCATCCTGTATGGTACCTGAAATCAATCCAGAAGCCCAAGCATCTCCGACATACTCTGCTATAATCCGATCTCTCCAATCTCCTGAAATCTCTGCCAGAGCACATAAGTGAGGTCTCCGAGATAAGGCATCAGCCACCACATTTTTCTTACCTTTGACAAACTCTATGTCAAAGTCATAAGCCTGCAATTTAGTCACCCATTTTTGTTGCCGGTCATTAAGATCACGCTGGCTCATGAAGTATTTAATACTGTTGTGATCAGTCTTGATCACAAAACGTCCACCTACCAAATATGATCAAAATTTGGCCAATGCATGCATTATGGCCAGCATCTCCCGGTCATAGACAGAATAACTTTTCTCAACTCCTCGGAGCTTCCTACTCTCGAATGCAATGGGATGCTTCTCCTGCATCAATACTGCTCCAATCCCATCACCTGATGCATCACAATGAAGCTCAAAAGGCTTTGTGAAATCTGGTAGAGCTAGAACTAGACATGAAGACATTACCTGCTTGAAATGCTCAAAACACCTCTGTGCTGCCCCTGTCCACACGAAGGCTCCTTTCCTGGTAAGATCTGTCAAGGGTGTAGCAATCTGTGAGAATCCCTTAACAAACCTTCTATAAAAACCACATAAACCAAAGAATCCCTTAAGCTGTGTAAGGTTTGTGGGAGTAGGCCACTCTACAATAGCTCTAATCTTTTCGGGATCAACCCGAACGCCATCTGCACTAATGATATGCCCCAGGTAAAGGAGCTCAGTCATGCCAAACTCACATTTAGATTCCTTGGCATACAATGACTCTCTCTCCAGAATAGATAACACCTCCTCCAGATGATGTAAGTGCTCCTCCCAGGTCTTACTGAAGACCAAGATGTCATCAAAGAAGATCAAGACAAATCTCCTTAGCTGCTTCCTGAATACCTGGTTCATACAACTTTGAAATGTAGTAGGTGCATTGGTTAGACCAAATGGCATAACCATGAACTCAAAGTGGCCATAGTGACATCGGAAGGCTATTTTCTCAATGTCCTTTGCTCTCATCCTGATCTGATGGTATCCGGATCGCAAATCAATTTTGGTGAAGAAGCATGCCCCATGCAACTCATCAATCAGCTCATCAATCCTAGGAATGGGATACCTGTTTTTAATTGTTTTCTTATTCAGTGCCCTGTAATCGATGCACATGCACATTGTCCCATCCTTCTTCTTTACCAATACTACTGCTGAAGCAAAAGGGCTCTTACTGGGCCTGATATGCCCCATCTCCAACAAATCCTTAATCGCCTTCTCTATCTCATCCTTGTGTTTCTTAGGATGACGATAGGGAGTAATCATAACTGGTTTGGCTCCCTCCTCGAGCTCAATAACATGTTCCATCCCTCTGTCAGGAGGAACCCCATGAGGAATATCGCTAAATACTTTAGCGTGTCTATCAAGTATCTTCTAGACATCTAGTGGATGACTCTTTTCTTGTGGCTCTGGTGAAGTTGGCATAATGTGGCACTCTGCCGCCCACTCTATGTCATCATGACGAAAAAGTCTCTGCATTCTCCTCAAGGACACTATTCTGCAACCTCCATCTGAAAGCCCTCTAAGTACCACAGTTCTCCCCTCATGCTGGAATATCATCTCCAATTTCACTAGATTGAGTGTGAACTCAACTAGTGAAGCCATCCATGTCATGCCGAGGATGACATCATAATCTCCCATGTCCACAACATAGAACTCATCTTCCAACTCGTAGCCATCTCCAAACCTGATGCGAAGATTAGATATCTTCCGAGTGCATAATAACTTATCACCGTTAGCCACCATGACTCTAAACCCATCATGCTCCTCTGTCTGTAACCCTCTCCTGGCTACCAACGGTGCATCTATGAAGTTATGTGTAGCCCCAGTGTCAATAAGAGATATCACTTTCTGCCCCTGGATAGTACCCCTGACCTTAAATGTGATTGCCTTTTGGGCCCCTGTCAAGCGTGCCAACGATCTATCATCCTTAGGAATGTTGCTCTCCTCTATAGTGTTACCCTCATCTGAATCGGAGTGTTGATCCTCCCCTTCTGACTCTGACTCTTCTGCTGAAAAATACTCCATTTGATTTGCCTTAGCCTTGAGAGAACATTTATGAGATAAGTCCCAAGGCTCTCTACAATGGAAGCACAGCTTCTTCTTTCGAAGTTCATTCAAGGTTTCATTGTCTAGTCCTTTTGATCCTTCTTTGGGTTTGCTATACTCTTTCTGAAATGATTTTTTGTCTTTGTCCTTGCGGTAGGAAGAATCTGTTGAATGGTTTTTTCCTTTGTATACCGAAGGGGCTAAATCTCATGCCTTTTTAGTTGCTTCAGCTAACGTGAGTGGATCATGTCCCTTCACCCAACCTCGTAATGGATCAGCAAGACCATCACAAAATAACACCACCAATCTCCTAGGAGAGATATCAGTAACAAGTACAGACAAGCGCTGAAACTCGGCAATGTAAGCATCCACAGAACCTGACTGTTTTAACTGTGCTAGCTCCTTGAAATGTAACTCGGGATCCTTAGTGTCAAATCTCCCAATCAATGTTTCGGTGAATTCCTCATAGGATGTAATCTGATTATGCCCCAAAGTCACCATGCCATGATGCCACCATTCATGTGCAACACCATCCAAGTGCATAGCCGCATACTTGATAGCCTCCTCCTCAAGCATAGGATTAAGCTGCAAGTATGTATCTACCTTCTGCACCCAAGCTCATGCAGTCATCTTCCCTGAAGCATCATAATAAGGTAAAGAAAGTTTTCCAACTTTCTTCCTCAGCTCAAAGTTTTGATTCCTCCCTCCTGCTTTAGGCATGTGTCTCATCCTCAAGTCCATATAATCTCTAAGAGAAATATCCGCCTGAAACTCTGGTCCACTAGCCTCCCAGTCCCTCCTGAACTGATCCTGTAACTCAGTAATCTGTGGTTTGTTTACTGGATGAACCAGATCTCTGGGTGGAAAAGTGGGTAGAAGAGGTCTCGAGCTCACAGTCTGTGCTGGGCGTGCAACGTGTCTAAAGTTATCAGCCTCATTCCCATTGTTGCCGTGTCCATTATTACCATTAATGTTATTCTCAGGACCATTGTTGTTGCCTTGGCCTTCATGGTTATTGGTTCCCCCGTTGTTATTGTTTCCCTCGTTGTTATTGTTTCTGTTGTTGGCATCACCTAGATTAATATTGACACCCATCTGTCTAGCCATGAGCTGCAACATCATGTCCATTCGCCTATTCTGCTCCTGCTGCATACGCTGCCCCTGCTCTAATGTATCCAATAACTGTCGGAATAGTACCTCCCCTTGATCTGGACCAGCATTTCTGCCTTCGCCTAATCCTGTATTCCTATCATCTCGATCACCCATATTATTGTCCTGATCACAGAATATCTCCTCTGTGTCTGTATGGTTGAATTCAATGTCCCCCTGCACGGATGTACTAGACTATTTGATTTGCAAGTCTGAAATCCTAGTTTATCTTGCTCTGGTATCGCAGAAATTATAAGACCCCTGTCGCATGCTCAAACATAAATGCTTAGCCTGTGTTTTTTTTACTTAATTTTTCCCTCTATCTGGCTGTTCCAAATTCCCTATAAGACCTCCACAGGATGGCAGGACTTATAGCTCTGATACCACTGTAATGGGCACCTCTGGATGTCCCAAAAAACTAAACCAAATTGCTGAAAGGAATTATGTCAAACAGTTTGCATTCAACTTCTTATTTCTCCGTTTAATGTTTTAAACCCTAATTAATTCAGCAATATTGTCATAATACTCCAGCCCATGCTTATGAACTTGCTGCTACAATACTTTGTCCTCCAATCAGTCCACTACCTTCATAATACCATTCCCTCCAAGCGGCATAAGCGTCGAACAAGTAGTGAAGAAGATATGAGCAAAATATCAAATCTGCCTGTAGCCAGAAATGCAACTAAACTGCCTGATAATGAAGCCAATAAGAAAGAATTCCAAAGGCCAAACCCCAAGGGAATGACGTCTAGAATGTTACAAGAGAGGATAGACGTCCTCAAATGCCAAAAACAAAGCTGCAACTCGCACACCAATTTCTTCTCATATTCAACCTGTCTAATGAAGCCACAAATGCTTCCTTTTATTCTATTCCCACGGGTCCCCTCAACTCATATGGGCAATGTGGGATAAAAGATGTGTAATATAAAACATATATTAAAATACCCCTTATGTCTCCCTTGGGTACACATCACCATAAAATAAATATTAAAGTAATACTTTAATATTTTACAATTAAATTAGACGTTACTTTAATAAAACTTCAGGCATTAAAATGTATTAGCAATCGGACTCCGAATAATGCGAGTGATAGCTCATCGAAAAGCTCTCACCGAGGAGTATCGAATCCAATCACCAAAATTGACCTGCACTGTGTCCTGCCGACTTACTAAAAATAGTAAGTATGCCTGAAACTGAGTAAATCAACTTCGTTTTGGCCCAAACTGGAAATGACTAGGCCAAAACAGTCCAAGATCCCATTAAACCCTTTGTTAGCCCTCGGGACCATGTAGAACAAGGCTAACGCGCACACACTTGGTCAACTGCTAAAATGGGGACATTACATGTTGACTTTGGCACACCTTTGTATCCTTTTCTCTTGAGAGAGTAGTCTGGCGTGGTTATGCCACTAGCTTAGTTAGTGTTGGATGAGTATTTGGATGATTGTTGGAATTGTGAGATTCACTAATGCATCTTGGGCTATTTTAGTATAGAGGTTGAGAGAGACTCCCTCTCAGTCCTATACTGTATAGTTTCTTTCTCCCTAATCTTGTTTCTTCAAGAGGATTGTCTTAGTTAGATTTTCTTATTGACCTTTGACTTGAGGCTGGAGATTGAGTTTAGCAGTAGGTTGGGTGTGGTATTCCCAGCATGGTGTTGGAGGGACATGGTAGCATTGGACACATGTTACCATCTTATGGGTTGGTATACAGATACTACATTGTTGTGTCCACTATTGAATTCTTTGCAACCTTGTGGAAAGGTGATATCTTATCTGGTAGGGTTGTGTAACCCTAGTTCCTAGTGGTAGTTGAGCTTTTGTACTATGGAGAGGTATTGTGCTCCTACGCTTGGTGGTGCATAGTCTTTTGGAGTGTGTCATTTTTTTGTAAACTCTCATCCTCTTTGTTCTAAGGGTGAGTTTATGTGGATTCAAGGATTTTCATGTGTGACATGATAGTCTTCATGGGAATTTGGGATGGTTAATCCCCATGATTCCAACTCTTTTGGGAGTGCATAGTTTGTTGACCTAGTTTTGCAGTCATGTTGTAGGTGCATGTTTAATTTGGGCACTGGTTGACAAGGTAGAGTGGGTTTTTCCTTACCTTGTATTGTTGAATTTATGGCTAGATGGGTTTTTCCTAGCACCTAAAAGGTTCCTTGTTGAAGGACCTTGTGTCAGTGTGACAGCTTTCTCTTGTTGTTGACCTATTCGGGATTGACATGATGGTTTGAGAATGTTGGGGTGATTTGGGTTTGAATTGTGAAGGGTTGTTGAGTCATTCGACCTATTGCTCGGTTTTGATTTTTTATTCTTGATGTGTTTTGGTTTCTATTCTTGGATTGCAAGCTTCCAGGAGTAAGCCTAGTCCTTGGGGGGGATGATGTAGTGCCTCTCCAATTTGACTTCAATAACTCATCCTGATGGTTGCAACCTTGTTGATCTTTTGTTGTGATGGATCATGACTGTGACCATGAGTCGTCTACACCATTGAGGTGATTTAATTTATGTTTCTATATCAATTGCTTTGATTATTCTTTGATTGATTTTTGAGATTATGATGTGATTTATGGTTCACCAAGGTTTGTGCCAGTTCTTACTAGGATCAATGTGGTATCATGAGGTTGTTCTGTGATTACCCTGAGATGGGTGCAGAGATTGCACTGTGTACTATTACCATGCTACACTGGACTAGGTCCCTGTAGCAGTGGTTAGTCATGTTTATGACTATTGTTTCTTATGTTTTTTAAGTGTTGTGATGTTGTTTAAACAACCATTATTAAATGCTTAAATAAGTAGAAATGGATTGTCCTTGTTGGGTTCTTTGGTTATGTGTTGCCGATATTTACCTTGTTATATTTTGATCTGAGAGATATTTGTTACTTATGTTATGTTTTACTTTTGAGATGACCTGAGGGTCAAATGTCATACCTTGATTTTAGTATCATAGATGTTAGACTAGTATGTTGTTCAATTGATCATATTGCATGAGGATGCCATTTTGAGATGCCATTGTGTTTTTATGATGATATTTGGTTATCTAGTATTTGGACATATCTTTGATTTTGTTATGTGATGGATTTAATGCTATGGTTATTTACTTCATTCCTGCATAGTTATGCTTTATGCGAACGTGAGTGATATAAATAGATTATTTTAGTATAATTAAATAAATGGTTAAATTAGGTGATTTAATGCATTTATTGCTTCAGCTATGTTATTATATGCAATTGCACTTGATCATGTTGTTTAGTGTGCAAGATTTATATCCCTGGCAATGGCACATTGAGTTAGTGATTCAACTATTCATATTTTACCAATGGCATCCCTATATGGTTGACGTATCCTTATTTTAGTTGTGTAATTAATCCTTTTGGAGATTATTAAATCTAAACTCATTTGCATTATGTGATTAGACTAGTAAGCATGTCTGTGCTTTTAGAGGTTCGCATTGTCGCAAAATTTGTTAAGGAAATTTATGTGTTTTTAGGTTTTCAGGCTTTTAATTGATTTATTTTAATTTTTGGCAGCTTTTCCATAGATGATTTCCTATTTCTAGGAATAGCCTATTTTCGTTTGGGTCAATTTAGGGTTTAACTAGGTTGGCTGGTTATTTTCCCTAATCGATTATTCACTCAAAAAGTGAATAAATATCCAAAAAGAGATTTAATTCCTCACTTCTCACTTTTGAATAAGAAAGTTGGAGAGTAAAACCCAAAATCCTCTTCATGATGATTTACTATTTTGTTCATTGTGGGAGCTATGAGCGTGGGATTGTCACGAGATCGAGCTCATTGGATCTGGCTCAGGGAAACCTTGGATTGCTATGATTTTTAGCTACTTCTATAGGCTATTTATTTTATGGTTTAGATTCTCATTTTTCCCTTTTGGCTATGAGGTTGGGCTTTCCCATTTTATTATTTTGGCTCTATTTCTGCTTCTATTTTTAGTAGTCATTTATTTGGAGGCTAAGAACTAGTGTTCCCCTCCATTTTTGTATGCTAGTTCTACCTAGTTGGGCGAATACGAACATTTCCCTATTTTTTGGGATGAGGGTTTGGGGATTTGTGCTGTTATGCTAGACATTTTTGTATATTGTGTTCAAAATTGATTATTTTTATATTTTTGGGGTTTTTGTACCCAAAGGTCAAATGAGTTTTAATTTTGAAGTTTTCCAAAATTTTGGGGTTTTTACCTCATTTTGCTTGCTGCCCTATTTTCTCAAGTTTTCTTGGCACAATGTGGGTCATGGACCTAGATGATCCATTTAGATATTAGTCATACCATTATTGCACTTTTATATTGCATTGGCATGCATGTTGCATTTGTACTCCTAACGTTGTGTTCCATTGAGTGATTTTATACCTTGTGTTATGGTTTCTTTTGGACCTTTTCTTTTGTTTTGTGGACTCTAGGATTTGTGTAGAATCCATACTCTTAGATTGAGGTTGATTGAGTGAGTTCATGATGTTTGGTCTTGTTACATAATTGGGATTCATGTAGAATCTATACTCCCAGATTGAGGTTAGTTGAGTGATTTCATTGTTTATGGTTTTATTGGTTCTTGGGATTCATGTAGAATCTGTCCTCCTGTGTTGATTTCAGTTAGGTGTTATCTTTTTCATTGTGTTCACATCTGGTCCTTGTGTTTTGATCTTCATGATGGTGGTCTGCCACACACGAGTATGTGCACATACATTTGTCAGGTGACTTGTGAGGCCCAATCTTTTGTGGTACTTTCAGAAGTTATGATCATTGGGGTTGGGATGGGAATATGCATGCCCATGGGCACTTGTTGTAGGATGAGCATGGGTAGGGTAGGGTAGCATATTGAGGGGGCTTCTATCTTCGTAGCTCGGTGTCTATTTCTTGAGGGTTGGCATGCAAAAGCTTTGTAATCAAGTGATAACTAAATAAAATGTGTGAGTGTTAATAAAACTTAAAGATAATAAAAAGGATTCAAAATGTGCTCCTTCCATTGGGAAGTGGAGAGCTGCTAGTACCACCTTGGGCTTGTTAATACCAAGTGACTCTCCATGATGTCAGCCCCTACTTAGTAGCCTATTAATTGTCTGACTAGGACCTATACTTCTTGCATTGTCATAGGTTCTTGGTTGCAATCATCATTACTATTTGGCGTGAGTGATAGCCTTAGATGTTTGCTTTGAGTGTTTGTGGTTGGATCATTATCTCCATCAGCACAGTGGGTGTGGACCTATGGGTTCCACATTGTTGGGAGGTGTAGCTACCTTCACCACTACTAGGGACTAGTGTACAGAGATGGTCTTTTATCCTAGTGCAACTTTTGCTAGATGTTTTCACTTGATGCTTCAGGTTTCAAAGTATGCTTTCTTGTGATTTATGCTTTCATTGGAATTTTTGGATAAAATATTTAGATGATGTTAGTTTATTTGACACATTCCCATATTATGATGTTTAGCATATGACTAGATGATGTGAATTGTTGTATTGGATTATCTATTTCTTATTGGTTTAGCATGTTAGATTTCCCTATTATGATGATTAGCATGTGATAGGAGATGTTATCTACTTGTAGGATTATCTTATGCTTTTCTACTGGCATGTTGGATTTCCTTATGCTTATGTTGCAACATGTTTTAGTAGTGACATCCCTATTACAATAGTATTGACAATTTAATCGGTGGCTTGGGATGTTACGTGCGAGGGATGGCTAGGATCCATGATGGTCTTATGATCCTATTGATAGTTGGGAGGAACCACGTACTTAGTTTGGTTGTTTAGTTATTATGATGTTATTTTTGTACTTTGTGATATTGCTTATGTTCACTATGATCTTGCTGCTTTGGTTTAGATGGATAGATATTCCTCTTCCATGTTTTATGGCATTTTGTTGATTATGCACTTGAGTGTTCACTCCTTGATCTATGTGGATCTAGTACTCCCCGGTGTGGAGGTTTTTTTTTTCATTTCATTACTCATTTTGACCTTTAGAGTAGTTTTCTTGCTTTCCTGGGTGACCATGTGTAAGCATGGTGCGATACAATAAAGTGTTGCAAGTCCGTTGGAGTTATGTCATGCGTTCCCTGATTGTGTTGCATGCCTCTTGGAGTTTTTTCATGCGATACTTTTTAGTATCACACCCCCATTGAAGAAGTATCGTACGATACTTGTAATGTATCGAATGTCCTTAAGGGAAGTGTCACCTAATCCCTAAAAGTGTCACCGTCCTTGAGAAATGTCGTAGGATACTTTAAAGTATTGCCCAATGCTGATTTAAAGTACCGCCTAGCTTTTGTGAAAACTTGTGTAGGCGGATAGTAGGAACTTTTCAATAAGACCTGGACCTTTTGGGAAGTGTTTTGGGTACCCTCTTAGGTGTTCTTCAATCCTTTGGAGTTGCATTTCAAATTCGTAATTTTTCGATTCAGATTTAGTTATGCATCTCTCGTTGTCAATCATTTTGTTTGGTAGTTACGTTTGGAGATTCATTGGTTGCTTAGATTATTGGTGAAGTCTTCCATTGCAATCTTTGTGATCCCTATATGATATTTTCATGTGCATTCATACTTGTAAAAAATATATCTTGGCTTGTATTGAATCCTTGTTTCCAAGGATCTCCGAGCAAGGCATTACATTAGTCCCTACACATCTGACAATATCACAATATATGTGATGGAAAGAAAAAGCTCTCCATCCTTGTCTATTTCTCCATTGCTAAATATTTTGGTGTGACCACTTATCTAGTGATGTGTTTGGAAATAAATACTAATAGTTTATAATTTTAATTGTCGATATTTTTGAATGTTTACTTCTATTACATTAAGTGGAGTGACTAGGTAACAACATAGCCTAGGAATGTTCTCCTATCTACCCCACTTTGCACCTTCACAAAAAAAAATCAAATTTTGACAGCCTTACTTCCATTCCTTCTATTTTTTCTTGGCTTCAAACTCATTGTAAAGCTCTAATGTCTATTTCAAACAACTTATCGCTTGAGATGTATTTGCTTTCCTGTAATATAACCATAATGGTTGGTTCTCAATTTGACTACCAGATTTGTAAGAATTTTTTTTTTTTAAATCACACAATATACCATTTAATATTTTGGCCAAGCCATATTCTCTATATTATTTTCTTCTAATGTATCTTTTGGTCAAGCCATTGTGTTTATAGAATATAATCCTAAACCAATCCTACTGTACAACATTTTTTTAGTTTTCTAGTATTGAATATTAGAGAATATGAGTATATCATGATAAATTCAAAAAATATTTATTTGATTAGTATTCTTGGTCTTCTGATGTTGATAAATCTAAAAAATATTTCTTAATTAATGTTCTTTTATCTTGATCATGGGGCTTTCATACAAAAACTTAGTTCCTTATATTGTTGTAATATTGCTATAGAAATTAATCTATCTAAGAAAGTAAAGAAAGTTGACATTTGACTGGTAAGAATGATCCATCTTTTATTAAAGGCCTTAAATTGGAAAAGCATAATATGTGTGATTCTTGGTATGTCATTTATCATTCTCACTCCTATTTTTTTATTTTTTGAATTTTCATTTGCTTTAGCTCTATTAAACTTCTTTTTTTTTTGGTATGATTCATTGAAAAAGCATCAACATAGGAAGGGATTCCCTAATTTATATTTTCAAAGATTTAATATTATTATTCCAATGAAAATAACTAGAATGTATAGATATTGACAATTTATATATATATATATATATAAAGAGCTTTCACCTATAATTTGTTCTACTAGAGAACCCACAAGTAACATGTGTGGAACATTTTTACCATAGCTTGACAAATGTCCACTTGGAAAATCATTCATCTCATTGGACCTAAAATAGATATTAACTCACCAAAAATATTTTTGTAAGGAAGGTTTAAATATTCTTCCCTTGCTCACATGAAACAAGAATCTCCAAAACCCCATTATTTTTACATTCCTTTTTCACTTTTGTGGTGAATCCATAAAAAAAACTACTACAATGAGACTTATTTTTGCTTATCTCATATTAATTAAATTTCTACAAGTACTGCCCTTTTGGGTAGAGAGCCTGAGCTCCTAGAATTGGATATTAATGTACTTTTGGCTTTTATTATAGATTCTATTATTATTATCTCTACTAATAAAAATTGTAGCTCTTGAAATAAAATCTTGGCATCATGGTTGTCACCAATTCTTTTACATAACTTGTAAATACAAATTCCCATTTCAACATTCTTTCAATTTATGGAGTAGGAGTTTCATGTGCACTATTGGTCCTCATGCTTAGGCATTTGTTTCTTGTATTTATCATTTGATCCAAGATCATCAAGCATAGTCACCTTAATGTTCAAACCTTTGGTCCTGCCTATTTTCCTTTTACCCTCATTCACAAGTTCATTTATTGCAGCTCAAACACATTTAGATTCAAAATTAAAAGCTCTCTTTTGATGGAAGAATTTGTTTGTATACTTTTGTTTTCTAGTATAAGGATGAATGCATCAACAATCTCACCGAGGACTCCATTTCCACCTTTTGAAGTATCAAAAAAATCTAGTATATCCTATGCTTAAGATAATATCTCACATCCTTGGGAGGAAAATCATGAGAATTAGCATGAGAAGTAACAACATATTCTAATGATTAAATATTGGAGAGAGCTCATTAATTATTATAATCAATAAAGTTTCTATCATGCTCCAACATTTTCTTCTAGCATCTGCAATTGTTTCTCAACTTGCAAGGGGTCATATTTATCTTTTGTCCACAAATATTAATATCTTGGAAGTTGTTTGGGTCAAAAGTACTCAGATCTAAACCCTTTGGCCTCTTCACTTTTTTGAGGAGAGTAACCAACTCTTTCAAATTGACTTCCCCACTGTGACTTTATTTTCTGACTGCATGATGTGTATTTGTAATGGATTTTCCATGATCCACCTAGTTGCTTTTTTATTCTCCCTCAACATATACAAGTCATCAAAATTTCTTTGTATGTTAGTAAACTTTCAATTTGGCATGCTAGGATAGAATTGGTTTTGTCAATTTAGAAGTTCGTTAAAAAAAATTTAGGGAGACCATCTAATGTAGTTTACTGAATAACACCTGCATTGCAGTAGCTTTATTATCTTCAAGAGCATTAATGGAAACTAGTTTTTTTTGTGTTGTTCAATAACAAGATTAATGCATTATAATATTTTTTGTAGGTTCTTAATGTAGGCTACATGATTTATTATAGAACTTATATCTTATCACCTTTCTAACCATATGCACAAAGTCTTGACAATGACTATAAAGCCATTTATTTGGTAAATCATACCTAGGGAACACTTTTTTTTTTTTCTTGAAAATTTGTGTGTTTCTTTGTTATAATATACTAAATAAATGGTTGCATAATTGTTGCTTCTACACTCCTTGTTATGTTTGCAAGGAGATGTATGGCTTTGACTTATATAAACCTTGCATGAAAAATTGCACCTATCCTTCATGGTATTTACACTATTTTATGGGTAAATCTCTTATTTGTTTTTTTATTGGTAAATCTCCTTTTTTTAAATTATTATTTATTTGTTTCCTAAAAAAATAGGTATAATTTCTTAGATAGGAATACACTCCACTCCATGTGGTTGCCTAGTGCTATGGAGTCTTCATATTTTATTTTTATTATTTTTTCTTTTCTAAAAAAAATATGGGCTACATTTTGATTTATTTATTATTATTTTTAAATAATTCTTTTATTTATAAATGGCTATTGGATTGTATGTTTTTCCTATGATGCTTGAGAACTTATAAATTAGTGTTGTATTTATAGTTAAGTATTTTTTCTTTGTGAATGAAATTTTAAAGATATCTTATAAATATAGTTTAACTCACATATATAAATAGATATTAAGAATTTATTTTATGTGATTATTTAACTTTTTATTTATGAATAAATATTATCTATACTGGTACCATGGGCTTAATTATTGATTAAGTAAATCAAGTGCGATTATAATAAAGTGACTACTAGAATTATATAGGTCAATAAGAGTGTAACATACTATTAGAAAATAGATTTGTTTTCTCATTGTATGGGATCATGGTGGATATACCTAATTACTATTCACATTCCTTGTGAGTTCTTCTTGTGTGGATATAGAGGAGTTTGAAAAATACCATCTTTTAATTCATGACTGACTTTATAAGTTGAAGCTATGCAAGTCCTAGAGAAGTCATACTTGAGGCTCATGATTATTTTTATCATATTGGAGAGTCATTTGATTTGGGATTATTGAATTTTTCCTTATTTCCATTTTAATCTCAAATGCCTACATATATATAACTTCGAGGTTTTGTTAGAATTTCCATGGCTATTAGAGTGTCAGCATGTTCCTAGCATGAGAAGGAACTATATTGCATATATTTTCTCATTGTGATACTTTTCTAATTTACGAGCCTACAATAGGTTATCTAGATCCATAGGATGAAAGTACCTCATAATGGGGGTTGGGGCCCTTGAGTGGTCATCCAAGGTAATCCATTGTGGGTAGCTTAGGAAAGTGATGAATTAATAAACTTACTAGGTATAACATCAATAACATAATAATAGTACCTAAGTGATGCCTTGAGTTCCAATATAGGCTAAGGATGAGAGTGGAAGAAGATGTTTATTCCTTTCCATTTTTCTTAATTTTTTAACCATTGGTTTTGATTCTTTTTCTATCAAGATATAATATTCATGTTCTTGTACCTAGTCAATCATAGTTATTGCTACCATATTCAATATCTGGCAAGTTCATTTTTGTTATGTGTTGATTCAAGACCTTAGCTTCCACATAGATGAGGGTAGTATATACACTTTTTAGGAGTGGGATAGGAACACACCCTACAAAGAAAGCTCTAGGATTTTATAGAAGTTGACTCTTCTCTTTGTGTTTTTTTGGAAAGGGGAATGAGAATTAAATGAAAAAAGGCAATGTTCCATATATTTTGAAACCATTCAAGCTCCTATTAGTGATAATGTAAATGTTATACCCTAGAAATGAGCAACAAATACTACATCCCTTTATTCTCATAAAGATATTGAGATGGAAATATCTCATAAGGTAAAGAATTCATATCTTCTGCTAAGAAGCACCCATCAAGTCTTTTGGAGAAAACAACATACTATCCTACTACAATGAGTATTCTTAGAGCATCTTGTTCAACATAATGACATGGTATAATCCTAGACCATAAATATTGAAAGATTAGCTAGACATTACCTAATAACTTGTAAATTGATAGTAGGTTCTAAGAACCTAAAATTAATCGATGCTAGCAATACTTGGTCATAAATGACACATATTAAAACCTTAATAGTAGGTTCTAAGAACCTTAAAACCATCCACACCATAGAAACTAACCAATATAAAAAGAAGCACTAGGAATAGTCTATGATATTTATTCTATTAAATATGCAAATTTTTCAAGACTAGGGTCATAAGAATGCACATATAATTATTTATATCATTTTACTAATGAATAAAACTCCTAAAATAGAAAACATAGCTCTAATTGAACTCTCCAAAAGCATCCCTTTTTTACAAAGTCTCCATAGGATTTTATATCAATAATTCCCTTAAATGAATCTCAAAATCACAACTAGAGGAGCCTTGATCCATGTTAGGTGGAAGAATCATCATGGTGGTTCTTACAATTGTTTTAGTCATGTCATCCTTGTAATCATTGTCCTCTTTCTATGTGAAACATGTGTGACTCCTATGCCCTCCCATGAAACTCCCACTATCTCGGTGGAGAATATTTCCTTGCAATAAGGAAGGGTCTCAATACATCATCTTTCCCTCTAACAATAATGCAAAAGGTGCCAGTACCCACCAATCATTTGTTTTGTAAATCTTGACTTACCATTACCTACTACAACTATAATTTTTTCCCCTCAAGAGTAGCCTCCAAACATCAATTCAAAGCATAAATATATTCAATGAATACATTTTAATTGATATAACTTCATCCTAATTTAACTAAACTTGAATAAGGGAATGCCCTATAACCTGTTCCTTTTAGATACTAAAACATATCCTTGGGTAATGACTTGGTGAATATGGCAGATACCTAGTTGGAACATACTCCAACCTTACTTCCTTTTCTTGAATATATTCTCCAAGATAATAATACTTGATGGCTATGTTCTGGGCCTTAGAGTGCATCAATATTGGGTTCATTAAGATGTTAATGGAACTTGTATTATAATACCACTAATTCAATTATCTTTTCTTGAATTCATTCCATAATCTAACTCATCCATCACCTATGTGCAGTTTATTATAACAATCACATTCTCAACTTAAACTATTGATTGAGATACGCAATTCTATTTCTTGTTTATCCATAACACAAGCCTATCAATGAGAAAGAGTTCATTTCCACTTGTGCTCTTCTGATCATCTACATTATCTATCCAATCAACATCAGTAAATGCATTTAATGGGAAATCACCTTTGTGTCCATACAATAGACCATATTATTTAATCCCCTTGAGATATTTTAAGATTCTCTTTACTACAATCTAATGAGATTCTTTGGGATTAGTAGAAAATCTATCCACTAACCCAATTTCCTTTGTTATATCTAGTCTATTTTGTACCACATATTGTATATTACCAATCATAGATATATATTGTATCTCATCCACTGCTTTAGTATCATCTTGCATTGATAACTCTCTAACCTGTTACCATTGGAGTATAAAGATGTTTTGAGACTTCTAATCTAGATATTTTTAATATGTCTTCCACATACTTGGTATGACTTATGTAGCTATTATCTTTGAGTTGATATATATATGCAATACCATGAAGAAATTGATCTCACAAATCATATATATTTCAAATTATTTCTTATTTGTTATAAAAATGCAATACTCATCCCATCATTTCCTACAAAAATGATATCATCTACAAATATTTTTGCAATCAACAATTTTTCATCACTTTCAGCCTTCAAGTACACATTATTATTATCACTTATTATTGTGAACCCAATGTTTATTAAGTATGAATTAAACCTCTCATACCATGCTCTAGGTGTCTATTTTAGTGCACACAATTCTTTGTATATCTTTCACACCATATTCTTTGTTAGCCCCAACTGATGTTGTAACTAAGAATGTTATGAATGAATGTCAAACAATCATATCAATTGTTATGTTACCATTGACATCAAGTCTTAGTTAATTATAAATTATGCTAATTTAGTAGAGTGTAATATCATTTGATTAATGAAGATGATTTTCTTGATGAAGTAGATTTGAAGAAAGTATGTTGATGACATAAGTTGATAAGTATGGTATTCAATGGGCACTTGAATGAGTTGGATAGTGATAATATAATGTTCGTTTGATTATTTTGAAATCATGAAATTTTGTAATGTAATAATTTATACAAGATACATTGAGTGACAAGATGAAAAAAGGAAGACAATGTTCACTGAGTGACTACATTTTTCACTAAGTCACTACAGTTGTCACAGAGTAGTTGACAAGGAAAAGTTGCAATCCAGTGTTGACTGAGTGATCTTTTACTCAAGTGAAAGGTTATGTTCACCAAGTAACAAAAAGAAGAACATGTTTATAAAGATGGAATCTAAGGCCAACTTTTGGAGAAAATAAAGAATGTTTGAGAAGTTCAAAGGTGCAAGTCAAATTTTGTTATAAGATCTATGGCTAAAAAAATAGAATGAAAAAATGATGATGGAGATTGAAAAAGGATGAGGATGAGTACAAATTTATTTTATCTAGGTGACTAAATCTAATGAATCTAAGATCAACAATTTTGGTTAAGCGACAAAACCTGGAGTAATCTGGAAGTAGAGAGACTACTATTTAAGGAGTATTTGTGAAAGTTTTTAGTTTTTGATTAAGTTGTTGAAAAAAGGAGATGAAAGTGAGAAGTTGTTGAAGTTGAAAGAACCAAGTAAAATTGAGCAGAGCTGAGAGAAAATAAAAGTAGAGTTAAGAACAAAGTGAGGAGTGAGGAGTGAATCATCTAGTAAAGAGATCAAAGAGAGATTGAGCATAACTAAGATGTGAACAAGCAAGGTAAATCTAAACCTAATAGATCATTTGAACTATTACTTTCTAACAATTGTAGTGGGAAAAATCTTAACAGAGTGAACCTAATATGTATGTAAAATCCTATATGGTAACATCAATTAGTGATGTTTTTAAATCCTTTAGACTAGACCACTCTTTGACAAGATTAAAGAATGATAAGATCTAGATGATCTTTTGTAGTAAATCCTCTAACCATTTCACATTAATGTGTATGTAAACCTTTAACAAGGTTTAATCCTGGTAGAGCTCACTTCAAAAGAGTGGTTTTTTTGGGTTGTCAGTCCCATGTTGTTTTTCCATTTATAGGGTTTCCACGTTAAAAAACTTGGTGTCAAATGTGTGATTATTGTTATGCTCCATGTTGATTTTTATGATATTTACATTTTACTATAACTCGGTAAAAACTACATAACTGTAAAGTTATAATTCTAGAAGTTGGTAAAGTAATGAATAGCGATTAATAGTTTGCTTGAATTGATTATAAGAGTTGATTGTAAAGGACAGTGAGATCACTAAGTTGTTTTTTTATATTTTTGTGAAGTTTTATCGGTACTGAAGTGTTTGAAGGGGCTGTAGGATAACTAGACATAACCGATTCACCCCCACCACCACCCCCACTAGCCCCCCTCAATTATCTAAAAAGTGGTATCAGAGCACAAATATTGGAGAAATAAGTTTAAAGAACTTGAAGATGTATAAGAGAGAGGTACCAAACCTAAATAAGGAGATTTTTTCTTCATGGCAAGATAGAATGAGGCTACTGTTAGAATAATGAATAACTAGCTGCACATGTGGCAACTCAAGTTCAATTTTTTGGTAGCAATACTTTAGTTTAATTATAATTGTGTCACAAAGTTCTAGTTTGAACAAATGGCTAACTATGGATCTTTCTCTTAGATCTAGTTAGTTTTCTAAAGTAGTACACTTGTCCATTACTCTTGTTATGGTGTCAAATCCTCTTAGTATGCTGTCAAACTCTTAAGAGTTTGTTCTCAATCTCCTTTGCAATATGTTAGGTATTTAGGTTGTTCATTTAGTTGTATAAATAGGCTTCCATTATTCAATAATATCAAGTTGTTAGTTCTTCTTCTCTCGTATATTTTCTTCTTGAGTATTGCTTCTCTATTTTTCAATATGGTATTAGACCTAAGTCTGAGATTCATTATGTGATGTTTTTAAAATTATTTGGAGTGTTGAATATGAAATATATGTGTGCAAAAGAAGGATTTTTTGCAATTAATATCAGCTAGTCTGCTAATCTATTTGATGTTATTGGGAGAAGTACTGGTAAAAAATTCTTGTTAGTTTTCTCTTCTTCTTTTTGTGATATCCTATTGGAATACTTTAGAATAATTAAGAGGGGGGTGAATCAATTATCCAAGGTCCAAATGTCCCAATAAAACTTTTTAACACTTAACAAAACTCATACATGCATATCCTTATCATTTATCTTGCATGCATCTAAAAATTTCATAACTTAGAAGGTCATTGTCCTAGGTTAGAATCATGTTGTAGAAATGTAAACATTAAACACTAAAAAATCATTCACACATTTGACACAAGGATTTTATGTGTAAACCAAACTTGGGAAAAACATCTAGTAACATGCTACTAATTCTCACTCTTCTGAAGTGATGCCCTGTGAAAGGCCAACCCTAAAAAAGATTAAACACACACTGTTAAATATGACCTAGTTAAAGGATTTCAATCACCCTATTAAGAGTTAGCCTTGTTAGAGGACTTTAGAACATTCCATTAGAATTTCACCTAATTAAAGGATTTACAAATGACTATTAGGTCAACCTTAATCCCCAAAGTATTTATCCTAAACTGATACAATGATTAGAAAGTAACAATAGGACTTGATCTGATAAAAAATCACAACTGACTTACAGATTACAACTCTCTATTTTAGTCCTCCATTTTGTTTGGCTTCATACACTTCAGCTCTGATAGCTTGTTCACCCTTTAAGCATTCATCCTCTTAAGCCTTCTTTCTTTGCATGCCAATTGTAGACTCTCTTATTTGGCCACCATATGAAGCAACACCTTAGACTCCTTATCTTCCTGGGGTTCTCGCACATGACAACTATTGCTTCAAGCCTTGTATCCCCTTATAAAGAGAATTTAGTTCTTTTCCACTCAATAACAATCATCCATTTTAAGGATAGATCAGATTCATTGAATCTTCCCTCTTTTCCATTTTGGTTCCCTCTAGAAACTTCTTCTACAATCCTCTTTGAATTCACCTCAAAATGGTTTATCTTGAATTCTATGCCTCTAGATAATCAAACTTATCTTCCACACACTTGACACAATCCAATAAATCAACTTTGTTAGCTCAAATTCAGTGAATCCATGATTAAACTCTAATATTTGGCACTCGGCAACAACTACTCTCTAATGATCAACACATACTGTGTTGCTCGGCATCCACTAAAATTCACTCAGCACATACTAAATTTTACTTAGTACTCACTAAAATTTATTTGACACATACTAAATTCACTCAGGATATACTAGATCTTCACTTTTCTTGACACTAACTTGTTTTTTGCTTGGCTTGAACTAACTTTTCTTAGCTCCAACTAATCATGTGGTCAAGCTTAGCAGACTCATTTTGTATTCCTTTTTCTTCAAGACATAGCCAATATATCCATCAACTTCAACTTTAAGTAGATAAACAATACAATATATCATCCATGTCTTACTTGGTCTTAGTACTCCTTTTATACACCAAATAACTCAACCTTTCCTCTAGATTCTCTTATTATCACATCTATAAAATCCTCTTCATCAATCAAACAAATTATAGCATTCAGACCAAACAAGCAATTGTCTCACCAGTAGGTAGCAAGTTTGACATCATTGACAATATAATGATTGTTCCGGATTCATACAAACAATCTTGTTTTCAACATGGCCAAACTTGTAGATTCTTATATAATTGAATCAAATAAGTTAGATGGTACCATTATGTTCATTGGAAGTTCAAGATATAGACTCTAATGGAGGGGCATAATGTTTGGGCCATTGTAAGGGGTCAAGCCTACATCACTTACAATAACACCAGTTATTGTCCATGATTGGGAGAAAAGAGAATTAAAAGCCAAGATTCTCTTGTGTATGTTAGTAAATGACTCAATTATCCCCTACATAAGAGACATTACTACTTCTAGTGGTACATGGTCATATTTGAAATGTTTTTATGAGATTACAAGCTCAAATAGAATTTTGTTTTAAAGAGAAAATTATTATCTATTAAAATGGAAGTAAATAAATAGTGTTAGTAAATGTTTATCAAGAGTTAAGGAATTAAGGGATAAGTTAGTTGATGTTAGTGAACAAGTATATAGTAGTGATCTAGTAAGAGTTACTTTGAATAGAATGGTTACTGATTATCAAGTTTTCATTATTGGTTTGGCTACAAGAGAAAATACACCTTCTTTTGAGAATTTGAGAGATATCCTTCTACAAGAAGAGGAGAGAAAGAAGCATGTGAATAATAGATCTCAAAGTGTAGAGTTGGCTTTGATGGTGAAAGACAAGAAGCCATAAAAAGGAAAGTAATGGTCAAAGAACAAAGGATGGGGTAAGTTTTCTAACCAAAGGAACAAAGAAGATAAAAGGTATCATGATGAGGAAGCATCAAAATCAAATGTAAAGAAAAATAGAAATTGTAATTATTGTGGCAAACTTGGTCATTATGCATATGAATGTTACAAAAAGAAAAATAATGAGTCCAAAACAACAAATATGAGGGTAATTTTGTGAATGATGAGGATACAATAAGTGATAACCTTCATGATTTAAAGTTGTTTATTTCTGACTATGTTCTTCCAGTTGAATCAAGTGATTGTTATGATTGGTTTATAGATTCAAGGGCATCAACCCACATGTGATGTCATAGAAATTGGTTCAACAAATTTCAAGAGAAAAATGATGGTAGATATATCTATTTAGGAGATAATAGGTCACATGATGTAAAATAATATGGTGATATAAGTGTACAACTACCTAATGGTCATGTAAAGAAACTTTCTAATGTTATGTATATCCCAAGAATTAAGAAGAATTTGATTTCACTTTCAATAATTTTTTATCAAGGTCTAAATGTTGAATTCTTGAAGACAAGTGGTCAAGTTAAAGATATGGAAAATCACAATAATGTGATTGTTGAAGGAATCAAGATGGGAGGTTTGTATAAACTTGATGTCAAAATGGAAATCATCATGCAATTACTATTACATGGGTATCTACTAAAGAGCTATGGCATAAGAGGTATGGTCATTTAAATTTAAAATATCTAATTTATCTACAAATAAAAGAGATGGTGCAAAGTCCTTCAATATTTAAGGACGAGAAAATTAATTTGATGGATTCCCATTAGGAAAATAACATAGAAATCAATTTCCAATAAAAAACCAATGTAAAGGAAAGAACTATTCTTGAATTAGTGCACTTAGATATGTGTGGTCCTATGCAAACTCAATCACTTGGGGGAGCATCTTACTTTCATATATTTGTTGATGATTGCACTAGATACACTTGGGTGTTTTTCGTAAGGAATAAGAGTGAATTTTTTGAATGTTTTAAAGAATTAAAAACAATGGTAGAAAAACAAACAACTCACATTGTTAAGATTCTTAGATCATATCAAGGGGGGAGTATACTTCAGATAATTTTTTGAACCATTGCAAAGATAATGGAATTCTTAAGCAATATGCATTTTATCATAGTCCTAAATAAAATGGTGTAGCTGAAAGAAAAAATAGAACAATTGTTGAGTGCTTTAGGAGTATGTTGAAAGAAAAGAATCTCCCTAACAATGTGTTGATTATGTTGGCTGGATATTTTGCAACCAATGATTTTGGCTAAAACTAGACACAAAATAGGTAGGCCAACCATAGTGTGTGGGAAAAAGTCTCTCCTTTAGATTCTCATCATTCCTTGGATCAACTCAAGATAAGCAATAAGTTGATATATTTTGTAAGGGGTATTACCAGTATTCTTTCCTCTTAACTTTCAGGAAAGAATCCACTTACCAACAGAGTGAGTAATGGGCAAGATGAACTCTCTAACTGCATTTCTATCTAGTAGCTAGAAATGGTGATAACAATAAACCAACACCAACTCAAAGGTTGATTGAAATTGTATTAATTTGGCTATAAGTCCTATTTCTCTAATTTATTAGAAAAATCACTACCATTGGGGTGCAAAGACTTCTAGAAGTAGATGATCTCTATTCTATAAGAAACAAACCTATATTTTGTGGTGACATAAGAATAACCTCTACCATTAGGGCACAAAGACTTCCAAAAGTAGGGAATTCTAATTATTTTTTCATGAATTTGAGATGGTAACACAAATTATAGTCAAAGCTTCTAATTTTCTCTATTACAATTGCTTTCAATCAAAGCTTCGAATCCAATTGCTTCTTTTATTCACTTTTCTCCCAAATTTGTACTACATAATCAAAGTTAAGCTTACACAAGTGTGGCAGAGCTTTCTTGCATACAAAAAGGATGATTTTTACAATGAGGGGGGCACTCCTTATTGTTGACCCTATGGTAAGACATATTATCAATTAGTGACAAACCACTTAAGCTATCTAGGAAGGTTGGTTAATACTCCAACCGAGCTTTCCACCAGGGAGTAGATTTTAGTATAGCCTAAGAAGATGAAGGAATATTGTGTTAATTGAGCTCACAGTATGACATGAGCTATTCTACATTTTCAGTGGAAATAAGTTCATGTGTGAATTGAGATCATAGAGCTAATCAAGCTCTCTATATAAACTAAGCTCCTGTACCACCCAAGTTCCATAGTGTTATCCCAGCTTCTAGTACTAAGTGAGCAACAGTGTCACCCAAGCTCACTACACTACCCAAGTGTTAGCAACAAATCAAAAGCATTGTATTGCTCAAGCATCAGTACTTGAGCCAGCTTAAAGGTATATTTGATATTTATATTTATCTATTATGGGAGCCGACTCTGTATATAGTTATTATTTGAAGGGTATATAAGAAAGACAAATCCATTTGTCTAAAGTGTGAAACATGCAAGAATGGAAGATACATGATTAATTTGGAAACAAGAAGTGAATATGGAGTAGAATATGAAATCAGGCTACAAGGTAGTATAAAGTGTAGAGTAGAGACTCATCCATCACATTTAGGTGATCATATTATTAAAAGGATCTTATTTAGAAAATCAAGTTGCATTATAGAGATTATCTTGTTGATTCATCCTAATAGATGCATCAGTCAAATCCTTCTTTTTCTAAGTCTCTTAATAGAGAAGATAATTCATTTTATTGTAAAATCCTTTTGCAAGGTGGACCTAGTAGTCCTTCATACTCCCAATAGAGTAGATCACCAGAAGTGATCACTTGTAAGCCCT
Source organism: Cupressus sempervirens (assembly GCA_028749045.1). NCBI lineage: Eukaryota > Viridiplantae > Streptophyta > Pinopsida > Cupressales > Cupressaceae > Cupressus > Cupressus sempervirens. Next base: position 818,092,151 of record CM053792.1, on the reverse strand, counting down.
AACAAGCCAACATTATTACTATAGTAGTGAAGCTTGTGGGTGCCATCCCCACCCCAATTTTACCTTCTACTTGGAGGGTTTTTGGGTTACCATATATTGTGTCAAAATTGTTATGGTGTTGATTTATTTAATGCTTATCTTCATGCATTGAAGTAGACTAGATAATCTAAAGAGATAAAGTTGAAGTAATCTAAGTGTGAAAAGTTTTATTGATTCCTGATTCACCACCCCCCCTGCTTAGTCACTTGGTTGCATTACATTTCAAACAATTGGTATCAAAGAAAGGTTCTCTTATTATAAGCTTAACAACTTGAGAATAAAGATATGAGGAAATAGAAGTATACAAGTTAGAGAAAGCTATTGATAATGAAAAATTGGATCTACACATGGCTATAGAGAAAGTAAAGAAACTCAAAGGAAACTGTACTCACTCTCTAAAAAGAAGATAAGAATTGGCTATACAGATGAATGACAATCTTTACAATGAAGAAAAAATAGAAGATCTGTGTAAAGAAAGAAGTTCAAAAGAAGCAAATACAGCCATAGAAGATCTATTGATGAGGAATGCTACTCTACAAGAAGAAGTAAGAAAATTGAAAAGAGAAAAAGAGAGTCACTCAGTTAGACTATGTGAAGTTGTGGAACAAAAGAACAAAGCATTAAATGATAAAGAAATGATAGATGAAGACAAAAGACTACTTGCTAGAAGGCTTGAGGAAAAGACAATTGAAGTTCAATAGTTATCTCAAAATCAAGTAGACATGGTAGATCAACTAGATGATGCAAATCAAGGAATCAAAAATCTAAGAATAGAAAATGAAAGACTCCAAAATGAGCTAAGAGAAGAAAATGAACTATAAATGAAATAAGATTTAGATCACAAGAAATTGTGAATTATATGTATGAGAAAATTTTGAATAGACCCAAAGGCACTGCTAGCTTAGGGTATATCAATCAAGGAGAGTCATCAAAGAAAGGAGTACAAAACAACAAAAAGACTACATGCAACACTTGTGGAAAAATAGGTCATACTTCAACTATTTGTTGGAGCAATATAGTGTAACCCAAGTTCAAAGATTAGTGTTATAATTGCAACAATTATGGTCATAAGGCAAAAGAATGTAGAACCAAATCAAAGTTTGAAGGAAATTCTTTCACGTGGCATAAAAAAGGTCTCAAATTTTTAGAGTGTAGATCAAATCCAAACATTCAGCATAATAGAACCAGACAAAGAGAATTTATTGGTTGGGACTACAATACATTGGCAAGATGTCATTATTATGGAGAATATGGGCACATTGAAGTAAATTGTGTAGAAACTCACATCATAAAAAGAAATACCAATATAAGATGAAATATATGCAAAAAGTGTTAGCATGAATATTAATTATACTACATTGGGGCAGTATCCTAAGCATTGGAGAGTATTGACATGTTGCATTCATGACTATGTTTGTCATTGATGTAAACATAGTATTGTTTATGTGAAGACTGGGAGAATAGTAGTCAGAGATCTTACTAGTATGGACAATAGTTTGATTACCTGGTGATGAGCAGTTAAGGACATGTTCCAAACTCTATCATGATGATGTTGTTAAGTGCGCAGAGTCTAATTAAAAGGTGTATAGAAGCTGTACCTAATTTACTGAGAGAAATAAAAAAAATAGAGTATTAGAGAACAATGTTTTGATATTTGCTTGCTATCTTACATCTGAGATGCAATGAAGAAGTGCACAATCAACCAGTGATAAAGAAAATTTGTATGACAACCTCAGTGAGTGTGAAAGCCCTAGTATTGTACATGTGAATTTTTGTATAGACTGTGAGCCTAGAGTTCTATTGTAATTGTAATTTAATTAATTATCTTATTATAATTAATTAAAAAGGACTCAAGGCCGACTCAAGGAATTATTATGAAGATATGATATAAAGGAAAGATGTTTTCCTTGTTTGTAAGTGTAATCATTGTGAAGTAATTGTGAAGTGCAAAAAGGAGAAAAGTGCTTACTAAATGTGGGTAAGCGATCAAAGAGATTATTGTATGTAATTTTTGTGATCTAGTTACAAGATTTGAAGGAGCAGAAGTCTGGTTGACAAGACAGAGGAAGAGGAAGGAAGTAGATTTCATTTCTATTATTCTACAAGGAATAATAAAAAGATTATTTGAATAGTGGGTTCATTGATCTTAACCTTGAATTTATTTGGGTAGTGGGTCTAGTTGTCTTCCACAACTCCTAATACAATTGGTACAACTCCTAACAAGGTTGGAATATCCTAACAGGGATTCAAAGTCTCCTAATAGGGACACAATCTCCTAACAGGGACTCATATGCACTAAATGTATTCATAGACTCCTAATAGGGTCCATCCTCTAACAAGGAATATTTATATTAGTACATCATCTTGTGAGTACCATCTCCACTGAGATTTTCCCTCTAATCAAGGGTTTCCTAGTTAACATAATTGGTGTTATTGTGTATGAGTATCTTGTTGTGGTTTTTTATTATATTGCTCACATAGTTAAATTTTAATAAGGTTGATAATTGTGATATTAGTTGGATAACTAATTCACCCCCCCCCCCCCCCACGTCTCAGTTATATTGTTGGTCTATATATTCTCACAAAAAGATAGGTCACTTGGCAAGAAATCGTATGAATAGAGACACAACAAACAATGAAGAGAATAAAGGCAAGTTAAATATTGAAGAAATCAGAACTTAGAGGAATCAGAAATGGTTGAGGAAGTCAAAAGAAAGCCCAAATCAAGAAGTTATCATAATCTAATCCAATGAGTTGGGTAAGTATCCACATCCAACTAGGCAGTCCAGGAGATGACTAGAATTGGGAATTCAAGAAGATCTTACATCAGTTCCAGACATGCAAAAAGGGAGAAATTAAAATCAATATAGAAAGTTATACAAGGAAAAGTAATAGAATTATGTTTTAATCAAGTTACAATTTAGTTGTATCTGAGTTACTTGTTGTCTCTGAGAAAAGTTAGAACCTAGCTCTAACCAAGTTATGAAAGGATCAGTTCACACTGCGCTTGAATGACTTAACCAAGCTATATCACCTACCACTATACAATACATTTAAGAGGCCCTAAAATTATGAAATTTTTGATAAAAGGTGAAATTGAGGGTTTTATTGTTACCTTGCATTCAGTTTCCAGAGTGATCTATAGGTGATTCAAGGTTGAAGAGTGAAGCTGTAGTGAAAGTTTTAGTAGTTGTGAATTCCATCATTCACTGAGTAATCATGGCATCCAGTTCAAGTTTGAAGGTGAAGAAGGGTTCAAAAATGTTAGTGAAGAATGTGGTTTTCAAGGCACCCAAGTTCAATATTTATCCAACAATTGTAGTGAAAAAGGATCCTATAGGAGTGCATTCAACTTTACCACCAAAGGTACTATTGGTTAATGATATCAAGTTGTTCTATCATTGAACTATTCAAGAGTTATGAACATTTAAGATGAAAAAAGTGTACAATTCCCTATGTGATAATGGAGTACTAAAGCCTAAGCATAGACATCTAGAGATCAAGGGTTTAGCACATGCCCTATACATGTCAGAGGATTTCAAGTTAAAATGGATCAAATTCATTTTAAGAAAAGTGCACAACATGTCCTTCTAGTTAGAACAACTTTTGAAGGTCATGAAGAAGATGGTACATTGAGTTACAAGTTACCCTATACTGGATAAACCCAAAATGACAAAAACCCTAACTCATGGTGAATTAACATAGAAGACCCTAGCTGAATAGGATGATAGAGAAATGAAGATGAACAATGTCACTAACATGGAGATCAAATTTAGATCCATGTCATTTCTCACAAGATGTACAATTTGAGTAGACCAAAAAGTGTCCCTTGTGAAGCTGTTGATTCAACTTACAAGGTGGCGAAGAACAACCTAGCATATGACCTTGTCAATTTGTAGCTCAATCAACATAGAAAGATCATGGAGAGCAGCCAAGATTCAAAGAAGAACATATGTAAATTTGGATCCCTACTTGTTTACTTATTCTTTTATGTTCAAAATTTCTTTCCATCCAAAGCTAGTGTGTTCTGGAGTAAGGGCAGACCTATAATTTATCAAATCATTATATTCAAGAATTGGGAGAAATTTTTGATGGAATAATAGAAGCATATTTTGAGAATTTTAAGGAGAAAATGCATAACAGGTATAGGATACCTTAGTAGTTGGTTGAGTAGTATGCTCAAGATATTTGTTTCTTGGTGGATGGTGATAACACTCATATTTAAGTAGTAATTCCTAGGACTATATGGGTAAAACCCTTGGGATACAAAGTCAACAATGATGATACAATGAATATCATATAGGGTATTCTTAATGAGCCTTCTGACCCTAAGGAAACATATTTTGGCACCTATGATGAAGCAAAGACCAGGATATCTCTAGATATACAGATTCCTCAAGTCTTGAAAAGATGAAAGAAGAGGATGGAGACCCTGAAGAAGAAATTAAAATGTGACCCTCTCATGCTAATTGAGGATAAAGGTAAAGACAAAGAGGAGGAGGAGGAGGAGGAAGAAGATGATGATGATGATGATTAAGAAGATGAAGATTAAAGAACTTAGAATATTAATAGATAATCTAAAGAGATAAAGCTAAAGTAATCTAAGTGTGAAAAGTTATATTGGTTAACTGATTCACCACCCCCCCCCCCCCCAACCCCCTGTCTTAGTCACTTGCTTGTCATTACATTTCCAACACTTATATCAGCAAAGGAGTTGAGAAAAATATGGAGGAAAAAGTGGGAATGACTCAACTAACTTTGACCCAGTCTAACTAACAAGAGAAATTATTGGGTTACATGTTATTACACATGTAAATCGTATTACATGCAATTACACAATTTCCTATAATACATAATCTCCAACTACAAACATGAAAGAAGAAGAAAGTGTTGAGGCTTATTGATTTTGAATGAATCAATCTTGTAGATTATCAACAAAGGCCTTGTACTTGATGATGTAATCTTGGATAATAACAAGATCAGGAGTTCCTATATTTCATGTTATTGCATTCACCTTGATAATTATGGTGTTGTGGCTTTTGATAGTCTTTGACTCTCTTTGATAAATTCTCTATTTTCATTTAAAAACTTGATGTGATCAATATTTTTCTCTTTTGAGTTGTCGTGAATTCTCCTTTGTAGATTGGCACATTATGGAGTTTTTGACACTTTGAAAACCTTCTCGATGGTGTTTAGAGGTAAACTTTGAATAAATTTCTAACAAGCATCTACAAAAAAAAATTTGAAACAAAGTTCTTGGCGCATTCCCACATGAACTCAAGTTCTAGGACAACCATTGGGAAAATGAAGATCAAATGAATTACTACTTCTTTAGAATCAAAACATGCCTTCTTGACAAGATATCTCTATTTTTTGAAGAATTTTGGACATATCTTAAAGAGTGTGTCGCAACATGAAGATGATAACATCTTTCAATGAGGTTTAGTCCTTGAGAACTTTGGGATTTGAGTTATAAACTTTGGGATTTGAGTTACAATGATGAATCCATATGGGGTGGGTATTCAAAGTATGGATTAGACAATTATGGAATATAATTGATGGTTAGAAATGAACTGAAAAGCATATGTTATTTGATGGAAAGGGCTAAATTTAGACTTGGAAAGATGAATTGCATGTGGGTCATGATGGACTTTCTTGGGTATGGCCAAGAATACAATTTGGGATGCATATCAATGCATGAAAATGATAACTTTTGACTTTACAATTGTGAGATTTAGTAAAAAGTGGGTTCTTTGGATGTCATTACATGTAAAAGGAACATGCATTTAGGTTCAAAAGATGGAAATGCATGTAAATGGGAATGAAGGATGAGATTTCAAGTAAATGTGGATGGAGGGTGAGATTACATGTAATTGCTTGTGGATAATGAGATGCAGTGTGTCATGACATGGAAAGTGGAATCACATGTAATTGCTCTTGAAGTGTAATTGCATATGAAAGGAATGGATTCAATGTGCCTTGGCATGTAATGAAAAATAGAATGAAATGATGCACTTGCATGAAGAGGTGGAAGGTGGAGTGAAGTGAAACATGCTCAAGTTCTTGGGAATAAACTTGCAACTTCTTCCAAAAGAAGAAAAATGAGAAAGCAAGCACGCAAACAACAAAATTAAGCATAAAAGAAACACATGTCTTTGGTCTTAGACTTACACTCTTGGAATATTTAGAATAACTGAGAGGGGGTGTGAATTAGTTATCCAAGGTCCAAATATACAAATAAAACTTTTCACCTCTTAACAAATTGATATCCATATATCCTTATTAGTCATGCATCCAATAATTCCATAACTTAGTAGGTTACTAACCTAGGTCAAAATAACTTTGCAGAAATGTAAACATTAAACACTACAAAATCAACTACACATTTTGACATAAGGACTTTATGTGGAAAGCCAATTTGGAGAAAACCACTAGTAACATGCTACAAATTTTCACTCTTCTAAGATGCCCTGTAAAAGGCCAACCCTATTAAAGGTTAGAATGCACACTATTAAATGTGACCTGGTTAAAGGATTTCAATCACCTTGTTAGGAGTGAGCTTTGTTAGAGGACTTTAGAACATTCAATTAGAATGTCACCCAGTTAAAGGATTTACAAATGAATGTTAGGTTAACCTTAATCCAAAGGATTTATCTAGACTGATACAATGATTAGTAAGTAGCAGTAGGACTTGATCTGATAACAAAATACAACTCACTTACAGATTACAAATCTCTGATTTAGTCCTCCATTCTTCTTGGCATTCATACTCTTCATCTCTGACAGCTTGTTCACCCTTCAATCATTCATCCTCTTAAGCCTTCTTGTTTTGTATGCCAATTGAAGTCTCTTCTATTCAACCACCATATGAAGTAACACCCTAGACTTCTTTTCTTCCTTAGTTTCTCACACATGACAATAGTTGTTTTTTGCCTTGTATCCCCATATAAAGACAATTATGATCTTTTGCACCTCAATCACAATTGTCCATCTTAGGGTTAGGTCAAATTCATCAAATCCTCCCTCTTTCCATTTGGTTCCCTCTAGAAACTTCTCTTATAATCCTCATTAGATTTACCTCAAAATGGTTTATCTTGAATTCAGTGCATCCAGCTCATCAAGCTTATCTTCAATACACTTCACACAATTCAAGAAATAAAATTTTTTGGTTCAAATCTGTAAAATCTTTGATTTAACACATTTTTTGTCACTCATCATCTATATTATACACTCAACAATAACAATCTTCTGATGCTCAACCAACATTAGGTTGCTCAACATCTACGAAGTATTCATCACTCGGCTACTACTATTATTTCCTAATGCTTGACACTTACTAAGTTTTACTACCACTTAGCACATACTAGATTTTTTGACACTCGACACTTACTGATTTTTGTTCAACCTAAACTAAATTTTCTCAACTTACACTATTTTCTGAGTCAGGCTTGGTAGACACTTTTTATGAAAATGCGTCTTCTTGGCTTAACTAAAGTAACCATTCACTTTAGCATTAAGTAGATAAACAATACACTATATCATCAATGTCTTACTTGGTCTTAGTGCTCTTTATATACACCATATAACTCAAAGTTTCTCTAGGTACTCTTTTTATCCTCCCTTTTCAAATCCTCTTCATCAATCAATCAAATAATAACATTCAGACCAAAAAGTAATTGTCTCACCAGCAAATAGTAGGTTTGACATCAGTGACAAAATAATGATTGTTCCATTATAGGTTTCATACTTCAAACAGTCTATTGTCAACATAAACATGTCAACAAGCAAGTTACTTCAAAATGCAAATTCGAATTTGGAATTTGGGAAAAAATCAAAAGTATGAAAATGAGAATTTTCATCATTTTAAAAGGAAAAATGCACTATTCATGGCATATATATGAACAAGTGTGCAACTTCAAGCTAAAATATGCATGGAAATAGAAAGATAAGCATGATTTGATGAGAAACTTTGAAAAAATCCACTTACTTGGAGATCAAAGAGCCAAAATAGCAAGAATCATAGACTTTGAAGACCAATTCTCCTCCAAATCCAAATTCTCAAACATTAATTTGACTTTTTTCGTACTTGCATTCAAAAAATATTAATGAACAATGAAGAGTAAATTTTGACATGATAATACCAAATACATGATCTTCAAAGGCAATAGCATGTTTTAAAACTCAAAAATGGCCCCTATTGATCCAAACATATGGGCAGGAAATGTCATTTTTTGAACAAAAATATGCCCTTTTCATGCAAAATCTAGGTTGTTTTTGCAAACAATGTGGAAAAAAAAATGCATGTATATATTTGAATCATTTTTGTTTAGGAATACAAAAATGTCTTCCCCAAATGCATATACATGTACTCAAATGCAAAAACGTGACTTCGCATTGCATAAAAGTGGATTAGAAAACCAATTTTCTAGGTGTTTTCAACAAAAATGTGATTCATAAAATGTATGAAATGAAGCTTTTTTGACATCTTAAGGGAAAAAATGTGTTCTTCAATAGCATACATATGGATTGAAACCTCTAAATGACTTCTATTTGAGCCAAAAAGTGATCAAAACTGCCCCAAATCTTGACATTTTTTAACAACAATGTGGCTCAAAAATGCAAAAATATGAGTCATTTTTGTCTTGGATATGAAAAATCATGATCCCAAAATGCTTATATATGCATTAAAACTCAAAAATTCCCCCTTGTGATGGATTGCAAACCATTATATAGGCAAGTCTAAGCATTTTTTATGAAAAACATGTTCTTGAAGGAGGAAAACATCAAATTTTTTTCCCCTTGAATCTTCAACATTGGGTTTCTTGAAGACATATGCATGGAATTAAAGACAAATCACACCTTTTGGGTGCAATTACACCTTTCAAAATCACCAAAAGAGACTTCCTTATCAAAAATACACATTTTGAGTGCAACACACATGTTTTAAAAACTTAAAATTGTGTCTTAAAGGCAAAAACACACCTTTTAGGTGCTATTGCATGTTTTAAATGGAAGCCACAAGAAAAAAACACACCTTTTAGGTGCATATATATGTTTTGAATTTTGCACCAAAATGACCTTTTAGGCAAAAACACACCTTTTGGGTCCTATTGCATAATTTGAAAACATGTGTAATATGCATGTCTCACATTTTGGGGGTCATTGCATATTTTAAAATACATGTAATTACATGTTTTAAGTGTTCTCAAAGGCATTTTCATTCAAAATCACACCTTTTAGGTGCAATTGCATATTTTGATAAAAATGTTCTTGTAGAAATTTAAATCACAACTTAAGTGATGAATTAAGCACATGTCAATTTAATTTTTGAATAAATATTACTCAGATGGGTCATAGATAATATTTACACTATATAGTTAATATAATATGTGCTAATATCATTTTAAAAGTAATATTTATCAAGATATTTGATTTAAAACTCAAAAATTAAATCAAACTATATAGTTAATATAGTCACTTAAGTGAAAAAATAAAAAGCAACTTAACTTTAAAATATAACATAAAGTGCACTATAGCTACTTTAAGTGAAAATTTGAAATGATAAAGTAACCTAAAAACATAACATAAAATGAATTTATGTTATATTTTTCAAAAAGTGAATGTCAACTTAAAAATATAACATGATATTTTTAATTTGTGCACTCGCACCTAAATGGTCCACTTTTTGGGCACTAAAATGATCTTATCTTTTGATTGCCAACTCTTATTAAGCCCTACAATACATCAAATAGAAGGGAAAATTAAAAGCAATAACTTGAGTAAAACCAAAGGACCAAAAGCCAACAAACACACACTCAAAAATGAGAAAATGGATTTTGAAGGCTTCAAAAATTAGGCATAGACTCAATAAAGAGAAAAACTAAAAAGACTTTATGAAAGCTTTCAATAAAAGGATTCATTATATCAATTGCAATCAATTGATTGAGCAATGTTATCTAATTAACTAATGATCTAACTAAGAGAAAAATGAAACTAAGTTTTAAAAAAATTGTACTCTTATGTACATTTTGTAGTGACAAAGTGCAGGACAACAGGCTGAAGTAGTTAATACAATTATTTATTTGTTAAAAATAAGACCTACCAAGTATCTTTCAAACATAAATCCTTATAAAGCTCTTCTTCAAATTAAGCCCGTTGTTAGTCATTTGATTTTTTTTGGAAGGCATGTTGTCATATTCCAAAAGAGAATAGGAGAAAACTTGATGCAAAGTCATTCAAATGTATATTTGATGGTTAGTATTGATCACAAGGCCTATAGGATGTATAATCCTACTAATCATTAGGTATTTTCTAGTATAGATGTTATATTTCATGAATTTGTAGATGATGTTCAAGAAGAAGAAAAGGTTGACAAAACTATTTCATTGAAACTACTTGAAGAAGACAATGAAAGTTTAGATATTGTAGATCAACAAAGTCATGATCAAAGCGGACATGATACAAGTCAAGTTGAGGCCACTCCATCCAATAATGAAGCAATAAGAATATCTACAATGAAAATCAAGGCACCAAGTTGATATAATGATTATGGCTTAGTGACTCAATTAATGAGTGTAGATGAACCTCAAAATTTTGAAGAAGCTAAGAATCATAAAGAATGGATGAATGCAATGCATGAAGAATATGTTTCAATTTTGAATAATGAAATTTAGGAACTAACTAAACTATCAACAAATAAAATTCCTATTGGTTGTAAATGGTTGTTCAAAACAAGTTTAATATTGATGGCATTGTTGATAAATTGAAACCTAGATTAGTTGCAAACGGGTAATCACAAAAGGAAGGAATTGATTATGAAGTTACTTTCACACTAGTAGCTAAAATGAATATTATTAGACTAATGATTGCACTTGCTACTAAATTTGATTGGGTTCCTCATCAAATGGATGTAAATTAACATTTTTAAATGGTGATTTAAGAGAGGAAATTTATCTTGTTCAACGTAAAGGTTTTGTAAAATGGGGGAATGAGCATTTGGAATGTAAGTTGAAAAATGCATTATATGGTCTCAACAAGCATTGAGATCATGGTATGAGAAAATTGATAAATTCTTCTTTCAGCAAGGAGATATCAAGAGTAAAAATGATCCAAATTTTTACATAAAGAATGATGAACATGGGCATATTGTTTTGATTTCTTTATATGTGGATGACTTAATCACAACATAAAATTCTATAGATTGATACGATAAAGGCAACTCTATTATAGGTATTTGAAATGAAGGATCTTGGAAAAATGCATTATTTCTTAGGAATTGAAGCGTAGAAACAAAATGGTAGGACTTTGATTACTCAAAGTAAGTATGCAAAGAAATAAATCCAAAATTTTAATATGCAAGATTGTAAAGCAACATGTACTCCATTGGAATAAAATTTCAAGTTCTCTTGTGATAGTGACACTTCAGAAGTCAATGGGACATTGTATAAGAAGATGGTGGGAAGTCTAAACTACTTAATCACTAAAAGGCCTGATATTTCATATTTTGACAACATACTTAGTCAATTTATGGGTAATCCTCTTGAGGTTCATTGGAATGCAGAAAAAAGAGTGCTTCAATACCTACAAGGCAACATATTTGTTGACATTGAATATACTAACCATTTTAATGTTGAGTTGACAAGTTATTCCAATTTTGATTGAGCAAGAGATCCAGATGATTGTAAATCAACAACTAGTTATGAACTTAGTATAGGATCATGCATTGTCTCTTGGAGCAACAAGAAGCAACCAACTATTTCCCTTTCATCTACTAAAGTTGAGTACAAAACATTGTGTAGTGCTACCTATGAAGCAATTTGGCTAAGGAGAATTCTTTAAGATATGGGAGAAAAGCAAGAGGGACCTACTTCAATCAAGTGTAATAATCAAAGGACAATCAAACTTACAAGAAATCCTCTTTATCATATAATATCAAACCATATTGAAACACAACATCATTTTGTAAGAGAAAAAATTCAGTCTTAAGAGATAGAGTTGAACTATTGTAATACCAATGACAATGTAGTCAATATATTTACTAAGTCCTTGGTAAAAATAAAGTTTGTAACATTTAGAGAGATGTTAGGGGTCCAAAAAAATTTGGTCATTCCTTAAAGGGGGTTGCTAGAATAATGAATATCCAGTTGCACATGTGGAAACTCAAGTTTAATTTGTCGACAACAAGACTTTAGTTAATTGTAGTTGTGTCACAAAATTTTAGTTTGAACAAATGACTAACTATAGATCTTTCTCTTAGATCCAATTAGTTGTTTAGAGTAGTCTTCTTGTCCATTACTCTTGTTGTGGTGTCAAATACTCTTAGTGTGTTGGCAAACTCCTTTGCAATATTTTAGGTATGTAGGTTGTTTATTCAGTTGTATAAATAGGCTTTCATTATTAAATAATACCATGATGCTAGTTCTTCTTCTCTTTTCTATTTTCTTCTTGAGTATTACTTCTTTATTTTTCAATAGCTACATCTATTTAGAATTGGATATAATGTTACACACTAGTTGGATAATTAATACACTGCACCTGTTGCTCCTATGACGATGGAATAAATGAATGAGAAGAGGAATCACAATAGCTTAATGATTGAGATTACATCTACTCTTAATCATTTTGAGTTTGATGATATCAAGAATTGCACTAGTGCTAAATAGATATGGGACAAATTGTCACTTGTACATAGTGGAGACCCAAATATGCCAAGAGCTAAAGTAGAAAGTCTTAGAGGAAAGAATGATGACATGAGAATGAAAGAAGGTGAGAATGTTATAGAGTATGTGAACCAAATCAAGGAAGTTGTGAGTGCAATTAGATTTTCCAAAGGTATTATCAATGACAGTGAAATTATAAGTAAAGTTCTTAGTGTTGGAATTACAAGTAGGAAAGGTAAACTTCTAAGAGAAGGGGGGGTGGGGGTGGGGGGTGTTGAATTAGGAGTTTAAACTTCAACACATAAAACTTTCACCATTCATTCGATGCACTCAATAAATGAATTGAAATAACATGTAAAGTAAATGCATATAGAACATGTAATCAAACACACACATAACACCATATATGATTATCTAGAAACCCTCCAAGTGAGCAGGTAAAATTGGGGTGGGGATAACACCCATAAATCTTTACTCTTGCAGCAATAAAGTGTAGCCAATTAAGGTTACAATAGTTTGACCATAATGTTCTACCCTATGAAAGGCATGCCCTGTTAAAGGCTTATAGAGACTATTAAGTCCCAACTTGTTAGAGGATTTCAACATCTTGTTAGAAATGTGCCTGTTTAAAGGACTTTAGGTCATTCACTTGGAATGCCACCCTGTTAAAGAATTTAATACAGCCTATTAGGACTACTCCACCTAGGAGATTTAACTGAAATCACCTGTTGGAATGTCTTAGCATAGATCTTGTGATTGGCACTTTCTTGTCTAATAATAGATCAACTTTGCACAATCTTTGATTTGATCCTTCATGATCTAATATACCAATGTTGTGTCCTTCTCTATCCTTTGTTCTTCACAAATTGATTCTACAATACACTCTTGCTACTAAGTCACCTTGAATGCTCTGCAAACTATCTTTTCTACTCCTTCAATTTGATCATTCACCCCTTGCTACACTATTAAAAAGTTTAGGGCTTCATCCTCCTTAAGAAGACTCTGGTGGCTTAGGGTTAGGTATGAATCTACAGTTGAGATTCATCCATATTGCCACTTAAATCTTCTTATTTTTTGAATGGCTACATGCAATCACATAGGGAATTCAAATATAGATTCATCCCTATCTCAAAAAGATCGAAATCTATCCTTAAGTCAGCTTGAAAATGGTTTACATAGCTATTTGTGAAATTACAAACAAATATGTCCAAACTACATCACTCGACATATGAAGTCACTGACACTTGGCATGCATTGTATTTCTGCTTCTGACTCATTACTTGAACTATTTGACATCAACTGTTTACTTGGCACTTGAATCACTTAGCATGGTCTATCTACTCAACACCTAAGTGACTCGGCATAGTCTAATATTTACATGTTGTGCTCAGCATGTATTACTAGTTTGGCATGAACTAAGTAAATGATTTAAGTGTGTTGACACTCACTTGTCAAAACCAATCTGAGATCAATAATCTCCCCCTTTGACATGAGTGTCAAAAACACTTAAATATACATAATCAATCCTAGTTTCCTTGAGCATAACATATCCATCACATAGCTTATATATAAAACTTCAAAATTTTCAAAATTTTGCAATAACCTATATACCTCAAATTCATAACTTCCCCTGAGTTAGTGTGTATGTTTTGTATCCATAATCTATGCTCCTCTCTAACTTCAATGCATTGTATTTAATACTCTTTCATCTAACCTACTGATATACTCTATCATGGCTGATATTTGTATCTTTTTACTACCTTTATTTTCAAAAAAATGAATCTTTCAAAAATGTATGAAGTGATATACATTTTATCACTTCTTTCTTTTTGCTCTCTGCTCTTTTCCCACTACCTTTGTTCATACTCTCCATTTTGCTTTGGTGTGTTTACCCCTGTGGATATTCTTCCTTTTAGTTTCCTTTTAGTTTATCTTCCCCTTGCTTAGTTACTCATGTTGGTGTAAATAGGTATTTACTATTTACACTTTACTTAAGTTTACTTAGGTCAGTGCATTATTTGATTATTTTTCATTATTTTATCATTTCTTTTTATGAGACACTTAGGAGTTTGCGCACCTGCTTGAGTTATCATGTAGAAAACACAAAAGTATGCAACTCTAATTATGCACATGGTGTCTACAACATAGGAGTTTGCATCATTCACTGAGTTGTCATGTAGACAGCATAGTTATTTGCACTCTTAATTTATCACATGTTGTCTACAACACCGATTTACGTGTCACACCATTGTAGGCTTATCCTCTCATCATCGCACTTACTTCCATGCTTAATGGAGCATAACACATATCTGGTGGACATATGCCTGGTTGTATGACTTATCATGATGTTGATTCTGAGGCATTCTACATGCATTTCAGAGGCCTTTATATTCAGGCACTCCTAGTGTACTTGTACATTGTATTGAATACTATATAGTTATTTTGATCATACTCTACTCTAATTTGTGCTTCTATTTTGAGTTCTTTGGTCTTGGGTGAATTCTGCCCTAAGGTAGATTCTTAAATAGTATTAGAGCTAAGGGAGATACTCATCACATAGCCATTAGAGACCTTGTTGCTTCATCTCTCAAAGGGACTCGATTTAGATCTGAAGCATTAGCTGCAATTGGGAGCATCAAGAGTCGAAGCAAACCATACCATTGCATTTGGAGTGATTATTGGGTGAAGACTAACTATGAATTTGCCTATTTTAGGCCATAGTGAATTGAGAGGGAAAAAAAATTTGCAAATCAAAACTCGAAGGCCTGATTTGCAAAGTTGGGAATGATCTTTTTTTTATCTGATTAATTCATTTTCAGATCAATTTAAGTTTTGCATTTTTCTTCTTTTTCAGATTTTTTTCGATTTAGGTGTCCTAACAGATTAAAAAAATTTCCCTAGCACTGGGCAGTCACACCCCGGCCCTATGCAATGTAGAATGTTTTTTGTTTATTTGCAGGTGGCTTAATATTTTCTGGCAAATTAAACTAAGTTGTGGACTCATCAAATCTGAGTTGGCCCTTCCAAATTTACCAGCGTGCACTACCACACATGCCGGCCAAACCACTTCCAAGTTCCAGTAGACAAATTCCACTGCATGGTTCCTTTTGTTTTATATTTTGTGGCCTCCTATATTTAAAAAGACTACAGACCTCAAACTCGTTGCATGTGGGATTTTTAACAAAAATCTGGCAGCCGCAGTGACAGCATATTCTGGCTTGGAGAAAATTTTTGGCACCAGCATTCCATGACAATGTAGCAGTCCTGGTTGCCACGCGTAAAGCTCTCCTCTGCACACCAAGCCACGTGGCATCCTAG
Organism: Cupressus sempervirens; assembly: GCA_028749045.1. Lineage (NCBI taxonomy): Eukaryota > Viridiplantae > Streptophyta > Pinopsida > Cupressales > Cupressaceae > Cupressus > Cupressus sempervirens. The sequence goes on along the minus strand of CM053792.1, from coordinate 818,076,135 downwards.
GCACAGTCCACATGGACCCCTCCTACTTGACATGCATCTGCATGCAAGGTTTTGTGTTAGACACGCAAACAAATCATAGTCTGTCATGCGGTCTCTTAAATTCTGTCACAGCTACATGTGTCACCCCATTAATTGTTGATATAAGCACCCAACTATTAGCCACATCACCAACTATATGTTGACTCAACATTACATGTCTACAAATTCTATGCAAGTTTGTACAAATTTGTATTTTTTGACATCAGCAACTGTGTTGAGTGACATCATCACAAGCTTGCACAGATGCTAATGTCAACAAACTCCTATGCTAAAATTGATAGTTGTCTGACCGTCATTCCAAGGCATTTTTGAACTACTACGATGGTCATTTGACCGTCAAATTTAGGCTCAATTTTTTCTCTATAGACCCCTCTTCAAATGTAGTTTTGATTTGGTAGCTTGACTTCAAACGGCCATAACTTGGTCATCCAGACTCCAAATGATGTGCAATTTTTTTTTTTAATTTTGGGTAAAATATCCTAATCATTTTAGTGGTGCACTAGTTTCTAGTTTTGGTGCACAAATTTGTCAGTATAAGCATTTTTTGGTGATTGTACCTATCTAATCCTATTTTTTGCAACTTCAAACACATTGTATAGGCTTATCTGGACTCCTTTTTAGGTTCCATTTTTTTTGAAAGTACATATTTTTTCATCTAGTTTCAGATCTACAATCAGATTATAGTCTTATTTGGACAAAAGTATCACTTTGAGAGATACATCTTGTTTTGCACTGTATTGCTTCACAATTATTGTAATTTTGAGCTACATTGTAATAGTCCAAATTTGTACTCTATATAGAGGCTGTAATTAGCAAAATTAGAAGGCCCACTTTGTCCATTTTGGCAAGTGGCCCCTTGTAAATGCACTATATATAAAGTACCAAAATCTTTTTTCTTTTTTTTTTGGGGGGGGGGCATTTTTTGATTGAGTGAAAGGGGGGTGTACTATGTACTATGTCTCCTTGATCTTATGTTCTTGCATTATGGGTTCTTTTTTAAAGTAAACTTCACATAATTATGCTACATGGAAAGAAAACATTAAAGAGCCATTGGTAGAAAAAGGTTTATTGTGTTATGTCACTAGTGCAGCAAAGAAACCTCCTGTTGATGCTGATAAAGCTCAGAAAGAAGACTGGGAATCCAAACAAGAGATGGCCCTAGGAACCTTGTTGAAAAATATCTCTAATCCTGTCAAATTTCACATTAGGAAGCTTATAGATCTAATAGAGGTTTGGGCTAAACTTGAAGCTTTGTATGGGACACTAGATGAAGACATGGCTTACACCATAGAGGATAAAGTTCTCAAGTTGGATCCTAGAAATTTTGATGCCATCAAGGACTATCTTACCCAAGTAGAAATGTATAGGGCACAACTAAAGGATTGTGGTGAACCTATCAAGGATGCAAAGATGATCAAACACATCATGACTCATCTTCCACCTGAATATGCTCCTATTGTTTCTAGCTTTAATACACACAAATTAACAATGGGTAGTGCCTATGTTAAGCCTTCATACAAGAAATTCTCAAAAATGTTGATCTTAGAACATGACAATCTAGTGGGTATGGGAATTCTTAAGTCTTCCAAAACAAAAGACTTGGTAGAAAATGAAGGTAATTCAAGTGGTAAAAAATCCAACAAGAAGCAGAAGCAATGGAAGGCTAAGCCACAAAATGACACACAACAATCCTCCTCAAAACAACAATCTTGCTCAAATCAATCTTCTTCCAGTCAACACTCTTCTTCACAACAAGGAAAGTCTTCTTCCAAAAAAAATCAAAAGGGGAATAATTCAAACAAAAAGGAGAAGAAAACATGTTCCTATTATAAGAGGAATGGTCATGATGAACATGAGTGCAAGGATAAGCAGATTGATGAATTGGTCAACATTATGAGGAAACATAAAATTGATGTACCAAATGCATACAAGGACAAGGGATCTTCATCCACTTCAAAGGGCAAGGGACAAGCTTTAGTTGCAAGTACAAACAATGTAGAGGAATGGGTTCTTGATTCAGGAGCAACACATCATGTGGGTACTTTAAGAGAGTAGTTTTCCTCTTTGAAACCATCAAATGTACCTTACATCTATGTGGGCAATGATACTCAATTTGAAGTAGAAGGTAAAGGAAATGTTGAGTTGTAAAATGGCATCTTCAAGGATGTGCTTCATGTTCCTAACCATAGTACCAACCTTCTCTCCATTTATCAAATAACTCACTGTGGATGTGGCAACAAAGTAGAGTTCCTCCTCGACACAGTAGTGGTGAAAAATATTAAAGATGATTCAATGGTGGTGGTTGGAAAGGAAAACCATGAGACTAGAATTTATTCTTTCTCACATTTTGTACCTAAGTCCACATCTATTGCCTTGTTGACCCATTCAAACACTCAAAGTAAACTATGGCATGAAAGATTTGGACACCTTAATTATCACTACCTTAAAAAATTAAGCAGCAAGGAAATGGTCATTGGTCTACCTCAAGTCAAGTTTTTAGATGGAGTATGTCTAGGTTGTGAAGCAATTAAACATCCCAAAGAGAAATATGACAAGGGGAAGTCTTGGGAGGCAACTGTTGTTCTAGAATTGGTTCATAGTGATGTAGCTAGCCCTTTTCTAGTACCATCTTTTGGTAAGGCATGCTATGTTCTTAGATTTATTGATCACTTTTCAAGTTACACTTGGGTCTTTTTCCTTGGTCATAAGAGTGAAGTCTTTGACAACTTTACCACATTCAAAGCTCAATTTGAGAAAAAATTAGGGAAATCCATCAAGATCCTAAGGACAGATAATGGCAAAGAATATGTCAACTCTAGGCTTATAGACTTTTGCACACATGAGGGTATAGATCTTCAACATTTAGTTGCATACACACCATAGTAGAATGGTGTAGCTAAAAGAAAGAATAGAACCCTTAAGGAAATGACTACTTGCATGCTTCAATACAAGTCTCTAGATCAAGTGTTTTGGGCCGAAGCCATGTGTTGTGCCAACTACATCCAAAACAGAAGTTTGCATAAGGCCTTAGATGGAATAACACCTTTTGAGGCTTGGTGTGGCAGGAAACCAAGTGTCAAGCACTTCAAAGTTTTTGGTTGTCTAGCATGGGCAAGGATACCTCCACAAAAGTGAAAGGCATTAGAACCACAAATAAAACCATGCATATTTGTTGGATATCCTGATCATCTCAAGGCATACAAACTAATGGATCCAAAGACCCATGAAATATTTTATGAGAGGAGTGTTCACATTGAAGAGACATGTCCAAGTTTGGCTTCTTTAACTCCTCCTTCTTCCTCCTTCGTGGATAGTGATCATAGTGATGATAGTGACTTGAAAGATGAGATTCCTCCAACTTTGACTTGCAAGACACCACCTTTACAGGGTCGACAAATATTTGAGGCCATTCCTTCTTCTTCTTACACTAAACCTCATTGGGCACAATAAACTCTTGATGCGGCAGGTACATTGGTGGGAAATCCTTCAAACACTCGGAGGACTAGGTCACAACACAAGTCATTTCCACATACATATATAGCTATTGCTTTAGATCCATAGTCTTTTAAGGAAGCATTAGGGATTCTAGAATTGGATGAGGCTATGGAATAAGAATATAATTCATTGATGAAAAATAACACATGGGACTTAGTTCCCCTTCCTAAGGGAAGAAAAGTAGTTCAATGTAAGTGGATCTATTGAACCAAATTTGCAATAGATGGAAGTGTTGATAAACATAAGGCTAGACTAGTTGCTAAAGGTTTCTTGTAGGTTCCAGATATTGACTATACAAAGACTTTTGCACCAGTTGCCAAGATGAACTCCATTTGCCTGACACTAGCAATTGTTGCAGCTCAAGGTTGGGTTGTACACCAGATGGATGTTAAGAGCATTTTTTTGAATGGTGATCTTCATGAGGAAATTTATATGGAGCAGCCATAGGGGTTTTTATAGGATTCTACTATGGTTTGCAAATTGAAGCAGTTTATTTATGGTCTAAAGTAGGCTCCTCGGGCTTAGTATGCCAAAATGGATTCCTTCCTCCTCTCAGTAGGTTTCAGCAGATGTCACTTTGATTTGAATGTTTACATTCTTCAGAAGGATGACTCTCATTTGATACTAGTGCTTTATGTCGATGACTTGATCATTAAAAGGAGCACTTCATCCACCATTACCAGAGTCAAAACCTCTCTAAAGGACAGATTTTCCATGACAGACTTGGGTTTGCTACATTACTTCCTTGGCATTGAGATCACACAGTCTTCAGCAGGGATATCACTTTCATAGCCCAAGTATGCTCTTGACTTGCTTTCTCGATTTCACATGAGTGACTACAAGCTTGCTCCTTCTCCCTTCCTATTAGGTGTCAAGCTAGAGGCTAAGTGTACCACTCTACTTGTTGATGCTACTTTATACAGATGGTTAGTTGGGAGCCTTATCTACTTGACACATACACACCCTAATATTGCTTTTGCAGTTGGTATGGTTTCATTCTTTATGCAAGAACCTCATGAGCTTCATTGGAAGGCTGCCAAGTGCATTTTTCACTACATCAAGGCTACACATACTTTTGGGATACATTATGGAACAGGTATAGGACTTCAACTAGTTGCATACATAGAATTAGACTATGCAGGAGACTTAGATTCTCGCAAGTCCATTTCAAGGTACATATTTCACCTTGGTTTTGGCCCTATTTGTTGGCAAAGTAAGATGCAGAACAATGTTTCTTTTTCTTCCACAGAGGTTGAATATCGAGGAGTTATCAATGCAGCTATAGAGGATCTTTGGTTACAGCACATCCTAGAGGAGTTTGGATTTGATCTATTGAATCCTACAGTTATTCATTGTGACAATTAGAGTGCTATTGAAATCTCTAAGCATCCAATTTAGCATCAATGGAAAAAGCACATTGAGGTTCATATGCACTATATCAGAGAGCTTATACATGAGCAGATTATTGCACTACAGTACTATCCTATAGCAGAGCAGGTCACTAATATCTTCACCAAAATCTTCACTGAGGTCAAGTATACTCATTTTCAAGATCTCTTGGGGGTGCAGGATGTTGCAGAAAGGGGAGTCCCTTGACTTCTCTCTTCTCCTTCTTCTAGGAGGGATTTTTCCCTCTTCTGAGGTCTTCTCTCTCATCTTCTTTATTGTACTCATCTCTCTTTTTGGAGGAGGATTTTTCCCATGAGTTTTTCCCTCTTTCTCTACTTTATGAGAGATTGCATTGCATTATTCTATAGCATTGCTTTTGTACATGGGTACCTAACATGGCCTCGTAGCCGGGACCCATTATACATTAGTGAGCTTAAGTGGATTTCCCTAAGTTGCACTTAAGGGGGGGGTGTTGGTGTAAATAGGTATTTACTATTTACACTTTACTTAAATTTACTTAGGTTAGTACATTATTTTATTATTTCTTTTTATGAGACACTTAGGAGTTTGTGCACCTTCTTGAGTTGTCATGTAGACAACACAGAAGTATGCAACTCTAATTATGCACATGGTGCCTACAACACCAGAGTTTGCATCATTCACTGAGTTGTCATGTAGAAAACATAGTTATTTGCACTCCTAATTTAGCACATGTTATCTACAACATTGATTTATGTGTCACACCATTGTAGGCTTATCCTCTCATCATCGCACTTACTTCCCTGCTTAATGGAGGATAACCCATATCTGGTGGACATGTGCCTAGTTGTATGACTTATTATGATGGTGATTCTAAGGCATTCTAGATGCATCTCAGAGGCCTTTATATTTGGGCACTCCTAGTGTACTTGTACATTGTATTGAATACTACATAGTCATTCTGATCATACTCTGGTCTAATTTGTGCTTGTGTTTTGAGTTCCTTGGTCTTGGGTGAATTTTGCCCTAAGGTAGATTCTTACAACTCCACCTTGCTTACTTACTCCCCCTTTTTTGACACTTATGTCAAATGGGCTATACACTTATAATGTATTTGTCCAAAAAGGATTTATGGACTTTCATTATGATTTTAAGAGTTTCATCCCAATTGTCACATGCAACATCCAATGACATGAGTTGGATAGCTAGCTCAGCTGCAAGGTGTACTAGGAAATCTAGAGTAGAAAGATTGGGATCTTTCTTCCATTGTGTTTCTGCATAACATAGTTCTTTGTGGAGTATTTCCATGTGTGGGGTGAGGGATGCCTAAATTTTTGTCAATTTGGTTCTTATGTTAGCCTCTTCTTCTTTTAACATAACTAATTGACTTTTTGATTGAAGCAATGCATGAAAATGTTTCTCACTCTAAGCTGGGTTCTAAGGTAGTTATGTACCTGATATTTTTAAGTTCCTCTCCAAGCTCAAAATATGATGTATGGTCTCTTGGGTGAAGAGTGTAGGGTCACACAATTTGGTGTATAATGAGAATATATTCTCATGTACCTTCTTCACATCCTCAACCTTTGTTGCCAATGCAACTTGAGACAGTATTATGTCACCAAATATCTCTTCATTTACCTTGCTTTGGAATTTCTTTTTAGACCATTCAAGAAGTTTAGCATTAGTATCTAGATCTTCATTGTTTATCTTTTCCACTATGTATGACAATTGTTCTAGTAGTGGCTTGGTTTCTTCAAGAGTTGGCAAGCTGAATGCATCTAAAAAGATGTCTTTAATGTCTTGAAGAGCTTGCTTCTAGCTGTGTTCTCTCCTGAGCATTTCCTAATGCTTATTTTTCTTTAAGGTTTTTTGTGAAATGTTTATTTGTTCTATTGTCATTTTTTCATAGTCATATTTAGGAATCACTATCTCTTCATCTGGAGTGATACCTCGATAGTAAATTACATTTTCAACTTTTGACGAGCTTGAGCCTAGCACTAAGATCTACAATGGTATAGCTTATGTGCTTGGCTTTTGAAGAACTTTTGTAGGAGAAGTGTCAGATGTTGGTAGAGTTACCAATGCATGGATGGCTTCCTACTCCTTTACCTTTGGTGTTTTCTCATCTTCTTCAAGCTTGTTTTGATCTATGACAATGACATGACTAGCATCTTGTGCTTGTGCTTCAGGTTCAAATGAATTTATCTATCCTGTTTGCTCTATTGTTGTCCCCTTTTCTTCTTCTACAGTCTGCCTCTGCTCAACTATATCTATTTTCACAAATGTATAAAACTTAGTAGATGTGTCTATAGTTGTTTGAGTTAAAGGTTATACTTGAGTACCTAAAGGGATGGAAAAAAGTGGTTCTTGTGGATTCACCTTATCCCTTGTGACCTTAGTCACTACCTTTTGAAGTTCTTCTACACTGACCAAAATTGGATTATTGCATAATTGTGCTTGGAGAGTAGATTGGTCTAGAATTTTCTTTGTATCATCTACAATCAATGGATTGATTTTCTAAGCTAATGCATCAGATACATCTTTGACTATTATGATTTCTATTGTTGCACTTGTTTCATGAGGGGGACTAGCACTCGACATTTGTGTGTCTTGCACACTCTGTTCCTCTTGCTGTTATTCAGTTGTCGCCCTATCATCATCTTTCTTTTTAGTCTCCTCCTCAAATTTATTGTCATATTATTCCTTATCATCTTCTTTTTCATCTTCTTCTTTATCATCATTCTTACCCTCAAAGGGGTCCTCTTCTCCTTGTTTCACTATTGTCAATCCATAGATCAATTTCCACATTTCGGTTGACTTCTTCACAACATCTTCAATGTTATTTTGAAGAATGTTGAAGGCTCTATATTTTTGTACAAACCTTCCTCCATATTTCTTGTTTAATTTTGCAATATACCCTTTGGTTAGTTCCAGCATTCCCTAGGCTAAAGTTGATTCTCTAATCTATTTTTCCAAACTTAAATGATAATGACACTTTTGTTCCACAATGTCATATAGGCCCTTTGGTATAGTGTTATTAAATTCTAGTGGAGTATTTTTGAATTTGGACATCATAGCATACAATGCCTCTTCTAATAGATCCTTTTCCTCTCTTCCAAGTTTCTCAAAATCAATATTCTTTAAGCTAGATAAATCTGCATTATTCTTGACATTTTCACATAAGTTTTCAATATCAGAAAGTGGTATGTGACTTACCACATTGAATTGGCCTATGTCATCTGATTCAATTATTTCTTCATTTAAATCTAGTTGTGTAACATACTTTCTTCTTTTCTTCCTTTTCACTTGGCTGCCTTGTTCTATTTGTTCGGATTTCTCCTTTGCCTTTTGTATTGTGGCATGTGTGTTGGCTCTAGTGATAGGTGCACTTGGGTTGGTTGGGCTAGATTTTGCAATTTTATTTTGATGAAGGAGCATCAAGCCTATATTTTGGTGGATTTATTATTTAATGGTTAGGGGTGTGTTGGAGACACATTGGGGAACCTTTTCCTCATGATTGCATAAAGATTGGATGGATTGAGTTGAAGTTTGAGCATTTTTTACCTTGTTGTTGGAACTGTGTTTTTCTAGTTTCTAGGTGCCTATTGTAGGATGTGTAAATAATTATCCTTAATGAGTTAGAGGCTTTATACTTTAGGTACTGAAGAGGTCCTAGATTACTTCCATGTATCAAGAGCACAAGTTCTAATTTATTATGAGTTGGGAGATATGGTAATTCTCCTACAATATCAATTTATGGCAGACTGCATGATAGGTTTCTATATGTGACTTTTGGGATAGATGTGCACTTTTCCTTGGGGAATTAGACTTTTTTCATTTAAGGGGTTGTAGAGGACCTAAATTTATGCACATGGTTCAAAGTGTGAGTTCTAATTCAATCAGAGCAAGGAGATATCATGATTTTACTTAGATATCGATTTTATAGACATTTAGTTGTTGTTGCAGGCCAACTTGTGGCATTTAATTTATGTATTTGTATTTGATTTGTGTTTTGGGCCAACTTGTGGCTTATATTGGCATAAATAGGGGTGGTGGTGGAGTCTTTAGTCATTTCATTCATGGAATGATTCATGTGGGAGCAGCTGATGGGCAAGTTTTCTTGAGTCTATGGACAAAGTGTCAAATGTGAGGCAGTTTACAACAGCATTATGATGAATGTGTGAATGTTTGGATAGAACATCAAATTTGAGGTAGTCTACACTTGGATCTTAGATGTGAATTTGAAGACTAGAGCTAGGGCTGTGGCTAGAAAACAAGGAGATTTCTTGGTAGGCTTGCGAGCACAAGTTTAGATTTCCTTAGTGGTTTTCTTCCAGATTGTTGTTGTGTTACAAATCTAGGCTAGTTGAGATTGGTTTGTAAGTTGGATCTTGTTGGATCTTGCAGAACTATTATTGTAATTGCTATTGTATTTGGCTATAACCAGGAAGGCCTTATAGCCCAGCACATTACATGTAATAGTTATTTCATAAATAAAGAATTATGATTTGATATCAAATCTTGCATGATTGCTTCTTATTGTTGTGTTTCTGCTATGTGGTTATATTTCTAGGGGCTAGGACATCTCCTTTGGAGATTCTATTGCCTTGTACTGCATCATATTTGCCTTAGTAAAAGGTTGTGCCTTAGCCTTTCTCTTCTTTGGCTCAATTTTTGTGGGTGCTTCATCAGCTTCTTCTTCCTCGACACCTTCTATTTCTTCTTCTTCCTTGTCCTCTCCCATGCCTTGAGCCAATGCAAGAGGTCCTTGTGTTTGTTCTTGCTCTTCTTCATCCTCTTCATCTTCTTCCTCTTCTTCCTCAATTGTACCTTCACCAAATTTAGCCTTTATCTTCTTAACTAGCCTATCCTTCTTCTTAAGTGTGGAGGTAGTCTTCAATTCCATTTCAACCTTTTATTTCATTACATCATAGCTCCCAAATATTTTAGTAGTTTTTTCAATTTCCTCTACTAGGAGTGCAGTGATTGTTGTTGATGCTTCATCAACATTAATCTCATACCCAAGTGGACTTAACCATCTGACCCTTGGTATGGAAACTTGCACACATGTATAGTCAGCATCAACAAGAAAGCATATATCATTGTAATGTTGCTCAACCAAAGAAACTAGTATCCTCATTCTTTCTATCATGGATTTCTTAAAATCTTCAAAATAGCTAGTCATCACTGTTTTAAATTTTCACCCATCTACTCAATAAATTCATTGATCTGCATAACTATTGATCTATTTGTTTTCCAGCTTACTATGCCAAAGGAGGGAAAAGTATTTTAGACATAAAAGAATATATGGAGAAGTATTGCACCAAACCTACATTATGCACTTTTGGTTTTCCTTATAGCTCCAAGGTTCTCCATCAATTTTTGTAGCTAAATTTCTACCAGATCATATGTATGATCTTTCTTCACAATTTTATAACCAACATCTACTGCAATATAGGGTACATTGTTCAATCTGCTAGATTGATAAAATTTGTGTGAGATTACTCTAACAGCAAAGTCTAGTAGAGGATCAGTGATAGTATCAATTGTCATCCCTCTTTTGTTCCATTTTGCCCCTATTTTTTGTCTCTATTACTTCCTTGGAATCACTTCACAAAGTCTTGGGCTGATCTAGGTTTGGGAAACCAATAACCCTATGGATTATTCATTTGGTAATATTTATTGGTTCACCTTCTAGCCATAAGGATCCATCATGTATTTAGCTTAACACAATTCTAATCCATTTAGTCTTGAAAACACTAGGAAAATCTAGGGCACAAGTCAAACCCTTTCTCTCAACTATTTTATATTCTTATTTCAGAACACCATTATCACATAATATATCATAAGCTTCTCTAACTTCTAAGTCCCCAATGCTACCAATTTTACAACTATAAAATTTCCTTACATCTCAAACCATAATGACTTTTGGTAGGATCATTGAAAGTGCACCAGAGGGATCTTGTTTATATGCTATGTCAGGGATGGCTTTGAAATTTGGCTATTTTACTTGCTTGGAATCACTTCACAGAGTCTTGGGTTGATCTAGGGTTGGGAAACCAATAACCCTATGGATTATTTGTTTAGTAATCTTTATTGGTTCACCTTCTAGCCATGAGGATCCATCATGTATTCAGCTTAACACAATTCTAATCCATTCAGTCTTGAAAACATTAGGAAAATCTATAGCACGAGTCAAACCCTTTCTCTCAGCTATTTTATATTCTTCTTTTAGTATGCCATTATCACGTAATCTATCATAAGATTCTCTAATTTCTAAGTCCCCAATGCTACCAATTTCACAATAGTAACATTTCCTTACATTCTGAACCATAATGACTTTTTGTGGGATCATTGAAAGTGTGCCAGAGGGATCTTGTTTATACACTATGTCAGGGATGGCTTTGAAATTTGGTTATTTTACTTTGTTACTAACTAGTTGAATGTTCAAAACCTCTTTCCCTTTTTCATTCTTTGAGCTAGATTCCATTCTATCAAACTAGGGCTTATGCTAATGTAAACTGTGTAACTCAGCTTGTGATAAATAACTTGAAAATTCAAAGAACTGGTGTGAAATCATCATTGAGATCCTTGCAAATGCCTTGAATGAGTTTCTAAATTGCCTTTTCACTCTGCTTGCTCCTGCTTGAATTTGAAATGTGAATAATGAGTTGAAGTCGATCAAATACCATTCAAAAACCTTGCATTTAATGCTTAGTGCTTGTACAATTGTAAACTCAACATCAACATGATTTTAGAATCACTCAACATCTATAGATATTACCATCACTTGGTAGCTACTACAGACTCAGTATCAACTAACTTAGTCTAGTAGCTCGGTATCAACTAGCACTCCACTCGGCATACACAGGAAACATTTCATGCTTGGCAACAACTTTAAGATTTAAATATTTAGCTTGAATTTTCCACAACATCTTGCATCTTTATTTATGCTAATGTATTCTTTTTAGTGCTATCTTCTTTTAGAACTAATGTATGATATAATACCTGAATATCAGTCCCTCATACCTCTTAGTTGCTTAGTTTGATGAGGTGTGATCACCTGACCTATTAGGTGAAGTGATCCCTTCTCCATTTGATGTACTACACCAATCTCTCTTTTTCCATGTCTTGTTCATCTCACCTCTGATGTGTTCAACATTTGCCTTGCCTTTTCCTTTGTTGAATTCACAACTTGGTGCCTTTGACCTAGTTAGACAATGTTTACTGATGTGACTAGTCTTCAAGTAGTTGAAACATATAGTTTGATTTAACCATCTTTTGTAGTTGTCTCTGAAGTGTGTCCTAATGCAGTTTTCAGGGATGTGTCCATATTCTTGACAATAATGTCAACTTTGTCTTGTATTGTAATCCCAATTATAAAATTTTCCATGGCTTCTTACCTTGTTTGATGACCACATGGATTTGGATCTGCATTCAAAGGCTCTATGTCCATATTTTTGATAGTTATAGCAGTAACCTTCAAATCTTGGTGCATGCATGGTCATGGATCTACATTCATGTGCTTGATGACCTTTCTTGTTGCACTTATGAAAGTGAGTCATGTTCTTAGGCTTGACATTCTAATTTGCATTCTTGCTCCTACAAACATTAGCAATATGTCCTTTCTTACCACAAAAATGACAAGTAGGTTTGGAGTTCTTAGCTTTGATGTTTCTTTCTTCAGCAACTTTGGATGATTCTCCTTCTTTAGTGCTTGTGTAGCCTAATCCTGATGTATCGTTGTTGGATTTAGGGGATCTCAATAATTGCTCAAAGTATTTGATTGCTTCATTTGGCTTATTGAATTTTTCAACAATTTCTTTTTCTCCTTTCAAGTTATTCTATAGTTGTTCATTCTGCAGCTTCAATGTAGTTATCTCAATGTCTTTGACATTCAGTTCATGATGAGCATTCATCATTTGGCTTAGAGTATCCAATTGCATGTTGGAGATTCTAGTTAGCTCTATTGACTTCTCTTCCAATATGTTGGCCAGAATTCTTTTGTCTTCTTCAATCATGGATTTGTCTTCTATGGCTTTCTTCTTTTGTTTAGTTACCTCACATAACATCATTGCTTGAGATTCTTGCTCTAGCTTGAGATTTTTGATTTCCTCAGCTTGTACTATATTTTTTTCCATCAAATTTGTGAATGTTGCATCAAATTCATTAGAGTCACTATTGGCAAATAGCTTGGTAGTGTCAATTTCTTTGTATTGTGTGTCATTCTCTGCAATGGAAATTTATTTCCTTCCTTTTAAGGATTTATGTAATTCTTCTCTCACTCCATCAAGTTGATGTAGAATGAGCTCTATCTCAATTCCTTGATACTTAATCTTTCCCAATTTTTAAACTTCCATTTCAAGATCTTTTCCTCTAAGCTGCAAAGCTTCTCTTTTAGAGAACTAGGCTCTGATACCAATTGTTGGAATTACAAGTAGGAAAGGTAAAATTCTAAGAGGGGTGAATTAGAATTTTAAACTTCAACACATAAAACTTTCACCATTCATTAGATGCATTCAATTTATGAACTTAAATAAAATGTAAAGAAAATGCATCTAAAACATGTAATCAAACACACACATAACATTGGATATGGTTACCCAGAAACCCTCCAAGTGAGAAGGTAAAATTGGGGTGGGGATGAAACCCACAAATATTTACTCCTTCAGTAATAAAGTGTAGCCAATTAAGGTTATAATGGTTTACCATCATGATCTACCTTGTTAAAGGCTTATAGAGACTGTTAAGTCCCACCTTGTTAGTGGAATCCAACACCCTATTAGAAGTGTGCCTGGTTAAAGGACTTTAGGTCATTCACTTGGAATGCCACCCTATTAAAGGATTTAATACATCTTATTATGATGCAAGAGCATCTTGGGTTGCCTTGTTATCCTACTTTTTTTTGTTCATTTTGCATGTTGGAGCCAAGTTACTGTAGCACTCAATGGGAGCCCAGTTACTGTAGCACTCAATGGGAGCGAAGTTACTATAGCACTCAATGGGAGTCAAGTTACTATAGCACTCAATGGGAGCTGAGTTACTATAGCACTCAATGGGAGTTGAGTTACTATAGCACTTAGTGGGAGTTGAGTTACTGTAGCTCTCAATGGGAGCCAAGTTTTTGTAGCACTTAGTGGGAGCCAAGTTACTGTAACACTTAGTTGGAACCGAGTTACTGTAGCACTCAATGGGAGCCAAGTTGATGTAGCACTCAATGGGAGTCAAGTTACTGTAGCACTCAATGGGAGTCGAGTTACTCTAGCACTCAATGGGAGCCAAGTTACTATAGCAATTCCTTCATGTGTCGAGTTACTGTAGCAATTCTTTCATGTACTGAGTTACCCAGTGTATGCCGAGTGACTCTTCATGTGCCGAGTTACCTAGTGTATGCCGAGTGACCCTTCATGTGTTGAGTGTCAGTATTTGGATGTGATTTCTCTAAGCTAACTTGCAAGATTTATTTTGATCGCAACATTTATGTTTAGATCTTTTCTTGGGATGTGTCTAGACCATTTTTGGGTCGGCCCTCCTCTTTTATAATATTCTAGAATAATTTGTAAGTCATTTTGGAAAGTATATATAGAGTGTTTAGGCTTAGAGTTAGGCAAGTTTTTGGTGAGGAGATTGGGGAGCAAAATTAAAAGTGCAAATTTTGAATTGGATCTTTGAACATCAATGTATTTGTAATTGGTCGTAACCTATAAGGCCTTACAGCTAGGCATGTATGAAGATATTTGAATGAATTGATAAAAGTATTTCACTCTTCCTCCTCCTTTGGTTGTTGTTCCTTGTGTTTGCTTATGTTGTGTTAACTCTTGCAAAGTGGTTTGGATAGCTGGGTGAGCCTTTGGCCCTAGTTATTCACACCTTGCCTACATTAGTTGGTATCAGAGCTTGAGGTTCCTCCTTGTGGAGATTGGATCGTGTAGAACCCTGATTTAGATTTGGTTGTAGGGTTGCAAATCTATGGATTTGACTTATAACTAGCAGAGGATTATGATCTTTCAGGAACCTAATTTGTAAAGATGGTTTGTGGTAGAAGAAATGTTGATGATGCTATATTGGATTAGTTGAGACAAATTGCAGCTAGATTAGATGTTGTGGAGATAGTCCAAAGGAGAGGAGTACATCTTGATGATGTAAGTGATGATGAAGAAGTAGCACCAAATCATAATCCAGAACCTAAAGAAGATCAAGATGAGGAAAGATTGTTGTGAGTGTTGTCTAGGGAAAATTTAAATCCTACTGTAGAAGTTGTTCAAAGGTATTCAGTTGTGTATTCCTAGAAGTTCTATGAGGTTGAATCTGATTAAGGAAAAGAATAGTGGTGGATTAGTTGGACATTTTGGAAATGATAAGACATTGAGTTTGCTGAAAGAGAAGTATTATTGGGCACAAATGTATAAGGATGTTCAGAAATTTGTAAAGAGTTGTGGAGTTTGTCAAGTTGCAAAGGGAGTGAGTCAAAATATTGGTTTGTATACACCTATTACTATTCCTAAGAAACCTTGGATTGACATCAGTATGGATTTTCTTCTTAGATTTCCCAAGATAGTGAAGGGGTATGATTCTATATTTGTTGTAGCGGATAGATTTTCTAAGATGGCTCATTTCATACCATGTAAGAAGACATCAGATGCTGAGCATGTTGCTGAATTTTTCTTTAAAGAGATTGTGAGATTGCATGGATTACCAAGAAGTATTATTTATGATAGAGATAGTAAGTTTGTTGGTTATTTTTTGAAGACTTTGTGGAAGAAGATGGGTACTGAATTGAGGTTTAGTTCTACATTCCATCCACAAAAAGATGGACAGATAGAGGTTGTGAATAGAAGCTTGGGTAATTTGCTAAGATGTTTAGTTGGTAATAAGCCAAGTAATTGGGAGATAGTATTGGCACAGGATAAATTTGCATATAATAATTTTGTGAATAGGAGTATAGGGAAAACACCTTTTGAGATTGTTATTGTAATGCATCCTAGAGGTATATCAGATTTGAGGGATGTTGATAGTGAAGAAAAGACAAGCACTAGAGGAGAAGAATTTGCTGATTTTAAGGAGTCTTTGCATAAGGAAGTGAAGTTGAAGTTGGAACAAAGTAATCAAAAGTATAAAGAGAATGTTGATTAGTCTAGAAGACACCATGATTTTCAAGTTGGTGATGAGGTGATGGTTCATTTGAAGAAAGGAAGATTCCCAGTTGGAACATACAGTAAGTTGAAGATGAAGAATTTTGGACCTTGTAAGATCGTGAAGAAGTTTGATAGTGTTAATTCTTATGAAGTTGAGTTACCTGATGACATGGATATATCTCCTATATTTAATATTTCTAATTTGTATAAGTATCATAAGTCAGAGAATGAAGTTGTTGTATCAAATTATTATCCTAAGAAGCAGAATGAAGAAGTTGAACAAATATTGGATCAAAGAGTTGGCAAGAGCACAAGAGGAAAAGATTACAATGAATATTTGGTGAAGTGGAAGAACAAACCTATTGAAGATGCTTCTTGGATTTCTCAATTTGAGTTGGATTCAACTCGGGTTGGGACATCTCAATGATTCCAGTGAATCATTTCTTTCAACCCTAGTTGTTTGATGTAGGAACATTCTAGGTTGCCTTGTTATCTTGCTCATTTTTGTTCATTCTACATGTTGGAGCCGAGTTACTATAGCACTCAATGGGAGCCAAATTGTTGTAATACTCAATGGGAGTCAAGTTACTATAGCACTCAGTGGGAGCTGAGTTACTGTAGCACTCAATGGGAGTTGAGTTACTACAGCACTCAATGGGAGCTGAATTACTGTAGCACTCAATGGAAGCCAAGTTACTGGAGCACTTAGAGCCAAGTTACGGTAGCACTCAATGGGACCCGAGTTACTATAGCACTCAGTGGGAGCCGAGTTACTGTAGCACTCAATGGGACCTGAGTTACTGTAGCACTTAGTGGGAGCTAAGTTACTGTAGCAATTCCTTCATATGCTGAGTTACTATAGCAATTCCTTCATGTGTCGAGTTACCCAGTGTATGCCAAGTGACCCTTCATCTATCGAGTGTCAGTATTTGGACATGATTTTTGCAAGCCAACTTGCAGGATTTATTTCAATTGTGACATTTATGTTTAGATCTTTTCTTGGGGATGTGTCTAGACCATTGTTGGGTCAGCCCTCTTCTTATGTAATGTTCTAGAACAATTTGTAAGCCATTTTGGCAAGTATATATAGAGTGTTTAGGCTTAGAGTTAGGCAAGTTTTTGGAGAGGAGATTGGGGAGCAGAACTAAAAGTGTGAATTTCCAGTTGGATCTTATAAGGTGAATGTATTTGTAATTGGTCATAACCCAGAAGGCCTTACAACTGGGCATGTATGGAGATATTTTGATGAATCAATAAAAGTATTTCACTCTTCCTCCTCCTTTGGTTATTGTTTCTTGTGTTTGCTTCCGTTGTGTTAACTCTTACAGGGTGGTTTGGATAGCTAGGTGAACCTTTGGCCCTAGTTATTCACCCCTTGCCAAAGTCATGTTAGGACTACTTCACTTAGGAGATTTAAATGAAATCACCCATTAGAATGTCTCATCATAGGTCTTGTGATTAGCACTTGCTTGCCTGATAACAGATCAACTCTACACAATCTATGATTTGACCCTTCACAATTTGATATATCAATGTTGTATCCTTCTCTATTCTTTGTTCTTCACAAACTAATTTTGCAATACTCTCTTGTTACTAAGTCACCTTGAATACTCTGAAAACTATCTTGTTCACTCCTTCAATTTGATCATTCACCCCTTGTTGCACTGTTAAAAATTTTAGGGCTTCATCCTCCTTAAGAAGACTCTGGTGGCTTAGGGTTAGGTATGAATCTACGGCTAAGATTCATCCATATTGTTGCTTAAACCTTCCTATTTTCTGATTGTCTACATACAATTGCATAGGGAATTCAAATATAGATTTGTCCTTATCTCCAAAAGATTGAAATCTATCCTTAAGTCAGCTTGAAAATGGTTTACATAGTCATTTGTGCCATTATAAACAAATATGTTCAAACTGTGTCACTCGGCATATGAAATCACTAACACTCGACATGCATTGTATTTCTACTTCTGACTCAGCACCTAAACTACTTGGCACCAACTGTTTACTCAAAACTTGAATCACTTAGCATGGTCTATCTACTCAGAACTGAGTGACTCGACACATGAGTGACTCAATAGAATCTAATATTTACATGTTTTGCTCGACATGTATTACTAGTTCAGCATGAACTAAGTAAATGATTTAAGTGTGTTAACACTCACTTGTCAAAACCAATCTGAGATCAATACTTAGAACTCTTTTGCCTATATATGTTATAAAAGCCTCTACAAATCAAGAAGTTAGAGATATGCATGGTAATGTTTTGACACTGATAGTTTGGTTGGTCGGTTAACTACATTTGAATTGAGCAATTATGATAATAGTGTGGTTACACTTAGAAATACTTTTAAGTCTTCAATAACTATTGGTAGTAAAAAGAAACAGAAGAAAAGTAAAGATGAATGTGATTCTAAATCTAAAGTTTATTTGGATGAACTTGAATCATTGCTTGCAAGAAGGTTATCAAGAGGCAAAGGTACATTCAAAGGTAAACTACCCCTAATTTGTTTCGATTACAATAAAGTTGGTCATTTTTCTGCTAAGTAGCATAACATGAGTAAGAGTGACATAAATGAGAAGAAGTATTACAATTATAGGAAGAAAAATGACTATAAGGACAAAGGGAAGAAATCATGCTACATTACTGAAGAAGAGAACACTAAGTCCACTACTAATGAAGATAAGGAAGTAGTTCAGATGGTATATGTTGGTATCAAGGAAGATCCTAAAGGAGAAAGGTATGAGAATGAAATTGTCCTTATTTCACATGTTAGCAAGAATGATTCATGGATTATAGATAGTGGATGCTCACATCATTAGTGACTTAAGTAAGTTTGACGAATTTGAATAAATTGATGATGGAAAAACTATTAAGTTAGGTAATGATGGTCCATGTCCACTAAAAGGAAGAGGATCACTAATGTTGAAAGATAAAATCAGATGTGATGATGCTTGCTGGGTACAAGTACTAAAGTATAATCTTTTGAGAATTTCTTAGTTGAACAATTCAGGTCACAAGTTGGAGTTTTAGAATAGAAAAGTCAATATGTTTGATGATGAATGAAATATAATTGGAAATGGGATGCAAACAAAAGGTAACCTATTTTATCTTGAACCTACTATTGAGACATGTTTGTTTGCTAAAGTTGAGGATGTATGGTTGTGGCATAAAAGGTTGTCTCATGTAAATTTTGAGAACATGGTGAAGGTTAGTAGAAAGACAAGAGCTAGAAACTTAATAAAACTCCTAAATGCTAAGAATACTTTATGTAAAGAATGTCAATTCGATAAAATGAAAAAGTTAAGATTTTCAAGAAAGACACACTTCTAATGATGTTTTGGAACTAGTGCATATTGACTTGTGTGGACCAATTCGTATAGAAAGTTATTATGGTGATAGATATTCCATGTTGTTTGTTGATGACTATTCTGGAATGATGAATGTGATGTTCATTAAATTGAAATAACATGTTGTTGATATGCTCAAATGGTATAAGGCTAGAGTTTAGAAAGAAACTAATAAATTATTGAAATGTTTAAGATCTGACAAAGGTGGCAAGTTTATGTCTATTGAATTCACCAACTTATGTGTTGAGCATTGTATTAAGAGACAATTATCTGCATTGAGGACACTACAAAAAAATAGAATTGTTGAGAGAAGAAATAGATAAATTGTGGATTGTGTAAGGACATTGATTATTGAAAAAGATGTTATACAAATGTTTTGGAGAGAATTTGTCAGCAATATTGTTTATACTCTCCCCCAAGTTCAATTGAAGAAAGTAACAAACAAAATACCCTATGAACTTTGGTATGGTCATACACTTAGGGGCCATTTGGCAATGGGAATTAGAGTGAAAGAGGCATTTGTAAATTCCAAAAATCTCAAATCCCCCATTTGGGTGCATCAAATAAGAATTGAGAATAGGAATCCATATTCATGTTTTAGCCCAAAAAGAAGCATTTTCTATTCCACCTAGATAGGTAGAATTGGAATACCTATTCCTATTCTAGTTTTGAATTTTCATATATGATGAAAATTTCAAGTCTACTTAATCCATTGCCAGGATGATTTCTTTTGTGTTTTTTTTTTTTGAGGCAACTTGATATGGTTTTGTAAAATGATGACCAGCATGAGAAACCCAATGAGAATAAGGCCATGCACATGGTAATTTCACTGCCAACAAATCTTTCATTAATATGTGACATTTTTGAAACAAGCATCTTAATGGCCAAGGGATGCCCTTCGCATTCCTTTGCAATTCCTTTTGCCAAGGGCTCAATCTCGCTATCTATTTTCTGATTCATGCCACCTCAGAAGTCTCCCCTACAAAAAAGCTCCCAACTATTACCCTTTGACATATCCTTCATTTCAATCATTATGTCTACTTCTATTCTATTCCACACCTCTCTATCCTTAGAAGTCAGAACATTTGTTTTAATTGTTAGAATCAAAAATTCCCAATTTGTAAATATCTACCCTTTTCTAAACATCATCCAAAATGAATAACAATTACCCCTCCTTTAAAACATAATGCAATAATCCTATGGCCTCATCAATTCTCAAATTCCATCACCAAGGAAGTTCTATTCTATAAAAAATGTGCCTCTATAAAGCACACATATCAAACTTTGTGGACACAAATCCAAATCATAAGCTAGAAAAGCTCGACTACATTTTCATTGTTGTTGATGTGTTTGAGTAGGGATACCTTTTCAAAACTAGGAATTCCATAGATTTCAACGATAAGAACAAAGTGATCTTCCAGCAGCAATTTCTCTGAGCTCTCCATTCTACATAAATTGCAAATCCCTTGTCTTCATAAGCTAATCTATTTCCTCCATAGAATTATAGATCTTTTAACTGAAGCTTTGGATAAAGCAATAGTTAGGGAAGCACCAACACAAGCGATGGTGTTTTTTCCTTTGTACTTGTGATACACATGTTCAGTAGATTTGATGATTTGATCTTGTTTCTAAAGCCAATTTCTTAAGACTTGCAATGGTTGTCAAGCTTTCCCAAGTGCATCTAGTACCTTATGATCATATTCTAGAATTAGCTTTGTTGAATCAAACAAATATAGAATAGAAAATGCATAATTAGTTTTTTCAAATTAAATGCATCAAGAATAACAAATCTTGAATAAAAAATGAAAGAATATAAAATCTAGAATAACATATGCCTATTTCCAATTCCTATTTCCTTGGCCAAACAAGCCCTTAATGTAAGTTATTTCAAGATATTTGGAAGTAGGTGTTATATTCATAAGGATGCAAGAAATGGTAAATTTTACAAGTTTGTGTATGTGTATAAAGAGACTCCTAAAACAATACCCAAGTTACAACAAAGAGTTATCGAGCATCATAAAACATT
Source organism: Cupressus sempervirens (assembly GCA_028749045.1). Classification (NCBI taxonomy): domain Eukaryota; kingdom Viridiplantae; phylum Streptophyta; class Pinopsida; order Cupressales; family Cupressaceae; genus Cupressus; species Cupressus sempervirens. The sequence continues at coordinate 818,054,721 of CM053792.1, read as the reverse complement.
ACCCAAATCACAAACTACCTTACCCAAGCACCCAACAATACAACCCAAGCAGGAAGTTGAACCCCTACTAAGTGAAGAAAATATTGAGAATTAGAGAATTAGACATGTATTAGCCAAAAATGTGAGAAAAAATCATTCAGCTGAATAAATGATTAAAGATAGAAATAATGAAGTGTTGACAAGAAGTAAGTTAAGAAATAATACATGTTTGATAGCTTATTTTGAATTAAGAACATTAAAGGTTGCACGTGAGAATAAAGATTGGATAAATGCCATGATTGAAGAAATTAATCAGATAGAGAAGAAAAACACATGGACATTAGTACCAAGATTCAAAGACAAGAATGTGATAGGTGTATATGAGCAATGTTAGTATGCTAATAGAAACCAAATTTAAATAAAGCTTCTACAAACTAAACAAAATTCATAAACTTCAAGATAGACTAAGATGAACTCTCAATTGAGAATATGAGCCATTAATGGGATCTCTCAATGAGAAGCTCTCTTGTTGAGTAGCTTTGTCTAAATAGATAGGATGTATGCTCAAGCTTATGCTTCAAAAAGGGCTTCAAATGGAGTTGGAATTTGGGTGTGAGTGTATGGTTTTGATGTAAAATGGCTTCTCAAAATGGCATTATGACTTTAATTCATGAATTGTGTTATTTTTCAAAGGGGAAGGATCCAATTTATAGGCAAGAGGCTTGAGGGATTGAGGGCTAAGATGCAAGGATGGGAAAAAGCTCATGGAGGGCTCAGATTGCATGAGAGGAGAGCACATGGATTGTGCTTCCTTACAGCCAATCAAGGAGTGACACATGTCACATGGTGAGAGGATGGAGGAAAGGGGAAGGATGAGTCAACAAAGGAGGCTCAAGGGATAAAATCTTCATAAAGACCCTCATAATGACTTGTAAGAGCAATAAAAGGACTTGGAAGAGTCATTTATGGCCTAGTGGGCTTCATAAAGTTTTATGGTTGAGATATTTTGAGGGTGATGAGAGCAATTTTGACTTGGACTTGATTAGGAAGGTTTTAAGCTTGCTTAGGCTTGTGCAAATGATTAGAGGATGGATTAGGATGGTTTAGGATTAGCTTAGGGATAGGCAAGTGGATGACATTTAATGAGGGTGGGTGAAGGAGGAGATATTTGTTAACTTTGGCTTGGGTTAGTAATTCTTAACCCATGTTTAGGGAATGTGACAAGGTTAGGAGGGGATTAGGATTAGGTTTAAAGACATCTTCTAGAAGAGTCTAGACTTTGGATGAGGATAAAGACTTTCTAGAATAGTCTAGAATTTCCTACGATGAGGATGAAGACTTTCTAAAAGAGTCTAGAACTTCTTAGGATAAGGATAAATTAGATTTTTAGGAAATAAATAAAGTTTTATTTATTTCAAGGGTTTGGGTTGAGGAGATATTTATTAAAACTTTTTTAATAAACATGAGGATTAATATTTAATCTTGATTAAATATTTTGAGTTGGGATTAGGGGTAGGAAATGATGGGATTAGCCTTTAATCGAAATTAAAGAAGGATTAGAAAATTTTGGAAGAGGTTAGTGGTCTTAAGGAAATTGGCCAAGTTTTGGGCAAAAAATAAATTTTTTATTTATTTTGGGTTTTTTGGTCAATTTATTAATTAAATAATTAATAAATAAGGAAATAATGTTTAAATAAGATTTAAACATTTTTGGGAGGGATTCCTTAATTAAATATTTTTAATTAAGATAAAGGGATTTAATGGCATAAAAATTAATTAATTAATTAATTAATGATGATGTCATCAGGACTTTTTCAAAAAATAAAAATACTTTATTTTCTAAAGGTTTTTAGGTGTCTACATTTTGCCCCTCTTTGATGTGATGTTGCAAGTGGCATGGCATCAAAGATAAGAAAATAAGATGCCCAAGGCTAGAGCAGAAGACGAGAGAATGGACTGTGAGATGCCCCCTCAAGAAGGTAGCGGGGAGAGAAAGCGAGGCTCGATGGCTTCTTGAAAAGTACAAGAATCTCGAATGAGCAAGGAAACTCAGATTGGCAAAGAGAAGGGGCTGAATTAGCTCAAACTCTCACTATGGGAGAATGATAAAGGAGAATCAGATGCAGAAGAGGAAGCAAGCTTAAGACTTTAGGGAAGGTGGAGGATGAAGGAGTAGAGCGCTATAAAAAGGAATCCAGGATAGGGAGATGGATGAGGGGATTATAAAGCTGATGCAATAGGATTTCAAAGAGTCAGATTGGTGGAAGATGGGTTTCGGAGATCCCTAGGACTAGGATTGTGGATCTCGAAAGATGAGGCTTGGTGGATTGATTTGGATTGGTGGATCCCTAAGACTAGGATTATGAATCTCTAAAGCTAAGAGTGATGAGTGATTCAAAGAGATACTGATGCATAAGCTGGGGTATGAGAGACGGATGTTGGATATGGATGGGGGATAATGGAGATGAAGGAAAACCATTAAAGCTTTTTGAGCGGGGAGATACTTCAAAGAGAAGTACCACCATGTAGTTGAGCACTAGATTTGCTATAGGACTATTGGTTAATTGCCAAGGTTACCAAGAACATCAAGGCCTTTTCACCAACCATCCAAAGGACTAACAAACTAACTCAAAAAAAACATGCAAGGATTGCCCCAGCATCACACATGAATCCTAGAGGAAGCAGTGTGGAAACGACACTGGAGAACCCACAAGCAGAAAAGAAAAACAAACGAAAGACCTAATCAAGACCTTATGCTCTAATTTCCCCATTCGCAACATACCATGATATGGAAGATCATGGCAACCTTGAGGAGGGAACAAGGAGATTTCTTGGAAAAGATACTTCAAGACCCAAAAGGGAAGATCCCAAATCAAAAGAAAGTGAAAATCTAAAAGAGAGTCGTTTGCCAATGAGATGGGTAGGAAAAGGTACTAACGAACCAAGATCAAACATGAGAAAAGCTATATCCTGCAAGGACCTATCGAAGAGCACCGAAGCTGGTGGATTTGGATGAGTGATGTGTCTGGCAAGCTGAACTAAGAAAGATAACACTTTGGTGATAGGAAATATAGCTAAAAGATGTGTTGGAATAGCTAACCAAGATGTGTGATGGGTGCAAGATGCTGATCAAGGATGAACTGACACAAACGTTGGATAGATACAATGGTACTAAGCTAAAGAGGATGTACAAGCTGATGGACCAATATATGTTACAAATGTACAAGTTTGTTCATGTTTTGGTTTTTGTGAGATGGAAATGTTTGTAAAGGATGGGATGTCTATAATAGGTGATAGGTGGATAGGTAGGTGGTTTGTGTTGAGATAATGGGTGTTGCACACATTGCATAATATTCTTATATTTTATTATTTTATTTTATTATGTAATGTTGTACCTAGATGGACGTGCAACATGTAAAGATTTCTATGGAATATTCTTGATGAGTTGTATTGTAACATTGTAATAATATTTGATGTAATTATTTAATATTAGGGAAAAGAATTAAATGCCCAATATTAAATGTGGGTTCAGTGGGTTAGGTAGCACATGGTTTATGTAATACCACTTGGTGGTTTTGTGGGACTTGCTACTATATAAGCAGCCACAAGGGTAGTTGTTGTGAGAGAGATAGAGAGTGACAAGGAGAAGACAAAAGGCAAGAGTCGAGCGGGACAAGGCTTGACAGGTTAGCCAAGGGACCATTTGTGAAGGTTGAAAGCATGGCATGGGATGTGTGGATTCATGCTTGTTCAAATAGTTTGCTCAGTTGTGGCTATGGCCATGAAGGCTTCCATGGTTATATGGCAATGGTATTTTTTGCTGAATAATACATGATGATGGATGCTTTTGGAGGCTGAGTTTTTTCCTCAATGAGGGTTTCCCAAGGTATATCTTGTGTCACAATTTTGTGGGTATGTTGTCTATTCTCTTGCATGTGGATTTTAATTCTGTGTTTATTTTAGATCTATTATGGGTTATGTAGAAACGGTTATATTCTTTATTGCCAAGTTTCCTTACAAGTGGTATCAAAGCTATGGTTTTATTATTGTAACCCTAGATTGAATCCATGGGAATGCATGAGAGGATAAAAGAAAAGGGCAAGATATATGAATGATTTATTGCAGATCTGAGGGTTTTGGGTTTGCTGTTATAATGGGATGTTAAAAGATTTGGGCATGTGAAATTGTTGGACAAAAAGATTTTTTCGGAAGTTTCATTTAAATGAGGATTTTGGGGGGTAGCATGCAGAAATGACCTCGTGGGTAAAAAAAAGACCTCACCATTGGATCCAGGTCGAAATTTTCATAAAATTTGATATATAATATGCCCTAGTTTGGCCATATTCAGAGGAAATGAAAGAGTTTTTTGGTTTCAACCCATGATGGCCGTCAAATTTAATCCCATCGGAATTTTCGTCACTGAAAAAATAAAAAATGAAAAATCGTACTGAAAATGGTAAAAAGACTGTCGTAGTAAAATGGCCATAACTTTCTCTCAAAATATTGGATTTTAGAGTTCTTATAGGCATTGGAAAGCTAATTCAGAGCACTACAAGATGGTGTAGGTTTGGTTCTATGATTTTGAGATTTCTTTAGGTTTTGAGAGCCCTAAAGTTAGATATTATTTATTTTGAGCACGGATTAGGGCATAACTTGGGCATACGGAGTCGGATTTTGCACTTCAAATAGTCAACGGAAAGCTCTTGGAGAGCTCTATACATTGGTTCAGATTTGGTGTAGGTTTGGGATGATTTATTTGGTGATATATTGATCTGAATAGTTTATAAGTATATTTTGACTATGGTAACATTGTGAGTTTATGGCATTGGAAATTTAAGATTTGATGTCATTGTATACTTAGATTGGTCTCATGATGATATGGTTATCAGTGTTTGATTTGGATATGCATGATGACTTGTCGGATCTACAAGTAGTGCAGTGTTGTAAGCGGTCTATACTTACAGGTTGTATTTATAGCTTGGTTATGGGTTGTCTTTGCCCATTGATCTTTCATTATTGATGCATATTCAGATTGGTGGTTTGGATTTGAGTTTTCTATGCCCTAAGTCACATAATTTACTATTTTCTTCATGTAGAAGGGATGAGATGTTGTTACCAGGTACAGTCATGGCAGAGGATTGTGGTTGACTATGCTGACAGGTTGGACATACTTTGAGAGCCAGATGCTCGGTTCATGGATGTGATCATGGTGTCATGGATTTTGGCATGACATGATTGGTTATACAGGTACATCCTTGATGTTCATTAGCTTGGATTTTTTGATTTGGTTATGGTGGTATATCTTCTTGGTAGAGGATCATGATTATTTGGTTTCTTTTGAGGAGATCATGATGTGCACTTTGAGTTCTTTGATGGTTTGATGCCTTGGTTGATTCTCATGGTTAGAGGATGGGTTTTCATCATGATGTCATGGATAGCTTGGATACACAGTTTAGTGGGAGCTTGTGACAGTGATGGGGTGACAGTGCAGGATTAGTTCCTGGTTTGATTTGGATCTTCATATAGGAGATGGATTTTATGATGCCATAGGTGACTTGGTACCATAGTTGAGTGGGAGTTGTTGGCATTGATATATTTATTGAGTGTTTGCAGATGTTGGAGGTTTGTCTTAGATCCTGTTGCTGCAGAAGCGTCTTTGACATTTGCATGGTGCACTTGTTATCTTCATGGTGTATGAAGATGGTTAGATCTTGAGGACTCATGGAGTTCTTGGTTATCTTCATAGTATGTGGAGATGGTTCTTCATGGTATGTGGAGATGGTTTTCTTCATGGTGTGTGGAGATGGTTGCATCTTGAGGACTCACAACGTTCTTGGCAAAGGTGTGGTTTATGCTTTTATTTGGCATGTTATCCTTGGTATGAGGATGGTTTCATTATTATGTCATGGTATACTCTTGATACGCGTTTAGAGTTGTGACATGTTATAGTGTGTTCATATGGAGCATGTTATCTCTTTAGTTGAGATGGTAAGATCATGTTGTCATGTTTATGTTCCTGAGGCCATGGTTGGAACTTTGACATTGATCTTGGTTTAGTTTTTTGGTATTGAGTACACTGATCATAAGCTGGATACTTCATGATATTTATATGTTGCACTTGGAGTTGGCATGGATTGATTGGTTACAGGTGCTCATGGATACTTAGAGATGGTGGTGATGTTGATTTCTCTTGGATTAGAGAAGTATTTGTTGGGACGGTTGATGGTTTCAGCAGGAAGTCCGAGGGGTAGTCACTTGATATGGACTTGAGAGGAGATTGTTCTTAGATGAGTCTTGGTTGGAGACTTGGGTATCTTGATGAGCATTCTCATTCCCCGCTCTTGGTCTACTCGGCGGTTTGCTACTTGAGAGGTATAGCCCATTGATTCTCTCAGTTGCATTATATTTATGCTTGTCTTTCATGGATATGAATCTTGAACTATGGTACATGAGTTAGTTCTGGAGGGTTCATTTGAGAGATGGTTTTAGCATTGGTTATCTCCATGTGCATATGTTGTTATGCTGGTTGAGTTTGGGAGATGGTTTTATATTGGGCATATTCCTTGGATTAGGAATGGTTATTCCTTGGTTTAGGAATGGTTTTATTGAGTTTGATCTTCTTGTGAGCGGCTTACATCCATGATTAGCTATATGGTATGGTTTGGGTGTTGTTGAGGCTTCTTGTTGGGGTTTAAAGAAGGAGATCATACTTGCACAGTTTACATCTAGAGGTGTGTGTAGAAGGACATGATACAGGTTATGATTTGCATGGTTTCTCTAGTCTTGGTTATCTTCCTGGATGTTCAGTTTTGCCTACATTAGATTTGGGATTGGTTGGAGATTGTGATCACTGGTTTGTGCTCATGGTTATTCCTTTATCTCTTTCCTCTGTTGGTTGTGGAGAACTTGGGAGAGCATTGGAGACTTGTTATGAGAGTTTTTCTTGTAGGGTATTAGTTTATGTATTGCAGATGTCCTTGATACTACATGGATTCACTTCTTTGAGATGTTGTGAGTGGATTGGTTATAGATTTGACATTATCTTTTACAGTGGGAGCTTCTTGGTATATACGTGGCAGGTATTACTCTTGAGGCTTGTGATTCCAGGTTATAGATTGGATATGTCGGTGATATAAGATTCACTTGTTATACCTTTGAGGTATGGATAGTTGGATGGGTTTGGCACTTTTTTGTGTGTGCTATTTCAGCTATGAATATTTTGACTACGGATACATGTGATTACCTTTGGATTAGGTTTTTTGTGCTCAAAATTTCAGTTGGTACAGGATTTTACGATCTTCTAATGCGACAGGTTGGGTGGCTTTCTCTTTTGGATGGCTTCTATGTATGTCCAATGGGAGTGGCATAATAGGAGGTGAGATCATTCATGTTTGAGATACTGGATACTTTGATTTTTGTTGTGGGTACCAGGATGGAGCACTTGGTGTATTTTGATCCATGATGGTGGATGTACTAGGAGGGATTGTTCCCTTGTTCATTTATGTGGCTACAGATTGACCCTATGCAATGTATACAACAAGTGGGAGATTGTTGAGATAATGGGTGTTGCACACATTGCATAATATTCTTATATTTTATTATTTTATTTTATTATGTAATGTTGTACCTAGATAGACGTGCAACATGTAAAGATTCCCATGGAATATTCTTGATGAGTTGTATTGTAACATTGTAATAATATTTGATGTAATTATTTAATATTAGGGAAAAGAATTAAATGCCCAATATTAAATGTGGGGTCAGTGGGTTAGGTAGCACATGGTTTATGTAATACCACTTGGTGGTTTTGTAGGACTTGCTACTATATAAGCAGCCACAAGGGTAGTTGTTGTGAGAGAGATAGAGAGTGACAAGGAGAAGACAAAAGGCAAGAGTCGAGCGGGACAAGGCTTGACAGGTTAGCCAAGGGAGCATTTGTGAAGGTTGAAAGCATGGCATGGGATGTGTGGATTCATGCTTGTTCACATAGTTTGCTCAGTTGTGGCTATGGCCATGAAGGCTTCCATGGTTGTATGGCAATGGTATTTTTTGCTGAATAATACATGATGATGGATGCTTTTGGAGGCTGGGTTTTTCCCTCAATGAGGGTTTCCCAAGGTATATCTTGTGTCACAATTTTATGGGTATGTTGTCTATTCTCTTGCATGTGGATTTTAATTCTGTGTTTATTTTAGATCTATTATGGGTTATGTGGAAACGGTTATATTCTTTATTGCCAAGTTTTCTTACAGTTTGCGAAAAGCTTAAGTGAAAATGGGGTTTTGTGTGTGCACGTGATAGTATACAAGCTAGGATACAAGATTATTTATAGTCTGGAATATGGTACAAACCTTGGACAAGATTCGGATAGACAAGGTATGGTACAAGATTTACAAGGTATAATACAAGCTTTGGTACAAGATTTACAAGCTGTACAGGAGGTATTTACAAGCTTCATCAAATTTTGGATATTTGGTTGGAACACCAAGGGAACAAGAAACTGTGTCTTATGGGATGGTGGGTGAATGGATGAGGGATAGGATAGTGATAGATTATGGATTAGTCTTAGTACACAAGGTACCTGAATTACCAGGTTTTCACCAAGGTACCTATCCAAGGCGCTTGAATTGCCAAGTTTTCATCGTTGGATGCTTATTTCTCTTTACTATTTTTTTTTTACTTTTGTATTTTTCAAAAGCTGGGTATACCAAGGATCTTCAAGCATAGAACTTCTTGAGATGAATGATGTTAGTAGGATCATTCAAGAGTTCTCCTTCCGGTGTAGACAACTGATAGGCTCTGGAACCAAAGGAAGCAGTGACAACATAAGGACCAAGCCATGTAGGTTCAAACTTGCCTTTCTTTTCTCGATCTGCTTGGACTTTCATGTTTTCTTTGAGGACCATGTCACCTAGCTGAAAGTGTCATGGAAGCACCTTCTTGTTGAAATTCCTTTTGAGACGAGTTTGATAGACTGTGAGATGATCATAGGCTTGTTGTCGCTTCTCGTCTAGGAGATCTAGCTAAGTGAGCCGAGCTACTCTGTATTCTTCATCTGATATTTGCCCTTGCAAAGATATGCGCAAGGAGGGAAGTTCAACCTCTATAGGTAGTACCGCTTCGGCACCATAGACTAGGGAGTATGGAGTTGTGCCTGTGGATGTGCGAAAGGAAGTTCAATAGGCCCATAGGGCTGGATTTATTTGTAGGTGCCAATCACGGCCGGAATCATTGACAACTTTTTTTAGGATTTTGAGGAGGGTTTTGTTAGTTGCCTCTACCTGGCCGTTACCTTGTGGGAAATATGGGCTAGAAAAGCGGTGATGGATGCGGAGGGAAGTGCATAATTCTTCCATGTTGAGATTTTCAAAGTTACCTTCGTGGTCAGTGAAGATGGTGGATGGGATGCCGAAGCGGCAAACAATGTGGTATAAGATGAATTTGGAGACCTGAACTCCTGTAGCTGAGATGAGGGGGACTGCTTCCACCCATTTAGTGAAATAGTCTGTAGCTGTTATGATCCATTTATGTCCATCAGATGAGAGGGGTGTGATAGTTCCAACTAGATCAAGGCCCCAACAAGTGAAAGGCCAAGGTGGTGCAATAGGCTGTAGATCCTGTGTCGGAGCGTGCACAAGATTTGCATGCTGCTGACATGGGAGACACTTTCTAACAAAGTCACAGGAGTCTTCTTCAATGGTAGGCCAATAGTAGCCTTCTCTAAGGATTTGTCATGCTAGGACAATACCACTTGTGTGGGCACCACAAAGTCTAGAGTGTACTTCCTTTAACACCATCGCGGCCTCATTTTGGTCTAAACATCAAGAGAGAGTATCATGATAACCCCGACGATATAGGGTATTGGCTATGATAACATAACGGGATGATTTTTGGATGAGGTTCTGGTGTTGGGTACGTGTGAGGTGAGGGGATATGATACCATCGTTAAGGTAAGCGTGAATCTCATGGTACCAAGGGGATTGAGAACCAACCAAGATACAAACACGATTTGAATCCTAATTCACGTAGGCGGGTGTGAGGAGCTGCTCCACTAAAAACTCATACTGTGTAGCTGCTTGGGGAATTTCCAAGAGCGAGCCGATAGTAGCCATAGCATCGACTGCTTTGTTCTGTATTCGAGGCACTTGTGTAAACTAAAGCTTTGTAAAATGTTGGGTTAGCTGATCAACTAGCTCTTTGTAGGGTAATAGCTTTTCATCTTTGGTTTGATATTCATTTAGGGCTTGCTTGATGATGAGCTAAGAATCACCAAAGATTTGTAGATCAGCAATGTTCCATTCTACAGCTATCTTTAATCCTGCTATGAGGGCCTCGTATTCAGCTATATTGTTGGTGCTAGGGAATTGTAGCTTGAAGGCTTTTGGAATGTAATCTCCTTGAGGTGTGACCAAAAATATTCTTGCCCCTGATCCATGAGATGTGTATGAGCCATCAAAATAAAGCTTCCATGGGGGTTGTTCTTCAATTAGGCAGATATGCTCGTCTGGAAATTTTGTGATCAACGGATAAGCATCTATTAGAGGTGCATCAGCTAGGTGATCTGCTATAGCTTGCCCTTTGATTGCCTTTCTATCCACATACTAGATGTCAAATTCACTAAGGAGCATAACCCATTTGGCCAAACGGCCTGTAAGTGCTATTCTAGAGAGCATATACTTGAGAGGGTCAATCTTGGAGACTAGTTGGATGGTATGACTTAGCATGTAATGGTGAAGCTTTTGAGTTCAGAAAACAACTGCCAAACAAGCTTTTTCCATAGGAGTGTAATTGAGTTCATAACCAACTAGGGTTCTACTGATGTAGTAGATGGCTCTTTCTCTATTGTAGTCATTGAGCTGTGCTAGAAGTGCCCCTAGAGCAGTAGGTGTTGCTGATATGTAAAAAATTAGGGGATGACCAAGAACTGGTGGAACCAAGATAGGGGGATTAATGAGATACTGCTTGAGATGGTCGAAGCTGTGCTAACATAAAGGATCCCACTTGAAGTTCTCATCCTTCTTCAGTAAATGTGAAAATGGTGTACACTTATCTGCAAGCTGGGAGATGAAGCGCCGAACAGATTGAAGCTTTCCTTGAAGAGAACGAAGCTATCACAGTGTCTGGGGAGGAGGCATGTCTAAGATAGCTTTGACCTTCTTAGGGTTGATCTCTATACCTCGTTTAGAAACTATAAAGCCTAGAAGCTTGCCAGATGTGACCCCAAAGACACATTTCTTGGGATTCAGCATGAGATGATATTTGGCTAACCTATCAAAGACTTTCTCCAGGTCAGCAAGATGATCCATGAAGGTATGAGACTTGACCAAGATATCATCCACATAATCCTCCAAAATGCTATGGATGAGATCATGAAAAATGGTTGTCATAGTTCTTTGATAGGTAGCCCCAGCATTCTTTAGGCCAAAAGGCATCATGTTGTAGCAAAAGGTTCCCCAAGGCGTAGTGAATGATGACTTATGTTGATCCTCTTCTGCAATCTTGATCTGATTATACCCAGAAAATCCATCCATGAGGGACAGAATTTCATGTCTAGCTGTAAGATCTACAATCATATCTATGTTGGGTAAGGGAAAATCATCTTTTGGACAAGCTTTGTTAAGATCTCTAAAATCAGTGCAGATTCTGATGTCACTGGAAGGTTTAGTGACAGGGACCATGTTGGAGATCCATTCTTAGTAGTCGATAGGGCGGATAACCTTAGCAGTTAACATTCTTTCTAATTTAGCTTTGACCAATAATGCCACCTTAGGGTGCATTTTTCTAAGCTTTTGTCTGACGGGCTTGATCTTTGGATCGACTACAAGATGGTGAACTACAAGCTTTGGATCCAACCCTGGCATGTCCTGATATGACCATGCAAATCGGTCAATGTTCTCTCTTAAGACCTCAAAGGGAGATCAGCTTGGTCTTGTGATAGAGATGCAGCAATGTGAACAAGCTTAGGGATCTCTGAAGAATCGATGTTGACTTCTCTAGTATCCTCAATTAGAATAGAAGATATCTCTGGTTGATTATCTTGAGGAGGCAATGCTAAATCCTCATGTTGTACTTGTGGCTCTGGATTTTCTTGCTGAGGGGATCTCTTCGCTGCTTTAGCTAGTCTCAGATTCACCTTAGTTCCAGTTTTGGGTGTATCAGAACTAGGTTGGGGAATTTCTCCAAAATACCCCTTGGGATCTAGCTTGTAGATATAGGCAGAATCTGGCTTTGTTTTCTTGTGAGGAGTTTCAGCTCCCATGAATCTTAGAAGTGCCTCCTCTGATGTGAACTCATCGATGTGTATGACACTTGGTTGGTCCCAATCTATGAGTTGTGGATGGATGAGTGATAGGTCAATGAGGTGGATGGATAGTTCTTGGAGAACAGAGTCTCCAAGGGAGATTTGGTCTAGGATATTGTCGTAGGCTCTCTTTTCAACTTCCTTAGGAATGTCTTCGATTTCGACAAGGTTGCGGTGAATGTTCAAAAAAGCATGACCGTTCTCATTGGTGCCCCCAGTTGTGGGTATGCCAAAGCCAAGACCTGACTTCGATTCCCACTTGTGTGTGTCGATGGGGCACTGCATGCCTCTTTCTTCTGGTCCTAGACCACCACCTTGATAGTTCCATTTGTCAGTGATGAGCTTATGTTCTTGGGGATACTTTTGGCTAAAGTGATCAAGGCGTGCTTGATTTCTTTGAGGTGCATCCTTATGTAACCATTTGTCGATATCTGGAGTGAGCTCCTCATGAAGAGGGATTTTCGAGGATACAAAGGTTGTTGGGCCAAACTGTTTGTATCGAGGAGGTGGAATCTCCTTAGCTTTGTGATATGTCGATCATCCATGGGCATGTGGATCAAGTGGGAGTGCCCCGACAGCAAATGCATCCGACAGACTATACTCTCCACAACCTTTGTTATTGATCTTCACGGTAGACAGGGTAGAGGCGAGGATGGTTTCTAGGTCATTATAAGTGTGGGATGAGCTGGCCATGGATGTGTCGATATCAATTCCAGGGCAATGGTTTGTATATGAAGCTTCAACCGCATTGCAGTAAGAAAAGGGTTCTGGATCGGCATGGATGGTTACCTCAGTGCCTTGATGCGGAAATTTGACGCACTGATGGTAAGTGGATGGAATGGCTTTCATGGCATGAATCCATGGGCGACTGAGGAGGATGTTAAATGGTAGGTTTAGATCAATAACATGGCAGAGTGTCTCTTGTATGACTGGCCCAACCTTGATTGGCAGCAAAATAGTTCCTTCTGTGGTTCTTTCCAAGTTGTCATAAGCTTTGATGGTGATAACCTCACTGATGATATCTGCCTCAGTATACCCAACTTGTTTTATGAATTTTAGGGTGCAAATATTCAAGGCTGATCCATTATCTATCATTACTCTTTTCACAGCAAAGTTGGATACCATGATGGCTATGTGAAGCGAAAGGGTGTGATCTGGCTCGACCACGGGTATGTTGGTGGGTTTGAACGATAGGGCACATGAGGATAAGAGGTATCCAACAAGATTACGAAAATTAGTAGCATTGATATCAGAAGGGACACAGGATTCTATGAGAGCACTATCAAGGATGTTCTTGTACATAGGACTAGTGCGAAGAAGGTCTAAAATGGAGATTTGGGCTGGCATCTTCCCAAGGTGTTCCAAGATATTGTACTGGCTTTTTGATGGAGCTGATGGTGTTGGTGTAATGGGTGGGCCTGCGATGTTAAATCGTGCTCTTCAAGTGGTGACTGCACACTCATTGTTTGGTCCTTGGATATTGATAACATTGACGGAAGGCTCTTTCTTGGATATACAACCTATAAGGCTACCATAGTCTATATAGGATGAAGTGTGGTCATTGTTCTTCCCATGCTGTTGGTTTGGCTAACGATTGTTGGTGTTGTTGTTGTTGGTTTGGATAGGTGCTTTTCCAAGATTTTGATTGTTGTGAGGAGGAAAAGCATTTTGATAGATCTGTAAGCCTGCATTCGGAGAGGTTTGGGCACAAACAGTGATTTCCTTTTGATCAATGAGGTCCTGCACATAGTCTTTCAGTTTCATGCATCTGAGGGTAGTGTGACCTTTTACCCTATGAAATTTGTAGTACTCATTGTCCTTGTACCATGCAGCTTTGGATTGGCTTGGGTCAATTTGCTGGGTAGGACGAAATTTGATGAGGTTTTCCTTGACTAATTTCTCAAAAATGACATCCAATGGCTTACCAAGGGGTGTATAATTTCTAGGTGCAGGTTGGAATTTGGGCTTTTGTCCTGCAGCTACATTGATGGCATTAGCTTGATTGTTAGACCCTTGAAAGTTGGGTCTTGGATTGTGGCCTTGATAGCTTTGGTGATTCTTCTGTTGGTAGTTGATAGCTTGTTGATTATATGGTTGATATGGTGGGTTGGACTGCTTGTGAGAAGGACCAACAATATTCACATGTCTGGTGTCAGTGACGCCATCTGTTGCAACATGCCTATTTTTGTTCCAATACCTAGACTTGTCATTGGAATGTGATTGATTTTGGTTGGCCTCTTTGTAAATTTTGACCACACCATCTTTAATGAGTCATTGCTCAAGGATCATTCCTTTATCTTTGATATCTTTGTAGGTCTGCAAACAATTCATGGTCATGTGGTGAGCCAAGCTAGGATGGGCATTATGAATAAACATTTTCACCACATGGCGTTCTGGCAAGGTGCAGGATATGCGGGTGGTAAGGGTTTGCCATCTTTGCAGGTATTCAGCAAGGCTTTCTCCACCTTTTTGCTTGGTGTGGACAAGATCAACTATTGATAGCTCTGTTTCAATAAGATGGGCATATTGGGCTACAAATGCCTCAGATAATTCAGCAAAGTTTTTAATTGTGCCATAGGGGATTCTATAAAACCATTCAAGAGATGGTCCAACCAAGCTTTTGGGAAAAAGACACAAGAGGAAGACATCATTGTATGCTACGTCCTGGCAGTGCATGTAAAATTCTTTGATATGTGTGACAGGGTCTCCTTTTCCTCTAAATTTGTCAAATTTGGGTACCTCAAAGTGTTTGGGAAATGGTGTCATGGTAATGGCTCTGTCAAATGGGTAAGGACACACATTCTCAAACTTGAATGTCTTCGGATCATTCCCTTCTTGGATGGCTTTCAGAGCTATCTTCATTTGCTCCCATTTTGAATTAATAGGTGATGGCTGGGGTGCCCCCAATGTAGGAGTGCCTTGAGGTAGGTATTTGTTGGATGGGGCCACTGAATATGGATGGCTATGAGGGATTTGCTAATAGGGATTGTACATTGTTTGGGCAGCTGCATGGTGGATGACAGGTTGCTGAGGGGGAGGTGGCGCATATTGCTACATGTGCTGCGAGGCTTGCTGTTGATATGGGATTTGAGGTTGGGATTGAGGAACATAAGCTGGCTGTGGGATAAATGGATTGCTTTTTGGAGGTAAGGTATAAGATGGTTGTGAGGCTTGGGGAAAGGATCGGGGGGCTTGTGGGGTTTGACCAATATATGTGGGTTGTGCCTCCATTTGGGATGGTATCAGCAAATAATTGGTGGTTGGCTGGGGTGGTGGATTACCTCCTAGAAGTGGCATTGAAAATTAGTTGGTAATTGGAGGTAATGGATTAGTTGGTGGTGGAGGTGGTGGGATTTGAAAGCTTGGGAATGGAATTGATGGGGTTTGATAGCTTTGTGGTTGGATTTGGAAGCTTGATAGAGTGGTGGCAGGGGCTGGGGTCACTTGGGAGCTTGGTAGAAAATTGGTAGTAGCTTGTGGGATTTGATAGCTTTGTGGAATGAGGGTAGTAGCTTGTAGATTTGTGGCTAATGGTATTGAGCTCCCAAGACCTAATGGAAATGATGGAATTGTGCTTTGGGTTGCGGTGAACAAGCTGGGGGTAATGAAAGGTTGATTACTTGGCCCCATGGGTGGCATCCTTGTTGTATATTGCTGAGGTTGTCCAAAGATGCTAGCACTGATTTGGGAGATGGGTGGATTTGGAAGGCTGGGTTGGGGAGCAGCAGCAACAATAGTGAAGGGGGTGAACGGTGAGTTGTTTTGGGTAAAGGGGGTTTGGAGCGGAGAGGTATGAACCAAGGATGGAGTGGTGGTGGCTGGGTTGGCTTGCGGCATGGAGATTTCAACTTGGGTGGATGATGGTATCTTTGGGTCTGTTGGATCATATGGATTGGCTGGAGGTTCTTCTTTTGGCATATATTAAGGATAATTTGGATCATAAGGGCCTATGGGTGGTGGCAGCTGCCCAAACAACGGGTGAGATGGATCTGATAATGGAGGGGTTCTTCCAAAGTCAAAGGTTCCTACATTGTCCCTTCAAAAATTAGCCATGATTGTCTCTTTGTTCTTGTCTATAATGGCGTTTACCAATACTACATTTCCTGGTTGGTTCATGAAAGCTTCAATGTCAGTAGGTGATGGCATAGCTTTCTCTGGGATGAAGCATGGCTGAGTGCTCAAGGGGGATGAGCTTGTTCGATCCAAATGATAGGGCTCCATTGTTTGTTTCTTCTTGGCTAAGCGAGTGACAGGTGGCATGAAAAATGCTCCTAGGGATGGGATGCAACAAATGTTGGTGGATGCAAAAAGGGGGGGAAGGCTTTTCTATGCAAATTATTTCCTAGGTTGAGGCAAAGCTTTATGAAAAAACCTAAGGAGGATTGGGTTTGGGATTCTAAATTCAAAGATATGTTGCCAAAGCACAAAAGGTCTGCTTTTCTATGTGCAAGCTTGGTGGTGATTGTGTCAACTTAAGGATAGACTGATGATCCTTTAGGAAGAACACGAGATTGACCACTTGTGGATCCCAACCTTTAGCTCAAGGTGATGAGGGATAACAAGTGACAAAGCTGGATTACCCTAGACAAAGCTCTGTCAAAGGGATAACCTTGGTGAGATTGGTGGATTTTGAAAGATTTTAGGAATGGCAAACTTTTGGCAAGGTGACAATAATTTTGAAAGCTTAGATGTGCAGATTTTGGATTGCTGGCTAGATGGTTTGATTCTAAATGAGATGGATGAGCTAATAATTCTTAAGGGGATAACCTAAGATGGCTGGCTTTTCTACAAAGATGACTCTAAAGTGAAGCTTATCCAAGAAGATGTGGAGAAACAAGGGTGTCTAATCATAGAAATAATGCCTAGTTGGTAAGGCATAAGCAGGATTAACTCTTGGATGTTGGCTAAATTTGATGTTGCGCTCTAACCAGGCCTCTTGAAGTGCTTTGTCGGTAACTTTTTCCTCTACTTTGTGGAGTTTTGCAATTCGTGGGCTTGGTGTTATTTCTTTTCTCTTGGATGAAAGTTCTTGGTATGCTAGAGATGGTTTGAGTTTAACTTTGTGGAACTTCTATTTGGGTTTGGGTTGCTCTGACATCAATTCCTGAATCTGCTTGGCTTTGAGAGATCTTGGTTTTTTTGCTTCAACTTGTTCAACTTCTGGAATAGGTAGTGACTACGCTAAGTATGCCCTGAGCTAGGATTGACCAAGTTTGGCAAACATTCATTCAACAAATAAAAGATCAAGCAATAGATAGAAACAACCAGATAGAAGTTTTTGATTCTCAAAAAGTGATACTTGCGCCAAGGAGTGTGTATGTTATACAAATGTTTTGATCAGTCACCTCAAACACATTAACATCCTAGATGGTTGTCTACAAGGCTGATAGTTGGTTTAGCTAAGGAGTCCTCGATATACCCAAGGTACGTGAGGCCCAAATTCGTAGATAAGACCAAAAAGATGTCACACAGCTGAGAGGAGTAGTGACCCACTTCTCCTCTTTCACTTCTCAAGGGTATAAAGTTCCTTGAGGCTTAGCCTGAGTGACAAAATCTTGATCCCAAAAGAGGTTTCTTTCGATTCACCTCCCGATTCTTATACTCCGCTAGAATGCTAGAGTTGAGGTCGTCCAAGGGGTGATGAAATCTCCAAGCAGGCCTCCTAAAAAGAAACAAGGTTTTGGATCCTAATCTTATGCACCCAAGATGGCCTCGAAAGACAACAAGGGGAGAGAAGACTTGGATGACCTTGGGCTAAAAAACACGCTTGTTCTTTTACCAACTGACTCTTATGTGTGCTAATCTAGACTTTGCAAGCACTCATGTTTAAGAGACAATGTTCAATTCCAACTTGAAGCGCCAACAAAAGTAAATCGATCAAAGAATGCAAACAATAAGAAGAGTTAGGGTCAACAAAAGCAAACTCGCGCGCCCAGAGGCCCTCCACGTCAAGTATCAATTAATTTTATTTAAGGCATTCAAGTTTGAGTGTGAGTTTGTTTTAAGCCCAAAACAAAAGTGTGTGAGATTCGATTTCAAGCGTGCGCCCGGAGGCTCTCTACGTCAGTTGTTGTTCAATTTTAGTGCCCAAACTTGAAGTGTGATCGATTTAATCTAGAGTTTTGATCATTTAAAATTTTTGATAAAGTTAAAGCAAACGTTCAAAGACCAAGTGAGTGAGTTAGATTGTGGAACATTTAACACCTTTTTCAAGTAGACCCATCCCCATAAATGGCACTGAGATTGCAACCAATGGTTAATATTTGATGGGTGATTAGAAAAGAGGTGAGTCCAAGGAACTACTCAAATTGATTTTTGCAAATTTGTATTTTAACTTAACAAAGTTTTTTAAATGTCCAAAAATCAAACTTTACCTAGATTGCATGTGGAAAAGAGATTTGTTTTGTTCAATTTTTAGAAGCTCCAAATGAAGTGTTTGATATTGCAATGGTTAATTGATCCTTGGCATTCAAGATTGGATTTGTTGTTTTAATCATACATTCAAGGAAAATTTGATTTTAATCCATGGCATTCAAGAGTGATTTTAGCAACATGCATTCAAAGACAAGTGGTTAAACATTCAAGTTTTTTCCTTTGAGCATTCAAGATTGAGATTTTGTGTGTTGTTTTAAGAACTTTGAAGTGCTTTGTTTTAACCTTAGATCATTCAAGATTATTTTGGACTCAAAATTGAAAATGACTCTTTGGACTTTGGTTTTCATTCCAGATTTTGTGTTATAGTTTGCATATTTTAAGCCCCAAAAATGATATTCCTAGATTGTTTTGATGCATGAAAAACCTAAGAAACATTCAAGATTTTGCAACAAGACATTTGTTTGGAACAAATAAAAAAGCTTTTAGGACAATTTTTGGCAACCATTTAGGACTCTTAGTTTTCATGAGATTTTTAAAAGAACTTTAAAATATTTGCAAATGAGGTTCATTTTATCCTTGATTGATTCTTTGAGTTTGATTTAGATTTTGGTGTGCACTTAGTGTTGATTTTGAACCTTTTGAAATGGAAACTTGAAGTTCCTTTTAAATTCCTAAAAATGAAGTGTTCTTAATTTTGCATGAATGCATCTAAAACCTTGATGTTGCACGGATGCAAATGATTAGATTGGTTTAGTTTCACTTGTTAAAAGATTTTTTCTTTTTTGAAAATTTTTAATTTTTCAATGGATTTAAGTATGATTTGGGGGTTCATTTTAAGCACTAAAAAGAAGTGTGTATGATTTTGCTTCCTTAAAAAAAATGGCCAAGATCTCCCACAAGAAGAAGAAGAAGAAGTAGATGGAATAAGAAGAATATAGACAAGAAGAGGAAGAAGAATTCCAAGTTCTTTGTCCACCTATAAGCTTGAAAAATCTGCAAACACTATGAGATATACTATGAGTTCCTTTGTCTTCTTCATGCTCATGTGGACCTACAAAACCAATTTATACAATCCTACCAATCACAAAAACAAGCAAAATTAGTCAAAATCAGCAAATGACATACAAAACTTGACTAAAAAAGCTAATGAAGATGACCCATGCGGGGTCCCACCGGGCGTGCCAAAATTTATATGAGCAATGTTAGTATGCTAATAGAAACCAAATTTAAATAAAGCTTCTACAAACTAAATAAAATTCATAAACTTCAAGATAGACTAAGATGAACTCTCAATTGAGAATATGAGCCATTAATGGGCTCTCTCAATGAGAAGCTCTCTTGTTGAGTAGCTTTGTCTAAATAGATAGGATGTATGCTCAAGCTTATGCTTCAAAAAGGGCTTCAAATGGAGTTGGAATTTGGGTGTGAGTGTATGGTTTTGATGTAAAATAGATTCTCAAAATGGCATTATGACTTTAATTCATGGATTGTGTTATTTTGCAAAGGGGAAGGATCCAATTTATAGGCAAGAGGCTTGAGGGATTGAGGGCTAAGATGCAAGGATGGGAAAAAGCTCATGGAGGGCTCAGATTGCATGAGAGGAGAGCACATGGATTGTGCTTCCTTACAGCCAATCAAGGAGTGACACATGTCACATGGTGAGAGGATGGAGGAAAGGGGAAGGATGAGTCAACAAAGGAGGCTCAAGGGATAAAATCTTCATAAAGACCCTCATAATGACTTGTAAGAGCAATAAAAGGACTTGGAAGAGTCATTTATGGCCTAGTGGGCTTCATAAAGTTTTATGGTTGAGATATTTTGAGGGTGATGAGAGCAATTTCGACTTGGACTTGATTAGGAAGGTTTTAAGCTTGCTTAAGCTTGTGCAAATAATTAGAGGATGGATTAGGATGGTTTAGGATTAGCTTAGGGATAGGCAAGTGGATGGCATTTAATGAGGGTGGGTGAAGGAAGAGATATTTGTTAACTTTGGCTCGGGTTAGTAATTCTTAACCCATGTTTAGGGAATGTGACAAGGTTAGGAGGGGATTAGGATTAGGTTTAAAGACATCTTCTAGAAGAGTTTAGACTTTGGATGAGGATAAAGACTTTCTAGAATAGTCTAGAATTTTCTACGATGAGGATGAAGACTTTCTAGAAGAGTCTAGAACTTCTTAGGATGAGGATAAATTAGATTTTTAGGAACTAAATAAAGTTTTATTTATTTCAAGGGTTTGGGTTGAGGAGATATTTATTAAAACTTTTTTAATAAACATGAGGATTAATATTTAATCTTGATTAAATATTTTGAGTTGGGATTAGGGGTAGGAAATGATGGGATTAGCCTTTAATCGAAATTAAAGAAGGATTAAAAGATTTTGGAAGAGTTTAGTGGTCTTAAGGAAATTGGCCAAGTTTTGGGCAAATAATAAATTTTTTTATTTATTTTGGGTTTTTTGGTCAATTTATTAATTAAATAATTAATAAATAAGGAAATAATGTTTAAATAAGATTTAAACATTTTTGGGAGGGATTCTTTAATTAAATATTTTTAATTAAGATAAAGGGATTTAATGGCATAAAAATTAATTAATTAATTAATTAAATAATTAATTAATAAATGATGATGTCATCAGGACTTTTTCAGAAAATAAAAATACTTTATTTTCTAAAGGTTTTTAGGTGTCTACAATAGGAACAAAGTAGATTTTCAAAAATAAGTAAAATGTAAATAGAGAAGTGGTGAGAAATAAGGCAAGACTAGTTTGCAAAGGTTATGCACAAGAAGAAAGAATAGACTATGGTGATAATTTTGCACTTGTGGAAATATTGGGAGGCATAAGAACATTGTTGGCTTATGTTGCCTACAAGAAGTTCAAAGTATATCAAATAGATGCCAAATCCACATTTTTTAATGAAATACTTGAATAAGAGGTCTATATAGAACAACTAGAAGGGTTCATTGAACCTGATAAGAGGAACATGGTTTTTGAATTGAATAAGGAATTGTATGGACTAAAGAAAGCACCAAGAGCATGATATAAAAGGTTATATTCTTATTTGATTAAGATTGGATTTATTAGATTAAGTGAGAACAATAATTTGTATTTGAAATGTGAATATGAAAGTATGGCGTTGATTGCTGAAATATTTGTGGATAACATTATATTTGGAGGAAATAACATGTTATGTAAGACATTTTCTGATCTAATGAGTAAATAATTTGAGATGTCTATGTTTGGTGAGATCAAATTTCATTGACCTAAAAGTTCATCAAGTAAAGAATGGTATATATTTGACTCAAACTATGTAATGCCCCACCCGAAGATCCTTGGAACGCAAGGATAAAATGTGCACTGAATAATTTTTTTCTTAAGATAAGTTACTTCACAAAAAAATAAAGTAACCAAGTGTAATAATGAAACACTAGGAGAAGGTGATGAGAATAGGGAACATGGCAAGACTCATATGTTCACATACACTAGCAAAAGTCTTACAACTACTTCCAAAGATCTCCATGATCAAAACCACAAATCATAAACCAAGACCACATGAATCATGGGAATATACCAAGGGAATGTTCACTTTCAAACCCAAGGTAAGAGATCCTAGCATGGTTATACATATAAGTCCATATTCACTAAACATATCATAATCAAGAATTACAAGCAGAGACCAACAACGGTCATGCAAAAGACAATGGCTCACAGGACAACCACTCATCAACTAAACACCATGCTAAAAGATTATGCTGACTCCTAAAATTTGGCTAAGTTTTAATTTATGAAACCCTAATATTACCTAGAATCTTTATCTTAACTCAGAGAGGTTTGGAACCTATCTCAAATGAATTGTCACATAAATTAAAATATATCTTAAGTTTCAACTTATACTTAAACGATATAATTTAAACCCCATAGAAAGACTATTTTGAATTGGATAGGTGTGAAATCCAACAAGGTGTCCAAAACCATCTTTCAAACTTTCCTCAACCAAGCCTAAATGCCCCTTGTTTCTCACACAAGGAAGTGCATTGGTCTTTAGTTTTGTGTGAGACTTTGCATCACTGGGTGTGAGGAAGTGCATTACTCTGTGCGAGGAAGTGAATTACTCCACATGAGGATTTGCATCATGTCATGCAAGGAAGTACACACTTTTCACAAGGAAGTACATTCTCATGTGAGGGAGAATGTATATCTACATGAGACAATACATTCTTGCACGAGGAAGTACCTTTCCCATGCGAGGATTTCCAATAACACAAAAATGAAACAATATGAAAACACATAAAAACATAAATCCTCCACACCGAGGAGTATTGGATCCACATAAATTGAGGAATGATCACTCAAGAGCATAAAAGACAAGACATCATCCAACAGAAAGGAGAAAACATATATCCATCTAATCCATAACAACATATGAAAGAAATTGCAGAAAGAAACATCGCAATGAACATACATGGTTCATAAACCAAACATCATATCATGAAGGGAAAACATAAACATCTAAGCACCAACACAACTAAAACTCGTGCACAGTTCCTCTCAATCATAATGGCATCATGAGACCTCAAAAGACCTAGCTATCCCCTACACATAATATCCCAAACTGACAACTAGATAGTCAGAGTTGTCTTATGAGGGTGTTACTACTACAAAAGTAACTAACATCATAAGAACAAGAAGATCTAACATGGTAATCCAACAAAGCATAGATACTCCAACTAGCTATGAATCACATCATCTAACCATATGCTACAACATCATAATAAAGGAATGCACCAATGAAACTAACATCATCTAAACATGATATCCATACATTCTAATAAAAGCATAAATAACAAGGGAAACATACTCTAGAAAACTTGAAATACCAAGTGAACATCAAGCATCAGTTTTAACTAGAAATAGACCATATTTGTACACCAGTCCCTAATATTGGTATAGTTAGCTACACCTCCCAACCATTTGGAACCCATAGGTCCACTCCTATCATGCTAATGGATATAATGATCCAACCATAAACACACATAAAGAAAACATCCATGGCTAACACTCATGCTAGACAGTAAAGATGATTGAAACCAAGATCATGAGTCAATGCAAGTATAATAGGTCCTGGTTAGACACTCAATGGGTAACTATGTGGGGACTCGCTACATGGAGAGTCACTTGGCATCGAATAGCCCAAGCTAGATATCGTGTGGTTTAACTTCCCAACAAAAGGCTCTCACACTGTGTCCTTTTATTATCTTAGTTTTATTACCCAATATTTTATTTAGTTATCACTTGTTTAAAACTTCTTTTGCCAACCCTGAGGACACAATGATCACCAAGATGTGAGATAGAAGCCCCCTCCATGGTGTTACCCTACCCTACCCATGCTCATCCAATGATGAGTTCCCATAGGCATGCAATATATTTCCAACTCAACCCCAAATAAACATACTTGCCAAAATACAATAGGAGTTTGAGCATCGCAAGTCACCCAAAAAATGCACACACACATGCCCATGTTGGTGCGCCACCATCATGAAGCTCATAAAACAAGGGTTGGATGAGATACAAGAAAAATAACACTCAACCAAATACAAGCTTGAGAGGATAGATTCTACATGAATCACAAAAGACAAAAAAAGAAAAAGAAAAACTATACATCATGAACTCACTCAACCAGCCTTAATCTGGGAGTATGGATTCTACATGAATCCCAATGATGCAACCAAATCACACACCATAAACTCACTCAATCGGCTTCAATTTGAGAGTATGGATTCTACATGAATTCTAGTGTCCACGAGAAAGCAACAAGGGTTTGATTTGAACAATAACACGAGATAAAAAGTCACTCAACCGAACACAAAGTTTTGAGTACAGATGTGACACACATCCCAATACAAACATAATGATGCAATAATGGTTGGATTGACATCCTATGGATAATCTAAATCCACAACCGACACCATGCTAAGAAAACTCGAGTAAACTGGGCGATATGCAAATCGAGACAAAAACCTCAAAACTTGAAAACTTTAAAATTAAAAATCATTTGGTCTTAGGGCACAAAGGCCATGAATATCAAATAAAATATGGGTTTGGAGTTTGTACACACAAATGGCCAGCATAACGGTTCAAAACTCCAAACCCCCATCCTAGAAAATAGGGAAATGCTCATACCCACCCAACTAGGTAAATTTTACATACAAAAATGGAGGGGGAAACTAATTCTCAACCTCCCAACAAACAGCTACCAAAGACGAAAGTAGAAATGAAGCTGAAAAAATAAAATGGGAGAGCCCTACCTCGCAACCAAAAGGGAAAATACAGAAACATGAGCAATAAAATTAAAACCCTACGAAAACTGTTGAAAGTCGTGGCAATCCAAGGTCTCCCTAAGATGGATCCAACAAGACCAATTTCATTATGATCCCACATCTATAGCTCCCACAACAAACAGAACATTATTTCCTCATGAAGAGGGTTTTGGGTTTTACTCTCAAACCTTCTAATTTAAAAGTGAGAAGCGAAGAATAAAATCCCTTTTTGGATACTTATTCACTTTTTTAGTGAATACAGGATTAGGTTAAATAACCAATTCACCTAGTTAAATCCTAAATCAACCCAAAAAAAAAACAAGCTATTATAAGTAATTGGAATTCATCTACGTCAAAGTTGTCGAGAATTAAATTAAATAAGAAAAAGCCCAAAATTCCCTTAAACCAAAATCACAGAATCCCTTAATTACTTTTGTGACAAATGTAAACCTCTAAATGCACAGACATGCTCACAAGTCTAATCACATAATGCAAATGATTTTGGATTTATTAAATCATCAAAGGTTTAATTTAAATAATTAAATAGGGTACATCGACCATACAGGGAGGACATTGGTTAAATATGAACAGCATAATCACTAACTCCTCACTAACTTTGTGTGCCACTACCAGGGACATAAGCCCTGCACACTAAACAACATGATCAAGTGAAATTACATATGATAATATAGCTAAAGTGATAAATGCATTAAATTACATTAAATAAGCATTTTGCATAAATTATCGAAATGAACAAGGTAAGTATCTGTAGCACATAACCAATGAACCCAACATGGACAATTCATTTCTAATTATTTAAGCATTTAATAATGGTTGATTAAACAACATAAAAAAGCACTTAAAACACATAAATGAATAAGGTCAAATACTTGACAAACCACTGCTACATGAACTTGGTCCAGTGTAGCAAGATAATAGTACATGGTGCAATCTCTACACACATCTCAGGGTAATCATGGAACAACCTCATGATACCACATCAATCATGGTAACTACTAGCATAAACCTCAATGAAACCATCTAACACATCATAATCTCATGAATCAGCCATAAGCATCACCAAAGAAACTAATACAGTAACATAAATCTAAACACCTCAAGGGTGTAGATCACTCATGGTCCCAATCATGATCATTCACAAGGAGAGATCATCAAGATTGCATCCAATAGGATGATTTACATAAATCAAATGGGAGAGACACTAAAAACTAAGTATGTAAAGGAAATCCTGAAAACTTTTGGAATAGTTGAGTCAAGACTAGTCGATACACCTATGGTGATTGGAGTAAAATTATCAAAGGATGATACTACAACAGGGATAAATGAAACACAACATAATCAATGATTGGTAAATAAAAATATATTGTGCACACTAGACTAGATATTTCACATAATCTTGGAATTGTTGCAAGTTTTTCATCTAATCCAAAGGAAATACACATGACTATTATAAAGAGAATATTCAGATATCTAAAAGGAACATAAGATTTTGGACTATGGTATAAGTAAGAGAATGACTTTACACTTAAATTCTATATTGACATAGATTAGGTTGGTAATGTGGATGATAGAAAAAACATAAGTGGTGGAGGTTTCCTCTTTAGGAGAAAGTTCCATTATGTGGCTAAATAGGAAATATAGTTGCATTTCACAATCTATTGTTGAAGCTAAGTATATTGTTGTTGCAATCAATTGTTCACATATTGTATGGATTAAGCAACTATTGGAAGGTATGCAAGAAGAGATAACTGATCTTGTTATTATTTATTGTGATAACACTAGTGCAATAAATATATCAAAGAATCTAGTGATGCATGCAAAAATAAAGCATATATCAATCAAGTATCACTACTTGAGGGAGAAAGTACAAGATAAACAAGTTAGGCTTAAATATGTGAAGTCTGAAGAAAAAATTGCAAATATATTTATTAAACCATTGTCTAAGGATGTTTTTGAGTATCTAAGATGTAAACTAGGGGTCCTACCCCTATCCAAAATTTACTAGGTAAAGAAGCATGTTGCATCAATTCATGAATGAACACAAATATCTTTGTGGATTTGATGCAAGAGTTTACTCTTTAGTAATTTCCTGAAGTTGTGAGAATGACTATGATGAGGCAAATGCAAATAATACATGCAAGGTACAAGGATAACTACAAGATTTTATAAATTTCACATTGGAACTTATAATTACCTTTGGCATTTTTGTCGGAAGAGAATTAGTACAAAGATGGAAAGAATCTGTATGAGATAGAGATAATTAGTAAGGAAGAATATGCAAAGGGAGTGAATTAAGAGAAATACTAAGTATACAAAAGAAGATCACATCCTAAGGGGGGGAAATGTTGAAGATTGTTACTACTAAAGATACAAACTAAGTACACATCAAAATGTTAGACCTAGAGTATTTTAGAGCCCCTAAAATATTGGAAGGTCTTTTGAGACCAGCCTTGCTACCTGAGGGAATGAGGCTAGATCATAATTGGGGGGATATTTTTATGTTTCCTACCTTTTCTCTAATGAGAGTCTATGGTTTCCCCCAACCACCTCATATCTTACCAAATTTCATTCCTCCTAGATTAGGAATAATTGAATTTATTTGGCAATTGTTCATGGTTAATAGAGAATATCTAGGCCCTAAGGTGCATAGGGGAACATTTTTGTGTAGATGTTTTAAAATTGGTGATTTTACCATTGGAAAAGAGGCCCTAGATTATGTTCATTCTTTCCTGCACCACTATAATTTATGCACAGGCCTTTATAGAATGTATGACTTTGAGGGATGGATGAGGGCAACATTAAAAGAAATGAGAAAATATGTATTGCCCAATTCCAAGGAGTTGCCCCATGAAGACATCATCCCAAACATAGTGGTAGAAGGGGAGGCAGCTAACAAGCTTGCAAAGCTTAATGATGTTCTGAGGGTGGAGAGGGAATTGAAGAGAATTGACCCCCAATTTCCAAGTTTTTACATGGATATCCCTTACCTCTAGAGAATCAGAAAGATGGTTATGGACCATGCAAAGATAATGGCCAAGATGCCAGAAGGACCAATGGGGGAAGAGGAAAGAGTGTGTCCTGATAGCCCAGAGCTTGATGTCACTCTTGAGGTAGGAGAAGATGATATGCCTCAGGAATCATGTATGGCAAAAGGACATAAGAGGCAAAAGATTGTACAAATCCCTCCCTAAGTCAGGCAAAGGACTTTGCAAATTTTGCTAGGGACTAGTCAGTATTTTGCTAACATGAGACATAATTACCTCCAAACCAAGGCTACTATAGTAGAGAACACTTTGACAAACCTGGAGTTGGCAATAGCAAGACTGGATGATAGGATCATCCAAGCTTAGCAATTCTTGGAGGGTGATGGATTCATCAAATCCAATGAATTCAAGAGCTTTTTATATAAAATTAAATAAAGTGAGCTTGTCCTCAAGATGAAACCTAATGAATCAGATGAACAGAGGATGGAGTTGATTAAGAAACTGTAGGCCTATGATCCTGAAAGTGAAGTAATGACTTTAGAGGAAGCTAGGGATCTTGTCCAAAGAAGTGGTATGTTGCTAATTCCTGGTTGGGACTTGGAGCAAGCTTTCATGCTTGATCAAATCAGAAGACAAGAAAATGCCATCTCCTATGAGGCAATTGGTGCTAAGGGATTGAAGAGAGGGACTGGTTTCAATATTGATACCAAGTCCTTAGTAGTCTGGAGCATGGCCCCTACTTCTAACAAACCTAAATTGATGGATGGGTAGAGCACAGAATAGGGCAACATGATAATATGGACTCTATAGGGCACCTTTGGCACAAATATCTCCAAGGCATTAAAACATTTTTCATTTATGAATGAAGCCAAGGTAGAGGAAATGGAGACAAGGTTGGCCCAATCCATACATGACTCTACATTGATGTTAGGAAGCTCAATGAAAATAAGCTTAGAAGGAGTCATGTATACAAGGAAAGAATTGTTGAGCTTGAAGCTAAAGTCCAAGCACTTGAGGATGAAATTACATCCATCTAAGAGCAGCTAGCACAGGTAGAATAGAGAATGGTTCAAGCTCAGGGAGAAGAAGGATAAGGGACTTCAGTGCCAGTCAAGGATACTAGTGAGGCTTTGGTTCAAACTGAAGATATAGAGGAAGATGAGTCCTCATAACCAAGGAGAATGAGCATTGACACTCAATCAGTCTAGCAGGGAGGAGATGTAAGGACAGAGATCCTTAGAAGTATGATGAACCATAGGGTTGATGTCCTAAAGAACCTATCACAATAGGATCATAATTCCTTTGTTGCTTTACAAAGTGCTGAGCAGTTTTGCAATGAGGCACTCTCATGGTTAACACCCACTTTTGGTCTATGGGGGCCCTACATTCAATTTTTTGATAGATTAATTGTGTTGATGGCTAAAAAGCTAGACTTGCTAGACAAAATTTTCACTGTGAAGGAAAGCCTAGAGATGGTAAAAGACTTAAGTGGCTTCTTTACTAGTAAGTTGCAAGTTATACAAGGAAAATTGAAAGTTTTATCTAATGGAGTAGACCATTGTATACCATCAATACTTAGTGCTACCAATGTATTATGGGACTGGCAGGAGTGGTCAACTTCTTTTGATGAAATTTTAACCCGAGAGATTATAGTAGTAGTTTTTGAAAATACCTTTGATTCTCCTTTCCATACTTTGACTGATTCTCTTTTTAAGGCAGACATAAATTTAAATAAATTTGTTGTTGAATCCAAAGCAATTATGGATGCCAGGTGGACCAAGGCCACTCAAGATTTACAAGAGGTAAAGAATACCGACTGGCCCACCAAAAGAGAGATTTATGTTTGGGAAGCAGTAGGTGAAATAAAGGCTCTACTGGCAGGGGGTAGGTGAGATATTTTGCATATATGGGCAGAAAAATACATAAAGAAGAAAAGATCAAAGTCTCAACATTAATGCTTTTATGCCATCCCATCTACTTATCTTTTTTATTGATATTTTTGGAAGAATTTTTAGTATTTTTATTATTTAGATCTTCCAAAAAGTTTTGTATTCCATTAAAATTTTGACATGTGTCCTCCTCTCATATGTAGCTTAGTTGAGAAGTAGAGGTCGGTTGTCTGTAGAATTTTCATATATGTCATATTATTATTTTGCAGTCCATCTAGAGTGTTATGTAGTTACTTGAATGAGTTTTGTTATATGCATATTTGAATACAAAAAGGAAAACATTCTAGAAAAGCGGTTTTGTCCTTGTATTATATTCTAAGTTTCCTTAGCAATATTGAAATAAAAATAGAAGGATTTATCCTTAATTATCATTATCTTTGAAGTTGTGTCTCTTTTTCATATATCTATAGCTTTGAGACTAAATAGATAAGTTTTTCTCTTCAGTTTAATGCAATCTAAATGGTTGTATATCTCTTATTGATTGTTTTTGATTTAAAGAATTAGGTAATTGCTTTCTATAATTGATAAGGTTTAAGGTTTATGAAAAGGATGAGAATCAAAATGAAACTAAAAGTTTAATGTTGACTCTCTTAATCACAAGTTGATTAAAAAGGTCTAAATTGCTAATCATTGACTCTATAGCCCAATGGATAAGGCACTAGCCCATCATAAAGTTTGAAGGCATACTAGAACATTCATATAATTATAGGACATTTACACAACAAAAATATCAATTTCCCTTTTTATGTATTGAAGAGATAAAAATGTGGGTCATAACTTGTTTGTTATTTCTTTCTTTGGTTGTGGTTAGCCACCATAGTCAAGAAGTTTATCAGAAAATTGTAGAAGAATATTGACCATTTCTACTATAAGGGACAGTCTATTATAGAAAGGATATCAAATCAATGAGATAAATCCCTTAGGTTTTCCTGCCTTGGCTTAGCAGAGCCCAAAGTGAAGTGAGTCCTGATGACTCTTTTAATTGGCCTAGAACCAAGATTTAGCCTTGCTAAATATAGGATTTAGCTCATCCTTAGACTTGTCCCTATCTTTGTTTCCTAGTATCAGGTTTGAATCCACCTGATATGTTCTTTACAGGAAAGAACTCCAAAACCCCCAATTGATGATGTAACTAGGAATGCTATGAATACATGTAAAAGATTCATATCAATTTTTATGGTGTCATTGATATCAAGTATTAGTTGATTAGACATTATGCTAATTCAATAGGGTGATGTATCATTTGATTGATAAAAAGGATATGAAGAAAGTATGTTGATGACACAAGTTGATAAGTATGGTATTCAATGGGCACTTGATTGACTTGGACAATGATAATGTAATGTTGGTTTGGTTTGATTATTTTACAATCATAAAATCTTATAATTTAATGAGTTATCCAAGCTACACTGAGTGATAAGGTGAAAGAAGGAAGACAATGTTCACTAAGTGACTATAGTTGTCATTAAGTAGTTAACATGAAATGTTAAAGTTCAATGTTGATTGAGTAAGTCTAGTATTAACCTAGTGATGTTTTATTGGAGTGAAATGTTATGTTCACCAAGTAGCAACATGAAGAACACATTTATAAATATGGAATATGAGGCCAACTTTTAAAGAAAATAAATAATATTTGAGAGTTTCAAAGGTATGAGTCAAAGTTTGCTACAAGATCTCCAACTAAAAAATATAATGAAGATCTGATGATGGAGATTGAAGAAGGATAAAGATGATCAAAAAGTTCTATTTTCTAAGTTACCAAGTGCAATGAATCTAAGATTGATGATTGTGGTTAAGTGGAAAAACCTACAAGAATCTGGAAGTATGGATACTACTATTTAAGGAGTAGTTGAACAAATTTTGGTTGTTGATTAATTTGTTGAAAAAGGAGATAAAAGTGTGAAGTTGTTGAAGCTAAAAGAAGCAAGGAGGGCTGAGAAGAGCACAGAGAAAATCAAAGTATAAATAAGTAAAAGTGAAAGTGAGGAGGAGTAAATCATCCAAAAGAGATCAAAGAGAGATAAAGTAGAATGAAGATGTAAACAAGAAAGGTAGTGCTAAACCTAACACATCATTTGAACTATTACTTTCTAATAATTGTAGTTGAAAATCTCTTAACCAAGTGGACCTAACAAGTCTGTGAAATCCTATATGGTAACATTGATTAGTGATGTTTGTAAGTCCTTTAGAGCAAGCCACTCTTCAAAAAAAATCAAGGAGTGATAAGGTCTAGATGACCTTTTGGTGTAAATCCTCTAACTAGATTACATTAATAATGTGTATATAACCCTTCCACAATGTTGGCTTCTAAAAGAGCCCACTTTAGAAGAGTGAAATTTTTGGGTTGCGAGTCCTAGGTGGTTTTTCTCTTTACAAGGTGTCCATGCTAAAAATCTTGGTGTCAGATGTGTGATTATTGTCATGTTGTAAGTTAATTTTTACTATATTTAATTTTCACTACAAGTCAATAACAACTAGGTAGCTGTAAAGTTATAATTTTGATAGTTAGTAAAGTAATGAACAATGAGTTAATAGTTTGAGGGAAATTGATTATAAGAGTTGATTGTCAAGTTGAATCAGATCATGGAGTAGTTTCTTTTTTTTTGTGAATTTTTATTGGTACTAAAGTGTTTGAAGGGATTGTAGGATAACTGAACATATCTAATTCAACCCCCTCTCTCAGTTATCTGACAATTATTTCCTTCTAAATTAGAAAATCCTTCTTTTTGTTCTATGTAAACTTCTTCTTCTAAGATATTGTTCAAAAATGTTGTATTGACATACATTTGATAAAATATAAATCCTTTGTAAGCAATAAATGCAAAACATATTCTTACCCCTTCGATTTTGGTTATAGGTGCAAATGTTTCTTCACTATATAGGCCTTCTTTTTGTGCATATCCTTTGCAAACTAGTCTTGCATTGTTTCTAACCACCTCACCTATCTTGTCCATATTTTTTTGAAAACCTATTTGGTTTCAATTAGATTCTTGTCCACTAGTTTGGGCACTAATATCCAAGTATGACTCTTTTTAATTTGTTCAGCTTCCTCTTTCATGGCTTTTATCCAATCTTAATCCTTTAATACATCTTTTACTATCTTTGGTTCAAGTTGAGATATCAAACAAGTACCTTCTCTTTCCCTTCTTCTTGTCATTACACCAACATTTTTATCACCAATTATTTGATCCAAGGAGTGATTTATTTGACATATCTTGGTAATAATGGTTCTACTCTAGGACCTTCTTCAACTATGCAGATTAATTCCTATATATTCACCTATTCTTCCATCAATTCTTTTACAACATTCTATTTAACTAGCTATTTGTAGACAAATCTATGATGTTTCTCTTTTGTCAAATTCATCATTTTTCTTTGAGTTTTCATCACTTCTTATGCTTGCACTTTCTATAATCTTGTTTCTTCTCTTGCTAAAATAGTTGTAAGATTTTCTCTTAGTGGAATAATAGGTAGGAGTATCTTTGCATCACTTCTTAAATCAAACTTGTATCAATGATCATCTCTCTTTATATAAAATTTGCTTCTAAACACTTTTAAATAACTCACACAAGGTAATAAACCATACCACAATTCATAGGGATTTTTTTTTTTTGTAACTTTCTATGTTTGAACTTTGTTTAATATGTAAACTATAATACTCACCACTTCTCTCTAGAAGGTTTGAGCAACACCTTTCTACAACATTAATGTGGCATAGTCAACAATTGACATATTTTCCCTTTTAGCAATACCATTTTATTGAGGTGTCCTGGGAGCTGACATCTACCTTATGATTCCTTCTTCTTCATAGTATGCAGTGAATTCATGTGAAGTGAACTTACCTCCTCTATCTGATCTAAGGAATTTTTACCTCTTATTGGTCTCCCTTTCTACTCTAGCTTTGAAGATCTTAAACTTGTAGAAACCTTCAAATTTACATTTAAAAAATAAATCCCACACCATTCTAGAGTAATCATGTATAAAAACATAGAATAATTATCTCCATAATAACTTTGATTTCCTATTAGACCCCATAGATTAGTATGAACTAAGTCTAGGATTCCTTCAAATTAATGACTTTTACTAATGAAGAACTAGTTAACTTCCCAAGTTGGTATTCTTTATACATTACATTTTTTGGTTTCACTAGTTTAGTCAGACCTGTTACTAATTTCATCTTACTTAGTTTGATTAAATTATCAAATTTAACATGACAAAACCTCTCATGCCATAACCAACAATCTTCAACTCTAGCAATCAAACAACTCTTAATAATAGAATTTAGATGGAACAAGTTACTGTTAACCCCAACTGATAATTCTATTTGTAAGAATTCACCTTAGGTAAAAATTCACCCAAGAAATAAGAACTCAAACACAAGCACAACTGTAGACCAGAAAGAGTATGATCAGAATATCGATATGTATTCAATTCAATAGCCATGAAAGTACACTAGGAGTGCTTGTATATAAAGGCCTCTAAGATGCATCTAGAATACCTAAGAATCAACATCATGATAAGTCATACAACCAGGCACATGTCCACCAGATATGGGTTATCCTCCATTAAGCACAGGAGTAAGTGCGATGATGAGAGGATAATCCTACAAAGGTGTAGCACACAAATTTATGTTGTAGACACCATGTACTAAATTAGGAGTACAAATAATTGTGTTGTCTACATGACAACTCAGTGAATGATGCAAACTCTAGCATCGTAGACACCATGTGTTGAATTAGAGTTGCATACTTCTATGTTGTCAACATGACAACTCATAAAGGTACACAAACTCCTAAGTGTCTCACAAATAAATAATAAAATAATGCATTAACCTAAGTAAACTTAAGTAAGTGTAAATAGTAAATATGTATTTACACCAACACCCCCCCTTAAGTGCAACTTAGGGGAATGCCCTTAAGCTTAAAAAAACTAGGATGAAATGCATAATGGGTCCCAGCTACTAGGCCATATTAGGTACCTGTGTACATAATGAAATGCAATCTCTCATAAAGTGGAGAAAGAGGGAAAACCTCATGGGAAAAACCCTCCACCAAAAAGAGAGATGAAAAACAAGATGCATGGATAGATGGAGTAATCAAGACCCCCCCATTACAACTTAAATCAAGTATATACAATAGTGAAAAATGAGAAGAACAAGACCTCATAAGAGGAAAAAGACCCCCCATGAGAAAGAAGAGGAAGATAGACAAGGTAGTCCCCCCCCCCCCCCCCAAATGAAGAATGTTGACCAGTGACTACTACTCCAAGGAAGAAGTTGGTCCAAGATTTTTGAATGATATTCCTCCCCTTTGGAAGAAACAATGGCAAAGGTATAATCTTGAAGATGTATGGTGGCTGTGAAACCTGCTCAAGTGTCCCTGTGTCATTGTTGGTAGTTGCCCCTTCCAATGTTGCTGAAAAGAACAAGTGGAGATCTGGAAAGGATGTTTTTTGAACCTATCCCAATGAGCCATCTATCTCCTCAATTAATAAAGATGCCTTCGACAACTATTTTTCATAAAGATCCATAATCAAGTAAACCTGTAAAGATTGATCATGTAGAGAATGGACATGAGGGTCGGAGTGAGCCCTTGCAACAATTATAGAAGGATAATCTTCATCAAAGAGAAGATGTAAATCATCAAGGCTATCTCCCAAATTTGCGATGTGTGACTCCATGAACAAACTTGTAATGTCTCCCATGTAGTCATCAACTGAAGCTAGAGCTAGAAGATAAGAAGTACTATGTTGTGCTAAACCTATCACTTTGGCAATGTATGCATGTGGACTATACTAATGTTGTGACTCCTCGTTGCAACTGTTGATAGAACCCCACGTATCTGAAGCTATTGAAGCATTCTCCCTGGTGTCACTATCATTTTCCATAGTGTATGCAGTGCAGAGAGGATTAGAGGATAAGTTGGTTGAACTTTCCTCAAAGTGAACATCCTTCTCCACAAAAATATTATGAGTCTCTGGATCCATAAGTTTGTAAGCCTTAACACTGCCTTCATACCCAATGAAAGTACAAGGCCTAGGTGATGGTGCCTTGCATCCTCGGAAGATAGGTTTTCCCATGTTGGACAAACAAAGACTCTGAAGTGACTCAAAACTAGTTTTCTACTACACCATGCCTCAAAAGGAGTCTTCTTGTCTAAGGCATTATGAGGAGACCTGTTAAGTATGTGAGTAGCACTGCTAATGACTTCAACTTCAAGTGTAGGATCAAGAAACCTAGCTTGTATCATGCAACTTGCCATGGACTTAAGAGTTCTAATCCTAAGTGTTGCAACATCTGTCTTGTGCAAGCTAAATGCTGGTAGCTTCTGAAGATCAATTCCCTCAAGTTTGTAAAAGTCTTGAAGTCTTCTATCCACATATCTACTTTCATTGTCCATATGTAGAACCTTGATGGCTTTCCTTGATTTCTATTCAACATGGTTCTCAAAGGATTAGAGCTTATGAACCACTGCACTCTTGTGATGAAGAAAGTAAACCCATGTGAATCATGAAAAGTCATCAACAAAAGTAAAGATGTAGCAGCCTTGGCTAATTGATGTCGTTGCAAAGGGTCTTGCTAAAACCATCTGAACCAACTAGAGAACAACTAGTGGCCTAGAAGACTTCCCTTTATCATACTTCTCCTCAAGATGCATATCCACTAAACATGATGAACACTCACCCTTAGAAAAGTTGATGTTAGGTAGACCTTTGACCATGTGTTTTGAGCAAAGTTGCTGAAGATAGTGAAAGGCAAGATAACCATGTCGCTCATGCCATAGTTTGATTTTTGAATGTGAATGAGTTAACAAGGCTTGAGAAGGAGACTTAGGCACAAAGTGGGAGAAGGAATAAAGCCTCTTGTCATGATTGACTTTCCCGCTGCAACCAATGAATCATCTCTAGGACTGCACACCATCACTGGATCTAGAAGGAACTCAACTTTGTTACCATCTCCAAGGTGAGTGATTTGGTAAATTAAGAGGAGATTGGAGCTAAGGTTTGGAATGTAGAGAACCTCTTTGAATTCCCCATTTTCCATTTTCACATGTCATTTCCCTTCAACTTCCATTTTAGTATCATCTCCCACAAAGATGTGTGATACCTATGACTGCTTCAATGAAGAAAAGTCTCCCTTTGAAGAACCCATATGATAGGAGGCATCTGAGTCAAGAATCCATTCTGAAGAAGAACTTGTATTTGCCATAAGTGCTTGCCCTTTTTCCTTTGAAGAGGTTGGAGTTGAATCCTTGGAAGTACCTAGCACTTGAATTTTGTTCTTCTTGAGTAGGTTTTCCAACCCATCGATTCTCTTAGTCTTGCAATGATGCTCATCATGATTTGGCTTTTTGCAATATGCACAAGAAAGTTTGTCCTTCTTCTCATTACTTCCCTTATTGTTGGAAGAAGAATTTCCTTGATGTGAGGAGGATTATTGTGTCTTAGATTGTAATTTTTGCTTCCAGTGCTTGTTGTTGTTGTTGTTAGAACTTCTTCCTCCTTCACTTGATTGGTTCTCATCACTAGCCACCAATGCTTTGGTCTTTGATGTCATGAGAAGTCCCAAATCTATCAAGTGAGATTGCTCAATAATCAACATCTCTGCAAATGCATCAAATGTAGGCTTCTAGAAAGCACTTCTCATGGTCAACCTATGAGTATTATAACTTGAACCAAAAGAGGCACACTCTGAAGGTAGCCTCTTCAGGATATGATGAATCAACTTGTCATCCTTCATGGAATTTCCACAATATTTAAGTAGTTCCCTATACTCATTGGCTTTAATGATGTAATCTTGAATTGTGTCAAAGTTCTTTGGATCCAACAGAAGTAGATCATCCTCAATCTAAAATCCCTTTTCCTCATCCACCTTACCATACAATGATTCAAGTTTGTCCCAAGTGGGTTTGGCTTCCTTGAAATTGGCAATGTGAATGAAGACATCTGTATGTACACAACTCTTGATTGTCTATAATTTTCCAATCAATGAGCTCTTTAACATTAGTGGGTTTTGGAATTGTACCATCAACATAAATATTTAGACATTTTTCCATTAATCTACTCCATATAATATCTTTCCATGTAGAATAATTGCATGAAGTTAGAAGTGGACCTTTAGGTGAACCCATGATGCAGAAAATGAAAGAGAGACACAAAAAAAATAGTACACACCCCCCTTTTAACTTAATCAAAAGAACCCCCCAAAAAATATACTTTTGGCACTTTATATGTAGTGCGTGCACAATAGGCTACTTGTCAAAATGAAAAAAGTGGACTTCTAATTTTACTTTTTACATATTCCTTTTGAGGCCGAAATCTGTCACTAAGCACTTTAGCTCAGATGTACAACAATTCTAAAAAGTAATCAAAGCATTACAATGCAGAAAAAGCCCTAATTCTAAAAGTGAGATTTTTTTCCACACAACCCACAATTTGATTGCATATCTAGAAAGTAGACAAAAAATAATGCACTTTCAAAAAAAAATAGAACCTAAAAAAGTGTCCAGATGAGCCTATACAGAGTGTTTGAAGTTGTAAAATGTAAGATTGAATAGGTACAATCACCAAAAAATGCAATTTCTGAAAAATCCTTGCACCAAAACTAGGAAAGAACACCACGACTAAATTTTTTAGGAAATTTTACCTAATTTCAAAAAAAATCACACTTGATTTGAAGTCCAGATGTTTGAGTTATGGACTCTCAAATTCAGGCTACCAAATCAAAACTAAATCTGAAGAGGGGTCTGGGGAGAAAATTGGGAGCTTAAATTTGATGGTCAAATGGCCACCACTGCAGTTATAAAATGCCTAGAAATAATGATTAGACAACTGTCAAATTTAACTTTGTAAAATGTCGATGTCAGCAAAAAACAACCAGCCTGGTGATGTGGTAGTATAGATAGTACACGTGGCATATGACTTTGCTAAGTCAATTGTACGAAAGAAAAACATGTGGCAGTCTACATGTTAGTCCAAGTGTGTAGGTACAATGTTCACATGTCCATCCATGTGGCCACTGATTGATGCAGGCACGTGGCTTAGGTAGAACTAACATGTACAACGCTTATGTGTCAATGAGGACATGTGGTTGTTTGTTAAATGGTCATGTGTCTTGCCAGAGAGGTCTTTGCAGGGGCCATGAAAGGATCGGCTAGCAATTTCAAAGGAAGTAGTGGTGTCGGGTCTTCAAAATGTTGATTGCCAAGAAACCTTTGCACGGGAAGACAAAATGTCGCTAGAAAGATATATTGTGGTCACCAAAAAATTTCTTGCCGCCGATGCAATAGACAATTGCCAAAAGGTGCCTTTAGTGCCAAAATTCGAACCATTACTGCTGAAGAAGTCTGTATGGGATCAAAGTTTGATATCAATAGTCCCACATTTATGTGAAAAGGAGTTCAACACTAGTTTAAAAGAAACCTTGCCCAACGTTAAAGTCAAATGCAAAGTGCTCGCCGGATGTTGCCTTGTGTAACCAGACTTGTGGTATGCAGTCGCTGGCGCAGGGCAATGCAGTCACCAAATTATGATGAATGCTGTCAGAAAATGCCACCAAATGAAATGGAATATTCCCAAAATATTCTACGCAGGGCTAGGGTGTGACTACCTGGCACCTATGCAAAAAAAAAAAAAAAAATCTCTCCTGCCTGAAGGGCAAAAAAATTCTAAAAAATTACAATAATATTGTAATAGAAATTTATGAAAATTTTCAATAATACTATGATGGAAATACAGAGAAAATAAATTGTAGATCTGAATAAAATTAAATTGCAGATCTAAAAGATCATACCCAAACTTGCAAATCGGGTCCTCCAGGTGCCAATTTGCAAAATTTTTTTGCCTCATGATCAACTTTGGGCTAGGGTAGCCAAATTTATAGTGGATCTTTATCGAGTCGATGTTCTGGATTCAATGACGAGGTTTTTTCTGGCCTTAGACGCTCCTAATATCTACGATACTTTGGATCTAAGTCAAGGTGCTAAAGTAACAATGGTCTTGAATGGCTATGTGAAGAGAGATTCTCCAAGCTCTGATACCATGTAAGAATTTGCCTTAGGGAAAAATTTACCCAAGAACTAAGAACTCAAACACAAGCACAACTATAGACCACAATGAGTATGATCAAAATATCGATATGTATTCGATTCAATATCCATGAAAGTACACTAGGAGTGCTTGTATATAAAGGCCTCTGAGATGCATCTAGAATGCCTAAGAATCAACATTATGATAAGTTGTGCAACTAGGCACATATCCACTAGATATGGGTTATCCTCTATTAAGCACAAGAGTAAGTGCGATGATGAGAGGATAAGCCTACAAAGGTGTAGCATGCAAATTTATGTTGTAGACACCATATGCTAAATTAGGAGTGTGAATAACTGTGTTGTCTGCATGACTAACTCAGTGAATGATGTAAACTCTAGTGTTGTAGACACCATGTGCTAAATTAGAGTTGTGTACTTCTGTTTTGTCAACATGACAACTTATAAAGGTATGCAAACTCCTAAGTGTCTCACAAAATAAATAATAAAATAATGTGAAATAATAAAATAATGCATTAACCTAAGTAAACTTAAGTAAGTGTAAATAGTAAATACGTATTTACACCAACACTATTATTATATGTAAAAGAGTCATATCAGTTTTTATGTTATCATTAATGTCAAGCCTTAGATGGTTAGATGTTATGCTAATTCAATAGAGTATCAAATCATTTGATTGATGAAGAGGATTTGAAGAAAGTGCGATGATGAAAGAGATGATACATATGGTACTTAATGGGTACTTGAATAAGTTGTTCTATGAAATTATAATGTTGGTTTGATCATTTTAAAATCATGTAATCATGTGATTAAGTGGTAAAGATCATGTATATGCAAGATAGTTCACATAGTAAAATAAGAGATATAGTATTAACTGAGTTACTACAGTTGTCACCAAGCACTTGGCAAAGAAGAGTTAAAGTTTAGTGTTAATCGAGTGATGTATTTCTTGAGTAAAGTTATAATGTTAACCAAGTGAAGAAAAAAAGGAAAGATTAATCTGAGGATGACTTTTCATGAAAATTAATAATTTTTGAGAAGATCGAAGGATAAAGTCAAAGTTAGTTATGAGATCCACAGTTGGGGTATAATGAAGATATGATGAAGGATATTTAATAGAATGAAGATAAGCACAAAGTTCAAGATGTGACTATTTTCCAAGTGACCAAAGTCATTGAATCTGAGATCTCTGATCGTGATTAAGTGACAAAATTTGGAAGAATATGGAAGGTAGAAGTTGCCTATTTAAGGAGATGAACAAGAATATTTTTGGTTGCTAATTATTTTTTGATTACTTGTTGATTGTTATTTGTTATGCAAAGTGAATAAGGAAGAAGAAGATAGAAGGTAAATTGAGCATAATAGAAGTACAAAGATCAAGAAAGAGGAAGTGCTAAGTGATAGTGTGAGTGTGTGAATAAACTAGTAGTACATCAGAAGGAAGAGACTGAGCAAAGAAGATATCTGCACAAGAAAGGTAGTGTAAACCTAATATATCACTTGACTTTTACTTTCTTAGCATTGTAGCAGATAAAATATCTTAACCAAGAGGACCTAACAAGTCTTTGATATCCTACATGGTAGCATCAATTAGTGATGTTTGTAAGTCCTTTAGACTAGACCACTCTTTACAAATTCCAAGGAGTGATGAGGTCTAGATGATCTTTGGTTAAAATTCTCTAACCATGTCACACTAAAAATATGCATGCAACCTTTAACAAGGTTGGCGCCTAGAAGAGCTCACTTTAGAAGAGTGAAATATTTAGGTTGCCAGTTCCTAAGTGGTTTTTACCTTTATAAGGTTTCCATGTTAAATATCTTTGTGTGTGAATTATTACGTGTTGCAAAGTCTATTTTCATGTTATTTGTTTAATGCTACAACTCGGTAAAAGCTAAGTGATTACTCTAAAACTCAGAATAAGTAGGAATAGTGAAATAATAGTTTGAAGCAAAGTTGTTATAAGTTTGATTTGAGAAGTTGAATTTGGTTACTGAGTTATTGATGCAAAAGTTTATGAAGTTTGAATTGGTATTAAATTATTTTAAAGGTCTCTAGGATAACTGGGTATAACTGATTAAACTCCCCTCTCACTTATCTAACAGTTACCTTTGATTTATTCACCAATACAAATCAAATCTCCTAATTTTCTAATGATCCTGCACATTCCTTCATTGAAGTCAAGCAACACCTAATAGATTGTATTTCACACCTTTAACCCAGTAAAGATCATCATGGTTTGTCTTATTATGTAAAACAATAAAACCTTTACCTTTCATAGCAAATTGACTATTGTTACCAAACCCTATTGATTCTCCATCACATTCCTCCATTACCATGAACTTGTTCTTATCACTAGTTGTGTTATGTGAGAAACCATAGTCAATTATCTAGTCTTAATTGTGACTCGTAGTACAAACCAATGCTTTCTCATCACCATTAAAGGGATCTTCTTTAACTATATGAAATACAATTTCTTCGTCATCTCTTCCATTAGATTCCTCATATGTTACACCTTCTTCTTCAAGATAACATGCCTTCTTGTTGTTCTCCTTGGATTTTCTTTTCTTTTCCTTCTTTACCTTATCAAGGAATATGAAAGCAAGATGTCTAATTTTATTGCATGAAAATCACTTCAAAGGTAGTATAGCATTGTATTTACCACTTCCTCTAGGTAACCTTCCAAAAATAAAAACTTCTAATTATTCTTGTTCTTTTTCTTCATTCAAAAAAAATTCATAGACATTAGAATAATATGTAGAAGAACTATTTGTGATATCCATTACTTTTCTTGCAGGTGCAAAAGCAATAGATTCCTTGAATTCAACTTCTATCTTAGGCATATTATTATCAAAGTTACTCAATTCAAAATTAGTAAACTTGCCTATCAATGCATCCAAAGTAATTGTACCATTTCCTAAAGTTCTAACTTCTTGAATAGCTAAGACTTTAATATCATATCGAGGCAATAAAATTTGAAGCATCTTACTCACCACATCCTATTTCTCAAGAACACCTCCAACCCTTCCAATAGAAGAAACTACATCTTTGATCCTTTGGCTATATTGGTCAATGTTATCATTCTCCATCATCCTCATTTCATCAAACTTCCCTTTCAAATTGTCTACCTTAACCTTCTACACATTTGAGTCTCTACCATAGACTCTCTTCAATTTCTACCACATGTCATGAGTAGTCTTTAGGTGTTGGACTTTGATGTATTCTACATTAGAAAGAGTTCTATATATAGACTTCATAGTAGTTGGGTGCTCTTGTTGTGCCTTCAACTAATCTACATCAAGAGTTCTAATAGGGATAACATATCTTGTGGCAACATGATTCTAATATTTCTCACCCATAACTTTGAGATAGAGTTTCATCCTACCACACCATACTAGGTAGCTCTCTCTTGTGAACTTAGGACCTTCCTTCCTCATCATCTTTGGATCTTTCCCTCAAGTTGTTAAGGTTAACCAAAATAGAGGACCACAACTCTGATACCAATTATTAGTCTAAGGGATCAAATTACTGAGAGGGAGGGTGAATCAATAATCATCCAAATACTCAACTTTTCAACCCTTTAAACTATTAATTGATAAAAAAATTGATAGTAGTACATCAAAAAATCCAACACATGAAAACATCCACACAGTTAACTCAAAATTTTTTGTATTACACAAACCCAACTTGGAGAAAAAACATAGTGGAGATTAGTACCCACAAATTATGTACTCTTTTGAAGTATGCTCTGCTAGAAGCTTAACCCTAGTAAGAGTTACAAAAAAACTATTCGATGTCACCCTGTTAGGGGTAGTCTTGTTAAAGAAATTCAAATACTTGTTAAAGTGCCACTCTGTTAAAGGATTTATGACAAAAGGACCTATTGAGATCCACCTGATTAAGGGATTTCACTACTATAACTATAAAGAATTATTTGTGTAACAACACTACCTCTATCTGACCAAATTCACTAAAGCTCAAGCTTGCTTCTCAATACACTAACTTCTTCCTAGTTGGATCACACATTTCACTTCTTCACTATACTTACTCAACCATGATCAACAACACATATTATTCATCCTTCACTAGTATAGACTGGCCTTCCAAGTTCACTACCTTAATAAAACCCTAAATGTATTATTGATATGAGTTTCAAATATATCACTCATATCCAACTATCATTAGACAATATCTTATGCTATGAAACAAATTTACATGACTACATAAACTATTTCATAGAATTTTGTGCTAGAGGTCAAACACATTTTGACCAACCACTTATTTCATCTAGAATATTCTCTATATATTTTCCTTGAATGATGTGATGCTAGATCATCACGTCTAGGTGTCCATCCACATCACTAGATCACTACAAACTAATCTAGAGTCACTACAACCTTGACATGGATCACCAATCATCAACTAACTAATTGTTACTCAAGAACTCATTATTATTTAACTTATTCATCAAATATATCACTCCTTCATTGGTCACCTTTCTATCTTGTAATTCCTTTACTTGTAAAGATAATGAGTTTTTATTG
Source organism: Cupressus sempervirens (assembly GCA_028749045.1). NCBI lineage: Eukaryota > Viridiplantae > Streptophyta > Pinopsida > Cupressales > Cupressaceae > Cupressus > Cupressus sempervirens. Next base: position 818,010,208 of record CM053792.1, on the reverse strand, counting down.
TAACCATGTCATCTTTACCGACTTCTTCACATCATCCTAGGATTTCTTCACTACATTCAACATGGATTTGACAACCAATCATGATCACTTGTCACTAACTATTTTAGTACTTGAGTTGTGAATTAAATGACCATCTTCCTTTTCACTTCAGTAACAACAACCACCATATACACTTCAAGAGACATCATCCTCAATTTTCTCATTGTGATCACACCCACTAAAACCCATTGGAATACTCTTCTCATCATAATTATTCTTGCAAACACATTAGTAACACTAGGTCAATAGTTGACATCAATGGAAATACAATAATTGATCATCATGCAATCAAATTTGTATCATGACACTTACTAATATCACCATTTATCACACTGTCAACTATATCAATTGGGCCAACACATCACACCACAAAAACAACCAAAAATAGATCACACTTGAGATATATATAATGCATATTACATTTACTTAGATTATCATAACACCATAACCAAGACCAAATGATCATCCACAAATATTTGAATCCATTAATAGATGAAACTTGATAGAATCTATCTAAATCATGATGTAGCCAATAAACCAAACCTGTCTAAAGAATTGTATAATAGATTTTGAAGGATTTATATCTAGACAATAGTACAATCCATAAAACCTGAAGAACGTTTGCATGTAAGAACCTGTCACAAAGACAAAAAAGCAAAGAAAAGGCAAGGGTTTTACTCTAAAAATATGAGAACTGTATTATTAGACTGAAAAGATGAGAGATAATTACAAATGATAAATCCTTATAGAAGGAGATTGGATACCTAAAAGGGAAACCCTAAGAGGTAAATGACATTTAATAATTACTAATTAATTATTAAACAGAAATGTAAGGTGCATAAAGTGAAATCTTAAGAATAGAGTAAAGTTAATTTAATAAATGAAATGAAATTAACCTTTTAATCTAACCTCCCTTAAGATGAGCAATAATGCAGCTACAAACAATGCAAAAAAAGAAAGGAAACTATAATACAATGTTGAAAGCAAACTTGGGTCCCAATAACAAAGCCTGATGAGGTACCCAAACACAATCAAATCTCTATGAAACAGAGAAATAGAGAAAACCTAGTGGGAAAAATCCTAATCCAAAAAGAGATAGAAAAGGATGCACAAATGTAATATCTAAGAGACTCCCTCAAGACCATAAGTACAATAAAACCCCCTATAATAGAAGCTTGAGACTCCATAGCCCCCCATAATGACATAACTTTTGTGTCAATGAACATACTAATGTGGCTCTAATATGAAAGAAACAAAGGTGGTGGAAAAGGAGGGTGAAACCCCTGAATCTAAGGTGAAGCTGGAAGTCCTAGTTGATGCTCAAAGGAGAATGCGTGAGAATCCTAAAATGGAATATCCAATGGAGGTGGGATAATAGGTGTGCTTCATCTGAGAGGAGATGTGTGTCCTTTGATATATCCTCAACAACTACAGTAGGTGGCTCGATGAATAGAGCTACAATTATAGGTAACACTGAAGAGTAATCCTATGCGATAGATGGAATCTAAATTAGAGGTGGAGGTGTAGAAGTCACAACACTAGTCTCAGGAACAACACATAAGTTCAAGTGACCTAAATTCACCTCAATATTCTCTTGTGAAGAAGGAGAGTGAATCTCTGATAGTGGAGATGGTGGACTAAAGTGAGAGAAATAGTATAGGTGGGAAGAGTGATCAACAATCCCTATAGCAAAAATATTGCATGTCTCACTATCTCTGATGTGCACTGAATCTTGTGAAAACTCAACTGTCTTCCCTATACCACTATATGTAATTTGATAAATAGACAAAAGGTTAGAGGACAAAGATGGAACACAAAATACATCATGAAATGTACCATCATCAATGCTAATATAACCTTTCCCACATACAATCATAATAGTGTTGTTCCCCATCAAAATGTGTGGAGTAGAAGATTGAAAAAAAGAGAAAAAATCCTAAGAAGATGCCATATGGTGTGAAGAACCTAAATCCAGTAACCATCTAGAAGAATGTGGAGTAGTAGTTGCACATAGTGCATGACCCTTTCCTATATCTTTACCATCTGACTAAAATGATGACGATGAAGACAATCTATGAGAAGTAGAAGTAATATCAATGTTGCTCTTCTAAAGGAGATTTTTCAAATCTAAAACCTGTTTAGCATAGCCCTCTAACTTCTTCTCATAGAAATGTGAGTCATTGTGATTAGGCTTATTACAATAAGCACACTTTGATCTTTCTAGCTTTGGTTTACCCCCTTAGGAGGAGGTGGTCGAAATGAACTATGAGGGCCAAAATTAATCAGAGACTCTGTAGAATTTGATTTTTGTGTCTTCTCCTTCGTCCCAAAAGATGGTTGAGCTACCAATGCATAAGTCACTTTGATACCATGAAGGATTTGAGCAATATGTAATACAAATCCACAAAACTTGAAGAACACTTGCATGCAAGAACCTGTTACAAAGAAGAAAAAGCAAAAAAAGGCAAGGGTTTTGCTTTGAAAATATGAGAACTATATTATCATACTATAAATATGAGAGATAATTACAAAAGATCAATCCTTATAGAAGGAGATCAAAAACCTAAAAAGGAAACCTTGAGAGATAAATGACATTTAATAATTACTAATTAATTATTAAATGGAAATGTAAGGTGCATAAACTGAAATCTTAAGTGGAGAGTAAAGGTAATTTAATAAATTAAATTAAATTAACATTTTACTCTAATAAATTGTTACATCACATCAAAATCACATATTGATGGTGGAGAGGGATCTCATCAGGGATATAGTTACTATGCTAACACCCTCCATATGATGGAGCCATTTACAACTATTTAGCATGTGGTATTTTCACTCACTACATACCATGTTGATAATATAAGCCTATGTGGACGAAGGGTCAAAGGGTTGAGGGACTCAAACCGATGACCCACACTCTAATACCATTTAGATTTTGCCATCACACCAAAAGTATGTACTAGAGATGGAGAGGTATCTCATCAGGGATATAGTTGATACACCAATAAACACTATACACATATTAACATTATCAGATTTCCACAATCCATTAAGAATTGAGAGCAATGGTTTTGGATTAGATTGTGTGAGTTTTTTTAGCATCAAAAAAATAAAAACGTTTTGGATCACACTACATGATCCATCATCAGGATGAGAGAATGCTAGAATAGGAATAATGTAGACCAAGAGACCTCAAGCAGTCCTAAAAGGAGGGAAAAAGGAGGAGCACAAAAACCAAGAAGACCATAACTAAAGACAAATCTAAAAACAGAATAAGAAAAGAATACAAAACTAAGAAAGAAGATTGATAAAGAGAAAGAAAAAGAAGTAAAAAGATAGAAATAAAACAAACACAAAGAAAAATGCATAAAACTATAACTAATTGACTATCATCATCATTATATATATATATATATATATATGTAAAAATATAAATGAGTATATATGTATATCTATTATCTATATCTGTAGATATATCTATATATATGAATATATAGATGCTAAAAAAAATCACACAATCTAATCCAGAAACATTGCTCTCAACTATACACATAGTAATCAATAGGTGTCAGCAAAAAATCCATGCAATGCTAATTACCAAAAATGTACAAGTATACCCAAGTATTTAAGCCATGAGTATAACTAAGTACACCTATCATAAAATATGAGAACTATATATAGTAGATCCATCTTGTGAATAATTGAAACCTCTTGATACATTACGAACAACAAAAATGTATGTAAATGAAACTACCAACAACAAACTGATATTGCCAAGATGTCAAGGCATGAAGGTTTTGACATCAATGACAATAATGCAAACAACATCTCAATATTTCTAACACTTATTACATACCATGTACAATAAAAGCGTCAAAAAGTAGAGAAAAGGGTAAAAAATCACATAATAAAAAATATCCACACATAAAATGAGAGACACAAGTATTTGATCTACAAAACAACATCCAATAAGACCTAAAAAAAGTTTAGACACCTGTCAAATGATAACTACCACAATGTTGAATGAAAAACCTCCTTTAAAACCAAGATGATGATTAGAAATAATTTGTACGAGTGCCCATAATGACACTACTCAAGTAATGAACAAATAGAAAACAAAGGTAGAATATCTACAATTTGGAGATACATTTTAGACATATTTTTGCATGAGTGACCCAATGACACTACTCAAACAATTAAAAAATGACAAATAATAGATAAATATTTATTTGTCAAAGATGTAAATTACATATGAATTTTAGCAAGTGACCTTGATGACAATACTCAATGTGTGAGAATAATTTAATAGGAAAAAATATCGGTATCAATAGTCTAAACAATTGATCAACTATAAACTTAAGGAAGCATTAACACTTATATTATAACCCCTCATGTGCCATAATGTTGATAAATAAGAGACATGAGAAGTCCATGAAGGCAATGCAATGTGGAAAGACCATGACCTTTATTTAATTGTAAAGAAGAGTTAGGGACTAAAATGTAATGTTGTTATATAGATTCTCCTAAAGTCTATAGTCTCATGCGACAATTATTGGTTGTATATCCCACCTTGCCACAAAAATGTCAAGGTTGGTCCCTAACTTCTTCTTTACTACGAATGAAGACTCATTAGACCAAGAAGAAGGATATGAAGGATGATTCCTCATATTGAATAGTTGCAAGACAACCACCACCTTCACCACAATAGTATAATAGAACCCCTCATAAATATGGATAGTCAAGAAACCTTAAAATAAAAAATTGTGAGAGATCAATGTATATATGATACAAATTCTTTAAAAATTTGACCTAATACTATATAGAGGACACCAAGAACTTTTTGATAGTGTAAAAGTTGAAAAATGGAGTCCATTTTCTCAAGTCATGGCATCAAAAGTGCAAAATCGAAGGCTAACTTTGGAGACATAGTACAAAAAATATATTCCAAATCTAATGAAACTAATATCATAAACAGATTAACACAATAATTACCTTTCTGATGATATCTATTTTTCACAATTATGACATTTCATGCTTAATTTATGGGCAAAAATTGAACAAGTGCTTTCAAGGCAGGGAGGTCAAACTAATCAATTGGTGATGCTAAGAAAAAAATGAATATGAAAAAAAGTCATATAATAGTCTTGAAATATTCCCTGTTGTCAAAAATATAGGTTTACTAAAAAAATCATATTATCAAAATATTCCTCAAAGCCATTTGAATATTCCTTAGGATAGTTAGACTATTCTTTTGAAATCTTCCAACTTGTTACTAAATCTAGCTAGAGGTATACTAAAATTGGAGGAGCCACAAAATCTAGTGGCATTGTTGCTAGTATTATGTTGTCACCAACACTTTGTTGTTGCAAGTTCAAGTCCACGCCTTTTTTTTTTGTGGAAAAAAAAAACATTTTTTTTTTTTTTGCAAAAAATCATCACATAAAAAATGTATTAAATTTTTGGAAAAGGTGCAGACATATATTATTTTATATAAAAGATTGAACCCCCTTCAAGATTAGGACCTATCAAACTATTGATAAAAAATGTAATTTACCTATTTAATATACTGATGATACACTTTTCAATGGATTGGAATTGGTAAAATTTATTTATACTAGGTTTGCATGAGATATTCCTATGTAACAATAAAACCTAGTATTAAGTGGGGAATATGAATCAAGGATATAAAACACCAAGTTCATAACCACACTCAAAAAACTCAAAGAGGGAGTCAAGGAAATTGATCTTTCCAATCTCAATTCTAAAGGACTAGATCTATAAAGATTAGTTCTATCCAAGTGAGAAAAAGAGCACCAAATACAAGCTAGATTTAGTGGGGTATAATAGGGGAAAAGACACCAAAGTCCTTGAGATCCCTATGAATAATGAGAGTTAGGGCTATACATGTAAATGAAATAAGTATATATGATGAAATGACAAAGAACGTAGAGGAAAGACCTTTTAGATCTGATTTTATAATTGTTGTGCTACTTAAAATTGATAAATAATGCCTAATTTGGGCATGAGATGTTGAAATATGTGAAACCCAAAAATCATTTGATGATCTAACAGAGGTGACTCCAATCGGCATAGGTGACTTCATATGACATTGAATTAAAGGTGACCTCTTTGACCCTATAAAATTGTGTGTGATGCTAATTCTAATTTCACATTTATGAAGAAAGCCGAAAAGGGTATCCATATCTGCAACCTATTCACCAATTTGAGATCCACAATCTGTAATAATTGATGGGAGGTTTGCCTTAGTCAAATCTTAGTTTAGGAATTAACCTTGAATTGAAATAATTGAATTTCATAAATGTAAATTGAATATACAAATTCACCTTACAATAGTAGAATCTCTTGAATTGAATACAATGTGCTTACTTAACCAATTGATTTGGATCAAGAAGATGAAAATGAATTAATGTAGAAGATACAAAAAATGACCTTGAATGGATTGAAGGAGATCTTTAAGATAAACTCCTTTAATTGCTCGAATGCTTGAATCCTTGATCTTCAATGGGAGAAATTGCTTGAAGGATGCTTGAAGACTTGAATGCTTGAGAAGTTGAATGTTAGTGCACTTGATCATATAATTCTTGGGTATGAACTTGATGGATGTAAAATAGAGAACATGTATTGGTTTGTATGGGGCTCACAATTGACTAACTCCTACAGGCCGACCCACTTAGTAGTTAGCACCCCAAAACTACCTAGACACAAGACCCAATTAATGGAACCAAAATAGGGTCTAAACATGGATGTACTACATCCTTGATTGACCTATTAGGGGTGCAATACATCCCTAATTGGATAAGGGTGCAATGTAGCCCTATTAACGAGGGCTTAGAACCTTCAGAATTCCCTTGGGGTCCCAAAATAGGCCCCGATTCCCAAAAAATAGGTACAAAATCCAAGATATAGCCATTTTAGTATAGATAAGAGATTCAGAGTGATTAGATGAAGGAAATTGATGACTTAGGTGGTTAGATCCTATATTGATCTTTACAACATGAAAATAGTATTTTTAAAGAGGATCAATTAGGTCTTACCCCAATTCCACCAAGGAGAAAGGAGAAGAAAAGGGAAGAAAGGAGGAAAGGTGGAAGGAGATGGCGATCTTGCATTAAATAGGTGCTAAACCATCATTAAATTAAAGTGCTTCCAATTTAAGATGATACACATAGTTTGGTGAATAACTAGTTATGCTCATTGCTAGTCGAAGATAATAGTCAACTCCTGCCTAAATTTCTTTCCCACCTAGGGATGACTTGCATTAATTTGTATTATTTATCATTATGTTGTTATATTTACTGACATTGCATTTAGATATCACACAACATTCAGTAACATTCACATTATACAAACATTTATATGTTAGTATATACTTCTACTAAACAACTAAAATGAATATGATTTTGCAATACTCACATTAGAAGCATTTTCACAACTAAAGAGGCTTTTTTTTATCACTTACCTAAGTTATCTAGGGATAGATGAAAAAGGAGGTGGAAGAAATAAAATCAAATCTAGTGAATTTGAGAGCAATGAGCCACATAAATAAGGCATAATCGAATTTCCACTACATTCACACCCTCTTTGTTATAAAATATTCTACAATAGTTTACTTCAAACATTCAACGTATGCAATAGACAAATTAAAAATAATACATGTCTTGCTTTGGATGATTTTTTGCCAGTCTAAATGCTTCTCTTGAAATCATCATTAGTCATTCTTCTTAGCTAGAAACAAAACCAACAATTTGAATTAAGAACATCAAGTCAACACTTTTTATAAATGTTACCAATGCATAAATACTCTTAGAATTGATTAGACATAAGATATGATTGCTTCCAATATCAAACTATCATTCATTCATATAACACTTCACATACTTATATGTTTTTAAGTTTTGAAATTTTGAAATATATGTTTAAAAAATATCTTATATTAGAATTGCATGTATTAGAAAAATTAATTTTTAATATTATATGAAGTTTTCTTTACAATCTTTAGATTTTCTAAATGAACGCATACCATTTTTCGATTGGTAAAAGGTCAAAGCCAAGATTCATTATTACTATTACGTGGTGTAATTAATTATTATTATTACATGCTATAATTAATTATTATTATTTATTAACCTCGAGTAGATTCAAACCCAAGACCTCTCAGATAAGAGGCTCACAATTTACCATTGTGTTGTAAGCTCTTGCTTATTTTTTTTTCTAAATTATTGCCTATATTCCAATTGTCTTCTTATATTTTTAAAAATGATTAAACAAATTACAAACATATTCTCTTCTTTTACACCTCCATCCAAAGTGTATTCTTTTATTAGTACTTGCCCTAAGGCAAATACTATTGTATTGACTTGTGTTCAATTAATCAATCATACTCCACCAATCACAATAATCTATTTTTCTTCTTTTCAAAATAAAGTACCACTATCAAAACATAACAATTATAATTCCTAATTTTTTTCTTAAAAAGAGCTTATTTATCTCTAATATGATTTGTTAAGACAAATATGTCTTATAAGGCAATCATAATTATGTGTTTGTGAATTCTGATGATTTTTTATATAGAAACTTTTGTTTTTAAGGTTTAATACTAAATAACAATTAAAAAAAAAAACTCTAATGTGATGAAACTATTTTCAAAGTGTATACTTTAAAAACATTTACAATGAATAATTCTATAACTACTATTTTTTAAACTAAACTTAAACTCATATAATATATAATAAATAGGAATATGTAGGCAAGAGCCTACAACACAATGATAAATTGTGAGCCTCTTATCGAAGAGGTCAATAAATTGTGAGCCTCTTATCAAAGAGGTCTTGGGTTCGAATCTACCCGTGCTTAATGAAATAATAATTAATAATAATACACTATAATTAATCTTGGCTTTAGCCTCTTACTGATCCAAAAAAAAAAAAAAAAAGAATATGTAAAAGAGATTTGTGTAATTTATAATTTCATCCTAATATAAAGAAAATAAATTAATTATAAATTTATGAAGTCTTTGATTCATTATGTTTTGCAAAAATCATAAATATCTATAATGATGTGCAAGACTAACTAAAAATGTGTTAGTAAAGAAAATTATGCGAAAAAATTCTATACCTCATTTTTTGTACTATCATGCAGTTGTAGGAGAATGAAGATTTCGTTTTCAAATTCATCACAATAAAAATGGAATTAATTTTGTACAATACTTATTTTGTTTGATTTTTAATTATATTTATAGTTTAATCAAATAGTAAAATATTAAATTTGTGTATGAGAAATATCATCCATTAGTTACTAACATTTTTTTACACCATAGTCTTCTTTAGTTTCTAGCTATTTAATTAATTCTTCACTATTTATAATTCAATGAAAGCTTTATAATTACAACTCTTTTCAAATTCATCACAATAAAAATGGAATTAGTTTTGTACAATACTTATTTTGTTTAATTTTTAATTATATTTATAGTTTAATCAAATAGTAAAATATTAAATTTGTGTATGAGAAATATCATCCATTAGTGCTAACATTTTTTTTACACCATAGTCTTCTTTAGTTTCTAGCTATTTAATTAATTCTTCACTATTTATAATTCAATGAAAGCTTTATAATTATAACTTCTAAATTCAATGTAAAAAAAGATTTATACTTGACATCAAAATTTGTAAAAAAGATTTACTCAAAAATCATAGGTAGCTTTTTTCTAAAGATTTCTATATATTTGTAAAAAAATTAGAAACAATTTAGAAAAGTATTTACAAGACAACACTTAATTAGAAATGTAAAGTTTTGAAGTGATTTGAGAATTATATATAAAAATAGAATAATAATAATTAAAATTTCATTTAAAATTATTCTTATACAAATATCAAAATTATAACCATCTATTTTTAAATTCAAAATATCTATTTTGAAATTAGAAATAAATTAATAATAGTATTAATTTCTTTCTAAATTTTACAATAAAAAGATACCTTTAAAAAACTTCAATTTTAAAATTTATGTAATTATTCCTTTTACAATTAGAAAATACAATTGGGAAATAAATAAATATATAAATACTAAGTTTCAAATTACTTACTCTGAAAACTTTGAATAAATAAATAAACAAATAAATAAATAAATACACACACACAAAATTTTAAATTACTCACTTTGTAATTTGTAAATAAAAAATATAGAAACTATTTTGAAGAAGATTAGATTTGAAATTTTTAATTAGAATTTTATTAATAATATATTTTCAAATTAGAAATAAAATAATAACTAATTTAATTTCTTTTCAAAATTTACAATAGAAACATACCTAGCAAAATATAAATAAATAAATAAAATTTCAATTTTAAAATTTGTAATAAATTATTTTTTACAATTACAAAATGTAGTTGAAAGATATATAAATATTAAATAATTTATTTTGATTTTTGATTTAGTAAATATTTAAAATATACATTCAACAAACTTTGTTTCAATGAAATACATTATATTTTTATTTTAGAAAATATTCTAAACTTTATTTTTTTCTTATTTTATTTACATTTTGAAAAATATAAATATTCTAATAGATTTAGTTATTTAACAATTAAAATAATTTTGATATTTTTAGATATTAATATATTTAATTATTTATAAATGAACAATAAGGGTTACTTTATCTATTTAGATTTTTAGATTTGCATTTGTAGTGTAGTTCTCACCCACATAATATTGGTTGTTATATAATGCCATGAGTTCTTAATAAATCTTATATACAATTATATCTAGTCTATTTTTCACTATTACATTTGGTTACATTAATGTATATAATATCATAACAATAATACTATAATAATTTCTTCGATTAAACTTAACCGCAAGTATACTGGCACTTGTTTTAATGTCACTTCTTGCAATTGGAAGCAAAAAGCAGAGGAACCGAGAAGAACAGACATTGTTTTTTCCCTTTAAACAAAATCGCAACGGCTCTCTAGCACGTTGGAGGGTGGAGTATGTGATATGAAATATCCTCATCGTACCGTTGGCTTTCCATATCTCATAATTGCAGGAGTGGAATGGGAGAGACAAAGTAGACGAGGTAGGGGAGAAGCAGAGCAGATGCAAAGGGAATAGAGGAAAGGGCGAAACGGGGCAGAGGCGCCAATAGCGAAGCGCTGGGAGGGATAATTTCTCTTCTTCCAGGCAATGTACATTCGTTTTTTTTAATATGTTTTATTTCATATTTCTTGCAATAGCCAAAATGCCAAGGCTCTGTTTATGTTATTTTCTTTAAACTTACCTGCCGGACATTTTATTATGTTGAAAAACTTTTGGTGTGAATGTTTCTTTGTTAAAGTTTAATTTTAGAAGCCCTTTTTGATTCACCTTAATATGGTTCCTCCTCAGGCTTTGCACAGTTTTAGGAATCTATCATTGCCTATCTTTGTTATCTTTTTAAAAAAGCACACAAGAAAAGATTTCAAAAATTGATTGGCACATAATAAAAGATTTCCAAAATTAATTAGCCAACAAATTATTGGAAAACCTCCCCAAAAAGTACAATTACATGTATGTGATTGTGATGCCCACCAGTAATCTGCTTCAAACACCTCAAAAGTGTATAGAAAACTGTAGGAATGTCAGTTACCAAAGCTCACTAGTAGACCTCCAAGGAATGACAAAATTTGCTAGCAACGATTTGGCCATCCCACACAAGATTCTGTCACATCCCTGGTCTCTTTTTTGTCCTTTTATAGCAAGCTAAAAAAGCATAAAGATAAGGTATAAAAAAGATACGCTGGTGGGTAATTGCAAATCCAAACACTTATACGCAGTATCAATTCCCATAATGGAGCTGCTCCATTAACGAGCGGTTTTGCATCTTCAAACTTGGTAGTGGAAGCAAAATAGATTTTGCCCTCCTATTACTGGCACACCAAGGGTTATTTTCCTTGAATATCAAGGGTTTTTGTCTTAGAATACTTCGAAACTATAAATTGGACGGAAAGTGAAATTCACATATCTGGATGATTTGTTTTATTCTTTTGCCTCCTTTTTATTGTTGCCTTTTCCGTAGACTTTATATTTATTTATTTATTTTTGCTCCAAGGGTTTAGAAGTAATTTTAAAATTAATTTTGTTCTTTTAATCTTTTTTTTTTTTTTACCTAGGACCTTTTTTTTCGGTCGGTAATCAAATTCCGAGGACCTATTTTATTATAAGTGATTCATCCCAATTTTATTAATATTTAATTCTAAAAATGATGACATGAGAAGTTCACCCGTTTCTAAAATTTGGTTGCCGTCAGCAATGTTAAGCCTAGATACTCAAGTATCACTGTGCCAATGTGATGACTCATGATGGCTCATGATGCAATTAATGCCCATGGAACCTAGATCTTGTATTTGATAGATGACGCATTGCTTGCCAAAGAACATGATGCAAACCTTAACGTTGGAGTGCCATCATGCCAGTGTCTTGAATTAGATTGACATATGCATGTTGTCTGGATTTTTTACTTTTACATCTCCAATTTGGATTAAACTGCTGATTATCATACTTAGTTTATTTTGATTTCTATCCTTTATATATAGTGAGATATGAGGAATCTTTATAGTCAAAGTGCAGAAGAAAAAATTCTAAGGAAGGTGTTTACACCCTTTATAGAAAGAGAAATAATCTTGAATGGGATATTGATATGCTACAGTAATTATTAACACTTAAACTGTCGGCAGAAATGTATATTGGAGATCAACCTGTAATATCCACCATAGAAGACTGACATATTATATGTGTTCCTTATTTTATATTATCATAGGTTGAACATAGCATATGTATGAATGGTGAGAGTCACGTTCCCGATGGGAAGTGACTTCACCGTGGAGTCACATGCAATCGTGCACGTGACTCACAGTTTGAATTATATTTTTAAACATAAAATATCTTAAATCCATGTCGACCAAACACATTAAATTAGCAGTCTGTCAAACATATGTCTCGTTCAATCAGTCTCAAATGATATAATGATTAATATTTCATATATATATATATATATATTAGGTGAATTTAATATAATATATATTAATCTCATCTAATATATATTATATATAATAATATCATTATATATATTGAAACATTTTACATAAATATAGATATTCAATGATATATATTTATCTTGAAAGAACTAACACATCAACACTCCTTCGTAGTTTAGAAGGATAAACACATATGAAAATAGAACACTATTTGGTAATAGTTTGAAATCACACATCAAGGAAATTTTTGATTAGAAGATTTCCCATATATGATATCATATGGGTATTGGCCTTTTAGAATATCAACACATGATATTCACCAAGTATACTCTCTTGATATCATATTAGGTAACACAAGTATTGGCCTATCTGAACATTAATCAAATGATATTCACTAAGTACTCTGAGCAATGGCCTATCAGAACATCAACTAAATGATATTCACCAAGTACTCAATGTGGTAATGGCCTATTAAAATATCAAGACAAGAGATTCACCAAGTACCTGTCACATTCTATACAAACAACTTATAGACAGTTAACTAAATGACATCTTACACTTAGTTGCTGATTTACAAGATAAGGCCTTTCATGATCTATTTCAACATTTACACAAAATATATATCATGATTTTAGTTATTGTAAGATTGTCACCTTCCAATAACTTCTACAAGTACAAGTGATAATCATTTGGAAGTCGTCACTTCCTCATGATGTACACAGGGGGGCAGGCCCATTAAAATCATGTAGTCACGGACATGACATCAGAAGTTTACATGAAGTCAAACTCCCTTTGAATTTGATATCAACTTTTCGTACCTCTTAGTACAAGGTTGTCTTTGATGAAGTATCAAACTCCCTCTGAATCTAATATCATCCTTCTGACCTCCTGGCAGCAAGTTGTGTCATCCTCCTTGGTTCAACAAGTGTCCATCTATCTAGGAATGTCATAGTCTAGATATTCCAGCCTACACACATGAAACTTCATCCCATGAATCATAGTCCTTCAACTTCTATAGTTTTCTGATAAAAAAGAAACCCTATAAGCAGAGTCTACTCCTTATAAATCAATATCACCAAGATACTCGGAAGTTAATTGAAACATGTCCTCTATCTTTTCTCTCTCTTTGTCCAAGGTTTTCTCTAATAAAAATGTCAGGCTCCTTCTTGATATAGAAGGATACTCGAAATATCAATCATCCAAGATATATGCTTCAAGAGCTGTACTTTATCTTCTTTTCTTAAACATCATTGATACAAGTTTCTCCAATAAATGTCCATATCAAATCAGAATGCAAAGTTTTGAACAAATGATATATTTCACACTTGAGAAGCAAAAGAACACAAATATTGCAGGCTCGCCAGTAAAGCTAAATGATGCCTTCAGTAAATGAACTATAATTTCCTACACTGTACTGTAGAGATGCAAAGGGAATATTATTCCTTATCTTAAGAGGTGCCAAGATAAAATTTTGTGGTAGTATAGATATATCTTTTCAACCCATGTAAATGATGCAAATGTTGACGCTCTTACGATCTGAAAAATATAATCTAGGAAAGACTACATAATCTGGAAGTGGTGGCCCTCCAATTATGACCTAGATGTAAATAATAACTCTTCCCAAGTTCATGCCCCCGAAAAGACAATTGTGCCAACTGTGATGTCCCCTTTTAAGATGAGTTAAAAAAAATCTGCCAGAATCATGTTTGAATGATCCTCTCTTGCTATGAATCATCCTTTCTCGACATACATAACTCATGAGACGTGGGTGGTGATATTATTGTTTCACAAGCACTACACATATCTTGGGTTACTTGCAGAATACTTACTTCTTGATATACATATAATCAATGATATCTCTGATGTAATGACTTGCTATACTTTAGCTGAATTAATCTCATAACTATACGTAGGGCACTAAGGTCTTTACTATACTTGATCTGCGATGATCTGGTTACTTATTTCTATCAGGATAATAGACTGTCATATATAATAACCAGTCCTCTGTGAATTTTTATGTGTATTTTTTATTTGAAATCTTTTTTTAATATGAACACTCTACAAATATTCCTTGAAGGTCCGTTATGATATTTATATTTGGTGGCCCTTGATCCTTCCTAAGGCACGATGGAATGATTGTATTTCTATTAGATATGTCCTCCCAAGGATTCACACTCTTTCATGAACAGTTCTCTTTTATATTAAAGCTTAATAATCAATTCACCATCGATGATTGTTATTGAACTCATCTTAGTCTCGATCATCAATTTCATAGATAGATTGGCTAACATATGTTCGCTGTGAATGTTCTACTTCTGATTCTTTCCTTGTTACCATAACATCAAAAAGAACACTTTCAGCTAGAGAAAATATGCATCTAGTTTAATTACTAATAGGCTTTCATTATTGGACTATCTACAGGCTTTTGGTAGAATAAACAATGAATATTGCAATTGTGTCGCAAAGCATTATTCCCTTTCCTTGCGTTCAGTATTATCATTCTTATTGTGTGAATGTCCTCGGAGATCTTTTCGACAAGTATTAGCACTGCCTTGGATATAGACTTCCGTGCTTTAAGATGTTCTTCTCGTGATATATATTCTATCACTATATCAAATACTAAATATAGATTCCTGTGTATAGAAGCTTTTGCAAGGATAATCAGAATTGTTCCTTAGCCTCTCTATAAGCTACAGTCTGTCATGTGCTTCTTCACAAAGGCCAAACGAAAACTCCTCTATACTCGGAAAGGATCCCATCTGCAACATATATGTATAACTAGGTCTATGGCCCCAAGATCCACAATCAATGGTGATCGAACTCTCAAATTTCAGTTCCAATGGTTCATGCGAGATTTAGCCTCCTAAAACGATGAGCGAATATAAAATAGACGATTGAGATGTAAAAAATAGATCAAACACAGATGGTTTCTCTTTCCTCTGCTAATATATATTCCTGATCAATGATAATCCAATATATTGTAAATTGCCCCCTTTCCTTGTATAATCAATGTACACCGATCTCAATTGCTATTACCGATCACTGTATTTCAATGACATTGGTTATATAACTTCATCCTTCAAAATTTCTAGATGCGTTTTATTATTTCTTTGTAGTCTACCAAGGATGTCTCTATAGGCTGAATATGGGTGTTTCTTTACTCCCAAAGACTGGTGCATATCTGCAGAAGAGTCAGTTCGATCCCCTCTCCGTGAAACTAATTCCTTCAGGATTGACACCTTCTCTGATACCATGTTAAATATCAGACTCAGTTTATTTTGATTTTTATCCCTTATACATAGTGAGATAAAGGAATCTTTATAGTCAAAGTGCAGAAGAAAAATTTCTAAGGAAGGTGCTTACACCCTTTATATAAAGAGAGAATAATCTTGTATGGGATATTGATATAATACAGTAATTATTAATACTTAAACTATCGGCAGAAATGTATATTGGAGATCAATCTGTAATATCCACCGTAGAAGACTGATATATTATATGTGTTCCTTAGTTTATATTATTGCAGGTTGAACATGGCATATGTATGAATGGTGAGAGTCACATCCCTGATGGGTTGTGACTCCACCGTGGAGTCACACATTAAATTAGCAGTCGGTCAAACATGTCTCATTCAATCAGTCTCTCAAATGATATAATGAATAATATTTCGTATATATATTAGGTGAGTTTAATATAATATATATCTCATTTAACATATATTAATCTCGTTTAATATATATTATATATAATAATATCATTATATATATTGAAACATTTTACATAAATATAGATATTCAATGATATATATTTATCCTGAAAGAACTAACACATCAACATAAACAATAAAGGGAGCCGATTCTCTATATGCTTGTGAAGATAACTGAACCTATCCACTCACACGAGACCTAAGGATGATCTATGATTTTTCCACCATATAATTCTGCACCAATCTGACATTAAATGAGCATGATGATGACTCCTCCAGTTCTAATAGATCCTATCAATATAGCTGCAACAATCCAAATTTACCCTATGTTAGGGTCAAAACAAAAATGCAGTACTTGTTAATAATTGTTTTCTGCCACTCTAATGGTTGAAACCCTTAACAAGCAATGTGATGCATTAAAAATTTCCACGAATCTACAAACTTGTAGCTGAATATGACTCACAATCACAGTCTAAAACTAAAAACCCTGAATACCGCTAGTAATAAAATGGTACAACAGCTGCAATATTGAAAACCCCTTGCAAATATCAGCAACATAAAGGCCACAAACAATCATACAATGATTGGGAACTCTTCAATAACAGCAACAAATTGATGATCACTCAATCCTACGAGTGAGCACATCCATACTGCTGCAAATGGTGGATCATAGTATAAGGGAATGGTAATGTTAGAAAACACAAAGCCGTCCACTAATTGACAACAAATTTTGTCATGTTCCTCGTGCAAGATATTTTAAAAATGTGAGAACTGCTTCTTCGTTTTTATACCTGGTTTATATCCTATTATAAACAAATCAAAATTTTTGTTTCTTCGATCAAGCTCATTGACATCTTTGAAGGGCCTTTGTACTATAGCATCAGCTTCCTCTAGATGAGAGATGACTTGAAACATTATCTCCATTTCCTTGGGCTGTACCCAAGGCATGCTTAAAACTTGCCTTGTTTCTCCTAGATTTCTACTTTATAAAATATTTCCCTGATGGATCTCATGGCATTTCCTTTAATTAATCTTAGTCATGAACGAATTTGTGTAATGTCTCCAGTTAGGGATATTTAGAAATTCCTTCAATTTCTTATATTTGCACTAATGAATCTTGCAATTGAACTAGTTTAGGGAGATCACAATATCTTAACGGAGATATTAACTATGTGATGTTAACATACTTTGGTATTATGCAAGAGTTGGACTTCTCACCAATGCTTGCATATTTACAAAATGATAACGAGTTCCTTTGATCAACCAATGTTGTTTGTTTACTAAATTATATAGAGTGATCAATGTATATAAAACTATCTTGAATATCAAATGTCAGGTCTGAGATGTATTCAAGACCCTCTATACATTAAGTGTAATTTAATTGGAACTAATTACTGATTTAACCAGATTGATCTGAATATGACAAAAAGGTACGACTTCTGAAGTTATGAAACTGGTATTATACAAGAGCCAAGAAATGGATTGTATGATCAAGTTGCTGCTTTGGATTAAGCTCAAATACTTACGAACTTAACTATGTCACTGTTTTCAGACTAGTCTTTCGTCCATATGATCACAGTATCATCCCTGATCTGTAAAGTTTAACTTGTAATCAAAGAGAACAGTTGTTCTTCTTGGGAAAATCTACTATGGAATTGGATAAGATGTGTTTGACAGATAAAGTTTCTCAATTTCTCCAATTGGTAAAAGAGGATTTTAGTTCTTGACTTGCTTTCCATAAATTTGATGTGTCCGGCAAAAATCATTCCACAGATCGGTTTCCAATTAATTTCTTTGATTTGATAGCCAATCGATGCCTGTAGAAGCCAAAGTAATAGATAAGTCTATTTTTCTCCAACAATTATATATGCATATATATATATCCTCAAATTTTGATTATGCAAGGTGTATTCTGAACACTCATTTCTGATTCTTGATCTCTGTCTGAAAACTTACACTATAAAGATCTTTTATTACCTCCTTTGCCCAATACTCTTAAATGTGACGACTCTGATAAAGGAATTCAAACTCACTTTAATTTAATGATTCCTGTCATAGTTGTTGACTATCTTAGGCTTTGGTTTTCCGGACTCCTTGAACAATCAAATACTGCCCTGTCTTGATTGCAATTGTGAGTACCACAGCGTAAGATGTCAACCATGTTCTTGTTCCCCATAACATCTATTCCCCTCAAATCTCCTATTTATCCTTCACTTTGTTCGATGCGTCAGTTTTGCTTGCTTGGTCAATACCATGTGATTGCTGATTGCCTTTCTAGGCAGGGTAAAGAAAAATACCTGATTGTCCTGTCCTGTTTTAGATCTGAATGTCTGCTGCTTGGAACGTGTGATATTCTGAAGAAAATAGCTGATGAAAATATTAAGGCTATGATTGAATGAACTCCTTGATTTTCTGATTAGTTTAATGCTTAGTTGCCGATTCGTGACATGAATCCGATTCGGGCACGTGAATCGGATCCGTGGATTCGGGATTTTTTTTTTTCCCCAATTATGATTCGTGGAGGATTCGTGCATATATATATATATATATATATATATATATATATATATATATATATATATATATGCATTATATATACTAAAAAAAAGAGAAATATACATAATTCTAAAACTAAATCATTTCATAGTATGAATCTATGATTCTAGTATGCATCTATGAACCTAGTATACTTGATCAATGACATTGATAATTAATCTATTTTCACGATTATAAAGAAAATCAACACATTCACATTGAATTACTGAAAGTGAAAGTTTGTAACATTCAAAATATAGATTATTAAACTTAAAGTTTATAACATGATTTACTCATAAAAGAGTCAAGAGTCAACACTAAAGTTTTTTATTTAATCATCAAATGGATTTTCAAGAAAATCCGCATCAGAGGGGTATTGGTGAGCTGCAAGTGCTGCATCTGTATCAGTAGAGGAACCCAAACCACTAGTAGTAGAGGGGATTGTTAACTCATAATCCTCCTCCTCATCATCCACATCAATCAAAGTGGATCTAGCAAGATCCCGGATGGTCATATCTAAATCAGGAGTCTCGGGTGCTACATCCCAAAGCTTTTCGAGCCCCTTCTTTTACTTAGGATCCTTCCGTGACAACAAGCGCAAATTGTTGTGAATGAACACAAGGTCTTCTGATTTTTTTGGAGCCAACCAGTTGCGTTTGATTGAGTGGATAAAGGAGTAAGTACTCCAATTCCGCTCAGCGGCAGAAGAGCTGGCAACCTAAAGAGAAATTAAAAACTATCAATACAACAATCAAGATAAATAAATTAAATAATAAATTCAAGGAATTGAGAATGTTAACCTTAAGCTTAATTTTACAAACTTACTTGGGATAGGACCTTTATGGCAAGAGGTTGGAGGTACGTGAAGGCTTGCCCATGAAGGTACCACCATTTGATGGCACCCATCCTGCTTTGGTCTGCTATGGCAATAGGGTCGAAATCCTCACCTGAGTTGAAAGCAGCAAATTCACTCCTCACAATTGCCCCAATCTCTGGATCTTGGAATATCTTAGCTAGTGCCTCTTATACCCATCTGCAACCTCTGCATCTCTAAATGGTGGCACTCTACCTGGAAGGCGAAGTACATCTGCACTATAGTACCTGGGGTTAACAAAAGACAATTGAACACTATCAAATATCAATAGCACAAACATTGGATAAAATAAGCACAAACATTTGATAAGAACTACAGTACCTCGGGGATAGAGCATATGCAAGGAGGTGCAAAGGTGTGGTCATCTTGTTCCATCGATGATGAACAATTTTTTCCACCTTCTTGTAAAGGGTGTCCTCAGGATCATTCTCCCTCCTCTGTATGACCTAAGATATGAAATATGAATAATAATTATAATTATTGAATATGTCAATTTAAACTTTAGAATCTAGATATCTCTCAAATAAAAAATTGTTGTAAAAGAGCGTAAAACTTACCATTTTAATTTTTTCCAGCATACTATCCATGGAATCATAAATATCCCCAAGGCATGGCTCATTACTATCTGCGAAGCGAAGCATTGCCATTATTGGATCGGTGATTTCCAACACATAACTCACAAGACCCCACCAATCCTCATCTAGTATCATTCTTCTCACATTTAAAGCCCTTGCTGTATTGGAATTCTTCCAAATGCCCCATTGGGGGCTAATGACCATATGCTTCAATGCTTCTTTTACCTTCACAAGTTGTCTCAAGACGATTGTGTGAGAGGCAAAGCGGGTTTCAGCAACCTAAGAACATGTTAAACTCAAGTTAGTAAAACATTTAAAAATTAAAACATGTTAATGTAAACAACAACAAAAATTAATAATTGTGGAATCCAATAATATTCAATTATATATTAAATATAAAAATTTACCTTCAATAACTCCAAGTCCGAGAAACTCCTAAAAATTGCTTGTGACATGTGGTGATTTGTCACAAACATTTGAATCTCTTCAGCTTCCTCATATATCCTTTTCACCCAATCTATTTCAGTGCCAATTGCTTTCATCACTAAATTGAGAGAGTGGACGGTGCATGGTGTCCAAAAGATATGATCATATCTAGACTCTACAATTATCCTTGCAGCCCTGCAAACTTTTGCATTGTCCGTGACCACTTGGACAACATTATCAGGACCCACTGACTCTATGGCATCAATGAGAATGCGTGAAATAAATTCTGCATCTTTCACTTGCCCTTCACAATCAACTGCCTTCAAGAACATTGCCCCCTTAGGGCATACAGCAATAACATTGATCAATGGACGATTTCTACAATCTTTCCAACCATCCGAAATAATAGACACACCCGATTGAACCCAAAAATCTCTTATTGGTTGAAGTTGAGCCTCTACATTTTTCCTCTCATCATGTAATATGGTAGTGCGCAACTTCTCATAACCAGGCGGTTTGTAACCATGGGGTGCATCATTTATTGCTTCCACCATCTCCCTAAAATAAGGTGATCTAGCAAAATTAAATGAAACACCATTTGCAATTAAACAACGTCCAATTTTGTGATCAACAATGTCTCTCTTTTCAATTTGGAATGCCCTATCTAGTGGGCCTGTCTTGCGGGTGAGTGGAGATGGGTCTTCATCTTCATCATTTGTAGTTGGCATAGGCAAAAAAGGATGTGTTCTTGTGTTTGTTTGATCAGATGATGGTGTTGGTATATTTGTTTTTTTGGAAGCACCACGTTTTGCTTTTGCAACTGCTCTATCAGCATCATCTTGCTCTTTTGCTAATGCTGCTATTTGTGCAGCTGGTAATCCCTTCTTATCACTACCTTGACACATGTGAATTCCTTCACCCGTAGGGCCCAAAAAATGTAGTTTCACTCGGGAATAGGAGCTTCTATGTTGTATGTTGCAAAAATTACATTTCCATATTTATGCCCCACCCCCAGGACATTGTGCAACTCTTGTTGTGTGTCTCCATAAAGGAGACTCCTTATCAATTTTGAAGCTTGGTGATGCAGCCCCACCCCCACCCACTGAGCCTTGACTACTCATTGTTCTATTCTTGCAATCTAGAAAAAAAAAAGTGAAAGAAAACCATGCTTCACACTTGCACAAAAACTTGAAAATTTGGAAAACTAAAAATAAATCAATAATCTATGAAAAAATTCAAGAATATGGTTGAAATGCATACCTTAAACACTTCTTGCAAGGTATTTGAAGCTCCACAACCGATCTCCTTCGAATCCAAGCACTTCACTTCAAACTAGCAAGTATGAGAGAGCAAAATAGAGAGCAAATGAACCTGCATTGTGATTTAGAGGGTCGTTTTTAGGGTTTAGGGCCTTTAGGACAAAAAAAAAAATTAAAAAATGATAATGGGCCCACGTTTTTGCAAGTTTATCTTGGCATTGCCGCGGATTCACGCGGATCCGCGCGTGGATCCTCGAGGATCCGGGTAGGATTCGTAATCCTGCCTGTGGATCCATAAGGATCCGCGGGCCGCAGATCCTTACGGATCCACAGGCAGGATTATGAATCCTGCCCGGATCCTCACGGATCCATACGTGGATCCGGATCCGAATCGGACCCGAGTCCGGATCCGGCCATTTCCAGGCGAATCCGGTAACTAAGGGCTTAGGTGATGCATAATAGATTTATTTTATACATCTCTTAATTGTTTGTATTGTAAAAACTATATATTTTCATATAACAAATTTTGACTAAATTCCTCTCATCTACATTAAATATGAGCTTGTTGTTTCTGGATTCGATTGTGTAAAAGTTTTTGCTTCAACGTTTCAGATCACACTCTGTCATCCACTTATTATGCTATATTTCATGTTCCTCCTCATGATGGATCACAAAGTGTGATTTGAAATGTTGATGCAAAAACTTTTACGCAATCGAATCCAGAAACAACAAGCTCAGTGTCATATGGATTGTGGAAATCTTCTTGTTCTTACATTAAATTTATTTTTTAAACAAAATACAGGGTTGGCCTTGTCTAGATTTATTAATAATTGAAAATAATCAAGATATTAAAATTGATTGCTATGTTTTGATTTTAGGAATCTATCAAATAATAAAATAAATGGTGCCATACCAGATTTATCTGCACTAACTGGACTTGAATACATGTAAGTGGGTGATACAAATTCACATGTATTAATAAGCTATTTTACTATTGCAAAATCTCTAATTCATTTGAATTCCCAGAGGCTTGAGCAACAATTCTTTCAATTCATCCACAGGTCCTTCTTGGCTAGCCAACACAAAAAGGTTGACCACCATGTAAGTTATTCAAAGCTCCAATTACATTTGAATTTGAAGAGAAAATCTAGATGAATGGTCCAATAATTTTCCTGGTTGTTTCAGAGTCATGGATAATTGCAGCTTAACTGGACAAATTTCTTCAACAATCTTTGACCTGCCAGCACTTGAAACAGTACAAATGAAAAACAACCAGCTGAATGGGACAGTAAAAGTTGACATTAGTGATTTTAATGGAGTGCAATGGATAGACCTTAGAAATAACAGTATAATTCAAGCAGATGTCCAGGGCAATACATCTTTATGGTGAGTAGAATGTTGATTAGTATCCTCGCATTTCATTGTTGTAATTGGAAGATGAGAAAAGGTCAACTTGATTTAAAATGATGAAAACAAAAAGTTTTGCAATGCTGATTGTCTCTATGTAAAATTTACAGGACTGTAGGAAACCCAGTTTGTATCTCAGGATCTAGTCTCTCAAGCTCTAAATCATGTCAAAACATGGAGCAAGAGAAAAGCTATGAAACAGTTATGAGACAATGTGGGGACAAAAACTGCTCTGGAGAACTGAAGCCCAATCCCATGACACGCAAGTGCCAACAACCATATGAGGATGAATTGATATTTAAGGCTCCCTCATTTTCAGATCTTACAGATATACAAAGATTCAAATACTTGGAGGATGATCTAAAGTCTAACATTGGTCTAGGAGCGATCTATATGTGTTGCATCTATTTTGATAGCACCAAGTTTCTGATTGTGCCAGTGAAATTTTTCCCAGCAGATGCTAGGTCCTTTAATTGGTCAGAGGTTATTCAGATTAGTTTCAATCTAAGCAATCAATTTTATATAGGTCCAGACGAATTTCGACCCCTTTTATTTAATGCAACTCCATATCAAATCAGTAAGCAAACCACTGAATTTTAATCTGGGTTATAAATTCATTGGTCCTATTCATAGTGGACCATAACAAGAGACTATTAACTGTTGAGTGACCAGATTGCCTACTTGATTGATTGCAAATGCAGGGTCTGAAGGATATAACACATGTCTAAGTTTGGCAATAATTGCCGGAACAGCTGTTGGGGCAGTTGTTTTGATCTTTGCAGTTATTGTCATAGGAATTTATGCATGGAGGCACAAGAAAAGAGCAGAGAAGGCCATTGAAATGCACAAACCCTTCGGTACAGTATTGTCTTCCATTTTCTTAATCTTCTTCACTAAGCACCCCTCAGTTGAGAATGTTACTCCCGAAATCAATCCCAAATTGATTTATAATCTCCACTGGGGACTTTTTGAAATTCTTTTGGATTGAACCCTAAGCATCTCTACCCAATTTCCAAAAAGAATTTACTGAATTTCATTCTCAATTTTGAGAATTGAAACCCAGAAGAACTAAAACTAGCACTTGCACCAAAAGAAAGTGCAAGGGATATGCCGATAGGTGTTTGATTTGAAAGCATAATTAAAGATTTATATAATAAAAGTAAGTTTTACTAATAACCCTTCCCATGGAATATACATCCTTCTGACATTAGATAAATGAGAGGAGCCTTAGCCTTTGGTGTAATGTCTATCAAGCGTACTTCAGATCTTTTTTTTTATTAAGAACATATTGTTATAGACTCCAAACTAATTAGCAAAACCATGTTAAGTTTCATAGTATGTACTATGTATTAATTCACTCTTAATGTGAACATATTTTTTAGGTATATACTTTAAAAAAAATCCATAATGGTGTCCTCCTGCTGCTCCTATTGCCTCGAGTTGGCCTGCATCAGGTACAGATCCCACGTGGTCATGTCCCCGTCTAGACGTGGTGATTTCACCTCCCAAGGCGGAGAGAGAAGAAGTTAAAGAGAAAGATGTTGCCATTGATGGGTGGGGTCTTCCTGAGCCACCCACCAACCATTGATCTTGCTCTCTTCTTGGCTCCTTGATGGATGTATCAAGAGCTCCAAGGTCAATTCTAATGTTCTGACAGACAATGTCAAACATCTGTGCATCATGCTTTGTCTAAGCTTGAATGGATGCAATGTTAGACAAATTTGTAAACTCAACATCAAATCAAAATCTTCTACTGCAACTTTTTCTCAGTCCTTCAGATCTAATTTTGTCAACTTTATAGTCAAGGTGCTCAGAAGTTTCTTTGTGACTTCCATCAGAGATCTTTGCAAGCTCTTCACCTTCTTGTTTTTGTCAATGATCTTTCTTAGTGATGAGATTGGTTTAGTTTGATCATCTTCATCAAAACTTGTTAGTACTGCAAGTGTGAGGGGTGTCCTAGAAGAACTAGGTACACTTGCCTTCATTTCCTCTTCCTCCTTTTTCTTCTTTTCCTCTTCTTCTTTTTTTTTCTTCTCTTCTTCCTTTTTCTTGTCTTCCTCTTCCTTCCTATTTTTCTCTTCCTCTTCCTTCATTTTCTTCTATTCCTAGTCCTTCCTCTTCCTTCCTTTTCTTTTCTTCTTCCTTTTTCCTGTTATCTTCTTCCTTTTTCTTTCTTTCTTCCTCGTTCTTTTTCTCTTCCTCCTTTATTCTTTCATGTTCTTCCTCTGCCTTTCTCTTTTTTTCTTCTTTTCTTCTTTTTATTGTCCTCTTCTCTTTTTCTTTTCTCTTCTTCTAACCTTTTCTTTACTTCATCTTGTTCCTCAGAGCTAGTGTAGCTAGTCTAATTACCAACATTTGTGCCAAAATCCTTAAAAAGTTCTTCAGAAGTGTCAAAAATCACCTTCATGTTGTCAATCTATATTGTGTCATTTCCATTGGTGACCTGTGGTGGTGTCGATGTCTTATTTAGATCTGGCATCATTTGTATAATGGTCTTTTCTATCTCTTCGTTGGCTTCCTAATAATTGCCTCCCATTATCAATATGGTTCTTGTCTTGTTCCTAAGATAAGGTTCAAGACTCTTCATTAGGCTGGCTAAGTGCTCATTGCTGTTAATCTAGCATAGTTTTTAAATCTATTGTTCTTCGATGCCTCCATCTTCATCAACTACCCTCTTTCTTCTATTCATTAGTCTCTCATAGAGATCCTTAGGTATCTCATTCTTACCAAAAAAAAATTTCTTATCAGACAATATCAAGTGTCTAATAATGGCATTCTCAAGCTCCAATCTATCAATTCCAGTGTAGAGATGATAAAACTTGTTTAATTGCACAAATTTACCTTCATCAATGATTGTCTTGTTTAGCTTCTCAATTTTAGGCTTCCATGCCTTTCTTCTATGCTTGCAACTTTTGGTTTCTTATCTACTGGCTTCTTAGGATCTGTCTAAACTCACATCTTCTTCTTAGGTATATTTGGAATTATTTCCTTGTGTCTCTTTCCAGGTCCTATTGCCATAGCTTTCATCCTTTTCTTTCTACTAGAATCAAGGGATTCTTTTTTTACTTCAACCAACTTAACTGATTTTCTATTGACTTCAACCACTTCCACTTCCTCTTCTTCTTCGGGTGGCTTAGACAATAGAATGGAAGGTGTTATAGGTGTCTTCTCCTGTGACACTGCTGCATATTATGTTATAGGTGCTACTATAGATGATGCTGCTATTGTGACTCCCTCAGATGGTCTTGTCAATGCCAAGCGTGGTATATATATTGATGTTCCCTTGCTGACCTATCTGCCTCATACCTGTGATGATATGCCTTACTGCACTCACCTCTTCTACTATCATCCCTGCTTGCTGCATGGTCTTCTTCATCACTATTTGAACCTTTTTCTTTGTTGTCTTCTCAATTTGTGCTTGGTTGACTGATTGTATCAACTCTTTGTAAGTCCCAAATCTATCAAATTCTTCATCCTTGTTTGACTTAAGGATTGTCTTAACATATCCTTCAATTTCTGCCTCAGAGACTTCATAACCCAATGGCTCAACATATAACGTTCTTGGTTCTACTGCTCCAATGTAAGAGTAATCAGTATCTACAATGAAAAATACATTATTTTAGAACTTTTCTACCATGAAGGGTGGAATTCTGAATCTTTCCCTTAACTCTTTCCAAATTGTCTTCATAATATGATCTGCGATGCTGTTGACCTTTTCAATAAGACACTTATTGTGAATTTTTGATATATTTTCCATTGCACATCTGTCACTTCTAATTTATTCAGATACTGGCATGAATGAAAACCTCTTAATCAAGTGGAAAAACATGTGTGTAATTAAGGATTGGAATTTGAACTGACCACATTCTTGACCTTTTTTATTCTTTCAAGGTTCTCAACCAACTGCGCTCTAAGAATCTTACTCAAATTAACCTTTTCTCTTTCCATACAAATCTTATAGGCTTCTTGTACGAATCTAGCTGCCATGTCATCTTCTCTTGAACTAGAACATTTCCTTTTTGCAATGATTCTACTGAGAATTCTAACATAATCTTTCTTGATCTTGCTAATGAATATTCCTCTATCCTAAGCATTTCTACCCAATTTCCAAAAAGAATTTACTGAATTTCATTCTCAATTTTAAGAACTGAAATCCAGAAGAACTAAAATTATTTGGGATTATACGTAAATGTACAAAGTGTTTGGTCAACTGGTTTTAAATTCAACTTTTATTTTAATTGTTGCAGCCTCATGGGGAGCAAGAGCATGCATGATGGAGACATCCCTATACTAAAAGGTGCCAGATGCTTTTCTTTTTCTGAAATCAAGACAGCAACAAATAACTTCTCTGAAAGTAATGGAATTGGTTCAGGAGGATATGGAAAGGTAGTAGATACGCAGTTCTAATATTTGGGGGACTTCAACAAGTGTTTCAACTATGATTTGAAATAGGTTTACATTTTAAAAGATGTTAAGCAGTGTTTGGTTATGGATGATTTTGAAAACTTTTGCTAGATTTGACCCTCATCATTCCTGTATCATCTACAGGTATATAGGGGAATGTTGCCAGAAAGTGAAATGGTGGCAATCTAAAGGGCTCAGCAGAGGTCATTACAGAGTGGTACAGAGTTCAAGAATGAGATTGAGCTTTTATCCCGTGTTCACCATAAAAACTTGGTGGGACTGATTGGTTTTTGCACTGAGCAAGAAGAACAGATGCTAGTATACGAGTATATCCCCAATGGAACTCTAAGACAAAATCTCATTGGTAATATCTCCTCTTCATCTCTACAATTAGAAATCAGGTGTTTTACTAAAATAACAATGTGTAGTGATGTGATGTCAATTAGACCTCTGTTGTCTACAACAAATCACTAAAACGCTGCTCAGCTCCAGAGTAAGAATCTCGTAGCACACTCAACAGCTAAAAATTAAACAAGCAACTAAAAATTTTAATCGAAACAGCAAATAGAAAAAGAGTCCATGGTCATTATAATCAGAATTCATAAGGAAAAGCAGCAACACCAAAGAGAACTCACTGATACTAAATAGCACCAAAATCTATAGCATCTACTACCAAGAAAAGACTTAGTTGCCGAATTCATCCAAGACAGGCTGGATCAGGATTCATGCTTGGATCCTTGATTCTGCCTGTGGATCCATCAGGATCTGTGGTTTGGATATGTGGCCTGGACCCTGCCCAGATCCTCAAGGATCCAAGCCACAGCATGAGGATCCATAGGCAGAATCAAGGATCCTGCCTGGATCCTCAAGGACCCAAGCAATAGCCCAAGGATCCTCAAGGATCATAATTTCATTTTGTAATTCAGTAATTCAATGCGAATGTGTTGATTTTCTTTATAATCATGAAAATAAATCAATTATCAAATATACAAGATTCACAGATCCATACTAGAATCATAGATTCATATTATGAAATGATTTAGCTTTAGAATTATGCTTAGTTACCGGATTTGCCTAGAAATGGCCGGATCCGGACTCGGGTCCGATTCCGATCCGGATCCACGTATGGATCCGGTCAGGATTCGTAATCCTGCCTGTGGATCCGTAAGGATCCGCGGCCCGCAGATCCTTACGGATCCACAGGCAGGATTACGAATCCTGCCCGGGCCCGCAGATCCTTACGGATCCACAGGCAGGATTACGAATCCTGCCCGGATCCGCCGCGGATCCTTACGGATCCACAGGCAGGATTACGAATCCTGCTCGGATCCTCGAGGATCCACGCGCGGATCCGCGTGAATCCGCGGCAATGCCAAGATAAACTTGCAAAAACGTGGGCCCATTATCATTTTTTTATTTTTATTTTTTGTCCTAAAGGCCCTAAACCCTAAAAACGACCCTCTAAATCACAATGCAAGTTCATTTGCTCTCTATTTTGCTCTCTCATTTTGCTCTCTCATACTTGCTAGTTTGAAGTGAAGTGCTTGGATTCGAAGGAGATTGGTTGTGGAGCTTCAAATACCTTGCAAGAAGTGTTTAAGGTATGCATTTCAACCATATTCTTGAATTCTTTCATAGATTATTGATTTATTTTTAGTTTTCCAAATTTTCAAGTTTTTGTGCAAGTGTGAAGCATGGTTTTCTTTCACTTTTTTTTTTTCTAGATTGCAAGAATAGAACAATGAGTAGTCAAGGCTCAGTGGGTGGGGGTGGGGCTGCATCACCAAGCTTCAAAATTGATAAGGGGTCTCCTTTATGGAGACACACAACAAGAGTTGCACAATGTCCTGGGGGTGGGGCATACATATGGAAATGTAATTTTTGCAACATACAACATAGAAGCTCCTATTCCCGAGTGAAACTACATTTTTTGGGCCTTGCGGGTGAAGGAATTCACATGTGTCAAGGTAGTGATAAGAAGGGATTACCAGCTGCACAAATAGCGGCATTAGCAAAAGAGCAAGATGATGTTGATAGAGCAGTTGCAAAAGCAAAACGTGGTGCTTCCAAAAAAACAAATATACCAACACCATCATCTGATCAAACAAACACAAGAACACATCCTTTTTTGCCTATGCCAACTACAAATGATGAAGATGAAGACCCATCTCCACTCACCCGCAAGAGAGGCCCCCTAGATAGGGCATTCCAAATTGAAAAGAGAGACATTGCTGATCACAAAATTGGACGTTGTTTAATTGCAAATGGTGTTTCATTTAATTTTGCTAGATCACCTTATTTTAGGGAGATGGTGGAAGCAATAAATGATGCACCCCATGGTTACAAACCGCTTGGTTATGAGAAGTTGCGCACTACCATATTACATGATGAGAGGAAAAATGTAGAGGCTCAACTTCAACCAATAAGAGATTTTTGGGTTCAATCGAGTGTGTCTATTATTTCGGATGGTTGGAAAGATTGTAGAAACCGTCCATTGATCAATGTTATTGCTGTATGCCCTAAGGGGGCAATGTTCTTGAAGGCAGTTGATTGTGAAGGGCAAGTGAAAGATGCAGAATTTATTTCACACATTCTCATTGATGCCATAGAGTCAGTGGGTCCTGATAATGTTGTCCAAGTGGTCACGGACAATGCAAAAGTTTGCAGGGCTGCAGGGATAATTGTAGAGTCTAAATATGATCATATCTTTTGGACACCATGCACCGTCCACTCTCTCAATTTAGTGATGAAAGCAATTGACACCGAAATAGATTGGGTGAAAATGATATATGAGGAAGCTGAAGAGATTCAAATGTTTGTGACAAATCACCACATGTCACAAGCAATTTTTAGGAGTTTCTCGGACTTGGAGTTATTGAAGGTAAATTTTTATATTTAATATATAATTGAATATTATTGGATTCCACAATTATTAATTTTTGTTGTTGTTTACATTAACATGTTTTAATTTTTACATGTTTTACTAACTTGAGTTTAACATGTTCTTAGGTTGCTGAAACCCGCTTTGCCTCTCACACAATCATCTTGAGACGACTTGTGAAGGTAAAAGAAGCATTGAAGCATATGGTCATTAGCCCCCAATGGGGCATTTGGAAGAATTCCAATACAGCAAGGGCTTTAAATGTGAGAAGAATGATACTAGATGAGGATTGGTGGGGTTTTGTGAGTTATGTGTTGGAAATCACCGATCCAATAATGGCAATGCTTCGCTTCGTAGATAGTGATGAGCCATGCCTTGGGGATATTTATGATTCCATGGATAGTATGCTGGAAAAAATTAAAATGGTAAGTTTTACGCTCTTTTACAACAATTTTTTATTTGAGAGATATCTAGATTCTAAAGTTTAAATTGACATATTCAATAATTATAATTATTATTCATATTTCATATCTTAGGTCATACAGAGGAGGGAGAATGATCCTGAGGACACCCTTTACAAGAAGGTGGAAAAAATTGTTCATCATCGATGGAACAAGATGACCACACCTTTGCACCTCCTTGCATATGCTCTATCCCCAAGGTACTGTAGTTCTTATCAAATGTTTGTGCTTATTTTATCCAATGTTTGTGCTATTGATAATTGATAGTGTTCAATTGTCTTTTGTTATCCCCAGGTACTATAGTGCAGATGTACTTCGCCTTCCAGGTAGAGTGCCACCATTTAGAGATGCAGAGGTTGCAGATGGGTATAAGAGGGCGCTAGCTAAAAGATATTCCAAGATCCAGAGATTGGGGCAATTGTGAGGAGTGAATTTGCTGCTTTCAACTCAGGTGAGGATTTCGACCCTATTGCCATAGTAGACCAAAGCAGGATGGGTGCCATTAAATGGTGGTACCTTCATGGGCAAGCCTTCACGTACCTCCAACCTCTTGCCATAAAGGTCCTATCCCAAGTAAGTTTGTAAAATTAAGCTTAAGGTTAACATTCTCAATTCCTTGAATTTATTATTTAATTTATTTATCTTGATTGTTGTATTGATAATTTTTCCGCTCAGCGGCAGAAGAGCTGGCAACCTAAAGAGAAATTAAAAATTATCAATACAACAATCAAGATAAATAAATTAAATAATAAATTCAAGGAATTGAGAATGTTAACCTTCAGCTTAATTTTACAAACTTACTTGGGATAGGACCTTTATGGCAAGAGGTTGGAGGTACGTGAAGGCTTGCCCATGAAGATAACACCATTTGATGGCACCCATCCTGCTTTGGTCTGCTATGGCAATAGGGTCGAAATCCTCACCTGAGTTGAAAGCAGCAAATTCACTCCTCACAATTGCCCCAATCTCTGGATCTTGGAATATCTTAGCTAGTGCCCTCTTATACCCATCTGCAACCTCTGCATCTCTAAATGTTGGCACTCTACCTGGAAGGCGAAGTACATCTGCACTATAGTACCTGCGGATAACAAAAGACAATTGAACACTATCAAATATCAATAGCACAAACATTGGATAAAATAAGCACAAACATTTGATAAGAACTACAATACCTCGGGGATAGAGCATATGCAAGGAGGTGCAAAGGTGTGGTTATCTTGTTCCATCGATGATGAACAATTTTTTCCACCTTCTTGTAAAGGGTGTCCTCAGGATCATTCTCCCTCCTCTGTATGACCTAAGATATGAAATATGAATAATAATTATAATTATTGAATATGTCAATTTAAACTTTAGAATCTAGATATCTCTCAAATAAAAAATTGTTGTAAAAGAGCGTAAAACTTACCATTTTAATTTTTTCCAGCATACTATCCATGGAATCATAAATATCCCCAAGGCATGGCTCATCACTCTCTGCGAAGCGAAGCATTGCCATTATTGGATCAGTGATTTCCAACACATAACTCACAAGACCCCACCAATCCTCATCTAGTATCATTCTTCTCACATGTAAAGCCCTTGCTGTATTGGAATTCTTCCAAATGCCCCATTGGGGGCTAATGACCATATGCTTCAATGCTTCTTTTACCTTCACAAGTCGTCTCAAGACGATTGTGTGAGAGGCAAAGCGGGTTTCAGCAACCTAAGAACAAGTTAAACTCAAGTTAGTAAAATATGTAAAAATTAAAACATGTTAATGTAAACAACAACAAAAATTAATAATTGTGGAATCCAATAATATTCAATTATATATTAAATATAAAAATTTACCTTCAATAACTCCAAGTCCGAGAAACTCCTAAAAATTGCTTGTGACATGTGGTGATTTGTCACAAACATTTGAATCTCTTCAGCTTCCCCATATATCCTTTTCACCCAATCTATTTCGGTGCCAATTGCTTTCATCACTAAATTGAGAGAGTGGACGGTGCATGGTGTCCAAAAGATATGATCATATCTAGACTCTACAATTATCCCTGTAGCCCTGCAAACTTTTGCATTGTCCGTGACCACTTGGACAACATTATCAGGACCCACTGACTCTATGGCATCAATGAGAATGCGTGAAATAAATTCTGCATCTTTCACTTGCCCTTCACAATCAACTGCCTTCAAGAACATTGCCCCCTTAGGGCATACAACAATAAAATTGATCAATGGACGGTTTCTACAATCTTTCCAACCATCCGAAATAATAGACACACCCGATTGAACCCAAAAATCTCTTATTGGTTGAAGTTGAGCCTCTACATTTTTCCTCTCATCATGTAATATGGTAGTGCGCAACTTCTCATAACCAGGCGGTTTGTAACCATGGGGTGCATCATTTATTGCTTCCACCATCTCCCTAAAATAAGGTGATCTAGCAAAATTAAATGAAACACCATTTGCAATTAAACAACATCCAATTTTGTGATCAGCAATGTCTCTCTTTTCAATTTGGAATGCCCTATCTAGGGGGCCTCTCTTGCGGGTGAGTGGAGATGGGTCTTCATCTTCATCATTTGTAGTTGGCATAGGCAAAAAAGGATGTGTTCTTTTGTTTGTTTGATCAGATGATGGTGTTGGTATATTTGTTTTTTTGGAAGCATCACATTTTGCTTTTGCAACTGCTCTATCAGCATCATCTTGCTCTTTTGCTAATGCTGCTATTTGTGCAGCTGGTAATCCCTTCTTATCACTACCTTGACACATGTGAATTCCTTCACCCGTAGGGCCCAAAAAATGTAGTTTCACTCGGGAATAGGAGCTTCTATGTTGTATGTTGCAAAAATTACATTTCCATATGTATGCCCCACCCCCAGGACATTGTGCAACTCTTGTTGTGTGTCTCCATAAAGGAGACCCCTTATCAATTTTGAAGCTTGGTGATGTAGCCCCACCCCCACCCACTGAGCCTTGACTACTCATTGTTCTATTCTTGCAATCTAGAAAAAAAAAGTGAAAGAAAACCATGCTTCACACTTGCACAAAAACTTGAAAATTTGGAAAACTAAAAATAAATCAATAATCTATGAAAGAATTCAAGAATATGGTTGAAATGCATACCTTAAACACTTCTTGCAAGGTATTTGAAGCTCCATAACCGATCTCCTTCGAATCCAAGCACTTCACTTCAAACTAGCAAGTATGAGAGAGCAAAATGAGAGAGCAAAATGAGAGAGCAAAATAGAGAGCAAATGAACTTGCATTGTGATTTAGAGGGTCGTTTTTAGGGTTTAGGGCCTTTAGGACAAAAGAAAAATATTAAAAAATGATAATGGGCCCACGTTTTTGCAAGTTTATGTTGGCATTGCCGCGGATTCACGCGGGTCCGTGCGTGGATCCTCGAGGATCCGGGCAGGATTCGTAATCCTGCCTATGGATCCGTAAGGATCCGCGAGCCGCGGATCCTTACGGATCCACAGGCAGGATTACGAATCCTGCTCGAATCCTCACGGATCCATACGTGGATCCGGATCCGAATCGGATCTGAGTCCGGATCCGGCCATTTCCAGGCGAATCCGGTAACTAAGGTTTTATGGGATGATGGCTGTATTTTGTACTATTCAAAACCTTTTTTCTATTCCATGCTTTCTTCTCTTTTGTTGATGATACTTGTTGACTATAATAGTCATGATGTTCTATTCGGTTGTTTCTTTATTTTGACTCCTAAAATTCCACTGTTCGGATTGGAAGATCTAGTTTTATGCGATAGTATTTTCCTTTCCTTATCCATGATTGGCTAATTGGATTTGTGTTTCTATTGCTGATTGGATCTTATTCTTCTGCTTTACCTAAGTCTGAATATTTGATTATGTCTTTGTCCATTGCTGACTGTATATTCTCCCTTCTTGATTCAATCAATCACATGTCAGGGAGCTGATGAGTTTATGAACTACGTTGCTGACTGGACTTTTTCTTGTCTTCCCCATTTACTCCTTACGCTCCTCTGCCATGGTTTTTCTGTTATCTTCATTTGAAACGGCCATACCAGGGGGAATGTAGCAACCTTTCATTCTAGTTGTAATAAGATTAAAAAGTGTTTTTTATATTAATAATATTATTCATTTAATGTTGCTTTATATTTTTTAGTAATATTTATATTTCTATGTTTATTATTGATCTTAAAATATATTTAATATCAATTATTAATTATTATTATGTCAATAAATGATTTATTAATAACAAATTATTATTATATATAATATATTATTAATATTATATATTGTTGAATATTAATAATATATTATTAATTATTATATAAGCAGGTGATTGAGAATTTAAATGAAGGGCAAGTAGGCCTAAAAACACTTAATGGAGGAAGTATCTTTGGTGGTTGGTTAAAGTTGATGCTAAGTGTTGGAAGTGGTTGTTTTATGTCTTATGATGCTCTAAAAGTCATAACATCATTGGTCCTACTGGGAATATGTTATCTCCATGAAATGGCCGTTGTAGTCAAGTCCGTATGCCCTCAAGCTACCTTGTTGAGTTGGTCTTGAAAACCACTGCAAGTCCCAAGCAATTGTTAAAGTTGTAAAGTGTCTTGACTGATTTGAATCCTCCATAGAGTCCTTTGCATCAAGTAACTACTGATCCTTGTAGCATGTCTCTGGTAAGATTCTTCATGCTATGAAACTCTAGACTAGGAAGACTTGCAAAATATGGAAGTCTGTTGTACTTGCAATGAATCCAAGTCAACTTATCTGTGAATTCTGCTGAAGATCGTGATGACTATTTCTCGGTGTTGCATTAGATGTATTACATGTGGAAGTGTTAAAAAACTACGACACATGTCTCTTTGCTTATTGATGTGACCACATTGCATTGAATTCTTAAATGTCTGTGATTTGAGTGAAAAGCACAAATGGGTATTATAGTGTTTACATGTTGTGTAGTATTGGAGTCAGATAAGTAATTGGCCTACTATGCTTGGGTATTTTTTCTAGTGTACCTAGGATGCTGTATTCTTATGTATCGTGTAGTGGTTGCTCCCTCAAATGTGGCTAACACTTTGTCACTCGTTTTTCATGTTTGATGATTTATTTTGATATTAATGAAATTTTCCACAAGTTGTAAGGACTAGCATTGAATTTTTTTAACTTCTTATGCCTGGTATAGTCACTAAAGCTCTCTATTTGTCTATTTTGTGGCTCTTGTTACATTTGACTTATTGTTTAAGTTACTAACATTTTTGTGACTCATTGTTGAATTCAATTACTCACTCCCTTGGGTTTTCCTTTTCAAAATCACATGTTGATTATTCCAATTGTTTGACATTGCTGGTCCTGTTTCGTGTAAAGTGTTGCTTTTTATCATGTTCAATAGGACCCCAAATATCGTATGTGTTAGGGAGTACACTGTGGAGAACGTACCATATATTTATTTTAATTAATTAGAAAAAGGGTTAGTTTAGGATATCCTTCTCGT
Source organism: Cupressus sempervirens (assembly GCA_028749045.1). Classification (NCBI taxonomy): domain Eukaryota; kingdom Viridiplantae; phylum Streptophyta; class Pinopsida; order Cupressales; family Cupressaceae; genus Cupressus; species Cupressus sempervirens. Next base: position 817,973,138 of record CM053792.1, on the reverse strand, counting down.
TGATATGTGTAGGAACTCTCTTGAGTTGCATGTAAAATAATTTTAAATTGTGTTTCTAAATAATTTGTTGTTGTATAGTGTTCCATTAGTTAAAGTTATATTGAATTGCAAATTCTCCATGCGAGTGCAAGTTTATGCATTGTGCGAAATTGGTTGATGTTGAAGTCACATGCTCATTTGTGAGTGGATTGTATTTGGTTCTATTTGAACATGTCAATTGTATTCTTCTACGATTGTATGATTGTTGTGAGTGCGTGATGTTGACCCCTGCGGAGGTTCTTGTCCCTTGTTGACCATTTCATGATTTATTTAGGTTCTCTAACCCTTAATCTGTCATGGTTGAGCCCTGCAATGGCATGCAATCATGTTTTCTTCACTTATGCCTCATGTAACTTGATAGTGGTGTCGCTGTTTTGTGAAGTTTTGGGGTTGCAAAACCTCCTTTGTGTGAGTGGTTCTTCTTGTGAGAGATATCTTTCATCATTTGTGCCTCAAGAGGGTTGATGTTAAAGAAAAACCTTTTTCCCATAACCTTCTGTCATTTTTGTTAAGTTTCTTGTTCTGATAGATTTCAATAGTAATTTAAGGCTCTATGGGTTGTTTAGAAGACCCTATAATGATACACAATTTTTATCATTGCCATTCCTTAAATTAATTCGAAGGATCTTTGTATGTTTGATAGATCTATAAGTGAAAAGTACATACTATTCAGGGTGTGCATGTTAGGGAACTTTGATCATGCGGTGAAGGTGTGAAAAGAGTACATGGCACTTCTCTGACTTTTATCCAATGAATTATGTCCTTCAATCTTGCAATGTGGAGAGCCTTGTCATGGAAAAATCAGTTTTGAAAGTTGGAGGTAAAATACTTTAGATGCTAGTGCACAAGTTGTCAAATCCTCCCAAGACCCCTTTAGTTTTCTTGCAATGTTCTAGGCACCTTCTTTGTAGTTTTGGAATGTGGCTTTCACTAGCTATGTGGGCTTGAAAAAATATCTTTTACCGTTTCTGTGTAATGAGGGCATCCTTCTTTAAACAAGAAACTCTTCTTATTCTCTGATGCACAGATACAAAGCTTCACATGAGGAACAATGATAACAACATTTCCCTCTTTTTCTATTCCCATCGCATGTTTGAAATGGAGTGACATTTTATCTTTCCTAATGAAAACTATGTCTCAACTTTAATGAATTAGGCCACACAAGGCATAAGTAGAACCTTCAACTAATAATTATTAGCTAAATACCCCCTTTCACCATATTAGATTTAAGATTTCTAGGTAAAGAATAAAGACAAAACAATGAACCCAAGTTAGTATAAAGTACAAAAATTGAGTAACAATACTCTTAAGTAAAGGTTCATTTGGAAATAATTCTAGCATATTTTACAATATTTTGTTGACATAGCTTGCTTCAAGTTGTTTTTGCAGATTTTGTTTTATTGATGCTTAAATAAATTTGTACTCAAGATGTGATTATGCTTAGTGCATTTCTTATATTGGTGGCCCTATTTTTACTTTGAACCTAAGGTACGCAATAGGTGGGTTCATGTTTGCAAGGAGTGTCCTTCGTTGGCTATTATACATTATCAGTGTTTTCGTTTTCCACAATATGGTTCACTAGAATTTGCATGTTTATGAATACACTTGAAGCTCAAGCAGTTTTTACGCTATCGAGTTGTTGCTAGTTGGAGGTGGAGATTTAAAAACCTACATAGAAGCCATGTTTAAATTTAATCTTTCTTTTGACATTGCTGTTTCTTTCCCGCCAAAGTAAGATTATTAGAGCATTCTGATTCTGTTTAGATTCAATAATATTTTGGATTCTTCAAATTATTTTCAATGTTTCTAAAGCTTTTCACTTAGTGTAGCAAGTCCTTTTCTTAGCTTGAACACATAGGTTTTAAAATATTTAAAATGACGTATTTTAATGTCTTTGCGATTTTATATTAGCTAATTTTGAATGAATCTTTGGTTACTTAATTATTATAATATTCAAATGGATGCATAACTTTTTTTCAGCTCAGTGCCCTTGTTGTAGCTTATACAGTGCTGCAATGTTTCTGTTGCTCACTTTCATCTGTTAGGGTGAAATGGTGCTAAGTATATTTCTAGTTTGGTGTATAATTTCTTTTCCTTGTTTCCATCATGTATGCAACACAAACACTTCATGTTGCTTTGTCTGGGCATTTTCGTTTATTTTGGTTTTTAATGATCATTTCAATACAACCATTCACTTCAATTTAAGAATTTACTTAAGATTTCCATTTCATGTCATTATTGTTGTTGGCGTGATTTTTTCAAAAAAATGGTACCTAATTGAGGCAAGCTCGTTTACGACACAAACACTATTTCCTCTTTTGTGTGCAAGTCCACATATAGGTGATTGGTAGATTTTGTGGATCTTAGAGGTTTGGAGAGCAACGACATGCAAGATTTTTCAAGATTGCACTGCTAGGAGATTGATGATTAGTGCCTCTGTCATACAGAGTTGGGTGCTGGCACAATAGTCCAAGTAATGTTGCTCAGATATTTCTAGAGAAAGATTGCAAATGTGCCTGATGTAAGATTTGATTTCAATGTTCACTTTGGAGGCTATTGGGACTAAGGCACTTGTTTATAGCATCTGGCCAATCACAGATCAAGTTAAAAGCACAGGTGCATCTCTGTATCTAAGTTTTAGATCTGGGTTTAGTAGATTTAAGACTCCAACTTGTTTGCTTAGTTTATTTATTTGTCTCTTGCCTACTGTATGACCTTCTTGTGTTTCATTAACACCTTAAACAAGCTTTTATAACAAATATAGAACCTTAAAGGCGAAATGGATAGTTGCATAACTCTTTCCAAGCAAGAGTAAAGGTAAGCACACCTCCTATTTGTGATTCACTCTTTAATGTTTAGTAAAAGAGGGTTTGATGGTGACCTTTGTTTGAAACACTAATTTAGATTATTCTGCCATTCCCTACATTATATTTTGCTATTTTGTTGGACCTAACTCTTCTTACATTAGCATACTTTTATGACTTTCAGTTTCAAGTCTCATTTTTTGCGTGTAGTTTTTCAGGGTTAGATCTATTCCTTAATGAAATTTATTGCTTATGAAGCTACATTGGTTTGTCTATGTACTTGCATTTCTTAGTACAAGAGAATGATTCTTGTACTTGTCTCTCTTTGCAATGAAGTATTGGGGAATACTGTTGATTCTTCTTTTTATATGTACCTCCCCATGAGTTTACCTTGGTACAAGAGGATGATATTGTGGTACAATAGATTGATATTTTTGATAATTCCTTTCATGTGTGGAATTGGATGTGTTAAGGACGAGATGTAATTTCTCCAATGAGAGCCAAAACAAAATCTCATTTTATATACCAACAATTTATCAAAATCAGCCGAGACAAAATAAAACCCAAACCTCTATTCATCACCTCATTGTTCTAAAGACACTTGAGCAATTGTGCAGGAGCATGTTCTAGGGTAATATGGGCAAAATTGTCATTTTGTGAGCGTGGGTAAATGCTAGATTTTTAAGTGTCTAGGGTCATTTATGGGTTTTATAATTTCCATCTGACCATTTAAATGTATTAGGAAAGGTTGGTAGTCATTTGTGTTCAAACTGTTGAATCAGTATTGAAAAATACTGAATATAAATTCACAGGTCTGAATTTGAACTAGTTTTTATTCGATCACTATACTGCAGTCCTAATCTGAAGAGATATAATAATTTAGTTTGGCTCAACCATCTACTGTAGCTTCCACTAAAATGTGTTCTTATGCAATCTTTAGGGATGTGTCCATACTCTTGACAGTAGTGACAACTTTGCCTAGTGTTGTAGTCCCAATTGTAGTGATGTTCATGACTTTTGGTCTTTGTTGGTTGGTCTGGTGTCCACATAGGCTTTGATCTGCATTCAAAGGCTCTATGTCCATACTTTTGCAATTGTAGCAGTGACCTTCAAATCTTGGTGTTCTGATGGTTCTAGTCCTGCAAACATGTGCTTGATGTCCTTGCTTGTTGCACTTGTGACAGTGACCCATGCTTTTAGGTTTGTCATGCTGATTGGCATTCTTGCTCCTGCACACATTAGAGGTATGTCCTTTTTTACCACAAAAATGACAAGTGGGTTTATTAGTCTTACCTTTGTCACATCTTTCTTCTGCAGTCTTGGATGACTCCTTTTTCAGTGCTGGTGTCTAATCCTGATGTGTCATTACTAGATCTTGGTGATTTCAGTAGCTGTTCAAAATACTTGATGGCTTTATTAGGTTTGTTGAAGTTTTCTGCAATCTTCTTTTCTCTTCTCAAGTCATTTTGCAGTTGTTCATTTTGCATCTTAAGTGTGGAAATCTCAATGTCCTTGACATTCAGCTCATGATGTGCATTCATCATTTGGCTTAGGGTGTCTAGCTATATGTTGGAAATTCTTGTAAGCTCAATTGACTTTTCTTCCAATTTGTTGGCAAGGTTTCTCTTGTCATCTTCTATCAGAGCCTTATCTTCAATGACTCTTTTCTTCTGTTCAGTCACTTCACAAAGCATCATGGCTTGTGATTCTTGTTCAATCTTGAGAGTTCTGATCTCTTTTGCTTGAGCTCTATTCTTCTCCATCAGGTCTGCTATTACTGCATCAAACTCCTTGGAATCTCCATTTGCCAACACTTTTGAGGTGTCAATCTCCTTGTACTATGTATCATTCTCAGCTATGACAATCTCTCTTCTTCTCTTTAAGGATTTCCCCAATTCTTTCGTAGCTTCTTCCAGAGAATGTAGAATGAGATGTATCTCAATCTCCTGATTTTCTATGATCTTCCTTAGTTTGTAGACTACCATTTCTAGATCTTTTTCTCCAAGCTATAAGGCTTCTCCTTGTGAGAACTAGGCTCTGATACCAATTGTTGGAATTCACAAGTGGGAAGGATACTTCTGAGAGGGGCGGGGGGGGGGGGGGGGGGTGGTGAATCAAAAGTACCAATATTTTAAGCTATAAAACTTTTAACTGAAATTAATTCATGCATCTAACATCTCTAATTACTATGAAAGTAAAGACATGCATGAAAATAGATAACATAAGATTTGATCACCCAGAAACCCTCCAAAATGAGAAGGTAAAACTAGGGTGGGGATGACACCCACAACTTATTACTGCAGCAATATATAACCGGTTAAGATTACAAAGTTTGACCATCATCAGTGGTCTGCCCTGTGTAAGGCTTGCCTTGTTAAAGGCTCTAACACTTTGTTAAAAGTGACCTGTCTAAAGGATTTACAAACATTCACTTGGAATGTCACCCTGTTAAAGGATTTACAACATGGCTGTTAAACCAACCTATCTACATGGGATTTTTCGTTCTCCTAATACAATGGCTAGAAAGTATAGTAGAATGTGTTGACCTGATGACTTACAATCTTCAATTGCTGATTTCAAATCCTTGTTTTGTCCAATCTGATCTGATCCTTCTTGATTTGATATAACTCTGTTCGAAGTGTTGATACTCTATTTTGACCAACATGATTCTGCAAGGCTATTCTTCTTCTTCTAAGTCTTTACACCCCTTTAAAGTTTGGTAGCATTCTTTCCTTGCATTCCCGTACCATTCCATGCATACTAAATTGTGGAGTTTCGACCTCCTTAAAAAGGTTTTGAGACTTAGGGTTAGGTATGAATCTACGATTGAGATTTATCCATCTTTCACGCTCAAATCTTTCCATTTTTCTTGATTGGTTGCATGTTCTTTCCATTTTTTTGATTGGTTGCATGCTGATTGCATAGGGAATGCAATAGATTCAATCTTATATTTTAGATCCTTCGAGATTCATCTTGAGTTGGCTAAAAAATGGTTTACATTAGAGTTTGTGAAGGCACAAACTCATGCTAATTTTGTGTTACTTGGCACTTACTGATTGCTGATGCTTGGCACATATAGGAATCCTGTCTTGCTCGGCATCTATAGTAACTCTATCTTGCTCGACACATATACTGGCTCGGCATCAATTGTCACTCGACACTTGAAACTTGCTCGACACTGTCTATCTGCTCGACATTTGAATAACTCGGCACCTGTTGAATTTCTGGCTTGGCACATACTGTAGCTCGACATCTATATCATACTCAGCATCAACTTAGAAATTTCTTAAGTGTATTTACACTCATTTGTCAAAACCAATCTGAGACCAACATGCTCATCAACTTCCTTCTTCTTCTCTTTTTGACTTCTAACTCTATCTACTGAAAATGAAAACATTCCATTCTATTTGTCTGCACAAAATTTTCCCTTTCATTTCGAATTTGAACTTACCTACCGAGATAAATGCTCTGTCGAGTAGGTGAGTGGTTGGCTCAAGGGGCAAAATAATAGTTTAATATTTCAACAAGAACATGACAGCCTCATGTCATTTTTCACTCTAATATGGGTGTTATTTCAACAACTGAAAGCCCAACATCCATGATGATGCCAGTAATTGTAGATAGCAAAATTTGCACTGGTCAAGAGAAGTCTCCTTTCTCACATACTTTCCAACATGACAAGTATCAAGTTATTTAATGCCTTAAATCTCATAACTTCCAATTAGAGTAACACTTATTCCCTGAAAGGCTCGATTTAGGAAAGTCATCAATGGTAAATGTGACTATTAAAATCCCCATTAGACTTCTTCTATTATCTTAAATCCATGACCTGCTATATTATTTTAGCAACCAACATATCAATATTCCACATTAATATAATTTACTCATTGATAAGATTATTTTGCTTCTCCGTATGTCTAAACTTTTATTCAAAACAATAGCTTTGAATAATTATTTATCAATCTTAGTCAATAAGATGATGAAGACAAGCTTGTAGCTAATCTTGTGTCTCTAATAGGCCATTCAAATTGCACAACGAACAAAAATCTTAGACCTTCAATCCTACTGGCATGCTACAACAAAGTTTAATTTTATTCTCTGTTAGCAATTGTGAACTTGAGAAGCACACAAGGAATTTCGACTTGAGAGGCGCACAAGGTGTGAGAAATCACAACAACTTCAAAATTTTGCTCGGCAACAGTTAATGCCGAGTGATAGATTTGCTCGACAACAAAAGGTGCCAAGTGACAAGTAGGGTGCCGAGTGAGCTCAGCATGGTAAGGAGCCAAGTGAGCTTGACAGTAATGGGGCTCTGCATAATAGATGCCGAGTGACTCGACAATAATGGGACCCGAGTGAATTTGTTCACCAAAGGAAGATGGAGCTCGGCAGGCTCAACACACAACCAACACAAGGACCAAGTGGACTCGGTCGACGAAGGAATCGAGTGAGCTCGGTAGGCACAGGGTAGAAGCTTAGTACACACAATTGTAACTCGGTAGACTCAATGTTGACAAGTGTTGACTGAGTTACCAAGAAGAGAGCTTGGTTCAAGTGTAAACCAAACAAGTTAACAACAGACAAACTAACTAAACTTTTCCACCATAAAAATACAGAGAAAGATAATTAGAGAACTTGCAACTCTAATCTTCCCAAATACTAAGCACCATGCAATAACGAATAGAAAGGAGACAACAAAGAATAGTATGCTTGTTTGCTTGCTTTCTATTCATAAACTGATTAAACTGAATACAAATTTGGGAGCATAGGACTTCAACTAGAAACAAAATACTGTAAGCTATAATTTCTACTTGAAATACAAAGTTGTAGCTCTTTAAAACTGCATACAATAATGCTTGGGGCAATCATTGCTTCATAGGACAAACAAAAACAAACTCACAGAGAACAAGGAGAACAAAGACTGTGCTGCTGCAACCTCTGTCTTCTTCCAGGTCCTTTTGCTCTCTGAACTTTTTTCACTTTCTTCTCCACTTCCTTTGATCTGCTGATTATCTGCTCTGCATTCTACACAAATGAATGAGCTTCATTCCCTTTTGTCTTGCTTCAAAACATTTCCCTCTTTTTTCCAGATTCAAACTCACCTACCGAGTTAAAGTCTGTCAGGTGGGCAGGTGGGCATGTGGCTGTAGGGGCAACCAACCATCATTTCAAATTTTTGACACTTCCCCTTTATCTCGAGCCATATGAACAAGGATCACTCTTGATCCAAATCAACTACACCAAGACTCCTTAGGTGCACAAAAGTTGCTATGCCCAAAGGCTTAGTAAATATGTCTGTTAAACTTACAAAATTCCATTTTGATATCTCCATTCTCCACCAACACTCAAATGAAGTGATATCTGATTTCTATCTGCTTGCTTCTCTCATGGAAGACTGGATTCTTAGACAATGCAATTGAGAAAATACTGTCACAAAAGATTGTGGTTCCATCCTCTTGCCTTTCATTCAAATTTGCCAAGATTCTCCTCAACCAAATAGCTTGACATGCTGCTACATTCGATGCTATGTATTCAACCTCTACTGTAGATTGAGCAACAATATGTTGCTTCTTCGATACCCATGAAATTGCACTCGATCCCATATGGAACATGTATCCATAAATGCTCTTCCTATCATCTAGGCTTCCAGCCCAATCATTATTAGTATAACCAACCAACTTAAAATCATTATCTGCAGTATACAAAATCCCAAATTCTTTGGTACCATTCACATACCTTAGGATCCTCTTTCCCATTTGCGAATGGGAATCCTTTGGTGTTTCCATAAATCTATAAATCAGACTTACTGCATGCATCATATCAGGCCGTGTTGGTGTCAAATACATTAAGCTTCCAACCATACTCTTGTATAATGTTGGATTCACACTTTTGTTGCAATCTTCCTTGCTCAACTTCAGACCTTTTGCTGTTGGTGTGGGGGTTGCCTTATTGTTTTGCATTTTGAATTTCTCCAAGATCTAATTTGCATATTTTTCTCGAGAGACAAAGATGCCATCATGCATTTGTTTTACTTCTATGCCTAGAAAATACTTCAAGAGACCTAGGTTTGTCATTTCAAATTCATTCTTCATGGCCTCTTTGAACTCACCAATTAGGAAATTATCATTTCCAGTGAAGATTAAGTCATCTACATACAAGAGAACAATCAAAACCGTACCATTTGCTGCCTTGATGTAGAGCGTGGGCTCACCATCGCTTTTGCTAAAGCCATTGCTCATCAAGTATGAGTCAATTCTGCTATACCATGCCCTTGGAGCTTGCTTGAGCCCATATAGAGCTCTCTTCAATCTATACACCTTGTGTTCTTCACTTGCAACTTCATAATCAGGTGGCTGCTCCATATATGCCTCTTCCTTCAATACACCATTCAAGAAGGCGAACTTCACATCCATTTGATATGCCTTCCATTTGTGCTGGGCTGCAATTGCTATGATAGCACACACTGTTTCCATTCTTGCAACCAGAGCATATGTCTCATCATAATCTTTGTTATAGTGCTGCTTGTACCCCTTGACCACTAAACGTGCCTTATGCCCATCTATTTTCCCTTCAATATTGCACTTGGTCTTGTAGACTCATTTAACTCCAATTACTTGTTTCTTGGGAGGCAATGTAGTTAACTCCCATGTTCTATTTCTTTCAATAGCATCTATTTCCCCATCCATGAGATTACACCATTTCTCCTCCTTTATAGATTCTTCAAAGTAGATTGGATCACTATGAGAAAATAATGCAAAATTTACACTCTCATCGAACTCTTCATCATACCTTTCTTCACGGTATATCTCCCTTAGACTCTTAGTCTTTCTTGGCAATAGGGAGGCGAGAATGGGATCTGAATTTTGAGTACTACTGCTACTCTTGTTATCTGCTATTGTTTTGCATACTAGCTCAGGGCTGTCTTGAACTGCTATGAGCTGAAACTCGACATGTTTGAGGCTGCTTGCTCTTTTGCCTTTGTTTGCAATTATCCATTTTTGCTACTCCATCATTTTGCTGATCACGAATATCTTCTTTTTCAATGGTCAACACTTTATTTGAAGTACTTGAAGATTCATCCACCGAGCCATCCCATGACTGATTTTCAAGAAACTCCACATCTCTTGAAATGATGATCTTCTTGGTGATTGGATCATACAACCTATAAGCCTTTGATTTCGAGCTATAACCAGTGAAGATACATTTCACACCTTTGTCATCCAATATTTGCCTTTGTTCCTTTGGCACATGTGCATATGCTACACATCCTAACACTCTTAAGTGTTCAACTGTCCATCTATTCCTTGACCATGCCTCAAGAGGAATCTTGTCACGAACTGACTTTGTAGGACACCTGTTTATCAAATACATTGCTTTTGCTACAACTTCTCCCCAATATTCAGTTGGGAGTCCCTTTGCTTTCATCATGCTCCTTGCCATTTCAACAATGGTCCTGTTTTTCTTCTCAACCACTGCATTTTGCTGCGGATTATAACTGGTTGTAAGCTCCTTCTTAATGCCATTCTTCCTGCAAAATTTTACAAACAAATTGGAGGTATACTCCCCTCCTCTATCCGACCTAAGGACATTTACACAGTGTCCACATTCTTTTTCAGCTAGGGATTTAAATTCAACAAATTTATCAAATGCTTCAGATTGTTCTTCAAAAAATACACTCATGTCCTACAATTGAAATTATCTATGAATGTCATAAATAAGTACTCCCCCAATAGAAGTAGTTTTCATAGGGCCAAGTAGATCAGAATGCACCAATTCTAATGGTGCCCTTACCCTTCTAGAATTACTAGAATTAAAGGGAAGCCTATGTTGCTTACCCAAAATGCAAGCCTCACACTTGTCATATGAATATACAATGCTTGGCAAACCATCTACCATTCCTTTCTTGGACAACAAATTTAAACCAACAAAGCCAAGATGTCCATACTTGATGCCATAGCTTGGAGGGGTCTTCAATCATGCTCCTAAGCGCTGATTGCTGATGTACTGGTGTATATGCTTACTTGGGAGTTGTAGAAATGACTTGAGAAGAGAAAGATGTCTTTATCCTCAATGGAACCATCCGATTCTTTGTCATCTAGGCTGCTACAAGTATCTTCTTACTCCCATCCTTCTCATGAATGACACACTTGTCATTTTCCATCAACACCTTGTAACCATTTTGAATGAGTTGTCCAATACTCATTAAATTATACTTAATATCGGGGGAAAAATATACATTTTGTATCTCCTTCTTTTCACCTTGCTTGGTGTGGACTATAATAGATCCTTTGCCCATTATGGGAATGGTTCCATTGTTTCCCATCTTAATTTCAGTCTTGAAACTTCTATAAATGAAAGAGAATAAACTTTCATTATCACTCATGTGGTTGCTACAACCAGTGTCTAAGTACCATACCTCAAGGCTTCCTTCTTCACCAATGTTGCACATTATGAAGGCTGTGGGATTGTTTGCATTTCCTATGTTCACATCAGCCACATTTGCATTTCGCCTTGACTAATCACCCTGCTTCTTCCAACATTCATTTGCATAATGCCCAAACTTATGATAGTTGTAGCATTCTATATTGCTCTTATTGGAGTTGTAATTCTTCTTATCTCCTCTAGAGCTGTTTTGAGAGGTGCTTGCTCTGTCTTGATTGCTAGCTCATCTTGAGCTTTTTGCACTAGCATTCCTTTGACCATTCCTTCCACAACCTCTACTTCTTGAGCCTCTATCGGAGTCATTTCTTCCTCTCCCCTTGCCTCTTGAATTCTCTTGAGCCTTGAGGATTTTCTCTTGGGAAGTTGTTGTTTTGTTGATCCGATGCTCATGGGTTTGAAGAGTTCCCATCAACTCATCCATGGTCAATGTGGTGAGGTCCTTTGCTTCCTCAATGGTCATCATAAGGTTGTCATACTTCTGAGGTAAACTCCTCAATATCTTCTCCACAATCCTTTGCTCTTCATTATCTTCTCTATTTGATTTGAGCTGGTTTATTAAGGTAGAGATCCTTGAACTGAATTCTGCAATGGGTTCATTGTCTTTCATTTAAAGGTTCTCAAACTCCCTTTTGATCATCTCTAGCTTCACTACTCTTACCTTATTACTTCCCTTGAAGTTAGTCTCAAGGATGTCCCATGCTTCCTTTGAATAATTTGTTGCTGCAATCTTGGAAAAAATTGTCTCTGTCATTGCTACCTTAATCAAACTTAATGCTTTTGCATCCTTCCTCCTTGACTCTTTCAGCTGAGTCTTCTGAGGGTTTGTGAGGGCAACATACTGTGCTGGGTCAGTAACATCATTGAACCCATTGATCACAAACTCCCACAAATCATTAGCAACCATAATGGTTCTCATCTTCTTTGCCCATGTATCATAATTTTGTCCATTAAAGGACGGTGGCTGTTGCCATATCTTTCCTATATCTCTTGCCATGTCAAATACCCAAAAAACAAATGCCCAAACTCACTGTGGATGTGGGGCCTCAAAGATCTGATACCATGTGAGAAATCACAGCTTAACAACTTCATAATTTTGCTCGGCAGCAGTTAATGTCGAGTGATAGATTTGCTCGGCAATAGAAGGTGCCGAGTGACAAGCAAGGCACGCTAAGGAGCTGAGTAAGCTTGACAGTAATGGGGATTTGCACAATAGATGCCAAGTGACTTGGCAACAATGGGATCCGAGTGAACTTAGTCACCAAAGGAAGGTGGAGCTCGACAAGCTCAACACACAACCAACATAAGGACTAAGTGGACTCAGTTGACGAAGGAACCGAGTGAGCTCGATAGGCATAGGGTGGAAGCTTGGTACACACAATTGTAACTCGACAGACTCAATGCTGACAAGTGCTGACCAAGTTACCAGGAAGAGAGCTTGGTTAAAGTGTAAATCGAGCGAGTAAACAACAGACAAACTAATTGAACTTTTCCACCATTACAACACAGAGAAAGATAACAAAGAACTTGCAATTCTAATCTTTTCAAGTACTAAGCACCATGCAATAATGAATAGAAAGGAGACAATAAAGAGTAGTATGCCTGCTTGCTTGCTTTCTATTCATAAACTGATTAAACTGAATACAAATCTGGGAGCATAGGGCTTCAACTAGAGACAAAATACTTTAACCTATAACTTCTACTTGAAATACAAACTTGCAACTCTTTAAGACTACATACAATAATGCCTAGAGAAATCACTGCTTCACAGGAAAAACAAAAACGAACTCACAAAGAACAAGGAGAAGAAAGATTGTGCTGCTACAACCTTTGCCTTCTTCCAGTTCCTTTTGCTCTCTGAACTTTTAGCACTTTCTTTTACACTTCCTTTGATCTACTGATTACCTGGTTTGCATTCTACACGAGTAAATGAGCTTCATTCCCCTTTGTCTTGTTTCAAAACTTTTCCCTCTTTTTTCCATATTCAAACTCACCTACTGAGTTAAAGTCTGTCAGGCGGGTAGGTGGGTGTGTGGTTCCAGGGGCGATCGACTATTATTTCAAATTTTTGACACAAGGAACTCCACGTCTTAGACATTAAAAATTTAGAAGTAGAACTTGTACTTAAGTGATTAAGTTTATAAATTTTGAATTTATAAATTATGATTCATCATTAATCATTATACTAATTTGTTTCTTTTTCTTCAGGTGCCACGATTTTTTTGAAATCCATTGATGCCTCAGGAAAAACAAAGAATGCTGAATATCTTTGTGGGATAATGGATGAAGTGATAAAGGATGTGGGTGAGGAGAATGTGGTGCAAATAGTTACTGATAATGCAACAAATTATGTTGCTACATGAAAGCTTTTTATGGAGAGACACCCTCACCTATTTTGGACCCCTTGTGCTGCTCATTGCATTGACCTCATGTTAGAGGATCTTGGTAAACTCCCTTGGATCAAAACAATTATAGAGTGAGGAAGGAGTGTATGCAAATTCATATATAATCATACATGGGTCCTCAACTTCATGAGGAAACACAATGAGCAAAGGGAGTTGTCTCGTCCAGGGGTCACTAGATTTGCAACCAACTTCCTCACATTGAAATCCCTGCTTGATTCAAAGGGAGGTTTGAGACACATGTTTGTCAATGAGGAGTGGCTTGCATCATCATATGCAAAAACCACTGCAGGGATTGCTGCAACTGATCATATTTTTGACGAGCCTTCTTTTTGGACACCGATTGTTGATATTGTGACGGTAATTTTTCTTTTTGTCCTCATTACAACTTTATTTTGTTTATGAAATTATGTTATAAATTATTGTTCATTTTTTAAAGAAAAAATTTAAAGCTGATTATTTCTTTTCCAACTTTCATAATGATTGCAGTTTGTAAAGCCGCTTATTGTTCTCCTACGAACTGCTGATGGAGAGAAGCCCTCAATGGGTTACATTTATGAGGGCATGGATAGGGTGAAGGAGGCCATTCGCTCTTTTTTTGCAGGGAATCGAGATAGGTATGGGCCTATATGGGATGTCATTGATAGACGATGGCACAATCTACTTCACAGGCCTATACATGCAGTGACCTACTTCCTTAATCCAAAATACCAATTCAGCCCACATTTCAAGGCTGATGATGAGGTGTGGAGTGGCCTCTACGATGTTGTAGAGAGAATGTTACCTGATTCAGCAGTTAGCACAGATATAGTACATGAGATTGAGCTATTTAAGAAAGCTCAAGGGGACTTATTTGCACAAGAGTTGTGCAAGAAAAATAGGACAGCATTGATGCCTAGTAAACACTAAAAATCTTTGATTCTATATCCTAATTTCTAATAGTAATTCTATTACCATCTTAATTTGATAAATTCAAAGTGGTTGATATGATTCAAAAATTTCCTGTTTTAGATGCATGGTGGGAGATGTTTGGCACAAAGGTGCCAAATTTACAGAGGATTGCGATTCGCATCTTGAGCCAACCATTTAGTGCATCAAGATGTGAACATAATTGGAGTCTTTTTGAGCAGATACACTCAAAGAAGCGGAATAGGTTGGCAGTGCAAAAATTAAATGATCTTGTCTTTGTTCACTACAACTTTCACCTTCGCCATAGACAGATCCTTGGCACTGATACAACACCGATTGTATTAGAGAATGTTGATCCTCATGCAGAGTGGAACACAGAGGTGGATGATCCTGTCTTCAGTGATGAAGATGTGGAGTGGGTAGATCAGGTGGATCGAGAGGCTGAGGCAATAGCGATGGCAGTTGAGGAGGCTAGAGCACGAGGAGACAGAGTGGAGGACCCTGAGGCTAGGAGTGATGGATCCCAGGCTGATGACGAGGATTATGTGCTTGAGGGTGATGATGATGATGATGAGGATGAGGAGGAGGTTCAGGGTCAGCCTCAGACAAGCAGAGAGGATGGCTCTAGACTCTTCTATGACTTATCTTAGGCGCACTCGTAGGAGGACATAGAGGATGGCTCTAGTTGTTATTTCGATATATGTTTTGAACATTTGAATTTGATACTATGGATTTTGTAATCCATGAATGTTGTAGACATTTAAGTCTTTGATATTGGAGTGACACTATGTTTATTACTTTATAGTTTATAACTTTATATTATGTTATTTAGTTTTTTTTTCCTTCAAAAATTCGCTTTTATACTTATGTGATCTATGCAAAATTTTGTGTGTATTAAGTAGCTTCTATTTATCTCAATTATTGTGTATTTGATGTTAATTGATTAAAAGATGCATGAAACAATCTTAAAATCCTTAAAAATCTTTGAATTTCATGAGTTTTTCAAATTTTCGAGTCCTTGCCGAGTCCGAGTCCGAGTCGGATTTTGACTTTCCGAATCAGAGGCGAGTCCGAGTCCTGTAACACTGCTTAAAACAATAAATCAACTCGTTAAACATATTCTGCTGATATGCTCTGTTCTGTACTGTGTCAGTACTGCGTTACTGTTTTAATTGTAACTCGAGTTTGGTTGATTGTACGGACACACACATTGGTATACGTCATCCTTATGATTTCATGCATGTCTGGTCAATATTGCGCAAGAGAATATTCCAAGGGAATATTTTGTTATCATCAAAATTGTCCTAATGCTGTAACAGTGTTTGATACTTATACAATTTTCTTTTGTAACTAAATGGGGTTAATCTGCAAAACAAATATGTTGCCATAAATGACAACCATGACTTACTTTATCTGATTGATTGGACATATTGCCAACAATCTCCCCCTTTGGCATTGATGGTAGCATTTTTGGAAAATTGGTTTAGTCCCAAACATGCTGTCATGCCAATCAAAACAAATAATCATAACATAAAACATTAAATACATTTGTATTCATGTTTATGAAAGACTACATTTCTTATCACTTCCTATTACAACTTATTGCTCTCCCTTACATACATATTACAGTTCTTTTACAATGTAATTTTTCTTATATTCTCCCTCTTTGACATCAATGACAAAGGTGTCAAAATCTGGTTGCTGCATGTCAAAATTTGGAAAGACAATCACTGAAATTTGTCTTTAATTGCTCAAATTGTTTCTTCCAGTTGTCCTTCAGTGCATTAGATACAATGATAAGTGCACATAGAGCATATGCTGCGAATTCTACTGCATTCAAGTCTGTAGCCACAAACTTGTCATATGAAGATTTTGTAGATAAGCACTCTTTCAATTGGTTTTCCAATAATGTTATCTGAGGGAATAAATGTGCTCTCAAAAGAGTGAACCTTTTTAGGATTTTCTCCTTCTCCTCTTGTATTTCTCGTATATTATCATGAAGTAACTGTACTGTAGGCTCAATGGTGTCTATTTGCTGATTCAACTTCAAAAAGTAGTCAGTGATTGTCTGAAGCTTAGTCACTTTATCCTTGATTTGGTCATCATATTGTTTTAGATGAATGTGTGCTAAGTTACACTTAGCATATGCCTGTTTTCCTTCCTCTATACACTGCCTCAATGCCTTAATACATATGTTTAGGGTTTCTATGTCATTTCTCATATTAGTGCACATGGTGTTTAGGAGTTTACCATCATGCTCAGTTTGTGCTTGTATGGTAGCCACATTGATAAGTGTTGAGAACTCATCATCAAAGGCCTTGCACAAAATTGTTGTGCGCTGTTGGATGTCTATTGGGGTGTCAACAAGGCTCACTACCTGCTCGATTTTGTCCAAAACTGTGGTCAAAGTCTTCTCAAGTGATTTGATTGATTTCTTCTTTTCAAGAAATTTGCTCAGAGATGATATAAGATTCTTTGCCTCATCTTCTTCATTAGATTGAGCTGACATTGATGTTGCTTTTGCTGCTATTTGAGTAGGAGGAGTGGAAGTTCCCACTACTGTTGCCGTTGCTGAAGGCACACTTGAGGTACCTACTTTAGTACTAGTTCCCATCTTCTGTGTAATCTCTTTAGTAGCCTTTTGATCCTCTTCATTGTTAGAGCTATTGTAATCTACAATATTGCCAACAATGTTGGCACCAAAATTCTTAAATGGGTCTTGTAATTTGTCATCAGTCACTTTGGTGTTATCTACTTGCATAGAGTCACTACCAATAGTGATGTGAGGAGGAGAGGTTGGTGTAGTTGCAGGTTCAGTTCTGTAAAGAGGGATGTAAGCTGTTGGAGTATCCTCCTTTGTTTGCGCACTCTCCTTGGCTTCTACTAACTGTGCACTCACTTGAGGCATCTGCGCACTTCCTTCAGGCATTTGGCTTGACTCTATTGATTGCGCACTGTCTCCAGTCATCTGTGGACTTACTTCAGGCATCTGGCTTGCCTCCACTGATTGTGCACTATCCTTAGGTACAGTAGACATGAAAGAAACTATGGCTTCTTGAGTTTCTTTGTTGATTTCCTTATAATTACGTACCATAATTAGCATGGATCTTCTCTTATGCTTCAATATTGGTGCTATACCTTTCAAAATTTCTTTTATGTCTTCTTCATTATTTACAGTGCATAACTTTCTTATCATGTTTACCCTTATCTGTTTGTTCTCTTCTATAACTCTATTTTTCCTATTCAACAGTCTATTGTACAAGTCTTTGGGTATTTGCCCTTTTATATTATAAAACCTTTTATCTTTCAAAATCATATTTCTAAATAAAGCGTTTTCTAGCTGTCTCCTATCCATGCTATTATACAAGTCATAATATTTATTCAACTGTACAAAATTGTCATCATTAATAATTTGCATGTTAAGGTTTTCTACCTTTGGCTTCCATGCTCGATGTCCTACTGATGTTTTGACTTCCTGATTAGTTGCTTCAATTGGTCTGTCACTAGTTTCTTCCTCAGACTCAGATGAGCTAATCTGTAGAGTTTTCCTCTTTTTGCTTGGGGCACTAATTGTCTGCTTTGTTCTCCTTGTAGACTTTCTTGTTGCAAATGTTTCCTCTGTCTTCACTGGTTTCCTTGGTGGTTGCTGTTGTGTAACTGCTGCATAGGGCACAGAAGGAGTCTGCACACTTGTTTGGGCAACTGTGACCTCTTTTGTAGGTCCTGCCACTGCAATGGGTGTAGGGGTTAGGAGCTTAGTTTGGCCACTGGCTTTCATCTCCATGGCTATTTCCTTTACCTTATCAAACTCTTTCCTTGACATTCCAGATTCCATCAGGATGGAATCAATAACTTTCTCTCCCCTTCTTCTTGGAGTCCTTCATGACTTGACCAGTTTTCACTTCCCTCATTTTCTCTATATATGTTCCCCATCCGGGATAGTCAGAATCGACTATGTGATGCTATGAAATATGATGTTATGATATGTGATGCAAAGTAATGTTATGTGATGCGAGAGATGATGGAAATTGATATATGCCCAGTTACCCCTTGTATGAAGAACTGACAATAAGAGGAATTGCAAAGTACAACAAGTGATCCGGTGTTGTATGTATATCTATTGTCTTGAAGAACTCAATTGTATAGTTGCATGTTAGGGCAATGGGCTCTTCTTGCACACATTTGTATATGATCTACCAACTCCTAACAGGGTCGAAGCAACTCCTAACAGTGTTGAGGCAACTCCTAATAGGGTTGAGGCTTCTAACAAGGCCTAGTCTCCTAACAGGGACTTGAGACACTATAAATTTTTCATAGACTCCTAACAGAGTCAATATCCTTAACCGGATTCTTTATATAGTGAATCATCTTGTGGGTTTCATCCCCCCCTGGGTTTTCCCTTGGCCAGAGTTTCTCTAGTTAACAAAATATGATGTTATGAGTTCTTTTTATGTATGTTTGTTTATACTGTTTAGCATTATTGGTTCTCTTTCTTACGCATGTGGCAAAGTAATTAATAATATTCAGTTCGGGCAAAAAGATTGAAAATATTGATTCACCCCCCCCTCAGTATTATCTACTTCTAACAAATACTAGGTGGGAAAACCTTCCTCAACCACTTACGACTTGGTTCAAAGATTTTCTATAGTGAATTTAAACTTTTTGAATTCTAAAGTTGGCAAAAATCCTTAAACTCCATCAAAATAAAGTTATATGAATGCTTTGATATATTTACTTGTGAAATGAATTATTTAAATGAAAGGAATAGTGCTTATGAGTTATGGCTATGCAAAACATTGAACTTCAAGACCTCAAACATCAACCCACTTCCACAAAATAAATTGTAGACCAGTCCCTTATCTAGCTTTAGGCAAATAGAGTCAAAATTTCTCTAGACCCTTACATACAACCTCGAGAGATAGTGCTATGCCATCCACTACTTTATAGACTGAAGCTTCAATTAGCAATACAACCCCTAGTCTAGTTGAATGTAATGTCTTTGGGAAAACTAATTAGACAAAATTTACGTAGACAACAGTTCATATGCGAATTTTGAAAATCAAAGACTTGTATTGAGATTAACTTCTTTGCCATTAGTAGTAATTGATTTAAAATCAAAATCAGAGGGGATAAATCTGGACAAAGTATTTGAACTTTGATTTTCAAGATGAATAAAGAAAACAAGGCCCTTGCATTAAATTTGGAAAATAAATACAAATAGTCAGTGCTTCATTTACAATATTCAATATACCAAAACTTAAAAAATATCTATTCCATCTTCTTCTTATTTTCTTTTTTGTACTTCTCTTTCTCTTTTTTTTTTGGTATTAACATAGAGTATAAAGCTGATTTACATCAGTAAACTAAGATCTTTTGAGTTGCAACATCAGTCACAACATCAAAAAAAACTTCAGAAGTGACTATTTAATATCCATGGGGAATCTATTATGCACATACGTTTGTACACTGAAGTAAACCAAGAAATTGTATAAGTAGTTAATGCAAAAAAAAAGACACTTAAGATCATTTTGAATCCTCAAAAAAGGTCCTTTCATTTTGTCAATTTTTCGTTCCTGGTAGTGCTTGGTCAGGAAGTGTTCCATTAACATTAGTAGGTTAATAATCAATCTTTAGCCTCTCCATGAACTGATTTAGCCTTTCCAATTCTCTTTCTTTGAGCATATCCTCTTTGTGAATCATGATTTGGCTTTCCCGCATCAACATCATAAACTTGTCTCTATATATTTCTAGGATTGCTGCAACTTGTGATATAATATAAAAATGAGTGAGTTTACAATCAAACTCAGTAAGTTGCCTCCTCTTTTGAAAAATCTCTACATGCCTCTCCTTCCAAAGAAACCACAAAATCTCACATGTCAGTACAGACCAAAAGGTGTTGGCTTTAAGATCAAAGGACTCCACAAAACCAACTAAGACCTCACTCCAAGAAAGACCAGGTCTACTGTTCCGCATAATAGGAGATCCAAAAAAAAAGACCAAATATCACGGGCAAACTTACAGTAAAAAAAAAGAACAATGCTGAAAAGATTTAGGAACATTACAGACACCATAGACAATATTGTTCCGAGACTATTAGGAAGAGTGTTACCAACAAAAAGTTTCCTTAAAAGAAGTAACCACCTAAAGCAAGACTTCTTAGGTTCACAAGGGTAGTGCCAGAAAAGATTAAAGATAAATTGCCACCATGGTTCACCTTTTCAAAGATAAAGCAATCATCCTTTAACATGTTATAAATCTGCTTAGTGGAAACTGCAGGAAAACTAGATCCATCAATCCATTTGATCCAATGCAAAAATTGTTCAATATTCATAGAATGCCTTGGAAAAATACTACCCACAACTTTAGCAATTATAGAGTATCTTTTCTTCTGAGTACTAGGAATGTGGTATTTAGCAGAAATTTCATCCCAGCTCCGTAGCCTATTGTCAACCATCAGATCCTTTACAAGAACAATGCCCAGTTTACACCACTTCTTACCAAAATAACTTTGGGTAAGTGCTAGAGGTTTGCCATTAGCTTCTATTCCTCACTAGATAGATCTATCTAATACAGAATAAGTAGGAAGACCTTCACTGGCACCTCTTTTAGAAATAAGAAACCTAACTTGAGCCCATGCCTTCCAGATAGACCGAGAGACCTTGGAACCAAAAATAGACAACTGGAAGTTACCAAAAATCTTATCACATAGAGGAAAATCTGACCAACCTTTCCCTTTTCTGATTCTAGATTGAGATATATAGTTTCTAACCAAAAATTTCCATGGTTGATCCCCTACCAAGGCTTGAATAATCCACTTAGATGCTAAAGCCATGTCCTCAGTTTTTAGATCCTTGATGCCTAGCCCTCCTTTCTCTTTAGGTAGACAAC
This sequence comes from Cupressus sempervirens, assembly GCA_028749045.1. Lineage (NCBI taxonomy): Eukaryota > Viridiplantae > Streptophyta > Pinopsida > Cupressales > Cupressaceae > Cupressus > Cupressus sempervirens. The sequence goes on along the minus strand of CM053792.1, from coordinate 817,951,657 downwards.
ACCATTCCCATTTGACACAATGCCTCTTCTTGTCTCCAATTCCATCGAACCATAGAAAATCTCTCACGTTCTTCTCCAGCCTATCACTCTAATAATTGGCAAAAGAAAAATAAATATGTTGAGCAGATAGGACCTTTTGAACCACCTGAACTCTGCCAGCCAGTGAGAGGAGGTGGGTTTGCCAGTTAAGATACTTCTTTTCAATTTTGGAGAACAACTAGTTCCACATGTCTTTAAGGGATGGTTCTATAGAAAACAAAATTCCCAAATATTTGGTGAGGTCATTAGGCCCTGCCCATTTCCACCCTTTGCTCACCAACCATTACAGAGGGGAGGAAGACCACCCAATGATTGAAGACTTGTGCGGAGCTATTTTAGCTCCGGATACCATACAAAGAAATTGTAATCTTTGAATCAAGTTATCTAAGTTGCTTTCCTTCAATTCAATAAACAATGTAGCGTTATTTGCAAACTAGGCATCAATCAACATATCATGATTGTGAAGAGTAATCCCTCTAATAGGAGATCCTAGTTGAGAGGATCTGAGAATGTAGAATAGTCAATTAGCTGCTATGACAAATGAAGATGGGGCAATTGGGCAGCCTTGTCTGATAGACCTTTGCAACTTAATACTCTCAGTAAGCTCTCCATTAATCTCAATGACAATCAATGAATCCATAAGAAGAATGTCTATCCAATTGCAAAAGTACGAAGGAAAACCAAAAGCTTGCAACATTCCCTTAACAAAAGGCCATTGAACTCGATCATATGCTTGTTCAAAAGCTAGTAGAATGATGACTGCATTCTGATCTTCATTTTTAGCCCAGTGCATGGCCTCCCAACTTGTGATCAAATTCTCCAGAATAAATCTTCCTTTGATAAACCCTGTTTGTGTCGGGGATATAAAATCATTAAGAAGATCTCTAATTCTTCTAGCAAGAAGCTTAGCCACAATCATTGTAGGATAGATTTAGCAGTGTAATAGGTCTCTAATTCCTGACTTGAGATTTGTCTCCTCTTTGGGTAGTAATTTAATGATCCCTCTATTAATTTCAACACCTAAAGACCCCAACTTGAAGGCATCTTGATATAACTCCAATAGTTTTGGGACAATCCATTCTAAGTTGTGGTTGTAGAACTTAGTTGGGAGGCCATCATGGCTAGGTTATTTGTCATTAGCAAGGGAGAGAATTGTAGTTTCAGTTTCTTCCCGAGTTATAGGCATATCTAGCTTCCTAGCATCCTTATTTGAAATTTTCTTTGTAATAAGCTTGAGGAATTGCTGTAATTTATTAGTATTGGTCTCACTGAATCTGAAGTAAAGAGATCCTTATAGGAATTGAAGAAGACCTCTTTGATGCATCTAGGTTCACTATTAGCTTCACCACTAATTTGAACATTTTCAATCAACTCTCTTTTCTGTTTTGCTCTAATAATGTTTAAAAAATACTTCGTCACCTTATCAATATCCTTCATCCAGTTCATCTTGGCTCTGGTCATCTGCTCCCTTATCTTATATTGTTGGTGCTTCCTTAATTGACATTTAATCTCCCCTATCATTTTTTCCAAATGAGAGTCAACACCTTTAATTTGCAATTCTTTTTCAATAGAGTTCAGTGCATTCTGTAAAACTTGTTCCTCCTTATTTCTGTCAATAGCAAGTTTCTTCCCAACTATTTGATATATCTTCCTCCAAGACGCCACTAAAACCTTCCACCTGTCTCCGGGATTCATATTTGGATAGCAGAGCTTGCACAAACTGGTCACCATTTTGAGTGCTTCATCATTGTCTTGATCCTCTAGTAGAGAAATATTAAGCTTAAAACTTGTGTTTTTCTTCTTCCTATTATCTTAAAAGGTATCCAAATAAATGAAATCATTGATTGGGTGATGATCAGACATAGAGGAAGGAGAAACAATCACAGGGGCATGCCCATCTTGTCTGTTAGCAGAGAATACTTGGTCCTCTATATATATTCTATAATGTCTTTAGCTTTAAGATTATTATACCATTTGGTAACCATATATTTCTTATCAAACATCTCCAACCCTCTTACATTCCAACTATGTATGTGGATCATTTAGGTCTTTGGGATTTATTATTATAATACAAGCTGTTGAAACAATCTAGAATACCTTTGCCTGAGTTCTTATTATCATTAGACATGGAATGTCTTTCTATCATTTTCCTTTTCATTTCGGTATTCTTATTGGTAACTTCAATGAAAGGTTCCTCAAACATGGACTCATTTCTGTTATCATTCTTCTCGTAGACCACTATAGATTTTAGTGCCCCAACTAGGTTCTTATCTTTATCCAGAGGTGCAATGGAGGTTTTCCTAATATTCTCCACTCTCTCATTAATAGTACTAAGAGGAAGCTGTTGAGTATTAATTTTAGGTGGGGGAAGAGCTTTGCTATTTACTTCCGCCTTCCAATTAGCATCATTAGAGGATGGTTGACCATTAGCTAGGGAACTGTGTTTACCAAACCTTATGGCCTACGTTACTTCAAACTCATCTTCAAATAGAGGGTTAAAGAAACTGATACATTTTCCACTATTAATAGCCTCTTCAACAAAGCCATTAAACTTACCATCCCTACAATTATCTAGTGAAATCATATCCACATATGACATTACATCCGAATGTAGGTTATCCCCATTACTATTATTGACTCTAGAGTCATGCATATCAGACTCATCCTTCTCATTTTGTCCTGACTTACCACCTTCTTTGGGGTTCATTTTAGTCTTAATTTTACTATCGAATTTAGGGTTCTGAACGCTACTTAGGGCGGAACACTCCTTTTTAGTGTGTCCATTCTTCTTGCAATGGAAGCAAGACCCTAAATTCCCCAGAAGAGAAATTTTCCACACAAACCTTTCCTCTTCCAAGTCCATCGAAATGAACTCAGGAAATTCAATATCGGGAGCTAGGGCAAGCAAGATCCTAGCATTAAGATGTAGCAGTGTGTATCTAGCATCCTCAATCTGAAGCACATACCCAAGAGGTTGGACGCTTTGGGCAATGGAAGTCCAAAACTCTAATTGGAGATTTTTAATCTCAACCCAATGAGGAGTGAACCGAGCCCCTACTTGTTCAATTTTACCGTTAGTCGACAATTGAAATACTCTAAATAAAGATCTACCTACATTCTAATAGTTCTTTTAAAAAATGCTTTCTTGCATTCCATGAGTTTTAAGAAAAACCACAAATAACTCGTTTTGAATCATTTTGCAAAAATCTATTTGAATTCCTAACTTCCTTCCCCAAATGTTAGCAATCCAGTCATGAAAAAATTTGTGAGAAGGCAAAGACTCTTTATCAAGGCAAACAAGGAATATAGCAGTATCTCTCTATCTTGACTATTCTTTTCTAATGGCCAACACCATATCATTATTAGGAGAGAGGGAGAGAATTCTAAAGTCATGGGGAGCGGACTTACCATCTCCACTGTCTCCTATTGTTGCTCCATTGGCTTCTCCCCTATCGAGTCCACCTCCATTGGTTGAGGGTCCTCTTGAAACACGTTCTTTCCTGAAGAAAATGCCATTAAATGAAGCCGAAGGTGGACATGGGACTGGATTAATTAGATAGGACTGCTTTATACAAGGGCTTGACATCCTCACCATCAATAAGTAGGAGATAATTTCCATAGCAAGGCAAATTGTGATATTGCTGTCAGGATTTAACTGTGTGATTTTGAGTCAAACTCATTGAACCATGTTTCATGAGCAGTGATTCAACATGAATCCATCTCTCATGAGAATAAATGGAACACTTAGCACTCATTGGATCTAGGTGATGCTTACAAGGGTGAAACACATGAACTTCCTGGGAGGTCACCCATCCCAGTACTACTCCAGCCTGAGCGCGCTTAACTACGGAGTTTCGTCCATGGTTAAACCCAAAGCTTGCAACCAATTTGTAAAACCTTCACCAAGTCGTGTGCCTTATGAACCATTCATTAGAAAGCCCCTTAAGCTCATCAATTGATAAGTGGGAGATAATTTCCACAGCAAGTCAAATTGTGATATTGCTATAAGGATTTAACTATGTGATTTTGAGTCAAACTCATTGACCCATGTTTCATGAGTAGTGATTCAACATGAATCCATCTCTCATGAGAATAAATCAAACACTTAGCACTCATTGGATCTAGGTGATGCTCACAGGGGTGAAGCACTGGGATCTAGTTGCTAGTTAGGCCTTGACATCCCCACCAACATTTTTCGGCATTTCCTTTCCAAGACTGTTACTGGCATCTTTTTTCAAACTGCTTTTATCAGCATCCATTTCAAACATATGGTAATTATTATCCTTGGATCCTTTCGGGTTACACACAGGTTAACCAGGCTGGAAGCCAAGAGAACTCGACTCCATAGACATATTATCTAAAAACCCTAACTAGCACTCGAGGTACAAAAAGCACAAATGCAAACAAAATGTAAGAAAATAATGAATGACAACACATAAGGTGACTACATAACCAAGGAAAGGACCAAAGACTATGTAAACAACAAAGGAAGACGCCAAGGGGTCCTGCATAGAGTACGACTACCAGTGATGAACACCTCACCATAGCTATATGGTTGCATAGCCCCAAAAAATCCCAAATTCTCCATGTCAAACTTTTTCTAGTTACTACTATTAAAAAAATAGTTTGCTTCTTTTGTTCATAATACTTCCATTATATATATCTTCTTTTTCTTAAAGATGCAACTTTTCAAATAGAAAAGTTGTTCCCTTTCAAAATTAAACCGCAACTTTCCATTATAATATCCAAAATTACTTCTTCATCCATTGTAATGTCCCCTTTCTAGCATTCATAGCATGATGTTGTCGTTAGCCTATTTCCCCACAGTCCCGTAGGCTAACTAGGACATTAAAAGGGCTTAGAGGCCATTTGGCCTAGACAGTTTCAGTTGCAGGTCTTTCTGAGGGGTTCTGAGGCAACTTTGGGCATACTTACTATTTATAGTAAGTCATCTCGGACATGGCCAGACATTCAGTCACAGTGGTATGTCGATGGTAATTGTTTAAAATCGATAGGAAGACTTATTTATCATTGATAAGATTTGTTATGCATTGATAAAGCCATTTTATAAAGTTAAATTTAAATATTTAACTTTATTAATGCATAGACTATAGTTTGTGGGAAATATTTAAATTAAAAGAGTTCCCTTTATTTTTATAACACATTGGAGACATAAGGTACATAAAGGGAGTTATGTTTTATCCCACATTGAGAAAACGAAGGATTGAGCTCTTGTGAGAACACTATAAAAGAAATGGAAGAGCTTTTTGTTTTGTATGCTTGGATGAAGATTAATGTTATGTTGCTGGATATCTAATTATCGGGCTTGGAGGACGGAATCCCTTTTTGCTAGCATTCTCTTCGCTGTTGGAAGATACAGTCAGGAGGATCAAGGGCGTTTTCACTTCAGGAAACACACTGGGTTTCATTTGGGGCATTTGCATAAAGAAATTTACAAGGGTTTGAGGTGCAGATCTGAAGTTAGTTATTGCTATAGTGCCGCATGAACAGTATTTTGCTACAGTCGGCATGAACAGTATTTTGCTACAGTACGGCGTGAACAGTGTTGGTATCAAGTTTACTTGTTTTTTCGGCTGATTAGAAGTTTGGAGGGCTGGCCGACTACATCTGCAAAATACTACGGCCACTAATTCCAGGTTTCTTCTGTCAAATTTTGATATTTTGCATAATAATTGTTGAATACAAGTCTGAATAGTTGTTGCAGCCTTTAAGGCAGCTGTAAGTGCACATCTACATTTAAAAATCACCCTTTATTAGTAGATTGAAAGAGTTTCCAGATTTTTCATATACTATTGAATGTGTGCCAAGTGTTTGTGAAAATGTTATGATGTGTATTATGCATTTTAATGTCACTTCATAGTTGTTCGTAAATCTACTCATTGGAAAGCAATTTATTGAGGAAATCAGCTTTATGAGTTTGCATACAAAGTGTTTGACAATATTCCTTAAGTTAAATTTCTGCAAGTCAAAGTTCAAATCAGGGGAGGATATTACAGTGGTATCAGAGCTATAAGTCTTGCCATCCTGTGGAGGTCTTATAGGAAATTTGGAATTGGCGGATAGAGGGGAAAGTGTTTGATGAAATGTCAAAACACTAAAATCAGAGCATTTATGTTTAAGCATGCGACAGGGGCCTTATAATTTCCGCAATACCAGAGCAAGACAAAGTAGGAGTTCAGACCTGCAAAGCAAACAGTCTAGTTTGTCCGTACAGGGGGGTACAAAATCTAGTCATACAGACACAGCAGAGGTATTCTTTGATCAAGACAGCAATATGGGTGATCGAGATGACAGGAATACAAGATTAGGTGGAGGCGGGAATGCTGGTCCAAAGCCTGGAGAGGAAAGATTCTTACAGTTATTAGAGACCTTGGTACAGGGTCAGCGAGTAGCAGAACAAAGGGCATAGGAACATAATCAGAGATTGGATCTTATGATGCAGATGATGGCTCGTCAAATGGGGTTGAATGCTAACATGGGTGGAGGAAATAATCAGAATGGTAACAATCAGAATGGAAATGATCAGGATGGGACACATAATGGAGATGAACAAGTTGGGAACAATTTCGGTCATGCACCCCAGCGAGCTAGGACAGTGAGTTCAAGGCCCATGATTCCTACATTTCCTCCTAGAGCTCCAGAGCAGCTCGTACCAGAGCCCCAGATTACTGATATACAGGACCAGTTGAGGAGAGATTGGGAAGTCGGAGGGCCAGATTTTACTGCTGCAATTACCTTTAGGTAGTATATGGATGTGCGAATGAAACATATGCCACGTGGACATGACAGGAACTAGAGCTATGAGCTACGGAAGAAAGTAGGGAGACTTGAGTTACCATATTATGATGGCTCAGGAAAGTCTACAGCAAGAGCTTGGGTTCAAAAGCTTGACACATACTTTCAATTGAACCCTATGCCTGAGGAAGAAGCTATTAAGTATGCAACAATTCATCTGGATGGGTTAGCACACGAGTGGTGGCATCATGGTATGGTCACTATGGGACATGCACACATTACCTCATATGTGGAGTTTACAGAGAGGCTGATTGAACGTTTTGATAGGAAGGATCCAGAACTCCATTTCAAGGAGTTAGCTCAGCTTAAACAGTGGGGATCATTGGAAACATACATTTCAGAGTTTCAGAAACTTGCAGTGTTAGTAACAGATGTATCTGAACGGAGGATACTAGTTCTATTATGGATGGGTTAGCTGATCCATTGAGAGGGTGGATTAAAGCTCTCAACCCTCCCACTTTGTAGGAAGCCATTAAGAAAGCTCGTGACATGGATTCCTCTTCATCTTCAAAAAATAAATTCCAGGCAAAGAGTTTCCCTGCAAGGAAAGATAAGGACAGGAAACCTTTTCATAAAGAGGTTCAGCCAACTAAGGAGGAAAGTAAGAGGTTGGACAATGAGACACTTAATGATCTCAGGAAGAAGAAGCTTTGTTTTCATTGCAAGGAGCCTTGGGATTTGTCACATAAGTGTCCATTGAAAGCAAAAGCTAAGCAGATGGAGTACTTTTCAGCCTAAGAGTCAATAGATGGAGATTCAGAGCAGTCATCCGAATCAGATGGAGATGATGATAGTTCTTCACAGGAGGAAGCACGTGGTGATAGCACGATAGCTCAGTTGTCAAGTATACAGGAGGCCGTCACTTTCAGAGTTAGGGGAACCTTGGATGGACAGAGAGTTGTGGCACTCATTGATACAGGGGCGACACATAAGTTCATTGATGAGAAGTTTGTGACACACAGAGGGCTACATACAGAGGAGCATAGGGGATTTAAGGTGATGGTTGCCGATGGCTTCAAAATTGAATGTACCAAGAAAATCTCCAACTTGCAGCTTCGTTTGGGAGATTATGACATGACAGGAGATTTCTTTGTGGTCAACATTGGTGATCAGGATATGGTGCTTGGGATGAACTGGATGAAGTCTCTGGTAGAGTTTACATTTAACCTTGAGAAAATGGAAATGAGGTTTGAGGCAAATGGTAAGAAGATAGTGCTCAGAGGTTTGTCAGATAGGAGACTTTGAGTGGTGTCACTCAAGCGGATGCAGAGTTTCTTTAGACATGATCAGGTGCAGTGGGCAGCATAGTTTAGAGTAATGCCTGAGATGACAGAGCAGCATAAACTAGAGTATCCACCTAATGTACAAAAAATAATAACCAAACATACTAAGGTGTTTGGTGAGATACCTCCAGGGAGACCCCCAGATAGGGGAATCGAGCATGTTATTGAATTAGAGGAAGGGGCTAAGCCAATTATCATCACACCTTACCGCCATCCGAAGAGATATAAGGATGAAATAGAAAAGGCAATTAAGGAGTTGATTGACATGGGGCACATACGGCCAAGCAAAAGTCCTTTCGCTTCGTCAGTAGTATTGGTGAAGAAGAAGGATGGTACAATGAGGATGTGCATTGATTATAGGGAGCTAAACAAGAAGACAATCAAGAACCGATACCCTATCCCGCGCATTGATGAGCTTATTGATGAATTGCATGGTGCATGCTACTTCTCCAAGATTGATTTGAGATCCGACTACCATTAGATACGGGTTAGAGAGGTGGATGTGGAGAAGACAACTTTTAGATGCCACTATGGACATTTTGAGTTCTTAGTCATGCCCTTTGGGTTGACAAATGCCCCTGCCACTTTCCAGTCCTGTATGAATAGAGTGTTCAGAAATCAGTTGAGGAAGTTTGTGTTGATATTTTTTGATGATATACTGATATACAGCCGTACTTGGGAGGAACATTTGAAGCATATTGATACAGTGCTCAGTATTCTAGAGAGGGAGCCATTATATGCCAAGATGAGTAAATGTGAGTTTGGGATGACAGAGTTTCTCTATCTAGGGCATATTATTAGTGCAGGAAGTGTTCGGGTTGACCCAGACAAGATCAGGGCCATTTTGGATTGGCCACCACCGAGGAACACTTCACAACTCAAGGGATTTCTCGGGCTTTGTGGGTTCTACCGCAGATTTGTGAAGGGACTTTCACAGATAGCAGCACCACTTACAGATTTGACACGGAAAGATAGTTTCAAGTGGTCAAAGAGGGCTCAAGATTGTTTTGACAGGTTTAAGGAGTTGATGAGTACATGTCCTGTTTTAGCCATTCCAAATTTCACTAGGCCTTTTGAGCTGCAGTGTGATGCCTCGGGAGAGGGCATAGGAGCTGTTCTCATGCAAGACAAACATCCCATCGCATATGAGAGTAGAAAATTACGAGGTGTGGAGAGAACCTACAACATCTACGACAAAGAGATGCTAGCAATCATGCATGCACTAGCTAAGTTCAGGCAGTACTTAGTGGGAAGCCGATTCACAGTAAAAACAAATCATAATAGCTTGAAACATTTCCTTGGACAGAAGGACCTCAATGATAGGCAACAGAAATGGGTGAGTAAATTACAGGCCTATGATTTCGACATAGCCTATGTCAAAGGGAAGAAAAATATTGTTGCAGATGCTTTATCTAGAAGGCCTCATTTGCTTGCTGTTGGGATAGTCATGGATGATTGGAGAGAGATGATCTTGGCAGAATATGCTAAGGATAGTTGGGCATCTAGCATTATTGAGGGAGCTATTCAAGATAGTCGATACACTGTCATAAATGATCTGATCATCTACAAGGAAAGGATTTATTTAGTACCCGGGTCTGCTATGAAGCAGAAGATTTTGAGGGCATTTCATGATTCACCAATGGCAGGACATCCTGGATTCTTTAAGACATATCGATGGGTGAGAGAGCGCTTCACTTGGAAATGACTCAAATCAGAGGTGCTTCAGTTTGTTAGGGAATGCCCTGTGTGTCAGCAGAACAAACAGGAACATTCTTTTCCGGGTGGTTTACTACAGCCCCTACCCATACCAAAGAAGAAGTGGGATAGCATTTCCATGAATTTTATCACAGGCCTCCCCAAGGCACGGGGTCGGGATTGTATCTTTGTTGTGGTAGACAGATTGACAAAATTTGCACATTTCTTTGCAATTTCGTCTACATATTCAACCACACAAACAGCAGAACTATTTTTTCGAGAGGTATTCAGACTACATGGGATACCACAGAGCATAGTCAGTGACAGAGACAACAGATTTATGAGCCACTTTTGGCAAGAGTTGTTCAGGTTATGTGGAACAGAGCTCACTCCGAGTACCAACTACCACCCCCAAACTGATGGGCAGATAGAGATAGTGAACAAATGGGTTGAGGGGTACCTTCGAAACTACATTGCAGGAGAGCAGAAGGCTTGGGTGAAGTGGCTACATCTAGGGGAGTACTGCTATAATACCTCTTTCCATATGTCTATTAAAATGTCCCCTTTTATGGCACTGTACGGGTATGATGCTCCTAATTTTTTGGATTTGTTATTTGGGGACAGCAAGGTGCCTAAGGCCAAGGATACTTTGCAGGAGTGTCAGGACATTATGCGATCCTTGAAGGAAAATTTGTAAAAGGCACAAAATCAGCAGAAGCAATATGCTGATCAGCACAGGGTTGAGAGGTCTTTTGAGGTGGGAGATATGGTGTACCTCATGTTACAACCGTATAGACAGTCCTCTCTCAAGAAGAGTGGAGCAGAGAAATTGAAACCACCCTACTATGGACCGTTCAAAGTAATCAGGAGAGTTAGCCTATTTCCCCACAGTCCCGTAGGCTAACTAGGACATTAAAGGGGCTTAGAGGCCATTTGGCTTAGACAGTTTCAGTTGCAGGTCTTTCTGAGGGGTTCTGAGGCAACTTTGGGCATACTTACTGTTTATAGTAAGTCATCTTGGACATGGCCGGACATTCAGTCACAGTGGTATGTCGATGGTAATTGTTTAAAATCGATAGGAAGACTTATTTATCATTGATAAGATTTGTTATGCATTGATAAAGCCATTTTATAAAGTTAAATTTAAATATTTAACTTTATTAATGCATAGACTATAGTTTGTGGGAAATATTTAAATTAAAAGAGTTTGCTTTATTTTTATAACACATTGGAGACATAAGGTACATAAAGGGAGTTATGTTTTATCCCACATTGAGAAAACGAAGGATTGAGCTCTTGTGAGAACACTATAAAAGAAATGGAAGAGCTTTTTTTTTTGTATGCTTGGATGAAGATTAATGTTATGTTGCTGGATATCTGATTATCGGGCTTGGAGGATGGAATCCCTCTTTGCTAGCATTCTCTTCGCTATTGGAAGACACAGCCAGGAGGATCAAGGGTGTTTTCACTTCAGGAAACACACTGGGTTTCATTTGGGGCGTTTGCATAAAGAAATTTACAAGGGTTTGAGGTTCAGATTTGAAGTTAGTTATTGCTATAGTGCCGCATGAACAGTATTTTGCTACAGTCGGCATGAATAGTATTTTGCTACAGTACGGTGTGAACAGTGTTGGTATCAAGTTTACTTGTTTTTCCGGCTGATTAGAAGTTTGGAGGGCTGGCCGACTACATCTGCAAAATACTACGGCCACTAATTCCAGGTTTCTTCTGTCAAATTTTGATATTTTGCATAATAATTGTTGAATACAAGTCTGAATAGTTGTTGCAGCCTTTAAGGCAGCTGTAAGTGCACATCTACATTTAAAAATCACCCTTTATTAGTAGATTGAAAGAGTTTCCAGATTTTTCATATACTATTGAATGTGTGCCAAGTGTTTGTGAAAATGTTATGATGTGTATTATGCATTTTAATGTCACTTCATAGTTGTTCGTAAATCTACTCATTGGAAAGCAATTTATTGAGGAAATCAGCTTTATGAGTTTGCATACAAAGTGTTTGACAATATTCCTTAAGTTAAATTTCTGCAAGTCAAAGTTCAAATCAGGGGAGGATATTACATCCATGATAAGGTATTTTATGTTTCAATCACACCTTTTTTAATCATGACTTCAAACTTTATTGAATCATTATATTATTGTGATAGTTTAATATTTTAGTCGCTGTAAATCTCTATTTTTCCTTTGAATTTGTCAGGCAATATCATTTCTTTTTTGCTATATATATGTTTCAATTTTTTTCGAGGTGATTGAAAATACTTGGTATGCTACCGTTGAATGTTTAGTCTATGTATATTTATTTTTTATTCCTGTGTGGCTCATTCTATATATCTCTGGATGTCTTCATATGTATATGATTCTTCCATTGCATCTTTTGACTTATCACCATATTCATTTTTATGCTTGAAGATTAACTTAGTTTTATTCACTCGCACTAGTCAAGGTTTCTATGATATTAATCGACTTTATATACAAATGAAATTAAATTGCGTGACTAATTTCAAACATCTGCTTAGGTGAATTTTTGAAATGTTCACATCATCACATTTTCCCAAAGCTGCTTTCTTATGCAACGTGAATTATTATTTAGGACTTATCCAAAATGAAGGAAAGTTATTTATGTTGGTGCTTAGGCATATTTCTGTGCAAATTGGTCATCCACAATTTCTTGTGTAATCGATTTGACACTAGTTGATATTGTGAATGTTGCTATGTGCCCCATTGGAATCCTCTCTATATTGAATCGGAAGTGAGCAGGCCCATCAGGGATTTCAAAAGCTTGTCTAACTCAGCCATGGTCAATATATTGTCATCACCTGGGAATGAGACAAAGGTGCATCGAGTAATGTTGGCTGACCTACGCATCTTAGAAGAACATTTCCAACTATAATATTTATCTAGCGGGTGCAAAATTCAACATTTAATCACCGTTATTACTAACAGGATCCTACACATGGATAAATGGCTCTATAACTGCCTACTTCACAAGAAAAATGAGTCACTTCAACAGTTATATAATGTCTTTTTATGACCTCTTGCTTCAGTTATCAAGATAAAAAAGGAGAGTATAATTAAGGCTGCATAAGTGGCTCATGTTGGGGACATATGCCTCATGTGGGCATAATTAGACTCCAACCATCTCTAGAGAAGCAGACCAAATATCTATACTTAACCTTATGCAAAGTGAGATTGGGTGGCCCCAGGCCCCCAAAATGTGAACCTTGATCCTTTCCTCTATTGAAAACCCAATTTTGATCATACAATAACTCCTTCCTTTTGATTATGGTATGCTCTCCTTTCATTACTTGCTTAGGATTAGAATCTGGCATTTCCTTATCAACAAGAGTGTTTGAAAAGAAACAAATTTCATAATCTTTTAGCCTCAACATCTGATCCCTTGTTGTTTTTGATGCATCATCCTTTTGGACAATAGTTATTGGTTTTGGTTCATCATTGTAGTCTTTGGTATCTAACTTTTGTTTTGCCTTTGAGAAGTCATCAGGGGCATTAGGGTCCTTGCTAAATGGAGAATCCTTATGCATTTGATTAGTCATATCAACATCTAGATCAATTTTCTTTGCTTGGGTGTCTTCTTGTATAGAACTCGCTCCATCTCTGTAATCTAGATATTGTTCCTTCTCAGAAAAAAGTTTTGAAGATAACTAGTATTCAGGAAATATTCCTTCTCTTTTATCAAGAATTTAATTAGATAGAACAGCTGGATAATTTTCAGAACTATTCTTCAACACATTCTCCTCATTGTGCCTATCTGATTTTTTCTCACCTTCACATGTTTGATATAATTCCCGCTCATAGGATAAATTGAAGAGTATATCACGAGTTTTATCAGTTTCAAAATTGTCCTTAGAACTGCTATCTTCATCGTGATGCGGATGGACTTAATTGCATAGAAAATCCTCTTCAAATAATGGATTCAAGAACATAGAGAACTTAGACATATCTTCTTCTGCCTTCTCCTAAAAGAATGGTTAAAGAACATAGAGAATTCAGGCATACCTCCAGAGAGCTTTCATTTGGATCATTACACAAGATATTAACAAATTATATACCTTTACTAAATTCATCCTTTTGAGAATCATCATTTGCTTGATCAACAAGACTAATATCTTCGTTAACATCATCTCTTGAATGTTCCTCTTGTTCATATATCGTATGCAATTCTATTTCATCTTCACTATTTGGTTCCTGAGAATTATCATCTCCTTTATATTTTACCCCTAAATATGCACTGATCCATCAAATTGTTTATTGTGGTGGATTGAGAAAAAAATTGGACTATTTTTCTGAACAAGTTTTTGATATTCCATTTCTAACAAATCTGAAATTTCTTCTATGCTGAGAGAATCCTCTTCCTCAATTTTACACTCGCTGATATCTGTTGTCATACGAATATCATCATCGGTGGATTCTTCTTCAATTTTTTCTTCTATATGTGAATCTGCAACACCATTTAATTCTTGTTTCACTTTGATATATTTTTCCTCATCTTACTAATCTTCTTCTAATATTTGAATAAGAAGCTTCAAATTAGGGTCATCTGGCGATATTCCCAACTCAATTTAAAAAAAAAAAAAATTCCTCACGTGGAGGTATGACATGCGATCGTATCTCCTGATAAATGCTTGTAATCCTCATGAACAAATGTGTTGAAGATACCCCTTCAAATCTCTCCAAACTAAAAATGCATTAAGTAGAGACATGTTAGGATCTTCTTCCATGCTGCAATTTTTGGTTTTCATCTTGTTCAAAATACATGTTATCTTCCTCGCTTGCATCATGAAATTCATAGAAGAACCATTGGTCAAATTTTTCCATGATGAGATACTTTGTGTAGGCAATGATTTATATGCTTGTCTTGCATTGTCTTTTAATGTCCTGACAAATAGCTTCATCACTTGATCCTTTGCACACATCTCATAATTATCTGTGAATGTATAAAACATATCAAAATGTTGAAGTGCTGATTTATCCCATTCTCCATGGAACTTGAGTTCAAGTTGTGAAAGCTTCGAGAACAACTTGTTAGATTTATTTATCTCATTCTCCATGGAACTTAGGTACAAGTTGTGAAAGCTTCGAGAAAAACTTGTTAGGTTTACAATCAAATCTTGTAAGATCCAATGGCCTGATGTGATATGGATAAAAGGTTTTCTTTGAAATGATTAATACATTTGCAATAAAACTATATACAATTTCCTTTTGAGTCTTCTCAGACACCGTTTGGTGCTCTTGCTTTTGTTGGATCTCTTATTTGTATGCTCAGTTCCATAGACCCATCGTGGTTTTCTGTTGGACATTAGTATTATTATCTTATCTCCCTCAGCAAAGTTACCAATTGAAATCTTATTGAATAGAGTTGCCACCTCTTTCAAGGAATATGAATTGATTTTGCTGATCTTTTGGGTTCTTCCTTCTAGTAGAATACACATCCAAACAAATTAATGCAACTACTTTCTGCTTCTGATTTGTGAAATTTGAAATTTTGGGTAACGTCGCAACATAAATTTTGAGCAACTCTCCCTAGTAGGGTCACCAATCTGTTGGTTACCAAAACCACAGATTGTAAATCCAAGAGCTTTGCCAATTTTCCAATAGGATACATAATCAGTTTTGGGCAACAAAATAGAATAACTTTATGATTTAATTCGCCTGCACTTTAGGCTTCGCTAAACTTAGAGAGATAAACCTTCCTCAAACCCTTATGACTTGGTTCAAAGATTTTATATAGCGAATATAAACTTTGTGAATTCTTAAGTAGGCAAAAATCCTTAAACTGTATCAAAATAAAGTTATATGAATGCTTTGAGATGTTTATTTGTGAAATGAATATTATTTAAACCAAGGAATAGTGTTTAAGAGTAATGGATATGGTTGAATATTGAACTTCAAGACCATAGACATCAACCACTTCCACGAAATAAATTGCAGATGAGCCCCTTATCTAGCTTTGGGTAAATAGAATCAAAGTTTCTCCATGCCTTTATATACAACCCTGAGAGATAGTGGTATATTGTCCACTAGTTTATAGACTGAGGCTTCAATTAGCAACACAACCTCTAGTTTAATTGAACTTAATTTCTTTGGGAAAATCAATTTGACAAAAATTTACATAGAGAACATTTCATATGCAAATTCTGATAATCAAAGACTAGTATTAAGATTAACTTCTTCACCATTAGTAGTAATTGTTTTAAAATCAAAATCACAGGGGATAAATTTGAACAAAGTATTTGAACTTTGATTTTCAAGATGAATAAAGAAAATAGGGCTCTTGCATTGAATTTGGAAAATGAATACAAATAATTTGTACTTCATTTACAATATTAAATATACCCAAACTTAAAAAATATCTTTTCCATCTTCTTGTTTTCTCTTTCTGGAATTCTCTCACTTCTTTTGTTTGCTTGCTTCTTTTGTTTATAATACTTCCATTATATATATCTTCTTCTTCTTAAAGATGCAACTTTTCGTTTCAAAATTAAACTGCACCTTTCCATTTTAAATTTCATTTTAATATCCAAAATTACTCCATTATCCACAATAAAATATTTTGTGTTTCAATCGTACCTTTTAATCATGACTTGTAACTTTAATATTAAATCATTATATTATCAATCAATATTATTGTAATAATTTAATATTTGTAGCTGCTGTAAATCGCTACTCCGGTGCTTTGAATTTTGTCAGGCAATATTGTTTCTTTTTCACTATATATATGTTTCAATCTTTTATGCGGTGATTGAAAATGCTTGGTATGCTGCTGTCAAATGTTTAGTCTGTGCATATTTTTTTTATTACTGTGTGGCTCCTATATATCTTTGGATGTCTTCATACACATGATTTTTCTGTCCCATCTTTTAACTTATTAACATGTTCATTTTTTTGATTTATATTGAGGATTTGAGAGTATTCATCCTTGTACAAATGATGTTTTGTCTAAGTAGTTCTTAGGTTATTGTTAGAAATGCTTTAGAATAACTGAGAGGGGGGGTGAATCAGTTATTCAAGGTCCAAATGTCCTATTAAAACTTTTTCACTAAGTACAGTGAGCCCATTTAAACTAATCATGCATCCAAGCTAAACTTTTTTCTTAGCAAGTTACTATTAAATCAACATGCAAGAATAAAACATGAAAGATCAACACATAACACAATGATTTACGTGGAAATCCAATTTGGGAAAAACCACCAGTAACATGCTACTCAATTCTCACTCTTCTGAAGTGATGCCTTGTGAAAGGCCTGCCTTGTTAAAGGCTACAACACACTATTAAATGTGACCTGGTTAAAGGATTTCTACCACCTTGTTAGAAGTGGGCCTGGTTAAAGGACTTTAGAACATTCACTTGGAATGTCACTTTGTTAAAGGATTTACACATGACTGTTAAACCAACCTAAGTCCATAGGATTTTTCCCTAATTGATACAATTGCTAGAGAGTAACAATAAGGGATTTTGATCCGATACAACTCACAACATAACTTGCAGATTTCAGATCTCAATTCAGCTTACAAAATTGCCTAGCTTTCAGTCTCTACAGCTTTGACAGCTTGTCCTCCTTTCAAGTTTTGTCTCTTTGAGTCTCCATGCTCATTGTGCCAATGTAATCACCTATGTGGTCACTTATCGAAGTAGTCTCTGTACTCTGTTCTTCCCTCTCGATGTCTTCTTCTTAACATTGCATACTTTCTCCAACCACCCACTCAACCACTCTTGCTTCTTGACCTGTAACTCCTTAAATAGAAGTTTGGAATACTTTTTCCGCTCCAATCTTCCCGCTCCTATTTTTAGTTCAAATGGATTAGGTAAGATTCAATGAATGTTACCCCTTATCTTGTTTCTTCTAGAAACATCATGTAGAGTCCTCCTGCATTCACCCAAAAATGGTTTACCTAAAATTCTGTGCCACTAGCTCATCGATCTTATCTTCCATTTGGTTTACAAATTTCAAGGTAACAAACTTGTTGGCTCAGATTTGGCGAATCTTTGACTTTTCAAATAATGCAACAGCTCAGCACTATTGAATTTCTGATGCTCGACACACTGTGTTACTCGACACCAACTATGTTTTACTGATGCTCAACACTTACTGTGGATTCACTCGGCATCAACTAAGATTACTGATGCTCAACACCTATTACTTGCTCGACACCTAAACTTGCTCGACTCCTTTTGTTTCACTCGGCACACACTAGATTTTATATTCGCTCGACACTTTATTGAAAATCTACTCGGCATGAACTAGCTTGCTCGGCACCCACTAATGAATTTGGTCAAATTTTGCAGAGAACTTTGTTACAACTTATCCTTCTAGAGTTTTTAAGTGTGGCCAACCTTGGTATCTTCAAGTGTATTGTCAATACATCATTTTACCATTGTATTAACTGATCCTTGTACTTCATTACAAAACCATAACTCAACCTTTCCCTTAGGTGCTTTTGTTACATCTTATTGATTAAATCCTCTTCATCAATCAACTAAGTGATAGTACTTGGATCTTATAAGCAATTGTCATTCCAGCAAATGGTAGGTTTGACGTCAGTGACAAAACAATGATTGAAAACAATTTTCCTTCTCAACAATCTCCCTTTTTGATATTGATCTTTTCAATCAGATTTCAACAGTTATCACCTTATTGAAAAGATCAATAAGCCCAACTCCAACACTCATAGTACTGACTGAACCCACCATCCCATCAAAATGAACAACTGGAGGGTTTAGCTTCAATGTATGCTGTTCTTTTTTTTTTCCAGTAAATGTTTGTTACTTTCCAATTGCATTGGATGTATAGATTCCTTTAAAATACAAGACAAAATGTTGCCTGATCATATGAATCTTGCCATGAATAAATTCTGATATAATTATCCATGTCCTCCTGGATAAGCAGACTCAGAAATCAATACTCTAGATCCCTCCACTAAATTATCTTGTTCCTCATCCATTAGTTCCAACTCGTGACTGTATTATATAGCCTTATAAAGGGACTGCCCTACAGTATTCAAACCCTCTTACTTCAATTATCAAGGTAAAAAAACAAGAACTAAGTTAAGGCTTTATCACGACCCAAGTTAGTATAAAGTACAAAAATGAGTAACAATACTCTTAAGTAAAGGTTCATTTGGAAATATTTCTAGCTTAATTTACAATATTTTGATTGAGTAGACATAGCTTGCTTCGAGTTGTTTTTGCTGACTTTCTTTAATGACACTTAAATAGATTTGTACTTAAAATGTGATTATATCTAGTAGATTTCTTATATTTGTCACCCTATTTTTAATCTGACCCTAAGGTACACAACAAGTGGGTTTTCATGTTCGCAAGGGTTGTCTTTAGTTGGCTATTATGTGTAATGTTCCCCATCTTTTAGACCCTCAACGGAGTTCTTAGCTTTTCATTCTTTGAAGGCTAAGTGGAGAAATAAATTGAATTAAAGTCAACAAAAAAAAATTCAAAAGGTGACTATATTTAATTAATTTAATTTTCTAAAGGCACAACGAATTATTGTATTAGAAAGGGGGAAGATTTTAGAGAGTGCATTTTCTAGAAATACAACTAATTATTGTCTTGGAAAGGAGGAAGCTTCTAGAGAGTGCAATTAAATAATATTTTATTTCTTTCTAGAAGGGTGAAGGAAAATAATAAATAGAGGTGAGAGCTTCATTGTTAAGCATCCGATTATTGTCAATTGCATTTGATATGAACTTGGGAGAAGAAACTAAGGGTTTCTGATTTCAATTAGCCATTGAAGAGCGTCAATTCTTTCGTGTTGTAACCATTTGAGGTGGTGAAATATCCACTGAATTTGGCATTCAGGAGAGCTTCATTCTGGAGTTCTATTTCTGCTTAAAGTTAAGGAATAACTGAAGGGTTTGAAGAATATTGAAGGACTATCAAGTCTAGACTTGAAGATTCATCTTTGGCAGCGATTAATGATCATTTTTCTCTTGCTGCTACAGTACGCGTGAATAGTGTCGTGTTACAGTATTTATGCTTCCTTCCGATTGCAACTTTCATGTCCATTCGTGGGCATCACTATTATTGGATTCCTCTTGCAACTATTAGTAGTTAACATTGTAATCTTAGGCATATAATTTTGCCGTTGTGAGTGATAGCTCAGTATTAGATTTGACATTGATGTAGTCATTATTGTAAGCCCATTTGTCTTGGTAAATTCATAGCAACATTGTACATGGGAATGAATTCAATAAAGGAGATATATGTTGCATACCATTTGTTTGACGAAATGTCCATCTTATAGCATATATTATTAGCATAATAGTTGTATGTCAATTGTTTGTCAAAATGCCAGTTGGCTGTAAGTATGCATTCCATATCTAGTTTTCATGTATGTGGATTGAAAATACCAAAAGGAACTGCACTTGCATGTAAAGCGCCGCGAAGAGATCCAAAAGAATTAACTTAAAGTTTTACTAAGTTTGGTAACATTTTTTTTTTTTGAACAAGAAGAATAACATACACATCAAAGACATAGTAGCAGAAGCAATTACATACAATCAACTAAAAGCATACATAGTAGGTTACATTCCTTAAGGATCCCATGGCGTTGAATCACATTTAAATCTAATAAATACTAAATCCATCAAATACCACATCCATATGAAAGAATAATTATAAAGTCCAATGTCCATTTAAATAATATACATTTGTTCCAAATGCTTCTTGGCAAATGAAATTCGGAATGCTCAATCATCTACTGTACATGTCACAGGGTATGAAAGGCTAAAAGAATATACATATGTAGAAACAAAAATACATCATCCTCCTTTGATCCATGGTACAAGGTACAATAAAATAAATGATACCATCCACCATAAATGATATATCCATCCATCATAAAATATAACCATCCATCATAATGATACATAGATAGAATGAAAGGAATGCTCCAGACATGGTGACTATGGATGAATCTCAATGGTAAGAGTAAAAAGCACTACCATTCGACTACGTGAAACCCAAATGACCCACTCCCACCGCGCTGAGGAGATAGTCTCAAGTTCCAAGTAGGATATCAAACCAAATATCAAAAATACTCTCTAAGTCCAGGAGATCCTAAAAGTATTCTAACTCAAGGGTTCCAAGATAGGTCGACATCTATACCCAGAGGCACACAAGAGATGTAGGAAACCACGTCATTGCATGAATCACGCTAGA
This sequence comes from Cupressus sempervirens, assembly GCA_028749045.1. NCBI lineage: Eukaryota > Viridiplantae > Streptophyta > Pinopsida > Cupressales > Cupressaceae > Cupressus > Cupressus sempervirens. Next base: position 817,930,612 of record CM053792.1, on the reverse strand, counting down.
GTTACCCTAGGAATCTCTTAGGACCCTGACCCCCTAGTGATCCCTATGTGGCTACTAGTATCCTCTTGTATTGACAAGGCATACTACAGATGCAAGGTCGCAACCAAGCGTTCTCTCTACTCTCATCCCAGTCTGTACTAGCACTCGAGGCATGGGCGAGAACATACAAAGACTCTTATTAGGTTCATTTTATTCTCATTTAGTATAATGTTTTCACTTATTAAACAACGTACAATGGGTTACCTTGGGAACCACTTAGGGCCCTGGCCCCCATTGCAAGCCACTTCCCAACATTACAAGTAGATAATGTACCCTAGGCTCATAAAAGTATAAATCAAAGAATAATAATATATCACCTTAGTCCTATACAAGTGATTGGAAAGCATCAAAAGACAATTCACAATAATCAAATCAGTTCTCTGTGAGCAACTGGAAAGCATCCCAAAAATAATACTGATCAAAGACTCATAATGGTTAAGTCAAACATGTCACAACATGACATCACCAATAACAAAGCAAACAAACACCTCAGTCCTATCAAAGCGACTGGAAAACAATAGCAATCAATGGATCAACACACATCATAGGGTATACCAGACACATTACCATGGTTGGGTATAAAAGATCGACATCAAAATAGCAGCATGTCATCACAAACACATAACCTCGAGCCTCTGGTAGAGGTCCTAGAACTGGTCAACAATCTAGTCAACCCCAAACCCCAAACATAAGCATCACACAAAAGACAAGGTGTAAGTTCATATTTTGATTTGTTTGAAATCACATGGTTGGGTTAAAGATAAAGGTTTCAGTTTTTCGTTTCAGAATGTGTTGTTCAAATACATAGGATTCTAAGTTTATCCTACCAAGTAACTCCTTCATTTATTTAATTAAGATATAAGATTATCCCATTTATATATTGAGTCATTTCTCTTAAAATGCTCTAAGGACTAGCTTATATATACCTCTATATATATTACGCCGAGAGTAATCGTTCTCGAGGCGCCTAATTTTATTTAATCTCAAAGTTATTTTAATCAAAGTTGGGATTTATGAAAATAAAAATAGGCGCCTCGAGAACGATTACTCTCGGCGTAATATATATATATATATATATATATATATATATATATATATATATATATATATATATATATATATATATATATATATATATATATAAGCTAGTCGCAGTCGCGGCGCAATAGGAAAAATATTTACTTTTTATTTTTTATTTTGATAAGGTTACTATAAATTTGTTAATTAATTTTTTATTAGAGTTGTATGGAGTTACTATAAAATTATGCTTCAAAATATTTTTTTAAATTTAATATAAGGAGTTTAATTTAGATAAAAAATATATATTTTATTTTTGGGATATTGTAATGTAAAATGTTATTGTCATATGTAGATATATGGTTAGGGACAAAGTTACCATTATAGTTAATGTTAACCTTAGGAATGGAATTAGGGTTAGGGTTAGCATTAGGGTTAGGGTTTGAGTTAGGGTTAGGGTTTGAGCTATGGTTAAGGTTAGGGATAGAGTTATGATTATGGTTATTGTTAGAGTTATGGTTAAGGTTCAGATTAGAGTTATGTTTATGGTTAAGGTTAGGGTTAGACTTATGGTCATGGTTAAGGTTAGGGATAGAGTTATGGTTATGGTTATGATTAGGGTTAGTGTTAGGGTTATAGTAAGGCTAAGGTTAGGGTTAGGGTTAAGGTTTGAGTCAAGGTTAAGGTTAGAGTTAGGGTTACAGTTTGAGTCAGCATTAAAATTAAGGTTAGGGTTAGGATTAGAGTCCAATTATGGTAGAGTCAGATCTAGGGTTAGAGTTATGCTCATGGTTAAGGTTAGGGTTAGAGTTATGCTTATAGTTAGGGTTAGGGTTAGAGTCCAATTATGGTAGAGTTAGAATTAGGGTTAGAGTTAGGGGTAGAGTTATGTTTATGGTTAAGGTTAGGGTTAGAGTAATGCTCATGGTTAAGGTTAGGGTTAGAGTTATCATTATGGTTATGGTTAGGGTTATAGTGGGGATAGGGTTAGGGTTAGGGTTTGAGTCAAATATTTTTTAAAATTTAATATAAGGAGTTTAATTTAGATTTTTTTTTTTTTTTTTGGGGATATTGTAATGTAAAATGTTATAGTCATACGTAGATATATGGCTAGGGACAAAGTTACCATTACAGTTAATGTTAACCTCAGGGATAGAATTAGGGTAAGGGTTAGCATTAGGGTTAGGGTTGGAGTTAGGGTTAGGGTTTGAGCTATGGTTAAGGTCAGGGAAAGAGTTATGGTTATGGTTATTGTTAGAGTTATGGTTAAGGTTCGGATTAGAGTTATGTTTATGGTTAAGGTTAGGGTTAGAGTTATGGTCATGGTTAAGGTTAGGGTTAGAGTTATGGTTATGGTTATGATTAGGGTTAGGGTTATAGTAAGGCTAGGGTTAGGGTTAGGTTAAGGTTTGAATCAAGGTTAAAGTTAGAGTTAGGGTTAGGGTTTGAGTTAGGATCAAAATTAAGGTTAGGGTTAGGGTTAGAGTCCAATTATGGTAGAGTCAGATCTAGAGTTAGAGTTATGCTCATGGTTAAGGCTAGGGTTAGAGTTATGCTTATAGTTAGGGTTAGGGATAGGGTTAGAGTTATGGGTAGAGTTACATTTATGGTTAAGGTTAGGGTTAGAGTAATGCTCATGGTTAAGGTTAGGGTTAGAGTTGTCATTATGGTTATGTTAAGGGTTATAGTGGGGATAGGGTTAGGTTAGGGTTTGAGTCAAATATTTTTTAAAATTTAATATAAGGAGTTTAATTTAGATTTAAAAATATATTTTATTTTTTGGATATTGTAATGTAAAATGTTATAGTCATAGGTAGATATATGGTTAGGGACAAAGTTACCATTACATTTAATGCTAACCTTAGGGATAGAATTAGGGTTAGGGTTAGCACTAGGGTTAGAGTTGGAGTTAGGTTTAGGGTTTGAGCTATGGTTAAGGTTAGGGATAGAGTTATGGTTATGATTATTGTTAGAGTTATGGTTAAGGTTCGGATTAGAGTTATGTTTATGGTTAAGGTTAGGGTTAGAGTTATGGTCATGGTTAACGTTAGGGTTAGAGTTATGGTTATGGTTATGATTAGGCTTAAGGTTATAGTGAGGCTAGGGTTAGGGTTAGCGTTAGGGTTTGAGTAAGGATTAAAATTAAGGTTAGGGTTAGGGCTAGAGTCCAATTATGGTAGAGTCAGATCTAGAGTTAGAGTTATGCTCATGGTTAAGGTTATGGTTAGAGTTATGCTTATAGTTAGGGTTAGGGTTAGGGTTAGAGTCCAATTATGGTAGAGTTAGAATTAGGGATAGAGTTAGGAGTAGAGTTATGTTTATGGTCAAGGTTAGGGTTAGAGTAATGCTCATGGTTAAGGTTAGGGTTAGAGTTATGGTTATGGTTATGGTTAGGGTTATAGTGGGGATAGGGTTAGGGTTAGGATTAGGGTTTGAGTCAAGGCTAAGGTTAGAGTTATGGTTAGGGTTAAGGTTTGATATAGGATTAAAGTTAGAGTTAGAGTTATGGTTAGAATCCACTTATGGTAGAGTTAGATTTAGGGTTAGAGTTAGGGGTAGAGTTATGTTTATGGTTAAGGTTAGGGTTAGGGTTAGGGTTAGAGTTAGAGTTAAGGTTATGGTTAAGGTTAGAATTAGGGTTAGGGATAATGTGAAGGTTAGGGTTAGGGTTAGAGTTAGAGTTAGGATTAAAATTAGGGTGAGGGATAGGGTTTGACTTAGAGTTAGGATTAGATTTAGGGTTATTGTTAGGGTTAAGGTTAGAGTTAGAGCTAGAGTCAAGGTGAGGGCTAGACTTGGGGTCAGGGTTAGAGTTAGGGTTAGGTTGAGAATTAGAGTTAGAATTAGGATTAGGGTTAGGGTTAGAATTCGGGTTACAAATATAGTTAGGATTAGAGTTAGAGTTAGGGTTAGGGTAAGAATTAGGGCGAGGGTTAGAATTAGGGTTACAAATACAATTAGGGTTAGGGTTATAAAAACACTTAGGGTTAGAGTTAGGGTTAGGGTTATATTTAGGTTTAGAAATAAGGTTAGGGTTAGTGTTAGGGTTATGGTTAGCATTAGGGTTAGGGTTCCAATTAGAGTTAGAGTTAAAATTAGAGGTAGTGATAGTGTTAGTGTTAGTATAAGAGTTAGAGTTAGAGTTAGATTTAGGGTTAGAATTGGGGACAAGATTATGGTTAGGGCTAGAATTAGAGTTAGAGTTCCGGTTCAAGTTAGAGTTAAAGTTAGATATAGAGTTGGAGTTAGGGTTAGGGTTACCTAGTGAGATTTAGGGTTAGGGTTATACTTAGGGTTGAGATTAGGATTTAATTAGGGTTAGGGTTGGAGTTAGAGTTATATATATTGTTAAGGTTAGGATTAGGGGTAGGTTTAGAGTTAGAGTTAGGGTTAGGGGTACAATTAGAGTTAGAGTTAGAGGTATAGTTAGGGTTATAATTATGAATAGGGTTAGAATTAGAGTTAAAGTTAGAGTTAGGGTTAGGGTAAGAGATAGAGATAGATTTAGGGTTAGAATTAGGGTTACGATTAGAATGAGCATTAGAGTTAGAGTTAGAGTTAGGGTTGGAATTAGTGTTAGGGTTAGGGTTAGGGTGAGAATGAGAGTTATTGTTAGAGTTAGAGTTAGGATTAGAGTTATAGTTAGGGTTAAAATTAGGTTAGGGTTAGGGCTAGAATTGGGATTAGGGTTAGAATTAGGATTAGAGTTAGGGATATATAGATTAGGGTTAGGGGTAGAATTAGAGCTACAGTTAGAGTTAGGGTTAGGGTTACAAATATAATTAGGGTTAGAGATTGAGTTAGAGTTAAGATTAGGGTAAGGGTAAGAATTAGTGTTAGGGCTAGAATTAAAGTTACAAATAAAGCTAGGGTTAGAGTTAGAATTAGAGTTAGAAGAAGGGTTAGAGATAGAGTTAGGGTCAGAATTAGGGTTAGGGTTACCGTTAGAGTTAGGATTGGCATTAGGGTTAGAGTTATAATTAATGTTAGTGTTAGCATTAGTGTTAGTGTTAGAATTAGGGCTAGAATTGAGGCTAGGGTTAGGGTTAGAATTAGAGTTAGAGTTAGGGATCAAGTTAGAGTTACAATTAAAATTGAAGATAGAGTTGGAGTTAGGGTTAGATTTAGGGTTAGATTTAGGGTTACAATTAGGGTTGGGGTTAGGATTAGAATTAGTGTTAGGGTTAGAGTAAGAGTTACATATAGTGTTAGGGTTAGGATTAGCATCATATATAGTGTTAGGGTTAGGATGAGGGGTAGGGTTGGGGTTAGGATTAGGGTTGGGGTTAGGGTTAGTGTTAGGGTTGGGGTTACAATTAGAGTCAGAGTTATAGTTATAGTTAGGGTTAGAGTTAGAGTTAGTGTTAGGGTTAGAATTAGGGGTAGGGTTAGGGTTAGAGATAGAGTTGGAGTTAGAGTTTGAATATGGGTTAAAATTAGGGTTAGGTTTAGGGTTAGAATTAGTGTTAGAGTTAGAAGAACAGTTAGGATTAGGGTTATAGTAAGGCTTAGGGTTAGGGTTAGAATTAGGTATAGAGTTAGGGTTATAAGGAGTTAAGGTTAGGGTCAAGGGTAGAATTAGAGTTAGAGTCAAGGTTAGGGTTAGGGTTAGGGTTAGGGTTAGAGTTAGATTCAGAGTTAGAGTTAGAGTTAGAGTTAGAATTAGAGTTAGAGTTAGGATTTGTATTATTATTATGGTTAAGGTTATTTCTAGGTTATTAGGGTATGTGCAAGATCATGGTGTACCAAACTATGGCCTTAAGTGGTAGTGAAAAATCAGCAAATCAGGTTTATGTCAACTTGACACATAATTTTGAAGTGGTTATGGACTTTATATCAAAAATTTGTAAGAAAATAATTTGTAGAAAATTTAATTTAGTTTCTAAACTACTAGGCCTTATCAGGAGAAAAAAATAATTAATCGGTCAAAAGTTTGAATTTTAATGCAGTAATAAGAAAATTTCAGGGCGAAAATAAAAAGTAGGTGTATGTCTGACCACCTTAATCAGAATCAAATCATAATATTTTTTTAATATAATTATAGATATGAAAACTAGACTCATGCCCGGATGTGACGCATATTTTTCGATATTTTTATTCCAAATAAATAATTAAATATGAATATTCTACCAAAACTTTTTCGGATTAAAAAAAGTCCCGTGTCTGACGACCCTAACTAATAGAAAATTTGATCAAATTTATTTTTTTATTTTTTTCTTATACTAGGCGAAGTATAGAATGTGACAACTTTTAGATTTAAAAAATGTTATACCGTTTGAAAGTTATAGCTATTTTTCATTCAGTATGTCAATCAGCACTTTACAATAATCTTCATTGATAATTAACTAATAAATACTTATCGAACTCAGAATTTGACAAAAATTATATTGATGGAATCTAGAGAGCGATATTAAAAAACTCATTTCGTTTCATTCAATTTTGATCAAAATAACATTGTCAGACGGCTACCCAAAGTCTGAGTATCACTAAAACTCTCTATAAACACGTCTTTGGGGTTGACCGGGCAGGCATGGTAAATACCAAGCCTGATCGGATATCCGATATGGCTCGGTAGTCAAATTCAAAAAATCTTCAAATTTTGGAGGGAAATTCAATTTAAACGTTCTAATTTTTTATTTTTAAATTATTTCACTTATATTAACATGTAAAGGCATATATATATATATACATATATGTATATATATACATATACATATATATACATATATATATATATTTATATACATATACATATATATATATATATATATATATATATATATATATATATATATATATATATATATATATATATATATATATACATATACATATATATACATATATATATATATTTATATACATATATATATATATATATAATAACGTAATGTAAACATACAAGATATAATCTAGTAATATATAATAATATCTTATGTTAATCTTATTACAATCTATAAATATAATATATATTATTATTATTTTTACTAAATATAATATATATTATTATTATTTTTACTAAATATAATAACGTAATTTATATATATATATAATACGTATTATATATTATTATATTAATATGTATGTTATTAATATATACAATAACGTAATATTTTCATTAAATGTAATATGTATTATGTATTATTATATTAATATGTATAATAATATATATATATATATATATATATATATATATATATATATATATATATATATATATATAACAACGTAATATTTTTATTGAATATAATATATATTATATTAATATGTATGTTATTAATATATCTATATAATAACGTAATATTTTCATTAAATATAATAATGTAATATGTATATATATATATATATATATATATATAATATTAATATGTATATTATTAATATATAAGAGTCAAAGGGGGTCATAGGGTGACCTATGACCCTCTTTGACCCATTAAACGACGATATATGTCTCTAAGGGTCCTGGGACCCCTAGGGACATATTAGAATGGGTATTATGGGTCAAAGGGGGTCATAGGGTGACCTATGACCCTCTTTGACCCATTAAACGATGACATATGTCCCTAGGGGTCCTAGGACCCCTAGGGGCATAGTCGAATCGTTCATATGGGTCAAAGGGGGTCATAGGGTGACCTATGACCCCCTTTGACCCATTAAATGACGACATATGTCCCTAGGGGTCCTAGGACCCCCAGGGACATAGTCGAATCGTTCATATGGGTCAAAGGGGGTTAATGGGTGATCTATGACCCCCTTTGACCCATTAAACGATGACATATAGGACCCCTAGGGACATTCAAATGGGTAATATGGGTCAAAGGGGGTCATAGGGTGACCTATGACCCTCTTTGACCCATTAAACGATGACATATGTCCCTAGGGGTCCTAGGACCCCTAGGGACATATTCCAATCATTCATATGGGTCAAAGGGGGTCATAGGCTGACCTATGACCCCCTTTGACCCATATGAACGATTCGACTATAACGACGACATATGTCCCTACGGGTCCTACGACCCCTAGGGACATAGTCGAATCATTCATATGGGTCAAAGGGGGTCATAGGGTGAACTATGACCCTCTTTGACCCATTAAACGACGATATATGTCTCTAGGGATCCTAGGACCCCTAGGGACATATTCGAATGGGTAATATGGGTCAAAGGGGGTCATAGGGTGACCTATGACCCTCTCTGACCCATTAAACAATGACATATGTCCCTAGGGGTCCTCGGACCCCTAGGGACATATTCGAATGGGTAATATGGGTCAAAGGGGGTCATAGGGTGACTTATGACCCTCTTTGACCCATTAAAAGACGACATATGTCCCTAGGGCTCCTCGGACCCCTAGGAACATATTTGAATCATTCATATGGGTCAAAGTGGGTCATAGGGTGACCTAAGACCGTCTTTGACCCATTAAACGACGATATATGTCTCTAGGGATCTTACGACTGCTAGGGACATATTCGAATGGGTATTATGGGTCAAAGGGGGTCATAGGGTGACCTATGACCCTCTCTGACCCATTAAATGATGACATATGTCCCTAGGGGTCCTAGAACCCCTAGGGACATAGTCGAATCGTTCATATGGGTCAAAGGAGGTCATAGGGTGACCTATGACCCCCTTTGACCCATTAAACGATGACATATGTCCCTAGGGGTCCTAGGACCCCTAGGGACATAGTCAAATCATTCATATGGGTCAAAGGGGGTCATAAGGTGACATATGATCCCCTTTGACCCATTAAATGACGACATATGTCCCTAGGGGTCCTCGGACCCCAGGGGACATATTCGAATGGGTTATATGGGTCAAGGGGGGTCATAGGGTGACCTATGACCATCTTTGACCCATTAAACGATGACATATGTCTGTAGGGGTCCTAGGACCCATAGAGACATATTCGAATCGTTCATATGGGTCAAAGTGGGGCATAGGGTGACCTATGACCCCCTTTGACCCATTAAACGACGACATATGTCCCTAGGGGTCCTAGGACCCCTAGGGACATATTTGAATCGTTCATATGAGTTAAAGAGGGTCATAGGGTGACCTATGACCCTCTTTGACCCATTAAACGATGACATATGTCCCTAGGGGTCCTAGGACCCCTAGGGACATTGTCGAATCGTTCATATGGGTAAAAGGAGGTCATAGGGTGACCTATGACCCCCTTTGACCCATTAAATGACGACATATGTCCCTAGGGGTCCTAAGACCCCTAAGGACATATTTGAATCGTTCATATGGGTCAAAGGGGGTCATAGGGTGACCTATGACCCTCTTTGACCCATTAAACGACGATATGTCTCTAGAGGTCCTAGGACCCCTAGGGACATATTCGAATGGGTAATATGGGTCAAAAGGGGTCATAGGTCACCCTATGACCCTCTTTGACCCATTAAATGATGATATATGTCTCTAGGGGTCCTAGGACCCCTAGGGACATTCCAATAGGTAATATGGGTCAAAGGGGGTCTTAGGGTGACCTATGACCCTCTTTGACCCATTAAACGACGATATATGTCCCTAGGGGTCCTCGAACCCTAGTGACATATTCAAATGGGTAATATGGGTCAAAGGGGGTCATAGGGTGACCTATGACCCTCTTTGACCCATTAAACAACGACATATGTCCTTAGGTGTCCTAGGACCCCTAGGGACATATGTCGTCATTTAATGGGTCAAAGGGGGTCATAGGGTGACCTATGACACCCTTTGACCCATTAAATGACGCTATATGTCGCTAGGGGTCCTAGGACCCCCAAGGACATAGTCGAATCGTTCATATGGGTCAAAGGGGGTCATATTGTGACCTATGACCCCTTTGACCCATTAAACGACGACATATGTCCCTAGGGGTCCTTGGAACCCTAGGGACATATTCGAATGGGTAATATGGGTCAAAGTCTTTGACCCATATGAACGATGACATATGTCCCTAGAGGTCCTAGGACCCCTAGGGACATATTCAAATCGTTGATATGGGTCAAAGGACCATTAAACAACGACATATGTCCTTACGACTGCTGCGACCCCTAGGGACATAGTCGAATTGTTCATATGGGTCAAATGGGGTCATAGGGTGACCTATGACCCTCTTTGACCTATTAAACGACGATATATGTCTCTAGGGGTCCTAGGACCCCTAGGGACATATTCGAATGGGTAATATGGGTCAAAGGGGGTCATAGGGTGACCTATGATCCTCTCTAATCGATTAAACGACGATATATGTCTCTACGGGTCCTAAGACCCCTAGGGACATATTCAAATGGGTAATATGGGTCAAAGGGGGTCATAGGTCACCCTATAACCCTATTTGACCTATTAAACGACGACATATGTCCCTAGGGGTCCTCGGACCCCTAGGGACATATTCGAATAGGTAATATGAGTCAAAGGGGGTCATAGGTCACCTTATGACCCTCTTTGACCCATTAAACAAGGACATATGTCCCTAAGTGTCCTCAGACCCCTAGGGACATATTCGAATCGTTCATATGGGTCAAAGGGGATCATAGGGTGACCTATGACCCCTTTTGACCCATTAAACGACGACATATGTCCCTAAGGGTCCTAGGACCCCTAGGGACATATTTGAATCGTTCATATGGCTCAAAGGGGGGCATAGGGTGACCTATGACCCCCTTTGACCCATTAAATGACGACATATGTCCCTAGGGGTCCTCGGACCCCTAGGGACATATTAGAATGGGTAATATGGGTCAAAGGGGGTCATAAGGTGACTTATGACCCTCTTTGACCCATTAAATGACGACATATGTCCCTAGGGGTCCTCGGACCCCTAGGGACATATTCGAATCGTTCATATGGGTCAAAGGGGGTCATAGGGTGAGCTAAGACTGTCTTTGACCCATTAAACGACGATATATGTCTCTAGGGGTCCTAGGACCGCTAGGGACATATTCGAATGGGTATTATGGGTCAAAGGGGGTCATAGGGTGACCTATGACCCTCTCTGACCCATTAAACGACGACATATGTCCCTAGGGGTACTAGGACCCCTAGGGACATAGTCGAATCGTTCATATGGGTCCAAGGAGGTCATAGGGTGACCTATGACCCCCTTTGATCCATTAAACGGCGACATATGTCCCTAGGGGTCCTAGGACCCCTAGGGACATAGTCGAATCGTTCATATGGGTCAAAGGGGGTCATAGGGTGTCCTATGATCCCCTTTGACCCATTAAATGACGACATGTCCTTAGGGGCCCTCGGATGGCAAGGGACATATTCAAATGGGTAATATGGGTCAAAGGGGGTCCTAGGGTGACCTATGACCATCTTTGACCCATTAAACGACGACATATGTCCCTAGGGATCCTCGAAACCGTAGGGACATTTTCGAATCTTTCATATGGGTCTAAGGGGGGCATAGGGTGACCTATGACCCCCTTTGACCCATTAAACAACGACATATGTTTGACCCATAGGACCCCTAGGGATATATTTGAATCATTCATATGAGTCAAAGAGGGTCATAGGGTGACCTATGACCCTCTTTGAACCATTAAACGATGACATATGTAGACCCCTAGGGACATTGTCTAATCGTTCCTATGGGTAAAAGGAGGTCATAGGGTGAACTATGACCACCTTTAACCCATTAAATGACGAAATATGTCCCTAGGGGTCCTAGGACCCTTAGGGACATATTCGAATCGTTCATATGGGTCAAAGGGGGTCATAGGGTGACCTATGACCCTCTTTGACCCATTAAACGACGATATATGTCTCTAGGGGTGCTAGGACCCCTAGGGACATATTCGAATGGGTAATATGGGTCAAAAGGGGTCATAGGGTGACCTATGACCCTCTCTAACCCATTAAATGACGATATATGTCTCTAGGGGTCCTAGGACCCCTAGGGACATATTCCAATGGGTAATATGAGTAAAAGAGGGTCATAGGGTGACCTATGACCCTCTTTGACCCATCAAACGACGACATATGTCCCTAGGGTTCCTCGAACCCCTAGTGACATATTCAAATGGGTAATATCGGTCAAACTGGGTCATAGGGTGACCTATGACCCTCTTTGGCTCATTAAACAACGACATATGTCCCTAGGGGTCCTAGGACCCCTAGGGATATGGTCGAATCATTCATATGGGTCAAAGGGGGTCATAGGGTGACCTATGACACCCTTTGACCCATTAAATGACGACATATGTCCCTAGGGGTCCTAGGACCCCCAAGGACATAGTCGAATCGTTCATATGGGTCAAAGGGGGTCATAGGGTGACCTATGACCCCCTTTGACCCATTGAACGACGACATATGTCCGGAGGGGTTCTAGGAACCCTAGGGACATATTCGAATAGGTAATATGGGTCAAATGGGGTCATAGGGTGACCTATGACCCTCTTTGACCCATATGAACGAGGACATATGTCCTTAGGGGTCCTAGGACCCCTAGGGACATATTCCAATCTTTGATATTGGTCAAAGGACCATTAAACGACGACATATGTCCCTATGACTCCTACGACCCTTAGGGACATAGTCGAATCGTTCATATGGGTCGAAGGGGGTCATAGGGTGACCTATGACCCTCTTTGACCCATTAAACGACGATATATGTCTCTACGGGTACTAGGACCCCTAGGGTCATTATCGGGTCAAAGGGGGTCATAGGGTGACCTATGACCCTCTCTGACCCATTAAACGACGATATATGTCTCTAGGGGTCCTAAGACCCCTAGGGACATATTCAAATGGGTAATATGGGTCAAAGGGGGTCATAGGTCACCCTATGACCCTCTTTGCCCCATTAAACGACGACATATGTCCCTAGGGGGACATATTCGAATGGGTAATATGGGTCAAAGGGGGTCATAGGGTGACCTATGACCCTCTTTGACCCATTAAACAACAACATATGTCCCTAGGTTTCCTCAGACCCCTAGGGACATATTCGAATCGTTCATATGGGTCAAAAGGGATCATAGGGTGACCTATGACTCCTTTTGACCCATTAAATGACGACATATGTCCCTAGGGGTCCTAAGACCCCTAGGGACATATTTGAATCGTTCATATGGGTCAAAGGGGGTCGTAGGGTGACCTATGACCCCCTTTGACCCATTAAATGACGACATATGTCCCTAGGGGTCCTAGGACCCCTAGGGACATATTCGAATGGGTAATATGGGTCAAATGGGGTCATAGGGTAAGCTATGGCCCTTCTTGACCTATTAAACGACGACAACTGTCCCTAGGGGTCCTCGGACCCCTAGGGACATAGTCGAATTGTTCATATGGGTCAAAGGGGGTCATAGGGTGACCTATTGCCCCTTTTGACGCATTAAACGATGACATATGTCCCTAGGGGTCCTAGGACCCCTAGGGACATTTGAATCATTCATATGGGTCAAAGGGGGTCAACGGGTGACCTGTGACGCCCTTTGACCCATTAAACGACGAGATATGTCCCTAGGGGTCCTAGGACCCCTAGGGACATATTCGAATGGGTAATATGGGTCAAATGGGGTCATAGGGTAACCTATGACCCTCTTTGACCCATTAAACGACGTAATATGTCCTTAGGGGTCCTAGGACCCCTAGGGACATATTCGAATCGTTCAGATGGGTCAAAAGGGGTCATAGGGTGACCTATGACCCTCTTGATCCATTAAACGACGATATATGTCTCTAGGGGTCCTAGGACCCCTAGGGACATATTCGAATGGGTAATATGGGTCAAAGGGGGTCATAGGGTGACCTATGACCCTCTTTGACCCATTAAACGACGATATATGTCTCTAGGGGTCCTAGGACCGCTAGGGACATATTGGAATGGGTATTATGGGTCAAACCCTATGACCCTCTTTGACCCATTAGATGATGACATATGTCCCTAGGGGTCCTGGGACTCTGTATGGACATAGGCGAATCGTTCATATGGGTCAAAGGGGGTCATAGGGTGACCTATGAGCCCCTTTGACCCATTAAATGATGACATATGTCCCTAGGGGTCTTAGGACCCGCAGGGACATAGTCGAATCGTTCATAGGGGTCAAAGGGGGTCATAGGGTGACCTATGACCCCCTTTGACCCATTAAACGACGACATATGTCCCTAGGGGTCCTAGCCTAGGACCCCTAGGGACATATTCGAATGGGTAATATGGGTCAAAGGGGGTCATAGGGTGACCTATGACCCTCTTTGACCCATTAAACAATAACATATGTCCCTAGGGGTCCTAGGACCCCTAGGGACATATTCCAATCGTTCATATGGGTCAAAGGGGGTCGTAGGGTGACCTATTACCCCCTTTGACGCATTAAACGACGACATATGTCCCTACGGGTTCTACGACCCCTATGGACATAGTTGAATCGTTCATATGGGTTGAAGGGGGTCAGAGGATGACCTATGACGCCCTTTGACCCATTAAACAATGACATATGTCCCTAGGGTTCCTAGGATCCCTAGGGACATATTTGAATTGTTCATATGAGTCAAAGGGGTTGATAGGGTGACCTATGACCCTCTTTGACCCATTAAACGATGACATATGTCCCTAGGGGTCCTAGGACCCCTAGGGACATAGTCGAATCGTTCATATGGGTCAAAGGAGGTCATAGGGTGATTTATGACCCCGTTTGACCTATTAAACGACGACATATGTCCCTAGGGGTCCTAGGAGCCCTAGGGACATATTCAAATCGTTCATATGGGTCAAAGGGGGTCATAAGGTGACCTATGACCCTGTTTGACTCATTAAATAACGATATATGTCTCCAGGGGTCCTAGGACCCCTAGGGACATATTCGAATGGGTAATATGGGTCAAAAGGGGTCATACGGTGACCTATGACCCTCTCTGACCCATTAAACGACGATATATGTCTCTAGGGGTCCTAGGACCCCTAGGGACATATTCGAATGGGTAATATGGGTCAAACGGGGTCATAGGGTGACCTATGATGCTCTTTGACCCGTTGAACGACGACATATGTCCCTAGGGGTCCTCGGACTCCTAGGGACATATTCGAATCGGTAATATGGGTCAAAGGGGGTCATAGGGCGACCTATTACCCTCTTTGACCTATTAAACGATGACATATGTCCCTAGGGGTCCTCGGAACCCTAGGGACATATTCGAATAGGTAATATGGGTCAAAGGGGGTCATAGGGTGACCTATGACCCTCTTTGACCCATTAAACGATGACATATGTCCCTAGGGGTCTTAGGACCCCTAGGAACATATTCCAATCCTTCATATGGGTCAAAGGGGATCATAGGGTGACCTATGACTCCCTTTGACCCATTAAACGCCGACATATGTCCTTACGGGTCCTATGACCCCTAGGGACATAGTCGAATTGTTCATATGGGTCAAAGGGGGTCATAGGGTGACCTATGACCCTGTTTGACCCATTAAATGATGATATATGTCTCTAGGGGTCCTAGGACCCCTAGGGACATATTCGAATGGGTAAAATGGGTCAAAGGGGGTCATAGGGTGACCTATGACGCTCTCTGACCCATTAAACGACATATGTATCTGCAAAATAAAAGAAAGATTAGCAACCATATATGCTACAATATCAAATAGAAAAAAGAAATGCGAACAGAACATAATGTACTGTAGATGTCTCAAGGCCAAATGAAATGGCCGAGAGTGTAACATCATCTATCTGTCTGAGCTCCTCCTCGGTCATCAACTAAACATGAATGAAGATCACATATATGTAAAAGTTAGTATGGCTTAAAAATTAAAATTACTCTATTATAAAAATTAACTTTAAATCACATATGTCATAACAAAAAAATGTATACACGTACTGACACCAAAGGAGTCCATGCCTCTGCATTCCCCTCCTCTCTCGCATCAGGGTCTGTAGCGTCTGCACGTGCGTCTGGTGTATCGTTGTCTAATACAAAATGATACTCAGGAAGATCACCTATGGGACCCAGGAAAATATTCTTGCATGTAATGCAAGTGTGAGGCACACAAACATGTGTTGAGCTAGCCAACGATGAACTGGCACCAACATCATCAACACGAGGAGGCAGGACTGACCTAGCCTGAGATATCATTAGGCTACTTAGCCTATGAATGGCTCTGATGGTTTGAGAGCTAGCCTCTGCCATAATATTTGGATGCTGCACTCGAGGAGGGGGGAGATATTAGGGGGGTGGGGGGACAAAAGTGCCAAGTTTCTTCTGCTGGGAAGAGGGTCTATCCTGAGGATCTCCTAGTCCTAAGCCCATGTTGGGCTTCATGCTCCAATAGTTCACTTTAAGTTTCAACACAAATTCTGCGTATAATTTTCTAAGGAAGTAAAATGGTATGTCTAAATTGCCATGTGGAGGGATATCAAAGACCATCCACCAACGGTCCCAAAAATTTGCACGTATGGCGTCATTTTTGTGCCATTTAATTGATAGTTTGATTTTTTTTGGGTTAATTGGTATACCCGTTTTTGGGTTAGCAAAAAGGCTTGCCAAATCGTCTTTGGTTATGTTGAGAGCCACGACCTCATCATAATCCAAACCATCATCAAACATCTGGTGCATTTTATAACGCCAATGAAGAGCGGCATTTTGTTGCTTTGTAAGGGTTTCAATGTTATCCACTATGGTTTTTAACGTGGATAACATAGGAGCCAGTGCAGGTACATTATTGTATGTTCTATGCAAACCTCTCAACTCAGTGAGATTTTCATTTATCAAATCCTCGATTCGAGGAGGGTTTTGAGGAGAAGAGGATCATTTGGTGGACGGTTTTGTGGGGATACTGGATCGTTTGGTGGTGGGTTGCAAGGAATATTATTCCCTGCCTTAGTGTCATCATTTGGATCAGCCATTCCTATTGAATTGCAAAACGTAATATATATTTAAAAAAAAATCTAAATTTTAACCATTTTTGTCAAAAAAACCCTAGATTCAACTAAAACAAACAAAATCATGTTAAAATCTATTAAATTTAGGTTAAAAACGAGTCAGGGGGGGGGGGGGGGGGGGGGGAACATACCTGATATTTGATATCCGATTTGCTATCTGATATCCCATCCGACTGGCCCAAATTCGCGTAAAAATAAGGGCCGCGGGTCTGTGATTTTGTGTTTAATCCATGCGCAGGTATCGGATATCCGATATGGCAATATATATAATATAACATATATATTACATTTTATATATTTTTATATTATATTTTATATTTATTATATTAATTTACTATATATTATAATATAAAATATTATTATTATACTATATTATTATAATTTATAATATATTATACTTTTTTATTATATATTATATTATAAGATATTACTTTTTATTATTATATTATAATATATATATATATATTATATTACATTACTATATATTATAATATATGAAATATTATATTATATTATTATAATATAATATGTTATTATAATATTATACGATTATAGTATAATAATAATATTATTATTATATTATAGTATAATAATAATTATAATAATAATATTATTATATTATAGTATAATAATAATTATAATAATATTATTATATTATAGTATAATAATAATTATAATAATAATATTAAATAATATATCATACTATTATATGATTTTAATTATTAGTCGGGTATTGGATATAAAATCAGATATCCGATATTGTCGAATATCCGATATCAAATCGGATATCCGATGAGGCTCGGCTTAACCTTCCAAGTTTGGTCCCTGGATAGGTAAAAAAAAGTCAAAGTGGATTTTGAAGCACTTTTAGGCGTCTTCAAACTCTTTTTTTTTCACATCGCCACTTTTTGGCACACCATGATCCTGCACATACCCATCAATCATATTATACTTGATGTTAGTGCTATTATTACAGTTTATCTTAGTGTTAGGGTAATTGTCAAGTTACATTTTTATGTGGGTTAGTTCTATTATAGTGCCCATGATTAGTGCTATTGCGATACAAGTTATTAATCTTTTTAATAATGTAATCCCTCCCTCTTCCATCCTCTCTCTCTCTATCTATCTCTCTCTCTCTCTCTCTCTCTCTCTCTCTCTCTACTCTCTAACTACACCTATTAATACCTCCCCCTATCTAAATACACCCTCTAACCTCTCTTTGTCTCTAGTCTCTAGATACGCCCCCTAATCCCTCTCTGTAATCTCTAGATACACCCCTTATCTCTCTCATCTTGCTCTCTAGATATACCTCCTAATCTCTCTCTCCCTCTATGCTCTCCAGATACACCTCCTAATCTCTCTCTCTCTCTCTCTCTCTCTCTCTCTCTCTCCCTGCTTTCCAGATACACCTCCTAATCTCTTTCTCCCTCTCTCTCTCCCTGCTCTCTAGATACACCTCTCTCTCTCTCTCTCTCTCTCTCTCTGTGTGTGTGTGTGTGTGTGTGTGTGTGTGTGTGTGTGTATTTTCCACATATAAAAAATATAATATTATTTCTAGTTTCTAGTACATATAGGGTTAGGTTAAGGTATATAATTTACTAAATGCTTAGTACATTCATATATAGAGTAAGAGTTAGAGTTAGGATCCAAGGTTTACAATTTCATTTATATGACACTCAATGTTATGGTTAAGGTTAGTAAGTGGTTAAATGTTACACTAAAATAAGGGACATGGTTAAGGGAAGTATGAGATTTAGGTGTAGTGTTGGAGCATTTGGAGTACAACTATGGTCAAATTTGGGATATATGTTATACAAATGACTCAAATAGTCCAAACCTTTAAATTCATGAAAGGGAAATTAGAAGTCCCAACACAACTATTTAGATGATGTAAAAAGTGTGAAATAATATATAAGAATCAATTTTATGGAAATTATTTCTCCATGATAATGTGAGAACATTATATATTGTTGAATTTTTAATAATGCTTATGTAATTTTTATTGCAATGATTAAGAATTATAATCAATAAATATACTTATCATTAAGGACATCTATTTAGACTTATGATTTTCTTTCTTAATTAACATATTTAGTAGCCACATCCATTAAAGAATTATTTTGTACAATAATAAATTTGTTTTTTCTTGTTCTCTTCTTCATGAAAGTTACATAGAACAATGGGGACTCAAAACTGCCAATACAACTAATTAGAAGTAAAATTCTAAAATTGGAGACAAGAATGAACCATATACAAAAAATAAAAATCTTTGTAATGTCGTAAATACATGTCACATTCTTCAATGATTAGGATTCTTTTGTGACCTTTGTTTGAACAATGATCATGAAAAACTTCTTTCATCATTGAGGGAAACCCATCCACTTTTGTAGATGTGTCACATATGAATTTTTATGCATCTTTCATATGCATTACTTCTATTTCCTCAACTTAGTCAATTGGAAATATTGCGTTCTCCACAACTTTAATTATAGTTGTGCACATCTCTTTAATTATTTGTAGGCATTTGTCAAACTTGGTCTCAAAGAGATCATTTGAGGTTATTGAAGTAGTCAGGCTAGTATCAAATAATGTTTGATTCTTTGTTCGAGGCATCCATAACTCAAATAGTAACCTGCAAACTTATAAGCAAACATCAACATATAGAAATTATCAGAATAAAAAAGTATTCATAATTAACACAAATTCTTTCAAATGAATAATTTTTAAAATAACATAAATAAAAATCAAAACTATTTCAAATGAAAGAGTTAGAGTGTAATGCTTGAAATATGGTGGCATTGTCTTCCACTTTTCAAACATTACAAACATAAATATTAATAAAAAATTATATATACCGTGAAAAATATTTAAATAAAACACATAATTAATCTAATTAAATAATGATAAAATATAAACTAAGTATATGATTTGTTTATTTTAAATTAATCATTAAATTTAATAAAATACAAATTTTATTGATAAGGTGACCTTGCCATCCACATTAATGATAAAATTTAATTATGAAACATGAAAAATATAAATATTTTGAAACATGCAAAATATAAAACTATTATGAAACATACAAATCTAAAACATAAAAACCAAAAGCATTTTGAAATATGAAAATTTAAAACTAATATGAAACATGCACATTAAAAATGTGCAAATGAAATGTATTATCAAATATCTAAATCAAATAGGTTTTGATTCAATTTGAATTCTAAATCTAAATCAACCATGCAAGGCTAAACTATAACTAATTTTGAAATTAAATCTACATTTAAATCTAAATACATAACTAAATCTAAATCTAAATGCAAAACTAAATTAAAAATAGAGATCTCACATGCAAAAAATTACTTCAAAACTTTAATCTACTCTTCTTCAAAAACTCTAATCCACTCCAATAATCTCCACCTCTTCCTCCTTGTAAAAACACAAAATGAAAATGAAATGTGGAGCATTTGTTTTATAACCTATGAGAGACTCCTCATATCCCCCAATAGATGTCTTTTGACATTCCACAGATTTGTTTCAAATTCCCCCACTCCCCACAAAAAAAAAGCATGAATGTGCATGCAAAAATAAATTTAACAAAAATAAATATTTTATATTTAAAAATTTAATGAAATTATTTCAGCCCTATTTTTTTGGCCTTATTTTTTCGGGTCCTTTTTTTGGCCCCTTTTGTCAGGCCTTATTATTTCAGTATCCATTTGGCTTCATATGATTTTGGCCAGCTATTATTTGGAGATTTTTTCTATATTTTACAATCTAATAATGATAAAATATATACTAAATATATGATTCATGTACTATAAATAAATCATTAACTTTAATAAAATATTTAAATTGTATTGATATGGTGACATTGTCATCCACATAAATGATAAAATTATACTTTGAAACATGCAAATGTAAAACTATTATGAAACATTCAAATCTAAAACATGCAAACTAAAACTATTTTGAAATATGCAAATCTAAAACTAATATGAAACATGCAAATCTAAAACTAATTTGAAACATGCATTTTTAAAATATGCAAATGAAAAGTATTATAAAATATATAACTCAAAAGATTTTGAATGCAAATCTAAATCTAAATCAAACATGCAAGACTAAACTATTAAAAGTAAGCGTAAACAATTTCGAATATAATTCTAGAAATCTAAATGGAACTAATTGAAATTGAAATCTAAATTAAAGTAGAATATTATAACTAATTTTGAATTTGAATCTACGTCTACATCTAAATTTAAATAGAAAATAGAAATCTCACCAGCGAAAAAATTACTCCAAAACTTCAATCTATTCCTGTTCAAAAACTCCAATCTAATCCTCCAATAATCTCCACCTCTTCCTTCTTGCAAAAGCATAAAATGAAAATGAAATGAAGAGCATTTGTTTTATAGCTTGTGAGAAACTCCTCATCTCCCCCAACAGACGTCTCGTCACATTCCACGAATTTATTTCAAATTCCCCCGCTCCCCACAAAAAATAAGCATGAATCTGCATGCAATATTATATTTAACAAAAAAATAAATCATATTGAAATTGTTTTGCCCCAATTTTTTCGGGTCCTACTTTTTCGGGCCCTATTTTTTCAGGCCTATTATTTCGGCCTCCATTTGGCATCATATTATTTCGGCCAACTATTATTTCGGAAGTATTTTTTATTTTATTTTATGATTTAATAATTTAATAATTAATTTAGAAGTTTGTAACTCCTGCCTTTTCTTTTTTATTGACAAGGAATTTTGGCATATTCCTGTGTTGGGCATTTGTGCTGCCATTGTATAGAACGCCTCTCGGCATAATAACTTATATATTTTATTTTAGAAATTATTAAAATGATCCTCATTGTTCTTTCAATAAAATAATTGCAAATTAATAAGGACGAACTAAAAAATCTCCGCCTTATTATCTAACCTTTATTATTTAAAAAAAGTTAAATTAAATTATATTTAATTGAATTATATATATAATGTTAAACTGATTAACAATTAAATACTTAAAATAACTATAATTTTAATTAATTATTAAAAGGTTAAAAACAATTAATAAATTTTTTATTTAATAATAATATAATATTAAAAAGTCACATAACACTTTTTAAATAAAAATCAAATTAAAAAAAAAAACTTTATAAATTTATAACCATTGCGATTTTAATTATTGCTGCATTCAAAGAAGCCGTTGACCCTTTATTGGGCGGCCACTTGCTAACGCAAGCCTGTGACAGCACTGCTGTTTGTGGCAGCAGTGGCTGCTGGCACTCAATGAAAAAGGGTGGGGGTATGGGGTTATTCCCTCCCCATCCTAACATATATATATATATATATATATATATATATATATAAATTATTTTTTTGTATAACGTTTTTTTCTGATTAAATGTTTTAGCAATACATATTATAATTTATTTAAATAAATTTATGTTATAGGATTTGTATCAGAAAATTTAATGAGACGAATTTATTTAAATCCTTTTTTTTTAATACCACAACCCCAATATTGATCTGATAGAGGTAACACGACCAATCGGTCGAATTCACAAATGAAATCTTCAAATTTATTATCAAAACCCTCCCTGTTCAATTTCCAATTTTAAATCTATTGAAGGGAAGATTATATTGATCAATTAAAACGTCCATGTACAGAAGAATTGACAAACGTACTAGAAAACTCATAATATGATACATTCGTTACAAGAATTATTCAAACAACCATTAACAAACACGATAAAGACAGGACAGAGAAAGAGCATATTAAAACATGCGAAAATCACAAGCGTCTACCTAGACACTGATGCTAATCGCTACGCCCTAGAAAACTGTAGAGAAAATTCCTCCTCTCAGAACCTCCTTTCTGAAATTTCTTCCTTCTACAAAATTCGTGGTCCTTCCAAAATGAACCCCCAAGTTGTGATATGGAGTTCTCTCCCTAAAATCGGGGCACTAATTGTGCAATCACCCAAGAGAACTCTTGCTCACCAGACTTCAACTCAAAATTAACTTTTCTTAATCTTTCTTTTATGCACATTCATTGAATTATTAAATTACTTTATTTAATTTTCACTTGACTTCTCTTTTAATTAATTTATTAATTTTTAATCTTATGTGCACTTTATGCAATTAAAATATCTTTATTAAATTCACTTGTTTTATCTTTTTAATTAATTTCTTATATTTTAATCTCATGCACGGATCATGCAAACTTAAAACTTTTTCATAATTTAATATCTTTTCGCACTTTTAATTTATTTTCGAACGTTTAATTTGATAAAATATTTATTAACTTGAATAATAATATTATTTAGCATTTATTTAAATATGAACTCTAATTATATTATTATTAAATTAAATAAATATTATCATGTTCTAAAATTTGTTCTTATAATTTTTATTTTCAAATTTAATTTAATTTATTTAATTAATTTTCCAATTAATTAAATATTAAAATATCGTAATAATTTTTCATTAAATTAAATCATAAATTTAATCTTTTAATTAGACTTAATTAATAGAAAATTCACCAAAGACTCATAAAACAAAATACAAAAACCCATCATAGCAAAAGCATATACAAAATCAAACTAAAGGGTTATAATTACGAATTAATGTCATTCAACGCATTCAGAGGGTACTCATCTCGGATACTTGTCTTAATTATCTAGGACAAATGGCTTAAAGGTTTAGGATTTGGACTTAAGAATTTATCTCCCCTCTCTTACCATTGAGATAAAGCGATAGGCTATGCTTATTCTGGCAATTTAGGGAAGTCGATACTCGGTACCTGCAACTTGCATAAAATCCACGCATGTACAAACACAATATATACTAAGCTAAACAGGTAATGGCAGGAAATGGTGCACCGTGTAGATGTCAACTAGCAGGTGACTATGACTCCCTTCCTTAACCACATCAGAAATGGCATACATAAAGAAAACAAATACGCACACCATACACATGCAGTATGGGGTAAGTATCCATAAGAAAACACATATGATAATCCATCTAACCAAACATCATCAATAACTAAAAAATACTATAATAATCATCATGCATACATGAAATATAGAGTACCAAGTAATCTCATCATATAATCAACTGAATTTGAAACAATATCTGATAATCTGAAAATAATGCTACTAAACATCAAGCATAAAACTGGCCTACAAGAGTTTGACAATGATAACAGAAATGCGAACTAGGGGCAAGTAGTACATTCATATTAGTTCATTGTAAGAGGTATTGTAATATCATTTGCGAACATTTTAAATTTCTTAGCATCATTCAAACTATATCAAACAGTCTAAACCAAAAAAAATAAAAAAAGACAAAGGTAGTATACAAGTGTTTGACAAAATTCCTTGAGCTAAAGATCAGTCAGTTTGGGCAAGGGATATTACATTGGTATTAGAGCTTGCTTGAAAAGTGTTTAATGAAATGTCAAACAACTGAATTAGAGAAGAATTTGGTATTTGTCGAAGTTATAACCAATTGGGGTTATTACAGTGGTATCAGAGCGGTTTCTAGCCATCCTGTGGGGTAGCAAATTTATATTATTGTCAGATTTGTTGTTGCATTTGGAGTGACCAGCACTCAGGATTTTTAGCCATGGATAGACATAGGAGGACTGACAGTTCCAAAAGTTAGTGTAATACTAAGGAAGTTAGTGCGAAGATGAATGCTTTGCAAGAGAGTACAAAGAGTCTTAAGCTTCATCAACAGAGATTTACGAAGAGCTTGTTGGATTTAGAGACAATTGAAAGGGTAGCGAGGTATATGGTTTCCTCCTTTAGAAGATCGGCATCGAGGTTACAGGGAAGGAAGCTTGAGTTTTACCCAACAGGAGTCCCTTATGTAGACGTACCTATATTTAGTACGACACTTGCTAGTCCTATCTATAGTGTTGACGATGGACTTAGCCGCACCGAGCTTCAGTAGGTTAAGGTTGCTAGAGCTATTGTTAGAGTTAGTGGACAGACAGTTAATGCGGTTGTTACTATTGATACATTCAACTCTCTTGAGGACAAGATTATTATTGGAGATTTGTATGTGAGATCTCATGGTGTTGCTATAGTGCAGGAGGCAATTGCTTCCTAAGGTGGGACAGAGGCACATATAGAGTCACTCAACTATGATGTTGGTGATGTGGGTGTTTCAGCAGAGTTAGTAGGTGTGGGTTTGTGCTCTAGTATTATTGATTCGCAACCTGGCGCTAAGTCATGTGTGTAGAGTTGGGAGTCTGTAGTTGAGGCTTTTTCAGGAGATGTCAATGCAGATAGTATGGCCACATCTGATGATCCATTTGATGATGCTATGAGATGTACTGGATATGACACCCCTTGTCAAATATTGGGTGATGACTCTGAGGAGGTTTTGGATGAGTCTCAGGATCGATGCTTAAAGGATCTTACAATTGAGGTGGAAGTTGAGACATGCGAGGAGATTGATACGGCAAGGGCTTCTATTTCTTTGGATGAGTTGGTTGAGGTACATGGCAGTTTTATGTTAGATGCAGAATTGTGCGATGAAGATAGCACCCATATGAGTGATCTTGTGGTGGAGAGTTTTGATTCAGTTTCCTATCTTAGTGCAGTTAGTGAGATAGAGAGCTTGCATAGGAGTCAGGGATTACAAAGGCATCATGTGACTTGTCAGCTAAAGGTGAGTGATAGTAACATTTCTTTAACTCTTGAGCATTATGATGCTATCCGTTGGATGTTAGTTACATTTGGTTGGGGTGCTCTTATGTTTAATGAGCATGGTGATAGTACTTTTTCTCTAGCAGAGGTTCATGCTCTTCGAGAGGCTGTTAGGATCTTGAAGCATAGTTACTCTCAGTTAGTTGATGACAGGGATTACCTTCTGGAGTTGGGTAGCACTTGCTATGAGATCTTGTTAGTGAAAGAGGAGGAGGTGGCTGAGCTCACTCGGGAGCTTGAGGTGACTGTAGACTCTCTTCAGTATGCTCAGTTGGCTCTTCAAGAATCACAGTCACAGTTGGATAAGGTTACCATGGAGTTAGAACGGGTACAGTTGACATTAGCCCCAGACCCTATTCAGTTACATATTGTGGTTGGTGGTGAGTTTGCTTCTACGATTGAGGATGAGGGATGTGATGATGTAGCGAATACATTCATCCAGGATATGAGTGTAGTATGTACAAAGGAGGTGAGAGCATCAGTGGAGACAAGCTCTCATGGTGATTTGCTTCCTTCTATTGGAAGTGAATCTATTTCTTCTTTTCATACAACTGGTAGCATTGGACAGTTGGCATTGTCACATTTTCAGAGGGATCAGCTGTGGATTGCGGGGGAGCAGATTGATGCTTCCACATATAATTTCTACTATACTGAGTAATTCATGGAGCATTTGCTTGAGAGTTTGGATTTGCAGGAGGTTTCATATAGTATATTTGAGGGTACTCTCATTCGGGGCTCTCATGCTATACAACGATTAGTGAGGAAGATTGTAGAGACCTTGGCTACAATGCTTCCCAATAGGA
This sequence comes from Cupressus sempervirens, assembly GCA_028749045.1. Taxonomy (NCBI): domain Eukaryota; kingdom Viridiplantae; phylum Streptophyta; class Pinopsida; order Cupressales; family Cupressaceae; genus Cupressus; species Cupressus sempervirens. The sequence continues at coordinate 817,904,154 of CM053792.1, read as the reverse complement.
ATTTTGTGGTTGGGTTTGTTGAGAGGTTTGCCCAAGGTCTTGCCCGACCAATAGTTTGGAGTCAAAGATTGGAGCCATCTTTTGATTCCCAATTTGATGATGATGAGCCCTTGACAGAGATTGAGAGTTTTTATCGACATTACACTATGAGGAGTGCTCATCACTTTTATTTCAACCCACAGGTAAAGGGCTTGGTTTTCAGCGTTATGGATGGTGATAGAAGGCTTGGACTTCATTATACTTGCAGAGGGCGTACTTTGCGAAGGGATGGAGATTTTTAGATACAGGGTATTGGGAAACAGTTGGATGTGGTAGTGAATGAGATGAATCGAAATCACAAACGGATGACCCAACTAATTTCGAATCCAAGATTTGAGTAGAGCATGATATCTCTTTTTCAAAGAGCGAAATGCGATGATACAATTGCAACTTCAGATTTGTAAGACATCTCTTATGAAACATTGCATGAGTTGGGCACAATTGAGGTGGAATGTGATGAGAATTTATGTCAGGTTAAGTCAGATGATGCAGTTGTTGGCATGAGTTCCTCGGATCAAGTATTTGATGGCAATGCGACAATAGTGGGAGTAGGAGCATGCGAGGATACTGTCATATCAGTAGCCACCTTTGTGTCAGTTGAACCATCTAGCGAGGAGTTTAGCAATATGCATGCAGTTGTAGATGTGTGCTCCAATGATAGTACACTTGTTATTGTTGATGAGGTGAGTGATATAGTGACAGAGTCATGTTATTGATCAACAAAGTGTTGATGTTCACTTCATGGACAATACTATGTTCGACATGGATGCAACATTGTCTTATGACAATTTGATGTTTGAGGTTGATGTTGATCACTCACCTGAGTGGAGTTGGGCTCAATTTTCACCATTTGTAAAGATTCAGTTTTGTGTTGCAGTAGTTGGTAATGTTCTTATGTCCACAGATTTCAATGTGGCTACACCTATTGTTGATATAGTTGGCACGAGTGCATATGGTTCTCCTTTAACTATGTCTCTTCAAGGGATTGTTGATCAGGATTCCAGTCTAGTATATATTATATGGGTGGGGACCAAGATGAAGATATTTCTTGTGGGATTTTCTTCTGATGATATTCTAACTCCTACATCATCAGCATAGGTTTTGAGTGCTATACTGTAGGTTATGTTGGTGATCTTGATGATGTTAGTGGTATGCAGTTGGTTCAATGTTGACAGAGGTGTCACATACTACTTCATATGGGATCCAAGTGGAGGTTGGAGTTCATTGTGTTGTTGAATTGCTTGAGGACAAGCAATTTCAGGGAGGGCAGACTGTAATGTTCCCCATCTTTTAGACCCTCAATAGAGTTCTTAGCTTTTCATTCTCCGAAGGCTAAGTGGAGAAATAAGGAGAAATAAATTGAATTAAAGTCAACAAATAAATAAATCAAAAGGTGACTTTATATTTAATTAATTTAATTTTTTAGAAGCACAACTAATTATTGTATTGGAAAGGGGGAAGCTTTTAGAGAGTGCATTTTCTAGAAATACAACTAATTATTGTATTGGAAAGGGGGAAGCATTTAGAGAGTGCAATTAAATAATATTTTATTTCCTTCTAGAAGGGTGAATGAAAAGAATAAATAGAGGCGAGAGCTTCATTGTTAAGCATCCGATTATTGTCAATTGCATTTGATATGAACTTGGGAGAAGAAACTAAGGGTTTCTGATTTCAGTTAGCCATTGGAGAGCGTCAATTCTTCAGTGTTGCAACCATTTGAGGTGGTGAAATATCCACTGAATTTGGCATTCATGAGAGCTTCATTCTGGAGTTATATTTGTGCTTAAAGTTAAGGAATAACTGAAGGGTTTGAAGAATATTGAAGGACTATCGAGTGCAGACTTGAAGATTCATCTTTGGCAGCCATTAGTAATCATTTTTTTCCCTCGCTGCTATAGTACGCGTGAATAATGCTGCGCTACAGTATTTATGCTTGTTTCTGATTGCAACTTTCATCTCCATCCATGGGCATCACTATTATCAGGTTACTCTTGCAACTATTAGTAGTTAGCATTGTAATCTTAGGCATATAATTGTGCTGTTGTAAGTGATAACTTAGTATTAGATATGGCATTGCTATAGTCATTATTGTAAGCCCATTTGTCTTGGCAAATTCATAGCAACATTGTACATGGGAATGAATTCCATAAAGGAGATATATGTTGCATACCATTTGTTTGACGAAATGTCCATCTAATAGCATATATGATCAGCATAATAGTTGTATGCCAATTGTTTGTCAAAATGTCAATTGGCTGTAGGTATGCATTCCATCTCTAGTTTTCATGTATATGCATTGAAAATACCAAAAAGAACTGCACTTGCATATTAGTTCATTGTAAGAGGTATTGTAATATCTTTTGCGAACATTCTAAATTTCTTAGCATCATTCAAACTATATCAAACAATCTAAAACACAGAAAATCAGAAAAGAGAAAGGCAGCATGCAATTGTTTGGTAATATTCCTTGAGCTAAAATCAGTTAGTTTGGGGAAGGGATATTACAGTGGTATCAGAGCTTGCTTGAAAAGTGTTTGACGAAATGTCAAACAACTGAATTATAAAAGAATTTGGTGTTTGACGAAATGTCAAACAACTGAATTATAAAAGAATTTGGTGTTTGATGAAGTTATAACCAACTGGGGTTATTACATTATGCATTATTAGTGTTGTGGTTTTCTACAATATGATTCTTTGGAACTTGCATGCTTATGAATTTTCCAAAGCTCAAGCAATTTTATACACTTTTGAGTTGTTGCTAGTTGGAGGTTTAGAAATATACATAGTAGCCATGTTTAAATTGAATCTTTCTTTCATTGCTTTTTCTTTCTCGACAAAATAAGACTATTATTGTATTTTGATTGTATTTTAATTCAATAGTATTTTGTATTCTTCAAATTATGTTAAATTTTTCTAAAGCTTTTCAATCAGTGTAGCAAGACCTTTTCATAGATTGAACTCATAGGTTTAAAATGTTTAAAATGACCTATTTTAATATATTTGCTACTTTTTATAATAATATTCACATGGATACATAACTTGTTTTCAGCTCAGTGCTCTTGTTGTAGCTTATACAATGCCATTGAGATTCCGTTGCTCACTTTCTCCTGTTAGGCTAAAATAATATTTTGTATTCTTCAAATTATGTTAAATTTTTCTAAAGCTTTTCAATCAATGTAGCAAGACCTTTTCATAGGTTTAAAATGTTTAAAATGACCTATTTTAATATATTTGCTACTTTTTATAATAATATTAAAATGGATACATAACTTGTTTTCAGCTCAGTGCTCTTGTTGTAGCTTATACAATGCCATTGAGATTCCGTTGCTCACTTTCTCCTGTTAGGCTAAAATGACACTAAGTATATTTTTTCTTTGGTGTATAAAAATAAATTCCTTGTTTACATAATATGCACAACAAAAACACTTCATGTTGCTTTGTGTGGGCATTTTATTTATTTTAGTTTTAATGATCATTTCAATACAAGCATTCACTTCAATTCAGGCATTTATTTAAGACCTTAGATTTTCTTTTCATTTCAAAGAAATAGTTTATGTCACACCTTAGATTACCTTTTCCTGCCATTATTTTTGTTTGCATATTTTTTCAAAAAATTGGACTTGACTGAGGGAAGCCCTTATATAACACAAACACCATTTCTTCTCTCTTGAGCAAGTGTAGATATAGGTGAGGAGTGAAAGTTGTGGGTCTTAGAGGTTTGGAGAGTGAATGCATACAAGACTTTTGAAGATTACACCAGTAGGAGACCGATGATAAGCGCCATTGTCACAGGGAGTTGGGTGGTTGGCACGATTGTCCACGTGAAATTTGCAAATTTGCCTGATATACAATCCAATTTTAGTAATCACTTTGGAGACTATTGGGAATGGCACTTGTTTATAGCGTCCAGCCAATCATGGATCAAGTTGCAGTCACAGGTGCATCTCTGTATCTAAGTTTCAGATCTGGGTTTATTAGGAGATTTCAAATGGCAGCTTGTTTGCTCACTTTATTTATATGTTCTCATTTGCCTGCTGTATGCCCTTCTTTTGTTTCAGTAACAGCTCAAACAAGCTTTTATAACAAATCTAGAACCGTAAAGGAGAAAAGGGTAGTCACTTGTACATTATGACTTTTAGTTTTAGGGCTGATTTTTGCATGTAATTTTTCAGATTTAGATCCATTCCCTATTAAAATTCATTACTTATCTACTTGCATTAGTTTGTCTATGTACTTGTGTTGGTTAGTGAATGATATAATTGTTTAGTTTATGCAGTTGCACTTCATTGCTTCATCAATTGCATATGTATGGTTTAGAAATCACATTAAATCTATTGCATCAGACACCAACCTTTGCTAACTTGTATTTGTGTTGAGACTCTCCTAGTAGCACTAAAACAAAAAAATTTGTGCATGTGATGTTGCTTTGGCCTCTCTTATATCATCTTACACCTCTCTAAAAGTCTCTCCCCCCAGTGGGGACATCTTGGTGCAGGAAGATGTTTTTAACACCCTTGAATCATCTCTCTTTGAGACGAAGTATTCAAGAATACTTCTGATTCTTCTTTTAGTATGCATCTCCGCCATGAGTGTACCTTGGTGCAAGAGGATGATATTGTGATACAAGATATTAATGTGTTTGATTATTCCCTTCATGTGTGGATTTGGCTATGTTAAGGGCTAGATGTAATTTCTCCAATGAGACCAATAAATCTGATTTTCTACCATATCAACCATTTATGAAAAGCAGCCTAAACAGAAATAAAAAAGCCAAACCTTTCTTCATCACTTCATTGTTAAAGACACTTGAGCAATGGTGCAGGAGCACCTTGTAGGGTCAATCTGGCCAAAATTGTAATTTTTGTGAGCTTGGGTAAATACTTGGTTTTATGTTTCTAGTTTCATTTATGAGAATGATAAGTTCTATTTAAATCATTTAAATGTATTAGGCAAGGTTGGTAATCATTTTTTTAATCTTGCTAAAGTTGCATTTTTTTTGTAAAAAGTTATCAAGTGTAAACTTGTCATAATCCGTATGGTTTGTGAAGGCTATATATGCCTCATTCCATTGTTGTATAAGTAGGCGGTTGAGAATTTGGATGAAAAATAAGTTATAACAATACGACCATGAAATTATGTAATTTATGAAACATTTTCTTCTGTTCCCATGCCTTGTATGCATTGGTACGGCCAGGTAATGGTGCAAAAATAATTGGAAGTTATGGTACCTTGAATCTACTTTCAAATGAGGCATATCCTTTATCCTTCTCTTATCCTTCTCTTCTATTGTATGCATTCTGATGATGGATCACGGAGTGTGATCCGAAACGTTGATGTAAAAAAATTGGTCACACAATCAAATTCAGATAGAAAATCACAACAATACTTTCAAATGGCTTTGGTCTCAAGTTGATTTGTTAAGATTTGCTCTAGTTTAAGTGACTGAAATTTCCAGATTTTTGTGTAACAGTCCAGTTTTAGTGATTGATTTATGCTGAACATCCATGGTATGAAATTCACATGAGTTGAAAGAGGAACGAGTCTTCTTTTTTTGCAGTTGGCTTGAGCGAACTTCATTAAATATGCACAAAGTTATGGCCATTTTTCTGAACACTGTTCTGTGAATAAGGGTTTGAAGACAAATTTGAAGATTTGAAACAAAAGTGATTGTAAGAAAATTATACAAATCATGATTTTGGAAGATTATTAAGTGTCTTAACCGCTTTTGACAGTTTCAGTTTGGTCGCATGGTGTTTTGGCTGAAATTAGGGATTCCCTAGTGCCATTTTCATTGGTTTTCTTGTTAAATCAACTAGGTAGAACAAGGGTTTTGCAAAAAGGAGTGCTGGGTATAACTTCAAATATTGTAAATGACATGTTCAGACCTTTTTACACTTTCCTAATCCTTAGTAACTCAAATTGAGAATTGGGAGTGAAAATTTGATACTCTTGCTTTATAAAATTGGTGTAATTGACTCTTAAAAAACTAAAACTAGAAATTTTCAACTTGTGTGTACACTCTATGTTACAAATAAGATATCTTATATAAACCTCAAAAGGGTATCTAAATCAGGTTTCCCTTTTGTGTTTAAAAGTTATTACCCAAATTCCGGATTGTCAAGGCTACTGGGCCCAGAAGCACCTAATGAAAGAAGTATCCTTGGTGGTTTGTAAAAGTTGATGTCAAGATGCCATTTACTATGTTACAAATAAGATATCTTATCTAAACCCCAAAAGGGTATCTAAATTAGGTTTCCCTTTTGTGTTTAAAAGTTATTGCGCAAATTCCAGGTTGTTAAAGCTACTAGGCCCAAAAGCACCTAATGAAGGAAGTATCCTTGGTGGTTCATAAAAGTTGATGCCAAGATGCCATTTTCACATTTTCTTGTTAAATCAACTAGTTAGAACAAGGGTTTTGCAAAAGGGAATCTTGGCTATAATTCCAAATATTTTAAATGACATATTCAAACCTTTATATGCTTTCCTAAGCCTTAGAAATGCAAATTGAGAATTGGGAGTGAAATATTGATACTCTTGCTTTGTAAAATAGGCCTAATTGACTCTTAAAAAACTGAAACTAGAAATTTTTGAGTTGTGTGTTCTAAAACACTCTATGCTACAAATAAGATATGTTGTATAAACCCCAAAAAGGTATCTAAATCAGGTTTCCCTCTTGTGTTTGTGGTCGGGGGTTTAAAAGTTATTGCCCAATAGCTGGGTTGTAAGAGCTACTAGGCCTAGAAGCACTTAATATATCTTTTGTGGTTTGTAAAAGTTGATGCCAAGTGTTGGAAGTGGTTGTTTGATGTCTAATGATTATCTAAAATTCATTAAACCATTGCTTCTATTGGTAACATGTTATCTTCATGAAATGGCCATTGTAGTCAAGTTGGTATGGCCCAAGTTGCTTTGTTGAGTTGGTCTTGAAAATCACTGCAAGTTGCAAGCAATTTTTCAAGTTGTAATGTGTCTTGACCAATTCCAATTCTTCATAGAGTCATTCACATCAAGTTTCTACCAATCCTTGTAGCACGTCTCTGATAAGATTCTTCACGCTACAAAACTCTAGACCAGGTAGAGTTGTAAAATATGGAATTCTGTTATACTTGCAATGAATCCAAGTCAGTTGATTTGTAATTTTTTTGGAAGATCATAATGACGAGTTCTTAGCATTGCAATAAATGTATTTCCTGTGGAACTGTTAACAACTATGACATATGTCTCTTTGCTTATTGATGTCCACAATGTATCAAATTCTTAAATGTGTTCAATTTGAGTGAAAAGCATAGTTGGATATTTTATCATTTGAATGTTGCATGGTATTAGAGTCAAACAAGTCATTTGCCTAGTTGGCTCAGGTATTTTTCTCTAGCATACCTAGGATGCTATGTTGTTAGGTATTGTGTAAAAGTTTCTCCCTCAAATTTGGCTAATATTAGTTACTCTATTATGTGATAGTGTTTCATGTTTGATGATTCATTTTGGATATCAATTAAATGTTCCACATGTTGTAGGGACTAGTATTGATTTTCTTAAACTTTTTATGCCTGGTATAGTCACCAAACCTCTCTATCTGTCTATTTGAGACCCTTCTTACATTTGACTTATTGTTTAACTTGCCAACATGATTGTGATTTATGGTTTAGTTCAATATTTTCTCTTTCTTAGGTTTTCCTTTTCAAAATCACATGGTGATTCTAAATTTTCGACATTGCTGGTCTGGTTTCATGTTAAGTGTTGTTTTCTATCATGTTCAAAAGGAAACCTAGATAATATGTGCAAGAGAGTACACCACAGATAAAGTACCACATGTATTTTTTATTAATTAGAATAAGGGTTAGTTTAGGATATCCTCCTTGTTGATGTGTAGGAACTCTCTCTCAAGTTACATGTGAAGTAATTTAAAATTGTATTGCTAAATTAATTGTTGTTGCATAGTGTTTCATTAGTTCAAGTTACATTGAATTGCAAATCTTGTGCTCCTTGTGAGTTCAAGGTTATGCGCTTTTTACTAATTGGTTGATGTTAGAGTCACATACTTATTTGTGAGTATATTGTATTTGGTTTATCGTTGAATGTGTTAGTTGTGAGTGTGTGATGTTGGCCCTTGCAGAGGTTCTTTGTTCCTTTGTTGACTGCATTTTCATGAATTATTTAGTTTCTTTAACCCATAATATGTCATGCCCTATGAAGGTATGCAATCATGTTTTCTTCTCCTATGCCTCATGTAACTTGGTGGTCGTGTTGCTTTTTTATGAAGTTTTTGGGGGTTGTAAAGCATCCTTCGTTGTCATGACCCCTCCTAAAATTGAACTCCACAATTATAAATGATAAAAATACTAAATAAATATCTAGTAAAAATATAATATCATGTCTTATATACATGTGTGTGTGTGTGTGTGTGTGTAATCCACAAGCATATATGAGTAATTAGACAAATATAATTTAGTTATTAATGTTTATTACCATTTGAAATATTCGTATCAATCTTGAACAACATTTAAACAAATATATATGCTGGCATATATGGAAAGAAAGAAACAACATAATATTTCGGGAGGTGGAAAAACCTATGGAGGTGGTTATGGGAATCACGGAGAAATTGCTGAAGGAAAATATAAGGGTAGCCAAATGTAAGTTACTGAAGGAAGAACGAGGTAGGCAAGAAGGTCAAATTGCTGAAAAATGGGGTTTTCAAGAGGATTTTTATCTTTTTGATAACTCAAAAGTGTTAAAGAGACAACAAACGAGATGGAAACCACCAACCCTATCACAATTCAAACTAAACTTCGATGGCACTACTAGAGGGGGCATAGGAGGAATGGGTGGAGTGTTCAGAAATGGAATGGTGAAGCGCTGTTAGTCTACTTTGGGAAGGTGGGGGGTGGAAGTAATAATTTGGTTGAAACTATGGCTCTGCTTTGGGGTCTTCAGCTGATTAGTGAAATGCAAGTTAAGGAAATAACTATAGAAGGGGACTCCAAATTAATTATTGATTTGGTAAATGGAGTGTCTCGACTGGGATAGAATATTCGAACTATCATCACGGACATTAGGCATATTTTAGAGGGATAAAGAAGGTCCACTTGCAACACATCTACAAAGAAGGAAATAAGGTGGCCGATGCGGCGGCGGCCATGGGTTTTGAATTAACGGCAGTTACGTGCTGAAGAAATATGGAAAATCTAAACGAGGACATTATGTCTTTGATTCGCAAGGAAAGAGGGGGGAGCATTAATTAATTATGACTATAAAATTTAAGGCCAGAGCCAAATTTGGAAATTTCTTCCTTAGAAAGTTGAAATTCACTAAATTTAATAAAAGTTTTAGGGAAATGAGGAGAAGACGTGGCCGTACAAATGGAAAAATGAATGAATGCAAATTAAGGAGAGTGTCATTTCGCCATTATGGTAACATACTGCAGAATTCAAATTACTTCCCCTTTAAAGGTACGAATAATATCATTATTTAGATTGTCAGAGATTTTAGGGGTTTAAAAATTGTGATGTTAAACATGCACGATTCTCATAATGAATTCGCATGGGATTTTGAAGTGTCTCAAAAACGGGCTTGTAAAACTATTTCGCTCTTTGTAGAGAGGTACAGAGCTAATAGTATTAGTAGCGATATTGGAGAAAAGGAGGTTCAGATGCACATCACTGAGGTGGCAGAATTCAAATTACTTCCCCTTTAAAGGTACGAATAATATCATTATTTAGATTGTCAGAGATTTTAGGGGTTTAAAAATTGTGATGTTAAACATGCACGATTCTCATAATGAATTCGCATGGGATTTTGAAGTGTCTCAAAAACGGGCTTGTAAAACTATTTCGCTCTTTGTAGAGAGGTACAGAGCTAATAGTATTAGTAGCGATATTGGAGAAAAGGAGGTTCAGATGCACATCACTGAGGTGGGGGAATTGGAAGAAGGCGGGGAAGAGATGGGTGGAGACTTGAATAGGCTGGAGCCCACAAAAATTGAGAATTCCAAAGACAAAATGGCTACCTGGTTCCTATTAAAGGAAGGGTGATTTCTGCCTTACATGCAGGTGATGGTGAGGTATGACAAGAATTGTGCCCTCCAGTTTGTTAATGGGTGGAACGACTGCAAGGTAACCATAAATGGCATTACTTTTCAAGTAAATGAGGAAGTAATTGCCATGGCCACTAGGCTGTCTATGAGGGGGAAAAAATGGGGAAAGGTCATGAAAATGGCAGATGAGGCCAGTATGAGCAATTTTTTTATGGAGGACGAAGAACCGGTGCATTATAGAGGAGGATTTAAGAGGGATAGGCTGCCAGCTCCGTGGGACGACATCTGCCTAGTGCTCATGAAATACATTACGTTGGAGGGCAAGTTTGGTGTTTACTATTGTTACCACTTTCCCCTCTTGAATCATTTTAGAAATAGGGATTTTATTTCTATCCTGTTTTTTCTGCTACATTCTCTGGAGGATATGGTCAGTGATGTTAGGGAGAAGAGGAACAAGGGGCATAACTTCACCATTATTCACCAAGGCTTGATTTTTCGCCTATACCAATTCCATCTTGCCCTTTGCCCCCAAGGGTGGTGGTGGTTGACAACCAACCTTGAGTATCAACACTAGTACTAGAATTCATACCCCGCGACCTTCCCCTAGCTGTGAAAATAAGAAAAAGAAGAAAGCTGAAGTGGTTGTGGAACAAAAGGGTAGTAAAAAGATTAAAGTTGAAAAACCAGTGGAGGTGGAAGAGGACTCAGAGTAGGAGGGAGGTGGAAAGGGTAAGAGAAGGTCAGGAAGACTTGCCAAATCCCAGACAAGGCATAAGTAAAAATCTAATAGATTCAGGGTTGAAGAGGTGGAGGAGGAGAGCTCTGAGAACAATGAAAGGGAGAGGGAGGAGGAGAATAACTCTGACTCCAAGAGAGAAAAAGGGAAAGAGGAGGTAGAAAAATGTGAGAATTCTATCGACAATTCTGTTGATAATGCCTAGATGTTTGTTAGAAATACTCAAGTGTTGGCTGGAAATGCCATCACTACGGAGACTACCTATGTTTCAACCAGCTTCACCCTACGACCCAATACCTTCTGTGAAGATAGTAGCAAAGTTGATACCTCCCTCATTACCATTTCCTCCCCGATCAAGGAAAAATCAGAGGTTTTTACTAACTCAAAAGTTTTGTAGGATGATAACCAGGCGGAAAAAGCTAAAGAGGAAGTTAAAAAGGCGGGAACTGAAAACAAAGAGAAGGTTGAGAAGCAAAAGGAGGTGATTGCCCAGCTGGATCAAAGGGTTAAAGTTTTAGAGGAAGGATTCTCCACCTTCTCTAAGTTCGCTCTAAAAGTCACTCATGATGCTGCCGCCACCCTCCAATTGCTAGCACAGGTGAAAGAAGAAATAGGGATGGACATGGAGGATCATAAGCTCCTCTTTAAGTTTCTTGTAGATAATTGGACTCGGGTTCTATTGGCTAGGAAGGGAAAGGAAAAAATTGAGAAATAAGTCTATAGTTTTAAGGGATCATTGGATCCTAGTTGTTTTATGTTATTATTTTGTTACTTGGTTTGCTGGTATCCAGCTGTTACTCAGACTTGGGTTGGCCTGACTATGCCAACAGTTTTTTATGAACTTCAGTAGTATGGTAAACTTTATAGATTTCTACTATAGATTAGTTGTTTCTGTTCATAGTAGTATGCTGGTTAGTAGTTTGGGTAGAAATATTGTGGTTAAGTTACTTCTTAGTTTGTTTTTGCTTCACTAATGTTCTCTATTGGTTTTTGCTGGTGATGTGTTGGTTACTAGCCTTTTGGATGTAAGGGCTGACCCCCTTGTTTTTGGTCGCTTTTAATTTCCAAAACATTTAAACAAATGAAGGAAATTTAAAACACTAATTAATATTCCAATAATAATAAAATAAGATAATAAACAAAATACTATAATAATTAAATACAGTAGTAGATAATCATCATTCAAAACTAATAAACAAAATATAATAACATGCAATAATCTCCTATGTCATGTTATAATAGTATAAATAAACATTCAAATGCATATATAAGGGGGATCGTGTTAAAAATGGAATACCAATCACATTGGTGAATGGACACACACCAACAAACCGTACCAAAGGTGCCAACAGTCTTAGGTGCCACATCACTTGGTGGGCAACGGCTACCCAGCCAGTTATTTCGACTGGCTGGGTATGACGCCGTTTCTCCTCCGTCTTTTTCCTTCCGCCCCTCCCCATGCACGGACCCCGCGGCAGATTGTTTCGTACCGTCAGTCATGCACGGACCCCGCGGCAGTACATTGCATTTTATGATTTGATTGAATTTTTTTAATGATAAATTTAACAAGTTAGAAATATCAAATTGATTTGTGTTCTTTTAATATGTTTTTTTTATTAGTTGTGATTAAATTTGTATTATAATATCTTATATATAAATAAATTTAAAGATTGTTTATGATCAACCAACAAAATATTTAGTTTAAATATTTATGTATGTACGTTAATGTTTTGAGTAATAAATTTTAAAAAATATTAAATTGTATGTTAAATGAACATCATATATTAATTTTTAATAACTTGTTGAATTTTTTTTATTTTAAGACCTTATTTCATTTATTTTAATTATTTGTATTTAAAATGAAAAGATAATTATATATTGCTGATACTTTTGTAAAATATAGTTTGCCTCTATTTATTTTATTTTTAAAATTATTTGATTTAGAAATTAATATAAATATATAAACAAAGTTATCATATTTATAATCTATTATCAAATTTAAACTTATAAGTTATTAAAACATTAAATGAAATATAATGATAAATTTCATAAAATAATATAATTACTATGTAAAATGAAATGAGAAAGTTTTGACTACCATGTAAAAAGGAAATAAGTTTTGACTACCATGTAGAATAATATTTCTTACTTGTAGCACGTTCAAACCCATTACATTAAAACTCATATCTCACTAATAAAGGGAATACTTTGATTTTTCTTTTTTAATCAAACATTTTATATATATTTTAAGGTTTAGCTCAATAGCATAATATATTCTTATTTGAATATTTAGATTGATGTAAAGAAAGTATTTTGTTTAATTATAGATAATCTTAAAATGAAAAAGATAAAAAAATAATTTAAATATATTTATTATCTATTTAAAAATAATATATTTTTACTTAAAATTTATTTATAACTAAATATTTATATTTTTGTTATTGTTTAGTTAATTGAAATAGATAATTCGTAATTAATATATAAATGATGCATTATAATATTTTTATAATTGTTTAGTAAATTGAAATAGATAATTAATATTAAAATGATGTATTAAAATGTTATTAATTAAATCATTCTTAATAAAAATTAAATATATTAATTACAAAATATTGAAAACATTCATTAATTAGAAAAAATAAAATTTAATTTTATGGTTATATCTATATTGATTATAATTTAGTTATATTTATAATTATTAATATTTGGTCAAAATTTTCTATGTTGATATTTCCATTTTTAATGATTTGAGTTTCTATTATTGAAATTACAATGTATTACATATTTTATTTATAGTGAAAATGAAAATTTTAAACAATAATATATGAGAAAAAGAAAAAATTAGAATATTTTTAACTAAAAGTCAAAAGTAACATGATATGCATAATTATATTTAAAATTTTACTTAATTAATATGTAAACTTAAATTATTTTTATAAAATGTGTTTATGAAATAAATAAAAAATAAAAAAGATTGTTATTTTAATATAACCACGTTATGAAAAGTGTTTAGATAACATAACAAAAAATTCGTAAATCTAGGTGAAAAAATTGAATATGGAAAACTTAACACTAAAATAATTTAGCCAATAATGTATAGAGTATAAAATTTATCAAGAAATAATTTTTTTAAAGAAATATTCGAATTATTAAAAAAAATTGTTTGTGATTGGTGAAAATTAATTAGTTTTACAATAGTATATTGGTAATATTAGAATTTCACCTAAATAATTTGTCATTTTTATTAAAAGATTATATCAATCAAACATTTTTAATCCATTAAATTTTAGAAAAGTAATTTGAAAAAACTATTTTGTTAAAAAATTTACAATTTCATTATATAAATTATTAATTTTGTTTTTATAAAAGTTGATTGAAACTATAAAAATTAATAAGAATATTTATAGTTGTCAAAGTATATTATAAAGTTAAATAGACAAAAAAAAATTATTATTGTTAAATTTTGTATATTAGATACAATCTAAGTTAAAATTGTTCTTATTTAATCATATATTTAATTATATAATTTAAATTAAATATTAAATTATTTAATCATTAAATGAAAACAATATTAACATAAGATTGTACCTTATAGATGAATTTAACATAATTTTAATTTTTTTACATCAGAATAAATTTTGACAATTATAAGTATTCATATTTACAATTCATAATACAATCTTTAAATTTATTTATATATAAGATATTATAATACAAATTTAATCACAACTAATAAAAAAACATATTAAAAGAACACAAATCAATTTGATATTTCTAACTTGTTAAATTTATCATAAAAAAAATTCAATCAAATCATTAGATGCAATGTACTGTGGGGTCCGTGCATGACTGATGGTACGTGACAGTCTGCCGCAGGGTCCGTGCATGGGGAGGGGCGGAAGGAAGAAGACGGAGGAGAAACGGTGTCATACCCAGCCAGTCGAAATAACTTGGTGGACCCTGAGTGGGTTATTTCCAAAGGCCCCTAAGTAGGAATAAGGACATGAAAGAAAAAAACACAAAAAGATAGAATTGCAAACCAAAGGCAAACCAAAAAGGACATGGATGACATAGATTTACAAGTTGGAAAAGATAGTGGTAAAGGGACTTGAACGAAATACATGAATAAAACAAAAGTCAACTCATATACCATATATCCTTAAAAGGGAGCAATAATGTCACGAGGCTGAAATTATAGGGGAACTAGAATGTTAGGGTGAAAAGAAACAATTAAAAGAAAAGAGGATACATATATTTATATAGTTTACAAATTTCCTTATAATTTTAAAAGTGGAAAAGTGTTTTTTATATGAAATCTTATTGGTCCCCATGAAAAAAGGCAAGGAGTAAAATTAATTTTACATAAGAAAAATAGGATAGAAATATTGTTGGTTATTTCAATGCAAAGTTCACTGTAAAATGTAAGTCCTTCACTGCATTAATTGCATTAAATGTAAGTCATTCACTGCATTAAATGTAAGTCCTTTTGATAGGGGAAGTTTAGCATAATATGCTCCAAGAATTCCAGATTTTTCACTTGCATGTCAGTGTTGGTATTTTAAGTAGAATAGTCGGAAGTGCTTGTTAGTTCCTACTAATTCAATTGCTGTATACAAAGTCAATTACAAAAAATTATTATACCTAATTTTGCCATATTGGCAGATTCAGGCTTTTGGCTATCTACTTGATTATAAAGGTGTCCTCTGTGTCTCTATGAGGGATCTACTTTCAACTGGATATTTCTAATATTTTGGATCCTACTAGCGTGAACGGGTTTGAGTTTTTTATTTTTTGCTTGAAAGTTTAATTCCTTTTAAATATGTAATTTTTTGTTCCTACACTTTTTCTTTATGCATTAGCAGCTGCGACCTAGGTACAATGATTGCTAGTCTATAAATTTTCTTAATAAGGCACCTTGCTTGGTTTACTTGCATAGATCTTTGTCTAGTCTTGTGGCACAGAAAGATAACATTCTCCTCATTTACTGTGGCGCTCAAAAGATTTTGACAGTGCAATTTCTCCGCAGGCATAGATTTTGTGAGGTATTTCTAGTTTAGATCTGTTGTTCTCATTCAAAATCAATGCTTTCCTGAGATTTAAGCTTTTTTGTTCAGAAGTTTTGTGAAAGTTTTGCCTTTTTGGATATCTCTAGAGTTGTGGGTTTTTGTATGTCTGGGAAAGAATTATAAACATTTTTCTTCCAAAAATATCTCTAATTCTATTTTAAATTTAAGCTATGTGTTTTCCGGTTTACATAAAAATAGAATAAAAGAAATATTATATCTGAGAGGAAATTTTAGGTGCCATGGCATGTTGTCAAATTCATGGAGGACTAATTTGAGCCTTGCTAGAATTCAATTTGAAGTCATAAATTTTCCAATCATAGAAAATTTAGAAGCAGCAATTTGAATCATATACAAAGTTAATGCAACCCAATATGCTATGGTTTCATTCTACCAGGTAGATTGGGGGTTGTTACCGACATAGCTAAGATTGCATTTTCTCTGCTGCTAGCTGTGATAATAGGGTTATTATTATTGTTTGCTCAATCAAATTAAGCCAACCACAATCCTTGAGGTCAGTCGTGCATATTCAAGAATTATGGGTGTGACCACTAAGAATAACAGCCATCGTTACACTATATATGAGGGATTCTTTAATTAGTTTTGATTTTAATGATGAGAGAAGGCATATGCCTTCATCAGTGATCAGGCCTTACCATTTATGGCTGTAGTGGTAGTGTTTTGCTTTGACATTGGGCATTGATATTCTTTGATTTGACATTGGATGAGTTGTGAGGTTGCAACGATTTGAGTGCCATGCGGCTTCTAATTTGCTCAATCACGCCCTATGAACACTATAACCCTTGTTGCATTTGAGCAGCAACACAATTTATCATGCCAATTATTTTAAGGGATGACTTGCTGACAGCACTAAGTTGTAGCGCAATGCAACCCACCGGTCCATGTGTTGAACACATCCATTCCACAACATTGTTACATTTCCAGCTGCTCTGTGCCTGTGAGTGTATCAAATTAGTGAGTTGAGGATGAATACACCGGGAATTTTTTTTAAGAAAAATGTTAATTCTATGTGCATCAATTTTTGGGAAATTCAAAACACAGAATACCAAACAGAAAAAATAGGAAGCTTTGTTTTAGAGCATTGCTTTTTCATTTTGAAATACAGAAACAATAATAGTACAAATTGGAATCTTGGGAAGAGTTCATGCAAATTTTAAAACCAAGAAAAGATAGAGCTCTCAAAAGACCCCATTTTGCAGGATTCCTTAATGGCTTATGAAAGACGCACTTAAATTTGAAATCTGTAATTTTCTCATTTACACCATTTAGACAATTTTAAATATCGTTGATATTAATAGTTGTTACTAATTCTAAACATTAAAGCAATGCACTTTGACAAGTGTACAATCAAATTCAAACAATCTTGTGCCAAAACTAGACAAGTGTATGGCATTTGTAAAATGTAACATCTATAATTTTTCTTACTTAAAAAGCTCTTACAAAATATAAATTATAAAAAATATATAAATTGTAAACTTGATTTAGGAAATTAACTCTTAAAAAATTTGGAGCAATGTGCACAATCGTCTATAGCTTCCAGACAATACAACGTATTTTTTGGGAAGAAGTAGGTGGACAGAGGAGATGGAGATGTCATAGCTTTAACTCACTGGTCTAGCTCTACAGTTAAGCTCGTGTTATAAAAATCATTGGCCCATGATGGTCTTGCTCGTGGTTTCACAAGGGTATCAAAGCAATTAAAAAGCATGCTCCTCAATTTAAAAAAAACATGTACTGTTCAAAACAATGTAATGCTTCACATTCAAACTACCAGCAAGTTATTTTTAATTTCATAGTTCTCATTGTTTGATGAAAGTATGAATCAAATTAAAAGGTTTTGAATGTTTTATTGTATGAAAAAAATGTCTTTTACAAGTAAGATGACTGAAGCAAAATGCCTCAATGTTCAACATTGATTGTACCTTAATTTTCACATTTTGTTGCTAGACTAATTGTAAGGCTCAACCTATGTAATTACAAAACTGAATACCATTATTTCCCCATCAGAAACAACATCCTCTCCTATACCAAAACCCACTACACTAAAGGCAGGAACTTTGGCGCTTGTGCCTCTTGTTAAATATGCCTTATTTTCATATATGAAATAATTATCTCTTTATTCAAAGAACATATGTATTTTTGAAAGACCAAATTGTATTGGGGAAGAAGTTTTGTATATTTATACTAGTAATATATAATTGAAGTTCTCATCAATTATTCATAATATTTATGTAATTTATAAGTAAGATCGATTCCAAACTCGAAGTTCGAAATTAGAAGCGAATTAGAGACCTATCTCGAAAGGGGACATTATAGTGGTATCAAAGTATAAGATTTGAGAACTATGGCCAAACAACTTGCACAAGAATTGAGAAGCTTCATGGAGCAAACTAATGAAAGGTTTGAGAGAACAAATAAAATGATCCTCGAGGCTATACAAAAATTGAGCAATAATAATAAGCATGAAAGGCCTAATCCAAAGTCTAGGAGGGTTCTCATTCTCATCTTTTAGAAAATGTACCTTCAACACACAAGATTCATTTCCTCGAGACACACACACTTCATTCTTTCCAAGCGAGGAACCAATTATAGAAGAAGGGGAACCAACCACAAATAGTGTGGAAAAAATTGCACAAATGTATGTAAGGATGAATCCAGAGATCACAAATTGTATTCCCTTTAAAGAGTATTATGAAACCAAAATATTGGAAAATGGAAAGAAAAACTATGTAAATAAAGATCTCAAGATAGGGAAAGAAACTGCTTAGTCAAGGATTCAAAAATTGGATACATAACTATCTTATAGCCTGATGACAAAGGAAAATATATAATAACCCCTGCTGGTACCAACTTGACAAACACTAATTTTCTTTACTTTTCAGATATTTGACATTTTGTTAAAGACTTTGCAGGCAAGCTTAATCTCGTTGTACTTTATTTTCAGATTGTGCTCTTTAAGTTTATTGGCCGTAGATGAGGTTATTAAAAACTTCTAGCAATGCAAAGTTGTTATAAAAATGATATAATAGTTACAGACCTTTGGCAAATAATTATGTGACTGAAATAAACTATTACAACTAATAGACATAAAGATAAACACTTACCACATGTCTCAATATGCACCTACAACCACTAGGCATTTCTACAAACACTTGGCATGCATACTAATGATTGGGACACATAACTTCAACTCAACATTTCATCAACAATTGTTATGTAACCTTGCAACTCCAAACTATTTACAATGACAATTAATAATAATTGCAACTTCGAGAATTCAACTGTAATATAAACCAAATTACAATTTGCACCTACAACCATCAATTTTTATTGGTAGAAACTTGCAACAATACAGTGCCCACATATAGGTCAAACTTTGCACACGAATTCACTTCTCTCTCAATGCAATTTGCAGGCCTTAAACAAAGTGGTGACTTATAATGCCCCCACTATTAGGGTTAGTTTGGGACAAGTAATAACTGCAAAATAATGGTTATAATCACAGCAAAACTAACTATAATATTCTGCCCTCTAATTTAATCCCAATCTTAAGGACGTCTCCAGATTCGGCTTCCTAGCTCATAGCTACATCGCCGTCTTCTCGGGAGTGCACCCCTTAAGGTTCTTCTTGCATGGGCATACTCTATCCAAGGCCAATCGCATATGCATATGTTGATGTCATCAGAATATTTTGGCACATTGCTTCTCGGAACAATGAAAACAAAAACACAAATATGCAGCCATCTTAGCTTGGAAAACTCATAAATTGAAACGCTGGTATGCAAAACACTCAGGTGTTCAATTTCAGGTATTATAAATGCCTGATTTCCTTGCACTTACATGACCTATATTGTAGATATCTCATAGTATCAACAAACAACATCTTGGACATTGGGAATGCAATAATGACTCACAATTAGAACTGTGATGCTTGATGCTAAACTTAGAAATAAACCAACAACAAATACTAGATGCAAAATGTGACCACTGCAGCAATTACAAAGTCTTCCCAGTCACAAAAACCACAATAGAAAATACAAACCAATACTCTTCTTAGCGCAGTAGCAACAATAGGGAAGATGCTGAGAAAATTAGATTAGAAATCTCAGTACAAAACCATTATACTTCAGCAAAGGAATTGAATTCACCAAACTCCAAAATCTTCACAAGAAGTAACAAAAGAACATTAGAGAATTGGATGATCTACTTGCTTCATGAAGCCATCTTTTATAATGCACTTGGCTTCACTAACACACGATTAAGTAGAAGTTTCCATTAAATTCTTTTAATAAATAACTTTTTTAGCACATGGCTTCATGAAGCCGCTAACCTTTGAAACTTTGACATTGACAAAAGATGGGGACATTACAAAGTGCCATCAAGTTTTGTATACTCCATTTAGCAGGGCCAGCCCATGACTAGTGGCATTATGGTCGCAAAACTTTAGGCCATAAAAAAATCCCGCTTATAATGAATTCATTTGAAACAAAAAGGAACCGTGGAAGAATTCGCCTACCAGTTCCTATCATTATAAGTTATGATTCATGATCTTTCTCAGAAAAGGCTTGCCTCTATATTCATGAAAGGACTAAAAGATACCACTAAAAGCTCAGTAAAACCCCTTGAGCCCCAAAACTTGGAGGGAACTAATAGGAAGGCGACGAAGTTTGAATCAAATTACCGCAAAGAAAATAATGTTTCAAATAAGAAACACCATAGATGTGAGGAATCAAGGAAGGATGATAAGGGAAAAATGTTATTTTTGTAAGGAATAAACATACAAGACATTGATGCCAAGGGAGAAATGAACTAATGAAGAAAAGGTAGAAGTTTTAAATGCAAATAGCCATGGGAACAAGGACACAAGTGCGGAAAAAGGAGCCAAATCCATTGAATTGAAGCAACAAAAGATGAAGAAACACAATGTAAGAAAATAAAGCACGATCATAGAGACCTCAATAACATCCAATTAGAAAACCGATGGAGTTTTGAGGAGGTTCATACATAAGTATGACAATAAACTAGGGAGTTGTGTTAGCTAGTAACACAAAATGAAAATTAATATATTTAAGTAAATTCAATTTGTTAAATATAAAATAACGAATGAACTTTGATTAGATACATTCTTGGTGAATGTCAAAAGTTAATTTAGACTTTCTTGGTGAGTGTCTCCTTTCTTTGAAGAGGGTGTTCTTGGTGAACACCTCCATTCTTAGCAAACGATGTTCTTAGTGAGTGTCGCTATTTTTGACAGAGGGCGTTCTTGTTGAGTGCCACCACTCTTGGTAGATGACGTTCATGGTGAGTGTTGCCACTCCTGACAGAGGATGTTCTTGGTGAGCATTGTCATTCATGGTTTAGGCGTTCTTGGTGAGCATCAAGGCTTGATCAAGGACATTCTTTTTGAGTGTCAAAGCTTGATCAAGGGACATTCTTGGTGAGTGTTGAAACATGGTTTAGATGTTCTTGGTGACCGTCAATGAGTGATCAAGGACATTTGTGATGATCCCATCTTTTAGCTCTCATGTTCTCCAAAGTCTAAGTGGAGGATAAGAAGAAATTAAATTAATTTCTTATAAAGTCATTCAATTTAAAGGTGACTTTGTATTTAATTAATTTAATTATTAATTACAAGGGAGTAGCTTCTAGGGTATGTATTAATTATTGGAAGGACAGAAGCCTCTCGTCATTTAATTAATTATTGCTAGGGAGGGATTTCTAGAGAATGCATTAATTATTGGAAGGAGGAAGCTTCTAGCTCTTGCAATTAATTAATGTTTTAGTTCCTTCTAGAAGGATGAAGAAAAGGATAAATAGGGCTGAAAGTCTCATTGTTGAGCATGGGATTATTGTAACGGAGGATTATGACTTGCATTTGATAAGAGCTTGGATGTGTGAATCACACTCCTTTTTTTGGCAATAGAGGACGTTCATTCTCTGTTGTAACATTCTAGACGTCATTCCCTTAGGGTTTGGCCTTTGGAATACATCTCTTTGTAATTGATTGCAACATTTTCAGCATTAATATAATTTTAGCCTTGGTTCAGCTTTTGGGCATTCCTGGGTGCCCATTACAGGTGAGTGTCAGATCTTGATCAAGAGACATTCTTGGTGAGTGTCAAAGGATGGTCTTGACATTCTTCGTGAGCATTATGGCTTGATGGGATATTCTTGGTGAATGTAAAAACATGGTTTTTAGGCATTCTTGGTGAGCGTCAAAGCTTGATCAAGAGGCAATCTTGGTGAGTGTTAAACTTGATCATGGTATTCATGGAGCCACACAATTCTAGAGAACTTTGATCATGTGGTGAAGGTGTGAAAAGAGTACATGGGACTTCTTCAACATTCATTCAATGAATTGTGTCCTTCAATCGTGCAATGTGGAGAGCCTTGTCATGGGAAAATCAAATCTGAAAATTGGTGCTAAAACAATTAAAATGCCTAGGCACAAATTGTGAAATCCTCCTAAAATTCCTTTGTTTTCTTGCAACGTTCCAAGTGTCTTCTCTATAGTTCTCAAATGTGGCTTTCAATTGCTACGTGGGCTTGAAATAAACTATCATTTGTTGAACTGTGCAACGAGGGGGTCTCTCTTTAAACAAAATACTCTTCTTATTCTCTTATCCGTGGATACAAAGCTTCACACAAGGAAATGATGATAACAACATTTCCCTCTTTTTCTTTGCCCATCGCATGTTTTAAATGAAGTTTGACGTTTTATTTTTCCTAATGAAAACTATGACTCAACTTTATTGAATGAGGCCACACAAGGCATAAGTAGAACCTTCAAGCAATAATTATAGTATAGATTTTGAAATACTCCCTTTCACCATATTACATTTAATATCCCTAGATAAAGAATAAAGAGAAACAATGAACCCAAGTTAGATTTAGATCCCTAGGTAAAGGATAAAGTATAAAAATGAGTAACAATACTCCCAAGTAAAGGTTCATTTGGAAATATTTGTAGCCTATTTTACAATATTTTGATTGACTAGACATTGCTTGCTTTGAGTTGTTTTTGCATATTTTCTTTTAATGGTGCTTAAATAGATTTGTACTTAAGATGTGATGATACCTAGTACATTTTTTATATTTTTATATAAGATGTAATGATACCTAGTACATTTATTATATTTGTGGCCCTATTTTTTACTTTGACCCTAAGATACCATATGAGTGGGTTTTATGTTCTTGAATCGGCATGTTTATAAATTCACCCAAATCTCAAGTGTTTTTTTACACTATCGAGTTGTTGCTAGTTGGACGTTTAGAAATGTACATAGTAGCCATGTTTAACTTGAATTGTTCTTGTGACATTGCTCTTTCCTTCTCGCCAAAGTAAGACTATTATAGTTTTTTGATTTTGTTAAATTAAAATAATGTTTTGTATTCTTTAATTTATTTTAAATGTTTCAAAAGCTTTTCAATCAGTGTAGTAGGCCCTTTTCTTATCTTGAAATCATAGGTGTAAAGTAATTAAAATGACTTATTTTAATGTATTTGAGATTTTATATTAACAAATTTAAAT
Source organism: Cupressus sempervirens (assembly GCA_028749045.1). NCBI lineage: Eukaryota > Viridiplantae > Streptophyta > Pinopsida > Cupressales > Cupressaceae > Cupressus > Cupressus sempervirens. The sequence continues at coordinate 817,880,731 of CM053792.1, read as the reverse complement.
GAACCTTTGGCTACTTATTATATTCAAATGGATGTAGAGCTTTTTTTAGCTCAGTGCCCTTGTTGTAGCTTTACAATCCCACAATGGCTTTGTTGCTCACTTTTATCTCATAGGCTAAAATGGCACTATGTAATTTTTTTTGCTTTGGTGTATAAAATAAAATCCTTGCATATATCATACACAAAATAAGAACATGTTGGTTTGTGTGAGCATTTTCATTTACTTTAGTTTTAATGATCATTTCAATGCAAGCATTCACTTCAATTCAAGCATTTATTTAAAACCTTACATTTTCTTTCCATTTTAATGCAAGTATTTACTTCACACCTTAGTTCATGTCATTATTGTTGTTGGATTGATGTTTTAATAAAAATGGGGTTTGATTGAGCCAAGCCCTTATACAAAACAAACATCATTTTCTTTCTCTTGTGCAAGTCTAGATATAGGTGATTGGTGACAATTCTAGATCTTAGAGGTTTGGAGAGTGAAGACATGCAAGGTTTTTGAAGATTACGCCACTAGGAAATTGATGATTAGTGCCACTATGCAGGGAGTTGTGTGCTTGCTCCAAGTAATGTTGCTCACATATTTTCAAAGAAAGGAAGCAAATGTGCCTGATGTAAGATGTGATTTCAGTGTTCACTTTGGAGACTATTAGGGCTAAGGAACTTGTTTATAGTGTCCAACCAATCATGGATCAAGTCGTAGTTATAGGTGCATCTGTTTTTTGAAGTTTCAAGTCTGGGTTTATTAGTAGATTTTGTTTACCATACAGGGTAAACAGTTTATTAATGCATGCAAACAATAGACAAGAACATGTAACACATAAGTATTCCTTTTATTACTCGCATATATACAGAAGATACTATAATATTCCATATGATTGATTCCAAATGTTTTCTTTTTTTTCAAGTACATATATCTGTCTGAAAGGGTGACTCAACCATCACGCAACCTTTCGGTTCTAATCTACTCGTTGGCTATACAATGTTTACCGACAACATCATTCCCCCCAAAAAGAAAGTCATCTCTGGACGACACAAAAACAAAAATTAACTAAGAAGACTTGGAAGGATGCGTCCTTGAGTGCGTAGATCAACTTCATCCCAGCTAATACACTTGCTCGGTACGAATCTCTAAATCAGCTCGGATCTGGGAGTTCTCTTCCATTACCTCCTTCAGCATCATTTTGACCTCTTGGCATTCAGCTTCTTTCTAGTCACGGGCTATCTTTGCTGACACCTTCTCTTGTAGCGCTGCTGCAAGTTGCTGTTCTACCTCCTATTTCCCTCGTGTAACTTCCTTGGGATGTGCTAACAATGCTGTCCGCTCTGTTTCCCATGCAATCTGTTGGGTGGCAAGTTGGTTGGCCATCTCCTCCCCAGCCTTTTCTGCAGCCTCCTGAGCTTCTTGCCCAACCTTTTCCCATTGTCTCTTTGTGAGCACTAGCTCTGCCAGGAGCTTGCTTTTCTCTGTGATTTCGGTGAGGCAGGACTGAATATCCTTTGCTACTAGTATAGGACCCTCCGTTCGTACCATCCTTTCTACTTTCTCTGATGCCGCTATACTCTAATCTCTTTCCTCTGGCAATGAAGGGACCTCAACAACTTCGACCATATCGCCTCTAATTGTAGGTCTTCTCTCATGGGAGACTGGATAGAAGGGCCTCTGGCAACAGGGGGAAGTAGTCGCCATGTTAGATACTCACTCACACGACTCGATGAGCTGATCTGTACGACTGTTGGCACATGGTGCTCTACTTTAGACATGTTCAAATCAGTGTTCTCACCTACTGCATCATCCAACAATGCGTTAGCTGTCATGACTACTGCAACCGTCCCAATCACCTCTAGTCGGACTTGCTCTTGTGCCCTTCCCTAACTATCTCTTACCTCCGTAGCTGTCAACTCTACTACTGGATGTGGCTGAGGCATACTTAGTAATGTTGACTGCGGTAATCCGTGCTCCTGAGGTACCGTAGTCAATTCTTCCCTCCCCTCCTTTGGCTGAACTGCTGTCAATGGTTGTGTCTCCATGTGTGAATCTGCCGGTGATGCTGTCCCTCGGCTTCCTGAGGGTTGGGTGGCCACTGGCTCTGAAGATGCTCCTACTGGTTCGGTTCGGGAAAGTGGCTGTGGTTTGGGGTTTAGGGTGACGGGGGTCATCACCACCGAAATGTGAACATTTGCCATTGTGTGTACAAGCAGTGCTATAAGAGATGGCGTAGCTGCCACTGGTGCAATCATTAACTGGTGCAGAAAGCAAAGTGAGGTTGTGATCACCTCGACTTCCTCGTCCTCTTCCTCCTCATCTTGGTCCACCTCCTCCATTTCCTTTGAGTCATTCTCTTCAAAAGATGTTTCCTGTCAGCCACTATCCTTGTTTTCGGGTTCATCTATCTCCTATTGCATCCTCTTCTGACCAATGGCTTTCTATCCTCCAGGTGTGTCTAAATGTCTCCACTGCATTATTGGAGGCTCGTCGGGTACTGTCGAGCTCGGTTGGATTTCAAGCCTTTCGTTCGGTATCATCCTCATAGTTGCCTCCAAAAGAATCCGATGGCATAATGCAACATGTAAAATGTTTTATGTTGTAATGTCATGAACTCATCCATGCGCATGGCCAATAGAGAAGCCCAGTCATAAACCCTCCCATTCATAAGTCCATTCATCATACTGACCTGCAGAAAAGAGATGTTTGACCCCCTACTTGACCCTGAAAGTCGTCTCTTTATTAAGTCCATGAGGAACCTCCTGATGGAACCCTCATTTATAAAATCAGGACTTCCATTTTGAGTATCACTTTTTTATTTTGTTGTTGATCTTTGTTGATAGATTTTTGTTGGATAGGGGTTTTCATTTGCACGGGGTAATTATCAAATACTATGGTCTGATCAATTAGATTCATATTTGTATTAATTGAATATGGAAGCCTAGAATACAAGTGGTTTTGGGGAGTTACATTCATATGCAGGACTTGATGGGGCAAAAGAGAATATGATACTAATTATAAATGAGATTATACAGATGCAACTGTAAGTTCCTATAGTTAAGATAAGTCATCAGAGGACATATATAGTAGGTTCCAAATCATTGGGACTACGCAACAGATTAGAAGCAACACTGTCTCTAGACAGGTTTCAGGGGAAAATATTGATTTAAACAAAAGTCTTGCTTCATGCCAGATTTTGTTTCTCCTTTTCTTAAAGCTCACACACTCAGTCATATATGAATCTCAGTTATTGGTCAGAAATATGCCGTCTTGAAACATGAATTTGTGATTTCATTTGTTTTTATGATTGTGCATTCAAGAAGAGTGAATGGGATAAACTTTTGAGATGCTCCATGATTGTTTCTATATATGTACTATTGGAAGCAAGTTTCGGTTGGGACATGTATTACAGACCAAGTTACTCATGTAATTGTGACATCAATATATTGAAGCAGCAATGGAGGAGTATGTAGAGCGGTATGGTAGAATGGTACAAAGATTGCTCACTGAGTCAAATATTATGTATCGTCACAATATATAAAGTGAGAGAATTCTCCTGTGATGATCACGCTGTCAGCAAAAATATTGATTGGCATAATGTTCGAGCACAACTAAAAGAAAATAGGTATATCTAAAACAATCAATCAAGGAGTCGATAAAGATACGCACCAATGATACATTGAAACAAAGGTCACCATATTGAGTAAAAGGAGCAACAAGATTGAGAGTTTGCATCACCATTTTCACCCATGGAAATTTTTACAGCTAGAAGATGTGAACAATTATTGGAAAAGCCCGATACAATATACACAATTATGTTTGGAGCATGTAGATGGAAGATGGACCTGATATTACATTTCAAAATTCATATACATGACCACGTGATTGGGTTTTTATGTTGTAGACAATTCCAGTGATCAGGCCGGGCTGGGTTTGATATAACCATGAACGTTATTTTCATCCTCGGTGATTTTATTGGCATCATTCTGAATCAATTGAGCAATACTAATTGTTCATTTGTGTTTGTTGTAGGCTCTCAAACAGAAGAAGAAGCGATCGAGAAGAGAGCGTATTGAATTCACAAACCGAGTAGAGGAAGAACCCAACATGATAAAGGGGCCCGATGAAACACGTAAGGAAGATCACGTAACTTTGGAGAAGATCTAGAAGGCATATCAAGAATGATGCCTGGGCTATATATCTGTCAATATAAAGGATCAAATACATTTCTATCTATAATCTTCCACCGCCAAAATTGGTAGTACCAAGTAATATGCGGTTACCTAAAAACAATGACTATTGAATAATCAACGCCTCAATGTTATTTTTGAAGCCTAAGTAGTGAGCGATTAGTTTCTTGTTATCAAAAGTCGTGATAGTTGAAATTGTCTACTCATCAGTTATAAATATGATATGTAAAATCAAACAAGGGGAGAGATACATATTCATATATACTTTCCAAAAATTTCATACTATACACTTGTCCATTTGATGTATTATATTTTTCATTGACAAATAAATGAACTATTTAACCAAGCTCATGGATTATGGATTATGGAATAAATTCTTATGTGATTTTGGAGTTAGATTGTATTGGATAGGTCATTCGCAAGGAGTGTCTCCACTGCAATTTCATTTCCGGCATGATCAGTAAGAAACATTTATTCCATTTTGCATGAAGCTTTAAAGTTAAAATATTATATAGTTTTGTCCTTTATAATTGTTATTTTAATTTTATAAATAATTTATATGACAGATAAGTGGACAGGATTAATTATAGCATTTTAAAATCGAACATCGTAGATATTTGAGAAATATTTAATTGTTTCTGAATCTATGTTTGGTTTGTCTCTGAACCATAGGAGTTAAAGTACATTCCATACTATTTTAAAATTGCCTCAATTTATTTGATCTGTTGCATGTTGAGTACTAAATTGTTTATAATCAATGTGTGTAGAATTTTATAAAGTTGTACGTGTCAACTTATAATATTGACACTATCGCCCTTCAGCACTGGTCTTTATATTACTCTTGATTCATAATCCATGTGCTGGCAACTGCTTAGTTTCTTTCTTTTGATGAATTAATATATTCATTTGTTGCAATCATCTATAATATTTACTTTTATTTAGAACACTAATATATTTTTATTCTTAATTCATAATTTGCAATCTTAAAGCTTTCTATAATTCCTTCCATTTTGAAAGTTTTCATTATATTCACGTTCTAATCAATCTGCCATAAGCATCCTGGGCTTAAGTGTTTTGTTCAGGATCAGGTACACCTGACTTGGTCTTGCACAGCCAGAAGTGTAGGGGGTTTGGATTGCATCGATCAATCCCATCAAGTTGGCCTTAACCAGTTGGATATCCTAGCATCGAGAAAGCAAGGCTCGTAGGATTCCAATCTGCGGTTTTGGGAACCAACAAATTGGAAACTCTTTTGGGGAGAGTTGCAAAACAAACCCTAAGAGTTTTTGATTGTAGACTAGTAAGAGTTAGATTCTATTTGTTAAAACATTTTGATATATTTAAAATTCTAAATCGATAAGTTTTTTTACAGTGCATTTAATTTCCTTGAAGATTTTGATATCATGTAATTATTTTATAAATTTTAAATTGCTTTATGAGGATTTGTTCTTTTAGAAGCATTGTATGTTTTTCTTTAAGCTTTTTTTTGCAGATTCAATCTTTGGTGAGATATACTCTGCTGGAAGGAAGAACTTAGATTCTAAAAGATTATTCATTTCCTCCATTTGGAGGGGGCAACTCTATTCTATTTTGATTGGTACTTTTACAAAAGGAGTGCCTGAATCATTAGTGACTCTACTGAGGGAGAAGACTCAAAAGGAAGTGCTATACAGTTTTTTCAAATGCATCGATCATTTCAAAGAAAGCCTTTTATTCTAGATGGCATCAAGCCATTGGATTTCAGCAAGTTTGATCATGAACGTAGCATGTTATCCCCAAAGTTTTCACAACTGATACCAAAGTTCCATTGAGAATAGGATGAATCGACAATTCAACATTTGGATGCATTCTACATGTTTATAGAAGATTATGAGATTTCTTTGGAAGATCAAGTGATGAAGTTATTTGTTAGAACATTGAAGGACAATGCAAGACAAGTGTACGAATCATTACCCACACAATGTATCTTATCTTGGAAAGAATTTGAAGGATGGTTCCTATATGAATTTCATGATACAAGCGAGGAAGATGATGTGTATCATGAACAATATGAAGACCAAAGCTGCAACATGGAAGAGGATCTCAACATGTCTCCACTCGATACCTTTTTTAGTATAGAAAGATATGAAGGCGAGACTTCAACACATTTATTTTTGAGGATGATGAATGCTTACCATGAAATTCCATCAAACCTTAAACCTCCTTACAAGGAACTTCTAAACAAAATTCTTGAGTTGAAAATCTCGCTAAAGGATCTTGATGTAAAGCTTCTTTTTCAGATATGGGATCAAGCTATTAAAGATGAAGTAAAGGATACTAAAGTAATACAAGAACATAATGATGTTTCAGATCCAAATGTAGAAGAAATCGAAGAAGAATCTGATCATGATGAGATTGGTAAGGAATTAGACTGTGGAGATCATGAAAATAAGGAAGAGGATTCCCTTAGTGTGGATTAGATTTTGACCTTGCTAGACATGGAGTATCAAGGGTATGTTGAAAAGGGTGGTCAAATTCGTCCTCCTGTACACAAAGAAAAGCAAACTAATGAAATAATAAATGTGTCCTATGAAATATTCAATGAACAAAATCCATTCATCTCGTCAAATCCATATTACTTTCATGAGGAGTAAACAAGTGAACCGCAATGGGCATACATTTCTCAGAAGGATAACATATTTGTTGAAGATATGCATTATGGTTTTAATATAGAAAGAGATATCTTCAGATACAATTTCAAAGAATTTTCAGATCCTATATATGATGGACTGGCAAAAGGGAGTGAAGAATGTAGCTCTTATACATTTGTTAAGGAGAATGCGAAGATACAGGAAGAGGAAGAAAATGCATCTGAGATAACATATGAATATGAAGAGGTTTCAGATGAAAGTTCTCATAAAGATATTCCCAAGATTTCTATATTCTTAAATTTATTTCTTGGAGAGGATCTTTTATTCAATCAAGCCTATCAGCCCTATGATGAAGATAGCATACCTAATGACGATTTTGAAGTTGACACAACTTATGACAAGCAATCAGAAGGTGAGATACTTTTCAGCCCATCCTATGATCAGGAATTATACCAGATATATGAAGATGATATGAAATCAGACAAGTACAAAGAGGAGAAAAATCAGCATTTGGAGTATAAAGATCAAGAAGATTGTGTGCAAAAGGAAAATCAAACAAAGGTGACTCATTCTGATGAAAGTATGACTGATTACATATATATGGAGTTTCCATTCGGCAAAGATCAAACGCACTTAACGACTCCTTAACAACAAAACAAGTGTCATATGCCAAGGATTGCATTGAGGAAGCACAATCAATAAGTATTGTACATAAAAAAGATGCATGCGATATAGGTAAGAGGTATGAGCAGCATACCAAGGTAAGTACCCCTAAAGACTCTATGATAACATTTGTTAATAATATGCTTAAGGAATTTCTTTCAAGTTTTCATCATCCTTCTTTTGAGGATTTTTCTTTTATGTATACTAATCAAATCAATGAAGCAAGAAATCACATGCTTGAATTAAATAATCAAATTTATTTCTTTTTAAAAGATCCTATTGTAAGGTAAACGTAAGTTCTAATCTTGAACGGGAGATGAAAGGCAAGCACATGTCATGTGATGATTGTTTTATATGTACTAATGGATCAGATTTTACTAATGGGAGATATGATATCATATTCAAGAAATCCAAAGTGTTGAATGATCATAATAGGGTGTTCGATAGAGGAAAGAAGTGATGATCATTTTTTGGGGTGCCTGGGGCCACCCAATTTCACCATGCACCATGTTAAGCCTGGATGTTCAGTTCGCTCCTCCAGAGATAGCTGGAATTCTCACTATGCCCACAAGGGGCATATGTCCCCAATAAGAGCCATTGATGCAACCCTAATTTATAAAATCAGGACTTCCATTTTGAGTATCACTTTTTCATTTTGTTGTTGATCTTTGTTGATAAATTTTGTTTGATAGGGGTTTTCATTTGCATAGGATAATGATCAAATACTACGATTTGATCAATCAGAACCATATTTGTATTAATTGAATATGGAAACCTAGACTACAAGTGGTTTTGGGGAGTTACATTCATATGCACGACTTGATGGGGCAAAAGAGAATATGATACTGATTAGAAATGGGATTATACAAATGCAACTGTAAGTTCCTATAGTGAAGAGAAGTCATCAGAGGACATACATAGTAGGTTCCAAATCATTGGGACTATGCAACAAATTAGAAGCAAGATTGTCTCTAGACAGGTTTTAGGGGAAAATATTGATTTAAACAAAAGTCTTGCTTCATGCCAGATTTTATTGCTCCTTTTCTTAAAGCTCACACACTCAGCCATATATGAATCTTAGTTATTGGTTAGAAATATGCCGTCTTGAAACATGAATTTGTGATTTCATTTGTTTTTATGATTGTGCATTCAAGAAGAGTGAATGGGATAAACTTTTGAGATGCTCCATGATTGTTTCTATATATGGTACTATCGGAAGCAAGTTTTAGTTGGGACATGTATTACGGACGAAGTTACTCATGTAATTGTGACATTAATATATATTGAAGCAGCAATGGAGGAGTATGTAGAGTGGTATGGTAGAATGGTACAAAGATTTCTCACTGAGTCAACTATTATGTATCGTCACAATATATAAAGCGAGAGAATTCTTCCGTGATGATCACACTATTAGCAGAAATATTGATTGGAATGATGTTCAGGCACAACTAAAAGCAAATAAGTATATCTAAAACAACCAATCAAGGAGATCGTAAAGATACGCACCAATGATACATTGAAATAGAGGTCACCATATTGAGTAAAAGGAGCAACAAGATTGAGAGTTTGCATCACCATTTTTACCCATGGAAAGTTTTACAGCCGAAAGATGTGAACAATTATTGGAAAAGCCCGATTCAATATCCATGATTATGTCTAGAGCATGTAGACGGAAGATGGACCTGATATTACATTCCAAAATTCCTATACATGACCTCATGATTGGGTTTTAGAGTTGTGGACAATTCCAGTGATCAAGCTGGGCTGGGTTTGATATAAGCATGGACGTTATTTTCTTCCTCGGTGATTTTATTGCCATCATTCTGAATCAATCGAGTGACACTAATTGTTCATTTGTGTTTGTTGCAGGCTCTCAAGCAGAAGAAGAAGCGATCGAGAAGAGAGCATATTGAATTCACAAATCGAGTAGAGGAAGAACCCAACATGATAAAGGGGCCCGATGAAACATGTAAGGAAGATTGCGTAACTTTGGAGAAGATCCAGAAGGCATATCAAGAATGATTCCTGGGCTATATATCCGTCAATATAAAGGATTGAATACATTTCTATCCATAATCTTCCACCGCCAGAATTGGTAGTACCAAGTGATATGCGGTTACCTAAAAACAATGACTATTGAATAATCGATGCCTTGGTTTTATTTTTGAAGCCTAAGTAGTGAGCGATTAGTTTCTTGTTATCAAAAGACGCGATGGTTGAAAGTGTCTACTCATCGGTTATAAATATGATATGTAAAATCAAACAAGGGGAGAGATACATATTCATATATACTTTCCAAAAATTTCATACTATACACTTGTCTATTTGATGTATTATATATTTTCATTGGCAAATAAATGAACTTTTGAACCAAGCTCGTGGATTATGGATTATGGAATAAATTCTTATGTGATTCTGGAGTTAGACTGTATTGGATAGATCATTCGTAAGGAGTGTCTCCACTACAATTCCATTTCTGGCATGATCAATAAGAAACATTTATTCTATTTTGCATGAAGCTTTAGAGTTAAAATATTATATAGTTTTGTCCTTCATAATTGTTATTTTAATTTTATAAATAATTTATATGTTAGATAAGTGGGCAGGATCAAATAGCATTTTAAAATCGAGCATCATAGATATTTGAGAAATATTTAATTGTTTCTGAATCTATGTTTGGTTTGTCTCTGAACCACAGGAGTTAAAGTACATTCTAGACTATTTTAAAATTGCGTCTATTTATTTGATTTGTCGCATCTTGATTACTAAATTGTTTATAATTAATGTGTGTAGAATTTTATAAAGTTGTGCGTGTCATCTTGTACTATTGACTCTAATCACCTTTCAGCATTGGTCTTTATATTACTCTTGATTCATAATCCATATGCTGGCAACGGTTTAATTTTTTTCATTTGAGAAATTAATATATTCATTTGTTGCAATCATCTATAATATTTACTTTTATTGAAAACACTCATATATTTTTATTCTTAATTCATAATTTGCAATCTTAAAGCTTTCTATAATTCCTGCCATTTTGAAAGTTTTCATTATATTCACGTTCTAATCAATCTACCATAAGCATCTTGGGCTTAAGTGTTTTGTTCAGGATCAAGTACACCCACCTTGGTTTTGCAGAGCTAGAAGTGCAGGGGATTTGGATCGCATCGATCAATCCCACCAAGTTGGCCTTAACCAATCGGATATCCCAGCATCGAGCAGGCAAAGCTTGTAGGATTCCAATTTGTGGTTTTGGGAACCAACACCTCCAATGGCCTTCCTTGATGTCTCATTTTCGCTACCCTCTTCCCCTCGAGGTGTCAATAAGGGCATCTTTCTTATGTTGCGCTAGTTCCCCGACACTAATTCCACCAGCTGCAATTTTCTATCTTTGTGCATATTTTTTGGCTTGTTGTCAATTTTCTTTCCTCCTTTTGTCGACCCTGGAATGCCAAATACCCTAGTGAAGTAAGTTGGCTGGAATGATATTACTAAGTCCTGTTCCAAGTATGGAAAATAACTCTTTCGGGAATACCTTTCATATGCGTCAATCATGGTTCATATGCGTCAATCATGGTACGTAGGACACCTTCGAAATCCCGAATGCAAAAGACTAGCTTTTGGATTGGCCACTCTACTATTGCCTTCCATATGCTTGTTTTGACGAGGTGGTTTTCAAGACTTTCATTCCACCACTTTCTGCACTCCAGCCCATTCAACCCTTCGAATGCTATGTTCTGCACTATTAGATGTACATCTGGCTGGTTTTGCACTTTGGCCCTTTGTTTCCCATTGTTTTTTCCACTTACCCACACTTCTGAAGGCAATGTCTGCACATTTCGACTCATGGTTGAATGTTCGTCCAGTTTCTTTCTCCAAGCCCTTTTTCCAGCTGAATGCATAACTATCACTTCTTTGTCGTTTTGTGGGATAGATTGCAAACCATTAGGTTAGTTGCTTCGCCATACAAACTTGTTTTGGAAGCCTTCTCTTTTTTTTGCATCCGTACGGATCCGTACGTCCCTCCCGCAATGCTTCTTGTCTGGCTTCTTCCTTTTGAATACTATCTGTTGTACGGCTGCGGTCTCTTTAGTACTATCCCTTGCTTCTTGAAAAGTACTGCCTTTGCTATTTGCTCGCTACTTCACCTTTGAATTAACTGTACAACCAATATATCTCTTTCTTACTCACCGTACAATCCTTCCTTCTCCCCAAAATGCTCCTATGGTTGTACAGGTTTTCGGATTAATACCTTCTCTTGTTGTTGCTTCGTATGGTAGTGTCCTGGCAGATTTTGATTGTCGTATGGTCTAAGTGATTTCTTTGTGCCTCCTTCCCCTTATGCATTGTACAATGATGATTTGTGTTTGGGTTGCTCTACTTTGTAGGAACCGTATCCTCTATTCATCTCTACTTGGCCATATGGTGGTCACTTTCATGATTTGTTTTGATGATGGCTGATCTCCTTTCTACCATACGGCCGTACGGTCAAGACTTTCTCCACACATCTGTACGGTAGCTTATTTTCCCTTTTTCTTATTGAACCGTACGCTTCTTGGTTCTCCTAATGACCGTATGGCTCTAGTATACCTTTTTCCTTTAATGTCGTACGGTGTTTGTACTACCTCTATCGGAGTTTCGTACGGGTCATACAATGTTCTTAGTGTTCTAATTTGTTCATTCCTACACCATACGAAGTTTTGCTCTTCTCCACGCAGTCTACAATGTCGTACGGTCTTCTATTTTAACATGCTCTCCAATGTCGTACGATTATTAATGTTTCTCATGCAGATCGTACAGTCTAGTTCTTTTCGATTATTTGTGTGCTTGTCCATCGTACGGTGGTGGGTGCTTGCTTACTCCTTTCCAGTAGCCGTACTGTTTAATTGTCTACTCCGTTTGATTTATTAATTATGTTCAACATTTATTCCTTCCATACTCCTTTAATAATCCAATCTTTTATTGCTTTATTACTTGATACTCATACTCAACAAATATGTTACTATATATTTTATCTACATTTACTTATCTTACACATATACATCATTTATAGTCATTCTCTTTCAGTTGTTCTTTGGCGGGGGCACATTCTTTTTATATTATATTTTTAACTTCGACCCATTTACCGCGTTTGGTACTTCTTTCTCATCTAGCATCCATAACTTGGTTGGCCCGTTATTGCCAACTTCTCGTATCTTGTATGGTTCGACCCATTTAACTTTGAACTTTCCGAGTTTGATTTCGTTCCACCTACTATACTTCAACACTAACTGGCCTAGTTGGAACTTATTTAATTTTAAGTGTTTATCATGCCATGCTTTGTGCTTGTTCTGTGTCACCTTCGTGGCCCATTGTGCCAATAGTCACTTTTCCTCGAGTTTATTTAGATTATGCAGTCTTTGCTTCAGGTTTTCCATGTCGCCTAACTTATTCTCAATCGCAATTCTCAGACTTGGTATCATAAATTCTGCCAGTACCACCGCCTCTTGCCCAAACATCAATTAGAACGATGTGTGTCCTGTTGTCACTTTGTATGCCGTTCAGTATGCCCAGAGTGCAGACGGTAGTTTTTCTTCCTAGTCTTTGCCTTCTACCACACATGACTTGTAAATTACTGCTACTAAGATCTTGTTCGTAGCCTCGGCCTATCCGTTCGCTCTTGGGTAGTACGGGCTCGATAGAGAGTGATATATTTCGAATTTCATTGTTAGTAGTTTGATGACGTGATTGGCAAAATGCCCTCCATGGTCACTTGTTAACTGAAGCGAAATCCCATATCGAGTGATTATTTGTTCATATATGAATTTCATCGTACTAACTGCCGAGTTGTCTGGTAGGGTTCATGCCTCTACCTAATTCGTCAAGTACTCTATGGCTATGACTATGTATCGACGTCGATGTACTCGGCTTACTTTTAGGGGTTGCACGAAATCCAATCCCCATTGCTCAAATAGTTCTTGTGCGTGTGAGGGTTAAGCGGCATAAAATCTCTCTTCAACAGCTTTCCAGCCCGCTGACAAGTGTCACAACTGAAGACCCATTCTCGTGCATCGTTGTACACTGTTGGCCACCATAGTCCTGCCAGTAGTATCTTTCGTGTCATTGTATCGGGTCCCATATGTCCTCCCGCTAGACCCTCATGTGCTTCTTTCAATACTTTTGGTATTTCCTCTTCTAACACACTATCACAAAATGTGGTATTCCTTGATACTCATGTACCATTTTGGCAATACTGCAATTTGAAACAACTGTGCATCTGGAAAATCATCATTCACCCCTTTAGCTGGTTCTCCTATTTTGGTTCACGAAAGATGGTCTGTATTGACATGACTCTTCTTGGGCCGTACTATGATTTTAAATGTGAATTCTTGCAACAAAAGTAACCACCTGCTAATTTTTCCTTGGATGATGGGTTTATTTACAAGATAAAGTGGAGCTTGATGGTCTACATAAAACACGAATGGTGTTGCTAGCAAGTAATGTCGGAACTTCTGTACTGCATACACCATTCCTAAGGCTTCCTATTCCATTGTGCTATAATTCTTTTCTGCTTTTGACAGTAGTCGGCTGGCAAAATACACCGGGTGATCTAACCTATGGTTACCCATCTACACCAAGGTTGCTCCTATTGCGTAGTTAGATGCAGCTACGTGAACATGGAATTCGTTGTCCCAGTTTGGGTATGCCAATATAGGTGCTGTGGCCAATCGTACCTTTAGCCCTTCAAATGACTCATCTTGTTCTTTCTCCCATTTGAATGGTTCCCCTTTGCATGTCAATTTGTCTAGCGGGTATGATACCTTTGCGAAGTTCTTGATAACCTTCTTTAATACCCTATGTGTCCTAAGGACTTCACTTCCATTAAATTGGTAGATGGTGGCATTTCCATTATCACTCTAACTTTGTTTGGGTCTATTTTCATGCCTTCCTTAAAGACTGTATGTCCCAGTAATTTTCCTTGCAGGACCATGAATCTGCATTTCTTTGGATTTAGGGCTAGTCTCGCCCTTCGACATCTCTCCATACATTCTCCCAATGCCGTTAGATGCTTATCTTTGGTGCTGAATACCGACCAGTCATCCAAGAACGCTTTGAATTTTTCGACGGACATCTTGTCGAATATGTGTAATATGATTCTTTGGAATGTGGCCGGCACATTGCACAGCCCGAACGACATCCGGTTGTATGCATATACCCCATCTTCTACTACGAATGTTGTTTTAAGCTTGTCTTCTTCCGCTATGCAAATTTGATTGTATCTTGAGAACTCGTCCATAAATGAATAAGTCTCATGTCTAGCTACCTCCTCCAATATACTATCTATGAATGGTATTGGAAAGGGGTCCTTGATTGTTACTGCATTGAGACACCTGAAGTCGACACATATCCTAATTTGAGTGGTATCCTTTTTCAAGGATATCACTATAGGTGACACCCATTCGCTTGTTTGGATTTTAAAAATAATACCGGCATCTAACATTCGGTTAATTTCGTCTATAACCCATGCCGCGTAATTTTTATTCATCTTGTAGGGTCGCTTCCATACGGGTAGTGCACCTTCTACCAACGGAATGCAGTGAATGCACAACTCCGGTGGAACTCCTTTCAGATCATTGTATGTCCATGTGAATACATCTTTGTATTCTAAAAATATTTTAAATGCAGCTGCTTTTAATACTGGATTCCAATTATCTCCCACCAGTATGTTTTTTGGTTCAGTATCATCTCCCAGATTCATGGTTTGTACTGTGGCCTCTTCATATTTTATTGGCTTTTCCTTATTGAATATATGTGCAGGTGTTTCATTTAGCTGTGTGTTCCCTTCTTTTATTTCCCTAAATTCTTTTGGAAATCCATCTCTGTTGCATTCTTCCTCTATCGTTAGTATGTTGCAGCTTTGGAAGAGTTGATAATCCTCCATCTACCAGTGAAATAGACCATTTACCGAATCCAGATCGTTGTCCTTCTATCCACCTTCTAGCCATAGGACTCCTTTCTCATCTGGTTCCATTTGCTTCTTACCTTCGTCCTCTCCTTCTAAATTGGACGATCCGGCTTCTTCTCCCACCATTTGTGTGTGTAAATCAATAATAAATCTTTGTCCTCTGCTCTCCATTGATAGTGTAATCTTCTTCTAGTCATGTTTAACCTTTGATTGTATGAGCCATCCTCGTCCAAGAATGGCGTCATATCCTCTTCTTTTTAGCGGGATGACTACAAAGTCGAGCAAGAACCACTGTGTTCCAATAGTTACTAGTTGTGACATCAGGATCCCTAGAGGCTTAATGCTATGTTGGTCTATAGTTAGCAATTGGAATGTGGGTGGCCACAATGTTGGCTATCCCAACTTTTTCCAGGTATCCTCTGGTAGGACATTTATCTTTGAACCTTCATCCACAATTGTGTCTGAGAGGATCGTTCCCAATATACCCATTTCTGCAACCGTTGGATGCCTTCTTGATGTGAGGGCTAGTAGCATTGGGTTTGCTGTGCTTGTTCTGCTTCCCTTCTCCTTCCTAGGTTCTTCTGGTAGTGTAGCAGCCAGAGCCATGTTTGTGAGTGTCGTTCGTAGTTGGGGCATTGTGAGGATCAGATCATTTAATTTTACTGGCACTTCAATTTGTAATATTTGCCTTATGATGTTCTGTTCTGCGTAGTTCCTCATTGAGGTACCCACAGTGTCCCCCTTCTCTATTTGTGATTTCTCTGTCTGCATCCCCTTTTCAATTTCTGCCTGTGCTTCTTCCACTCTCTTCTTTTCTTCTGTTGGGTTTGTATACAACTTTGCCTAGTTATGTGTAATTGCCAGGACTTCCTCTTTGTCCATTCCCGATTCGATGCTGATCAAATTCACTTCTGATTTCGATTTTGGGCACTTGGCATCTTTATGGTCTCCAAGACCACACCATTTGCATAACAATTGCGGTGTGTTCGTCATTGTACAGTTTCCTGCAAAGTGGCCCCACAAGTTGCATGCCCAACATTGAACCATCTGTCGACCATTCGCATCATACTAAATCTGATCGCGGCCCGCATTATTATTGTTATTATTGTTGTTGTTGGTGTTGTTGTTTTGTCCCCTTTTGTTGTTTCTGTACCCACCCGAGGTGGTACTGTCATTGTTTGTGTTTTTGTTCCCTCCTGACGTGGATGCTTCCTATGTCAGGAGCATTTGTTGATGCCCTCTTTTTTGTGTTTCTGTTCACTCTCTAAGTCCATTGCTCGATTGTATGCTTCAGTGTTCGATGATGGAAGTGCAATCTTCATTTTCCTTTTTAACTCTGGGCAATGTCCTTCTATGAACCATCTCTTTTTCAGCCTGTTTGCTAGCTTACTTTCCATTCTATTTACTAATTCTTTTAGTTTTCTAGCATATACATGGACTATTTCATTCTTCCTTGTTTTGTGGTGTAGATTTTTGCTACTATCTCGTTGTCGTCTCGTAGCAGTTGAAACTCTGTAATAAATTCCTTCTTTATGTTTTCCCATGTGGTTAGCTTTGTCGGATTGGTGTCCGAAAACCAATTGATTGCTACACCTCGTAAGGTGGCTGGAAATTGCCTTGCCCATTCGTCGTGGTCTTTTTCTCCATTCACTGTCTAAATCGTTTCGCAAGTTTTGTAGTGTCCGATTGGGTTAGTCGTGCCATCCCCATCAAACTTTGGTAACTTTTCCTTTGGATCGGCCATTGGTACCCTTTCTTTCTTTTGTTGTGCGCTATTGTTGGTCCTTGCATTGTTCTGTACTCTCGTACTGCTCTGAAACCCTGCATTACAGACACCGACGTTCTCAAGTGGCGTAAAGGCTTCCTCAAGGACTTGGTTGTTTCGATCAAACTGTATTTGGTCATCATGTGTATCAAGGACGAAGAGTTCACCCCACGCTTGTGTTCCTCTGACACTTCGAGCTGTCCTAGTCCTTTCCTTCTTGTTCGGATTCTCCCTTGGCGTACACCAGTTTGGCAATTCTTTCATTGTTCCTTTGATCACCCTTCGCCTTTCTCGGGCTTCTTCTATCAACCTCTCCCTTGATCGACTTGGTGACTACACTTCGTTTGTCAGTGCTCCTGTCGTACCGTGGTCACCTTGTGTGACACCACTACCATACCCTTCGGCGAGTTGTTGGAGTATGTGCCTCCGGTCGCTTTGTTGTGTGTGGTTCGATATTTCCATGCCATACGTATGCTATCATCTTCTGGATTCTTATTTCTATCTTTATTCAATATGTTCAACATTCATAGCACCCGGTCCTTATAAGCAACGACACCAAATGTTTACCGTACAGGGTAAACGGCTTATTAGTGCATGCAGACAATAGATAAGAACATGTAACACAAAAGTATTCCTTTTATTAGTCGCATGTATATAGAAGATACTATAATAATCCATATGATTGATTCCAAATGTTTGCTTTTTGTTCAAGTACATATATCTGTCCGAAGGGGTGACTCAACTGTCACGCAACCTTTCAGTTCTAATCTACCCGTCAGTTATACAATGTTTACCAACAATAGATTTCAGACTCCTGTTTGTTTGTTTATTTTATTTATGTGTTCTCATTTTTCTTCTGTTTGACCACCTTGTGTTTCATTAACACATAAAAAAGCTTTTATAAAAATTATAGAAACACAAAGGGGAAAACGGGAATTTTTTTAATAATTTTTTTCCACTTTGTTGGAACTAGCTCTGCTTACACTAGCATGATATATGACTTTTAGTTTCAGGACTGATTTTTGCATGTAATTTTTTAGATTTAGATCCATTCCTTACTGAATTCATTGATTATGTACTTGCATTGTTTTGTTTGTGTACTCGTGTTTCTTAGTGAAGGACATCATTGATTAGTTTATGCACTTTCACATAATTGCTTCATGAATTGTATATGTATGGTTAAAAAATCACATCAAATCTATTGCATTAGACATCCTATAAAAAAATGAATGTATTAAAATCTTTTCATATTCGAAAGTTTTGTTCCATGCTGCCAATTTTGAGATAAAACATCAACCTTTGTTGGCTTCTCTTTGCTTTGGGTCTTTCCTAGTACATTTTAGATAAAACATCAACCTCGGTTGGCCTCTCTTCTCGCAATGAGGACATTTTGGTGCAAGAAGATATAGTTTTAACTCCCCTAAATCTTTTCTCTCTTCAAGATGAATTATTAGGAAATACTGTTGATTCTTCTTTTAATATGCACCTTCCCCATGAGTGTACCTTGGTGTAGGAGGGTGATATTGTGGTACAAGAGAGTCGGAGATGGATACATTTGATAATTCCCTGGTGTGTGGAATTGGTTGTGTTAAGGGTGAAATGCAATTTCTCAAATCTCTATTCATCACTTCACTATTCTATAGACACTTTAGCAATGTTGCAGGGGCGCCATCTAGGGTCAATTCGGGCAAGGTTGGGTAAATGTTAGATTTTAGGAGTCTAGGTTCATTATTATGTTTGATAAGTTCTATTTAAAACATTTTGAAGGTATTAGACAAGGTTGGTAATCCTTTAGGTTAGTCTTGCTAATGTTGGATTGTTTTGTAAAAAGTTGTCATGTGTAAACTTCTCGAAATTGCAAAAAAAATGCAATTTAGTGAAAGATGAAAGGTCACAAGTCCTAAAGTTGGCTGTAATTGAATTAATATGGTTTTTAAAGGCTATATATGCCTTATTACATTGTCGTATAAGCAGGCAGTTGAGGATTTCAATTAAAAATTACAATAACACCATGAAATTGTGTAATTTCTAAATCATTCTCTTATGTCACCATGCCTTGTACAGATTGGTACAGGCAGATAATAGTGCAAAAATAATTGGATGTTATAGTGCCTTTAGTTTACTTTTAAATGGCATTGGACTCAAGTTGATTGGTTAGGATTTGGTCAAGTTATGACCGTTATATTGATTTAAATTTTCAGATTTTTTTGTAGCAGTCTGGTTACAATGAATTGTACGGATCTGTATAGAGAACCTATGATATGAAATTCACATAAAGAGGAATGAGTCTTGTTTCATTTACTTTGGTTTAATCTAATTTCATTAAGTATGCACAATGTTATGGTTGTTTTTCTCAAAAGTCTCTTGTGAATAAGGGTTTGAAGACAAATTTGAATATTTGAAACAAAAGCCACCGTATTAGAATTTTGGAAGATTATATAGTGTTTTAACTAATTTTGGAGGTTACAAGTTGGTCCCATGGTGTTTTGGTTGAAATTAAGGAAGCCCTAGTGCCATTTTCACTCGTGTTCTTGTTAAATTAACTTGTTAGAGAAAAAGGTTTTGCAAAAAGGAATCTTGGGTATCATTCCAGCTAATGTAAATGGCATATTTTGTAATGTCCCCACTTTAGCAGTTGTCTAGTTGTGTGTTTGTTAGCCTTTTATTTTATTTTTATTTTTATTTTATCCATCCCACATTGCTTGTGAAAAGTGGTCGACCCTATGAAGTAGACATAAAAGGAGATCTTGTGGCTGTTGTTAGGCAGGTTGAATATGAGAAGAAAATAGATGTGTGAGTTACAGATCTGTTTTTGGCATTAGAGGACGTTTGTCCTCTCGTGTGACATTCTAGATGTCATTCCCTTCTATCAGCTTCATTAACAGTCAGGTTGGGTGCATTTCCAGCTATAGGTAGATTGAGTGTTTGCTCATATCATTCTCACTCCTTGTCTAATACTTATGCCATTGTGGAGGGATGATTTTATGAGGGTCTTGGACTTATTGAAGGCAGTTTTTACTATAGCAGCATTGTAGTGCGACACTATTCATATTACTATAGCAGCAAGATGGGAACTCATTACTGGAATATCATGTTATAATGCTGGATTAATTAGTGAGTTCAAGAGTTTGCTATGTATTTAATTTTATTAGGTTGAAAACTAATATTATTTCAACAGTAACTCAATCTTCAATTTGCATAAATTCCTTCTTGTTCATGTTTTGTGATTTCAAATCTATACAAAGACATTAAAATCTCTATCAATAGTTGGTTTAGTTCTTGGGCATTTCCAGGTTGCCCATTACAGTGGTATTAAAACTATAAGTCCTGCCATCCTGTGGAGGTCTTATAGAGAATTTGGAACAGCCAAATAGAGGGAAAAGTGTTTGACAAAATGTCAAAACACTAAAATCAGAAAGTAAAAGGGCTAAGCATTTATGTTTGAGCATGCGATAGGGGCTTTATATTTTCTGCAATACTAGAGCAAGATAAAGTAGGAGTTCAGACTTGCAAAGAGAACAGTCTTGTTCATTCGTGTAGAGGGACATACAATCTTGTCATACAGACATAGAGGAGATATTCTTTGAATAGGACGACAGTATGGGTGACCGAGATGATAGCAATACAGGAGTAGGCGGAGGTAGGAATACCGGTCCAGATCAGGAGGAGGTAATGTTCAGATGGTTGCTGGGTACATTAGAGGAGGGGAAGCATATGCAATAGGAGCAGAATAGGTGAATGGATATGGTGTTGCAGCTTGTGGCTAGATAGATTGGCGTCAATATTAATCTAGGTGATGACAACAAGGGAAACAATGACAATGAGGGAAATGATAACAATGGAGGATGAGGCAACAACAATGGTCTTGAGAATAACATTAATGGTAATAATGGACATGGCAACAATTGGAATGAGGCTGATAACTTTAGACATGCTACACGCCTAGCTTGAACAACGAGCTCGAGACCTCTTCTACCCACCTTCCCACCTAGAGATCCGGTTCAACTAGTAAATGAACCGCAAGTTACTAAGTTACAGGATCAGTTTAGGAGGGATTGGGAGGCTAGTGGACCGGAGTTTTAGGCGGACATTTCCCTTAGAGATTATGGACTTGAGGATGAGACACATGCCTAGAGCAGGAGGGAGGAATCAAAATTTTGAGTTGAGAACGAAAGTTGGAAAACTTTCTTTACCTTATTATGGTGCTTTAGGGAAGATGATTGCACGAGCTTGGGTGCAGAAGGTAGATATATACTTGCAACTGAATCCTATGCCTGAGGAGGAGGCTATAATGTATGTGGCTATTCATTTGGATGGACCAGCGCATGAGTGGTGGCAACATGGCATGGTAACTTTGGGACATAATGTGATCACATCTTACAAGGAGTTCACTGAGAAGCTCATAGAGAGATTTGATACCAGGGATCCCGAGTTAGAGTTTAAGGAGTTGGCACAACTCAAGAAGTGGGGATCAGTTGAGACATATATCAGTGAGTTTCAGAGGTTAGCTGTGTTGGTCATAGATATTTCAGAGAGGAGGTTAGTCGTGTTGTTTATGGATGGACTCTCAGATCCCTTAAAGGGTTGGGTAAAGGGGCATGACCCAGCTACATTACAGGAGGCTACTAAGAAGGCTTGTGATTTAGCACCTTCTTCTTGTAGAAGTAGATTTCAGCATAGGGATTCACATATGAAGAAGGACAAAAAATCTTTTCACAAGGATGCCCAGCTGAAAAGGGATAATAAGTTGGATAATGAGATCCTGAATGAGTTGAGGAAGAAGCTATGTTTTCATTGCAAAGAGCCTTGGGACTTATCTCATAAGTGTCCTCTCAAGGCTAAGGCAAATCAAATGGAGTATTTCTTAGTAGAGGAGTCACAGTCAAAGAGGGAGGATCAAGACTCTGATTCAAACTAGGATAGCACTACAGAGGAGAACAACATTCCTGAGGATGAGAAGTCATTAGCACAATTAATGGGGGCTCAGAAGGCAATCACATTTAAGGTTAGGGGTACTATCTAGGGGCAAAAAGTGATCTCACTCATTGACATTGGGGCTCCACATAATTTCATAGATGCACAATTGGTAGCCAAGAGAGGTTTATAGACTAAGGAACATGCCGGGTCTAGAGTCATGGTAGCTAATGGTGACAAATTATTATGCACTTGGAAGATATCTAATCTTCACATCAGGTTTGGAGATGGCTATGAGTTGGAGGATGAGTTCTATGTAGTAGACATGTGAGACTATGATGTCATTGTCGGCATGACATGAATGGCCTCACTAGTTAAGTTCACACTCAACCTAGCAAAATTGGAGATGAGGTTTCAGCATGAGGGCATAACTGTTGTACTTAGAGGACTTTTTGACGGGAGTTGCAAAGTAGTCTCCTTGAGGAGAATGTAGAGACTTTTTTGGCATAATGGCATAGAGTGGGCAGCCGAATGTTTCACTATGCCAGCTTCATGGGAGCCATAGGTGAAGAGTCATCCACCAAATGTCCAGGAGATACTTGACAGGCACACTATGGCATTTCGCGAGATTTCGCATGGGGTTCGTCCTAACAGGGGGATAGAGCATGTTATTGAGCTCAAGGAGGGAGCCAAACTAGGAATGATTACTCCCTATCGTCATCCTAAGAAACACAAGGATGAGATAGAGAAGGCAATTAAGGAGTTGTTGGAGATGGGGCATATTAGGCCTAGTAAGAGCCCCTTTGCTTCAGCAGTAGTATTGGTAAAGAAGAAGGATGGGACAATGCACATGTGGATCAATTACAGGGCATTAAATAAGAAGACCTTTAAGAATAGATATCCCATCCTGTGGATAGATGAGTTGATTGATGAGCTGCATAGTGCATGCTTTTTTACGAAGATTGAATTATGGTCAAGTTATCATCAGATCAGGATGAGGGTGGAGGACATTGACAAGACAGCCTTTCGGTGTCGCTATGGACACTTTGAGTTTTTGGTTATGCCATTTGGGCTAACCAATGCCCCTACTACATTCTAGAGTTACATGAATCAGGTATTTAGGGGGTAGCTTAGGAGATTTGTCCTAATTTTCTTTGATGACATTTTGGTATTTAGTAAGACTTGGGAGGAGTATTTACAACATCTTGAGATGATGTTGTCTATTTTGGAGAGTCACTATATGCCAAGGAAAATAAGTGCGAGTTTGGGTTGTTTGAGTTACTAACCTTGGGCATATCATCAATGTAGATGGAGTTCGGGTAGATCCCGAAAAGATTAGAGCTATTGTTGATTGGCTACTCCTATGAACCTCACACAGCTTAAGGGGTTCTTTGGTCAATTTGGGTTTTATAGGAGATTTGTTAAGGGATTTTCACAGATTGCTGCACCCTTGACAGATCGTACCAGGAAAGGGGTCTTCATATGGACAGGGGCAGCTCAGAGGTGCTTCGATCATTTCAAGGTGATGTCATTATGTCTAGTATTAGGTCTACTGAACTTCACGAAGCCATTTGAGCTTCATTGTGATGCGCCAGGTGATAGGATTGGGGCAGTCTTGATGCAGGAGAAGCATCCCATTGTTTTTGAGAGCAGGAAGCTCTCTCGAGTGGAGAGGAGCTATTCCATCTATGATTGAGATGTTGGCTATTATGCATGCATTGGCCAAGTTTCGGTCCTACCTATTTGAGGGGAAGTTTTTTATCAAGACTGATCACAATAGCATCAAATACTTCATGAGCCAGTGTGATTTGAATGATAGACAATAGAAGTGGATTACGAAGTTGTAGGCTTATGACTTTGAAATTGAGTTTGTCAAAGGTAAGAAGAATGTGGTGGCAGATGCTTTATCTAGGAGACCTCATAGTTGTGCTCTAGTTGAGATTATAGGAGATTGGAGAAATAAGATTACAACAAAGTATGTGAGGGACACTTGAGCTTCTGGAGTGATTGCAGGCACCATACATGATGATCATTATGTGGTGATGGATGGATTGATCAAGTTCCAAGGTAGGATATATTTGATTCCTTCATCATAGTTTTAGGAGGTAATAATGAAGGCATTTCATAATGCACCTACAACTGGACATCCAGGAGTCTTTAAGACCTACAGGCAGATCCGCGAGCTGTTCACATGGAAAGAGCTCAAGGATGATGTTTAGAAGCATGTCAAGGAGTGTGTAGTTTGTCAGCAGAATAAGGGAGAGCACACATATCCTGCAGGGTTGTTACAACCTTTGTCCATTCCAGATAGGAAATGGGAAAGTATCTCTATGGACTTCATCATCGGGTTACCACGAGTATAGGGGAGAGATTGCATCTATGTGGTAGTTGAAAGGTTGACAAAGTTTGCTCACTTTTTTTCTATTCCATCCACCTACACAGCAGTACAGGTGGCCAATCTTTTCTTCAGAGAGATATTCAGGTTACATGGGCTACCTAGTTTAATTGTCAGTGATCGGGATAGTAAATTTATGAGTTCTTTTTTGGTAGGAATTGTTTGGGTTGTGTGGTATAGATCTTACACCTAGCACTAGTTATCATCCGCAAATAAATGAGCAGACAAAGATTGTGAATAAATGGGTGGAAAGATATCTGAGGAACTATGTGACTATACAACAGAGAGCTTGGGTCAAATGACTACATATGGGAGAGTACTGTTATAACACCACTTATCATATGTCCATCAAGATGACTCCATTCATGGCACTGTATTGTTATGAAGCACCTAGCTTCATGGATCTGGTTTTGGGGGATAGTAGAGTGCCCAAAGCCAAAGACTTCTTGCAAGATAGTTAGGATATTTTGAGGGTGCTCAGGGAGAATATATAGTAGGTCCAAAATCAGCAGAAATTGTATGCTGATCAGCACCGGATAGAGTGCAACTTTGAGGTTGGGAATATGGTTTACTTGAGGTTACAACCATATAGACAGTCATCACTCAAGAAGAGAAGAGTAGAGAAGTTGAAGCCTAGATTTTATGGTCCCTACAGAGTGATTCACAGGGTGGGCAAAGTTGCCTATGAGATTGAGCTTCCAGAGGGTAGTCAGGTGCATAATGTGTTTCATGTGTCGAGGCTTAAGAAAGCCATTGGTCAGAGAGTTGTGCCTTCTGCAGATTTGCCACCATTAGATGAGGAGGGGAAACTGTAATATCCCAAATAGGATATTGCTGGATTTCCCTTAGATAAAACCTTGCGGATAATTTACAGCGCATTCAAAAAATTAGTAGAATTTTCCAATTAAATCACTTTCCTCAGATATAACATTTAGATTTGGGTGTACACAAAATTGAGACACAGTGCTATAATAAACCAAAAGATTCTTCAGATAAATATAACTCGTTATTTCGCAATAACATTCAAAATATCAACATGCAACCATGGATTACAAACTAGTATGATAAAACTAGAAAACTCATAATTCCTTAAACAATGATATTGCCTTTTACAACAGCAATATAACAATTGACAACTAAACGTTATTGTATTATATAATAGCAATACAATAACCAATACACAAAAAACCAATCCTAAAAACAGATTCAACAGTCGGATTGGAATGATAGGATAAGAATCTGTACGCGCGAATGAAACACTTGGAATGATGTTTCTCGGGACAATGGGTTTGCGTCCACTATCTGCTAGCATGAGGGGCTACGTCCTCCAACTAGCTGAAAGCTGAAGCTTTCTATAACTCTCAAAGAGAGAGAACTGAACTGAATAGTAAAATCAAGCATGCAAAAGGAAGGAGCCTCTTCTCTTTTTATTCTCGCAACAATGACCCTTCGACTTCCTTTCTGGTTTTGTCTTACCTCTCCTCGTCTTTTTGTGGCCACATGAGAAATTAATTTGACCTTTAATAATAAATCTCCAAGTAACATAGTCAAATTTAATATTGAAAATTCGTTCCTTCCTAATAATTCTAATGTCCCCAAAGAAGGGACATTATAAATCTCCCCTCCTTGAGATTGCTTGGCCCCAAGCAATCAGTACCAGGATCCCATACAAGTCTGCAGGTAGCTCTGAATTCCAAACGGAAAACAATTTCAGCCATACTGTGAAGCCAAATGTCTCTCAGCAATAAGACCATCAAGTGGATCCCTGGATCCCATATAACTCTTTGAAAGAACTCAGCACTTGCACCTGTAAACTGTTCAACACTGGCCAATACCTGGACCACAATAAAATCCTCGTCCAACAATAGATGTAATCTACCAACACTTGGATCCCAAATCACACCACGTGCATGATCGGTCAAAACAACTTGCCATGTACTACTAACATATACAGGAAGTTCCTCAACCCAATTGAGAAACTCACTCCAACTGAGATCACTAGCACCACTGTGGTCACATGCCTGTGGAAACTCAACCATATGCCAACCAACTCCTGGAAACCTTAATAACCACAGGGAAGTTCCTCCTGGATCCCGCAAACAAAAGGGCCATCAACCTTCCCAACTGTTTGCAATATCCTGCTTCTCAGTGCCCATAATGGGTGGTGTGTCCAAGCCTACTTAACTGCCACAGTGTTGCTCCGCTAATTGAATGCTCTCTTGCTATACTGCTCACCATATCTCTATCCAAGGCTGATTTGCAATCAGTGTTATGTCCTCTCAAGGCAGCAACCTCTTGGCTGCAACAAGTATCAATCTGAGGCTCCTCACTATCATCAAACTCGAATAGCGGATTCTCCATTATCCAATCAAAATCCATCTCAAAAGGTGAATTACCATGTTTCACCCAATCAACACTATACATGCTAGAAATAATAACATCATTGTAGGCTTCAATTTCCTTGTTCATTTGATTTGCATGCAAAGGAAAAACTGCTGCAATGTCATCTTTCCCATGCAAAAACTCATCATGTGAAGATTTTAAGTTGCTCTTACTTTGAATAGGACCAACGTCATCAAATTGTTTGTCAAGAATAATTTCTAAATCACCAGATAAGCTGCTAGAAAAATCTTTACCATTAATCAAAGTGGGTTCTTGCTTATGTTTTTCATCATGTTTAGGCTGAACTGTGTATTTTCCAACTCCCTCAATGTTGATTTGCACTTCTTGAGTTGTCTCTTCTTCCTTGTTCTTGTCCCAAATGTGATCAAGAGACCAAACATGCTTACGAGTGAAACATAACTGCTCTTCTGCAAGAAGATCTTGACCCAAATCATAATACTTCTATGTTGCCTGATCATTCTTGTTTTGTAGCTTTGGATGGAAATCCATGTAATCAATGAAGGGTAACTCTTTTCGAATCTTTGAAGGAAGTTTGTTTTACTCATCAAACATATCAAGTACCTCTGTTTTGAAATAACATTTCTGATTTTCGATTTGCTGAACACTTGACATGATTGATGAAGCATCTTCATTCTTTTCCCAAATCTTCTCCAAATTTAAGAAAGTTGTTCTCTTCCCTAGTTTTGTTTTAGAGTGTCACATTTTCTCTATGTTGCATATCTCGTGTTGTAAGAAAGAAGAGTTTGTTAGCTTTGAAAATCCACCCTCCTTCCAAGGTAAATATGACATGGATTTATTATCATTTATAGCACCAGGTTCTATTCGATTCTGAATTCTTCCACAGTTGAGGTTGTGAGCCACCGAACTGTACTTGCTATTTGATAGATGTAAGATGATCTTCCCCATTTCCCATATTTACTAAAGCATTGATCCTCCAATAATATGTTGACATTTTGTAAATCAAGATTTTCATTTCCTTGCCATTTAAGAGCTTGCTTTACAGCTAATCCCAGCCTTTGTCTTCCAGCATCCCTTATATTTTCTGGGACTATCTTTTTGTTATTGAATTCTTCCTTCACTATTTGAAAACCTTGTTTAGCCTCATAGCCTTCTAAGTCATTAAAAAAGTTATTTTGTTGTATACTCATTCCTGTCGTCATACTTTGTATCAAGCCTTGCAGCTGTGCATCCATAATTTGATTATCTCCATTATCATCTATGGAAAGGTTATCAATATTCCCACTAATATCCCCAGTGAACTTAGATTTGCAGCAAGAATTTTCTTCTACCAATCATCCTCATTATCATTAGGATCATCTTCATCAACCTCACCAGCCTTCTTTTTCTTCATTACCAGGGAACCATGACCACCTGGAACAAGCTCAAAGAAAGCTTCACGAAAGTTTTTGGCCACTCCTTTGAATGTCCTCTCAATAGATTCATCTTCATGTTGGTCAAACACTGAAATTAATTCCCTAATTTTCTCATCACCAGCATCAAGCTCAGCTTGTCTCTTATGCAACTCTTCTCTTTGTTCTATGAAACTGACATACTGATCCAATTCTTTCTTGTTGACATGACTAAACCCTTTTAGTGACTCATTGCATTTGTGAAGCAGTTTGTGCAATTCTTTTAGATTTTTGCGATTGTTCTTTTCAAATGCGTCTGATGGTAATGAACCTAAGTCACAGATTTTCTTCATGGATTCTTCTCGTTTTCCTTGAAGTAGGTTTCTTTTATTTAGAAGTTGTTCAAGGTCTTTTGCTTCATCCTGTAGCGTACGTTCATAATTGTCCTCTAGAGCCTTCAATTCATCTTTTCCATTTTTCATCTCTTTTATTTGTTTTGCATACTTGTCTATCTATCTGTGATTGCTTTTAATTGCTTAGTTGCATCATCCACAGATGCTTGTGCATCTTGTAGCTCCTGCCTCTCAAGCTGAAGCTCAGTCGAAAAAGATTCTGAATCTGCAACTGCAAGTTGAGCTTCCAGCTCTTGTTTAGCCTTGACAAGATTTGTGGATAGATTTGTTTCAAGTTCACTCCTTGTTTTTGTCTCAATTCGAGCTCTCATGCACATAAGATGTTTCTCTTTGAGATGTGTAATTTCAATATTTAGACAAGAAAGAAGAGCCTTCTCATCTAGGGTCAACTGATCAATAAAATTTGTACCCATTTCTCCTCGTTTCATGGCCATGCCAACTTTAAGCTGGTCAATTTGATTGTGAGCAGTTGCAAGAAGCTTTTTCTTTTTTTCAAGAGCTTTAGAAATAGATGTGCGCTGCTTTGTTGTATTAGCAATGTCTTGCTTAAGCTGTTCTAACTCAGATTTATGATGTCCTCTTTTAGCGACCTCCAAATCACGACAAATGACAGTTCTTCCAAAAAATTGGGAAAAAGTAGGTGCAAATCTTGATGAGAACTTTAGCTTTTTTTAAAGAGAGGAACAATATCTGGATTATGCAGAATTTTAACTTGTGGAGCTCTCACACGATTCAAAGGCATAAAAGTCACTGCACACTGCTAGGAGCATTACATGCCAGAATGCATAACTCTTGCACCATTTCTTCAAAAATTTGAAAATGCCCTTATCGTTATGAACATGCCTTGTTTAGATGCAACTGCCGTCGGCTCACCACGTGTAACAGGAGCTGCTCCCTGTATGACTATTCACCACCTACGTGGATTGATATTCGAGCTCCTTCCAGATGCTGTGAGGTTCCGACTTGCTATAAAATGGCTTCCCTCATTTGCTCTGCAAACCCATGATTATTAGTTGCCGGTTCATAATGCAAGAATCATGACTAGTGAAGTCTTCAAGGCTCCTGCAAAAATCCATGCCGTATCTAAATACTGTCTTGAATGCATTAATGCCAGTCTGTATGTCTGTTACCTTGACTAGTGCTTTACCTACGGCTCTTCAGAAAAACAACACCTGTCACTAGCCTCACTATGGACTGATGTACGCCGTTCCCTAGCCTAACCTTCACCGGTAATGGCTATGTCCCTTCAAGAAATGAAGTAGAATGCCTTTTGCATTAGAGCTATCCCTGCTAAATGACGTCCAACTTATCCAATTAGCTCTAGTTGGATTGCTTCAAAAATGTGGGAGCAAGAAAAACGTTTATGAAAGTTTCATAGCAAGGGGTTGTCTATCTACCGCTTTTCCAGACTCAAAAGCAATTTCCCTACTGTCATGTACTGCTCAGATTGGAGGTGTTCATTGTCCTGGGTTTGCTCATGCACCTGACAACATCTATTTCCTTGCTTCCGCTGCGAGCTGGTATCTGTAACAAAAATATTCATAGAATGCACTTCTGGACCACATAATAACCCTCTTACCCATTTTTGTATAGTGAGTATCTAAATCAACATCAACTCTTTCTTCTGGAGTTCTTGCTTTCAAGAAACGTAATATTATGGAGATAACGGTGCAGTCAATCTTAGGAAAACGTTCAAAGCCTCCTCCAGTTGTATTAAGTAATGCCAAAGATGAAATTCCTAATAAAAACTCTTAATAAACAATTTCCAATAACCACACAGGCTGGCAGGATGGACGGCTCTGATACCACTGTAATACCCCAAATAGGATATTTGTTGGATTTCCCTTAACAATACACTTAGATATAAAACCTTGCAGATAATTTACAGCACATTCGAAAAACTAGTAGAATTTTCCAATTAAATCACTTTCCTTAGATATAACATTCAAATTTGGGTGTACACAAAATTGAGACACAGTGCTATAATAAACCAGAAGGTTCTTCAGATAAATATAACCCGTTATTTCACAATAACATTCAAAATATCAACATGCAACCATAGATTACAAAGTGGTATGATAAAACCAAAAAACTCATAATTCCTTAAACAGTGATATTGCCTTTTACAACAGCAATATAACAATCGGAAACTAAACGTTATTGTATTATATAACAGCAATACAATAATCAATACACAGAAAACCAATTCTAAAAACAGATTCAATAGTTGGATTGGAATGATAGGATAAGAACTTGTACGCGGGAATGAAACACCTGGAATGATGTTTCCCAGGACAATGGGTTTGCGTCCACTGTTTGCTAGCACGAGGGGCTACATCCTCCAACTAGCTGACAGCTGAAGCTTTCTGAAACTCTCAAAGAGAGAGAACTGAACTGAACAGTAAAATCAAGCATGCAAAAGGAAGGAGCCTCTTCTCTTTTTATTCTCACAACGATGACCCTTCGACTTCCTTTTTGGTTTTGTCTTATCTCTCCTCATCCTTTTGTGGACACATGAGAAATTAATTTGACCTTTAATAATAAATCTCCAAGTAACATAGTCAAATTTAATATTGAAAATTCGTTCCTTCCTAATAATTCTAATGTCTCCAAAGAAGGGACATTACAGAAACTCATATTGATTCTTGAGGCTACTCTGGATACCAGGGAAAGGACTCTGCAAAACAGGGTGATTAAAGAATATTTAGTCAAATGGAGACACCTACCAGAGGAAGATGTTACTTGGGAGAGTGAGAAGGTGTTATAGCAAATAGGATTGAGGTTGCTTGAGGACAAGCAATTTCAAGGGGGCGGGCTGTAATGTCCCCACTTTAGAAGTTGTTCAGTTGTGTGTCGGTTACCCTTTTATTTTATTTTATTTTTATTTTATTTATCCCACACTGCTTGTGAAAAGTGGTCGATCCTATGAAGTAGACATAAAAGGAGAGCTTGTGGCTATTGTTAGGTAGGTTGAATATGAGAAGAAAATAGATGTGTGAGTTATAGATCTATTTTTGCCATTAGAGGACATCTATCCTCTCTTGTGACATTCTACACGTCGTTCTGTTGGGGTTTGGCCTTAGGAATTCATTGCTATCAGCTTTATTAACAGGCAGGTTGGGCTCATTTCCAGCTACAGGCAGATTGGGTGTTTGCTCATATCATTCTCACTCCTTATCCGATACTTATGCCATTGTGGAGGGATGATTTTATGAGGGTCTTGGATTGATTGAAGGCAGTTTTTACTATAGTAGCACTGTAGCGCGACACTTCATATTACTATAGCAGCAAGATGGGAAGTCATTACTGGAATATCATGTTATAATGCTGGAGTAATTAGTGAGTTGAAGAGTTTTCTATCTATTCAATTTTATTAGTTTGAAAACTAATATTATTTCAATAGTAGCTCAATGCATAAATTCCTTCTTGTTCATGTTATGTGGTTTCAAATCTATGCAAAGACATTAAAATATCTATCAGTAGTTGATTCAATTCTTTGGCATTTCCAGGTGCCCATTACATATTCAGACCTTTTTGCACTATCTTAAGCCTTAAAAGCTCAAATTGAGAATTGGGAGTAAAAATATGACACTCTTGCTTTGTAGAATAGGTCTAATTGACCCCTAAAAAAATGAAATCAACAATTATTGACTTGTGTGTTGCAGAACAACATATGG
This sequence comes from Cupressus sempervirens, assembly GCA_028749045.1. Lineage (NCBI taxonomy): Eukaryota > Viridiplantae > Streptophyta > Pinopsida > Cupressales > Cupressaceae > Cupressus > Cupressus sempervirens. The sequence goes on along the minus strand of CM053792.1, from coordinate 817,848,396 downwards.
TTCAAATAACATATGTTATCTAGAACCTAAAAGGGTATCTAAATTAGGTTTCCCTTTTGTGTCTGTGATTAGGGGTTTAAAAGTTGTTTCCTGAATATTTGGTTGTAAGGGCTAGTAGACATAGAAGCACTTAAGGAAGGAAGTATCTTTTGTGGTTGGTCAAAGTTGATGCCAAGTATTCGAAGTGGTTGTTTTCTATTTTGTGATGCTCTTAAATCCATAACATCATTGTTCCTTTTTAGAACATGTTATCTCCAGGAAATGGCCATTGTAGTCAACCTTGTATGCCCTCAAGTTGCCTTGTTGAGTTGGTCTTGAAAACTACTGCAAGTCCCAAGCAATTGTTCAAGTTGTAAAGTGTCTTGACTGATTTAAATCTTCCATGGTGTCCTCTGCATCAACTACCTATCCTTGTAGCATTTCTCAGGTAAGATTCTTCATGTTGCAAAACTCTAGACTAGGCGTACATGGAAAATATCGAAGTCTTTTATGGTTGCAATTAATCCATGCTAGCTCATTTGTGAATTTTGCAGAAGATAATGACGCTATGTTCTTGGCATTGCATTAAATGTATTTCTTGTAGAAATGTTAAACACTATGACATATGTCTTTTTGCTTATTGATGTGACTGCATTGCATTAAATTGTTAAATGTTTGCAATTTGAGTGAAAAACATAGTTGGATATTCTAGTGTTTAAATGTTGTGTAGCATTGGAGTTAGACAAGTCAATTTCTTAGTCTACTTGGGGTTTTTTGTCTAGCGTACCTGGGATGTTGTATTCTTAGGTATCATGTAACTGTTGCTCCCTCAAATGTGACTAATATTTGTCAATCTTTTATGTGATACTGTTTCATGTTTTTAAAGATTTAATTTAGATATTGATGAAATGTTCCCCATGTTGTAAGGACTAGCTTTGTTTTTCTTAAATTTCTTATGACTGGCACAGTCACTAAACCTCTCTATCTGTCTTGTTTGTGAGCCTTGCTACATTTGACTTATTATTTAAGTTGCCAACTTTTTTAGTGATTTATTTTGAATTCAATTATATCCTCTCTTGGGGTTTCCTTTTGAAAATCACATGGTGGCTATTCCAAATGTTTGACATTTCTATTCCCGTTTCATGTTAACCCTTGTTCTCTATCTTGTTCGATAAGAACCCTTGATAGTATGTGCAAGGGAGCACATTGTAGAGAATGTACCACATTTTTATTTTAATTAATCATAATAAGGGTCAGTTTAGGATATCCTCATTTATATGTGAAGGAACTCTCTCGAGTTGCATGTGAAATAATTTTAAAATGTATTGCTAAATCATTTGTTGTTGCATAGTGTTCCATTAGTTAAAGTTGTTACATTGAATTGTAATCCTGTATTCGATGTGAGTGAAAGTTTATGCATTGCACAATAATTGTTTTATGTTAATGCCACATGCTCATTTGTAGTGGATTGTATTTGGTTTATCTTTGAATGTGTTAGTTGTATTCTTCTATGATTGTGTGATTTTTGTGAGTGCTTCTCGTTGAATCCTGCTAAGGTTTTTTTTTCCTTTGTTAACTGCATTTTCATGACTTGTTTAGTTTCTTTAATCCGTCATAGTTGATGATGGAAATATTATCATTGATGTCAAAGATTGACAAACTATAAGTGTTGACACCATTAGTGTCAAAGGTATGCATATGAGACAAATCAATATTAGGGATAACATATACATTACTTGGCACTTAAGCATTGCAAATATGTATGAATACACCAATCATAACTGAGCTTGTAAGGAGAAACAAAGAATGATGATAGAGATATGGAGTTCCTTTTATTGACCATAAAGAAATATCATATCCAGTTGTTTATTAGATATTGAGTGCTGCAACTAATACACGGAAAAATAAATAAATAAGTAACAATTATAAATGCAAGTAACATCGATAATACATAACACTTTGAGTCTATGATGAAGCTGGAAAAAGATAGAAATATATAGATGGATCGTTAATTTCGTAGCACTAATAACATTGATTATGATTAAAATATTGTGACTTCTGAAAAGTAAGGAGGGTCAACAGAGAGAGAAGATTATACTTGCAAGAAAGACAAAGCCTGGTAGAAGCATAAAATGAACCTACATGAGGAATATTATGTTTGGGAGCTATGTCAAAAGTTACACCTCATAAATAGAAATGAATATTCAACAACAAAACCAAGCAATTTCATAAGCAACTCAATTATCAACCTTCAAGAAGCCCATTGTGTGCATAACTCATGTTATGGAGAGATGACAAGTATATAAATATGAATACTAAATAATGTTCAATTTGAGAGAACCAAATCTCTTAAGTTTATGGAAAAAATAGGGATGCCATCGGGAGGTTTCATGCACACGCTAATGGTTAAACGTTGAAATATGAATAGAAAGGACTTCACGCCAGACACAAATAGTTTCAAGAGAGCCATGGGGTATAGTTAAAGTTGGGTGTTAAAATTGAATCCAACAAGATCGTTGGTCTCCTAGAGTGTGTAAACAATGAATCGAGATGAGTATGCAGTGTTGTCCTCAATTTTGAGATGTCAAAATTGAGGCAACCCTATGCAATTTTCTCATGGACTCTTAGGTGCATCCTCTTTGTTTTATCACATTCATAAGGAATCATGAAAATAATTTATTATCTCCAAATTGTTCATTATATAGTCTTATTTATGTGTTCTTCTGAAAGTTCTCCATCGAGATTATCCCCAATTGTTTATAGGGAAGAGATTATCTCCAAATTGCAAACACTCAATTTTTGGTTAACATTCTCATCTTTTCTTTGTGTTGTAAATAGTTTATGGTCTTGTTTTTGCCTTAGGTGCATTGCCCTTGGAATTCCGCTCAATTTGAGATGACTTAGGTCCAAATCAAAGTTGTCTAGCTCTAGTTATAAGGGAAAAAGTGGGGTTTTTCAGGTCAACTGCATATTTTTGTTAAAAACCTCATAAAAGTGAGTTTTATTGACAATTGCATGATATAAGGTTATTTTTGATATTTAAAGTGGATTTTGTGGTCAATTTTAAAAATTTCAACTCATTCAATTGATTTGACCATAATTTTTTATGTTTTATGAAAATAGCTTATTTTAAGGTTATTTTTCATGTTGCTTTATTAAAACTATATCTATATATTAAATAGAATTACACGAGACAACTTATGTGTATAAGTGCGATTTTTATTTCATATTGCATATATCCACATGCAAAGTACTCCATGAAAATCCACTTTCAATAAATTCTAAGTCCTCGCATCATTAAAAGTGTGCTTTTAAAATGTGATTGCATATGTGATTGAGTTTAAAGTTCATTTTTAATAACTAAATGCATGTGTTATGAAATCACTGTTTAAAGTGGGTTTTTGAAACTCATTTACATGTAAATGTGAATTAAAATGAGTTCTTTAATCATTTTAATTCAAAGTGTTGATTTTGGACCCAAACACATATTTTTTATTATTAAAATACATTGTTCTCTTTTAAGTTTTAACCTAAGTCAAAAGTGGCGAATTTGAAGCCAACTGAATTTGTTTTAAAAATATATGTAAACGACATTCAAAAATGCAATCTCCATTAAGTCTTAAAGCCAATAGACTAAGTGGTGATTTAAAATGGTTTTACATGTTTCTAAATACACGTCTTTACTTCCAAATAATGTGTTTTCCTTTACCAAGTTAAGGGTGACAATTTTTGGTGGTTTTGCATGTGTTAAAACACATGTTTTTGCCCCTTTCAAAATGCATTTTTCTCCTTAAGACTCTAAGTGACAATTTTTTTGATGAAAGCATGCATTGTTGTATGTGTGTTTGCCTTCAAAAAATGTGTCTAAAGGCAACCCTTAAACAAGTATTCATTGGAGGTGATTTTCCATGCTATTGCTTACATTATAATATATGCATTTGCACAATGAAATCCCGTTTTTAACTTGCAGCCTGCATTTGGAGGGTTTTTGGGCACATTTTTCACATGCAAACATTCCAAAAAAGGGCATTTATGTAGTGATAACATATTGGCAAGTGTTTTCCTTCAAAAAACTCACGATTTTGACCAAAATAGAAGACATTTTTGGGCATTTTTGAAGAGTGGCGAATTTGGGAGAAAAAGCATGTACACATGCATTCAATAAAATATAGTTCGTCAAGGGCACATTTTAAATCAAAAAGGCTGTATTTCTTCATAGTTCTTGGCTTCCAATCACTCCAAATAGAAGTCTAGGGTATGTATTTCAATTTCCAGCTTGTTCTTCATCATTTCCAAGCTTGAAATGATGCCCTGGACGCTGTTTTTGAATGCATTTGCACATGGCTTTGATTTGTCAAAGTTTGTTCCATTTTTTGGGCATTGTATCTCCAACTATCTCCACATGTCCAAATTCGAACTTTGATGTTTGGATTTCGAACTCTATATAAATGTTTGGCTATCGGACAAATCTAAAATCCTAAATCTTTTGGATTTGGATAAAGACTTATTTTTCTCATTCTTGGTGGAGTTGAGGTAAATTTCCTTGGTTATTATTCTAAAGGCATTTGTATATATTTGGTTTGATTGTTCTTGCAAGTCTCATCATTTCCATTTTTAGATTTGCATTTGTTTTGTATATGTCAAGTTTATTCTTCTATTCTTTTGTCTACTTCTCTAAGTTGCATATACAAAGCCTCACTTGCATATGCAGTCGGGGATAAAATCCCATTCTTAAAAGAAAGACAAGTTCATTTTTCCCTCACATGCAAATGCAAGATAAAACGCCACCATTACGCATTCCATGTACCTCAATATGCTTGCCCTATTGTTGAAGTTTCTCCCACAAGCCTATTGGATAGTCTCACATTTTTTATTTGTTAAAACATTGGTGTGTTACTCATTTTCCCCCTTGCTCACTTAATTCCAAGCTTTCTGGTTATATATGCAATCCACTCCAAAAAACCCGTTTTTGGCTATTCAAACCATTTCGGAGTCATTCTAAGCTTGACCCATTTGCTCATTCGCTCCTTGCAATCATATCATACACTCTCCCTATTCATACTTAGCCCTAATTTGTGTTTTTACACACCCAAGTTTGCTATGGACCCTTCATATGACGATGTTCATATACTATGGAACTTTAATGTGACAGTTGCGCAAGCACACCATTCGGCAATGTCAAAAGAAGTTACACCAAAAAAGGGAAAGAGACTACTGTTGGATTGAATCACACTCTCAAGTCACTCAATCATCGACTTGAGTTGTTGGACAAGGATCTTGGAGTCTAGAATAGCATGACGATGATCGATTTGGATGTCTTGTGTGAGTATGAACTTATCACGTTTGTTGAGATGTACTATGTTACGCACATGTAATGACCAACAAAGAGCAAGTTTTACAAGGACTTGAAAAAGATGCAAAGGCAATAGTAGCGAAGATAACTAACCAATAAAGCACGATCAGAGAGGCATTTAGAGCGCTATCATTCAAAATCATCACTAAATATAACGAACTCAAGAATCAAGAAAATGTTCTCACAGAGTTTGCAGAGGCCATCCGTTTACAACTTGAAGTGGATGACTTCAACGTTAGTGTGCTAGGTACATTGGCAAGCTAGAAGTATTCATTGAAGAATCTCCAAAATCAAATGGAGATTTGTAACAAAGAGATATTTGGAGAAGAAAGCATACTCAAGAAGGTTACAATGATCTCACAACACATTGATGAACCAGATATTGTTGTATGCGAGTCTTTGTAGAAGTTTGGAGAGCTGGTTGATACCATGTGACTACTTCGAATTAGATTTTCATATGCTTTAAGTAGAATAGTAGTAGGAATGCAAAATGTTAAGAGCATCTATGTTATAAATACATGATAACATGCACCTGTATAACCAACTCATGTAGTTAAGTTGCAATTGCATTAGGCATGCAATTTTGAACAAAGTCAAAGTAGTTCGTTAGAGATAAGTCAAGGTGGTTGAGGTTGTTCTACTTTTTCCTCCACCTTTCTCTCTCCTATTTTTCTATATAAATTAGAGAGCTCATTGTAAATAATCATCTTTTGGCAGGGCAAAAAAATTCTGCCAATTTGTATTCTGTACTCTAAGACTCTGTGCTTGGATGTAAATCAGATTTCTTTCAATAAAAGAGTCAACTTGCTTTCAAACTTTGTCTTGATTCAAGTTGTTATGTGACAACATTTTTTGAATATTGATTGGTTTTTTTGGAGCTCTGATTAAGAGGGATTTGAGTTTAATCGTGCAAACTTTGAGCTACTTGAGCCAATTTGAAGACTTTGAGTTGCAGGAGGACAAATTGTAATAGATAGTAGTGGCTCTAATCAGTTAGAGGTGAAGAATTTGGGCTTCAATTGTAAGTGTTGTTATTGAATTTGAGGGTATCCAGTTAGAGATTTTGTGCCTTATTGGTTATTCTGCTTGGATCTTCATTTGAGACAAATGCAGGAGACTTTGAGTTCTTTTTTTTTTGTTTCACAAAATATAAAAAGTAAACTGCTGCCCCTGGTGTTGTTCTTACGTCAATTCCAGGGTGAGCGATATTATTAGAGCAATTAGGCACTTTTTGTTAAGTTGGAAAGTTAGAGTTGTAGGCAAATCATTCCTGAAAAAAAGAGGAATTGATCAAGAGAACCATCCTTTTTGTACTTTAGTTAAGCTCCTATTGAAGCCACCTATGGTAAGAAGGGAGCCTCCCCTATTGCTGAGAGGAGAGAGAAATCTCATGAAATGTTTCCTAAAGTCATAGTCAGTGATGTACAACTTTTTTAGCCAACGTAGAGATGATACGACATTGGTAAATACTAAATAGTAAGAAATAAATTATACCAAAGCCCCGATGGTGAATGGAAGCGCTATATTCTAAAATTGAGACTTGGCTCGATGAAAGATAATAAAAAGCATATGAAGTCTTGACAGCTCAACATAGCAAATCAGCGTATAACAGGAAGCCACAATAGTCACAACAAGTATAGAAGTGATAGTAATATGGAATTACAAGCCTTGAACCATTGCCTAGGAAATTGTGAAGGAGTTATGTGTTTAATGGTACTCATTCATAGTTCGGTGGTGTTGTCATAGAATTGATTAGACAACGATAATAATGGCCATCTTTGGACAATTGCAGATAATATATTATGCATGGTGATAATCAAATTTGAGAAGAACAATATATTATACGACATGATTGAAACTGTTATTGGCACTATGAATGAATATAATTAGAAATCATGGCACATTAGCACAAAATGAATATAACATACCTAAAAAAAACAATGATGGCATAATGAAATAATACGAGTCCATAAAGAGTAATAGGAGCAGTATAAAGAGCAATTGGAACCCATTGAGGAAGACAAATTAAACATAAAAAAAAAAGTTAACATCAGAGCTGTCAAAAGACAAGTCAACGGTGATATGCATGTCGTGTGATCCCAACACTCAAACAATTACGTGTATATTGTATTTTTTACTCATTTTCACCTACTGACTCAAAGTTGATAGAGCCATGATTGCAAGGCTAATTGTTAATTTAAATGTTTATGATCATGCATTTGGTTATGCAAACTCTTGTTATTTCATGCATATAAGTTACATTTTATGTAGAAAAGTAAAAGCCATCACATAGAGAAACCAAAATATCATATATCTTTCTTGAAAATGTAACTTTATTTATAAGTGTTCATCATGTTTCACACAGGCTGTGAAACTAACCAATGAAAAATAAATCAAAATCTGATTTACCATATAAATGCAAATGTGGAAAATGAAAAGAAGAAAGTAAGAATGGGTAATGGATGCCAACCATTGCTTGGAATGATTGGCTACGTTGCTGGTTGTCCTCATCTTTGTTCCCACTATCCCACTTTCCATGCTTCCACTCCAAGTCCTGCAAGTACAACAAAAATGGGTTAGATAGAAACGATCTAAGCAATGACCAACAATCTCACCATCCTACTCCGCGCATATGCATTTACATCCAAAATCCCAAGACTCGAATTTATTTTCTGACTGTTTCTCTCATGTGCAGTAAAATGATAAATGCCGCGTGGACGTAATATGTTGCTCCCACAAGGGTTCAAGCCTAATGTATCATTGATGAATAGATATCAGACAAAGCAAGGAACAAACATAATATCAAAGGGACATATCAATTGTTGATTTGAAACCTTATATTATATCAAATAATATCACAGAGTAAATCAACTAATTATTTAAGGGTCACATTTTTTTAAATTCGAAATCTTATAGTTAAACAATAACTAGAAGGATGTTTTTAGTTTCAAGTAGTGTAGAAGTGATCATCAAACATAAAGTAAAAGGATGCTACAAGAGGATTAGTAGGCAACATATAAATATCAAATGAGCAAGAGAAATGAGTTTTCAGCATGAAGGGCTTTTGAAATGAAAATTATAATGGAACTATCACAGCATTATAATCACAGTTCAAATCTTCAGTATGCTTGATATGTAAAATCAACACATTATGACAAGAAGAGCAGAGTCAAAGTATGTTAGTGTAGAAAACATATATCTATAGAAAGGGATGAAAGGCATTTAAAATGAGCAAAGAAATGTGATGAAAACTTTTGAGGAAATGGCATTTCGGAAGAAAGAGTATTTAACATCTTTAATGTTGTTAAAAGGAAAAACGACATGACATCTTCTATAGGAGGGTGCGTAGATTTTGAGTTGAAAGTGGACTAAAGGATTATCATGTGCAAAATGTAATGTTTTGAAGGCAAACGCGGCCCAAAGGCAATCTGGACTCAAAGGGGATCTCGACCCAAAGTTGATCTCAGCCTGAAGGCAACGAATTCTCGAAGGAGATCTTGACCGTAAGGAAATCACTCTAATACCATTGTAGTGTTCCAATCCCCCACAGTTGAAGACGTGCTTCCTTTGTATACCTAATTCATCCTCGTCAAGTAGTTGAAGGGAAGGGAGGAAGCAAATTGAAGGAATTGTACAGCCTGGAGGAAGGAGTCACTGAGTCGTATGGTAGTGGCTATGAGGCTGTAAGGTGAGAGGAATGAGGCCGTACTGTAAGGGGAAGTATGTTGTACGGTGATGGGAAGGTGGCCGTACGGTGAGGGGAAAGAGGTCGTACGGTAAGGGGTTGAAGGTGTATAGTGGATGCAGAGGATGTAGCCATATGGTTTGAGAAGGTAGTTGTACAATGCTGGAATGGTGACCATATGGTAGATAGGAGTTGTCTGCATGGTAAGTGTAGCAAGCGGAAATGAACGATTTGTACACCTAAGGGAGTTCGCCAATGATAGAAGATATGTGATGAAATTCAGTGACGCTAAAACATGGTGAGTTATATATGATATATTAAACACAGACAACTTGGTACACAAGAGGGAGAGATCACAAATATATGCGATTAATTTTCGAATGGTAATTATATTTGCAAACAAAGATGGTGCACGGATTTGCCAGATTCGAGCAAGTCATACAAAGATGGAATAGGGTGAGGGTTGAACCCCACCGAAAATGGAATAGCCAAGTAGGGAAGATCTTTCACTTCCGAAATGGCGAACAAAAAAGAATCTAAAGTATTAGAAACTATCCAAATTGCATGCCACTACTACCTATACACTGTGCTCCTGAGTATTTACAAAGATAGCTAACGACAACACTTATGGAAACACCAAAAATAAAAATGGGTTCGAGATATACTAAATCAATCAGAACCACAAATACAAATATTATTAACCTGACCCCCATATTAATTAATTAAAATAACAAATTAAAGGTCCTTTTATTATATTATTTAAATTGTGGGATCAATTAATTAATTAATTGAATTAAACTATTAGATTAAAATTTGGGGACATGACAAATCCTTGCCACCCAAAGATTGCTTGGCCTCAAGTGAGCCATCATCAGATGAAATGCCAATAGTTCCAGGGTCCTAAATCAAATGCGTAGGCGAGACAAGTGAAATGACATCGATCCTCCGCATCACCATATTGCCATCAAACTTTCGCTGTGCTACTCTGATATAAATATTGTCATGTCCTAAGTCACCAGAATACCAAAGATGCCAATCATAAAATACATTGATGTCATCATGTTCATCAGTCTCTTTTGGAACCTCATAACTTAGGCAGACCTTGTTGCTCTTGTGCGAAATACCCTCATATGGAAAGATTGCAGTTATACATGCCTTGAGCATGGTTGGAGGATAGACTCCATCATCAATCAATAGTAGCAATTGCTCCTGCAAGTAATCTTCGTCCCTTTCTCTAGATTCATTATTCCATTTATGTGACTCTATATTATTATCCATGCTCTCATGTAGATTAACAACCTTGCTCTCATCCCATGAATAGAGCATTATGGGGTTTCACTTCAACATTCGTTTTGTTGTCAGCACCAGGATCCCAAATCAAGCACATAGGTGAGATGACTGAATTGTCATCAAACCTCCCTTGTACCAAACTGTCATTAGGTGTCCACTGGGTCACTCTGATTTAAACATTGTTGTGCCCTTCAGCACGATCCCAATGACTCAAATCGAGAAAATCTTTGTCGTTATCATGTTCAAAATCTCTTTGGGTATGGTCATACACACAGACGTCGATGCTAACACAAACTTAGCCATTGATATGATCACAACGACCACTATTATATTCTTGACAGATGAAACATCGACAAAGAGAGCCTCGGTGGTGAGAATGTCAACAAAGGGGGGCTCGGCCGTGAGTATCTTGACGACAGAAGCTTCGGTGAATGGTGCTGCGATGATGGGAGCCTCAGCGAAAAGTACCTTAGTGAGGGAACCTCGAAGGAGAGTAACTTAGTGAAGGGAACCCCAACCATGAGTATCTTGGTGAAGGGAGCCTTGGCAGAGAAAGCCTCGATGAAGAGTACCTCGATAACAAATAAATTTTTAGTTGCAAATAAAACCTTGGTGGCACACAAAACCCTGACTGAAGCCTTGATGATGGATAGAGCCTTGATAGCAAGCAATATCTCAATGGCGACAAACGTAGCTACTACAATGGACACAACCACAATGATAGACACACAATGATGACAGAGAGCCACGATGATGTCGACGTACACAACTACAATGATGGATACAAACTCAATGTTAGTGATGGACATAACAACATCAACAAACATGATGATGGACTCGGTAACGGACACGATAGTGGTGACGACAACAGACACAATGAAGATGATGGACATGGCAACGACGACAGTGATAGACATGATGGTGGACTCGGCAATGAACATGACGACGGTGATGACAACAGAGACACTGAGGATGATGGACATGGCGATGGTGACAACAACAGACACAATGACAGTGATGGACACACCAATAGGCACAGTGATGGTGAAGAAAAAAAACACAACTATGGTGACAGATACAACTACAATGACAAACATACAACCTTGGCAACAAACATGACCATAATGATGGACATAGCTTAGGTGACTGATGCAACCTCGACAACAATCATGACCTCAATAATGAACACAACCTCGGGCACAAAAACAACCTTGATGAAGATTGAGCTTTAGCAATAGACACAACTTCTATGGTGGACACAACTTCGGCAACTGATAGAACTTCCACGACAGATAGTGCCTTGACGACAGGCACAACCTTGGGCACAACTTCGGTGGTGGGCACAACTTGATCCGTTTATGTCTTCACAAGATCCATGCAAGCAACATCTTCATTTTTTAGGTGTTCTCCCCATGTTGGTGTAGTAAAAAGATTTAGCAAATCCTCCTGGAGTAGCCCTGTAATCATGCCTTCATTCTCCTCACATAATGCATCACCTTTATCGTTGTCATCAATTTTCGCCCACTTGCACAAATGAGATATTAGTTTTTCTTCACAATTCTTGAAAACATTACTGACCAATCTATATGCTGCTATAGAGGGGATACATTCTAGATTATGGACATCCCATAATATAGATGTGATGGGTAGGGATATTTCATCCATCTCTTCAATGCACAAAATCATAAGACTCCATAGCAACTAAAATCTTAGTATCATGATCTTTACTGATGGTGATCAAGAAGTGATGAAACATATCATGGACCAAATTTTGCAATTCATGATCGAAGAGAAGGTTACTTACTTTGACATTCACACAATTCTCACATATTATAGATCTCCTACCAAAAGGGTCACTATTGAAGTCATCAAGACTCTAAAAGCTATCAACTATCAAATGCAATATCTCTATCATGGTTTTATCATCATACAGAGCCTTGGGAGCTGAAATTCTCAAGACCTCACTGAGATATGCTACAAATGCCAACCTTTTGTCCTTGTCATGGTGTCTCAAAAGCTTGGGTTTACTTAACGTATCCTTAATCAGCTTGAGGATTCTCTATATAAATCTTGAAGGTAATTGGTTCACCTTACACAAACATACATCCAATATATCTATTGGAAGATCAACACCCTCCCTGAGCTCTTTGTCAACTCTTTGTAGTGCCTTCAACCACCACTCTCCATCGTTGCTTGGCGCCATAGTGTGATCCCAATCTCAAAATCTCTCAATCATCCCAATAGGCTAGCAAGATCACCAACTTTGATACCGCTAAAATGTCTCGAAGGTGAACTCGACCTGAAGACAATCTCAATCAGAAGGGGATCTCGACTAGAAGGGGTTCTCATCTCGAAGGCAGCGACTTCCGAAAGCGGATCTCGACCCATAGGCAATGTCGGTAATGTCCTGAAGCGGATTTGGACCCCAAGGAAATTTCTTCCCAGAGGGGATCTTGACCCAAAGTTGATCGCTCTAATACCACTGTAATGTTCTAATCTCCTACAGTTGAAGCTTGCTTCCTCTATATACCTAATTCTATCCTCGTCAGGTGGTTTTTAATTAATTAAAGTAACTAATTAAAGGTGTTTTTATTATATTATTAAAATTTTGGGACCAATTAATTAATTAATTAAATTAAATTATTACATTAAAATTTGGGGACATGACAAAAAAAGGGTTGCTTTAGCTATAATGTTTAAATTCAAGAATTCAAGAATATTTTTGAGAAAACCTATTCAAACATTATAGTAAAACGCATCACAGGAAGATGGAAATGACAAGAGAAACCTATGTTTTTCTTCATGGAGCTATACATGTGACACGTATCAGTATGAACAACAATTTGTTTTTATGTTAAATAATAACATCTAAACTAAATGTTATCATATCTTCAATGGAAATCTTCTACAACAAAGAAAACAACTTATTAATAGATATATCAGAAAAATGTTTGTCAGCAAAGGAATAATTAATGACACAAAAAGGATGGAGTTTCCATTTCCAGCTAGAAGCTTTCAAAGGTAGATTAAAACATAATAGGCTAGAAATTGAGTTTGTCACTGTTAGGAAGGAGTTTTCAAGATAACTTCACCATCATTTTAAGCTACATTTTCAAGATGAACTAATAAGTCCAAAGGAAGTAGATTCAAGCCCAAGTCAAAATACAAGCTTTCATGGAAGTAGTGGCTACCAATCAGAGAAGAATTTCCAAGTGTCTATGGAAAGTGAGTGAAATTTGTAGAAGATTGTCATCTCAAACCATTATCACAAACCAAAATGGGGGGCATCCCAAACCTAGTCACAATATGTTCTTCTAGGAAATCAGTGACCACTTTTGTAGTACAATTCCTAAATTTTTTAGCTTTAGTCCACCATATGCAATAATCAATAGCTGTTAGAACAAACATGTCCTATAGATGATGGTGGGTTTACAGACCCGATGAAATCTAGCTCTCACTTGGTGAAAGGGTGAACCTTGAAAAATGGTTGCAATGGCATAGCCGGGTTCCTTTCCCTATTGATACTTGCTTGACAAATGTGACAAGAATGTACGTGTTCATACGTGTCATTGAAAATGGTAGGCCAGAAGTATCCTTACCTTAGAATCTAATGGGCTATAGCCTCCGCTTATGCACGTGTAGTATCGTAGTTGTCATGGTATTGTTCTAGTACTTCTCTTGCTTCTCCATGACCCAAACATTTCAAGTAAATCCCCTCATAGTTTTTCTTGTAGAGTTTTCTATCTTGAAGCACATAGGACTTACATTTTATCTTCAGTCCTTTATGTTGGGAACTGTTCATCCATTGAGGGTATTGATTTTCGAAAATGTAAAATACAATGGCTTGATAGCAGACATGTGTGATTATCCCTTCATTCGTGTCCACTTGAGATACCATGCTTTGTTCTTTGTTGTCCCTTGTCATCTTTGTTAACTGTTGTCCTTTTATTAGCTTCATTGGTTGAATTTCTAAATGAAATTCTTGTAAGACGGCCATCCATTTTTCTCTTCTTTCCCCTAGCTCATTCTGCATTAACAATGATTAGACTGTAGGGTCCAGTATAATGACATATATCTTACTCCAGAGTATGAATTGGTGAAACTTCTTGATTGCTTTAGTTAATTATTATAGGATCTCTAATAGAGAGATGCAAATATCTTCCTCTTACTTTTTTTATTATAAACTGCAAGATACTGATATAGTATTATCTGAATAATATATATGTTCTCTAAATCTGAATTTGATTGCAATTCAAAATAGTGATGATTTATTCTATTTGATTCTTCATGTCAAAATCGACTGTATATGCATCAGCTGGTTATTGTATTCTAAATATGGTTATCGCTGAAGGAGGAGAGAACATTGCGGTTTGATTAATATTCTTCTTCAATCAACGATTGCATAATACAGGGAAGTAAGAAGTCATGATCATGTAGGGACATGACTCTACGTGGCCAAATGCCACGTAGAGGGTCATGGCCCTACGGTTTCATGAACTAATTATTATTGTCACTGTCAATTGGTTTAGCAAACCAATCTAAAAAACATTTGTTAGCAATTGTAAACTCCAAGGTTAAGTATAGATATATATTAGTAAACATATAACAATGATTAAGTATATATATGTGTGTGTGAGTGTGTAGAAATTATAGAATAATATACTAAAAACATATAATGTTCTTCACTTCTACTGAAGCTACACTTTAACACTCCCTCTTAGCAAGGGAGAAGTGAAATAACAAATATTTTGTATGAACTCAAAAATGATATCAACATTGATGATATTCATTCAAAGAACAAATTCTCTGACTTGAACACTTTGATATAGTGACTTGTCAAATAATTGTAACCTCAATGTTATGAACACTATCATAACATGTATTATGATCTTCGGCACTTTGGATCAAGAAACATAGTGATCATAATACGTTCGTAATCAATGACTTTGGGCGTATCTGGAATAGTGGCATGATAACAGGCCTATCATTAGTAAGATTGTCACCTTACAGTGATTACCTTCTGAATACATGTCTATGAGAGATCATCATCTTTCATTACATAGTTGATGCAACTATTTGGTTAGAAGCATAAACACACATACAAAATTAAAACTTAAGTTCAATATTCAAAAAAATTACAATTTGATCATACCAAGTTTACCTCTGAAATATTCCAATTTAACCTTGGCAAGAGGTTTGGTAATAATATCCACTATTTACTCATTTGTACTTATGTAAAAAAACTTGAGCACATACCATATCTCCGATTCAATATTCTTATATTGATGAGAAAAACTGAATTTACAGATAATTGATTTATCTTTAGGTCTGAGTACAACATTGCATATGTCATTTATGTATTCAAACTTTGGAAATGTATCACTCTCTCTTTGATTGCTCACTTTGGGATTCTCATTTAAATTAATCCACTTTATCTCTTTGTTCAACAACTTAAAATGCAAGATTTTCATCCTTTTCATCCTTAACTTCACTAGGGCTGCTTGAATTTTCTTCCATTCCAGACAGACATTATGAGTGTGACTGAATTTGTCACATTTGAAGCATTGTACTTTGGACCAGTCTCTTTTCTTGTATGATTTTTTGAATTCCTTCTTGTTTTGATGAATTCCCTTTCTTTTTCCCTTATTATTGGCACAGATTTGAAGCACTTGAATTTCTCCCTCTTGATTTGAAATGATTCCTCTCATAATTAATCTTGACTCTTCTTGAGTGCATTCATTTTTGAGTTGTTCAAACTTAGGAATTTCTGGTGGAGAACTTAATCCATGAATAAATGTCTCCCAAGATAGTGGTAGTCCTTTTAGGACTATATTGTTGAGTTCTTTGTCATCTCCTTGATTTCCAATGGTTGCAATTTGATCTTTCAATTTTGAGATTCTTGGGAAATAGGACGTAATAGTTTCTCCATTATTCATCTTGATTCAATGTTAGCAATCTGCTTGTGCTGTTAATTTTGAAAGTATTCTTCATAGCGGAGAACATCTCAAAGGCTATCTTAAGATTTGCTATGGATGGAAGAATGTGATCTTTAAGTGAATCTATGATGATCTTCATGGCTTTGCTGTTGTGTCTTTTCCAAGTTGTTTTTGTTACTTAATTTTAACTCATGTTAAAATTCAGTTTTGAAAGATCAAATTCATATTCAAAGTCGCAGAATAATTTTTTATCATTCATATTGAAAGAATATGAAATGTCCTTGTATTATTCATTTTTGAATATACAGCTGATATTTACAAAAGAATGAAATGATCAATGAATATGTTGAATGAACATATACCTCTCACACAACTGACTGTGAGAGTAGCCTACTAATAATAATGCTTCCTATCTATGCAAATGCCAAGACATGAAAGGAAAAGCAAACAAAGATGTAGAGAGTCAAAGGGACCAGCCATTGCCTGATGTTATGACTGGTTATCTTCTTCTTTTAGCCTAGATATCTAGCTGCTACATTGAGTTGATTCGTCAGCGGTGTCTTGCAAGCATGCACAATGGGTTAGATTTTAAGAAAAATCTAAGCAATGGAGGTAACCTCATCTCATGTATTATTGTCTACTTTATTATCATATCATTACACTTGCATAGAAAGGAAAAGATAAAGTACATCAGTCATTATGCTCAAGTACAAAGAATTTCAACAGAGCTTTAGGTTTAATATGCATATTGATTGAAATCAACAATATGTCCATCTGAAATATAAAGACAGTGAGCTATTGTTGTTTAAAGAGCATGATCACACTATCAACAAAAGAGAAATTATATGACTGAAAGCTAGGTTTTTAACAGAGGTGAAAAAATCTGCAAGGAAAGATGTTTAAAATACAAACATGAGGATTCAAAATCAGAACAACAGCAGCAGATTCTAGAGCAAAGAATAATAATCTAATTCATGTATTTTTATGCCTCAGTCGTCCTCCAATGATAGTAATATATAAATACAAGAGAACAACAGGAAGCTATAAATTCCCTCCAAAAAGGGTAGAAGAAAGAGGATATGTCTCGGCTGCAAATAAAGTTCTAGCAGCCTCCAAATGAAGAATACTATGTAATGTCCAGTAATCACATGCCAACAACAAATGAAGGGGATGGAACCTTTGTATTCCAGTCATGACGGCAAGAGTAATCTATAGTAGGCAAGCAAATGCAAACCCCATAGTTCCAAACAGCAGGGTAAGAATATAGGTTAGATACCAAAGTGTGCAAAGGGGTAACAACAAGTGCAATTTAGAAACCCTAAGAATATAGTCACCTGAAAAATATCCAAGTCATATGCAGAAAATGGCAGAAATAACAGTAATATTCCATCAAACAACGACTACAGAATAGGCTGAAGAACAAAGAGAAATGAACTCATTTTCTACAGGAAGAAAATCGGTAAAATTGCAGAATAGTGTTGTTTAAGTCTTTCCAAGCATGAACCCGGTTCAGATTTATAATAGCCGCAAGTGCAAAGTATATATCAAGGTACAAAAACCCTTTACAAAATACAGAAAAACAAGAAGATGGAGCAAAATATGATCTCAACAATGGCGACTACAGATGAAATGCTTATTCCAACAACAATGACTATAAACAACAAAAATGACATCCTTCAGAATACAAGCAACAAAAAAAATGAATTTCCATTTATAAGGGCATGTGATGAGAAAACAACCAAAACCCATAATTCCAATAGCAGGGTTAGAAATGCAAAATGAAAAACCTAGAATGACTACGGAACAAACATTGTTTGTTTCTAAAAGTGTCAAAAACAAATAAAAACAAATACCTTCATTAATGTCGACAGTAGTAAGCAAAATTGCAACAAAAAATTTAGATATTCTTCTTTCCAGTCATGGCAGCTCAAACTCCAGATGCCTCTAGTAACAAAAAAATCCCGCATTCCCTTAGAAGACTTGACATACAGAAAAACAAGAAGATGGAGGAAAATATGATCTCAACAATGGTGGCCAAGGAGAAAATGCAAAAACCCTTCACATTCCTTCTTGAGCTCTCCAGAAGATGAAAATATGAAATGAAGGATTTTGGGGTTATCAAATGAAATATAATGCCCTCAATTATATTTGATAAACATTGAAGTCTGATAGCTTTGGATGGTTTTTACTTTATTTTAAAAAAAAAGTATGCTGTGGGTTTTGGAAAGGGGGAAGTTTAATTGTTTTAAAGTTTTTATTTTATTTGCATAGGTTCAATATTGTAAAACATAAGTACTAGATGACATTTATAAGTCATTTTAATATTTTTGTTATTTCTTAAATGCAAATAAGAGGGAAAAAGGGAAATTTGAATTTCCTTATGATTAATGGGTCAATATGACATGTGCGGAATGCTTAGTCTTAGGAGTTATGAAGAGTTTCAAAGACTTAGTATTGTCATTTAAAGTCGTGAGGAATAAATATAGGAATCAGTTGTAAGTCGAATCTGGACTTTGACTAGGCATTTTGAGTGTTTTTCTGATCAGTTGGAGTGTCTTTTGCAGAATTTTGAGTGAGTCATTGATACTATTATGACTTAGCATAGTTATTAGGCAATGAGTCATCATTTTTTATGAGGATTGACTCCTTTTTTGGAGCCATTTTCCATGACTTTGACCCAAGGTGGTTCCTCATTTTGAGGGTTATTTATTGGCTGTTGAAGAAGGTTCTTGATATATTCTATCATTTGTACTTGTAAAAGGGATTCAGTATTGAGCAGAGGCCTTTAGTTATTTTCACTGTGTCTTCAATATTGTCTCAAATTGGAATTGTATTTTCATAATCTTAAAGGAATATATTGAGCATTGGAGATCTATTTTTGGTGTCATTTCTTGTATACAGATTAATGGTTGATATTTCTTATAATTGTTATCTTGAAACCTTAAAGATTTGTCCCGTTAAGCATCCTTGGGTGACTATTATTGTTCTATGCAGGTCAAAAATTGTACCAGTTATTGTAGGTGTTGAATGTGATCAATTTTCTTTTAATACTTTCAAGTATTTGGTCTTCTTTTGAAATACTTGTGTAGATCAATGTGTCCAAAATTGTATTTGTATATCCATTGCTAAAAGTTTTCGTCTCGTATTCAAGAAAATGCAGCTTTGATCATAATCTTTTGGTGTATTTCCATTTGACCTAAGAATTTGTTTTAAATCAATCCTTTCACATCCCTTTTCCTCACAAGTTTCTTTTCTGGTTATCTGTTCACAAGTGATATACCATTGAAATTTTTTGATAGGAACTGGCCTAGAATCCGAAGGTTCAGTCTTGTTTTTAGGTCACCCACACCTTCAAACTAATCCAATGTTCTCCAAAAATGTCTGGTATTTTGATGCAAAGATAGGGTGCAATTTCTAGAGTTAACAGTTTTGTCTGAATCGTTTTTGGCATAGATTTATTTTCCTCTATAAACTCTTCTAACTCCATTTCACATAGTACAATCATTACTCTAATTTTCCATGATGCAAAATTTAAGGCTCCTTCAAGCATATCTACTAGTCTTTACATGATTCACCATTTTGAATTAAGGTTATATAGATTCTGATATAGAAGTTATTATAAATCTGAATTTCTCTATCAGGGTGGCTCTAATACCATGTTAATTATTATAGGATCTCTAATAGAGAGATGTAGATATCTTCCTCTTACTTTTCTGGTTATAAACTGCAAGATACTGATATAGTATTATTTGAATAATATATATGTTCTCTGAATCTGAACTTGATTACAATTCAAAACAATGATGATTTTTTCTATCTAATTCTTAATGTCAAAATCGACTGTATATTCATCGACTGGTTATTGTATTCTAAACATGGTTATCACTGAAGGAGGAGAGAGCATTGTCGTTTGATTGACATTCTTCTTCAATCAGCGATTGAATAATATAGGGAAGTTCTGTTCCCATAGGGACATGACTCTATGTGGCCAAATGACACGTAGGGTCATGGTCCTACAGGTTCATGAACTAATTATTATTGTGACTGCTGATTGGTTTATCCAATCAATATAAACATTTGTTAGCAATCATAAACTCCAAGGTTAAGTATAGATATATTAATATACATATAACAATGATTAAGTGTGTGTGTGTGTGTGTGTATATATATATATATATATATATATATATATATATATATATATATATATATATATATATATATATATATATATATATATATATATATATATATATGAGTGTGTAGAAATTATAGAATCATATACTTAAAACACATAGTGTTCTTCACTTCTACTGAAGCTACACCTTAACAATGTTTACTAGGGCAAACAATTATTTATCCAGATTGGGATAATTTAACTTGGTATTCTTCAATAGGAAACTCATAAATGCGATGGGTCTTTCGTCTTCTTCATCTTTCTTTTGTGTGAGGATACCTGCACATGAATGTTCCGAAGCGAAACAATAGACTTTGAATGGCAATTGATAATCAGGATTCACAAGTACTGGGGTAGTAGAAATAGCCATTTTGATGTCTTCAAAAGATTTCTTGACTTCAGGAACCTAGTAAGTATTTTCTCCTTCCTTTAGTAAATCATTGTGGGGGCGAACTATTTCAGTGAACCCGTTGATGAATTTTCTTACAAAGCTAATCTTCACAAAGAAAGACTTAAGAATTTTCTGACTATGAGGGGGCAACAATTTTATGATTCTTCTACCCTTTCAAGATCAATTGAAATATCTAGTTTAGAAATGATGTGGCCCAAGAGCTTCCCTTTTGTAACTTTGAATGAACATTTCTTCAGGTCAAAAATGTGGGTGCTTCTCTCTTTTGAAATGTTCGTGAGGTCAACCTGTAAATGAATATGCATTTGTTTACCGACCCCTTAAACGTTTCATCCATTGCTCTTTGAAATGTAGCTTTTACATGAATGTAATGAGCCCTTTTTTAGCATATTCTTGTAGTTGGCTAGGTCAATTCACCATTGCGTCCCTCATGAGCAGGCAGTAGGATTTGAGGGTCTCAGTTATGTGGTTATAGGCTTTCCAACAGCCTATGGTGTGTTTTGGCTCCATTGGAGGAACTTACTATTTATAGTAAGTAAAACTATTGATTCCAATGAGCTTAGATGAGTTAGAGGAGTTGGGTGATGCTCTCGGTTTAAAGAAACTAATTAAAGGTGTTTTTATTATATTATAAAATTTTTGGGACCAATTAATTAATTAATTAAATTAAATTATTACATTAAAATTTGGGGACATGACAAAAAAAGGGTTGTTTCAGCTATAATGTTTAAATTCAAGAATATATTTGAGAAAATTCATTCAAACATTATAGTAAAATGCATCACAGGAAGATGGAAATGACAAGAGAAACCTATGTGTTTCTTCATGGAGCTATACATGTGACACGTATCAGTATGAACAACAGTTTGTTTTTATGTTAAATAATAACATCTAAACTAAATGTTATCATATCTTCAATGGAAATCTTCTACAACAAAGAAAACAACTTAGTAATAGATATATTAGAAAAATGTTTGTCAGCAAAGGAATAATTAATGACACAAAAAGGATGAGGTTTCTATTTCCAGCCAAAAGCTTTCAAAGTTAGATTAAAACATAATAGGCTAGAAATTGAGTTTGTGACTATTAGGAAGGAGCTTTCAAGATAACTTCACCATCATTTTAAGCTACATTTTCAAGATGAACTAATAAGTCCAAAGGAAGTAGATTCAAGCCCAAGTCAAAATAAAAGCTTTCATGGTAGTGGCTACCAATAAGAGAAAAATTTCCAAGTGTATATGGGAAGTGGGTGAAATTTGTAGAAGATCCTCATCTCAAACCATTATCTCAAACCAAAATGGGGGGCATCCCAAACCTAGTCACAATATGTTCTTGTAGGAAATTGGTGACTACTTTTGCAGTACAATTCTACAAGTTTTAGCTTTAGTCCACCCTATGCAATAATCTGTAGCTATTAGAACAAACATGTCCTGTAGATGATGGTGGGTTTACAGGCTCGATGAAATCTAGCTCTCACTTGGCAAAAGGGTGAACCTTGAAAAATGGTTGTAATGGCACAGTCGGGTTCCTTCCCCTATTGATACTTGCTTGACAAATGTGACAAGAATGTACGTGTTCATACGTGTCCTTGAAAATGGTAGGCCAGAAGTATCCTTACCTTAGAATCTAATGGGCTATAGCCTCCACTTATGCACGTGTAGTACTGTAGTTGTCATGGTATTGTTCTAGTACTTCTCTTGCTTCTTCATGACCTAAACATTTCAAGTAAATCCCCTCTTAGTTTTTCTTGTAGAGTTTTCTATCTTGAAGCATATAGGACTCACATTTCATCTTCAGTCCTTTATGTTGGGAACTGTTCATCCATTGAGGGTATTGATTTTCGAAAATGTAAAATACAATGGCTTGATAGCAGACATGTGTGATTATCCTTTCATTTGTGTCCACTTGAGATACCATGCTTTGTTCTTTGTTGTTTGCTGTCATCTTTGTTGTCCGTTGTTTGCTGTTCTTGATACCAAACATCTATGGTTATCCCTTCATTCGTGTCCAGTAGTAATGAGGAAGTTGGCATAAAAATGAGTGCGTTGCAGGAGAGTTTGGAGAAATTGAAGCTTCATCAACAGAGGTTGGTGGAGAGCTTGTCGGATCCCACGACAATTGAGAGGGCAGCGAGGTATATGATTTCCACCTTTAGAAGGCCGACACGAGGTTGCAAGGAAGGAAGCTTGAGTTTTCCTCGACAGGTGTCCATGATGCTGATGTACCTATATTTAGTACGACACTTGCTAGCCCCATCTGCAACATTGATAATTGACTCATTTCACAGAGATCGGTAGATGTGTTAGTACCCTCGGTGGATAGCGACATTGAGCTTCAGCATGTTGAAGCTCCCAAAGTTGTTGCAGCTAGTGTAGAGAAAGTTGATGTAGTTGTTACTATTGACACTTCTGGCTCTCTCGAGGAGGGCATTGTTTTTGGAGATTTGTATATGAGTTATCATAGTGCTACTCCAGTATAGGAGGTAGCTGCTTTGTCAGGTGGGACCAATGCATGTATGGAGTCACCCAATTGTGATGTTGGTGATTTGTATGTTACAGCAGAGTCAGTAGATGTGGGTTCATGCTCTAGTGTTATTGAATCACAACTTGACGTTGAGTCATGTGTGCAGTATCAGGTGTTAGTAGTTGAGGCTTTATTAGGAGATGTGGATGCAGATAGTATGGACACATCTGATGATACATTTGATGATGCTATGAGTTGTGCCAAGTACAATATCCCTTGCTAGGTATCAGTTGATGACTCTAAGGAGGTTTTGGATGGGTCTTTGGATCAGTATTTATGGGATCTATCCTTTGAGGTGAAAGATGAGATGTGGAGATATTGATATTGTGAGGGCTTCCATTTTTACAAATGAGGAGTTGATTGAGGTACATAGTAGTTGTATCTTGGATGCAAAGTTGTGCAAGGTCGGTAGTAGACATGCAATGAGTGATCTTGTGGTGGGCAGTTTTGATTCGGTTTCCTATCATAGTGCAGTTAGTGAGACAAATAGCTTGCATAGATGGCAAGGGTTACAGAGGTATCATGTGACTTGTCAGTTGAAGATGAGTGATAGTGACATTTCTTTAGCTCTTGAGCATTATGTTTCCATTTGTCAGATGCTAGCTACATTTGGTTGGGGTGCTCTTGTGTTAGATGAGCATGGTGATAGTAGTATTTTCGTAGTAGAGGTTCGTAGGCTTCAAGAGGCTGTCAAGATCTTGAAGCATAGTTACTCTCAGTTAGTTGCTGATAGGGATTACCTTTTGGAGTGGGGTAGCACCTATTATGAGACGTTATGAAAAGAGGAGGTAGTTGAGCTTACCCAATAGCTTGAGGTGACTGTGGACTCTCTTCAATATACTTAGTTGGCTCTTTAAGAGTTGTAATCACAGTTGGATGAGGTTATCGTGGAGTTAGAGTAGGTACAATCGACATCAACCCCAGACCCTATTCGGTTACATATTCTTCCAAGTCACAGTTTGTAATAAGATTTACTAATCAATGAATCCTTTTAGAATTTATGCACAGAGAAGATTGCTCAAAATTTCCAAACACTAGGGATTCATGGAGTGTATAGCCATGTAAAGGTGTAAGAGGTGAGAGGAAACCTGTAGGAACACAGAAGTGAAAATCAAATATGATAGAATAAATTAAATAATCTTACTTAATAGCTCATGCTTGATCATGTTTATTGTATTCTTTTGCTACCAAGTCGAGAGGTGTGATTAGAAAGTAGGACGCTTAGTGGATGACAAGGTGTTCCATGTCTATTCTGGGTAGGGAGGGTCTTTCTTGTTAGAGATTGTGTGGGGATAAGTTATGGTCAAAGGTTGGGTGGTTAAGCCCGTGGCAATGCTTCCCTCTCTACAAGATGTCGGACGCACATTAGACAAAGATAATTTGATCAATTCAAACAATTGTCAGAAATAGGTATTTTTACTTTTATGATATATGTTCAAGTAAAAGGTAAGATTAATTGAGTTGTATCATCGTTACAGTTGTTTCTTTAAATGAAAGCAATTCTTATCGTCAATATAATTGGCAACCAGTTAGATCGGTTGACCTTCTAACTCAATGTGGAATATATTTATTTGCGAAAGATAGATTTTGAATTTTTCAGTCTTTCATTTATAAGATTAATGATTATGAGCATATTTTCTAATCTTATGTTATTGCCACACTTAAGCAAATCAAAAGGAAAGGAATGATATAGTGATATTTGAAGCCCTAAATGATACAGTGGTATCTGAAACCCTAAATGATACAATGGTATCTAAAGCCCTAAATGATACAGTGGTATTGATGCCCCAAATGATATAGTGGTATTTGATGCCCTAAATGATCTAATGGTAATTGATGCCCTAATTGATACAGTGGTATGTGATGCCCTAAACAATATAGTGGTATTTGATGGTAATCGTCAATTGAATTTGATATAGTGGCAATGGATGGTAGTTGTCAGTTGTTATTTAATATTGATATTTGTGAACTAACTTGGGTGGTTGGAAAAGCATCCCTAGAACGATTTGATCTCAAATTCTATGGTATGTAGATTTTAATTTTCATAGTAAATTCATTGATGGTGTTTTCAATTCTTAGTTATGAAATTTTGTTTAACAATTATTAACCATTAATCTCATTCATATGAATGAAACTGATTTAACTAACTTCTTATGAAAATGAAGTAATATTTTTAATTCTTTGATATGATAGTTGTTAGTGAACACCCAGTACAAAGTGGATGTTACATATGGTATCAGAGCGTTGGGTTCAATGCTGAAACCTTGGGCCCAACACTGTTTCTAGGAAAAAACAAAAAAACTGAGAATGTAATGCTGAAAAAGATTTATTTTACATAACTGGATATTATAGTCAAAATTGGAAAAATCACACCAGAAAATCATCTAGAATAGTCAGGGAAGGGCTGAGATGAAATGGATAAACTGCAAAATCATAAAGATGAAATAGAACTAAGGAAAATGATATGATTGGCAAGTCGAGTGGTGGTGATCGGCTTGTTAAGCCCATCGGAAATCCTTGGCCAAGATAGTTTATAGGCATGTTTGCCATCTAATGATCACTTGATGTTAGTGGTGCTAGTTATGCAAGCATGACCATTTCATAACTGTGTGGACATTTTAAAACACCAGGATGCTCGGGTGGCAGGATCAAAATGGTACATTTGCCTTATCCTAGGAGGGAGGGCTATTCTCAGTAGAGAATGAGAAGATTAAACTGGGTCCAAATGCTGAGGCTTGCGCAATCCAACTAGCTCCGATAACTTTAATGAGATGTTATCTGATGTTGATTAATCAACAAGGCCATATTGTGCTCCAGTATGGAATAAACACACTTGTATAATTGAAACTATCAATGCTTATATATAAATGTAACTTTTGTTTGGCATAAAACAATTATACTGACAAGATGGGCATGAAAACCTAGGTCACACAAATGGAAAAGATAAACTTCCAAATATTTACAGGTGAATGATGAGCTACTCGACAAGATTTTTATGAGAATTTGTTTCAGACGCTTATGATCTTGAATAGATGTATGATGATCTTGCATAGTATATCATGTTTTTACTCTTTGACACACTACTATACATGTATAATACACATGTGATGTTGCCTTTACATACTGAGCTGTTGTATATTGTTTTGGAGATGAAGTGTATATTCTATTAGGAAATGATTATTTTAACGAAATGTTATTGTAATGAGATGGACATGAAGGCCGAGGTTACATAAATGGAAAAACATGGATCTATTAATTTTTTTCAGGTGATCTATAAGTTTGCAATGATGATCTACTCATTAATGAGTGCCATATGCCAAATGGTATGTATAAGTGACTTGAACTATGTGATCAAGTTATGATCTAAAACTTGCCAATTGAATGATTCCAATTTTGAATACTTATCTTACTTTTAGTTATTAAACCCTGAAAAATTCTCTTATATGAAGATATCAATGTGGGAATCAAACTAATGATATGGTGAGTGTCTACATGAGTATGACAGAAATATGAAATAAAATATCCTACATGTTCAACTCAAGTGATGTCGAGGTAACCACAAGTATGGTAAAGTGAACTCAGGTGAGTGTGTGTTTAATTTTATAATATCATTCTGGAAGTATTGAAGTAAAAATAGACCTTGAGTTTTGATCATGATTTAGATTTTGATCCAATTTTGAAAAGAAATGATATCATGGTACTATATATGCATCTTGTATTTGGAATATTCTTTTAGTGTCTAAATTTGCAGAATTCATCAAGGAAGATGAAACACAAAGGGGAATGATACGTTACATTCCAATTTTTAAAATACTCCGTTATAATGTTCGTTACAATTCAATTTCATCGAGGATGATGAAACACAAGGGGAATGGTATGTTACATCTCAATTTTTGACCTAATTTAAAATATAGCCATTGTGGTTCACATGAAGTCAATTGACAGTTAAATTTGTTATAATCTTGTGAAATCGTAAGATGGTTAGTTATTATAATTTCATGTGAAGATAACACGCTAGTTGATTATTTATTACGAATTCTTAGAATTGAATAGGCGGTTAGCCGTTATGAATGTTACGATGAAATAACTTGTTATGGAAATATGATTTAACTGTAGAGAATTTCCTTGTAGGAAGCACATCGAAGGGGTGGAAGCATTATCAGAAAAGAATTGGACAAAGAAGCATCACCATCATTGGACAAATGGGTATGAATCATGAATCACTGTGGTTGAGGATTTAATGAATTGAACATTAGGATACAATTGATGAAAATACATGAGGTATTAAATAAATAATTTAAAACATAAAATAATTTAATTTAATTATAAAACGTACCTCAAAAGATTTTAAATGATCTTTCACTATTTTATTATTATATATATATATATATATATATATATATATATATACGTACATATAGATATAAAAATGAAGTGGCACCATTATATTATTTTCTTATAATAAAACGATGTCATTTCACTGATATATTTATATGTACATATATAAATATAAACTAGAATAATATTTGAATTATAACCTTTCAACTCTTTTTTTCCATCTTTTATTTTGTTCCTTGTTTGTAACCGATTAAACACTTGGCGTTCTTATTTTGGCAAATGTTCTTTAAGTTATGGAAGCCAAGAGGTCACAACTATTCCTTTTAATTTTGAAGCCGTGTTTAGAGGCGCACATCTTTTTAAATAGACCCGACAGCCTTGTTGTGCTATGATATTATTTAGTAAAAACATTCCGCCTTTTTCTATACACTCGACTGTCATAATCAAGTTCAGCTCCTCCTTTTTAAACCTGACTCCTCCCTTATTCTACTATTTATCAATGCCCAAAGTTCCAACTATATGCAACCATCGAACCTCTGCCAGACACAGGATTTTCTACAAGTGTTATCATCCTTGTACTGGTTGCCATACATTTTTCTCTTTGCTGAAGTTGAAGCTGCCTCTATACACTGTGAAATCATTTGAAGAAAAGCATATATCCAACGTCTACCAAAGGCTCAAGCATTTCCAAATTTATATGAGGTCATGTGTTAATCATTCCAAATTGTGTTATTCTGATTTTTTAAATTGATTTCCATAATGCCAGCTAGGCTTAGAGACTTCTTCACTTTTCAGATTTCACTCACGTTATGTTGTAAGCCTTGCTGAATGATCCATGTCATTTGTTATTAATTTATTTTAACTTTCATAACAACCAGAATCATCATAGATAAAGTCGAATAGAACCTCTTAAGAGAGCTTGCTAAATCCAATAAAACCTAAATAAAATATTTTGTTTGGAAATCATAATTCAATAATATTCTCAACTGGTCTCAAGAACATATTCTTTCAAGTCACAGTTTGTGATAAGATTTACTAATCAATGAATCCTTTTAGAATTTATGCACAGAGCAAATTGCTCAGAAGTTCCAAACACCAGGGATTCACTGGCTATATAGCCATGTAAAGGTGAAGAGGTGAGAGGAAACCTACAAGAACACATAAGTGAAAATTAGATATGATTGAATAAATTAAATAATCTTACTTAATAGCTCATGCTTGATCATGTTTATTGTATTCTTTTGCTACCAAGTCGAGAGGTGTGATTAGAAACCAGGATGCTCAGTGGATGACAAAGTGTTCCATGTCTATTCCGAGTAGGAAGGGCCTTTCTCGTTAGAGACTGTGTGGGGATAAGTTATGGTTAAAGGTTGGGTGGTTAAGCCCCTGACAATGTTTTCCTCTCCACAAGATGTCAGACACACATCAGATAAAGATAAGTTGAGCAATTCAAACAATTGTCAAAAACATATATTTTTAATTTTATGATGTATGTTAAAGAAAAAGGTAAGATTAATTGAGTTGTATTATTGTTACAGTTATTTCTTTAAATGAATGCAATTCTTATCATCAATATAATTGGCAACCACTTAGATCGGTTGATCTTCTAACTGAATGTGGAATATATTTATTTGCGAAAGACAGATTTTGAAATTTTTAGTCTTTCATTTATAAGATTAATCATTATGAGCATATTTTCTAATCTTATGTTATTGCCATAATTAAGCAAATCAAAAGGAAAAGAATAATACAGTGGTATCTGAAGCCCTAAATGATACAGTGGTATCTGATGCCTTAAATGATCCAATGGTATCTGGAGCCATAAATGATACAGTGGTTCTGAAGCCCTAAATGATATAGTGGTTTTGATGCCCCCAAATGATACAATGGTATTCGATGCCCTAAATGATCCAATGGTAATTGATGCCCTAATTGATACTGTTGTATGTGATGCCCTAAACGATATAGTGTTATTTGATGGTAATCGTCAATTGAATTTGATATAGTGGCAATGTATGGTAGTCATCAATTGTTATTTAATATTGATATTTGTGGACTAACCTAGGCGGTTGCAAAAGCATCCCTAGAATGATTCGATCTCGAATTCCATGGTATGTAGATTTTAATTTTCATAGTGAATTCATTGATGGTGTTTTCAATTCTTAGTTATGAAATTTCATTTAACTGTTATTAACCATTAATCTCATTCATATGAACGAAATTGATTTAACTGACTTCCTATGAAAATGAAGTAATATTTGTAATTCTTTGATATGATAGTTAGTTAACACCCGGTAAAAAGTGGATGTTATAGTCCAATTAAAGAAAAGTCACTTCATTCGAAGCATTATATTTCGTGATCATTGTCTTTAATTTTTGCTCAACATCTATTTTGATCTAGTTGTTCAATCCTTTCGAAGGTAACCATAATGGAATGTCTACTTCATGTATGTCGATGATATCCTGAATCATGAGATTTGTAGTCAGCTTTATGCGAACATCCTTCAACTGTCATGTCCCCTCTTTTAGCTCAGTCTAGCAGAGACATGTGAGTTAGCTTATTATGGGGTCTTATAGGCTGACAGGGTTGGATAGGGACCCAATATGGTTATTCAGTGTTGGGGATTTGATGTTCTGGTAGTTATTGATTAGTTGGGAGACATTCCTTGTTTTTAGGAGGCAGTTCCTACTTTTTAGGAGGTACGATCTTGCCCAGGGTTGGGTCTCCATGAGATTACTCTTTGGGTTCAATTTCAGAGGGATAGGGCTTGTTTACTAAATTTTAGGAGCATCCCTAGATTTTAGGGATGAGACTGCTAGTGGATCCTTGATTCCGACTTCAGTCACAGACAGGTGACAGGATGATTTTATGGTTTGTGAGGTCAATTGAGCATTTTGTGGCTATTTGGGTTATATTTTTAATATTTCCTAAGTTAGCGTTTAATAATTAAATAAGGCTAAGTTATTAGCCATTTTGGAGTAATAAGGGGTTTTTGACCTCATCTGGATGCGCATCCTATGGTGTGATAGCTCGTTGGAAAGGTCTCGACATTCTCTAAATCTTTCTCTTTGGTCTTAGGGCAATTCAGTGAACAAATTTCTGTCTATGAGGAAAAAGGTCATTTTCTAGTAACATGACCACTTTAAAATAAGAAATTATAACACTTTCACTACCCAACGCCACTTGGAGACACTTAGGGTTTGATTTGCAATTGAGAGGGGTTATAAGGAGATAAAAGCTTCATTCTAAGATCATCTTTTGCATATTTGACAACTTGTTTATGAATTTTCTCTGAATGGGCAATTTCTAATCTAGGACGCAAACCCTAGGTTAGTGATTGGCTCGGACGTAGCCCTTAGCAATCTTTGGCACCAAATCTCTTAGGCATTGTGCGTGGTGATTAAGGACAGAGGCATCAATTCTCATTGGGGTTTCAGGGTGGCATATCATCTTTCCAGTTGGGACGTGGTTCATTGCAACCTGTGGGATGCCATTTGTAGCAGATACACCACATGATGTATTGATTATTGCTTGTATTCACCTCCAAATGTATGCTGGATTTAAGAACAATCTTCACCTTCTAGTTTGACATCAAATTTGTATGAGCTTTGAGCAATGCATTGGATTTATTGCTTGGCTCTATAATTCAGACAAATTTGCCTGGTACGGTTTGCAATAATTTTGATTTTTATTGAATACCTTACTTATTTCAGTCTTGCTTCATGGTTGTTGTTCCCTATTCCTTTCTATGTTATAAAATCATAAAAAACAAACAAACCTTTCTGCACTTCTGTCTAGTTCTGCAAGAAAGCATAAATAAACAAGAAAACAAATTTAAAAATATAAAATTACAGCAGATCAGCTGAAGAGATCCATCAGGGATCTTTCATCAACACTCTTATGATTTTTACCTCCGTTTTGTCAAGTTGGATTAAAATTCAATTTGTAGGTTGTGGAGTGACCCCTAACCTTTGAGATATTAAAATTGGCATGACATTACATGAAGCACCTAAATCGATGCGGCAATTGTGAATTTTTTTCCAAAAATTCTATCTGAGACAGTCTTTTTCATTTGGTCTAGCTCGGTTGTAACATTGCTCTTTGTCTTGGCGGATGGTGCAACTTTTCGCTCAAAGAAAGCAACTTTTAGAGGTTCGTATCCTGGGTAGGTTATAGTTGGAGCTGAGATAGCCGGTGCTTGTTATATTGGGATTGGATTCGATTGAATGAAATTATTAGGCATCGCTTGTGCTCCTACGAGGTATTGTGGAATCATCATGCCTCCCCCACTGGGGTTAGATTGTTTGGTGAAGGTGACTGTTTCCTTGAAAACCTTCTCTAGAGTGTCGATGTCTGCAGCAAGTAAACTCCTTAAGAATATAATAGCGAGGTGATCCATAGAGCTCAAGTAGATTATAATTACAACTCCCACTAGGACAATATAAGGTGTTTCCAACTTGCGGTATGCCATTTGAAAACAATGACTAAAGAGTGAGATAGCCTTTGTTGGACCCCTCTTGATAGATAGGAATTGGTGGTGTAATATGACTAGATTGATGAATGTTTTGAATTTATCCAAGAAGAACTTCTCAAAAGCTGCCTAGTTTGGAATAGATCATGATGACAAGTTTATGTACCAGTTAAATGTAACCTCTCGCAATGTGTATGGGAATAGACTAAGGACCACGTTTTCTTCTTGAATTTGTTTTCGATTGCATAGATCTTTGAAAACCTTGATGTGGTTATTTGTTATCTGTGTCTCTCCATAGATGACCCTTGGGCAAAATTTCTCAAGCTTCTTAGGAAGGTCATTGAGTGGGCCTTGTAGGTTGATTGATGAATCTACTATGTTTGCAA
This sequence comes from Cupressus sempervirens, assembly GCA_028749045.1. Lineage (NCBI taxonomy): Eukaryota > Viridiplantae > Streptophyta > Pinopsida > Cupressales > Cupressaceae > Cupressus > Cupressus sempervirens. The sequence continues at coordinate 817,815,848 of CM053792.1, read as the reverse complement.
AGAAATCCATAGGTGGAGGATTCCATGGAATAGTAGGTGGCGGTAAGTTTGAATGTGAAATAGATAAAGGTGATGGATTTTGAAATATGAATTGTTGGAGCCTGGGTATCCCTTTGTTGTTGTAAGGCTTGCAAAAGTGATTGAGTTCTAAGAACTTGTGTCTATCGGGTGAAGACCTTAATGCTCATTGAAATGGAGATGGTGGGTCAAGATCTGTCACTTTGCGTACCTTCTAAAAAACACACCTTCGTGAAAAGCACACCTTCTAAAAATTGCACCATCTGAAAAGTGCACCTTGTAATTGTGAACAAACTTAGAAAAAATAGAACCTTGAAAATTGCAGAATTGTCAAACAACTTAGATTTTTGGGAATAATGGTGTTTAGGCCCTCCCAGGGCCACTTTTGTTGAGTGGACATTGGGCACAATGCTAATGGCTGAAATCCTTACGAATCTCTCTCTTGAAAAGATGGTCAATGACCAACTCTAAGGTTCCGGATGATTATTTTTTAACCTGCTGGGTAGTTCAGTCGAAGATGAATGTAAATGTTCACAAGGAGGCCTTTGTTGGTACCTACCAATTCTGCACAGCTTTCATGAAATGTAACCGCAAAACCAATTTATTTTTTATTTTTTGCTTTATGATGAATCCAATTTCTAATCAATGCAACTATATGAATTCCTATTTTAACCACATTTTTGAAAAGAAAATAATGAAGATAGAGTAACAAGAGATTTAAAGCAAATTACTAAAAGGGAAATTCCTAATGGACATAAGACAAAGAAAAAACATGTCTGCAAATTAAATTATCAAAAGGACCTGGTAAGAAACCAATCGAATTAGGAGAAGCACTTCCTCAACTCCATTGATGCAATTGCCGATGGGAACTTAAATGAAAACTGAACTATGTTTCACAATTCATCAAATTGTGCAACCACAAAAAGTGTGTGCATACGAGACAAAACGCTATGCAAGAACAATAGTGGTCCTTTCTCCAATTTGTCACAACAATGAAATTCCTTAACATAAGGAAAACACCAAAACTAAAAGATCCCATAATTATCAAAACACAATAAAACCATTAGCTCCATCATTGTTTATGAATGCAAATTCACAAAAAATGACACACTCCAAGAAGATTTACTACACTTAGAATGAGAGCACCAATAACATTTATTATTGCATCAAAATATCGGCGTGGAGTACATATTATATCCATGTATTTATAAGAAACCCTCTCCTCGATTTGTGTTAGGAGTGAGAGTTCTTCCAATGCAAACTTATGCTAAAAATTAATTAAGTAAAGCTAATTATATACAAATTGACTCTCTAAATTATGCTAAGTAGCTCTCCACCCTTGTTTATATGAATTAATGGGTGCATGAGCCTTTACATGACTTAAAATAATAAAAGAAGAAGAAAAAAAGAAGAGAGAAGCCATGAGATGATCTGGGAGTCATAGGAACATCTAAAAATGCAAGCTCGACCTTCTCTAAGTGTTTCTAGGAGTTGAATTGCCATCAAAACGCATTTTCGGTGCATGGAATGCTTAAAAATAGCAACTAGCAGTTAACTGTCAGTGCATTGATTTATCTTCGAAATTGTCAATGCACCTCTTGATTGGGTGCACCTTGTGAAACGCGCACCTTCAAAAAAGTACACCTCAAGGTGACAGGACCAAAATTAACAAAAGTTTTTCTAAGTGTCAAAGCTCAATTTCCAACATCTGGGTTTTCTTCCCTCTAGACCAAAATGATGTCTAAATGTGCTATTTTGAATATTTGGATTATGGTGTTGATTGCTTGATTTCTCAGCAAATCTAAGGACTTATACTTATTGTGCACCACTCGAAGGCAATTACTGATCTCCAACATGGAATCTAACTTCAACAATTCTTCAATTTTGAAGATCTGTCTAATATCATCTCTGGAGGAGGCTACCTCAAATAGTGCTTTGAACTATTATAGTATTGTTTATATTGAAGAGAGTTGAGTTCTTGACTCATCTCCAAAAATCTCTAGGCTGGTGGTACGATAGTACTTATCCGCTTCGAAAAATTGGTTTTGAACATTATTCTTCATTTCCTGAATATCATCATATAACCCTATCATGACTCTATTTCCGATTGATACCTTCTCAATTCAATCATCTATTTTATCTAATTCTTCCATCGTATATACCTCCATTAGTATGTCATACCTCTGACCTTTGATAGTCTTCAACGCTTCCAAATCTTTGGTCCAGGGATGCACTTCATCCATTAGCCCAAAATCTTAGTTTATTATTGTGACTAATTTGTCGGCATTATTTTTGATGTTGTGTAGAAAGTTAAAATTACTCTCAATTATTTGTACTCCTCTATCTTCAATTCTATGATGCCACCTTTTGCAAGCATCCAAAAATGAACAACTTTCTTCTGTAACTTATCCTCTCTCTTTCTTCTCCAAAGAAGCCCCTAGAGAAACCTCTGGATGGTCGGGGTCAATCAAGCCTACTATTTGATTAACATATCCCCTTAGCAACTCAATCTGCTTTCTTAATACGGAAATCTCTAACTCACCCTGATCCAAGTGTGTAAACACTTGCTTGAGGCCCCTAGTGATCAGAACCTTTACCGCATCAACTATGGGCCTTACCAACACTCTCCTTCATTTGATAGTTATTTGGAGAAATACCTTTAGCATCCACGTGGGGAGGTGGGATGGCAATGTGTGCCAACAAATCTTCATTTTGGTTCTTTATGATATAGGCTAGTGCCTTAGCATCACCTTTAATAGGTTTCGGTACTTTGATTTCCTTTATCAACTCTATCATACCCTCCTTTGTGTATTTCATATATTTCCTTTGGTGAGTTAAAACTTCCTTTTTCAACCATGCTGGAGTAGTTCCCATGGGGAACGTGTACTAAGTGGATGAGGTAGGCTCTGAAGCTGGTCCTTTCCCTTTATCATCTCATTCTAGAGTCTTCTCTTTTTGTGGAAGCACTACTAATTGAGCCTTTGTTCATGCTTGTGGCAAGTATCTAGTCTCTACTCTAGGAAGAATATGTTCTCCTTCCTTGGCAATTTGACCTTTTGATACTTCATCTGTGTGTAATTGGACATACTCATCTCATTCCATAGTCTAGCTCTCTGGCTCTATTACTTGAGGAGGTATCATAATTGCTTCCTGTTCTTGCTAAGGAGGTACAAATGGAATGTTCATTGATGGTGGAGGAGGTATACCAAGTGGTCCTTTAGGTAAGGGAGACAACTGGTCCCAATCCTCTCCTTGTGATTCATTCCGAGGGGTATCTCGTATCATTTCCCCTATCATTTGCGTGCCCACTGATATGAAGTCGAAGTCTGGAATATCGAAGACAACAGTCCCATATCCTCCCATCTCTTCAATACGTCCTTCCTTTTCTTGATCAGAGACCTCTATTTGAATTGGCTATTCCAAGATGAAAGGTGTTGTTTGGGTTAAACTCTTCCTCCTTTCCTCTTCTATGGCTCTTCCGAACTAGATTCTCCTATTGAGTGGGATATACTCAATTTCTTACTCAATTTCCTCCCATTCTTCCTCATTTTTAGCCTCAAGTATGGTCTCTGGAACTTGTGGAGATAGAGTACTTTTCTTCTTCAACTTTCTTCTTTTCTCTCCCACCACTGTCGTCTCAGTTTGAGCTCTATTAGGTATTGACAGGGTGGCCTCCGCTTGGGTTGGTGGGGCTTCTTCTTTTAGAGCCTCTAATTGCTTGGGTTGAGCTTGTTCTTGTTGGGCCTCTTCCTGTTGAGTTCTTTCTTGAGTAACCCTTTTCCTCTTTTTACTCTTTATCCTCTTAGTCTGAAGTACTCCACTTCCTGTTCGTGCTGATGTACTGTCTCGTGCCTTATTGGTGACTTCACTGGATATGTAGGGACTGTGAATTTCGTTCATTTACCCATCTTTGGTCATGTGGTTGCTTGCAGAGTTGGAGCGTGGGGAACTACATCCAAACATAAAGGTTTCCTAACCCGCTTCTTGGTTAATTGAATAATATGTCAGGCTTTATGATGGATATCATTATTCTCTTCTTGACGAAATGCTGCATTCATAATGTGTCACTCATAGATCTTGTCCCTATTGTATAGCAGGTCCATCACATCAGGAGTATCCTTGTTCCACACCTTTAGGGCTACCTCCAAATTAAGTCCCCTTTTTTCCAGCTATAGACTCATCCTACAATAGTCCCTAATTTGGACATCGTAGTCATCTACATAGTTCATTCAACGATCTTCAATTGCCACATCTGATATAAACTTTTTCCCTACAAGATGTTGTACCATTCCAATATTGTCAAAGTAGGGGCGAGGTGGCAGATAATCTTCTAAGGGGTAAGGATCCCATTCAGAATCAAAAGTGACTATGTCCTATTTCTGCTTAACCTCGAAGGCTCCGATGGTGATCGACTAGACCCATGTCTTCTTGTGTTGTTTTTGCACTTTGTCATAAGCAGAGGCCAATTGCCTTACTATCTCTAATAGTAACAGTCTATTTGAAGGATAAAAAATGAGCTTTTTTGGGTATAGAAAGGTACCAGCTACCCAAATATAGGTAAATGTGTTAAACTATATGAAATAAGCTCCTACTTGTGATATTCGGGCTATCGCTTCTATTGACATTATTTTAGCATAGTCCCCTTCGATAAACTAAATAATAGAAAAGATGAATCTATCATTCACCAATCTATATTCGGGGCTTTTAAAAGCAATTTTCTTTTTCACGAGCTAAGAGTAGACTATGTGTGGCCACGCCTTTGCATCTTGCATACTCCCTCTCTTAACTAAACCAGGATAATCTATTGGTCTTGCGATTAAGAGGTACATGAAATAGGAGGTCATGTAGAATCATAGGTCATTCTTCATCGAGATAAGTTTCTCATCTAAGTTGTCAATAAGGATTGTAGCTCAATAATTGACATCCTTCCTATTTTGATAGTTTCTATGAAATTTACCATCCAGGTCTCTAGGTGAAGTGCTGCTAGGAGGCCCATGGCTCTACTCAAAAGGACTATAAAGTAGCCAATATCGTCAATCATAAATCCTCAAGTGATGTCGACCTTTCCACCTCTTCGATTCAATGGGGACCTGGGGATTAGGTACTTCCCCTGTACCAACTCCCTTTCCTCTACATCATTTTCCCTATACCACTGGTCTGCCATGTCATAAGTGATATGCAAATATTGATCTATCCTTAGTAGATGGAAGACCTTCTCAATGTTTCGCGGCCTTATGTCCAACACAATTTCTCCCATTACACTCTTGACTACCTTCTCTATTGGTACGTAGTGGTGAGCTAGAGTCATTATTAGTTCAAATGATTGGATGGATACTGGATGGGAAGCCATACTCACTAGCCCACTCATGATCAACGCTGACACCAGTGCTGATCGCTCCTTGGGTTCATTGCATAGTAGTAGAAATGCATTCCAATAGATGTGCACTAATTCGGTGTCTCAAATCTCAGAGTGTTTATCTCCAATTCTGGACTTCTTCGGTGCCCCTTGATATTTGAAAGCTGTTGGTTTGGGTGTGATCTTTGCAACCATGGAAGATGAAGATAATGCCATTTTACCTGCACAAAAGATAAATGTTAGTGTATCATCAATAACAAATCAAAAGACGCTCTAATAGACATGACCAGACTAGCAAAAAATTGATTGAATCAGAAGAATTTTAAAAAATAGCCTATAGTGCCTGAAATGCGCACATGCGCACCTACATATGGCATGCACATCTCCTTGCATTCTTTTGAAAAGCGCACATTATGCGCATTACGTTGTGCACATAGAGCGCATCCACATGTGCACAGTTTTGTGTATGTGCAGGTTCATTTTATGCACTTCATGTTTTCCTTGTGCACAATGTGCACCATATAGGGGTGTGTGTTAGATTGTGGTGACTGATCAGGAAAGTACTGTACATACTTCATAAATAGTGGGGTTCGGGGCATCGCCCTGAAATTTTTTTTTTTTGGGAAGTAGCCGACATATTATGGCTGACATGTTATAACCCTAAAGTAGTTTAATACTTGTATAAAAAGGGCTTAGGGTTGGGTATTTTTATATGTGGTGATACAAAATTGGTTCTTGCGGCGGTATTGAGCTGTAAGGGATTACGGATTGTAATCAGGTTGTAATCACTGGATTGTAATAAGATCGGACTTGCTATTTTTTGGATGTAGCCCAGGGATTGGGTGAACCACGTTAAATCTTAGTGCCTTGTGTTCATTTCTGTGTGTTCTATTATTTTCTGTTATTGGTTATATTTGCATGTAGTTTTTATTTCTGTCCGTGGTTTATCCTAACAGTGTGCACATGCACAAGTGTGATTTTCCTTAGAAAGTTCTAAGATAGGAAAGTTTTGAGGTGCGATGATGCAGATGTGTGATAGTGCACAGGTGTGGCTCATGGAGTTTATCGAAATGCAAAGTGAGTGAGAAGAGGGGCGGTTCTTTCTTTTATAGGTGCAGGGAACCTGTGGGTGCGCATAGCGCACATGTGCACTTATCGGTTGAAGCATGTTTTTCCCACATTCTGCATCACTGATGGGTGCACACATGCGTAATGTGCGCATATGCACACTTTTGCTGGCTTATGGAAAAAAATAGCTCCCCGATTTCTTGATTTCATTCTGGATCAACCAACTGGGGAACTTAGAATGACTTAGGCTCTAGAGGTAGACCGTATTCACTAAGGCACCTGACTCAATGTCCTGTTCTAGAGAATGGTATCCCTGAGGCTTGAAATTAACCAACATTTTTTATTTCTATACAATGAGGAGATCCTTCTTTAAACAAGAATCATGCTTATTCTTTGATGCGTGGATACAAAGCTTCACATGAGGAAACAATGATAACAATATTTTCCTTTTTTTCTTTGTCCATCACATGTTTGAAATGGAGTTTGACATTTTAGTTTTCCTAATGAAAACTATGACTCAACTTTATTGAATGAGGTAACACAAGGTATAAGTAAAAGCTTCAGCAAATAATTATTAGCATCACATTTGAAATACTTCCTTTCACCATATTAGATTTAAGATTCATGAGTAAAGAATAAACACAAACAAAGGACATAGCCTGCTTTGAGTTGTTTTTGCAGATTTTCTTTTAATGACACTTAAATGAATTTGTACTTAAGATGTGATGATACCTAGTACATTTCTTATATTCGTGGCCCTATTTTACTTTGACCCTAAGGAACATACTGGGTGGTTTTCATGTTCGCAAGGATTGTCCTTAGTTGCCTAATATGCATTATTAGTATTGTGGTTTTGTACAATATGGTTGATTGTAATATGCATGTTAATGAATTCACCCAATGCTCAAGCAATTTTTTACGCTCGAGTTGTTGCTAGTGGGAGGTTTAAATATGTACATAGTACCCATGATTAAATTGAATCTTTCTTGTGACATTGTTGTCTTTCCTGCCAAAGGAAGACCTCAATAGTATTCTGATTCTGTTTAAATTAAATTATATTTTGTATTGTTCAACTTATTTTAAATGTTTCAAAATCTTTTCAGATGGTGTAGTGGCCCCTTTTCTTAGCTTGGCTCAATAGTCCAACTAATGGTGCTCAAATATTTCCAAAGAAAGGTTGCAAATGTGCCTGATATAAGATCTGATTTTGGTGTTCACATTGGACACTATTGGGACTAAGGCACTTGTTTATAGTGTCTGACCAATCATGGATCAACTTGCAGGCACAAGTTCATCTCTATATCTTAGTTTCTGATCTAGGTTTGTTAGTAGATTTCCTACTTTAGCTTGTTTGCTAAGTTTATTTAAATGCTTTCATTTACTTGCTGTATGACCACCTTGTGTTTCCTTAGCACCTCAAACAATCTTTTATAACGAAAGGAAAAAAGAGTAGTTTCTTAACTTTTTCCAAGTGAGAGTAAACTTAAGCACACCTCCTAGTTTTGGTTGACTCTTTAATTTTTAGTGAAAGAGGGTTTGGTGCCCATTTAGAACACTACTTTCGATTATTCTGCCATTCCCTACATTACATTTTGCCATTTTGTTGGACCTAACTCTTACTCAGAATACTTGAGGACTTTTAGTTTCAGGTCTGAACTTTGTATCTAATTTTTTAGATTCAGATACATTCCTTACTTAAATTAATTACTTATGTACTTGCATTGCTTTGTCTATGTACTTTCATTTCTTTTCAAATGACATCATCTCTTACACTACTTTCGATTATTCTGCCATTCCCAACATTACATTTTGCCATTTTGTTGAACCTAACTCTTACACTAGAATACTTGAGGACTTTTAGTTTCAGGTATGATTTTGCATCTATTTTTTAAGATTTAGATACATTCCTTACTTAAATTCGTTACTCATGTACTTGCATTGCTTTGTCTATGTACTTTCATTTCTTATCAAATGACATCATTGCTTAGTTTATGCACTTGCACTTCATTGCTTCATCAATTGCATATGTTTGGTTTAAAGATCACATTAAATTCGTTGCATCAGATATCATACACAAAAAAAATGAACATATTAAAACCTTTTCATAGTGGACAATTTTATTGCAGTACGCCACTTTTGAGATAAAAATTAACCTTTTCTGACTTGCATTTCCATTCAAGGTTTTCTTTTTGCCAAAACTCCAAGGACCATTGCTCTTTATTTCCATAAACATGGCATTTAGATGCCTAAGGATTTTTTCTCGAAAGCCACCATGACTCTTCTTTTATGGGAGAATTTGTAGGTCCACTTTGGTTTTTCTTTCCCAAATCGGAAGACTTTTGGCTTGTTGGTTGTTGCTTTGCCTCCTCACTTGATTCACAAGTTGGTCATCTCTTCTATTAAATGCTGGTGGAAGAACTGGAAACGGTATCTGTGTATTCCTCTTTGCATCCATGAGCCCAAGTTGGATTATCATTGGTTGGATCACTGGTTGGTTCCCCACTTGTCAACACTCAATATTCTCAACTGGTTTTGGCACTTGCAGTGTTCTCAAAAGACTTGGCATCTTTGGTTTATCTTTGCGTGGTCTTCTACCACAAAACCTAAAATTGCTAAATTTGTTTGGTGTGTGCTTTACTAGGGCTTGCCCTTGTGTTTGAGGATTAGACATGTGGGGTTTCCTAATCCCAGATGCCCTTTACGAGGTCAATCTAGGACATTTTTTTTCACCTTTATTGGTTTTTTTAGAGAGCTCAACATTTCTGGAGTTGGATTCACGACTTTTACAAGCCTTTTAGACTAGAGCCCATCTCTTGGCATATGGATTTGCTATGGGTTTGTCCTAGGCTTCCTCATCAATATTCCCAGATTTGGCATTCTTTCAGGATGGAAATCCTTTTTACACTATAAAAAGATATAAAAAAAATTCTTTTAACTCATAGCTCTCTTGATATCAATGTTTTTATGTACATTAAAACTTGCATTTGTAACAACATTCTCATGCAAATTAAGTACAAGCTAACAAGATGTTTCTTGAGCTGTCCTACCTTTAGGAGCTCTTACAAATTTTGGGTGATGCCCTATTTATGGTGGCCAAAGGGTCACGTGAATTGACTTCTATTGACTGCACTCTGCAATGCGGATGACATTGCAACCACAACTCCTCTTCCTGTTGCTCTCAAACTCTGAATTCCCAAGGCCCTTGTTGATCCTCTCTTGGAGGTTGAGATGGATGGCATCGTTGCTTTGCCCCTCCTCCTCAGTGTGGCTTTGGTTGGTCCTCTAGTGCTTCCACTTCTGGATGGTCCTCACCACAAATGAAAAATAGTTTCCTCACCTTTATTGCCTCCCAGGAGAGAGGAGGGAGAAGAAAAAGAAAACGGAAACAATGAAGATGGGTCTTTCCCTCACCTTCCATTGAACCCCATTGATGTATGGGGTTCTCAGAACTGTCTGGATTTGCCTCCCTTGGTTGGCGTTGTGCTATTGCCTAGGGTGGCTTGTATATATATATATATATATTATGAATAGTTATAGTTTCTAGTCTTAAGGTCATGTGGACTTTTGCAGGGTGATCTTGCATCCCGCTACCTTTTTTGTGAATATGTACTTTTATATTAATACTTAATAGAAAAGGTTGTGTTATCCGAGGAGGCATCCTCAGCCTGAAAAGCCCCATCCTCGTATCGGGAATGTTTCAAGGACTTAGGGATGGCTAGGGGGCATCCCTACCTCGTCTCCCTTTTCTGAAAATTTCCAGGAAATGTCCTGAAAACTTGGGGACTTTCGATTTTTTTTTGGGGGCATTCGTACATCCTGGGGATGGTTGGGGATGCCTTGGAAGTCCATAGGACGGGTAAGCATCCTTGATTTGATAGACAACATTAGCACTTATAATTTTTTTTAAATATACTTTTTAAATTTTTACATGGGCCCCTCCTTCCAAATTCACCCTAATATGCTTATTATTGTTTGGCAATTAATTCCTGCTATTTGGGGCCCCTTTGATTAGTATTTGACAACATTACGTTAAGAATCAAGGAATTAATATTGCTGTTATAGTCACGCTACTTGCTCAAAGTATATAGCAAGTTGTTTGCAAGGTTCTGGGAAAGTTTGAAAAGTGCATAATAGACCTAGAACATGCATCCTTATGCCATTTTTTGGCAATACATCAGTACTTGGTTGGTCTTGGGTTAATCTGGGTCCTTTGTGGAAGATATGGTGAATATTGGAAGTTGCATCATGATATCATCTTACTATAACAAACCTATATTATGATCAAGAACTATATAGAGGATATTTTTTTATTAATATCAGTCCACTTACAATGAATTTGAAGTGTAGTTTTTGAATCAAATGATAGTAGTGTGTTTCACTTTGGAAGGTGAGTTATTGTAACTGTTGCTATTGAAATGAATTTTAAATTATGTTCTTGCGTATATTTCAAATTTTTATGTTATTATTTTAATATTACATGACATTGACAATAATCTCAAATTATGAATGCGTAATAACATATTGAGCATTGAGTTAGATTATTGAAATGGTGTATTTTTAAGTTCCATGATGCTTAAATGACATGGTTTATCCATGTCTTCATATGATTGTAATGTATATATGCAAATTTCCCTATATTTGTATAGCTATCCCCTTTGTCGTCCCTTGCTGCCCCCAAACTTGGCAAAAAAAATTGTCGTCTTAGAAACTCATCCCCCTATCCCCTATCATCCCTATCAGCATGAATGCTGATGATACTACTTTGGCGGAGTATCCTAAGCATTGGGGAGTATTGATATGTTGCATTTATGACTGTGTTTGTCATTGATGTCAACATAGCATGGTTTATGTAAAGACTGGCTGAGTAGCAGACAGAGATCTTAATGGTACGAACAATGGTTTGATTGTTTGGTGATGCGCAGTCATGGACATTTTCTACATCATGTACTGATGACGTGGTCAAGTGTACAGAGTCTAAGTCGAAGACGTATGGAAGATGTACCTGATTTACAAAGAGCAATTCAGAGTATTGGGAAAGCAATTCCTGATGTTTGTTCACTATCTTATATCAGAGATGTAATGAGAAGATGTGCAGTTAGGCAGTGACAGAGGACAGTGTGTTGGTGATGTCAGCAAGTACACAAAGCCTAGTATCGCACGTGTGAAGTTTTGTATAGACCGTGAGCTGACAGTGCTATTGTAATTGTAATTAATTAATTATCTTATTATAATTAATTGGGAAAGCCTCAAAGCCGACTCAAGGAATTATTTTGAAGATATGGTATAAATGAAAGATGTTTTCCTTATTTCTAAGATATCTATTGAACTGCGAAGTTCGAAAGGGAGTAGAGTGGTTGAAGAATGCATGTAAGTGATCCAAGGGATTATTGGATGTGATTTTTGTGATTTGGTTACAAGATCAGGAGTAGAGGTCTAGTTGACAAGACAGATGAAGAGGGAGGAAGTACATTTCATTTCTATTATTCTGCAAGGAATAATACAAAGATCATTATGACAGTGGGTTTTGTTAGCCCTCATTTTCACTAGGCTTATTGTCCAAATTTTGTTGTCAAAAGTGTTCTTAATTGTTGAGCAATTAGGATTGATTGCAGCATGTTTTCATTCTTTGGTGAAACCCTCATTTTGATAATTTTTATCCCTACCAGGCACCTAAGGTTTTCCTGAATTTTTCATGAAAATGCTTTACCCTAGGAAACCCTTGTTTTTAACCCCAAGCTCTTCAAAATTTTAAAATTTTCAAAATACCTTTAAGGTTGGCGCTTTATGATTAACTTTTGTTTTTGATGAAAGCTCATGGGATCTTAAGTGTGCAACCAGACAACTATGGTTAGTTGCAAGGTTGAGGCTCTTTATCAAACCGCAACATCAAACAATGCGACCTGGTGAGGCTGTTATTTTCCTTTGATCGATTAGTCATGGTAGATAGGCACTTAGGCTCTTCTCAAACTGCTACTAAGCGAAACAGTTGGTGATGACCTTGATTGCGTAGTTGCCTAAGTTGTTATGTCAAGTTTTGGCAGTGACTAGGCGATTGCTTAAGTCGCATGGTCGGGCACTTAGATAACGAAGGTATATGGTTTGCCACAACTATGCAAAAATGCTTAGAAGCTTATGAATAGTTTTTCAGTCGCATGATCACATGAGGTTTAGGTTGACCTTGGGTTTGGGTGGCAAAATGGCAAGATGTTGTTGATCGCATGATCGCGGGAGGTAATAAATAATCATGGTTTAGGGACATGATGATGTGGCTACTTGCCATGTGGCATGATGGACCCATGATGCAGAGAAAAGTTAGATCAGTCAAAAGTTGACACGTGGCAAGTGGGGCCATTTTCATAAGGATTTTTTGTTTACATGTTCGTGTAGTATGGTTAAGTATTTAGTTCTTTGACTGCAACTAGGCGAAAGGGTTAAGGAGATGTTAAATTGTGCAGTTGCGATGTTAGCTAAACAGTTAGAGAAGTGAGTTGTGACTTGGCGATCATTGTTGTGAAAGTGCATAAAATACTTGTTTGCCTGGTCGCACCATCAGAAAGGATAAGAGTTGTTAAGTCAGCAACCTGGCAAGAATAGTTAAGGACTTGAGTGCATGGTCGCACGGTTAGTAGATATAAAAAGTAATTAGATTGCAACCATGCGATATAGTCAAACTCATAACATAATATGGTGATCACTCAGTTGTAGGAGCAAATGCATAGCATTGTGCGAAGCTGTGACTTAATTATTGACCAAAGGTTTTCGTGTAGTCGCAGGTAGAAAGTGTAACCATTAGTAGAATGGTGTGATTGCATGATTAAAGTTAATTCAAGGGTCAAAAACCTATGGATGCTTAATCGCGTGGTTAGTGGCCAACAACAAAGGGTGTACCATGAAGCGGCGGAAAGAAGTGAATTGATGTGGTCGCCGGGTCATAAGGATGAAATGTGAAGTAAGAAATGACTATTAGAGGCCTTATTATGACTTTAAAAGTTATGTCCTGTCAAAAGTGCATGAAAGGATTGAAATGCTGGCTGTACATGTTGTTGCTTTGCAATTTTGCAATTTTTGAGATTTCTTACACACGTTGACATTAAGAGACATAAATGCACCTCTGTTGCATTTCTTTCCATTAATAGGTTGATAGAACGGATTCCTAAGTTACATTATTTTGCATAGCTTCAGAGATAAGAGTTTGAGCGGCAAGAATTTGCAGAGTTTTTCAATGTTCTCAGAGCCATTATTGACAGAGATTGTTCCAAAAAATTTCAGTTGCAAAGATCATGGATTAGGAAGAGGGAAGGATGATAGCTCAAATTGATGTGGAAGAATCTTCACAGGTCACAGAGTAGGCAAAGATGAAGTTGGCAAGTTTATATGTAGAAGAGTGGGTGTATTTTCTCCCAGGGTCTTCTCACATTCAAACTTTGAATGCCCATGTCTCCAAAGATGTATACTCCTTCTGCAGGGATGTCGTTGTACTTGAGACCAACAAGAATGATTTATTTTGGTATTTTTATCATAATAGGTATGCAAAATCACCAATTTGTAACCCATGGATCATAAACATGGCAAAGTTGATAGTGCCAGAGGTAATAGTTGATGTTGATCTAGTTAAGGCATTAATCAAGTCTTATAATCCGACAACCAAGGCCTTCTACAAAAAAATATGAGTATCCTATGTAGATTGGATAGGGAGACTTTTGTTGAAGTTTTTGACCTAGGAGGACCTCTCACAAAGAAAATTGAGAAAGAGAAAATGAACGAGACATTCAAGAATTCCAAGAGTTTCTTCGCTGGAACTGTCATGAGGAGGCACATTCCCAAATCAAAGAAGGAAAAGGGGCAATTGCCTAAGAAGGTATGGGAACTAATGCCAATGGACTTCTACAAATATTTCAGATATACCATCCACAAGATTGAAAAGATGGTGGGAGTTGATGGCACCATGAATGCCCCAGGCTATATATATGTCATGGCATTCGATATCCAGGATCCAAATCATAATGTCTGTTATGACTTTGTGGAACACATCATTGAAAGGATGCATGAAGAAATCGAGGTGGCTTGGAAGGGAGAAATGGGAAACTTCAGGTTTTTCCATTATACATTTTTTATGCACATTATCTTTTTTAAGAATACAAGGCATATCAATTGTGAGAGAAGCCCAACACATGGATATTGATGAGCGGGATGGTGCTAAGGAAGTGGAGATTAAGACAATTCTGAATTTCCTTATGCACAAAATTGGTGCTTTACAAGTTGTTTCACAAATTGTGTACAACAGTTACATTAGCTTGCAAGGAGTTGAATACAAGTGCTCAGAGACATTAGACCTTCTATCCTCTCTATTCACAACTTGGGGGCCTTATACCCAATTTTTTGATAATTTGGTCCCTCTGCTACCCCAAAAAAAGGAATTACCCAAGGTGGTAATCATTAATACAAGGAAAATGATAAATAGGATAAGGGAGTAACATGGTTTTGTCACAGGAAAGATGCAATTGATTCAAGGGAAAATGAAAACAATTGCTGTGGGGATCCCAAATTTCATTCCAGGTATTATAGATAGTAATGGAATTTTCAAGGAATGGCAGAAATGGTCTTCTTTTGAAGATACTTTGAGACATTCGAGGTTTGTAGCCTATTGCAACAATGAGATAGATTTAAATGTTGTCATTGATTTGATTGATTTTCTTTTTAAGATAGAATCAAATTTGCGTAAAGTCTCGGGAGAAGTAAAGGCTATTACTAATTCTAAGTGGAATAAATGCATAGAAGAATTGAACGCTGCTTGGCCTGAGATAGACACAGATGTGGCCATATGGAAACTAATAGCAGACATTAAGGCTCTACCATTCCAGGAAGATAAATAGACAATGACAACAAAAGGGCTGCTATGAGAAGACATAAGGAGATGGAAGAGGACAAAAGAGTTAAAGTAAAGACTTCTACCATAAATGTCATCTACTTTTTGCACCCACTTTCCTACCTACTTTTCAAATTGCAAAAGGAATGTATTAATGTAATCTTTCAGAGGTTTTGCCTCTTGTTTTTGACCAGTTAGTTTTTGACACCTGCCCTCCCATTTGAAGCTTGTTGTAATCCTCTATATAAGGATTCCCAAGATGTGGAGTAGAGGTCGGAAGTCTGTAGAGTTTTCTTGTTTTATGTCCTTTTACAGTCCGTCCATTTTTTTTTTAATTATATGAATGTAATTACTCTTGTATACTTGAGAATACAGTGAATACCAAGTATCAGTTATCAATTTCTAAGTTATACTTCGAGTTTTATCAGTATGTATTCATTTTCAAAGGAAATCAATACAAAAATGGAAATCCTGCATATTTGTGTCTTTGAGTTTTGTCTCCTTCCTTATATATCCGTGATCTTGAGATTGAAGTGAACAATGTTCTTTTAGTTAAATTCAATTTAGATAAGTTGTACGTCTCTTATTGATTGCTATTGATTCAAAGAATTAAGTAATTGCTTTCTTTAAGTGATAGGGTCTAGGGTTTATGAGAAGGATATGGTAAGAATGAAATTCAAAGCTCACTGTTGACAAGTTTATTTATAGGTTGATTAGATAGGTCCAAGTTGCTGGTTTTGACTCTATATAACAATAGATAAGACACTGGTCACTTAATTTTAGTTGTAGGTTGATGATTCATATAGTTGCAAAACATACATAAAAATCAAACAATCAATTTACCATTTTATGTAATGAAGAACTAAAGTTGCTAGTTGTTACTTATTTGCATTAACTTTCTCTTTGGTTATAGATAGCTACTGTGATCAGGAACTTTATCAGCAAATCATAGAAGAACATTGACCACTTTCTACTATAGGGGACAGTCTTGAAAAGAAGAATATGAGTGAATAAGTGAGTTTTGAAGGAGAATAACTATAACCAATCATTTCCATCCCTAAGGTGTACTCGCCTTGGCCTTGCAGAACCTAAAGTGAAGAGAGTTCTAGTGATTCTGTTGAAGTTTCTCCACAGCTAGGTTTAATCCTAGTGAGTATAGGTTTTAGCTATTCCTTAGGCTTGGTCTCTGACTTATGCTATTGGATACAATTGTCTAATTGTGTGTTGTCTTTGATGTTAGACAAATGTCATATTAGTTGTTAGTCAGTGCTTACCAAGCTCACTTGGTCAGCAAGAGAATTTTCCTTATCTACCGAGCGTTTTTGAAGATTACTCTGCGAAGATAGTGTTTACCGAGCTCACTCGGGCGTCGAAGGAAATTAGGCAGGAAACAATGTTAACCGAGTTCACATGGTTAGTAAAGGAAAGTTGGACAAAGTCAGTGTTCACCAAGTTCACTTAGTTGCCAAAGGATTTTTGCAAGTTCGCAGTGTTAACCAAGCTTATATTTGGTTAACACAGGTAATCATCTCAGAACTAGTGTTTACCAAGCAGGGTCAGCCAATGAAGGATTTTGTTGTTTTGGCATAAGAAGCTTATTTATTTTAAGTATTGCTTCTAGCCGACTATGGTGATGATTATTGGTTATTGTAATTTGAATCTGAGCTGACTTGATAATCTGGATGGTATAAATGAAAGGTCAAGTTGAGATTTTTAGTGTGTACAAGTGTATTGTTTGAATTGAGAAGGAAAGAGTAAGAGCGAACTTGAAGGATAAACAAGTATCCTTGTGAAGCCAAAAAGTGTTATTTGATCAGGAAGGATCAAGTATGAAGCAGAATAGAGGTTTGTAATCAACAATTCAGTGGCATCACAATCAAGTCATTTCATTTTTACTCTCTAACCATCATAGCAGTGATCTAAAATCTCTTAACAGAGTTGGTTTAATAGACAATTGAAAATCCTCTAACAAGGTGACAGTTCTATTGAATTGTTTTAAGACCTCTTGCAAGGCCACTCCTTACAAGGTAATTAAATCCTCTAACAAGGTCACACCTAACAATGTGTTTTGTAACCTTTAACCAAGTTGGCTCCTAATAGGGCTCACTTCAGAAGAGTGAAAACAGTAACTAGTTACATTGGTGGTTTTTCCCATATTGGGTTTCCACGTTAAATCTTGGTGTCTAATGTGTTCATGTTATTTCTCTTATGCTTGCAAATTAATTACTGTTAATACTTTAAGATTAGCTAAAAGTAAATCACACTCTGTATTTACCGAGTTACAACATTTTTTGTGTTTATCAAATTACAGCAGCAATCAGTTTTTATTGTTGACATCTAAGGGATCTGGGATATATTTTAGTGGTAACTGATTCACCCCCCCTTAGTTACTCCGATATTTTCAACAATTGGTATCAAAGCTTTTGGTGCTTGCTGAAAGGTTTCAAAGATCTAAGCTAAAGATCAGGATGTCTTACAAGAGAGAGATTCCATAGCTAAATAGAGACAACATTTTAGCATGTCAGAGACTCATGAGACTTCATTTGGCCTCCATTAGTGATTCAGGATTGAAATACCTTGATGAAAAATACACAACTCCTACTGGTACATTATCTATTGGAGATATTGCTGAGAAAAAGAACCATAATACCATGATGATTGATATCGCATCTGCTCTTAGCTATGATGAATTTGATGAGATCAAAGATTGCAAAACTGCTTTTGTTATGTGGAACAAGCTAAAGGACATCTATGGTGGTGATGACAATGTGAGAAGAGCCAAAGCAGAAAGCCTGCGAGGACAATTTGATCAAATGAGAATGAGAGAAGATGAAAATGTAGCCAAATATGTGGAAAGAATCAAAGCTAGTGTTAGTGCAATCAAAGCTTCTGGAGGAGAAATCAAGGATCAAACCGTTGTAAGTAAAGTTCTCAGAACATTGCTTCCTATCTATGCAATTAGAGTCTCTGCTATTCAAGAAAAGAGGTGTGATCCAAATCACAAGATAACTTTGATACCTTAGTAGGAAGATTGACAGCTTTTGAGTTAGACAACTATGACAACTATGTTCCAGCTTCTAAGAATATTGAATTTGCATTTGAAGCCAAAGTTTCATTCAAAGAGAAAGGCATGAAAACAAAGGACATTCAGTTAGAAAGTGAAGAGGAATCAGAGAAAAGTTTTGATAGTGATTTTGAAATTATTGAAGCATTACTTGCAAAGAAATATTCTAGAAGTAGAGGAAAATACAATGGCAAAGTTCCCCTAATCTGTTTTTCATGTGAAGAAATTGGTCATATTGCTGCTAGGTGCCGAAACAAAGAAAGCAAGGATGAGAAGAAAAGTCACAAGTGCAATGACAAGAAGGATTTCAAAAATTACAAATCATTCAAGGACAAAGGTAAGAAGACTTGTTTTATGGCTAAAGATTCTGATAACAATGAAGATAAAATAATATACATTGATGTGAAAGATGAATCTGATGAAGAAGAAGATAATATGACACTTATCTCTTATGTCAGTAAAAATAACACATGGATCATAGATAGTGGATGTTCACATCATATGACTGAAGACAAAACAAAGTTTGAACATTTTGAAGACTATGATGAAGGTAGTGTAAGATTTAGAAACAATGAACCTTGTTGCATCAAAGGGAAAGGCCGAATCTCATTAACCAAAGAACTTGTATGTGACAATGCCTATTGGGTTGAAGGACTAAAACATAATCTGTTGAGTGTGGCACAACTAATCAACATTGGATTCAAGTTAGAATTCATGCATGGCAAGGCAAGACTGCTAGATGACAAAGAGAATCTAATTGGATCAGGCAAACAAACAAGAGTTAACCTATTTTATCTTGATCTTGGTGATTGTTCATGTTTTATTGCTCAAATAGAAGAAAGTTGGTTATGGCACAGAAGATTATGTCATGTAAACTTTGGTAATATGGTCAAGATAAGAAAATTCAAAAAAGTAAGAGGTATTCTTAGTTTGAAGAAAGTAGATGTTGGTTTATGCAAAAATTGTCAGATTGGCAAAATGGGAAAGACTAGTTTTAAGAGCAAAAACTATCAGTTTGAAGATGTCTTAGAAATTGTGCATACTGACCTATGTGGACCCATTGGAATAGAAAGCTATAACGGAGAAAAATTCTTTATTCTTTTTGTTGATGACTATTCTAGAATGATGACCGTTATGTATCTTAGAGAAAAGTCAGAAGCATTTGAGAAATTCAAATGGTATCTAGCAAGAATAGAGAAGGAAACAGGGAAAAGATTGAAATGCTTAAGATCAGACAGAGGTGGTGAGTTCATCTGCAATGAATTCAATAACTTTTGCATTGAAAGAGGAATTAAAAGACAGGTATCAACCCCTGGTATTTTCAAGCAGAATGGAATCCCTGAAAGAAGAAATAGATCTATCATGGATTGTGCAAGGACTCTAATGATTGAAAAGAACGTTGTTATCAAATACTAGAAGGAAGCCATCAACACTGTAGTTCATACCTTGAACTGAGTATAGTTGAAGAAGGACTCATATAAAACTCCCTATGAATTATGATATGGCTATAAACCCAATGTAATTTACCTGAAAGTATTTGGAAGTAAATGCTATATCTTGAAAGAGTCTAGAAAAGGAAAGTTTGATGTGAAAGGTGATGAAGGTATATTCTTAGGATATTTCTACAGAAGTAAGGCATATAGATGTTTGAATTTGTCTACTCATAAAATCATAGAAAGTGCACATGTGAGAATTAATGAGTTTGCAAAAAGGATTGAAGAAGAAAGCAAAAGGGAACCAAAAGATTACAAGAGATTTGTTTACTTCAAATTTGATATATTGCTAGACACATCTATCAATAAGGAGACTTCAACTCCCGAGTCTTCCTCAGTTACCAATTTGCAAGAAGTTCAAACGGAGTCACAAGGACCCAAGTCACATTTTGAAGCCACCGAGCCAATGCTTACCGAGTCTGAGCAACCAAAGCCAAAAGTTGAAATTCAAAATGAAGACAATACAATTCATTCAAAAGGCAAAGAACCTGTAATGGCTAAGTATGTCAGAAGGCATCATGCACTTGATCAGATTATTGGAGATAAATCAGAAGGTACTATGACAAGAAGTAAGCTAAAAGGTACATGTTTACTTGTTGATTTTTAACCTAGAAATGTTAAAGATGCATTGAAAAATGAAAGTGGATTGAGGCTATGAATGAAAAAATAGAACAAATAGAGAAGAACAAAACTTGGACCCTTGTTCCTAGGCTTAAAGATAAAAATGTGATTGGAACAAAATGGGTATTTAGAAATAAGCTAAATGAAGATGGACAAGTATCAAGAAACAAAGCAAGACTAGTGTGTAAAGGATACTCTCAAGAAGAAGGAATTGATTATGGTGAGACTTTTTTCTCCTGTTGCAAGATTAGGAGTTCGGACTCTACTTGTGTATGTTGCTCACAGAGGATTCAAAGTATATCAGATGGATGTTAAATTTGCATTTCTCAATGGTATTCTTGATGAAGAAGTCTACATTGAGCAACCAGAAGGTTTTGTTGATCCAAACAAAAAGGACATGATCTGCAAATTACACAAAGCACTATATGGTTTGAAACAAGCTCCTAGAGCATGGTATGAAAGGTTGCACAACTACCTTATACAGATTGGTTTTCAAAGAACTAATGATAACAGTAGTTTGTATATCAAAGAAGGACTAGATAACAAGATTGTATTGATAGAGATATTTATGGATGACACTTTATTTACAGGGAATGATGATTCATGCAAGTAATTTTCAGAACAAATGAACAAAGAGTTTGAAATGTCCATGTTTGGTAAGATAAAATTCTTTGTTGGACTACAGATACAGCAAAGCAAGAATGGTATCAACATTATTCAATCTAAGTATATCAAAGAGATACTCAAGAAATTTGGAATGGAAGATTCTAAACCAGTTGGAACCCCCATGTGTACTGGACTGAAACTTACTAAAGATGATGATTCAAAAGAGATAGATCAAACTTTATACAGATCAATGATTGGAAAATTATAATATGTAGTTCATACAAGGCCTGATATTGCTTTAGCAGTTGGGATAGTGGCAAGATTCTCAGCTAAACCCAGAGAAAATCATATGATGGCAATCAAAAGAATTTTGAGATATTTGAAAGGTACTGAAGACTATGGATTATGGTACAAACTTGGAGGAAACTTAGACCTAAAGGTCTTCACTGATGTTGATTGGATAGAAAATCTTGATGACAGAAATAGTACAAGTCATGGAGCATTCTTTCTTGGTAAACGGTTTGTATCTTGGACAAGCAAGAAGCAAAACTGCACATCCCAATCTACAATAGAAGCAGAATGTGTTGCAGTAGTAGTGAATTGTTCTAATATTGTTTGGTTTAAACAGTTGTTGGAAGGCATGAAGGTTGAGATCAAAGAACTAGTTGTCATGTATTGTGACAACACTAGTGCAATTAACATATCAAAGAACCCAATGATGCATTCCAAAACTAAGCACATTGCTTTAAAATATCATTTTGTCAGAGAATTGGTGTAGGAGAAAGAAATCAGATTGGAATATGTTCGCACAAAAGAGCAGATTGCAAACATATTCACCAAGACCTAAGGATGCATTCCTGTATCTAAGAGGTAAGTTAGAGGTCATTCCCCTATCTGAAGCTCACTAAACAAAGTTTTAGTGATGCATCGATAGGAACCAAGTTGAAGATCAATCAGTTGATGCAGCATAGTCAAAAAGAATATTGCATATGAATCAGTACTCAAGATACATTGATACTCATTTGGTATGTGTTGTCTTTGGCATGTGTTGTCAAAGAGGGAGAAGATTATTGTCATATCTTTCTCAAATTTGTTTATATCTTTTGAAGGAGAAGTATACTATCATAGAAGTTATGTAATTCCTTCACAGAGGGAGATTATTGCATGAAAGAAAAGAAACTTTTGGTAAAAATCTAAGAGGGAGAAACTTTCTATCAAAGAAAGTCTTGTTCTCAAATTTCATTGTGCTATGACATGTTGTGTTGCCATCAATGCCAAAGAGGGAGATTATTGGATACAATTTTCTAATTGTGTGTTGTCTTTGATGTTACACAAATGTCATATCAGTTGTTAGTTAGTGCTTACTGAGCTCACTTGGTTAGCGAGACAATTTTTCTTGTCTACTGAGTGTTCTTGAAGATTACTCTGCGAAGACAGTGTTTACCGAGCTCACTTAGGTGTCGAAAGAATTCAGGCAAGAAACAATGTTAACCGAGTTCACATGGTTAGCAAAGGAAAGTTGGACAGAGTCAGTGTTCACCGAGTTCACTCGGTTGCTAAAGGATTTTTGCAAGTTCGCAATGTTAACCAAGCTTCTGTTGGTTAACACAGGTAATCATCTCAGAACCAGTGTTTACTGAGCAGGGTCGACCAATCAAGGATTTTGTTGTTTTGGCATAAAAAGCTTATTTATTTTGAGTATTGCTTCTAGTCAACTATGGTGATGATTATTGGTTATTATAATTTAAATCGGAGTCGACTTGATAATCTAGATAGTATAAATGAAAGGTCAAGTTGAGATTTTTAGTGTGTGTGCAAGTGTATTGTTTGAATTGAGAAGGAAAGAGTAAGAGCGAACTTGAAGGATAAGCAAGTATCCTTGTGGAGCAGAAAAGTGTTATTTGATCAGGAAGGATCAAGTATGAAGCAAAATAGAGATTTGTAATCAGCAATTCAGTTGCATCGCAATCGGGTCATTTCATTGTTACTCTCTAACCATTGTAGCAGTGATCTAAAATCTCTTAACAGGGTTTAACAGCCAGTTGTAAATCTTCTAACAAGGTGACAGTTCCATTGAATTGTTTTAAGACCTCTTGTAAGGCCACTCCTTACAAGGTGATTAAATCCTCTAACAAAGTCACACCTAATAGTGTGTTTTGCCACCTTTAACTAGGTTGGCTCCTAACAGGGCTCACTTCAGAAGAGTGAACAGTATCTAGTTACATCGGTGGGTTTTTTCCATATTGGGTTTCCACGTTATATCCTGGTGTCTGATGTGTTCATGTTATTCATAAAAAAACAGTGTAAATGGTTTTTTATATTAATACTTTACATCTTGTCTTCCCCCAGAGCCAGGTTTTGGACCAGCGTATCACCAACTTCTACTCACGTGTCCCCTACCATAGGCACGAAACAACCGCTTTGTATTCTCGTCCTGGGGTATATTGGATCTATGAGGTCCTATAGGGGGTTCACCAAACAACGATATTGTACCTCCAGTGGTACTCAGAGACCACCTGAGATTGGTTGCCCCAATGCATATCCTTTGGTTATGGATTTGTTTTAGCCGAGGAAGGGCTTATAGTCCTCATTCTTATTTGCTTCTTGTTTTTTTTTTCCCTAGTCACCATTTGATGTTCCTATTATTAGTGTTTTTCCCATTTTGTTGCTTTCACAAGACAACAACATTGTACCTCCAGCGGTACTTAGAGATGACCTAGGATTGGTTGCCCCAATGCACCCTGTCATTATGGATTTCTTTAAGCCGAGGAAGGACTTATAATCCTTCTCATTGTTCTTCTCTGCTTCTTGTTTTGTTTTTTTCCTTGGTCACAGTTTGGTGTTCCTGTTAGTAGTGTTTTTCTTGTTTTGTTGCTTTCAGTTCCTTGGACCCTTTTAGTGGTTTGTTGTTGGACATTTATAATTTTATCTTATCTATGTAACGTCCCCATTTTTGCTAGCATTGGAGTTTGAGAGATTACCCTATTATTGTGATCTTCCCAGGTTAATTATTGTGGATAGAGGATCTTCTATGTCAAAAGCTTGGCTACGAGAGGGTCTTGTCCTCTTCCCAATTCAGTATGTTCTTGTTTGGTCTTCGTTTGACTTAGAGTGGACTTCATTTGGGCTTAGTTTCATGCACTTGCTATTTATGGAAATTTGGGTAATGATTGAGATGGACCCTTTTTACTTTAAGAAAGTGCATTTAGTTACATGTGTTAGATGCGACTTCCATTTCAGACGACAAATTTAAAGGATAAGCATTTTGGAAGTTATCATTATCAATAAATGGCTTAGTATGAAGTTATAATTTAACTTTATAATTTCACTGAAGTATTTAATTATAAGCCTAAGTCAAGTATTAAATATTAAAGTGCAAGGAGTTGTTATATTTAAAAGTTGAAGCATCTCAAGTAAAAAGCATCTTCATGAAGCCATGTACTAGAAAAGTTATTTATTAAAGAATCTAATGGAAGTTTCTAATTAATGGTGTGTTGGTGAAGTCATGTGGATAATATATGGTGGTTTCATGAAGCAAATGAATCAATCAATTGTCTAATTGCTTTGTTGCTTTGTTGTGAGGGTTTTTCTGATTTGTGGATTCATTTCTTTTGCTGAAGCATAAGGGTTTGAAGCAGATTGGTGATTCCCACTGCTGAGGTATAGTGGATCAGATTCGAAGCTGAGAAGTATACTGAATCACTACTGAGGTATAGTGATTTGATTGTGTGTGGATATTAGTTGAATCTATTTTATTGTATTTGACTGTAGCTAGGAGATATTGTTATTGGTGAGGGATGTTCGTGTTGGAGAATAGATGTTGGGATTTTTTCTTGTTGGACGACTTGCTATCTGTTTGGATGCCATTGTTTTAGTTACCTATTGTTAGTATCTGCAATTCTACATACCAGGCATTGGCATTTGCTGCCCATTGGAAATCTGATAATAACTACAACTGGGTGATTTCTTTTGCAGAGTAAGTGATTTGGTCTGATTTAAAAAGGGTCAGGAGGCAGCGTTTATAAATTACAGACCTGCATTTTCTTTGTTAGAGACTATTGTGAGTCTTGGAGGCTGCCGTTCCTCATTCTGGGCAGCATTCTCACTACTAGGAGGGCTGTGAGTGGACTCCTGGGTCATATGATCACCTTTTTGAGGCCTGTGCTCAACATTTACAGACCTGCAATTGCTTGTTAGAAGCCTGTGTCCAACCTTTGAGGCTTGCGATTCCAAATTGGAGCGCCAACAATCAATTTCAGAGGCCTACGATTACCAGTCAGAGGCCTGCACACGTTCCTATGAGACCTGATTTTGGCAGCATTAATCCAGGTTCATTCCAATGTAAAAATGATTGTTATGTTGCAGCATATATAGTTATTAATGAATAAACTCAGAATTTGATATGAAGCACTTATCATTTCAAAATTAAATGTGCAAACTCATAAGGCAGATTTATATATCAGTGTTTGATATTCATTTTTACAAGATGTATAAGGCCATAGTCAACTAAAATTTGTGAGCAATTATTTGCATCTCTTGTTACTGTGTTTGAAATTTAGAACATTATATGTTCAGTGGTAACTGGGTTGCGTATCAAGTGTTTGATGAAATGTTGTCAAACAACTAATTTGTTAAAATGAAATTGGAGTTGTTTAAGCTATAACCAATCAGGGTTACTACATTCTATTACAAAATGATGAAATTGAGAAAAAAATCAAGAGTATTTTAAATGCAATTTGGATGGTTTGATACTTTTATCTATTCCAATGAAACCCACCACTCTTTATAATGCTTAATATATTCTCTTGAAAATTTCAGATCTATTTATTTTTAAAAATATATTTTAGAAAATATGTTTATAAATTTCATCAGCGCTACATCCACATTCTTTTTTACCATCACCCAATTGTTTACCCTACATAGTTCTCAATACAATTCTCAATTCTAATATATATTGAAATATTTTTAATTTAACATAAAATATTTATTTCTAACTCTAATGGCTAACCCTCCTAAAGTCATGTGTAGGCTTCTTTCCTTTTGTTGCCAATTTTTTTTTTAACTTTTTCCAAACTTTATATCCACCGTTGTATGATAAGACAAGTCATAAAATAAAATAAATAAATCTGACATTACTAACAAAATCTAACATTATCTTCTACATCTTACATGCAAATATTGACATATCTTGAGAAATTAATGAGACATTTATTCCATAGACCTTTTTTTTTCCTTTTAATTCCTATAGCATATGTTGGAAGCTAATTTATTTTCTCATTCAAGCCATACAATTTATACAAACACATGTTCATTTATAATGTTTTTAATATTATCTTTTCCATTTAAATTCATTAAAAAACTTTTATTGTCTCCCTTTCAAGACACACGTTGCTATAGTTTCTTATTGATTAGTTTTGGACAAACAACATTTAGTTTGTCATACATTCTTAGAGTGCTTCTAGATTTGATTGTGTTGTTGCTTTTACATCAATGTTTCGGATCACACTCTGTGATCCATCATCATCACAGAGTGTGATCCGAAACATTGATGTAAAACTGACAACACAATCGATTCTAGAAGCAGTCTAACAATTCTATAGATTGTGGAAATCTGCTTTCTACTATTGTTATACATTGTTGTACATAGTTTTAGTTTTAATTGTGAGATTGTTTCTTCAACATTTGAAATCAACATTTAAGTTTTTTTTTTTTTTTTTTGTCTTATTTTCTATTAAAGATCATAGAGTTTGATCCAAAATTTCAAAGGAAAAATTTTCACACTGTCCAAACCAAAAATTCACAATATTATGAACTATGGAAACCATTTGTTTGCAATTGAGATTGAGTTTCAGTCCTTTAAAAACAAAAAATGTACAATGATTTATCATTGCAATAAAATTTTGTGATGTGTCAATATATTGTTTTCTTTTCCAAAAAATATGGTGACTAACTTATTTAAATTGTGTGCAAATGATTTATCACCGCAATAAATTTTTTGTGATGTTTCAAACATATTGTCTTCTTTTCTAAAAATAGGCATAGAAACCTCATTTGCAATGACTTTTGATTTGGAATTCGATGTAAGGTAAACATGACTATAACTAGCACTTGCACTTAAAAAGAGGTGCAATGGTTACATAAATAGTAAGATACCTCGCTTAAAATACTTGGGGTTGAAGGGGTAGAAATTGAGTATACTATTCTCCCTTTCCCTATTATATCACTGTTATCTCCAAAATCTGCACCCTAAAAATTTTCCTTAAGTCCTAAAACTCGCAGCGATTTTGGAGAAACATGGAATCAGTCAAAAGTTGTGGGTAACTTATAACTTGGCTGAACCTCCAGATTCTAGGCCGGTTTTTGTATGATATATCTTATACCTTACTTATACAAATGGAGAATTGAAACTTTCAGATGGAAAAGGGTAAAAAGATAACCTAGAACACGGAAAACTTAAAGAAATAAGGTGATACACCAAGATTGATAACACAGATTACTGCTATACTTGAGACACAATGAAAGATTTGACAAGACAATCACAAGAAACCTTATTTGAAAATCTGCTAGTTCACATCAATAATTTAAGAGAAGGTCTATGAACTTGAAAATATACGAAAGGAATTTGATCACAATCGAATACATCAATAATTGAAACACAACTCAAAACCTATGAACAACTATTTATAAAGAAGGTACAAGATAAGACATCATTTAGAAAGGCCTATAATTAAAACACGATTTGAATAACATCAATCACCTTAACGCGCACAACTAAATCTGTCAACTCCAAAACTGGTTCCAATGAAAACTTTATTTCCATCAATGGCCCTCAAAACAGTACATCTGCATAATGGATCATAATCATATAGAAAAATACACTTAAGGATGCAATCACATAAGCATCCTCTCTTGAAATCTGCACCTTAAAAATTTGCAAGAACTGATATAAACAATTATTTTGCTAATAGTGGCCACATCTCTAAACTTGTCTGTTACTTGCTCCTTGACAGAAACTGTCATGCATCATATTTTCTTTAGAAAGAATTCTCTGCTGAAAGTAATGTTTACGATGCACTGTTTGCATTTACTCCATGCTAGGCTGTTGTATAAACTGATATATTACAAAAATTATGGTATTTTCTTTCAGCTGTCAAACCACATCTTTCTTTAACAGCTCTAACTTTCATTGCTGAAAGTTGTATATGAATGTCATACTTTCTAATGTATCATGCATGATTTTCTTTTTGCCTTTTTTTTGTAAACCTATTTCTACGCCATAGAAGATTTTAGTGAGATTTTTTGAGTATTGCTTGCATCAATAGCACGTTTCTGTAAGATCTCCTGCTGTAGCTTTCAATCTTTCTGTATGAATGAAACAAAAGGTTTCAAAACTTTGGACAGTTCGTCCCTTTAATGTTTCCTTTGTTGTTACTTATATGCAAACCAATCTCACCTGCTATACTTTTCTCCTTTTCACCAGTTTTATTAGTAAAAGGTTTCAAAACAAAATGAATTGTCCCTTTAATACTTTTATACTTCATGATCGACCTCTCTATCTACTGGTGTATGTCTGTATCTTACTGATATGAATAGCATGTAGGATGTTAAATGCGAGATTTGAGTGAGTCATCAGCATTGCTTAGATCCATTGGATCTAACCCATTCTCTTCTTTGTAAATACAGGAATTGGAAGCACGGAACGGGTGATGTCTGGAGCAGCGAGAGGATGGATGCAATTGGACGCCATATCAGCAGTCATTACAGGCAATGACTGGTGCCCATGAACCTTTCTCCTTTTACCCTTCTATTTAGTTATTGATTTCAGTAGGGTATAGATGTATGTCAGCATGTAGAGACTACTCTCACAGTCAGATGTGTGGGAGAAATTTACTTTTAGCATTTAATTTCTATTATGGTTTGCTTCATCATGCAAATACTGAACATTATTTCAAAATGAATAAAATACTTTTCTTTGATGTATTTTTCTGAAAATTACTTTGAAAGTAATAAGCATTTATTTTACTTCATTTGAACATATGTGAAAAATGAACAACATTTTTGGTGACCTTTGCTGACTGTCTGCCTGCTAGACACTTGATCACTTGCCTTTGACATCCATTGGGCATTAGAGTCTGAAAATATGAATTCCTTGGACTTAAACCAGACCTGACACGACCCCTAAAGTTGCTGGTATGGGCTGGGATGTATGCAAATGAGTCTAATGATAACTGACAGGTTATTATTAGACTGATTTTTATGCATGATCTATAAAAACTCTAGCATCAACTTTAGAAGTCGTATTCATAGTTGTCCATCTCAATCATGCATGAAAATGTGTGAATTGGATGGATGCAGGTGATTAGTATATGTGTGTGTGTGTGTGTATGGTTATGGCTGCCAGGTATGTATGAAAGTGAAACTGAGAATGACTTAGAAAATGCAGCCCTAGGCATATGCATATGCATGCGTATACTAACCTACATGTATGTGTTCAATCCATGCATTAGTGTGCATGATTGAGGTGGGTGACTATGATATGAAACAACCAAACCAACAACTTGAAACCCCTAAAAACCTAAGGAACAAAACAGGAAACTACTCTAGGAAAGGAAACTAAAACCGACATGTGCTTGGACAGCACTTAGGGAAAACTTAAACTAATATGTAGATGCATTTATTGAAAGCATGAAACCTAACCTAGAAAACAAAACAAAAAATAAATCATACCTCAAAGCAAGCCTTGAGGTGAATCCTGTTAACAGGAATCGGTAGAACATCTCCTTGAAGAGTGGCAAGCTGGAATGCATTGTGTTCCTTGCACTCAACAATCTGAAAAGGGCCTTCCCAAAAGTGATCAAAATTAGCATGTTGCCCTGGTCTTGTCTTAAGTACATCCCACTTCAGCACCAAATCTCCTTCTTTGAAATGACGATCTTTTGCCTTTCTATCAAATGTTCTCTTCACATGTAACTGCTGGTATTCCATTTCCTGCAGTGCCTTGCTCCTTATCTCCTCTAACTCCATCAATTTAGCCAATCTTAGCTTAAGAGGGTCCTGTTCTTCAAACAATATCAACTGATCGACAAGCTGTAACGCAGGAAATTCAGTAGTAACATGTCACTTGGCCTCTTTCCCATATACTAGAACGTAAGGAGATGTTCCAATAATTCGCTTAGGAGTAATCCTATCCAACCATAAGGCAGATTTCAACTTTGCATGCCAATCTCTCTTATTCTCCTCTAACGCTCTTTTAATAATCTTTAAAAGGTTCTTATTTGTACTTTCAGCCAAACCATTACCTTG
This sequence comes from Cupressus sempervirens, assembly GCA_028749045.1. Lineage (NCBI taxonomy): Eukaryota > Viridiplantae > Streptophyta > Pinopsida > Cupressales > Cupressaceae > Cupressus > Cupressus sempervirens. The sequence goes on along the minus strand of CM053792.1, from coordinate 817,785,453 downwards.
AGGGTAATAGTTTGATGAGGTATTCAGATATATACCTTTCTTTAGTGCCCATTCAGACACTCTAGCCCCTACAAAAGCTAATGCATTATAAAAAATGATTGAATCAGGAACACCAAACGTTGTAGTCAAATCATCATAAAAATTAAGCACAACTGATTCATTTGCCTCTCTTAGTGCTACTGCTTCAGTCCATCTTGTAAAATAATTTGTAGCTGTAAGAATCCACTTGTGACCTGAACTAGAGCTTGGATTAATTGGGCCTATAAAATCAATACCCCACTTCATGAATGGCTGCTCAACCAAAATTGGTTGCAAAGGTAAGGCTGCCAGCCTTTTCTTGTGAGCAAATAATGCACATTTTTGGCATTTTCTTGACCAATTATAGGCGTCTTTGAACAGATCAAGCCAATAGAATCCTGCCCTCAACACTTTATAAGCTGCAGTCTTTGGGGAAAAGTGACCCCCTTCATCATGAAACTGTTCCAGGATCTTGCCGGTCTGATAAGCCCTTAGACAACGTAACAACATGCCACTATGATCCTTTCTGAACAAAACATCATTAACTAAAACATAAGGAATTGATTGAAGTCTGAATTACCTACATTTTGCTCTATCCAACCTCAAAGGACACTCCCCTGTTTGCAAAAAATGTGTCATTTCAGTCAACCAATAGTCTGATTGATTACTTCCAGCTTGATTATGATCAACCAGCAACAGATTTTGACTGATTTCTACCTCTTGAAAGCTATTATCTGCTAACTATATGCATAATCCTTTGCTCCTAACCAGTTTGGTGATATGGATATCAACATCATACTCCATCACCCGAGTAATCCAGCCTGCTCTTTTTTCATTTAAATCTTTGCTTAACAAAAATTCCTTCACGCTTGGATGAGAAACCATTAGATGAATTTTGCTGTTGGAAACCAGGGGTTGAATTTTTTAAGACTTTTAATGACAGCAAAAACATGCTTTTCAACAAAGCTATACCTTTGTTCAAAATCTTGCAAACCTTTGCTGAAAAACGCATCAAGTTGCTCCAAACCTTCATCATTTTTTTGCACCAGCATTGCTGAAATGGCGTCAAAACTGCCATAGGCATACAATATAAAATCTTTAGTAAAATTCGGATTAATCAAAGCAGGAGCAGCAGACAAGGCCTCCTTAATTGCTTCAAAACAACGCTTTCCCTCCTTTGTCCAGCTGAAAATTGTATTTTTATTTAACATTGTTGTTGAAGGTTTCAAAAGATTAGCAATATCAGGTATGAAACGTCTCACAAAATTTATCGTACCAAGAAAACTTTGTAGACCCTTCTTGTGGCTAGGTAATGGTAACTCTAAAATCGCTTGAACTCTCTCAGGATCTATAGTAGTACCATGCTTTGAAACAATATAACTGAGAAGCTTACCTTCATGAACAACAAATACAAATTTTTTTGGATTAAGAGAAATACCGAACTCCCTGCATCTTTCTGACATTTGTCTAAGATGAAAAATGTGATCCTTAGCCTCCTTGCTGAAAACAGTAATGTCATCCAGATATACCAGCACTATCTTGTACATTAAATTTCGAAACGCCATGTCCATAGCCTTTTGAAACGTAGCTCCAGCATTCGCTAGCCCAAAAGGCATCCTTCTGTAAGCCATGGTTCCCCATTTAGTGGTGAATGTTGTCTTGAACTGATCTTCATCTTTTACCAGCACTTGATTATAACCAGAATAACCATCTAACAAAGAAAACCTTTCAGAACCAGAAACATATTGTAAAATCTATTCCATAGATGGTAAGGGATGCCTGTCTTTTAATGAAGCCCTATTTAAGTCTCTAAAATCTATGCACAAGCGAATTTCTCCATTTTTCTGTCTTATAGGTACTAAATTAGAGACCCAAGAAGTATGCTTGATAGGAAAGACAATCCCTCCTTCTAAAAGTTTGTTTAACTCTTTCAGCATTAGAGGTTCTAGCTTAGGATTGACAGGTCTCTGTTTTTGCGTTATGGGTTTGGTGTTGGGCTCAAGCTCAATAGTATGCTGGGTTAATTTAGGGTCAAAGCCCTTTAGATCAGAATAATCCCACGCAAAAACATCATTTAACTCCTGAAATAATTCAATAAACAACTGTTTTTCTTGTGGTGAGTTTATCTTACCAACTTTCAGCCTTTTTCCTTTAGAAATTTCCAGCTCCTCGTAATGCTCTTCTTTCACCAGCAAACTAGTTTTATCTTTTTTCACCTGATCATCTGGATCAAAGATAGTTTCTAAAGTGACCAAACCTTTAGGCAACTTGTTCATTTTCAACTGAATAATCTGATCACTATATTGCTGACTGAATCTATCCTGATTAGCAACTGAAAACACATCTTCTTGTAATAAAAAACTTAAAATCTGTTCTTCTGAATCAAAAACCTGCCAATTTATGTTGTTATCTGGTATTTAAAGTCTAACCACCACCTTAACATGATGCTGTTCGCTCTTTTTTGAGACATTTTCGACAATATCAAATTGTGCGCCTACTGCTGCCAGCCTATTAGCAAGCTAATTCTTTGCTCTAGGTATAGATATTATGTTAAAAGCTTGAAATTGTTCTATAATATCCCATACCCTATTTGTATACAGCTTTAAAGTATCATTCTTAACAGAAATTAGACCTCTAACCTGGTTTACAATGAGTTCGTTGTCCCCAAAAACTTGCAAGCAGGTTATGTTTCTCTTTCTTGCCCATTCCAAACCTTGAACCAGTCCTTCATATTCAGCCACATTGTTAGAACATGCAAATGAAAAATGAAAAGCAACAAAATACTTATCCTCCTGAGGTGACACCAGCATTACTCCCCCTCCAGCACCATTCTTTCTTTTTGAGCCATCAAAATACATCTTCCATACCTGATTTTCTTGTTCCCTGATCTGATTTGTATCTTTGACCAGATTTGGAATTCTTGAACTTTGATCTAAAATCATATAATTTCCAAAACCAGCATCATGAACAACGTTTTTTTGACTGTTAGAAACATTTTCAGTAGCCCATTCATCAAGCAAAATATCCGGGATACCAGTAAGGGGTGTGTTAGAATCTACTACCTTAGGTTCATTAGTATCAAGTGACATCAGATTTGCATTTATAGTAGCAGGAACGTAAGGCTCTATATGGTCTTTTGCTAACTTTTTGGATTTAATAGTGATCTTTGTACCATATCTTGACCTAAAGAGCATATGAGACCAATCTGATGAAAAATAGCCACCAATCTTTGCAGTGAAATCTCTAGATAAGCATAATGCAAAAAATGGCGAAAGATCTATGACATAAACATCCTGAAGTATTGAAAAATTTGGACAGGCATGCAAGGTAAGACTAGCATCCTTAATGACACCTATTGTGTTAATAGCTGACCCATCCAATTGCACCACACCTTTCTTGAGAGGTTGATATTTCAGCCCTAGCTGATCTGCTACCTTTTTAGGCATAACTGAACTTGTGGCTCCACTATCAATCATGAAATTGTGAACCAGATCATTGCCTATGATTAGAGACACATAGAAAGGGGGAGGTTTGACAGCTGGAACTGTTGTTTTGCTGTTACCTTCTTCATTATTTGCAAATACGATATTTGGCGTATTTTCACCAGCGTTACTTCTTTTTGATAATTCAGATCGCAACATGTCAACTTGACCAGGTATTGCCAAAGAATCCCACATACTGATAGACACATTCATTTTCTTCATATTTTCAACAACATTAAAAGGAATTGATGCATGTACCTTAGGCTACGATTTTGTAACAGCAGGTTGTGCTTGTTGTTGCTGTTCTACGTTGGCATGTGGAAATTTGTTGATGGAGCCTACTGATTAGTTGGCTTATCTGATCCAACAATGGCTGTATTACTAGTATTGCTATTATTACTGGTTTTCTAGTCTTCTAAAGCCCTTTTTTTATTCCTGGAATAAATAGCAATATTAGGATCAGCACTATTCATACCACAAAAATCATCTACCTACCAATTTAGGAATGAAGCATCTGCAGGGGATACATCTTGCTGTTCCATTTCAGCCTCTGGTGCATGCTGCATATATGTAGCGTTTTGTACCATCAAATCTTGCTGAATGATGCCATTTGAACAGGTAGCTTGACTATGAGGTTGATTACATGGAAAACACCAGTCATATTTAGCAGCCATATTATTTTGCATTGGTACAAGTACTATATCTCTTACCGGATTTGCAGCATTTAAGGGTGCTGGATTATAAGGCTTATATGGTCTCTGATTTATGCTCTGCTTATTTCCAGCATTGTACCCGTGAAAATTTTGCCTATTTTGAAGCTGCCCTTGGTTTTGTGGTTGATATCCCTAATTATTTTGTTGTTGGTAACCTTGATTCTGCTGTTGGTAACCCTGATTTGCAGCAAAATTTTGGGATTGAAAAGGTTGCCTTGGCTGAAACTGCTGCTTTTTGAGATTAACCAATTCATTTCCAAAAGTTTACATTAAGCTTTCAATCTTTTGCTGACCTTGTTTAATCTCTTGCAGCTCTTGAGAAGGTCCTACAACAGCTATCTCTTGGTTGGAAACCACTGGTAATGGGCTGAAAGGTGGTATTTGCAAAGGTATATTTGGCTGTATATCCGGAAAAATAGGCAAAGGAGGTCTAGGAGCAATTTTACCTGCCTATATGAGGTTATTTTCTGCCCTTACTGATATAGCAAATGCTTGTGGCAGCGTATTACCTCCCATAGACTAAATCATGAAAGAAATGTCGCTGTTCAAACTCTTAAGATAGTATAAAAATGCATGATCAGCACTTGGTCTAACAGCAGCAGGTATCCTATTCCATGTCCTTTGAAAACGTGTATTGAAATCAGTCATCTATTCTTGTGGAGCCCTTTTTATGGTTGTTAGTTGTTCTACCAATGACAAATGATCAGATTTGTCTTCAAAAAATTTGGTGAATGCATCACCCAATTCATCCCATGTGCCTATTGAAGCGACTGGTAAACTTCTGAACCATTCCAACGCTTTCCCCTTGAATGAGGCAGCCAGTAACCTAATTGCTACATTTTCTTGCATCACATGATGAACGTTGCATAAGGTTGCTATATCCCTAACATGCTCGAAGGCTATAGTTTGGCTTTCTCCGGTAAAATATGGCACTCCTTTCAAAGCTACTAAAGGGATGTCATTATGCTGCTGGAGATTCAAAGGACTCCCCTGATCAAAGGGAACAAAAGAAAATTTTCTTAGCTGAGCCATTACTGGTAGCTGATAACCTATCTGTTACGGATGTATAAATGATACAGCTGGTCCATAAAATAAATTTGCAGCCAAACTCGAGCTTGCTGTTGTATCTGCAAAAAATGTAGAAAATTTTGATTCCAAAGGTTCGATTCTCCAATTGGGACTTACTGAAAATGTGCTACGAGTTTTTCTTTGATAAAATCGAGTACCCTATGCTGATTTTTGGTTTCTCTTTGCTAGCTTTGTCCTAGCAAGGGTTCTGCCATGCCTTTTGGGTGTTTCAAGCTATAAATATTCAAATGAATTTGAACTTCTATTTTGTATCTTTCTCATTAACAACACTGATCTGTACCTTTCTTCCCCATTGAGTTGCCAAATATGCAGAAAAAAATATAACTCTGTTGTTTGCACATCAAAAACAGCAGCAACTTCCTTAAAAATAAGGCAAGTAGGTCCCACTAGGCATGCCAAAAACTGTTATCTACAAAATTTGCACCCTGAAAATTTGCCTTAAGTCCTAAAACTCGCAGCGATTTTGGAGAAACATGGGATCATCCAAAAGTTGTGGGTAACTTATAACTTGATTGAACCTCCAGATTCTAGGTCGGTTCTTGTATGATATATCTTATACCTTACTTATACAAATGGAGAATTGAAACTTTCAAATGGAAAAGGGTAAAAAGATAACCTAGAACACGAAAAACTTAAAGAAATAAGGTGATACACCAAGATTGATAACACAGATTACTACTATACTTGAGACACAATGAAAGATTTGACAAGACAATCACAAGAAACCTTATTTGAAAATTTGCTAGTTCACATCAATAATTTAAGAGAAGTCTATGAACTTGAAAATATACGAAAGGAATTTGATCACAATCGAATACATCAATAATTGAAACACAACTCAAAACCTATGAACAACTATTTATAAAGAAGGTACAAGATAAGACATCATTCAAAAAGGCCTATAATTAAAACATGATTTGAATAACATCAATCACCTTAACGCACACAACTAAATCTGTCAACTCCAAAACTGGTTCCAATGAAAACTTTATTTCCATCAAAGGCCCTCAAAATAGTACATCTGCATAATGGATCATAATCATATAGAAAAATACACTTAAGGATGCAATCACATAAGCATCCTCTCTTAAAATCTGCACCCTGAAAATTTGCAAGAACTGATATAAACAATTATTTTGCTGATAGTGGCCACATCTCTAAACTTGTCTATTACTTGCTCCTTGACGGAAACTGTCATGCATCATATTTTCTTTAGAAAGAATTCTCTGCTGAAAGTAATGTTTACGATGCATTGTTTGCATTTACTCCATGCTAGGCTGTTGTATAAACTGATATATTACAAAAATTATGGTATTTTCTTTCAGCTGTCAAACCAGATCTTTCTTTATCAGCTCTAACTTTCATTGCTGAAAGTTGTATATGATTGTCATACTTTCTAATGTATCATGCATGATTTTCTTTTTGTCTCTTTGTTGTAAACCTATTTTTACGCCATAAAAGATTTTAGCGAGATTTTTTGAGTATTGCTTGCATCAATAGCATGTTTCTGTAAGATCTCCTGTTGTAGCTTTCAATCTTTCTGTATGAATGAAACAAAAGGTTTCAAAACTTTGGACAGTTCGTCCCTTTAATGTTTCCTTTGCTGTTACTTATATGCAAACCAATCTCGCCTGCTATACTTTTCTCCTTTTCACCAATTTTATTAGTAAAAGGTTTCAAAACAAAATGAATTGTCCCTTTAATACTTTTATACTTTATGATCGACCTCTCTATCTACTGGTGTATGTCTATATCTTACTGATATGAATAGCATGTAGGATGTTAAATGCGAGATTTGTGAGTCATCAGCATTGCTTAGATCCATTGGATCTAACCCATTCTCTTCTTTGCAAATACAGGAATTGGAAGCACGGAACGGGCGATGTCTGGAGCAGCGAGAGGATGGATGCAGTTGGATGCCATATCACCAGTCATTACAGGCAATGACTGGTGCCCATGAACCTTTCTCCTTTTACCCTTCTATTTAGTTATTGATTTCAGTAGGGTATAGATGTATGTCAGCATGTAGAGACTACTCTCACAATCAGATGTGTGGGAGAAATTTACTTTCAACATTTAATTTCTATTATGGTTTGCTTCATCATGCAAATACTAAACATTATTTCAAAATGAATAAAATACTTTTCTTTGATGTATTTTTCTGAAAATTACTTTGAAAGTAATAAGCATGTATTTTACTTCATTTGAACATATGTGAAAAATGAACAACAATTACTATTTATAAGACTTTTATGCACACTTGGACTTTTGTTGATATTGTTGGATATACCTCGACATACAACGAAATGCTTTTAGATGTTATGCTACACATGTTGGTGTTTTTCTAGATATTTTTGACCTATTGATGATTTTCTATCGATATCATATTATGATGATGCTATGTTACGAGGTTATTTTCTAATGATTATATATTCTGAAATAACATGATGTGGAATTAGGATGGTTCATTTTATCTTTTATATGCAAATGTGATCAATATATTGCATATGGAAAATGTAAACAATGCAATTTAGTTTGGCTAGCTCCTTGGCAGTAGTGAGATCAAAAGATCTGGTTGCACACACCACACACACACACGTACACGTGCATGTACATACATACTTACGTACGCAATTATTTTATTGTTACAAATAAAATGAAATGCTAGCTTAAAGAGTTTAATTTCTTCCCTTATCCTAGAAATTATTTTAAAAAACTATGTTTGATGTAGATATTTAGTTAATTACTAATCGCGTGATTGTGTTGGCAGTTGATGTCAATTAAAGAATACTTCTTTTTATTTATTAAAAATGGAAAATTGAATGCAATATTCAATAAAATTAGAAATAATATTTAACATTAGCTACATGGTGATGTACTCTACTAGGGTTTTGTTTTGCGTATTGGTTTGTTGAAACAATCTTTGTGTATCTGTGTGTCATGTCATATTTATTGCGTGTTCCATAGGGTTTTTTAACATGACTTTGACAACTGTAGCCCAACAATTGATGGTGGTGTTGGAGTTGTTGCGATGAATGCACATGGCACCTCCCTTGAAAAATGCCCTCGCAAGTTCATCTCAAAAGTGTTTTACGAGGCATGTCCTCCCCTAATGTTGTGCTTAATGCTCAAGATTTTCGAAGTGCTTGTGACTATTTAGACAAAAATACCCTCATTGGGTATTTTGTGGGAACTCTTTCGAAAGCATGTTTAAAGAATGGATGGCCAAGGCCTGGACTCCTCATGTTGTTTAGCTTGATCATATTCAAACCCTCACTAAGGGTTTCCTTTTGTTCTATTTTTTCCAACCCTTCCCATGTTGAGGCCATCCTCGATTGTGGTTTGTGGTTTTTTTGGTCCTCCCTTCCAATTTTTCAGCATTAGTATCGAGACTTTTCTATCTCATATGACAAAAATCTTAGGGACTCTATTTGGGTTGAATTACTTGGCCTTCCCATGTCTTTTTGGTCATTCATGCAAGCCATTACCCAATCCTTCAACAAGGTTCTTTTTAAAGAATCTAAATATTTTTAAAGTTCTGCCTTAAAAGAGAGTTTGCGTTGAGGTTGATCTTTCTCGTGACCTCAAGGAAACGATTGATATTCAAGTGGGTAGCCACACCTTCACCCAAACAGTGTTGTATTTGAAAATATCCAACATCTGCTATAGGTTTCAGTCGACAAAACATAAGATCAAGGACTGCCCTCTCGAAGTGCATTGCATTAACTCCCCTCTAAAGGAGACTTCATCTCAGTCACTTGAGCCTATGAAAAAAGATGTATGGTCCATAGTCGTTCGAAAGGGAAAAACTACTTCTGCTTTGAAGTAACCTGTTGCTTAAGCTTCTCAATTGAATTCAAAGGTTTCCACCTAGCCGACTACCTAGTTAGTGTGCACTTCGTCGACTCATGTTTCAAACCCTGGCCAACAGGGGAAGGAGGCTTCAGAGGGTGTTTCTCAGCCCTTATGGGTCCACACTCTGCTACCTGCATTGAGCATTGCTTCACAATCTCTATGTCAATCTCACAACCCTCTTGGGCATACTAAGATGACAAATGACAACTCAGAAAAATCAAGTGTTATCTTTGGAGGAGACTCCCTTCGTGCTTCAAAATCTATTCGAACTTCTTGCACAACATTTTCTCCTTTCTTTGGGATGAGCATGATATGCAAGAATTTCTTATCATGAATTTTTTTCTTGGAATGTTTGAGGTCTAATAGTCCTCCGCAGAAACTATTTTATTAAAAATGCTAGATGCAGGATCGGTTCCTTGGATGTTCTTTTCCTTGATGATAGGTTAAAATTTATGGTATTTTTCTCAATGTTGCATGCCGAGTTATTTGGTTTTAGGGCATTACGTTTTCTTCTCAACACGAAGTTGCTCAAGGTGTAGTTTATACTCTACTTTCCCCTCATTTATATTCTTCTATTATTGTTCATGGTTTTGAACCCATACAGTGAGTGGTTTGGATTTTGCTAACTTTCAATAATCATTTTTTTGGATTGTCAATGTTTATGGTCCTAAAGTTGAGAGTTCCCACTTGTGACATTGGTTGGCAGACTCTTTTCCACCTGCCACCTAGGTTATGTGTGGAGATATTAATATGGTAGAGATGATTGTAGATAAAGATGGCATTTTATCTTTTTTTTTGACAACTAGTAAGCGAGAAGGTTGGTACTTCATGCCTAACAAATTGGGTCTTTTTTATCCCAATGTTAACTGTCGTCATCCTGGTGGGGTTTCGCACACTTGTCCAATTTTAGAGTTGGCTCTGAAAGGATATTTAAGAAGCCTGATCGTGCCATGATTACAACCCAATCCTTATTTCCATTCTTTGAAGCCATGGATTTAACTATCACTCCTTTGATTTCAAATGTAATTCTACCTTAACATGTCATTGCTTAGCCACAATCCCATTATGGATGACATCCTTCAGATTCAAAATTTAGAGCCTTGGCCCCTCTCTAGAGGGTTGGATTCAATGGTGGAATGATGCCATCACCTGCATGACACGGTTTCTCCGTATTTATGGTTGACAACTTGCCATGTAGTTGTTACTAATTTTTTTACACGTTAAGAATTAGTATCATCATGTTTCACCTCATAAATATATCCCCTTTATTCCCTATATTCAGTTATCATTTATTGCAAATTATTTTCACTAGATGCAAAAAATTAAAGCCAAAATGTCCTTTGTATTGATCGTCAAATGATATGTACAACTAATGAAAATTAAATTGGCATGCTAAATATGGATGCATCTCCCACACAAGGTTGTGAGAATAGCCTTTGATATGCTAATACTTCCTATTCTATATAAATGTATAGAACATGAAAAGAAAATAGAATTAAGTATGTAGAGGTTCAAAGGGAACTAGTCATTGCCTGTTACAATCACTAGTCCTTTGTATTGATCATCAAATGATATGTACAACTGATGAAAATTAAATTGGCATGCTGAATATGGATGTATCTCCCACACAAGGTTGTGAGAATAGCCTTTGATATGCTAATACTTCGTATTCTATATAAATGTATAGAACATGAAAAGAAAAGAAAATAAGTATGTAGAGGTTCAAAGGGAACTAGTCATTGCCTATTGCGTCGCTTTATTATAGTTGCATCTTTGCATCTGTTGCTTTGAGTCACACATTGTCCAAGCCCATCTTTTACATCCTACAAGAAAAGAAAGGAAGGAGTTAGATCCAACAGATCTAAGAAATGTTTGTACCTCATCTCACACATACATATCTTACTCTAGTGTCATGTTGTACACTCGCATAGAAGAAACAAAATATCATCAATAGGGCAAACAAAAATGTGCCAAATCAGAAACCACATGAAAATAATTTGCAAGAAATAACAATTGAATGTGAGCATTAAAGGGATATGTTTCCTACATGAAATTTTTTGTTCATACTAGCATGTTATCATGAGCATTAAGGTACTACCAATATCAATGAAGCATTAAAGGGATGATATTTCATCTTTTTGAGACCTTTTATTTCAGTATGCAAACAAGAAACAAGAATAGATGTTACACATGGCAAAGAGTATATCCAAGAGGTACTCAAAGTGTAGAGAAGGGTATAGATGCGAAACGGGATCTAGCAAGCATAAGCAAGAGGTTAACAAGTATCCTACAACAATTGAAGTTGATCATCAATGAAAAAATGCAAATTAGTGAAGCAAAGAAACACAATAAGAAAGGGTGTCAACATGTATGTTCACAACAATGTATGACCAAATTCAAAAAATCAAATAATCAACAGAAGCAAGATACTAGCATCCAATAATGTATTTGTTATGCAAGGGAAGTGAAAGATGCCTCCAAAATTTCTAAGAACATCCACATAAGAAATACAAAACATGCAAGTGATGTGTGCAACCTATTATTTTAATGAAGGATAAACAAAAAATCTCATATAATGGCAAAATATAAGCATAATTTATCATATGTTTAAAAAGACAGAGTGCTATAGGTGGAAACACATAATATTGATCAAAGTACGTAAACAATGAAATTTCATTCATGCTATGGATATTAGATCAATCAAAACAACCATTTGCAGGGGAGGCTTGTGTCATAGAAATCAAATAAATCACATGTGATAAATGGTAGCATATGTATTAAACAATGACTTAATGTATAACTACAAGTATTGCAGAATGGGGTATGCAATAATGGTCATTATCAAGAGGATGCAAAATCAACCTTTTGTAATCAACTTAATGTCTTTTCTATGATTTTCGTGAATATGATTCTACATTCCTAATGTGAGATTATTGTATTTTTAAAGTTTTATTTACAACAAGGTGAAAAAAAATGTCATGTTCATTCAAGCTTAGAGAGGTTTCATATGCAGTAATATAGATAACAACTTGGATTCATGATTTACATCAGATTTATAATTCACTTATCTTTCAACATAGAGCCTCTAGAGCATGCACAAAAGCAATAAAATGGTAGCATCATGATAAGCATATTGTTGAGTTAAATATGCATAAGCATCTTTTCCAAAGAAAGCATACAACTTTTGCATGGCTGTTATGCATGATTAACAATAGAGCTTTAGTAGTAGGTCAAAACTATGGATTCGCAATTACAATAAATATAATGAAGTCAAATTTCATATACTAAAGTTCCTAACATCAAAAAAGTGGAAATTGTTTACACAGACCTGAAACAAGCAACATGTAAAATATCAATACATCCACTACTACATTTGGGCTCAAATTGCGATGATAAGTTGCGATGGTCACCCATCGCCTAAGCGACAGAACTATGAAATGGCTTCTGTCAAACATGCATTAGTAGGCTATCATAATGATGACATATTAAGCTTCCAGTCCCCATTTACAATTGTGACGACCTTGCGACAACTGCGTTGTGGAAGCGACATTGATCTATCGAACATAGTCATTGTAATTGCCACGGTTTTGCGACAAGTGTGTTGTGCAAGTGACGACTAGCCACTAGAACATGTTGTTACAATTACGATGACTAGACAAATAATTTAATTTAATTTTTCTTAATGTTTAATGTTTAATGATATGCATCCAAAGACGAATAATTTTGCGACTTTTGCATTTGAGTCAAGTTGGTCCTTTTTCAGGTTGACCTGTCTCTTTTGCACTTTTTGTTTCTAAAAGAGTGGTTAGTGGCTGCTTTTGGATGTATATACGATATTTCAGTGATAGTGACTTGCTATGGTACTTCATTTCAGATCTCCAATGATGTGTTTCTAAAAGTGAACAAAGCAACAATGAACATGTTGCATTGGTTGAGCCATATGTGACCTTTGGATATGTTCTTAGTTAGTTATAAGCATTATGTAGATCAGGGTTTTCTTATTTCATAGATTCTTGTGTCTACTTTTATTTAATTCTCTTGCTTAATTCTTTCTAGATATCCAATTTTAAAAAACATAAGAGAGCTGATTTACAAGAGAGGTTTTGGAAAGGTTGATAAGTAGTGGATTCCTTTGACTAACAACTCTATCATTGAAAAGGTACTTGTGTTCATGATGCCTTTTTTTGTTAGTCAGTATGCTTTCCCAGTGCTTATTATTTCTACCTTGTTAAAAGAATTAACCTAAAGTTTTACTAAGTTTGCTAAACATTTTTTTTTTTAAAGTAAGAAAGTATAACATACACATCAAACACATAGTAGCGGAAGCAATAACATGTAATCATAAACAAACATACATAATAGGTTACATTCCTTAAGGATCCCAAGACATTGAGTCACATTTAAATTTAATTAATCCTAAGTCTAACAACTACCATATCCACATAAAAGAATAATCAGAAAGTCCAATGTCCATATAATATACATTTGTTTTGAATGCCTCTTAGAAAATTAATTCGGAATGCTCAATCATCCATTGTACATGTCATAGTGTATGAAAGGTTTAAATGAATATACATATGTAAAAATAGAAATATAGCATCCTCTTCAGATCCATGATATGAACAATAAAATAAATGAAATCATCCACCATACATGATACATCCATACATCAATAATGATAAAACATTTATCATAAAATCTAACCATCCATCATAACGATCCATGATTAGAATGAAGGTAAATGCCAACCAAGAAAGCTCTAGCCATAGTGACCATGGACAGATCTCAATGGTAAGAGTAAAAAGCACTACCACCCAACCGCGTGGAACCTAAATTGTCCACTCCCACCACGCTGAGGAGATAGTCTCAAGTCACAAACAGTTTATTAGAACACAAAACACAAGTACCCTCTAAGTCTGGGAAATATTCAAAGTACACTAACTCAAAGGTTCCAACATAGATAGACATCTAGACCCAGAGGCACACAAAGACATGTAGGAAACCTACTATGCAAGTGGGAAAGTGTCATCACAAAAGTCACGTTGGAAGTTACCTGAGCAATCCCCTAGGAATCCCAGGTCCCCTATGATCCTACGGCCACTAGTATCCTCTCGTATTGATGAGGCATACTACGGAATGCAAGGTCGCAACCAAGCATTCTCTCTACCCCATCCTAGTCTGTACTAGCACTCAAGGCATGGGAGAGAACATACAATTATCTTATTAGGTTCATTTAAGTCAGTATTTAGGTGAGATGTTTTCACTTATTAAAACAACTTACAATGGGTTTCTCCAGGCAGCCTCTTAGGGCCCCAACCCCATTGCAAGCCACTTCTTGACACTACACATAGATAACCTACCCTAGGCTTATGAAATCACAAATCACAAATATCACCTCAGCCCTATACAAGCAACTGGAAAGCATCAAATGATAATCATAATGATCACAACAGTTCTCTATCAGCAATTGAAGGCATCAATGATAAGTCATAATATCTAATGGTTCTCCAACGAGCAACCAAAAAGTATCCCAATAATAGATCACAATACTGATCGAAGACTCCAAAATGGTCAAGTCAAACATGTCACAACATGACATCATCAAGAACAAATCATACACTTCAGTCCTCTCAAAGTGACTAGAAAGCAAATCAAACATAACTGATCAATGACTCAAAAATGGTTAAGTTAGGTAACTCATAAACATACACGTCAACTTCACACAAGGAAACTGGAAGCAATAATAAACAGTAAATACATCCATCAAAGAGCATACTAAACACATTACCATGGTTGGGTTTCAAAAAAGATCGAGACCAAAACATCATAAGATGACAATCACATAACCCCCGAGCCTCTGGTAAACGTCCTAAATTGGTCAAGCTAAAATAACCCGAAACCCTAAACATAGACATCATAAGAAACAAGATGCAAATACATGTTTTGGCTTGTTTTAAATCACATGGCTGAGTTGAATTTTAAGGTTTTAGTTTTCATTTCAATGATCGTTTTAAGTGTATAAGGTTCTCAGTATTACCCTTATAATTAAACTCGATAATTTATACAACCCATAAATATAAAGTTACTCTCACGTTTAAAAGTCAAATTTTCTAACAAAATAATCTAAGATAACCTTTTTATTTTATTAAGTTATATAAATAACCCTTAATGATTTTAAATAAAATAATTACGATTTTATTAAAATCATTAATTTTTAAACATCTATAATCAAATTTACAATCTAATTAATAACTTTCATTACAAAAAACTAATTTAAATCTTATTCAATTAAATCAATTAATAATTTATTTATATATATAATAAATTCATTATTATTTTATCATGTTATAAAATATTAATATAATTTAATAATAAAATCATTAATTTAAATGATATCATAAATTTAATATAATTAATATTTTAATAAAGATTGAATGCATATTATATAACATTAAATTTTTAAAACCAAAATTGAATTTAAATGTTTTAAGGGGGCACTTATAAAAAGTTTTTTTTTTTTTTAATATAAAACAAAATGCAATTTTTATATAATCACTGTGTTGCATAAAAATGTAAGTAAGGAAATAACACTAAGCAACTAATGCACATTCCTACATTATCATGCAAAACTTCAAAATATGAAAGAAGACATGTAAATGAACAACAAAATAGCACTATGCAAACCTCATGAAACCATCAAGTGTAGATGATTTTATTGTTGTGGGATGTGGTTGCTTACAAGTCCAGCAGCATAACAATAAGGTAGATAGTGCTTCTTCTTTTTTTTGAAAATGAGGAGAGGGCTCTCCTTTTATAAGAAAATGGATGGCTAAGATTGAATGCAAAATAGAGGGCTAAGATCTGTTAGGATCGATGATGTGTTAATGAGGTGGAGGACAAGTAGACTCCACATGGATTAGGGTTTTGACCATTCAAAAGGGGCAATATGCTCACACATGTGTGAGCAACCTTTGATGGTGACATGATCAATGAGGTGTGAGAAGTGTGTAAGATCATGTTTCCTCACACATGTGTGAGACACCTTTGAAAGTGACATGATCACACATGTGTGAGACAACTTGATTCTCATGCAAGAGGACAAGTGTGCAAGAGGCATGCAAGATATGAGGGGTGAGGAAAGTGTGAACATCTCTCACACATGTGTGAGGACACACTTAGGATTAAGAGGTGATTAGCTAGGATGAGTAGGAAAAGAAAGCATGATTAGGGAAGTGGGTAGGCTTAGCAAGATGGGTTAGGTAGGCTAGTGAGGTTAGGTCAGGGTTAAATGTAGGAGCCATGTGCTCAAATAGGATTAAATGCCATATTTAATTCCTAGTGAGATTAGGCAAAGATTAATTAAGTAAACAAAGTACTTAATTAAAGGGGATGGGTTAGGATTTAAATAAACTTTAGTTTGTTTAAATCAAGAAAAGGTGAACATAATTAAATAAATGTAAAATTTATTTAATTAAAGGTAAGGGAATTAAATAAATAATAAATATTTATTTAATTGGTCAAGACACGTGATTTGGACAATTTTAGGTGTCTACATTTTGCCCCTCTTTGATATAGCATTAGTAATGTTATATCAAAGAAGAATAAAATATAGTGGCTAGGAGGATAAGACTAGTAGCGTGATGCCCCAATCATGAAAGGATGAGGAAGGATGACGAGGATGGAAGGGTATGCCCCCTTGAGAGGACATGCGGGTTAGGAGAACACGGATGTTCTCTCGAAATGGATAGGAAGATGGAAGGGAGTTATGCTGCAATGGTGTGAGCAACCTAAGTTTGATATTGTACTCAACACTATGCACCAAGGTATGAGGAACCAAGATGACAATGTGTCAAGTACGTGAAAAAGGGGGTCAAGTACAACCATATGCCTTATGAAACCATGATATGGAAGACCATGATTCCTGGGACAATAGGATTCAAAGACCACGATACATGCAAAAAATGCTAATGTAGACAAGTAATCAAGCAATCACGCACAAGAAACCAAAAGCAAACCAACATTTTGCCCCTAGTCAAGCTGAAAACCCATGAATGGATTGATTGATGATGATTGATTAAGGATGGCAAAGCTAATGATAAGCGTAATTCACATCCAATGATTGGGAAGGATTCATCCCATGATAATGATGTTTGAATATGATTAATGGATTATCAGCTGATTGGGTCAAAGTGATGAATTGATTAAAGATTGATGTAGAAGATTGCAAGATTAGATTGATTGGATTAGTATTGATTGCACAGGTGATATGTTTTTAATTTTTATGATTTTATGGAGGATAGAAGAATGATCGTGGATGAGATTGGAAGAATATATGTCGATAGGATGAAGAATGATGAGAGTAGGATCGAAATTATTGGAAAGGATTAGAAGAATTGAAAATTGATTGAATTAGAGGATGAATGAATTTGATTGAAGTGATTAGATTGAATGTGATATGAACGAATAGCATGGATAGAAATGAATTGATTAGACGAATGTGTGAGAGAAGGGATAAAATGAATGGATTGAATGAATGTGAGATAGAATGAATAGAATAGAACCAATGACAAGGGAGGGTCAAGGTATGGGAAATGGAAGAAAAGAAACGTGATGTTGGTGGATGCAAGGAATAGTGAAAGGATATCAGGGCCCAAACGATATGGTGGCAAAAAAAATGTGGGGCCAAGGATCATGTTTCGAAGGAGTCCAAATGCCCCATACCAAGGATAGGAAAATGGAAGGAAATATGGTGGACATGGAGGCATGAAAATGGAAGGAGATATGATGGGAAAGGAGGCATGAAAATGGAAAAGGGGCGCGAAGGCTTAGCGTATGGAGGAAGAGAAGGCATGTGCTCTTCCAAAGCATGTATGAACGTTTATGGTATTGTGCCTCTAATAGTGATCACGAGCATGTGAATGAAAGTGGAATGAAGAAGGGATATGGAAGGGAGGGTATGAAAAAGGGATAATGATATGAAGGGTAGGGATGAAATGTGGGATAGGAATGGAGGAACGATAGGAATAACCAAGATCAAGGACATAAAAAGGATGGAAGCATGTACGAGTATGGATGGAAAATGGATGAAATGAACATGATAGGGACTATGGGATGAAAGATATGGATAGCATGTCAAGATCAAATATGTAAAAGGATGATGGAAGCATGTAGGAAAATGTGTGGATAATGCGCAAGGGATATGGAAAGTGCATAGATGGATGGAAGGGAAGTGAAAGTCAAGATCAAAGATGGAAAGGGATAATGAACAGTAAATGGAAGTATGGAAGATATGGATGTAAGAGTGGTATGGATGGAGCTTGCCCCCAGTGTAGAGTGCAAGTGGAAGAGGAAAAGTGAATGGATGGACAAGCATAATTGGAAGGCAATGGAGAGAAAGGGAGGACTCAAGCATCTATATATGTGGATGGGGTCCCTTGATATATTTTTCTCTCTTTTTTTTCTTTGACTATTTTCAAGGAATTTTGATTATTTGCCCCTAGATGTTGATAGGGTAGTGAACGGAGGAAAATGGCTTATGGAAAAGTTTGGATTAAGGGGGTGGAGTGGGTGGGAGGAAGATATGGTTGATGGATGCTAGGTTGGAAGGCTTGTGAATGGGTGGATGAAGGAGGCGAAAAGATCATCATTGGCACACACCTTGAAAGGTGATGGAAAAGAGGAAATTGTGGGGGATACGTAAGTGAAAGTTTGAATTTTGGGATAGAGGGACCCAAAATAGATGAAGGAGACGATGGATTCGGGATGGTGGGTTTGGGTATATAAGAACCCAAAATGGATGTGGAAGCCTTTGGATTAGCCAAATTGGATGTCATTTTGAATCTTTTTTTGAGATTCATTGCTACATTAAGTAGCTTTGGTATCCACAAAATTTTTGCATTTTTAATTTTCAGCCTTTGTGGCCTTTTGAGTTCGCTTTGGATCAGATTTTTCTTTTCTTGGACATGTCTTTTAGAGGGGACATGTTGATCCTTGGATTTTTGTGGATTTTTGGCTTCATTCGCTTTTTCTTTAGCATCCAATGTGCTTCCATTGGCTATGGTAGGGGTGCATGAAGGAGAGCGTATGGGTGGTGAACATTGGAAGGAATTCAATGATGTGTGCCTTTGATGATCTTGACTAGGGCCATGAGGGGATGAAGGGGAAAACATGGATATGGTAGATGGATGTATGTAGGGACCCAAAATGGATGGAAAGGTTGAAGGGTTTGGCGGTGGAACATAAGGACCTAAAATGGATGGAAGATAAGGACCTAGAATGGACTTGGAAGATGAATGATGGGAAGCTATAGGTTTGGAAGGAGGAGTTGTGGAAGGTAGACCAACATCTTGAAAAATTGTTTCGTTAATGGGATACTTAGCATTTTCAACACAAGATGTGAGTCCAGGTGTATGGGGTTCATGAGTGGATTGGATAGGTATGATAGGATCATGTGGAGGATTATGAGGGATAATAGAATCGTGAGATGGAGTGAGATCATGAAAAGAAAGTGAAGGGGTGCTTTGATCTTGACTTAAAATGGGATCATGGAGTGGAGTGCATGGATAAGGAGATGGAATAGGATCATTGAATGGAGTGGAGGGAATGGAACCATGAGATAGGGTGATTTGATCTTGACATGGATAAGAGCTAGTGGATGGAGTGGAAGGAATATCTTCATGAAGCGGAGTGGAATCAGTAATGGTACATGGAATGTCTTGATCTTGGTTAGGAAGGGAATCATGAGATGGACTAGGAGGGATAAACAGATCTTGAGGGATAGGGGAAGGATGGGATGGAGAAATGCTCGGATCTAGAGGAGAAGAGGAATCTATAGTGACATGCTTTGGAGGAAGGTCAGGAGATGGAATTGGGTATATGACTGTGGGTGATTGGCTCTCTTCGTTGTGTATTTTATATTTAGCCAATAATGATGAGAAAAACCCCTTACAAGGTGGGGATGATGTTTTTGGAGGATTAGGATTATGTGAAGGTTGAACTATGGTTAAGGGATTGCATGGAGGGTTGGGGTTGGATGGGACATGAGGACTATGATCTTCGAAACATGGGGGAAGAGGACACATGGCATGGAAGGTGGCCTCTTGCTGTTGGCTTTCCAAGAGATAATTCTTTAGTTGTTCCATTTCCATGGCAAGGGCATTTGCATTGGAGGAAGTGTGTGAGCTATGAATGGAATCATATGTAGGTGCAGGATAATGAGGTGGATTTCCCTTGTCAAAGGTAGAAGAATAATGAACATGAGATGGATTAGAGTTGGATATGAAGTGTTGAGGATGGATTTGATATGCAATTTGAACGGGAGGTATAACTCCATATTATCTTTGAAGATTATCAACCATTTGATTAAGCAAAGTCAAATCCATAGATGATAGAAGAAGAGTGATGAAAGATTTGATGAAGGAAATACGAACTTGGGACTAGGAGCGAATGTTGGACTTTGTGTTGATTTGATTTGAATTTGAATTTGATTTGATTGAATTTTATTGGATTTGATTTAATTTGATTTGATTTGATTTTGATTTTGATTTGATGTTGATTGGATATGATGTGATTGAATTAGGGTTTGATTTGATTTGATAAAAACCCTATGATATTGCAAACAAGTGAATGTGGTATTAGAATTAAAGTCCAATGTTCATGA
This sequence comes from Cupressus sempervirens, assembly GCA_028749045.1. Lineage (NCBI taxonomy): Eukaryota > Viridiplantae > Streptophyta > Pinopsida > Cupressales > Cupressaceae > Cupressus > Cupressus sempervirens. The sequence goes on along the minus strand of CM053792.1, from coordinate 817,764,637 downwards.
CAATGCTCCTATGTCAAAAGTAGAAAGATGTAATGCAAAGTTGAATTAGAAGAAGATTTGAATGAAATTAGGAAGATTGATTGTGGAGGAATATGCAAATGGATTGAATTAAGAATTGATTAGAAAATAATGAATTTGACAAGGGATTGGAGTAGAAGAATGATGATGTGAAGGATTGAATTAAGAATGCATTATGAGATTGGCGGAAGAAATTGGATCTAGATGATGATGAAGCATGACTAGGATGAAGATTAGGAAGTAGATTGAATGACGAGGAAATGATTTGGACAAATGGAGATGATTAAGACGTGGAGGAATGTTGTGAATGATGAAGACAAGAGATGTATGAGTGTGATGAAGAAGATGTGATGTGGAAGTGATGTGGACAACTTGACGAAGGGGATTTGAACCAAGAATTGTTTTTGTTGTTTTTGAAATTTGTTTTTGATTTTTTTGGATTTTTGAAGTTTTATGATTTTTTTGGATTTTATGTTTTATGATTTTTTGGGTTTTTCATGTTTTATGATGTTTTTGAATTTTTAGGTTTAAGATGCAAAATATATACAATGAAATATGTACAACGCAAGTGTGTTTCAAACACTCAAGAACGTCAAACACACCAACAAACCTATAAGGTTGCAACTAGGTTGTACAAGGATCAACTAGAGAGTGTCCTCGATATACGCAAGGTATGTGAGGCCCAAATATGTAGATGAAAGAAAATACTGCCACACAGCCGGGGGGAGACGGTAACCCAAATCTCCTCCTTCACTTCCCAAAGGTATAAAGTTCTTTGGGGCTTAGCCAAGAGTGACAATATTTTGCTTCCAAGAGAGGTGTCTTTTGATTCACCTCCTAATTTTTATACTCCGCCAGAACACAGGAGTTGAGGTCATCCCAAGGGGTGATGAAATCCCCAAGCAGACCTCCTAAAAAAGAAAAGCAAGACCACTTATTTCTTGTGCACCCAAGATCACCCGAAGGTGTGAGGGGAGAGAATACGTAAGTGGCCTTGGGGTTCAAAAGACACGCGTTCGTTCTCAATGAAGCTTTAAGTTTTGTAATCTACTTGAAGACACACGTGTTTAAAGCATACAATGTTCGTTCCAATTTGAAATAGCGCCAACGTAAATGAAAATGCAAATTCGTTAACAAAAAAGTAAATCGAGCGTGTGTATAAGCAAAATGTTGAAAATGAAATCAATTTTCCTTAAGGCATTCGAGATTGTGTGAGTTCGTTTTAAGCACCAATTCGAAATCTTTGCTAACCTAGGCATACATGTCCATTCCCTTAAGGCATTCAAGATTGAATTTGATTGTTTTAGCATTTAACCATGCATTCAAAGACAAATGTTTAGGCATACATGTTCATTTTTAAAATAAAATTAAAGCAAAATTTGCAAGAAATATGATTAGTGATAAGATATCCCTACAAAAACATAAGTTAGTGCATCAAAAATGGAGAGCAAATGTGAAACAACCCTACAATGAGAAGGTTAGCACAAAGTTTGGACTTTGACAGAAAAAAAAGAGATCTAAACAACATCAAAATCTCATGAAACCAATATCAACGCAATAGGCTCGGAATCAGCTTTTCGGTGATATTTCATTTTTTGAAAACGGAGTTCGTATGCTCAAGTTATAAGCAAAAAACCAAAGGTTGCTCCTTATAGCCTACAAGGGCATGTGGACTGCTGATGCAGTGCTGACATCAGCAACCTGTGAGCAAAATTTTGATGGTTAGGAGAATGTCAAGCAAATTTTTTTTGTTTTTGAACGTTTTTGCAAAAAAAATAGGAATTTGAAGGTTGATTAAAAAGATAAATGTGTTGCATAAAAATGTAACTAAGGAAATAACACTAAGAAACTAATGCACATTCCTACATTATCATGCAAAACCTCAAAATATGAAAGAAGACATGTAAATGAACAACAAAATAGCACTATGCAAACTTCATGAAACCATCAAGTGTAGATGATTTCATCGTTGTGGGATGTGGTTGCTCACAAGTCCAGCAACATAACAATAAGGTAGATAGTGCTTCTTCTTCTTTTTGAAAATGAGGAGAGGGATCTCCTTTTATAGGAAAATGGATGGCTAAGATTGAATGCAAGATGGAGGGCTAAGATCTGTCAGGATTGATGATGTGTCAATGAGGTGGAGGACAATTAGACTCCACATGGATTAGGGTTTTGACCATTCAAAGGGGGCAATATGCTCACACATGTGTGAGCAACCTTTGCTGGTGACATGATCAATGAGGTGTAAGAAGTGTGTAAGATCATGTTTCCTCACACATGTGTGAGACACCTTTGAAAGTGACATGATCAATGAGGTGTGAGAAGCATGGCTTCTCACACATGTGTGAGACAACTTGATTCTCATGCAAGAGGACAAGTGTGCAAGAGGCATGCAAGATATGAGGGGTGAGGAAAGTGTGAACATCTCTCACACATGTGTGAGGATTCCTCACACATGTGTGAGAACACACTTAGGATTAAGAGGTGATTATCTAGGATGATTAGGAAAAGAAAGCATGATTAGGGAAGTGGGTAGGCTTAGCAAGATGGGTTAGGTAGGCTAGTGAGGTTAGGTGAGGGTTAAATGTAGGAGCCATGTGCTCAAATAGGATTAAATGCCATATTTAATTCCTAGTGGGATTAGGCAAGGATTAATTAAGTAAACAAAGTACTTAATTAAAGGGGATGGGTTAGGATTTAAATAAACCTTAGTTTGTTTAAATCAAGAAAAGGTGAACATAATTAAATAAATGTAAAATTTATTTAATTAAAGGTAAGGGAATTAAATAAATAATAAATATTTATTTAATTGGTCAAGACACGTGATTTGGACAATTTTAGGTGTCTACAATCACAACCTCATATTGGCACATTGTTGTTGTAGCAAGGTACTGTTGTGTCAACAGTACCTATTCTCACAGCAGTACTGTTGCCACACTAGTACTTACTACGATGCACAATAGATGACAGGTAAGTAGGGGGTGGGTCAGCCCACCCCCCCCGCCCACATTTATATTTATTTTAAAAATAAATAAATTATTTATTAAAAATTAAAACTATTTATATAATTTTATTTATGGTTCATAACAATTTTATTTTCAAATTGTAAAAATCATATTTTATTTAAATTTTACACACACACACACACACACACACACACACACACACACACACACACACACACACACACACACACACACACACACACACACACACACACACACACACACATAATAGAATCTAACCAAACCAATCTTTTTCTAAACCATTTTTTTAAAATAATATTTACAATATTAGCCAGATAGGAAAATTACATTTAACCATTCAGATTTCAATTTTAAAATTTTCTTTTTAATATTCAAAACCCTTCCCGTTTTAAATTCTTTACTCTACGAAATAAGGATCTTGATTTCTTCTCTAATCTTCACGCATAAAGAAGGGTTTGACATTCATTTAATAATTACAATATTGAAATGTTCAAGTATCCACCATAGAGAAATTTGAATTCACAATCCACAGACATGAAGAAGACAGGAAAGGTAAATTGCATAATTAATCAATGCTCAAAAACACGAGATCCTACCTGAGTCTAATGCTAATACTCAATCCCCAAAAACTATGAGAGAATTTTCCCTCCTTCAATAACTTTTCTTTGTAAATCTTTTCTGGAATTCTCCTTTAGAAATTCACTTCCAAAATTTGTCTCCCAAAATTTTTGTCTCCAAAATTCGCAGTCCCCCAAAAATGAACCCCCAAAGTTGTGATAAGGAGTTTTCTCCTCAAATCAGGGCACTAATTGTGCATTCACCCGAGAGGATTCCTTGCTCACAAGACTCAAACTCAAAATTAACTTTTATTAATCTTTGCTTTATCTTTTAAATCACGTTAAATGTATTATTAAATAAGTTTATTTAATTTTCCACTTGACTTCTATTTTTAATTAATTTATTACTTTAATCTCATGTGCACTTTATGAAATTAAAATAACATTATTATTTTCACTTATTAATTTCTTTTATTTTCACTCATGCTCACATCATGCGATCTAGAATCTTTTAATAGTTTGATATCTTTTACTTTTAATTTTTTTTAGAAACTTAATTGATAAAATATTTAATTAACTTAAATAACAATAATATTTAGCATTTATTTAAAAATAAACTCTAAATATATTATTATTAAATTAAATAAATAGTATCATGTTCTAAATTTATCCTAAAACTTTTATCTCCAAATCTAATTCTTTTATTTAATTAATTTCTCAATTAATTAAATATAATAAAATATTAAAATGTCATAATAATTTTCCATTAAATTAAATCATTAATTAATCTTGTAAATAAACTTAATTAATAGAAAAATATGCCAAAGACTCATAAAACAACATACAAAAACCTATCAAAGAAAAACACATACAAAATCAACTAAAGGGTTATAATCACGAATTAACATCATTCGACGCATTCAGAGGGTACTCAACTAGGATACTTGTCCTATTTATCAATTAGGACAAATGGCTAAAAGGTTTAGGATTTGGACTTAAGATTTATCTCCCCTCTCTTACCATTGAGATAATGCAATAGGGTACGCTCATCCTGGCAATTCAAGGAAGTCGATACCCGGTACCTGCAACCTGCATAAAATCCACGCATGTACAGACACAATATTCTAAGCTAAACAAGCAATGGCAGGAAGTGGTGCATCGTGTAGATCCCGACTAGCAGGTGACTACGACTCCCTTCCTTAACCACATTAGAAATGCCATACATAAAGAAAACAAACACGCAAACCATACACATGCAATATGGGGTAAGTATCCATAAGAAAACACATGCGATAATAAACCATCTAACTAATCATCATCGATAACTGAAAACACTAAATAATCATCATACATACATGAAATATAGAGTACCAAGTAATCTCACTATATAATAAACTAAATGTAAAACAATATCCGATTATCTTAAAACAATACTACTAATCATCAAACATAAAAATGGCCTAAAAGAGTTTGGCAATGATAACTGAAATGCAACTTAGGGGCAGGCACTACACTTGTGAACATGTTTTAGGTAAATATGGCATAATCTATATTGAAGATCTTATCCACGATATTGTTATTGTTGGCCCCAACTTCACAAAAATGAACACATTTTTGCAGCCATTTAAACTTAGCACTCCATTCAGTGGACTAAAGAAGAAACACAACCACTACATTGAAGGTGGCAATGTTGGCAATCGTGAAAAGTCATACATTAAGATTAGACTGCTTAACAGACCCTATTCCATTGGGAATGCATTCTCTCTTTCCCTCCTTTTCTCTAATTGAAAACTTATTAACAGACCCTATTCCCTCCTCAATCTTGAATAGTTCAGCTTAGTAGAATTGACCCTTTATAGCAATAGCTTGGCTGGTACAATCCCACCAGAAATGGGCAATCTGTCTAGCCTCAAGTTTCTATATCTATAGGGCAATCAACTGAAAGGTACCCTCCCAGCCACTATTGTCAATTGTCCCCAACTTAGTAGACTTGATTTGTCTTTCAATCATCGCAGTGGAGCATTACCATTGGAGTTCAACAGGATTCCAATTCTTCAAATATTAATCTCTTCATCTAATCAACTTGTAAGTGGGGGCATTGTCATAGTCCCCATTCTTACAACCATTCAGAATTTGTACAAGTCTTAATCAATTATGGATTGGTCACAATCATTTGATTGGATACTTGCTTCTCACTTATAGTTTTCAAAATGGTAAGTTGTGAAGGCACCATCAACACATAACAACTATTTAAAACATATAAACAACACATTTTAATTTCATTCTCAAACTCACTAGACATTATTTTATTGAAATTCTTTGAAACAACGAGTGTATAGGATCTTGATGCAATGCTATTCACTTTCAATTTTCAAAACGCTCAGGTTCTTTCATATTTCTACTTTATTTTTCCATTCATAGCTCTCAATGGAGCATAGGTTTCCTAAATTAGAATCCCAATGCCTTGTTTAGGGTTCAACCAAATTTTTCTTGAGAAATCAACTCTATTTGAAGTCTAATTATTATCTAGATGACAACAAAACTGTAGTTATCTCTCATATGACCGTAGTTAACACCCTTCATTAATCTGTATGCTATTGATAACATTAACACTGTGTTCTGAACCCTTAAACCATTCAAATTCCTATCTAAATGTTTGACGAAAGGAATAAAATATAGGCATGAACATGATCTTGGATGAAGAAAAAACAAAAATGTAAATTGCAATCAATACCAATAATATGAAATCTTAGGCAAGCACTTATGATATAATGGTAAATTATAAATCTTTTATTCAGGAGGTCTTAAGTTAGAGTCTATTCAAGCTTAACACATAATAATTATTGGTCTTGAGTTCGAGTCACTTTTCTTCTTGAGCTCTCTTATAATGATGGATCCAAAATGTTGAACTATTGTTCTTAACATAATAATTAATTTGAACAAATAATAATAAATTTAGACTTTGACTCATAAATCTGAAATCATGCCTACTAAATTGTGTACCCATTAGATTTGAGTTCATTATCTTAAATTGCAATTGAACATGATGGTTTATTACGTGAACTTACCTCAAGTTGGGAGTGTGAGAAATGGGGAATCTTCCTTGTTCAACGTACACTTTGGGGTCCAATTCATGGGGCTCACTTGGATCAGTAGGGACTTTAACTCTTCATTTTTGACCAACAACCACAATTATCATTTCTTGCATTGAACAGGGCAATAAAATTTCAATCCAAATACTATATCAAAAAAAAAAATGGAAAATGTAGTATGGAATCAACTGTAAAAAAAACTTAGAAGTTAGAACATTTCAATCCAAACATACTTGGATATATCTTAAGTCAAAAAATTTCAATCTTGTTGGATGCGACTTTGGTGTAGAAGCACTGAAGGTACATGCCCATTAGGAAATCAACATGGTATATCATGAGTCATTGGAGTTTTATTTGAATTTTTAATATGATTTTGAGTCAAGTTGAACAAGGATGTAGAAGCTATGCAACCTATTGTAATAATTTGTAAAAGTTGCTTAAATTGTTCTAGATGGATCAATAGAGTCACAATGTGTAAATGTACCTAACAAAGAGTAAAAATGGTCAAATATGTTATTTATGATCTATTTTGATATGTTGTAAGTGTCCATGCAAGGTATAGTGGTCATTCACATCAAAAGAACAAAGTTGCCAAAAGTTGTATAATTTGTAACATTTTTTAAAAAAGTGCAAAAAATGATACAAAAAGTCGCATTTGAGTACTAGAAGGTAGTTTTAATTGTTAAATGCATTGAGAAGGTGTATACATGCCTAAAAATGGTCAAATCATGTTATGGTAGTCAAGTTAGAGAGAGGTTTGCAAGACAAATCTTTTGTATCTCTGACTATCATCAAGTTTCCTATAGGAATCATGGATAGTCGAGTACACCTTAATCATTTTGGAGGAAAAAATATTTCATGGGATGAATATGGAATGATTTAGAAGCAAATAATGAAGATTCTACACCATCAAGAAGGTACATATTGAAGAGGTTAATGAGAAGAATGATATGTTTTGTTTAATTTTTCTTGAATGAATCTATGTTCTCACATTATTTTTCCGCTTTATGGATATTTGACTTTTTAAATGGCTTGAATGTCATATAAGTATGATTGGAATATGTAGAGAAATGAGTTAGAGAAAATTTTTGGAGTAGGTTTGAGCATTAGACATGAAGTATGCTAAGAGATCCATTTGATTTTCTAAAAACTAGTATTAAATCCTTAGTTTCAAAGTCATTGTCAAGGGTTTGTTAATAACTTTACATCGAACGGTCTAAAGATTAAAGTATCTGATGCATCCCTATCTCTGAGACATGGGGAAAAAAGGGGCGAGGGGAGGCATTAAGATGATGATCCAGATAGTGATCAAAATATTGGTGCAATACACACACAATTGATTATAGAGTTTTTATATAAGAGAGTAATGAAGATCTTATGGGCTCTAGAATCTTATAGTGAGGTTATGCGGCCATCAATGCAGTTCACCCCATCCCATTGATCATCATAGGGGTTTGTGCCACTGACCTAGTTTGGTGGCACTATAAATGTAAAGCAATAGTTGCAAATATATCACCAATAGAGATAATCTACCATACAGAGATCACATATCTATCACCAACATGATGTCATTTAGAGTTTTGAACAAAGGTTAGGGTGATTTATGTGCTATATAAACTAGTATATAAATACATGAAAAAATGATAAATGTTTAGCAGTGTCCCCAATGAGCATCTACAATATATGCTCCAAGAATAGGAGTGATCCAATTGCTCTAGCCCAATTGGTTATATTCCTTAAGGAAGTCATTGTACCCTCATACAAATTACTTGTCAAATAGATCACTAAATTTGAGGCAATCCCATAGAAAGCCATTCTTTGAAATACTTCATACACTACAACAAAATTTCATAAATCAGTCAGTTTGACTTTAAAAAGTACACATGAATTCTAATAGCAATATCATAATTTGACACAATTCAAGGAATACTGCCTACTTATCATGAACGTATCATTTAAAACTCTACAAAACACCTTACAATTAACTACACTTGCTAATGCAAAATTGTAGATGTGAATGACATCATAACATTGATTTGACAAACTTGTGAATGCCACTCTAAATCAAGAATGCAATGTAGCTACGTTCTATATGCATGGACAATAGGTGGAGCTAAAAAAACCCATCATGCTTACCATCATGAACATTAGAACTCTAGCTGCTATGGATGAGAGAATGTCCTCAACAAGCCAACACATAGAAAGCCTTGATTTTCTTGCATGCTGAGGACATTACCCTTTCCTATAAGAGCAAAAGTTACAAATGTTTTTGATGGTCTATAACTTAAAATACCTAATTAAAGACCTCTAACAAAAATGCAAACCTGTTGGATTTTTTCAACTCCACCTAATGTCGTATGCATATGAATTGAGATTGCATATTGAACTATGGCTGCCTCCTTCTCCATTGCCTGAAACCAAGAGATTCACACAGTTAGTTGTCATGAAATCATATGTTAATGTTGAGCTTCACTTTATTTTGAGAATATTTTAATATTCTTTACTAATCAAAGGCCAACCATGTGAAGGTGGAAGCTCATTTTCCCCCCACCCCCCAACATTTAAATTCTCCGTTAACATCTAAAATTCAGTCATTCTATTAATAAAATGTAACATTCATGAATTATCACATGATAACATTCATTAACACATAAGTTTCATTAGAACATTCACATTAACATTAAAACATAAGATTCATTAGAGCATTCCAATGAACATTCAAGAAAACATAAATAAAACAACTAGACATAGACATCAATCATTATCAAATAAGTTACATAAGTTCACATGAATCTTTTTTGTTTTGTTTTGTTTTTTTGTCCTTCCTTATATTGTTGCAGAGGCATATCTATGTCATCATTGATATTTCTTCTCACCTGTGGATGTGATCTCACTATCATTTTCAAAGGTGGTTCCTCTGAAATAATAAATAAAAAGGTTAAATTTAAAAAATTGAGACTTTAAATATCTTTAAAAACATTGTAGCGCTCTTTACCTTGTCCAACCACATCATCTTGCTTGTCGGCTTGGACCTCAACATGCTCATTAAGAACAACCTCTACATCCCCCGCAACTGCAATACAAGATGTTTTCTTAATCCAACACATTATAGTTAAATTTGCAATATTAAACCAAATTCAATTAAAAATATTTACTTGTATTAATAATTCAGAAATAAAAAGTTGAATAGAAAATATGTACCTACAGGACAACGATTCCACATTCAAATTGATCCCTCCATGGTGCTTGACTAATGTATCAGGATTGACAAGCTACAATCCAATGTAAATAATTAGTGCATTTATCAACAATATATACATATAAATACAAGACAAATACTGAGAAATGTTAATAATTCATTTTAAAACATATAAATATATTCACTTTAAAGCTTTAAAAAAAAATATAATCATTGTTTCCTTACTTAAACAAATATAATGACTTATATATTTGGAACTTGATATCAAATATAGTAATTGATAAAGTATTTAATTTGAAATAAAAATAAATTGACTTATTTACCTCATTGATAGATCCAGCAGAAGAACTTTGTGCACTCATTGCTTGAAGTCGTTCAACCACTACTGTATAGCCTTGTCTAAAGGCTAATTTCTTGTCCTCTTCAGAAGTTGTTTTAAACTCCATGGCCTACATTTTTACTTGGTATCATGAATTTTTTTTGTAATGTATTTCATCAAGACCAAATTTTTTACAATTTATAAATATTTATATATATATTTTCATTTACTTATACTTACAATTCGTGCAACAAGTTTTGAATTTCCACCTAAGCTGAGCTTGTGCTACCCGTGCTTCTGTTTTCTTTCTTCAGTTTTCTTTGATGTGTTAGGCAATCTATGTGAAGTTTGAAATATGTTAGATCACACAAGTATCAAGAGTAATTATTACATAATTTCATTCTTAATATTATGATATACCTTCTTTCCTCAGGTGGTACCATTTGTCCACCATCTCTTATTTTTTTCTCTGTGGCATCCTTTGCAAGATTCTCCCACTCAATAATAGGAATATATGGGGGCCACTCATAACAAGGTTTTTTCTTTTTTCATTTGGGTTCTGTAGTTGTACCTAATATACTTCAAAGCTTGGCTCGCTTTCTCAAGGAGCCTAAGTCTTTGAAAGACGTCGGGTCCAAAAAGTGTTGTCATGGAATCAATGAGTTTATCCTTTAACTCTTTAGTTTGCAAATTCCTCCTTTTAAGAAAAGGGAAAAAAAACTGTTAGATTCATAAATGAATTGAAGCTACCTTTTAATTTACTCAAAGAAATTGATCAAATAAAACATGATCTAGAAATGAAATCAAAATATGATACCCTATGCGTATGCTCAGTCCAAATATGCACAAACATTCATCATTAAGTTTTTTCATAAAATAAATTATTCTCTGCAAAATAATAATGAGATTAGTAGTTATTGCAAGGGACTACATGAGAGGTTAGTGCATTTGATTATGATTATAAGATTGCATAGTAAAAGAAAGGATCAATCTTTAAAGTACTTGGAAGTTGGGCTACTCTTAGGGGAAGACCATCTTCATTGCTTATGAGAAATTGATCACAATTCTTTAGTGTTCCTGTAAATCTAACATGGGTACACCTAGGAATGTCCTCATTGCCTCCTGCATAAAATGAATCCAATATTACAAAATACCCCCTAAGAAATAATAGAAGTGAAATAAATGCATGAAAAATGAGAGAGAAAAAATAGGAATCTACTTATGAATAGGCATTGTCATCACATATGTGGCCATGCTACATGTTGCCGAATTTACAGTCAACATTACCTCTTTGGTTTTGTTCCTTGTAGCAGGTGGCGTAGTTAACATAGGATCAATGCTAGGAGCTAAAAAATGAGATTTTTAGAGCACAATAAAACAAGATTGTTAGAGATATTAAAAATTATAGTTTGAGAAAAAACACAAGTGTAGGATAGAACATTCGATATACTTGAACCACCTAAAGTATCATCCTCTAGGGCATCACCCTTGAACCTCTTTAGCATCCTCTATAAAAATGACACATGCATTTTATTTAATGACATAAATAAAAGAGTATCCTATAAAAAATGTTATTGAACTTTTGTTATCATTAAAAACTACATTAATAGTTATTGTATATGTCTCAACTAGGTGCATCAACTCATCCTCCATCTGTTGTATTTCAAGAGTTTGAGGTCGAGTTGATGCCAATTGCCTTAACCTTCTTGCTAAATCACAAAGAACCTTTTTCACTGCAACCACAGGATCAAGGACTGATGCAAAATCAATCATGAATTCATCGTGCAGCTCCTCATGGACTACTTTTTCCTTTCCCTTTTCTTGATCAACACTCATTTGCGAGAACAATATTATTAGTGCTATAGTTAAAATAAATTAAAAATAGTAGTGAAGAATAAAGCATAATAAAAAATACAGATTGACATATTTCTTGTATCTAATTTTTACAAAAACAATCAGTTTTACCTGTTCAGAAGAACAAGTCCCATGAGAATTACCATCATTGTCATGTGTATCTTATTGTTGTTCATCCATTTTGTAGCCCTATATTTCAAAAAAATCATTGAGACATGCGAAAAAACGTGTTATTATTCTAAGTTAGCAAAAAAGATAATAAAAAATTATTGGTGTGTTGGATTCATTGATTGGAGTTGATTTTAAATGTGCATATTACGTACCACCTCACCCATGATAGTGGCTTTATTTGTATCTATGCGATTCAAATTGTAAACAATAAGAAGATCTTTGCCTCCACATATTGATTTTATCACACATACAAATATGTGATTTCCCTCGCGTGCCTCAAATAAACAATTGGGTTGCTTCTTAGTTAACATAGGTCGTGTACTATTTATAAAACTTGCAATGTTACTTGATGCTTTTGGCCTTCCATCACTGTATATAGCTATTGTTTTACTTTGTTCACTAACTTTTTATTGTATATAATTTTCTACAAGTGCATACCTACACATACTTTTTTTATATCGAACAATCTGCATCCAACTACTATAATCATAGCAAGGTACAACATAATCCATCAATTCAACAACCTTGTTGTAAGAGACCTCTATGTCATCCATGGAAAATAGGCCCAAACCATGTAATGAGGATGGTGCTATGTGATATAAATCAATTCTTATTGGAGGAAGTTCATTGAGGACCCATTGTTTATGTATATGTTTACACCTAAAGGGCATATTGAAGTCCCCTTCACTCTCATCATCATAAGAATATGACCCCCCTTGAGAAAGGAAAAATTCCATGCACTTATTGAATTTCTCTTTGATATTTTGATCTTGAGTCAATCTCCTTGATTTAGACATATTAAATGCCTCACTTTCTTCTTCTATTCCTACACTTTCCTCCCTCAAGGAAGACAAATTTGACCAATGCCAATTCGTTGGTACCTGTACTCCACAAAATAATAGAGATAAGTGACAATGAGAGAGATATTTTATAAATGGTAAAAGACATTAATCTCTATGGGGTGTATTGACTTATACCTGATGATCCATGAGACTGTGTGGGATGCTCATGAAAGGGCTTCGGGTTTTTGCATATGTAAATCAATTGTCCTATGTTAGCTAAAAAATTCATAACACATATACTCAAAATTACATCAAATATTAACATCATATATGAATTATAAATGGTAAAAGGTAAATGATAAGTTAATCAAATTAATTATTCATCTATCAAGAACTGAATATTGAATAGCATAGGCATTGATCACATAATTGTACATTGCATTGTACTCATTGATAATCAAACCCACCTTCAATGTTAGCTAATCAAACGCCCCAACCCGTCAGTAATATTATTCTTCATCCATCTCATCATCAAGATCATTTTCATTGTCAACATCATCACCACCACTATCATGGCCTTCCTCGTCATCATCATCATCATCATTGTGATCACTAGTAGCATCAGGATCATCATCGATTAACTCTAGATCATGATCCACTTCTTCCTCTTCCTCAGTATCTTCTTATTCTATCACATTATACTTTATCAGACTTCTTGTTGGATCATGTCTAACAACAAATGACCAACTCAGTTTATGTTGAACCTCTGAATAAAAAATTTTCTCACATTGGCTTGGAAGAACATAGGGCTCATCCCCAACTGGCTCAAACAACCTTGTATTAATAATTGGAAATCCATTCTCATGCTCAATAATAGTTCTATTAGGATCATTTTGATTGAGTTGTAGTCTATATCATTTGACGACGAAGAGAACTAATTTGAAAAATTAAATTCATAGTCAAGTATATCAACCAAAACTCCATAGTATCAATTTTGAGATTCTCAAGGATGTAAGTCATTTCTAGATGAAATATTGGTCACCTGGAAGACTGCACTTATTCCAGAATCACAAGTTCTCTTTGTGTCATCAAAATATTTGATGCAAAATTTATAACCATTGCATAACCTAACCTTGTGGTTTTTCACCTACAATAATGTCAAACATGTATAAATTATTGCATCACAAGTTCAAAAACATACAGTTGATTAACAAACTTATAAGTACCTAAAGATTTCTTAAACCGTATGCTAAATTTATTTCATTTTGTGTAACATTGGGATCTCCATTACAATGAGCTTGTTTAACCAATGAAGAAATAGATTCCCATTTTAATCTATGACCAGAATGTTGACATTGTTCAATCCATACTGTCATCCAATCTTTTGATTCTTTGCAATAAACAAATGTATTGCATCCCACTCTTTAGCAGCTTTACAAAAGTAAATAGATGACTTACAATATATTTATTTTGAAGATTAAGAATTAATTAACTACAAAAACATCTCATAATTTATTACCTTTTCACTTTCCTAAATCTACCATTCTCCACCAAGTACTCCCCTTTGAATTTTTTAATGGAGTTGAGATCCCAAATGCAATTTATATAGGTCTTTGCTACAAGATTAGGAAGATATTGAGTAACGTAAACCATCATTTGGTATACCATATATCTCTCAATCATAGAACCCTCGAGACATTCTCTTTGTCAAACCAAACCCTTCAAAAATTCTAAGTGTCATTCAACCATCCACATTGACCTAGGTTGTACAGGTCCACACAATTCAATCTCCCCAACTTGGTGTAGGAGGTAGTGTTATTGTGAATTGAAAAAAGTTGAACATAAACACTTTTGTATCTCACACATTAGTAGATGATTTTTTCTCTTCCAATATTTTATATCTTCTTTATGGATTTCTTTAGATGACAACCACCTGCAAGTGATTCAAGACACAAAAACATATAAATATGAGACTTTACAATATATTATTTATTTGATATGTTGAACAAATATCACTTCTCACCTCATGTATTTTCCAAGATCATATATCACTTGTTTGATATTATTGGTGAAGTTGTTTGGGAGCGATAGGGATAGCACATATTGCAAAATTGTCAACTAGTCATTTCATTCTTTTCTAACATAATACAATGAAAATTGAATGAAGTTTCACAAATATATTGTAAATATAAAAGACTACGACTTACCTTGGTGAATGTATGTCAATCATGTGTTTTCATCCCTGGCTCAAATTCACTTTTCTTTGATATGAGATTGCTTATATTTGCAAAAAAACTTGTAGGAAATCAAATTTTTCATATGACATTTTTTACGGCACTACATTGTTTCTTTGTGAATAACCAAGGAAGGGAACTTGCATTAATTCAGTCTCCATTGTTATTTTATTCAATGATATTTTTCATTGCATAATTGGAATCATGAATGTCACTACAAATTTTGGCAATTTTTTCTTTGTCACACCTTCCATCCAATATTTTTCATAGTGTCTCTATTACATTCTTTCCAATATACATAGTATCAAACAAATGCACAATTTGTAGTTTCTCATAGTAGGGCAGCCTACTAAATTCTCTAGGATAATATTTTAGTTCTTTTTGAAGGTGGTCAGTGATGCCTTGATTGCCTTCATGGTCATCAATTACATAAATAACCAACCAAAAATAATCAAAATATATAATTTCCAAACATAAACTACTAGGTAGAGTGACATTACCTTGAATTCTATTATATTTCAACTGCCGTAGGTGAGGTGTCATTCTTCATGGCTTTGATTTAGTCTCTTCTTTCCTATTGAAAAGATGTTTTTTGACACAAATACTTTTGATTTATGTGGAGGAAGTGCCAATTCTCAGCAAACACCTGCTTTATTAAACTTCTGGAATGACGATATTTCATCTTTGGATCACATATTGGACATGCAAATTTTCATTTTGTTTGAAGACCTACAAGATAATGATACAATTGGATTAAATATGTTCATTTTTTGAATTAGTATTATCGCATACAACTAGATTTCAACATAACATACCACAGAAATGTGTCAACCCTTGGGCATCATGAATTTTCCACACAAGCATTATATGGAATTAAAATTGTTTTTGTCCTATTGGTCTATGTTGATCTCATTGTGGTTTTGACATATGAGTGGCAACACACTTAAGTCATTACTTAACAATATTTAGTCCATGTCGAGAAAGTAGTGTATGTCAAGCATAAGTTATTAGATAATGCATGTCAAGAAAAATATATAGTATGTGTCAAGCACTAGTATGTGCCGAGAAGACAGTTAGTGCCGAGTCACTCTAGTAAAAAGCAAGTTAATACATGATGAGTGATTCAAATACCAAGTGAACAGTGGATGCTGAGTCATTCAGAGGAAAAGTTACAACATTGAAGATATAATGGATGTCAAGCATCAGAGGCTTCAAGTGTCAAGTAAACAGTTTTGGACATAGTTGTTTGTAATGGCACAAACTCCTATGTAAACCATTTTTGGGTTGAATTAAGGATTATTTTGCGATTCTAGATGATAAGAACAAATCTATATTGAAAATCCCTATGCAGTACATGCAATCAATCATATTAAGGGATGAATTAAGTGACAAAATTGGTGAATCACATTCATTGGTTCCTACCTAACCTTAGGTCACCTAAGTCTTTTTAAGAAGGGAAAATCCTAAAGAGTTTAAGAGAAAAAGAGAGAAGTTTGAATGCACAAACTGAGCATTTATGGCGACTAAGGAGTTTTGAGAAGGATTGAATTGCAGAATGAGTTAGAGAAAAGAGAGGAAAAAAGAGAAAGGACAAAGGTGATACAACCAATCAAGAGGATCAAGTATACATTAGGAAAGAGGTGATCTGATTTCTAGCAAAGAGGTGTTAATCGAAGGATCAAGGTTCAGACATTCTAACAAGTGAATCAGTAAAATCTCTTAACCGATTAGTTCTAGCAGGCTTTTGTAAATCCTTTAATAGGGTGCTTACTTCATTGTAAGCTGAAATCCCTTAACCAAGAACACTTCTAATAGGGTGTTGAAATCATTTAACAGGGTAAGACCTAACAGTCTTTGTAAGCCTTTAACAGGGCACACCTTTCACAAGGTAGATCATAGTTTATGATCAAACATTGTAACATTCATTAGATACACTTTACAATTGCAAAAATGAAGATTTGTAGGTGTCATCCCCACCCCAATTTTACCTTCTCATTGGAGGGTTTCTAGGTAATCAAATATCTTGTTTCATGTGTTTATTTACTTTCATGCAATGGATGAATATGTTTAGTTTGGTATTTTAGTGTACATGAAAATTGTGAGATGGATGTGTCGTGAATATTTTAATGGCTAAAGTTTTGAAGTACTAATTTAACCCCCCACCCCCACTTAGATTTTACTTTCCCTATTGTATTTCCAACAATTGGTTTAGAGTCTTGTTCTCTGAAATGGAAAACTTTGCAACTTTGAGGAAAGATATTGAAGATGGAAGTCTACAAGTTGGGAAAGGCTATTGAGAACCAAAAGATTGAAATCTAGCTTACCCTTCATCAGATGAATGAAGCAAAAGATGAGTTGAAGTTCTCATTAAAGAGAAGGAAAGAGATAGTTATTGAGGAAAATGACACCCGTTACCAAGAGGAAGACACTACTGAATTGTTTGTAGATAGAAACTCAAGTGAGTTTGATGCAACAGTTGTAGATTTGATGGAAAAGAATGGTGTCCTAACTAAAGAGGGCATAAATCTTAAGATAGAACAAGAAATCCAATCAATATTGCTATGTGAGGTGACCAAGCGAAAAAAGGAAGGTAAGGAAGACAAAGTCATGATTGAAGATGACAAAAGGATACTAACCATTAGACTAGAAGAGAAGACATCAAAGGTACAAAGGATTGCTAACGTGTAACTAGAAACAATGAATCAAGTGATGATTTCCAATCAAGAATTGAATGGTAAGGACATTGAGATCACAACCCTAAAGTTACAGAATGAACAACTAAGAAATGATCGTAAAAGAGGATATGAATTTATTGAAAGTTTCAACAAACCCAATGAAGTCATCAAGTACTTTGAGAAATTGATGAGATCTCTTAGATCTAAAATGATACTACTAGATTAGGATACACTAGTACTGAGGAAGGAGAATCATACAAAAGTGGTGAACAAGGAAGTATCACAGGTAAGAACTATAAACCTACTTGTCATAATTGTGGAAAGTTAGGTCATACAAAAAATGTTTGCAGGAGCAACAATGCAAATTAGAACCCTAAGCATAAATTCATGGGTTATTGTCATAAGTGCAACAAGGACATCAAGCACATGAATGTAGGACCAAGACTTCAAGCACAAAAATAATTGAAGGATATTGCCACAATTATCAGAAGTATGGGCATAAAGCATGTGAGTGTAGATCTAATGCCAAGTGGACATTAAACAAGTAGACAAAGGTGCAACACAATAGAAAATCCTACAATTGGGATTACAATACAAGGTATAGTTTACACTATTGTCAAGAATATGGACATCTTGCTAAGAATTGCATAAGAACACATTTCATAAGTGATTACAGGAGATGGTTTAGTCAAACTACATGCTTTAGTTGTTTGAAGATTAGTCACATCAATAGGAACTATCCAACAAGATCAAAAGCACCTAGTAGTGAATTCAACAAAAGGCAAAGAGAAGATTGATGTTGAGAAAGTCAAAGTGCAGATGAACCAGACCTAGAAGAAAAAGGAAGATTGCAGCACATCAAGTTTAGGTGAGGTCACTTCATCTAATGGATTAGGTGATCACATCACCCCCAACTAAACAATAAAAATATATGTGGGACTGATATCTCAATGATATATTTTACATCAGTTCCAAGAATCTAAGTTCTAAAAAGATTATATATGCACAAAAAAAGATGCAATGTATTGGGCATAACCTAGAACAAATCTATAAGTTTTTTTAGTTTTCATGTTGTTGTCGAGTGGAAATGAAATTTTAGTTGATGTTGAGCTATTAAGGGTGATAGTATTGGTTGAGCTCATTGTGGTTTCCAAGCTTGGAAGAAATTATGTGTAAGCTAAGTGAGTTGAAATTGCTATAATAGTTGAGCTTACAACTATGTAAGCACTAAGCATTTATTGTCAATTTTTAAAGGTTATATGGTCAATTTTTGACTCATTTGCATTCATTCGAGATCAAAGAGAGCATGGAGAACATAAGGTGAACTGAGGTGAAGGATTCAAGCATTTCTGAACTAGATTCAGCTACTATTCATCACTAATCATTAGAGTCATAAGGTATTTATCGTGTGCCAAGCTATGATGTCTAAATTATTCCAAACCCTAGTTATTTGATATGGTGTCTAGCTCTTCCACTATTATTAGGAGGGAAGGAAAAGAGGTTTGGAATGTTTAATTGATAAGCAATGAGATTAAACAACCACCCTTTCAAGCTACTCCTAAGATAGCATACAAGGGAGACCCTACTGGTGTGTTATCAATGATACCACCTGATGCAGGAGCATCTTGGGTTTTCTTGGTGACTACTTTGGATTTCATGGGAGGAGGCTCAGTAGTTGCTTTGGAGGGTTCTTGGACTAGTACTCGGTCAATGAAGGACTGGTACTCAGCATGCTTTGGGAGCTCGGCATGGTCTATAGAGCTCGACATTGTCTGGGAGCTCAACATGGTCTTGGAGCTCGACATGGTCTATCATGCTTGACATGTATTAGAAGTTTAGTGATGCTTTGGATTTTGTTGTCACTCAACAATGTGTTGGTGCTAACTAGAGTTCTTGGTGCATTTAATGCATGTAGTGTGTGATCATGTCATGAATTGATCTAGGAATTTGTGGACCTATCTGTGGTCTTGGTTATCTCTCCTATGTGCATTTAAATCTCTATTGTAAACTTGGGGCTTGTCTTAAGTATTTTGTGTGGTTATTGCATGTTAGCTATGGGTTAACACAAGGATTAACATTTTTTATTTAATGTTTCATGTGAGATGACTTGTGTCTTAGTTGGGTATAAGTAGGGGTCTTGTGGAGTCTTTTAGTCTTTCATTTTATGGGGTGATTCATTCATTTCAGAGGAGTGAGTTTGGAGAGTAGTTGAAGGGTGAGTTTTTCATGAGTCTATGGATAGAGCACTGAATGTGAGTCAGTTTACAATAGGATTGTGGTGGATTTGTGAGTTTGTGAGAATGGCTAGTGGCTGAAGTTTAGAAACAAGGAGGTTGCTTGGTGGCTTGTGAGCACAAGTTGAGATTTCCTCAAAGTTTTCTACCAAAGTGTGGATCTAGACTAGCTAGTGTTTGGGTTGGATCTTGAGGGATCTTGTAGAACTATTTTTGTAATTGTTGTTGTACTTGGCTATAACCCAAAAGGCCTTGCAGTAAGGCATATTGCATGTAAACTATTATATTTCTAAATAGAGTTGTCATTTGGTATCAAATCTTGCATTTTTGTTATCTTTTATTGTGTTTCTGTTGTGTGGTTATTGTTGGGGGCTAGGACATCTCCTTTGGGGATTCTCCTGCTTTGCACTACATCAAGTGGTATCAGAGCAAAAGTTGTTCCTAAATGTGTAGATAGAACACTGAAGTTGAGGTAGTTTTCACTAGTACTTGGGTTGGAGAAGTAAATCTGTGAAGATCTTTATCATGTGGTGGATTTTCTTTCTGGAGTCCTAAATCTCTTGGTTGCAAGGTAGCAAATCATGGTTTTGACTTGTAATTGTAGAGGGCTTATAGATGTATCAATGGATGCAAAGATGGAAGACTAATCTTGTTGAGGCATGATTATAGAGAGTTTATGTATTGCAGATTCGTCTTCCCAGACTTGTGATTTAGTTCCTAATTGTTCGTGCAAGGTGGCAAGTTTTGATCTGACTTGCAAACAATTTGGGTTTATCACAAGGGGTGTGGGAAGGATTTTTTGCAGAGGGTTTGTGAAGATCTTGGGAGATGGCTCCAATAGGATTGGACCTTGGGATGATTGTGAATCTCCATGATGCAACAGAAAGAAAGTTTTCTATGATGTCTGCTTGGTTTGAAGCTAGTTTGGATGATCAAGTTAAGGATGGGATAAGGAAGGAATTATGTAGATGTTTTTAGAGTTGGAGTCTACCAATCTAGAAGAGAATTTTCTGGCCGGTTAGAGGATTTGTTCAAGAATGAAGATGCATAGAAAGGTCAACGTGGAAGAGGTTGGTTTTATTTATTAGTTTGTGGAGTCTAATATAGAACTTGCAAAGCAACTTGAGGCTATTGTTGAGGATATTCCTAATCTTATTGATGTTGGGATGGAGATTGGTTTTCATGATCATTCGGTTGAGTTTGACATGGAAATTGCAAAGCACTTTGTCATGGATGATTTGGTTGTTGTTGGTGGTGAGTTGTATGTTGTAGATCATCTTATTGTGAGAAATGAGATTGTTGGTGTTGTGAATTTGGCATGTATTTATGGAGATCTACATATTGCTACTGATATGGAGTTTGTTGCTATTGGTGTGGATTCACTAGTTGTTGATGTGGATGAGGGTTTGCTGATGAAGAATTATGTTTAGTTTATTCCTAGGAGTGAGCATGTTGATTGGATGGTTTAGATTCTAGTGTTTGACAAAATGATGCAGATGTGGATGATGTGCATATTGGTTTTCTTGTTCCTATTGGAGTGGAAGCCTTTGGTGAAGATGAATAAGGTTGTTGATCTTTCTTTGGGCATCAAAGTGTGGGACACACTTTTCTATTTACATAGGGAGTCTGATGCAAGATCATCTTGGGTTTTCTCAGTGACTACTTTGGATTTCATGGGAGGATGCTCAATAGTTTCTTTGGAGGGTGCTTGGACTAATACTTTGTTGATGAAGGACTGGTGCTCGACATGCTCTAGGAGATCGGCGAAGTCTATAGAGCTTGGCATGGTCTTGGAGCTCGACATGTATTGGGAGTTCGACGATGCTTGGGAGTTTGCTATCACTCGGCAATGTGTTGCTGCTGACTGGAGTTCTTGGTGCATTTAATGCATGTAGTGTGTGATCATGTCGTGGATCGATCGAGGAGTTTGTGTGGACCTATTTTTGGTCTTGGTTATCTCTGCTATGTGCTTTTAAATCTATATTGTAAACTTGGGCTTGTCCTAAGTATTTTGTGTGGTTATCACGTATTAATTGTAGTTAACGTGAGGGTTAAGGTTTTGTATTTAATGTTTTTTGTGAACCAACTTGTGACTTAAATATGCATTTAATGCAAAGGGTTTATTTAATTTTTAATTGATAGGCTTACTTGTGGCTTAGTTGGGTATAAGTAGGGGGTCTTGTGGAGTCTTTTAGTCATTCATTTTATGGAGTGATTCATTCATTTTGGAGGAGTGAGTTTGGAGAGTAGCTAAAGGGCAAGTTTTCCTTGAGTCTATGGACAAAGCACCGAATGTGAGGTAGTTTATAGTAGGATTATGGTGGATTTGTGTGTTTGTGAGAAGGGCTAGTGGCTATAGTTTAGGAACAAGGAAGTTTCTTGGTGGCTTACAAGCACAAGTTGAGATCTCCTTGGAGGGTTCTACCAAAGTGTGGATCTAGACTAGCTAGTGTTTGAGTTGGATCTTGAGAGATCTTGCAGAACTAATTTTGTAATTGTTGTTGTACTCGGTCGTTACTCGAAAGGCCTTACAACTGAGCATATTGCATGTAAATAGTTATATTTATAAATAAAGAGTTGTGATTTGGTAGTAGATCTTGCATTATCATTATATTTTATTTTTTTTCCACTGTATGGTTATTGTTGGGGGCTAGGACATCTCCTTTGGGGATTCTCTTGCCTTGCACAGCATCACCACCACAGGTTTTGATGATACAAGATGTAAGATGTTGCTACACTTGTAAGGTTGGAAGTATTGGAGATATAGAAATCAGAGATTTGTATGGAAAACTACGTGTAGATGGAGTGTTGAAGGAGGAAAACAAAATTGTAGAGAGCAAAGGGTTAATCCATGCCCTAGATTTTCTAAATATATTCAAAGCATAGTGGATTAAGATGGTACTTAGCTGAATATATGATCACTCTATATGGTTGGAAAATGGCCCTACCAAGATCACAAAAAGGATCATTCAATGAGTAATAGGGTACCCTACCCTAGTTAGACCTAAGACCATGTGAAGTGATGCTAAGGACATAATTGGGAAGAATACAAGGGTTGTATGGAACAAAAGAGGGATGACTATAGACACAATCTCAAATCCCCTAATTACATTTGTAGTGAGAATAATTTCTCACAAGTTCTTTCTAAAAGAAAGACAAAGAGTGCACAATGCAAATTTGGTTCATTACTGGTTTGCATATTCTTTTATGTGCAAAACACATTTCCTTCATTTTGTAAAGTTTCTTGGAAGACCAATAGGCTATTGCAGTTCAAATTGGAGATTTTATAGAGAAACTTGGGGACAACTTTGAGTCAGTAATGACAAGATAGTTTGAAGACTTTAAGAAGTCAATGAAATAGAGACTGGGGATACCAGTGTCACTATTAGAGAAATATTTTAATGATGTTTGTTTTCTAGTTGATGTTGATCATACATATGTTCAAGAAGATGTTCCTAGGGTCAGATAGCTCAGGTCATTTCCTTATGAAGTCAACGTGGACAAGGCATCTACAACCATCAAAACTTTACTTGCAGAGGAAGAAGACAAGAGTGCAACCTCATTTGGCAATTACGAGGAAGCCAAATCAAGAATCACAATAGATTTGAAGACAAATTCTATGGTGAGAAAGAAAAACAAGATTGTGAAGAATCTTAAAGAAAGATTTGGTAAAGTGGGAGAAGATGAAGAAGAAGAAGAAGATGATGAGGATGATGAAGAAGATCAACTAGCCCAAGCCCCACTTGTACTAGCACAAGGTCAAGGAGAGGGCCAAGAAGAAGAAGCCAATGAAGCACCTAAACCAGCAAAAAAGAAGATGAGGAAAGCTAAGGATCCTGCAATGAGGAAATTAAAGAAGGTTGTGAAGCCTACACAATATAATCCATCAGTACCTATTACCTAGGCTAGCACAAGGGAAACTTCAAAGAAAACATAGGAAGCTGACAAACCCAAAGGCAAATAAAATATTACTACTACAAAGCAGGGTTAGCAAGACAAACCAAAGGGGAGAAAGTATGTAGCTTCCAATGAATCAGATGAGGAAAGGACCGAATTAGATGACAATGATCAATTCCAAGTGGTAAGCCATGGTCCCTCTTCTGATTTAGAAAACTTGTGTAATAATATTAAGAATAATACAGGCATGTCAAGGTTCACACATGTTGAGTTTGACAAACTTGGAAAGGTAGAAATGAATAGGGTGAAAGAGTCTATATATAAGATGATTGCTACATTCAAGAACACACCTATTGAACTTGCCAATGCTTTACCCAAAAGTCTATATGACATAGTTAAGAAAAGGTGGCAATATAATTTAACTACTGAAAGGAATATCAGGAGACTACTCTAGCTAGAGTAATGTCAGATAGTCATCAATGACTAAGGCCATAAAAAAATACAAGGAGAGATTTGCTCCCAAATACAAAGCTTTCAATATTTTATATAATAATATTGAGGAGGTTGTTAATCAGAGCACCCAAATATGGAAAGTTATCTATGGGTTGCAAATAAAAAAGGCAATTGAACAAGCACCTGAGGAGGTAGGTGAGGAAAAAGATGAACAAGAGGTAGTAGAGATTACCAAGGATGGATCTATCAAAGATAGACGTGAGGGAGGCATAGAGAAGGAAGAAGATACATAGGCTACAACTGAAGAAGAGAAGTAACAAGATCAAAATGTACCTAAGGTTCATATGCCAAATGCCACTTCCCCTCACGTGGACCTAGAAAATCAACAAGATAAAATTAAGATAGAGGATTCTTATGATAACACAATGCAGAACATCAATCCTTTGACAAAGGATGATTTAAAAAGGACACTACAAGATTCTAATTTAGCTGCTAAATTTTGCACTAATCCTATATTATTAAGTATAGATGAGATTGACAAAGCATCAATAGGGGAGGAGAAAACTAGCATATCTAGTGTATCCCCTACATCTACAAAGACAACATGTATAAAAGCACTACAGGGTGTCACCACTAACACACATGTTTCAATGCCCATTGTGGTATATCAAAGAAAGGACTCAATGACATCAAATGTTAGCACACTAGTGCCAAATGCTTTAGTGCAAGTAGTATTGATAGTTGAGTAGGATGGAACACAAGTCCATAAAGGTTAGGAAGGCAGTTTGGCACCTATCTCACATATACAAGGTGAAGAAGAAA
Organism: Cupressus sempervirens; assembly: GCA_028749045.1. Classification (NCBI taxonomy): domain Eukaryota; kingdom Viridiplantae; phylum Streptophyta; class Pinopsida; order Cupressales; family Cupressaceae; genus Cupressus; species Cupressus sempervirens. The sequence goes on along the minus strand of CM053792.1, from coordinate 817,739,340 downwards.
ACACAAAGAAGGAGACAGATAGGACTAAAGAGATAGTTTTTACTATGAAACCAAGGGAACATATAGTAATGTAGACATCGGTTACCCTACCAATCTCCACATATGTTATTCCTAGTCGAACTCTTCATAGGTTGAGTGTAGATGCTACACCATTGAAATCATCAAGGCCTAGTCCTGATACATCTAATATTAGAGAAGGCACATCTTATGGAGATGTCAACTTAGATGAGGTGATTGACCTTCCAAAGTTTGATCTTACAACAATCAGCATAGAGGAAATGAGCATATTGCAAGAAGCTCTGGCAAGGAAGAAGAACCAAGAGTTACTCAAAAGGGAGCACAAGAAGAGACAAGTTCTACATGACATCAAGGAAATATTTCCTGATGCATTCAACCTCCTAACACCTAGTGAGGATAAACCTATTATTGAGCAACTAGTAAATATAGTGGACAAAATGAGTAATTTAGACCTAGACTCAAGCACTAAACTTCTAGAATGGTCTGAGAAAAGATTTCAAACAAAGGTTGATGAAAATATTTTTAGTGTCATTGCACTAAGATAGGTTGACTAAGAAACCAAGATGGAATATGTGAAAAAGGTGTTAGAGAATATATTTTCTCTATACACAAAGCACTGTGATGTGAATTTTTTCACACAAGAAGAACATAGGAATATTGACCGACTGTAGGGAGATTCAAAGACAATAGGTAATATTCTTAAGTTGTCTCCTGCTCAAAGCTAGACTCATTTTCAAATATTGTTATCTACTCGAGGTCACCTAGCTACATTACATGCACAAGATGAAAATATTATGGCTACCTTGATAAACATTCAAGCCATGTTGACCCCACACATGGAAGTGTTTCACAAGGAACTAGCCTTTGTAGAAACACTGATGAAGAAAGATTCTCATCTTTCTACTAATGAAGGCCTAGTAGACCTTGTTGATGAGCTAAATGTTCAATTTCAATCTCTAGAGGTAGTGTGTAACAATTGGGATGTAGCACTTAAGATTATAATGGAGGTCCATAAAACATTTTTGGAAAAACACACTATTTGTGTATGTCAAAAAAAGGGGGATATTGAAGAAAAGGGGAGATTACACAAAGGGGGAGAATATGTAGAAATAGAGTAAGCCAATAGTTCAAGCCAAATTTACTGAACAGGTGTATCAAATTTAGATATAACACAGAATAGTCAACTTAGGGGGAGTAATGAAGTTTTGAGGCATGACTGATAAGTCATTAGTTTTGCACAATTTTGATATTTTGAAATTTTGTAGTGAGCTGATTAAAGAATATAGATTATATGTGAGTTATGCTCAAGTTAAGGTTATATATGCATAACAAAGTATTTTTACCACTCATGTCAAAGAGGAGATTATTGATCTCATTGTGGTTTTGACATATCATTGACAACACACTTAAGTCATTACTTAACTGTACTTAGTGCATGCCGAGAAAGTAGTGTATGTCGAGCATAAGTTGTCAGATAATACATGTCAAGAAAAATATATTAAATGTGTCAAGAAGATAGCTAGTGCCGAGTCACTCCATTAACAAGCAAGTTAATACATGGTAAGTGATTTGGATGCTGAGTGAACAATGGATGCCAAGTCATTCAAAGGACGAGTTACAACATTGAAGATATAGTGGATTCTGAGCATTAGAAGCTTCAAGTGTCGAGTAAATAGTTTTGGACATAGTTGTTTGTAATGGTACAAACTCCTATGTAAACCATTTTTGGGCCAACTTAAGAACTGTTTTACAATTCTAGATGATAAGAATGAATCTATATTGAGAATCCATTTGTAGTACATGCAACCAATAAGATTAAGTAATGAATTAAGTGGAAAAATTGGTGAATCACAATCATTGATTCCTACCTAACGTTAGGTCACCTAAGTCTTTTTAAGAAGGGAAAACCCTAAAGAGTTTAAGAAAGAAAAAGAGAAGCTTGCATTCGCAAACAGAGAATTCATGGTGACTAAGGAGTTGTGAGAAGGATTGAATTGCATAATCAATTAGAGAGAATAGAGGGAAGTAGAGAAAGGATAGAAGTGATACATCTGATCAGGAGGATCAAGTATACATCAAGAAAGAGGTTATCTGATATCTAGCAGAGAGGTTCTAATCAAAGGATCAAGGCTATGACATTCTAACAGGTGAATCAATAAAATCTCTTAACTGAGTAATCCTAACAAGATTTTATCAATCCTTTAACATGGTGCTTACTTCATTGTAAGTTGAATTCCTTTAACTAGGCACACTTATAACAGAGTGTTGAAATCCTTTAAAAGAGTAAAACCTAATAGTTTTTGTAAGCATTTAACAAGGCATACCTTTCAAAGGGTACATTATAATTTATGATCAAACATTGTAACCTTCATTGGATACACTTTAAAACTGCAGCAGTAAATATTTTTGGGTGTCATCCCCACCTTAGTTTTACCTTCTCACTGGAGGGTTTCTACGTAACCAAATATCTTGTTCATATGTGTTTATTTTCTTTTATGTTATGGATGAATATGTTTAGTTTATTATTTTAGTTTACATGCAAATTGTGAGATGGATGTGTGGTGAATGTTTTAATAGATAAAGTTTTGAAGTATTGGTTCACACCCCCCTCCCCTCTCAGAGTTTACTTTTCCTATTGTATTTCCAATAGTTTAGAGATATTGTGCATAGTAAAACCATTCCATAACACCAACAACTCATCAATAAGAGGCATAATATATACATTCATATCTTTTAATTGTTACTTACCTAGTTGAATGAACAACATCAGATAATTTGTTGTGGTCATTTCACTCCAAGACTTATAGTTACATGTAGATAACAATAAAATAATAAAATACCTAGAACAATCATTTCCAACATAATGTGCTCCCTATTTATTTCCATCCATGGAGGAATTTTATTGTAGATAACAAAAATAGGTCACACCAAATAAATAGATCTCATCTCTTGAAATAGATTGACACTGCTAGTTGCCAGAGAAAGCCTGAGATTTTGAGGTTCTTCTTTAAAGTGTAGTCACTTTTCCTCTATGTCCATTAATGTTGAACCATCTGCAGACATTTGAATAAGGTCATCTTGAGTTCTATTACATGCATGGTAATCCATAAATTGTGCCAAGCTACTGTACCTGAATAATCGTTTAAAATGTGGAATAATGGGGATGTAGCGAAGAACCTTGCAAGACACCTTTTTTGTCACTTGATCATCTTGATATATACTTGTATGGCATTCAAGGAGTTTTGTTGCATTTTTTTGTTCTTTATGATAAATAACATGATCTTCAGGACAAGCATTCATTGCTTGATACTCCATTACAATATGTTTCATAGTGGCACATAACTCTAGGTACGAGTGAGGAAATTTTTTTTTTGGTTATCATTCTACATCAAAAAATATAAGTCGTTAGCATAAAAAATCTTAATGGTACATATTTCACCTTTTATAGACTATAATGACCTATATGGAAAACCTTAGCATACATGACATTGTTATGTTGGATAAACCATTCATAACCTTCACATTCACCAACAACAATGAAACAAAGAGATGAGTTGATTGGTAACCTTTGTAAAGGGTCGTATTTTCCTTCTTAAGTAGAGGTATATAATGGATGACCTCAATGTCATCCTCATCAATATCATCATTAGCAACACCAATACCAAATGTGTCATGAATCAATACAGTCATACCATCATCTTCATATGTGTTTTTTGGTGCATGATTGCCATCTTCCATGGGATCATGATCTTCTCCTTCAATACTCACACCTCCATGTTTCTCCAAGATGTGGTGGTCCATATCACATACTACCCTGGGGAGATTGACCTATATAAAAATGATGGTAATCAAACCCTTATTCTGTGGTTCATATGTATATTAATTGTGAAAACAATATAACAAACAACTTACCAATGGATGATAATCAAACCCCTCTTCATTGTGACCATTCTCCCTACAATGTCTCTTAGTTGTTTTGATTTTGATTCTTCTTGTCTTTAAGCCATTACAACTCTTGCAAGGACAATGACATTTGTCATCGCCTTCTCTTTGAAAATTAGACAACAATCTAGTGATTGTCTCCCTATTTTGATCAAATTTCCTTGTATTAACTAACATGATCCTTCTTCACAGGAATAACTTATTCTTGTACCCTCATTGAGTTTGTTGTACTTAATGTTTATATCTGTACATATAGTTTTGAAAGAAAAATTTGGTGTAATTAATGTGTATATTTGCAAAATATTGGAAATATTGTCTTTAATTTTTATATCTACACATATGGTTTTGAAAGAAAAATTTGGTGTAATTAATGTGCATATTTATAAAAATATTGGACATTTTGTACTTAATGTTTATATTTGCACATATGGTTTTGAAAGAAAAATTTGGTGTAATTAATGTGTATATCTACAAAAATATTGGACATGTACCTAATGTTTATATCTGCACATATGGTTTTAAAAAAAAAAAAAATTCACCTCGCTCAAATTCACCATTAATATTCCTTTTCAACATCTCACCTTTGCAATTCATCCCTATCAGGTTCGATGTAGACGTCATGACAATGATCTCATAGTTTACTGGCTTGCCATATTAAAATATTGGGCATCCTACACAACTTTTGTATGCTTTGCATCTTCAATTTATTTATTAAAACATTCATGGAAAAGACCAATTGAATCCACTTGTGTGTGTGCCACAAGAATCTTGTCTCTCCTCTCATTTAAATCATAAAACCCAAGATCTAAAATACAATATATAATACATGCAACTTTTCATGGGTATGGAAACAAAAAATCACTCAAGATTTCTATTTTATATGTGCTTTGTATTGGTAGATTTAGATAAATCAATTCTTTCAATTGGGTTTTTTTTTAATGCTTCAATAGGTTTTCTTGGGTTTTAATCCAAAACATGTATAATAGGTAAGACATATGATTCATACTTGGATTGTAGCCTAAGGTGGCAGAGCTAAAATATGCATTTGTTTATATATATTGGGGTTGTTGCATTATGTTGTCATTTGACACAGTTTGTCAAATGCAAGCAAGAAGGATAACATGTGCCACTAAACCAGGTCAATGTCTATCCAAATCATTCAATTTTGTTGGAAATTAAACTTAAAAGTCATAATGTAAGCATCAGAGATTTCTCACATGTTCAAAACTCAAACCAAATGGATGTTGGTAGTTTTGTACTAACAAACATGAGCAATTCAATTCCATTTGCACAGATCTTGTTGGTTAAAAATGGATTAATGTTCTCAAAACCTTTTTAATTGATTTTGTTGTCTATTAAAAACTCTTTTGCCTCCCTTTATTGAATTTCCTTGAATATGATAAAAGAATAACCCCCATGCATATAAATGTACAATAATATTCCATTAAATGATGTCTTGCACCTGTAAAGAGTTGCATTACATATGTTAGATTTTCCATCATAGAAAATTAATTGTAATGGGAATTCACATGTATTAAAATGCATATATTGCCTTATATGCACAATTGGTCAATGTTGTACTTATAGAAGATAAAAAATTATAGTTACAATTACTCAATCATGTACTATACTAGATAAGATGTTCTCTATTATGCATAATGTTCAACTTTGTCATTGCTTATAATGTTAAAAAAGATCCTTAACCCTAACTAAATTTGTTCACAGTCATCGTCATTAAGAGAACTACCTCCAGGTTATTATAAAATATCTCAAAATAAACCATAATCAGCAAGTTCATGATAGAGATGGGGATGGACAAAATGAAACCCATGTTATGATCAATGAAAAGTTGTCTACTTATAATGCTCTTTGTTAATATCATCCTTTGTGTCACTTCACTCTTAATTCTTCTTGAAGTTGCAAATTCTTAAATATTTTTTATTTCACTAGTTTTTTAACTTCATCACTAAAACACCTAATAAAGACTATTTTTTACCTACCAAATATTAAAACCTGGCAATGAATTTAATTATGCTTCCCAACCATAGAATTCTACTAGATAGAAACTCTAAATGTGTCATGTACAACCCTAGACAACATGACACATGGTTTGTGAGAATAAGGAAATCAACTTGAAATGTGATATCAAGGATCCACAATGAGACATAGATATTGGGATAGATTAACATCATTGAATTATGTTCCTCCAATGATTTCAAGGATATTAAACATTATATTTCTACTCTAAATTATTGGCATGTCTCCACATATCATGAAGTGACAAATTTAGTGCAGGACATGTGCCTTCAGTAGTAGTAACTGACTAGTAATGCCTGTGAATCCCCAACTGTTACCATTTCTTGAATATATTGTAAATTATGTTTGTTGCTTCTTCATAAGTAGAGAGAAATATTTTATTTCTTCATTTGGGATTGGGGTTGTATTACCGATCCAATCCAAATTCCCCATTTGGTTTCACCTAAAAGATATTTAATCTTCCTCTATTTGCTACCAAAATTGGACTACCCAATCCAATTAAAAAATATTTTTATGTATTGTTTGGTTAGGGGAGATCAACATAAACAAGTTGAATGGGCACTCAATCAATTTGTTGGGATAGAATATGTCTGTCTCTTCAATATTTAGGATGAATCTAATTATGTTTCATGGACTAAATTCATGAACCAGATTTATCTTAAGCCCTCTAGTCTCTACTTCACTTGGTATTAATTTGCATGTGGATGACTTATTTTTCATTCCACAATTCCATCCTGGCAACACCTGATTATAAATTATGGTCTTTAATCAAACCCTTCAAAAGGCCATATATGTCATGAGTTATTATAAACTGATTAGGTTCCTTATTAGTTCTACTATATCAAGGTTTCTATTCTTATTGCAGATGATTTATGGAGACATCAACATCAAAATCTTGATTACAAAACTAATGTCTAAACCACTCTACCTCAATTTAGTATTCCCCTTTATAAAAATAGAGTGAAGAATAAACAAGAGCTATTCTAAAATGCAATGTGGCTAAATATTTTCATTTATTTGTCCAGTGATTTTGATTTATGTCGAGATTAGACATGAAATAAATTAGCTAATGTGGGTGGAACAATTGTTCTAATTTATGTGATAAATATTTATCAGAGGGTTGTCTGGGAATACACACTAAACAACTCAAATCAAATCCACATCATGTTGGATCATATAGATTTTAAGGAAGTAATCAAGCATATAAAGATCATAGTTAATAGTGAAGCATGCATGTAGGAGAAAATTCCAAGCTACATAGCTGAGGGAAAGCTTCACAAATATTCCACTCAAGGCTCAAATTTTTCACAGCAACGGAAGAAATAATAAGACCCCACTCAAATCGCCACGGCCCCATAAAATCATGTAACTGCCAGAACCATAATTCTTGATAAATCATTATTGACAAAATCTAAAAATCACTTATTTTATGGTTCATTGGTTTCTAGTTTCTCTATGATGCCTAGAATTTCTACATCAAGATTTTCCTCAAAACAACTTCCTATAAGTAGGCCTGCCTCAAATCCTCACAACTTCTCTATGTTTCTCTTAAAACCCCCAAAAACCCAATTGAATGACAATATAGAGAAAAATCTAAGAAAAGCCCCAATGAAACAAAATGAAATCTAATAAAACCTATTTGAAACGTGGAGTTTAGAAAATTGATGCAGGGCATTGTAGTTGAACATTGCACAATCTATTGCTAGGCATTGAAGTTGATTTGACAGGTAAGTTAAACAAAGAAAGAATGAAAAAATCCACATATTGAATAACTGTGATTACCTAGAAGAGTATTTCCAGATGACATGAATGAAGACAGTCAAGCACTTATGGTAGTTGCAGATTCACTTGATTTAATAATGACTAATTATAGATCAAGTTCCTATTGCTATGATATAATGTTTTATTCGCTTTTCAATTTTACTCTCTTTGCTTGCATGCCCACTAATTTTGATATCTTTCTTTGTGAAAACTACAAATTCTAGTGTTTCCACTTCAACTTCAAGGCTTATTACCTTATGATAGTAATAACGTTGAGGGCTTCTTTATTGAATTGTCTTACCAAGTCTACTCATAATAACACCAAACAAGTACTCAAAGGAGTTTAAGAAAGTTTGTTTTGATTAGGTAAAAGCAGTTTTGAAGGGGACCTGAAACCCCAAACAAAAAGAAACAAAGTCAAGAGCTTGTTTTAAAAGGACCAGTAACCTAGAGTTAAAAGAAATTTTAAGAAATTTTATTCCTCTGACATTTATACCATTACTTTTTACCCCACCGGTTGTGTTGGCGCTAAAAATTACACGGTCAATTTTGAGCACTTTTGAGAAAATTGAGCCTTATAAATGCTTTTATATGCCTATGTACCTGGCTATCAGTATGAGGCCTAAGAGGTGTTTAATGTTTCTAACACCTTCCATTCAGCCTGTCTACCTGTTCCATATGGTCAAATCATCATTCTGAGCTATTCGGTGAAGTCCTATTTTAAACAATTGTCAATCTTGCTTTTTCACCCAAGTGTTAGACAACGATAAGAGGCCATGTTTGCACCTGAATATCTTGAACCTAGAAATGTGTCATTACTTACCGCTTTGGGAGTATCTAATATCCATACCTGAGAACCTATGTTTTAGATTTCAAGTCATTTTGAGTTCATTTGATTAGGTTTTGAATCCCTCAAAGTTGGTCAGTTACTATTTTCATGCTTTTGCACTTTGTTCATATTTCTGGGAAGCCCTGTTTGACGTCTTATAACTTTTGACCAGTTGACCTGAGTGCTAAAATTCCTTTTGTGTTGTATTGTAAATGTCAGATACTTTCCATGCTTCAATTTTTAAGTCTTGACGAATCCGTTTGATCAGTTTTCAAATGCATTTCCAAACGCAATTTATGACTTTTTACTGGTGTCAACACTTGCAGATTTATCAATACCCCTGTTCATGATGATATAACTTGAAATCCGTGATTGGAAAGATCAAACCGTTTGTTCCCTTGTATTGTCCACTAAAAATACTACAAGTGTACCAGTTTTTAGAACTTGACGAATCCATATGCACGCTTTTCCAGGTCAATTCCATTCACAAAAATTGCTTTCTGTCAGCATGTCCAGTTGCAAAATTCTAAGTAGCCTACTTTGAATAGTCGCCATTTGTGCCTTGTTATTTTTCATAAGCCCAAATCTCAAATCCATAATGTCTTCATGACAAAGAACTAGTGTCCTAGTTTTCGTTTCCCCATGTGCTCATTTGCCCAGTTTTCAAGGCCAAATCCGAACTCAGTTTGTTGTTTTCTAACGTGTTTACTTGTAGGTAATTTTGAGAAGGCAACTTTGACAAAGAATATCTTTTGACCTTGAATTCGTCATGAGACGAGCTTCGACATGGTAAAAGTGTGTGGAACAGAGAATTAGCATCTCGGATTTCAAAGCCTAGTTATCTGTTCGGCTCAGTTTTCAAGGCCAGTCAATGGACCTCCTGGCGCAAATTTGACAGTTTGCAGATCAATGGTAAAATGGTTTTCAGTTGATTAATCAGTAGTTGAACTTGGTTTTAATCAATTTGAGAAGGTCGATGGATCACTTTGGCACTTCAAGTGTTTGGAAACGAAAAAAAAATTTAGCCAGACCCACTTTGGGGTCTGACTATTTCTGCTAGGATTGATAATTTTTGGAGTAGAGGATGATTTGTTTCAAAAGGAGGTTACGATAATGATGCCTAAAGGACAGGAAGAATTCACATGCACTTTGAAAGATAAATAGCTTGGAATATACATAAGGGTCAACAAAATATTAAAATGGCATGAGTGCCAAAAAGCAAATACATAGTACCTCAGGTGGTAGTGTTTTAAATGAAAGGAAAAAAGAAAACCGAGCATTCTACCAAACACATTGAGGTTCCTTCTGCTCTCCCAAATGATGTTGATCTAAAGTCCACCAACGTTCTCTACAACTTGTCTCCAGCAGAGTTGTATGAGTATTTTCTCCATCAAGAGGGTTCTTTCATGACTTCAACGGGGGCCCTTGCAACTCTTTCTGGTGTAAGGACCAAAAAATCTCTAGAGGACAAGTGTGTTGTTAAAGAAGACATTACAGAGATATATGCGAGGGGGATAAATAATGTGAGAAAGCGGGATTGCGACATGTGGCACTGGGTCCCTACGGTGCTGACGTGGCACCATTCGGCCAATCAAAGGCCGCCATGTGGTAGAAAGGCTGATCAACTAAAGGTTGACCCAGATTGAAGGAGAGGGCAATATTAAAGAATAAAAAATAATAATGTTTTATTATTTTTTTAATAAAAAATAGTTGACGTGCATCTTTTTAAAACTCAACTGAGGCTCTTTTCTAAAGTTTAAACTTTAGAAACTTTTAAATTTTTGAAAATGTCTTGAGTGCAAGCCTAAACTTTCTAGCAGAGGAGTCATTTTCAAAATGACTTTCAGGAGGTTTTCGAGAGGCCAGATAGGTAATGTTATATATCATCAGAATCGGGAGAAGATGAACTTTCCAATTCTGGAGTCAGTTTTTGCACAGGTAGTAGCTAGCTCAAGCTATAGGAGGTTTTATTTTAGGTACCTGAATTGCAACCGTTTTCAGACCAGGAAGTTCAGTTGTGTTTTTTGGCAAGTTAATAGCTTGAAAATGGGTAAAAGATAAGGAGAATTCAACTGGGGGCATCTCTGAGTCAGTTAAAGAAAGTTTTATCAGCATTTTGATGCAAACCAGATTTTTAGCAAATCACGGATTTCATCATTCAGTTGGGGATATTTTGCAAATCAGTTACAATGTAATGATGAAACAGAAAATCAAATGGGATGAAAGAAGAAAGAGGTTACTCACTTGCACAGGATTGAATTTCAAGTGGACACTTGTCATCTTCAGAACAGATCCAAGAATTCTTTCTCTTCTATATTATTCTTTCTTTCTTCTATTTGAGGGGTTCCAGTTCCAGTTTTTGTTATTGAGAAACCAGTGGGTTCCAGTTTTTGGGGAAGAAAAAGCTCATTGCTGTGATACCATTAGGGATTCCAGTTTTTGCACTGTGAGACCATTGGTTCCAATATTTTGACATGTTTCCATGACTGTGACACCATTTTTCTTCAGCAAAACTCTGATGTGAATAGCAGTTGTAGAGATAATATAGATAGTTCTGAGATATTAGGTTGTTTCATGTTTTAATTTTATGCATCTGAATGTATAGTTTCAAGGAAATGAATACATATGAGCAACAATTTCACTAGTTTTGTTCTGGTTCTTATCTCTTGTCTCAGTAATCTGTATGTCTTATGTGGTTTTGGAACAAATATTTGAGACCCATTTGCATCCCTTTCAGGTTGTATGTTTGATGTATTTTTTTGTTGGACCAAAGGGCCAAGTAAATGCTCTATATGTTTAAACAAGGTTACTGGTTATTTGAGAAGGATGTTTTGTGAGAATGAGACCTAAATGAATACTGATATCTGAATCACAAGGTGGTTGGATAGATCTGATGTTTGGGTGTATGAGATACATCCTGATGTCATAGATGTATGTTTTGAACTCATGGAATTGCCCAATGGATTAGGCACTGATCAGTTTTAAGATCACCTATTATATTGCTACATGTTTGAGGATTTGTTGAAACTCAACATCATTAATCAAATGCTTTTCCCTTTCATGTTGAAGAGCTATAATAGAATGCCCTCACTCAGCTTCTGAGATTCCTAAATCTGCATTTAGCTACTGTAGATTGATGTTATTTCATGAGTTATCAGGAGAAATAAGGGTTTTATCTGCTTCATAATAGATTCAGTGTATGCTTTAACAACTGGTACCATATAAGGAATCTATAGGTTCACCCACCTAGGTTTTGCAGAGCCTAAAGTGCAGAAGGAGTATAGCCTTATAGTTGGCTTGGTGTCTGAATGGGTGTGTTGATAATGGGAGTTAGCTGCCCCTAGATGCATCTTGTTCTCATCGGGGTAAGTGGAAACAGGTAACATTTTCAAACACCAACAGGTTGATAGAATTCAACATATTGATATGGTCAAACAAGGAATCTTTCAACTTATTAGGATGACAAATATCATAAATAGATGGTTTTGTGCATAGAGACTTGTCCTAAGTTTGGTATCAAATTGGAGAGTAGATCAACTTGATCCAAAGAGATAGTTGTGCATCTCCCTTATATGACTACACCAAACTTAAATAAATTTTTTCCATTAATTTCTCTTGCCAACCATTGTATAGGTGTAGAGCACAATGAAATGGAGATCAATGTTTTGAGAAGGGCACATCAATATGATGTGTAGATGGAAATCAGGCTAGTTGAAGCAAACAAAGGCAATCCTCTCCAATTTGCTAGATTCCTACAAAGAAGACGATTTGATATGTGAGAGGATGTTGGTTAACTTCTTGTATGGCTTTTAGGCATTGATGGAATTTAGAGAGACTAAAGATCAAAGATGAATGTAACTAAATCTCATTACCAATCTAGATTGGTACACGCTAAATGAAGAGGGTTATCACCATCTGATCAAATTGGGCATATGTTTCACGACTTGGTCAATGCCTCTTCTTGCAAGGAGTGATTGCATATTGTGGTAGATCTTTCATGATAATATAAAATGTTGAGTTCATCATTTCTTGAAATTGTTTTGGAATGATTCTAGTGAGACCTATAGATTATTTATATGGAAATCAATGCCTATAAGAAGTGACATTTATAGGGACACATAGACCAAATAAAATTTGGGTGAATCTTATTGTTGGATTGTTCAAAAGAAGGTGGAGGGGATTAATTTCAGGAGGGAGTGCCATCTTATACTCTAGGAAGTGTTTTTTAATTCTAAAGTTGTAGGCCATCATTTTATTCTCCTTTGAGTATGTGCATAAGCACAAAGAAACAAGTGGATAGTTTCAATTTTTCTCATATATGCAGCGCCAAGCAACATATCAAACACTGACATCATCTAAGATTTCAACACTAGAAGAAAATACACCACTGGATGTTGCTTTGAATGGACCAAAAATTAACTCTTTTAGAAGGAAGAGAAAAGAATATTTACATACCTCTTCTCCCCTTGAAGAAAATCGCAGAGCTACAAGGATATGGAGACCACAAGGGCACAACAACATTTAGAGCTCTCCACCCTCATTTGGAGCTCTCTACCTCTTTCGTGCACATCTCCACAATCGATCAGAACAAATGGGGAATGATATCATGTTCTTTTTTTAAAAATATAATAACACTGATGTCACAATTATGATGCCAATTTTAGTATTGCGATGACATCAGGGATAGCTGCAAGAAAAACATGAAAATCACCCACAAACTACACCACCATCGCAAATTCTGGTCACAATTTGACCCCAAATGTTGTAGTGATCATTTCGGTGAATTTTTTTAATGTGTATAAGAACATAAGGATAAAAATTTGAAGAAGGAGAAAACAAAAAGAATAAAAATATCATAAGTGTTTCTTTCTCTAACATGATCTTAGTTCTTCCCTGTTAGATAAGGCAAATGGCAATTCAAGGTTCCTAGAAGGAAAAAATGGATAAGAGTTTGAGTTGTGTTTGAAACAAGGAACAATCGACTGAAGTGAGTGCAAAAGAAATGAAAAGCCATAACTAACAAAGTAAAATACAAGGTCTTTGACACAACTTGTGATGCAGGAGCATCCAGAGGTATAAGGGCAATCTTGTGTCACCCAAAAAAAAATGTACTTAGAATTAGTTTTTGTTTCATGTGTTTTCATTTTTGGATACCCATTTGGGTCAAATAAAGGTTCCAACTCTCACAGTTCAACTATCAGTGTGCTAGAAAATCTTGAAAAAATAGGAGCATGCAATTGGGCCATCATTTTGGTAACCTAGAAGGTGTGAATTGGCAAGATGAACGTAATTGTGATTTAGAGCATTCCAAAAAAAGAATCAGATCAAAAGGCCCCACGGTTTGAAAGTTATTGCAGTTTTTCGAGTTTTGGAGACCTCCTAAGAATGCTTCAAAGTCAGGTTAGGGGCATTAAATGACTTCAAAAAGGGCCAAAAATGGGGGACAAGCAAAGCTGTCCATAGGGTTGTAGAGCGCTTTGAGAGCTTTCCGAAAATGTAAATGGTTCGTCAATCGAAGCTACGGTTCAAAAGTTATGCCTCCTGAAAGTTTTGTTACCATTTCTGGATTCTTCTAGATTTGTGCCGACTTCTAACGCGGCTTCTGGAGCCTTCTATTTGGTTGGTGGATGCCTACTAGAACTTTCTAGAATGTATTCCTAGTCCTTAACCCTTCAGGGTCTATTTAAGGAGATTCCTGGCATTGTAAAAGGCAGTTTGGAGTAGAGTTTGAGAGGAGGTACTGAAAGGAGAAATTATCTCCAGATTTATGCTATTGTAAGCCCTTAGGGCATGTTTTGAAGTTTATTTTCTTTGTACTATTTTTAATAGCTTATTTTCTCAGTGAATATAATTTCCCCTTTTCTATTGTGTCCATTCTGTTCTTGGGTTGTGTCCCCATCAAGTGGTATCAGAGCTGGTTTTCCTGAGTGTGTAGATAGAGCGTTGACTGTGAGGCAGTTTGCACCAGGACTGTGTGGTTGTGGGTTTGAGTTAATAAGATGCCTCCATGAAGAGAGTGTGGCGGAAGGGCCAGAGCTATTAATATTGAGGAGGTTAGAGCCCTCCAAAGGTAGGTACAAGCATTGCAAGAAGAGCTCTGTAGAGGAGCAAATGTTGCCGCAGGTGACAACAGTGAGGATGAAAATGAAGAAGAAGTAATGGAACCAGAAGGGGAATTTGACGGAGAAGTTTTGAATCATGCAGAGGAAAGGCTTTTTAGGGCCATTACTAAGTTTGGGAAAAAGACCTACAATTGAAGTGGGTGTATTTTCAGGAAATCTGAAATCAGATGAGTTGATCAATTGGATCAATGAACTGGAAGAATACTTTGAGTATGAGGATATCAGGGACCCAGATAGGGTTAAGTTTGCAAAGGCCAAAATGAAAGGCCATGCAAAAATCTGGTGGCAAGAGGTCCAATTGGAAAGAAACAAAAGAGGAAAGGAGAAGATCACAAGGTGGGATCACATGGTGGACAAATTGAAGAAGCAGTTCATTCCTGTAGACTACGAGCTTGATTTGTTTAAGAAGATGCATGGGTTAAAGCAAGCAAGAAGATCAGTCCAAGAATATACAGAGGAATTTTATCGAATCTTGATTAGAGTGGGGCATGCAAAAGAAAATAAGGAGAAGGTTGCTTGTTATATCAGTGGGTTGCGACCTAGCATCCAGGAGGAATTAAGTCTGGTAAGAATGGCCAGGGTTGAAGAGGCATACCAGTTTGCCCTACGAGTTGAAGAGAAGTTGAATAAAAGGTTTGAAGGAAGACAAAGAGGGCACGATCAAGGAGGAAGGGGAAGCGGTAGATCATCTGGAGGCTGCAATGAAACCCAAAAGAAAAATGAAGATGTGGGTACTAGCAGGAACCAGAGGAATGAGGGTTTCAACCGCTCCCATGATCAAGACTTTGGAAATCAGAGAGGAAGAGGTAGAGGACATGGAAAAGGAAGAGGAGGCTTTCGTGGTACCTATTTCCATTGCAATGAAGAAGGTCATCGCACCTTTGAATGCCCTCAACAACAAGGAAGGATAGATAGGAGAGCTGAGGGCCAAGCTAGGGTTGCTCATGTGGATGAGGATGCACAATCACCACATTCAGAGGATGCAGAAAGAGGAGAGACCTTGGTAAATGAAAGAGTCCTACTAAGTGGTGAGATTGAACCAGGACAACGGAGGAGTTTGTTCCATACCAGATGCGAGTGTGAGGATAAATGTTGTGATGTGATCATTGATGGTGGTAGCACTGATAACTTGGTATCAAAAGAGATGGTCTCTAAGTTGAAGCTCAAGAGGGAGAAACATCCCCAACCCTATCAGATTTCTTGGGTAAAAGATGATCATAAGGTCTTGGTAAGTGAACAATGTTTAGTAAATTTCAAAATTGGGAGTTACCATGATGAAGTTCTTTGTGATGTTATTTCGATGGATGTTTGCCAACTATTGTTGGGTAGACCATGGCAGTTTGATAGACATGCAATACATGATGGACATGCAAACACATACTCTCTAAAAAAGGATGGAGTTCACCACAAATTGAAGCCCATGAAAAAGGAAGGTGAAAAGGTATGTATCAGTGCTAGGATTTGTCTTGTTGATGAAAGGAAGTTTTTAGATGGCATGAAACATCAGCATATGTGCTATGCTTTGATTCCTAGGAAAGATAAAGAAGGTAGTAGTGAAATACCAGTTGAAGTTTTAGATTTACTAGGGGAGTTTGGAGGTATTATCTCTGATAATGTTCCAGATGGATTGCCACCAGTAAGGCAAATCAGTCATCAGATAGATCTGATTCTAGGAGCTAGTTTACCTAACAAGGCTGCTCATAGGATGACTCCTACTGAAATAGAGGAGCTAAAAAGACAAGTTCAGGAGTTGTTGAGGAAGGGCTTGATTTGAGAGAGCCTAAGTCCATGTGTAGTACCTACAGTACTCACACCAAAGAAGGATGGAGAGTGGAGGATGTGTACAGATTCTCGAGCTATAAATAGGATCACCATCAAGTACCGATTTCCTTTGCCAAGGATGGATGATATTATGGACTGCTTGAGTGGAGCTCAGTACTTTACAAAGATAGATATGAAGAGTGGTTATCACCAGATATGGATTCGAGAAGGAGATGAGTGGAAAATAGCCTTCAAGACCAAGGAGGGTCTTTATGAGTGATTAGTCATGCCCTTTGGATTGACGAATGCCCCAAGCACCTTCATGCAGCTCATGAATGAGGTACTTAAGAAGTTCTTGGGAAAATTTGTTATTGTTTATTTGGATGATATTTTAATTTTCAGCAAGACTTTGGAAGAACATTTATTGCATATTCATAGTGTCCTTGAAAGGCTAAGGGAAGAGAAACTGTTAATTAATCTGAAGAACTATAACTTTGCAAAAAGGGAGTTAGTCTACTTGGGGTTTGTTATATCACCTGAAGGTCTCAAAATGGATCCGGAGAAGGTAAAAGCCATCTTGGAATGGCCTACTCCAAGGTCTACTACTGAGGTAAGATCATTTCATGGTTTGGTTAGTTTTTACAGGAATTTTATTAAGAATTTTAGTGGCATATGTGCACCCCTAACTGATACAATAAGAGGGGATAGAAAAGAGTTCAAATGGACTACAGCAACTATGAGAAGTTTTGAATTACTGAAGAAGAAGGTAACAGAAAAGCCTGTGTTGGCACTTCCAAATTTTAGAAAGGTTTTCCAGGTGGATTGTGATGCCAGTGGCAATGCTATTGGGGTTGTATTAAGCCAAGAAGGTAAGCCAATTGCCTATTTTAGTGAAAAATTGAATGATGCAAAGAAGAAGTACTCTGTTTATAATCAAGAGTTCTATGCAATAGTTCAGGCCTTAAAGAAATGGAGGCATTATTTATTGATAAAGGAATTTGTTTTGTATACTGATCATCAGGCATTACAGTACCTAAATAGCCAAGGTAAATTGAATCAGAGGCATATGAAGTGGGTAGAGTTCTTGCAGAGTTATACATTTGTGTTGAAGCATAGAAGTGGAAAATCTAACAGGGTTGCAGATGCACTAAGTAGGAGACTGTTGTTGCTTACAGTAATGCAGGTTGAAGTAGTTGGGTTTGATGAACTCAAGAATTTGTACCCTGAGGATCCTGATTTTGCTAAAGCATGGAAAGCTTGTAAAGAACCTATTGCTGTAGATAGAAAGAAGTGGTTAGACTATTTGATTCAGGATGGCATGTTGTTCAAGGGTAGTCAATTATGCATTCCAAGGAGTTCCATGAGGGAAAATCTAGTTAAGGAGAAACACAGTAGAGGGATGGCAGGACATTTTGGTCGAGATAAGACCATTACCATTCTTAGAGAACATTATTTTTGGCCTCAAATTTCATAGGATGTGAAGAAGTTTGTACAGAGTTGCCAGGTTTTTCAAGTTGCCAAGGGGTTTAGTCACAATACTGGCCTATATCAGCCATTGCCTATTCCATCAAGGCCATGGGAGGACATAAGTATGAATTTTGTTCTTGGATTGCCAAGGACACAAAGGGGTAATGACTCAGTATTCGTGGTGGTTGATAGGTTCTCCAAAATGGCACATTTCATTCCATGCCACAAAACTCATGATGCTGTCCATATTGTAAACTTGTTTTTCAAAGAGGTGGTAAGACTACATGGTCTTCCAAGGAGTATAGTTTCTGATAGAGATACTAAATTTGTGGGGCATTTCTAGAGGACATTGTGGAAAAAGTTGAGAACAGACTTGAAAATCAGTTCCACACATCACCCACAAACTGACGGCCAAACAGAAGTGGAAAATAGAAGTCTGGGCAATTTGCTGAGATGTTTAGTTGGGGATAAGCCCAAGGGATGGGATTTGATTCTACCACAGGTAGAGTTTGCTTACAATAACTCTATAAATAGGAGTACTGGAAAATCACCATTTCAAATTGTATATGGGAATAGCCCAAGGACTGCACCAGAATTGAGGAAGATAGAACAAGGGGAGAGGACAAGTGTTGAAGCTGAGGAATTTGCTTAACATATCAAGCGTCTATATGAGGAGGTTCAAGCACACATTACCAAGATGAATCAAGAGTATAAAGCTAGGGCTGATCAAAGGAGAAGACGTAAGGAATTCCAAGTAGGGGATCTAGTCATGGTACACTTACGAAAAGAAAGATTTCTAGCTGGTACTTACAACAAGCTGAAAATGAAGAAATTTGGCCCCTGCAAAATTTTGAAGAAACATGACTCAGGAAATGAATATGAAGTGGAGCTGCCAGATGATATTCACATTTCTCCCATTTTCAACATTTAACAGAGTATCATGATGATGGTGCAGATGAGGAGCTGGTGTCAGAGCCATGTCCGATTCCTGCTTCTAAGAAGGAGGAGATAGAAGACATTCTAGATCATCATGTGGGTAGGAGTACTAGAAACAGGCAGTATGAAGAGTATTTGGTCAAATGGAAAGGACGACCGATCGAGGACTCAACTTGGATTTCAACAGCTGAGGTTTCCCATTTGGGATTTCCTCTACCATTCAGAAAGTGACAAGGTCACTTTTCAATCTACCCTAGGTGTCTGATGTAGGAGCATCCAGAGGTATAAGGGAAATCCTGTGTCACCCAAAAAAAAATGTACTTAGACTTAGTTTCTGTTTCATGTGTTTTCATTTTTGGATACCCATTTGGGTCAAATAAAGGTTCCAACTCTCATAGTTCAACTATCAGTGTGCTAGAAAATCTCGAAAAAATAGGAGCATGCAATTGGGCGATCATTTTGGTAACCTAGAAGGTGTGAATTGGCCAGATGAACATAATTGTGATTTAGAGCATTCTAGAAAAAGAATCAGGTCAAAAGGCCCCACGGTTTGAAAGTTATTGCAGTTTTTCAGGTTTTGGAGACCTCCTAAGAATGCTTCAAAGTCAGGTTAGGGGCATTAAATGACCTCAAAAATTTCCAAAAAATGGGGGATGAGTGAAGCTGGTCCATAGGGCCATAGAGCACTTCGAGAGCTTTCCAAAAATGTAAACGGTTTGTCAATCGGAGCTACGGTTCAAAAGTTATGCCTCCCGAAAGTTCGGTTACTGTTTTTGGATTCTTCTAGATTTGTGCCGACTTCTAACATAGCTTCTGGAGCCTTCTATTTGGTCGGTGGATGCCTACTAGAACTTTCTAGAATGTATTCCTAGTCCTTAACCCTTCGGGGTCTATTTAAGGAGATTCCTGGCATTATAAAAGGCAGTTCAGAGTAGAGTTTGAGAGGAGGTACTGAAAGGAGAAATTATCTCCAGATTTATGCTATTGTAAGCCCTTAGGGCATGTTTTGAAGTTTATTTTCTTTGTATTGTTTGTACTAGCTTATTTTCTCAGTGAATATAATTTCACCTTTTCTGTTGTGTCCATTCTATTCTTGGGTTGTGTCCCCATCAACTTGAAAGTGCAGTTTGTTGACATTATCAATACCATTTAAACAAAAAAAGAGCTGAAAGCACATAAAATGAAGGAGAAATGTTTGTAAGAGTGAAAAAATGAATAGAGAAAAGATTTAATGAAGGCCTTGGAGTAGAACGAAGCCAAAAACTAAGTCATGTCTTTTTCTTAGACTTCTACAGTGAGATTATAAAGAAAATTTAGAACCCACAAAATATCTTTTGCAAAAAAGCTTATATTAAAAAGTCTAAAGAAGAAAATCTTCAAATCCAATTTACTTCTCATGTTAGCTTACCTGGGTTGAGCTTTCAACAGATGTGAGGTATTTCAACATACAAATCTATAGGCTATTTTGAGAATAGAAAGTCCACACAATGAATTTTAGAATGTACTAAAAGAAATTTTATGAACAAGTGAGAGTTGGAAAACATCTTTACCATCTTCTATTTTAAAAGTAGAAACCCTAATGGCGACTTCCAAGAAATTTCTACAATAAATATTTTAACATAGCCTCTTTTTTCAAGTTCTATGACCATATATGGCCAAATGAGCCTTGTTTTGGAAGAAGAATCTATTAATAATGATGACCATCAAGAAAAACCTCTTTAGAAACCCTCTCTATGGCAATAAGACTATAGAAGATTCTTTGACAAGGTCAAATGATATGGGTTTGGGTCTTTTATGGAGTAGACACCAATTTTTTCTCAAAATTATTAAGAGGTCCTTGAGAGATATTTTATGGATGTGAAATGCATATAGGTAAACCCCATTAATGTCATGTTGTAGTAGTTTGTTTTTCATGATTTAGTTGTTAGGTTCTATGTTTCTAATTATTTTCATTGACTAAATGTAATTGTCTTTAATTTAATTGATGTTATAAATATTTTAATTTAATGTTCAAATTTTAAATTCAATAATAAGTCAAATCTTGGTGATTAAAGGTTCAACTACAAGAGGTAGTCTTAATTTGGATATTGATTGAGTCCTATTGCATTCATTAAGAGGAAAGTTAGTGATTTTGAATTAAGAATGGTGGCAGTAATCTTGATGATAAGTATCAAGAATCCTTTTTTCACTAAGTTTGATTAAAGACTTTTTGAGTCTTTCTAGGAGGTTTTGATGAGTCTTTTTTACTTATAATCATGGGGGCTTGATGTGGCACAATTTTGACATACATTGCACACCTTTCGGAGCACCTAAAGGGCCTATATTTTGAGCTTCTTTTTGTTAGAATATTTAGACTAACTGAGAGGGGGGGGGAGTGAATCAGTTATGCAAGGTCCAAATGTACCAATTGAACAAACAAACACTTAAACAATTTCAGATCTTATCATTCCATTTCTCGGCCTCTACTATAAATTATTTGCAAGATTATTTAACTATCCACTATTCTTAAAATAATAGGCTTGTAGAAGATAAACTTAAATCAATAAAGCATCAAAATAACATTCACACAAGTTTGACACTAGCATTTTATGTCGAATCTCAATTTGGAAAAAACACTAGTAACATGTCACCAATTTTCACTCTTCTAAAGTGAGCCTTGTTAGAACCAACCTTGTCAAAGGTTACAATGAAGACTATTAAATGTGACCTTGTTAAAGGATTTAATCACCCTATTAGGAGTGGCCTTGTTAGAGGACTTTAGAACATTCCATTAGAATTTTACCTAGTTAAAGGATTTATATAAACTATTAGGTTCTTATGACTTTTAGGTCAACCTTGATTAAAAGATTTCAAATATTATTTACAATGGTTAGAAAATAACATGTTTGATCTATTTAGTATAACTCACTTTGCATGTTTAGATATTTTTTGAGTCAATATTGATTCACTATCTGGCCTCCATCATCATCTTCAATCATAGATTCACTTGGCAACCCTTCAAGCAATCACCCTTCACTTCTTCTTAATTAAGCCTTCCAAAAACATCAGCAACAACTCTGATTCTCTATTACTCCTTCACACATGCACACAACACATCACAACTATAATTTTGTCTTTGCACCTCTTCAAATAGATAGTTTTGATCTTTTACCGCTTAATCAACATTGTATATCTTAAGGTTCATGATTTGATCCATTAGATACAATGTATCTAATCATCATTCTATTTATCTTGTAATTTATAGAAAATTCTCCTTGAATCTATCTCTTAGGTCATTTACCTAATCCTCTCTTGGAATTATATGATCGAACTCATTGATCCTTATCTTCAACATGTTTTCCATATCCCCAAAAATCAACTTAGTTAGCTGGAAATTATGATTCCTCACAAATAATTAAAATGTTGTTCCTTGGCCAACACTAAGTTATGACACTCAATCATTAGAACTTCTTGCTAAACATCAACACTATCGCTCGGTTGATATTGATGCTCGAACAATACTAAACTTTCTTGACACTTATTGTGGCTTGGTTAACACGAGCATTTCTTGACATGTTCACCAAATTTCCTTAGTCTTTTACTCTTACTTGTCCAAGCCTACATAAGTGATCTATCTCTCCTTACACTATAAAGACTTGAACATTATTGTCTTCTCCTCTATCAACTTGATTTAAACAATCACTTTGTCTTGTCAAATTCTAACTAATCAAATGTCCATTTGTAGTTTCCTCTCCATAACTCAACCTTTTCTCTAGATGCTTTTATTATGAACAACTTCTCAAACTCTCTTCATCAATGAAATAGATATGACATTTAGATAAGATAGAAAACTATCTCAACAATAGATTTGACATCAATGACAACACAACAATTATTCCAATTGTAATTTCCATCAATTTACCTCTTTGTCATTGATGGAAACACCTAAACATATTAATGAAATATTTACAGAAATACTTCAGGTTAACATACAATCCAAATTGTATAGACTTTGAGTAGTTCACTCTCAATGTATCAGATCTTTGATTAATATCCTTAGTTTCATCTTGAAATCCCACTAAGTAATCATTCCTTCTTACTTAGCATTTTTCTAGCATCCAATTTCTCTCTCATTGAAGATAATCTCTCCCTCAGTAAGATTTCTAAAATTAAAATCTCTCCCTCTAGTATTCCTCGGTAATATTTGTAAAATTTCAATCTCTCCCTCTTTGACAACAATGCCAAAGACACTATCTCTTTCCTTCATACATCTTAACTATGTAGATAATTACATGTTAGGTGTCAATTATTCATATGTCACCTTCATATGACTAATTTCATATGTTCTTCTTCTTCTTCTTCAATACCACCTTAGCCAACTCTTAAAGTAGAATTGTCTAAATTAATGTGTAAGATAGTTTGATCAACACATTTGATGCAATGCTTTTATGTATCTTACGTAGCTTTGTTTGGGGGAGTCACCCCTACTTTAGCTCTAAGACATTCATGAGCATCCTTGGGTAAAGCTTAAATGAATATGTTAGCAATTTTCTATTTTGTGTTCACATATTCCAATTTCACTTCTTTGTCTTGGACTAGCTCTCTCAAGTGATGATACTTGATATCAATGTGTTTTGTCTTTGTGTGCATTACAAGGTTCTTTGATAAATTAATAGCACTTGTGTTATCACAATAGATAACCACTAGATTAGTAACTTCTTCCTTCATATATTTTAATAATTGTTTGATCCAAATGATCTTTGAACAATTCAATGTTGCTACCACATACTCAACTTCAGCTGTTGATTGTGAAATACAATTTTTCTTCTTTCTTGTCCATGAGACTAGTCTCTTTCCTAGAAAGAATGCACCACCACTTGTTTTTTTTCTATAGACAATATTTCCTGCCCAATTAGAATCAATAAATACCTTCAATTCAAACTTATCATTCTTCTTGTAATACAATCCATAGTCTTTTGTTCATTTCAGATATCTCAGTGTTCTCTTTACTACAATCATATGATTTTTCTTAGGACTTTCTAAAAATCTAGCAAGTATCCCAACAGCTAATGCAATATCTGGTTTGCTATGAACACCATATTGTAGTTTACCAATCATTAATCTATATTGTATTTGTGAGGCCTCGCCCCAATCCATTGTATCACATCTAATACATTTCATTTTGACACATTATGACTCCATATGTTGATAAATTATCTGATGAACTGGACATTATTTATATTATTTTATGTCATATGATGCTTTACTTTAAAAATGCTTAAATAAGTTATTTGATGTTGATGTGTACACATGCATTATGATGATATAATTTAGTAAGTGATTCAGAAATATGAATATGTTAAATACTTTAATTATGCAATTAGTAATGATCAAATATGTGTAGAGAAATGAGAAAAATATTATTTAAATGAAAGTTCAATCTTTTGATCAATGTGATTATGCAATTTGGTTTAAATATATGAATGTGATGTTATCAAACTACTGATATTCAAATTGAGTGTATAGGATGATTAACCATGGAATTTATTAGAGAATTAGTAATTGGCCCTATGTGCAAATTGTAAGACTAAGGTTGAATCTAATAAAATGATTTGAACTTCGTTGTTAAGTGTTTTATTTGTATCATAATCTGAATGTGTGTGTATCATTCTGTAAATTGTGACACGTCAAATGTTATGTAAAAGTAAATCTTATGGTGTTACTTGACACTCATTATATGCATATATGTGTCAACATGTCAATTTAGGGTTAATGGAGTAACTCGTTAATTTGAGATTCATTAGTTAATAATCTAGATTAATTACCCTAATTACATTTTAGTGGAAAGGTTACATCCTTAGGGATTTTTAAGATCAAATATTTCAAGCCACTTATATAGGTCCAAAAAAGACCCTAGAGGCCAAATTTAATGTAATCCAAGTGCCCAAGTGGGATGTGTATGGGCTGGGGACCTTTTCCACCCTTCTAGAACACCCTAATAGCCTTTATGACCCTTAAAATATCTCAATTTTCCCTTTGTGTGTAAATGGACCATTTCCATGATGCTAGTCAAGTTTACAGTTCTCCTAAAAGGTTGTCTTGATGGTAGGAAAAAGTGGGAAGACCATAGAAGAAATAAGTCAAGTTTGGAGTTATTGTCATTTTGGGTGGGTGAGTTTAGAGGCAATTTACTAGTTATTTTGAGAGTTGAAGGTTGTTTACCCATTCTCTACATTTAGAGAATTCAAGCTTGGAATTGAAGAGAAAGAAGAATTTAGCTTATCTCAAAACCCCATTGCCATAACCTTTATGAAGGTAGGATTCTCCATTCCCATATTCTTCATTCATTGTTCATTGCTTTCTTATGTAAATCTCTTGCACGTGTGTATTGTGTGTTTTTGTTGTAACATGTGAGGGATGGGTATTTGTGGGTTTTCTATTTTATTTCCTTTCATGTTTTCATTTTGGTTTTGTTGGAAAAACTATGAAAGGTGTGTTGGCATTACTCACCCTCGGATAGGGCAGAACTAACCATGTATAAGAGAAAGGCTTTAGTTGGACTTTGGGTCAGTTCAGAGTCTCTCCTCATGTTGAGGAGAGGGACAAAGTAATGTGTATGGGCCCTTACTTGTCAAGAAAAACTAATTTTGTTTTGAAATTAAGGAGATAAAAAAATGGAATTTTATTGTGATTTGGTAGCCTAGGAAGAGGCATATGATGTGTGTTTTTGATTCACATCTCCTACTTGGAAAAATCCAACTTCACCCTAGTCTTGGTTCAATATGGAACCTATTGTGCTTACCTTGGATGAGATTTTTTTGTTGAGTGTGTTATTGTGATTATATCTGATTGTCACCCAGTCGATTATTGGTTCTCCTAGCTCAGGGTGTGGCCTCACATCGAGGCCTTGGTTGGGAGGTGAGCTCTCCATGGTTGTTCTTTATGTGTTTTCAAATTGCTTGGATAGTACCTTGGAATGGAGCAAAACTAGATTCTGAGTCTTCTTTGTGTTCTTGGTGTCATGTTATTGGAGACTTCTCCATTGTAATACCACCTATTATATAGTATAGTCATGATGAAAATGAATATGGAAGGAATGGATTAAATGTTGTAATTTCAGTATTGATAAATTAGACTTTTAGTTGTTGTATGGAATTAACAATTTATGTGATCAAGGGTTCTTAAATTGTAATTCATACCTTACTTTCAATTAGACTTCTTTGAAAAAGTTTGAGCTGATGACTCTCTACTTTTCTCAATGAGTTTTTCATTTTTAATTCATTACCTTCGAATGTCCCTATTATAGATTTTGGATATATGAGTCAATTAATTGATAGGTTCAATAGTTCATCTTTGAAACCTTGTGATAAAATCAATGATCAATTTGGATACAATTATCCTACTTGCATATTGAAACCTTAGTTTGTACAAATATGGTAATTCAAATGAAAGATACCTTATACTACATTGTTTATAAACTACTTAGAACCACTCCTAATTAGATACAGAATTTACATCAATATTTTACTTACAATCCACTCAATAAATTAACTATATATTAATACACAATGTCAATATTAAAATTCCTAGGGGAACACCTAGCTTTGAAGGAAAAAGAGAATGCACAATTTTCATCAAATTGAGAGAGCCGAAATACTCTCTGGAATTTGTATGGAAAACTTTAATTCCTAATTTTTGTAATAGGGAATATTTCTTGCAAGATTCCCCTAAAGCCCTTTTGACACCATTTCAAATAATAAATATATAATTATAAAATTGAAAATTAAAAATTAAAAATCAATGAAAAACTATATATACCGTACCTTACCTTATCCCCAATATCACCAAAAAAACTTTAATTCATAACTCCTTCCTCTCCTTATATGCTTGGAAAGCCAATTAATTGCTATGCATTTTTCACTCCTTCCAACCCATGTGATGTGTATGGTTGACAGGATAATGTCACCTATCTTCTCCCTCTTTCACATGTGTACTAGTCCATTTGACTTGGCATTTGATTGGCAAGGATAAGTTTAGAAAATTATTTTCCAAACCTTTATTTTTCTCCTACCTTTATTCACCCACATATCTTCTTCATGGGATCATACATACCTTCTTGTGGGGGGGGGGGGGGACATAGCTGCTACCTTGGGTAGTGGACCCATCTTGGACAGCATGGAGGGGAGTTTAAAACATGTGAAAATAATTTAAGCTAAAAAAAAACACTTACTTTTAAAAAAATTGAACCCTGCATTTGAATCCACTTGCATAACAACCCTATTTGTACTTGTTGGGGAAGAGGCTAGATTGGGCAGCAAAACATAAGCTTGGGGTAGGGTGCCCATATGGGAAGCCATCCATAGCAAGTGGGGAGTTAGGGGAAGGGTTAGTTGGGGTTAGTAGGTAAGGGTTAGTTAGGAGTTAGGTGTTTAAAAAGTAAAAGGGTTAGTTTGGGTTGGTAGTTAGTAGTTAAATGATTTTTTAGTTAGTAGGATTATATTTTTGTTAAATGTTTAGTTATTATTTAATAAAGTTGTAAATGTTTGTTTCATTTTAATTATTTTAAAATGAAAGTGAAATGAGTTGGTTAGTTAGGATTAGTTGGTTGGGATGTTAAATTAGTGATAGTTATTATATCCTCTTTTGTTGATAATTGGATTATGAATTTAGTAATTAGGTGAAATTAGTGTTAGTAATAGATTTTATTAAAAAAGATGTTTTCATTTTAAATATTGAATTATTTTAAAATGAAAGTGGGAGGACTTAGATAGTTAAATGGGTTAGTATTATATTGTCTTAAGGATTGAAGTAATTCATCAAGTGATGTATAGTAGATAATTGTTTAATTAAGGTTGATAACATAAATTTTTATTTAGTCATTTATTTGATTTAGTGAAAACATTAAAATTTTCTTGAGTAATAAATCTCTAGGTAAAGTATTAAGATAAGTCATAGATTAATAATGTATTAAAGGGTCGCATTTTATAAGTGGTAGTGGTATAGGTTTTTATTGTAATACAAATGGATGTCAAAATTGATTTAATAAAAAATATTTAAATGTAATGATTTAATCCTACATGATTAGTTATAAATAAGGACAAATTGTTAAGGTATTGCTAAGGAAACCTATGTGTATAGTTTAGTACACATATAGGTTTAACTTGTAAAATGAATATATGGAATCATGACTTGGGTAGTTAGTCGAGCATATCAATTCAACTATAACCCAAGAACTAAGGAGCCCTAATGCTTTTTCTAAATTTATGATGTCACACTTTAACTGAGATGTCGACTCTGCATCTTATTGAAAAATAATTGAAACTTAGTTTTAATCCTTTGTCAACTTTCCATAACCTATTTAGTGTAGCATGTATTAAAACATAGTAGACTAATTAACTTTTTTATAAAAAAATCCTGTGTATTTTTGCCTTGATATTTTGGGCATGATAGTGTCTAGTTCACATCAATTGAATTATCATTCTTAAATAGTTTGTGTCCAGTAACCGTAGGTGTACCTACTAGTTTGGAGTCTTCCATCCCAAAAAAATTTAGTATTTCCTTGATATATTTGGATTGAGTAATGAAGATACTTTTCTTTTTTTGATATACTTGTAAACCAACAAAGAATTTCACCTCACCAAACATTGACATTTCAAATTCCTTATTCATTTCATCAACAAAAGTTTTACATAATGCTTCCTTTCCTCCAAATATAATATCATCTGCAAAAATTTTAGATAACAATATCTCATTATTCTTTCCAGTCTTCAGATATAGATTTTTGTTATCATTTTTTGTTGCAAAACCAATTTTCACCAAATAATTATGCAGTCTTTCATACCATGCTCTAGGGGCTTGTTTCAAACTATATAAATCTTTATACAATTTTCATGTTATGTTCTTCTTGTCAAGATTTACAAATCCTTCAGGTTGTTCTATGTATACTTCTTCTTCTAGTATCCCATTCAGAAATGTAGATTTGACATCCATTGGATATACCTTGAATCCTTTATAAGAAAAATATACAAGTTTTCTTAATCCTAATCCTTCTACAGGGGAAAATTTTTCCCCTTAGTCAACACCTTCCTCTTAAGAATATCCTTTTCATACTAATATAGCATTATTCCTTGTGAATTTACCTTTCTCATTCAACTTGTTCCTGAATACCCACTTTGTTCCAATAATATTTTCTTCTTTAGATCTGGGTACTAGAGACCATGTTTTATTCTTTTCAATTTGTTCATTTTCTCATTCATAGCTTGTATCCAATCTTCATTCTTCAAAGCATCTTTCACAAAGTTGAGCTCAAACTCACAAAGTAAGCATGTATCGTTTTCGAGTCTTTTTCTTGTCATAACACTAGACTCTTTATCTCCAATGATTTGTTTAGGTGCATGATGCCTTCTTACAATTTTTTCTAACACATGCTCTTTCCTTCTGTGTTCTTCAACATGTTCATCTTTAAAAATATTTTCAATCTCATCATCTCTTTCTTGTTTAGGTTTGGGTTCGGGTTATGTACCCTTGACATTATCTTCCTATTGTTCAACTTTCTCTATCTAAGACTCAACATCATTTATCCATTTCTCGACACCCACAGTCTATTGCTTGGCAACTAGCCATTGAAATTCAATATTCCTAGTCTATTGAGGATCTACATATTTGTTTAGGTGGAGTGTCTGGAGCATGATCATTCACATATCAGAATTATTTGTAATCTTTAGGTTTTGTATTATATTCAACTTCATATTTCTCTGTGTATTCATGAATTTTCACATTTTCACTTTCCACAACTTTTTTAGTGTTAGAATTCAAACACTTATAACCTTTACTCTTGGTGGAATATCTTAGGAATATACATTCATCACTTTTACATTAGTTTTTCCATTCCTATTGTCTTTAAGTATATAACATTTTTTTCCAAAAACTTTGAAATATTTCACATTAGGTGCATAACCATACCACAATTCAAAAGGTGTAGCATTTGTACCTTTCTTGACTTGCATTTTGTTCATAGTATAAACATTTGTACTTATAGCTTCTCTCTAGTACGTATGTCACACATTCTTTTCCATCATCATTATTCTAGCACAATCCATAATTGATCTATTCCTTCTTTCAGCTATTCCATTCTTAGGAGGGGTCCTAGGTGCAAACATTCGCCTTTTGATTGCTCTATCATTGTAGAATATGTTGAGCTCATTGGAAATGAATTCACCACCTCTATTATATCTCAAACACTTTAAACTCTTCCCTGTCTCCTTTTTCAACTCTAGCCAAATACCACTTAAACAACTAAAAAACATCATATTTTTCTTTGAGAAACATCACATTCATCATTTTAGAGTAATCATCAACAAATAGAATGAAATATTTGCCACCACAATATATTTGAACTCCAATAGGTCCACATAAATCAACATGAACCAATTCCAAAATGTCATTAGATGAATATGTTTTTCTCTTGAAACTAGACTTTGTCATTTTTCTCGATTGACATTATTTACATATAGCATTGTCAAATTTCTTCAATTTAAGAAATCCTCTTACTTTTTTCATTTTATTAATATTAACCAAATTGTCAAAGTTTACATGACATAACCTGTTGTGTAATTACCAAATATCTTCATATTGTGCAAACAAACATGTCTCATCACATAAATCTAGGTAGAACAAGTTAGCTCTTGCTTGTTCACCACTTCTAATTAGTTTACCATCAACATCAAATATTTTGGCCTTTCTATTATGAAATTCAACTTTTTAACCTAATTTGTTTAGCTGTAAAACACCCAACAAATTATAGTTAAGTCCTTCAACCTAGTAAACATTATCACAATTGATTTTATCAGTTAGTTGAATTGTCCCTTTACCTTTTACAAGAAATGGAACATCATTACAAAATTTAACACAACCACCCTTGTATGGTCCAATGCCCTCAAATTCACTTCTATCTCTAGTCATGTGATTAGAGAAACCACTATCAATTATCCATATATCACTTTTGTTCACATAAGAGATTAAAGTATTTTTCTCATCTTCATCAGAATCTTCTTTCATAGCAACATAAACTACCTCTTCATCATTACTTTTAGATTCAGTATCAGTTTCTTCTTCAGCAATATAAAAATATTTCTCACCTTTGTCCTTGTAGTCCTTGTTCTTCTTGAAGTCTTGATCATCTCCTCTTCCTTTGTACTTTCTTTCTTTTCTTTCATCCTTGTCTTCTCTGTTAGGACAACTTGCAAAAATATGACTAGCTTTGTTGTATGAAAAATAGATTATGGGAAGTTTACCTTTGTATTTTCCTTTGCCTCTTTCAAATATCCTAGCTATCAATGCCTCAAGTTCATTAGTTTCATCATTAGAAGTATAACTATCATTTTTCACATGTTTTCCTTTTTCCTTTCTTGCTAAGAACCAGTTATGATTTAAAATAAGATTCAATAGTAGTAGGAATGTAATTATAAAAATTTGACATCTCAAAAGCAGCAAGCCTACCAATTACACCTTCCATAGTCAGGCTATTACCTGGTGTACGTCTTAGCTATTGAATTGCAAAAACCCTAATAGCCATAAATAGGACTTGTACAATTCTCAATACCTTTCTGATTATTGTTTCATCTTCAATCTTTTCATTAGATCCTCTAATAGCATTGACAACTTCTTTGATTCTTGTACAATATTGCACTATGTTCTCACCTTGTGTCATTTTCATCTCATCAAACTTACATCTCAGAATTTTTGAGTTGGCTCTCAAGACATTATCATATCCTTCATAGATGTTATTCAGTTTATCCCACATTTCCTTTGAATTCTTTCATTCCTTTAGGTAATCAAACTAAACATATCTTAGGGCTGAAGCAATCTCTAACATTAATTGATTATGTTCTTTCTTTTCTTTTGGTTGTTGAGCAATCAAAGGGACTGTAGTTATGTCCACATATGCATTGTCTAGAAATTTTAATGCAATATAACCAACACTAGCTATATGTAATCTCGTCAACTTCTACCATGTAGGAAAGTTATCTTTGTTCAACTTTGGTACCTCTTTCTTGTATGCCATGATCTTTAGCTTTGAGTACCCTCAAACTCCTATTTTTAAGCACCAACATTCTAATACCAATTGTTAGAATATTTGGAATAACTAAGAGGGAGGGGGGTGAATAAGTTATCCAAGGTCCAGATATACCAATTGAATAAACAAACACTTAAATAACTTTAGATTTTATCATTCCATTTCTTAGACTCTACTATAAACTATTTTCAACATTAATTAGCTATCCATTGTTCTTAAAATAGTAGACTTGCAGAATGTAAATTTAAATTAATAAAGCATCACAATAATATTCACACAAGTTTGACACTAGGATTTTACATGGAAACCAATTTGGAAAAACCCACCAACAACATGTCACCAATTTTAACTCTTCTAAAGTGAGCTCTGTTAGGAGCTAACCCTATTAAAGATTACAATGTGCACTATTAAATGTGACCTTGTTAAAGGATTTAATCACCCTATTAGGAGTGGCTTTGTTAGAGGACTTTAGAACATTCCATTAGAATGTCACTTAGTTAAAGGATTTACATAGACTGTTAGGTCCTTATGACTATAAGCTCAACCTTGATTAAATAATTTTATATACTATTTGTAGACACCTAAATTTGATTACACCACTTTGGTAATCCTATTTAGTTATCTCTGAAGGCATCATTAATTAAATTTCTATTTAATTAATCATTTGCCATCCCCTAGCTGATTAATCCTATTAAATCATC
This sequence comes from Cupressus sempervirens, assembly GCA_028749045.1. Taxonomy (NCBI): domain Eukaryota; kingdom Viridiplantae; phylum Streptophyta; class Pinopsida; order Cupressales; family Cupressaceae; genus Cupressus; species Cupressus sempervirens. The sequence goes on along the minus strand of CM053792.1, from coordinate 817,706,712 downwards.
TATAGTCCTAATTGATAAATCAAATAACTTATTATTTATCAATTAAATCCTATTCTTCTATCTAATTCCAAAATCTCCATTTATTAAATAAATCTATTTGATAAATAAAGCCCTCAAATCTAATAAACCCTTAACCTATTTCTAAACCCCCCTTTTTAGCCTAATCCACCTCATCCACCCATACTAACCAAGCTTAGCTACTAACTCACCCACCCTCATTAAATGTCATCCACTTGCAAATCTCTAACAAGATTAATCTAATCCTAAATCACCTCTAATCCCCCCAACCTTGTCACATTCCCTAAGTAAGCTTAAGACTTTCCTAAGCCAAGCAAAGTCAACAATCTCAACTTCCTCCAAAATATCCCAACCACAAGCCATAAAGACTCTTACAAGCCCATTCATTGCTCTTACAAGCCCATTGATTTCTCTTACAAGCCATTTATGAAGGGTCTTTATGAATATATTATCCCTTGAGCCTCCTTTGTTGACTCATCTTTGCCCTTTCCTCCATTCACTCACCCTGTGACATGTGTCACTCCCTGGTTGGTGCTAAACAAGCACAATCCATGTGCTCCCCTTTGAGTGCATCCTAGCCCTCCTTAAGCCTTTCATCTCTCCTTACATCTTACCCCTCCATCCCTCAAGCCTTTAGCCTATAAGTTGAATCCCCTCCCAAACCATATCATCACAATCCTTGAGCTAAAGTTATAATGCCTTTTTTGAGAAGCCTAAATTCATAGTTTTACATACATCCACACCAATTTTCTATTTTCCATCTCCATTGAAGCATAGTTTGAGCATCTTGAGCATATATCTCACATCCACATAATAGACTCATCTGTAAATCAAGTGACCATCCTCATTGGGAGAGCCATTCCATGGCTCATATTCTCATTTGAGGGTTTTCAATTTGTCTATCTTATATGTTATGTTAATCTTTGTTAGTTAATACTTTGTTCTCTTGATAGATTAGTATTACTTGCTAACATTTTCTCATATACATTTTGGCATGCCCGGTGGGACCCCACTATGGGTCATTTAATCATCCATTTCTATCTATATGTTATTTTTTTTAATAATCTAATGTTTCTTGTTGTTTGAGTGAGTTGTAGGGTGTTTCACTTATTTTTGCAGGTTGAAGGGCGCACTTGGGAAGAAGACATACCCTCTAAAATCTAAAAATAACCAAAAATATAAAAAATTCTAAAAATAAATTGCGCATTTCAGTTCTTTTTGCGTACTATCATCTCTTTAGATTGGCATCTGTGCCTGCCAACTATCATCTCCACTAGATACTCTGTCGTCTCTGCAACCAAACTGACGTCTTCGCAGTTTGGCATCTCCGCCTGGTCTTCTGCTATCGGCGCCACTAAACTATCGTATCTGCATCCTTGTCTGTCATCTCCATAGTTCAGTACCTCTACCTAGCTTTTTGTTGTCTCCATTATCGCCTCTCAGTTTCTGTCATCTCCACCGCCGCAAAACCTCAACTGTCATCTTCGCATTTCAGTGTCTGCACCTGTTTCCTAGTTGACTTCATCGCAAACCTCAACTGTTGTCTCTGCATTTCAATGTCTGCACTTGTTTTTTAGTTATCTTCGCGCAAACTTGATTGTTGTCTCTACATCTTTCTCTATCATTTCCACAGATTGACGTCTCTGTAGTTCAACGTCTCTGTAGTTTGGCATCTTTGCCTGATGAACTATTGTCTCTACCTGTTATTGTTGCATTTTTGTTCTAGCATATCTGTTCCTGCACTTTTTAGTTTTTTTTAAAAAAAAGAGTATAAATCAAATTTTAACTTTTGGTGGTTTCATAGAGTAGAGGCTTTTTAAAGCATTTTTACGCCTAGGAAAAAGAATTTAAAAAGTTGATTTTATTTTTCTCATAGTTAAGCTTCAAATTTGAGATTTTTGGGTTACTAATCAAATTGACTTTTTGTAGCTATTGCAGGTTGGAGCATGTATGAAACCACTCACCATGTTTCTTGCAGGTTCTCCTTACATGGTTTAATGCATGTTGCTAAAATGAACTTAAATGTTTAAAACATTTTTCATTGAATGAATGTCGCTCAAACATAATTTGGAATGCCATAGATCAAATAATCATCTTTTGGGGCATAAAAATAATCTACATTCTAGAAACTTCCTAAATTATAAAAACTAAATAAAGACACTCTAAGTGAGTTTGTAGTTGGACTCACCCTCTTTAATCACCCATCAATTTAACCATTGGTTACAATCTCGGTGCCATCTATGGGGATGGATCCACCTAAGATGGTGTTAAGTGCTCCACAAAGATCAAACTTCACTTACTTGTGTTTTTATTAATTTTTTTAACTTAAAAAATTCCTTGAATGCACATTAGGCTCACTAACACTTCATTTGGGCATTAAAATTTGAACAAATCTTGATGTGGAGGGCCTCTGGGTGCGTGCTTGAAATTGAATTTCACACATCTTTGTTTTGGGCTTAAAACAAGATCACACCAACTCTTGAATGCCTTAAAAGAAATTAATCGATACTTGACGTGGAGGGCCTCCGGGCGTGCGGGTTTACTTTTTTGTTGACCCTAACTCTTCTTCTTGTATTCATTCTTCGATCAATTTTACTTTTGTCAAATGCTTCAAAGTTGGAATAAACATTGCATCCTAAACATGTGTGTTTTCAAAGTCTAGATCAAAAAACTTAAGCGTCAATTGGAAAAAGAACAAACGTGTTTTTTAGCCCAAGGTCATCCAAGTCTTCTCTCCCCTTGTCGTCTTTCGAGGCCATCTTGGGTGCATAAGATTAGGATTCAAAACCTTGTTTCTCTTTTTAGGAGGCCTGCTTGGGGATTTCATCACCCCTTGGGATGACCTCAACTCCAGCGTTCCGACGGAGTATAAAGATCGGGAGGTGAATCCAAAGACACCTCTCTTGGAATCAAAATTTTGTCACTCGGGCTAAGCCTCAAGGAAATTTATACCCTTGAGAAGTGAAAGAGGAGAAGTGGGTTACTGCTCCTCTCGGCTGTGTGACATTGTTTTGATTTCATCTACGGATTTTGGCCTCATGTACCTTGGGTATATCGAAGACTCCCTAGCTAAACCAACTGTCAGCCTTGTAGACAACCATCTAGGATGTTAATGTGTTTGAAGTGACTGATCGAAACATTTGTAAAACATACACACTCCTTGGCGCAAATATCACATTTTGAGCATCAAAAACTTCTATCTAGTTGTTCCTATCTATTGCTTGATCTTTTACTTGTTGAATGAATGTTTGCCAAACTTGGTCAATCCTAGCTTAGGGCACACTTAGCATAGTCACTGCCTATTTCAGAAGTTGAACAAGTTGAAGCAAAACAACCACAATCTCTCAAAGCCAAGAAAATTCAAGAATTTATGTCTAAACAACTCAAACCCAAGCAGAAGTTTCACAAAGCTAAACTCAAGCCATCTTAGGCATACCAAGAACTTTCAGCCAAGAGAAAGAAAATAACACCAAGCCCTCGAATTGCTAAACTCCACAAAGTAGAGGACAAAGCTACTGACGAAGCCCTTCAAGATGCTTGGTTAGATCGCACTATCCAACTTAACCAACATCTAGGAATTAACCCTACTTATGCCTTACCAACTAGGCATGATTTCTATGATCTTAGACCCCCTTGTTTTTTCACATCTTCTTGCATAAGCTTCACTTTAGAGTTATATTTTTAGGAAAGCTAGCCATCTTTAGTACTCCCCTTAAGCATTTTAGCTCATCCATCTCATTTAGAACTAAACCATCTAGCCAGCAATCCAAAAACTTCACATCCAAGCCTTCAAAAATTGTTGTCACCTTACCAGAAGTTTGCTATTCCTAACATCTTCCAAATCCACTAACCTCACCAAGGTTATCCCTTTGACAGATCTTTGTCTAGGGTAATCTAGCTTTTTCACTTGTTATCCCTCATCACCTTGAGCTAAAGGTTGGGATCCACAAGTGGTCAATCTCGTGTTCTTCCTAAAGGATCATCAGTCTATCCTTAAGTTGACACAATCACCACCAAGCTTGCACATAGGAAAGTAGACCTTTCATGCTTTGGCAACATATCTTTGAAGTTAGAATCCCCAACCCAATCCTCCTTAAGTTTTATCATATAGCTTTTCCTCAACCTAGGAAATCATTTGCATAGAAAAGCCTTCCCCCTTTGCATCCATCAGCATTGTTGCACCTCATCCCTAGGAACATTTTCATGCCACCCATCACTCGCTTAGCTAAGAAGAAGAAGGAAACAATGGAGCCCTATCATTTGGATCAAACAGCATTGCTCCCCTTGAGCAGTCAACCATGCTTCAGCCCAGAGAACACTATATCATCACCTACTAACATCAAAGCTTTCATGAACCAACCAGGAAATGCAGTATTGGTGAACGTCATTATAGACAAGAACAAAGAAACAATCATGGCTAACTTTCTAAGGGACAACATAGGAGCCTTCATCTTTGGAAGACCTCCTCCCTTATCATATCCATCTCACCCATTGTTTGAGAAACTACCACCCCCAATAGGCTTTTATGATTCAAATTATCCTCAATATGTGCCAAAAGAAGAGCCTCAAGCCAATCCTTTTGATCCAACTGACCCAAACATACCATCCTCCACCCAAGTTGAAATCTCCATTCCACAAGCCAATCCAGCCACCACCACTCCACCATTGGTCCATACCACTCCATCCCAAACCCCCTTCGCTCAAAACACCTAACCGTTAACTCCCTTCACTATTGCTACTGCTACTCCCCAACCCATCCAAATCCACCCATCTCCCAAATTAGTGCTAGCATCTTTGGCCAACCTCAACAATATACAATAGGGATGCCACCCATGGGGCCAAGTAATCAACCCTTCATCATCCCTAGCTTTTTTACCTCATCTCAGAACACAATTCCATCATTTCCACTAGGTCCTTAGAGCTCAGTGCCATCAGCCACAAATCCACAAGCTACTACCCTCACTCCACAAAGCTATCAAACCCCACAAGCTACTACCAATGTTTTGCCAAGCTCTGAAGTGACCCAAGCTCCTGCCACCACTCTACCAAGCTTTCAAATCCAACCACCAAGCTATCAAACACCATCAGTTCCATTCCCAAGCTTTCAATTCCCACTACCTCCACCACCAACTAATCCATTACCTCCTATTACCAACTATTTTTCTATGCCACTTCTAGGAGTAAATCCACCACCACCAACCACCAATTACTTGGCCTCTTTTGCCATGCAGATACCTTCTCAAATGGGGGCACAACCCACATATATTGGCCAAACTCCTCAAATCCAAAGTCAAGTTCCACAAGCTCCCTGATCCTTTCCCCAAGCTTCACACCCATCTTATACCTTACCTCCACAAAGAAATCCATTTATCCCATAGCTAGCTTATGTTCCTCAATCCCAACCTCAAATCCAATATCAGCAGCAAGCCTCGCAACACATGCAACAATATGTGCCACCTCCACCTCAGCAACCCATCATCCACCATTCAGTTGCCCAAGCCATGTACAATCCCTACCAGCCCATACCTCAAAGCCATCCATATTCCATTGCCCCATCTAGCATGTACCTACCTCAGGGCAATTCTACATTGGGGGCACCCTAGCCATCACCCATTAATTCAAAATGGGAAGCCATGAAGACAGCTTTGAAGAACATATAGGAGGGAAATGATCCAAAAACCTTCAAGTTTGAGAATGTGTGTCCTTACCCATTTGATAGAGCCATTACCATGACACCATTTCCCAAGCATTTTGAGACACCTAAGTTTGACAAATTCAGAGGAAAAGGAGACCCTGTTACACATATCAAAGAATTTTATGTGCATTGCTAAGAAGTGGCATATGATGACATATTCCTTGTAAGGAAACTTGGCAATAAAGAATATAACCGTTTTCACATAACCCATAATAGATCTGAAATAAACATAGAATTAAAATCCACATGCAAGAGAATAGACAACATACCCACAAAATGTGACACAAGATATACCCTAGGAAACCCTCATTGAGGGAAAAACCCAGCATCCAAAAGCATCCATCACCATGTATTATTCAGCAAAAATACCATTGCCATACAACCATGGAAGCCTTCATGGCCATAGCCACAACCAAGCAAACTATGTGAACAAGCATGAATCCACACATCCCATGCCATGCTTTCAACTTTCACAAATGCTCCCTTGGCTAACCTGTCAAGCCTTGTCCTGCTCGACTCTTGCCTTTTGTCTTCTCCTTGTCACTCTCTTTCTCTCTATACAACAACTACCCTTGTGGTTGCTTATATAGTAGCAAGTCCCACAAAACCACCAAGTGGTATTACATAAACTATGTGCTAAAACCATGTGCTACCTAACCCATTGACCCCACATTTAATATTGGGCATTTAATTCTTTTCTCCCAATATTAAATAATTATATGAAATATTATCACAATGTTACAATACAACTCATCAAGAATATTCTATGGGAATCTTTACATGTTGCACATCCATCTAGGTACAACATTACATAATAAAAATAAAATAATAAAATAACAATATTATGCAATGTGTGCAACACCCATTATCTCAACAATGTCCCACTTGTTGTATACATTGCATGGGGTCAATCCGTAGCCACATAAATGAACAAGGGAACAATCCCTCCCAGCACATCCACCATCATGGATCAAAATACACCAATTGCTCCATCCTGGTACCCTCAACAAAATCAAAGTATCTAGCATCTCGAACATGAATGATCTCACCTCCTATTATGCCACTCCCACTAGACATACATAGAAGCCATCCAAAGAGAAAGCCACCCAACCTGTCGCATTAGAATATCATAAAATCTTGTACCAACTAAAAATTCTGAGCACCAAAAAAAAACCTGATCCAAAGGTAATCACATGTATCCATAGTTGTCAAAATATCCATAGCTGAAATAGCACCCACAGCAATTGCCAAACCCATCCAACTATCCATACATCAAAGGTATAACAAGTGAATCTCATATCACCGACATATCCAATCTGCAACCTGCAATCACAAGCCTCAAGAGCAATACTTGCCACATATATACCAAGAAGCTCCCACTGCAAAAGATAATGTCAAATCTATAACCAATCCACTCAACACATCTCAAAGAAGTGAATCCATGTAGTATCAAGGACATCAACAATACATAAACTAATATCCTGCAAGAAAAACTCTCATAACAAGTCTCCAATAGTCTCCCAAATTCACCACAACCAATAGAGGAAAGAGATAAAGGAATAACCATGTTATCTCTCACATGACATACATGAGCACAAACCAGTGATCACAATCTCTAACCAATCTCAAATCCAATGTAAGCAAAACTGAACATCCAAGAAGATAACCAAGACTGGAGAAACCATGCAAATCATAACCTGTATCATGTCCTTCTACACACACCTCTAGATGTAAACTGTGCAAGTATGATCTCCTCCATAAAACCCCAACAAGGAGCCTCAACAACACCCAAACTATACCATATAACTAATCATGGATGTAAGCCTCTCACAAGAAGATCAAACTCAATAAACCCATTCCTAAACCAAGGAATAACCATTCCTAATCCAAAGAAAATGCCCAATATAAAACTATCTCCCAAACTCAACCAGCATACCAACATATGCACATGGAGATAACCAATGCTACCATCTCTCAAATGAACCCTCCAGAACTAACTCATGTACCATAGCTCAAGATCCATATCCATGAAAGACAAGCATAAATATAATGCAACTGAGAGAAAATAATGGGCTATACCTCTCAAGTACCAAAACGCTGAGTAGACCAAGAGTGGGGAATGAGAATGCTCATCAAGATACCCAAGTCTCCAACCAAGACTCATCTAAGAACAATCTCCTCTCAAGTCCATATCAGGTGATTGCCCCTCGAACTTCCTGCTGAAACCATCAACCGTCCCAAAAAATACTTCTCTAATCCAAGAGAAATCAGCATCACCACCGTCTCTAAGTATCCATGAGCACCTGTAACCAATCAATCAATGCCAACTCCAAATGCAACATAGCAATATCATGAAGTATCCAGCTTATGATCAGTGTACTCAATACCAAGAAACTAAACCAAGATCAATGTCAAAGTTCCAACCATGGCCTCAAGAACATAAACATGACAACATGATCTTACCATCTCAACTAAAGAGATAACATGCTCCATATGAACACACCATAACATATCACAACTCTAAACGCGTATCAAGAGTATACCATGACATAATAATGAAACCATCCTCATACCAAGGATAACATGCCAAATAAAAGCATAAACCACACCTTTGCCAAGAACCCTATGAGTCCTCAAGATGCAACCATCTCCACACACCATGAAGAAAACTATCTCCACATACCAGGAAGAACCATCTCCACATACCATGAAGATAATGAAGAACTCCATGAGTCCTCAAGATCTAACCATCTTCAAACACCATGAAGATAACAAGTGCACCATGCAAATGTCAAAGACGCTTCTGCAGCAACAGGATCTAAGACAAACCTCCAACATCTACAAACACTCAATAAATATATCAATGCCAACAACTCCCACTCAACCGTGGTACCAAGTCACCTATGGCATCATAAAATCCATCTCCTATATGAAGATCCAAACCAAACCAGGAACTATTCCTGCACTGTCACCTCATCACTATCACAAGCTCCCACTAAACTGTGTATCCAAGCTATCTATGACATAATAATGAAAAACCATCTTCTAACCATGAGAATCAACCAAGGAATCAAACCATCAAAAGAACTCAAAGTGCACATCATGAGCTCCTCAAAAGAAACCAAATAACCATGATCCTCTACCAAGAAGATATACCACCATAACTTAATCAAAAATTCAAGCTAATGAACATCAAGGATGTACCTGTATAACCAATCATGTCATGCCAAAATCCATGGCACCATGATCACATCCATGAACCGAGCATCTGGCTCTCAAAGTGTCCAACCTGCCAACATAGTCAACCACAATCCTCTGCCATGACTATACCTGGTAACAACATCTCATCCCTTCTACATGACGATAAAATCATGCGACTTAGGGCATAGACAACCCAAATCCAAGCCACCAATCTGAATATGCATCAATAATGAAAGATCAATGGGCAAAGACAACCCATAACCAAGCTATAAATGCAACCTGTAAGTATAGACCGCTTACAACACTGCACAACTTGTAGACCAACAAATCATCATGCATATCCAAACCAAACACTAATAACCATATCATCATGAGACCAACCTAAAATATGAACTGAGTATACAATGACATCAAATCTTAAATCTCCAATGCCATAAACTCACAATGTTACCATAGTCAAAATATACCATAAATAGTTCAGATAAATATATCAACAAATAAATCATGCCAAACTTGCACCAAATCTGAACCAATGTGTAGAGCTCTCCAAGAGCTTTTCATTGACTACTTGAAGTCCAAAATCTGACTCTGTATGCCCAAGTTATGCCCCAATTCGTGCTCAAAATAAATAACATCTAACTTTAGGGCTCTTAAAACTTGACAAAATCTCAAAATCATAGAACTAAACCTACACCATGTTTTAGTGCTCTGAATTAGCTTTCCAACGCCTATAAGAACTCTGAAATCCGATATTCTGAGAGAAAGTTATGACCATTTTACTAAGATAGTCTTTTCACCATTTTCAGTGCGATTTTTCATTTTTTATTTTTTTTCAATGACGAAAATTCTGACGGGATTAAATTTGACGGTCATCATGGGCTGAAACCAAAAAAATCTTTCATTTCCTCTGAACATGGCCAAACTAGGGCATATTATATATCAAATTTTACGGAAATGTCGACCCGGATCCAATGGTGAGGTCTGTTTTTACCCAGGAGGTCATTTTTGCAAGCTACCCCCCAAAACTCTCATTTAAATGAAACATCCAAAAAAATCTTTTTGTCCAACAATTTCACATGCCCAAATCTTTTAGCATCTCATCATAACAGCAAACCCAAATCCCTTAGATCTGCAATAAATTATTCATATATCTTGCCCTTTCTTTTATCCTCTCATGCATTCCCATGAATTCAATCTAGGGTTACAATAATAAAACCATAGCTCTGATACCACTTGTAAGGAAACTTGGCAATAAAGAATATAACCATTTCCACATAACCCATAATAGATCTAAAATAAACACAGAGTTAAAATCCACATGCAAGAGAATAGACAACATACCCACAAAATGTGACACAAGATATACCCTGGGAAACCCTCATTGAGGGAAAAATCCAGCCTCCAAAAGCATCCATCACCATGTATTATTCAGCAAAAATACCATTGCCATACAACCATGGAAGCCTTCATGGCCATAGCCACAATCGAGCAAACTATGTGAACAAGCATGAATCCACACATCCCATGCCATGCTTTCAACCTTCACAAATGCTCCCTTGGCTAACCTGTCAAGCCTTGTCCCACTCGACTCTTGCCTTTTGTCTTCTCCTTGTCACTCTCTTTCTCTCTATACAACAACTACCCTTGTGGCTGCTTATATAGTAGCAAGTCCCACAAAACCACTAAGTGGTATTACATAAACTATGTGCTAAAACCATGTGCTACCTAACCCATTGACCCCACATTTAATATTGGGCATTTAATTCTTTTCTCCCAATATTAAATAATTACATGAAATATTATCACAATGTTATAATACAACTCATCAAAAATATTCCATGGGAATTTTTACATGTTGCACATCTATCTAGGTACAACATTACATAATAAAAATAAAATAATAAAATAACAATATTATGCAATGTGTGCAACACCCATTATCTCAACATTCCTCTTGCGTCTGTTTCCCAAAAGCTTGGCAAGACCAGCTCTTGAATGATTTTATAGAATACCATATGGCACAATTAAAAACTTTGCTAAATTGTCTAAGGCATTTGTACCCCAATATGCACATCTTGTTGAAACAGAGCTATCAGTAGTTGATCTTGTCCACACTAAGCAAAAAGGTGGAGAGAGCCTTCCCAAATATCTACAAAGATGGAAAACCCTTACCACCCGCATATCTTGCACCTTTCTAGAGTGCCATTTGGTGAAAATGTTTATTGATAATGCCCATCCTAGCTTGGCTCACCACATGACCATGAACTGTTTGCAGACCTACAAAGATATCAAAGAGAAAGGAATGATCCTTGAGCAAGGACTCATTAAAGATGGTGTGGTCAAGATTTACAAAGAGGCCAACCAAAATCAATCACATTCCAATGACAAGTCTAGGTATTGGAACAAAAACAAGCACGTTGCAATAGATGGCGTCACTGACACCAGACATGTGAATATTGTTGGTCCTTCCCAAAACCAGTCCAACCCACCATATCAACTAAACAATCAACAAGCTATCAACTACCAATAGCAGAATAACCAAAGCTATCAAAACCACAATCCAAGACCCAACTTCCAAGGATCTAGCAATCAAGCTAATGCCATCAATGTAGCTACCAGGCAAAAGCCCAGATTCCAACCTGCACCTAGAAACTATACACCCCTTGGTGAGCCATTGGATGTCATTTTTGAGAAATTGACTAAGGAAAACCTCATCAAATTTCCTCCTACCCAACAAATTGACCCAAGCCAATCCAAAGCTGCACGGTACAAAGATAATGAGTACTGCAAATTTCATAAGGTAAAAGGTCACACCACCCTCAGATGCATGAAACTGAAAGATTATGTGCAGGACCTCATTGATCAGAAAGAAATCACCGTTGGTGCCCAAACCTCTCCCAATGTAGGTTTACAGATCTATCAAAATTCTTTTCCTCCTCACAACAACCAAAATCCTAGAAAAGCACCTATCCAAACCAACAACACTAATACCAACAACCGCCAGCCAAACCAACAACATGGGAAGAACAATGACCACACTTCATCCTATATGGACTATGGTAGCCTCATCAGTTGTATATCTGAAAAAGAGCCTTTTGTCAATGTTATCAATATCCATGGACTAAATAATGAGTGTGCAGTCACCACTCAAAGAGCGCAATTTAACATCGCAGGCCCACCTATTTCATCAGCACCATAACTCCATCAAAAAGCCAGTACAATATCTTGGAACACCTTGGGAACATGCCAGCGCAAATCTCCATTTTAGATCTTCCCCACACCAGTCTTGTGTACAAAAGCATCCTTGACAATGCTCTCATAGAATCCCATGTCCCTTCAGATATCAATGCTACTAATTTTCGTAATCTTGTTGGACACCTTTCATCCTCATGTGCCCTATCTTTCAAACCCACTGACATACCTGTGGTCGAGCCAGATCACACCCTTCCGCTTCGCATAACCATCATGATATCCAATTTTACAATAAAAAGATTAATGATAGATAATGGATCAGCCTTGAATATTTGTACCCTAAAATTTATAAAACAAGCTGGGTATACTGAGGTAGATATCATTAGCGAGGTTATCACCATCAAAGCTTATGACAACTTGGAAAGAACCATAGAAGGAACTATTTTTCTGCCAATCAAGGTTGTGCCAGTCATCCAAGAAACACTTTGCCATGTTATTGATCTAAATCTACCATTTAACATCCTCCTCGGTCACCCATGGATTCATGCCATGAAAGCCATTCCATCCACTTACCATCAGTGCATCAAATTACTGCATCAAGGCACTGAGGTAACCATCCATGCCAATCCAGAACCCTTTGTTTACTACAATGCGGTTGAAGCTTCATATGTAAACCATTGCCCTGGAATTGATATCAGCACAACCATTGCCAGTTCATCCCACACTTGTAATGACCCAAAAACCATCCTCGCCTCCACCCTATCTACTATGAAGATCAATAACAAAGGCTATGGAGAGTATAGTCTATCAAATGCATTTGTTGTTGGGGCACTCCCACTTGATCCACATGCCCATGGATGATTGACATATCACAAAGCTAAGGAGATCCCACCTCCTTGATACAAATAGTTTGGCCCACATGCCCATGGATGATTGACATATCACAAAGCTAAGGAGATCCCACCTCCTCAATACAAACAGTTTGGCCCAACAACCTTTGTATCCTCAAAAATCCCTCTTCATGAGGAGCTCACTCCAAATATCAACAATTGGTTACATAAGGATGCACCTTCAAGAAATCAAGCACACCTTGATCACTTCAGCCAGAAGTATCCCCAAGAACATAAGCTCATCACTGACAAATGGAACTATCAAGGTGGTGGTCTAGGACCAAAAGAAAGAGGCATGCAATGCCCCATCGAAGCACACAAGTGGGAAACAAAGTCAGGTCTTGGCTTTGGCATACCCACAATTGGGGGCACCAATGAGAATGGTCATACTTTTTTGAACATTCACTGTGACCTTGTCAAAATTGAATACATTCCTAAGGAAGTTGAAAAGAGAGCCTACAATGATATCCCAGACCAAATCTCCCTCGAAGACTCTATTCTCCAAGAACTATCCATCCACCTCATTGACCTACCACTCGCCCATCCACAACTCATAGCTTGGGACAAACCATGCATCATACACATTGATGAGTTCACATCAGAGGAAGCACTTCTGAGATTCATGGGAGTTGAAACACCTCAGAAGAAAAAAAAAAGCCAGATTCTGCCTATATCTATAAGCTAGATCCCAAGGGGTATTTTGAAGAAAATCCCCAACCTAGTTCTAATACACCCAAAACTAGAAGTAAGGTGAATCCAGGACTACCTAAGGAAGCGAAGAGAACCCCTCAGCAAGAAAATATAGAGTCACAAGCAGAACATAAGGATTTAGCATTGCCTCCTCAAGATAATTGACCAGAGGTGTCTTCTATTCTAATTGAGGATACTAGAAAAGTCAACATCGGTTCTTTAGAGATCCCTAGACTTGTTCACATTGCTACATCCCTATCATAAGACCAAGCTGATCTCCTTTTTAAGGTCTTAAGAGAGAACATTGGCTGATTTGCATAGTCATATCAGGACATTCTAGGACTTGATCCAAAGCTTGTAGTACATCATCTTGCAGTTGATCCAAAGTTCAAGCCCGTCAAACAAAAGCTTAGAAAAATGCACCCCAAGGTGGTATTACTGGTCAAAGCTAAATTAGAAAGAATGTTAGCTGCTAAGGTTATCCGACCTATCGACTACTTAGAGTGGATCTCCAACATGGTCCCCCTCACTAAACCTTTCGATGACATCAGAATCTGTACTAATTTCAGAGATCTTAACAAAGCTTGTCCAAAAGATGATTTTCCCTTGCCCAATATAGATATGATTAGAGATCTTATAGCTAGACATGAAGTTTTGTCCGTCATGGATGGATTTTTTGGGTACAATCAAATCAAGATTGCAGAAGAGGATCAGCATAAGATAACATTCACTAGCCCTTGGGGAACCTTTTGTTACAACATGATGCCTTTTGGCCTAAAGAATGCTGGGGCTACCTATCAAAGAGCTATGACATCCATTTTCCATGATCTTATCCATAGCATTTTGGAGGATTATGTGGATGATATCTTGGTTAAGTTTCACACCTTCATGGATCATCTTGTTGACCTGGAGAAAGTCTTTGATAGGTTAGCCAAATATCATCTCATGCTGAATCCTAAGAAATGTGTTTTTGGGGTCACATCTGGCAAGCTTCTAGGCTTTATAGTTTCTAAATGAGGTATAGAGATCGACTCCAAGAAGGTCAAGGCTATCTTAGACATGCCTCCTCCCCAGACACTATGACAGCTTCGCTCTCTTCAAGGAAAGCTTCAATCCATCTAATGCTTCATCTCCCAGCTTGCAGATAAGTTTACGCCATTTGCACATTTATTGAAGAAGGATGAAAACTTCAAGTGGGATCCTTTATGTCAACATAGCTTCGATTAGCTCAGGCAGTATCTCTCTAATCCCCCTATCTTGGTTCCACCAGTTCCTGGTCATCCCTTGATCTTGTACATATCAACAACACCTACTGCTCTAGGGGAACTTCTAGCACAACTTGATGACTACGATAGAGAAAGAGCCATCTACTACATCAGTAGAACCCTAGTTGGTTATGAACTCAATTATACTCCTATGGAAAAAGCTTGTTTGGCAGTTGTTTTCTCAACTCAAAAGCTTCGCCACTACATGCTAAGTCATACCATCCAACTAGTCTCCAAGATAGACCCTCTCAAGTATATGCTCTCCAGAACAACACTTACAAGCCATTTGGCCAAATGGGTTATGCTCCTTAGCGAATTTGACATCTAGTATGTGGACAAAAAGGAAATCAAAGGGCAAGCTATAGAAGATCACCTAGTTGATGCACCTCTAGTAGATACATATCCTTTGATCACAGAATTTCCAAATGAGCATATCTGTCTAATTGAAGAACAACCCCCATGAAAACTTTATTTTGATGGCTCATACACATCTCATGGACCAGGGGCAGGAATATTGTTGGTCACACCTCAAGGAGATTACATTCCAAAAGCCTTCAAGCTACAATTCCCTAGCACCAACAATATAGCTGAATATGAGGCTCTCATAGCAGGATTAAAGATAGCCGCAGAATGGAACATCACTGAGTTACAAATCTTTGGTGATTCTCAGCTCATCATCAAGCAAGCCCTAAATGAATATCAAACCAAAGATGAAAAGCTATTACCCTACAAAGAGCTAGTTGATCAGCTAACCCAGCATTTTACAAAGCTTTAGTTTACACAAGTGCCTCAAATACAAAACAAAGTAGCAGATGCTATGGCTACTATCATCTCGCTCTTGGAAATTCCCCAAGCAGCTACACAGTATGAGTTTTTAGTCGAGCAGCTCCTCACACCTGCCTATGCGAATGATGACTCAAACCGTGTCTGTATCTTGGTTGATCCCTAATTCCCTTGGTACCATGAGATTCACACTTACCTTAACGATGGTATCATATCCCCTCACCTCACACGTACCCAATGCCAAAACCTTATCCAAAAATCATCCTGCTATGTCATCATAGCCAATACCCTATATCATCGGGGTTATTACGATACTCTCTCTAGGTGTTTAGACCAAAATGAGGTCGTGATGGCATTAAAAGAAGTACACTCTAAATTTTACAGTGCCCACACAAGTGGTATTGTCCTAGCGCAACAAATCCTTAGCGCAGGCTACTATTGGCCTACCATTGAAGAATACTCCTGTGACTTTTTCAAAAAGTGTCTCCCATGTCAGCAACATGTAAATCTCGTGCACGCTCCAGCACAAGATCTACAACCTATTGCACCACCTTGGCCTTTCGCTTGTTGGGGCCTTGATCTAGTTGGAACTATCACACCTCTCTCATCTGATGGACATAAATGGATAATAACAACTACAGACTATTTCACTAAGTGGGTGGAAGCACTCCCCCTAGTCTCAACTACAAGAGTTTAGGTCTCCAAGTTCATCTTGTACCACATTGTTTGCCGCTTCGACATCCCATCCACCATCTTCATCGACCATGGAGGTAACTTTGAAAATATCAACATGGAAGAATTATGCACTTCCCTCCGCATCCATCACCACTTTTCTAGCCCATATTTCCCACAAGGTAACAGCCAGGTAGAGGCAACTAACAAAACTCTCCTCAAAATCCTAAAGAAAGTTGTCAATGATTTCGGTCGTGATTGGTACCTACAAATAAATCTAGGCCTATGGGCATATTGAACCTCCTTTTGTACATCCACAGGCACAAATCCATACTCCTTAGTCTATGGTGCCAAAGTAGTACTACCCATAGAAGTTGAACTTCCTTCCTTGAGCATATCTTTGCAAGGGCAAATATCAGATGAAGAATATAAAGCAGCTAGACTCACCCAACTAGATCTCTTAGATGAGAAGTGACAACAAGCCTATGATCATCTCAAAGTCTACCAAAATCATCTCAAAAGGAATTTCAACAAGAAGGTACTTCCATGACACTTTTAGTTGGGCGACATGGTCCTCAAAGAAAACATGAAAGTCCAAGCAGATCGAAAAAAGAAAGGCAAGTTTGAACCTACTTGGCTTGGTCCTTATTTTGTCACTACATCCTTTGGCTCTAGAGCCTATCAGCTATCTACACCAGAAGGAGAACTCTTGAAC
The DNA here is from genome assembly GCA_028749045.1 of Cupressus sempervirens. Taxonomy (NCBI): domain Eukaryota; kingdom Viridiplantae; phylum Streptophyta; class Pinopsida; order Cupressales; family Cupressaceae; genus Cupressus; species Cupressus sempervirens. The sequence goes on along the minus strand of CM053792.1, from coordinate 817,689,591 downwards.
GATCCTACTAACATCATTCATCTCAAGAAGTTCTATGCTTGAAGATCTTTGGTATACCCAGCTTTTGAAAAATACAAAAAAAAAAAAAAAAAAAAATAGTAAAGAGAAATAAGCGTCCAATGGTGAAAACTTGGCAATTCAAGCGCCTTGGATAGGTACCTTGGTGAAAACTCGATAATTTAGGCACCTTGTGTACTAAGACTATCCATTATCTATCACTATCCTATCCCTCATCCATCTGCCCACCATCCCATAAAACACCTGCTTGCTCCCTTGGTGTTCCAACCAAATATCCAAAATCTAATGAAGCTTGTAAATACCTCTTGTACAGCTTGTAAATATTGTACCTCAACTTGTAAATCTTGTACCCAAGCTTGTAAATCTTGTATCATCCCTTGTATCATAGCTTGTATATCTGAATCTTGTCCAAAGCTTGTACCATATTCTAGCTTGTAAATAATCTTGTATCCTAGCTTGTATCCTATCACATGCACACAAAGAACCTCATTTTCACTTACGCTTTTCACAAATCATCTACCTATCTGCCTATCAACTATTATAGACATCCCACCCTTCATAAACATTTCCATCTCACAAAACCAAAACATGAATAACCTTGTACATTTGTAACATATCTTGGTCTATCAGCTTGTACATCCTCTTTAGCTTAGTACCCTTGTATCTATCCAGCTTTTGTGTCAGTTCCTCCTTGATCAGCATCTTGCACACATAGCACAACCCTTGGTTAGGTATTCCAATGCATCCTTTAGCTAGATCTCCTATCACCAAAGTGTTATCCTTCTTCGTTCAACTTGCCAGACACATCACTCATCCAGATCCATCAGCTTAGGTGCTCTCCGATAGATCCTTGTAGGATATAGTTTTCCTCATGTCTGATCTTGGTCTGTTAGTACCTTGTCCTATCCATCTCATTGGCAAACAATTCTCTTTTATATTTTCACTTTCTTTTGATTTTGAATCTTCTCTTTTGGGTCTTGAAGTATCTTTTCCAAGCAATCTCTTTGTTCCCTCCTTAAGGTTGCCACGATCTTCCATATCATGGTATACTGTGAATGGGGAAATCTAAGCATAAGGTCTTGATCAGGTCTTTTGTTTGTTTTTCTTTTCTACTTGTGGGTTATCCAGTCTCGGTTCCACGCTGCTTCCTCTGGAATTCATGTGTGATGCTGGGGCAATCCTTGTGTGTTTGTTTTGAGTCAGTCTGTCAGTCCTCTGGACAATTGGTGTAAAGGCCTTGATGTTCTTGGTAACCTTGCCAATTAACCAACAGTCCTATAGCAAATCTAGTGCTCAACTATATGGTGGTACTTCTCTTTGAAGTATCCCCCCACTCAAAAAGCTTCAATGGATTCCCTTCATCTCCATTATCCCCCATCCATATCCAGCATCTGTCTCTCCTACCCCAACTTATGCATCAGTATCTCTTTGAATCAATCATCACTTTTAGCTTTAGGGATCCACAATCCTAGTCTTAGGGATCCACCAATCCAATCAATTCACCAAGCCTCATCTTTTGAGATCCACAATCCTAGTCCTAGGGATCTTTGAAAACCATCTTTCACCAATCTAACTCTTTGAAATCCTATTGCATCAACTTTGTCATCCCATCATCCCTCTCCCTGTCCTGGTTTCCTTTTTATAGTGCTCTGCTCCTTCATCCTCCACCCAATCCTAAAAGTCTTAAGCTTACTTCTCCTTGTGCCTCTGATTCTCCCTTTATCATTGTCCCATAGTGAGAGTTTGAGCTAACTAAACCTCTTCTCTTAAGCCAATCTGAGCCTCCTTGCTCATCTCGTATTCTTGTACTTTTTAAGAAGCCGTCAAGCCAGGTTTTCTCTCCTTGCCGCCTTCTTGAGGGGGCATCATGCAATCTAGTCTCTCCTCTTCTTATCTGAGACTGGGGCAACTTTATTGCTAAAACATCTTCCTCATGTCATCTTCATTCAAACTTTTTTGAAATAGTGTTGTCTCAACACCATGTCAAAGAGGGGCAAAATGTAGACACCTAAATTTGATTACACTGCTTTGGTAATCCTATTTAGTTATCTCTAAAGGCATCATTAATTAAATTCCTATTTAATTAATCCTTTACAATCCCCTAGCTGATTAATCCTATTAAATCATCTATAGTCCTAATTGATAAATCAAATAACCTATTATTTATCAATTAAATCCTATTCTTCTATCTAATTCCAAAATCCCCATTTATTAAATAAATCTATTTGATAAATAAAGCCCTCAAATCTAATAAACCCCTAACCTATTCCTAAACCCCCCTTTTTAGCCTAATCCACCCCATCCACCCATACTAACCAAGCTTAGCTACTAACTCACCCACCCTCATTAAATGCCATCCATTTGCAAATCTCTAACAAGCTTAATCTAATCCTAAATTACCTCTAATCTCATCAACTTCTACCATGTAGGAAAGTTATCTTTGTTCAACTTTGGTACCTCTTTCTTATATGCCATGATCTTTAGCTTTGAGTACCCTCAAACTCCTATTTTTAAGCACCAACATTCTAATACCAATTGTTAGAATATTTAGAATAACTAAGAGGGAGGGGGGTCAATAAGTTATCCAAGGTCCAAATATACCAATTGAATAAACAAACACTTAAATAACTTTAGATCTTATCATTCCATTTCTTAGACTCTACTATAAACTATTTGCAACATTAATTAGCTGTCCACTATTTTTAAAATAGTAGACTTGTAGAATGTAAATTTAAATTAATAAAGCATCACAATAATATTCACACAAGTTTGACACTAGGATTTTACATGGAAACCAATTTGGAAAAAACCACCAACAACATGTCACCAATTTTAACTCTTCTAAAGTGAGCTCTGTTAGGAGCTAACCCTATTAAAGATTACAATGTGCACTATTAAATGTGACCTTGTTAAAGGATTTAATCACCCATTAGGAGTGGCTTTGTTAGAGGACTTTAGAACATTCCATTAGAATGTCACTTAGTTAAAGGATTTACATAGACTGTTAGGTCCTTATGACTATAAGGTCAACCTTGATTAAATAATTTTATATACTATTTGTAGACACCTAAATTTGATTACACCACTTTGTTAATCCTATTTAGTTATCTCTGAAGGCATCATTAATTAAATTTCTATTTAATTAATCATTTGCCATCCCCTAGCTGATTAATCCTATTAAATCATCTATAGTCCTAATTGATAAATCAAATAACTTATTATTTATCAATTAAATCCTATTCTTCTATCTAATTCCAAAATCTCCATTTATTAAATAAATCTATTTGATAAATAAAGCCCTCAAATCTAATAAACCCTTAACCTATTCCTAAACCCCCCTTTTTAGCCTAATCCACCTCATCCACCCATACTAACCAAGCTTAGCTACTAACTCACCCACCCTCATTAAATGCCATCCACTTGCAAATCTCTAACAAGCTTAATCTAATCCTAAATCACCTCTAATCCCCCCCTAACCTTGTCACATTCCCTAAGTAAGCTTAAGACTTTCCTAAGCCAAGCAAAGTCAACAATCTCAACTCCCTTCAAAATATCCCAACCATAAGCCATAAAGACTCTTACAAGCCCATTCATTGCTCTTACAAGCCATTTATGAAGGGTCTTTATGAAGATATTATCTCTTGAGCCTCCTTTGTTGACTCATCCTTGCCCTTTCCTCCATCCACTCACCCTGTGACATGTGTCACTCCCTGGTTGGTGCTAAACAAGCACAATCCATGTGCTCCCCTTTGAGTGCATCCTAGCCCTCCTTAAGCCTTTCATCTCTCCTTGCATCTTAGCCCTCCATGCCTCAAGCCCTTAGCCTGTAAATTGAATCCCCTCCCAAGCCATATCATCACAATCCTTGAGCTAAAGTTATAATGCCCTTTTTGAGAAGCCTAAATTCATGCTTTTACATACATCCACACCAATTTGCTATTTTCCATCTTCATTGAAGCATAGTTTGAGCATCTTGAGCATACATCCCACATCCACATAATAGACTCATACCTAAATCAAGTGACCATCCTCATTGAGAGAGCCATTCCATGGCTCATATTCTCATTTGAGGGTTTTCACTTTGTCTATCTTATATGTTATGTTAATCTTTGTTAGTTAATGCTTTGTTCTCTTGATAGATTAGTATTACTTGCTAACATTTTCTCATATACACTATTCACAATGGTTAGAAAGTAACAAGAAGTTTGATCTTTTTAGCACAACTCACTTTTCATGTTGAAATCTATGTTTAGTTCTCAATACCGATTCACTATTTGCCCTCCATTGCCATTTTCAATCTTAGATTCTCTTGGCAACCCTTCAAGCAATCACCCTTCACTTCTCAATTAAGCCTTATGCTCAGATTCACCAGTCAAAAACAGAAATAATAACTCCAATTCTCTAGAACTCCTTCACACACACATACATCACAACACAGCTATAAGTTCTCCTATATACCTCTTTAAATATGCAGTTCTAAAATTTTTCCTCTTAATCAACACCATAGATCTTAGGGTTCATGATTCAATCCATCAAATAAAATTTATCTAATTTCCATTCTATTTATCTCATCTTTTCTTGAAACTTCTCCTTGAATTTATCTCTCAAGTCATTTACCTAATCCTCTCCTAGATTTAAACAATCCACCTCATTGATCCTTATCTTCAACACATTTTCCATATCCCAAGAAATCAACTTAGTCGGCTGAAAATTATGATTCCTCACAAACAATTAAAATTGTGTTCCTTGGCCAACACTAAGTTCTAACATTCAGTCATCATTGAGTTGCTCGGTTGGTATAGAACTTCTTGCTTAGCATCAACATTGTCACTTGATTAATACTAATGCTTGGTAAACATTGAATTTTATCGACACTTACTGTGGCTCGGTTGACACTAGAATCACTTAGCATGTTCACCAAAATTCCTTAGTCTTTTACTATATTACTCAACCAAGCCTACTTAAGTGCTTTATCACTTCTTATACTGTCAAGACTTTAACATTACTATATTGTCCTCCATCAATGTGATTTAAAGAATCACTTTGTCTTGTCAAAGTCTAACTATTCAAATGTCAATTTGTAGTTTCCTCTTCATAACTCAACCTTTCCTTTAGATTATTTTGTTAAGAACAACTTCTCAAATCCTCTCCATCAATCAAATAGATATGACATTTAGATCAGATAGAAAATTGTCTCATCAATAGATTTGACATTAATGACAACACAACCATTGTCCCAATTGTAGTTTCCAAAACTTGTTTTTATCTAGCCTAGGAGTTTCCACTTTTGGTGGGCAATTGTGGAACAAATGTGGGTTTGTTTTGATAAATTCTTCGATTTGGACTTCTTCATTAGTCATATTTAGAGAGCAGGGCCTTTTTACTTTCTAAACATACTGCTTATTCATTCTTTGGAGTTGTGTGATAATAGAGTATATGTTTTAGAGCCTTTGAGAGCTTAATACAAAAATAATTGAGGTCTATTTTTGGAGTCTTATTTGTGTGCAATGTTGGTGATCAATGTTCTTTTATTGTGTTTCTTGTTTGGAGCCTTTAAATTTATGTCTCATTCTACATCTTTGAGAGTGTGTGTGTTAGTCATAGGTCACCCATTGTATTATCATGTTGAAACTATTTTTGTGAAGACATCTTCCTTAGATATATTCATCTTAGAATCTTCCCTTGAAATACTTATATATTAAGTACATTATTTCATCAAAAAATTGTATCTATTTTATCTTGCTACAAGAGCAATCATTGATTACAAGGAAATGCCATTTTTATTCATTTATATTGGTGCATCACCTTATTTTCTTATGCATTTTTAGTTATCAATTATCTTCTTCCCCTTTTCCCATTAAATTTATAGTTTTAAAATCCTTGGGTGAAGTATCAAATAGGATACAACCTAGAACTTGAATGTTAGGTTAGATTAAAAGCTTAACCAAATGTTTATGATTGGTCTAATGTTTTCTAGAAATTCTAAGTGTATCAAGGCTTAGTTTAGGATGCAATTTCTAGAGTTAACAATTTTGGTATGCCCAGTGGGACACTTCCTACTAGTTTTATGAATGTTTTTTTAATTTTGGAACGCAAACAAATAGTTTAAGTATTTGAAAGGAAATATTTTTGTATTTTTTCCAACTCTATCTTTGGGATTTTTTAAGGAATTAATGTAGTTTAAATTTTTTTAAGAAGTATTTAGATCGAGAGTTCGAGTCCTTTTGATTATTTTTTGTTGAAACCTCCCAAGAGGCTAGGAAAAACCCTTACAAGAAAAAAACAAACCATGAGTCACAAATTTCAACACCTAATATTTGGTATTATAGAAGGAGAAATTTGGCAAGAAAAAATAATATCAAACATTCAACAAATCCAACTTGTAAAATAGAGCCTTTTGAACCCAATTTTTTTGTTGTTTCAACTTTAGCTACAAGAAGTAAAAGTTCTGCAACATCCACAAACACTTTTGTTGATGTCACTTTTGTTCCAAAAATCCCTATTATAGTTCCAGTACAACAAAAAAAAAACACATTTTCCACCACTAATGGTAAGGTGGTTTGAATCTGTGTCATTCAATCAAGGAATTCCCTTGAATTTTGTACTTCTCAAACTACAATGTTCTAACATATCATGGATGTTGACACTTTATGCAACATTCATCATGTCATGGAGGAGTACATTGTTGTTAAGCTACTTACAACTTCATTTAAGGGGAGGGCTTTCCAATGGTTTAGAAGTTTGGTTGTTGGTTCAATTGGTTCATGGAATGAACTAGGAGATGCTTTGACTAGACATTTTGAAGACAAGTCAGATTGTTCATCTCTTATTGAGTAGCTCACAACCATAAAACATGCTCCTCAAGAACAAATGGACTTTAACAACATATTTTAGATGACTTGGACCAGAATACTTGTCTTGGTAAGGCCTTCAATAGACCATGTTTTTCTTTATTACTTGAAGAGTTTAAATAGTGACATCTCTATTATGACACAATCCATGGAGGGTTCTATCTCAAGCTTATGACATTACTGTTAGGGCTGAAAATGATCTTATCCAAGTGGGTAAGATTTCTCCTAGGCCTCCAATGCCTATCTTTTCTAGTATTCATCCCAACATGCCTTTAATTGTTCTATCTTTGAATGTCTTGTCAATTGTTCCAAAATCCAAAAATTTCTGTTGCAGGTCCTTCCCAAGAGCTACAAGATATTAAGAACAGTCAGCTTAAAATTGAAAATGTAATGCAAACTTTCAACAATGAGTTAGTAAATCTCAAAAACTAACAATTTTAGGCTAGACAAACATGCCAACAATAGAAGCAATCTTGAAATCAGACCTTCCAACAAAAAAACCAAGGTAGTATCAAGAGAGTAGGTAGCCATATCAAGCTAACATTGCTAGTAATATGCAAATATTAATCAAAGACCTTTTAGGCCTTATGCTCTAGTGCCTTTGAATGCGGTTAGTGAGATTGTTCCTACTCAAAATAACCTTGATGTGGATTATTAGTGGTGTTATCCATGTAATTTTCCACATAATCAAGCTACCCACACTAACAGGATGATTAAGAAAGCTACTTGTGGTTAAGGCACACCAAGAAATGTACCCTACTATTCTGTTCAACATAGTGGACAACATGAAGAAAATGAGCTCGATCATGTCAATGTAGGATATGTTGGATATTCCCAATAAATTGACTTACTGAAGGCCTTATCTGATGGATAATTCTCGAAGATGTTTCTAATGACCCTTAAGGGCTATGTTAAGTTTTAACTAACTCTGATCAAGAAGCTATGATTTAGGATAACAAAAAGGAAGCAAGAAAAAGTATCAAGCCTCCTCCTTTTTAACTTTCACAGATTATTGGTGATAAACTAGTCCATAATTTTATGGTTGATAGTGGTGCTACAAGATTAGTTATGCCCAAAAGGATAACTTACCACTTAGGACTGAAATATTGACCTCTTGAGAAAGGATTTTTTCCACTTGATCATTCATCTTTTGGTATTTTAGGTCTCATGAAGGATGCAAGTATCACTCTTCATGCATGTCTAAATTTTTCTATACTACATGATGTCTATGTGATAAATGATAGACTTACCCCCATATTTTTCCCTTTGTTTATCTAGAGATTTTACAACAAATATTGGGGGGTATTTGTCATCTAATTGGTCACACATGCTATTTAGGACTAGGTACGGTACCAAGGTCACTATTGAGTTAGAATTGCTTGCTAAAGATCATATAGAGCCATATGTTGCTTGTGTTGTTAATGCAAACTTGGTTTCTTTTGATGAAGATGACCTTGTAGATACCATTGAATCAAATACCCATTTAGATGACATTGTTGACATCTTACTAGATGAGTGGGCAACAGAGCAAGCTACTAAAAATCATATCTTTATTTTTTAGCATGTTGGTTTGGGCATGTATGTTATTCATGAGTGAGATGCTATTAAACCAAATCTAGTTAAGGTAGAAAATTAGGATTCAAAAAAATAGAGTGGACTTTGGGAATTATTTTTGGATGGATCTAAATGCAAAAAATAGAGTTGGTGGAGATGTTATGTTGGACAATGTAGCAGAATATGAAGGATTGATTCAGGTTCTTGAATGGGCACAAAAAGAGAAGTTGAATTAATTAACATGCATGATGATAGAGAATTGATTGTGAATTTAGTAAGAGGTTTGAATGCAGCAAAAAATGATACATTGAAGTTGTCTAAGTATTGGGTGTGGGACATTATTGAAGAGTTTTTTTCTTTTAACATAATTTCAATTCCAAGGAATAAGAATGAACACACTGATAGGATTGCAGTATTTGATGCACAAATTTATATACCTATTAAAGTCCACAAAGAGAAATGATAGTAGCATGTTAAAATTGTGGTAAGGCCTTTTGTTCCAGACAATAGCACCAATTGGCAATTATTTGATAGCAATGAAAAAATCTTCAATTTTCTATTAGAAGATGATATCTTTTTGGTTTCCAATCAAGACAAGCTAAAGCAATATTATGATGATCAAATTATTTAGCTTAAGTTAAATAAGTTTCCTAAAGGCTTGGTCACCTTGGAATCAAATTTTAGTAGAGATAATGAGCTTAGAAAAAGAAAGGATGGTATGTAGGTGAGAGAGGATCATTATGAAAGCATTGAGGTGGCTAAAGGTAAATTTCTTAAAGATGGAAAAATTTTGTTTAGAGAAGGGAAAATTTGAATTTGTTAATTTATATAAGGAATTTCCAAAAGAAAATTCTTGGGAGAGCTTTGACCTTAAAGATTTTGATCCTAAAATAGCCTAGCATACCATAGAACTTCTCCCTAATGCTAAACCCGTCAAGAAAAAATAAAGGCCTCTTAATCCTAAGCTAGAACTCCTGATGTTTAAAGAATTAAGTAAGTTGATTGAAGGGGGTATCATCTATGAGATTGTTTATACTATTTGTGTTCCAATCTAGTCCCTATTAAAAATAAGAATGGGGAGATTAGGTTGTGTACTGAATTCTAAGATTTGAATAAAGTTTTATTGAAAGATCACTACCTGCTACCCTCAATAGATGGGTTCAATTAGGCTCTCTTTAGTAGATGGGTTTTTAGGGTATAACCAGGTGTAGGTCAAAGAGGAAGACCAATATAAAATAACCTTTACCACAAAATAGGGCACAATGATGTCTTTTGTTTTATCTAATGTAGGTGCCACATTTCAGAGGGAAATGACCTTCAAAAGGCTATTGTACAAGATGGTTCTAGTGTACCTTAACAATATCACCATTTTCTCAAAGAATGTCGATCAACATTTCTCTCACTTAAAGCTAATTTTTCAAAGATGCAAGTAGTTTGGAATCTCTCTTAATCCAAAGAAGTGAATCTTTGTAGTCCATGAAGGCAATTTGTTAGGACACATGTCAAAAGAAGGCATCACTATTAATGTGGAAAGAGTTAAAGAAATATTGGAGATGCCTTTACCCAACCATAAGAAAGGGTTTCATAGTTTTATAGGAAAAATAATTGTGTAAGGAAATTTATGCTTAATATTGCTTCTTTGTTAAAGCCTATAGAGGGCATTTTTGTAATAAAGTAATTAAGTAGTCATTAAAAGAAGCTTGTACTAAAGGTTGCATCAATTGGTATTAGTAACCTAATCGAGCATAACATGTAGTACACAACAAAATATATTGGCATGGTAATTTTGGATATCATTGGTATTGGTATGTAACTTGATTGGTACAATTAATAAAGAGATAATTTCCCATATTTTGTATATTGCAAATTTTAGTAATGTGTTAATATTATAATGTTTGTAGATTGTAATTGATATCAATATCCATATGAATAGTCCATTATTTATTGTATTTGGAACTAGCCTGCCATATTGGCAGTAAAAACTTTGGCATCATTACCTAGTTCAAACCTGTGGTCTAGATAGCCAAGGCAAGAAAATGAAAGAATAATAGGAAGAGTATTTTACCAATAAGTAGCGATAAAGGGGTAGTAATAGTGGCAAGGAACAAGGAGGATTGAGGAGCACAAGATCTCATGCAGGCATAGGATAAGGTGGTAGAGTACTATAGTGGGAGATAGAGAAGAGGTCTCTCTCCACTAGTACAGTTCAGACCCTCATGGTGAATGGAGTAGTGCACAATCTCCTAGGGTCCTTCAAGATTATTGGGTAAAGACTATTGAGTATGTGATCAATACATTAGATAAACAAAAGCTTCCAAGGTTTAGTGGTGACAAGTTAGAAGACTTGACATACCACTACTAGACATATCTGATAATATGTGAATCTAGTGGTCAAATCAATGAGCACTACTGACTAAAGGCATTCCCTTCCATCTTGAGGGGTATGGAAATTGGCTAGTACATGGAGCTTTCCTATGTAGAAAAAATGATATAGAAAAGATTAAAGAATGTCTTTGAGATGGATTTTTGAGTACTACAAGATGATGATGAGGTAGTGGTAGAAAGTAGGTTTATGGAGTTGATGCATAAACTAGAAAACCAACCAGCTAGTGGGCTAATGAAAAGATGGTTTATAGAAGAATTATTTTACTCTCTTAGAAAAAAATTGAAGGTAGTACTACCTTCCTCTTATGAGGAGGCATGTAAAAGAGAAATGGATATTGGAAGGGAAAATAAGACATCATGTGACAAAAGGAAGTTAAGTGATACAAGTGGCAACAATATGGATAGAGAGTCCCTGACCATTCATGCACTCCATAAGGATATATTGTGAATGGTGAGGGAGAAAGAAACCAAAACAAATTATGAACTATGGTGTAAATATTTTCAAAGGGGAGAGCACTTAGAAAGTAAGTGTTCCAAAAATCCATTTTGTAAGATTTGTCAGGTGGAGGGACACCCCCTTAGCGAGTGTCCATACAATTTGAAGGGAAGGAATACACAAGTACTCCTGATAGAATAAAATTCCACCCCACCCACTACATCACCTATAAATAAAATTTCCATTGCATCCCCAAGAGGTTATTAGAATATTAGATAGGGAGGTGGAAACAACAATAGTAAATTACAAAGTTGCATCCAATATGATGTGATAAGATGACCAATAATACAATATAGAAGGTGTAATAAATGGGCGCATTTTGTTCAAGAATGTGAGAACCTAAAACACCAAGGTAGCATAAGTAGGTTATGTTAATGGTGTGGAATGAGAAACCATGAGGAGGTCAACTATCTAAAAGGAAAGTCAGGGAACATGTTGGAGGTAAATTCTATTACTAGATTACAAGTAGAAATTTTTTTTCTACCCAGGTCCTTGAAAGGAGAAAGAAAGATTAAAGGATGGTCCAAAAATGATAGAGGAAGAACAAAGACACATGACAAGAAGTTTCCCTATATGATCCCAATCACAGGCCAATATAATAAAAAATCTTGTAAGCCACGGTACTAGTAAGGGTGGCCAACTTGTTGGATGCATTACCTCAATTAAAGGTAGCAATTTCCAAGATGGAAGAAGGTAGTCATGACCAAGAAGGAGACAAGCATGGAAAAGAAGACAACAAAAGGAATAATATACTAGAACAATCATCAAACCTAGATCCAATGTTTTTTTCTATAGGAATATGGAGAAATCCTATGAAGGTAGAGGTGGAAATCATAGGTCACAAACTAACTAATACCATTGTGGAAGTCAGATTAGGTTTTAATGTACTTCCTAGAGAAACATGGAAGGCATTGGGGAACCCACCTTATACCCACTAGAAAAATGTAACTATAGGCACAAAACAATTTTTTCCAGACTTTGTAGTTATTACGCTTGAGAGAAAGGGCTATGATGCCTTATTAGGTAGAGAATGGATAGACTAGCCAAAGCCAACCATAAATGGATGTAGAATAAAATCTCCATTGAATGTGAAGGAAGGAAATACACACTTAACTTACAAACCCAAGTAGTAAGTCAAGATTTGACCTTTATCTTAGAATTAGAAGGTAGGGAGTGTGATGGGAAGGCAGAAATAAAACCAAACAAGGAAGGAATCCTAAGACATGGAAATTGTTTGGAGGATCAAACAAATTCCCTTAGTGGATTTTTTCATTGTCAAATGGAGAAATGTGCAGGGTTCTAGACAAGATGTGATATGTTAGATTTTTCCAAAACAAAGGAAAAGGGGACAAAAAGAAAACCCACATACAAAGAGAGATATCCAAGGAAATTGTGAAAGACAATGCCATTTGAGCCAATGAAACATAAGAAGGTACACAACTAGCAAAGGAAGAAAATGTTTTCCTTGAAAAACATGAAAAATGGAAAAATGAGTATAAGAAAGAAAAACAACCCTAAAGGCTTAGTCGGAGGAGACCTAGGAAAACACAAAAAATTTACTCAAGTGGTTGAATCCATACAACTAGCCAAGAAGAAGAAGACAAAAATTCATGCATGGATAACTAGGAAGTTCATATGAGAAGATAGAAGGGAGTTCATATGTAGGTAGGAGACAACAACTCATACATCTATATGTGGCAAGGACAAGAGCCACTGAACATGTACAATAATATGAAACTCAATTATGTGCCAAGGAATTTGTACTTATGTACACAAAAGGCAAAGAGGACAACTCTATACATAGAAGGAAGAGGTGAAAAGAGAAAGGAAAATTTCAACACATTAGCAGTTAGGTGTTATGAGTACACAACATAAAAAACCATGTACAAGGAACCTAGTGATCAGTACATGTGTTGTAAGGTAAGAAGGTCATACGCATCGAATGGAGGCAGGTAGTATAAAAATTCATATGGGTTGCATAGGGTATAAAAAGTCTTGTATATTAGAGGATCATAAACTAGGAGCCCATATGAAGGGAACTTGTATGACAGAGTTCTGTGAGTAGGAAATAGGAGCAGTGTGTACGATAGAAGTCTGTACATAAGAGATAGTAGAGACTTGTATCTACAAACCAAACTAGAAAGAGATTCATAGAAATGGAAAAGAAGGGGGAAGCCATGAACAACAAGTCAAAGAGGTAGATATCCAATTGGCATAGTTTCAACTTGGAGTGGAGAATATATCGCCTCCTTCCTAAAAAAATTCTAGGAGAAACCACACTATCTATGTAGGAGGAACCACCCCTAAAACCATATAGGGAAGAGGACATCTAGATGGAGTAGGTAGCCATAGAGAGCCAACTAGATTCAGGAAAAGACATATCTCACCTTTTGATGAAATCAACCATAGGATTAGCAAAATTGGAAACCATCACCAAGGCAACATAGGAGATTAGGCAGAGAACCAAGGAGGAAAACATTATCTCCATAATGGCATAGGTTAGGTCCCTTTTACATTTCATGAGTATGAGGTGCCACAAAGAATTCAAAAAGAGATCTTTAGACCAAGGTTAGCCTATCAAGGAGATGGAAACCCAATCCCAATAGTGGCAAACAACACAAATAGTGTAGTCATAGGGATCCTTTGCATCTATTTTGATCAAAATGAAAGACACTTTTTGGGCCACTTTTATGGCATTGCTAAAAGCTCATTGGGACTTGGGAAACACCCAAGGAGATGGAATAATCCCACTCCACAGGTGGAGAAACTAGAAACCCGAGGTTAGTTTTCTAAGAGAGAAATATGAAGCATTTGATAAGTTTAAGATCTATAAAGATAAAGTAGAGAATGAATCTTAATTGAAGATAAGGTCTAAGAGAGGAGGAGAGTTTGCATTTGATATATGATAGGACAAACTTATTAAAGTGAAAAGGAGTTAGAAAAATAGATCATTTGTGTATTTTCTAATGGGAAAGGGCATAATTTTAAGGTTGGGAAACATTCCAAGGAATAAAATTGATTTAAGAAACTCTGTTTATTTCCTAAAGACCAAATAAAAGATTATTAATGACAAAAAATATTACTAAATGCAATACAACTATTACAAATTTCATGGTTATTGCTATACTTAGCATAAATATGGTTATAAAGAAAGAGATCTTAGAATAGAAACACGAAAAATAGATGGAATAAATATCCTTATGAGTGTTCAATTTTTTTTAAAAAAATCATTGTTATAAATGTAAACATCTAGGTCATACGACAAGTTTTTGTAGGATGTAAGTAGAAAATGATGGAAAAATAATTTTAATGAGTTGGAATATAAGAATAATGATGTCATATGTTTTAGATGTAATAATATTGGACACTTCGTAAGATATCATGGTAGATGGGTTCTAAAATATTGTGTTAGTTACATAAGAAGTTATAGATCCTTGGTCTTTTAGTTAACTAATTGAGATGAGATACAAGTATCAGATCATCCCTGGTTTTAACTCGTATTCCCTATGAAAAAAAAAGATAGAATTGAGTAAGCCTATGTAGAGAAAACAAAATCATGAGTTTAATGATCCTTGAAGGACATAGTCATGATTAATGTTTCATAGCCAAGTGACCTTTGTTTGAGTTTAAGAACTTCAATAAATAGTATGGTATGACATTTTTTCTTAATGGATAGCTTAGTGTTTAAATTTTTGTAGTAATCTTACTTAGATAGTTGCAGGCAAACATGGTAATATTTGGAACTCTTTATTCTTTCATATCACAAAGAGATAAAATTTTGTGTAGTTGTAGAAGTTGTGCATGTAGTGTTAAGGAGTAAAGTCCACACACAACTTGGGGGTGAATCAATTGTGACAAACTAAACTTAAGTCCAAACTTATAAATATCAACTCCAATAATTAAAACAATGGACAAGAAAAATACAAAACCATATGTTGAACCATAAAATAATGATTTGTTAACTAGGGAAACCCTTGATTAGAGGGAAAACCATGATAGGGATGGTACACACTATTGGATACAACTGATTAATTGTGCATTGTCTTTGATGTTACAAAAATGTCATATCATTATTAGTCAGTGCATGTCAAGCTCACTCGAGCAATGAAGATAGTGTTCTATGTCTACTGAGCATTTCTGTGTTTGCCTAGTTTAGAAGGCAGTGTCTACCAAGTTTGCTCGGGTGCCAAAGGAAAGCTTATAGAAGATGAGTGTTAGCCAAGCTCACTTGGTTAATGAAGGAAATTTTGGATGGAACTAGTGTTAACTGAGCTTACTCAGTTACCAAAGGATCTTCACAAATATGCAATATTAACCGAGTTCACTTGGTTAACATAGGAGAATCATTTCTCAGTCAGTGTCTACCGAGCAGAGTTGGCTAACAAAGAGTTTTCTTATTTTGGCATATTGAGTTTAATTGATTTACCTAGTGGTTCTAGCCAACTGAAGTGATGAATATTAATTATTCTAAGTTTTATATGAGCCCACTTGACAATATGAATGATATGAGTACAAGGCCAAGTTGAGAATTTGAAAGTGTGTAAGAGTGTGAATGCATGGAAGATTTTGAAGCATAAGCATAATATCCTTTTGGAGATGAAAAGATATATTCAATTAGGAAGAATCAAGTACAAGTCAGTACAGAGATCTATAATCAGCTATTCAGTTGCATCAGAAATCAAGTCATCTCATTGTTACTCTCTAACCATTGTAGCAGTGATCTAAATCTCTTAACAGAATTGGCTTAATAGCTATTTGTAAAACCTCTAACAAGGTGATAGTTCTATTGAATTGTCTAAAGACCTCTAACAAGGCCACTCCTAACATGGTGATTAAATCCTTTAATAGGGTCACACCTAACAATGTGTTTTGTAACCTTTAACATAGGTGGCTCCTAATAGGGCTCACTTTAGAAGAGTGAAAATAGTAACTAGTTGCAATTGGTGGGTTTTTTCAAATTGGATTTCCAAGTTAAATTCTAGTGTCAAATGTGTCCAAGCTATTTCCTTTCATGTGTTTGAAACTAGGTTAAAGTAAAGGTAATCACAAATAACATCTAAAGATTTTTATATTCAATTTTTACCAAGTTACAACATTTTATGTGTGTTTGTCAAGCATCAACAGTATTCAAGTTTTAGAGTTTATTTTGTACCAACATCTAAAGGGATATAGGATATCTTTTTGTAATATTTGATTCACCCCTCCCCTCTCAATTACTCCTCTTACATTTCCAACAATTGGTATCAGAGCTCTTGGTGGTTGTAGAGAAGGTTTCAAGGACCTAAGCTAAAGATCAGGATGTCTTAAAGATGAGAGATTCCCAAGCTGAATAGAGACAATTTTGTAGCATGGCAAGGACTTATGAGGTTAAATTTGGCTACCATCGGTGATTCAGGTTGTAAATATCTTGATACTAAATGCAAGAATCCAACTAGAACATATCAGTTGAAGATATTTCTAAAAAGAATAATCAAAACATCATGATGATTGATATTGCATCTGCTCTCACTTATACTGAATTTGACAAAGTAAAAGATTGCAAAACAACTCATGAAATGTGGACCAAACTAAAATAAATTTAAGGAGGAGATCAAAATGTAAGAAGAGCTAAGGATGAAAGTCTAGGAGGTCATTTTGATCAAATGAAAATGAGAGAAGATGAGAACATTGCAAAATATGTGGAAAGAATCAAAGCAAGTGTAAGCACAATCAAAACATCTAGAGGAGACATTCAAGAAAAAAGAGTTGTAAGAAAGGTACTTAGAACTCTTCTTCCTATTTATGTAATTAGAGTGTCTTCTATTCAAGAGATGAGATTTGACCCAAATAATAAAATATCATTGGATTCTCTAGTTGGAAGATTGATAGCTTTTGAGTTAGATATCTTTGATAACTATGTTCCTAGCTCAAAAGGTGTTGAGTCTGCATTTGAAGCTAAACTCTCACTCAAGAAAAAGAGTAAGAAATCAAAGTCTAGTAAATTAGGAAGTGAAGAAGAAGAAATAGAAGAAAGCTTAGACAGTGATCTTGAAGTTGTTGAAGGCCTACTTGCAAGAAAGTATTCCAAAGGCAGAGGAAAGCATAAAGGTAAAGCTCGTCTGATTTTATTTTCTTGCGAAGAGACATTGCTACAAGGCATCCAAATAGAGAAAACAATTATGAAAAGAAAAGCAATAAGCACAAAGGCAAGAAGGATTTCAAGAACTAAAAGGACAAAGGTAAGAAATATTGTTTTATGGCTAAAGATTTTGATAAAAGTGAAGATGAAATGGTATATATTGTTGTAAAAGATGAATCTAATGATGAAGGAGATAAAATGGCACTTATCTCTCATGTTAGAAAAAATGATACATGGATTATTGACAATTTTTGTTCATGTCATATGACTGGAGATAAAATAAAATTTGAGCACATGGAATATTATGATGGCAGTAGTGTGAGATTTGAAAACAATGAACCTTGTAATAGAAAAGGAAAAGCATGTATTTCTTTGACAAAGGAACTTGTATGTGACAATGCTTATTGGGTTAAAGAATTAAAGAATAATCTATTGAGTGTGGTACAATAACATTGGATTCAAGGTAGAATTCATCAATGGAAAGGCCAAGCTACTAGATGGTAAAGGAAATATGGTTGGATCTGGCAAACAAACAAAAGCTAATTTATTTTATCTTGATATCAGTGAAAGTTCATGTTTTATTGCTCAAGTCATGTTTTACTGCTCAAGTAGAAGAAAGATGGCTATGGAACAAAATACTATTTCATGTAAACTTTGATAATCTAGTTAAGATGAGAAAACATAAAAGAGTAAGAGGTATTCCTAGCTTGAAGAAGCCTGATATGGGTATATGTAAAAATTGCCAAATTAGTAAGATGGGAAAGGCTAGTTTTAAAAGAAAGAACTATCAATTAGAAGAAATCTTAGAATTTGTGCATACTAACTTATGTGGACCTATTGGAATAGAGAGTTATAGTGGAGAAAATTTGTTCATTCCTTTTGTTGATGATTATTCTAGAATGATGACTATAATGTATCTAAAAGAAAAATCAAAAGCTTTCTAAAGTTCAAGTGGTATTTGGCAAGAGTAGAAAAAGAAACTAGAAAGAAATTGAAATGTTTAAGATCAGATAGAGGTGGTGAATTCATCTCCAATGAATTCAATGATTTCTACATTGAAAGAGGGATCAAAGGACAAGTATCAGCCCCTGGTACACCTCAGTAGAATGGTATAGCTAAAAGAAGAAATAGATCCATCATGGATTGTGCAAGAACATTTATGATTAAAAATAATGTTGCAATCAAATAATGGAAGGAAGTTATCAACACTGTAGTTCATACCTTGAATAGAGTACAACTAAAGAAAGATTCAAACTGAACTCCTTATCAACAATGGTATGGCAATGTAAGTTACTTGAAAGTATTTAGTAGCAAATGTTATATCTTGAAAGAATCTAGAAAAAGAAAATTTGATGTCAAAGGTGATAAAGGCATATTTCTAAGATACTCCTACAGAAGTAAAGTATACAAATGTTTGAAATTTTCAACTCATAAAATCATAGAAAGTGCACATGTTAGAATTGATGAGTTTGCAGAAAAGAGTGAAGAAGAAAGCAATAAAGAGCCAAAGGATTATAGAAGATTTGTTTACTATGAACCTAATACCCTACCAAATCTATCTAAGAGAAGGGAAGCTTCACCCCCCAAGTCTCCAAAATATCCAACAGTTACTGAGTTGTAGACAATGCAACCTAAGTCACAGTCTAAAGGACCTAAGTCACAGTCAAAGGCTACTAAGCTAGTTCAAACTGAGTTTGATGGACCCAAGTCACAGATAGTGGGACTCAAGCTAGAGACTGAAGTTTATGATGAAAAGAGTGGAACTCATTCCAAATCCAAAGAACCTATGTTAGCAAGATATGTCAGAAGGCATCATGCACCTAATCAAATCATTAGAGATAAATATGATAGAACAACAACAACAAGAAAATTAAAAGGTACATGTTTACTTGCTAAATTTGAACCTAGAAATGTTAAAGATGGTCTGGATAATGAAAGTTGGGTTGAAGCAATGAATGAAGAAATAGAAAAATAGAGAAGAACAAAACTTGGACTTTTGTTCCTAGACCCTAGTATAAAAATGTAATTGGCACAAAATGGGTGTTTAGAAACAAGCTAAATAAAGATGGAAAATTTTCCAGAAATAAAGAAAGATTGGTGTGCAAAGGCTATTCTCAAGAAGAAGGTATTGATTATGGTGAAACTTTTACTCCTGTTGCAAGATTAGAAGGTGTTAGAACTCTACTAGCATATGCAACACATAGAGGATTTAAAGTGTATCAAATGGATGTTAAATATGCATTCTTGAATGGAATTCTTGATGAGGAAGTCTACATTGAACAACTAGAAGGTTTTGTAGATCCTAACAAAAGAGACATGGTTTGCAAATTACACAAGGTATTATATGGTCTCAAGCAAGCTCCCAGAGCTTGGTATGAAAGACTTCATAATTACTTGCCACAGATTGGCTTTCAAAAAACAAATGATAACAATAGTCTGTATATCAAAGAAGGACTAGATAAGAAGATTGTGTTGGCAGAAATATTTTTAATGATACCTTATTCAAAGGAAATGATGACTTGTGCAAGGCATTTTTAGAAGAAATGAGTAAAGAATTTGAGATGTCTCTGTTTGGAGAGATAAATTCTTTGTTGGATTGCAAATTTAGTAAAAAAAATGGTATATACATTACTCAATCTAAGTATGTCAAGGATATACTAAAGAAATTTAGAATGGAAGATTCAAGACCAGTTGGAACCCCTATGTCTACTAGACATAAGCTTTCCAAGAATGAATATTTCAAAGAAGTAGATCAGACCACATACAAATCAATAATTGAAAAATTGTAGTATGTAGTGCATACAAGGCTTAATAATACATTAGAAGTTGGTATGGTGGCAAGATCCTTAGCAAATCTCATAGAAAATCATATGATGGCAATCAAGAGAATCATGAGATATCTAAAAGGTACTGAAGATTATGGCTTGTGGTACAAACTTGGAATCAATTTGGACTTAAAAGTATTCATTGATGTTGATTGGGCATGAAGTATTGATGATAGGAAGAGCACTAGTGGTGGAGCATTCTTTCTTTCTTAAAGACTAGCATCTTGGACAAGCAAGAAACTAAATTTCATCTCTCAATCCACAATAGAGGCAGAATACGTGGCAACAATAGTTAATTGTTCTAACATTGTTTGGTTCAAACAATTATTGGAAGGAATGAAGATAGAGATCAAAGATCCAATAGTCATATACTATGATAACACCAGTGCAATCAATATATCAAAGAATCTAGTGATGTATACCAAAACAAAGCATATTGCAATAAAATATCACTTCTTAAGAGAATTGGTGCAAGATAAAGAAGTTAGATTCGAATATGTGAACACAAAAGAGCAGATTGCAGACATATTCACCAAGCCATTACCTAAGGATGCATTTTTGTATCTAAGAGGTAAGCTAGGGGTCATCCCCCAATCTGAAGCTTACTAAATGAAGTTTAGTGATGCATCAACCAGAACCTATTGAAGATCAATTAGTTGGTGTAGTATTGACAAGGGTATATTACAAATGAATCAGTACTTAAGGTACATTGATATTAATAGAGTTGTTTTCTTTGGCATGTGTTGTCAAAGAGGGAGAAGTTTACTATCATATGTCATAAGAAATTTAAATTATAAAGGAGAAGTTTTCTATAAGAGGGAGAAGTGTGCTATCATAGAGATATCTAAGAGGGAGAATGAACTTGGCAGTAGTTGTTGTAAATGAAAGTTTTCTGACAAAGGGAGAAATTGAAGGCAAAAAGAGTTCACACTGATAGAGAAATTCTCATAGATGTGAATCAGAATGAAACAAAAGATATGTTCCTTACTTTATTCTTGTTCCAAAAATTTCATTGTGTTATGGCATGTTGTGTTGTCATCAATGCCAAACAAGGAGATTTTTGGATACAATTGATTAATTGTGTATTGTCTTTAATGTTACATAAATTTCATATCATTATCAATCAGTGCATGTCAAGCTCACTTGGGTAGTGAAGATAGTTTTTTGTGCCTACCGAGCATTCTTGTGTTTGCCTAATTCAAAAGGCAATGTCTACCAAGTTTGCTTGGACGCCAAAGGAAAGTTTATAGAAGATGAGTGTTAACTGAGCTCACTCAGTTAATGATGGAAATGTTGGATGGAACTAGTTTTAATTAAGCTCACTCAGTTACCAAAAGATCTTCACAAATATTTAGTGTTAACCAAGTTCACTCAATTAACACAAGAGAATCATTTCTGAGTTAGTGTCTACTGAGTAGGGTCGGCTAACAAAGAATTTTCTTATTTTGGCATATTGAGTTTAATTGATTTATCTATTGGTTCTAGCCAACTGAGGTGATGAATATTAATTATTTTAAGTTTTATATCAGCCTACTTGACAATATGAATGATATAAGGTCAAGTTGAGAATTAGAAAGTATGTAAGATTGTGAATGCATGGAAGATTTTGAAGATCTAATGATGTAGTAAGGAAGTGAATCAGAAGGATAAGAAAATTATCCTTGTGCAGTTGAAAAAATATATTTGATTAGGAAGAATCAAGTACAAGCCAGGATAATCAAGTAATCAACAATTCAATTGCATCAAAAATTAGGACATCTCATTCTTACTCTCTAAACATTGTAGCAGTGATCTAAATCTCTTAACAGGGTTGGCTTAACAACTATTTGTAAAACCTCTAACAAGGTGGCAGTTCTATTGAATTTTCTAAAGACCTCTAACAAGGTCACTCCTAATAAGGTGATTAGATCTTTTAATAGGGTCAGACCTAATAGTGTGTATTATAACCTTTAATAGGGTTGGCTCCTAATAGGGCTCACTTTAGAAGAGTGAAAATAGTAACTAGTTGCAATTGATGATTTTTCCCAAATTGGGTTTCCACATTAAATCCTAGTGTCAAATGCATTCATACTATTTTCTTTCATGTGTTTACAACTAAGTTAAAATAATGGTAATCACAAATAACATCTAAAGATTTTCATATTCAATTTTTATCGAGTTATAGCATTTTATGTGTGTTTGTCAAGCATCTAAAGTATTCAGTTTTCAAAGTTTATTTTGTACTAACATCTAAAAGGATCTAGAATATATTTTTGTGGTAATTGATTCACCCCTCCTCTCTTAGTTACTCCTCTTATATTTCTAACACACGCAAGATAGTGTATTGATATATAAGTTCCTTGTGCAAGGATGTGACCTTGTTATCATGCAATTATAATTCATTAAATATAATAGCCTTTGTTATAGGACAAATACTTTTTAGGAGACCTTAAACCCTTGTTAGAAGTCTCTAACCATGTTAAAGGTTTATAAAGAAGAAAATAGATGCTCTATCTAAATGCTTTATCAATTGTAAAGATCAAACTTTAGGATAACAAATCTAAATCAAGTGGATGGATAGTTCTACAACTTACCCACCAAAACAATTCCTTTCAAACCCACCACAATGAAAATACTCAACATCTTCTATGTTATTATCATCCTATTAGAGTAAGTTGGCATTACACTAATAGACTAATCTAATAGTTCTTGATACAACCACTCAACCTATAGCATATAGGAGATGGTTAATCTCTTGTCATGAATCCTGAGGGGAGCGTTGAACATTTTTTCAACAATCTCCCCCAACATTAGCCAAGGGTATGAGGATTTGAGCCTATGACCAATATTTTATACCACTTGTTAGAGTGGGGTTTATGTTGCACCAATAGACTGATTTGTTATTGTTTGATACAACTACTCAACTTATAGTACATAGAGGAAGTTAATCCCTTGTCAAAAATTATGAGGGGAGCATTGAAATTTTTTCCAACACATCCATCATTTAAGCTCACATCCACTAAACATATACATTACGTACCTGATACTTCTTAACCAAGGAAAATAACTTTATTTCATACACTTAAAATTAATTAATTAATTTGACATGTTAAAGCTTCCCTAATGTACAACTAATAACATAGGACTATCCTAAGAAGTACATTCCTTCATAAGAATCATTACAAATGTTGCATTATAGTTCCTACATGTTACAATAAAATTATTATATCTTTGATAACCAACATGTTTCCTCAACACAGTCAACTACCGATAAAACATATTGTATATTTCATTAAAATGACCTTTTCTAGAATAATCACAATGCCTTGCTATCATGAATATAGTTGCATGAACATGTCTTCTACCATGATCCAAGATCATTGACATTAATTCCACCTTGCCAATAAGATACAAAAAAATTATACTATTTTTGAATACAAGATAGATAGGATACTAAGAGAGGGGGGTGAATCAATATCCTCTCAAAGATTTCACACTGAAAAAATTCAATCCTTTCCTTCTTCCCCTACTATAACTTGGTATTAAATGTTCTTTCATCATACTACATTGTAAACAAAACATATAAGCTCATGAAACATAACACATAACAAAAGTATGTGGTATCACAAAAACCCTTGGTCAATGGGAATATTGCAATGGGGATGGTACCCACAAATCAATCACTACTATAGTAAGAGGTTGCCTTGTTAGGGATACAATGATTATTCACTTTTGATAACTTACTCGATTAAGAGTATATAATGAGACCTATATAGATCTAGCTTTTTCAAAGATTTTACAACACTCATCAAGTGTGTAATCAGTTAAGAGATTTATGTATAAGGCTATTAAGTCCACCCTTTTCAAGGACTTAGAAAACTACTATAATGGTTAAACAATTTCAATAATGACCTTTACAATAGAAACTTACTTTTCTTGATTAGATCCATCTTCTGCATTGTAATTATCACCTTGTTGTGATAGATCTACAATTCATTCCAACTCTATCTTTGTCTTTGATTTCTCTGACCTCTATACTTGACCTTAATATTTTCCTTACTTCAATACTTCCTTCAACAATACTTCTCCATTAAAACTCTAACCATCAACAACTGCAACAAATAGCTCAAAAACAACCATAACTAGTTTGGTACAACTCCTTTTATAGTTTTCTTTTTTCATTTCATAGCTTGACATTAATTAGGATCATAGAACTTTATGGAATCATTCTTTGATTGTGATCAATAGTTCTAAAATTATTTATCATTTCCTTCCATCAGTTTATTTTTCCTTGAGGTCAACAATAATCATTTCACATTCTTGAGGAAAATATTTTCAAATCTTTACCTTGATTCATGTAAACCATTTTCCATGCTCGATAGAACTATATTGCATTAGAATTTGTGCCAATTCAAATATTGATGTCATTTCTATCTCACTCAATAATACATTTGATGAATGGTGCTCCTCTTAATACCATAAACACATAACATAAATAAAGGAATAACAAAACTTTTTAATAACAAAATATGGGCTTCTTATTATCACCACAAATGTGGAATTATAGAATTCAAAATCAATATGCTAACCCACATGAGTGCCTTTCATTACAGTAATCTACAAGAAAAACCTATAAACTATCACCTAGAGTTGTCCTAGACAATGTTTGGGAATTTCTTAAATAGGCAATTTGATGTCGCTTGGGAAAGTTCTAGACACTCAAACGTAATACCTAGGGCCGACAGACCCTAACAATACATATTTAGTTAGCCAAATACATTTTTGACATTTATTTTGGAAGTTTTGGTCAGCCCAACTTTGGAAGGCCATAACTCTCAAATTGTTGCTTTGATTGGCTATTATAACCACTTTTCAAAAACCTTAGCTTCTGATCTATAGGATTGAATTGGTGCAAGTGCCCATCTATCTTGTTTTAGGGCCTCATTTGGGCATTTTTAGGCCTTTAATGGTGAGCCTGAAATTTATATACCAAAATTGCAAACCAAAAATCCATAATAAATCCATGAATATGTATGATATGGCCCTAAGCCTCAACTGGTAGACTAATATATCCAAGATGAATATTCACCTCTAAAATTAGGACATTATGATCTCGTATGAATGACTAAGTAGCAAGCCTCCACAGACACCAACTCTGCATTAAGACAACACTTATTCAAATAACTAAAATGAAATATTTTTTGTTGATACAAGATTTCTCTTACACTCAAGATGCCCCTACATCTTGTTCTTCCTTATTGACACTTGGTAAGCATTTTCTTGACATCCTCCATATAGCTTGGTAAATTTATGCTTAGTGTACACTAACTTCTCCTCATCTCAGTGTAAGTAGAATTGCTTGGTGAATACTTGAGCTTAGGTATACTTAAGAATATTTACTTATTTTTCTTCTTCATAGCTCAGGCAATATGATAGTTTAGTTTCTATACACATTTTGATACTAATAGGCATTATGGTTCTCTATAGAAATTAAATTCTCCCCTTTGATATTAGTGTCAAAAACATTATGTACACTGATAACTTGACCATTATACAAAATTCTTCTAATCATAAGACCCCCCTATACATATGTTTCCCCTTAGTACATCTTTTGTTTCCTAAAATATTTTTCAATTTTTTTTTTGTAGTATACATTTAATCTCGCTCTACAACTCTAAAATACATAGAAATAAACATATATATTGAGAAACATACACATATGTCCCCCCTTTTTTGACACTTATGTTAAAAGAGCATAGGAAAATACTTACTTTAGGGATAATCCAAAATGTTCCAAGAAATTTTTCAATTTTTATTATCTCCAAAGGATTATCCCACTTTGACCTTATCAATTCTAAACTCTATTTTTCAATCTATAACTTGGCCACAAGATCAATCATATGATCAACAATGGAAAGACTTGAGGTGACTATGAGAGATCTTTCATCTTTGATATGTGTTTGCATAACCTCTATATGAAGTAGTACGAAAGCTTTAATCTCATAAAATTTATCTCTCAGAGTGTTCTCCTCATAGAAATTCATGTTGAAGTCTGGTGAGGAATCTCACTTGGTTATAGTGCAATGAAGATGTTCTTGGGTCTTTTCTCAATTCATCTACACTGGACTTCATATCTTTGTCAATTTTCCTTAATTTATCTTTGACATGTCTTGTAATAATAGGAATATCACATAATTTTTAAAATAATGATAAAATGTTTTGAACTACAGCTTCCAATGTTGTAACAATAGTTAATAAACCCACTTTTTCAGTAGCAGTCTCGTTTGAAACTTTCTCTAACACTCTATTTTTAAAATTTTCCTCACTTTGTTGCATCAATAATGAGTGGTATCAATATCTAGATCATTGAGTGTATCAACAATTTGAACTAGTTGATCCAAAATAGGTTCTTTCTCATTCAAAACATTATCATGCACAACTTCAAGCAATATATCTTTTACATCATGAAGGACCTTCTTCTTCACGTGTTCTCTTCTCATCCTAGCTTGCTCTGTTTTGCTTTCACATAGCTTAGATAAATAGCCATTTGGTCATCATCCAAGGTATTTGGATCTCAACACGGTATAATGATTTCTTCTTCCAAAGTCACTAGGTTTGACCAAAATGAATGTGATTCCTTCTTCTTCCTCTTTAGCTTTTTTCCTTTGTTGGTGGTCGATGAGACTAATTGTGGCAATGGAACTTGGATTTCCAAATTTTGCAATATGGTCCTTGATTCTATTTGTGAAAGTTCCTTTTGTTTGACTTGTTCACCTGTAGATAATTATGGCACAAAAGTTACAAGTGTCATACTCGGCAATGCATCTTTTTCCTCATTATCCTTGGTGTCTTCACTCTGTAGCTCCTACACTTTGAATCTAGGTAGCTTCAAAACTAGTTTATGTACAAATAAAACTTGTCAAATTACTTAGAAAAGTGAAACCTCTAGTTTTTTGCTCTTTTTCAAGCATAGGTTGGCCATGCCCAGTTCTTCCCTCACTTGAAATTCTATGGGCTAGTACTAGATCACCTGTAACAAAAATGTGTGCATTGTGCTCCATGGAATCTCCTCTAATTTTATCATGTTCAATTCTGATCTCCTTATCTCTATTACTTCCTATATTCCCCCCTTGAGCCTATTTCTTGGTATTG
The DNA here is from genome assembly GCA_028749045.1 of Cupressus sempervirens. Lineage (NCBI taxonomy): Eukaryota > Viridiplantae > Streptophyta > Pinopsida > Cupressales > Cupressaceae > Cupressus > Cupressus sempervirens. The sequence goes on along the minus strand of CM053792.1, from coordinate 817,662,213 downwards.
TCACTCATTTTGTGTCCCTTAGTTTAAATTATGGTATCTACTAGCACATATAAGGAACTGACTAGTATGTCAATAACATCTTTTTCCTTTGGCTTTAGAAAATCTATGATTTTCTAAATGACTGGCTGAAATCTAGGTAAATGTGCATGCACAGGCTTGACTATTACTATTATAGTTGCATCTTCATCTATGGTGCCTCGATTGAAAATATATCTATCAAATCTTTAATTGTCACACTCTCTTTATTTCTAGCTATGTTTCCCACCATTTTATGTATGAAATCAACCAAATATTGTGAGAAAATAATGTCAAACTTGTCATCTTGATTATCCAGTTCAACCTTCTACTCATTTTGTGTATCATCCACATCAACTACTTCATTAGGATCCTTTAAGTTGTAAATATGTCTCTATATCATTTTAGAATACCCATCAACAAGAATCAAATAATTAGATAAGACATAAATAACTCTATTTTTTTGAACAATTTAGTTATTGTATTTCTCTAAATCTTCAATAATCTCCTCCAAACCAAATTTGGGCATGAGATATGCAAATGTTATGCTCATCATCTCTTTTTCTATTCTCAAAGCATATTGCCACTGACTAATAGAGTTCATCATGAATTTGGTCACCAATTTCAAGTGGTCTATATTTAAATTTTGTCATCATGACAATCATTGCATCTTTTATTCACTTCTTATCTTCATCACTCATTGTTTCATATTTATAATATTTAAATGTTTCTAGGCCATTATTCTCACTAAGTACTTGAATAATATCATTTATTGTTTTGGACCTTTTATATGAAATAGCTTGGGTATGGCTTACCTCATTAGGCTCTATTCTTTTAGTGTCATTGACATCTTCATCATCATATTTAACTATGAGCCTCCTTCCCTTCTTTGTAGATGTCTTAGACTCTTTTCTCAATGACTCGATAATCTGCTTCTTATTTACTTGTAGTGTTGTAGGCTTTGTGATTTTGAAACCACCCTTCTTCAATGTGTAGCTTCTTGTGTTTCTCAGATTCTTGATCTTATATCCTTGGGGCTTGTAGGGTTAGCATCTATTATTTACTTCCCTTTTGATGATTGTATCCTAAAAATAAATATTGATTTTCCCTTCCCTTCTTTTCATGCTTCATCTTCTCCTTTACCCTCGATGATCATTAAGGGTTTATGAGTCACATCTCCACCAAGTGTACTATGTAATATTCTCAACATTTTCTTAAATTTCATCTCAAATTTAGTAACAACAACATTAGTTTTATCCTCTTAATGGCCTCCTCATAAGTACTAAACCTTGGAGCCTCCTAATTAACAGGTTCATTCAATAAATCTTCAATGACCTTAGTTTCTTGGTCAATATTCAATTCATAGTCCAATGGTTCTAACCATGCAACTCTTGATAAAATAAATTTGACAAGTGTATTTTTAGTATCAATAAGAAAACATACATCCTCATGATATTTCTCAACTTAAGTTGGCGGAATCTTGAACCTTTGGTTAATCCTAATCTTGAAATTTTCAAAATATTCATTTATAACACTCTCAAAATTCTCTCTTAGTGCCTGAATAAATTTATTGATTTGATAAATGACTGGAGTATCTAATTTCTATTTGACTTGACTGATTGATGGGAAATATTTTTGCATGTAAAAGAAAATACATACCAAGAGTGAACCAAACTTGCAAGTATTTGATTTTGTAACTCTGATGATTTTCATATTATCTGCTAGTCGCTTCAGCTGAAGCTCAACTATATCATATTTGTGACCTTTCTTAACAATTTGTATCCAATATCAACAACCATACATGATACACTATTCAATCTACTTTATTGAAATATATTATATGCTACCATGTACACACCAAAATTAATCTCTAAATCTATGATAGAATCTACTTTTAAACTTCTTTTGTCCCATTGTTCATGTATGTTATCCTTGATTTCATTTTTACAAGCTACCCGAATGGTTTTTACTTTTTCCATGATAGGATATCCACTTACCATATTTATAACATCATTTGTATTTTTACAAGTGCATCCAAACACATATGCATATCATCCATTCAACTCAAAACTTCCCTAATCTAGTTCACTTTAAAATCCTCCAAGAAATGTAGGGCATGTATGAGACCAGTTGCCTCCAAATATTTGAATGCATCCTTTAACTTTCCATCAAAATATATTTTACCATATACCTCTTGAAGTTCATGATCTCCAACTTCTCCAATTTTATAATGACAAAACAAATGAATATCTATAAGAATTTGGCTTAAGCCAAAATTTACCCAAGAACTAAAGAACTCAACACAAGCACATAGTAGACCAAAATAGACAGAGTATGATCAAAATGACAATATTCATTCAATAACTGGATGAGAGTACACTAGGAGTGCCTAAATATAAAGGCCTCAGGAGAGCTTCTAGAATGCATAGAAGTCAGCATCATGATATGTCATACAACTAGGCACATGTCCACCAGATATGGATTATCCTCCATTGAGCACGGGATTTAGTGTGATGATGTGAGGATAAGCCTACAATGGTGTAGCATGCAAATCAGTGGTGCAAAAAACATGTGCTAAATGAGGAGTGTGGATAATTGTGTTGTCATCATGAAAACTTAGTGAATGATGCATACTCTTGTGTTGTAGACACCATGTGCATAATTAGAGTTGTGTAACTCAATGAGAGTACACAAACTCCTAAGTGTCTCACCTAAAATAATAATAAAATAATACATTAACCTAAGTAAAACTTAAGTAAGTGTAATAAGTAAATACTTATTTACACCAACACCCCCCCTTAAGTGCAACTTAGGGGAATGCCCTTAAGCTTACAAAATCTAGAATGAAATGTAGTATGGGTCCCAGCTACTAGGCCATGTTAGGTACCCATGTACATAATGATATGAAATCTCTCATAAAGTGGAAAAATAGGGAAAACCTCATGGGAAAAACCCTCTCCCAAAAAGAGAGATAAATGGGATGCATGGATGGATGGAGTAATCAAGACCCCCCATTATGACATACATCTAGTATATACATAAGAGAATGATTAGAAGAGGAAGAGAGATAGGATGGGCTCCCCCCCAAAAGAAGAATGTCGAAAGTGATTGCTCTGATGAAGAAGCTGATCCAAGACTGCAGAATGGTGTTCCTCCCTTTAGGAAGAAACAATGCCAAAGGTACAAATGAGACTCTTCCATTGTGTGTGGAAAGAATCCCATGGATAAGTAATGTCTCTGAAACCTGCTCAATTGGCTGAAGAACTTGTCCCAAAGAACTGTCTATCTCTACAACTGATGAAGAATCCTAATGCAACTACTGATCATAAGTATCCACAATCACTTCAACTTGTGAGGATCGATCATGTAGAGAATGAACAAGAGAGTCTAGAACCCTCGTGACAATTGAAGAAGGTAATTCTGCATCAAGAAGAAGAGGCAGATCATGAATACTATCCCCCAAATCTATCACTAAACCTGTATCTAGAAGATTGGAAGTACCTTGTTGTTCTAGACCTATCACTATGGTGATGTATGCATGTGGACTGAACTGATGAAGTGACTTCTCACTATATCTGTCGATAGAACCCCATGTTTTTGAAGCTGTTGAAGCACTATCGCTGAAATCACTATCAGTATCCACACCGTATGATGTGCGAAGAGGAGTAGAGGACAAGCTTGGTGAACTTTCCTCAAAATGTACATCCTTCTCCACAAAAATCTAATGTGTCTTAGGATCTAGAAGTCTATATGCCTTCACACCATCTTCATAACCAATGAAGGTACAAGTTCGAGATGTCTATGCCTTGCATCCATTGGAAGATCTTTTTGCCCATGCAGGACAACTGACGACTCTGAAGTGTGTCACAATAGGTTTTCTGCCACACCATGCCTCAAAAGGAGTTTTTCCATCTAAGGCTGGATGAGGAGAACGATTAAGAATGTGAGTGGCACTTGAGATTGCTTTGACTTCTAATGATGGATCAAGAGACTTGGCATGAATCATGCAACTTGCCATAGACTTGAGAGTTTTGACCCTCAATGCTACAACATCTGTCTTATGTGGACTAAATGTTGGTGAAATTTGAAGATCAATTCCCTCATGTCTGCAAAAGTCTTTAAGTCTTCTATTCACATCCATCTTACCATTTTCCATACGGAGTACTTTGATGGCTTTCCTGGATTTTCGTTCTACATGAGCCTTGAAGTCTAGAAATTTTTCCAACACTTCATTCTTGTTATGCAAAAAGTAGACCCAAGTGAACCTTGAAAAGTCATCAACTAAGGTAAGTATGTAGCAACCCTGGCTGAATGCAAAAGGACCTACTAATACCATGTGAACTACTTGAAGAACACTTGTTTCTCTAGAAGACTTCCCTCTTTGTAACTTCCCCTCTGGATGCATATCCACTGAATCTATTGAACACTCACCCTTAGAATAGTTGATTTGAGGTAGACCTTTGACCATGTGGTATGTGCAAAGTTGCTGAGATAGCAGTAGTTAAGAAGACCATACCGCTCATGCCATAATTGCATGTTTGAATTGGATTGAAATAACAAGACTTTTGAATGAGACTTGGGCACAAAATAAGAGAAAGAGTACAACCTCTTGTGATCATTCACTTTCCCCACTGCAACCAAGGAATCATCTCTAAGACTATGCACTTGAACTGAGTCTGGAAGGAACTCAACTCTATGTCCATCTCCAAGGTGAGTGATTTGGTAGATTGAAAGGAGATTCGAACTTAGGTTTGGAACATAGAGAACCTCTTGAAACTCTCCATCTTCCATTTCAATGTTTCCCTTTCCTTCAACTTCCATTTTGCTATCATTCCCCATGAAGATGTGCGGTACCTTTAAGTGATTCAATGAAGAAAAAACCTCCTTTAAAGAACCCATATGATATGAGGCACTAGAGTCAAATATCCATTCTTTTGAAGAGTTTGCATTTTCCATGAATGCTTTCCCTTTGTCCTTCGAATCTGAAGATGATCCTTTATCCTTGTAAGCATTAGGCAATGGAACATTATGTTTCTTCATGATGTTGGTCAACTCATCAATCTTTTTGAGATAACACTCATGCTCTTCATGACCCAATTTTTTACAATAAGTGCACTTCTTCTTCTCCTTATTGTTGTTGTCCCCTTTCTTATTGGAATTTGAGGACTTGCCTTGTTGATTGGATTGTGGTGTTGTCTTTTCTACATCCTCAGATTTACTTTTCCATTTCTTCTTACCCTTTCCTTTATTTGAAGATTGTGCAGCTGAATTTTGAGAACCCTCATTATTGGCCACCAATGCTTTGGACTGAGGTTTTTTGAGAATCCCCATTGATTTCAACTTCTTTTCTTCATCATCCAATAGTTTAGCATATTCATCAAAAGTGACTTTCTTGTATGCAGACCCTAAGGTAGTCTTACAGGTGTTAAAAGGAGATACAAATGTGGAATATTTTGATGATAGCTTGTTATGTATGAGATAGATCAGTCTATCATCTTTGATAGAACTCCCACAATCAATAAGCTTTGTCCTTAATTCATTTATCTTAATGATGAAATCCTATATTGAGTCATATGACTTAGGATCTAAGGAAACAAGCTCATCTTCAATTTTGAAAACATCCTCTTCAGACACTTTCCCATAAAGGCTTTCAAGGGTATCCCAAGCTTCCTTGGATGTAGTATACTTCTTGATTTGATACATGATCTTATCATCTACCCCTAAACATATATCACCTAGGGCTTTTCTATCCATTGCTACCCAATTTGAAATTTCACTTGCAAACACATTATCACTTGCTAGTTTAGGAAGAGTACCATCTACATATTGTGAAACTCCATTATGCATTAAGTGATACAACATTTTGATTGACCACGAAGCATAGTTATGAGGAGCTAATTTAGGAAACTTAAAGTTTCCCATAATGCAAAAAATGAAAGAAAATTGTAGAAAAGAGAGAACACAACACCAAGAACACCCCATCTTTTTACTAAATCAAGAAACCCCCCCAAAATGGATGCTTTGGGCACTTTATCAATAGTGCAATTACAAAAGGACACTTGCTAATTTTGGCTTTCATGGACTTTTGATTTTTCTTGTTACAACCTCTTAATGGAGTACAAATCTGAAACTTTACAATGTGCTACAATACTGAAGCATTACAAAGAAAAGAAAGGCCCTATTACTGAAAGTGACAATTTTTTTCACACAACACTATAATTTGATGCTAGATTTGGAAAGTAGACAAAAAAATATGCACTTTCAAAAAAAATAGAACCTTTTTTCGACTCCAGATGTGCTCGTACGAAACTTTTGAAGTTGCAAAATGTAGGATTATACAGGTATAGTCGCCAAAAAAAGCAATTTTTGAACAATCCGTACACGAAAACCAAAAAATAGCTACACCACTAAAAAATTTAGAAAATTCTACCCAATTTTTGAAAAAATTGCACCTAATTTGGAGTCCGAATGTCCGAGTTATGGCCTCTTGAAGTCAGACTGCAAAAACCAAAATGAATCTCGAGAGGGGTTGCATCAGCGAATCATGGGGTTAAATTTGATGGTCATACGACCATCACAAAAGTTCTAATTCCTCTTGGAATGATGTCCAATTGGGTGTCAAATTTGATCACAGGGGCAGGATGACATCAGCAAAATTGAGCCCCTCAGATGACGTGGCAAGTGACAGGTCAGTCTATATTGTACGTATTGTATGGACTATCAACATGTTCACTGACTGTATGCTGACATGGGTGCTGATTGGGATGATGAGATGGTAAGATAGCAAGGATTATTTGCTGACGTGGGTGCTGACTGGGATGATGAGATGGTCAGATAGCAAGGATTATTTGCTGATGAGGCAATCAATGGTGGTGACGTGTGGCAGTCTGCACCGCATGTCCTCGAAGTGATTGGGCCACGTGGATCCTGCATAGGGTCAGAATTTTGAACTGCTAGAATGATGTTAGTGCTACCAGATTTGTTTGCAGCATGCTGGAGTTTTACAGACTTACTAGTTTTTACAAGGAAAGATCCCACATTCATGGGTAGAGCGGAGAAAGTGCTATTTAAAACCAACTTCCCGCTTACAATAAATATCAGCAAGAGTCCTACCAGATGTTGTGATTAGGCTACCTGAACTCAATATTGATGTCGAATTGCAGGGCGATTTAATGGTCGCTGAGTATTGTTGCCAAAATTTGGTGTGAAATGTCCTCTGGATTTTAAAGAGGTACGACGCTCTGTGCAGGATATTGGAGTATGAAAATGCTCTCATTTGCTTTGCAAAAAATGAAATAAAATGCCCGCAGTATAAAATATAATACTTGCGAATTAGTACAGAATATTCCACCAATAATAACACAAGGCTGAGCCAGGGTGTGACTGCCTAGTTTGGCCAAAAACATTTCTACGAGATTAATTAATTTAGATCTAGAAAACAAATCAATTAGATCTGAAAAATAATCATACCCAAAATGTAGATTGGGGCCTTTGGGTTCTGATTTGCAAAAAAATTTTGCCTCACAATCAACTTTCACCAAATATAGGCAAATTTATAGTCGATCTTCACCAAATCGATGCTTTGGACGCAACAGTGAGGTCAGATCTGGCTCTAGACACTCCCAATTTTTGTGGATCCTCCAAAATTGTGTCGAGGTGTTGAAGCATGAATGGTCTCAAATGGCTACGTGATGAGAATCTCCCTCAACTCTGATACCATGTAAGAATTTGGCTTAAGCTAGAATTCACCCAAGAACTAAAGAACTCAACACAGACACACAGTAGACCAAAATAGATAGAGTATGATCAGAATGATGATATTCATTCAATAATTGGATGAGAGTACACTAGGAGTGCTTGAATATAAAGGCCTCAGGAGAGCTTCTAGAATGCATAGAAGTCAGCATCATGATATGTCATAAACCAGGCACATGTCCACCAAATATGGATTATCCTCCATTGAGCACGAGATTAAGTGTGTGAGGATAAGCCTACAAGGGTGTAGCATGGAAATTAGTGGTGTAGGCAACATGTGCTAAATGAGGAGTGTGGATAACTGTGTTGTCATCATGAAAACTCAGTGAATGATGCATACTCATGTGTTGTAGACACCATGTGCATAATTAGAGTTGCGTAACTCAATGAGAGTACACAAACTCCTAAGTGTCTCACCTAAAATAATAATAAAATAATGCAAAATAATTAAATAATGCATTAACCTAAGTAAAACTTAAGTAAGTGTAATAAGTAAATACTTATTTACACCAACAATATCATTAACTAGCAAAACCCTAGGTGGAATTGTAGATAGGGCACCTACCTTGTCAATTTTCATTGAGATTTTAAGGTACAATTTATACTTTGGCTCTTCACAAGTATCATTCTGAATCAATTTAACAATATTCATCTTTCCCTTGGTTTGTCTCTTTCCATTGGTAGAGCTTGAAGCCATTTTTCCTAATAGGGTTTTAGAAAATACTTGATAAATAGCTTGTTTAGTATTCAAATTCATTCTTGAACTCACTAATAAAATATCACCTCAGAAGCTCTGACATAAAATTCTTTTCTCAACTTCCCTCTTAGCTCTTTGAAATGCAAGGTGTATAATATAAATTAAAAACCCTAATATATGTGCAATAAAGTTACCTTTTTTTACAATTAGGGTGCATTAAATGTGTTGTACTCCACATTCTCACTTCTTTAATGAACTTGGTCACCATCGGTCGACTCATACTCAGGTAACCAATCACTATACCTAAAATATTATTAACTCAGTTATCTTTGCTAATACATAGTTACCAAAACCCTTGGTAACACTACTTAATTACAATATTTTCAAACTTCTTGTAATGTTCTTGTGCATCATGTATTATGAAAATATGGACTTTATTCCACTTTATTCTAGGAACTAGTATAGGATTTTTCAATAATAGTATAGTTCCTTACCTCTTTATGTGATTTAGTTAGAGGTGGAGGTTTCACCTAATCCATTGGATGAGGTGTTCCCATTTATTCCACTTGATGTCTCTTTTTCTTTTTTCTTCCTTGCCTATTTCTTGTTCATCTATTCATGAATTCTATCTACACCCACTTTTCCTTTATCTTCAGAGTTTTCATCATTGGGTGTTGAAACCCGATTTCTACAGTTCCTGCTTAGATGACCAACCTTGTGACAATTATAACATGTCATGCCAATGTTTCTCCAATTACTATATCTTCATCCAAAATATAATCTCATGCACTTTGCAGAAACATGACCATACTTCTCACATGCAATACATGAATACCATTTAATATAGTCCCAATTGATAGCATTACCCCTCTTCCTCTATTTTCAATTAGAGTTTATCTATGATCTACAATCTTGAGTGTCCAAAATTTTTGTAAGTAAAATAGTAACCATTAAATGCATACGTCTTATGTGTTTGGATAAACTTGGATCTACGCCCAAATGCTTGATCTCCATACTTATTAGAATGATAAAAAATAACCATTAAATTAGGAAGTAGCATTTCTCTTACCATTGTTGCTTCTACATACATTTTTTATATGTCCATGCTTTCCATAATGAAAACAAGTTATTTTGTCTAGATTTAGATTGGTGTTCAAATTCCTTTGCTCAACTTGTTTTGATAATTTACCTTGATTGGTAGTAGAATGCTCAATTTAGCATAAGCCAAATGTGTCTCTTGGTTACCTTTGTGCTCTAAGTTGTTCATCCAGTTTGATACATTCTTGTGATCAGTTCATTCTCTCCATCAGATCTTTCTAAGACTTCAACTCACTCTTCAGACTTTCATTTTCAATCCTTAGTTCAAAAATCTCTTCCATCTTCCTACCAATTTCATGATTTACACCAAGTAGTTGGCCTTTCATATCAAAGTGATCTTATGTCAATCTTGAGATCTCTTCATCTTTTGCATCCAATCTTGCAACAATTTGTCCCTTGTCTTTTGCAATCATGTTCTTGTCATCTTCATCTTTTCTTTTTGTTGGTTTTCTCTGACCATTACAAATGTACTAAGCACTACCATGATGTGGTATGTGTGTTTCAAAGGCAACTCTCCTCATATTAATAAGCATAAGCCATGAATAGACATGCCCCTTTAAGGGACATGTCTATTTTTTAATTAATATTTAATATTATAACCATAGTTATAATATTATTATTATATTAAATATAGCCATAGTTATATATTATTATTATATTAATTTATCTCATATAATAATAAACACACATATATAACTATATCTCATAGGTTTATCCAAGTGAAGCTACCATACATCAACACTCCCTCTTAACTAGGGAGGATAAACACATGATCATATATCACCTCAATATAAGAATATCTTTGATTATAAGATATTCACTATTTTGATATCACATTCGATATCATGAGTATTGGTCTTTCAGAATAACAACATATGATATTCACCAATTACTCAAATAGGGTTTTGATATCACATCTGATATTCACCAAGTACTCAAATAAGGTGTGATATCACGAGTATTGGTCTCCCAAAATATCATACGATATTCATCAATTACTCAACAATAAGGTTTGATATCACATCTAATATCAAGAGTATTGGCCTCTCAGAATATCAATGATATTCACCTAATACTTTGAGTAATGGTCTTCTAGAATGTTAAGATGCAAGAAATTCACCATTTACTCAAGTTATTGATCTCATAATACAAGTGATTATAATATTGTCACCTTACAACAACTTCTCCAAATAGAAGTGATGATCATTTGGAAGTCATCATTTCTTAATGATGTACACAAGGGGTGGGCCCACTAAAATCACATGGTCATGTGAGGTATATTCATGAATCACAGTCCTCTTGACTGCTACAATTTATTGATCATTGGAGAATCCATCTCAACTCAGTTTACTCCCTATAAATTAATATAATTGGAATCATTGAAGGTTGACTGAATCATATCCTCTATCTTCTTCCTCTCTTTCAAAGTTGCCTCTAATGAAATATTAGTCTCTCTTTGAATCTCATTCTTCCTCTTTTTCCTACAAGAACATTCTTGAAAAAGCTCTTATAGTGTGTATAGAAATACAAATAATTATTAGACAAATGTAATAATCAATAATAATAACTACTTATCTCATATGTATCAATTCATAAACTACCTTCATATGCATAAAAAGATACCTGATATTATTCTAGACATGTGCAAGATATCTCAAGTTTTCAAATAGCTCATTCTATTATTTAATATTTAATCTTTCTCATACTTGATTAATAATATCAAGTTATTAAATAACATCCATAAAATATATTCTTACCATATATCTATATATGAAAAATAATACATTTCATACTCTTACCTCTTCTTACATTGGTGGTAGGGCCCATACCTTTTGTGGTGTCTATGGGATATCATTTTTACTTAATCCACAATTTCCATGCTATGTGGAAGGATAAATTTAAGAAATCCCTCCCAAAAAAATGCCAAAGATGCTGGCAAATCCAACATTTTATGGGCCAAATTTTTTTAATGTTGAGGGTGATTTTTTTGCTCCATGTAGGGAAATAAAATATATATGTTGCCAATTTTTTATTGCCCTAACAAAAACCATTTTAAATGTGGAAAATTTAAAAATTCTTGTTGACAAATAAATAAATGATGGCTATTTTTTTCTTGCCAAAAAAGGATTGTAATGTCAGAGGCAAACTACTTGTTTTGTAAGAAAACAGATAATAACAATCTTGGCTAATCTTTAGTGGTGAACTGAAAAATTGTTTAATTTGAAAGTGAATTTGTAAGTGTATTGGCTAGTGACCTTTAAGGCTTTATGGTTGCCAAGTGTACTAACTATTGACTAGTGTAGTGTCTATTATTAATAACATCAGTGTCACCATTACCAACTTGGCTACCATCACTTTGGTATCGTTAATATGTTAGTTTTATCAACCATTGAGTAATTATAGATCAATGAAAAAAGATGCATTTCATGGCCAGTTGCTTGAAAATCATAAATGTGGTACTAATAGTTACAATTATTACATTTTGTTCACAACCAACTTGGTAGGCACTCCAACTATCTGACATTAAGTGAGTAAATTTCCCACACTTGCAAATTAATAGGGATACGAAAACAAAAGTTATGAAATATCATGAATGTCAAATAATTTAAGGAAACTTCTATTAAAGAGTCTCTTCAATTCCTCTTTGACTATCATTTTTCAAATTCTCAATTTGGTTTACAGAGTTTCTTAAGTTTGTAATTGTCATGGATACACCAATTCGATTGAAATACACCACAATGGATCTGTAAAAGCCCTTTTTGGTCATGATACCTGAGGATGTCCTAGCCATTATTTGCAAGGAAGATGTCATAGGTCCTTTTATCTACTATTCTTCATTCATGGTCCTCGGTCATGAATTCTTAAGAAATGATAAGAGGTACTGTGTGTCCACAGATATAACCTCTCACTTCCTCGCATCTCTTCTCAACCTTGGAGGCAATCAAGCATATGTTTTGATGCTTCTATGTAACATTTTTAGAATATGACATCAAAATTCTTGTATTGTTTGAGTAGGTACCAAGGTCGGGCATTGGCATCCCTTTTGCAAATGTCGTAGACAAGTGTTGGGAGAAGGGCATAGGGAGAATTGTACAGAAGCATCCCTTCTTGCTCAACATGAATGAACACCAATTAACTTGCCATTGAAAGTGAGCACGGCTTGAGAGGGATTTCCTACAAAAGTGGTTGTTGTTGGATGGTGTTAGTGACACCGATTTTGTATGGTTACACAAATTCAGTAACATTATCACCTCCAAGAGATTCCTTGTGGAGGGGCTTGAAGACCTTTGTAATTGAAGGCTTCAAGCCCTTAGCCCATCGATGCTCCCTGCTCCCTATTTCCTTGACCCTTGCCCTTTGGATGAAATTTTTTTAAAGATATTTCTCTTTGATAAAAATGGTAAGTAGTTAGTTCGGATTGGGGCCTACCCTTGAATGTAAATTATGAAATAGTAAAATCAAGCTAATTTAATCAGATATTTTGAATATCTATGCTATGAAACTATAGATTGTACAATATCAAATATAACCAATGAAAACAATAGTTTTTTGCTTCACAAATTTTTATTCTTGTTAGTCTACGACTCTATTTTTGGCTTCTCAATGCATTGTTCAAATGTTAGTATGTGACTCTGTTATAAAAAAATTAACTGCTACAAAGTTAGAAACAAAAAAAAAGGTTTCAAGAATCCCTTTATGGTTTCATATTTGATTAATGATTTATAGTAAAAAATTACTTAATTAAAAATTATCCAATAAAGATTTGTAATATGTATATGTCCTTTAAATTTTAAAACTTGTAAATTTTGATAATATATGAACATAGGGGCCAAGGCCATGCAAGTTAAGAGATATAATAGTTTTAACTATTATTAATTTATTTTAAAATATTAAATAAATTTAAAAATAGCTTGTTAAAGTTAAACTTATGACACATGTAACATCATGATTCCTAATCATGCAATTTAAATTGTATAAATAATATTGAAATTTGATTTGAAAATAAAAAGTTCAAATTATAACTTAAATATAAATGTTCATATACAATATACAATATTAATTTATTAATTCATTACTTCCTATTTTCAAATCTAAATTTATTTTAATATCATGATCATCTGAACATGATAATTTATTAGGGCATGAGAGAAAGGATTTTCCTCTGCTAATTATTAAAAAGAATCCTAGTTGGGTTCTCGTTCCTATTCCCCCTCCACCTTAAATCTATCATTTCCTTAGCTCATAAAGATTTTGTTCAAACTTCCTTAGACCCGCAGGCATCTTTATGGATGGAGGACTCTAATAAGCTAATGACTTATCTAGAGGTTTTTAAAGACCAATTTGGTAAGGAGCCAGATGCTTCTTGTGGTCAAAAGTCTCAGGATTCTCTAGAAATTCTGAAATTCCTCCTGGAAGCCCAAAATCTAGATTTTAGGCTAGACTTTGAATCTAAGGGTGGTAATATTAGGAGACTCAATGGCAAACAATTGGCTTTGAGGTCTTTGAAGGATAAGGGTAGCAAGGTTATCAAAAGTAGATCCTCCTCTGGTGTTAGACTTTTCCCCACCCCAACTAGGAGCAAAGATGAGGTTGCCCTACCTCTGTTAATTATCCCTTGTTATCAAGTTGGTTCTGATAAACTAGATTTTCCTAATGAGGATACCCCTATAATTTGCAATATGGATTTCTTGAATGATGAAGAATGAGTCCATAACTATTCCCTCATTGTGGTCCCATTTGATTCTAATGGACCAATGTTGGTGAGGGAAGGGGGTCCTTCAGTCAGTCTAGAACATAAGGTTTTAGAATTTAGACCTAAGATGTTAGAGGATAGTTGTAATTCTAAGGAGATACAGCATGATGTTGCCCCTAAAGTCAGAGATGGAGAATGCACCAATATGGATAGTGTTGGTCATTTTTTCCATCTCGCCAAATATTTTAATTCAAAGGTAACAACATGGCCAGTGGTCATATTTTAAAATATTCAAATATTCAAATGTCATAAGGATATTTTGAAAACTTAGAATATCCATCATATTTCATGTTATATCTTAAGGAAATCTAAGTTGTAACCTTGTTATCAGTTCCTTGTCACATAGTCGCAAGTGGTTATGGCTCAACCATTAGTTAAGCTATGAGGATGCAAAACATTCATGCTAGTTCAGTCTAGTAATGGTCACAAGTGATTAGGGGTTGATGAACCTAGCAATTGCAAAGAGGTGATCAAGCCTTGATAGTTATCCCAATGTTTTTCTCTATCATAGGTGGTTAACCACAACCCCAAGTTTATGCTATGAAGTGGTGATCTCAATTCTATTGCATGCTCAAAAGGGATCAAATGCAAACCATGATTAAGATGATGATGTTGTGATAGTGTTTTTCGCTCATTCATAGAAGTTAATGCTAGGTCAAAATTTCAAATCATGAGGTTGTATGGGATTGTTATGACTGGTTAACAGGTCATTTTTCTAGATACACCTCAAAGGGCCCACATCCTCGCATCCATTAGATGAAAGAAGATAGAGGGTCATCACTTACGCACTTTCTAGAAATGAATGATTTTTAACCAAAGTGAGGATACATCTATCTGACATATGTCTAGGTGGGCCAGTGCTTCTAGTCTTAGTTTTGCATTGTTGCAATGCTTGAGTTTTTGTATCGAATGACATTTCTTACTTTCTATCAATATCATTTATTGAAAAGCTTCAAGGCAGAAGGTCCCAATGTTGTGATGGTCAAACATGCCTAGTCAATTTTACGTACTCGCAAGAGGTTAAGTTGGAATCCAATTTTATGGTGCAAGGCAAAAAAAATACTCTATTCGTGGTGTCACATGGGGTTTATCCTAACCTATGGTTTGGATAGGAATGTTTTGATTCCCTTCATTGCATGCTTGCAAAGTTAAAATTTATGTTAAGTTGCAACACTATAAAAGTCAGCATGGTCAACTCCAGTCATTGCAAAACATAGGTGTAAATGTGTCAAAATAGCTCCATTTTCTCTGTTGTTGAATCATATTAGATCAATGTTGTGCATATTCCCACATTTCCAAAATGAAAAAACTTTATCCATTATGGGAATATGAGTTATTGACACATCAAACATAGCAAAAGGTTGTTGAGTTGGCATGCTCCATTTGGTCAAGGGTTCTGAAGTACTTAGGAGGTCCCAATTTCATCACAATCATCTAATCTCAATTGATCCACATATGGCATATGTAGGCATTTTAAATATGTGCAAGGTTTAACAAAAGTAGGGAAATGAGCTTTAAACACATGTTTGTGTGGGCCCAACCATCTTTTGAAGAGTTCATTCATTGAATGAAGGAAAATGGTTGACCATGGTAAAAGGATTTTCATTCATTTGAGTTAGAAAATAAGGAGGTCTTTGACCAATGAAATTATGGGAAAGGTACAAGATGGATGTTGAAAATAGTTGACTTGTTGAACTTCTGACCTGGCATGTTGGGAACAAAGAAAAGAGACTCTTTTATGATGAATCCAATCTCTTTGATCATCTACAACAACTTTTAGTGTTCTCCATGCCTATTTAATAAAAAGGACATGTCTTACACCACCTATTTTATCTATCTACCTAGTTAGAATGGTAATGGCCATCATTTATGTATTCTCAATGCTAATGTTAAATGATATATATGGTTTCTTGCATTGAAGTCTGTAACAGGATCAAATCTTCTCTAGATTTGCAGTGATTGTTCTCTGCAACCTTCAATGTAGTTGTTGTAATTTACCTTAGGGTAGAATTCATATGGGTTATGCCTATACCCAATAAAAGAAAGTTTTTTTTTTGTTCAAAATGTTCTCTCCTTTATGATCTTTTAGAGTTCTCTCTATAATTGTTTTTCCTTTTTCTCAATAGAAATCTCTTCTGTCATATCCATTCTCTGTCAGCTAAGTTTCTACACTATTGTGGCCTCACTTGTTGAATGTATTTTGACAATTGCAATATCATATGGTCATGTTTATCTTTGATAACTGATTTAATTAAGTGAATCTATTGTTGTGGTTATGTTATCTTCTTGGCTTATCTAGCACATTCAGATTGAAAAGGTGTAGATAATGGTATATCTTGAGAAATCTATTGAATTCTAGTACATGTTATTGGAAAGGAAGTAGACCTATATACTATTTTTGTATCACCTCCTCTTGGATTAGATTAGGTAGTATCCTTTCATGCATTCCTTCTCCCTTTTCCTCTCAAGAAATAGTTAGGTGCATCCTAATAGTAAGGAAGTCAGCCTTCTCCAGAGACTCAATCTCAAGTCACAAAGTCCTACACTTTAGAGATTGTTTCCATGTTACATGAGGCTACCTTTAGGTAAGACTTTAGGAAAGGGTGCATACTTTTGTGTCAATAGATAGAGTCATTGAGGAGGAAGTCATTATTTTTAGTGATGATAAGAGCAAAGAAAATTTGAGTGGCAATAGAAGTGGGATTGATAAAGGAGAGGTTGTTAAAAAGAAAAGGGGTAGACCACCTAATACCAGTAGTAATACCAAAGCCTTCAAAAAGGCCAGATCCAAAATGTCTGAATGCTTTAAGCAGTTTTAGACCCCAATGGACACTAAAAAGTAAGATTTGATATGGATAAGCTAAAATTAGCTTCCTAGATTATTAGAGTTTTGGAAACTTCACATAGGAAGTATGTTATCAAGAAATTATTGAGATGGATCACCAACATTGATGTCCTATTTTTACAAGAGATCAAGGCTATAGGGTTTAACATGGAAATTTCTATGAAATGTATCTAGAAGGATGCTACTCCCTTCTTTAACAATCATCCTAAAGGGAAGGTGGTAAAGACCATCCTTGTTGGACCCAACTAGAGGAACAAGATAGATAAATGGGGTAATTCTCCTTGCAATAGAACATCTTTGATTTGCTTCAAAGATGATAGCTTTGAGTTTGGTTTATGCCACTAATAAGCATTTGGATATAATCAAGCCTTGGTAGTGGATGGCAGACCTTCCTAGTATCCCTTGGATTATAGTAGGTGATTTTAATATGTTTGAGAGGTCCCATGACAAGTTTGGAGGTGTCAAGTTTGAATGGAAATGACATGAGTAGTTATATTGGTCTAGGATGTTGAACAAGCTCAATATCATTGATCTCCTTGCTAACTTGAATAATTATTCCCTGGGAGTTTGGTACACTTGGTCTAATTCATAAAGAGAGGATAAAAGGATATATTTAAGACTGGATAGAATATACTATGATAGACATTTTTTTAGTTACTCCAAGCTTGTTGATGACAATCTTGTCTAGGTTCTACCCTATTTACTATCTGATCATCATCTTATTGTGATTGAAATTCTTAAAATTAGTTCTTCTCTTCCCAAGTGTCATAATGTACAGTCCTTTGCTCTTAACTCTTCCTTGTTGGATGATCAAGATATTTTGGTTGCTTCTAAAATTATATATTGGTATAATGATAAGATTTGAAAGCATGAAAACCCCATTAGTAGATGGGATCAAACTGTCAAATCATGGAAAATGTTATTCAATAGGTTGGGTAAGAAAAAAGACAAGGATGGAAGAGCATTGTAACTCTCCTTGGTGGAATTTCTTGAAGTAGTTGAAGCCTCTCTCCAAGACCACCCTAGGGATTGCCAACTTCTAGATTTGGTCACTAGCAATAAGCATGAATTGAGAAAACACTAGACTAAAAGGATTTAGGGGGCCAGAATTTGATCCAAGGCTAACTAGTTGGAAAAGGGTGACAGGGGTTAAAATTTCATATTTAAGGTAATAAAAGTAAAGGAAGCCAAAGAAATGATTGAATTTTTGTGGGAGAATGGAACAATGTTCATGATTACTAAAGATATCCTTGGTGTTTTTACCTAATTCTATAAAAAGTTGTTCTCCTCTATAGATAAAGGGATGGAAATGGAGGTTTCTCAGAGCAAGGTGAAGGGGATTATCCCCAAGAAGGTGTCAGATGGATACTTAGATTTTTTGAATGCTCCTATCTCTCTCACAGAGGTTAAAGAAACCATTGCCACCCTAAGCAAAGAAAAAGCTCCTAGGCTAGATGGGATCACAGATGAATTCTTCAAAGTTAATCTTGATTGGATCAGCCCCAACTTATTTGAACTATACATGTTTTCACTTAAGGAGGATTCATTAGGTTTGAGTATCAATTTAGGCCTCATCAAAGTTATATATAAAGGAGGGGATAAAACCTTGATAAAAAATTGGAGACCAATCACTCTCTTAAATGTAACCTATAAACTTTTTGCCAAGATTCTGGCTACTAGGTTAGTCCTAATCCTTCCCAAGATCATTAGCAAGACTTAGATAGGGTTTGTCAAAGGCAGATATATTTTGGAGAATCTCATCACATGCTAGGGAACTATGGACTAGGCCAAATATTTAGGGAAAAATATTGGTATGATGTTGATAGACTACGAGAAAGCCTACGATAGGATAGAATGGTTATTCATCTTTATGATGATGGAAGCATTAGGCTTTCCAATTACTCTTATTAATATGGTGGGTATTCTTTTGAAAGATACAAATGTAGAAATTGAAGTGAATGGTATGAGATGAGAATGCTTTGACTTGTCAAGGTCCATTAGGCAGGGATGCCCCCTTGTCCCTGTACTATTTTTTATTACGATAGAAGCTTTGCATTACTTGTTAAGGGATAGTCCAATTTTTCCTAAGGTTTTAGGAACCATATTATTCCAACTTGATGAGGTTAAGGTGATGCATCTAATGGCCAAATTGGATCTATTTTGTTCCAACTTGGGTAGTAAGATATCAGTTGCTAAATCTATAATCCCAAGATGGGAACCTAGTACTCTAAGATGGTGCCTCAAATATGGTCTAAGACAGGGAGGCCCTAACCAGGTAGTTAAATACCTTGGTATACCCTTCTCCATCAACCTTAGAATTAATGACATGTGGATTTAGCTTAAAGAGAAAATCAGTGACAAGCTTCACAAATGAAACACCTTTTATTTATCTTTAGTAGGTAGGGTGCAGGTTTGTTAGAAGATCCTATCATGTAATGCCTGCCCTAGTTTACATTTTCTAGATACATTGTTGCTATCATGGCCGAACTTTATTAGACTAGTTTTATGTTGAGACTATCAGATATTGTGTTACAGATTCAGTTGATATATGATGAGATTACTTAGACTCTACATTTCATTTATGCATGATGATTATTACATTGTTTTCAGTTATTGATGATGATTAGTTAAATGGTTTATTATTACATGTGTTTTCTTATGTTTACTTACCCCATACTTGCATGTGTATGGTGTGCATGTTTGTTCTTTTTATGTATGGCATTTTTGATGTGGTTAAGGAAGGGAGTCGTAGTCACCTGCTAGTCGAGATCTACATGATGCACCACTTCCTTACATTTCTTGTTTAGCTTAGCATATATATATATATATATATATATATATATATATATATATATATATATATATATATATATCTATATATATATATATATATATATATATATATATATATATATATATATATTGTATGTACATGCATGGTATTTTATGTAGGTTGCAAGTACCGAGTATCGACTTCCCTAAATTGCTAGGATGAGCGTACCCTATCACACTATCTCAATGGTAAGAGAGGGGAGATAAATTCTCAAGTCCAAATCTTAAACACTTAAACCATTTGTCCTAGAAAGGTAGGACAAGTATCTAAGATTTTTTACCTTCTAAATGCATCGGATGACATAATTCATGATTTTAACCCCTTAGACTAATTTTGTTTTGATTGTTCTATGATGGGTTTTCATATTTTATTTTGGAGGTCTTTTGGTGAATTATCTATTAATTAAGTCTAAAATTAAAAGATTTAATTAATAATTTAATTATTTTGGGGAAAATTAATATAATGTTATGATATTTTGATATTTTGATTTTAATTAATTAAATGGGAAATTAATTGAGTGAAATAATTAAATAAAAGAAATTAAAATTATTAATAATAAAAATAATAATAAATAATAAATAAATAATAATAATAATATTGATAAAAGAATTAAAATAAAAGTTATAAGTCTACCTAGGAGTAAGAGCACCTCTTGAATGCACGTGTGTCTACAACACAGGAGTTAGCACACAAAATTAAGCACATGGTGTCTACAACTTTGTGACTCATCTAGTAGGTTGGAAAAAGCTCGTGCTTAGTTGTCAACGCTTATCTCATCTTCTAGTTGTTTCTATAGACATTCTAGGTGCTTCCTGAGAGTTCTTTATATTTAGGCACTCTTAGAAGCTCGAGGAGAGTGTGTTTAGGGGACTTAGGAATGTTGGAGAAGGAAGGAGCTTGCTCTGCAGATTCTGAGCAGAAGTGATTTAGCATCAGTGTCCAAGTAGACACTTTTGATTTTTGCATATGATATTTCGCTTCTTGCACTTCCTGTCTTCTTCATGTCTTCTGAATGCTTTCTGAGGATTTCATGTGTTGAATATCTTGGTTGTATGCATTCTTGTCATGGGTAGTTAAATTCTTATATGAGAAAATCCCACATGCGTAGATCTGAGGAATCTATGGGACTAGGGTTTCAGATGCATATGGACAAATCTATTAGAAGAATTAATAGGTAAATCTAGAGAACGAACATTATATGGAAAATTCTTAACTTATAAAATTGGAGAGCCCTTTTTGTTTAAAAATTATGTATATGTTTTCTTTTTAAAATATGCATATATGTTACAAATTTGCATACATATATATATATATACATACATATATATATGTATATATATGTATGTATATATATATATATATATATGTATGTATATATATATATATATATATGTATATATATATATATATACATACATATATATACATATATATATGTATGTATATATATATATATATATATATATACATATATATATATGTATACATATATATACATATATATATGTATACATATATATATATGTATATATATATATATATACATACATATATATATGTATACATATATATATATATGTATACATATATATATGTATATATATACATATATACATATTTATTTATTTATTTATTTAAAAACGCTGCTTATAAACTAATCACAGTGGGAAAATATTTATAAAAAAATCTGAATCGCATATGGGAAAAACTTTTTTTTTTAAAACGTTATAAAAAATAATAATAAAATAATTTAAAGTGGGGGGGACGAAACCCGCGCCCCATACCCACTGTGATCATAGTGTACCTGCCATCACAAGTACTATGATGATAGGGGTACTTTGTACCTGCTGTGGCCGCAGGCCCTGTGACCGTAGGGTTTTGCATTCCGCGACAACGATTTATATATGTGTACTATGTGTTTTGTTTTAAAAAAGTATTATGTTATAAAATCATTTTTAAAAGATTTCATTTATTATAATGTTATTTATATATTTTTAAATATTAATAATTTTTAAATATTAATTATTATATAATAGTAATTAATATATTTATTATAAATAAAAAAATTAATAACAGATTACTTCTTTTTATAATTAATCATTTTGTTATATTTTAGTCTAATAATATAAATTTAATTTAATTGTTTAATTGAATCTAGTTGTGAAGGATAAATTATTATGAGGATAAACTGTAGTCATTGAACTCGATGGGGAAATAATGCCCAAAAACGTATTTATCCTATAGGCACTTTAGAAAATTGAATTCTAAGATTCATGGGAAATTCTTTAACTTATTAAAACTAATACATGGGTTAGTTGTAAGGAAGATGAACAACGTTCCTTCATTTCATACTCAACTCTTAAATGAAAATTGAAACTTCCACACTTAATTCAGTTATGCAATTTTAGCAGACCAAAACATGTGCTTGTATTTTGTGCTTTCTCTATGCTTCTTGTTTTGGGTTTGGGTTGACTAGTTGGTTGACCAGTTATAGGACGTCTACCAGAGGCTCGGGAGTTATGATTATGATGTCATGATGATGTCTTTTGATCTCAATATTTTTGAAACCCAACCATGGTTATGTGATGGCATGCTGATTGATATGGTTTTCAGTCTTCTTGTGTAAGCTGTGATTTATGTAATCATTTATGAGTATCAATTAGTTCTATTTGGAATTACTTTCCAGTCACCTTGATGAGATTGAATTGTTTATCTGATCTTGATGATGTCATGTTGTGACATGTTTTGACTTGACCATTTTGGAGTCTTCAATCAATATTATTTGCTGGATATACCTTTTTGGTTACTTGTTGAGAACCAATGGATATTGTGATTATTAGTGATAACTTTAGTTGCCAATAGAGAACTGTTGTGGTCATGATTATCTATGGATTCTTTTCAGTTGCTCATGGAGATTTGATACTCTTATTGTGGATTATCTTTTGGTATTTTTTTAGTCACTTGTATAAGACTATGGTGATTTTGTGATTTATGATTCCACGAGCTTAGGGTAAGTTATCTACATGTAGTATCAGGAAGTGGCTTGCAATGGGGGCTGGGGCCCTAAGTGGCTGCCAGGGTAACTCATTGTAAGTTGTTTTAATAAGTGAAAACATTACACCTAATACTGACTTAAATGAACCTAATAAGATAATTGTTTGTTCTCGCCCATGCCTTGAGTGCTAGTACAGACTAGGATGGGAGTAGAGAGAATGCTTGGTTGCGACCTTGCATTTCGTAGTATGCCTCGTCAGTATGAGAGGATACTAGTGGCCACATAGGGATCACTAGGGGGCTGAGATCTATAGAGAGACTACTAGGGTAACTCTAGCATGATCCATGCAATGACACTTTCCTACTTACATAGTAGGTTCCTACATGTCATTGTGTGCCTCTGGGATTAGATGTCAATTTGTGATTGGAACCTTTGAGTTAGTAAACTTTTAGGATTCCTGGACTTAGAAAGTATTTGTGCTATGTAATTTGATAACTTATTTGGGACTTGAGATTATGTCCTCAGTGCAGTGGGAGTGGGCCATTTAGGTTCCACGCGATTGGGTGGTAGTTCTTTTTCACTCTTACCATTTGAGATCCGTCTAAGACACCATGGCTAATGCATTCTTTGTTGGCATCTATCTTCATTATGTTCATGGATTATGATGGTAGATATGTATCCTTATATTGATGGTTAGCACATGATAGATGATGTTGTTTACTTATCTTATGCTTTATTTTGCATGATTAGATTTCTTATGCATATGTTGTAGCATGTTAGATTTCTTTCTGCATATGATGTAATATGTTTAGGAGTGGCATTCCTACTATGATATTACTACTGATCTCTTCGGTAACTTGGAATGTATATGAGCAATGTTAGTATGCTAATAGAAACCAAATTTAAATAAAGCTTCTACAAACTAAACAAAATTCATAAACTTCAAGATAGACTAAGATGAGCTCTTAATTGAGAATATGAGCCATTAATGGGCTCTCTCAATGAGAAGCTCTCTTGTTGAGTAGCTTTGTCTAAATAGATAGGATGTATGCTCAAGCTTTATGCTTCAAAAAGGGCTTCAAATGGAGTTGGAATTTGGGTGTGAGTGTATGGTTTTGATGTAAAATAGCTTCTTAAAATGGCATTATGACTTTACTTCATGGATTGTGTTAAAATGGCTTGGGAGAGGATTCCTTAAATAGGCAAAGGGCTTGAGGGATTGAGGGCTAAGATGCAAGGATGAGAAAAAGCTCATGGAGGGCTCAGATTGCATGAGAGGAGAGCACATGGATTGTGATTCCTTATAGCCAATCAGGGAGTGACACATGTCACAAGGTGAGAGGATGGAGGAAAGGGGAAAGATGAGTCAAAAAAGGAGTCTCAAGGGATAAAATCTTCATAAAGACCCTCATAATGGCTTGTAAGAGCAATAAAAGGGCTTGGAAGAGTCATTTATGGCTTAGTGGGCTTCATAAAATTTTATGGTTGGGATATTTTGAGCGAGATGAGAGGAATTTCAACTTGGGCTTGATTAGGAAGGTTTTAAGCTTGCTTAGGCTTGTGCAAATGATTAGAGGATGGATTAGGATGGTTTAGGATTAGCTTAGGGATAGGCAAGTGGATGGCATTTAATGAGGGTGGGTGAAGGAGGAGATATTTGTTAACTTTGGCTTGGGTTAGTAAGTCTTAACCCATGTTTAGAGAATGTGACAAGGTTAGGAGGGGATTAGGATTAGTTTTAAAGACATCTTCTAGAAGAGTCTAGACTTTGGATGAGGATAAAGACTTTCTAGAATAGTCTAGAACTTCCTAGGATGAGGATGAAGACTTTCTAGAAGAGTCTAGAACTTCTTAGGATGAGGATAAATTAGATTTTTAGGAAATAAATAAAGTTTTATTTATTTCAAGGGTTTGGGTTGAGGAGATATTTATTAAAACTTTTTTTAATAAACATGAGGATTAATATTTAATCTTAATTAAATATTTTGAGTTGGGATTAGGGGTAGGAAATGATGGGATTAGCCTTTAATCAAAATTAAAGAAGGATTAGAAGATTTTGGAAGAGGTTAGTGGTCTTAAGGAAATTGGCCAAGTTTTGGGCAAAAAATAATTTTTTAATTTATTTTGGGTTTTTTGGTCAATTTATTAATTAAATAATTAATAAATAAGGAAATAATGTTTAAATAAGATTTAAACATTTTTGGGAGGGATTCCTTAATTAAATATTTTTAATTAAGATAAAGGGATTCAATGGCATAAAAATAAATAAATTAATTAAATAATTAATTAATTAATAAATGATGATGTCATCAGGAATTTTTCAGAAAATAAAAATACTTTATTTTCTAAAGGTTTTTAGGTGTCTACAGGGTGGTAGTGCTTTTTCACTCTTACCATTTGAGATCCATCTGAGACACCATGGCTAATGCATTCTTTGTTGGCATCTATCTTCATTATGTTCATGGATTATGATGGTAGACACGTATCCTTATATTGATGGTTAGCACATGATAGATGATGTTGTTTACTTATCTTATGCTTTATTTTGCATGATTAGATTTCTTATGCATATGTTGTAGCATGTTAGATTTCTTTCTGCATATGATGTAATATGTTTAGGAGTGGCATTCCTACTATGATATTACTGCTGATCTCTTCGGTAACCTGGAATGTTATGCACAAAGGGATGGCTAGGGCCCACGATGGTTTAATGATGCTATTTACGGTTGGGAGGAACCACGCACTTAGTCAATTATGTTTGATGATATATGGTTAACTCTTATTATGGATGTTTATATCTTCTATGATGATGTATCATGTATGAAATGTGGTTTCATTTACTTTATTGCATCATGGATTAGTATGGGATGATGATGTACTTTATTTTCACATATGTGTATTCTTTTAAGCCTTTCATACCCTGTGACATGTACAGTGTATGATTGAGCATTCTGAAATGTAATTTACTAAGAGACATGAACAGAACAAAAGTATATTGTTTAAGAATGTTGAACTTTTCATTATTATTTCATGTGGATGTGGTATTAGATGGAATTAATATTAGTTAATTTAACAGTGATTCAACATTAAGGGATCCTTGAAGAATGTAACATGTTATGTATGTTTATGTTTACTTTCAATTGAATGTTGTTATTGCTTCTGCTACTATGTGTATGTTGTGAATGGTTTTACTTTCATGTTTTTTTAAAAAAAAATTGCTACCAAACTTAGTGAAACTTTAGGTTAATTCTTTTGGATCCCTTGGCCAGGCGTTACATATCATCATATTCTATTTATTTCTCATAACATGGTTGTTTAATGTTAATCAATTTGAATATATGCAAAAAATAATTTAGGACTTTCTTTCATTAGATGGGAAGGGGTATGGAAAGACTCATGCAGGCAGATGGGATTGTTGCACAAAAAGAAAGGAGCTAGAGGGGCTTGGTCTGAAAGATCTAAGACTCCAAGGATTGACACTAGCAATGAAATGGATTACCAAAGCTATTCAAGGAGATGAACCTTGAAAAATACTCATTAGACATAATTTGACTAGAGGCTATCCATGTGGTGCCAAGCTTTGGAATAATATGAATATTTTAGATTTTCTAGCTCTTGAATATAAAACAGCAGTGAGGGGATCTAATATCTTTAAGGAAATTTGGTAAAGTTGGGGTAAAGTGAGACCACTATTGGGGACCACCCCAACAATAGAGATGGGAATTATATGGTGTGGTACCTACTCTATTTGGTGGAATTTGAAAAGGAGCTCTAAGCCACTAGCTCTGGTTCAGGGGTGTTCAAAAAAGAAATGGGCCAAAGTTGGTATTAAAACCTTCAGGGACATCTTGAGTAATGACAATCTTATTGATTGGACTGAACTTAAGGCTAGATTCTCCTTGTTTGATTCTCAAAGGAAAACCTCTTCTATGACTGCTAATTTCCTTTTTTTTGCTGGTGTTAGAAGGAGTTTTTGTTCTCTTGAGTCATGCTCATTCTAGTTGAGATGGCCTGATTCCCTTCCCTTACACTTGGTTAAATCCAAGCATGTTTATTCTGATTCATCTCCCTTACACTTGGTTAAATCCAAGCATGTTTATTCCTCCATCTCCTCCAGTACTATTTTTCTTGATCATCTTAATACTAGTTGGAAATCATCCCTTACTCATAATGATTGGAAAAAGATTCTCACCCAACATTGGGCCAAACCTATAGAACCCAAATTTTTTGTTTTATTTGGAGAATGTTGTTGCATAAGTTACCATTCACTAAGCTAGGAGGGGAGCCTAATAGTTATTATGTTTGTACCTAACCTGAATCAATTTCTTATGTTTTCTTTTAGTGTCCTTTTTCTCAAGATATTTGGCATATGTTTGGTTTTGTGTTTCATGAAAATGTCTATATTGGGAACATTATATTTGAAAAAATCTATTGTGGCAGCAAGTATCTTAATGTGTTCTAGTCCATCTTTTCTTCTTTCTTACTCTAGTATCTATGGAAAGTTAGGAACAATAATATTTTTCAAGGTAAAGGAGGATCAATTCTAGAAATTCATGCAGGAAGGTAAATATCTACTGACAAAGAAGGAACTGAAGTATGGCTTCACCACTATGAAAGAGAAAGCTTGCAGCACTATTGAGAACAATTTTAATGTCCCTTTGTTACAGTTGGTGCATAAATCTGAAGGGAAGGTAACTAGAGGGCACAAGGATCAAGAATGAAGGGACTAAATATGACATTTATGCCTTCTCCTATGAGGTTCACTACTTTTGAGTCTAATGGTGAAGAGGAAGAGTAATATATTTGAACTAATCTATATGTTGTAGTGTCATTCCTATTGATGTAATATGTTGTAAACTCTTTGTTCTAGCCATTGTGTTATGTCTTGGTTTTGCTATGTTTTTGCTTCGTTCCTAGTTCAACCACTCTAAAATTCCTTGTACTCTCTTTTTGTCTCCTTGATATGCAATAGTAAATATTATATCATAATAGTTTTTATTTTTTTATCATATTTTGAATTAAATAAAAAATGCCACAATTATTTAAATTTAAATTAAGTTATCATTATCAAGATGAAGCAATTTAGCAAATATTGATTATAATCTAAATTAATTTTAATTAAGTGAAAATGCTACAATTATAAAATTAAGTTATCATTATCAAGAAATTATTGATTAGTGAATGAATATATTTTCCAAATTATAATTTTATATTTTTGAAAATTTGATGTTTCATTAATTTTACATGTTTAATTTTATTCTATTCCAAATCAAGGATTTTAGAAATTGTCAAGAATTTCAAATAATTTGTATGTTTTAACTAAATCATTTAGTTAAAATGTGTGCAACTAGTTACTGCATTTTGTGATTTAAATTTAAATTTGCATTGTGCAAAAATAAGATAAATTATAATTTAAATTATTAATATTTGTTATGTGAAAGGTTTAATGATTCATGAATTGATCTAGACCATTCAATGAACAATAGATCAATTACCATGACTCTATTTTGGGCTAAATTTTAAATTATTTAAGTTAAATTCTATTCCTATCAGAAATTGGGACATGTGTAGTCCAAGATTCTTTCTTATAGTTATGTTTGACCATTGATTAAAAGAAAGATTGACGTTCCAAGATGAAATTCAAGTTGATTTGGAGAATGTTTCTCAATGTGCCTAGAGTCATCTAGAATCGTGACACATGTCTAGTCATTGTAATGATCGATTAAGTGTCAAGACTTAATTATTATGTTTACTCTTATTTATTAGTTAATTTTGGTTGTTAAGTAAAAGAAAGATCAATGACCCAAGATGAATTTTGGGAAAATTTTGAGAATGCTATTGTTGTTGTCAAGAAACATCCAAAATTGTGACATGTGTCCATGACAAGTGTCATGATTCTAGATGATTCTTGACAACAAATCGACCCAAAAATCATATCGATCAAGGTCGTGGAGGTCATCATTAAGTTTTATTTTTATTATTTAATCTATTTCAAATGTACAAATTTCATAATTTAAATGTATACTAAAATTGATTATTACTTTTTATTATTAGAATTACGTACATTATTGATGACAGTTACATGTACATTGTACAGAGTACACTACTTTAAATCATTAATTACTTACAATTTAAATTGTAACTATTAACCTTTTACTTTTATGTTTTTAGACTATGAAGTTTAAAGTTCTCGAGAGTCCAATATTGTAGGGTTTTTTAACTTCAACTTTTCAAAGAATGTGATTGAATTCCATTTTTTGTTTTGAAGACTGAAAGTCTAAAACTTGAGTACATAGGACAACACCAATTATCTGAGTATCTACTAGCACTAGTATTATCGAATCTTGAATCTCAATTTCGAGTATTTTAATTTTTTTTAAAAATTATAGTGCAATTGCAGCAATAGAAATCTTACTATCTTAGGTTTACATTTTAAAGAAAAATTAATTAGGGCTTGAAGAAGAATTTTGTGTAATAGCCAATAGCAGGCATGGGCAAAACAAAGTCAAAAATCTCTAGTATGAGTGCAAGCAAAAAGGAAAAGAAAGACACTATAGAACTTAGGCAAGTGCTACAAACCTCAGGTTTCACTAATGAATGTCATGATATTTTTTATTCTATTATCCATGGAGATTTTGGAACCATGGGAATAAGACATTTATTGTTTAGTAAGTGGAAAGATCCACAAAAGGGAAGAAATTATTTCAAATATTAAAAAAGTATTGGTGCACATACAAATAAACTAGTTGCTTTGGTTAGTGGATTAGCAAACCTTGCTATACCCAAAGTATTCCCTTGCCCTGAAATTGATATTCTATGCATTAAGAATTATAATGAAAATAGAAAGGAATTTGTAAACCAAAACACTCAGTAGAAAATTTTATCCATAACTCAGAGTGAATTTTTCACTCTGTTAGACCTAGGGCTAGGGTTTAAACTAGAAAGCTTTAATGAGCGCATTGATTTGGATAAACTAGCATAGGCTTATGACAAATTAGATAGAGTTTTTCAAGATTCATATATTAAGGGATTAATAAACTTAGAGTGTTCTACTAATCATGCTAGTGTTACTGTTACATTAGAAATAGACCATAAGTCTCTTTATCAGTATGATATTTTTGTGCCATGGGTTCATAATACTATTTCTTTCTTATCAATTTTTTGGGATTGAACAGTAACAAGGAAGTGGGGGCTAGTGTTCTTGAAATTATTTATAATATCCATTGTCAAGGTAAGTCAATTGAGAAGGTAGAAGTAAGATATAGTAATGTTTAGCACATTATGGAATCTATGCAAGAATAATTACTAATGATTAAACAAAGTACACCTACAAGAAAGATGAAGACATTTAGGTTCACAAGTTACTTGTGCTACCTTCTTTTAGCAAAGCATTGCCCAATATTTGAGATTTAGAAGAACAAGCTTGATATTGAGGTCTATAAGTTTGATGAGAAAGCCTAGAAGAAATCAAAGACTTCAAGTCCAGTATATGAGTGGACATATAAGATGAGGATGAGTGGTAAGAATAATAACTACAACCATTTTGTAGAGTTCTTTTGGCACCTATTCAACAAAAAATCGCATGCACTTCATTGCCTAGATTTCTTGGATCTTGTAAACATTGCATTCAACTAGGAAGTCAAATTCAGTGGGTTGATTGGTTCTTCATGGAAGACTACACTATGTTAAGGTTTTATGGTTTAGCAATTGAACCATGCAAACTTTCAATGCATGTTAAAAAAAAGGGCTTTTGCACTGGAATATGTATGAAAGATGGAGAACACAGATGAACTTTTTAGTGGATAGAAAAATAAAATGATATTTCCTTCCCTGTCTTTCACAATTGAAGGCCTCACATTTGAGAGAAAGGCTTTCAAAGTGGAAAACAAATTGATAAAACTTTTTAGCTCTGATTTTGTCAGTCACTGGAATTATGATCCACTAAACATAATAAAAACAAGACTTATTGCCAATGGGAACTCTACAATCAAATATCAACATCAAGAGATGCCATTGATAGAAAAGTTTAAAAAACATGGATTCATGGGATGAGGTTAAGAAAGAGATGGAAAAGCATGCAAAAAAGAATAATATTTCAATACAAGAATTATCATCCCAAATTGCGACATTGCACATATCAGAGTCACACAAATCAAAGCCTCTGATATACTTCAATTTCTACAAGAAAGAATCTCAACCTTCTAAGAGTTCTATGTCTAAAGCAATTAAATAGGCATGCAGATCTAAATTATGGTGTCAAACCAAGATGACTAATTTTTGGAAAATGAGGCAAAATTTGGGTGAACCAAAGACCTCAACAACTTTTAAGGAAATTGAGGAGGATGACCTTTTCAGCAATTATTGGAATATAGAGCATCCATCTGTAGTATATAAATTTGGCACTTGCAGTGGTAGTGATAGTCAAAGTCAAAGATAGAAGGTCAATGGCCCCGACTCTAATGAAAAAATTCAAGGTAATTAGGATCCCAAGTCAACCAAGCATATTGTTGATCTTTAAATGAGTGATTATATTAAACAAATGTATAATAAAGGGACAACTATGGTACAAAAATTGGGTTATATAGGTATACGTCGCATTGGTGTGAGTGGTGAAGGGATTTGGAGTCTAATTGTATACTAGACCCATCCAAAAGTGGAAGTAAACCAATCATTGGACTCTATAATGAGATTTAAAATGATTGATCTAGAAAGGGAAAAAAACATTATACTTATAGTTCTAAAGGTCATCCCAAGACAAAATTTGTTAAATCTTCAAATCTAGTTGAAGTTGATCCCACTAGCACTAGCTTAGGTGAACCTTGTGCAAAAAAGAAAAAATTTATGAAAATTACAATGCAAGCAATGTCAGTAGTTAGTTCACCAATGTATGCACCAATAGCTTCTAGACAAAACCTTGAAAAAAGTCCTAAAACACTAGGACTTGGAATAGATCATCTCAAAGTTGTTGGAAATCTTGAAAATACAATTGTAGTTAGAGTAAGTGTAAGTGGAGTTAGAGGAGCATACAATAATACAATTGATAATTCATCTTTCAAACACTCAATTGTGTCAGCAAACCCAGATTTTAGTTAAAATGACTTTGCAACAAATTTTGATCAGACAAGCCAAAGAAATAGGAAAATTATGAAGATATTGAAAAGTGATGCAATTGTTGAACATCAGGGACCTGGTAATAGTATATTTCCAACATATGATCCAAACACCAAAATAATGAACTTCATGGTTGTTATGCCCCTAGCTAGAGATAATAATCTACAAGAAAATCTAATATATCATAACAATGTACAAGTTAGCAATCTTCAAATAGATTTATCAAAAGTGAAAAATATTGACAAAATTAATATATCAAAAAAGACCAACAAAATGGTCTACTCTACACTTTTAAAAGCAAAGAGGGAAAACAAAAGGCATGCAAAGAAAATAGAAAAGTTATAGAAGGACCTTGATAATGTGAAGGCCAAGGAGAAAGTAATAGACAATAGGTTCAAGAATTGCAAAATAAGATAAAGAATTCATCATCTACAAAGGCAATTGTACATCAAGAAAAGATGAATAAATAACTAAAAGATCTGACTAAAGAATTGGATGAGTGCAAAAAAAAATTGAGAATGAAAAAGGCTCTACTACACAGATGTTCAAGTCTTCAAAGAATAGTGCATAGGTAAACAATAAATTGAAAACTCACTTGGACTCTGTTGCCAAGGAAAATAATAATTTGAAGATTGAATTGGAGAATGAAAGGAAAAAGTACCTCTCTACTGAAAATACAATATGTAATTTGAAAATGGCATTGGAGAATGAAAAAAAAAATGAGGAGTCCAATTCAAGCATAATTCATAATTTTCATAAGGAATTGGGGAATGAGAAGAAGAAAAAAGGGAGTCTAGTGCAAACACAATCAAAAATTTGAAGAAGCAATTGGAGAATATGAAGAAAAAAGAGGAGTCAACTGCAAAGACAATCCTTGATTTGAAGAAGGAATTGGAGAATGCAAAGACAACGGAGTCTAGTGCAACTACAAACACAATTCACCATATGAAGAAGGAATTGGAGAATGTGAAGAAAAAAGAGGATTCAACTTCAAAGAAAAACCTCGATTTGAAGAAGGAATTGGAAAATGTGAAGAAAGAAGAGTCTACTCATACTAAAAACACACTCCATGATTTGAAGAAGGAGTTGGACAATGCGAAGAAAAAAGACAAGTCTACTATGAAGATAATCCATGATTTGAAAAGAGAACTCGAGGATGAGAAGAAAAAGGAGGAGTCTACGAAGAAGGAATTAGGGGATGAGAGGAAAAGAGTAGCTAATTGGCAAGGGAAAGTAGAGGAAATATGGAAAAAGAGTGAAATGGAGATGTTTGAAATGAAGAAAAATTTGTAGAATACAATTGTACAAAATATAACTACATCTTCTAAAGACCATCATATAAAAAATAGTATAATAAACATAGTTAATCTTATCAAATAATAAAATTGGGAGAAACTAATGTAGAATAGTGATAACTTGTTTGAATGGCTTAATTTAAATAGCAATATCAAAGATGTCTTTGACAATGTAAAAAAACAATGTTTAGGATTAAAAAAATATCTTCAACACTTCCTTAGAAAATAATGCAAAACAAATTTTGAATAAAGTACAGAGATCTAGTGACAAGGATTTGGCAAACCAAGGAATAAACAACCATTATGATGCCTTTGTAATGGCCTTAGTTGTTTATCAAAATTGTGAAAAATTAATAGAAATAGACGAAGCTATGAAATCTTCTTCCAGAGACTTGATGAAGATGAATCACATCATACTTCACTTTCTAAATGTTGGATTACCAAATCTAGTTGACTCAAACAACAAATTCATTGGAAAAGAATATTACATGAAACAGTTGCACAACATCATGAACTTTGATTTAGGCAACTTGCATGAGGAAACCACTTCAAAAATAATTGCAAGCTACATCAAACCACTATCAACAATGAATGCGGTTATAGATAAATTCCTTATTCATATAAAAATATCTCTTTCAAATATTCATTTTTGAAGAGGTTACAACTATTTATGTACATCTTAAAAAAATAGAGCTTCCAAATGATGTAGAATGGAGCACCCTAAAGAACATCATTGGATTTGGGTCATCTACTCAATGTGTTAGTGTTAGTCATAGCACTAACAAGTAACAACTTATTAAGTGATAGTAGTATAATCATTTTGTTACTTGTTGATCTTTCATTTCAAATTTTGGATTTAATTTCAACTTTTTTTGATGTTTTTTGTTACAGGAATCAAGAACCAATCTATCAATAATCAAGATAGTTTGACAGCCAGGCCTACTAGTAATACCTAGAGTAGAAGGAAAAATTTCCCTACTCTACTTGAAAAAATTGTACAATTGGAAATGTGGCAATGTGATTGTACACACATAATGTAGTACTAATCTGATTATATATACAATTACAAACTAATCTGCAACTATTGTTTCTCTATTATTTCTATAAAAGGGAATTCAGGGTCATTGATTCATTTGCAAAAGGTTTATATATTCTACTTCTCTAGGCTCTATATTTGTATAATTGTTTGTAATTGTCAAATTTTTTATGTTACACACCAATTTATAATCTATAATAGAATTTTTTTAAAGAAAAATTATTTTGTAAAATCCATTATGTTACAATTTCTTAAAGAAATAGAATCAATGAAAATCTAAAAATGTCTAATAACTTGAATGAATGAAATCCTCAAGTTCAACATGTATAGAAACTAGAATCAATGAAAATCTCAACATGTATAAAAAATATCTAATCAATGAAAATCTCAACATGTGTAGACTCTAAAAAATAGTTTGAATGAAAATCTCAAAATGTTTTTAAAAAAATTAAGCATCTATAATAGGACAGTAAATGAAGGATATAAATTAACTTCTAAACATAATTAATTAGTAGATAGAGTTCTAGACATTGGTAAGACCAGAGTGCAATTCATTTGAATTGAAATTGGTAAGATCGGAGCTACTAACCTACTACTTGACTTACAGAGAACTTGAGAAGCTACTATAGTTGCTATTTCAGCTGGATCGGCTTAGCATCACTATCATTTGAATCCTCCTCATTTATTTCAAATAAAATTTGATTATTCATTGTGTTATCTTCTAATTTACTATTAGTATGCTTCCCAAATTCAGCTTCATCATCATTGCTTCCAATATCAAGATATGAACCACTGTCACTGTCACTACCGCTTGGGTTTGAAATGTTGGTCATCCCTCTTCTTTGACATTTGTTTCTCTAAATGTTGAGAGCTCTATCATAAGGGAAACTATCTACCTCATACCTATAGTTATAGATACTCAAACAACTATCCAAATTTTTTTCTAATTTTTTTCTAACCTTTGACTTTAGGAAGCCTAAATTACTGAAAACTCACCCATCCTCCACTGAACCTAATATCATTGTCAAACATAAATCAATAAGCTTGAAATATT
This sequence comes from Cupressus sempervirens, assembly GCA_028749045.1. Classification (NCBI taxonomy): domain Eukaryota; kingdom Viridiplantae; phylum Streptophyta; class Pinopsida; order Cupressales; family Cupressaceae; genus Cupressus; species Cupressus sempervirens. The sequence goes on along the minus strand of CM053792.1, from coordinate 817,626,726 downwards.
ATGGTATTGAATCTCTCAACTGATTTCTCTAACCAAGTTTTTTCCAAAGCTTTTTTACCACTCTCTCTTTATTTGAATTCTCCATAAGACCATATTATTCCTTAATTATGTTGGCAAAAGAATATGATTGATCTCTCAGTTGAGATTCATCTAAAATTCATTTATAGTTACTCCATTGATTAATTTAGTTTTGCAAAAATGCTTAATCAAAGTCATCATCCTTCTTTAAAAATCACTTGAATAGTTTAGAGACCAATATTGACAAAAATAATAGACATTTCTTTGAGCAGTTCCTCTAGAGGGAATCTGTATCTAATTTTGTATGAAAGATTGTGGCAGACTCACTTGATAAATTCAAGCATAGATTCAATGGTCTTTTTAAAAGTTCTAATTCTACTTCACTTCCTAATTTTTTGGGGTTAGACTCAGTGTCAATGCAAGCATAGTACTGCATTGGTATGTCAACTCCACATACCCTAGCACATACCTCATTGTTTGCACCAATATGTAAAAATTTCCTAGGATTGTTCAAATCTATAATTTCTATCCAATTTGCAAACTTTGATTCATCTAATGGTTGTAATCAATATAGAGTATCCAGGCTATAACATGTCATTTTATGTAGCTTATTATATTTTGCAATGCACATAGCTCTTTGTTGAACCTTTTTCATAATATTTCTCATGTCTTGTAGCATGGGGAGAATAGCTGCTAAAGTTAAGAGTATCTTAACATTAGTTCGACTCGAATATAGCCGAGGGAATTTGTCACACATAGAGTGGTCAATTAGTCCAAGTAATGATGGATATTCAAAGAATACTTGATGCATTGGTCCATCTAAAGAGATTCATCTAGTATCATTATCTTTAAGAAGCTTCATCCCATCAGTAAGTCCTTGAGCCAAGAGTTGAAATTCCCAGACTTGTTTCAAACTTCAACAAAAGTATTGATAAATCTCTTTGATTAAAGATTATAATTTATGAACACAACCAAAATTGTTGACAATTCTAAAAGATAGATTCATTCAATGGGCCATGCAATGAATGGGACTAGCGTAGGGTGCCAAATTTTTTTGGATCTTTTTGCAAAGACTGCCTTTATAAGCTTGCATAACTGAAGCTCCATCCACTCCAACACACACCAAATTTTTGGCAATCTCCATGTTATCCATAACTCAACAATCAATTGGATTACTCTTCAATAAATCATATAAATTTTTGGTTGTTGCACTACAATTCAATTTAGCAACATACAGTAGAAAGGGTTGATGAAAAAGATCTTTTACAATATCAACATGCATGCACACCAAGTAAGTATTATCAATTGTTGTAACTTCATCTAGAGACAATGCGATGAAATTTGACTATTTTATTTTTACCTTCATATCTTCTTTTTCAACTAGTGCAAGACAACTAGCCCATTCCTAGTTGTTGTTTATTGACAAGTGACTATTCGGATAATTTTTAACTTTAAAAAAGAGCAGTAAAATAGTAATTGAAGGGTAGTCTATCATAGGAAACCCTCTACTCCAAATATAAAAGACCAAATTTAACTGAACAACTTTCCCCATATTTTCCACTTCCATTGCTTTCCCAAGGAAATCTTCAATAGAACCTTTTACTATAGAACACTTCTCCCGTAATTGCTAATGTAACTCATATAATTTGGCATTCCAGGAATGCAAATAGGTGTCCTTCATTTTCAAAGTTAGCATGTATTTTTTAACTCCATCTATAGTTTACTTTTTGTAAACTTTACTGGCATACTTTTCTATGGTATCAAGTTTAATCTATAGCCTCTTCTCCTTCTTTATTATCTCTATGCAAATCTTACATCTGCATTCTACAGGAATTAGATTAGGTACTAGTTCAATGAACCATAACATTTCCACCCATTCTAATTGAAAATTCCTTTTGGAAAAATTCCAGTGAGATCGATCTTTTTTTTATTCTAATTTTTTTCCCTTTCTGTGCACAAACATCATTTATAGAATCGCATTTGGTTTTCTCACCTAGCTCCAAGTCTATAATATCATTTTGTAACTCTCTACTCAAGGGAAGTGCCTTCAAATCATGTTCAAGCTCATCCTTAACTGAGATATCAGGTTCACCAACTTTAACTTCTTCAAGACGGTCTCCAACTTGTGATGAATATCATTTTCAATATTTACTAGAGATGTAAGTTGTGAATCTTGTAGGTTTCCAACATTTTCACCACAAAAATATGTTGATAAGGTTCTAAATTTTGGTAGCCTCTATTGGCTTTCAGGGATCCTACCAAAACCCCTCTTGTTTGACATTACAAACTGATAAAGGCTACAAAAAAAAAAATCAACTTGTTGAAAAAAAGAATCAAAGAGTGATGAGTCAAAGACTATGACAGTAGAATACTTAGACTACATATAATAATAATAATATGATTCATTTGCATAAAATGGGTACTACAGTACTACAGTCTATGGTACTACCAAATAAAATTTGTGAACCTATCTGAGCATGTGAGATGTCTAGTGTATAGTAAAAAATAACCAATACCACATAAAAAAAAATTTAAAAATCACTTACCTTTTACGAAAACCACAATCCATGAGTCAATGGGCAATGCACTAAGTAGTAGCACTCTAAAACTTTGGCAACAATAATAAATGTTAGTCTCTAGGCCAAAAAAGAGTGAATTGTATAGAATAATAGTATGTTATGAATGTATATATACTACAAAACTAGGTTGGTGAATTGTGTGGGATTAACAAGTGGGAATATCAAATGCGGCCAAAATGTACCTTCTTATGTAAGCCTAAAATAGAAAATAATTGGCTAAATAGGGCTGATGGTCGATACAAATCAAGAAAATGGTAGACGACGTCCAACCTAAGGTAAAATTAATTGGTTATACTGATGGTGAAAGAATGTTGTCCAATAAGAAAAAAAACATGCAAAGGATGGAAATTTTTTTAAAATAATTGTATACAAAATGTATATTATAGTAATGATTGGACCAAGATTTTTGACTAATCATGAGAAAACTAATAGGTGGCTAGCATGGACGTTGGACCCAAATCTTGTAAATTTCTGGTGACATGGTTGACCAATGTTACATGCTCTATTCACCAAATAATAATCGACCGAGGAGACAAGATTGTTAAATGGTGAAGATTTACTGCTAAAATAATCTTTGGCTACATGGCCAGAACTGTAGTTTATACACTTGATTTATCCAATAGTTATGAAGCTTTTAACTATATCCCATGATCTGTAGTAGCACATGCACAAGGGTTTCTATTCTATTTTGACTGAGAGGAGAGGGTCTCGCTTTTCACGTAGCACCTGTTTCTTAGTTCATCATGGTAAAGCAACCTTTATTATGTTTTTGCCATCTCTTCTCTCTATTGTTGATAACAATGTCACACTTTATTCCACATCCAAAAGGGAATGGTGGATGTCTACATCATCGATTTGATGTTTTCCTCACTAAATTTGAATGATGTTTGATTGTCCCTCTCCATGTATTATCACCAAGGGATGTTGTGTATTTTTCTCCATGTATGTTTCTCTCATTCTCTCTATTGTCTCTCAATGCATGGTCAATGTTGAGTGACATGTCACTAGGATTAGGTTTAATGCATGTACCCAATATAGATGATTAGTTAAATGTAATAGGCTCTTTTATTTTTCTATATCTTATCCAATGAAATTCTCTCTAGTGTTGTTCATGTTTAAAAAGGGATATACTCTTACTTCTTAACTCCATTTCTATCAACATGTTTTTGTGATCGATGTCTTCATGGCGAATGATCACCCTCCTATATTCTTGCAAGTCAACAATGACCCAATACAACGTGGTGACTATATTGTTTTAAATTGCTAATAAATGGCATCTTCCTCCCAATTTCTAAACTATCATAATTTGTGGTGGGCAACATGTTAGGATTTGTACTTGCCTTGTTTAAGCAATTTCTCAAACTATACATTTTGAGTCTTCCATTCCTATGTTCTTGTAAGACAGTCTTGACAACAATATGGACAATACTACAAATATGAAGTCCCTACCTTCACATTTGATTTACTCTATTTTTGGTATCCACGTGTATGTCTTTCAGGGAAAAGTAATTTTAAAACCCTTTGACACTCTTGATATCAATGTGGGGGTCCTCTTTAATGTTTTTATGTGAATTATCATATATTTTGCAATACCAAACTTTTTGAATTCCAACTAGCCACACAAATGAAGTCTCTTTGGTGCTCAATAGACACATACATACAAGGCTTTTCATATTCTAATTTTTTTTAATTCTACAACCATGGGATTGACATTGTCTATCTTATTTTCTTACATTTACAAACAACTTTGATACCATGTTGATTTTCTCAGACGGCTGCAAATGTACTAAGCACTAACATAATTGGTATGTGTGTTCCAAAGGCAACTCTCCTCATATTAATAAGCATAAGCCATGAATAGACATGCCCCTTTAAGGAAAATGTCTATTTGTTAATTAAAAGTTAATATTATACTATATATATATATATATATATTATCAATTTATCTCATATAATAATAAACACACATATATAGATAGATCGCATAGGTTTATCCAAGTTAAAGTACCACACATCAACTCTTTTCTACTCCATTAATTCATAGTACCTTATAGAGTCAGTTTCATTTTCCTTTTTCAATACTTTCACTTTCTCAGTAAGGCTATGATTATTGTCAAGTAGAGTGGAAATTATAGCATCAACTTCATCGTAATTCTTTTTATCAAGAAATATTTCAATGACTTGCTCTCACCAAGTTGTTGCATTGGTTTTCTAAGAAATTTCCTTTCTCCTATTTAGGGATAGCTTCAAGTTGTTCTTTAATTCACTAATTTGATTCATGGTCATCCACAATTCTGATATTTGATTCTCAATGGTCTATCTAATCTGTACTTTTCCATGACTTGGATCTTTACTCTTAGGTAGTAAAACATTTAACAAGAGAAAAAACCTTGAATACCAATTGTTGAATATAGGCTAGATAGGATGCTGAGAGGGGGGCTTGAATTAGTATCCTCTAAAACTTTTCACACTTGAAAAATTCAGTCATTTCCTTCTTCACCTACTGTAACTTAGTGTTAAATATTAATTCATCACATTAATTTGTAAATGAAACTAACATAACTTATTTAATATTCATAATGTAAAAAATATATGCTCATGAAATACAACACATAACACAAGTACTTAGTATCATAGAAACCCTTGGTCAAAGGGAAAACTGTGATGGGAATGGTAACCAAAAATCCATCACTACTATAGTAAGAGGTTGACTTGTTAGGGATACAATGCTTAGTCACTTGTCATGACTTACTCAGTTAGGAGTATACAATGAGACCTTTATAGATCTACATTTTTCAAGGATTTTATAACACTCATCAAGTGTGTACTTGGCTAAGATATTTACGTATAAGACTGTTAAGTCCACCTTTTTCAAGGATTTAGAAAAATACTAAATTGGTTAAGTAGTAGCAATGACCTTTACAATAGCAACTTTCTTTGCTTGATTAGATCCCTCTTCTTTTGTGAAATAATCACCTTGTTGTAATAGATCCGTAATTCATTTCAACTTTTTTATCTATCTAAAATCCCTCTAACCTCAGTACTTGACCTTGATCTTTTCCTCGCTTCAATACTTACTTCAACAATACTTCTCCATCAAAACTCTAACCATCAACAACTTCAACAACTAACTTAACAACAACCATAAACAGTTTTGCACAACTCCTTTTATAGTTTTCTTTTGCAATTTCAAAGCTTGACCTAATTAGGGTTATAGAAATTTATATAATTGTTCTTTTATCATGATCAATGGTTCTAAAATCATTCATCATTTCATTAATTTTTATATTTACTTCCATTGGTTTATTATGCCTTGAGATCAGTAATAATCACTTAACTTTCTTTGGGAAAATCTTTTTAAATCTTTACCTTGATTCATGTAAACCACTTTCCATGCTTGATAGAATTATATTACATTATAATATATGCCAATTAAAAATTTGATGTTATCTATGTATCACTCAATAAATACATGGTTCTTCCTTACTAACACTCAATAAGAATTTTCTCAGTGTCCTCTATATAGCTCAATAAACTATATGCTTGGTGTGCACTAACCTCCCTGTAGCTCAGTGTAAGTAGAGTTTCTTGGTGAATACTTGATCTCAGGTATTCTTAATAACATTTACTTATCTTCTTCTTCATAGGTTGATTTATATACATAGTTGACACAAATAGGCAATATGATTCTTTCTAGAAATAACTACTTGTCTCTCACATTATTTCCTATACATTGGTCTACTACCAATCTTCACTAAACATATTGTAACTCATCCAGAACTTAATATAACATCCAACCAACATAAATATGATATCTATACTCATCCTTCTACGCAAATCTAAGCTTGAATATCTTAACTTGTTATATGCCAACTTCATAATCATCTTGCAATGTATATAATCTATGTCAATTACAATCACAAAAACATATATTTTCATCAATGAAAAACTATGTCATCAATAAAATACATCCAAGTGCCAACCAAATATCTGTGTTTAACAATATCCTCCTTTGTAATTAATGGAAACATATAATGAAAAACCACCAACCCAAAATTAATCAGTTCAATACTTAGCACAATTTTTTGAATCTTCTCAACATATATAGCTTTTACAATTTTTCTTAGTATCTTCAAAATATACAGCCTTAAATATTTATTTTCCTCCCTCTTTGACTTATGTTTTTAACTTCTCCCATATGATTTCCATAAGTTTTTAATTTAATTTCTCCCCCTTTGGCAACAATGGAAAAGGTGTCAATATGCCAAACAATTATCCTTTTGAAATGCACCCCCTTTGATGAGCATCTCCATAAAAGTACATGTATTGAATCAAGCCAATCTAGAACCAAAAATTATATCAAGTGCCAACAAAAATTGTTGTCATTACACAAGATCTCTATAAATATTTATGCACATTGTAAACACTACCCTAAGGAGTAGTATCATGCATCACGTCCAAATGAATGGATAATTCTCTCAATATACTATACTGATGCAAAGTTACATCAGTTAATCTCTACTAGTGGAGCCATCACCCCAAGCATACCTTTGTGATACTCAAAGGTATCTTTAGCCAATGGTTTAGTGAATATATTTTCTATTTTCTCTAACTTACTTGCATAGTCCAATTTGATTTCCTCCTCTACGCCTTCCCTCTTAGAAACTAATACCTAATTGCAATGTGTCTAGCCTTTGAATTTGAAACAAGATTCATAGATATAATATTTGTACTTGTATTATGACAATGCATAATAGTAAGTTCAAAAAATTTAATATGAGTATCCTTAAGCATTTTCTTAATCCATATTATCTGATAATAATTATTTGTTGCTTCAAAATATTCTACCTTTTTTGTAGTCTAAGAAACACAATCTTGCTTCTTACTTAACCAAGATACTAACCTTCTTCCAAGAAAGAATGCTCCTCCACTTGTGCTCTTTCTATCATCTATATTTTTTTCCCACTCAATATTAGTATATGCATACAATGTTGAAAAAAGATTGTTTGAAGTGTGGAACCTATCATGGAACAATCATTATTTTGTCACTAATGTCAAACCTATTATTTGATGGTAAGACAATTGCTTTTTTGGTCTGAATACTATCATTTGATTGATTGATGAAGAGGATTTGAAAAGAAAGGTTAAGTTATATGGTGTATAAAAGGAGCACAAAGACCAAGTAAGACATTGATGATATGATGTATTTTTGATCTACTTAAGGATCAAGTGAATGGTTACTTTAGGTAAGCCAAGAAGAAGTATTTTCATAACAAGTGTATGTCAATCCCGATCGAGCAAATAGTGTAAACCAAGAAAACTTAGTTCAAGATAAGAAAAAAGTTGGTATGTGTCAAGCAAAGAAAATTAGTAGGTGTCAAGCATTGGTAAAATATATTAAATATTGAGCATCAAGGAAATAACAGTGGTGACCGAGAAAGGAAGACTTAGTTGATATCATGCAACCTAGTGTTGGTCGAGCATTAGAAGATTGTTATTGCCCAGTGAACAGTGTGGATGTCAAGTGACAACAAAAAAGCTTAATCAAAGATTTGATAGATCTGAGACAAAAAAGTTGATTTATTGAATTGTGTAAAGTGTGTTGAAGATATGTATGATGAGTTGGTGGAACAAAATTCAAAGTAAACCATTTTGAGGTGAATCTAAAGAGGATTGTAAGAGAAGTTTCTAGAGGGAACCAAATGGAAAGAGGGAAAATTCATTGAATATGACCTAACCCTTAAATGGACAATTGTGGTTAAGCAAAAAATAATCATAATTATCTTTATAAGGGGATACAAGGCCAAAAGTAATGAGTGGCACTAAGAATCGAGAGGTGTTTCTTCATATGGTGGTTGAAGGGATGAATCTATAATTGGCATATTGAGCAAGAAGGCTTAAGGAGTTGAAGGCTTGAAGGGTGAACAAGAAATCATAGATGAAGGGTGTAAATGCTAAGTAGAATGGAGGACTAAACTAGAGATCTATAATTTGCAAGTGATTGTGTTTTATTATCAAATCAAGTCCAACTGCTACTTTATAATCATTGTATCAATCTAGATAAATCCTTTGGATTTAGGTTAACCTAACAGTCATTTGTAAATCCTTCAACAAGGTGAAATTCTAATGGAATTTTCTAAATTCCTCTAACAAGGCTCACTCCTAACAAGGTGGTTGAAATCTTTTAGTCAAGGTCATATTTAACAGTGTGCATTATAACCTTTAATAGGGTTGGCTCCTCACAGGGCTCACTTCAGAAGAGTAAAAATTGGTAGCATATTACTCGTGGTTTTTCCCAAATTGGGTTTCCATGTTAAATCCTTGTGTCAAAATGTGTGAATAAGTTTGTGGTGTTTAATGTTTAGGTTTTTGCAAAGTTATCTTGACCTAGGATAGTAACCTACTAAGTAATGGAGTTATTGGATGATCTAATCAATGCATGAACTTATATGTTTGGTGAGAACTGAAAAGTTTTTTTTTTACATGTGGACCTTGGATAATTGATTCCATCCCCCCTCCCCACTCTTAGTTATTCTAAATATTTCAACAATTTGTATTAGAGCATTGGTGCTTGTGAGGGAATAGTTTGAAGGTACTAGAAGCTAAAGATCAAGATGTATAAAAAGGAGGTACCCAAGATAAACAAGGGAAAATTTCTAGCATGGAAAAGTTTGATGAAGCTATATCTAGGAGGACTTGGACATTTCACAATGTCAACTATAACTACCAAACTTGTGGAAGTAATTGGAGCTATGATAGCACAACAATTAAAAGATAAGAAAGAACACAATCAGACAATGTTGTAGATTGCATCTTCCCTAAGTTATACAGAGTTTGATGACATCAAGGAGTCAACTAATTCCAAATAGATGTGGGATGCCTTAAAGAAGATCTATGGAGGAGATAAGAATGTGTTGAGAGCCAAATCTAAAAGTCTACGAGGAAAATTTGGTGATATGAGAATGCAAGAAGGTGAGAATATAGTTCAGTATTGTGCAAGAGTCAAGGAAGTTGTTGTTGGAAACAAAAATGGGAAATGTATACTTCTAAGACCAGAGGGTGAATCAAAAGTACTAATCTCTAACCAATGAAACTTTTAACTTTAAAACAATGCATGCATAAACATATTGAAATACAATGTAAAGTAAATGCATCCATATAAACACTTGACACCAAATATGATTACCAGAAACCCTCTAATGAGAAGGTAAAACTGGGGTGGGGATGACACCTACAATTCTTCACTACTGCAACAATAAAGTTCACCTATTAAGGTTACATAATTTGACCATTCTCATGATCTACCCTATGAAAGGTCTGCCCTATTAAAGGCTTACAAAGGATTGTTAGATCCCACCCTGTTAAAAGTGTACTTGGCTAAAGAACTTTACTCACTTGGAATTTCACCTTGTTAAAGGATTTCATAATGACTATTAAGTCAACCTTAATACAAAGGATTTCATCTTGCTAATACAATTGTTAGAAAGTACAGAAGAATGTTTGATCTGATACACTTACAATCTAGTATTTTGATTTTAGGTCTCATTTTAGTTCATCTTGATCCTTTCTGATCTAATATGAAATTGTTGTATCCTCAATCCTCTATTATAATAACTAATTTTGCAATTTTTTCCTTCTTCTAAGTCACCTTGAATCATACTAATCAATTCACCCCTTTTCACTTCATTCAAATCTTTGCTAGCATCACCTTCTCAAATGCATTCTCTAACGCTCTTTCTCTCACACTGAATTATGGGGCTTCATCACCCTTTAAAAAGACTTTGGTGGCCTAGGATTAGGTATGAATCTACGATTGTGATTCATCCATTTTTATACTCAATTCCTTCCATTTTTCTAATTGGTTTCATGTTGATCACATAGGGAATCCAAATAGATTTGATCTTATCTTCAAAGCTTCAAGATCTATCCATATTTCAACTCAAAAATGGTTTACATAGTTGTTTGTGCCATCACAAACAACTAAGTCAATTTTGTATTCCTCAGCACTTGTTAATACTGATACTTGGCACATACTATAATTCTATCTGACTCGGCACTTGAACTTGCTTGACATCTACTATTCACTTGGCACTTACTATTTACTTGGCACATGAGTGACTTGGCACTCATTACAACTCAGCATCTATACACATTATGCTTGGCATATATTACTAGCTCAGTATGAACTTAGTAAAAAGCTTAAGTTTTTTGAAACTCAATTGTCAAAGCCAATCTAAGATCAAAAATCTCCCCCTTTGACATGAGTGGCAAAAACACTTAACTATACATGATGAATCTAATCTTCTCGAGTATAATATACATCCAGTTTGGCATATATACAAAACTTCAAATTTGTTCAAAATTTTGTAATAGATTAATAGACTATATACCTCAAAATTTTTTTACTCCCTCTGAGTTAATGTGTCTTTTCTATATCCAAAATCTCTCTGAGTAGATTTGCCTCTGTTGTTACTCTTTGCCTTCAATCATTCTGATACTCTCTATCTAATATGTTCTGATATGCCTTGTTGTTTACTCCCCCTTTGTTTGTTCTTCTCTCTATTTATCTTATCTCCCCTTTTACATTTCTCCCCCTTGCATATATCTCCCCCTTTAATATTTCTCCCCCTTTTTTGACACTTATGTCAAAGGGTCTATACACTAAGTGTTTATTTATAAAAAAAGTTCTTATTCACTTCTATTACAATCTTGAGAACAGCATCCTAGTTGTCTATTGCAACATCTAGTGACTTGATTTGGATGGCTATCTTTTCTACAAGGTGAACTAAGTCATCCAATGTTGAAAGATTAGGATCTTTCTTGAGTATTGCTTTAGCATAAGCTAGTTCCTTCTGTACTATTTTCATGTAAGGGGTCACAGAGGCTTGAATCTAGACTGGTTTGGCTCTTGTGTTAGCCTCTTCTACTATTAGTACAACTAGTTCCTTTTGTGTGTGAAGCATTGAATGAAAGTGCTTCTCACTCTAAGCTAGATTTTGTGGTAATTGCATACCAAATATTTTCAAGTTTCTCTCCAGACTCATAATCCTTTGGCTCATTTCTTCTGTAAAGAGTGTGAGGTCACACAATTTGGTGTATAGTGAGAATATATTCTCAAGTACCCTCTTCACTTTTTCAATCTTTGTAGCCAATTCAACTTGGGATAGTGTTATTCCATTGGATATCTTCTCATTAAATTTTCCTTGAAATTTCTTTTCAGACCATTCCATGAGTTTTACATTGGTTTCATGGTCTTCATTTGTCACCTATTCAACAATTTTTGACAATTAATCTAATATAGGCTTGGTTTCATCAAGTGTTTGAAAGTTGAATGCATGTAAAAAGATGTATTTTTTCTCATGTAGGTATTGCCTTTACTTATATACTCCTTTTTGAGTATTTCTTGGTTCTTCTTCCTCTCTAATGCCTCTTGCATCTCATTGATCTATTCAAGGTTCATGGTTGCATAGTCATATTTTGGTATGACTATTTCCTCATCTAGTGTTGGGTCTCCATAGTGAAGTACCCTTGCAACCCTTGTTGAGCTCGAGCCTAGTGCTAAAATTTAAAGTATCATTGCATTAGTGCTCGGCTTCTAAAGGACTTTGGTAGGAGTGGTAGTTGTTGGTAAATTAACCAATGTCTAAATAGCTTCCTACTCCTTTTCCTTTGGAATGTCCTTGACTTCTTTTTATCCTCCTTGATCAATCATAATTATTTGTTGTGCACCTTGTGTTTGTGTAGTAGGTATAGATACCTCTGTCTGTCCTGCTTGTTTCTTTGTGGGCTCGTCTGTAGTCTTAGTCTGTTGTTCAATCATAACAACTTTGTTTGTGGTATCAACCTTTATTGATGTCTCCTCTGATGCTTGCTCTTGAGGTTGACCGCTAGTACCTGTAGGGATGCAAAAGGTGGATCTTTTGTATTTTCCTTACCCCTAGTTATGTCAGCTATTGCTTTCTATAACTCATCTACACTGACCAACATTGGATTATCACACAATTTAGCCTATAGTGTGGTTTGGTCAAGGATCTTCTTTAGATCCTTTGTAGTTAGTGGATTGATGTTCTGAGCTAAGCTATCAAGAACATCGTTTACTTTTACTATCTTTGTGGGTGTGTTTGTGTCATATGGGGGGCTTAATGGTGGCAATTGTGTGTCATACACACTTTGATCTATTTGCTGCTCCTCAACTATTTCCATTTCATCTTCCTTTTGTTGTGTCCCCTCCACTGTGTTGTCTTCCTTTCTTTCTCAATTTCACCTTCCTTGTCATTCTCCTTATCTTATCCATTGTTTCTTCCCTCAAAGGGATCTTCTTCTCCTTCCTTGATAGTAGTCAAGCCATATATCAACTTCCACATTTGATTTGATTTCTTTACAACATCTTCAATCTCATTTTGAAGAATGTGGAATGCTCTATACCTGGGTGCAAATTTTCTGCCATGTTTCTTGTTTGCCTTTGTTATTTTCCCTTTTGACAATTCTGGCATCACTTGTGGCAATGTAGACTCTCTTATTTCCATCTCCATATTTAGGCAATAATTTCATTTATTCTCAACAATTGAATATAAATCTTTGGGCATTGTAGTGTCAAATTCAAGAGGGGTATTCTTCAATTTTTCCATCATGCCATACACTAATTCTTCAACCTAATTTTGAGCTTCTCTACTTAATTTATTAAAATCAATATTTTTCAAACCAATTAAGTCTACATTATCCCTAATATTATCACAAATATTTTCAATATTAGACTTGGGACCATGATTTACCACTCTAAACTAGCTTGTGTCTTCTGAATTGGTCCTTTATCATCAAATTTAGGTTGTGCAACATATTTTCTCCTTATTTTCTTCTGCAAAAGACCTTGTTGTTCAGTAGCCTTCTTCTTCTCTTTTATTTTCTCCTTATCCTTTTGAGTGGTGGCTCTTGTTATTGCTCTTGTGGCTTCGGTAGTAGGCTTTGCAAGACTTGGTTTTGCAATTTTCTTTCCCTTAGGTTGAGCTGTAGGTTGTGTCTTAGCCTTTCTCTTCTTTGGTTCTTGTTTCCCTGGTGCTTCCTTGGCTTGTTCCTCCTCAACACCTTCTTCTTCATCTTCACCCATACTTTGGGTGTGATAACCCTCTCAAAAAACCAACTAAAGAACAACCAAAAAGCAATAAACATAACATACTAATAAGATTATAACCCGAATAATTTTTTTTAAAAAAAACAATTTCCAATAAAATTTAACCTTTGTACAATAGGTTCAATAAAATACTCATAATCAGCAAAGTAACGTTTCAAGATTATTACATCTGAGTAAATGACCTATCGTAACACATTACTAAAAGTACAACAACAGCCACTAAAGTACATTCAAACTAATCACTGAATCTAAATGTTAAGCCAATTTTCTTCTAGTTTCGTATTCAAATATAACTCAAACTTGAAATCAAATCAGCACAACCACAAAACACCAAGCAGGGCTTAGTACAAAAATTAAACCGATATAACCTCCAAAACTTGCATGTTAGATTTAATAACAAAACTATCATTATTAAATCCAATTATCAAAAGTACTGAAAATACCATTTTCTTTTCACAATAAAACTGTAATGCAAGCAAATGATTTCTCACACGTAAATATGCAAAAATAAACTCACATAGAATATGACAAGGTAATGATCCAGTAGTCCATGGGTGTCAACATAAGAATCTACGTTTAGCTACTCGTAGAACTCACTATGTCAGGTGAAACCATAATGTTCTTATCTTATTATATGATTCCCATCCCATGAAATTTTAAATGTTACCACTTGTTTAACTAATTGTAATAAACTTTCCCATAAGGATCCAGACTTGTGTCAGAGGGCATCCAACAACGTATTTCTATCACCACAAGTTACTCGCTTTATGACAGCCACCCAACCTAAAGGATCACACTTGCATAATCTAACATACACATATTTCTCGTTATATTAATTGGAAGAAAAACTTAGACTAATTTTCAATTCCAACTAATACACTTATTTCTTTTGCCTCAATAAAGCAATTGCACTAGCAAACAGAAACATCATTTGAATCCATTTCAATCTTTCAAGTACCATTTGAAACCATATTCATAACCACATTTTTCAATCATTTAACAACTTTATTCTAATTTAATAATAAGAAATTGACTTTTTCTAAGATCCGCTATACTTACATTCCATTTAAAAATAATATTAATAAAACTATCCACATATATTAACATATAAAATTAATCAAATTCCATTACCAAAACAGTAATCTCTATAATTTCCAAATTATATATCTATGGAAAAACTAACAGTACAATTCATAAGGATATACATACACATTGATACATATAAGTAAATACTTATACATATATGTATGCACAGCACTTATACATATACGTACCAGCACGCACTTACATATATCAAAATATACGTAAAACCTTAATAATTTATATTCAGTTCTAAAATAGAAAATAATCTTTTCCACTGTACCTTTTATAACCAGTTGCTACCAGATAAACAATTTTTCACTACTTAATGAAGTAATTGTGTTGACAATATATCGATATCAAATTGTTTGTTTTTGTTTTAGTGTTCTTGTTCCAATAAAAATGAAACATAAATTTTCCAAACTTTCTAAATTTGATAGAGTCAATAAAATGATCTTGTTTGCATTCAATGCTTCAGACTAAACATAAGACAATAGCCACAATAAACTTCACTTCACTATGAATTTAACCCAACAACCGCAACCCACCTATACTATAGTAAAAACTCAAATATTTTCTTATAGAACAATCTCTAAATTTGCAAAACGATTTAGCAAAACAAATGACTGGATTCAAAACCATTTTGAAATGTTAATCTCGAAATTATATATATATATATATATAAACTTATGCATATTACACAGAATTTTGAAACCCATAATCGCAAACAATGTAACAACTATGAAACTATATCTTCATACCCAAAAACACATTAATATTGACAATAGACAGCATCCAAGTATCATTTCATGCAAATGTTTTATTTCCTATTTATGGTCTAAACCCATCACCTAAGCAAAGACTATAACATTGCAGAACACATAACAACAATGATTTGACAAAAAGGAAACCAACCTTCGCTCCAAGTCTATATCTATGATTTACAGTCGAGTCTTGAAATCAATGCAAAATTTGCGACCGAAAGCGAATATCTCCACAAACTCAAACTCATGGCTGAGTCACATAAGTAACAAAATCTTAACCACAAAACAGAGTACCCACAGAGTTCAGCTCAAATAATAGCCAGCATTTTATGCTATCACAAAATTTACAACTACAACATACACATAAAATCACAAAACCCATATACATCCATGTTACCCGAGTGATATCTCCATACCCACATCTGAATACGATATGTGCAGAACAAAATGCCGCACAACAACCATACTCTGCATTTTCCATGCTGGAGGGAAACCACATACTATCTTAAACTGAAAGAACTTAATACACTCATGCATTTCAAACTTTCAAAAGAAATAATTATAGAAATACAAAGCCAAGAATCTAATCTTACACCCGACTCTGGGTTTACACTAAAGTATGCTATGAAAACCCCATACTCTGCAAACACCTAAAGATGGATAATGAATTTTTAGACACAATGTCTATTTGATAATCAATAATCACAATTACACACTGAAAGTAATACAAATAAGAGAGTAGAGTTTTGACAAAAAGCCCCTTGCTTGTGAAAATGTGAAATGACACAAGAATAATGCTTGGAAAAACCCTCTGCTTTAAAATTCGCAACCCTCTAATCCTTGCCACAATGAAATCAGAGAAAACCTTTTAAGAGATGATACTAAGACATATACAACAATAAAACAATAGAACCACAATAAATGAAATTGTGAACCTTCAAAATGCTGAAAAGAAATGATTTCCTCCATAGCTGCCATCAATTCCCCTACGAAAATGCAGAAGAAATCGCTCAACAGAGCATCCATAACCCCAACTGCAACCAACAATGGCAGTCCGAGCTTGACAATGTGAGAAATCAATGCTCATAACAGCGTACCAACTCGCCAATCAAGAAACCTACTCTTCATAAAAACCCACTAACTTGCCGCCATAAGCCAAAACCCAAAACCCCCATGCCAAGCTTTAGTTTAGGCATCGATTAGCTTAGGCTTAGTTTAAAGTTTTATGACTTAGTTGAATCCCTTCGATAGGTTAGTTTAGGTACTAACTCACATACTAACATAGCATTAGTTACTAACATCAATATCCATATTAATATCAATGTTAATATTGATATTAATTTTGATTTTGATATACATATAATATACTAATTTAATATTAATATTAATATTAATATTAATATTATTATCCTAGTTTTATATTAATGTTATTTACTAATTAATAAGTATACGTATATGTATACATAATATTCATAACCTGTAAAAATATAAATACCAGCACACGAATACATACAATTACATATATATACATATATATATATATATATATATAATAAACTAATATATATATATATATATATACATATATATAATTATAAATACTAATGTACTCGTACTTATATACGTATATGTATAATTGTACACGTTATAAATTTACATATACATATATGTATATACTTATAAACTGGCAAACAACAAACACCAGGTACAGAAAATATTTTAAAGTTAGCTTAAATTCAAATCTGAAGATAAGTATCAGACGAAGATAAAACTGAGACCATAATAACATCATTACTAAAATTTGATTTCTGAATCCTAACTGATTCAGATAATAAGATTCTGAATATAACACAAAACTGACAACATAAAAAAAATCTTTGTTTCAGAGAATCAGATTTGAGTACTCTCCAAATTCTCAAAAAGTTCAACATAATAATACCAAAATAAAGTAACTTAACAAGTTCCAAACTATCCAATCAAAGTTAACTAATTCCCAAATTCCAAAGTGTCAGATGAAGACTGTCAAGGCCATGACACCCTTCCCCACCAGCTTAGGCTTACTCTTGGAAGCCTGAAAACAAATGAGGATGAGAAACTTTCATTGCCCCTGTATCTTCCCAAGTTGCAGAGGTATCATCATTGTGATCCCATAATACCTTTACCTATTCCACCTTGCGACCTCTAAGATTTAGCTCTCTTTGCTGAATAATTCATACTGGTTCCAGCATCAATTGGCCATCCATTACCTGTAATGCATTCCAATTCAGAACATGAGTGATATCAGGTATGTATTTCCTCAAAACAAACACATGAAAGATATCATGGATTTGAGATAGACTGGGAGGCAAAGAAAGTCTGTAGGCAACCAGACCAACATGTTCTAGAATTTCAAACGGTCCCACAAAACATGGAGACAATTTGGAACCTTTACCATATCTAATTGGACTTTTTCTAGGTCTAACCCACAGAAAAACTTTGTCCCCAACCACAAACTGATGCTCAATACTATGCAAATCTGCATACTTTTTCTGTCTATCCTGTGTTGTAACAAGGTGTTCCTTGATTCATTTCACTTGCTGCTCCATATCTTGAAGCATTTTAGGACCTAGGAGAATTCTATCTTCCAAATTATCTGAGCTCAAGGGTGTTCTGCAAGGTCGTCCATACAAAGCTTGAAATGGAATCATACCTATAGAGCTGTGATAACTGTTATTATATGAAAACTCAACTAAATGCAAGAATTCTTCCCATTTGTTCTGCCTATCCATGACGTACATCCTGAGCATGTCTTCCAAAATCTGATTTACACACTTAGTTTGTCCATCAGTCTTAGGATGATATGCAGAACTGAAGTTCAGCTGAGTACCAAGTTCACGCTGCAAATACCTCCAAAGTGAAGATGTGAAAATTGGGTCCCTATCAGATATGATCTTCTTTGGAATCCCATGCAGTCTTGCTATCTTTTCCATATAAATAGGTGCTACAGATGCAGCATTATATGAAGATCTCACTGGAATAAAATGTGCAACTTTGGTTAACCTGTCCACTACAACCATGATTGAATCATGCCACCTAACTGATAAAGGTAATCCCACTATGAAATCAATGGAGATAGTATCCCATTTCCATCTAGGCACACTATGAGATTGAAGTAAACTAGCAGGATGTTGATGTTCAGCTTTCACCCTTTAACATTCTAGGCATCTATCGACAAAATCTGCAATATCCCTCTTCATACCATGCCAATAGTAATGCTATTTAAGACCAGTGTTCATTTTCTTAACACCAAGATGTGTTGAATAGGGATCTTTATGAGCTTTAGACATAACCAAATTATGCAACTCTCCAACTTCAGGAACATAAATGCTACCTCAGTAGATCAGCAATCCATCAGCGCTGATAGAATACCCCTCAAACCTGCCTTCTAATATGCTGCCACTATCTAAAATAGCCTTAACATCCAAAAACCATGGATCAAAAATCAGACTACGCAATATTTTCTCCTTCAAATCCACTGTGAGAGTTAAAGAAGAAAGCTCGTGACATCTTCTGCTAAGAGCATCATCCACCTTGTTCTCTTTACCTTGCACATATATAACTTCAAAGTTATATTCACACAAAAATTCCATCCATTTACGCTGCCTTGCATTCAAATTTGGTTGTGTGAAAATATATTGATGGCTTTTGTGATCAGTGCGTAACTCAAAATGTTGTCCAAGGAGAAAATGTCGCCATTTGGTCAACGCATACATTACTGCAGCAAGCTTAGCCTGATCAGCTGCTTCCTTAACAATTTTTGGTTTGAAATTTCTCACTTCCTCACCAATCCTAGGATTTAAACCCCTGATAAAGTGTTGCACCAAAGGTTTATCACCCTCATTCCAACCAGAATACTTCTTAAGCTGAAAGAATTTTCTTTCGTATGTTTCCACGGTTGAATTCCCTTGAGAAATGTTAAAGAATTCCTCAAATATGGTTTGCTGCCAATACTCAGACATAAACCTTTCTTGAAGGCTTTCAATAAACAATTCCCAAGTAACTTGAGAAATATGAAGACCAAGATGCTCTAATTCCATATTCCACCAAATTGATGCAAAAGACCTTAACTGCATTGCAATCCAGCGTACTTTCACATTAGTGTAATAATCATACAGCATAAAACATCTTTCGATGTTTAGAAGCTTCATTACCAGCTTTAGTACCATTAAAATATGGTCCTTTGAGCTTAGAAATGTCTTTTAGCTGCGTTTTGATAACAGGATCTTCTATAATAGCCTGATTGGCATTAGGAATCTGCAAATTCTGAACATTTGCTCCCCCACTAGGAGTGTTATTCCTAGCTTCAATCCCATCCAACCGACCAAGAATCCACTGAAGAATCTTAGCTTGAAATCCCCCTTGTTCCTCATCATGAGGAATTTCATCATCAAGCCTATCTTGACGATCTTGACCACCAAGGCCACGACCTCTACCTAGGCCTCGACCACAACCTCTATGTCCACCTCTGCCTCTACCTGCTTCGGCATCAGCATTAGGCATACCTCATCCCCATGCTCCTCGTGTAACAAGAGGCATACTAGAATTCCTATAAAAGAGATTTAATTAAAATCTCATAGGAAGCATAATGAAACCCCTAATAAACCTATAGAGTCCCGAGTGTTTAAACCTCACTCTAATACCAAATGTGATAACCCTCTCAAAAAACCAACTAAAGAACAACCAAAAAGCAATAAACATAACATAATAATAAGATTATAACCTGAATATTTTAAAAAAAAAAAACAATTTCCAATACAATTTAACCTTTGTACAACAGGTTCAATAAAATACTAATAATCAACAAAGTAACTTTTCCAGATTATTATATCCGAGTAAATGACCTATTGTAACTCATTACTAAAAGTACAACAGCAGCAACTAAAGTACATTCAAACTAATCACTAAATCTAAATGTTAAGAAGTCAATTTTCTTCTAGTTCCGTATTCAAATATAACTCAAACTTGAAATAAAATTAGCACAACCACAAAACACCAAGCAGGGCTTAGTACAAAAATTAAACCGATATAACCTCCAAAACCTGCATGTTAGATTTAATAACAAAACTATAATTATTAAATCCAATTATCAAAAGTACTGAAAATACCATTTTATTTTCACGATAAAACTGTAACACAAGAAAATAATTTCTCACACATAAATATGCAGAAATAAACTCACATAGAATATGACAAGGTAATGATCCAGTAGTCCATGGGTGTCAACATAAGAATCTACGTTTAGCCACTCATAGAACTCACTATGTCAGGTGAAACCATAATGTTCTTATCTTATTATATGATTCCCATCCCATGAAATTTTAAATGTTACCACTTGTTTAACTAACTGTCATAAACTTTCCCATAAGGATCCAAACTTGTGTCGGAGGGCATCCAACAACGTATTTCTATCACCACAAGTTACTCACTTTATGATAGCCACCCAACCTAAAGGATCACACTTGCATAATCTTACACATATTTCTGGTTATATTAATTGGAAGAAAAACTTAGACTAATTTCCAATTCCAACTAATACACTTATTTCTTTTGCCTCAATAAAGAAATTGCACTAGCAAACAGAAACATCATTTGAATCCATTTCAATCTTTCAAGTACCATTTGAAACCATATTCATAACCACATTTTTCAATCATTTAACAACTATATTCTAATTTAATAAAAAGAAATTGACTTTTTCTAAGATCCGCTATACTTACATTCCATTTAAAAATAATATTAATAAAACTATCCACATATATTAACATATAAAATTAATCAAATTACATTACCAAAACAGTAATCTCTATAATTTCCAGATTATATATCTATGGTAAAACTAACAGTACAATTCATAAGGATATACATACACATTGATACATATAAGTAAATACTTATACATATATGTATGCACAACACTTATACATATACGTACAAGAACTTACTTACATATATCAAAATATACGTAAAACCTTATTAATTTATATTCAGTTCTAAAATAGAAAATAATCTTTTCCACTGTACCTTTTATAACTAGTTGCTACCAGATAAACAATTTTTCACTGCTTAATGAAGTAATTGTGTTGACAATATATCGATATCAAATTGTTTGTTTTTGTTTCAGTGTTCTTGTTCCAATACAAATGAAACATAAATTTTCCAAACTTTCTAAATCTGATACAGTCAATAAAATGATCTTGTTTGCATTCGATGCTTCAAACTAAACATAACACAATAGCCACAATAAACTTCACTTTACTATGAATTTAACCCAACAACCGCAACCCACCTATACTACAGTAAAAACTCAAATATTTTCTTATAGAATAATCTCTGAATTCGCAAAATGATTTAGCAATACAAATGACAGGATTCAAAACCATTTTGAAATGTTAATCTCGAAATTATATATATATAAACTTATGCATATTACACAGAATTTTGAAACCCATAATCGCAGACAACGTAACAACTATGAAACTATATCTTCATACCCGAAAAAACATTAATATTGACAATAGATAGCATCCGGGTATCATTTCATGCAAACGTTTTATTTCCTATTTATGGTCTAAACCCATCACCTAAGAAAAGACTATAACATTGTAGAACGTATAACAACAACGATTTGACAAAAAGGAAACCAACCTCCGCTCCTAGTCTATACCTATGATTTACAGTTGAGTCTCGAAATCAATGCAAAATTCGTGACTGAAAGCGAATATCTCCACAAACTCAAACTCATGGCCGAGTCACATAAGTAACAAAATCTTAACCACAAAACAGAGTACCCACAGAGCTCGGCTCAAATAATAGCTAGCATTTTATGCTATCACAAAATTTACAACTACAACATACACATAAAATCACAAAAGCCATATACATCCATGTTACCCGAGCGATATCTCCATACCCACATCTGAATACAGTATGTGTAGAACAAAATGCCGCACAACAACCATACTCTACATTTTCCATGCTGGAGTGAAACCACATACTATCTTAAGCTGAAAGAACTTAATACACTCATGCATTTCAAACTTTTGAAAGAAATAATTACAGAAATACAAAGCCAAAAATCTAATCTTACACCTGACTCTGGGTTTACACTAAAGTAAGCTATGAAAACCCCATACTTTGCAAACACCTATAGATGGATAATGAATTTTCAAACACAGTGTTTATTTTATAATCAATAATCACCATTACACACTAAAATTAATACAGATAAGAGAGTAGAGTTTTGAGAAAAAGCCCCCTGCCTATGAAAATGTGAAATGACACAAGAATAATGCTTGGAAAAACCCTCTGCTTTCAAATTCACAACCCTCTAATCCTTGCCACAATGAAATCAGAGAAAACCTTTTAAGAGATGATACTAAGAGATATGCAGCAACAAAACAACAGAACCACAATAAACAAAATTGTGAACCGTCAAAATGCTGAAAAGAAATGATTTCCTCCATAGCTGCCATCAATTCCCCTATGAAAACGTAGAAGAAATCGCTATATAGAGCATTCATAACCGCAATTGCAGACAAAAATGGTGATCTGAGCTTGACATCATCAAAAATCAATGCTCATAAGAGCGTACCAACTCGCCAATCGAGAAACTTACTCTTCATAAAAACCCACTAACTTGCCGCCATAAGCCAAAACCCAAAACCCCCATGCCAAGCTTTATTTTAGGCATCGATTAGCTTAGGCTTAGTTTAAAGTTTTATGACTTAGTTGAATCCCTTCGATAGGTTAGTTTAGGTACTAACTCACATACTAACATAGCATTAGATACTAACATCAATATCCATATTAATATCAATGTTAATATTGATATTAATTTTGATTTTGATATTCATATAATATACTAATTTAATATTCATATCAATATTAAGATTAATATTAATATTAATATTTTTATTAATATTAATATCCTAGTTTTATATTAATGTTATTTACTAATTAATAAGTATACGTATATGTATACATAATATTCATAACCTGTAAAAATATAAATACCAGCACACGAATACATACAATTACATATATATATATATACATATATATATATATAATAAACTCTTATATATATATATATACATATATATAATTATAAATACTAATGGACTTGTACTTATATACGTATATGTATAATTGTACACATTATAAATTTACATATACATATATGTATATACTTATAAACTGGCAAACAACAAACACCAGGTACAGAAAATATTTGAAAAATAGCTTAAATTCAAATCTGAAGATACATATAAGACAAAGATAAAACTGAGACCATAATAACATCATTAATAATATTTGATTTTTGAATCCTAACTAATTTAGATAATAAGATTTTGAATATAACACAAAATTGGCAACATAAAAAAAAATCTCTATTTCAGAGAATCAGATTTGAGTATTCTCTGAATTCTTGAAAAGTTCAACATAATAATACCATAATAAAGTAACTTAACAAGTTCCAAACTATCCAATCAAAGTTAACTAATTCCCAGATTCCAAAGTGTCAGATGAAGATGGTCAGGACCATGACACCCTTCCCCACCAGCTTAGGCTTACTCCTAGAAGCCTGAAAACAAATGAGGATGAGAAACTTTCATTGCCCCTATATCTTCCCAAGTTGCAGAGGTATCATCATTGTGATCCCATAGTACCTTTACCTGTTCCACCTTGCAACCTCTAAGATTTAGCTCTCTTTGCTGAATAGTTTTCGCTGGTTCCAGCATCAATTGGCCATCCATTACCTATAATGCATTCCAATTTAGAACATGAGTGATATCAGGTATGTATTTCCTCAAAACAGACACATGAAAGATATCATGGATTTGAGATAGACTGGGAGGCAAAGCAAGTCTGTAGGCAATCGAACCAACATGTTCCAGAATTTCAAATGGTCCCACAAAACATGGAGACAATTTGGAACCTTTACCATATCTAATTGGACTTTTTCTAGGTCTGACCCACAGAAAAACTTTGTCCCAAACCACAAACTGACGCTCAATCCTATGCAAATCTACATACTTTTTTTGTCTATCCTGTGCTATAACAAGGTGTTCCCTGATTCGTTTCACTTGCTGCTCCATGTCTTGAAGCATTTCAAGACCTAAGAGAATTCTATCTTCCAAATTATCCCAGCTCAAGGGTGTTCTGCAAGGTCGTCCATACAAAGCTTGAAATGGAGCCATACCTATAGAGCTGTGATAATTGTTATTATATGCAAACTCAACTAAATGCAAGAATTCTTCCCATTTGTTTTGCCTATCCATGACATACATCCTAAACATGTCTTCCAGAATCTGATTTACATGCTCAGTTTGCCCATCAGTCTTAGGATGATATGCAGAACTGAAGTTCAGCTGAGTACCAAGTTCATGCTACAAAGACCTCCAAAGTGAAGATGTGAAAACTGGGTCCCTATCAGGTATGATCTTCTTCAGAATCCCATGCAGTCTTACTATCTCTTCCATATAAATATTTGCTATAAATGCAACATTATATGAAGATCTCACTAGAATAAAATGTGCAACTTTGGTTAACCTGTCAACTACAACCATGATTGAATCATGCTGCCTAACTGATAAAGGTAATCCCACTATGAAATCAATGGAGATAGTATCCCATTTCCATCCAGGCACACTGTGAGATTGAAGTAAACCAACAGGATGCTGATGTTCAGCTTTCACCCTTTGACATTCTAGGCATCTAGCGACAAAATCTGCAATCTCCCTCTTCATACCATGCCAATAGTAATGCTATTTAAGATCAGCATTCATTTTCTTAACACCAGGGTGTGCTGAATAGTGAGCTTTATGAGCTTCAAACATAACCAAATTCTACAACTCTCCAACTTCAGGAACATAAATGCTACCTCTGTAGATCAGCAACCCATCAGCGCCGATAGAATACCCCTCAAACCTGCCTTCTAATGTGCTGCCACTATCTAAAATAGCCTTAACATCCAAAAACCATGGATCAGAAATCAGACTATGCAATATTTTCTCCTTTAAATCCACTGTGAGAGTTAAAGAAGAAAGCTCGTGACGTCTTCTGCTAAGAGCATAGCCACCTTGTTCTCTTTACCTTGCACATATATAACTTCAAAGTTATATTCACACAAAAATTCCATCCATCTGCGCTGCCTTGCATTCAGATTTGGCTGTGTGAAAATATATTGAAGGCTTCTGTGCTTAGTGCGTAACTCAAAATGTTGTCCAAGGAGAAAATATCGCCATTTATTCAACGCATGCATTACTGCAGCAAGTTTAGCCTGGTCAGCTGCTTCCTTAACAATTTTTGGTTTGAAAGTTCTCACTTCCTCACCAATCCTAGGATTTAAACCCCTGATAAATTGTTACACCAAAGGTTTATCACCCTCATTCCAACCAGAATACTTCTTAAGTTGAAAGAATTTTCTTTCGTACGTTTCCATGGTTGAATTCCCTTGAGAAATGTTAAAGAATTCCCCAAATTTGGTTTTCTTCCAATACTCAGACATAAACCTTTCCCGAAACCTTTCAATAAACAATTCCCAAGTAACTTGAGAAATGTGAAGACCAAGATGCTCTAATTCCATATTCCACCAAATTGATGCAAAAGACCTTAACTGCATTGCAGTCTAGCGTACTTTCACATTAGTGTGATAATCATGCAGCATAAAACATCTTTTGATGTTTAGAAGCCAAGCTTCAACATTACCAACTTTAGTACCATTAAAATATGGTCCTTTGAGCTTAGAAATGTCTTTTAGCTACATTCTGATAACAGGATCTTCTATAATAGCCTGATTGGCATTAGGAATCTACAAATTTTGAATATTTGCTCCCCCACCAGGAATGTTATTCCTAGCTTCAATCCCATCCAACCGACCAAAAATCCACTGAAGAATCTCAGCTTGAAATCCCCCTTGTTCCTCATCATGAGAAATTTAATCATCAAGCCTATCTTGATGATCTTGACCACCAAGGCCACGACCTCTACCTAGGCCTCGACCATAGCCTCTACATCCACCTCTGCCTCTGCCTGCTTCGGCATCAGCATTAGGGATACCTCGTCTCCATGCTCCTCGTGTAACAGGAGGCATATTGGAATTCTTATAAAAGAGATTTAATTAAAATCTTGTAGGAATCATAATGAAACCACTAATAAACCTATAGAGTCCCGAGTGTTTAAACCTCACTCTGATACCAAATGTGATAACCCTCTCAAAAAACCAACTAAAGAACAACCAAAAATCAATAAACATAACATACTAATAAGATTATAACCCGAATAATTTTATTTTTTTTAAAAAAAATTCCAATACAATTTAACCTTTGTACAATAGGTTCAATAAAACACTCATAATCAGCAAAGTAACATTTCTAGATTATTACATCTGAGTAAATGACCTATCGTAACTCATTACTAAAAGTACAACAGCAACAACTAAAGTACATTCAAACTAATCACTAAATCTAAATGTTAAGAAGCCAATTTTCTTCTAGTTCTGTATTCAAATATAACTCAAACCTGAAATCAAATCAGCACAACCACAAAACACCAAGCAAGGCTTAGTACAAAAATTAAACTGATATAACCTCCAAAACCTGCATTTTAGATTTAATAACAAAACTATCATTATTAAATCCAATTATCAGAAGTACTCAAAATAGCATTTTCTTTTCACAATAAAACTATAATGCAAGCAAATGATTTCTCACACGTAAATATGCAGAAATAAACTCACATAGAATATGACAAGGTAATGATCCAGTAGTCCATGGGTGTCAACATAAGAATCTACGTTTTGCCACTCGCAGAACTCACTATGTCAAGTGAAACCATAATGTTCTTATCTTATTATATGATTCCCATCCCATGAAATTTTAAATGTTACCACTTGTTTAACTAACTATCATAAACTTTCCCATAAGGATCCAGACTTGTGTCGGAGGGCATCCAACAACGTATTTCTATCACCACAAGTTACTCGCTTTATGACAGCCACCCAACCTAAAGGATCACACTTGCATAATCTAACATACACATATTTCTAGTTATATTAATTGGAAGAAAAACTTAGACTAATTTCCAATTCCAACTAATACACTTATTTCTTTTTCCTCAATAAAGCAATTGCACTAGCAAACAGAAACATCATTCGAATCCATTTCAATCTTTCAAGTACCATTTGAAACCATATTCATAACCACATTTTTCAATCATTTAACAACTATATTCTAATTTAATAATAAGAAATTGACTTTTTCTAAGATCCGCTATACTTACATTCCATTTAAAAATAATATTGATAAAACTATCCACATATATTAACATATAAAATTAATCAAATTCCATTACCAAAATAGTAATCTCTATAATTTCCAGATTATATATCTATGGTAAAACTAACAGTGCAATTCATAAGGATATACATACACATTGATACATATAAGTAAATACTTATACATATATGTATGCACAACACTTATACATATACGTACAAGCACTTACTTACATATATCAAAATATACGTAAAACCTTAATAATTTATATTCAGTTCTAAAATAGAAAATAATCTTTTCCATTGTACCTTTTATAACCAGTTGCTACCAGATAAACAATTTTTCACTACTTAATGGAGTAATTGTGTTGACAATATATCGATATCAAATTTTTTGTTTTTGTTTCAGTGTTCTTGTTCCAATACAAATGAAACATAAATTTTCCAAAATTTCTAAATCTGATACAGTCAATAAAATGATCTTGTTTGCATTCAATGCTTTAGACTAAACATAAGACAATAGCCACAATAAACTTCACTTTACTATGAATTTAACCCAACAACCGCAACCCGCCTATACTACAGAAAAAACTCAAATATTTTCTTATAGAACAATCTCTAAATTGTCAAAATGATTTAGCAATACAAATGACAGGATTCAAAAACATTTTGAAATGTTAATATCAAAATTATATATATATATATATATATATAAAGTTATGCATATTACATAGAATTTTGAAACTCATAATCATAGACAACGTAACAACTATGAAACTATATCTTCATACCGGAAAACACATTAATATTGACAATAGATAGCATCCGGGTATCATTTCATGCAAACATTTTATTTCCTATTTATGGTCTAAACCCATCCCCTAAGGAAAGACTATAACAACAACGATTTGACAAAAAGGAAACCAACCTCCGCTCCAAGTCTATACCTACGGTTTACAGTCGAGTCTCGAAATCAATGCAAAAATCGTGACCGAAAGTGAATATCTCCACAAACTCAAACTCATGGCTGAGTCACAGAAGTAACAAAATCTTAAGCACAAAACAGAGTACCCACAGAGCTCGGCCTAAATAATAGCTAGCATTTTATGCTATCACAAAATTTACAACAACAACATGCACATAAAATCACAAAACCCATATACATCCATATAATATACTAATTTAATATTCATATCAATATTAATATTTTTATTAATATTAATATCCTAGTTTTATATTAATGTTATTTACTAATTAATAAGTATACGTATATGTATACATAATATTCATAACCTGTAAAAATATAAATACCAGCACACGAATACATACAATTACATATATATATACATATATATATAATAAACTAATATATATATACATATATATAAATATAAATACTAATGTACTCGTACTTATATACGTATATGTATAATTGTACACGTTATAATTTTACTTATACATATATGTATATACTTATAAACTGGCAAACAACAAACACCAGGTACAAAAAGTATTTTAAAATTAGCTTAAATTCAAATCTAAAGATACGTATCAGACGAAGATAAAACTAAGACCATAATAACATCATTAATAAAATTTGATTTTTGAATCCTAACTGATTCAAATAATAAGATTTTGAATACAACACAAAACTGACAACATAAAAAAAAATGTCTGTTTAAGAGAATCAGATTTGAGTATTCTCCGAATTCTCAAAAAGTTCAACATAATAATACCAGAATAAAGTAACTTAACAAGTTCCAAACTATCCAATCAAAGTTAACTAATTCCCAGATTCCAAAGTGTCAGATGAAGACGGTCAGGGCCATGACATTGGGTTAGGGTAAGAGGTTCTTGGGCCTTCTTTTGTTCTTCCTCTTCTTCTTCTTCATCATCATTACCTTTAGCTCCCTCACCAAATTTGGCTTTAAGCTTCTTTACCATTTTATCCTTCTTCTTTAGAGTTGAGGCAATTTTCAACTCCATTTCAACCTTAGATTTGACAACATCATAATTACAAAAGATTTTTGATAACTTATTAATTTCCTCTGTAAGTAGTGCAATGATGGTAGCTGATGCCTCATCTATGTTGATTTCATAACCCAAAGGCCTTAGCCATCTCACTCTAGGCATTGTGGCTTGTATAAAGGTGTAATCAATGTCTACTAAGAAACATAAGTCATTGTAGTACTTCTCTACTAGGGAAATAGGGATTCTTAGCCTCTATTTCATTGACTACTTGAAATCCTCAAAGTAGCTAGTCATCACTGACTCAAAATTGTCTCCCATTTGTTCAATGTACTCATTTATTTGTATAGCCATAAACCTATTGGTCTTCCATCCTACCTTAACAAAAGAGGGGAATTCATTCTGAATATAAAAGAATATGCATATCAATATGGAACCAAATTTACATTGAGCACTTTTAGATCTCCTTATTGCTCCTAAGTTCTCCATTATTTGCTACAATTGTAGCTCTACCAGATCATAAGTATGATATTTCTTCACAATCTTATAGCCTACTACTACTTCTATACATTGCACACTATTCAGTCAACTTGACTTATAAAATTTGTGAGATATGACCCTCACTGTAAATTCAAGAAGTGGATCCTTGATAGTATCAATGGTCATTCCTCTCTTGTTCCACTTTGCCCCTATATTTTTTTCAATTTATTCTTTAGAGTCACTCCTTAGGTTCTTGGGTTGTTCTAGGGTTGGATATCTTGTAACCCTATGCACAATCCTCTTTGACAGTTTGATAGGTCCTCCTTCCAGCCATAGGCAGCCATCATGGATTCTACTCAAGACAATTCTTATCCATTCCATTTTGAAGACAATAGAAAAATCTAGGGCACAAGTTAAGCCCTTCCTTTCTATGATTTGGAATTCTTCTTTCAACACTCCATTTTCACATAATTTATCATATCCCTAACGAATTTCCATGTCTCCTATTCTTACATCCCGAACCATTATGACCTTGGATGGAATAATTGATAATGCACCTACTAGGTCATTTTTGTATGAAACCTTTGGAATAGCCCTAAAGTTTGGTTGTTTTACCTCATTACTAACCAACTAGACTTCAAATGGTTCCTTATCCTTAGGATTCTTAGAGCTAGAGGACATTTTGCAAACTATGACTTCAAAAAATATAAAATTGTGTAACTACATAACTTGGCAAGTGAAGAATACCTTTAGATCAATGGAATGATGCTCGATATTTGCTAGAATCTATGCAAATGCTTTATTCTTTCTCACCAATTGCTTCTGTGCTCTGCTTACTCTTGCTTTGTGTTTGTAATGACAAAAAATGAACAAAAATATGCCTTATACCCTTTCAAAATATAGCATTTAATGCATGGTGCATGTATAGCTATAAACTTAGCTTCTATTTAATTTCTACTTCACTTGGCATCCATTGGTTTTTTCATCACTCAGCAGATACTACTGACTTAGCTTCAACTAGCTTTGGTTTACAACTCGACACATACTAGAATTTACTCAACAACTAAAGAGGATTTTTCACACTCGGTAGTAAGATGAAAAATTAAAGTTTGACCTTGTTTTTTCCTTGTTGACTTACATCTTTATTCATGCTAATTTACCCTTTTCAACAATAACTTATCTTGGAACTGATGTATGATGAAGCATTTAAATATCAGTCCCACATACCTATTTTTGCTTAGCTTGTTAAGATGTGATCACTTGACCTTTCAGGTGAAGTGATCTCTTCATTTGATGTGTTGCATCCATCTTTCTTCCTCCATGTTTTGTTCATCTCTCCTCTGATGTTCTCAACATCTACCTTGCCTTTTCCTTTACTGAACTTTGAGTTAGGTGTTTTTGTCCTTGTTGGGCAATGTGTGCTGATGTGACTAGTCTTCAAACAACTAAAGCATGTAGTTTGACTCAACCACCTGTTGTAGATACCACTGAAGTGTGTTCTTATGCAATTATCAGGGATGTGTCCATACTCTTGACAATAATGACAACTATGCCTTGTATCATAATCCCAATTATAGGAATTTTCATGGCTTATTTCCTTGCTTGATGACCATGTAGAATTGGATCTGCATTCAAAGGCTTTGTGTCCAAACTTCTGACAATCGTAGAAACATCCTTCAAATTTTGGTGCATGCATGGTTCTGGTTTTGCATTCATATGCCTGATGACCTTATTTGTTGCACTTGTGGCAATGAGTCATGTTCTTTGGTTTAGCATTCTGACTATCATTCCTACTTCTACAAACATTAGCTATGTGTCATTTCTTTCCACAATGATGACAATTAGGTTTAGAATTTGTACCTTTATTGTCTCTTTCCTCAATAACTTTGGAAGATTCTCCTTCTTTAGTGCTTGTGTATCCCAATCTTGATGTATCTTTATTGGATCTAGGGGATTTTAATAGTTGCTCAAAGTACTTGATGGCTTCATTTGGCTTGTTGAAACTTTTAGCAAACTCCTTTTCTCTTTTCAAGTCATTCTACGATAACTCATTCTGTAACTTCAATGTAGTTATCTCAATGTCCTTGACATTCAACTCATTATGGGCATTCATCATTTGACTTAGGGTGTCCAATTGCATGTTTCCTAGACAACTCTATTATTTTTCTTCTAATCTATTTGACAAAATTCTCTTGTCTTCTTCAATCATGGCCTTGTCTTCTATAGCTTCCTTCTTTTGCTTAGTCACCTCACATAGCAATATAGTTTGTGATTCTTGTTCCAACTTTATATTTCTAATTTCCTTAGCTTGTTCTCTATTCTTGTCCATGAGATCTACAATTGTTGCATCAAATTCACAAGAGTTACTATCTGCAAATAACTTTGTGGTGTCAATCTCTTTGTATAGTGTGTCATTTTCTAGAGCAATCTCTTTCCTTTTCTTTAGAAAACTTCTCAAGGCATATCTGGCTTTATTCAGTTGTTGTAGTAAGAGATGTATCTCAATCTCCTAATTTTCAATGGTCTTTCCCAACTTGTAAACTTCCATCTCAAGATCTTTTCTCCTAGCTATAAGGCTTCTCCTAATGAGAACTCAGCTCTGATACTAATTGTTGGAAATACAAATGGGAAATGTATACTTCTAAGAGGAGGGGTGAATCAAAAGTACTAATCTCTAACCAATAAAACTTTTAACTTTAAAACAATGCATGCATAAACATATTGAAATACAATGTAAAGTAAATACATCCGCATAACCACTTGACACCATATATGATTACCCAGAAACCCTCCAATGAGAAAGTAAAATTGGGGTGGGGATGACACCCACAATTCTTCACTACTATAGTAATAAAGTTCACTTGTTAAGGTTACATAATTTGACCATTCTCATGATCTGACCTATAAAAGGCCTGCCCTATTAAAGGCTTACAAAGGATTGATAGATTCCACCCTATTAAAGGATTTTAACACTTGTTAAAAGTGTGCTAGCTAAAGGAATTTAGAATATGCATTTGGAATGTCACCTTATTAAAGGATTTCACAATGACTGTTAAGTCAACCTTAATACAAAGGATTTCATCCTACTGATATAATTGTTAGAAAGTACAATAGAATGTTTGATCCGATACACTTACAATCTAGCATTTCTGATTTTAGATCTCATTTTAGTTCATCTTGATCCTTTTTTATTTGATATGGAATTGTTGTATCCTTAATCCTCTATTCTGATAACTAATTCTACAAATCTATCCTTCTTTTAAGTAACCTTGAATGTATACTTATCAATTCAACCCTTTTCACTTCATTCAAATCTTCACTAGCATCACCTTCTCACATGCATTCTCTAATGCTCTCTCTCTCATGCTGAATTATGGGGCTTTGTCTCCCTTTTAAAAGACTTTGGTGGCTTAGGGTTAGGTTTGAATCTATGATTGTGATTCATCCATTTTTTCGCTCAATTCCTTCCACTTTTTTGATTGGTTGCATGTTGATCGCATAGAGAATCCAAATAAATTTGATCTTATATTCAAAGCTTTGAGATCTATCCATATGTCAGCTCAAAAATGGTTTACATAGTTATTTGTGCCATCATGAACAACTAGGTCAATTTTTTATTCCTTAGTACTTGTTAATACCAATTCTTGGCACATTCTATAATTCTATCTGGCTTAGCACTTGAACTTGCTCGGCATCTAATGTTCACTTGGCACTTGAACTACTTGACACTTACAATTTACTCAGTACTTACTATTTACTCGGCACATGAGTGACTCGGCACTCATTACCACTTAACATCTATACACATTATGCTTGGCATATATTACTAGCTTGGCATGAACTTAGTAAAAAGCTTAAGTGTGTTGACACTCAATTGTCAAAACCAATCTGAGATCAATAGTTTTTAATGCCATCAGAGGATCAGATGGAAAGATTGAAGATGAGATTGTGATCAAAAAAGTATTGAGAACCCTATTGCCTATCTATGCTATTAGAGTATCTACTATACAAGAACTAATATGTACTCTCAGTAACAATTTGACCTTAAAGAACTAGTTGGTAGACTCACTGCTTTTGAGCTTTCAAATTTTGATAATTTAAAATTAAAGATTGTTGTATCTATTTTCAAAGCTAATTAAATTTTCACTGAAAGAGCCTAAAGATAAAAGAAATAAAAAGGTCAAACATGTTTCTAGTGATAATGATACAAATGAAGATAAGTTACCTATCATGTGTTTCAATTGTAATGAGGTTGGTCATATTCTTGTAAGGTGTCCACAGAAAAAGAACAATAGAAGTGGAGACAAATACAGAGGTAAAAGAGATGAAAGTAGCAAAGATTATAAAGACAAAGGAAATAATGCTTGCTACATTGTTGAAGAAGAATCCAATGAAGAAATAGATGATCATGATGATGAAGTTATCTATGTTGCTATGAAATATGATTTTGATGAAGATGAGGCAACTACATTAGTATCTTATGTGAACAAGAGTGGAAGATAGGTCATTGATAGTGGTTTCTCTAATCACATGACTAGAGAAAAAAGTAAATTCAAATATCTTGTGCATTATAATAGAAATAGTGTTAGATTTGGTAATAATCCACCTTGTCTGATAAAAGATAAAGGATCAATAAAAGTGATAGATAAGATCATGTGTGAAAATTATTACTATGTGGAAGGACTTAACTATAATTTTTTGAGTGTTTCATAATTGAATAGTTCAGGATGTAAATTTGAATTTGGAAACAGAAAAGCTAAGATCGATGATGTTGATGGTGAACTCATTAGTAATGGTGATTAGACTAGAGGTAATCAATTTTATGTAGTGCCTCTCCCATTTGACTTCTATGAGTCATCCTTATGGATGCAACCTTGCTGATCTTTTATGGAGATGGGATCATGATTGTGACCCTGAGTGGTCTACACTGTCGAGGTGTTTGGATTTATGTTTCTATATCAATTACTTTGATTATGCTTTTGTCTAATCTATGAGATTTTGATGTGATTTATGGTTCACTAAGGTTTGTTCTAGTGGTTACTAGGATCGATGTGGTATTATGAGGTTGTTCTATGATTACCTTGAGATGTGTACAGAGATTGCACTATGTACTATTACCATGCTACATTGGACTAGGTTCATGTAGCAGTGGTTAGTCATGTTTATGATTATGTTTGCTTATGTGTTTTAAGTTCCTTTTTGTTGATTCTTTAATCAATCACTATTAAATGCTTAAGTAATTAGAAATGGATTGATCATGTTGGATTATTTGGTTATGTGCTGCGGTCATTTACCTTGTGATATTTTATCTGAGAGTTATGTGTTACTTATGTGGTGATTTACATTTGAGACGACTCAAGGGTCAGATGTTATACCTTGATTTTAGTATCATAGATATTAGAATACTATGTTGTTCAGTTAATCATATTGCATGATGATGCCATTTTGAGATGACAGTGTGTTTTATGATGATATCTAGTTATCTGGTATTTGGACATACCTCTGATTATGTTAGGTGATGGATTTAATGCTATGGTTATTTACTTCATTCCTGCATTGTTATGCTTTATGCGAACGTGAGTGATGTAAATAGATTATTTTAATATAATTAAATAAATGGTTAAATTAGGTGATTTAATGTATTTATTGCTTCGGCTATGTTATTATATGCAATTGCACTTGATCGTGTTGTTTAATGTGGAGGATTTGTATCCCTAGCAGTGGCACATGGAGTTAGTGATTCAGCCATTCATATTTTACCAATGTCATCCTTGTATGGTCGACATATCCTTATTTTAATTATTTAATTAAACCTTTTAGTGATTATTAAATATGAACTCATTTTCATTATGTGATTAGACCAATGAGTGTGTCTGTGCATTTAGAGTTTCGCATTGTCACGAAAGTTGTTAAGGAGATTTATGTTTTTTTGGGTTTTCAAGCTTTTTAATTGATTTATTTTTAATTCTAGTAGCTTTTCCATAGATGAATTCCTATTTATAGGAATAGCCTATTTTTTTTTGGGTCGATTCGGGGTTTAACTAGGTTGGCTAGTTAATTGTCCTAATCGATTATTCACTTGAAAAGTGAATAAATATCCAAAAAGAATTTAATTCCTCACTTCTCACTTTTGAATTAGAAAGTTTGAGAGTAAAACCCAAAATCCTCTTCATGAGGATTTATTATTTTGTTCGTTGTGGGAGCTATGGGTGTGGGATCATCGCGAGGTTGAGCTCGTTGGATCTAGCTCAAGGAGACCTTGGATTGCCGCAATTTTTAGCCACTTCTGCGGGCTTTTTATTTTTTGGTTCAGATTCTCGTTTTGCCCTTTTGATTGCGAGGTAGGGCTTTCCCATTTTATTGTTTTTGCTCTGTTTTTGCTTCTATTTTTGGTAGTTGTTTGTTTGGAGGCTGAGAACTAGTGTTCCCCTCCATTTCTATATGCTAGTTCTACCTAGTTGGGCGGGTACAAATATTTCCCTATTTTTTGGGATGAGGGTTTTGAGTTTTATGCCATTATGCTGACTATTTTTGCACACAGTGTCCAAACTTGTTTATTTTTGGATATTTGGGGTTTTCATACCCAAAGGCCAAATGGGTTTTAATTTTGAAGTTTTTCAAAATTTTAGAGTTTTTACCTCGTTTTGCATACCACCCTTTTTTCTCAAGTTTTCTTACCACAATTTGGGTCGTGGACCTGGATGATCCATTTGGATATCAATCAAACCACTATTTCACTTTTATGTTACATTGGGATGCGTGTTCCATCCATACTCCCAACATTATGTTTGGTTGAGCGATTTTATACTTGGTGTTATTATTTCTTTTAGACCTTTGCTTTTGTTTTGTGAACGCTAGGATTCGTGTAGAATCCATACTCTTGGATTGAGGCTGATTGAGTGAGTTCATGATGTTTGGTCTTGTTACATCATTAGGATTTTTGTAGAATCCATACTCTTGGATTGAGGTCAGTTGAGTGATTTCATGATGTATGGTTTTGTTGGCTTTGAGATTCATGTAGAACCTGTCCTTCTCATGTTGCTTTTAGTTGGGTGTTTTCTTTGCATTATGTTCTCATCCTTTATTTGCATTTTGATCTTCATGATGGTGGTGCACCACACATGAGTATGTGCACGTACATTTGTTGGGTGACTTGTGAGGCCCGATCTTTTGTGGATTTGTTGGAAGTTATGATCATTGGGGTTGGGATGGGAGTATGCATGCCCATTGGCACTTGTCATAGGATGAGCATGGGTAGGGTAGGGTAGAATATGGAGGGGGCTTCTATCTCATAGCCTGGTGACCTTAGTCCCATAGGGTTGGTAGAGGATAGGAAGTTTTAAATAAGTGATAACTAAATAAAATGTGTGAATGGTAATAAAACTTAAGATAATAAAATG
Organism: Cupressus sempervirens; assembly: GCA_028749045.1. Classification (NCBI taxonomy): domain Eukaryota; kingdom Viridiplantae; phylum Streptophyta; class Pinopsida; order Cupressales; family Cupressaceae; genus Cupressus; species Cupressus sempervirens. The sequence goes on along the minus strand of CM053792.1, from coordinate 817,588,993 downwards.
CTATGCTGGGCCATTCCATTGAGGGATGCTAAATCGGCATGATCCAAGCTTGGGCTTTTTTATGCCAAGCAACTCTCCATGATGTCAGCCCCTACTTAGTAGCCTATTGAGTGTCTGACGAGGACCTATACTTCTTGCATTGTCTTAGGTTCTTGGTTATAGCCATCATACTGTTTGGCGTGAGTGTTAGTCATGGATGTTGTTTTGTGTGTTTATGGTTGGATCATTATCTCCATTAGCATGGCAGGTGTGGACGTACAGGTTTCATGTGGTTGGGAGGCGTAGCTACCTTCACCAATGCTAGAGACTAGTGTACAAAGATGGTCTCTTATCCTAGTGCGACCATTGTGGGATGTTTTCACTTGATGCTTCAGGTTTCAGAGTATGCTTTCTTGTGATTTATACTTTCATTGGAATGCTTGGATACCATGTTTAGATGATGTTAGTTTATTTTACGCATTTCCATATTATGATGTTTAGCATATGCCTAGATGATGTGAATTGTTGTATTAGATTATCTATGGATTATTGGTTTAGCATGTTAGATTTGGGTAAGTGCACCAAGTTGTGGTGCCAAAAGCGAGGTATAAGTGGACACCTTTTTCCTGAAATCTGCAAATTTTGAACTTCAACAAGAATTTGAAGATAGTTACGCTCAAAATTTTAAGATATGACAAAAAAAAAAGTTGTAGTCCTTTGAATCTAGTTTGTAAACTACTAATTTTTTTTTAAAATAGTTTAGTTTTAGGTCTTCAAAAAAAGGGGCCACAAGAAGTGGTACTGTTTATTCCAAAAAAACATAACATAGCACAAAGTGTGGCCTCCCTAAAATTTTAAATTTTTTTTTTTAATTCTTTAATCGCTCTGGTCAAAAGTTACTTAACACTATGTAGTTTATCCCAGATTTTTCAGGTAATTTTATAATGTGTATTTTTTTTTAATGAATTTTTTAACTAGACACATCCCAAAAACATGAAATATCTATGTGCTCCTCCTAGAAATAATTGAAAACTAATCTAAAATCAAAACTTTTTTTTTTCAAAGTGTGTAGAATGGAGTCTAGTTTCTAAAAAACTTAGTTGTTGCAAAATTCGATGAACAAGCTAAAATCTATAGCCCAATTAGTACATGGTGGTTTTTGACAAAAAATGAACATACATTCAAAAGAAATTATAGATGAAAGGTTTGAAATAGTTCAAATTAAAAATAAATTATATGGTTAGATAGCTAACACAGAGACCTATAATGCTATGTAACCTGATCTTATCGATACCCAACCACGAGGAATCTTGAAGGGGAGCACACAAGAAAAAATAATCATTTTTGGTATGTTTGCTAGAAAACATGTCTCAAACCTATTCATAAACTCCAAACCTTTGGGTTGGATCTCCAAGGAAAAACCAAGCCTTAGGCTTCAATTTAAATGAGCATTCAATAGCGCATGCACCCTATAGCATGCATGTGCTATCTAAAACATGATTTCTTAGTAGCGCATGCATGCTATAGGGTACACACACTATAGTACGCATGCACTATTAACACCTAAATTGCATAAGAGAACTAGGGGAGATAAAGGAATGGCCATGTGTGTGTGAGAGAGAGATAGAGAGAAAGTAGGGGATGGGAGAGGAGAGAGAGAAAGTGAGAAAGAGTAGGGGTGGAAAAGAGAGTATAGGATAGGAGAGAGAGTACAAGATGGGAGAGAGAGGAAGTGTGAGAGAGAGTAGGGGTGGAAAAGAGAGAGTGCGGGATGGGGGAAAGAGATTGAAAGTAGGGGATGGGAGAGAGAGATTAAGAGTAGGGGATGGGGGAGAGAGAGAGTAGGCGATGGGAGATGGAGTGAGAGAGAGGAGGATGGGAGTGCATGTGTGTGAAAGAGAGAGAGTATGTAATGGGAGAGGGGGAAGACAAAGTAGCTCAAGAGAGAGTAGGGGATGGAAGAGAGAGTAGGTGATGGGAGAGGGAGTGGGAGAGGGAGAGAAAGGGGGGATAGAAATGTGTGTAAGAGCAAAAGAGAGAGAGAGTAGGGGATAGGAGAGAGTGTGAAAATGTAAGAGAGAGTAGAGAGAGAGAGAGAGAGAGAGAGAGAGAGAGAGAGAGAGAGTAGGCAATGGGAGAGGGAGTGGGAGAGCGAGAGTGAGTGAGAGAAAAAGTAGGGGATGGAAGAGGAGAGAGGGGGGATGGGTGTGTGTGTGTGTGTGAAAGAGAGAGAGAGAGAGAGAGAGAGAGTAGAGAATGAGAGAAGGGAGAGAGAGATAGAGAGAGTAGGCAATGGAAGAGGGATGGGAGAAAGGGGGAGAGAGTGTGATAGAGAGAGATAGTAGGCAGTGGGAGAGGGAGTGGGAGGGAGAGAGAGGTGGAATGGAAGTGTGTAAGAGAGATAGAGTAGGGGACGGGAGAGAGTAGGTGGTGGGACAAGGACTGCAAGAGAGAGAGGGGGGGGAATGGGAATGTGTATTTATTTATAAGAGAGATAGAGTAAGGGAAGGGAGAGAGTGTGAGAGTTTCAGAGAAAGTAGGAGGTGGTAGAGAGAGCTCGTACAGGATGGGGGCGAGAGAGAGAGAGAGTAGGGGATGGGGGAGAGTGTGAGAGGGAATAGGGGATGGAAGAGAGAGAGTGAGAGTAGGGGATGGGAGAGAGAAAGTAGAGAGAGAGAGAGAGAGAGAGTATGAGAGAGAGAGAGAGATAGTAGGTGGTGCAAGAGGGAGTGGGAGAGGGAGAGAGAGGGGGGATGGGAGTGTGTGACAAATCTAGAGATTAGGGAATGGGAGAGGAGAGAGAGAGGGAAGATGGGAGTGTGCATGTAAGAGAGATAGAGTAGGGGATGGGAGAGAGTGTGAGAGTGTGAGAGAGATTAGGTGGTGGAAAAGAGATCTCGTACAGGATGGGAGAGAGAGAGAGAGAGAGAGAGTGAGATTATGGGATGGGAGAGTGTGAGAGAGAGTAGGGGATGGGAGAGAGAGAGAGTGGTAGTAAGGGATGGGAGAAGAAGAAAGAGAACTTGAGAGAGAGAGATAGTAGGTGGTAGGAGAGGGAGTGGGAGAGGGAGAGGGAGAGAGATAGGGGGGATGGGAGTGTGTGTGACAAATGTAGAGAGTAGGGGATGGGAGAGAAGAAGAGTGGGGTGATAAGAGTTTATGTATCTCTGAAAGAGAGAGAGTAGGGGATGCGAGAGAGTGTGAGAGTGTGAGAGTAGGGGGTGGCAGAGAGAGTACGACGATGGAGGAGAGAAAGTAGGCTATGGGAGAGGGAAAGAGAGAGGGGGGATGGGTGTGTGTGTGTGTGTGTGTGTGTAAGAGAGACAGAGTAGGGGATGAGAGAGAGTGTGAGAGTGTGAGAGAGTAGAGGATGTGAGAGGAGAGAGAGTATAGGGGATGGGGGAGAGAAAGTAGGCAGTGGCAGAGGGAGTGGGAGAGGGAGAGGGAGAGAGAGGGGGGGAATGGGAGTGTGTGTGACAGATTTAGAGAGTAGGGGATGGGAGAGAAGAAGAGTGGGAGGATAAGAGTGTGTGTATCTATGAAAGAGAGAGAGTAGGGGATGGGAGAGAGTGTGAGAGTGTGAGAGTAAGGGGTGGCAAAGAGAGAGTATGGAAATGGGGGAGAGAAACTAGGCAGTGGGAGAGGGAAAGAGAGAGGGGGGATGAGAGTGTGTGTGTAAGAGAGACATAGTAGGGGATGGGAGAGAGAGTGAGAGTAAGGGATGGGAGAGAGAGAGTAGAGAGGAAGAAATAGAACTTGAGAGAGAGAGATAGTAGGCAGTAGGAGAGGGAGTTGGAGAGGGAGAGGGAGAGAGTGGGGGATAAGAGTGTGTGTATCTATGAAAGAGAGAGAGTATGGGATGGGAGAGAGTGTGAGAGTGTGAGAGTAGGGGGTGGCAGAGAGAGAGTATGACAATGGGGGAGAGAAAGTAGGTGGTGGGAGAGGAAAAGAGAGAGGGGGGATGGGAATGTGTGTGAGAGAGATAGAGTAGGGGATGGGAGAGGAGAGAGAGAGCAGGGGATGGGGGAGAGAAAGTAGGTGGTGGGAGAGGGAAAGAGAGAGGGGGGATGGGAGTGTGTGTGTGAGAGAGAGAGAGACAGAGTAGGGGATGGAAGAGAGTGTGAGTGTGAGAGAGTAGGGGATGGGGGAGAGAGAGAGGGGGGATGGGATTGTGAGAGAGAGAGAGAGAGAGATTAGGGGATGGAAGAGAGTGTGAGTGTGGGAGAGTAGGGGATGGGAGAGGAGAGAGAGAGCAGGGGATGGGGGAGAGAAAGTAGGTGGTGGGAGAGGGAGTGGGAGAGGGAGAAAGAGAGGGGTAATGGGAGTGTGTGTGTAAGAGAGATAGAGTAGGGAATGGGAGAGAGAGTGAGAGTGAGTAGGTGGTGGTAGAGAGAGCTCATACAAGATGGGAGAGAGAGAGAGTAGAGAGGGAGAGAGATAGGGGGAATGGGAATATTTGTAAGAGACACAAAGTAGGGGATGGGAGAGGAGAGAGAGAGTAGGGGATGGGGGAGAGAAAGTAGGTGGTAGGAGAGGGAGAGGGACAAAGATAGGGGGGATAAGAGTGTGTGTGAGAGATCTAAAGAGTTGGGGATGGGAGAGGAGAGAGGGTGAGAGAGGGAGAGTGAGAGATTGTAAAGGATGGGAGAGGGGAGAGAGACTAGGAAGAGAGAGAGGGAGGGGATGGGAGAGAGAGTAGGAAGGATGGGGAGTAGGGAGGATGGGGAGTGATGTGATTTCACATAGTGCATACGCGCTATAGTGCGTATGCACTATCTCAAATCACCTTAAAATGGTAAAAAACCAACCTTGGGGCCCATTTCATCCAATTCTTGCTTTTGGTCTATTATTGCGACATAAATCACGGGTTTCAACATAGCAAACACTATTTCAACACTTTTGGAAGGTAACAAACACCAAATTCAATCATTAGATACATGATTTGAAGACTTTTTGAATATTCCTTGTATAGAAAAGGTTAGTGCAATCCATTTTAAATATTGTTTTTCAATATATAGATACAAATTTGATTATAATTTGACATGTTATTTAATATATAGTGAATTCATTGAAAATTGTATGTTTGAATGAAATGTTATTTCGGAATGGTTAGAAATTGGACAAGTCATTCGATATATATTGTGTATTCATTCAAATAATTATAATTTTTATATGTAATTGAATAGTTTGTAATTTAAACATTTTAAGTAATTCAAATTTTTGAATAATTTGACATGTAGAAATCATCATCATGCCAAAGAAAAAACCAAAGATTCAAACAAATGAAGATAGGGAGAGAAATTTGGCAATTAAAAGAGATAAAATGAAATTACTACATGAACAAAAAAAATTACAAAGCAATAATGAAGAATTGACTTTCGAAGAGGATCAAGAACCACCAGTACAAAGAAACAAAGAGGAAGAATTAGAAAGACAAAGAGAATGAATGAGATTGTTACGCTCAAGTAGACAATTGAATTGTGAAACTACACCATCCTCCAATGTTGGAGTCATATCATTTGCTACACCATCTTCTAATGTTGAAGGCATATCATCCTCTCATGTAGAAGAGACACTAATTTGTAGATCTAACGATATACACACTCCATCATGTCATGTTGAAAGCACAACATCAACACATCAAGTAGGTGATATTCCATCTTTTACATCTTATTGCCAAGGCACATCATCTTCGGTTCAAGGTATGCAATACACTCAACCTTATATTGATGTTCAAAATGTTGAGAGAATTAAAGAGATTAGAACACCTTCTAGAATTCATTTTAGAAGACCAAAATATTTGATTGATATTGATTCTAACATTTTGAAATCAATGCCTGACAAGATTAGCAAGTGTACTTGCAAAAGAAGAGTTAATAGTATGTGGAGATTACTTTTTGAAGAATTAAATATTACAAGTCAATGCCAATTATTTTTTGAAATGATGAGAAATTTGAAATTTAGGCCTATCATGAAGATTCTTGGGCTAAGAATGATGGATAATTCAAATGAAAGAAATATTGTAAAGAATCTAATGAGTGCTTATGACAAAGTGGATTCTAAATCATGCACCAAAGATAGTAATATCACAAGACAAGTACTCACATCGACAGTAGTAAGTAGCCAAATGAAGAAAGCTTGACTCATGAGAAAGACAAGCAAAACATTAAAAATTGGTAGAGGTACCCTAAGGAGAGCCATGCTAAGGTGTGAGAGATTAGAAGATCCAACAAAAAATGAGTTATGGACATTTAGCAGTAGACTACCACGAAAGGATAAAGAAATTAGTGAAGCCTTGAAATCATTGATCGAAGATTTTTGGAAAAATAATACACGTGTTTCTCCTAATCAAAGAGATGTTGTAAGAAGGAGGATTGGTAGCCGAAATCGTGAGCCACATGCGAAACATTTTTTGGACTCAACTCAGACAATATTTTGCAAAATTTATTAGTATGTATCCTCAAATTTGAATAAGTCAAATATTTTTTGAGATGGGTAAACTTTTTTATGTGAAGATAAATCACACACACATACAACTTGTTGTTGTAAGATACATATTGAATTTTCTAACCATTTTGATGTTTTTAGGCATATATGCGTAGTTTTGCATTCTCAGTTTGTTTTGCAGGATTGTGACATAAAAGAGCCACCAAGATCTTCAAGAGAATTCATATCCAACATTTTATGTGAAATAGGGGACGGCCAACAATTTTACAAGACATCATGCTTGGATGGTACGTGCTTATTTTGTGGTTCTTTGCAACTTTTATCAGCTTGTCAACATATGGATAATATGCATGCAATTGGAAATGAAATAGTAGATTATAGAAAATTCAAGATAGTGACATATGCTCTAAAAGATGGAAAACATGGTAAAAGATGTGATCTAGTCATTGAAAAGATTCCAGTGTATGAGTTCATGAAGATTTTTTGTGAAAAGATTATTTATGAGTACGCAAGGCATACCCATAGAGCTCGATGGTTGGATTCGCAATTCAAGTGGTGCAAAGATATGTTTCCATTAGATACCATTGTTTTGATTGTAGATTTTGTAGAGAACTACACACTATAACCACAAAATGAGGTGCAAGCAAAGTATTATACATCTCAACAGGTTTCCATATTTGTTCACATAGCATTCATGCATTCACCTACAAGTACAAAGGATGATAGGAAGATTTTGAGGGAGTACCATTTTTACATCAGCGATGATCGATCACATTCTACAGAGTTTGTACATGGTTGTTTTCAACTATTTTATGGAGATTTGGCTAACAGGGGCATATCATATCGTCAGCACATTATTTGGTCACACAATTGTGCATCTCAATTCAAGAATGCACGGATGTTCTATTGGTTGAGCAGAATGCACAGGTTGTGTAGAATTCAATATATGTGAAATTTCACAGAGGTTGGTCATGGTAAGGGAGAGCACGATGGTGCAGGTGCATGCATTAAAAGAGCCTTGGCTCTTGAAGAACTAAAGTACAAAGATGGAGCAAAATTGATAGATGCAAAATCTATCGTCCAATGGTGTAATGCTACAATGGGTCCAGGTAAGGAAGGTAAGTCTACAATTCCTAGATTCTTTTGGTTGATAGATAATACTAACATTACACTATATCAGGATTATTGTACACTAACAGGATCTAGTGAGTTACACTTTTTTAGAAGCTCTGATGCAGGTTCATGGAGTATCCACACATGAAAAATGGCATGCTATTGTCCATCATGTGCAGAGGAAAATTGGGATGACTGTGAGTCAACTGAATGGGTGGACAAATGGGATATATGGGTGTTGGACCCAATTGACACCTATCGTCCCCCACAAGCACTAGAAATGGTAGAGATGGATTTGTCTATTGAATTTGACCGCTTGTCAAATCTAGTGCAACCTGGTTATATATATATATATCTTTGTAATTTCAATATGTAACTTTATATCTTTTACCCAAGTATTTTTTGAATTAATCACCATATTTTGTACATTTTTCACTTTAGGCCATGTTTTTGCTATTATTGCACCTGAAGACAATGAAGAAGGGACAGAATATTATTTGTGTCATTACGTTGAAGCCAAACAAAAATTGGATCACTCGGTTATAGATGGTGAAGGTTTAGAGTACCATGTCGGTTCAGTGGTTGTAACAGGCACATGGCTTAGACGATATCCTATGAATAATCCTAACTTGTGGTTATTGGAGGATTGGCAAACAGAGAGGAAGATTCTTCATTATTCAAACCTTGTTGTTCAACAACCTTATCATCCTTCTTTCTTCAATATCTAAGTCCCCTCCATCCTCTCCATGAGGATTCTCAAGTGCTTAAGCATCACTTTCTTGTTCTTCATGCACATCCCTCATAGGAATCCTTTCCAAAGCTTCTAAGATTTCCAAGATGGTTGCATTTTACTTGCTTACTTGTCTCAGTTCTCTTTACCTTATTGCATCTTAGTCTCTTTTTTTCCTCAACTCTCTATCCATTATTTTAGTAGCTTATATCAGCTCTTGTATCTCCTTCTATATATTTTTTTTGGAGGCCTCTTCTCAATATAACAATCTACAACATGAGTAACTAATTTTGCACCCCCTCAATAGATCTACTAGATTTGATACCAATGATTCGAGGAGTCAAACTAGATCCCCAAGAAGTAATAAACATTCAGCAAATGACTTGTTTCAAGAATAGATTCAAACCATTCAACTAAATAACTACCCTTCTCCACAAGGATCCCTCCAAATGTTCAAATTGGGTTACCAAATTTATTGGCTTGTCCTGACTCTTTCTAAGGTCTTCAAATATCTCAATTGGGTTGTTCCAATAGTCTAAATGCATATCTTTAATAGGTTTATTCAAAACGCTTTACTTGGACATTATCTAGGCTTGATCTTAGTATCGCTATGAATCAGGTAATTCCTTATTTTCACCAATTTCTCCCAAACCGCATACAAGTAAATTATAGTTACAAATACTACTATTGGAGTATGACAACATACAGCAATCTCATTTGTAGTTCCTTTGGACCAACTATTTGATCCAACACTATGGATTCAACAAAATAGGCCTAATTACCCTTCAAAACTAGGGCTTTCTCAAAGTGCCTTCTCCAACCACTTCCAAATTCAAACAAAGGTTACTTCACCTTTCCTTGAACATACATGACATATTATAAAGGAAAATATCACCTACAAACCAACACTTTCCATTTTGAAGAAAGAAAGCATTTCCCCTTTATCTCTAGTCATCTTAGGTTCTTGCACTAAAATCACATCCTATTTATGCTACCAAACCACATTCCAAAAAATATCCTTCTTATGAGGAGCATTCAATCCTCTAATATTCTATGATATTATATTCCTTTATAACTTTTTTTACAACTCTCCTAGACAGTGAACTATCTCCCATTTACTATATCAACTTTATTTGCCAATTCTCTTATTTCTTTATTATTCTTCCTACCCAAACAATAATTCTTACCTTCCACAATAGGTTTGTACTTTCTCTTAGTAACCATGTTAAAAAAATGGGCTAGTAGTTGAGAACTTCTTCTTCCTACTATTGACTTCTTCCTAAGTGTGGTAGTTGGGGTGTAGGAAGTCAAAATGTCCTAGGTAGAGTGCAAAATGGCCTAAAAGGCAAGGTATACCTTACCATGGAGTAATGGGTAGCTTAAGTGATGAATAACTAACTTAAAAAAAGGTCTCTAGCATGAAATTTCTAAGGGATGACCTATTTGACAAGTTGGAAGTGTAAAAAGGCATGTAAGCAAGAAAAATTGCAAAAGTTGCTCTATTGCAATTTTGCAATTTTTGAAAAAAATGTTGTCCTTTGCTAGAAATTGGAGTTTTTTTTTTCTTTAAAACATAAAGAGGCTGATGAAAAACATTAGGAGGGGAGGAAAAGACCTAGGAGTAAGTATAAATGACTTCCCAAACCCTAAAGTGGGAAGAAGTTGTCATTTTGAAAAAAATAAGTGTTGTAGCATGCATTTTGAGAGCAAAAAGACTGGTTTTTTTCAGCTTTGAGGTTTTCCTTCATTTTTTTTGCATTTTTTACCTGATATAATGTTAGATGGCATGATTTAGAACAATTTTTATTTAGGAATTTTGGCTTGAAAGCATTTCATTCAGTAGTTATAAAAAATTTTTGTTTTTAGGTAGTTTGATGTCCAGTTTACAACACTTTGTAAAGAAAATGAGATAACTCACTATCCCACCATAGTAATTGTATGATATTTTGGGGATAGTGAGTACACTCAATGTACTATATGTAGGAAAAAGCAGGGCCCTTCAAAATGCTGGCAAGCATTTTTAATCTCTTGTCCTAGGCGAGCCAAAGCAAGCCCGGTTAGGGAAGAGTTGCATAAATAAGCATTTTACATTGCAAGATTGTGGATTTTGTTGCAGGTTTCTGAAGGAGGTTAGAAGAGGAGTGAAAGGAGATTCTTTGGGTGAAAGGATAGTGCTCCACCAATCCATTTGGCCAACAAACAAGATAGGACAGCAGGTTGTCCTTTGATTCCTTGTAGCTCTATTTTGGAGCAATTTGGTGAAATTAGTAAAGAAGAAAGCTTCAGCAACCTATTTTGGCATGATAAAGGAGTACATTTTAAGGGTGTCAGACTCATTCAATGATACTACAAGTGGGTGGTAAGATTGGTCAAGAAGACCTAGTTTGATTGAAGGTTTTCAATGATTTTCATTGAGAGTGGCAGCTTGACACATAGCAAGAAGTGAAAACTTCTCAAGATAGTGGAGAAGGGTTTAGGATTGGGGGATCTTTGCTTGAAAAAGATCCTATAAATCCATGTGGTGATCTTGGAGGACACCCTAAGTCTCAGAGGTAGATTGGAAACATGAATCAGTGATTGATTCATCCCTTCTCTCCCTATCAGTTGGGTGCAATACAAATTCATGGAAGGCAAGAGTGGTGAGTGAAGGAAATTAATTCTAGAAGATTAGTCATTTAGAGTCCTTTTGATTGGTGGAAGGAAAAACCCTCTATATGCATGTTCATACAAACAAGAAACCCTTGTAAATAGGCATTTTTTGGGAATCCCTTGTACGGATGACCTGTGTGTTGCAGACCTGAAAAATCTTCAAAGAGAGCCAAAAAGGTACCCAAATCATAGATTTGTTTGAGTTATTCTTAAGGGTTTGAGGAGATATAAGCCAAAAATCAGTTTTGGAGGCCTAGTTTGTTATTAGTTTGAGTAGCCCTCTTAACTATGCAATCTGCAAATCGATTGGAAACCCAATACTCCAATCCACTTAGTGATCCTAAAAACTATTGAATGAGACCTAATACAAGCCTTGGAATTCAATATAGTCAAGAATGCACTCTTGGAAGCCAGTTGTGAAGAACGGTGCAATGAGAGCACTAGGGAGACCCCATGGTGAAATAGAGTTTTGAGTCGATTCGTGAGGATTAGTGTAATAAGGGAATAGAGAGAAGATTTCCTTGGAATAGGGTATAGGAGAAATACCCTAAGAGGCTAGGAGAAAGCCTGGAGTGACTTCTACTAGTTGAGGCTAGAACCTTGTTCAAGATCCTCCCCATCATTTGTCCTCCAACTCCAAACTATTTCCAGTACCAAACTGAAACTGATTTTCTAGAACAATCAAAACTGACAACACCAGAAGGCTAGATTACCATGCACCATGCACCTAGTACATACCAACTATTATAAAGATTCAAAACTGGCTATTTCAGTCTCCCAACTAGGCCTAGTTTAAGGCCATTTACAAAGCAACTCATAATCCCTTGACTTTTGAAACTCTAATGACCCAAAATAGTCTTAAGAGATGACTCAAATGCAAGGATTCTTTTATTTTTTTGGTCTCATGATCAACTTTACAATGGTTTTTACAAAACCCTCCTTTCTAGCCCCTTTACCCTAGGACTTTCTAGAAATCTTACTTTGCAATGTCTCTAGAATCCCAAAATGGTTCAAACACCTTCACTTTGGTTATATTAGATGACTTCCAATATAAAATGAAACTCTTGTTTAGAGAAAACACTAAATCCACCTTTGGAGCAATCAATTTTGACTACCCAAACTTGTCTCCCACACATGGGAATGAGGTTTTAAACTCATTTAGACTCTCAAAACCAAATGAAACCTCCCTTTGGACCCTTTACATGACTTGATTAAGCCCATTTTGGCTTATATTGCCAATGTTGGCAATTTTACAAAATATTGCACTTTTAGTGCCTTTTACATCTTTTAGAGGCTTTGATAGCCTTATTACATTATTTAATACCTTTATAGGTCTTTTATATCCACCCCTAACCTAGGACAAATCTTGATGCAGAGGATAGGGTGATGGACCCAACTAACAACCCAAAATGAGCAAATTTGTAACGATGTGCCAAGTGAACCTTCTAGGTCCTGATGGGAAAATCTTACAAATAGTCAACTCTAAGATGTTTTTAGGCTTTAATAGGTTTTTTCTACCCTATCTAGCATGTTCCCATCAACACCTTTCAATTTCCATACCCTCCAAGCCAAAATGCATAATTCACCCAAATGTTGTCAATGTAAAAATTGCAAAGTTACATTAGCAACTTTTGCAACAATTTAGCAACTTTTAGGAAATAACCATAAAACTATCTATATTCCTATATTCCTTTGAGGTTTTACTATTGCCAAACCTTTTCTAAGTCATAGAATTGGAATCAAGTGAAAAATGTAAAAAATGCACTTTTTGTGCAAAGTTGCATTGTTGAAAGTTGTAAAAGTTGCTGAAATTTGCAACTTAGTGGAAAAAAGGTCATGGGATCGAACTGTCTACTCTGTTAGCTCTAGGTGGTTGGGTAAACCCTATCCTCAACCTTTTCTTGTCCACTTCAACGCTCGAACATTCTCGGGCACACCGAACCAAAATGTCTCCAAGGGTCACTAAATGCCATAGGGCTGCAATCTTTGACAGAGCATATCTCAGAGCTCATGTGAGGTATGGATGTGATTCTAGTTCCTACAGGACCATGTTACAAAGGCCTACAATAACCTCTCTCACTTTTTGGATATCACATTTTGTTTTCATTTTACAACACCATCTCGGGTGATGTTGAAACTTGCAGTGTTGGCTAGTACAAAGTTGCCAACTACCAAATCTCTCTCACCTTTCATCGTTGGATTGAAATGTCTACTCTATTAGCTCCAAGTGGCTGGGTAAACCCTATCCTCAAATTCCTCCTATCCACTTCAGTGCTCAAACATTCTCGAGCATGCTGAACCGGAATGTCCCTAAGGGTCACTAAATACCACAGGGTTGCAATCTTTGACGGGGCATATCTTAGATCTCGTGTGAGGTATGGATGTGATTTAGTTCCTACAAGACCATGTTGTAGAGACCTACAATAACCTCTCTCACTTTTTTGAGATCACATTCTGTTTTCATTTTACAATGCCATCTCAAGTGATGTTGAAACTTGTAGTGTTGGCTAGTACAAAGTTGCAAACTACCAAATCTCTCTCACCTTTCGTCGTGGGATTGAACTGTCTACTCTGTTAGCTCTAAGTGGCTAGTTAAACCCTATCCTCAACCTTTTCCTATCCCCTTCAATGCTCAAACGTTCTCAAGCATGCCGAACCAGAATGTCCCCAAGGGTCACTAAATCCCATAGGGCTGCGATCTTTAACGGGGCATATCTCAGAGCTCGTGTGAGGTATGGATGCGATTCTAGTTCCTAAAAGACTATGTTGTAGAGGCTTACAATAACCTCTCTCACTTTTTGAATATCACATTCCATTTTCATTTTACAATGCCATCTCGGGTGATGTTGAAACTTGTAGTGTTGGCTAGTACAAAGTTGCAAACTGCCAAATCTCTCTCACCTTTCATCGTGGGATTGAACTGTCTGCTCCCTTAGCTCTGGGTGGCCAATTAAACCCTATCCTCAACCTCATCCTATCCCCTTTAGTGCTTAAACATTCTTGGGCACACTGAACTGGAATGTCCCCAAGGGTCACTAAATCCCATAGGGCTGCGATCTTTGACGGGGCATATCTCAAAGCTCATGCGAGGAATGGATGTGATTCTAGTTCCTACAAGACCGTGTTGTAGAGTCCTAAAATAACCTCTCTCACTTTTTGAAGATCACATTCTATTTTCATTTTACAATGCCATCTCAGGTGATGTTGAAACTTGTAGTGTTGGCTAGTACAAAGTTGCCAACTGCCAAATCTCTCTCACCTTTTGTCGTGGGATCAAATTGTCTACTCTATTACCTCTGAGTGGTTGGGTAAACCCTATCCTCAACCTCATCCTATCCCCTTCAGTGCTTGAACGTTCTCGAGCACGCCAAACCAGAATGTCCCTAAGGGTCACTAAATCCCATAGGGCTGTGATCTTTCACGGGGCATATCTCAAAGCTTGTGCAAGGTATGGATGTGATTCTAGTTCCTATAGGACCATGTTGTAGAGACCTACAATAACCTCTCTCACTTTTTGGAGATCACATTCCATTTTTATTTTACAACGCCATCTCGAGTGATGCTGAAACTTGTAGTGTTGGCTAGTACAAAGTTGTCAGCTACCAAATCTCTCTCACTTTTTGTCGTGGGATCGAATTGTCTACTCCATTAGCTCTAGGTGGCTGGTTAAACCCTATCCTCAACCTCATCCTATCCCCTTCAGTGCTTGAACATTCTCGAGCACGCTGAACCAAAATGTCCCCAAGGGTCACTAAATCCCATAGGGCTGAGATCTTTGATGGGGCATATCTCAGAGCTCGTGCAAGGTATGGATGTGATTCTAGTTCCTACAAGACCATGTTGCAGAGACCTACAATAAACTCTCTTTATTTTTGGAGATCACATTCCATTTTCATTTTACAATGCCATCTCGGGTGATGCTAAAACTTGCAGTGTTGGCTAGTACAAAGTTGCCAACTGCCAAATCTCTCTCACCTTTCATCATGGGATCAAATTGTCTGCTATGTTAGCTTCGAGTTGCTGGGTAAACCCTATCCCTAACCTCGTCCTATTCCTATGTGAAAATGGATAATCAATATTGACTAACTTTAAAGATGTTAAGAAAAGGGGAAATTTAGTTAACAACATTGGAAATTTAGTTTCAAACATTGATAAATTGTTAATGAAGATAAAATATTGAATGGACTTATATCAAAGGTAGTGATGTAAAAATAGAAGATATGAGTCAAAGGGGGATAAATGAACTATTGGCAAATGCCACTCAGGGAGAGAAGTGTTATAGTTAAGATATGAGTCAAGCAAAGACATGAAGTAGAGAAGTGTTGCAAGGAGGAGATGAATGGTTTATTAGTTCTATGAGTATTTTCATAAGGGGGAATATATAATAGAAAAAAAGTGGAAACATTATTGTGTTTCATCATAATTTGAAGATGATAAATATTGGTGAATAGAGGAGGTCTGAGGCCATGCACCAATTCATGCACCAATTATCTAGTAATTACTTTGAAAACCAAACCTAGTGTGACCTTATTAGGTCTATGTACTTTACATGGGTTAGCTGCTACAGGAATGGAATTGAGAATCTAGGCTTTGCAGTCTTAAATAAATTTCCAAAGGGGGTCTGAATCTACCCATAGAATAGTTAGATTTCAACCTAAGAGGAATTTAAGTCCAAAAAATCAGATTAGGAGACCTACAAGGAATTCTATGATAGTCAACATTTTGTACTGTATGACAATTGGAGGGTTAAACCAAGAGTTGATTCTCAATCAATTCAACATAAGGAAGCTTTCCCAATAGAAACTTGGGGTTGGTGAAGCCATTGGTGAAGAGTTACAGTTATTGGTTTGGAATAGGGCTAGTGTCCCTAAAACAAAAAGGTGCAAGATCTTGATTGGAGAAATACTCACCTTGGAGGAGTTCACAAATGACCCTATCACTTTAGATAGGCCACAAAAAATGATATCCTAAAGGAGTGATATATTAGGAAGGCCACAAGTTTAGTTGGGTAGATTAGGAACAAGAAAGTGCTTAAACCTCACTTCTTGCTCAACATCTTTGCATTAGTGAGGGGGAGATGAAGAGGATAGATGGCTACATAGATATGGAAAAAATAGAAATACGAAGAGGGGGGGGGGGGGTAGGGGTGAATAAGAGAGATTGAGATACAAGATAGAGAGAGATACAAGGATAACATGAGCCAAAACTACCAAATTGTAGTGCTTGAATCCTTCATTAGAAAATCAACACCCAAATTTGAATACGAGTCTACAAAACATGTTCCTTCCACTTGTCATACTCTTTTATTTCGTTTTAAAGATGCTCTATGATTTTCCATAACATGCATTGTAAATTTGTTAACAAGTATAGCTCCCTCTTACAAGTATCTTATGTTTCATCTTAGATTTGTCCCCCTCTCATGTGAGATATCTCTCTTTCTTATACATCACAACTATTTATTAAACTTTTATTTTTTACCTTAATCTAGTTACTATAGAATAATAACAATACATTCCAATCAACTGGTGATTATGTTACAATCATTAATGTATGAAAACACATAAAACTATTAGTGATTATGTTACATTTATGATTTTTAAAATGACTTTTTTTTGCAAATAATCCATCTTTTCTCAACTATTGTATCAAAAATTCAAACTAATTAGGTATTGAATCAAACTTGATAAACAAATGATAGAGAAGGAAAACTTTAAACATGAACAAGATCATAAATCATATGAAAATGACATATTGCAAATGATTAACTTATGCTTAAACAATGATAAAGTTTATTGTTAATCAATATTCTATCAAAGTTTTGAATAGATTAGGTATTGAATTTAATTTCATACATGCACATATCTAATTTAATGTCATACACGAACATATATAATTTAATGTCATACATGAACAAACATATCATATCATATGTCATATATGAACAAACATAGCATATATATTAACCAATAATTTTATAAGTCGAATAATGTCATACATCAAATATAGAATGTCATATACATCAAATGTGTATCGAATATGTCCATTGATGCCTATATATATACATGTCTAGATCAACTACATCTTTTCCTTCCCATGAGGGAAAGGAAACAAGTCTCTCAACGTCCTCTACCGTCATGTGGAGGGAGATAGTGGAGATGATGGGGCCCTCCTGACACGCTCACTCGACCTCTTGTTGAGGCTCTTCTCCAGCTCCAACATATACAAAGAAAGTAGATATGAATCAATATTTATTATACATTAAAATCAAATATGTGTACACACAAAATCAATTATTTTCTTACCGCCAACAAATAGTCACTCTGTAAGTTCACCTCAAATGCTCATGGACGATCAGGCGTGACAAGACCCTACAACAATTCAATAAATATAATCACTTATAAATACACATATCACCAAAAAAAATATTGTACCCCAGTAAATATCACCAAAGTCATCTTATACCCACCAATTCCAACCCAAGTTTTGATTGTGGGTCCAAGATATTTAGAGCGTGTAAAATTTGATCTAACAACTTATTTTTGGGTTTAGAGAGAAAATACATGTCATAAATGGTAAGATAAGGTCCAATAAATGAAAGGAATTATTTGATTGAAGTTGCAATAGAGAAGCACACTTATAGATAAGGGTAACCTTGAGTTTTTAAAGAAAATGAATCAATATAGGACTTAAATAATAATTTGAAGGTCCAATGAGTGTTAGGAGAGTGTGAAATCAATGTAGGAACCCATAATGTATATTAAAATGGGGCTAAAATTAATACCAAATAAGTGTTCTTACTTTTTCAAATGATACATGTAGTCCCCACTTTATTGGAAGCATGTGTCCACCTCATGCACACAATAAAGTAGAAGAAAAAAAGAGAAAGAGGTAAAGATTTTGGGAAAACTACAAGGAGATTAAATATCACCAAGCTGAAGGAAAAAAGCTCCCAAACCAGGAATATTAACTATTACATTCATTTTCAAGGATACATAAAAGACAAAAAAAAATCCTAAAGCTTACTAAGATTCCAAGTCAACTAGTTGAAGAGACCTCACTCAGGAAAATGTCTCAATCTCAAGCATCGTGTTGAAAAAGCTATAGCAAAAGCTCAAGTGGTAACTTGAGAAAAGAAAGAGAAAAAATAAAAGATAAGAAAATACTCAATGATTTATCCCACTAGCATAGCTATAAGAGTATGAAAAGAAGAGAGAAGGGTCGTGAATCCAAAAGTCTAGTAAGTTATCTTATCCAAGTTTATTTTGTATGAGAGGAGGAGGAGGACGAGAATGAAAGAATGTAGAATTTTGTTATGCTAGGTCCATTCATCCCAAAGAAATAGTGAAGGAGAGTTGATGGTGTTGATTCCAAAAAATATGGTCTCTTTGAATCCTAAGGATATGCCTAGTTCTATTATCAAGTTCAACATTTAACTTTGGCCTATGAATAATATTAATTTAAAACACAAATTCTCCTACAATTATGACTCTACTAGACCAAGGTGAGTATATCTAATCACCAATTATATCTTTAAACTCGACTATTATTTATAGAAAACATATAACTTCCATCTTGTAGGTCCTACTCCTAGTTGCAATCAACTTGGAATACAACTAATCTTCTATTCCTATCTTTACTTTTAATTTCATTATCTCCTACTCTTAGTGCTCATACCTTTATTTGATTTTCCTACTTCTTCTCTACTTCTAACTTCAATATGCGCTCCTAGTTCTTCTTTATCTAATTCTTTCACTACCACTTCTACCTTCACTCCTAGTTTTTGAATTAAAAGTAGCCAAAACTAGGGGGCTAACCCTTTAACAACAAACTGACCTACTATCAACAGATAACCATTAAACAAAACTACCCCTTACCACTTAGTAAAATAGAAACAAGGTTTCAATCCATAATTAAAAGAGTATCAGTAGGCCTAACATACATACTGCTTGTGTAAAAACTATACAAGCTATAGTAATATATAAAAAAAGGTTAACATTAGAAATTTTGAGATTAACTATTATAGACAACAACTAAAATGAAGAAAATTCTTTCATACCTTCGTCAGTGGCTGTGAGCTAGCCACAGCTGCAGCCACTCCACTATCAATAGACTGTTGCAGATGAGGAGGTGTGTTCGACATCATGAGATCCATGTCATACAATACACGTTACATCTAACATGAAACATAAAATAAATATAATCAAATGAATTAAATTAACATGAAACAACTGTACCTATGTGAAGCTCGTATGATGTCTATGCTCCGAGTCTATGTTAAAGGTTGAGGGTCCTGTAGAGAACTGATGCACATGCATAATTTTTTTTGTCAATCCTTAATATGATTATGTAATAAATATATATATATTAATTAAAATGATTAAATCGATACATACCTCAAGACTCGTGGAAGGGACAAAAAATGGGCCTGAAGGATCGCTGCTGGGCCCAGCAACACTCTAACCTTAAACTTTGAACAATGTCAATAGATGATAATTAATTAATCATTCACTATACATATGAAATGTGATCAAATTAGTAAATTATAATTGTAATTTACCTGTGTGTCAATGCCAAATGTCTCGTTCAAGAACTGATCGGTGACAAGCCCATCATCTGCACCATCTCTAGCATGAGTGCCAAATGTGCATAGGGATCCACATGAAGTGCACATGTGACCATGACACACATAAGGCTCCCCCTCAACTAATGGGCTCGTGGAATGAATTAGGGTCTACGTCAAAGCATTAATGGTCCCTAGAGTGCTGGCCTCTACATGTTCCTTCACAACTAAAGGAATAGTCACATGCTCGTGCTATGGCTTGACCACAGGTGCCCTAACTACATTAGGGTCATGACATGCTCCCGGCCTCTCAAATGATGACCCCCCACCTCTACCCTAGGAGTCTAATATATCAAAATAAATGGGGATCTCCCCAAGGACAAACTCATAATATAATTTCTTCAAAAAATGCATGGGGACCTTGTTATTGTTGCAAGGAGGGGCATCAAAAACCATCCACCATCTATCCCAAAAAATTGTTTCTAATAGCATCGTGTATGCACCAATGGATGGGAAATTATTTAATACCCTCTCTAACAGTATTTTGCTCACCGGGTTTTCTAAATAATACGCATATACTACCTTTTGGTATTTCTTTTTTTTTTAACATCTTCATATGACAATTTATTTGCATAAAATATTTTTTGTTCATCCCTCTTAACCTGCCAAATATCTAACTGACCACTAATTGAGTCTATCTAGGTGTTAATGGATTCGAGGGATGATGCCAATTGAGCCCTCATTGGACTGGTTTGTCCAGATTCTTTCAACTGAGCAATGAGTCTTTCTAATTCAGTTTTCCCTCTCTCTATTTCATTTATTATATTTTCTTGTGTGCCTAGCGGAGGTCTTGCAATTGATTTGGGTTGTGGAATTTGTTGTTCTTCTTAAGGAGGGTTTTGGTTTTGAGGGTTTTGAGGCTCTTGTGGATTTTTCGATTGATTATGGACATTTCCTGATAAAAAATCAATTGAAATCCAAATAAATAAACAAATCTAAATGGAATTTGTAAAATCCCTACAAAACAATATAAAAAACCTACAAAACAATATGAAAAACATATTAAACAATGTAAAGTTAAGTTAATATCACTTACGAAATCGTCATGGGTGTGCTTGTTGTCTTCAATTTCATTGGCGAGGAGGCATATTTGCAAATGAAGGTGAAAACTTGGGATTTTGACCCGCGTACGTGTTGTTCTCTATGGGAATAGCAAAAAATGAACATAAAAATGATGGGATGCGGGTCTGCAGCCCATCATATATAACTTTTTGATAACTCAAATAGCGCATGCGCACTATCAAAATTAGGGGAAAAAAAAACATGTCGCCTTTTTGGCACCACAACTTAGTGCATATGCCCATTTTCTTATTATGATGTTCAGCATGTAATAGGTGATGTTATCTACTTCTAGGATTACCTTATGCTTTACTACTAGCATGTTAGATTTCCTTATATTTTTTGTAGCATGTTTAGTAGTGACATTCCTATTATGATAGCATCAATGATCTGATCAGTGGCTTGGGATGTTATGCGCAGGGGATGACTAGGATCCATGATGGTCTTATGATGCTATTGACAGTTGAGAGGAACCGCATTCTTAGTTAGTTGTTTTGTGCATTGCAATGTTATTTCCATTTTACTACAATGTTGCTTTCAGTTCACTGTGATGTTTCATTTTGTCATTTCCTTTTATGCTTGTTTAGATGGCTAGATTCTAGCTTTCTATCTTTCATCTTTTATCTTGTGTTCTTGCCTCAAATTATGGTTTTGGTACTCCTCGGTGTGGAGGTTCTAACTCTGTTTGGCTTAACATTCTTCCTTTGAAGTCTTCTTCTCTTTTCCTGGGCAACCATGTGTCAGCATGGTGTAATACAATAAAGTGTCGCACACCCATTTGAACTCTGTCATGCACACCCTGAATGTGTCGCATGCCTCTTGGAGTTTTTTCGTGCGATACTTCACAGTATCGCACTCCCTTAGAAGAAATGTCATACGATACTCTGAAAGTATCACACGCCCTTAGGAGAAGTATCACCCAACCCTTGAAAGTGTCTCATCCCTTCTTTTGAAAGGTTGCACGATACTAAAAAGTATCGCCTGGGTTTTGTGAAACCTATGCAAGCGGGCAACGAGCACTTTTCGATTTGATCTAAACTTTTTGGGAATCATTTTGGGTACCCTCTTAGGTGTTCTTCAATCCGTTGGTATTGTTTTTTTTATTTTTGTTCTGTGTGTTTCTGTAGTCAGTCTCTTGGGGTTTAAAATATATCATTTAAGTATAAGTTGATGTATATTTTAATATATATTTTAATTTCTTATACTTGAGATATATTTTAATATATGCAATGAATCTTTTAAGATAGGTTTTAGACCTCTCGGGGATAAGTTAAGGATTTTAGGAATTTTAGGGCTTTAGAAATCCAGACTTAGCCAATTTTCAAGGCTTCAGGATTTCAAGCTTAGCCAAATTTTAGGTTTCTACATTCTACCCCAACTTGGTGTTTTGTTGATGAGTGGTCATTTCTTGAGCCCTCATCATGTGCATTGTCATTGTTGGCTTTGTTTGTGTGTGTCAGTTTGGTTGTGGCTTTTGGAGATTCATTGGTTGCGATTGTTGTGATCCCTGTATGATCTTGTCATGTGCATTCATACTTGTTAAAAAAAAAATCTTGGCTTGTATTTCATCCTTGTTTCCAAGGATCTCCAAGAAGGGTATTACATTTTATCTAAACATGAGTGAAGATACTTGTCTTATTGTACAAACTGATGATGTATGGTTATGGAACAAAAGGCTATGTCATGTTAATCTTGATAACTTGGTCAGCATCAGTAAGATGAAGAGAGTCAAAGGTTTGCCAAAACTTAAGAAACCTACTAATTTTATTTGCAAACAATGTCAGTTAGGAAAGATGAAAAAGTCTAATTTTAAGAGTAAGACTCATACTTGCAGTGAAATTTTGGAATTAGCTCATACTGATCTATGTGGACCAATCAATGTGCAAATCTATAGAGGTGATAAATATTTCATGTTATTTGTTGATTATTATTCTAGAATGATGACTATTATTTTTTTAAGAGAGAAATATGATGCTTTTCAAATATTTAAGTGATACTTGCCAAGAGTTGAAAAGAAAATTGGTAAAGGTCAAAAGTGTCTAAGATCTGACAGAGGTGGAGAGTTTACATCAAATGAATTTGAAATTTTTTGTAATGTTAGAGGAATCAAGAGATAGACCTCTATACCTAGAACCCCTCTACAAAATGGGATAGCTATAAGGAGGAATAGATTTGTGGTGGATTGTGCTAGGTCACTAATGATGGAGAATAATATTGCTTTGAAATACTATAGAGAAGTTGTTAGTATAGTTATCTATACCTTGAACCAAGAAGTGAAGAAAGGTACAAATATTACTCCTTTTGAATTATGGTATGGATACTCGCCCAATGGAAAATATTTTAAGATATTTGGAAGCAAGTTTTACATTATAAAGGACAATAGTAAAGGTAAATTTGATGCTAAAAGTGAAGAAGGCATATTTATAGGTTATTCCACAAGAAGCAAAGTTTATAAGTGTTTAAAAACTAACACTAACAAAATTATGAAAAGTACAAATATAAAATTTGACAAGTATACAAATATACAAGAAGATGAACAAAATAAGGAACATGAAGATTACAAAACATTTGTATAGTACTATGAAGGTATGATTGCTAATGATTATGAAAATTAATTTGTTAATCAATAGGAATCAGTGACTATCGAGTCGCAACCAATGGATGTTGAGTTGCATTTAGAAGTCAAGTTGTAGTCTGATATCAAGAACATATTACAATAAAAGAATACCGAATTACCTAATAGAGGTGTAAACAATGAACCTAAGAATGAATTTCCTAAAAGACATATTTAAGAAAGAATAATAGAGCCAAGACTATAAAGTATGTTAGAATATATCATCTAGATGAGAAAATTGTTGGAGGAAGAGAAGATGGGCCAATGACTAGGAATATATTGAAGAATGATACATGCTTGTTGAGCATACATGAACCTAGATTTTTGAAGGATGCATTAGAAAATAAAGATTGGATTAAAGTGATGAATGAAGAGATTGACCAGATTGAGAAGAACAAAACTTGGTCACTTGTACCTAGACCAGAGGATAAGAATTTTATTGGAACCAAGTGGGTGTACAAAAACAAATTAGATGAGAATGGTGAAGTGACAAGAAGTAAGGCAAGGCTAGTTTGCAAAGGATATTCTCAAGAAGAGGGAATTGACTATGGGGAGACATTTTCCCTTGTTGCAATATTGGAAGGAGTGAGAACTCTTCTTGCTTACTCTGCATACAAAGATTTCAAAGTTTATCAAATAGATTTTGCGTTAGCATTTCTAAATGGTATAATAGAAGAGGAGGTTTACATTGAACAGCCTGAAGGATTTTTTGATCCTAGAAATAAGAACATGGTATGTAGATTGCAAAAAGCTTTATATGGTTTAAGCAAGCTCCCAGAGCATGATATAAAAGATTGCATAATTATCTTCAGAAGATTGGTTTTGAGAAGACTGATGACAAAAACAACCTATACTTGAAAGACTGAAGGAGGTAAAGGAATTCTACTGGCTGAAATTTTTGTTGATGATATCATGTTTGGAGGACAAAATAAATTATATAAAACATTTGCAAATGAAATGATGAAAGAATTTGAGATGTCTATGTTTGGAGAGATTAGATTCTTTGTTGGTTTGCAAGTGTATCAAATGAAAAATAGTATTTACATTACTCAGTCTAAGTATGTAAAGGAGATGTTGAAAACTTTTGGTATGGAAGATTCAAGACTAGTTATCACACCTATGGTAATAGGACACAAACTATCCAAAACTGATGATTATGCTAAGGTTAATCAAACATTGTACAGATCTATTATTGGTAAATTGCAATATGTAGTGCATAGTAGACCTAATATGTAGTGCATAGTAGACCTAATAGTAGTGCATAGTATAAAAATCCTAAGGAGAATCACTTATTGGTTGTCAATGGGATTATGAGATATCATAAAGGGACAAAAGATTATGTTCTATACTACAAGAAGAATGACAATTTTGAATTGAGATCCTATATAGATGTTGATTGGGCTAGAAACATTGGTGACAGGAAAAATATAAGTCATGAAGCATTTTTTTTAGGAAAAAAATGGTTACCTAGACTAGTAAGAAGTAAAATTATATTTCACAATCTACTATTGAAGCTGAATATGTGGTTGTTGTAGTGAATCATACTAATGTGGTATGGATTAAATAGTTACTCAAAGCTATGAAAGAGGAAATCACTAAACCTATGGTAATCTACTATGACAATATAAGTGCTATAAGGATTTCTAAAAATCTTGTGATGCATACAAAGATAAAGCACATTACAATCAAATATCATTATTTGAGAGAATTGGTTCAGTATAAAGAAGTGAGAATGGAATATGTGAATACTAAGGAATGTATAGTTGATATATTCACAAAGGCTTTACCTAAGGATGCACATGAATATCTAAGAGGTAACCTAGGGGTTATACCCCTATCTCAAGCTACTTGAGAAGCAAGAGTGGTGCCCTGCATCAACTAAGTTGAATGTCATACTTTACAACTTCATGTAGAGGATCTTACTTTAGGATCTTCCTAAAGTAATGAAGGAGATAAAAAAAATAATTCATAGTCACAAGAAAGGTGACAAAGAGAGAACCTAAATTGATGATATATGCATGATAAGATGAAAAATCTTTGGCATTGTTGTCAAAGAGGGAAAATTTTCTATGAAATAGAGGGAGAGATTGCATGAGTTTATCAAGGATAATATGTTGATAGAAGTCAAAGGGAGATATATAGAGGAGAGATACATTGAAGGAGATTGAAAAATAAAATATTACCCTATACAAAGCTAGGACACATATTGATAGAGGGAGAGTTTCAAAGGTATTAAGTTTCTTTTTGGTACTGGTGTTGGTATTGGTTTTTCATCAATGCCAAAGAGAGAGATTGTTGAAAAGAGATTGTTTGAAGTGTCAAACTTATCATGGCACAATCATTATTTTGTCACTAGTGTCAAGCTTTTTATTTGTTACTAAGATAATTTCTTTTTTGGTCTGAATTCTATCATTTGATTGATTGATGAAGAAGATTTGAAGAGAAAGGATAACAAAAGTACCTAGAGAAAGGTTGATTTATATGGTGTATAAAAGGAGCACTATGAAAAATTAAGATATTTATGATATTATGTATTGTTGATCTACTTAAGGCTAAAGTGAATGGTTCTCTTAGCTAAGCCAAGAATGAAGTGTTTTTATAAAAAGTGTCTTCCAAGCCTAACTAAGCAAATAGCATAAGCTGAGTAAACTTAGTTTAGGTTGAGCAAAATGTTGGTATGTGTCAAAAAAGGAAAATTAGTAGGTGTTGAGCATCAATAAAATATAGTAAGTGCCAAGTATCAAGGAAATAATAGTGGTGACTGAGCAAGGAAGACTTAGTTGATCTTGTTCAACCCAGTGTTGCCCAAGCATCAGAAGACTATTATTGCTGAGTGAACAGTGTGGATGTCGAGTGACAACAAAAAGAGTTTAATCAAAGATTTGATAGGTCTAAGCTGACAAAGTTGATTTCTTAAATTGTGTGAAGCATGTTGAAGATATTTATGATGAGTTGGTGACACAGAATTCAAGGTAAACTATTTTGAGGTGAATCTAAAGAGGATTGTAAGAGAAATTTCTACAGGAAACCAAATGGAAAGAGGGAGGATTTGATGAATCTATCCTAACCATAGACTAGATGATTTTGGTTAAGTAGAAAAAGATCATAATTCTCTTTATAAGGGTATACAAGGCTAGAAGTAATGAGTGTTGTTAACAAGATGGATATGTTGCTTCATATGGTGGTTGAAGGGATGAATCTACAATTGACATACTGAGCAAGAAGGCTTAAGGATTTGAAGGCTTGAAGCGTGAACAAGAAATTAGAGATGAAGGGTATGAATTCCAAGAAGAATGGAGGACTGAACTAGAGGTTTGTAATTTGCAAGTGAGTTTTGCTTTATTATTAGATCAAGTCCTACTGCTACTTTCTAGTCATTGTATTAGTCTAGATCAATCCTTTGGATTAAGATTGACCTAATAGTCATTTGTAAATCCTTTAACCAGGTGACATTATAATTGAATGTTCTAAATTCCTCTAACAAGGCTCACTCCCAATAGATTGGCTTAAATCCTTTAATCAAGGTCACATTTAACAGTGTGCATTGTAACCTTTAACAAGGTTGGCTCCTCACATGGGTCACTTTAGA
Source organism: Cupressus sempervirens (assembly GCA_028749045.1). Lineage (NCBI taxonomy): Eukaryota > Viridiplantae > Streptophyta > Pinopsida > Cupressales > Cupressaceae > Cupressus > Cupressus sempervirens. The sequence goes on along the minus strand of CM053792.1, from coordinate 817,562,193 downwards.
AGAGTGAAAATTGGTAGCATGTTAATAGTGATTTTTCCCAAATTGGGTTTCCACATTAAATCCTTGTGTCAAATTGTGTGAATGATATTGTGGTTTTTAATGTTTACATTTATGCAAAGTTATTTTGACCTATGACAGTAACCTACTAAGTTATGGAGTTATTAGATGATCTAAGCAATGCATGCACTTATATGTTTGGTGAGAACTGAAAAATTTTATTTTGACATTTGGACCTTGGATAACTAATTCATCCCCCCCTCCCCCTCTTATTTATTCTAAATATTCCAACATACAGTTTTAAATCATTAGATATTGATACTATAAGCCAAATTCCAATGTTCCTTACAAATATTTGGAAATTCTTTCTACCACTGCAAAGTGTGTCACTTTAGGATTTTCTTGATATCTTGTTATAATTTCAACTATATTGGCCATATATGTTCTTGTATGAGTCAAATGTTGTAAACCGCCAATCAACTATTTGTACCTTTCTTTCATAGCATTAGGTGAATCATCCTTGTTAGATAATTTTCTTTCAATTTCCATAGGTGTTCCAATAGGTTTTCAATTTTCCATGCCAATTCTTAGTAATAACTCTTTCAAAGACTTATTATGATATATATAAAAAACATCTATAGTTTGTATTATTTGCAATCCCAAAAAACATTTCATCTCACCAATCATAGACATTTCAAATTCATTTCCTCATAAAACTTGTTACTTACCCACACAAAAAATGACATCATCAAGAAATATTTCAATTGTCAACAAATCATCACAATTAGTTCTCAAATACATGTTACTTTCTACATTACCTTTCTTAAATCCTAAACTCAACAAGTGTTTATCTAATATAGCATACAATTCTCTAGGTGCTTTCTTTAAATCATACATTGCCTTCTTCAACTTGCATACCATGTATTTATCTTTAGTTAATATAAATCTATTAGGTTGTTCAATGTAGAATTCTTCCTCCAATTTTTCATTCAATAAAATTGACTTCATGTCCATCTGACACACTTTCAACTTTTTGTTAGATGCATAAGCCAAAAACATTATTACAACCTCCAGTCTTGCTATAGGTTCAAAGGTCTCTTCAAAATCTATACCTTCCTATTTTGAACAGCCTTTACATACCAACCTTACTTTATTTATTACAACTCCACCTTACTCATTCATTTTGTTCCTGAAAGCCCATTATATACCTATAATATTTTTATGTTTAGGTATATGGACTAATTTTTATGTATTGTTTTTCTCAATTTTCTCAAGATCCTCTTTCATTGCATTTATCCAAAACTCATACATGCTTCATCAATAGTCTTAGTCTCAATCTATGAAAATTAAAATTAAAAAATCTCTTACCTTTCCTCTTGTCATTAATCCTCTACTAGTATCACTAGTGACCTAATTGGTTCCTTGCAACATATTTAGGTTTTCTTTATTCTTCTTTAAGTTCTCCAACCTATACTCGTATTCCATCATCTATTTAAAAGAATAATTCTTGCTCTTGATTTTGTTTTATAATTGTCCTTTGACTTGTACTAATCTAATATGAATCATCATCATCAAAGTTATGTTCAAATGTTTTTTTCTTGTTTCTAATTTCTCTCATCAATCGTAACATTTATACTCTCAAAAATATTACTCAATCTCATATTATAACATCTATATGCCCCACTCTTAGTTGAATATCCAAGGAATATGCATTCATCACTTCTAGAATAAAAGTTCCCCATCTCATCTTTTGTTTTTCTATAACATTTATTTCCAAATTTTTTGAAATATTTAATAGTGGGTGTATGCCCAAACCATAGTTCATAAAGGATTTTACATATTCCTTGTCTAGCCTAAACTATTTTCATAGTGTATACATCAATATTAATTGCATTTTTATAATGTACATGTGATATCTTACCTTTAAATAATATCACTCTAGATGCTTCACTCACTATTTTATTTCTCCTTTCTTCTATGCCATTCTATTGTGGTGTCTTAGGTGTTGAAAATTTCATGCGAATAACATTATCCTCACAATATGTATTGAACTGGTTATAAGTAAACTATCCACCTCTATCATACCTTAGACATTTTATTCATACACCAAAGTCATTCTCAACATTTTCCTTAAATATCTTGAATTTATCAAAAGCTTTAGATTGCCCTCTTATGAAGATAAGCCACATCATTCTAGTGAAATTGTCAATGAAAAGAATGAAATACCTCTCACCTTAGAAATTTCTTGTCTTTGTAGGACCACACAAATTTGTATAAATAATCCCCAAATTTTTTGTAGTAAATGTCTTGCTAGGAAAAGCATTCTTCATTTGTTTATCCATTGCAAATTCTTAAACATCATGTTAGAAAGTTTCACAGTATGTCATGCCCAAAAATACGAGGGCAAAAACACACACAATCATTTTTTATTAAATTAAATAATTAAAATGCTCTAAGTTTGATATGTTTGTCTTCACAATTGAAATATAGGTTCTCTATGTTCATCATAAGTTTAAAATCTTGATGAGGAATAAATCGCTAAGTCTAAGCTCTCGTTATAAAACTGATGTTGCCATTTGTTTCATTATTACATTGCTTGTACAATCATTATATTTAAACTTATTGAAAACTATCTAAATGAATACAGGTCAATTAAATTGAATTATTAAATCAAGAACTAATTAAGATAGAAGTCACATCACGATATTTATTTAAATCACTTTATTCAAATCACGAGTCTTATTTAAATCCATGAATACATTTTTTTTTGTAATCAACACTCCAAATTAAATAATAAATTAAAACTTAAATTCCATTGAATGTTTAAGCAAAACAATTTAACCTTTCTTATTAGTCTCACATAAATTTACAACTAATATTAATTTAGAACTTTTTAACTAATAACTCAACAAGCCATTTTCAAAATGCCACTTTAACAATATTAATAAATCTAATTTTAAAACTAACTAAAATAAATAAATAAATATTATCTAACAACAATTCATATCTAAAATTAAATACTAATAAATAAACTAATTCCTTAAACTAAACTAAAATAATTTTAAACTAATATTAAATAAATAAATAACTTATACTAACTTAAATTTAAACTTACTAACATTAACATTAACTTAAATGAAAAACTTAAATTATAATATAACAACTAACTAACTTAAAACTTTAATAAAATAAAATAACATCAAAAACATCCTAACTATCCTAACATAATTACTAACCTAAACTAACATATCTTTAAAATCCTAACACTACCCACTTAAACCCCCCTCCCCCCCCCACCCGCCCCCCTTACACAAGATACAACCCTCTACAAACTTCAGCGCTTCCCAAAGTGGCGCACTACCCAAAACACTGTGCTAACCAAGGTGGGAACGATCTAAGGACAAGGAGAAATCTGCATTTAACCAAGTGCAGTCTCCAACTCATAGCACTTCCATCCAAGAGGTGGCACACTATCCCAAATCACCAAGCACTAACCAATTGCAGCAAGATGTGGGCAGATAAAAAGGTGGGTGAAGGCTTAATAAGATAAGCCCTTTCACAAAATATTCATTCACCATGCAAGTCAAACCACAGGATAAGCTTAAGTTGTGAGTACAAATGGAAGGGGTACAAGGTGATGTCACCCTAGACATGATTATTTGACTTTGCTTAAAAACTAAACATACCCTTCCAACAAGAAAATTAGCGCCCCTTGAAGGAAGTAACTAATGCAAAAAGTTAAGTTGGTAGGATGGATATTTGCTTGTTTAGTAAATTAAATAATTTGTTTGATTGATTATTTTTATTTTATGTTTATTCACCTATTGGATAATTCATTCATGTTAATCAACCAGAATTAAATTAGGGAATCTCTTAAAGATTCTTTGTTACCAAATGGGAGAATTAAATTTGGTTCCCATACAAAACCTAGATAGTTTTTGCTCTCTTGGAACCATTTTTTTTTTCTCATATTTTTGTAAGTATAAATTTTAAAGTTGATATATTACCAAGAGGGGTAAAAAATTTCTTTTCAAAGCAAATCTATAAGGACTTGTTACAAACTTAATATACCAAGAATTTGAATTATCCATTTTAACAATAATGCAAGAATTTTTTTGTTTCTAATAATCACGAAAATTGAACCTTCATTCCTAACATAATTTTTGTTTTTAACATATATGAAACTTAAATTTTGCCTAATTAAATCAACATCATTTTCATCCTATTTTTGATATGCATCCATATAACCAAAAATTACAATTAAATCTCATGAGAAACAATAATACTCAACCATTATTTTATTGGCAAACCTGATTCAACGGCTCAACCGAGAAAGAACCAGGAAGAAAACCCGGCTTCATTGTCATTACAACAAAGTTATTAAATACAATTTTTCGTAGGATTTCAATCCTGAATTTTCAACAATCAAATAATTTCCTTCATGTCCCTTATCAAGGGATCTATATCATTTTCTGCAACACATTGCTAAGATCGTGGAGGGAACAGAGTCTAATCAGGTGTCAAACAAGTGTGACCAAGAGACAAAATCAAACATGCATATTCATACTAGGTTTTCACAACAAGATTCACAATGAATCAAAACTAGGGAAAGGTGGATTTTTCCAACAAGATATGTCAGACACAACACCAAACCAGGTGCCCAATCGAGGCTATAAATCAAGAACTTCTTTTCTTCCATTCTTACATGCCAAAACTCATACGTGGTTTGTGCTGATAGGTAGGGGCCCATAACACCCTACCCTCTCTCCCTCTTCTCATCCTGAGAAGAGACTCTACACTATTGGAGTCCAACTAAAAGGACCTTTCTCGAAATTGGCCACTTCTACCCTATCCAAGGGTGAGTAGTGCCAAAACACCCATACAAGAAAACTTCAAAATTCAAACCTAAACATGAAAGAAAATCATTCAAGAAACAAGGTTTCAATCCTTCCCAACATACCCAACATACATACAAGTATACAAATAACATCACAATAGCATAAGCATGAAACAAGCATGAAGAAACTGACAAAGGAGGTGAATAACTCCTACCTTCACAAAGAGGTAATGGCAAGTGAACAAATTGAGAAGAGCTTTCCCTTCCTTCCTTCAATCTTCCAAGACTCCTCTCTAAAAGTAGAGATTGGGTAACCACCCAAAACTACTCCAAGAAGGACCTCTAAATAAGTCTCAACTCAACCACCAAAAAGTGCAATAACTTCCCCCACCCACCTACAAATCTAGAAGTTTCTAACTCAACCCATACTAAGGTTAACCACTAAGTGGAGCTGAGGTGATGCAACTCATGGTAACCACTTGCAATTTTCACACAAACGCAAAAATAGACTTTTTGAGTGACCTCAAAAGTCAATAAAAGGGGCTTAGGGGTTGGAAAATGCCCCCAACCCATACCGATACCCTTTGGGTATAAATATTTCATATTTTAAAACCTTAGGAATTGATTTCGAACCAAACAAAAGCTAGGAAATAATTAGGACCATCTAACAATTCTTAAAATGCAGATTAAGCACTAATCTGAATTAGGGATGACTAAACTCAATTAAGAAACCAATTTTCAAAAAGAGACACTAATTGAATCCAACATAGATCCAAAGGTTACACAATTAACCCTAACTAGCATGCTGGAATGCATATGCAAATTCACGAGTGTCAAGCGACACTAAAGAACATAGTTACAAACATAACATTTACTGATCACGGAAAGATACATTTATACATCTCACAATAAAATTAAGTTATGAACAACAGGGTTTCCACAATGGCACATAGGGATTGGTTCTGTTCCTCCATCGGGTTTCTCGGCTAAATATCCTACACACTCATTGCACACATCAGTAGTCCCATTAAATCACATGCACATATGTGTGTGTGTGTGTATATATATATATATATATATATATATATGTATCAGAAATCACATAAATTAAAACATACATCTATAAATCAATCAAGGTTTCTCTCATCCTACTCATATTCTTAATCATTAAAATCTCTTAATCAAAGTGTTAATCTTGCATTTACTCATTTCGTCAACATACATATTCATAAAGCATTAAATGACGAACTCAAATATGTAAAAGTAAACATCACAAAACATGAAATAATATAACATAATATGTTCAATGTATCTGATAGTGTTTCGACGTATCGAGTCATAAGTATCAAAATAATAAGGTATCAACTATGCTACGAAGGGTCAGGGTGAGGCCTCACACAGTATTAGGTTGATCTATCACACAATTAGAATTACTCGCCATCACTATATTATCTAAATTTATGTCATAAAATATTCTATGTCATAGCTAATTATTTTCAACTCTTGCAATCCAACAATTGATGTTAGTAGGACCCAATTGAAATACATTACCTTGTGTTCTTTTTTATGTGGAAATTTCATTTCCATTCTTATCCTTGAGTAAATGTATCTTATTTGATAATCGTAAATTTCTTTTATCAACAAGTTGTCTAACACTCATCAAGTTGTGTTTCAAACCATCAACATTATACTTCACTCCCAGTCTTACCATGAAGAGTAATAGATCCTTTTCCTTTAATATGACAAGGTGCATTACTTCAAACTCTAACTATCTATAATCCAATATGATTTATTTTTCTTAACATGTGAAATTAGTGCATTTTCTTCTTTAATGGGACTTTCTTCCTTAATAGAAATAAATCCAATTACATCTCCATCATCACTATACACAAAATTTATTTATTTAACTTCTATCTCATCATTAGTAGCATACATACATTCTTTAGGAATATTTGATTTGTAAGGTCTATGTTTCACCTTAGGTTCTCTTTTTGGACATTTTAAAGAAAAATGACCAATATGTTTACAGTGACAACAAACAAAAGGAGATTTATTTATGAAAATACCCTTAACTTTAGGTTCCCTTTTTCCAATCAACATTACACATTCATCAATCTTCTTTTCTTCTTCTTGAATATCTTCCCAATCACTTACATAATCTCAATAGGTTCCACTAGTGCTTACACTTTTTGTTAGTACTCTCTTATCTTTATGTGCACTAGCTCTAAAACCCTAGGCAAAGCATTTTATCAATCTACTAGTCTCAAAAGATTTCAATTTCTCAATCAACATTTCTCTATTAGAGTTTTCAATAAGAGTAATAATTTCTTCAATAGCATTTACCTTTTTGTCATAAGAAAGAGTCCAAAATCTCATAATTTTAAAACAAAATTCATCTTCTAATAAAATTCCTCCATTGATTCTTATACATGTAGTATTCTAAGTAATCCTCTGCACATATGTCCTAATAGTTTAGCCTTCTTGGATTCTAGCATTCTCTAGCTTAGTTTTCCAATTATTCAACATCTCTTTCTTTATATGTTCATCACTTTCATATAACCTTTCTAACCTAGTCCAAATATCATATGAAAGATCAAGATCTTTCACCTCAATGAATTCAACCTCTAAAATTGAACTTATTAGTGCTTCCCTTAATCATATTATACTAAAAAAAATTATTTTCATCATTTGTGCTCAAAGATAGTTTTCTCTCTTCCACAACCTCAACTTGTGTCTTTGTAATCAACTAGTAGTCAATCCCCATATAGATCAAGTGTGTTCACACCTTATCCTTCCAAAAGTCATAGTTCTTACCATCAAAATTTGAATTTTCCTTCATGTAAGCAATAAATATCAAGTTGTAAATATTCCTTATCAAAGAGGACTTGATTTTCTGATACCAATTATTAAGAACTAAAGGGGGTGAATAAGTTGTGACCAATTGAACTTATATCCAAACTTATAAATCTCAACTCCAATAATAAAAATAATGATACATAATAATAGAAAAGCATGCACCATAACACAATGATTTTTTGGATAGGGAAACCCTTGATCAGGAGAAAAACCCTGGTGGGGATGGTACCCACAAGATAGTGTACTAATATATAAGTTCCTTGTGAAAGGATATGACCTTGTTAGGAGCCAATTGTAGTGCATTAAGTACAATAATAATTTTTAGAGGATAGATTCATGTTAAGAGACCTTGAACCCTTTTTAGAAGATTCTAACGCTATTAAAGGTTGATAAAGAAACAAATAGAACCACTACCTAAATGTTTCAACAACTATGAAGATAAAACTTCAAGATAAAAAATCCAAATCAAGTAAATTGACTAATCTACATATTACTTGCCAAAATAATTCTTTTGAATCCCACAACAATTAACCAACTCAATATTATTTTTTCTCTAATCATTCACTATTTAAGCTTGCATCCATTGACCATATATATTACATACATGATACTTCCTAATCAAAGAAAATAAATTTCCTTTATACCCTTACAATTAATTAATTAGGTTGGCTTGTTAGAGCTTCTCTAATATACAATTAATAATATAGGAGCATGCTAAGGTATGCACACCTTCATAAGCATGACTAAAAATATTACAATATAGTCCCACACATTAAAATAAAAATATTAAAATTTACAATGATAACCAATATGTTTCCTCAACATAGTCAATTGCTAGTATACCACACATTTCACAACAACCTTTCTAGAATAATCCAAAAGTCTTTCTATCACAAATATAGTTGAAAAAACATGTCTTCTACCATGTTATAAGATCATTGATGTTAATTTAAGCTCACCAATAAGATACAAAAAATATGCTACCACATGTCTCTAACATTATTTTTTGTACACTGGTCAACTACTAGTCTTCACCAAACATACTATAACTCATCTTGAACTTAACATAACATCCATCAAACATTGACATGATATTCATATTCATCCTTCTAAACAAATATAAGCTCACATAACTTTACCTTTTATATTCCATCTTTATTGTGCTAACAATCACCCTAAATATACATAATCTCTATCTGTCATGATCATATAAACTTATATGTCATCAATGAAAAAACCTATCATCAGTACAAAACATAATCAAACAATCCAAGTGTCAAAAAAACCTCTATTTCTAACATGTAGATAATTTAAGAGTTCTTTCTCAAAGAAAGATAGTGTTTAACCCTTTACTTGTTTCAAATTCAAGCCCTTACCACTCAACTTAAATTGATACTAATCTAACAATAATGAATGGTGTTGACATGAATGATAATATATAGTTTGATTATATCTATCATTGGGATTAAATGTGGGAGATTAAAGACCTATATTTTCTTCAATGATTGTATGATGAAGTGTTTTACAATTTTGGTCTAGACTTCAATTTTTTATGACAACCTTGTGACCATTTGACTTTCAAATCTTGATGGTTGTATAATATCATGTCTTGATGATATGCTCTATTATTTACAATTTTTTAGTTGTGAATAGTTGGAATAATTGTTCATTTGATGCCTAAATAATTTATGTGATAGAACAAGGAATGTTCTCAACACAATGATTCTTTCATAGCAACATTTGGTATATATATGCATTCTTAGTAAAGCTTAGCCTATTTTGATTTCAAAATTATATTATCGCTTGTGAAACTAATGCACTCTACCTATAGTTCATTTTTGGGTATTGGTGCATCTTGTTTTTTATTTCTCTTTACCATGGACTTGGTAGTGATGATTGGTATACTATTGGTAGCTTGTTTAAATAACACTGCCAAACAAAATATAAGATGAGTACATGCAATATGTACATGTCTATTTAGTTATAGTTTGAAATGTATTCTTATCCTTCATGATGATCAAAGGTTTCGCTAGGATATTTCATTAATAGTTAGTAAGTTACTCAAGGTCATTGAGTTAGGGGGAGCATATCATATACTTTATTGCCCTTAAGGCATTTTGTGTCATTGTTGGTTTCATAAAGTAAAGCTATTAAATGAATGAATATACCATATATTCTTATGGACATATGTTTTCTTTCAATTCTCTTGTAACTTCTTAGAATTTTAATTAGTTTCTTAGTTAGATATCTCCTTTGGGGTTGTTTTCAAATGAGGCAAAAAATGATAACAAATTGCAGTATTTTTTAGTAAGTAGTATGCTATTATAGTTTTTCTTAGTAAGCAATATGCTATTATAGTTTTTCAATGATTTGATGATTATTGTTTCACTTTAATAATGAAATTACAAATTGATGAAAACTTTATAATGGTGCTTATATTTTTTGTATTTGACATACAACCTTTCATTTATTAGTGGATTTATTGCATGTTTTTTATATCTAACAATTATTCTTTAAGGTGATAGGGCAAGGGAACATGTTGAATTTAGTGATATGTGCAAACATGTATATTGGCTTCAACTTGAGTTGTTTAATTGATCTCATTTATTTTGGATTTGACATCAATATCAAAAATGAATTTTTTTGAACCCCTGAGGTTTTTTTACACTAATGCCAAATATAACATACTATGGTGAGATGCAATTGTGTATGCATTCCTAATTTAGTGGTCATCTTATACATCTTCCTCCATGCATTTTTATCATATTATATACATAGTTGCAGTTCTGAAAGTTAATCTTAGCAAAGCAACAAACTGGGACTAAATGAAGCCTTAAAGTATCTTATTGGAAAAGGGAGGTGTTTATTATACATGAAAAATTACACATTCCTAAGGTGACAATTATATGATCATATACATAATTAATTAGACCATATATTTGCTTTCAGTTTTCTTTCAACTTGTCAAAGTTTCAATTTATCAGTCTAATCTCTCATTTGGTGTTGTTATCAAAAGAGGGATAAAATGGTAACAATATGCAATATTTTTGAATAATTAGTATGTCATTGCAACTTTTTGCAATGATTTGAAATTTTTTTTTCATTTTTGAAGTTATATTGCATTTTGTGGCATTACTGATTTTATAAAGTATATCAATTTAATGAAAGAATATACTTTTTATTCTTATGGACCATATGTTTTTTTTCAAATGTGTGAATATACTCTATATTCTTATGGACCACATGTTTCCTTTATCTTTCTTGTAACTTCTCATAATTTTAGTTTCTTAGTTAGATCTCTAATTTGGCATTGTTGTTAAATGAGGTAGAAAATGGTAACAATGTGCAGTATATTTGGGTGAGAAATATGTTATTACAAGCTTTCCAATAACTTGATTATATTTGTTTAATTGTAATAGTGATACATAAATTTTTATGAAAATTTTAGAATAATGCTTCTATTGTTGGTATTTAACATACAGTCTTTCATTTTTTAGTGGATTCACTACATTTTTTTTGTATCTAACATTTCCTCTTTGAGGTGACAAGACATGGATACATGTTGAATTTAGTGATATGTGAAAACATGTATATTTGCTTCAACTTGAGTTGGTTTAATTGATCTCATTTCTTTTCACTAATACATTTGTTATCCAATTGTGACGGATATGTATCACAATTCCAAAATTATGTTGTGACACATATGAATGCTATAGTTAATCCATTAGAAATTGCAATAGTGTGGCTTAACATTATAATTCATCAATAACCATGAAAAAAAACTTATCAACACTAGCTATAAGGTACGATGACAACCCATGGAAAACATCATCAGACAAAAACATGTCTATCACAATTTTGATGCCAATTGAGACATAAATGGATGAAAGGTCACCATGGGCTTTTCGTTACATGCACAAAAAACTCATTATGCATAACATTTCCGATAACCATTGGCATTTCTATTGCCACACATTTTTGACTCAATTAGATATAGGGAAACTCTAAAACAACATGTGGAACACACCCAACTTGGACATTTAACACTCCCTGCTTAGAGTTACGTATAGAAGCTACACATTGATTAAAGAAACTACATAGAATACAAGGCCAGATGAAACGTATGTGTAGATGTAATAATTTAACTTCACATATAGAGAAACCACAACATGGCTAGTTGTTATGAATTATGGGTTGTAGCCTTTAAAATAAAATAAAAAATCCAATCTAAGAGTCTTAGCTCACATCTTCTATCTTTCTGCTCTCGAACAATACGCTATACAAAGTACAAAAAATACTGCAAAGAATGACATAAAACTCAAGAATTATAGAACCTAAGAATTTGTGTACTTAGGAAAAGGATCTAGTAAAGGTCCTCGATATGATGATAATTTTGTATAACATGAAAAAAAATGTAGAAATGACTACTTCATGAACAACAAATTGGTACATAAAACTAGAAATATTTTTGGTTGATGCAAGATTTCTCAAAGGCCCAAGATGCTCCTACATTAGACACTTAGGGTTAATAAAGAGCTAATGTCCACATTAAGAATGACTGCTATTCTAACCTGAATCATAGAGATCCAACTTAGCCTATGTAATCCATGAATTGTCTTCAATTGGTTGGTCTTTCCACTAAACTAGGTATTCCATGTAGTCTTTTCCTCTGGTGCTTTTACTTATTCGACTACTCAAGATCTTATCAATGTTATATGTTTTCTTCTTAGGGTAATCCAAATTACCTTTCATCTTATCATCTAATTGAAAATACTCAAAGATATCTACAATGTTGAAGACAGGCGAACAACCAATGACTTTCGATAATTTGACTTCAAAAGCATTTCCACTATCAAGCTTTCTTAGAATCTTATAAGGAGAAAACTTCTTAATCTTTAGCTTACTATAGGTGCCAACTATTAAAAAAAAAAAATCTTCAAGTGAATCATTACCTCATCACCAACTTCAAAAGATTTATGTCTCCTTCACTTATCTACTTTCTATTTGTATTCAAGATTATTATCTTCTAGGTTCCTTTTAACTTCATGTTGTAAATCCTTCATGAAATTTGCAAATTCTTCACCTTCAACACTTCTCTTTGTCTCAAGGTTTAGATTTCTCAATTCAATAGTTTCTTTAGGATTTATTCTAGTAAAAATCTTTAAAGGTGTCTTATTAGTGCTAATGTTCACAAAGTTATTTTATGTGAACTCTTCTTGTGCCAAAATTAAGTCCTAATTAGTAGGCTTATCTCCAACCAAATATCTCAACATGTTACCCAAACCTATGTTCACAACTTCAGTTTGTCCATCTATTTGCGGATGAAATGTAGAACTAAAATGTAGCTCTCTATCCAACTTCTTCCAAAGTGTCCTCCAGAAACAACCAGTGAATTTAGTACCTCTATCTAAACCAATAGTTTTAGGAAATCCATGCAATCTCACCACTTCTTTAAAGAATAATTGAGCTATATGTATGATATCAGATATCTTCTTACTATTAGAATGATTTAGAATAATTGAGAGTGAGGATGAATTAGTTATCCTTAGATCCAAATGTTCCAATTCAACTTTAATCACTTTAATTACTTCTCATCTAATTATTAAGTATCTCGATCTCTATAGAAAATAATTAGCAACATTAAACTTGCATTTCACTATCCTAGTAGTAACAAACTTTGCAATTTGTAAAACATTAATAGTAAAACATCTTAAATAACATCTACATAAGTATGATACCAAGATTTAATGTGGAAATCCAATTTGGGAAAAACCACCAGTAACATGCTACCAATTTTTACTCTTTTGAAGTGAGCTATGTGAGGAGCCAATCTTCTTAAAGGTTACAAAATACTTTGTTAAATGTGACCTTGTTAAAGGATTTAATCACCCTGTTACGAGTGGCCTAGTTAGAGGTCTTTAGGATATTCCATTAGAATGTCACCTTGATTAAAGGATTTACAAATGACTATTAGGTCAACTTTGATTAAAAGATTTCAATACTGATACAATAGTTAGAAAGTAACAGTAGGTTGATCTGATAAATACAACTCACTTTGTAAATATAGATCACAATGTAGCTCATATGCTAATTCACTGACTAACCTCCATTATCATCTCTATCTCTAATCTTCTTATTGGAAATCCTTCAAGCGATCATAATTCACCTCTTCGTAACTCTTCTTAGCCTCCTTAAGTTCATCAGTCAATAGAATCAAAATCTACTTCTCCATCGTGATTAGGTTACCCTTATGCCTCCCTAAATAGGTAGTTCTGATCTTTTTTTGCTTAAACATCACCATTGATCTTAGGGTTTGGTCAAATTCATCAAATCCTTTCATAATTTTATTTACTCCTTTCTCTTTAAAAAAAATTCTCAAAACTTCTCTTTGAATTCATGCCTAGAAAAAATCAACACGGTATCCCTTGAATTAAATGCTCCAAGTCATCCATCCTTATCTTCAACACATTTTACATTTTTCAATAATTTAATTGTGTCAATTGAAAATCAAGATTTCCTCCCAAATTGTCAAATGTTGACACTTGGCCAACATAGTCTTCTAAAACTCATTCATCACTTAATTACTCGTTTGATACTAACTATTCTAATCAACATACTTTATGGTACTCAATCGATACTGATACTCGGTTGACACTATGTTCTTCTCATCTTATATTGTCTCTCAGTCAACACTAGCATCACTCGACATATACTTCTAGTTCCTTAATATATTTTTCTTTTTCTCGATAAAGCCTATGCATTTGGTCTTCCTTTTATCATTCCTTCTAGGCTTCATATCTTCTCCACTTAAGTTATGATTAAACAATCACATTATCTTGTCATAGTCTAACTAATTAAGTTCTCATTGTAGTTTCTCATAGCTCAACCTTTCCTCTCGGTCCCTTTATTATCTCTTCTTCTAAAATTCTCTTTATCAATCATCTTGATATGACACTCTACTCAAATATAAAATCTCTTACCAATAAGGTTTGACAACATAACAATTGTTCCAATTGTAGTTCCAACACTACAAGGTATGAAATGAGTCATTTTTTGAAAATATGTCAACTATCACCAAAATAGAATCATTTCCTCACTAGGGTTTAGGAAAACCAAGAACAAAATCCACATTGATATCTTCCCAAGGCTTATCAAGTATAGGAAATGATGAATAGAATCCAAAATTTTGACTAGCCCCTTTTGTTGTTTGACAAATTCTACAACTTTTAACCATTTTATGAAAATCTTTATAATCTGCATCCAAAAATACATGTCTAAAATCAACTTCATTATTTTATCAATCCCAAAGTGTCCATCAAATCCACCAATATGATTCTTTTTTATGATGTTCTCTCTCATAGATCCTCTAGGTATGCACAATTGAATGCCTTTAAACAACATGCCTTTCTGAATGAAATAATCAATCCACTTGTCCCTCACCATCTGTTCCTTACAATATTTTCAAGGTTCTACAAAATTAGGATGAATTTCATACAAATACTTCAAATAATTAAAACCAAGGACCTCAATTCTCGTTTATGTCAAAAAATTCCTTCTTCATCTCAAAGCATCAAAAACCATTTTTTACTATCCTCTCTTATGTTTCAAGAAAAGGAAAAGTTTTGAAAAAAATCAACCCACTTTATATGTCTTTGATTCAACTTATTCTAATTTCCCAAATACTGCAAAGCTTTATGGTCAATATACAACACAAAATCCTTAGGATTTAAATAATTTCTCCATTTCTTTAGAGCTTGAACAATAGCATAGAATTCTTGATCATAAACTAAATATTTCCTCTTAGCATCATTCAATTTCTCACTAAAGAAAGCTACACATCTTCCATCTTGACTCAAAAAAGCTCCAAAAGCACTTCCACTAGCATCACATTTGACTTGAGGAACTTTACTAAAATCAGGCAAAGCAAGAATATGCAATTCTACAATCTATTATTTCAATGTTTCAAAGCACTTTTGTGTGTCATGTGTCCATTTAAAATTCTTTTTATGTCCTCTCAAAGTTCTAGTCATAGAATTACAAATAGAACATGAATTTATGATGAACTTTTTATAAGAACTTTCCAATCCATGAAATGATCTTACATCTCCAACATTCTCAGGTGTATGCCAATCAAGAATAACTTTCACCTTCTCATGATCCATATTCAAACCATTGGCTGAAATAAAAAAACCAAGATACACAATCTCTTCCTTCATAAATTAACATTTCATTAGGTTAATTTGTAATTTCTCATCTTTCAATCTCTGCAATACTTGTCTAACATGTTCAAGATGCTCTTCCTCATTCTTACTGAATATCAAAATGTCATCCAAATATATAATCACAAATTTACCCAAGAATATTTTCAAAACCTCATTCATTAATCTCATAAAGGTACTAGGTACATTAGTTAAACCAAATGGCATAACCAACCACTCATACAAACCTTTATTAGTCTTAAAAGCAGTTTTCCATTCATCCCCTTCTCTAATTTTGATATGATGATAACCATTTTTCAAATCAATCTTGGTAAAATACTTCACTCCACTCAAACTATCCATTATGGCATCCATCCTATGCAAAGGAAATCTATATTTTATTGTTACCTTATTTATAGCTCTAGGATTGGTTCACATTCTCCATTTCCTATTCCCCTTAGGTGCTAACAAAATAGGTACTTCACAAGGACTTAAAATTTCTCAAATCAAACCCTTCTCAAGCAATTTTTGCACATGCCTATTTAATTCAGCATTTTTATCAAGTGCCAATCTATGTGGTGTTTTATTAGGAAAACTAGCTCCAAGTATCAAATCCATACAATGACTTATACTTCTCACAAGTGGTAAACCATCAAGTACATTATCATAAATTATGTCTTGAATTTTTTCTAACAAAGACTCAATCTCAGTTGAATCCACTAACTCATCTTGTTTCTCAGTCTCTCTAGGAATCAAAGAAAAACAAACATTTTATTCTTTCACATCTCTAGCAAATTAATTACCTTCAACCAATGACAGTAGTACAATGATTCTCCTCATGTTTCTCTACCAAAGGTAACTTTTGGATGTATATTTTGCAACCGATAGTTTTGGATAAAAATCCAGTCGCAAAATAGGATGACCAGCCACAGCATGTGAGACAAAGTCTCTCCTACTTTAAAGGGAAGGCTCCCCCTTCTCACTATTACTTAGATCAACTCAAGATAAGCAAGAAATTGAGAGATTTATGAATAGCATGTTACTATTATCATTTCTTCTTAACTTTCAAGAAAGGATCCACTTATTTGTAAGGTGAATAATGGGCAAGGTGAATCTCTAATTACACTTCAATCACAAGCTAGAAACAGTGATACCGATAAATTTTAATTAACTCAAAGGCTAGCCAAAACATACCAGTTTGGCTCTAAGTCCTATTGTAATTCTATATGGTAAAATATCTACAATTAGAGCACAAAGACTCCTAAAAGTAAGAACAATCTAACTATTATGTGAATCAAGATGAAAATACAAGATACAGACAAAGCTTCTAGCTATGGATTTTCACAATTGCTCTTGGTCAAAGCTTGGGCTTCAATTGTTTCTTAACTCTTTTCTATCAATCACAAGATACAATATCAATAAAAAAAGATAGTATGAATCAAAGATAACTTTAATGAATTATAGACAAAGCTTACAATTCATACAAGCAACAATTTCACTTAATCAAATTTAAGTCTCAAATGCTCCTTTGTATTCACTTTCTCTCAAAATAGTGCTACACAAACAAAGTTTTGCTAGCACAATTTCTCCAGAGCTCTCTTGCATAAAGATAATGATGATTTTACAATGAGGGGGGAAATCCTTTATATAGGCAAAGAGGTTCAGAAAAAAGGGGAGGAAAAAGTGGAAGTAACTCAACCAACTTTGACCAAGTCAAACTATAGAAACTAAAGGGTTACATGCAACTACACATGCAACTCGCATTACATCTTTTGCATACATGTAATTCACATTACATGCAATTACACTTTTTCATGTAATTCATTCTAAACAACTATGAAATAGAAATTACACAAAAATCTTAAAGATTGCTTCTTAATGCCTTGAATTTCACAATGACATCATGTACTATAGGAAGATCAACAATCTCCATAGTCTTTGATATGGCTTCAATTCTCACTATATTTTCATATGCTGATTGGACAACTTTTGAATTTTTTGTTGTATTATCTAACAAGTGTTTTGTTAAGGATTTGTACAAAATGAACTTGTTTATTCTGTGTGAACCAAAATCTTCAGAATCTACATCAGCATTGATCCTGATTGTATATTCTAAATTCACTCTCTCTGTTTCCAAAATATTACCAAGATTATTAGTAACATGACATCCCAATTTCTCCAAATCACAAGTAAGGCTTGTTTCAACTGCTTGACAATCTTCAAGAGCCACTTGCAATTTTGTGATCAACTTTCTTAAGGTCTCTTCCTTGTAACCAATGAGTCCTTGAAATCTGAAAAACATTTCACATGATAGAAGAATGTCACATGAGACCATAGCATTCAGATCAAACTTAATCATTTCATCCAAATCCTCAAGGATTTCCTTCAGGTTATCTGCCTCTTGAGTTAGAGAATAAATTAAGCTTAGTTCCATTCTATTCATCTCTTTAACACACCTTAGAACTGCAAGTGTTTCTGTGATGGCTTGAACTCTTTCAGCAATGATTTCCTATATCCAAGACTTAGAAACTTCAATCAACCTTCTCTCTTTAAATTTTTGTGATGCAATAATAACATTTTGAGAAGATTGCTTCTAGAAGACCTCATTCAAATGAGTTATTTCCTGTTTCAATTCATTCTTCTTTTCCCAAAGCTCATGATTGCTTTTTGTTACATTTTCCAATCCATCATGAGCATCTTGTAAAGAACTCAAACGAGATTTCTTTCCAACTCCAATCTTAGTAAATTTATAATTAGAGCTAGTGAGTTATTGAATAGGTTTATCTACTAAGTGCTCAACAACCTCAACATACTTGGTTTTGTTAGAATCAACCAAAATTCTAGAAATAATCTTGTCCTTCAGAGATTTGGATTTAGTCTTCTTCACAGGAAGATTACCAGGAGGAACAACCACCTTCCTTCTCTTCATTATTATTCTACTCAACCATGCAGGTAGGTTGAAACTTTCATTTATAGAAGCAGGCACAGTGGAGACCATTGGCATTGATCTAGATTATATGTCAATAGTGACTGAACAAGATTCAGTTTTCACTATTGTAGGCATAGGTACATGTTGTGAAGATTCTATCATGAAAAGTTCAAATCCTATCAAAGATGTATCATGTTGGGAAACTTGACCACTAGTAAGAGTTGGAAAATCTTCAAACACATATGTTAAGTGTTCAAATTGATCATGTGTAATAACACAAGGAGCAACAGATGAAATCAGAAGAGCCATGGTGTTAACTTCTAAGACTGGAATGGAGTGAGTGAAAATAGTAGAGAATGAATCTACATCATCATCAACCTCATGCAAAAAGGGCTCTTCATGTGGAGGAGATGTGCAAGCTCATGCAAGCTTGGGAGGAGATGTGATTCTAATTTCTCCCTCTTCATCTAAATCTTCTTTCTCATATTCTATTTCCAATTCTTCTTTTGATTCTGTCATTGATTCTTGAATTGGTTCAGGAACTTGGGATGATTTAGTTCCTTTTCCACCCTTTAATTTGAATTTGAGAATACTCTTGATATTTGAAGATGAAGCACCATCTTTCTCTGTAATTTCTAGTTGTGACTTCCTTTCAAGAGGACCAAAACTTCTACAATCCAGACCCATCTTAGGATTTACTCTTTTTAGGCCTTTACTTTTCAACCACTTGTTAGTGTTTGCTAAGATGGATTGAAACCTATCCATAATAGATGTACCTTCTTTTTATTGCCATTGAATAGGAAAAGGGCACATTTTATCAAAACTAGCTTGATGGAATTCTGGATCAAGAATGTCACCATCATCTTCAACTTGGAAATTTGGAGGAATTTCCAACATATTAAGATCGATTATTTATTGCAAGGTTAACCTACAATAATCCATCTTCATAATATCAAGCTCTGTTCTCATGTCAATCTAAATATCTTCAATGTGATGAACATGAGTATAGGCCCTCTTTATCTAAGAGTTCATCTCTCAATAATCAAAATCAAATCTAGCCTTGAACCTCTTCAATGTAATCAATTCCAACTCTACTTCCATATTCTTCACTTTAGGCACAAAAATAATTGAATCATTGCCAATAGTTAAAGGTCTAGTTGAAGTGATGCCAAATCTGGGCCTATGTGATGCATACTGATTATTCTTCATGTCCATGAGTTGTGTAGCTAACTCCATTAGAATGATTCAATCTGTAGCATACCTAGGTAAGGTATACAACTCTCCTTTGAAACATCCAACTCTCAAGTATGTGAAAGTGGGAAATTGAAGAAAATTGCAGCTGTACTAGTTTACCTTTTCCCATGTTGCATCAGATACTCTTTTGATAGATAATTGTTTGTCAAAAGACACCTGTAATGTCCAAAGAAGGCATCTTGGACTCTTCTGTAATGGTATTTACTGTTAGGAAAAGTGATTTGGTCATAGTATTCCCAAACAGGTACTTGAAGATGATCACCTTTGGTGGAAAGACCTAAAAAAGACCCCATAGCAATAGTAATGTAAACTAGATATGAATTCATGTAAAAAGGTACTGATGTTCCTACCTTGCATATCTATTGACAGATTGCAGTACTGATAAGCTCTCCCCAAAAGATGTGTTTTTTGTTCTCTATGATTTGAAACATAAATTTGTACATCCATGGCTCAAAATTGGAAGAATCCTTAAGACCACAAATCCTGTTGAGAAGGATGATGAGATCCTTGTATTCTTATTTAAAACTAGACTGATGAAGAGTCTTTGGCCACTTGGAAAAATTGCTTCTTTTGTTGTCTAACCAGTAAAGGTTGACATAATTTTGATAGTTTCTTTTTTGTTCATTCCAGCAAGCTAATGATGATTCTTTAGTCAAATCAACACATTTTGATTTTTGAGAAACTTTGAAGATTTGTTCAATCACTTCAAGATCAAGGCTAATGATAACCTTACCGTCAGCGTCTTTAATATTCCTTTTCTTTGGAGTGAAGTGTCGAGCACATTCGTAGACAAAATCAGGTTCTATGACCACCATGGGAAATGTAGAAACCAAATGGATATTGCTTCTTTTAATAGGTTTCATCTCATGTGTAGCTGGAGCTTCAATCCTTTGTATAAAATTAGCTACATCTATGTGACCAATCTTGGTGTCTAGCACGTTATCAAGAATAGACATAACTGAAGAAGGAACTGCATGAGCCAATTCTTTGTAATATTGGTATTTCATCTTTCCCTTGGATTTGGAAGGTGAGGAAATTTCTTGTGTTTGTACTAAAACACAAAAATCCCAAAACAAAAATACATCATCATAAGGAATCTTCATGCAAGTGAAATTCAGAGTAGTAGTGAAGATTCGAAAAGGAAAGACTTTCGAAGAGAAAGCATATGCATATGCAATAGAATGAAAATTGAAATGAAATGAATGGAATGTGGAATGAAATGAAATGAAAGTGTGGATATGGAAAATGAAATGGAATGGAATGAAAATGTGCGAAAGTGAAATGCATGGAAATGCTTGCAAAGTGAAAATTGCTGATTTCAAAAGTGACTTAAAGTTTTCAAGGTTTTATTGAATGAATCATGCATATATGTAAATGCAATAAGTAACAAAAAGTGGAAAGTGACATGAGATGTAAGTGCAAATGAAAGGTACACTTTACGTGTATATGCAGATGCGAATGAAAGGTAACATGTAAAATATGTTATAAGGTGGAAACAAGTATGTAAACATGTACTTATTCATGTAAGTGTGACTACATATATGAAGATGGAAATGAAACAATGGAGGTGAGATAATGAATTATATAGCCACTTCTGGAGGAAGAAGTCAAAGTACACAAAAAACAAAAATGACACCTTTTTGTCTTTTCAAAATATGACTTTTGATAAAAATCAGACCTTTTGGATGCAATTACACGTAAGGCATTTCATGTAATAGTTTTGTGTGAATGGAAGCAAAAAATGAAATTGATGAAGATGGAAGCAGAAAATGGGATTACATGCGTGTGTGAATGGAAAATGAAGTGAAAAACATGTAATCGCATTTGTTAGATGAGATGTGAGATGTAATGACATGGAAATGGAATGTGAAAAATGATAATTCTTTTGCATGTAATGAAGGAAAAACAAGTTTTTGAGAAAAAAGTTGCAATTTCTCCAAATGGAGAAAAACCGGCAAACAAACACACAAAACCAAAACAAAAGAAAAAAAACATACCTTTGAAAACAACTCAAAACATGCCAAGATGCAATGCATTCCAAAGATGAAATTTGAATTTGGAACTTGGGGAAGAACCAAAGACATCAAAATGAAGAAGAAATTCATATTTAAAGGAAAAATGCACATTCTAAGGAAAATACTTTCACAAATGGCATACATTCAACAATTTCATGCATTAAATCAGCAAGGTTAAGCATGAATTAAAATGCAAGAAAGAAGAGGTCCACTTACATGAAAAATATGTGCCAAAAATGAAGGAAAAGGTGCTCTTTGTTTGAAGTCTTCTTCTAAAATGGTGAGAACTTTTCAAATCATCAAAATTCTAATTATGAAGGGCAGAAAACAAGAAGATTAGTTAGCAAAATGCCAACACGTGCCCTAGATTGGCTCCAACTTCCAACGTTTTGAAGATCGTATGTTCTTGAGATGTTTTTGCCAAAATAAGCAATAAATGTGATCTTCCAAGCAAGTCGATTTGAAGTTTTAACACCAAAATAATGATCCTCAAGCAATGTAATTAGCAAATAGGGCCAAAATGACTTAATTCCATACAAAAACATGATCAAATTTTATAGATTTATGGAGTTTTATGCAAACTCGTGCCCTAGATTGGGAGATTTAAACATGTTTTTGGGTGCAAAAATTTGATTTTTGATGAGGTAAAAATGATTATCACTCCAAAATGTTTTGAATGCAAGTGGATTCATCCAAATCCATGGAGAAAATTAAAATTTATGATCAAAATCGGAGGTTTTTGGAGCAAGAACATGTTTTCTTCACACAATAGGATATTTTTATGTTCATTACATATTTTAAAACATGTTTGTGTTGGTCAAATAAATGGTATTGACAAATGAGTGTCAAAACACTTAACTATTTTCATCATACATGCCAAGTACATAATGTATGCTGAGCCAAAATTTCAATAGGCACCGAGTCAAAGTTAGTGCTGAGCAGAATACAATGTAGTATGTGTTGAGCAAAATATGAAATATTCATGTGTCGAGTGATATAGAATTGTTCATGTGCCGAGTAATAGAATCATTCAAATGTCAAGAAATTTAGAACAACATATGCTGAGCAATACAGGATATTACAGGTGTCAAGCAAACCAAAAAATGTAGTTAATGCCGAGCAATCTAGAAATAGTATGTGTCGAGCATTAGTAATACTTCATGTGCCGAGCAATGTAGGATCAGCATAAGAGTTTGTATTTGCACAAACTAAGATGTGAACCATTTTTGGAGCTGACTTAGAGAAATTTCAAAGGAGAAAAATGATAAGGACGAATCATTTACATTCCCTATGCAATCTGCATGCAACCAATCAAAAAAATGGTGAAGGCATGCAACCAATGAGAAAAATGCAAAGTATGAGTGAGAATTTGAGATTCAATATGGATAGTAGATCCATACCTAACCCTAAGTCTTTGCATTCTTTATAAGGGGAATGAATGCACCATTGTATGTGTGGAAGAAAGCAGCATAAGGGGAGATTATAGTGAAATTTTAGTGTGAAGAGAAAACACTTAGTGGAAAGGGTAGCATTTATACATCTAGTTGATCAGAACAGAACAGGGGACATACTCAAAGATCAGATCTAGTAGAGATCAGAAGAGGAAGAGCAGATCAAGTGTCTGAATCAAGCAATTTGAGATTGCATTCAATTAGGTCAAATGTTCTAATACTCTCTCACAATTGTATTAGAGGTTGAAATCCTATGGTGATAGGTTAGCTTAATAGCTAGGTAGGAGAACCTTTGGATAAGGTCAAGAAAATCATATGTATTAGGTGGGTTTAACAACCTTTATGTAAATCCTTTAACAGGGTGACACTTCAACAAGTCACATTTAACAGTGTGTTGTATCCTTTAATAGGGAAGGCCTTTAACAGGGAAAACCATCAGAAGTGGTTGAACTCATTGTTGCAGTAATCTTTTGTGGGTGTCATTCCCACCCCAATTTTACCTTCTTATTCCTGGAGGGTTTCTGGGTTATCAAATCTTTGTGTTATGTGTTGATGCATGCTTTCATTTCATGTTTGTTTATATTTTTACATGCATGCAAATTATTTTTTAGATATGTGTTAATAAGGGTTTGATAGAATAAATTGGGTACTTCTGATTCACCCCCCCTCTCAGAAGTACTCTTTCCATTTGAACATTCCAAAAATTGGTATCAAAGCTAAGTTCTCACAAGGAGAAGCTTAACAGCTTGGAGAAAAAGGTCAAAAGATGGAAGTTTTCAAACTTGGGAAGATCATTGACAATCAAGTGATTGATGTGCAACTTGCTCTACACAAAGTAAAGGAAGCCAAGGAGGAATTGAGAAAATCTTTGAAAAGAAGAAAAGAGATAACCATAGCTGAAAATGACATACACTACAAGGAGATTGACACCTCACAAGTGTTTTCCAATGGAGACTCCAAGGAATTTGATGCGGCAATAGTAGAATTAATGGAGAAAAATAGAGCACAAGCTAAAGAAATTAGATTACTCAAGCTTGAACAAGAATCACAAGCCATAATGCTTTGTGAAGTGACTAAACAAAAGAAGAGATCTATTGAAGACAAGGCCATGGTAGAAGACGACAAGAAAAATCTCATTAATAGGTTGGAAGACAAGACAATTGAATTTGAAAGGATTTTAAACATGCAGTTAGACACTTTAAGCCAAATGATGAATGCTCATCATGAGCTAAACATGAAGGATATTGAGATCTCGACCTTGAAGATACAAAATGAACAATTGCAGAATGAATTAAAGAGAGAAAAGGAAATAGCAAAAAGTTACAACAAACCCAATGAGGCCATCAAGTATTTTGAGCAATTGCTGAAATCACCAAGGGCTAGTAATGACACTATAGGACTTGGCTACATCAGCACTGAACAAGGAGAATCATCCAAGGCTGCAGAACAAAGAAGCAACAAAGGTAAGACCACTAAACCTACTTGTCATTTCTGTGGTAAAAAGGGACATGCCTCTAATGTGTGTAGAAGCAAGAATAGTCATCAGCATGATAAGTCTACAAATGCAAATTTCTATCACAAGTACAAAAAGCAAGGACATTTAACACAAGATTATAGAACCAAGACCATAAGGACACCAAGATTTGAGGGTCACTGCTACAACTACAAAATATATGGACATAGAGCATTTGAATTTAGATCAAATCCTATGTGGACACCCAATGAGCTTGCAAGAGGAATCAATCATGCACATCACTACAATTGGGATTGCAATACCAGGTATAGCTGTCACTATTGTCAAGAGTATGGACACATTCCCAAAAATTGCATAAGGACACATTTCAAGGGAAGTTATAGTAGGTGGCTAAACCAAACTACATGTTTTAGTTGCTTGAAGATTGGTCATATCAGCAGAAACTGTCCAACAAAGGTCAAGGCACCCAAGACTAAAGTTAACAAGGGCAAAGAAAAAGTTGATGTGGAACACATCAGGGAAGATATGAAGAAGACATGGTAGAAGAAAGGTGAATGTAGCACATCAAATGGAGAAATCACTTAGGTCAAGTGATCACAGCTCATCAAATTAAGCATTAGAAAGGCACATGGGGCTGATACATACAAAGATGTATCATACATCATCCCAAAAGAACATAAGAGCCCTGCAAAGAAGAAATTTACATAAGTTAAGATGTCAGGATAAAAGTTAGAAGATGATGTCGAGCTACCTTTAATTGCCAAATAAAACTCTAGTACATGTCGAGTTGAACAATATAGTAGCTATCGAGTAAGACTTGATAGTGGCTGTCGAGAAATTAACAAGATCAGTAGATGTCGAGTGAAACAAGATAGTAGCTTCTGAGTGAATGAAATAGAGTTGATGTCGAGTTGAAAAATCCTTTGGAAGCCGAGTGACAGCTGTAAGCATGAATGCAATAAATGCTAGGTTTCAAGCCTAATAAAAGTGAAAATTATTCATTTTTTTATCATTCAAACAAAGAGCAAAGATAAGCAGAGCAATTGAGAAATTTCCCAGTGATCAAAAGATGATTTGCAATGATTCAATAGCAACCCAACTCTGTTTCATCAATTTACCAAGTATTTCATTCAAGTGCCAAGTTACGTAGTTTGAAAAGTTTGTTTAAACAATAAACTCTAGTTCTGTTAGAAATGGCATATGGTTCTAAGTCTGCAAAGGGAAAGGAAGATTTGGAAATTCAATTAGTTAGCAACGAAGTAAAACAA
Organism: Cupressus sempervirens; assembly: GCA_028749045.1. Lineage (NCBI taxonomy): Eukaryota > Viridiplantae > Streptophyta > Pinopsida > Cupressales > Cupressaceae > Cupressus > Cupressus sempervirens. Next base: position 817,535,914 of record CM053792.1, on the reverse strand, counting down.
CCTAAGTTCAAGCCAATCCTAGAGTTTGCCTACAAAAATGATCCCACTAGTGCCCTATCCATGATTCCTGATAAAGTAGTAATGGTTTAGGATGTATGCAAATGCTACAACTATAAAATTGGAGCAATAGGAGATTTGGAGATTTTTAATGCATTTGATAAACTCTGTGAAAATGGGAAACTTAAAGATGAATTCTCCATAGTTGAGAAGAAGGGTATGACCAAAACCCTAGTTTTCCCTATTGTTATCAAAATGGAATGGATATGCATTGTGTTGAGCAGAATCCATGACGAAGATTTTTGGTTAGAAATAGGGCCAGTAAAGTTTACAAAGAAAATTGTACATAGGGTTACTGGTATCCCAACCCTAGATCAGCCCAAGACCCTAAGGAGTGATAAGAGGGAGGCAATTGAGAAAAACACTGGTGCCAAGTGGAACAATAGGGGTATGAAAATTGACACCATCAAAGACCCCCTACTAGATTTTGTTGTAAGGATTATATCTCACAAATTTTACCAATCCAGCAAGTTGAATAGTGTACCCTGCATAGCAGTAGATGTTGCCTACAAGCAAGTGAAAAAGGATCATACTTATGATCTTGTAGAGTTGATGATGCATCGAATCAATGAAAACTTGGGAGCCATAAGGAAATCAAAAGGGGCTCAATGCAAATTCAGCTCAATTTTGGTTTGCATGTTTTTCTACATTATGAAAGAATTCCCTTCAGTAGGCAAGGTGAAATGGGATCCAAATAAGACCATTGTTGACCAAATAAATGGATTCATTGATCAAACGGGTGAGAATTTTGATGCCCAAATGACTAGCTATTTTGAGGACTTCAAGAAGTCCATGAAACAAAGAATGAGGATACCAGTCTCACTGGTTGAGAAGCATGAAAAGGACATTTGTTTTCTAGTGGATATTGACTATACTTACATACAAGCAGTCATCCCTAGAGTCAAATTGATCAAGCCTCAGCTACAATAATAGCTCTACTTGTAGAGGAAATTGATACAATTGCAAAGTATTTTGGAACCTATGACATTATTAAATCAAGGGTTGTAATAGACCTTAAAGCAGCTACAATAGTGAAGAAGAAGGATAAATTGGTCAAGAAGATCAAAAAGAAATTTGGGGTAGATATTGGAGAGATAGGCATTGCAGAAGAAGCAAAGTAAATAAGCAATGATGAAGAAGAGGATGACAATGAGAAAGATGAGGATGAGCTAGAACAAGGGCCACTTCAGTTAACCCAAGGCCTAGGTGAAGACGACGAGGAGAGTGTCAAGGAAGGACAAGCCAAGCAAACATCTATCCAAACCAAGGTCACTAAAAGATGGCAAAAGCACCACCCACTCCTCAACCCAAGCCAAAGAAAGTGGAAAAGCTTGCACCTAAGAAGCCTACTACAAGAGCTACTACACAAAAGGCAAAAGAAGAGCCAACAAAGAGGAAGATATCAATTGAGAAGATTGCAGATGAGCCAAAGAAGAGGAGAAAATTTGTGGCTCAACCTAATTTAGATGAAGAAAGGACAAAATCAGAAGACAACAGTCAATTTAAAGTGGTAAGTCATCCACCTAAGTCTCCAATTGACAAATTATGTGCTAAGATTAGGAATGGTGACTTGAATGGTTTGAAGAATGTAGATTTTAATAAGCTCACAAAGCATGAGCAAAATAAAATAGAGAAATCTATCTATAGTATGGTGGCAAAATATAAACATACACCTCTTGAATTGGATAGCTCATTTCCAAAGGAATTATATAAGATTGTAGAGGATAAATGGCATTTTTGTTTGCAAACTAAGAAGGAAATAAGGGAGTCTACCTTAGCAAGAATGTTTCCTGATTTGACTAAAAGCCAAATAACAAATGCAGTCAAGAGACACAACAACAGATTTACTCCCAAATATAGGGCATTTAGTATTCTACAAAACAAAATTGAAGAGGTTGTGAGAAAATCCACAAAAGTGTGGAAGATTATTTATAAGAAAATTGATTATGTATTTGATGAAGAATACAAAACAGAAGCAAGTGCCTAAACAAAGGAAATAAAAGAAGCAAGAAGGAAGAAAGTAGAAGAGAAGAAAGTGGAGGAAGAAAAGAAGGATGAAGAAGAAAAGGAGGAGGAAATGAATAAAGAAGAGGAAAAGCGAGCTGATGAGCAACAAGAATAGAGTGTGTAGGACACACAAATGCCACCTCCAAGCCCTCCTCATTCTACCATCACACCTACAGAAAAAACATGGATAAAGGATGTTATTGACACTTTTGGTCAAAACATTAATCCATTAACTACAGAGGATCTAGCAAAGATCCTTAACCAATCAACACAAGCAGCTAGACTATGCTCAAGCCCAATACTAGTCAGTGTTGATGAGTTGCAAAAGGCAGTAGTGAAATCAAAGGAAGTCAAGGTGCAAACACAAGAACCACCTATGACCACACAATCTACTGGACTTCTACTCCTTCCACCTCCATCTCCACCAAAAGAAATCACACAAGCACTTTAGGAGTCAAGTGTAGTAGTAGGGGATGATAAAGAAAAATTAGTACCATCAACAACTACACCCCCAACCAGAATGACAACAGAAGAGAAACAAGCTGAAGAGAAGGAAGAGACAAGAGATGAGGAGCAATATGCAATACAAACTTTGGTTGAACTACCCAAAATAGGTACTCCCACTCAAACTCTTCAGTAGCTGAGCACTGAAACGCTAGCATTTCAAATTAGAACACCAAGCTCGAGCTCAACAAAAGTAGCCAGGAAACTTCATTATGGAATTCCTGAGCTTGATGAAGAAATAAAGATACCCTATTATGAATCCAGTACTCTCACAGAAAAAAGATGAATGAAATACAAAGTTCATGAAGAAGGAGACAAGAGGCACTTAGAAAAGATTACAAATATAGGAAAGCATTAAATGAAATCAAGGACATATGCATGGATGCCTTCAGCCTACAATCTCCAGATGATTCAAGACCAATTATCGAGCAACCATCAGATATAGTTGATCAAGTGACAAATGAGGACCATGACACCAATGCAAAATTAATGGAATGGTCAGAGAAGAAGTTCCAAGGTAAGGTCAATCAGAAGATATCAAATGACATCATTTTGGGACAAGTTGACCTGGCTAAGAAATTAGAGAGTCAAAGTTGTACTTGGGAATATATTCTCCCTTTACAACAAGTTGTGTGATTTTTCCAATTTCACACAAGAAACTGACCAGAAGATATTGAGCAAGGAAAGAAATCTAAAGATATCTAGCATGCAACTTCCTACCAACTTCCTACCAATCTAGCTCAAAGTGAGAAGCATTTTTCTCAGATGCTTCACACTCAAAGGGAACTAGTTGTATTAATAGCAGAAGAGGCCAATATAAAAGCCAAGCTAATGCAAATTCAATCCTCCATCACCCCTCACTTGGAGGTACTTCACAAGGAGTAGATGTATGCAGAGATAGTCCTGAAGAAATATCCCAATCTTTCTACACATGACGGACTTGTAGACCTAGCAACAGAGCTTGCAATCTAACACAAGTCATTGGATATTGCATTAAACAACTGGGATGCAACTCTAAAAATACTCCTAGAAGTTAACAACTCATTTTTGGCTAAACATGGTATTACACCATAGAACCCTTTGACATCAGTGTCAAAAAAGGGGGAGATATATTATAGGGGGAGTAAGCAAAGGAGGAGATATGTAGATACTATGGGTAATTACCAAATTTTGACAAATTTTTATGACATTCTTTCACTCCATTCTTTCATTCATTTTGAGAATAAAGTGGAATGATTGTAAATAGCCAAAAAGGGGGAGACAAGGAATAAAGGAGTGAAGGAAAGATGTAAAATTTTGGTAATCACATGGAATACAGGAACATCACACAGATTAGATACAGCATACAGGCTCAGAATGCAAAAACAAGTCAAAGGACAGAGAGGATCAGGCACATTGGCATAGAATTTCAATTTCAAAGGCATAATCAACTCAGGGGGATTCATAAGTTAAGTGTTTTTGACACTCATGTCAAAGGGGGAGATTTTTGGTCAAATAAATAGTATTGACAAATGAGTGTCAACACACTTAACCATTTTCGTCATACATGCCGAGTACACAATGTATGCTGAGCCAGAATTTCAATAGGTGTTGAGTCACAGTTAGTGCCGAGCAGATTACAATGTAGTATGTGTCGAGCAAAACAAGAAATATTCATGTGTCGAGTCATATAGAATTGTTCATGTGCTGAGCAATAGAATCATTCAAATGCAAAGCAATTCAAAACAACATATGCCAAGCAATACAGGATATAATAGGTGCCGAGCAAACCAAAAAATGTAGTTAATGCCAAGCAATCCAAAAATAGTATGTGTCAAGCATCAGTAATACTTCATGTGTTGAGCAATTCAGGATTAGCATAAGAGTTTGTATTTGCACAAACTAAGATGTGAAATGTTTTTGGAGCCGACTTAGAGAAATTTTGAAGGAGAAAAAGGAAAAGGACAAATCATTTACATTCCCTATGCAATCTGCATGCAACCAATCAAAAAAATGGTGAAGGCATGCAACCAATACGAAAAATGCAAAGTATGAGTAAAAATTTGAGATTCAATATGGATCGTAGATCGATACCTAACCCTAAGTCTTCGCATTCTTTAGAAGGAGAATGAATGCACCATTGTATGTGTAGAAGAAAGTAACATAAAGGGAGATTATAGCAAAATTTCAATGTGAAGAGAAAAGACTTAGTGGAAAGGGTAGCATTTATACATCTAGTTGATCAGAACAAAACAAGGGACATACTCAGAGATAAATACTTTTATAAATACATCTAGTTGATGTGAAGTAAAATTTTACTTCACATATAAGGCAACCACAACATGTATAGTTGTGAGGCCTTCCAAGTTGCAACCTTATACAAAATAAGAAATCTCCAATCTCAATGCCTTGAATCACATCTTCTATCTTTCTACTCTCTAAGAATGATACATTCCTACATCTAACCAAGCTTATTTTATAGTCTACTAAGTCACAAGTTGACTACTTATGCATTTATTTACAATTTAGGTCCATACTTGGAAGACTAAACAAAAACTTGCACAAACGGTCATATAAACTGATGCACATTTGAAGGTAGGTCCACACATGTGTTGGGATTTGACCCCCAACTACACAAGATGCCATGTAATTAATTGAAACTGTACCAATGAAAACAACATCCTATGCAAGGTGGAAACAATAGGAAAATAGAACTGCAAAGAATACCACAAAACTCAAGAATTATAGAACCTAAGAATTTGCATGCTTAGGACAAGGATCTAGGAAAGGTCCTTGATATGATGACAATTGTGCATAACATGGAAACAAAAGAAATAATGACTACTTCATGAACAATAGACTTTTACAGAAAATTGGAAATATTTTTTGTTGATGCAAGTCTACTCAAAGGCCCAAAATTCTCCTGCATCAATTTTGCAATAGTTTGGTGTCATAGGTTGTGAAGGGTTTACTATCAAAAGAAAAGAAAATTATCACAACTAGCATCATGAAAATTTTATTTTCATGCAAATTTCAATAGAAATTATCATCACAAGCACAATAGACCCATTGCAATAGGCATCTCAAAACACCAATTTATGTTATAAATTTTGATAAATATGTGTCATAGATTTCAATAGGATAGTTGTTGCAAGCATAGAAAATCCATCAAAAGAGGTGTCGCAAATAACCCATTATCATCACAATTACGTCAGATAAGTATTATAGGTTGTGATGGGCTTTTTATCACAAGTACAACAAGTCTATCATAACAAGCATCACACCTTTCCCTTCATCATCATAATTATAATGCCTAGTTTAAAGTCTTGTATAGGGCCCCCACCTTCTAGAAGATTACTTTTAGAAAGCCAAGCTTCAATGTAAAACATATAGGTTTCTATCATTAGCCTTTGATCCCCCTGCAGTGGCTAAAATTTGACACTAATGAGAGTCAACCACTCCCTACTATAAGGTAAAATTTGTGGTAACAAGTATGAACATGTGCAAGAATATAATCAAGCTCTATCAAAAAATTGCAAAGCCTAATTATAATCTTGCATGTGTCCATACTTGTTGCATTTTTTACCTTGCAAGAGATGACAGATGCCTCTCATGACTCTCAAATTTTTGCCATTGCAAGCGGATAAAAGATGAAATACATAAAGTTATTTGTATCACATTCAAGCTTGACATTTTGAAAGTGATCTTCTAGAAGATGGCGGTATGAAATACCATAATTAATAGTAAGACGCTATTTTAATGTAGATAAACATACTTTGTAGAAAAATAATTCTTGAGTATAATACTAATTAATGCACTCAAAAATAACAATCATTCCATACCTGATTATTTCTTTATATTATATTTTGACCACTACGTCCAACATCTTCCAATATCTATAACATGTCTCAACAACTAGGTACATAATATTAGATGTATGATCATAAATAAAAACTTTTTTGATATCTTGGTTATATGACATTTTTTGACAAGAGATAAGACAACTACATTCAAACAAAGGAAAAACCCTAGGAGATTACACCTAATTCTTGGGGGCTCATCATCGATGACCTTCCACATATTTACACTCAAAGACTTCATAATTTGATACTTTGAGTACCTAACCATCTATTCATTTAATTAATAAAGTGGGAACACAACCCTTTCTAGGGTGATATTCCTCTAATAATTTAGGCATGAAATATTTCAAGAATGATAACCCACTATTATGAAGGCCCTCCTAGTGTATTAACTCACAAATATAACTATAGGATGTTAAGAAAAATTTCCCACTCCCCACTCAATATAGGGTAGGGTGGGGGTAACATGCCAACTGTTACACGTCGAGTGGGTGGGCATGTTACATCTATAATATATGACCTCAAATTCTATGGTGCCCGTCCTACAATTTTATAGTCCTGTACAGGCCTATTGTTTCTTTAGGCTAGGTCCTATTGTTTATTTAGCCCTACTATTCTAAGGGACCAAATTCCCCCACAATGGAACTCAATAGGGCCATTATGCATATGGGGTCCCCTATAATAGAACTCAATAGGGACATTGTGCATGCATAGGGGGCCCTGCTAGTCTACGTAGAGGAGACAGTCTTCTAATGTGGAGGCCCCTACCCTACAATTCTATGGGCCCTCCTACTATAATATGGTTCTATGGTAATCAATCAATCATATTTTAGGGGAGGGGCCCCCCTTCATATTATTGAGGGGCCTATCATTTTATAGGCTATGGAGGGCCCTTAGAATAGTAGGGCTCTCTAATCTTTCCACAGCCTATAGATAGTAGGGCAGACCAATTCCTGAGAGATAGAGGGGAAAAGAAATGTGTCAATATACAATGCACATTTGGATCATTTCAATCACTAGATGGGTGAATGGATAACAGGTTTAGCTTCTTTCTAGCCCCTAAATAATAGAGGCATCTGGTTGATAGAGAAATGCCAAAGTGGTGAATAATCTCAAAAGGGGCCTTCCCTTAAATTATATAAAAAGGGGGCTCTTTCTATATTATTGTAGGGACCCCTTCCCCTTCCCCTTCAAATATAGGGTAGGGTAGGGGTAGGGGGCCCTTCTATATTATCGTATGGGTAGGGGGAAGCCCTTCACCTATTACCCAACCAATAATTTGTCTAGGGGCCCGACCTGTAGGGGTAGGGGTCATTTCACTCTCCTTGTGCATTCACAAGAAATCCCTTACCCAATCAATAATCTACTCTTAAAATAGTAGGGGGTAGGGGGTAGCCCTACATCTACATGCATCAGCAATTGCCCTACTATTTTAGGGGCACCCTGCTTTCATCTATACCGGCTTGTAGGGGCTGTGGGAGCCCTGCATCTGCACACCCACCCCCCCCCGAGTTGCCCCTCTTCTATAGAATTGAGGGTTCAATGGAAATAATATAGAAGGGACCTACTATTTACCCCTAAATAGATTATTGTAAGGGCCCCTTGCATTCTCACTATATTTTGGTTCAAATGCAAGGTTATCTTAGAAGTTAGGAGGGCTATGACTTGCTTGTATTGAAACCTGGTTCAGATGCAAGGTTATATATCATTTAGGTGTAGAGAGCTACTATTCCCCCTATTATTCTATGGCGGGAGGGCTTCTATGGCAATAATATGAAAGGGGGGCCCTACCCCCTACTATTAAAGGAAGAAAGGGCCCCTACCCCTACCCCCTACTATTTATAAGGGCCTAGCTAGCCCGACCTACAATAGTAAAGGGGCCCCCTTAAATATTTTACCAACATTTGAAAGGGAAAAACTTAGATCATTAATATGGGAAAAACCATGGAGAAGCTAAGTCTCATGGAAAAAATGACTAAGGTGATTTTTTCAAAGGGTGGCCCACTATAGGTGGTGATGTAGAGGCACAGGGAAGCACAACATTCACCATGACACAATGTCATTTCCTCAAACTATTTTTTGTAACAATATTTACCTAATTGGATTCTTAGGATAAAAAACTACTTCTTTGCAACTAAGTTTCTCGATGACCTTCAACCTCCCTAAAAGGCTATTCAACTTGATATTGGATAGACACTCACTAACTTGTATCAACTATATCAAAGAGAATCAGAGAAATAGACTCAAAGACTAATCCAATCACATGCTCCAAGCACTTGTACCCTACATTTCCTTGACTCCCCACATTCAAACTTTGACTACTCACAATTCCCTAAACAATATGTTGACCACTACTCCTAAAGGCTCCTTATCCAACCATTGATAGACTCAAAATACCTAATACAAACATCTCCCTCAAGTTCACAAATTATCTCAAACCATTTGCTCAAAAATAAGATTCATCTTGATGCACCATCTTGACAAGGGACAATAAGGATTGTCACTATTTTCCTCTTTACCTTATAAGGATTTATCACCATTCCTTAAGATCCTACCTTACTCCTAATCCAAAAGACACCACAAGACATGAACTATTCATCTTCTACTATGAAGCATTTTCTAATCAACACTTGAAACTGTCATATGCATTTTGATTTTCACAATGAGCTAGAGATAGATCATTAATAACTTCTACAATATTGACTATCTCCCAATCGCTCCTATTCATTTGTAGATGACCTAGTTATAGATATCATATCCAATTTATATAAATATCCAGTGTTGCAAATTAAAATTATGGACTTTTTACCAAAACTACTAATGACTGTCATAAAAACAAGTAAAATTCATTGGTACAGTCATCCTAAGGCTTGACATTTCTCCCAATAAACAAAGGTACCCAACCCGAGAATTACACCATTTGAAAGGTTATTGAAAATACTACAAAATACCATAGAATCAAATTTATCCAATGATGGAAACAAGGGTTTATAGAGAAATTTGTATCAAGACCCTAGAAATGGGGGTTTCTTAACTATTTTTAAAGAAATACTTAGATCTCTCACCCCGGATTATGAAAGATCCTCCAAATTGACTAAGGTACAACCATGAAGATAGAATATTTACACAAATAAACCACATTTCCATTGAAAATATACAACCAAACACATTCATTTCTCCTCCTCTACATTCCCTTGACCCGAAGAGAGAATTATTCAATGTTTTATAGAATGTAGTGAGAAGGGGTTGATGCAAATGTCACTTAACAAATGTTAAAAAAGAGGAGTCATGCTACATGCAGCCCAAAGATCATATTCCAAAGAGAGTTTGTTAATAAATTCTTATACTTTTTATTAATCGATATAACAATGTAAGATGCATGCATCTCAAGGATCAACAAAATACACACTGCAAATGCTATGATGATAGATGAATATGTTACGACATTCTTCAGCAACAAGGAATATGAACAAACAAATGTTTATTTCCATGTAGTTGTTTGTAGAGACTTTTTATTTTTATTTCTATCAACCAAATCTGATTGATTTATTACGCTATTGAAAATATGATTATATGGCAAAGACCCATACTATACAATAATGTTAATCTAAAAAGAAATGATTAAAACAACAATAATATTTAAGATTTTGAAGAAGGGGAGATGACGACAACCAAGAGAAAGGATTAATATATGTAATTTTCATAAACTATTGTAGATATAGGATTTGAGATATTTATTGTGTCGAATTTGATGGATTAGAATGATGAAAGGAATAATTAATTGATCATAATAGGAAATTTCTAATTGTATCGTCAAACATGCCATTAGAAATTCAGCATTACAAGGGAGATAAAGAGCATAACACATTTTGGACAACATGATGATACGTTTGACCAATTTGATTGTGGTTGCTTGTGCTGAAGGTTTGACATTAGAGGAAGATGGTGTTACACATCAAATGTTCTAGCAAATTTTTCCTTGACTTTTTGTCCCTATATAAGCATAGTTTTCAAGTTAATATTTTCTGCGTTAGAAGAAGCATCCTCGTTATTTTTTTTATCTTAATATTTGATGTCAATATTTTAATAATTTTAGCCATGCAAGCCTTGTGAAACAGTATAAATATTTAGGAACAAAGAAAATATTTTCTAAGAAAAAAAAAAGGTAAATACATGCATTGAGTTTCTAGGAAAATAACTTGTGTTTATTGCAATCTGATATTCAACTTTTTTCTTTATAAAAATGGCTTCAATTGGAACCTATTCTTACAAAGATAACAAGGACTCCGTTCAAGGATTAATAGAAATACGCATTTCCTATCATTAATTACAATACAAAGAAATAGAACCAATAGCTTCACTCATTGACTACCATTTTTCTCCTCCAAATTTCACAACCTATCAAAAGAAAAACACAGTTCATCAATTTTTAAAATAATGAGATAAAATTGATAATAAACTGAATGCAAAATCAAAGAATTAGAATCCAAAACAAACTTACAGTGACCATCGATTTTGATTTTGGATTTGCCTCCTTGTACTCTTTTCTGAATCCACAATTTCAAAATGATTTAAAGGAAACCTATTTTCACTCTGTAATGACATGTTAATCATTATTTTTATAATGTTATCATGTTATACTAGTGTAGTAAAACCTCTTAGTTTTCACTTAGTATCACTTCCATCTCAAGTTTACCATAGTCATTAGAAATTAGATGTAACTTGTAGCAACAAATGAACACTATTTAAGATAACCTTGTCCCTAAGTTGTAGAGAAGAACTATCGGCCTTAAATAATTAATTGATATAAGGGACAATACACTACCTACCCCCATAATTAGTTATAATTTACACCTCTTGACAAAATAAAGTAGGGGACAACTTTAAATATTCGTTAAAATGCCTATTATAAGGTAGTAATGAAACCTCATCTTGGAGCTAATAAAAAATGAAGCAAGTTCAACCATAAAAAAATATACCTAGTTAGAGTTAAGAGTGTTAGAATGATAGAATAAATGAGAGGGAGGTCGAATCTATTATCCTCAGGTCTAGATGTACCAATTCAACTTTTACTAACTTCAAATAGATTAGAAAAAACTCATGAAACCACTTGGTCCATATAGCAACTCATCAACAAAATAACTTAGTCATTCATCACTGAGCTCTATGTTCAGTATATGTTGACTACTAGCAAATAAAAAATAGTAAATAATATGCATCACTCATATAACATTCACACATATTTGACACTAAAATTTAATGTGGAAACCCAATTTGAGAAAAACAACCAAGTAACATGCTACCAATTTTCACTCTTTTGAAGTGAACATGGTTAAGAGCCAACCTTGTTTACAAAACCCATTGTTAGGTGTAACCCTTTTAAAGGATTTAATCACCCTATTAGGAGTGTCATGGCTAGAGAAATTTGGATCATTCCATTAGAATGTCACCTTGATTAAAGGATGTACAAATGATTGTTAGGTCAACCTTGATTAAAGGATTTTAATTGCCATAATGATTGGAAAGTAACATCTAGGTTTGATCTGTTTAGATACAACTCACTTTTCAAATTTAGATCTCCATTCAACTCATTTTTTAGTTCATTGACTAGACTTCATTATAATCTCCTTCTTTGATCTTCTTGGAAACCCTTCAAGCAATCACAATTCACCAATCTTCTCACTTTTTCTCTGCTACGCTATTCTTCACAGGTGCACAAAATCTCCAATCAAAAATGAACCAACCTTACCAAAAATTCCTTATGCCTCATTAAAATATGTAGTTTTAATCGTTGGTTTCTTAAACATCACCTTAGATCTTAGGGTTTGATTAGGTTCAATGAATCTATCCATCATTTTGTCCTTCTACTCCTTTCTTGATACTTCTTGAAACTTCTCTTTAAATCTTTTCTTTTATTTGCATAACAAACTCAATTTGTGCATTAAATATGACATTTCATCAATCCTTATCATCCATGCATTTTGACTAATCCAAAAATTCAACTATGTCAGCCACAATATTGATTCTTTCACAAACTATTATTTTGCTAACACTTGGTCATCACTTCGTTCTTTTGCTCAATCAACACTATGTAGCTCGATCTCTATTGTTTTGTCTCACTTGAATTTCACTGGCTTTCTCTGTCTTCACTATTCTTAGTTGCTAGTATGTTTTATTTATTATTTTTTTGGCCATAACTATCACTTAACTGATACTATTTTCTTAGCTATCTCTTAAGTTCCTTAATCTTTTGCTTCATTAACCTAGAAGAACTATCACTTGATCAAGCTTAGTATTTTGCTCAACAATTTTTCTTTCCTTCTATACATCAATTCAACTGTTTTCTTTACTTCATATAATGATTAAACAACACATTATCTTGTCAAAGACTAACTGATCAATTTTCCATTATTATTCCAACATACTTGCTCCTCTTTACTCAACAACTTCACTAATTCATCTAGTTATCTCTCTTTTCAAATCTTATTCATCAATCAATATATGTGGCACTCTACACTATTAGTAAATGTCTTGCCAGTAAGTTTTGACATCAATGACAACATAATGATTTTTCTAATTGTAGTTTCCAACAATCTCCCTCTTTGGCATTGATGGCAACATTTATAGTTACCATCCAAATAAAAAAGACTTGCTCAAGACCTATCATTATCATCTTCCTCTGTGATTTGATATAGATCTTCATTAAGATCCTTTGTTTCAATCTAATTCTCATCTTTTCAAAAAAATCCCTCTTTGACATCTTTGCTTGTAATTCAACTTCTCCCTCTTTCACTGGTTGGTAACTACATACAAATCTCCCTCACTTATTCTGATATTGGATGTTAACTATCAATACTTATCTCCCTCTTTGACAACAATGCCAAAGACATCATTCATCATCCCACTTCGGTTTTATCATACATATCATATTTTATTTTTCACTATTTGACTTATCACTATTTAATTAATATTGAAAGATCACTTCCTTTGGCATCTTGATTTGACTTCTTGCAATCTCATCTTCTCCTTCTTCTATCCATCTTTTCATATCTTTAGGAAGCTTCTAAAGTGCGACCACATGTATCAATGTGTAAGATATTCTAGTCATAACATTTGATGTAATGTTGCATCGCTTCTTAGTTTTCCTCAAATAGGAGAACGGCCCCTAATTTACCTCTTAAATATTCAAAAGTATCCTTAGGTAATGCCTTAGTGAATATATCAGTTATATACTCCTTTGTGTTCACATACTCCAATTTCACTTCTTTGTCTTATACCAACTCTCTTAAGTAATGCTACTTGATAGCAATGTGTTTGGTCTTTGTGTGCATCATAGGATTCTTGGATATGTTTATAGAACTTGTGTTGTTATAATATATCACAACAAGTTCAATAATCTCTTCCTTCACACCTTTCAACAATTTCTTGATCCACACAATGTCAGAACAATCCACTGCTATAGCAACATACTTGGCCTTTGTTGTGGATTAACAAATACAATTTTGCTTCTTGCTTGTCCATGTAACTAGTCTCTTGCCTAGAAATAAAGTGCCTCCACTTGTACTGCTAATGCAATGTAAGGCTTTCTATGTGCATCATATTGAAATTTTCCAATCATTGACCTGTGCAATCTTTGATTCACTTTAGCATAATCATGATTCTTTGAAAGTCTATGACCAGTAACCATAGGTGTTCCAACTACTCTTGAATCTTTCATTCCAAAAGTCTTCAATATCTCCTTGATATACTTTGACTGGGTAATGTATATGTCTTTCTTCATCTTATAAACTTATACAAACCAACAAAGAACTTAATCTTTCCAAACATTGACATCTCAAATTCTTTCTTCACCTCATTAACAAATGATTTGCACAAAAATCATATCATCCAAATATGATATCATCAACAAATCTTTCAACTAGCAATATTTTGTTCTTAGATTCACATTTCAAATACAGAATCTTATTATCATTAGTTCTTGCAAAACCAATTTTAACCAAATAAGTGTGTAACATTTCATATAATGCTCTAGGGTCTTGTTTCAAACCATATAATGCTTTGTGTAACTTACATACCATATTATTCTTCATAGGATCGAAAAATCCTTTAGGTTTATCAATGTAGACTTCTTCTTCTAAGATTCCATAAAGAAATGTATATTTGGTATCCATTTGGTATACTTTGAAACCTTTGTAACTAGCATATGCAAGCATAGTTCTCACTGCTTCCAACCTTACAACTAGGGAAAATGTCTCTCCATAGTCAATTCCTTCCTCTTGTGCATATCCCTTACAAACTAGTCTTGCTTTGTTCCTTGTGACTTCACCTCTCATTCAATTTGTTTTTGAATACCCACTTTATTCATATCACATTCATATCATTTGGTCTTGGTACCTCCAATGAATAACATCCACTAAACATGTCATAGGGTATGCGAGAATAGATACAAGTACATCAGAATACATGATAACATATATACATCAATTGAATAGAAGTCTTTGAGATAGAAATAAGAATGATGAAGGTACATCTAAATCATCTAATAGATGGCAATGTGAGGGGGACCCAAATCATAAGAAGATACTACCTCCCGATGGTGTGGTCACCTAGTCAAGCTTCCACTCCCACTGTGCAGGGAAGATAATGAATGATCCACATACAACTAATCAATCATAAAAAATTCCTAGGCAAGAAATCCTAATAGCCAAAACTACCTCAAGGGTAACACAACTACTCAAGAAGAAAAGATAATCCAAATAGAATGAACACTCAATTCAATATCAACATCACAAAACAAAACAACATACATATACCAAATATAAGTTGAATTACCAAAATCATGAGATGAAGTCAATGAAAGATATTTAGCTCAAGTCAAAAGCCACGTGTCAAAAGTACATCATTCATGAATCACCAATCACCATCAATGAAAGTAAATAACAACATTAAATACATATAGTGATGAGTACACAACCAATAACTACACCTCCAGAGGCAAAACAAAATCTACGGAGGAGACTCAGGCTACATTTTAAGGAGTGTCATTGTATGGTCAAACAACTTGAGTTACTCTAGATTGGTCTCTCATTAGACCTCAGACCCTCAAGCCTTGAGTTACCTTGGACTGGTCACTTTGGACCTTGGACCCTCAACGTGACCCATATAGAACCAAAATACCCTCTCATGAAGATTAGAAAAACCAGTCATACCTCTCACTAGGTATCATCCCATTCCCATCCTTAGTCTATACAGGCACTCAAGGCATGGGTGAGGCAAATATCTCTAACTTATCTTTTTAGTCTATTTCCCAAATATTAATTACTACAATAAGTTACCCTGACACTGACCACTTAGGGTCCTGAAGCCCTACTACAAGCCAATCCCAAAGACATGCACCTAGACAACCTCTTCTAAGCATATAAATCGTAGTTGTGTCCCATACCACAACACCCATAATGATCAGACTCGGTTCCTTAACAGGAAATCCAAAAATAGCAATGGTTCTCAAAACCCAAGCTCTCATAAATGCTCAAATAAATCTCAATTTGAATCATAAATACATCATGATATACAGTCAAATAATCATCATAAAATAAAACTCAAAAATGCCTCTAATGCGCATCCTAGTTTGGCAAGCTAAACAATTCACATGAAAACTATCACAAATGAAAACCACAAAAAAAATCATAAGCAAATATCACAAACCCTCAAGTAAACACATACATGATTGTGACATTACTCAGTTATAATTTTCCACATAATGCATCTTAAGAAAATAAGTATGCACAAAAATATTTCAAGTTCAAAATTAAGGTCCTTCCTAGTGAGACATTATACATGTGAATGACAATCAACCACTCACAAACTAAAACTTAAAATACATGAGCATATAATTTCCAAATAACCACGCACTACAATTAACATAAAATATATAACCTAGTTTAATTACAATTCATTTTATTATAAACTCATCTCATTTTTAATCATAATTCAAAATTTAAAGTATATTAGATATTTTATTTAAATTCATGCAATATTAAAAAAACTTAAATCTTATATTAAAGAAATCATATATATAATAGTAATAATAATTTTTTAAAAAACTAAATAGTCACTTTAAAAAAAAACTAAATAAATTGAAAATTATTAATGTGAAATAACATTAAAACAAATATAAATTCATAATAAAATGTATTTTAATAAAACTACACGTACTATCCATTTATATAACTTCTTTTAACTTTCACCTAAGATTCTTATTAATGAAAGAAAGAACATAAATAAAATTATGGGAAGCCACTATTTATGAAAAATAATTTAAGGAGAGGCAAATCCAAAACTAAGTATTGGATAAAGATCATGGGCCCATGTAATTATGGTAACTCTTATTTTGGAGAAAGTGAGAAATGGAAGCAACCATTCCCAATTTGATATTAGGATACTGTGCATTAGTACTTGGGAGTTATGGCATTAAAAAAAATCGTATAAAAAAAAGTCAATCTTCCTTTTAAACATCAATGGAGATAAAATGGATTTTAAAACAATAAGCATGTTTGGTTGTTGGAATATGATTTGAGAATCGGTGTTCTGAATCCTAGATTTGGGATTCTGGAACCTTGAATCCAGATTACAGTTTTGGAAATTTAGTTTGGAATTGTTTGTTTCAAACCCAAAAATATTTTATATTCTGAATTTGATACTCCAAACCTGTTTGGTTGAAACTAGACATTCCATATCCACAATAGTTGAATTGTTCAAGAAACCTACAATTTTTTCATATATGTGTCTGCCATGTCTTCTTTGATGGCGATGATGATCACTCCTTCACACTTAAACGATATCATTGACAGAGCCAATGAAGAAACTTCCACCCTTCCTCACACAACTAATTTCATTCACTGCATCCTCGTGAGTGTGGATGGACTCCACACATTAAAAATTAGACAATTTCCACAATTTCACCCTTATCCCACAACTCACGAATACAAGATCCCATCTTCAAGAGAAAGAGCTAGGCAGCTAACAACATTGACATGTCTACTCCAGAGTCTATTGTGGTGGTATCAGTCTTTACATAGTTGTCAGGTATAATGGACCTTACAGGAGCATTTACAGGGGCATTACACTCTATTTGGGCAAAACTCAACAAATCCATCTATGCCTTTATCATACATGACAATGGTGCCACTATGAGAATCCACATATACCAAATCTATCTTCGATGCAAGTGATGTTATGAAGTTGTTTTGGGTTTCTGCAAAGGCGATGCACACATATGTGGATTGTTGTTTTTGCATTTTGAAAGACTTTGTCCTCTTTGCCCTTCCTTGTTTGGGTTTTATTGTGTGAGAAATGGTGTGAAAGATGTTCTCTGCTCTCGATAATGTAACGACAGGTTGTATCAAAAGATCTCTGCTCTTGACAGGAATTTATGCTTCATGCGCTCGCAGAGAAAATTGTTTCTGAGCAGCATTGGTGGATGTAAAATCCAATTAAATTTTATTTTATTTGAAATCTTCATTTTAAAAAAGTGGGATTTAACATGGGATTTAAAACGTGGATTCCAAATAACAAGTATTTTGAGGGGAGATGGAATTCTTGTTTTGGGAGTCAAATGGGGATACCAAATCCACATTTCTCCAAATCTCAATTCCTATTTTGCACACCCAAACAATGGAGTTAAAATTTTCAGGGATTGGGCATGCCAATTCTTGTCTAATTCTAACAACCAAACGAGGCACTCTATTTCAATGTTGGTTTCCATTGGGTTTGGCGTTGTTGTCAAAGAGATTTCTTTTATTTAAATAAAAAGAGCAAAATGAAGTATCGTGCTTTTTCAAGATTGGCATCAGAATAGAAAATTGTGAACAATCAACACAAAGTGATCAAAATCAAATAAATAGGCATCTCCTCCCTTAAATATAGTACATAGGTGATTTAAATCACAAAGGCGATAAGTACAAGACTCTGATAGGTTTCTAATGTGAATCGCCTATTTTAGTCTGACAAGCAGAATAATTTTCAGCAATTAATTTTTTTTTTTTTTTAATTTGATAAACAATATATATGTTTTAATCAAAAGGAAGAAGAAGAAATATTCTGGGTTTAATCAACATAAAATTTTAGTCCTAGCTAGATTTAGAACATTTCTCCATCTAGTTTATATGTCGTTTAATATCAAAATTTCTAAGATCCAAATATCTATTTAATTAAAACCAACAATTTGATTCATAGGCATCCAAGAAGACACGAAGCGAACAAATCTTTTCCAATGAAATATTCAATCTCGAATTTTCAAACCCTACCTCTCCCTGATGCTAATAATCTGGCAATAGGGTGAAATTCTAGTTGCAAGAAAATCCTTCAAGCCACCAAAATACACTTCTTTTCCAAACACCAAAGTTACTCTCCAAAACTTATGTGTGCAATGAGTCAAAAACCTCTAATTATAGAATTCTAATATCTCTTTTAGGATTTCTATTTCTAAAATCCCTAAATGGTTTTTATTTTATTTTATTACTCTTTTCATACACATTTAACTCACTTTTTAATTAAAATGTTATTTTATTCTTATTTCCCCACTTTATTATTTAATGCAACTCATAAAAATAATTATTTATTATTTTTAATCAATAAAATAATTAAAGCACATTCTTTAAATGTAAAACTAATTTTAGTCAATATGAATTAAAAAATCCCACTAAAAATATTTAATGTTTAATATTTAATATTTTAATTATTAATATCTTTTAAAAATAATTTTCTAAATTAAGGCTTTAAGTTGAATATTTTAATTTAACAACTATTCAAATAATCCCAACAATTAAATGTCGTCTTATTTAACATTTTCCCCTCTTTAATACAATAACATTTAATAATTCAATTATCAATGATTAATCCAAAAATCATAAATCGGCATTCTATTAAGCAAATCACAAAGTCAAACTACATGAAATGCATAAGGAAATCCACCACAACGAAAATCAAACCATGGACACACAAAAGACTCGCGGGTTTAAAAAGCACAAACAGATAGTTATGAGTCCTCCTTATAAGACAAGTATTTAGGTTATGGTTGCAATTGGACCTAATCATTATCTTCTCATTCTTACCATTGAGTTATTGCAATAGGGCAACACTCATCCTGGCAATTCAAGGAAGTCAATGCCTAGTACCTACATCCTCAATAAAAGACGACCATATATATATATATATATATATATATATATATAAACAAGTAATGATAGGGAGTGATACATCATGCAGATCTTGGCTAGTAGGTGACTACAACCCCCTCCCTTAACCATGTCAAACAGAAAGGTAAAATAGACATGCACCGTACACATGCAAGTGTGAGGTAAGTATCATAATAAATCACAAGTCAAAACATCGAGTGCTCAAATATAACAATGCACCATTATGAATGTAAAATAATTCTCATTAAAGACATCATATGACATTTATGGAAGTAAATCACATTCACTAATTGAGAATCACTCAAAAATCAAGCACAAGTAATCATAGTCATTATACAACACGTGAAATATACTCAACTAAGTAACCATCACTAATATATCTATAATCCAAGTTATGAAACAATATCATATAACTGTAAATCAAATATTTCTAAAACTAACCAATGCATGAAATAGGCCTAAAAGAGTTTGGCAATCAAAATAGAAGAACAAACTATGGATGGACATTATAGGTGTTATATCATGCCCTTAGGCTTATAGTTACATTGAATTCTCTAGGCACCCTATTGTGATCTCCTCTCTAATCCTTACTGTGGTGGACTATTGGGGTGAAGCTATAGTTTAAAGTATGTGATGCTATTGCTTATTTACTTAAAAGTTCAAAAGCAATTATATGATTAAATTACAAATACTATTTGTAAACAAATTATGTTTCGGAACTATTACTTGAGGCAAAAAAATCATGCATATCCCTATTTTGGAATATTATAGTTGTATTAGAGTTTTGCAATCAACTACTATCACGATATTTCTATGTCTGCATGACACCTATACTATCCAAATGAAAAATCAGAAGCTAAAAACATCCAGGGGCTTCCAATTTCTCAAGCTATTGTCAGCAAGTACTTTAAATATACATACAATCATGTTTTAATTGCAAGTAAAATCATTGCATTGAAAATTCTGCTATTTGGATTATGTTTTCTTATACATTTTTTTCACTACCATCTATTTAGTATTTTGAAGTGCATGTTTCAATAGTATCATCTACCAATCATTATGACCAACATGATTTTCACTTCTATAATACCCCCATTTTTACCAACATTAGAGTTTAAAGGATTAGACTATTACTATAATCCTCATAGGCTATTTACTGGGGACAAAAGGTTTTCAAAGGCAAAGGCTTGGTTACAAAAAGGGTCTTGTCTTCTCCACAATTTAGTATGTTACAATTTTGTCTTCCTTTGACTCAAATTGGACTTCGTTTGGGCTTAGTTTCGTGCACTTACTATTTATGGCAAGTTTGATGACATGCTATTTATGGCAAGTTTGGTGATGATTGAGATAGACTCTTTCTATTTAAAGAAGTGCATTTGGTCACATGGGAAAATAAAAAGTGTGAAACCTATCTCAGATGACATTTTTAAAGGATAAGTATTTTAGAAGTTATTATTATTTTAATGACCAAATTATTATTATAATATTAAATGAAAGGTGTATTGATGAAGGTTCTTTAGAGAAAAGTGTGAGGAAGAAGTCAAGTTGCATTATAAAATAAACTTGATGGAGAAAAATAATTCTTTCTTATTTATTGTTTTAATTATTTTGTGAAGTTGTTGAAGGTGTTTAACAAGGATTTCTTAAAGCCCAATTCACACTTTGAGCCATTGAAAGACATGGCAAATTGTGCTATGATTATCTGGTAAAATATTTCTGATTATTCTGATCACGATCTTGGTGCTGTTCCAAGATTAGTTCTACATTTGCAGCAATTTTTTTTACTTAATTGGGCTTTTGGAATTCTCAGCCTTCAAAACTGGCAACTATGATTTGAGGGTGCGTTTGGCTGCAAATTGGTGTTGATAATCATATGACTTTTTAATTAGTTGGATGGCATTTCTACTTGGCGTTTGGCACTACAACTGTGTGCCTAAAACCCCGATTGGTTTGATGTTATTCGAACGCCAACAGGGGTGTTTTGTCTCCTTCCCACATCATTAGACGTGAGTATTTCCTGTTGTCGTTTGGGTATCACAATTGTTGTGGCGTAAATCCTAACAGCCACGATTTGCCTAGTGTGGAATGGGCTTTGGATTTTCAAACTACTGCAAGCAAATTGGCGTCTTATCTAGCACGTTTCTTTATTACAATTGACATGTATTTGAGAGTTCTTGTAATAATTTGAGAATAGAATTACAAATCATTGGCTTTGATTGAAAATTTAGTTTGTAATCAATTGCATTAAAGTCTAATATCATTGGAGTCACAATTACTTGAATGTCAAGAGCTACTCCATTAATATTCAGTTATCATGCCAACTATCTGCATTAATGTCTAGCTGTTGTAACTGCAAATTTACCTTGTGTGTGACATCTATATGCATTCAAAAGGTCAAAAGAATTGTAATGGTACTATCATTATCTGCCTAGACAACTTAGAAATCATTTGGAAGTATTTAAATCGCATTTGACATCATTTCAAGCAATCATTATCAACTGAAAATAAAGTGCAGCAAGATAAAGGTGTCATGCAAAGTGTTTGACGAAATGTCAACATCTAAAAAGTGAAGTATTTGATGTTGTTGGTGTTGGAACTGGCTGGGATTCTTACAACTTTCCCCTATGATCACAGCCAAAGAGGGTTGGCTGAGAACATTGCAGAAGGTTTAACCTTAACCCAAAATTTATTGATATAAATCTAGACTTATCATGGAGGGCAAATAGTCTTATTGTGATTAGATTCTTTTGACAAAAAACAAGCTTAAGCAATTGTCCTTATATTGGTCATAAAACTAAGCTGAGAGGGGCATTTTGACAGAATGTTTGTTCTTCAACCAAGGCCTTTGTTGATCTGGATCAACAAAATAGTAAGCAACAAATTGTGCTGCCTCATCATCCATCAGCTGCCTTGCCCAATGGACTCTTTTTGATGGGTCGCTTCCTGGGCCTGAACACCTACAACATCAACAAGAACAGTGTATGAGTGAATAGCTTGCCATTTTATCAAAAAGAAACCCTGTCAAAAATCACTTCAGCATACCTGTATTCATAGAAGCAAGCACTTCTTTCATTTTCAGGTTTATTCCAGTTATTCCAGCCCTCTGGTTTGATGCATGTGTCCATCCATGTATATGCAAATACCACTCTGGCAAATGGTGCCCATGGCCGTCCAAGATGCATGCAACAGTTTCCTCCACTACCAGTGATGATACACCTAAATGTTGCAATAATTTTACACATCTCAGCCTTCTTTTCATTATCCAACACAACAAAACAGAGCAGTAAAGTTTTTGCACTGCTACCATATGGGAACCACAAATTTGCATTTTTGGAAAAGACAGATTTTGTAAACCAAGTCAGATGTATTTGAAACACGATGATGTGCAATAATAGTTCATCATTTTTTAACATTGGATTAAGGTAAATTTAATAAAGATGAAATATTTGAGGATAAAGCTTTGTCAATTAGGAAAGAAGCTGGAGAGTAAAAAGCCCGAAACAGTCAATTTTTGCAGAAATCAGCATTCCTCTCCCGTACTAACAATTTTTTGAAGATGTGCTTTGAAGGTCCCCTGTGATTATTCAACAAAGTACAGAGCTAAAAGGTCACAGAGAAATGACTAATCATGGAAAATAATCATCACTGTGATAATTAAACATTAAAAATACTCCACATAGTGAAAAACAAATTAAAAATATCTAACTAATTCAATACTTATCTTTTTGAAAATAATATATTGGGTAGAAATATCTAAGACTGATAATGACTGAGAATCAAGGTAGGTTTATAAATTATAATGCGTTACATAAACCAAGGACTCTTTTCAGAATCACCATTCCTCTCCCATACTAACACATGTTTAAAGGTGTGAGTGTGCTTTGTAGGTCTCCATCTATTGTGATTATTCCCCAAGGTACAGAGCGAAAAGGGTCAAAGAGAAATGACTAATCATGGAAAGAAATCATCACAAAGATAATTAAACATTAAAAGTACTCCACACTGAAAAACAAATCAAGCAAATCTCACCAGTTCTATGATATGGAAGTCCATCTTATTGCAAAGAAGATACTGAGTACAAATATCTCACTGATAACGACCAAGGATCGAGATAGGTTTATATTTTATAAGGTATAGCATAAACCAAGAACTTTGCCGATTGGAAGAGGCAAAAGGATGAAAACTCAAAGCAGTGAATTTTCAAGAAATCAGCTTGCTTCACCTTCATCCTCTTACCAACCAACGCTTGGAGGTGTTTGTTGCTTGTGGGGTCCATTACTTCACAATTTTTTGATTTAATATTAAATACTTTACATAGGAAAAGATGCCATGAAATAAAAATATCTAATGAATACTACACAGTGTTAGCTGGCTAACTATAAATGTATTGTTTTGTACAATGCAAAGTAATCATGAATAACTCAGATCATAAATGTTATAGCATGAACAACCAGAGATCACAAAATAACACAGTACAACAGGTGGCAAAATGATAGATCTGTTCACAGCATAGTATTTCCATACAATCTATGATGCTATGAATTGTTCTGACCATATCAATAATGCTCAGTAGTTGGTTAAGTCTACCGACCATTGTCAACTAACACCATTTTGGAACAACTATTTTATTATACTACTTGGTTTACACCATCTCCCCCACAAATCTTATCATCTTCTAGATGATAGAAAAAAATGGGGCAAAAAATATATAAAGTAAATCTATTGGAATGGGTGAGAAGACGTCCTTGGCATAGTCGAGGATGTGGCATGTGGAAGTTGCTAGCAAAGGATCCTCAAGTCCCCATTTGCTACCATTTCCTTTTCACATGCCGCCTTCAATAATCTCAAGGCATTCGTCAAATCCTTCTAGGCAATTGCCAATTGTTGTTCCTTTCCCACACGAGCTATCTTCTCGTGTCAGATCGTTCTTGAGCTCCCTTACTCTCCCCTATAGGATTGCCCCTCTCTCCACGGTGACAGTATTTTCCTCCTTTTCCTTTGGAGCCATCCATGTCATGTGTTGTAGCTATAGGAATATTGCGCAAAATGTCTACTCCATCCTAGAAAGGGTACTTATCCTTGTGTGCCCTCTGTGTCATGCGAGAACATGCGGCATACTCCATGCCTCTACCCTTTTTGGTATCTCCATCTCTAGCCACCCTTGCACTGTGAGGCATTTAGTGAATTCCCTTTCACACTCCTTTGTCACACATCTCAGAGGTGCCTCCACTACCATGGTAACTGGCCCCTATCCAACTCTCTTGCCTGGTCTTCCATATCCTATGTAGTTTCCATGGCCTCTAGCTCCAAAGAGAATTGTTGTGTAGAATCTCCAAATCTAGGGATGGAACTCTCTGCTCTGCCACCTTCCATGGCTCCAACCCCTACTTCTTCCCTATGTTGCCTCCCTCCCACCACAACTTCTAGTTGAGCTTGGGTGATTGATGGTACCTCCTTACTTTCTCCTTCAACATAGTGTCCCATTAGCAATGTTGGTGAAGTGGAAGTGTCATTCACTTCCATCTGAAATGTCACCAACAAGCTATCTACTTCTGCATACATGTCTCCCCTGTCCTAGTTGATTGTTGTCACCCTAGGGGCCTCTACCACCTTTGTAGCTAGAACTAAAGTTGTGACTATAGTGGTTGGGATAACTACTCCAATTGGGGGTGTCGAAGTGACTACAACTGCAATAGGTTGTGCTCTCTCTGTTCTATATTCAATGGTGATGCAAATAGTGTGAGCCTCCCTTATGTTTTCTGAGATCAACAAATTTGATAAGTGGTATTTGTTGTAGTGGAACTAAGCATGTCATGGATGACAATAGGGTGGAGTATTAGGCACTGCAAATATCTCTGCCCTATGTTAAGCACGACCCACTAGTGACCTTTCTGCAACAATTGGTGGAACTCCTTATACGACCTCTTGTGGAACTTCATGTACAACCTCATGCGTCACCCCCTTTGGAGTCTTTGCCCGTACGACTTCCACACGCACAACCTCCTTCAATACACCTTCTGTTTGCACAATCTCCTATACAGTCTCATGTATAGCCTCCTGTCCAGATTCTTCCTCTTCTACGCATTCCACTTTTGGGACTAGCTAGGGTAGGGGTTGTTCCCGTATTGGCACAAACTCTACTTCTTTTGATGTTTACCATACTTCGTTGTTTTGGCTACCCATGGCCTCTTTTGCGTGTGCCTGTGCCTATACTTCTTCTACCCTCATGAGGTCCCTACGACATGGTTCCATGAGGAACCCTTCATCCTTTAAGTTTACTTATAATACTTAGTTGTTGTTTCTTCTTCTTCCTCCGAGTTTTCATCCTCTTCCCCTCCTTCCTCAGCGCTTGTAACTTCTTGCCTAATCCTTTTCCTGAGTGGTTCGTAACTGCCTAAGCATGTCATGGATGACAACTAGGGTGGAGTATTAGGCACTGCAAATATCTTTTCCCTAAGTTAGGCACTACCAATGACCTTTCTGCAACAATTGGTTTAACTCCCTGTACAACCTCTTGTGGAACTTCATGTACAACCTCATGTGTAACCCCCTTTGGAGTCTTTACCCGTACGGCTTCCACACATACAACCTCCTTCAATACACCTTTCGTCTGCACAACCTCCTATGCAATCTCATGTGTGGCCTCCTGTCCAAATTCTTCCTCTCATACACATTCCACTTTTGGGACTAGCTAGGGCAAGGGTCGTTCTCGTATTGGCACAAACTCTACTTCTTTCGATGTTTACCATACTTTATTGTTTTGTACACCCATGGCCTCTTTTGCGTGTGCCTGTGCCCACACTTTTGCTGCCCGCATAAGGTCCCTATGGCATGGTTCCATGAGGAACCCTTCATCCTTTAAGTTGTCACTCTCTAAAGGGGAAATTGTCCCTCCAATTGATGTTTCTTCCTCTTCCTCGGAGTTTTCATCCTCTTCCCCTCTCACTCAGCGCTACTTGTAACTTCTTGACTAATCCTTTTCCTAAGTGGTTCGTAACTGCCCGGAGTGAGGGTATCAAGGTGGAGCCAGTAGTGCATGGTGGGCTTATAAAGCTCCACAAGGTTGGCTAGGATGAGCTTCCCCTTATGCTCTGGTGCCACTTGATTACGCAATGCCTCCAAAACTAAAGCAATGGTGTGGTGTGACATGTAGAAAGTTTTATGCTTCAACTACAAGAAGTCTTTGATGCAATCAAACAAGACATAACCCCAGTTATAAACCATGCCATTACTAAGGCCATTCATCAACCTAAGCATCCATATAGCAATATTTGATGCCCTACTTGCTGCCGTGAGTTTTCTTTATAGAACATTCATCATGCACTTCCATTCGGGGGAAGTTATGAAAAGATTTCTTCAACCCCCTGCCAATGTTGCTACTCCACGAGTTGTCTCATTGTTGCTTAGAGAGGTCTTGCCTGCTAATTATTTTCAATAATAATTTCCTATCCTCTGCCAACATCTTCGAAGAGGGCTTTGTTGTCGAGTGCCCTTTATATGGCACATCAAATACCTTATTGAATTCTTTGAGAATAAAAGATACTACCATTGTCTAGTGAAAGTACTATATGGAGGACTTTTGTGTATCCTGATTATATCCATAGACCATAGTGCACAACACAGGCTCAAACTTCTTGAGGCTGAAAATGGGCATAAGATGATTATGTCTATCTTCGCTTTTCTGAGTGAATCCTTTAGAGGGTGGTTGTCTGGAGTCCTTCCCACCAAGCCCTACACTCGCTTTGTGTAACACTTTCAAATATGAGGTTCTCTAATGTAACCATCGTGATTGCCATGTATGATCAGGTTCCTTCTGACGTGACTGTCCGAGACCATCGTGACTGTTTGGCAACTGTCAACCTCCTGTGCCCTTATTTATATGATATAATTTGCGATGGAAGTTTGAACAATCAACACAGCACTCAAACTCTCTTATCACAGATTAATATTCGAATATCTGTTTTATTATCATTTTAGTCCTCTATTTTCCGAATTCATTAACCCTTTCAACAATCAGCAATAAGAGATTATAGTGTAAGCAGTTCTTCACTGTGATTCAAATCCTGCATATTCTAAATCTATTGAAATTGAGATTTACACCAATAAGAAGACTTCAACATATTAAAACTTTACATGGTATCAGAGCCAAATTGGTAGAGAAATCTCAAATTTCAATTAAAGGAAAGAAATAATGTCAAATAACGTCAGAGTGGAAGATAGACTTGAAGGTGCATCAAATTTTTTCTCTTGGAAAACTCGTATTACTACAATTTTGGAAGAACTAGAACTAGAAACCTACATTGAAGAAGAAATCCTAGTACCTCAAAATGAATCAGAAAAACTCACTTGGAAAAGACGAAATAATAAAGCAAGGAAAATAATTGTCGATTCAGTAAAGGATCACATTCTTCCCTCTATATCAAATATCAAAAGTGCATATGAAGTATTCAAGATCATAAAAAATACATTTGAGATAAATAATTCAAGTAGAATGATAACCTTAAAATCTCAATTACTGAATATTAAAATGGAAAAAGGAGATTCTATTCAATCTTATTTCGAGAAAATTTTTGAAATGAAGAAACAATTATCGTCCATTGGAAACAAAATAGAAGATCAAAAACTTTCATTAATAATTCTGAGAGGGCTACCAATGTCTTGGGATACCTTCATACAAGTGGTAAGCAGACCTTCAATTCCTACTTTTAATCAATTGAAAAATGAATGCATAGCAGAAGAATCAAGGTTAATCTCCACAGGAATCACTTCAAATCAAGAGGGAGAAAATCAAGCTCTTCACACTATCTCGAATAAACAAAAGAGAAAATTCAATAAAAGGAAATTCAATAATAATAAAAGAAATTTTTAAAATAAAGATTACTCTCAAGTTAAGTGTGATAAGTGTGACAAGATGGGACATACCTTCAAAAACTGTCCGGAGAGAAAATTCTAGCCTCCCTTGCTAAAACAAAAGAAAATGAAAATCAACTATACTATTCCACACTTTCAAGTGAAGTAAATTCAAATAAAGAAACTTGGATCGTAGACAATGGTGCATCTCGTCACATCTCTGGATTCAGAGATATGTTTGATAGAATTGGAACTTGTATCATTGAAGGAGTTACAATTGGAGACAACTCCACCTATCCTGTAAAAGATATTGGGACCTGTTCTATCAAATTAAAAGATGAAACTACACTTAATCTTAAAGATGTTTTGTTTGTACCAGGTATAAAGAGAAATCTAATTTCTATCTCAAGTCTAACCAATGATGGATATCATGTCACCTTCAACAAAGACAAAGTACTATACTGGCCTAATAACTCAAATATGAAACATGCTATTACCATAAGGTCTAGATTTGGAACATTATATAGATTAAGCAATATTCAAATGCAAGCCCTCAATCATGAAACATCAAATGTTAATGAGTTATGGCATAGACGACTTGGGCACACTGGGTTTAGTTCACTTCCAAACTTAGATAAGATCACTTATGGTACTCCTAAACTAGACTCAACTCATATAGGATCATGCAAAGGGTGTGCCCTAGGGGAAATCATAAAACGACCTTTTCCCTCTAGTGAACATAAGTCAAAATCAGTTTTGGAACTAGTCCACTTAGACCTTTGTGGACCCATGCCCACACCATCTCTAGGAGGATTCCTTTATTATATATCCTTCATTGATGATTCTTCTAGGAAGACTTGGATCTATTTCTCGAAAGTCAAAGAATCAAATGAAATTCTATCAAAATTCAAAACCTTTAGAGCATTAGTAGAAAATCAGACAGGTAAAAGGATTAAAACATTAAGATCAGACAATGAAGGGGAATATACATCTGAAATCTTCAAAAGTTTTTGCAATTCTATTGGGATTAAGAGGGAGTACACAGTACCCTATAATCCTCAACAAAATGGAGTCGCAAAAAGAAAAAATAGAGCCATTGTTGAAGCTACAAAAGCTATGTTACATGATCAAAATATGCATGCCTCATTTTGGGCAGAAGCCTCTAATACTGCAGTATACATTCAAAACAGATGTCCACATTCAATTCTAAAGAATGCCACACCTAAAGAAGTCTTCTCAGGGACCAAACCAGATTTAAGTCATCTCAGAATATTCGGATGTCCAATCTATATACACATACCCAAAGAAAAGAGGACTAAACTCAAACCTTTTGGGAAGAGAAGTATATTTATAGGATATAGTGAAAATTCCAAGGGTTATAGAATTTATATTCCTGGACAAAGATCAGTTGAAATAAGTAGAGATGTAATTTTTGAAGAGCACTCTGCTTGAAAACTTTCAACTGGCATAGAAGATGAACCAAACTCAGATGATGAGGAAATTAGACAAACTGAAAATTAGAGGGAGCACACATCTGAAGAAAGAGAACTAGATATAACTAATGGGAAGCAAAGACCATTATGGGCAAGGAAGATGATTGAAGAAAGCAATGTAGAACCAGATGAGATCTCAAAAGAAAGCAAGAGAACTCGAAATCAATCATGTTACACTGCTCTTATAACTAAACTAAACAAAATTGAACCTTCAACAACTAAAGAAGCTCTAAATTCACAAGAGTGAAAAGATGCCATGGTGGAAGAATACAATTCCATAATGCAGAATGATGTCTGGGATATTGTACCTAGGCCTAAAGACAAATCAGTTGTATCTTCAAAATGGTTATACAAAATCAAATACGCCACAGATGGAAGCATTGAAAAACACAAAGCTAGATTTGTTACTCGAGGATTTTCTCAAAAAGTTGGCATTGACTATGAAGAAACTTTTGCTCCAGTAGCTTGTTACACTTCTGTAAGAACAATTATTGCAGTTGCAGCATCCAAAGGATGAACAATTCATCAAATAGATGTAAAAACTGCATTCCTAAATGGGGTCATTAATGAAGAAGTTTACATAGAACAACCTGAAGGGTTCACCGTGAAGGATAAAAAATTGTATGTATGTAAACTCAAGAAAGCATTCTATGGTCTCAAACAGGCCCCTCAAGCTTGGTATGAAAGGATAGACAACTATCTATCCAAACTTGGATACTCAAAGAATGAAGCCGACTCAAACATATACTTCAAAACCTCAAATGATGAGATGTTAATACTTGTTCTACACATTGATGATTTACTAATAACAAGAGATGATAAATTAATTGAAAAATGTAAACAAGATTTGATAAGCTGAATTTGAAATGAAAGATTTAGGGTTACTACACTACTTCTTGAGATTAGAAGTTAATCAAAAGAAGGACTACATTTTCTTACATCAAGGAAAGTACACTCAAGATATTCTGACTAGATTTGGAATGATGGATAGTAAGCCCTTATCTACTCCGATGGAAACAAACTTACACAAGCTAAAAGAAGAAGCAACAAAATCTGAGGACATTGATCCTACTCTCTTCAGACAGATAATTGGATCTCTTATGTATCTTGTGAATACCAAACTAGACATATGCTATGCTACCAATGTCCTTAGTCATTTTATGTGTAAACCTGAGAAGATTCACCTAATGGCTGCAAAACATATCTTAAGATATTTACGAGGATCTATTGGCTTTAGACTAAAGTATGAAAACATTGAGATAAATCTGGAAGGATATACTGACTCAGATTGGGCAGATTGCTCCTCTAACCGCAAAAGCACTACAGGTTGTTGCTTTAGTCTTGGATCAGCAATGATATCTTGGTTCAGCAGAAAACAACCAATTGTTGCCTTGAGTTCTACTAAAGCTGAGTATGTAGTTGCTTCCATTGGAGCACGTGAAGCAGTTTGGTTAAGGAAACTACTATTTGGGCTATTTGGAAAACCTCTAAATCCCCCAGTGATTCATTGCGATAATCAAAGTTGTATCAAGCTGTCAAAAAATCCAATTTTCCACAATCGATCAAAGCATATCAAGACTCCTTATCACTACATAAGAGACATGGTTGGCAAAGATATTATTAAATTAAGTTTTATAAGTACAAATGAACAAAATGCTCATATTTTCACCAAACCTCTTGCGAAGTTGAAAATTGTGTACTTCAGAGGAAAACTTGGTATGACATTGTTGTAAATGCATTTATTATCTAATATTCATGAATATAAATTGTTTTTTCTTGCAAGCTTGTATTGTGAAAAGTGACGACTTTTCTTATGAAAGGTGACGACCTTTCATGTGTTCTGATCCTATTATAAAGTGACGACTTTATTTTAGTTGATCTGTCTTCAAACAATGGTTGAAGTTAGTGTTATCTTTGTTCTTCGGGCCGGATTTTGCCGGACACCATGAAAACCCATTGTTTTGAAGTTACGGTTATCCTTGTTCTTCGGGCCGGATTTTGCCGGACACCATGAAAATCCATTGTGTTTTTTTCTCTATTAGTTTAAAACATTATGATGATTACACCTTATTGTGTAAGTTAAATTTATTTCAATTTCCCTTGCTAAAGAGGGAGTGTTAAGAATGTTACCTATGTGAGAAATTGAATCTATACTATTGTGCCTATAGATCTATACTCAAGTTTTATATTACATAATTGATTCATTAATTATATACAAGGTTGCATGGGTACTCGTACCCACGTACCCAAGTACCGGGTACACGTATCCCATGTACCGGGTACTCGGTGGAGAGCATCATAGCTAAGGACCTTGATTAAGATTCTGATTTTTTTTTTAGTTTTTTATTTTTGTATTATCTTGTTGTTTATCAAACTTAATTCGATACCAAATCAGTTTGAAACTTTGATACTCATTAACAATAAACTTTATCACTGTTCAAGTCATAAGTTTTCTGCCTTCTTTGTTATGCATCTAAGCATTTATCATGTATTATTTCAAACATATAGCAAATCTAAAACTGAAAACAATACATTACATTTGCAAACTTTATCAGTGTTCTTGTTTTGAAAAACCATTGTCATGACTAATAATTTCAGATTTTTTATAAATATAAAAGTATAATTTTTGAATAAGTTTGACATACCCAAGTACCTCCGTCCCCTATTATGAAAAATACTTTAAACATTAAACATTCAGCAATAGCATATATATATTTTTTGATTTTATATTTTTTATAAAATATTAATAATATAGAAAAAATTAGGCATACACACGTACTCCTGTCCCCTATTTTGAAAAATATGCGTACCCATACCCTTCCCGTTCCCGTACCCACGTACCCATGCAACCTTGATTATATATATATACATGAGATTATGTTGAGAATTAAAATAATGCAATATTAATATTAATCATATTACCAACCGCACATTATATTTACCGTGAAGTGTTTGTTTTGGGCAAATGATGATAATCACGTAAATACTAAGAAACAATCATGATTGCCATGTATGATCGGGTTCCTTCTGACGTGACTATCCCAGACCATCGTGACTATTTGGCAATTGTCCACCTCCCGTGCCCTTATTTATATGATATAATCTGCGATGGAAGTTTGAACAATCAACACGGCACTCAAACTCTCTTATCACAGATTAATATTTGAATATCTATTTTATTATCATTTCAGTCTTCTATTTTCCGAATTCATTAACCCTTTCAACAATCAGCAACACGAGATTATAGTGTAAGCAGTCCTTCACTGTGATTCAAATCCTGCATATTCTAAATCTATTGAAATTGAGATTTACACCAATAAGAAGACTTCAACATATTAAAACTTTACACGTCATACCCCTTCTTTTCCAGCGAGATGATGACAATGTCTAGGAAGAATTATTGGGTCCCAATAATAACCTTTTGGGCCATAAGTGTTCCAATTTGTTTAATGTTGTGTTGGTTGACACCCAACAAATAGAAGGTTGGCGACTAGAGTGTTGGCTTGCCAAGGGCCTTCCAAGTCTCCTCTAGCAATAAATTTATGCTAGATCCACCATCCGCAATGGTGTTGGTCAATGTACACTCCATGATTTCCATCTCGACTATTTTCGAGGTCTTTCCAACACTGACTGCCAACAACATCAAATTTGTGGTCCATTTGTGGAAGTACCATTTATGGAGTCTTCATTTTGTGCCTCATTTGTCCAACATTTGTTAATGGGCTTGTCGTTCTCTTGATCGCCATTTCTATCAGCTACATAGGTGTTTACCACCTTTAGTTATGGTAATGTCTCCAGGAGCTCTGCCACTCATACTGGTATAGTGGCTTGTAACATTTGTTGTATGATGTTTTCTTCGGATGTTGATCATAGGGTTGTACTAACAATGTCAGGTGACCAATCCATTCTTTTGTTGCTCGTTCAATGTCCTTGCTCACTTCCTTCAATCTCTCTTTCCATGTGCGAGGGTAAAGATGCGTGGCTGTTTTTGCCTACAACCTTCTGATTGCTAGGACTTCTTCCTCTGGATGTGTGACATATATTATGTTCACTTGCTTTCCCTTGGGACAATCAGCATCCTCTTGGTTTTTTGGACTACATCGTTTGAAAAGCATGCTTTTTCCACCTTACTCACTCAAATAGTCTCACGCAAAGTGGCCCCACTCATCGCATCTACGGCATTGTATCATCGGAAGTCCTTTCACATTGTATTGGATGTGGCTTCTTGGTTTGTTAATGTTGTTATTATTGCTTCCTCATCAGTTGATATAGAGGCAATAGAATTTATCAATCTTGGTGTTGTGGTGGGTGGCATTGCCTATTCTCCCTGGGTGAAGAGCACTCGAGGGCTACTCGCCTTTATGTTGTAGGGGCACTCCTTACTGGAGTGTCTTATTACTTGGCAGATGTCACGGAAAGATTTCTTCAAAAATTGGCCTCGGGAAGTCCTTCATTTTTGCAATCGATGCACCACAATTCCTTGCCCTCCTTTGTTTCCTTCTCTCCTCACATCTCTTTGATTTTTCACATTGTATCCTTCTGGAGTGTCTATATGGTCTGGGACTCCCCCTCAAGGTATCCATCATAACACTCATCATTGCTGATTTTCTTCTTCCCTCTAGATCTCTTATTCACGCTATCAATATCTATCACCCACCTGTAAGCCTTTATGTAAGACGACAAGGGTACCACCTTTATTTTTTTTCAAATGAACAAAGTCAATCTCTCGATGAGTCATTTTTTCTTCAAGCCATTTGTTGGCTCATTATCTAACTTGTCAATGAGTTCCTTCCACCTATGATGGTAAGGTCCATCCAATCTCATATTTCACCTGGCAAGTATTATAATTTTTCACTACCACTTCGCCATGATCACAAAATAATTTGAATTCTATTTGAAATGCTTGATTCAATTATTCCAAGTTGTTTTGGGGCCTATTAGCAAGACTATGTACTAGTCAATTGCTACTCCTTGTAAGGTAGCAAGGAAAGCCTTCATCCAATATTCCTAGTCATCTTAGTTGTCAAGCACGTTTTACAATGGCAGGTCAGGTCCTCCAATCCATCCACACTAAATTTGGCAAGTGTATGTTTTTGTGGGGTGTTCAATATTTTTCTCCTATGTTAGCACTATATGCGGTGTTAGACTCATGTGGATCGGCTGCTACTCACATCCTTGTGTTTCTCTTACACCTTCAAGCATGCACAAGTCTTCTTCCCCCACCTCTATCGTATATGCCTTGGTATCCTCCCCTACAGTGTGAGTACTTCCTCCTCCCCGACATTTCTAGTTCTACTCTCCCCATTCTCCGCTCTTCTATTTAGTGAGATTTCCAATGCCCGCAAGGTACTTTCAAACAAGTCGGCTACCTCTCCTTCAATATTTCTCTCCTCGTTATTGTCTTCCTCAAAGTGTATAGATGGTTTGGTTGATACCAAGTCACCCTTCCAACTATTTGTGTCAAACCCTTCTTCTACCCAAGGAATGCCCAGTACTGGTAGTTCTCTCACAACCTCTTCCCACTTTGATCTCATGGGTTGTGTTCCACCTTCAATGTTCATACAAGTACAATTTTGTTTGCAAGGACTGAGACATTTTTTTGCTAGTTATTACAACCATTGTTGCCTCTCAATCTATTCTTCAATCTACAGGGACCTCCTTACTGCAATTTCTACTTTTGTTTCTATTTGTGTCTCTTCCCTCGTATGTCACCTTTTGTCCTTATTTAGCAGAAGGGGAATTAATTATTGGAGTTGGAGTTGTGGCACCTACTTGTGTCACATGACTCCTCTATTCATATTGTTGTAGTATTTGTTACCCTACAATGTTCCCTCTCTTGCCTCACATTGTTCTTGGAAAACTAGAAAATGTGAAAGTCAATAATCTTGGAAGGCTACTCAAGACATCACAAGGGTGCTCGTCGAAAGTTCCGCACGTACTGTGTTAGTCAGGACCGCTCTCTTGAGCCTCCCTCTATACACAAAACGTCCCTCACCTACACTAGATCCTATGTCAATTGGTCTTCTTAGGTCACTTCATCATTGTCCATCACTATCAGTTAACACTACTTGTTGGTTGAAGGTGATGAAGGGTGTTCCCCTTAATACCACAAACACACGACAGAAAATAGAGAAACAAAAGAATTTTGCAAGAACTCAAAATGGGCTTATTATCTCCAAAAGAATGGAATTACAAATTTCTGAAATACAATATGCAAAGCCACATGGGCACCTTCCTTACAATATTCTGCAAGATAGAGTTGCAAACCACCACCCAAAACTACCCTCGACAACCTACAGGCCTTCCTTATATAGGTGTTTTCCACTACCCAGGAAGGTTCTAAACACATAGACCTAACTCTTGAGGCCGACCAACCTAAAATTATATTATTTTATTACATTTTGTTACATAGAATCAGCTCAAGACAATTTACAAATTACATTTCCAAGCAGCCCAACTTTTGGAGACCATAACTTACAAACTATTGTCCTAATTAGCTATTATAACCCTTTTTTGGAAATGGAAACTCCTCTTCTACAACTATTTATAGCGCAAGCGTCCATTAACAGAGGTTTGACCTCGTTTCAAAGCCATTTAGGCCTTTAAAACTAAGCCTGAAGTTTTTATACCAAAATTTCATACCTTGTACTAAAAATCTGCAATAACTTCACCAATACATAAAATATGGCAATGAAACTCGTTTGGCAGGCTAATATATACTAGATGGACCTCCACCTATGAAATTAGAACATTATGAGCTCATATGACCAACTTACTAAATAGTAAGCTTCCACAAATAGTAACTTTGCACTGAACTATGCACTAAAATGACCAGTATTGAAAAGACAGAAATAGAAATATTTTTGTGTGATGCAAGATTGCCCTTACACCTAGGATACTCCTACATCAAAAGGTGTGACCCATTATTCCTCCATCTTGCCTATTTTGACTTCCTTAGACCTCCAGATTCGAAGTAGGCAATAAAGCCAAAATGTTAGTTACCTAACTATAAATGTATTGTTTCGTACAATGCAACAATAATCATTCAAATAGTCATGAATAAGTATAACTCATAAATGGCATAACATGAACAACCAAAGATATCACAAAATAACAGAGTACAATAGGTAACAGATTTATAGATCTTTTCATAGCATAGTATTTCCCTACAATCCACAACACCATGAGTTGTTCTAACCTCCAACAAATAATGCTTGGCAATCGATTAAGTTGGCCAACCGTCGACAACTAACACCGCGTTTTGGAACAAGGTTTTATTATACTCTTGGATTTACTAAAAAAAGTGTTATTTTGATTACAAATAGCATAATACGCCTCTACACACTAAAAATGCTCCAATTACTAACAAAATATAAATGAAAGAGAAACAAAGAAACAAACAAGCTAATTTAATTTGCTTTACAACAAAATCTTATTCTAGTGAGAAAAGTGGAGAGCAATTATGCAAAGTAATATGATAGCATGAAGATTAATCTTAGCCTTTAGACAGAAAAATTATGGTCTAGGTTCAATGTACAAAATGCATTCTCTAGAATGAATTTGCTGCAAAACTCACTACAGAGTAGGACAAATAGGTTCAAATGGGTACAATCAAACCCTTTAAGTTACCATTAAGGCACATAAGAATAGAAAAGGTCTACCAAGCAAGATAAGAAACAAAAGAACCAAGGAGAGAAGAAGAAAGATCAAAAATATGCTAATATGTTACATCCCAATTTTCGACCCAATTTACAATGTTCATATAGCCGTTGAGGTTCACATGAAGTCAGTTGATAGTTAAATTTTATATAATCCTATGAAATGGTAAGATGGTTAGTCATTATAATTTTATATAACATGCTAATTGATTATTTATCATGAATTCATGGAATTGAAAAGGCGGTTAGCCGTTATGATTATTTATAATTAATAACTTGTTATGGTAATACGATTTAACTGTGGAAAATTTCCTTGTCGAGAGCACGTCAAAGGGGTGGAAGCATTGTTAGAAAAGAATTGGGCACAAGAGCATCACCATCACTAGGCAAATGGTTATGAATCATGAATTACCATGGTTGACGACCTAACGATTGCATAACAAGATACACACATTAGACACACATGAGCTATTAGATAAACATTAAAAATATTAATGATCTTAACTTAATTAAAGTACATACCTTTATTGGATTATGGTTGACATTTCCATCACTTCATTATAATAAATATTTATGTGTGTGCACATAGATATAAAAATTAAAATGACACCATAGTATTATTTTTATACAAGATTTTATCTATTTAATCCGTACATTTAAATGCATGTACAAGAAGATAAAATAATCTTCCAGATGAAACATGTATTTAGATATACATATTTAAAAGGTATGACCTTGGATAAACATTTAATATGGTGTCATCTTAATAAAAAAATATTTACGAGCAAGTAAACAAATATGCTTATAATTTATCCTTTTGATATATAACCTTCAAGTTCTTTTTCATATTTATGTTTTTCCTTATAAGAGGCTGAAATGTACACTTGGCATATGATATCAGTGAGTCAAAAAGACAAATCTTTTAACTGCTCAAAAGTACGACTTCTTGGAAGCCTTTGGTATTTTTGAATGCCTCCTTATTTATGGAAGTCGGGTGAGGCCAAAGAGATATTCTTTCCCACGATTTTACCTCTGCTCTCTTACGATTATTTCCTGCTTTTAGCCTTATGTTGCAAGTGATTCAGACTAGTTGTAATCCATATCTACTCTGAGTTTTGCATTGGGATTGCTCACATCTAAGGAACCAATTGCTTAGAATTAAGCCAAGGCTCATGTCTTCTTTTATATACCAGTCGGAAGAGCAGAGAAAATGAGACTTCTGCATTGTTACATCCACTTCCCTCCTTTTATCTCATTATTCTTATTTGCTACGTTTGGTTGGAGGATAAACCAAGTCATAGTCTTATCTAATATAACCTCTGCATTGGATACATAACTCAAAGGAGCCGACTATTCAGAAATCAAACCGAACTCATACTTTTGTGATCAGGTTATGTGGTTTGTGTTTCCCTTTCGTATTGCTTTATTTATGCATTTGAAATTGCAAATGTAAGAATTAATCGATGTCTCACTATTGACTGTATATCGACTTGAGTATTCGATCAATCATTTTCTCCCTGAGTTAAGTCTAAGTTAAATGTAATGTTATGCCAAGATGTCTCTTTTTTCCAATCGGATTCCATTATCAATCTGTTGATCTGTAAATTCTTGAGAAGAAGTTCTCGTGTGATAGGAATTGTATTATGACAATATGGAACCATATTATTCTTTCACCAGCTGAAGCTCAGTGAAGGAGTTGAATTACTCTGAGATTTAACGCCTAGGACTCACCCGGCTGAATAGCCAAGACAAAGGGTGAAAAGATGAGAGAGAATCTGCCTGAACATGAAATATGAATCTGAAGAGAATAATAAATTTATTACATTTTAAAAAAATATTTAATAGCGCATGCATGTCCAATTCATTCTCTGTTGTCAAGTCGAGTGGTGTGATTAAGTACCAAAATGCTCAGTGGTTGACCACGTGTTCTATGTCTATTCCGAGTGGGAGGGCCTTTCTAGTTAGAGAAAGTGTGGGGATAAGTTTGTTGGGAGGTTAAGCCCTTGACAATGTTTCCCCTCTCCACAAGATGTCAAGACGTGTATTAGATAAAGATAAGTTGAACATTCAAACATTTATTGGTAATAGGAATTTTTACTTTTATGATATTTATAAAAGTAGAAGATATGATGGATTAATTTATATCATTGAATTTAGTTATTTCCTTTGATAAAAGCAACCTTTCTTGTCAATGTAATTAGATCGGTTGACCTTCCAACTGAATATGGAATATATCTATAGGATTGTTATTTCAGTCTTTCATTTATAAAAATACTGATTATGAGCCTATCTTCTAATCTTATGTTATTGCCACAATTAGCAATAGGAAGAAAAGGAATGAAACTGAGGTATCTGACACCCCAAATGATACAGTGGTATCTAATGTCCTAAATGATAAAGTGGTATTTGATGCTCTAAATGATAGTGGTATCTGACGCTCCAAATGATACAGTGGCATCTAATGCCCTAAATGATCCAATGGTAATTGATGCCCTAATTGATACAGTGGTATTTGATGCCCTAAATGAAACATTGGTATTTGTCATTACGATAAAGTAGTATAGCTATTTGTTCCTTAAGAGGTATTTTATGGACTAACCTGGGTTTTACAAAAGCATCCCTAGATGGTTTTCAGTTTTGAATTCTACAGTATGTAGATTTTAAATTCCTTGGTAAATTCATTGATGGTGTTTTCAATTGTTAATTATGAAATTTCCGTTTAACTGATTGTAACCGTTAATCTCATTTACATGAACGTAACTGATATAACTGTTTTCCTATGAAAATGAAGTAATAACTGTATTTCTTTGATATGTTAGTTGTTAGTTAAGACCTGAAAAATGTGGATGTTACATAATACAAAAGCAAGCAATCAAACCTCTTCATCAAAGGTGAACAACCTAAGAAAAAGAAGGCCAAGTGTTCTTACTATAAAAGGTCCGATCGTGATAAATATTAGTGTTTAAAGAAACAAATAGATCACCTTTCATATCAAGAAAGGAACAGTATCAAGATGAATGACTTAAACAATGTTCATCAGAAGGATCTTCTAGGGACACAAACAAAAGCAAGGGGAGAGGAAAGGGTAAGACACTAGTTGTTGCTTCTTCTCAATCAAATTCTTGAATAATTCACTCAGATCTTTGCACCACATAGCTTCTTCAAAAGATGATTTCACCTCTTTAGAAGTATGTTCTATGCCTACCATACTAATGGGTGATGATATTCTTGTTAAAGTGCACAACTGAGGGCATGTTGATGTGGGTGAAGGAACATTTGAGGATGTCATTTCTATTCCATCTTTAGCAGATAATCTCCTATAACTTTATTAGATCACTCACTTTGGTTCAGACAAGCGAGTTGAGATCGCACAGATTAGTGCTAATTAGCAAAATGCATAATGGGCCTAGTATTCTTGTGGGAAAATAAAATAGCAATCCAGATTATACTAATTTTCTCACTTTTTTCCTGGCTCTCCCTTGACAATCTTAGTCATGCAAATGAGCTGAGTCGTTTGTGGCATTAGCAATTTGGGCATTTGAACTACCATTACCAGCAATAGCTCAATCAACAAGAAATGGTTTCAAGGTTGCCTTCTATTTGGTTTTCTGATGGAGTTTTCCAAGGATGGATTCTTAGTAAGCATCCTAAAAGGACCCAAAAGGATATATGATAAAGTAAAGCATGGAGAATACACAATTATTGGAGCAGTACATAGAGACTTGGCAGGACCATTTCCAAAGCCATCTTTGAGTAGGGCTAGATATGTATTGGCATTTATTAAAGACTTTTCTGTATACAAATGAGTTTACTTTCTCAAACAAAAGTCTAGGCTCTTTGAAAATCTTCTGGACTTCAAAGCTTTTGTGTAAAAACAATATGGGAAGTTCATCAAGATTTTGTGTTGTAATGTCCTATACTGGGACTTTACTTGATTTACCCTAAAATTCCCAACTAGAGTTTAGATTGTGCTTGGAAATGGAAATTTAAATTAGCCTGTGTTATATACCTTATTGGGAGGCTATTGATTTCTAGTGATTAAGATACATTACTATGCATTAAGTCATATTAAACTAAGAAACAATTAACGATTCATAATACATCTAACAATTAACATACCTGAGCCCTAATTCTTTACTTCCCTTCTAATCATCAACCCTAAGGACGAAGAATCACTTTTCATAGGGCAGTTGGAAACTAATCTACAAATAGGCTCCCTCAAGGTTTTGGGAACCCATTTGCATACCCATCTCAGGATTGGACTTCTCCCCCATTGCTTCAAAATGCATGTCTTTTCCCCATCTTGAGACTTATCTACCTTGTGAAGATAACAGAACCAACCTATCCTCTTATGGGGCAAGAGAGAATGATTAACAAATAGGCTACGACTGTACTAGATAGAATCTGATTTTACTATTATAACTGATGTTAAAGCTACAATACATATATGCTAGACCATATAGGCTCCTTATTCCTAATTGCATTCTAATACAGTATTCTATAAATCAGTATTCATGCATAGATAGGTTACAACATACTAATTTTCGATCACACAATGCTTTCCAGCAATATAATATGATTTATCTCCTTTGATGGGTCGTAATTATATAATTATTGATCTTTCCATTTTCCAAACCAATGGTGTTTTACTGAATGTGTTTAAAGTCTCTTTTATATGCGATGAGGAGATGTGGACATGAAGAGTTCCACTCTTAAACCATTTAAGAGGCATATCTTTTCTTAAACACACCATTTCATAGTAGATCAATTTGTTTACTTCAATCACACCTCTTCATAACTTATTGCTATTCCATCAAAATTGCTACCATTTGCTCCATTATAATAATCGCTGACTATTATTGGTGATGATATGATTGTGTGGACAGTATTACAGCATGAAATTCAAGATTAATATAACTTTTTGGACCACTGACTTCTTCATTAACAAGTCTTGCTGAGTGGTAATAATAGATGCCTTATCTTAGGCTTGTTCATGAGTGTATTGGGGTTAATCGAATCTCGAAAAGGGAGAAGGCGTTATGGATACCTCCAAAGGAGGGATGGATCAAAATTAATTTTGATGGGGCTGCAAGGGGCAACCCAGGTGTATCAGGGTGTGGATGTGTGGCAAGAGACCACAAAGGCAATATAATTGCATTTACAGCCAAAAGATTGCCGGACGAAACAAATAATATTGCAAAATGTTTAGCTGCCAAGGAAGCTTTGGGATTATGAGTAAAAATTGGAGGTCAACGTATACATTTGGAAGGTGATTCAGAAATCATCAATGGTATCAAGAAAGGAAAGATGGAAGCATGGTATTTGGATCAAAGTATATGACAAATCAAGGAGTTGTTGCTGGACTTTGAGGACTTTGAAGTTTCCCACTGTTACAGGGAAGCAAATAAAGTGGCAGATCGGCTAGTC
The DNA here is from genome assembly GCA_028749045.1 of Cupressus sempervirens. Lineage (NCBI taxonomy): Eukaryota > Viridiplantae > Streptophyta > Pinopsida > Cupressales > Cupressaceae > Cupressus > Cupressus sempervirens. The sequence goes on along the minus strand of CM053792.1, from coordinate 817,492,883 downwards.
AATTTAGGTGCCAATTCAACATTGGGTCCTCAATATGTAATTTGTAAGGACTTCCGCCACCTTGGAGAGTAAATGAAGAAAGGAAATTAGATGAACATTAGTGTAAATATCCCACTCATGGTACCACAATTTGATGTCTGAAACATTATGATTTACACTCACGAGGAATTAACCACCCCAAGGTAAGTAGAATTGATCATGATATCAAAGCATCCCTCATTCGTGTCAAAGAAGTGTATGGTTGGCTTTGGTACATTTTCCAAAGAGTTCCGAGGATGTTAAATTCAAGCGGAAGTTAAGAAAAGGTCATTGTTTTTCACAGAGACAAAAATGGAGGCGAATTTTGCTCTTGGTTCGAATTCGCAAATTCAAACTTATGAAGGTCGGATTTCTCTGGAGGGACAAAAACACATCTTTGTTATTAAGGACCCAAGCTTTATGAAGGGTGTTCAATTGCTTTTTGGGCCAAATTATTTGGACGATTTCTTGAAGAGGCAGTCCAATCTGGACGTGGCCTCTCTGTTTGTGGCGCTTGCTCTATTGGTGGGGGGATCAAAAGATGAATTTCGAATGATGGTTGCTGCAAGCATTGACAGGCAATGGCTTCTGGGACTAGACAAAATCATTGAACAAGCGGTTTTGGGGGTGGGAATTGAAATGGGCACCGAACCCTAGCGATTGATTGGCGGAGGGGATTCCTCTATCCAACCGTTGGTGGTTTGGCCGTCTTCAAACCCGCAGGGAGTGCATGCCCCAAAAACTGTCGAGGGATGGAAATTGATCCTGGATTACATGGCTAAGAACCTTTGGGAGCCAAAGGAGGAGGGGCACGATTTTATGAAGGCAACGGCGAGGAAAAGCACTTTGGCCCCTGGACAAAAAATCCACCATCAGATTGTGAAGAAATCTCAACTGAATGAAGGGGTGTCAACTACAGAGGGGATGTGGGTTGATGCTTCTTTGCTGCCAGAGGAGGGAAAAGGCAAGGGAAAGAAGCGCAGGATGGGGCTAGGACTATCGGTGGAGGATGATCATGCTACCCCAACATTTACTCGCGAGGAAGTGGCCAACTGGTTCAAGGTGTAGCTAGCGATGGAGATGGTGGCACTGTTTCTTAGGTTAATGTATGGATGGGTGTAGGTAGTTTTAGAGTGTTAATACTCTTTTTTGGATTATATTTACCTAATGTTTTATGTAGGGGGAAGGGTAGCTTCAAATGTAAGGCTTGATGCCATGCCGATATAATGTACTCTTTTTATCAATATTAATACAAACCAATATTACCAATTAAAAAGAAAATAGATGCCTTATGCACCGAAATCCAAAATTAATTTAAATTCAAATAGTACATCACTATGACTAATACAATCATTCTTCGTTAATCACTCCAATCATTATCTTAACAATAGATTATGATTAGTTGATAGTCGTTGGTCTATACTTCTTAATTGTTATTCCTTGTCAATTCATGTAATCTGATGTTTATGACATCTCTTTTAATCAGATTATGCCTCAAGTCTGATTTGGTCAATCACTGTCATAAGATCTTCGATATCTAATTGATAAGCACAAGGCTCGCTTGGTAGCAAAAGGTTCTCCCAAGTTCCTGCGATTGACTATTTTGAGACTCTTGCACAAGTTGCTAAGATGAATTGCATCTAACTTGTCCCAGATATAGTTAAAGCATCTCAATGGGATGTTCATTAAATCAGTGTGAAGAGTGTCTTTCTTAATGGTGATCTTCAGGAGGGAATCCAAATGGATTGGCCGTAGGGGTTTGTTCAAGATCCTTCACTAGTGTCCTAACTTTGAAAATCTCTTCATAGCCTCAAACAGGTTCCTTGACCTTGGTATGCCAAGATGGACTCATTCTTTCCAACAATTGATTTCACTTGATGTCATTCTCATTCAAACTTACACATTCTACAACAAGATTAACACTCACATTTTGGTTCTCTATGTTGATGACTAGTTGATCACAAGAAGTCACTCATCCACTAGGTAGGTAGCAAAAACTACTCTACATGATAAAAAAATTAAGCCTAACTTGTGTCTCATGCATTATTTCTTGGGTATTGAGATTGCTTAATTGCCTTCAAACTTCCTTTGGCAACCTAAGTATGCATTTGATATGTTCTATAGATTTCGAATGGCTAATTGTAAGCTTGAACTAACTCCAATTTTTCTTGGGGTCAAACTTGAGGCTAAGTTCTCTTCACCCTTGGTTGATGGCAATTTATGCGGATGGCTTATGTCAAGTCTCATCCACTTGACTCATAAGACCAAACATTTCATATATTGTGGTCATGGTCAATCGTTTCATATAGGAACCACATGAGTTGCATTAGAAAGAAGCTAGGCAAATCCTCCACTATATTTAGAACACTCCCATTTATGGAGTTCAATATGCAACAAGTTTGGATATTGACTTGGTGAGATATAAAAATCAATGTAACATGGGGACTCGCACCCCCCTCCCAAACCTCGAAGTACTCGTCCCCAAGACATCCCCACACTAGGTACTTGAGTACCCAAGTACCCCCTCCTCTGCCATTCCGCAACCATGCCACCGCTGGGATAGGTACATGAATTTTGATTTTTGGATGTTACTATTGGGTATGTAATATATTACTACGTTGAATGCTCAATGGTTTTAGTTCATGTTACAATTTTTCTATATTCAAGTATTTTAAATTGGTATGTTCTACTACAACATCATTTCATAACTAGCATTTCAAGTTCCATATGTATTCTATACAACACCCCTCCCTTCCTTCCCCGTCCTCCCCTTGTCGCCATCCCTTGGTTGTCCCCCGTCGTCCCAAAAATGAGGCTTATTTTTCCCCATCCTGGAAACTCGTCACAGCGTCTCGCCACCCGACATACCCTTGTACTGGTGTTGCATGAATAAAAATTCAAATTGGGCTAGTGATTCTCGAGATTGTAGGTCTACTTCAAGGTATTGCTTCTCACTTGCTTCTGATCATTTTGTTGGCCGAGCAAGTAGTCCACAATTTCTCTTTTATCTACAGTGTTTGTGTACCGAGGAGCAGTTAATGTCACCAGTAAGGCTATTTGGTTTCTAAATATTCTAGCTAAGTTTGGTTACCAGTTAGGAAGCCTACAATCATCTTTTGTGATAATCAAAGTACCATACAGATCTCAAGATATCCAGTTCATCATCAAATGACAAAACACATTGAGATGCATATGCACTACATGCAATATTATTATACAAGGAAGCAAACAATGGACATCCTCACAGAACCCTTCACCAAAAGCAAGTTCCTTCATTTGTGAGATTTCCTTGGGATGCAATAGGTGTCTATTTCAAAAGGGGCTCCTTAGTCTTTCATTCTATCTCTATAACTTTTGGAAGGGGGGCATTTTTTCTCTCTGTTTAGGGGGGTTGTCCCTCTTATTGGGGGATAATCATTTCATCACTTAGCCCACAAGAGGCAGGAACATCCAATCAACACCACATCCACCTCTTGGGTAATCAATTCATCAGTTAGCCCACAAGAGACAAGAACATTCAATCAGGACTAGATCCATCTCTTAGGGTAATCAATTCATCACTTAGCCTACAAGAGGAAGGACTGTCCAACTAGGACTAGATCCATCTCTTGGGGTAATCTATCTTGCTTCTTATCCCACAAGCAGCATAAATTTAGAATATTTTTTCAATTTGTCATATTTTTGTTACTGAGTTATAAAATGCTAAAATGTCTTCTTCCTCTCATACTACTAAGCATATATAATTTAGCATTCATAATTGTCTTGTATGCTGTGATTATCATTATTTCGACTCTTTTGTTTCTCAGATCTATTAGATTTCCACATTCCATGAAAATGAGATTTTTAATTTTTGGATTTGATCGTGTAGAGTTTTTCTTTTACCATCAACGTTTTAGATCATACTACATGATCCATCATCAGGATGCAAAAGAACATGAAGAACAAAAAATGATAGGTTGCAGATCTAGCAGACCACATAAATGTTTTTTTTATTTTGAGGTCAGAGTCTTGTCTTGTCACCTTTGTACCTTTTTCTCTCTCCTCACTCCCCGCCCACCCCCCCCCCTGTTATCTTTATGTGGTTTGCTAGATCTGCAACCTATCATTTTTTGTTCTTCATGTTATCTTGCATCCTAATGATGGATCATGTAGTATGATCTGAAACATTGATGGTTAAAAAAACTCCACACAATCAAATCCAGAAATTAAAAATCTCTCTCTTTTGTTTCTACTTTTCAATTTTAAAACTTCACATACTAAATTTGACATATTGCATTAACAATATTACAGAAATCTTCTGAATACCAATTCGGGTTCGCGAATGTACTGTAATTCTGCAATTTTTTTTCCCTTTGGCCTCATTGGAGCAAGGATTTGCACTCTCATTCACAAGGACACTGGAGTGTCATTAGTGTCTTTCCTTATTCTCGAAGCTACTGTTAAGTCCCAACTTCCTGGGATGGTTTTTTTTTTGTTTGTTTCTAATTTGTTCAAGAGGATGGGATAAGTGGTTCGTACATCCCATTCGCTCTATTTCTTTTCCCCACACCGATGAAGATTCCTTCTTGTTTCTAGGCCATGATTTCATTTCCTTTACAAACAAAAAGGGGCTCAGCAGTATTTTATATTGAGGAGCGTCCTTCTTGACATAACCCTCAAGCTTACTTATTATAATTCTATAACCTTTTATATCTAACCCTCAAGTTGGCAATCTTATGAGATAGATTGGTCACAGAATATTGACTAGGTCAATTTGCATCAGGCCTACTTCACGGATCCTCTTCCATTTCTTTCAAATACTTTTGTTGCAAAATTATATGATATCTTCCACTCTTCATATGAACATCTGGGGTTGTCTTTACATCAGTTACCAGCATTTCCAAATGCATAAGTTATAAATCAAAATATTCCTGGCCTCCAACAAAGTTGTTTTACTATAAAGAGGGTGTTGCAGTCATTCCTGGTTTTTAGTGGATGGTGTTTGTCTTTACTTTTGCCTCTTTCACAGATTTTTCTATCCTAAATCTTGTTTTTTATTACAAAGAGACACATCATTTTTATATGTTAAGAGAATTTTTCTTCATAAGATTCCCAATAAAATGTTTCTATGAACTTTTACATTGGTCAAGGGATATCTGTAACTTTACCTCACATTCCTTGGTTTTAGAATCTAATTTTCAACCAAGCACTTCTAAACCAATTTCAATCCTTTTAAGTCCATTTCTTTCAGAAATTTTGTTTCAAATACATCCTTTTTCATTTGGCTCTCCATTTAATGGAAATTGTGGAATTAACAGCTCATCTTTGGTATAGTGTAATTTTCTTTTGTTTCACTTTCTAGAGCCCTTAATGCTCTTTGACTAAGTTGCATTAACCACAGTCTGTCTCTCGGGCTGGCAGGAATGATGCTCTTATACCACTTGTAGTGTCCCTTTAGGGATTGCCCTAAAATCTTGCCTTTCAATATGCTGTTAAAATTTAGGCAGATCTCACTTTACACTGATTCACTTGTTGGATGCTAGTCACTGCTCTTTGGATGAATGCTTATGCTGATTGGATCGATCTCCTTCATCAAATGGAGTTCTTATATTTTCTTTCCTTAATGCCTGGTCTTGCTCACTGGTCTTGCTCATCTTCACAATCTGCTCTTAAAATCTGAAAAATATTATTTTATTGCTGCTCCTCTTTTTTGAACTTCCCTTCCTCATCTCCAACTTTCCTTGCAAAAACCATCATTTTGCAATGGTCAATGGTCACAACATTTCACAATTACCACACTTTGAATAAATAACGACCCTTCATCATTGCTGCCTCTTTGGAAGTTACTTCCTTATTCTCTTCCCTTTCCTCTCTTCTTCCACTAATCCTTTCATAATTCCTATGCACCTTTCATGCTTTCTCCCTATCAAATTTATCCACATTATCTCACTATATACTTAAGACTTTTATTAGATATAATTAAATATATAATTTTAATATCTCCGTTACTCAGCCAATTTTATATATATATATGTATCATGTCAACAAATAAAATGAAGTAAAACATTAAGGATAACGCTCAAACTAACACATCAACACTCCCTCTTAGTTTTGGAAGGATAACACATGAAAAATAAGACACAATTTGATGTGAACTATCTCAAGAAGTCTTTGATTAGAAGACTTATTTTACATGATATCATATGGTATTGGCCTATCAGAATGTTAACACATGACATTCACCAAATACACTTTTGATATCAGTGACATGAGCACTGGCTTATCAGAACATCAATCGAATGATATTCACCAAGTACTCTTGAGTAATGGTGTCCAGAATATCAACATTTGATATTCACCATATACTCAATAAGGCAATGGTTTGTAGAATATCAACATACGATATTTACCATTGCTATCACATTTGAGTATTAGTCTCCAGAATATCAACATATGATATTCACCAAATACTCTTTGAGTAATGGCCTCCAGAATGAGATGTAAGATATTCACCAAGTACTGTGAGTAATGGTCTCCTGAATATCAAATCGTATGATATTCACCACATGCTCTATGTAATGGCCTCTAGAACATCAATTCAAACAACATTCACCATAAAATGTTTATAAGGTATGTGCACACGCATTCTCATAATGCATACCATATAAACATCTACCATTTAAAGTATAATCTATCATGATCTACATAGACATCGTAAGATATCCATCATAATAGAAAATTAAGTTATTGTAAGATTGTCACCTTTCAATAACTTCTACAAATATAAGTGACATCATTTGAAAGTAGTCACTTCCTCGTGATGTACACAAGGGAGAGGCCCATTAAAATCATAGTCACTCACAAAGACTTTGAACTCCCTCTTAATATCAATCATCTAAGCTCTTCATTCAAGATTGCCTTTGAAGAAGTATCAGATTCCCTATTCCTGCAATAACATTCTCAGAAGAAAAATCAAAGCACATGACTCTTATAGTATGTATCAAAAAAACAACCAAATAAATGTGATTTAAAAATAGATTTATAAAAGATATATTACAATAATTTGGTATTCTAAGACTCTTATCTTAGAAATTGTAACCATGCCAAGTTCACTTTGAAGTCACTTCACATTTATTTCACAGTTTGATGAAGATGATAAGAAAAATAGAGAACTCCCTCTTAGTCCAATATTTCACACATGTTATGGATATTTTGAAGTTCTTTTAGAATAGATATCTCTCTTAATCTATATCCGGATTGCTGATTTTGGCAAAGGGTGCTTGATGTTTCAGTTTATCAGGGCAATGAGATGCTAAGTAACCGACATTGTCACATCTAAAGCATTGTATTTTAGAGTAGTCCATATGTTTCCTTTTTCCATTGAATTTAGGTTTCTTCTTTTTATTGACTTGGGCTGTGAAAACCTGAACATCACATCCAATAGACATATCATCTTGAGACATTAACATACCCTCCTCTTGTATACAATCAGCCTTTAGTCAAGCAAGGTTAGGAAGTTTGGAACGAGCGCATACTCCTTGTCTAAAGGTTTTCTATGATGGTGGCAGTCCCTTTAAAGCAATCATGGTTAATTCTATCTCATCATAGATTTGCCCGATCGTAGAAAGAAGTTGGTTCCTTAGTTCAGTTATCTTCATGAAATATGAAGCGGCAGATTCTCCTTTGTTCATCTTAATGTTGCAGAGATTGTCTTTCAGAGCTAGAAGTCTAGTGGTATTGTGTATATCAAACATTTCTTGAAGTGCTTTAAACATTTAATATGTTGTGTCTAGCTCTGAGATGATTGGAAGTAAATGGTTTCTAACACCGTCCACAATTAACTTCATGGCTTTGGTGTTATCGCTTTCCCACTTTTCCAATTCATTACTTCCTTTGGGTGGTGATTCGGATTTTTCAATGAATTGTTTTAACCCGTTCTCTTTCAAGGTTAACTTCATTCACAATTTCCATCCCACAAAATCCGAATCGCCCTTGAGCCTATCTTCTAGCCTCATACCGCTCATCATTTTGCAAATGTGAGATTTAAGAAAACTTGATTGCTCTTAGATAAATCTGATTATGATCGTCTCTTAACCTAGCTCTGATAGCACGTTAAATTTGATAATCAGATTTATCCAAATTATCTCACTATTTACTTAAAGACTTTTAATAGATATAATTAAATATATAAAGTCTTATATATATTGATCTTGATTGGAACTTTACACAAAGAGACCTTGCTTATCTTTATCCTGATTTTGTAGACCACAGGTTATGAGCCCACTCACTCGGTACTTTAAGAAAATTTACTTGATTTTGTATGGTCTGACTTTCATATGATTATCTGACATGGAGTTATTGACAACCAGTCCTGACAGACTGGAGTCAGTTGTAAACGCTTGTATGATCACTGTTGCATTTGATGTAAAGGAAAGCTGTACCACACTGTTGACCAGTAGTCAAAGACTTTAACAGTCATGATGTATATGTTCGATCTTTATCAATACAAAGAAAATTCGTTGACCTTTGATTTGATTGGGTGAAGACTAAAAGCTTTATCAACACTTGAGGATGACGTAATTCAATATGTTCGGTGTAATGAAAGCGTGTTTGGATGTTATCTGAATTCCGTAGTTGACATTTTGCTGGGCAAGGAAGTATTCACATGAGGACTGAGTCATGTCCCCAATGGGACGTGACTCCACATTGGAGTCACATCCCATTGGGCACGTGACTCCCGATGGGACTTAAAACATAACCTTACTTTGGCGATGATTTACTTACTCATAAGCAATATGAAATGATCCTAGATTGAATATGACACTCAGTCAATTTAATATATAAATATATACATATATATATATTCGATTATATACATATCTCATGTCAACAAATAAAATAAAGTAAAACATTAAGGATGTTTTATATCCTTATCAAACTAACACATCAACAAATGGTCACAACATTTCACAATTACCACGCTTTGAATGAGTCACGAACCTTCATCATTGCTGCCCTTTTGGAAGTTACTTCCTTATTCTCTTCCCTTTCCTCTCTTCTTCCATTAATCCTTCCATAATTCCTATGCACCTTTCTTGCTTTCTCCCTATCAAATGAACTCTTCTCCCTTTTATATCTTATGTTTGAGGGAGTCACAACTCTTCATGTCATGCCTCTTGACCTTTCATTAAACTTAATTAAGTTGTAATTATATTATATTTTTTGTTTTTTGGTTTTATTTTTTTTATTAAATACTATTTCAATAAGGGAGTATTACAGAATCAGCTCCAAACTTCCACCAGAAGGATCCATAATCAAGATGCAATAGTGACGGTCAAAAATTACTATATAAACCAATGAATTAACTTCTATACGGTTCATTGCATTGGAATCATCATCCAATAGAACACTACAATTCGCTACAAAACTCACAATAGAAGTGAGGACATGTGAACTGATGTTAAGGTCCATTAAAGATTTGTAAAGTTACCTGAGGAATACATAGCCTGTTGATTCTTCTGCAGATTTTCGGCTGTGAGCAGTGACAAACCCTTGTGACTTGCAGTGAATGTGGCAATGCTCTAGCAGTGCTGTGGAATTGCCAAAAATAAAGTCTACACTGCCTTCAACGTAGCAATCTCTCAAATAGTGATTCCCATAATGTAGATAAGCAGTGTCCTGCAAAACAAATGCATTAAAAGCACTTCATGTGTATGATCATAAGCAGTGTCCTGCAAAACAAATGGATTAAAAGCACTTCATGTGTATGATCATACATATGTCTGAAAAAAATAAATTGCAGCATTTTTCCTGTAAAACTGAACACATATAGATACCTGCCACCCCAGAAATCTGCAGCTGTAGAAAGCACACCTGTCAGCTGTCACACGAATGGCCACAGCTTGACCTGAACCCTATAATAATAGCAGCCAAAGGAATCAGAGCACATAATTGTATATTTTTTTATCCTATTGCAAACAGTTTCGTTGATAAAGAGGATTAATAAAGTATTTAATCTTATATTAATGGTCATTTAGGCATATTTAGTTCATTATTTAGTTTTTAAAATAACAAGGTAACATTCATGTCAGCCTTTTAGCAAGTTTCTATTTCATTCTCAGTTACTCTCTATATAAGGAGACTACATCTCCATTTGTAATTACTCATTTATGAATACTGAAATTTTGTAACATGGCATCAGAACGAGTCAATAGGCTTCTTTAAGATTTGGCAAATTATTAAAAGGAAAACTCACAGCCCTTTTGTTGTGGAATTTATTCTAAGGGATTTTTAATCATTTTTTATGAAAAAAATTTGCACATTCATTGGGAGATTTGAGGACTTTTTGCTGGAAATTGCGAGCCTAATTGACGGTTTTCGCTGTGTGATTTCTTGATTTGAGCAAAAGTTTACGAATTTTATGGGTTGCATGTACTTCCATGTGCTTGCATGTGAGTTGCATGTTGCTTTCATGTGTTGTTTTTCGTGCAAAATATTTTCATTTTTTTACCCCATTTTTACCATGCAAGTCTTGTATTTTCCCACGTGAAGGTTTTTTTGGTGGATTTTCTAATATTTTTCCAGAAAATAAAATAGTGCTCGAGTTTTTTATCTTTTTTAAATCTCCTTAAAAAGATTTTGGATGGGTTTTTCAAAAAACCATTTCTCAAAAAAAATTGGGTTGCTTTTATATATTTTGTCCATGAAAAAATATTGTGGGTTTAGTGCAATTTTTTGCCTCAAAAACTGTTTTGTAAAAGAATTTTACCGGTTTTCCTCAAAAACAAAGTTTTGTATTCTGGTCTATCTCAGATTTTGTGTTGAGTTTTGATTGTTTAAACCCTCAAAAATCATTTCTGGTTTTGATCAATTTTTCTCCTTGATATTCATGTTTGGTTTTCTAGTTGTTTTGGATTGTACCTAGATTTTCTAGAAAAGTGGTTTGCACATAAGGGTTTAATGATTATTGCACAAAATCGCGGTTTTAGGTTTTAGCAGCTGATCTCAGAGGGATAGCTTTGTTACCCAGCATCAGGTTGGACAGATTCTTGGTCATTAACATTTTGTAGATCTGAGGGTCTCAGCTGTAACAGAATGTTCTAATGAGAAGGGGTTATCCTTCTTTGTATTCGTGAACAAAAGAGATTGCGTCTTTTATAGGGTAGTCAGTAAAATGACCATTATGGGAGGGCAATAAAGTATTTAATATTATATTAATGGTCATTTAGACATACTTACTTAGTTTTTCAATAACATAGAAACATTCTTCTTGCATTTTAGAAATTTAATATTTTGTTCTCAGTTATTCTCTATATAAGGAGACCACAATCTCCATTTGTAATTTACTCATTTAAAAATAATTAAATGTCATAACACAAATCATGTCCAATCAATCCCATATCATAATTCCAATTATACATTTAAAAAGAGCATATAAATAAACTGAAATAATCTATAACATTACATGCATGGAATGAAAGGCCAACTGAAACAGCCCAAAAGAAAACAATATCCAGCAAGTTTAATAGGCATCCAATCCAGCTTTCAAGTATTCCTAAGATTTCCATAAAAGATGCATGAATTGGCATTTCTTATTAGACTGCAGTCAAAAATAGTGTGGCACTATCAAAAAAGTTCTTATACTATAGCTGCTGAAACAAAAAAAATTATATGTATAGTAGTTCGAGAAAATCAGCAGAGCAAACATACAGCACAACTCATTTGTTTTTTATGTGATTGTCATTTAACAAACAGCAACCATAAACTTCAAATTGTTCAAAAATGACTTCATATAACAATGGACAAGAAATGAAAACAAATAAATTGCCTTCTCTTATGAAACAGAATGATGAAATATTTAACCTTAGTAAATAACTTATGAAAATAAATGCTGGTTGTATTGCTTCCTTCATTGTTCAAAAGGATATAATCAACAGACTTAAAGGAAATATTACAGATGATCAGATACAAAGTTATATGTCAGATAAGAAAAAATCTTGGTCTGATAAATCAATGACTACTTGGTGCCTATCAACCACCAACAGTAGCTCCCAGTTAATTGATATTTACCACCCTTTCCTACAAAATCGTGGCAGAAAGATCCTGAAAACATCTCATAACTTCTAAACTGGATGTGTGTTGTCAAATCAGAGAGATACCAACAGACGATAGGCTATAATTTTAGTAAATAGTCCCCTTCACTATTTGTTCTGAATAGCATTCTGTTTATAAGTGTAACCTCTTGAGTTTTCTTACTCTTCCAATGGAATGTCAGAAACCATTCTGGAAGTTTGTTATATGCACGGGAGGTCTGAAATGGACATGATTATCTTCTAGTCAAAACTTGTAGGAAGAAGGAAAGCCATCACCACTGTCAGATTACACCAAGAAACTGTAACCATAACTTAGAGAAAAATGAGTCAAAAGTGGATGCTCATACCTGTGGTGAAGAATTTTCAAATGTAATTCCCTCAGCTATAAAATCGTGTCCTTCTACAATCATAGTACCACATCCAAAAGTTCCTGTACCTATCACACGTGCTGCCTGCATGAAAAGCATGTACAATAAAAATGTTGCACAAGTTCCCTAGTTCTGACATGAATAAATATGTGCAGGTAAAAGTTATTGATTTAATCCAGATAAAATAGTATAAAGTACTCAAGGATACCACTTCTAATTGTCCAAGCTCACACAATATAGCATTATCAATTTGATCAAAAAAATACTTCCAGTGGAACTGGAATACATGAAATAAAAATTTGATGAGATGAAAACATAACAATTAATAGGTTCAACAGGATAAAAATCGGGCCAAAAAAACATATTTTATTATCCAAAAATATCTGAAATTTGAAGCACAAGTGGGAATCATGAAAGCTGCCCACAAAATAAACTACAGTATACTCCATAATAATTCTTATTTGAAAGAAACAAATACAAATCTGGCTTCAAACTTGCAATGCAAAAACTCCTTGAATGAGTTTGCCTTCCTCACTCAATTTTGTTATCATCCTGATGGATCACACAGTATGATCCAAAACACTCAGTTATCCTGATGATGGATCACTGGGTAACCCAGATTGTTGATACTAAAATCTACCATACAGCCTTTTCCAAAAACTGTATTATTTATTGATGTTTATTGTGAAATCTTTATGTTAATAATTTATCATTTTAATTTTTAGTTAATAAATGAGCTTTGCAAAACTGCAGGCGAAGCAGTAATTTCAGATGCATTTCCAAGCATACCAAATCAAATTCATTAGATCAATCTATAAAATCTCTCCAGTGAAATGAAAAAAGTTTGAAACCAAAAAATATCTAAAACTTTTAAATGAACCAAAACACATTAGAAAACTCATTGGTAGTTAAAAAAATCGTAGGGAAATCATAAAAACAAAACATCCCTATGACAGTACCCAGTTCAAATTACTGTCAACCTAAGTAACTTTACTGTCAGGTTTTCCCAAGTAATCACAACCTGCCATGTTTATCATGCCATTTCTCAAGCTTTTCAAGAAGTACTTTTAACTTGTTAATATACATATTATTATGTTAAATTTAACAAACAAAGATACAAAGAAAAGATAGTCCAGACATTTTTGGTTTAATGTTCAAATTCCGGTATTCAATTTTTTTTTAATTTAAATAGATTTTTTTGTAAGTCTAATTTCAAACCACAATGAGCATTATTCTTGTAGCCATTTGTAGATAACGTACACTCTCTCATATGAAAATAAAATAGAATCTTTTGGACTACTATGTATTTTTTTTACAAGTAGCATGTTAATTATATAATTCTGTGATTTCTCCATTTTCTGGTTCTCTTGTAGTGCAACTGGTGTTGACTTTCTGGGTTGGTGTCAGAACAATCAGACGGGTATTTTTCTGTTGCCAATGTGTTTAGACGGATCAATGGTGACAAAAGACACTTTCTGAAGTGATTTCTGACATCTTGTTTGGGACTTACTAGTTTTAGTAAGTTATTATTTATAGTGTCAGTATGGTCAGGTAGGAGTTTTGGCTGACATACTAAATTGAGCAGTTGCTACTCTTAGAAGTTAAAATATAGTAACCACTATTTTTGGCAGCTGGTCTTAGCTCCGGTATCCTCTCAACTATATTGTGCAACTAGAAACAATTTTAGGATTTTTGAGGAACATTTCTATTTTTGAAATATTATTTTTTATAATAAGTGCTGTTTCTGGTAATTAGGCCTAGTCTCAGTCTCTCCTCCTCGAGCACAAAGTGCAATATCTTCAGTTTCAAGGTTTGGCGAATTCAGGCTAAGAGAGAATATTTAATATTTCACTTAAATATTTTAAGAAAGTGACTTTCTAACTGTAGGTGAAATAAAGTGGATGTAAAAGCTAAGGATAGAATAATATTTTTTTATTGATTTATTTTACCCTCAAAGGAGGTCGAGGGAATTGGAGAAAAAGAAGCTAAACGATTTAAATGATATTTTAAGTGCAAAATGGGACGTCCAATTAAGGAGAGTTAAAGGGTTGTTGCCCTAACTTGTGTTGCCTATATTTCTAAGAGATATTATAAATGGGAGTTTTGACTCCCATTTTTTTGTGTTAAAGTTATTATTTTCTAATATTTTATCTCTGGCTGACAAGAAAAACTGTGTGTGCTTTAGAGATTGAACATGGTTCTGAAATATTCTTTCTTCTAAATTGTGTAGGATTTGGGATTCTGCAAATGCAATTGAACACTTGTTTGAGCCCCAAGTGCACAGAAAATTCTTTCAAGGTTGGATTCCTCAAGAACTTGGACAAGAGTTTAGTAGATTTGCTCTAGTACCATGTTGAACTTGATTATTCAACCCCAAAAGCTCGTGAATCATCTGCAAGCACGCCACTTGCCCAAAATGGAGATCAGGCAAGAATATTTTACTCAACAGCTTCAGAATTCTATGCTAATTACAAAAGAATATGTTACAATGAGTGAATGAATCCTTGTGAAAATGATGAAAGACAACTGAAGCTATTATAATTTAATTAAAGAAACAAGCACCCAAGTTTAATATAAGAAAATAAAGTAATTAAAAGATCTTAATAATTAAATGATTAGATAATGTCCTAATTACTCCAACATGGTTCAGAGATCAAACGTAATTTATCTCAGGCCTTTGGAGGATGAAAACACTCTTTTGGAAAACAGTTTCAGTGGTGGAAGATCTACCCCAGCTGGTGCTTGTTGAACATATCTCACAGTTCATGTAGTTTGAGATCTTTGGTGGTTTCTTTCAGTGGATGAAGTGCAGGTTTCAGATTATCTTTCCTGGTGTTAGATATTTTGAGGGCTTGTGAACCTTTTTTTTTGGCATTGAATTTGGAGATGCAATCACTTCTTGTTTGTTGGGGGTTCCTAAACCTTTGCTGTGGTTTTCAAAGGATCAACCCTCGCGCTTTACATTCTTAGATCCTTTTTAACTGCAACAGATATTCTGAGTAAGTTCTCAAACTTTCGGACAAATTTATTGAAGTGGGCAAAGTTGTTTCATATTTCTAGACATATTTAAAGAGCTTAGTGAGGTTAGGAGAGCCTAAAGATCCTATCACTAACCCAGGATGCTTGCAAGGGCTAATGGATCTTGAAACATCTTATGTGGCCAATGACTGACTGCAATTTGTATTGCTGCAACAAATCTGGAATGAAGGCTTATTTTGAGGGTTGGATGTAGAGGGTGGATATCTTTGGATGATTGAACCAGCTGTCCATCATTTATGAGCACAACAATAATATTTACTTATTTATGTTTATAAAGTTTATCTGCTGATCTATGTTTCTGAATGTTGTATGTTCTTTATAGCTGAGTCTCACAAAGAAAAGGTCAGGTCTGAATCCTATTTCTCTTTGCAGCCATTATCTATTTCAAATGTATGATGTAATGATTGAACCAGAGAAACTACAATCAGATTAGTTCTGGAAATTCTGATCTCATTTATCAGCACTTGTGTCATTGGAATCCTTAATTAAACCATAGATACAGGGCACTGTTCCAGGACTTTGCAAGTCCCAAGCCGAACCAGGCCTCCAGAATCTTTTTGCCTCTGGACTCTGACTCAGCCAAGTCAGGTCGAGTTCTGGCTGACTCACTGAGTCAGCCAGACTCAGCTGACTCGCCGAGTCCTGTGACCTGGGCTTTGCCCCCCCCAGTCAGCCACTAAAAGGCAAAAAAAAATATTTTTTAAAGTTTGGTTTGACATTTTTTTGCCTTATTGGCTTCTCTAAAGCCTAAAAAGGTCATTCCTTCATTTGCAAACACAAGGAAGAGGCTCTCATATATCAGTTGCTGATTGTTTGTGTGCAAGGAGACCCAGTGGAGGACACTGAGGTTGAGACATTTGACAGTGACACAATTCTATTTCTAATGTGTTATTTAATTTAAATTATTTCCTTCAAAAAAACGCATTTATACTTATATGATCAATGTAAACTTGTGTGTGCAAAGTATCTTCTGTTTATCTGAATTATTGTGTCATTGATGTTAATTGATTAAATGATGCATGAAAAAGTTTTAAATCTTTGAATTTCTTGAGTTTTTCAATTCGCTGAGATTTTGCTGGGTCTGGACATCAAGTCCGAGTCCGAGACAAAAATCAGCTTGCCAAGTCCGAGGTGAGTCCAAGTCTTGTAACTATGAATTAATCATTGTACTTTAAGTGTTTTGGCAAATGTTATTTATTGCTCAATCATTCCATTTCATGCATAACTAGGAAGAGATCTGTTTAAATATAAAACTGGTATTGCTAGCAAGCAAATTGGCTACAAAATACCTCTCAGTAGGGAAGTCAAAAAATAAGCAGCAAATAAAAGTGACCAATACGTGTTCATAAGCACTATTATTCAAAATGAACTGTCGAGTTCTATATTAAAAATATAAAAATGAAAAACACGATTCACAAAGTGTTACATCCCAAATTTTGACCTAATTTTAAATTTATTTATAGCTGTTAGATTAAACAGATTTTCTTTCATAATCATGTGGAAAAGCTAGTTAAATATATCTATTGTATTCATTATGTTAACTGTTTAATGAAGATGGTCATTATCCATTATTTGTCATGTGATGTTGCTTGATTTTGGAATTATGGTTAATAATTAAATTATTTATCTATATTAAATGTTATTATGAAATTATTATGGAACTTGTTATTATCGAGGAAATATTGGATGGGTGATTGCAAGAGAAGATGAAGGGGGAATGCATTGCTGAACAGATCAACGGAATGGGATACTAGCTTAGTGCAATTATCAGGTTGACAGGTATGACCTTAAATTGCTTTGGTAAGAACCTAGCAACTTGAACTTCAGGATATAATTGATGGACCTGCATGAGCTATTAAATAAACATTTTAAAACATAAATTAATTTAATTAAATATAATATGTACCTCAAAAGGTTTTTTATTGATCTTTCCACCACATCATTATAATGTATACCTATGTATGTACACATAGATATAAGAATAAAGTGACACCATAATATTATTTTTAAAAATAATATGATGCCACCTCATAAGTATATCTACATACAAGTAGATAGATATAAATTATAATTATTCTCGATTTATAACCTTCAAATCTTTTTCCATATTTATTCATTTGCTTGCTAAAAACCGAATGAACATTTGGCATATTTATTTGGCGTCCAAGAGTCAAGTCTGTTCTTTAGGAGTTACGGCTTCTTGAGAGCCAAAGAGACTTAGAACCTTCTTATATCATGTAGTCGAGAGAGATGGAAGGCATTAACTCATCATCCGACTTCCTTCTCATCACCCAACTTCCTTTTCTATCACCCGATCTCTATTCCTTTTACTGCCCGATACCTCTGCAGATATCACACGATATCTCTACATTATAAACATTGCCAATGTCTTCCACATTCCGCTTTTTATTAATTTTCCTTGTTGAAGACATGGTTAAGTCACATTGAGTTTGCGCCTAGAGATTATTCCGAGGAAGAGCTGAATCATTAGCGTCTAGCAAGACCCCATTCTTTTCCAGATTATACCAAGTTATGTGATCAATCTTATTCCAAGTAGCCGTTGGTACTCCTTATCTTCACGGAGAATTCAATTTCACTGGGTCCATGTTGGAGACAGCGGGGCAGTCGTTACACCATTTGTGCAGGTCACTACTTATGCGACAAGGAATTTCGCTACCTTAGGACAGTTAGAGTTACTACCGCCGTTTACCGAGGCTTCCATTTGAAGCTACACTTCTCCTTCCAGCACCGAGCAAGTGTCAAACTGCATTCTGATTACCATAGTAGTAAGCTACAGTTTATATTCATCATGCTTAAGTATCACTGGTTAGACTCTCTCTAGGAAGGAGTTGTTTATGACAAATAAAAGTCAAGTATCCATGACATGATATCATAATTTATTTATGCCATTGATAGTCATAATCAAATGATATTTTTTTGCAAGTCTTTAGGAACACATTCTTCAAATCACAAATTGTGATAAGCTGGAAACATATAATATTCATGAATCAATTGAGGATCAATGGACAGAGCCGATTGCTCTGAGATTCGAGCACCTAGGACTCACCGGCTATATAGCCATGGAAAAGGTGAAGAGGTGAGATGGAATCTACAATGACATGGAAATAAAAGTCAAACATGACACAATAAATCTAAATTAATTTCATTTAATAGCTCATGCTCATTCAAATTATTGTTTCCCTATTGTCAAGTCGAGCGGTGGTGATCGGGTCATTGAACCCGTCAAAAAACCTTGGCCAAGGTCGTTTTAAGGCATGTTTTCCATCTACGATCACTTGATGTTAGTAGAGCTAGTTATTCAGACATGTCCGTCCATAACTATGCAGACATTCTAAACACCAGAATGCTCAAGTCGCTAAACTAAAAGTATCCCAAGCCTGATCTCGAGATAGGGAGGGCCTTTCTATTCAATAGATTGTGTGAGGATAAATATGGTCCGAGGTTGAGAGGTTAAGCTTAAGTCAATGCTTCTCCTCTTTCCGAAAGCCGAGGCTTGCACAACCAATTAAAGACTCACCGGATACTTCTCGTATGTTCTTCTTTTTCATGTTATGCATTTACTTTACTTATATGCATGAAAGGATAGTAAATCATTATTACAGTTGATCATTGTTACATTATTACAATTGAACATTATCATAGTTATTTCAGTAAATCGTTATTATAGTTGACCATTGTTGCAGTTATTTCAATTGATCATTGTTATAGTTATTTCAATTATTTCAGTTAATCATTATTATAGTTATTACAGTTGATCGTTGTTACAAATATTTCAATTGATCATTGTTATAGTTATTTTAATTACTTTAGTTGATCATTGTTATAGTTATTTCAATTGAGCTGCGTTATCTCAAATAATCATTGGTAGTTAAAAGCAGTTAATGTCTCGTGAAAAGGAATTCAATTTATAGTTGAGGAAAGCTCTTTCTAGATTACATTTCTTTTGTTATGAAAATCTGTTTGTTACATATGGTATCAAAGCGTTGGGTTCGACACTGAACCTAGGGCACACTACTTCTAGTAACCCTGAAAATTCCTAGAATAATTGTACAAGATGCAAGTACGTAAAACACCTCACAAGAAGGCACGACATCCCATCTTCTTGCACCTAATTAAGAACATGCCAAACTTCGACTACACTTGTTGTTCCATGCCTCAAGACAATCAAACTCTGAAACAAGCCTTGCAACAAATGAAGGAAAGAGTTAGGTGGACTCCTGCTAGTAAAGCAACATATAGAAACAAACTAATTCAAAATTGGAACACTCATCAAGGCAATTCTCTTATGCACTTCCATAGATCTTGGATGGTGCGGGATATGTACAAATCTGAATCAGAACTATATGCTGAGAAGCAGAATTTAGATTTCATAATGTAAACATCCTCAAAAGAGGATTTTTTTGTAAATAAAGGCTGCTATAAATGCAGCAACAAAAGTATTAAAGTTGATTAAATAAATTGGTTTATTCATGTGTTATATCCGCTCGCAAAACTCTTTTAATTTGTTGTAGACATATTAAAATAAATAAATTACATATACAACAAATTGACACAAATATTTTGTAATTTCCAGGTTAAACCAGTAAACAAACAAAATGAGCAACGATGAGAACGTTGCAGGTCATGACATGGTCCAAAAATTACACACAATCGTCCACTGATTTATTACTTCAGATTTTGCAAGAAACACAACTGAAGTTGGATGTTAATATCAAAAAAAGAATGAATGAGATGGTAGCCCAGATGGGGTAGAACCAAGAGGAAATGCAATCCTCGCCTCCTCCCAAAATGGAGACAGAAGTCTTTGAACACAACAAGAAAACCTCACAAGCTTCACCCACTCAAACCAAAAAATAAAAGAAACAAGAGATAGTGAGTGACATGTCCGTAGATATTAAGAAGATCAAACCACCCAAATTTGTTGTTTCTAAATCCGGAGAGGATGCAGAGGCCTAGTTAACCGAAATGGAACAATACTTTGAAATTAGGAGCTTTTCAGAAACCCCAAAAGCAGTTTGGGGAATATACCACTTTATTGGAGAAGCTGCTAGATGGTGGGGAAACACCAAGGTTGAGCTAAACATTAAAACCACTAAGATTACTTGGGAAAAATTTGTAACCACTTTTAGGAACCGTTGGTTACCTCAAACCTTTTATGACCAAAAGTTGTTGGATTTCCAAAACCTGAAGCAAGGAGATATGACTGTACTACTAGGAGAAATTTACCTGATTACTGAACTATGTACCACCATATCAACAAAATAAGAATTTGAAAGTGAGGAAATTCATCATGGGTATGAATAATAGAATAGGAGGAACAGTTGATGTTCTCACTCCTCGAACCATGGAAGAAGCTTTAGAGAAGGTTGTTCGACAGGAATATAAAATCAAGAGAGATGACTCCATCCAAGATGATAAAAGAAAAACAAACTGGAATACAGAAGGTACAAATAGTGGATCTCAGAAGAAACAGTTTAAGGATTATAAATTTAGCAAACCAGAATCAAAAGGGAATGGAATCAAGGATTTTAAAAGTAATTTCAGTACAAAGTAAGAATAATAAGAGCAATGAAAAGAAGGGGCCATCTTCAGGATGTTTCAATTATGGAGATTATTATGCTAATAAATGCCCTATCAAGGCCAACACCAATCAGCCGCACCGACCACCCCTTCCACAACAGCAGCATGTTTATCAGCAAAGGATCCACGCAGCCCTTGACAATAGACAAGCAGAACAACAGATAGGCCCAATCGAAACTTCGAGTAAGATCTACGGAAACTCCGTTTCTATTTTAATTGATACTGGAGCTTTTGAATGTTTTATATCGCCTAGACTATTAAGTAGATTTCCAAAGAGATCTGGTTTTATGGCCAAACCATGGACAGTCGAGTATGCAAACCAGTCAAGAGCTAAGGTAGAGCGGTGTCTATTTGAGGCTCGGGTTGTTTTGCCAAGTTTCTCCACTGGATTGAATCTGTATGTAGCACCTCTTGGGTCTTGCGATATTATTACAGGGGCATTAATTGGCTCAGTGAGAATAAGGCCAAGGTTGATTGTCTTGCTAAACCGTAGATTGTTTGGATGACCAAGGCAAACCTACAAGCATTATAGAGATTAAACATAAAATTAAATCAAAACAGATATTTGCCATGCAACTTAAGAAATGTGGAAGAAAAGGCTGCGAGATTTTTGCAGTCAGAGTTGAAGACATGAGAGATCCTATATACACCACATATGGAGATGACTACATTCTTGAAGATGGGGAAATCAGAGAAAAATTAAAGGAATCTTTCGAAGAAAAGTATCCCTACCTAAAGAATTATTAAGATGTGTTTCCTAAAGAACTCCCTAGTTTACCTCCATCTCGAGTCTTTGATTTTACTATAGATTTGTTGCTAGGAGCAGAACCCATCTCTCGAGCACCTTATCGAATGACCACCACAAAATTAATGGAGTTGCAAATACAATTGCAGCATATGTTAAATAAGAAATTGATTCGGCCCAATGTTTCACCATGGGGAGCTCCACTATTGTTTGTTAGGAAGAAGGACGGAACTATGAGATTATGCATAGATTACAGAATGCTCAACAAGGTTACTATCAAGAACCGATACCCACTCCCTAAGATTGACGACCTTTTTGATCAAATGAAAGGTGCTACAGTATTTTCAAAGATTGATTTGAGGTCAAGATATCACCAACTTCGTATTAAGGACGAAGATATTCACAAAACTGCATTCAGAACTAGGTATGGGCATTATGAATTCACAGTGCTACCTTTTGGGTTAACCAATGCTCCAACAACTTTTATGAACTTAATGAATAGCATATTTCAGGATTGTCTAGATAAGTTTGTACTAGTCTTTATAGATGATATCCTAATCTATTCGAAGAACGAGAAAGAACATCAAGAACATCTGGAAAAACTCTTACAAAGGCTGAGAGAACATAAATTATATGGAAAATTGTCTAAGTGTACTTTCTATCAAGAGGAAATCCAATACTTAGGACACATTATATCAGCTCAGGGAATAGTTGTAGATCCATCAAAAATCAAGGCAATTAAGGAATGGCCTATACCTAAAAATGTGACAGAAGTCAAAAGTTTCATAGGATTGGCAGGGTTCTATAGGAATTTTGTCAAAAATTTCTCCAAGATAGCTTACCCAATCACATCACTTCAAAGAAAGGGAAGGAAGTTTCTATGGACTAAAAAATGTCAATCACCTTTTGAATGTTTGAAAGAAAAGTTAACTATAGCACCCATACTAAGAGTACCTAACCCACAAAAGAAATTTGTTGTTAGAACTTATGCATCATGAGGAGTAGGAGGTGTGCTAATGCACGATGAGCAATTAATTGCCTACGAGTCTAGGTAATTGAAGAATTATGAGTAGAATTATGCCCCTCATGATCTAGAATTAGTAGCTATTGTACATGCTCTCCAGATGTGGAGACATTATTTGATTGGAAAACCTTTTGATCTTTGATCTAACCACCACAGCCTAAAATACATTTTTACTCAACCCAATCTTAATGCTAGACAAAGGAGATGGCTGGAATTTCTAGCAAACTATGAATTTGACATAAATTACATCAAGGGCAAGGAAAACAAAGTGACAGATGCCTTAAGTAGGAGGAGACACATTTTTGCAATGGCTACTATAAACTTTAGATTAATGGATCAAATTTTACAACATCTAGAGCATGATGAATTTTATATAGAGATCAGCCTAGCTCTCATTAGAGACCTACAAAATCCCAAGTATTCAAAATTTAGGATAGAAGAGGATGGATTGTTAAGATATCATGACAAGATTAGGATAGAAGAGGATGGTTTGTTAAGATATCATGAAAGGATTTATATACCCAACAAAATTGAACTTCGGAGAATGATTCTGGAAGAATCTCATTCAGCTCCATATTCGGGACACCCTGGAGTAACTAAAATGTTGTCAGATATGAAACCCCTATATTTTTGGAAAGGAATGAAAAAGGAAATAACAGAATTTGTGGCAGGATGTCTGGAATGCCAAAGAGTAAAAGTAAAAAATCATTACTCAACTGGCCTTTTACACCCAAATGAGGTACAAGAATGGAAATGACAGATAATTTACATGGATTTTATATAAGGATTAGCTATGACACGGGATAGACACAACACCATTCTACTAGTAGTAGACAGATTGACAAAAGTTGCTCACTTTATACCAGAAAATCTAACCGATGGAGCACCAAAAATCGCTCATAGATTCATAAAGGAGATTTTCAGATTACATAGAGTTCCAGAGAAAATTATCTCAAATTGGGATGCTAGGATAACTTCTAAATTTTGGCAAACATTATTTTCAGCATTAGGAACTAAACTAAACATCAGCTCAACTTATCATCCTGAGACTGATGATCAAACAAAAAGAGTAAACTAGGTATTAGAAGATCTTTTAAGAGTTTACTGTATGGATTGGCAATACTAGTGGGAAATGTATTTACCCTTGGCAGAATTTGCTTATAATAGTTCCTATCAATCCACCATTAAAATGGCCCCCTTTAAGGCTCTATATGGCTGCAAATGTAGAACTCCTATGAGTTGGAATCAATTGGAGGATAGAATTATTGTTAGACCCAAAATGCTTAAGAAAATGGAAGAGCAGATAATCCAAATTCGTCAGAGATTGAAAGAAGCCAATGACAGACAAAAAAGTTATGCAGATGCAAAAAGAACACTTAGAGAATTCTAAGTGGGAGAAAAGGTGCTATTAAGAGTAACCTTAGAAGAGTACCATCAAGTTTGGTAAGAATGCCAAGTTAACCCCAAGGTATGTGGGATCCTTTGAAATATTGGAAATTATGAACGCGATAGCCTACAAAATTGCCTTACCACCAGCTCTTGCAAGGATGCATGACGTCTTCCATGTGTTACACCTTAAGAAATACATCACTCATCATGATCATATAATTGATTGGAAACTATTACAGGTGCGAGAACCAGAGGTGGTGGAAATAGAAACACTCAAGGTGTGTAAGCTACACTTACGAAATCGAGAGGTTACTCAATGCAAGGTCCAGTGGGATCAATATGCAAAGGATAATGCTACCTAGGGAGATTATCACGAAATTTATCAAAAATACCCTCATCTTTTCTCCAGGGCTAGAGCCTGAACTTTTATTTTCTTGAAATGATCTGAATAGATATTGTTTTAAGTTTTGTTGTGATATTCATTGAGGACGATGAAATACTTAAGGGGAAGGGTATGTTACATTCCAAATTTTGACCTAATTTTAAATTTATTTATAGTTGTTAGATTAAACAAAATTTCTTTCATAATCATGTGAAAAAGGTACTTAAATATATCCATTGTATTCATTATGTTAACTGTTTAATGAAGATGGTTGTTATCCATTATTTATCATGTGATGTTGCTTGATTTTGGAATTATGGTTAGTAATTAAATTCTTTATCTATATTAAATGTTATTATGAAATTATTATGGACCTTGTTATTATCGTGGAAATATTGCACGAGTGATTGTAGGAGAAGATGAAGGGGGGAAGCATTGCTAAACAGGATCAACGGAATGGGATACTAGCTTAGTCCAATTATTAGGTTGACAAGTATGACCTTAAATTGCCTTGGTAAGGACCTAGCAACTTGAACTTCGGGATACAATTGATGGACCCGCATGAGCTATTAAATAAACATTTTAAAACATAAATTAATTTAATTAAAAATAATACGTACCTCAAAAAAAATTTGATTAATCTTTCCACCACATCATTATAATGTATACCTATGTACGTACACATAGATATAAGAATAAAGTGACACTATAATATTATTTTTATAAATAATATGATGCCACCTCATAAGTATATCTTATTACGAGGTAATTGGTAAATACTTGCTTATTAATAACAGAGACCGAAAGGTCAATTTATACAAAAGGAAGAGACGATGTTTCCTTAGGAAACGATCGTAAAGAATAGAAACATTCTATTCCAGAGAAAGCAAAAAACGAAAGCAAACTAAAGCTAAAGATATTTACAAGATAACCATTAACTAATAATAGACGTCTTATCTATTATTGTAATACCCTCCCTTAATGGTTAATCTATCTAACACACCAAGCTGTCCTCTGAATTTGACAAACTTATCAGGACCAAGAGGCTTGGTGAGAATGTCTGCAATCTGATCTGAAGTAAGAACATACTGCAGATCTATAGTCCCGTCTTCAACCAGCTGTCGTATGTAATGACAATGAACATCCACATGCTTGGTTCGTTCATGGAAGACTGGATTCCGTGCTAACTTGATAACGCCTTCGTTATCAACAAATAGAGTAGTCGGTCCTGCTGGTGACATCTGCATATCCCCAAGCATCCGACGAAGCCAGACAGCTTCACATCCTGCCTTAACAGTCCCTCTATATTCAACCTCTTTAGAAGAGAGAGAAACTGCCTGCTGCTTCTTGCTGGTCCATGTGACTGCACCGGATCCCAAACTGAACACATATCCAGATGTTGACTTTTTATCATCAACAGAGCCTGCCCAATCTGAATCTGTGAACCCACTGAGTTTAGGATTAGAACTCCGAGAATACAGAAGTCCATAATCAGAAGTGCCCTTCACATAACGAAGCACACGCTTTGCTGCCATCCAATGATCAGCCTTAGGAGCTGTCATAAAGCATGAAATATAGCTGACTGCAAAGCTGATATCAGGCCTAGTAGCAGATAGGTAGATGAGGCTGCCTACTAGTTGCCTATACGTAGTATCATCAACGGAAGGAGAATCAGACTTGGCTGATAACTTGAGACCTTTCTCCATAGGTGTAGATGCAAGTTTCCAATCCTGCATTCGGAATTTGTCTAACAAAGCTCTGGCATATTTGGACTGAGAGATGAATATACCAGAAGACTGTTGCCAAACTTCAACACCTAAGCAATAATGCATGAGGCCAAGGTCAATCATATCAAAAGACTGGCATAAGTGTTGTTTGATTCCCTGAATCAAAGATGCCGAACTGCCAGTGATGATCAAATCATCCACATAGATAACCAAAAGGATGATGTCACTGTCAGTAGTCTTGATGTACAGATTTGAGTCTAAAGAACTCCTCTTGAAGCCTTGATCACTGAGGTATGTATCAATCTTGATGTACCATGCCCGAGGGGCCTGCTTCAAACCATAGAGAGCTTTTACCAATCTGAGAACCTGATGGTCTTTACCAGCAACCTTGAAACCAGGAGGCTGCGTCATGTAGACCTCTTCATGGAGATCACCATTCAGGAAAGCACTCTTTACGTCCATCTGATGGACCTTCCAGCCAAACTGTGCTGCCATGGCTAGGACTAATCTGATGGTGCTCATCTTTGCAGTAGGAGCAAAGGTCTCCTCATAATCAATGCCCTGACGCTGAGAAAAGCCCTTTGCCACTAAACGAGCTTTGTATTTATCCAAAGTACCATCTGATTTGTATTTGATTTTGTAGACCCATTTGCAGCTAATGGGTTTCTTCCCTGGGGGAAGATCAGAAAGGACCCAAGTGTTGTTCTTCAGCAGGCTCTGGTGTTCAAATTGCATGGCCTGTTCCCACTCTGGAATTCCTTTAGCCTCGGAATATGTTTGAGGTTCAAACACACTGTGAATGTTGGCCATAAGAGCAAAGTTAACAAAATCTATAGTTTTGCTCTTTTTCCGAGTAGTTCTCCCATCAATGAGCTCATCATCATGAAGATCAGCAAGTGTCTTAGCCCACCACTTAGGCCGGAGAGGAGAATGACCAACAGTAGTACTAGGAGATGCTTGATCAGCAGGATCCTGATCAGAAGAATCTGGATCAAACTCAGGTGAAGCATCTTCAAAACAAGGTGATCCTGCAGGAGAAGCCGAAGGTGGCTGTACAGGTATCACTGGCAGGACTGGAGCTGTAGGAGCTACTGGAGCCCTCCCATCAGGTGGACCTAATGGAAGCCGAACTCCCAAATCATGAACTTGCATAGGCTGGTCTGTTGGATCCGGAACAGGAGAAACAGGCATGAATGGTCCTCGCTGCTCATCAAAGACTACATCGCGGCTGTATATGAGACGAGATGTCTCAACATCAATAAGGCGGTAGGCTTTGTGAAGACTGCTATATCCAGCAAGCATCAGTTTTTGACTCTTGGCATCCAACTTGGTGCGTGAAGCATCAGGGATCCAAACAAAAGCAAGAGAGCCAAAAACCTTCAAGTGACTGATTCTGGGCTTGCGACCTGACCAGGCCTCTTCCGGAGTTTTACCTTTGACCGCCACTGTGGGTGACCGGTTCAATAGATAAACTGCAGTGTTAACTGCTTCTGCCCAAAAACGCTTCAGAATATGTCTGTGTTCGAGCATGGAACGAGCCATCTCGGTGATTGTCCTGTTCCGACGTTCAACTAAACTGTTCTGTTGTGGCGTGTGGGGTGTGGTGAACTGGCGTTGGATGCCATGTGTATCCAAGAAGCTGGAGAAAACATTAGAACAAAATTCCCCCCCATTGTCTGATCTAAGAGTAATAATAGATTTCTCAGACTCTTTTTCAACTAAGGGTTTAAAATTTTGAAATACAATAAATGCATCGGATTTCTTTTTAAGGAAATACACCCACATTTTTCTACTGAAATCATCTACAAACAACAGAAAATACCTGTACCCAAGAACAGAAGGAGTGGCCATAGGGCCGCAGATATCAGCATGAACAAGCTGAAGTACTTGAGAAGCTCGCCAAGGTATGTGGGATCCTTTGAAATATTGGAAATTATGAACGCGATAGCCTACAAAATTGCCTTACCACCAGCTCTTGCAAGGATGCATGACGTCTTCCATGTGTTACACCTTAAGAAATACATCACTCATCATGATCATATAATTGATTGGAAACTATTACAGGTGCGAGAACCAGAGGTGGTGGAAATAGAACCACTCAAGGTGTGTAAGCTACACTTACGAAATCGAGAGGTTACTCAATGCAAGGTCCAGTGGGATCAATATGCAAAGGATAATGCTACCTAGGGAGATTATCACGAAATTTATCAAAAATACCCTCATCTTTTCTCCAGGGCTAGAGCCTGAACTTTTATTTTCTTGAAATGATCTGAATAGATATTGTTTTAAGTTTTGTTGTGATATTCATTGAGGACGATGAAATACTTAAGGGGAAGGGTATGTTACATTCCAAATTTTGACCTAATTTTAAATTTATTTATAGTTGTTAGATTAAACAAAATTTCTTTCATAATCATGTGAAAAAGGTACTTAAATATATCCATTGTATTCATTATGTTAACTGTTTAATGAAGATGGTTGTTATCCATTATTTATCATGTGATGTTGCTTGATTTTGGAATTATGGTTAGTAATTAAATTCTTTATCTATATTAAATGTTATTATGAAATTATTATGGACCTTGTTATTATCGTGGAAATATTGCACGAGTGATTGTAGGAGAAGATGAAGGGGGGAAGCATTGCTAAACAGGATCAACGGAATGGGATACTAGCTTAGTCCAATTATTAGGTTGACAAGTATGACCTTAAATTGCCTTGGTAAGGACCTAGCAACTTGAACTTCGGGATACAATTGATGGACCCGCATGAGCTATTAAATAAACATTTTAAAACATAAATTAATTTAATTAAAAATAATACGTACCTCAAAAAAAATTTGATTAATCTTTCCACCACATCATTATAATGTATACCTATGTACGTACACATAGATATAAGAATAAAGTGACACTATAATATTATTTTTATAAATAATATGATGCCACCTCATAAGTATATCTTATTACGAGGTAATTGGTAAATACTTGCTTATTAATAACAGAGACCGAAAGGTCAATTTATACAAAAGGAAGAGACGATGTTTCCTTAGGAAACGATCGTAAAGAATAGAAACATTCTATTCCAGAGAAAGCAAAAAACGAAAGCAAACTAAAGCTAAAGATATTTACAAGATAACCATTAACTAATAATAGACGTCTTATCTATTATTGTAATACCCTCCCTTAATGGTTAATCTATCTAACACACCAAGCTGTCCTCTGAATTTGACAAACTTATCAGGACCAAGAGGCTTGGTGAGAATGTCTGCAATCTGATCTGAAGTAAGAACATACTGCAGATCTATAGTCCCGTCTTCAACCAGCTGTCGTATGTAATGACAATGAACATCCACATGCTTGGTTCGTTCATGGAAGACTGGATTCCGTGCTAACTTGATAACGCCTTCGTTATCAACAAATAGAGTAGTCGGTCCTGCTGGTGACATCTGCATATCCCCAAGCATCCGACGAAGCCAGACAGCTTCACATCCTGCCTTAACAGTCCCTCTATATTCAACCTCTTTAGAAGAGAGAGAAACTGCCTGCTGCTTCTTGCTGGTCCATGTGACTGCACCGGATCCCAAACTGAACACATATCCAGATGTTGACTTTTTATCATCAACAGAGCCTGCCCAATCTGAATCTGTGAACCCACTGAGTTTAGGATTAGAACTCCGAGAATACAGAAGTCCATAATCAGAAGTGCCCTTCACATAACGAAGCACACGCTTTGCTGCCATCCAATGATCAGCCTTAGGAGCTGTCATAAAGCATGAAATATAGCTGACTGCAAAGCTGATATCAGGCCTAGTAGCAGATAGGTAGATGAGGCTGCCTACTAGTTGCCTATACGTAGTATCATCAACGGAAGGAGAATCAGACTTGGCTGATAACTTGAGACCTTTCTCCATAGGTGTAGATGCAAGTTTCCAATCCTACATTCGGAATTTGTCTAACAAAGCTCTGGCATATTTGGACTGAGAGATGAATATACCAGAAGACTGTTGCCAAACTTCAACACCTAAGCAATAATGCATGAGGCCAAGGTCAATCATATCAAAAGACTGGCATAAGTGTTGTTTGATTCCCTGAATCAAAGATGCCGAACTGCCAGTGATGATCAAATCATCCACATAGATAACCAAAAGGATGATGTCACTGTCAGTAGTCTTGATGTACAGATTTGAGTCTAAAGAACTCCTCTTGAAGCCTTGATCACTGAGGTATGTATCAATCTTGATGTACCATGCCCGAGGGGCCTGCTTCAAACCATAGAGAGCTTTTACCAATCTGAGAACCTGATGGTCTTTACCAGCAACCTTGAAACCAGGAGGCTGCGTCATGTAGACCTCTTCATGGAGATCACCATTCAGGAAAGCACTCTTTACGTCCATCTGATGGACCTTCCAGCCAAACTGTGCTGCCATGGCTAGGACTAATCTGATGGTGCTCATCTTTGCAGTAGGAGCAAAGGTCTCCTCATAATCAATGCCCTGACGCTGAGAAAAGCCCTTTGCCACTAAACGAGCTTTGTATTTATCCAAAGTACCATCTGATTTGTATTTGATTTTGTAGACCCATTTGCAGCTAATGGGTTTCTTCCCTGGGGGAAGATCAGAAAGGACCCAAGTGTTGTTCTTCAGCAGGCTCTGGTGTTCAAATTGCATGGCCTGTTCCCACTCTGGAATTCCTTTAGCCTCGGAATATGTTTGAGGTTCAAACACACTGTGAATGTTGGCCATAAGAGCAAAGTTAACAAAATCTATAGTTTTGCTCTTTTTCCGAGTAGTTCTCCCATCAATGAGCTCATCATCATGAAGATCAGCAAGTGTCTTAGCCCACCACTTAGGCCGGAGAGGAGAATGACCAACAGTAGTACTAGGAGATGCTTGATCAGCAGGATCCTGATCAGAAGAATCTGGATCAAACTCAGGTGAAGCATCTTCAAAACAAGGTGATCCTGCAGGAGAAGCCGAAGGTGGCTGTACAGGTATCACTGGCAGGACTGGAGCTGTAGGAGCTACTGGAGCCCTCCCATCAGGTGGACCTAATGGAAGCCGAACTCCCAAATCATGAACTTGCATAGGCTGGTCTGCTGGATCCGGAACAGGAGAAACAGGCATGAATGGTCCTCGCTGCTCATCAAAGACTACATCGCGGCTGTATATGAGACGAGATGTCTCAACATCAATAAGGCGGTAGGCTTTGTGAAGACTGCTATATCCAGCAAGCATCAGTTTTTGACTCTTGGCATCCAACTTGGTGCGTGAAGCATCAGGGATCCAAACAAAAGCAAGAGAGCCAAAAACCTTCAAGTGACTGATTCTGGGCTTGCGACCTGACCAGGCCTCTTCCGGAGTTTTACCTTTGACCGCCACTGTGGGTGACCGGTTCAATAGATAAACTGCAGTGTTAACTGCTTCTGCCCAAAAACGCTTCAGAATATGTCTGTGTTCGAGCATGGAACGAGCCATCTCGGTGATTGTCCTGTTCCGACGTTCAACTAAACTGTTCTGTTGTGGCGTGTGGGGTGTGGTGAACTGGCGTTGGATGCCATGTGTATCCAAGAAGCTGGAGAAAACATTAGAACAAAATTCCCCCCCATTGTCTGATCTAAGAGTAATAATAGATTTCTCAGACTCTTTTTCAACTAAGGGTTTAAAATTTTGAAATACAATAAATGCATCGGATTTCTTTTTAAGGAAATACACCCACATTTTTCTACTGAAATCATCTACAAACAACAGAAAATACCTGTACCCAAGAACAGAAGGAGTGGCCATAGGGCCGCAGATATCAGCATGAACAAGCTGAAGTACTTGAGAAGCTCGCCAAGGTATGTGGGATCCTTTGAAATATTGGAAATTATGAACGCGATAGCCTACAAAATTGCCTTACCACCAGCTCTTGCAAGGATGCATGACGTCTTCCATGTGTTACACCTTAAGAAATACATCACTCATCATGATCATATAATTGATTGGAAACTATTACAGGTGCGAGAACCAGAGGTGGTGGAAATAGAACCACTCAAGGTGTGTAAGCTACACTTACGAAATCGAGAGGTTACTCAATGCAAGGTCCAGTGGGATCAATATGCAAAGGATAATGCTACCTAGGGAGATTATCACGAAATTTATCAAAAATACCCTCATCTTTTCTCCAGGGCTAGAGCCTGAACTTTTATTTTCTTGAAATGATCTGAATAGATATTGTTTTAAGTTTTGTTGTGATATTCATTGAGGACGATGAAATACTTAAGGGGAAGGGTATGTTACATTCCAAATTTTGACCTAATTTTAAATTTATTTATAGTTGTTAGATTAAACAAAATTTCTTTCATAATCATGTGAAAAAGGTACTTAAATATATCCATTGTATTCATTATGTTAACTGTTTAATGAAGATGGTTGTTATCCATTATTTATCATGTGATGTTGCTTGATTTTGGAATTATGGTTAGTAATTAAATTCTTTATCTATATTAAATGTTATTATGAAATTATTATGGACCTTGTTATTATCGTGGAAATATTGCACGAGTGATTGTAGGAGAAGATGAAGGGGGGAAGCATTGCTAAACAGGATCAACGGAATGGGATACTAGCTTAGTCCAATTATTAGGTTGACAAGTATGACCTTAAATTGCCTTGGTAAGGACCTAGCAACTTGAACTTCGGGATACAATTGATGGACCCGCATGAGCTATTAAATAAACATTTTAAAACATAAATTAATTTAATTAAAAATAATACGTACCTCAAAAAAAATTTGATTAATCTTTCCACCACATCATTATAATGTATACCTATGTACGTACACATAGATATAAGAATAAAGTGACACTATAATATTATTTTTATAAATAATATGATGCCACCTCATAAGTATATCTTATTACGAGGTAATTGGTAAATACTTGCTTATTAATAACAGAGACCGAAAGGTCAATTTATACAAAAGGAAGAGACGATGTTTCCTTAGGAAACGATCGTAAAGAATAGAAACATTCTATTCCAGAGAAAGCAAAAAACGAAAGCAAACTAAAGCTAAAGATATTTACAAGATAACCATTAACTAATAATAGACGTCTTATCTATTATTGTAATACCCTCCCTTAATGGTTAATCTATCTAACACACCAAGCTGTCCTCTGAATTTGACAAACTTATCAGGACCAAGAGGCTTGGTGAGAATGTCTGCAATCTGATCTGAAGTAAGAACATACTGCAGATCTATAGTCCCGTCTTCAACCAGCTGTCGTATGTAATGACAATGAACATCCACATGCTTGGTTCGTTCATGGAAGACTGGATTCCGTGCTAACTTGATAACGCCTTCGTTATCAACAAATAGAGTAGTCGGTCCTGCTGGTGACATCTGCATATCCCCAAGCATCCGACGAAGCCAGACAGCTTCACATCCTGCCTTAACAGTCCCTCTATATTCAACCTCTTTAGAAGAGAGAGAAACTGCCTGCTGCTTCTTGCTGGTCCATGTGACTGCACCGGATCCCAAACTGAACACATATCCAGATGTTGACTTTTTATCATCAACAGAGCCTGCCCAATCTGAATCTGTGAACCCACTGAGTTTAGGATTAGAACTCCGAGAATACAGAAGTCCATAATCAGAAGTGCCCTTCACATAACGAAGCACACGCTTTGCTGCCATCCAATGATCAGCCTTAGGAGCTGTCATAAAGCATGAAATATAGCTGACTGCAAAGCTGATATCAGGCCTAGTAGCAGATAGGTAGATGAGGCTGCCTACTAGTTGCCTATACGTAGTATCATCAACGGAAGGAGAATCAGACTTGGCTGATAACTTGAGACCTTTCTCCATAGGTGTAGATGCAAGTTTCCAATCCTACATTCGGAATTTGTCTAACAAAGCTCTGGCATATTTGGACTGAGAGATGAATATACCAGAAGACTGTTGCCAAACTTCAACACCTAAGCAATAATGCATGAGGCCAAGGTCAATCATATCAAAAGACTGGCATAAGTGTTGTTTGATTCCCTGAATCAAAGATGCCGAACTGCCAGTGATGATCAAATCATCCACATAGATAACCAAAAGGATGATGTCACTGTCAGTAGTCTTGATGTACAGATTTGAGTCTAAAGAACTCCTCTTGAAGCCTTGATCACTGAGGTATGTATCAATCTTGATGTACCATGCCCGAGGGGCCTGCTTCAAACCATAGAGAGCTTTTACCAATCTGAGAACCTGATGGTCTTTACCAGCAACCTTGAAACCAGGAGGCTGCGTCATGTAGACCTCTTCATGGAGATCACCATTCAGGAAAGCACTCTTTACGTCCATCTGATGGACCTTCCAGCCAAACTGTGCTGCCATGGCTAGGACTAATCTGATGGTGCTCATCTTTGCAGTAGGAGCAAAGGTCTCCTCATAATCAATGCCCTGACGCTGAGAAAAGCCCTTTGCCACTAAACGAGCTTTGTATTTATCCAAAGTACCATCTGATTTGTATTTGATTTTGTAGACCCATTTGCAGCTAATGGGTTTCTTCCCTGGGGGAAGATCAGAAAGGACCCAAGTGTTGTTCTTCAGCAGGCTCTGGTGTTCAAATTGCATGGCCTGTTCCCACTCTGGAATTCCTTTAGCCTCGGAATATGTTTGAGGTTCAAACACACTGTGAATGTTGGCCATAAGAGCAAAGTTAACAAAATCTATAGTTTTGCTCTTTTTCCGAGTAGTTCTCCCATCAATGAGCTCATCATCATGAAGATCAGCAAGTGTCTTAGCCCACCACTTAGGCCGGAGAGGAGAATGACCAACAGTAGTACTAGGAGATGCTTGATCAGCAGGATCCTGATCAGAAGAATCTGGATCAAACTCAGGTGAAGCATCTTCAAAACAAGGTGATCCTGCAGGAGAAGCCGAAGGTGGCTGTACAGGTATCACTGGCAGGACTGGAGCTGTAGGAGCTACTGGAGCCCTCCCATCAGGTGGACCTAATGGAAGCCGAACTCCCAAATCATGAACTTGCATAGGCTGGTCTGCTGGATCCGGAACAGGAGAAACAGGCATGAATGGTCCTCGCTGCTCATCAAAGACTACATCGCGGCTGTATATGAGACGAGATGTCTCAACATCAATAAGGCGGTAGGCTTTGTGAAGACTGCTATATCCAGCAAGCATCAGTTTTTGACTCTTGGCATCCAACTTGGTGCGTGAAGCATCAGGGATCCAAACAAAAGCAAGAGAGCCAAAAACCTTCAAGTGACTGATTCTGGGCTTGCGACCTGACCAGGCCTCTTCCGGAGTTTTACCTTTGACCGCCACTGTGGGTGACCGGTTCAATAGATAAACTGCAGTGTTAACTGCTTCTGCCCAAAAACGCTTCAGAATATGTCTGTGTTCGAGCATGGAACGAGCCATCTCGGTGATTGTCCTGTTCCGACGTTCAACTAAACTGTTCTGTTGTGGCGTGTGGGGTGTGGTGAACTGGCGTTGGATGCCATGTGTATCCAAGAAGCTGGAGAAAACATTAGAACAAAATTCCCCCCCATTGTCTGATCTAAGAGTAATAATAGATTTCTCAGACTCTTTTTCAACTAAGGGTTTAAAATTTTGAAATACAATAAATGCATCGGATTTCTTTTTAAGGAAATACACCCACATTTTTCTACTGAAATCATCTACAAACAACAGAAAATACCTGTACCCAAGAACAGAAGGAGTGGCCATAGGGCCGCAGATATCAGCATGAACAAGCTGAAGTACTTGAGAAGCTCGCCAAGGTATGTGGGATCCTTTGAAATATTGGAAATTATGAACGCGATAGCCTACAAAATTGCCTTACCACCAGCTCTTGCAAGGATGCATGACGTCTTCCATGTGTTACACCTTAAGAAATACATCACTCATCATGATCATATAATTGATTGGAAACTATTACAGGTGCGAGAACCAGAGGTGGTGGAAATAGAACCACTCAAGGTGTGTAAGCTACACTTACGAAATCGAGAGGTTACTCAATGCAAGGTCCAGTGGGATCAATATGCAAAGGATAATGCTACCTAGGGAGATTATCACGAAATTTATCAAAAATACCCTCATCTTTTCTCCAGGGCTAGAGCCTGAACTTTTATTTTCTTGAAATGATCTGAATAGATATTGTTTTAAGTTTTGTTGTGATATTCATTGAGGACGATGAAATACTTAAGGGGAAGGGTATGTTACATTCCAAATTTTGACCTAATTTTAAATTTATTTATAGTTGTTAGATTAAACAAAATTTCTTTCATAATCATGTGAAAAAGGTACTTAAATATATCCATTGTATTCATTATGTTAACTGTTTAATGAAGATGGTTGTTATCCATTATTTATCATGTGATGTTGCTTGATTTTGGAATTATGGTTAGTAATTAAATTCTTTATCTATATTAAATGTTATTATGAAATTATTATGGACCTTGTTATTATCGTGGAAATATTGCACGAGTGATTGTAGGAGAAGATGAAGGGGGGAAGCATTGCTAAACAGGATCAACGGAATGGGATACTAGCTTAGTCCAATTATTAGGTTGACAAGTATGACCTTAAATTGCCTTGGTAAGGACCTAGCAACTTGAACTTCGGGATACAATTGATGGACCCGCATGAGCTATTAAATAAACATTTTAAAACATAAATTAATTTAATTAAAAATAATACGTACCTCAAAAAAAATTTGATTAATCTTTCCACCACATCATTATAATGTATACCTATGTACGTACACATAGATATAAGAATAAAGTGACACTATAATATTATTTTTATAAATAATATGATGCCACCTCATAAGTATATCTTATTACGAGGTAATTGGTAAATACTTGCTTATTAATAACAGAGACCGAAAGGTCAATTTATACAAAAGGAAGAGACGATGTTTCCTTAGGAAACGATCGTAAAGAATAGAAACATTCTATTCCAGAGAAAGCAAAAAACGAAAGCAAACTAAAGCTAAAGATATTTACAAGATAACCATTAACTAATAATAGACGTCTTATCTATTATTGTAATACCCTCCCTTAATGGTTAATCTATCTAACACACCAAGCTGTCCTCTGAATTTGACAAACTTATCAGGACCAAGAGGCTTGGTGAGAATGTCTGCAATCTGATCTGAAGTAAGAACATACTGCAGATCTATAGTCCCGTCTTCAACCAGCTGTCGTATGTAATGACAATGAACATCCACATGCTTGGTTCGTTCATGGAAGACTGGATTCCGTGCTAACTTGATAACGCCTTCGTTATCAACAAATAGAGTAGTCGGTCCTGCTGGTGACATCTGCATATCCCCAAGCATCCGACGAAGCCAGACAGCTTCACATCCTGCCTTAACAGTCCCTCTATATTCAACCTCTTTAGAAGAGAGAGAAACTGCCTGCTGCTTCTTGCTGGTCCATGTGACTGCACCGGATCCCAAACTGAACACATATCCAGATGTTGACTTTTTATCATCAACAGAGCCTGCCCAATCTGAATCTGTGAACCCACTGAGTTTAGGATTAGAACTCCGAGAATACAGAAGTCCATAATCAGAAGTGCCCTTCACATAACGAAGCACACGCTTTGCTGCCATCCAATGATCAGCCTTAGGAGCTGTCATAAAGCATGAAATATAGCTGACTGCAAAGCTGATATCAGGCCTAGTAGCAGATAGGTAGATGAGGCTGCCTACTAGTTGCCTATACGTAGTATCATCAACGGAAGGAGAATCAGACTTGGCTGATAACTTGAGACCTTTCTCCATAGGTGTAGATGCAAGTTTCCAATCCTACATTCGGAATTTGTCTAACAAAGCTCTGGCATATTTGGACTGAGAGATGAATATACCAGAAGACTGTTGCCAAACTTCAACACCTAAGCAATAATGCATGAGGCCAAGGTCAATCATATCAAAAGACTGGCATAAGTGTTGTTTGATTCCCTGAATCAAAGATGCCGAACTGCCAGTGATGATCAAATCATCCACATAGATAACCAAAAGGATGATGTCACTGTCAGTAGTCTTGATGTACAGATTTGAGTCTAAAGAACTCCTCTTGAAGCCTTGATCACTGAGGTATGTATCAATCTTGATGTACCATGCCCGAGGGGCCTGCTTCAAACCATAGAGAGCTTTTACCAATCTGAGAACCTGATGGTCTTTACCAGCAACCTTGAAACCAGGAGGCTGCGTCATGTAGACCTCTTCATGGAGATCACCATTCAGGAAAGCACTCTTTACGTCCATCTGATGGACCTTCCAGCCAAACTGTGCTGCCATGGCTAGGACTAATCTGATGGTGCTCATCTTTGCAGTAGGAGCAAAGGTCTCCTCATAATCAATGCCCTGACGCTGAGAAAAGCCCTTTGCCACTAAACGAGCTTTGTATTTATCCAAAGTACCATCTGATTTGTATTTGATTTTGTAGACCCATTTGCAGCTAATGGGTTTCTTCCCTGGGGGAAGATCAGAAAGGACCCAAGTGTTGTTCTTCAGCAGGCTCTGGTGTTCAAATTGCATGGCCTGTTCCCACTCTGGAATTCCTTTAGCCTCGGAATATGTTTGAGGTTCAAACACACTGTGAATGTTGGCCATAAGAGCAAAGTTAACAAAATCTATAGTTTTGCTCTTTTTCCGAGTAGTTCTCCCATCAATGAGCTCATCATCATGAAGATCAGCAAGTGTCTTAGCCCACCACTTAGGCCGGAGAGGAGAATGACCAACA
This sequence comes from Cupressus sempervirens, assembly GCA_028749045.1. NCBI lineage: Eukaryota > Viridiplantae > Streptophyta > Pinopsida > Cupressales > Cupressaceae > Cupressus > Cupressus sempervirens. The sequence continues at coordinate 817,453,777 of CM053792.1, read as the reverse complement.
GTAGTACTAGGAGATGCTTGATCAGCAGGATCCTGATCAGAAGAATCTGGATCAAACTCAGGTGAAGCATCTTCAAAACAAGGTGATCCTGCAGGAGAAGCCGAAGGTGGCTGTACAGGTATCACTGGCAGGACTGGAGCTGTAGGAGCTACTGGAGCCCTCCCATCAGGTGGACCTAATGGAAGCCGAACTCCCAAATCATGAACTTGCATAGGCTGGTCTGCTGGATCCGGAACAGGAGAAACAGGCATGAATGGTCCTCGCTGCTCATCAAAGACTACATCGCGGCTGTATATGAGACGAGATGTCTCAACATCAATAAGGCGGTAGGCTTTGTGAAGACTGCTATATCCAGCAAGCATCAGTTTTTGACTCTTGGCATCCAACTTGGTGCGTGAAGCATCAGGGATCCAAACAAAAGCAAGAGAGCCAAAAACCTTCAAGTGACTGATTCTGGGCTTGCGACCTGACCAGGCCTCTTCCGGAGTTTTACCTTTGACCGCCACTGTGGGTGACCGGTTCAATAGATAAACTGCAGTGTTAACTGCTTCTGCCCAAAAACGCTTCAGAATATGTCTGTGTTCGAACATGGAACGAGCCATCTCGGTGATTGTCCTGTTCCGACGTTCAACTAAACTGTTCTGTTGTGGCGTGTGGGGTGTGGTGAACTGGCGTTGGATGCCATGTGTATCCAAGAAGCTGGAGAAAACATTAGAACAAAATTCCCCCCCATTGTCTGATCTAAGAGTAATAATAGATTTCTCAGACTCTTTTTCAACTAAGGGTTTAAAATTTTGAAATACAATAAATGCATCGGATTTCTTTTTAAGGAAATACACCCACATTTTTCTACTGAAATCATCTACAAACAACAGAAAATACCTGTACCCAAGAACAGAAGGAGTGGCCATAGGGCCGCAGATATCAGCATGAACAAGCTGAAGTACTTGAGAAGCTCGCCAAGAATCGCCACTGGGGAAAGGTGTGCGATGTTGCTTCCCAGCCTGACATGCGTCACAAACTCCAAGGTGTTGGGTTTGAATCTCTGGCAAACCAAGAACAAGCTCATCCCGAGCAAGTTGTGAGAGATAATGCACATTTAAGTGCCCATATTGCTGATGCCAAAGTGTGCTGATGGAAGATCGCCGAGCAGCCATAGCTAAATCCTGAGAATCACCAGAATCAATAAGTCTGAAAAGACCATGATCCTCAAGACCAACTGCAATAGTAGACTTAGTCGCCCGATCAGTGATGGTGCACTGATGTGAACTGAAGGTGACTGCCAAGTGTGGAGAATGTCGCAGCAACTGACTGACCGAGAGTAGATTTAGTTCCATCCCTGGAACGTAGTACACATCAAGGAATATGAGCTTCCTCCCAACAGACTAAATTTGAATGTTGCCTTTACCAACAACCGTGTACTCTTCTCCACCACCAAAGATAACAGAATCTGAATAAGGCTAGTAGTCAGTAAACCAATCTCTGCGGTGAGCAAAATGTCGAGAGGCACCTGAATCAATGTACCAGGCAGATGACTGTACATGATCTGCGGGTCTTTTAGCCATGAAGGCGTAAAAGGCAGATTCCGCCTACTCAGTGTGCTCTGCACTGTTCGCTTTGAGTTGCGAACCTGATTGCTTAGACTGGGCAGCTAAGCGTTTCCGACATGCAACCTTCATGTGACCATACTTGTGGCAATAATTGCATTGAATGTTCTTCTTTTTGGTACCATCGGATGCTGGAGCAGAAGACTTCTGCTGAGATGGTTGCTGAAACTTGCCCTTATCCTTCTGAAAGGATTTCGCAGCAAAGGCTTGCTCAGTGGAGGTGGAACTGGAGCTGCTACCGAACTGTTGTTTCCACCGATCTTGCTGAAGTAGCAGAGTGCAGAGATTAGTAAACTTTAGATCAACACCAGTAGATGTGATGTTGAGAGTCTCGATAAAATGCTCATAGGAATTTGGTAAACTCCGAAGAGTGATTACCACAATATCCTCTTCCTCCATCTTGCGACCGATGGCAAGTAACTGATCACGGATTTCCTGAATCCGATTCAGGTGTGCCTGGAGCGAGGTGCGCTCATCCATGACAATAGAAAACAGAGTGTTTTTCAAAAAGAAGGCTCTGCTCTTGTCGGAAGTCTCATGAAGACCTTTTAGATGTGTCCAGATTTTGGCCGCTGTCTTGCCGGATGGAATCTGAGAAAGCTGGTCATCAGCTACGGATAGTTTGAGAAGCATTACTGCCTCTCGATTGTTCAGATCCCATGTATCTTGATCAGGACCCGGAGAAGTCGGACGCTGCTTAACACCCGGAACAAGTTGATCGGTGTTTCGATATTCGAAGATTGCGATGATGCGTTGCTTCCAGGTTCCATAATTGCGACCATTGAATTTGGAATTATGCTTGAGCAGAATATTTGTCAGAGATGCCATGGCACGTTGTTCAATGAAAAACTGTGAAAATCTGTGAAGGCACGTCCTTCGAGGCAAAAATACGGAAGACCCAGAAGAATCAGAGAATGACCCAAAAGAGAGCTTGAAAAACCCAGAAGGAATCTGCTGTCGTTTTCTAAATCCGCTGGCTCGAAAATCGAGGCACAAAAATCGAGGCACCCAAAAACAACGGACGACAACCCAGTTGAGCTCTCGAAAAACCCACCAAGAATTTGCAAACAAAAAAAAATTTCGACCCCAAAAATTAGGGTTTCGAAAAAAAATGGCCCTAGCTGAAAAAAGCTTGAAAAAATTTCAGATTTCTTGATGAAAAATGGTCGAATCTGCTTCCAAGAGCACGATGACAGACTGAGACGGCTAAGAGCATGAAGATTTGATACAGAAACATGCAGATTTTCACCCCTAAAACGCGAGTCTTCAAAAAATGGCCACGATTTCCACGCGATTTGCAGACCCGTAATTCGAGAATTTCTCCAAGCAGAAAAACCCTAGGTGGGTTTTGGAGAAATTAGCTGAAATAATTTTAGAAAAATTTAAACAAATAATTTCAAGAAGAAATTATAAATTTTTCCGAAAAAATTTAAGTATTTAGCTCTGATACCATATTACGAGGTAATTGGTAAATACTTGCTTATTAATAACAGAGACCGAAAGGTCAATTTATACAAAAGGAAGAGACGATGTTTCCTTAGGAAACGATCGTAAAGAATAGAAACATTCTATTCCAGAGAAAGCAAAAAACGAAAGCAAACTAAAGCTAAAGATATTTACAAGATAACCATTAACTAATAATAGACGTCTTATCTATTATTGTAATATATCTAGGTGCAAGTAGATAGATATAAACTATAATTATTCTCGATTTATAACCTTCAAATCTTTTTCCATATTTATTCATTTTCTTGCTAAGAGCCAAGTCTCTTCTTTAGGAGTTACGGCTTCTTGGAAGCCAAAGATACTTAGAACCTTCTTATATCATGAAGTCAAGAGAGATAGAAGGCATTAACTCATCATCCGACTTCCTTCTCATCACCCGACTTCCTTTTCTATCACCCGATCTCTATTCTTTTTACTGCCCGATACCTCTGCAGATATCACACAATATCTTTGCATTATAAACATTGCCAATCTCTTCCACATTTCGCCTTTTATTAATTTTCCCTGCTGAAGACATGATTATAAGTCACAATTAGTTTGCACTTGGAGATTATTCCGAGGAAGAGTTGAATCATTAGCATCTAGCAAGACTCCATTCTTTTCGAGATTATACCAGGTTATGTGGTCAATCTTATTCCAAGTATTGTTATATATTTTTCATTATTGGTTGTTATTGCATTCCAATTACCATAGCACTAAGCTACAGTTTATGTTCATCATGCTTCAGTATCATCGGTTAGACCCTCTCTAGGAAGGAGTTGTTTATGAGTTGTTTATGACAAATAAAAGTCAAGTATCCATGACATGATATCATAATTTATTTATGCCATTGATAGTCATAATCAAATGAACATTTTCTACAAGTCTTTAAGAACACATTCTTCAAATCATAGATTGTGATAAGCTAGAAACATATAATATTCACGAATTGGTTGAGCATCAACAGACAGAGCCAATTGCTCTGAGATTCGAGCACCTAGGACTCACCGACTGTATAGCCATGGAAAAGGTGAAGAGGTGAGATGGAATCTGCAATGACATGGAAATAAAAGTCAGACATGACACAATAAATCTAAATTAATTTCATTTAATAGCCCATGCTCGTTCATATTAATGTTTCCCTGTTGTCAAGTCAAGTGGTAGTGATCAGGTCATTGAACCCATTAAAAAACCTTGGCCAAGGTCATTTTAAGGCATGTTTGCCATCTATGATCACTTGATGTCAGTAGAGCTAGTTATTTAGACATCTCCATCGATAACTATGCGGACATTCTAAACACCGAAATGCTCAGGTGGCTGCACTAAAATTATCCCAAGCCTGATCTTGGGGTAGGGAGGGCCTTTCTATTCAATAGATTATGTGCGGATAAATATGGTCTGAGGTTGGGAGGTTAAGCCTAAGTCAATGCTTCTCCTCTTACCGAAAGCCGAGGCTTGCACAACCAATTAAAGACTCACCGGATACTTCTTGTATGTTCTTCTTTTTCATGTTATGCATTTACTTCACTTATATGCATGAAAGGATAGTAAATCATTATTACAGTTGATCATTGTTACAGTTATTACAATTGAACGTTATCATAGTTATTTCAGTAAATCGTTATTATAGTTGATCATTGTTGCAGTTATTTCAGTTGATCATTGTTATAGTTATTTCAGTTATTTCAGTTAATCGTTATTATAGTTATTACAGTTGATCATTGTTACACATATTTCAGTTGATCATTGTTATAGTTATTTTAGTTGAGCTTCGTTATCTCAGATAATCGTTGGTAGTTAAAGCAGTTAATGTCTCATGAAAAGGAATTCAATTTATAGTTGAGGAAAGCTCTTTCTAGATTACCTTTATTTTGTTATGAAAATCCGTTTGTTGCATAAAGATGAGTGGAATGGAATCCACCCCCAAAAGTCAAAGCTAGAGCCCTAAAACAAACTAAAGCAGAAACCTTACTAAACAATAGGAGCTATAGTAGCAAAAGGAGGAGGGCATTATGAAGGGGTTTACCCAAACATCTAGGAGTTCATATTCATCAGAAATGGCTTCCAAACCCATAATGGTGTCCTCTTTGTCAATTTCTTTTTCTAGTTCAACAAGAGTTGTGTGAACCAATAAACTAGCAAGGTCCAATCAAGGGAATTTCCCACTATCAATGCCAACGAGGGAAATCACAATCGAGCTGAGGGGTAACAGACTATTCACATGGTGGGGGACACCAATCATAATGTCAAAATTGAGAGGATCCTTGAGACCCATGAGAGCCATGTGTTGAAAAATCATTGTGGCTATGGCAACAATGACACTAAAACAAAGAAAACATTGATACAAAAGCACTAGTTTAAAGGCCACTGGCCCAATGCTCAATGTTAGCATGCTTTCACACCCGAATTTTAAATTTCAGAATTTACCCATAGGAAGAATTTTTGGTGATTTTTATTGCTAATGATGTTGTTGTAAATCTGGGTTTGTAAAGAGGGTAGTGTTTTGAGGTTATGTTGAACTTAAACTTTGAACCTCAAAGTTCAGAGGTTCAAGTTCAAACTTCGAAATTGAGCTTGCAATTCAGAGAATCAAGGTTCAAAGCCTAGTTTAAATTCAGTGGTTCTAAGTTCAAAGATCGAAGTGTATAAGCAAAGCTCAAAGGTTCAAGTTTCACCAGTTCAGAAGAATGCAGATTCATGTTCAATGCTTAAAAGATTCAACGTCTAGCTTCCTAACTAGAAACTCTGTGACTCAACATCACAACTGCAAATCCAAACAGTTGGAGACAGGTCATAATTTCCAATGGAATGACTTCGGTGCTTATGGATTGGGGGTCAAGAGCCTTGTAAGAATGTCTATCCAAGAGCATTAGTGATGTTGTAGCTTGTCCAACAAAATGCCAAGTCAGATTTCGAAGTGCAAAAATACTAAGAAACACTTATGCATAGTAGGTCGATTGGTTTTATAATTAGAGTTCAATCCACAAGCACAAAGTAGCAACAATAGTGAATTCATTTCTAGCTATCTAGCTCTTTCTTTCTAAACAGGGTGGTTCCACAACTCTGAAGTCATTTTTATCAGCATATTCGAGGCCAACTTGTATGCAAAACCTTCAAAACAAGAATGTGTTGTTACATCTGGTATCTATATTGTCGGTACTCCTTGCTTAGTTACTGACAGGAACCCGAGCATTATACTGATTGGGAAGGAACACATACGTGTCACCAAAGGGGGTCTTGTAGCTGTATAAAAAATGAATCAGAGACTCTCGACCCACCCATTTCAGATTGCAGGGAAAGATGTGTTTTAGGTCTCCAAGTGGATTCTTCCATAGTTCGGAGCCTCTGCCTAAGGACACATGTAGCATATATATTAGTATTGCGTGTTTGTTGAAATATATGAATACTTGCAGGAAGGGGCAAAAGCGATGATGGGTCATCGAACCTAAATTAATAAAAACTGTAAATAAAGGTACAAAGATGGACCTCGGGTCTGGTATCACAGCTCGCATAAGGTTCTTATGATATTGGTGAAAACTCATGAGAAGGAGGCTCAAGAACTGTTTGACCAAATGCTAAGCACTGCAGATGCACCCGTGTGTAAAGTATGGATCGAAATGTATCTCGGTATGGACTTGATCCCAACATCAATAGCCACTACATTATTGGGAAAAGTTTGTTGATAGGTAGAGAATTAGGAGCGTGGTCACAATTTTGAGATGGAAGTTGTCTCGATAGGTGGCTATTTCCACAAACAGTGCAATATTCTCTCGGTGTGGAGGATAAAACATCAACTTGCAATTCAATTTTTTTTTAAAAGCTTTGGTCTATGTTTACATGCGACTGGTGCTGTTAAGGAGATTGTCCATTAGAAGTTGTTGTGGAGAAGGATCGACCTATCAGTCAAGACGAGCATATGTTTGTTAAATCACAAAACACAGTCAGTGCATGTGAACTATTCGACAGAATGCCTGAACATGGTTTCCTCTACATTGGAACTTAAAGACTCAAAACTCATAATTGTCTCTTCATGCAAATCAGTGGCGAAAGTCTAATGATATCGCAAGTGCGAGGGTAATGTCTCCCGGTCTCCATATTCAAATAGTGTGAAGTTTGATGCCAAAGTATGAACCTTATCGTTTGCGCGAGAGTCAATTCCAATGGGAACCTCACAAAACCGCAATATGGAATTCAGACATTCGATGGCCAATATGGAGTGCAACGTTCATGAATACTTTGTCAGCGTTGAAGAATTGTTTTACTTTAGGCAATATTTTGGTACAAAGAACATTATTTTAAAAGGAACCCAAGTGTCTTGAGCTAAATTTCTGACAACCCACAAGGTAGCCATTTAGGAAAGAAGCATCACTAAATAGTATCCATCCAATGCCCGATATGTTTGTGATTGATCTCCTTCACTCTGCAAAATCCATTTTAAATCAAAATACAATACATAAGAACAGAGATGTGATTAAATCATGCCAAATACCACAGATTCATGTTCAAGCCAATTTCAGGTTTTGGAATATCCTCACTAATAAATGATTAAGAGTGTCATAATTGTTAAGCCGGGTTTGTCGACACCTGTTTCAATTAAGAGAATGAGAGAGACCTCACTCCTCATTCTGGAAGTCTCTAACATAGGTGTGATAACCATTTAATCTATGGTTATTGAAAAGAGATAATCATAAGAACCCATAACCACATGAAGGGATGGAAAAGTTATAAGAAAGGAAATGAAGAGTTTGGCAAGAATCAATTTAATAAACTGAACAGGAAGACTTATCGGGTAGAGAAAAAGATAAATATGCCAAAGAGAAACAAAGACGAGGTCCTTTTTTTGCATTCGGGTGGCTACCAAGGGAGGGGGCGCATTTTCTATTTGTAATAGAGAGATAGGAAAATATTGTATTTATTTTTCTGCAAATGTTGATTGTATTCACAGGGACAGGTAAATCTTGTGGTTTCTTTTGTTTTGTGTATAAAGCAAAGAGAACTTTATATTTATCAGATCATGCAATCTGAATATATCTTTCTTGGATTGATACTGATCGTGTGGTCATATCTTTTGTGTTTTGAATGCAGTCCTGTGTTGCTCATAGTTTGTAGAATAAATAACATAATCCTTCATTTTCTCTGCAATTTAAAGAAGGATAGAATGAATGGTCGTGTGGCTGTTTGCTGATCTTTCTCTCTTTATTCTAACCTATAAATATAGCAATCCTATTCATTTCATGTTTATGAATGAATGTCAAAAACCCTTGGTATCTTCAGGTCAAAGATACATCCTATTATTCGATTCATTGTAAATCTTTCAACGAGGGAACTATACCTCTCAATCTCGAGGAGGGTTATCAACCTATGATAACTCATCCAACTTTTAGTTCTATTTGTTCTTCTTTTTGGGCATTTAAGAGTCAGTTTATTTCGTTATTTCTTTGAAGGACAAATCTATTTACTAACAAATTTTTGGCGACTACTGGGAACTGGAAACAAGGATTTTGTGTCTGTCTTTTGGTTTCTTGGATTTTATTTCGTCTCTATGTATAGGAGACTAGCGACTCTGTATAAGAACCATGCCTGAAAGAAGGGTCTTAAAGAGGAAAAGACCCGACCCTACCATCTTGGACATCAACAAGATCAATGACAAAGTGTTGCAAGACTTCTGGAAGCATTGCAAAGAGAGTATTTCACATGCTGTGAAAACCAATCTTAGCCTTGAAGACGATCATACTTATACCTTTCTATGGAGGAGCTTGTGTCACAGGTTCCACAAATTGAAAGACCTAAAAGAATATAAGAAAAGAGTATTACAGTTTCAAAAAGAACTAGAAATGGATGACGTTGAAGCCCCAGTTATTCAAATCTCCTCCCTCTCATACAGCTACCTCATTATGAATGAAAGAGAGGTTCAGCAAGAAATCTTTGAAACTCCCGAAGAACAAGCATTGGTGAAGCCAAATCAGCAAGGTTCTGATAACACAGTAAGCTTGGAAGAGAATGTTGCATGTGACCCTTTTCTACTTCCACAACGCAAAGGTAATAATACAGAGAGTCCTCCTAGCATAAAGGTCTATAATGACCATATTCTAGAATCTTTCTCCTTTGAAGATAATAAGATTTCTGACCTTCTTGATTATGCTCTCTCGCATTCTTTTGATGAGGCTTGTGGTGAAGATGAAATTGCAAAGAAGATGCTCATGCCCACCAACAAAGAAATGGTGCAGCCTCATGAATATCAACCACCAGCAAGGTTTGAGTGCATAAGTGGAGGAAATCTTCCTGAGTCCATTCCTCTTCCTAAGGATAAAAGTGTTGGTATTTCTTCTTCCTCTCACCAACTCAAAAATGAATATTTTCAGCCACTCATGCAATCTAAAAATATTAGTCCTTTAGATTCCATGAGTTTAATAGCAAAAGAAAAAGCTAAGGTGTATGTAGTATTGTGTGATGGAAAGAAGGTTGAGCATGCTCAAGCATCCACAACTCAGTTGGGTGGTGATTCTTTGAATGAAGATGAGATTATCGAAGGGTTCTTGTTAGCAATCAACAGAGAAGATTCCAAAGGTAAATGCTTTGATAATAATGATGCAGCCCGCCTGGTCAAGGAGTTTTCAAGTCCAGATGCAGCAGCAAGCAAGGTAGAGGAATTGTGCATAGAACTAAAGGATAGGGTTACCTAGAGCAGTCCTAATCCTTTATACCTGCCAATAAATCTTATGAACACGTAGATAACCCTCTATTCCAGCTATCATATTTAGATGAGGAAGACTGTCTCTTTTCTCTCAGGATAGAAAGAGCTGAGACAAGTAGCACGCAAGGAGAGTTCCAAATCTAGCAGCTACAAGTGATAATATTTTTTCAAATGAGGAAGAAATTGTTGAAGAACTCCTGTCAGTGATCAAGTATGAAGATTCCAGAGATAAAAATCTAAATGCTGATTTGATTGATACATTTGGCTTGGATGAAATATTTTCTGAAGTAGTAGCAGCAAAATTTGATGAAGCCTACCTATTTCAAGCTGATCGTATGCTAGATGAAGCATTTCCCTATTCTGAGTATGTCACTAATGCTGAAAGTCTTTCCAAAAGTCAAGTTTTCACGGATGCTAACAATATAGATGAAATGAATTTCTTTGTGAAAATCTTTAAGCCTAATATTTTTCAGTCACCAATTGAAGATGGTCTCGAGAGTTCTATACTGGAGACTCAAGTAAAGGCAGAGGTCTATGATGAGCTATGTTTATTTGGAGCTGAGCATTGGTTCACAAGGCTCTTCCACGTATTCTGCTCAGCTTGCAACAATAAGGAAGTTGTCACGTGTAGGTCACGCCAAGCTATCTCATTCAGGAGTTGCCCATTATTCCAAAAGGGATCTTTCTTCTCTCAGTCGGTGAATGGCTTTGTGTAAGTTCTCCCAGCTCTGGTTCTTGTGATGAGTTCCTCTCACCTGTATATACTTGTAAATAGCTTGCTGCTCTCTGAGCTTTTGGTGCTGTTTAGTTTTGCTGGTTGGTTTTGTTTGCTTTGTTGGTTTTGGTTTTAGTTTGTCGCTTTTGTGTTGTTGGTAGTTTAGGTGTTTGGTGTTCCTTGTCCTCCTGCTCTTCCCCTCTCCACAGGTAGCCCCTTTGATCTCTGTTTTACCCATGTCTCTGTTTCCCAATGGATAGACACTGGTCTTTTACCAGAGATTGCTGAATTCTTCATGTCCCTTACAACACACACTCCCAGTCAGAGCTAGCTGTTAGCACGCCACACCCGAATTTTAAATTTCAAAATTTCCCCATAGGAAGAATTTCCAGTGATTTTTATTGCTAATGATGCTGTTGTAAATCTCGGTTTGTAAAGAGGGCAGTGTTTTGAGGTTATGTTGAACTTAAACTTTGAAACTCAAAGTTCAGAGGTTCAACTTCAAAGTTCAAAATTGAGCTTGCAGTTCAGAGAATCAAGGTTCAAATCCTAGTTCAAATTCAGTGGTTCTAAGTTCAAAGATCAAAGTGTATAAGCAAAATTCAGAGGTTCAAGTTTCACCAGTTCAGAAGAATACAGATTCAGGTTCAGTGGTTAAAAGATTCAACGTCTAGCTTCCTAAATAAAAACTCTATGACTCAACATCACAATTGCAAATCCAAACAGTTGGAGACAGGTCATGATTTCCAATGGGATGACTTTGGTGCTTATGGATTGGGGGTCAGGAGCCTTGTAAGAATGTTTGTCCAAGAGCATTAGTGATGTGGTAGCTTGTCCAACAAAATGCCAAGTCAGATTTCGAAGTGCAAAAATACTAAGAAACACTTATACATAGCATGTAGATTGGTTTTATGATTAGAATTCAATCCACAAGCACAAAGTAGCAACAATAGTGGATCCATTCCTAGCTATCCAGCTCTTTCTTTCTAAACAAGGCAGTTCCACAACTCTTAAGTCATTTTTATCAGCATATTCGAGGTCAACTTGTATGCAAAACCTTCAAAACAAGGATGTGTTGTTACATCTGGTATCTATATTGTCAGTACTCCTTGCTTAGTTACTGACAGGAACCTGAGCATTATACTGATTGGGAAGGAACACGTACATGTCACCAAAGGGGTCCTGTGGCTATATAAAGAATGAATCAGAGACTCTCAACCCACCCATTTCAGATTGCAGGGAAAGATGTGTTTTAGGTCTCCAAGTGGATTCTTCCATAGTTCGGAGCCTCTACCTAAGGACACACGTAGCATATTATTAGTATTGTGTGTTCGTTGAAATATATGAATACTTGCAGGAAGGGACAAAAGCCATGGATGAGCTACATGTTTGATGATGGGTCATCGAACCTAAATTCATAAAAAGTGTAAATAAAGGTACAAAGATGGACCTCGGGTTTGGTATCACAGCTCGCATAAGGTCCTTATGATATTGGTGAAAACTCATGAGGAGGCTTAAGAACTATTTGACCAAATGCTAAGCACTGCATGTGGACTCATGTGTAAAGTATGGATCGAAATGTATCTCGGTATGGACTTGATCCCAGCATCAATAGTCGCTACATTATTGGGAAAAGTTCATTGACAGGTAGAGAATTAGGAGTGTGGTCACAATTTCAAGATGGAAGTTGTCTCGATAGGTGGCTATTTCCACAAACAGAGCAATATTCTCTCGGCATGGAGGATAAAACATCAACTTGCAATTCAATTTTTAAAAAAAGCTTTGGTGTATGTTTACATGCGATTGGTTTGTTAAGGAGATCATCCATTAGAAGTTGTTGTGGAGAAGGATCAACCTATCAGTCAAGACGAGCATATGTTTGTTAAATCACAAAACATAGCCAATGCATGTGAACTATTCGACAAAATGCCTGAACATGGTTTCCTCTAAATTGGAACTTAAAGACTCAAACTCATAACTGCCTCTTCATGCAAATCCGTGGCGAAAGTCTAATGATATCGTAAGTGCGAAGGTAATGTCCCCCGGTCTCCATATTCAAATAGTGTGAAGTTCGATGCCAAAGTATGAACCTCATCGCTTTCGCAAGAGTCAATTCCAATGGGAACCTCACAGAACCGCAATATGGAATTCAGACATTTGATGGTCAATATGGAGTGCAGCGTTCGTGAATACTTTGTGGGCGCTGAAGAATTGTTTTACTTTAGGCAATATTTTGGTACAAATGACATCATTTTAGAAGGAACCCAAGTGTGTTGAGCTAAATTTCTGACAACCCGCAAGGTGGCCATTTAGGAAAGAAGCATCACTAAATAGTATCCATCCAATGCCCAATATGTTTGTGATTGATCTCCTTCACTCTGCAAAATCCATTCTAAATCAAAATACAATACATAAGGAGAACGGAGCTGTGATTAAATCATGCCAAATACCGCAGATCCATGTTTAAGCCAATTTCAGGTTTTGGAATATCCTCACTAATAAATGATTAAGAGTGTCATAATTGTTAAGCAGGGGTTGTCGACACCTGTTTCAAATACGAGAATGAGAGACGCCTCAGTACTCATTCCGGAAGTCTCTAACATAGGTGTGATTAACCATTTAATCTATGGTTATTGAAAAGAGATAATTATAAGAACCCATAACCACATTAAGGGATGGAAAAGTTAAAAGAAAGGAAATGAAGAGTTTGGCAAGAATCAGTTTAATAAACTGAAGAGGAAGACTTATCCGGCAGAGAAAAAGATAAATATGCAAAAGAGAAACAAAGACGGGGTCCTTTTTCTACATGTCAGGTGGCTGCCAAGGGAGGGGGCACATTTTCTGTTTGTAATAGGGAGATAGGAGAAGATTTTATTTATTTTTCTGCAAATGTTGATCGTATTCACAGGGACAGGGAAATCGCGTGGTTTCTTGTGTTTTGTGTATAAAGCGAAGAGAAGTTTATATTTATCAGATGGCGCAATCTGAATATATCTTTCTTGGATTGATATTGATCATGTGGTCATATCTTTCGTGTTTTGAATGCAATCCTGTGTTGCTCATAGTTTGTAGAATAAATAACATAATCCTTCATTTCCTCTGCAATTTAAAGAAGGATTGAATGAATGGTCGTGTGGCTGTTTGCTGATCTTTCTCTCTTTATTCTAACCTATAAATCTAGCAATCGCATTCATTTCATGTTTATGAATGAATGTCAGAAACCCTTGGTATCTTCAGGTTAAAGATACATCCTATTATTCGATTCGTTGTAAATCTGTCAACGAGGGAGTTGTACCTCTCAATTCAGAGGACGGTTATCAGCCTATGATAACTCATCCAACTTTTAGTTTTGTTTGTTCTTCTTTGTGGGCATTTAAAAGTCAGTTTATTTCATTATTTCTTTGAAGGACAAATCTATTTACTAACACTCAGCAAGTGTCTACAGGTGGGAAATCTCCACAGCAACTTTAATGAGCTGGACCTAGATGTATGATATAACATTAGAACATACGATGGCTTTAATGTATGTAAAGAAATGACAATCCATGTCAGAAATATAAAATAAGGCAATATTTCTATCTTTCCATATGCTTAATAGATTTCTGACTCTAAACGAATTATAAACTTGGGTAAATCTCACAAGCATCCAAGACCAATCCCTTAAAATAGTCATATGCTAGGGAAAAAGTTTGGCTGGAAAGGCTTGACAAAATAACCTATCCAATTTTGTGCAACTTGAGCTTGTGGGCAAAACCAAACAAGATGCTTGAATGCTTTTCAAATGTCTGTGGAAAAGCCAATGGGGTCTGGAAACAACCGAATTAATAACACAATCCACTGTGAAGACCTTGATATAGGAGACACCAAGAAAAATGAACCAATTTGGGCTCAAAAATGGCAGACCAAACTAACTGAAACATGTGGCAACATTCAGTTCAAGTGAACTATATGTTCCACTTCAAAATTGAGTTTTTCAACCATGAGCAACTGAGGAGAAGACCAAGAATACCTTTGGAAGTGTGTGTAGTTACTACATGGAATATCTAAATGCCACTTCCAATCCTTCCACCAAGTTGTACATTAAATCACAACCTTATATAATATTCCTAGAGGCACAGCCTCCATAATGGTATAAAAGGATTCAGAATCTTGATTGCCAAGCCTATATTTAACCTTAAATTCCTGCCAAGATAAATAATTCACAGTGTCTTTGAATAAGTTTGAAACAATCCCGCTAACTAAAAAATAATCATATAGACATAGGGAACTTTGACAAGAGGTCAATCCAAGCAAGTGACCACAGGAGATCACCAAAATAATTCCTGGCAGAAGGAGATCCCAATCATAAAATCATTGCTTTCTTGGTATGCCATAACTTGATGACTTTCCAAGCCTTCCATATACTTTTATCAACAAAAGTGCCTTGAATTTGCACCAGCTCGTCCATGGTGAGGATTGAATCAAGGCCCAAAAGTAGCACAATAATTGAAGGATTTTGCAGGTTTCCCGACCTTCTAACTTCTAGGGCACAAATCAGCCATTGGGCACACAAGGTCAGATCCTGCGTGTAAATATTAGTAAGGCCAAGACCACCCAGATCATGTGGCCGACAAAAAAATCTTGAGTGAGAAAATAAAAATCTCTAAGTTTACAAATGAAACATTGTTTTTTAATTCCATAGTTTTGTGTTGGGATTTTACCATTTTGAATCTAACTGAAATCCAAATATACTTTTAGAATACCATGACATTGTCCTGTAAATAAAATACTACTATGCCCTCAATACAATAAAGGCTGTGCATATCCCATCAAAAACGTATCTAGGTTATATCCTAACACTAAATAGGCTATATCTGAGTGTGACCCAAGTTCAACATTGTTCTCTTATAGTGGATCTGATGTGGGATACATTCCAGTGACACATGGAGTGTGTCCAGTTGAGTACATCTGAGTGTGATCCAAATTAAACAAAACAAAGAAATAAAGTTTTTGTGTTTCCACATGTCAACATTACCAAAAATGAAATTCATGATTACCTATATGTAACTTGCAGCACAACAATCCTAAAAAAAGAAACGAGTGTAGCATACTGACGAGGTGAAAAGTAACTGACAATCTTCAATTGATCAATGTTTACACACACAATGTAATCCAGCGAAAAAGGATTTTTGCATGACACAACATGATCCATCAGCAACTGTATGATCATTCATCGTGACAAGGGGTGGTCCATCATCGGGACAAGGTTGTCAACTATTCCACTAAGTAATTCGTCATCAGGACGAGTTGTCTCTTAACAAACTACTGTTAGCCCATCAGGATGGGGATATTCTCCTATTACATTATGTAGGTCTTTGTATCAGGATACATCATACATCATCAGGATGTGGATTTCTCTCTGTATCAACAATCTTAGGGATTAGGATGTATGTCTGTAATAGCCATCTTCGGCACAAACATGAGTTCCTACTCAAACTACATGATTAATCATCAGAATGTGACGATGAGATCATCTCTATTGCACTTGGCAATTCATCACCAATATAAAGATGTGTACAGGTATCCAATAGATAACAGTGAGAGGATGTGTACAGGATTCCCTATTGGACAATAGTGGGTTTCTGCGTATCAAAATACATGATTCATGGTGAATGCATTTCTATCACATTATGTTATCCATTGTCACAATCTCGTTGATGCGTTTAGTACAAGACTGAGTGATCCATGGCTAAATTAAAAGTGTGTACCATACCATATTACACGATACATCAGCGGGCTGAGAATACGATATGTTTGGTACCTGATGATGTTCGATGCAAGTGGCGGTGTTTTTCCATGTCAAAATCGTATCCTCTGCACAAAACCCCCGCAGTGTGATAAAATCCTTAGTCTTGGGCACATGAACTGGCTGTTTGTAAACCCCAGGCAAAACCTCAATAATAATTCTGTCCCTGTTGGGCAGCGGCACGGCGTCTATGGCGTCCTGTACACTGCTGAAGTCCCCGCGACCATCCTGTGCCACTACCAACTGTCTTTTCGATTCCCTCTCCATCGAAACCCTCAAATTTCTGAGCAGAATTCCGCTTAAAACAGAAATCACTTCTTCATGACCTCAATTCATCAGATGTAAGCACAGTAGGAAAAACAATATATATTAGTAGAATTTGAGTAATTTGAGGCAGTCAGTAGATAGCCTGTCTCAACAGCGAAGACCGGAGTAAGCAGCTTACCTGAAGTACCTAAGAAATTTCAGTCCAGAGTTCAAAGCTCAAATAAATCATAGCGCAAAGCAATAGGGTGGAATTCGAACAGGAGACAGGTCGATGCCACACGTAGTCGTTTAAAAGTGCCACGCAAAGCAAATTTCTTTAAAGATCTGAAGTGTCATAGTAGAGACAATTTTGTCGTCGATTGTTTTGATGATAACGTCATTAGTTCTTGTTGACGGGGGTTGTTTGAGAAAGAGGGTATGGGGCATTGATATAAAATGTGGGCTCAATTTTTCATGGCATAAAGCTTTTTCAACGAATGAATTACAAAAATTATCACTCTCTTACCAAGAATCTTAATTACGTTGTAAATTAGTCTAGGGACCCCTCTTTTGATTAACTGGCATGGCAAAAAATTTGACACAAGGTTTTATTCTTAAAATCATTTTTTCAAGATATAAATTCTTTTTTATTGGCTAAAAGCATTTTTGCTGGGGTTAATTTTATTTTTAAATACAAAAATTTTGAAAAAAAGTGTAGTGATAAAGAAGGAATTTATTTAACTGTCAGCAATTCTACAATTGCATTTATTACAAATGCATTCGTGTTAAATCTGATTTTATCACCTTGGTCATTGAACGATTTGAACTTGATCCTGGCCTTCACCAGCTCCTTCGCACTGTATTTCACTAGAAAATCTTAGTTACTAGATTTTATTGGATGACAGTAGCAACTGCTGAACACTCCCACAACCACATTTTCCATCACATTTGTGATCCGCTGATGCCATGTCGGGGACCCTTCTTCCTCGGCACTCACTTGGACGAAGGAAGAGACATGTTTGTGGATACACCTAGGTGCTTTCATTCCTTGGAATGGTTGGGGCGAATAGATGAAAAAAGTTTTAAGAAAATAGTTGGCGGAATGAAATCAACAAAATGATAAAAAAGAAATATCTTGTCTACATGACGTGTGCTCAACTCCATTGCTTTTGTTGCCATTTCACTGTACTCCTCACATCATTGGGTTCACTATAGTTTTTCCCCATGAGGAATCATTGGAAGTCAACATTAACAATTTTTGGGTTGAAGATCTCAAATTGCCATAACCAAGATCTTGCTTAGAGCAAACCTAGGATACTTTTTACAGTTAGGGCTTTAGTTTAATAAAATATGTAACTAAAATAATAAATTTAAGTAAAAAGTATTTGGTGTATAACGTGTATAACTTTTAAATTGCATGTTTATTTTGTTATTTAAGTATTTAAAGATAATGTAGATTATATAAATGGTTCACGTTAGGATAAGAAAAATATATTTCTTTATTTCTAATTTAAAGATATGTTTAATTTGTTATTAAGTATTAAAGATAATGTAAATTAGATAGATAATGTAAATTAGATAAATAATTCAAGTAATTAAATGGTAAGGATAAGAAAATTATATTTATTTATTTATAATTTAAAGATAAGTATTATAATTGTTTCTTTTTTCATAATAGTTATTGTTTATATAAACATTTGGTACATATCAAATTGTAATAAAAAATTTATACATTTTATATATTTGAATGTTTGATATGAAATATTTGATGATTTAGACTTTAGAATTCAAGTTTAAACAATTATATGTTAAACAAATTGTTATAAAAATTACAATTTAATTTTAGAGATTGCAAGTTTTTTTTTTATATTAGAAATAAGAGTTTCAGAACCAGAAAAAAACACTAGAGTATCAATACGAATAAACACAAGGAGGCCAAGCCTCACCCAGAAGAGAAAGTATCAGTTGAACACACAAAGCAACAAAAGGAGGAAAAGCAAAACTATCTAGCTGAGAAGATCATAATGATTGTCAACCTAGGCAGTCCAGCCTAAGGGACCTTCCATCCAAACTATACTTTTATGCCCTTGAATCTGCACTATCATAAATAACTCTTCTTTTTTAGCATTCCCTTTTTCTCTAATATCTTTGTTCAATCTATTGCAAGCTTGCTCAAAAACATGCAGATCATCCAAAGTATTACGACACTGGTACCCATGCTTAAGCTCAAGGTAGTAAAGCGCAACATGCCCATCACGAAGGAACCTCCTCATATTGTCTCGTTCAATCATCATAGTAGTCTGCATCTATAAGAAGATTTTAAAGTAAGTGAGTTTTCGAAAAAACTCAGTAAGATCCCTATGCTTACTTTGATACCTTTCCTCGTTCCTGCACTTCCAAATCTGCCAGAGAATGTTAGACGACAATATATTCCAAAATAAATTGGTATCTTTAGGAAGACCATTAATATGACCAGAAATAATCTCAAAAATATTAACATTAATAGGATAAACAATGCCAAACATTTTTCATATTTCTTTAGCAAAAATACAATCAAGAAGGATATGTCTACCAGTTTCAGGAACTCTACACAAGTTACAAATATCAGAATTAACAAAATCTCTCTTTATAGGTAGCTTGTCCAACAAAACTAACCATTTGAAACATCTAATCTTGGGTTCCACAGGATTCTTCCACAAGATATCAAAATACTTTTTCAAAGCATCAGCATCATAAGAACAGTACCAAACAACATTAATATGATTGATAATATCAATATTACAATCAATGATTTTATAAATATTCTTAGCTTTGAGCAGAGTAGTAGTGATACCACCAGGCCATTTGCACTTCACGAACCTGAGAGAATCAGTGTGACAAACAGTGGGAAGACCAACAGAAGCTTGCACAATCATGTTATAAGTTCTTCTATGGGAATCCGAGATAGCATATTTATCCTTAAGAACATCCCAAGGCATAATTTGATCATTATTTATAGATAATATAATTTCAAGGTGATTATTTCTCTTGATAAGTAAGTGGCATTCTTGGCATTGTGCAAAATTAATATGTATTTAGATTCAACGCATAGTTTTTTAGTCAACCTCATTTACCTATATATTTCACAATTTCTTGATTTTTTCTAGCAGTCTCCACCTCAACTATTTTTTCCCCTTTTGTTTTTTAATCGATCTTTTTTCAAACAGAGGATAAAATTATTTAAATATAAAATGTACTCAATTTCTATCTCATTCAAAGACACCAATCATCATTTAATTGTAATAGAATGAGTTGGGATGAAGATATTTATGATTTATAAATTTAATTTTTCAAATTTTAAAGCAATTAAAATATATATTTTTGTTAATGTCAATTTAATTAGATAACCTACTTTATTACAATAATAGTGAATATATGCATTTCAAGTCAAAAGATATATGTTTGTTTATTATTTTTTAACAAAAAATATATATATTATGCTACTATAACTTATATTAATTCTGATCAAGATATTATTATATTATTATTATTTATATATACTTTTTTTACCTTTTTAGTAAACATTTAACAAAAAAATTCTCAAGTATTATCTCAATATTCTATAGATCTATTAGATTTTAACAAAATAAAAACAAACCTATCACAAATCCATCATCATTACTCATATTCTTAATGAGTCATATGACTCTTAAGTCGAAAGTCAATTGATTCATGTCAAAAAGTAAAATCATATTGAAGCTAGTTTTTTATGAACTAGAAAAATGTCTAGTTAAAGGCAAGGACTAATAATTTAGAAGTTTCATTTTAAGGAGACATTGGAGTCGATTATGTATCGAAACAATGTTCATTAACTTCTACAAATCATTAACGATTGTCCCAAGTGTAATTAGTATAATTTACATGTGAGAAGTTTTAGTGTAAGAGTTGTGTTACTATGCTTTTAACTATTTAATAACTATGATTTAACCATCACACAAATCTACTTTTTTGTTTTTGTTTTTGACAAAAGGCAAGGACTCAAGCTCCATCAGAACTCTTGTTATGTAAGTAGACGGTAGATTTCAATCATAGGGATTGCTATTTTGTCTAATTATTTTTCTTTCAAGTAAGAACTTAAAGTTGTCTAGAACAAATTATGATAAAATGACATTGTTTATACTACTCTCATGTTGTAACATAGGTGTATGATAAGTTGGTTGATGAAATTTTTGGATGCGTTCTTTTTATGGTTTTGCATGGTATACAGCTCTCCTGTAAATTTATCTTTTTGTTTTGCATCTGTCATGTTGTATCCGTTGTGGAACTATTAGGGGTTTTATAATGGCTCTAGCCAACTTTCACCCACCAATTGATGGTGGTGTTGGAGTTGTTGCAAAGGATGCCTCCTGTGAACAAATGCCCTCGCAAGTTTGTTTAAAAGAGTTTCATGAGGTAAGCCCTCCCTTAATATTGTGCTTAATATTCAAGAGTTTGATAGTGTGTGCAATTGGTTGGAGAAGCATGCTTTGATAGGATATTTTGTGGGTAGAACTCCACCTAAAAGTATGCTAAAAGAATGAATTGCCAAAGCTTAGACTCCTCTTGGAGTTCGACTTGATGGTGTTCAAAGCCTCACCAAGGGATTCTTTTTCTTTCATTTTGAAAACCCTACCCGGGCCAACACGATGTTCAATTGTGGGCCTTGGACAATTAGGTCTTCTCTACTAGTTTTACAGCATTGGTCTTGAGACTTTACAGTCTTAAATGACTAAAAGCTAAGGGTCATTGTGTGGGTTGAGTTTTCACGTCTTCCCTTGTCATGTTGGTCTTTCATTCAAGCCATTATACAAACCCTTGGTAAGGTGATGCACATGGAGCATGACCAATTTGTCAACACTCACCCTCAATAGAGGGTTTGTGTTGAGATCAACCTTTCATGCGACCTTAAGAGATGGTTGATATTCAAATTGGAGCTCACACGTTCACTATGAAGGTGCTTTACTTAAACATTTCTAACACTTGCTATAGGTGTCAACCAGTCAAAAACAAGATCAAAGATTGCCCACTGGTTGTGCTTCGCACCAAGTCTCCTCCTAAGGTGACTCCTTCCATGCCTATAGAGGCAGAAAAAAAAGATGAATAGACTACTTTGGTGCATAAGGGTAAAGCCATCTTGGCCCCCAAGAAAACCCTAACAACTTGGTGCAACCATCCACGAAAGTCTCTCAAGTGGTTCCATTTTTTATTCCAATTACTCTAGTGGTTCCTCTTCCATTACCACTTATTTCAAACCCTGTTTCACAAGGGATGGAGGTATCTATGAGTGTTCCTCAGCTTGGTTGGGTATGTACTCTATAATCAACTTCTGTGATAGTGTCTCAATATTTGCAACAGTCTCGTAGCCTGGATAGGCATACTAAGGACTCAAATAGCAACTTGGAGAAGAGGAGAACCATCTTTGAAGGAGATTCCTCTCCTAACTTCAAAACCAAATCAACTTTCTTGAAAAATAGCCTTTCCTCTCTTGGGGATGAGGATGACATGCAAGCATTTTTATCATTCTCTCGTGGAATTTTCAAGGTCTCCTAGACCCCCCCAAAATGTTTTTTGCTAGAGATACTAGACACAAACTTGGTACCCTAGATATCCTCTATTTCCAAGAAGTTAAAATTATTAGGTTTACGCTCAATGTTTCTCATCCTGTTGTTTGGTCGAATGGCATTGTGTTCTCTTCATAGCATGAAGTTGGTTGACGTGGTATTGTTACTCTTCTTTCTCCTCATTTGATTTCTTCTATTATTTCACATAGTTCTGACCCCATACAGAGAATCCTTTGGATTTTTTGTCATTCAATAATCATTCTTTTGGCATAGTTAATGTTTATACTCCCAATGACATTGTTGAAAGATCACATATGTGGTGTTGGATGGAAGATCAGCTACCACCAGCTTGTTGGAAATATAAATGAGAAAGTAAGTTCAATCAATACTTAAAACTTATACACTAAAACATTTCACCATTCATCCATCTCATTACTTAACATGTAAACTAAAAAATGTAAGCATGCATCACATCCATAGCATAATATAAATCAACACATAACACAAAAGATTTTGGTTAACCAAAAACCCTCCAATGAGAAGGTAAAATTGGGGTGGGGATGACACCCACAACTCTTCACTACTGTAGCAATAAAGTGTGGCCAATTATGGCTACAAAGTTTTGATCATAAACTATGATCTACCTGTTAGGAATAAGGTGTCTCAACCTTGTATAATTCCTATTCTTATTATTTGTTTTGTAAAATGTATTTCTTGCAAATAATGTTGATGTGTCGACATCTTGAATTGTGTATAAGGAGATCATGACTAAAACAGTTATGATGGATTCCTATGACATGTTAGAGCTATGTTAGGAAGATTCAATGACAGGTAAAGACATGTGGCAACAAAATTTTTTTGGGGTTCCTATTGTCTCGGAGAATGGTAAAACCTTAATACGGTTTATATTTGGGAGTAGCCCTAAAAGTGAAGCGCATGTTATAAGCATTTTTAGGGTTGCGAAGAGATGCGATGCGAAAAAAGGTGTATTGTTGGTACTGCGAGTAGCTACTAGAGTCTTCTGTTGTCGATGTTGAACTTGCATTGCAAGTGTATTGTAACCTTGTGTTGAAGATAATACATTGTGTAGGTTCTAAAGGGGTGGCGTTGTTTTACCGAAAGGTTTTTCCCCACTGGCAAATCCTTGTGTTATGTGTTCTTTTCTCTGTCTATTTTCTGTATGCATGGTTGGTTGCAATATTGTTGTTTACATAATATTGAATCTGTAAGTGAAGAAGATTTTAATAGGATTTGCATCATACTTTCCTTATGAAATTAGTGTAGGAAGCTGTTTCTGCACCTGAGTTTCCTTACAAGTGGTATCAGAGCTTGATCAACTTTTGATCCTAGTTGTTGGGTAGGGTTTTTTGAGCTAATCTCAAGTTGAGTGGGAGTCTTGTGCAGAGCATCCTGAATCTTATTTGCAGATTGAGATGGCGAGTTCATCATATGGAAGAATGGAGGTGGAGAAATTTAATGACACTAATTTTGAGTTGTGGAAACTCAAGATGGAAGACATGTTGGAAGATCGTGACCTATGGGAAGTGACTACAAGACCAGCAACTATAGCTCAAGCAAATTGGGATATCAAAGACCGTAAAGCTAAGGGTCTCATAAGACTCTGTTTAATCGATGCAGTCCTTCTGAATGTTCTAGATGAGAAAACTGCATATAGTTTGTGGGAGAGACTTGGGGCCATGTATCGGGCCAAATCTTTGGTGAACAAGTTGTTCTTGAGGAAGAAGTTGTATTCTCTGCGAATGGAGGAAGGTGGATCCTTAACGGATCATTTAAATGCATTTAATCTGATGGCTGCACAGTTGACATCAGCTGGTGTCAATTTAGAGGAGGAGGATCGTTGCTACACACTTTTGTGTTCTTTATCGGATTCATGGGACCATCTTGTGATGGCTCTTCGAAGCACATTAGTCACCTTCAAAATGGATGATGTGGTGTCTTCGCTGCTATTAGAGGAGATGCGGAGAAAGGCTTCTGTTTCAAAAAAAAGGAGCCCTTGCTATTCGTGGGAGATCCACAGAAAGAGGGAAGAAAAATGACAATAAGTCTGACAATAAGGGTAGATCCAAATCCCGTGGGAAGTCAAAGACTTCCAATAAGTCCAAGGCAAAATGTTGGAACTATGATAAGACTGGGCACTTCCGTAAAGACTGTAAAGACCCTAAGAAGAAGAAGAAAGCCTCAGATTCTGGTTCTGAAAAATCTCAAGAAGATGGCGATGCATTCATTGTAGCTTTGGCAACCCATGCATCTGATGATGTGTGGTTGGTTGACTCGAGTGCATCTTTTCACATGACCTCTCATCGAAACTGGTTCTTAAGATATGAAGAGTTCAATGGTGGAAAGGTGTACTTGGGTGATGATTCTCACCTAAAGATAGTTGGACGCAAAAGGGTCACTATCAAATTTCCTGATGGACGAGTAAAGAGAATCAATGGAGTTATGCACATTCCAGGTTTGACACGAAACCTATTATATGTAAGTATGCTAAACGATGTAGGTGTGCAAGTTGTTTTTTTGAAAGAAGGATGCAAGATGATAAGAGGATCAATAGTGCTTGCAAGGGGTACTAGGAGAAGTACCTTATTTTAGCTAGATGCATGTATTCCTCTATGTAATAGTTGTTCATCCTCACAATCTGAATGAGCAGTGAAGAATACTGTGGTTATTGGTTCTGATGGCAATGCAAACACTTTGGAAGGTAAGCTTCCTGCAAAAAAGACATTGTTATGGCATTTGAGATTTGGCCACATTGGTGAAAAGGGTCTGAGAACCCTAAAAAATAAAAATCTTGTTGAGGGGTTAAACGATTGCAATCTCGAGTTTGACTTTTGTGAACACTGTGTCTATGGTAAACAAAATCGTGTTCAGTTTTACTCTAGTTCTCACAAATCTTTTGATGTTTTGGATCTTATTCATTCTAATGTATTTGGTCATGTAAAAGTTCCTTCAATCTCCAAGTCTGTATTTTTTGTATCTTTCATAGATGATTACAGTAGAAGGACATGGATTTATTTCCTTAAAAGTAAGACACAAGTCTTTAGTCGATTCAAGGAATTTAAAGCCTTTGTAGAGAATCAGACTAGTAAGAAGATTAAGTGTGTGAGAATTGATAATGGTGGTGAGTTTTGCTCAACAGAGTTAGAATAGTTCTGTAAAGAACAAGGTATTGAGAGGCATGAGACAACTCCATATACCCCACAGCAAAATGGAGTTGCAGAGAGAATGAACAAGACACTGATGGAGAAGGCTAGGAGTATGCTTAGTGGAGGTGGTTTAGAACAAAGGTTTTGGGCCGAAGCTGTGGCCACTGCTTGCTATCTGGTTAACAGATCTCCTACATCAGCCCTTGTTGGTAAGACACCCATGGAGGTGTGGTCTAGTAAGAAGCCTTCAATTAGACATCTTTGTGTTTTTGGTTGTGAAGCTTATGCACATGTTCCAATGGAGAAAAGATCTAAGTTGGAAAACAAAGCTGTTAAATGTATTTTCATCGGGTACAATGCTGGTGTGAAAGGATACAAGCTTTGGGATCCTGTGACTAGTAAGGTGTTGTATAGTAGAAATGTTATTTTTAGAGAGCAACATCTTCTCCTATTGTGCTACAACCAGATGAAAAAGAAAAGGAAAAAGATGTTGTTTAGTTGCCTCCTACCCCTGAGAAGACTGAACAGAGAGACCATGTTGGGTCTAATGATGAGGAGAGCTCTAGCAGCTCTGATAGTTCAGAAGAAGAGGAAGAACAACGTCAACCTCAGCCCTTGAGGAGATCCACGAGAGAAAGAAAGCAACTAGAAAGGTTTGGTTATTCTATGTTAGATTCCAGTTGTGCTTTTGCTTTGATTACTAACACTGATGAGCCTAGATCTGTGAAAGAGGCTTTGGGCATGGAAGATGCAGGTTCTTGGATTGAGGCTATGGATGATGAGATGGCTTCATTAGAGAAAAACAAAACATGGAACCTTGTACCTTTGCCTAAAGGGAGAAAATCTGTTGGCTGTAAATGGGTGTTCAAGAAGAAATTATGTGCAGATGGCAGTGTTGAAAGGTACAAAGCTTGATTGGTTGCAAAGGGGTATTCACGGGTAGAGGGAATAGATTATGGTGAAATATTCTCTCCTGTTGCAAAGTTGACATCCATTAGATTTCTATTATCTCTTGTTGCATCATATGATTTAGAGATAGAACAAATGGATGTGAAGACAATTTTCCTTCATGGTGATTTGGAGGAAGAGATTTATATGTCACAGCCTGAGCACTACATTGTTAAAGGTAAAGAATTCTTAGTTTGCAGATTAAAGAAATCTCTATATGGTTTGAAGCAATCTCCTAGGATGTGGTACCTTAAGTTTGATGCCTTTTTGTTGTCAATTGGATTTGTAAGATTGAAATCAGATCATTGTGTTTATTTCAGAGTTGAAAATGATCGTCTTCTTATTGTTGCATTATATGTTGATGATATGTTGCTATTTGGGAAGGGTAAGGGTATGATTTCTGATTTTAAATCTCAGTTGTCAGCACAATTTGAGATGAAAGATCTTGGGGCAGCTAGGTACATCTTGGGTATGGAAATCAGTAGAGATAGGTCTAACAAAAAACTTTGGTTGAGCCAAAGTAAGTATGTGAAGTCTGTGTTGGACAGGTTCAGCATGGTAGATTGTAGAGCACTATGTGTTCCTATTCCTGTGGGAACAAAGTTATCTGTAGATGATTGTCCAAAATCTCCTAGTGAGATGGAGGACATGAGTAGAGTACCTTATGCTAGTGTAGTTGGCAGTCTTATGTATGCTATGGTCTGTACTAGACCAGACATTGCCCAAGCAGTGGGAGTCCTGAGTCGATTTATGGCTAATCCTGGACGGATACATTGGGATGCAGTTAAGTGAGTATTCAGATATTTGAGGGGTACATCAGATTACTCCATATGTTATCATGGTAGCTCTTCTAGATCTCCGCATTCAGTTTGTATTCATGGGTTTGTGGATTCAAATTGGGCAGGTGATATTGACCATAGGAGATCCACCAGTGCTTATGTGTTCACTATGTTTGGTGGTGCCATCAGTTGGATGAGCAAGCGACAACCTGTGGTTGCTTTGTCCACTATAGAAGCTGAGTACATGGCTGCTACTCATGCTTGTAAGGAAGCCATTTGGCTTAAGAGATTGTGTTCTGATGTTGGTGTTGATGCAGAACAGATTACTGTTTGGTGTGACAGTCAGAGTGCTATTTGCCTTGCAAAGAATCCAACTTTCCATGCTAGAATGAAGCACATTGATGTGCAGTATCACTTTGTGAGAGATATGGTGGAAGATAGAAAGGTAAATTTGGAAAAGGTAGATACTGTGAAGAATGTTACAGATGCATTAACAAAACCAGTGGGCACTAAGAAGTTTATATGGTGTTCAGAGTCTATGGGCCTTTCGGCCTATAGCGGTTAGTTCCTGTTATGTTCCTATTGCTCTTACAAGGTGTTTGACAAGTGGGAGAATGTTAGGAATAAGGTGTCTCAACCTTGTATAATTCCTATTCTTATTATTTGTTTTGTAAAATGTATTTCTTTCAAATAATGTTGATGTGTCGACATCTTGAATTATGTATAAGGAGATCATGACTAAAACGGTTATGACGGATTCCTATGAGACGCAAGAGCTATGTTAGGAAGATTCAATGACAAGTGAAGACATGTGGCAACTAAAATTTTTTGGGGTTCCTATTTTCTCGAAGAATGGTAAAACCCTAATACGGTTTTACCTTTGGGAGTAGCCCTAAAAGTGAAGCGCATGTTATAAGTGATTTTAGGGTTGTGAAGAGATGCGATGCAAAAAAAGGTGTATTGTTGGTACTGCGAGTAGCTACTAGAGTCTTCTTTTGTCGATGTTGAACTTGCATTTCAAGTGTATTGTAACCTTGTGTTGAAGATAATACATTGTGCAGGTTCTGAAGGGGTGGGGTTGTTTTACCGAAAGGTTTTTCCCCATCGGCAAATCCTTGTGTTATGTGTTCCTTTCTCTGTCTATTTTCTGTATGCATGGTTGGCTGCAATATTGTTGTTTACATGATATTGAATCTGTAAGTGAAGAAGATTTTAATAGGATTTGCATCATACTTTCCTTATGAGATTAGTGTAGGAAGCTGTTTCCACACCTAAGTTTCCTTACACTACCCTGTGAAAGGTTTGCCCTATTAAAGACTTACAAAGACTATTAGATCTCACCTTGACTAAACGATTTTAACTCACAATTAAGCACCCTCTTAGGAGATTTACAAAAGCCTATTAGGACTACTCTGTTAAGAGATTTACCTTGTATCACCTGTTAAAATGAATAAATAATTGATCCTTTGGTTAGCACCTCTTTGCTAGATGTCAAATCTCGTCTTTACTATTTGTATCCTTATCCTTGTGATCTAATATATCTTCTCTGTCCTTTTAGTGCTTGTCTTCAGAACTGATATGTTATGATTAACTGGTTTTGCAATGCATAACCTTTAATTAAGCATCCTCTCCATGCTTTTCTTTGCACATGATACTCTCCTTAGTATCTCTCTTCACTCATACTACTCCCCTTAGGGTTTACCTCTTAACTAGGCATCATGGAGATGATCTAGATCTTAATCAACGACTCTGGTTGATTGTTATTGCTGCTTAATACTTCCCTTTTTCTGATTGGTTGCATGTATTGCATAGGGATGTGTAATATGACTTGATATTTATCTCTTAATATCAAAATTTAACGTCCATGTCAGCCAAAAATGGTTTACATAGGATTTTGTTCTATTACAAACATCTATGTCATTAACTAGTTACTCAACATCAATAGACTTCTAATGCTTGGCCTTAACTGTGCTCTTTATGCTATAACTCAGCTTCTAAATGGCTTAGCACATACTATTTCTCGGCACTTGAATCACTTGGCACACATTGTTTGCTCAGCACCTAAGTGACTCAACACACACTGATTGCTCGACACTAGCTGTCATATCACTTGGCATATATTGTCTAGGCACTTATGCTCGACATACACTATGCACTTGGCCTAAGTAGTGGCTCAATTGTAGTGATGACCAACCAACTATGCTAAATGATGATTAAGGGTTTTGTCACTACTTTGTCAAAACCATAATGAGATTAACAATCTCTCCCTTTGATATGAGTCAAAAAACACTTTATGGCATATACAATCTTACTTCATGCATAAGTCAGACAATGTATAATCTTTTGCTCGATCTATATAAAAAAATTCAGAATCTTCAAAATTTGCAAAAAATGTTCCCAATACTTTGTTATGTTACTCCCCATGAGTAAATACTTCATTTTGGTTTTGTGGCTCCCCCTAAGTAGATACTTATTTGTATGAATATTTAGCGATATTTATTATTTGATATAACTTTTTATTATATTATTTTAAAAAAAAATTAAAATTATCTATAGTGTTTTAAGTATGAAAATATTTTTTTCCAATATAATATCAAATTATGTGATTTTTATTGTAAGTTGATGATTTAAAGAAAAATAATAATAACAATAAAAGATTATGTCAATAGTCATGTATTATAAAAGTCTTTTGATTTATTGAAAAAACATTTGTAGATATATTAGAGCACTATCAACTTCAATCTTTATTGTATCTATATTAAAACAAGAGAAACAATGCGTCATAGTTCCTGCCTAACGCATAATGGTTGTAGAGGTGTAGATGAGTGAGAATCTAAATTAACATTATGAATGCATTAATTTTTGCCTAGAAATGCACTTGTGATCTAATAGGATTGCTCATATTTTGTTGTTAAATTCTCATCCTAGAAATGCACTTGTGATTTGATAGGATGTCTAATATTTTGTTGTTAAGTTTTCGTGCTATATTATTATATCTTTGGGCATTTAAGCCCAAGAATAAGAGGCCAAAGTTTCCAATATGGCACTAAGTACTTAATATCATACTATGATCAATACATATGCTTTAGACAAATTTGCACTTTCTAAGTTGACAACTTAAATTATGTGCAATGAGGAAAGATATACATACCAATATTTGAATTATAGAACTTAAAGAAGTGATGAAGCATTTGGAGTATCACATTATATGTTTAAGCATACTATGCATGCTACTAGACAACCATAAGTAGTTGGAATAACTCCTCCAACTATGTATTATTCTCATCTTGATTATCAAATGGAACTCACACTATTTTTTATCATTAGCACTGGACAAAAACTAGGATAAAGATATAGATAGAGATAAATAATAGTATACAACAATAACAACATAAACATATATGCAGAGGAAAAAAGGATGGATAATATATAGGAGGAAGAGGAAGAGAGAAAATAGTAAGATAGAGCGATACCAACATAAGTTGTGTGTGTGAGAGAGAGAATTAAATATAATTAATTTTCTTAATAAAACAAATAGTCAAAATAAAATCATGGTTATAATAAAGAATTAAAATATATTATATTTTAATTAATAAAACTAAGAATTTAATATTTATATTAAAACTCACATTTTTATAAGAAAAAATGAAATGTATTGAAATATTAAAATATTTTATAAGTAAAACTAATTGTTTAATTTTACACAATTAGAGAAGGTTTACTATTTAATGTTTTGTATTTCCAAATTTTTAATAAAATTAAGTAATTTTTAATTATGAAATAATATCTATATAATTTAATATGTACATTTATAAATAATAAATAGATGTAATACATATAAATTTGATGTTGATGAATAAATATGATGTAATAAATAAGAAATAAAATATTACTATTTAATTTTAATACTTAGTTTATATAAACCTAATTATGCCGAGAGGCATATACAATGGCAGCAACACTTCCCAACACAAAGAATATTCCAAAGAATAATCCGTGTAAGGAAAAAAGATTTGGTGAGAGTTACAAACGAAATTAAAATATGGAATGCCATTTGGCAATCAAAAAGATTTGGTGAGAGTTACAAACGAAAGTAAAATATGGAATGCCATTTGGCAATCAAAAAGATTTGGTGAGAGTTACAAACGAAATAATAGGCCCGAAAAAGTAGGACCCGAAAAAATAGGGCCCGAAAAAATAGGGCCTGAAAAAATAGGGGCGAAATAATTTCAATATGATTTTTTTTTTGTTAAATATAATTTTGCATGCACATTCATACTTATTTTTTGTGGGGAGTGGGGGAATTTGAAACAAATTTGTAGAATGTGAAGAGACGTCTGTTGGGGGATATGAGGAGCCTCTCAGAAGTTATAAAACCAAGGCTCACCATTTCATTTTCATTTTATGTTTTTGCAGGAAGGAAGAGGTGGAGGTTATTGGAGGATTAGATTGGAGTTTTTGAATAGGAGTAGATTGAAGTTTTGGAGTAACATTTTTGTAGGTGAAATTTCTATTTTTTATTTACATTTTCATTTAGATTTAGATGTAAATATAAATTGAAATTCAAAATTAGTTATAATATTCTACTTTGATTTAGATTTCAATTTTAATTAATTTCATTTAGATTTAGAATTCTGTTCATAACTATTTAGGCTTGCATTTAATAGTTTAGTCTTGCATGTTTGATTTAGAGTTAGATTTGTATTCAAAATCTATTTGATTTATATATTTTATAATACTTCTCATTTACATATTTTAAAAGTGCATGTTTCAAATTAGTTTTATATTTGCATGTTTCATATTAGTTTTAGATTTTCATATTTCAAAATAGTTTTGGTTTGCATGTTTTAGATTTGAATGTTTCACAATAGTTTTACATTTGCATGTTTCTAAGTATTTATATTTTCATATTTCAAAACATAATTTTATCATTAATCTGGATGAGAATGCCACCATATCAATACAATTTATAGTTTATTAAAGTTAATGATTTATTTAAAGTAGATAAAGCATATATTTAGTATATATTTTAACATTATTGAATTATAAAATAAAATAAAATTTTCAAAATAATAGCTAGCCAAAATAATATTAAGCCAAATGGATGCTGAAATAATAGAACTTGAAAAAATAAGGCCAAAAAAATAGAATGCAAGAAAATAAAGCTGAAATAACTTAATTAAAATTTTAAATATAAAACATTTTCTTTTTGTTAAATATATTTTTGCATGCACATTCATGCTTTTTTTTGTGAGGAGTGGGGGAATTTGAAACAAATTCATGGAATGTCAAAAGACATCTATTGGGAGATATGAGGGTTCTCTCATAAATTATAAAACAAATGCTCCTCATTTCATTTTCATTTTGTGTTTTTGCAGAGAGGAAGAGATGGAGATTATTGGAGCAATTAGAGTTTTTTAACAGGAGTAGATTAAAGTTTCATATAGTTTAGCCTTGTATGTTTGATTTAGATTTAGGATTCAAAAACTTTTTGATTTAGATATTTGATAATACATTTCTTTTGCAAATTTTTAATGTGCATGTTTCAATTTAGTTTTACATTTGCATGTTTTACATTAGTTTTAGATTTGCATATTTTAAAATACTTTTGGTTTCCATGTTTAGATTTGTATGTTTCATAATAGTTTTATCTTTGCATGTTTCAAAATATTTATATTTTTAATGTTTCATAATTAAATTTAATCGTTGATGCTGACAAGAAGTTCACCTTATCAATAAAATTTGTATTTTATTAAAGTTAGTGATTAATTTAAAATAAACGAATCATATATTTAGTTTATATTGTCATTATTTAATTAGATTATATATGTGGCTACTAAATATATTAATTAAGAAAGAAAATCATAAGTCTAAATAGATTCCTTAATGATAGGGAGATTTATTGATTACAATTCTTAATCATTGCAATAAAAATTGCATTAGCATTATTAAAAATTCAACAATATATAATGTTCTCACATCATCATGGAGAAATAATTAGAGTTAGAGTTAGAATTAGAGTTAGAGTTAGAGTTAGAATTAGAATTAGAGTTAGAGTTAGAATTAGAATTAGAGTTAGAATTAGACTTAGAATTAGACTTAGAATTAGAGTTAGAGTTAGAATTAGAATTAGAATTAGAATTAGAATTAAAATTAGAATTCGAATTAGAGTTAGAGTTAGAGTTAGAGTTAGAATTAGAGTTAGAGTTAGAGTTAGAGTTAGAATTAGAGTTAGAGTTAGAATTAGAGTTAGAGTTAGGGTTCAAGTTAGAGTTAGAGTTAAAGTTAGAGATAGAATTGTGATCAGGGTTAAATTAGGGTTAAATTAGGGTTAGGGTTAGAATGATAGGGAGATTTATTGATTACAATTCTTAATCATTGCAATAAAAATTGCATTAGCATTATTAAAAATTCAACAATATATAATGTTCTCACATCATCATGGAGAAATAATTAGAGTTAGAATTAGAGTTAGAGTTAGAATTAGCATTAGAGTTAGAATTAGAGTTAGAGTTAGAGTTAGAATTAGAGTTAGAGTTAGAATTAGAGTTAGAATTAGAGTTAGAGTTAGAATTAGAATTAGAGTTAGGGTTAGAATTAGAATTAGAATTAAAATTAGAATTAGAGTTAGAGTTAGAGTTAGAGTTAGAGTTAGAATTAGAGTTAGAGTTAGAGTTAGAATTAGAATTAGAGTTAGAGTTAGAATTAGAGTTAGAGTTAGAGTTAGAGTTAGAGTTAGAATTAGAATTAGAATTAGAGTGAGAGTTAGGGTTCAAGTTAGAGATACAATTGTGATCAGGGTTAGATTAGGGTTAGGGTTAGAGTTAGAATTAGAATTAGAGTTAGAATTAGAATTAGAGTTAGAGTTAGAATTAGAATTAGAATTAGAATTAGAATTAGAGTTAGAGTTAGAGTTAGAGTTAGAATTAGAATTAGAGTTAGAGTTAGAATTAGAATTAGAGTTAGAGTTAGCATTAGAGTTAGAGTTAGGGTTCAAGTTAGAGTTAGAGTCAAAGTTAGAGATAGAATTGTGATCAGGGTTAGATTAGGGTTAGGGTTAAAGTTACCTTATTAGATTTAGGGTTAGGGTAAGAGTTAGGGCTAGGATTAGGATTAAAATTAGGGTTAGTGTTAGAGTTAGAGTTATATATAGTGTTAGGGTTAGGATTACGGGTAGGTTTATAGTCAAAGTTAGGGTGAGGGTTAATATTGGGGTTAGGGTTACAAAAAGTGTCAAAGTTAGAGTTAGGGTTAGAATTAGAGGTAAGGTTAGAATCAGGGATAAAGTTAGAGTTGGAGTTAGGGTTAGAGTTAGAGTTAGAGTTAGATTTAGGGTAAGAATTAGGGTTAGGATTAGAATTAGCATTAGAGTTAGAGCTAGGGTTAGGGTTAGGGTTAGGGTTAGGGTTAGGGTAAGAATTAGTTTTAGATTTGCATATTTCAAAATACTTTTGGTTTCCATGTTTAGATTTGTATGTTTCATAATAGTTTTATATTTGCATGTTTCAAAATATTTATATTTTTAATGTTTCATAATTAAATTTAATCGTTGATGTGGACAAGAAGTTCACCTTATCAATACAATTTGTATTTTATTAAAGTTAGTGATTAATTTAAAATAAACGAATCATATATTTAGTTTATATTGTCATTATTTAATTAGATTATATATGTGGCTACTAAATATATTAATTAAGAAAGAAAATCATAAGTCTAAATAGATTCCTTAATGATAGGGAGATTTATTGATTACAATTCTTAATCATTGCAATAAAAATTGCATTAGCATTATTAAAAATTCAACAATATATAATGTTCTCACATCATCATGGAGAAATAATTAGAGTTAGAATTAGAGTTAGAGTTAGAATTAGCATTAGAGTTAGAATTAGAGTTAGAGTTAGAATTAGAATTAGAGTTAGGGTTAGAATTAGAATTAGAATTAGAATTAGAATTAGAATTAGAATTAGAATTAGAATTAGAATTAGAGTTAGAATTAGAGTTAGAGTTAGAATTAGAGTTAGAGTTAGAGTTAGAGTTAGAATTAGAATTAGAATTAGAATTAGAGTTAGAGTTAGAATTAGAATTAGAGTTAGAGTTAGAATTAGAGTTAGAGTTAGAATTAGAATTAGAGATAGAATTAGAATTAGAATTAGAATTAGAATTAGAATTAGAGTTAGAGTTAGAGTTAGAGTTAGAATTAGAATTAGAGTTAGAGTTAGAATTAGAATTAGAGTTAGAGTTAGAATTAGAGTTAGAGTTAGGGTTCAAGTTAGAGATAGAATTGTGATCAGGGTTAGATTAGGGTTAGGGTTAGAATTAGAGTTAGGGTTAGAGTTAGAGTTAGAATTAGAATTAGAGTTAGAATTAGAGTTAGAATTAGAATTAGAGTTAGAGTTAGAATTAGAATTAGAATTAGAATTAGAATTAGAGTTAGAGTTAGAATTAGAATTAGAGTTAGAGTTAGCATTAGAGTTAGAGTTAGGGTTCAAGTTAGAGTTAGAGTTAAAGTTAGAGATAGAATTGTGATCAGGGTTAGATTAGGGTTAGGGTTAAAGTTACCTTATTAGATTTAGGGTTAGGGTAAGAGTTAGGGCTAGGATTAGGATTAAAATTAGGGTTAGTGTTAGAGTTAGAGTTATATATAGTGTTAGGGTTAGGATTAGGGGTAGGTTTATAGTCAAAGTTAGGGTGAGGGTTAATATTGGGGTTAGGGTTACAAAAAGTGTCAAAGTTAGAGTTAGGGTTAGAATTAGAGGCAGGGTTAGAATCAGGGACAAAGTTAGAGTTGGAGTTAGGGTTAGAGTTAGAGTTAGAGTTAGATTTAGGGTAAGAATCAAGGTTAGGATTAGAATTAGCATTAGAGTTAGAGCTAGGGTTAGAATTAGGGTTAGGGTTAGGGTTAGGGTTAGGGTTAGGGGTAGGGTAAGAATTAGTTTTAGATTTACATATTTCAAAATACTTTTGGTTTCCATGTTTAGATTTGTATGTTTCATAATAGTTTTATATTTGCATGTTTCAAAATATTTATATTTTTAATGTTTCATAATTAAATTTAATCGTTGATGCTGACAAGAAGTTCACCTTATCAATAAAATTTGTATTTTATTAAAGTTAGTGATTAATTTAAAATAAACGAATCATATATTTAGTTTATATTGTCATTATTTAATTAGATTATATATGTGGCTACTAAATATATTAATTAAGAAAGAAAATCATAAGTCTAAATAGATTCCTTAATGATAGGGAGATTTATTGATTACAATTCTTAATCATTGCAATAAAAATTGCATTAGCATTATTAAAAATTCAACAATATATAATGTTCTCACATCATCATGGAGAAATAATTAGAGTTAGAATTAGAGTTAGAGTTAGAATTAGAGTTAGAGTTAGAGTTAGAATTAGAGTTAGAATTAGAGTTAGAGTTAGAATTAGAGTTAGAATTAGAATTAGAGTTAGAGTTAGAATTAGAGTTAGAGTTAGAGTTAGAATTAGAATTAGAGTTAGGGTTAGAATTAGAATTAGAATTAGAATTAGAGTTAGAATTAGAATTAGAGTTAGAATTAGAGTTAGAATTAGAATTAGAGTTAGACTTAGAATTAGAGTTAGAGTTAGAATTAGAATTAGAATTAGAATTAGAATTAGAGTTAGAGTTAGAATTAGAATTAGAATTAGAGTTAGAGTTAGAATTAGAATTAGAGTTAGAGTTAGAATTAGAATTAGGGTTAGAGTTAGAATTAGAGTTAGAGTTAGGGGTCAAGTTAGAGTTAGAGTTAAAGTTAGAGATAGAATTGTGATCAGGGTTAAATTAGGGTTAGGGTTAGAATTAGAGTTAAATTAGGGTTAAATTAGGGTTAGGGTTAGAATGATAGGGAGATTTATTGATTACAATTCTTAATCATTGCAATAAAAATTGCATTAGCATTATTAAAAATTCAACAATATATAATGTTCTCACATCATCATGGAGAAATAATTAGAGTTAGAATTAGAGTTAGAATTAGAGTTAGAATTAGAGTTAGAGTTAGAATTAGTGTTAGAGTTAGAGTTAGAGTTAGAATTAGAGTTAGGGTTAGAATTAGAATTAGAATTAGAATTAGAGTTAGAATTAGAATTAGAGTTAGAATTAGAATTAGAGTTAGAATTAGAGTTAGAGTTAGAATTAGAATTAGAATTAGAATTAGAGTTAGAGTTAGAATTAGAATTAGAGTTAGAGTTAGAGTTAGAATTAGAATTAGAGTTAGAGTTAGAATTAGAGTTAGAGTTAGGGTCAAGTTAGAGTTAGAGTTAAAGTTAGAGATAGAATTGTGATCAGGGTTAGATTAGGGTTAGGGTTAGAATTAGAGTTAGGGTTAGAGTTAGAATTAGAATTAGAATTAGAGTTAGAATTAGAAT
Organism: Cupressus sempervirens; assembly: GCA_028749045.1. Classification (NCBI taxonomy): domain Eukaryota; kingdom Viridiplantae; phylum Streptophyta; class Pinopsida; order Cupressales; family Cupressaceae; genus Cupressus; species Cupressus sempervirens. The sequence goes on along the minus strand of CM053792.1, from coordinate 817,416,374 downwards.
TAGAGTTAGAATTAGAATTAGAGTTAGATTTAGAATTAGAATTAGAATTAGAGTTAGAATTAGAATTAGAATTAGAGTTAGAGTTAGAATTAGAATTAGAGTTAGAGTTAGAATTAGAATTAGAGTTAGGGTTCAAGTTAGAGTTAGAGTTAAAGTTAGAGATAGAATTGTGATCAGGGTTAGATTAGGGTTAGGGTTAAAGTTACCTTATTAGATTTAGGGTTAGGGTAAGAGTTAGGGCTAGGATTAGGATTAGAATTAGGGTTAGTGTTAGAGTTAGAGTTATATATAGTGTTAGGGTTAGGATTAGGGGTAGGTTTATAGTCAAAGTTAGGGTGAGGGTTAATATTGGGTTTAGGGTTACAAAAAGTGTCAAAGTTAGAGTTAGGGTTAGAATTAGAGGTAGGGTTAGAATCAGGGATAAAGTTAGAGTTGGAGTTAGGGTTAGAGTTAGAGTTAGAGTTAGATTTAGGGTAAGAATCAGGGTTAGGATTAGAATTAGCATTAGAGTTAGAGTTAGGGTTAGGGTTAGGGTTGGGGTTAGGGTAAGAATTAGAGTTAGAGTTATAGTTAGGGTTAGAGTTAGGAGCAGAGTTATAGTTAGGGTTACAATTAGGTTAGGGTTAGAGCTAGAATTGGGGTTAGGGTTAGAATTAGGGTTAGAGTTAGGGTTATATAGGTTTGGGTTAAGATTAGGGGTAGAATTAGAGTTACAATTAGAGTTAGAGTTAGAATTAGGTTACATATTGAGTTAGAGCTAGAGTTAGGGTAAGGGTAATAATTAGGGTTAGGGCAAGAATTAGGGTTACAAATAAAGTTAGGGTTAGATTTAGAGGTAGGATTTGAGCTAGATTTAGAGATAGAATTAGAATTAGAACAAGAGTTGGAGTTAGAGGTAGGGTTAGAATTAGGGCTAGGATTATGGTTAGCATAAGGGTTATGGTTAGAGTTAGGGTTAGCATTAGGGTTAGGGTTATAATTACTGTTAGTTTTAGTGTTAGTGTTAGTGTTACAAAATGCAAACACGAAAGGCACTACATAAAATCCTAGAGAAATTTGGAGAAAGAAGGCAGTTTTGTTTGAACCCAATATTGTTGTTGCATCATTTTGACATCCTATCTATGGTTCTAATTTTAGTGTTGACTTTTCAAAGTACATAATACCACTTTCCACTTGTCTAATAGTTGATACCTTTTAAGTGCAAAATATTACTAGATTTGGTATGGCATGTGTATTTCTTGATGCCTACTATTTGAAGGGTGTATGGTATATGGGTATTAATGATTGGATCATTATTTTATATTTTTCATGGTATATGTAGTAGGGTCACTTTAAGTGTGAACTATAATTGTCTACTAACTAAAGAGGACATGGTATATGTTTTAATGATTGGGTAGTTGGTGTGCCTACTATTTGTGAGCTCCTTAATAGTTTTCATCTCTTCTATTCTATCCCAAAGCTTGTAACACTATAATGTGTCAACGACCTTGCTAATGTCTACAAAACAACAAAAGATCTCAACATATCAAGGGTGTTCCATATTTTTTCAACTATGAATATAAGGGTAACATGATGATCAGCAGTGAAATGTTTTTTGTCAAAACTAGGCTACCCTTTAGCTCTTTTATTCTCAATTTCTACCCATCTAGTGATTCTTAAATTTTCCTTCTTCTAATTTAATAGTTATAAAGGGAAACATCTAAGCAAAAAATGAAAAAGAATATCTTACAAAAGGGGACACTTCTTTTCTTTCTAGATTCTCTTTATATCTCAGGAGATTTAGGTTTTTGCATATCTATGTGTGTTATAAAGGAGGAAAAAATGTCATCAAATAGAGTAGAATTTGTCTATCATAAATCACTTGAATATATTGCATCAATTGATTGGTTTATGGTGATAATTAAAATGAAATTTTATATAAAAAATATTTTTAGTTAGATATATTTTTTGGATCAGTAATGGAAAAAAGTCAATATAAACATGAGGCTCAAGTAATGTCAAAACCAAGACCTCTCAAATGAGAGCCTCATAACCTATTGTTGTGCTATGGGGTGTTCCTCATTTTTAGTTACATAATTAAATTATAATCATTAATAAATTGAATTACAATAATATATGAGGAATGGTATTCAAGTGAATTGAATTTAACTACTTAAAATCTAGAGAAAATTTTGGGGTTCATCTTATAGGATAATGGTTAAGCGGTGGTCATATTGTTTTGGTAAAAAATGTTCAAATCCTTGTTGGCTTATTGTAATTATAGGCTTGTTCCTTTGTTGATTCAATATGATTTGTAGTTTTTAGTTTTGGTGTTATTATTGAAAAGTGTTCATATCTATGCTTCATTCCATCACTAGATTGGTATGCTTGCAGGTTTTATGCCCCTACTAGCCTATTGTGCTTGCAAGTTTAGATTGTTATGTTCGTACTGGAATAAGGTCCCCCAGTTATGGCCTTTTTGGTTAATAACTTTATAAGGGGGTAGGGGATGTTGATTGATTAAAAAAAAAGATGAAAATGATTAGTATGTAAGAGTTTTCCAAAAGTCAAATTTTGATATCGCTATCAAGATTCAATTTTGTAGTTTTTGATTCAAACTCAAAAATCCATGTTTCATAAGTAGTGGTTCACAAGAACCCATTTCTTATGAGAATGAATAGAATATTTAGAACTCATTTCATCTAGGTGGTTCTCACATGGGCGAAGCAATGGGCTTTCATAGGAGCTCAGCCACCTCAATATTGCTCTAGCTCAAGTGCACTTAACCATGAAATTTACTCCAAGTTATCTTGCTACCCCATTTACAAAACCTTCAAAAAGTGTTATGGCTTAAGAATAATTCATTATCGATTCCCTTTTATCTCATCAATTTATAAGTGGGTTTTTTCACAACAATACAAATTGTGATATTGATATCAAGATTCAACTATGTAGTTTTTGAGTCAAACTCACTGACCCATGTTTCACAAGGTCAGCATTCATAAGAACCCATCTAATGATGATGAATGAGAAATTTGATAAAAATGAGATTAAAGACATTCAAATTAACTTTTTTTGCATTGTATTTGTTAAGTTTAATCAAATGAATATCTCAAAATATAAAAATTATTTGTGTTTCAGTGTGGTTCAAGTCTATACCTATTACACCTAATTGAATTGATGCATGAACATGAATGTGAGTTATTACAAGAATAAATTGGTATAAGTTTAATTTTTAAAATTGATTTGCATTAATCGTTTGATGTCTAGATCACAATAAGAAGTTTTCATATTTAATATAAAAAATCAAGGTGATTGTATGAATGAAAAAGATATTTATTTCCTTTTTTAAATCTATAAAAAACCACTCGAATAATAATAAACTAAGATAAATATGCTTAACATAATTATAAAAGTTGATGATAAAACTATAATGTTTTAGGATTTAATTATGATATTATATTAATGGTATATTTGTTTGTTGTGATAGATCAAGCAAGTATTGTATACTTGTCATGTATAAATAAAAAATGGTCAACTCGTCAAGCATTTCCCTAGGTTAACTTGTTAAGCAATTTTTAGAGTCAATTTTTTAAGTAACATTGGTAAACCACCTAAAAGGCCTATAAATAAGTGGTGGTATAATGCAAAATTATCATATTAATATTTTCTCTTTGTTCGATAATAAGATAAGGGGAATGTTGTTTCTGGAGGATGTAGCCCATATTGGGCGAGTCATGTTAAATCTTAATGTTATGCATTTTTTTCTTCTCTATTTCTAGATTATCTAAAAAATTGTATTGATCATATATATGAATGAATCCTAACATGGTATTCTAATGATTTTTTTGTTTGTTGTGTGTTGGTTAATAGTTTGTCTTTCTTAGTTTCTTGGTTTGTACCTTGACTCTTAATGTGCCCAATAGTGATGGGAAAAAAATAGTTAACGACATAATGGGTCAATGTAGTGATCTATCAGAGATCCCTGAATTGAACAGTACAACTCCCTTATGATTCAAATGTTTGCAATGAATTTGTTTAGATTTTAGGGTATGCTCTTAACCATAGAGCTTAAGAGGTATAACTAGATTGCCTAACGTTTCAAGCAATCTAGGCAATTTTAGATTTAATACGTAAAATTCAATCTATTCTACCTTTGAATGCAACATTGTAACAATGCAAGATTATCTACCACTGCATGATAGGAGAAAGAATGATTAACTTGACAATGCTTGGATTGCTCAAGTGACTTAGATTTGACAATACCCAAATTGCTTCCTACTTAGTTTCTTTCATTAACCAAATCCCAAACTTCTCATACAACAATGAAATGCATATGAACTAACACAAACAACATAGGGGAATAAAGTAATACTATAGCAAAGATAGTAAAGCTTACAATCTACTGAAATGAAAGAAACAAAACCAAGTTTATTTGCAATCTTTCAATTTTTATTTACAACACATTTCATCCCAAGTACAATATAGAAACTAAACGAACAACAAAATTAAAATGTAGACTCAGAGTCTCACACAATAGTCCCAGATATTGGGGTTTTCCCACAAAATAATTTTTTCCATCTTATTAATTTCTCAAAAAGTTACATTTATAGGCCTCTTAGGGATGACCATTTACATTTGATGATTATATTGTAGACAATATTTCAATAGATAGCTACTAAAAATAGGATTTGATCGAGTCATCATTCGTTACAGAGTTTAAGCTTATGAGGAGAATGCCAAAAATGACTACAATAGTATAATTTGAGAAAGAGAAGAGGTGACACTTGTCAAAGAGAGCTCAGAGTATCAAATTTTCTATGGGGTCACAACCTTAGCTCTATATTCTCTCATTGCATCAGCTACATTGTTTAGTTCATTGATGCCTGAGATGATAATGTTATCAGCTCAAATCATCCAGTAATCATGCATCTCTATCAAATTTTCAACTCTGGTGATCTTTGATTGGAGCTTTTCTGATGCACACCTTAGAATGGAATCTACCATTAAAAGCTCCAAGATCTTTGATATATGGGTGTTGGATGGATTGGCATATTCTTTTACAAATGCTAGGAATTTAGTTTTCATTCACTTGATGTCAACCAATTGACCATTACTAAGAACATATGGTTCAATATGTAAGACCTTTAGATGCTCAAATATCTTTTCCATGACTTTCTGTGCTAAATCATGTACATCCTTTAGCTCATTTGCAGATCTTACCGAGCTCTCCACTATGAATTCCAATGATTTCTTCCAAATAAGAAATGGTTCTTAGCCTATTTTGAGAATCCCATGGGTCATGGCGACATTAGTTTTCATATAAATCACCTCTTGCAACAAAGCCAATTTCTTTGTCAAATTCTCTAATACTTTGTGCATTGTAATTTGATGACTGGACATTGCTTTCCTCAATTTGTCAGTGTCTAACAAAATTTTTCCAAGGTTCTCAATGAGAGGGGAACCTTGGGCCTTCATTTGATCAATCCATGCATGACCAACTTGACCAAATTGCCTCTCATGTTGTAGCTTCAATAACATATTCTTGTTCTCCTCTACACTTGGGTCAAATGTACTTGTAGAGGTGCTTCCAAGTGCAACTCTAATGTAATTCATCAGCTCCCTATTCGAGGCCTTGAGTACTTATTTCTCTACCCTTAACTCTTCTAGTCTATCTTTGATCTTCTCATTGGTTGATTCATATGTTGACCATGGAATCATGTACATGAATACCAATATCGATAGTTCTAATATGGAAATCATTAGCAGTTAGCTCATGAAACTTACCCTCCTTCTGAGATTCTGCTATCTTCATTAGCATATGACCAGTATAAGAATCAATGACCAATGCTACTAGAGTCTTCTACTTCCTCATCTTCTTTCATTGTGGTTGAGACAAATTTTCTTCATGATGAGGTCTTTGGATGGGGCATCTTCCTCACATCTTCGCTTCTTCCGATCAATAGTCTCTTTCAACCATGACTTAGTTGAAAGGACATTGATTACTGACTAAAGGGTTGTGGGGTTGAAGAGCTTCCTTGCCATTGGGGCTATTTCCTTGCTCTGAGTGGTAGTGGGGAAAGTAGTTACCTTGGTAACTAAGAGGGCTAGAGTATCACCTTACTAAGATGCATCTTTCTCTTGACCATTTAGGGGATTGTTTTCACCATCAAGATTGATGACTTGCATAGGGGAGGAAGGCTTAGCCACTAACTTCTCCCACTCCTCTTTGTTCTTCTCATTATCCCCAACCTTTTCTATGTCCGATAGAGATCCTCCTCCACAAGTTGGGGTAATCTAGAAATTCTTTTTAGGAGGTTGATCTCCCCCTCCACCGACAGACTAGGTTGGACGTACTGATGTCGAGGTAGCAACGGTCGTGGATGTAGCCATAATTGACTAAGAAGTCCCAGAAGCTACTCCACCAGTAGAGCCTATACTTCCCATGTTTTCTTCCTTGCTCTGGTCCATTCAACCCACTTATTTTTCTTTTTGATGATCCCATGCATTAGGACCTCCATTGTATTAACAGTAGGACCTTCAAGTGGAATTGACACAATGGGTGTCTTCTTGATTTTCTCATGGGATGAGGGATTCATGTAGGAGACATCATTTGCAAGATCAAAAACATCAACATTGTCATTATACATTTTACCTGCATCAATGGTTAGCCTGGACCAATACCTCTTCTTGGTCTGATATTCATCATAGCATCCACCCCAATAGTCTTCAATAACTGGAACATGTCTATGAATGTATCCAAGCTTCAAATGATCTCTCACAAAGTTCACTGGGTCACACCAAGGGCTAATCACCTCATAATCAACTAGTTTAATCTTGTTCTCAAAAATTTTAACTAGATTCTGGGCATTAGATATAAAAGCACAGGAGTAAGGTCCAACCATTATTGGAAAGGAAATCCTGGCTATCTTCTTCTCATTGGAATAGAAGGTGTTCACTTCTACTATTTTTTGACATAATTTAGCAAGAACAACCATGTCCTCAAGATATCTGGGAAGCCTTTTGGAAAAACCATCAAATTCACCAATCCTCAAGTAGGAGAAGGTCAGGAATTGGATGAAAGAACATCTAAACTGGCCTATAGCTAAAATAGCTTCAAGTGAAAATCTTCATTTGGAGTAGCCTTGCAAGTCTCAACACAACCTCATTGTGAAGGCATCATTAACTTTCACATACTCTTTGAAACTCCTTTGTAGCTATAGGTGGGGATAGAACTCATACACCCTCTTATTCTCATCTCAGTCTTTGATACTGGGAAGACCTAGCTAGAGGCGATGTGTGGCTAAGGCATACATCAAATATGAAGATATATAGAATTGCCTAAATGCCTTAGCTGGATTTAACCATGAAGCAAGCTCTTCACATATGATTTGGGCCTAGTTGATCTGTAGTCCCTCGGTGCATATGGCTTGCACCAAGAATAAGTGATGCCCAATGAAATCTAAAATTTCTTCCTTTCCTTTCAATCTCAACAATAATGTCAAGATGTCAACAATCTCTCTTTTTAAATTTATTCCAAAAAGAGTCCTTCGCATTTTACTCTTTTTGGAATGGGTTGTCTGAAAATAGGTTTCATGCATATCCTCTCTTCTTAGATTTTTCTTTTCATTAAACATCGATTAAGAGGATGAGAATTCGATGTCATAGTGTTCTTCCTTCACCAGTATGCTAAATGCATATTGCATCAAGGCCTTATTTATAGAGAGAAGAATAGACTAATTAGGTAGCAATATTTTCTTTGTCTATGGATTATATTTTTTGATACATTCTTTTACTATCTCTAGTGCTTGCATGACCATGGGGAATTCGACAACTTCAACCAATCCACTTTCCTTCAATTTCTGGGTTATTGGGTGAATAGGTTAAGAATTGAGCCTTCTATGGAGATCACCGAAATCATAAAATTTGAATGAAGTATCCATGAAGTTTTTCAATTCACTTTCCAAGCCAATTAGTTGATCATACCCTGCTTCTCTGATTGTTATTTTCTTACAATTTCATAGAGGGGACAAATTGCTCGATAAACAACCATTAAAATAATGAGGAAGTATGTTTGAGAAAAAATTGATTATATACATGCAGAAATCTAAACGTTGGCTCCACACAAATGATATAAATCATAACCAATGATCGTAATGGTAGGATTTGTAATAAACTTGATAGTTAATGACTATTTAAAACTTTCCACTTCCACTCATATGAGGATTCATAAATTCAATAATCATATTACTCACTTAAAAGTCATATAGTAGTGAGATTAGCCACTTATTGAATCAATTGATTTTTAATTTAATGGGAACTCCCTTATTTACTTTTGAATCCTAAATAAGGGCTTACACAACAATTCTTTATATGCAGAGGAGAAAGCATAAAATTATCTTTCTGCAAGCTTGCCTTCTTCTTTGATTCGAGATTGTAGCATAAAAAATACTCCTTTGATACCGTAGGCACTTTGTTTTGTTGTTTTTTGCGCAAGTCTTCTTTCTCTTAATTTCACAACCTAATTTAGGGAAGCCACGAAATGGATTCTCTGCATTGAGCATTTGAAAACTTGATTTCTTTTACATCGGGGACACACCTTTATGACTGACTTCACTAGAAGCATCTTTTTGGAATCTCCATAGAATCTCTTTATTTTATGCTTGCATAATTCTTTACCTTTCTTGTCTTTTGGAAAAGAAGCCTTGGACATTTCCAAAGGATGAAAAACTACCATTGAGACCTTCACTTTCCAAAGAGAGAAACATTTTGAAGTATTTTCCTTTGATTTGGCCGCTTACCTATATATCCTAGAAATGAATTGTTGACTGTGGACTCATCATCTTAGTGATGCATATCAAGGGCATGAATAAAATTCTTCTACAACACTACACCTGGGTTCTAATTAATGCATGAAATATTTTGAATGGAGTGTGGGATTTCTTAGCTTCGGGAACAACATAGAAAATGTTTGTTTCCAGTGGATGACCAACTAAAAACATGAAGCGCAATTTTCTGCACAAAAATGAATTTTGATATGAGATTTTCTTAGCTCTATGCCTTTTCTTCTCTTGGTCTTTTCACCATAAAATGAGTGGGTGTATATTTGCAGATGCTGTCATAATTCTATTCTTTAGATTCCTACTCGATGAATTTTGGCAAAGGTAGATAACTAGCTGAATGGATTTGTAGCAAACACGCCTTCTAAGGTAGGAATAGAATTGTGGAAATAAGTACGACTCTCTTCTCATCAGGACGATGCTCATACAACATCCCATCCATACCTAAATCACCTAAGGCCTTAATACAGTGGAATGATAAGAATCCCACATGAAGGTATAAGTGGAAGTGGAGTAAGGAAAATCTAGAAAAGACACAAAGTGAGAGCCTTAGGAAGCTTGATGAGAAGAGAGCCACCTAGGGGCAGTCTAGACAAGCAACTGAATATAATTGCGATGAAAACCATCAAACTAGAAGCTCAAAAGGAATAGATTGAAAGTCTGGAAACATTGTGATAGATATATATTAATGGTATTTTTTTTGTTGTGATAGATCAAGAAAGTATTGTATACTCATCATGTAACAAAAAAAAATTTAGTTAACTCATCAAGCATCTCCCTAGGCTAACTTGTTAAGCAATTTTTAGAATTAATTTGTTAAGTAACATTGGTAAACCACCTAAAAGGCCTATAAATAAATTTTAGTGTAATAGAAATTTATCATATTGCTATTTTCTCTTTGTTTGATAATAAGATAAGAGGACAGTTGTTTCTAGTGGATGTAGCCCATATTGGACGAGTTATGTTAAATATTTATGTTATGCATTTTCTTCTTCTCTATTTCTACATTATCTTAGTATTTTTTATTCATTATTTATATGAATGAATCCTAACATGGTATTCTAATGATTTTTTTGAAATTTTGAAATGAATAAATAAATGCTTGTAAATACAACATAATGCATAATCAATTCACAAACATGCACTAGGTCAACTGACAAACCTCTAATAAGAGAGAAAACATGAAATTTCATTTGAATTAGAAGTTTAAGGTTCAAGTTTGTGACTACAAAAAATGATGAAGGTAAAATCTAGACTCATGGATCTAATCTTGGTTGGTGAATGGAAGATCTAAGAGTTGAGATCAACCTCTAGGCATAATGATGATTGGGTTAAGAGAGGATGGTCTCACAAGTTGAATATGTTAAAAGAACATGTCTTGTGAAGGCTTGATAATACATATATGACTTACTAATCAAAGTAGGCCTGAGACAAGGAAAGGCCATGAATATGTATATTTTACCATTACATTTCACCCTCATTTTTATGTGCATGTGAAATTTAATTGTCAAAGAAATATCATAGAGCTTTTTTAAAGAAAAACACTTGAAGACTATTGATATGCTCAAAGGATATCAATAAGGTTGGTCATTATACAATTATCATAATAGGGAGTGTTGCCTTAGATCTTACAAAATAAAAATAAAAATCATGAGGTAAACCTTCATTAAACATTTAAATAGATGCTACCTAAAACTTGCTTAAAACATCTTTTGTAAAAATAAGATTAAAAATGAGAAATGTAGAGATTTCAATGAAAGTGAAAATTGGAAAAGGTCTAAGTAGGCATAAGTATGACTAAACTCCAACCAAAGAAAATATTCTAACAATGTAAATCGGTTTTTATAACTTCCTTAATCATGAGAACGAATATGAGTTTGTCACTACAATGAATAACTCTAAAAAGGGAACATTCCAAACATGTATTATCTTCACCAATTGATTGCATATAAAAATGCAAAAAAAAAGAAGAAATAAGAAAATATACAATCATGAAAACTTCACATAATTATGGTAAGAAATATTATCATGTAATACAAATATAAGAAATATTTAGTCACAAACATACATGTAAAGCAAGGGAAAGGAGGGATGATCCCAACAAAGGTAAATAACCGTATGCATAATTTCTCTAAATAAGGGTCTTATGGGCACAAATAAAATGTAAGATAATGACGAGGATCATAGAATTTTAATATCAAATTATAATTATGATAAGGATCATTTGCAAACATGAAAAGGATCATAAAGATATGGCCATGTGTAGGTATGAGTTGAACCTGAAGGTACAAGGATAAATTATAAATATGTGCAAATATTTAGAGCATTGCAATGATCATGGCATGTAAAGATCATAAGATATAGATGTCATGAGCATGAAACAAAGAAAGCCTTGGAGCAATCATAAACCATGTAAAAAGACATAAAAAAATTAAATAGTAATATAGATTGGATAAATTAAATATTAAATAGTCTTAGGAAAAAAATTGAGAGCTCATTACCTAAGAGGCCATCCTCACTACTAACACCATTTTTTGTCCTTGAGCCAAAAGATTACATATTGACAAGTAGTGGTACCATTATTTGAAAAAATAATAATTCTTACAATTGTACAAATATCCTTTACCCATTATTCTTGATTCTTTGCATCTAGATCCAAAAAGGTATTGATGGTCTGCCTCACAATAGGGTTGTGATAATCATGCTTAAGGCTTTACTTAGGAATATTATATTCAATCTAAGGATTATTCTCCCTACCATGAGGTGCATTTAATTTGTCAACCCAGGGACACATACTTGAAATGGTCAGTGCAGTATGTGCACTAGGCTTCTTAAAGTGTCATTACGCTTGTGCTGTAGGAAAGTAAAATGCAAGGAAAGAACTTACACTAATGTTGCAGGAAACTAAAACATTTAACTCTTCACTAAAATGAATTTTGGAAATGCAATTAAATGCTAACTTATATTCCAACTCAAACCATTCACTATAACCGTTCTCATAGATGCTGCAAGAACACTCACAAAGTATGATGTTGTAGGAGGAAACTTACAACTTCTACTTGAAATACTGAAAATGCTGAAATTAAATCTACACTACTCTAGTCCAACCCACCTCCCAAGTGGCCCCCCTTGGTTAGTTTCTACTAATCTACTAACATAGAATGTAAACCAAAAATTATTTCATTATGTTCTAAAATTCCTTACATGAGAACAATACATAAAAATTGTGAAAACAATTCACCATGAGAGTCAATAGTTTCTTTTCATAAACTTTTTCAACCCCCAAAACTATCGATCCAATCCCTATAAATAGAGGATCGACACTTATTCTAAAATAGGAAAGAAAACAAACTGACTACAAATCCACTAGAAAAAGAAGGAAACATAACAATTCACAGTACAAACAATAAAGTCTGAATAACCAAGTCAACACAGTAGTAAACACAGAGGAAATATATAAACTTTTCATCCTTGCATTCATGAAATAATGGTTCCTCCTTTGTAGCGACTGTGTCTTTTGATACCATTATGGTTCTTCCATGATGATTGAACTTTAATGTTCCTCCTTGAATGTTGTCGACCATCTCCAAATCCTCCCCATCAAGTTAGTTATGATGCAAAAATATTTGCAAACAAGCATAATCGAATAAATCCAAATATTAGAATACACATTCTGATGGTTATATGTAATATTGCATTATATGTATAATATTGGAAAAATATGACATACTATCTACCCATAGGTTAATGGTTCTATCTGGACTTAATCATAGGTTCAACTAAACATAAGTTCACAAATGTCTTGGCAATGTTAAAATATATTATTTTAAAATTATCATAAAATAGAGGCAATAATTAGCCTCATCATCTGCCCTGATCATTTTGATGCTTGTCCTCGAGCATTACACCTTCTAGTTATTGATCGAAAATCTCCAACTTTAGTCCTCCCTCTCCTACTACTTTTGAAGGTGTAATAGAATCCTCGTCTTCTCTCCCAAACTTCCTTTCTATGATCCTCCTACAACCTGTCAAGTCATTCATAATTGATATCATATGGGGGCCACATGAGCATTGGTGGCTGCATTGTTAGTGGGCACCACAGTTCTAGTCTAGCCTACCTTCCCAACTGTACGTATTTCAGAGATCGATGAAGGGTGGCCTCTAAGTTAATAGGACTTTGTGGCTCTAATCTTTTTAGTCCTTGATGTAGTCTTCCCCATCTACTTTTAACACCAACTATGGCTCTCTAAAAGGTAAAGTAAGGCAGATTATCATATTCTGCATATCCCTTTGCTCTGGCCTCAAAGATTCATTTTCTTATCTCCCTGTGCTTATCCCCATAGGTCAATTTGAACCAATCCCTCAAAATTTCCTCTAGTTTATCACTCTCGGCTCTTAATGGCAATAATTCTATTCTTTCCTCATCTCTGTAATTGTTCAATTGTTTGTCATAATTAGCTTCATTGGGCATCTAAGACATTAAAGTCCTCAGATGTATATCTCCTATATAAGGTAACGAATTCCATTGAGTTTCTTTAGGGAGTGCACATACAATTCATAGAGTAAATTTTTCTGCCAAGATGGAATAGTTTCGTATAAACCATAGAATTCTTGGGTTGTCTTGAATTTTGCATTTATGTCTTTGAGGGTCAACATAAGCTGGAATAAAAGGAATTGTTCTTTTAAACAAATAAGATAGATTCTATGTGGTGGTCTACAAGTAATTATTTGATTAGCCAATTTGAGGGCACGATCCATCATTTGTTTCTATTTTTCCAATTGCTCTCTTAATTCTGCAATTTCTTCACCTTGATATGCTATAACCCTCTTCATCTGCTTTTTCTCTTCTTTCCATAGGGCTATTGTCATCACATGTTTATTATACAACTGGAAAAGAAGCATTTGTAGGGTAATTGGACCACTTTCTTCCTTATCATTATTTTTCCTCTATTCCTTCCATGATTGTTCTAAGAAATTTGTAAACCATGTTCGCTTGGTGGGAACTAGGCCATTTTTTGAATAAGTTAACTGATGCATTATTGGGGCTTTTTCACCTTTATAGCCTAGAGTATCTTGTTAGCTTACTGGGGAATTCTTTTGGCTTTCATTCACCTCAACCCTACATTCCTCTTCAGGGTTTTGAGGAATGTCTAAAACTTTAGGTTGATTGGGGGAATTATCTGGGACAACTTGTACTAGGGATTCTTCATTAGATGGTTTGGGTGGTGTAGATTGAGTTTCTATTGATAATTTAGAAGTTTTTTCTTTCATTCTAGGGCTTCTTTGCATAGGGGTCTCCTCAAGTACCATGACCTTCTTCCTACCACCTCTTTTTGGTATCTTTACTGCAGGAGTGATTGTTGCAGGACTTGACTTTGTTTTCTTTTGCTTTGAGATTGTGGGGTTTTGTTTTTTTGCTACTAAAGCCAAGGTTTCTTCTTGCACTTTCTATTTGCTCTTTGCTTAAGTGGAGGTAGGTACATTGCTCTTTTGAGTGGGTAAAGACACATTTTCTTGCACATTTACAGTTTTAGCATCTTGGGTGCTTTTCTCAATAGTTGTGTCAATGGGGATTGCATTTTCTTTGCTGGGCTACTCATTAGGGGTAGCCTGAGGTTGCAAAGCTTTATACTAGAAAAATTTGGTGGGAGAGGCATCCCTAAGAGATCTCTCTATAAGTAATTTGATTAAGGCATGGTGAGTAACAAAGTTGTCCTTCCCTTTTTGGGTTTCCTCATCACTAATACATAACATATTGTACAAGAAATTGGGAACATTTAATGGAAAATTATGCCTTATATAACTGAGCAACTTAAAATGATGTGCATGCAAATATGAAAATATTCCTTCACAGTGAAAATACCTGATAATGTGCATGACCAACTCATTATATGGTGGCAGAAGAGATGTTCTTTTGCAACCCTTCTTGGTTATATCCAATGGAGGGTCAATTGGTATGAAAAGCTAGGCCCTAGTTGACCTTGCATCATGTGCATTAGGGTAGTGTTCTCCCACTACTGGTAACTCGGTTACTTCTACTATCCGCTCTTCTATGGTAACATCCATCAACCCCCACATTGTTACTTCTCCTTCCTCAAATGTACGAATAAATTCAGTGGTTGCTTCATCATCAAACTATGTTAGTTTTAGAAAATATCCTAGCTAGCCACATGCATTAAATCTTCTCATTGCCTCCACATCTAAAAGTAAAACACTATGCTCCACCGATTCTCATCGCTACAATTTTCCTCCCATTTATGCTTGTCAATTTCAGACTCTGATCTACTTGCACTATTACATTCTTCCCTTCTATAAATTTAGGTTTTCTTTTGTTTTTGAAAATCACAAACCTTTTCACATTTCACAGTCTTTTCTACTAATTTCCATCATGAAAAATCTGTCACGAGTAATAAAAATTTGGGTTTAATGAAAAAAACTCATAGATATTTGAAAATCTTCCCGAAATTGAATTATTGTAACATCAAAA
This sequence comes from Cupressus sempervirens, assembly GCA_028749045.1. Classification (NCBI taxonomy): domain Eukaryota; kingdom Viridiplantae; phylum Streptophyta; class Pinopsida; order Cupressales; family Cupressaceae; genus Cupressus; species Cupressus sempervirens. Next base: position 817,401,068 of record CM053792.1, on the reverse strand, counting down.
TTGAATTTGGGTCATATCATAGCCTAACAGTGAGGAATTATTCGAGAATAAGAGTACAACACATGACACTTGTGTACTATGGAAACTAGGTTTTAAAGAGGATGTACAAATTTGAAGATCTATAATAAATAAATAATTAAATCATTGTGAATTAGTAACCTTCCCTACCCCCTACAAAATATGGACAAGTGTCATCACTTATCATGATTGGCATGGGGTATGAACTGGCATAATGCCACAATAATATATATATATATATATATATATATATATATATATATATATATATATATATATATATATATATATATATATATATATATATATATATATATATATATATATATATATATATATATATATATATATATATATATATATATATATATATATATATATATATATATAACCAACAAAATCTATGTTCTATAAATGAATAAAAATTTGAAAATCTTATACCTACTTAATTTATCATTGCATGTACAAAAAGGTGGCAAGAGTTGAAGGTCAGTAGCAACAACATACGTCAATGAACTCATCGTGTTATTGAAGGCATTACAAAATGATGATGTGGAAGATGGGTGGATGGAAGAAAGAAATGCGATGGGTTGAAAAAGAAGAATTAGAAGGTGAATGAAAAATTTGAACTTTATGTGGACATAAAGTTTTTATTATGGGCATGCTTGAAGGAGTTGTTATTGAAGAGCTACAGTCAGAAGGTGAGCACCTTCTACTATAGGAAGTGTGTTAGCTAGAAAATTGTGTAGTTGGAACTACTGGAGAAACTCCTCTTTGGTCTATGGTTTGTGATAGAGGTGCAACTTATGTCTATTTACAAGAAATTTGAAGTGGACAGGATCAATAGTTGTTAGCTGGACAACTCCATTGTCAAAGACATACTGAGTTTCATAAGGCCCTAGCCATTGAGTCTGCAACTTTCTTGGATTCTCTTTGAAAAGAGAATCATATAGAAGGGTCCAATCTCCCACTTGGAATTGTTTATTACTGATATGCACATCATGCCACTTCCTTTGTTGCTACTAAATGATAAACACACACAATCGAATCCAGAAAACTTCATATTTTACAAATGGATTGTGGAAATCTGTTACTATTGATCTTTTTTCTTTCTAATGCTATATTTCTTATTCATCCAGTGAGTTCAAGTGGAGAAGTCTCTCTTGTTGTGTTGCAAGAGGACTGATGTTCAATTCCAAAGTAGTGCACAGGGTTTTATGTTGAAATTCAATAGGCAAAATTGTTGCTTTTCCATACACAAGTTCAAATGGAGTAAAGCCAGTGGTTGTCTTCCATGTAGTTCGGTATGGTCATACAACTTTAGCTAATTTGCTATTCCAATCCTTCTTGTGTATGTGCACTGTCTTAGTCAAAATGGCTTCATTTCTCTATTGGTGACCTCTGCTCGCCCATTTGCTTGAGGGTGATAGGGATTGGATTCATGGTGCCTTATGTTGTATTCTCTCATAACCTTAGTGATCAAGTTTGATGTAAATTGGGCTCCTTGATCTGTGACAAGTTCTCTAGAAACTCCATAGTGGGTGAATATCTCTTCATATAAGAATTTAGCTACCTTCTCATCTCTTGCATTTTTCATTGGCTAAACTTCTACCCACTTGGTTACATAATCTGTACATACTGAGATGTAGGATTTACCACTTGATGGTGGGTCAATTGGACCTATGAAGTCCATACCCCACTTGTCAAAAGGTGTTACTACAATGTATAGATTGAGTAGCATCTCATCAATTTTAGTTGGGTGGCCTATCCTTTAGCATTTCTCATAGTTGGTTGTGTAAGTTATTGTATCCTTATGTAATGTTGGCCAATAATACCTAGTAGTCAATACCTTTTGTATTGTTCTCTTACCTACAAAATGGCCTCTACATGGTTCATCATGATAAACATGTAGTATGTCATATATTTCATCCTCTCTGACACATCTCCTTATGATCTAATCTAGCCCAGTATAGAAGAGATTGTTATTTATCCATGAATAATGAAAACTTTTCTCTGCTAACTTCCTTTTATCTTTTTGAGAAAAGTGTGGGGGCATTCTGTTTGCATCCAGATAGTTTGCTATGTTTTCATACCATGGTGTATAAGTTGTAATGTGGAACAAGTGCTCATCTAGAAAGGTATCTTCAATGGGAGTTGGATCTTCATCAACAATGTGCAGTCTAGAAAGATAATCAACAACTATGTTGGACTTTCCTGGCTTATCAATAATGGTAATATCAAACTCTTGTAACAACAAGAGCCATCTTGCCAATCTACCAGTTACAATAGGTTTGTTCATTAAGTACCTTATAGCTGAGTGGTTAGTATGAACGAAAATAGGATATCCAATTACATAATGTCTAAATTTGTTTAATGCATAGAATACAACTAAAAGTTCTTTTTTAGTTACTGTGTAATTCATTTCAGGTCCATGAAGGCTTTTACTAATATAGTAGATGGCATTTTCAAGATTAGCAGGCTTTTGTCCTAATACAACACCTACAACATAGTCTGATGCATTAGTATGAATATGAAATGGAATTGACCAATTAGGTCCCTTTAAAATGGGTGCTATAGTAAGGAGTTTCTTAAGCTATAGGAAGGCTTCATTACATTCAGGTGTCCAAATGAATTCAACTTCCTTAGTCAATAGTGTATACAAAGGACTAGCTATTTTACAAAAATCTTTTATGAAATGCCTATAATAGGTAGCATGACCTAAAAAAGATCTTACATCCTTTGATTTTGTAGGTATGGGCGATGTTAGAATTACCTCTATCTTAGTTGGATCCACTTTTATTCCTCCAGCTGATATAAAATGACCAAGTACCACTCCTTCCTGCATGAGCATGAAAAATTTCTCACTATTAAGTGATAGATTATGTTCTTTGCATCGGGCAAGAACCTTTTCAAGATTCATCAAGGCTTCTTAAAAGGTGACTCCAAATGTTGTGAAATCATCCATGTATATTTCCATGCAATCATGTGATATATCAGCAAAAATGCTGATGACAACTCTTTGAAATGTTGCGGGGGCATTACACAAGCCAAATGACAAGATAAAATATGACAAAGTACCCCATGGGCATGTAAATGTGGTTTTATCTTGATCTTCAAAAGCTATACTTATCTGATTATAACCATTGTACCCATCTACGAAAGAAAAATATTTCTTACCAACCAGAGTGTCTAGAACTTGATCAATGAAGGGTAAAGGAAAGCAATCGTTCTTGGTTGCCTTATTTAATTATCTATAATCTACACAAATTCACCATTTCCATCCCTTTTTAGGCAGTATGACTAGAGGTGAGACCCATTTACTATCAGATATAGGGTATATAAAACCAACATCAAGAAACTTTTGTAGTTTGGTTTTAACTATTTCTTTGAGGGCTGAATTAATCCTTCTCAGGGGTTGATAAAGTGGCAAGCACTGTTCATTGATATATATTCTGTGGGTGCATAATGTAGGACTTAACCCTTTCATATCCCCATAGTCCCATGCAAAAGCCTTTTCATGTTTTGAAGAAGATCTGTTAATAGTTTCATTTGTGTGGAAGACAATTTGGGATTGACATGGAGATTATGACCCTTTGACAACTCAACAGTAGTTGTGAGATCAACTATAGTAGCTTCAAATATTAGACTTGTATATAGTTCACATTGTAAAAGCTGATGGATAATGTCTAACTCCTTGGGAAGAAAACAACTCTCATTACATTCCTCATATATAGTTAATTCTAATACAAAACTGTCAGATACATCTTTTTCTACCACACAAGTATTATTAAGGATACTCTGAATTATTGAATCCTCTTCTGGTAGCTTTAGAAAATACTATCTATGTAACATGATAAGCTGCACTATAGAGTTTAAATCTTCTTCTCCATCCCCTAAATGTAGCCATATAGATGTACTTAAATCTAGTTGTGGTTGTGTTGGAGGATACATATCAAATTTCTTTGTTTCCTGTCCATTTGATATTGTCATACTTCCTAATCCACTACTTATATTTGCATCAGCTATGGCTAACCATGGTCATCTTAAGATGATAGGGTAACTAGATAAATTGACTTTTGGGGATATAATCATGAAATCTACAGGGTACTCTAGAGAGTCTAGGGTTACTACTAATCATTTATCATCCCATTAGGAGTGATAGTAGAACTATCTACAAGCTGTAGAGTTGTTGGGGTAGCTCTTAACCCTACTATATTCAACTTTTTCATAGTATCTTTAGTCATAATATTTATAGCAACACCAAGATCAATCAAAGCATTTTTAACAGACTGAATATTTATAATCACATTCACAACTAGACTTCCTAGATTAGAATATTTAGGAATGACCAATTTTCCTAACATAATATCAGCCAATTGTCCTACAACATGGACTATGGTTGGGTCCTATTTCTTTTTGCTAGGCTTTTTTCAAACATGCTTCTCTAATGGCTTTGCCATAAATAAGAACATCTTTAATAGCTTGGAATAAAGGAATTTGAACATGCATGTTCTTTAGCTAATTCATGATATCAAATGATTATTCCTCTTTTTGTGCAGGTTTGTGTGGTATGAGCTTTTCTGGAAAAGGAGGTTCAACTACTGTTTGGGTTTGAGTTGAGCTAGTTATATTGGTTGGGCCAACCATTTGTGGTTGAGAAGTTGTGGATTTTAATGTTATAGGAGTATCTGGTATTTCAATTATGAGAGGTGGTTTAGGTGTTGGTAGGCTTGTACTAGATCTCAAATGTATATCTACAACTTTTAGAGCATAAGTAGGGTATTGTTGAGCATCAACAAAATACATGGTTTGTTGTGGCTGTTGGTTATTTCGATTTGGCTAAGCTTGTGTAGGTAACTAAGTTTGTTTTTGAGGTGCAAAATTTACAGGTGGTGGAATTAGTGTATGTTGTTGGACTAGAGGTGATAATTATGGATTACCAGTATTTTGGTTAGGCCATTGTTGAGATCCTCTCTATTGGTTTGCAGTCTGCCAATTCTCTTGGGGTGGTTGCCATTGGTTCTACAGATTCTACCACTGATTTTTTTGCTAGTTTGGCCAAGAAGGTTTGGAATTCTAAGGCCATTGAGACTGTTGTGGATTATTTTTCCAAGCATTATTCCAACTGGGTTAACTATATTGTGGAGGACCTTGGGTATTACAATTTTTCCATTGATTACCATATATATTTGAATTTTGTAAAGGGTCCTAAGGCATATCTTGACATTGGGCCCATGGCTAGCATTGAGCAATGAAGAATACTTGCTCATCCTCTCTGTTTATCTTGAGGTACTCAGTTGGAAGATGCTGGTTCTCCATGCTAGTGACCAATTTGCATTGGAAATCTTTCGCATGTTTCTTCTTTGTAGTCATTTTGTTGAGATGTGTAGTGAAATCATTTATTATGTCTTTCTTAAAATATGAGATTAGATTAGATATCTCGAGCTTTGAAATATCCTAACTGATTCCTTTAGTGGTTGTAGTTTGGTGTCCTCTTCCTTTCTTCATAGTTGACCTTGAGTAGTTAATACAGATTTTTTTGAGGTCATCCCAAGAAGATTGATATATATCACCACTAGCCATCAGGTCTAGTGCTTCTAGAAAATTATCATTCACCCCTCTTAAGAAGACTAGCTTTTGTGAATCCTTCGCTAGTACATGTTGAGGGTTCTTTTGCAATGTATACAAGAAACATGAAGCATAGTCTTCTAATGTTTCATCCTTCTTTTGTGATATTATACAGATATCATCTCCTCTTGAATCATTTGCCTTGCAATACTCTTTGTATTTATCCACAAATAGAGTTTGCATTTCATCCCAGGTACCTGATACATTGGCTCTTAAACCCATGAACCATCATAAAGTTGATTCTTTCAATGTTGCTAGAAATAACTTGAGCTTATGGGCATTAGTGTTATAGTCAAGGCTACAACAGAGTATGTCAAACTCAAATAAGAAAGTATCAGGATCTTCAGTTGCAAGGGCGTAGAACTTTGAAAGTGCAGCTGTAGGTATATTTTTTAGATTAGCATTGGTTATGAGGCTTGGGAGAGGAAATGGAAAAGTAGGTTGGGTCATTACTGGAGGTATTTGATTATGGGGTTGCTGCTGAAATGGAACATTTGGTACTAGATTATTAACAACAGGTGGATTTGGAGTAGAACTACCAAGAAAATTGGCCAAAATTTTAGCAAAAGGTTGAAGACCATTGGTGTCTAAGGGTGGTGCTCTAGAGGAAGATTCTATAGGAAAAATAGGGTTTTTATCCTCAAAAGGAAACTCAACTTCTTATTTAATTTCTTCATTCAAATTAATAGACTCTTGTGGAAGAAATCTACCATATGCATCTCGTCATCTTCCTCTTCGATGCATGAAATTGAATTCTTCACACTTGTGAAGAAACTTTTTAGGACTGCAAATCTCTAAAAAAAACTTAACTAAAAAAAACTATAGCCCAAAAATATTCCTAGCTTGACACCATCCTCGGCAACGATGCAAAAAATGATGGTCCGCCTCACAATAGATGTGCGATAATCATGCTCAAGGCCTTACTTAGGAATATTATATTCAATCTAAGGATTATTCTCCCTACCATGAGTGCATTTAATTTGTCAACCCAGGGACATATACTTGAAATGGTTAGCACAGTATGTGCATTAGGCTTCTTAAAGAGTTGTTACGCTTATGCTACAGGAAAGTAAAATGTAAGGAAATAACTTACACTAATGTTGTAGGAAACTAACACATTTAAATCTTCACTAAAATGAATGATGGAAATGCAATTAAATGCTAACCTATATTCCAACTCAGACCATTCACTATAACATGTTCTCACAGATGCTGTAGGAACACTCAAAAAGTATGATGCTATAGGAGGAAACTTACAACTTCTACTTGAAATACTGAAAATGCTAGGAGTAAATCTACACTACTCTAGTCTAATCCACCTCCCAAGTGGGCCCCCTTGGTTAGCTTTTACTAATCTACTAACACATAATGTAAACCAAAGATTATTTCATTATGTTCCAAAATTCCTTCCATGAGAACAATACATAAAAACTGTGAAAAAAATTCACCACGAGAGTCAACAGTTTATTTTCATATACTTTTTCAGCCTCCAAAACTATCAATCCAATTGTTGGTCTCAGATTGGTTTTGACAATTGAGTGTCAACACACTTAACCAATTCCTAAGATGATGCCAAGTATAATTTAGATGCTGAGCTATAGTATGTGTTGAGCCAAAGATTCTTCAGGTGCTGAGCAAGATTCAAATGCTGAGTGATAAGTGATGCTGAGTCATTATAGATGCCAAGCAGAGTATAGATGCTGACTGAGATCGAGTTACTATAGGATCCAAGTGAGACATAATTCCTATGTGTTGAGCATCAGCAATTAGTAAGTGCCAAGTAACATAGAATCAACATATGAGTTTGTACCTTCACAAACTCAGATGTAAAGTATTTCTGAGCCAACTCAGGATAAATCTCAAAGGATCTTAAAGATAAGATCAAATCTTTTGCATTCCCTATGTGATTAGCATGCAGCCAATCAGAAAAATGGAGAAGGCATGCAACCAATAGGAAAAATGAAATATTTGAGTAGGAAAAGATGGAAGAATATTGATCGTAGATTCATCCCTAACCCTAAGTCTTCGAAGCCTTTAAAAGGAGGACGAAACCCCATAGTTCATGTGTGTAAGAGAGTTATATGGAAGAATGCTAGAAAAGTTTAGAGGGGTATAAGAACTTAGAAGGAAGAGAAACATTGCAGAATTTAGTTTGTGAAGAATAGAGCATCAACACTTTGCGCAGAGACATATCAGATCAAGGAAGGATCAAAATTAGATTGAGCAGAACAAGGTTTTCGAATCAGCAATTGAAGATTGTAAGTTGTCAAGTCAATACATTCCAACAACTATATTAGGAATGAAAATCCTATGGAGATAGGTTGGTCTAATAGCCATGTTGTAAGCCTTTCAATAAGGTGCTAAATCCTTTGATAGGGTAACATTCCAAGCGAGTATTTTTAAATCCTTTAACCAGATCACTTTTAATAGAGTGTAAAGCCTTTAACAAGGTAGGCCTTTCACAGGGTAGACCTTTGGAAGTGGTCAAACTTTTTACCTTAAACAGTTACATATTGTTGTAGTGATAATTTGTGTATGTCATCCACACCCTAGTTTTACCTTCTCATTTTGGAGGGTTTCTGGTGACCAAAATCTTGTGTTATCTATTTTCATGCATGTCTTACTTTTATGTTAATTAGATATGGTAGATGCATATGAATGATCTTAGCTAAAATTTTAAAAGGTTAAAGTTAGTTACTTATGATTCAGCCTCCCCCCCCCCAAAAAAAAGTAAATCTTCCCATTTGTAAATTCCAACAATTGGTATCAGACCCAAGTTCTCACAAGGAGGAGCCTTACAACTTGGAGAAAATATCTAGAAATGGAAGTCTACAAACTTGGGAAGGTCATAGAAAATCAAGTGATTGATATACAACTTGCTCTACATACTTTGGAAGAAGCCAGGGAAGAACTGAGAAAATCCTTAAAGAGAAGAAGGGAGATTTCCATAGTTGAGAATGATACACAATATAAGGAGATTAACACCTCAAAATTGTTTGCAATGGAGATTCCAAAGAATTTGATGTAGCAATAGTAGACCTAATGGAGAAGAATAGAGCTCAAGCAGAAGAAATCAAAACTCTCAATATTGAACAAGAATCACAAGCCATGATGTTTTGTGAAGTAACTGAATAGAAGAAAAGAGCTATTGAAGATAAGGCTATGCTAGAAGATGACAAGAGAAACCTTGCAAACAAACTAGAAGAAAAGTCAATTGAACTTGCAAGAATTTCAAACATGTAGTTAGACACCCTAAGTCAGATGATGGATGCACATCATGAACTGAATGTCAAGGATATTGAGATCTTCATACTGAAGATGTAGAATGAACAACTGCAAAATGACCTAAAAAGTGAGTAGGAAATTGCAGAGAGCTTCAATTAACCTAATGAGGCCATAAAGTACTTATGAATAGCTATTGAAATCACCAAGAGCTAGCAATGATACTTTTGGACTAGGATACACCAGCGCTAAAAAAAGAGAGTCATCCAAGATTGCAGAAGAAAGAAGTGACAAAGGTAAGAACACTAAACCTACTTGTCATTTTTGTGGTAAAAAAGGACATACCTCTAATCTGTGTAGGAGCAAGAATGCCCATTAACATGACAAACCTAAGAATACGAGTTACTATCCAAGTGCAACAAGCAAGAACATCAAGCACATGATTGTAGGACTAGGACTATCAAGACACCAAGATTTGAAGGTCACTACTACAATTGCAAGAAGTATAGAGATAGAGCTTTTGAGTGTAGATAAAAGCCTATGTGGACACCTAATCAACCAGCAAGGGGAAATAATCATGGACATCACTACAATTGGGACTACAAAACTAGGTATAACTTTCATTACTGTCAGGAATATGGACACATCCCTGAAAATTGTATAAGAACACACTTTAGTGGAAACTACAGTAGATGGTTGAGTCAAACCACATGTTTCAGTTGTTTAAAGACTGGTCATATTAGCAAGAATTTCCCAACAAGGTCAAAGGCACCCAACTCAAAGTTCAACAAAGGAAAAGAGAAGGTAGATGTTGAACACATTAGAGGATAAATGAATAAAACTTAGAAGAAGAAAGATGGAAGTAGCACATCAAATGAAGGGATCACTTCACCTAAAAGGTCAAGTGGTCACAATTCACCTAGCTAAGAAAAAGAAGTCATGTGGGACTGATATACAAAGCTTTATCATACATCAGTTCCAAGATAATGAAGTAATGAAAAGAAGAAGATTAGCATGGATAAAGATGCAAAGTTAAAATTCAAAGATTTCATAAGTGTTGTTGAGTTTCCTTTGGATGCTGAGTAAAATTCCAATACAAGTTGAGTTGATTATCAAAAATAGTAGAAACCAAATGATTAGTTGTAGCCAAGTTGGTAGTGGAAGCTAAGCAAAGGGAAACTACAATGGAAGCCGAGTGACTGAAAGAAAATGGAAGTTGAGTAATGCAAAAATTCTTAAGAAGCTGAGTGGACAACTGTAAATGCATTAAGCATTAAATGCTGTGAAATAAGGGTATATGATTGCATTTTGAACCATTTTTCTTCATCATGAACAAAGAGAAAAGACAAAGAAGAGTGCAAAATGACTTCAAAATAAAGAATCCAACATTTGAGTAGATTTCTATATAGATTCAGCTTAATTTCATTGATTTCAAGGTATTTACACTAGTACTGAGTTACACAGTTTTGAGTTTTCCTTGTGTTTAACCCTAGATAGTAGAAATGGCCTCTAGTTGTAGGGAACATTAGGGGAAAGAGACATTTGAGGTCCAATTAGTGTCAAATGAAGTTAAACAGCTAGATTTTTGGCCAATCCCTAAAGTGACATACAAAAATGATCCAGGAGGAGCCCTATCTGTTATTCCTCTTAAGGTTGTTATGGTCTAGGATGTTAGAAGATGTTATAATTGTAAGATTGGTGCTATTGGGGACATGGAAATGAGAGAAGCATATGAAAAGTTGTGTGAAAATAGAGTATTAAAGGAAGAGTACCAAATCGTTGAAAGGAAGGGTTTGACTCGTGCCCTAGAATTCCCCGCTGTCTTTAAAATAGAATGGATCAGGATAGTGTTGAGCCAAATTCATGATGGAAGTTTATGGCTGGAGGATGGCCCAATCAAGATATCAAAGAGGATCATTCACAGAGTAGCAGGGTATCTAATCCTAGATTAGCCTAAGACCCTCATAAGTAACTCTAAAGAAGCCATTGAGAAAAACACAGGAGCCAAATGGAATAAGAGAGGAATGACTATAGATACTATCCAAGACCCTCTTGTTGACTTTGTTGTTAGGGTTATTTCTCACAAGTTTTATCAATCTAGTAGATTTAATAGTGTACCATGCATTGCAGTAGATGTTGGCTACAAATTAGTTAAGGATCATATTTATGATCTTGCATAATTGCAATTGCAACAAATAAACGAGAACCTAGGAGCAACAAGGAGAACTAAGGGAGCACAGTGCAAATTTGGTGCAATTTTGATTTGTATATTTTTCTATGTACACAATGAATTTCCATCCTTTGGTAAAGTTAGCTGGAAAACCAATAGGTCCATAGTAGCTCAAGTGAACGAGTATATTGAACAAATGAGAGCTAATTTGGAAACTCTTATGACAAGCTATTTTGAGGATTTCAAGAAATCCATGAAATAGAGATTGAGGATACTTGTTTCACTGGTAGAACAACATGTAAATGATGTATATTTTCTTGAAGATATTGAATATACCTATATTCAAGCAGCCATACCAAGGGTTAGATGGTTAAGACCTATTGGATATGAAATAAACATAAATGATGTATCTGCAGCTATAATTGCATTATTAGCAGAAGAAGTGGATAAAAGTGCACCACATTTTGGGACTTATGATGTGGTAAGATCAATAGTAGATATGGAGTTGAAGACTACCTTCACATTAAAGAAAAAGGACAAACTTGCGAAGAAGTTAAAGGCTAAATTTGGTGAGGGTACTGCTGAAGAAGAAGATGAAGAGGCTAATGAAGAAGAATAAGGACAAGAGCTATTAACACTAACCCAAGGCATGGGTGAGGATGTAGAGGAAGAAGAAGGTGCCGAGCAGGAAGCACCTAAGGCTAAACCTAAGAAGAGAAAGGCACATAAATAACCTGCTGCAAATCCCAAAGGGAAGAAGAAAGTAGCTAAGCCAAGCTCAGCCAAGCCTACCACAATGGTAGACACAAGGGTTACAACAAAAGTGGCCAAGGAATAGGAGAAGAAAAAATTTAGAGAGAGAGTAGGGCTTGCAGAAAAGAAAAGAAGAAAATATGTGGCACCCCTAGAGTTAGATGAAGAGAGAACAAAATCTGACAATGATCGATTCAAATAGGTAAGTCACACCACCAAATTTGATCTTAAAAATGTCTGTGATAACATTAGAGATAATGCAGATTTAACTGGATTAAAGACTATTGATTTTAATAAATTGAGTAGGGAAGAGTAGAACATATTGGAAGAATCTATCTACACTATGATGGCCAAGTTCAAGACTACTCCACTTGAACTTGATAATTCTATGCCTAAGGAGTTAAGCTCAATAGTAGAAAATAAATGGAACTACTACCTAAAAATGGAGAAAGAAATAAGAGAGTTAATATTGGCTCATGTGATTCCTAACCTTACAAAAGGTCAAATTAGCAAGGCCAACAAGAAACATGGTAGCAAATTTGCACCCAAATACAGAGCCTTCAACATTCTACAGAATAAAATTGAGGATGTTGTAAAGAAGTCCACACAAATGTGGAAATTGATTTATGGGTTAATGACTATCAAGGAAGGACAAGAAGATCCCTTTGAGGGAAGAAATGATAAAGAAGAAGAAGAAAATGAAAAGGATAAAGAAGGAGAGAAAGAGAAGGAAGAGGTAATAGTGGAGACACAGAAAGGTGATGAGGCAACAACTAAGGAGTAGCAAAAGGAACAGAGCGTCCAAGACACACAATTGCCACCACCAAATCCTCCACATAAAACACCTACATCTACATAAATCATAATTGTGAAGGATGTTTTTGACACCACAGGTTAGGACATCAATCCATTTACTGTATAGGATCTCAGAAAGATCCTTCACCAGAACTCACTACAAGTACAATTATGTACAAATCTTGTCTTGGTGAGTATAGAAGAGTTATAGAAGGCTATAGCTGAAATAACTAAGGAAAAGGTGAACACGCAAGAACCACCTTCACAACCTCCTATAGCTACAAGTGATCAACCACAAGAGCAAAAATCTCAAGATGCAACTGCTAAGGTTGACACTACAGTCATATTAATTGCCAAGGAGAAAATAGGACAAGAAGATACCATTGATCCTACAACAAAAAGTCAAGGTGCAACTCCTCTGATCACCATAATTGATCAAGGTAGAAGCAAAGAAGATAAGGAAGAGGAGAAAACCCCCAAGGAAAGAGAGAAAGAGGCAATACAGACATTGGTTAATTTGCCTACTATAGGGACTCCTACCAAGCAGTCGAGCACTAATCTAGTACCATTGCAAATATTAGCACTAGGCTCGAGCTCCACCAAGGTAGCAAGGGTAATTCACTATGGAGACCCTACACTTGATGAATAGATAGTCATACCAAGTTATGACTACGAGAAAATGAACTTGGCACAGATAAATGAAGTGCAAGAGGCACTGGAGAGGAAGAAGAAGCAAAAAATACTCAGGAATGAGTATAGGTAGAGGCAAGCATTAATAGAAATCAAAGACATCTTCCTTGATGCATTCAACTTGGTAGTACCTGATGAAACAAAGCCCATTATGGAGCAACTGTCCAACATAATGAACTAGGTACAAAATAAAGACCTAGATACTAATGTTAAATTATCAGAATGGTCTGAGAAGAAGTTTCAAATGAAGGTTAATGAAAAGATATATGGTGAGATAGCACTATCATAGGTGGAACTGGCTAAGAAAATTGAAAAGGTGAAAAAAGTACTTGAGAACATATTCTCATTGTACTCCAAACTGTGTGATTCCTCATATTTCACACAAGAGACTAGCTAGAGAATATTGAGCTTGGAAAGGAACCTTAAAATATCAAGCACATAGCTACCTAAGGATCTAACTCAAGGTGAGAAGCATTTTGCCACAACGCTTCACACTCAAAGAGAATTAGTTGTACTTACAGTAGAAGAGGCTAATACTAAGGCCAAATTAATACAGATATAATCTGCCATTACCCCACACTTGGAAGTATTTCATAAAGAAGTGGCCTATGCAGAAAATGTTTTAAAGAAAGATCCAAATCTTTCTACTTTAGAAGGCCTAGTACATCTTGCAGTAGAGGCAACCATCTAGCTTAAAGCACTGGAAATTGCCTTAGATAATTGGGATGCTTCTCTGAAGATAATAATGGAGGTAAATAAAATATTTTTGGTTAAATATTTTATTCATTCTTAGGACCCTTTGACATAAGTATCAAAAAGGGGGAGATATAATAAAGATAGGAGATAATAAGAAAGGGGGAGATAATACATTATATAGATATGGGGGAGAAATACATTTTTGATGAAGATAATAAGATATAATAAATTAAAGAAGATATACCAAAAGGGGGAGATATCAAAGTTTGAAGAGAAATAGCCAAAAGGATAATAAAAACTACAAAGAGATGTGTGAAAGGGGAGCAGAAACAAAGGGGGAGTACAAACAGAAACAAAGTAGATAGAAAAATAGGCAAAGGAATGATAAGGAAGATAATGGAAATAGCATGAGACATATCCAGCTTAAGAGATTGGATATAGAAATTGCATATTGGCTCAGGGGGAGTTACAAGTTTTTGAGGTATATAGTCTCCTACAAAATTTTGAACAAGTCTTTGAAGTTTTGTACATATGTTGAAAAAGATACATATTATACTCATAAAGACCAGATCCATAATGCTTGGTTAAGTGTTTTTGCCACTCATGTCAAAAGGGGAGATTGTTGGTCTCATATTAGTTTTGACAATTGAGTGTCAACACACTTAACCAATTCCTAAGATGATGTTGAGTATAATTCAGATGCCAAGCTATGTGCTGAGCCAATGATTCTTTAGGCGTCGAGCAAGATTCAAATGTCAAGTGACAAGTGATGCCAAGTCACTATAGATGCCAAGAGAGTATATATGCTAAGTGAGACAGAGTTACTATAGGAGCCGAGTGGGATAGAATTCCTATATGTGTCGAGCATCAACAATAAGTTAAGTGCTGAGTAACACAAAATCAATATATGAGTTTGTACCTTCACAAACTTAGATGTAAATCATTTTTGAGCCAACTTAGGATAAATCTCAAAGGATCTTAAAGATAAGATCAAATCTTTTGCATTCCCTATGTGATCATCATGTAGCCAATCAGAAAAATGGAGAAGGCATGCAACCAATAGGCAAAGTGAAAGATTTGAGAAGGAAAAGATGGAAGAATATTGATCGTAGATTTATCCCTAACCTTAAGTCTTCGAAGCCCTTAAAAGGAGGACAATGTTGGAATGTTCAAAAATGGGAAAAATATATCTGAGAGGTGGGGGGTGAATTAGAAGTACCACACTTTTAACCTTTTTCAATCCTTTAGACATATAATTGAAAAGTAAACTATATGTATATGAAAATTAAGTAAACACATGCAATAACACATAATACTAGATTTGATAACCTAGAAACCCTCTAGGAATAAGAAGGTAAAACTAGGGTGGGGATGATACCCACAAAAATTACTGCAGCAATAAATGTTTAACCACTTTTGATGGTCTGCCTTGTGAAATGCCCGCCCTGTTAAAGGCTTTACACTGTGTCAATAGTGACCTAGTTAGAGGATTTACAAACACTTTACATGAAGTGTTACCATGTTAAAGGATTTATAATAGGTTTTTAAACCCACCTAATATAATAGGATTTTCAATCACCTTCTCCAAAGGTTCTCCTACCTAGCTGTTAAGCTAACCTATCAATATAGGATTTTCAACTTCTAACACAATGGCAAGAAAGTATTAGGAATCTTTAACCTAATAGTATGCAATCTTTAATTGTTGGATTCGAGCACTTGTTTTGCTCCTTCTGACTTTGATCCTTTGAGATCGAATATCTGGTCATGTCTTTTGTCCCTTGTACTATTCTGATCAATTGGATGTATAATTTTTGCTTTTTTCCTCTAGGTCTTATCCACTTCACACTGAATTTTGATATAATCTCCCGATACACTACTCTCATCCTCATACCTAATGGAATTTTCAATGTCCTTTTAAAGATTGTGAAGACTTAGGGTTAGGTATGGATCTGCAATCCATATTGAATCTCAAGTTCCCTCTCATTCCTTGCATATTTCTCATTGGTTGCATGCATTCTCCATTTTTCTGATTAGCTACATGCTAATCGCATAGGAAATGTTAAAGATTCGATCTTATCCTTTTTCTCCTTCAGAATCCTTCTATGTCAACTCCAAAAATGATTTACATCTAAGTTTGTGAGGGCACAAACTCATATGTTGATTTTGTGTTACTCGACACATACTGGACTATTGGTGCTCGGCACATGTTTGATCTTGGATTACTTGACACCTATTTCATTCTGTCTTGCTCAACATATGAAGCACTCTGACTTGCTTAGCATCAATTATGACTCGACACCTATATGTCACTGGGCACTTATATACTACTCAACATACATAGTGTACTTGGCTTCAATGTAGAAAGTGGTTAAGTGTATTGACACTCAAATGTCAAAACTATCTAAGGACTAACAAACTCCCCCTTTGACATGAGTGTCAAAAAAACTTAACTAAAAATTACTAATATATCCTTATGAGTGTCGTATCCACAAAATTTCAAAGTTTGTTCAAAAACTTTATAACTCCTTGTGAGTTGATTGTGCCTTGACATTCTTGTCTTCCATCCTGTACCTATTAACTATACCTATATTTATATATTATTCATATCTCCCTCAAAACATTATATATCTCCTCATGAAAGAATGTAACCAAAATTTAGTAAGTATTCTCCCCCTTAGATGTATTTTCCTTATTGTTATTTCTCCCCTATCTTTCTCATTATTATTTCTCCCCCTTTTTGACACTTATGTCAAAGGGCTCTAAGGAGTAATACCATTCTTAGACAAAAAATTACTATTTACCTCCATTATTAATTTGAGAGCTGCATCTCAATTCTCCAAAGCAATATCAAGTGACTTGTGCTGGATGGCAGTCTCTGCAGGAAGGTGTACAAGTCCATCAAGTGTAGAAAGATTTGGATCTTTCTTTAAAAAATTTTCAGCATACACTTGCTCCTTGTGGAGGACTTCCAAATGTGGGGTGATAGAGGACTAAATTTGCATCAATTTAGTTTTCATATTAGCTTCCTTTGTTGTTAGTACAACTAACTCCCTTTGAGTGTGAAGCGATTGTGCAAAATGCTTCTCACTTTGAGCTGGATCCTTTGACAGTTGCATGCTAGAAATTTTCAAATTTCTTTTCAAGCTCATTATTCTCTGATTTGTTTCTTGTGTGAAATTGGAAAAATCAAACAACTTTCTATATAATGAGGAAATGTTCTCAAGTACAATTTTGACCTTGTCTATTTTCTTGGCCAACTCTACCTATTCAAGTGCTATTCCACTTGATATCTTCTCATTTTCTTTTCCTTGAAATTTCCTTTCAGACCATTCCATAAGTTTAACACTTGTATCCTGGTCTTCACTAGTCACCTGGTCAACTATATTAGATAATTGTTCCATTATGGGCTTTGACTCATTTGTTGACAGCAAGCTAAAGGCATCCATAAAGATGTCCTTAATCTCATGAAGTGCTTGCTTATGTTTATACTCTTTCTTAAGTATTTCCTACCTCATTCTTCTGTCTAATGCATTTTGCATTTCATTCATTTGTGCCATTGTAATGGTCTTGGAATCATAAGAAGGAATGATTATCTCTTCATCTAACTCAAGGTCTCCATAGTGAAGTACCCTGGACACTTTGGTTGAGCTCGAGCCTAGAGTTGAGAATTGCAAAGGAATGGCTTTAGTGCTTGGCTTCTAAGTGGTCTTTGTAGAAGTGCCAATTTTTGGTAATTCTACCAATGTCTGTATGGTGACCTGCTCCTTTTCTTTTGAGGTATCCTCCTTCTTATCTAATTTCCCTTCTTCTATGCTTGGCTTCTAAATGTTGTCACTTACTGTTTGAGGTGGTGGAAGCACCAAAACTTTAGTACGAGTAGCTATGTAAGTGAAAGGTGGTTCTTGTGTTTTCACCTTTTCCCTTTGTGGTTCTGCTACTACCTTTTGTAATTCATCTACACTCACCAATATAGGGCTTGCACATAATTGTGCCTATAGAGTGGATTGGTGAAGGATGTTGGAGAGATCCTCTGCATTTAGAGGATTAATGTTCTATGTTGAATTGTCAGGAACCTCCTTGATAGTTATTGTTTCTATAGGTGTGATGGTTACTTGTGGAGGGCTA
Organism: Cupressus sempervirens; assembly: GCA_028749045.1. Classification (NCBI taxonomy): domain Eukaryota; kingdom Viridiplantae; phylum Streptophyta; class Pinopsida; order Cupressales; family Cupressaceae; genus Cupressus; species Cupressus sempervirens. The sequence goes on along the minus strand of CM053792.1, from coordinate 817,382,971 downwards.
TGAGGTGGCATTTGTGTGTCTTGTACACTATGTTCTTTGTCTTGCTGCTATTCAACTATTTCCATGTCTCCTCCTTCATGTGATTCTTCCTCCTCACCTTTTTCTTTGTCTTCTTCTTCTCCTTTTTCTTCCTGATCTTTCTTTTCTTCTTCCTTCTTCTTAGTTTCCTTTGCTTCCTTCTCTTCCCCTCCTTTCTTTTCTTCTATTCTCTCTTCCTCTATCTTTTACTTGGCACTAGTTTCTGCCTTATTAGTTTCTTCATCAATTATCTTATAAATTGTTTTCCACATTTGTGTGGATTTATTTACTACATCCTTAGTCTTATTTTGCAGGATGCTAAAGGCTTCATACTTTGGTGCAAATTTTCCACAATGTTTCTTATTTGCCTTTGCTATTTGACTCTTTTTCATGTTAAACTTTACTTGAGCCAAGGTAGATTCTCTAAGATCCCTCTCCATCTTTAGACAATAATGCCATTTATTCTCAACTATTTCATACAATTCCTTGGGCATGGTATTGTCAAGTTCTAGAGGTGTGTATTTAAATTATGCCATCATGGCATATGCAGATTCCTCTTTTTATCTTGCTCTTCTCTACTTAGCTTGTTGAAATCAAGATTTTTGAAATAATTCATATCTACATTCTTAATATTCTCATAAAGTTTGTCAATTGCAGACTTAGATGGATTGCTTATCACTCTAAATTGGTTGATATCTTCTAATTCTGTTCTTTCTTCATCATCTGTATCTAGTTGTGCCACATACCTTCTTCTCTTCTTTGGTTCTTTAGCAAGCTATTCAGTGGCTTTCTTCTTCTCTTTTGATGCCTCTTTAGCCTTTTGAGTGGATGCTCTTGTAGTAGCCCTTGTTGCTGGAGTTGGCTTGGTTTGTGCTAGTTTGGTAACCCTTTTAGGCTTGGGCTGAGCTATAGGTTGGGTTTTTGCCTTTCTCTTCTTTGACTCGACTCCTACCTCTTTTGTTCCTTCTTCCTTGTCTTCTTCTATGCCTTGGGTCAACTCTATTGGGGCTTGCCCTTGTTGTTCTTCTTCACTATCTCCTTCTACTTCTTTTACTTCTTCTTCACCTGCTTCTCCTTCAATGCTTGCTCCAAATGTTTTCTTTAATTTCCTTACCATTTTATCTTTCTTCTTAATAATAGAAGCTATGTTTAATTTAGTTTCAACTTTGGATTTGACAAGATCATATGTGCCAAAATGAGGAGCATCCTTATCAATCTCTTCTGCAAGTAGTGATGTGCTTGCTACTAAGGCTTCATCTACATCAAGTTTGTAATCAAATGGCCTTAGCCATCTTACTCTTGGTCTTGCTTCCTGGATATAGGTATTGTCAATGTCAACCAAAAAGCATATTTCATTGATGTGTTTTTCCACTAGGGAAACTAGTATTCTAACCCTTTGCTTCATGGATTTCTTAAAATCTTCAAAGTAACTTATCATTTGTGCCTCAAAATTATCACCCACATGATCAATGAACTCGTGGATTTGTTAGGGTTCCAATTCACTTTTCAGATAGATGGAAAATCTTCCATGACATAAAAGAATATGCACATAAGAAGTGAACCAAACTTGCATTGGGCACCTTTTGATCTTCTTATTGCTCCAAGGTTTTCATTTATTTGCTGCAACATCAGTTCTGACAAATCATATGTGTGATCTCTCTTCATAAGCTTATAGGCTACATCCACAACAATACATGGTACACTGTTTAATCTATTGGATTGGTAGAACTTCTAAGAAATGACTCTCACAAAAAAGTCCACAAGGGGATTTGTGATCGTGTCAATTGGCATGCCTCTTTTATTCCATTTAGCCCTTGTGTTCTTTTCAATTACCTCTTTGGAGTCATTTCACAAGGTTTTGGGTCATTCTAGGATTGGAAAACCTATCACCCTATGTACTATCCTTTTTAAATTTTTTATAGGTCCTATCTCTAGCCACAAACATCCATTATGAATTTTGCTTAAAATAATACATATCCATTCAGTTTTGAAACCTATTGGGTAGTCTAGGGCATTGGTCAAACCATTTTTCTTAACTATCTCCAATTCCTTTTTCAGAATCTTGTTCTCACATAGTTTGTCATAAGCTTGGAATATTTCAAGATCACCCACTGCTCCTAGTTTGTAGTTATAACACTTTCTTACATCTTGTACCATAACAACCTTCGATGGGATAATGGACAATGCGCTAACATGGTCATTTCTATAGGTGACTTCGGGGATTGGCCTAAAATTGGGTTGTTTGACCTCATTACTAACTAATTGGACCTCATGACTCTCCTTTCCTTTGGGGTTCCTTGAACTAGAAGCCGTTATACCGAACTAGGGTTTACTTTATTAAAAAAACTTTAACACTACGTAGCTTAGCACTTGATAAATACCTTAGATTGTTGAAATGTATGCTAAATTATTGTTGAGATCAATGCAAATGTCTTCAAGATTGTTGTATGACAACTCCTACACTCTTCTTGTTCTTGCTCTATGTTCGAATGATGTGAAAATGAGCAAAACTTGATCTTATACCTTTCTAAACCTAGAATTAAATGCTTAGTACGAACAACTGTACACTTGACACTTGAAGGTTTCACCATGACTCAGCTCTCATTATATTTTGTTTACTTAGCTTCCACTAATTCTCTACTTCACTTGGCTTCAGCCATCAACTCGGTCGCTATTAGAATCTCGGCATCCATTGGAGCTTTACTTGGCATCAAGGGCAACTTGGTAGCTTCTTCAAAGTTTTGACTTGGAAACTTTGCTCATGCTGATTTCTTCTTTGCAGTACTTCTCTATCTTGGAATTGATGTATGATATAACTTTGTATATCAATCCCATGCATCTTTCTTTTGCTTAGTTGGATGAAGTGTGATCACTTGACCTTTTGGGTGAAGTGATCTCTCCATTTGATGTGCTACATTCACCTTTCTTCTTCCAAGTCTTGTTCATTTGCCCTCTTATTTGTTCAACATCAACGTTCTCTTTTCCTTTGTTGACTTTTGTCTTGGGTGCTTTTGACCTTTTTGGGAAAATCCTGCTGATATGACTAGTTTGCAAGCAACTGAAACATTTAGTTTGGCTTAGCCATCTATTGTAACTCCCTCTAAAATGTGTCCTTATGAAATTTTTAGGAATATATCCATACTCCTAACAATAGTGATAGCTATACCTAGTGTTGTAATCCCAATTGTAGTGATGATCATGGTTGTTTCCTCTTGTAGGCTGATTAGGTGTCTACATAGGCTTTGATTTGCATTCAAATTCTCTATGTCCATATTTTTTGCAACTTTAGTAGTGACCTTCAAATTTTGGTGTCGTCATAGTCTTGGTTCTACATTCGTGTGCTTGATGTCCTTGCTTTTTGCAGTTGTGACAAAAGCTTGCATTGATAGACTTATCATTTTGATGACTATTCTTGCTCCTGCACACATTAGAGGTATGTCCCTTTTTACCACATAAATGAAAAGTAGGTTTAGTATTGTTGCCTTTGTTTTTCCTTTCTTCTTTAGTCTTGGATGATTCTCCTTGTTTAGTGCTAGTGTAGCCAAGTCCTGAAGTGTCATTACTAGCCCTTGGTGATTTCAGTAATTGCTCAAAGTACTTGATAGCCTCATTGGGTTTGTTGTAGCTTTCTGCTACCTCTTTCTCTCTTTTCAATTCATTCTACAATTGTTCATTCTGCATCTTCAAGGTGGAAATCTCAATGTCCTTCATATTCAGTTCATGATGAGCATTCATCATTTGACTTAAGGTGTCCAACTGCATGTTTGAAATCCTTTCAAACTCAATTGTCTTCTCCTCCAGTCTATTGGTAAGATTTTTCTTGTCATCTTCTATCATGGCCTTGTCTTCAATGGCTCTCTTCTTTTGTTCGATTACTTCACAAAGCATTATGGCTTGTGATTCCTGTTTAAGATTGAGTAATTTGATTTCTTTAGCTTGTGCTCTATTTTTCTCCATCAGTTATGCTATTGTTGCATCAAATTCCTTAGAATATCCATTTGAGAACACTTGTGTGGTATCAATCTCCTTGTAATGTATGCCATTTTTAGCTATGGCTATATCCTTCCTTCTTTTTAAGGATTTTCTCAATTCTTCTCTGACTTCTTCCAATTTGTGTAGAGCGAGGTGTGCATCAATCACCTGATTGTCTATGATCTTCCCAAGTTTGAAGACTTCCATCTTCAGATCTTTTCTCTAAGTTTTTATGCTTCTCGTTGTGAGAACCTATGATCTGATACCAATTGTTGGAATGCTAAAAAATGGGAAGAATACTTCTAAGAGAGGGGGTGAATTAGAAGTACCACACTTTTAACCTTTTTCAATCCTTTAAACATATAACTAAAAATTAAACTGTATGCATATGAACATTAAGTAAACACATGCAATAACACATAACACTAGATTTGGTAACCTAGAAACCCTCCAGGAATAAGAAGGTAAAACTAGGGTGGGGATGATACCCACAAAAACTACTGTAGTAATAAATGTTTAACCACTTCTGATGGTCTGCCTTGTAAAAGGCCTACCCTGTTAAAGGCTTTACACTGTGTCAATAGTGACTTGGTTAGAGGATTTACAAACACTTTACATGAAGTGTTACCTTGTTAAAGGATTTACAATAGGTTGTTAAACTTACCTAATAGAATAGGATTTTCAATCACCTTCTCTAAAGGTTCTCCTACCTAGTTTTTAAGCTAACCTATCAATATAGGATTTTCAACTTCTAACACAATGGCAAGAAAGTATTAGGAATCTTTGACCTGACAATATGCAATCTTTAATTGCTAGATTCAGGCACTTTTTCTACTCCTTTTGACTTTGATCCTCTGAGATCTGATATATTTTTGTGTCTCTTGTCCCTTGTACCATTCTGATCAACTGGATGTATAATTGTTGCTCTGTTCCTCTACGTCTTATCCACTTCACACTACATTTTTCTATAATCTCCCCTTACACTATTCTCATCCTCATACCTAATGGAATTTTTGACCTCCTTTTAAAGATTGTGAAGAATTAGGGTTAGGTATGGATTTGCAATCCATATTGAATCTCAGGTTCCCTCTCATTCCTTGCATTTTTCTCATTGGTTGCATGCCTTCTCCATTTTTTTGATTGGCTGCATGTTGATGACATAGGAAATGTAAAAGATTCGATCTTATTCTTTTTCTCCTTTAGAATCCTTCTATATCGACTCCAAAAAAATTTACATCTAAGTTTGTGAGGGCACAAACTCATATGATGATTATGTGTTACTCGACGCATACTGGACTACTAGTGCTCGACACATGTTTGATCCTGGATTGCTTGGCACCTATTTTATTCTATATTGCTCAGCATATGAAGCACTCTGATTTACTCAGCATCAATTTTGACTCGACACCTATATGTCACTTAGCACTTATTAACTACTCAACATACATAGTGTACTCGGCTTCAATGTAGAAAGTGGTTAAGTTTATTGACACTCAAATGTCAAAACCTTTTAAGGACTAACGGATTAAACCCCATAATTCATGTGTGTAAGAGAGTTATATGGGAGAATGCTAGCAAAGTTTAGAGGGTATAAGAACTTAGAAGGAAGAGTAACATTGTAGAATTTAGTCTGTGAAGAATAGAGCATCAACACTTTGAGTAGAGACATCAGATCAAGGAAGGATCAAAATCAGACTAAGTAGAACAAGGATCTGAAATCAACAATTGAAGATTGTAAGTTGATAGGTCAATACATTCCAACAACTGTATTAGGAATTTAAATCCTATGGAGATACGTTGGTCTAACAGCCATGTTGTAAGCTTTTCAATAAGGTGCTAAATACTTTAACACGGTAACATTCCAAGTGAGTGTTTGTACATCCTTTAACAAAGTTGATTTTAACAGAGTGTAAAGATTCTAAAAAGTCGGGCCTTTCATAGGGCAGACCATTAGAAGTCAAACTTTGTAACCTTAAACAATTACATATTGTTGCAATGATAATTTGTGGGTGTCATCCCCACCCCAGTTTTACCTTCTCATTTTGGAGGGTTTTTGGGTGACCAAAATCTTGTGTTATCTATTTTCATGCATGTCTTACTAGTTTTATGTTAATTAGATATGGTAGATGCATGTGAATGATCTCAACTAAAATTTTAAAAGGTTAAAGTTAGTTACTTTTGATTCACACCCCCGTCAAAAGTAAATCTTCCCATTTGTAAATTCCAACACCAATCCCTATTAATAGAGGATCAACACTTATTCTAAAACAAGAAAGAAAACACACTGACTATAGATCCACCATAAAAAGAAGGAAACATAATAGTTCATGGTACAAACAATAAAGTCTGAATAACCAAGTCAATGCAATAGTAAAAATAGAAGAAATATAGCAACTTTTCATCCCTGCATTCATGAAATAATGGCTCTTCCTTTGTAGCGACTATGTCTTCTAATACCATTATGGTTCTTCCATCGTGATTGGACTTTAATGTTCCTCCTTGAATGTTGTCGATCATCTCTAGCTCCTTCCCTATCAAGTTAGTTATGATGCACAAATATTTGAAAACAAGCATAATCATATTAAATCCAAATATTAGAACACACATTCTGATGGTTATATGAAATACTGCATTATATGTATAATATTGGCAAAATATGACATAATATCTTCACATAGGTTGATGGTTCTATCTGGACTTAATCATAGGTTTAGCTAAACATAAGTTCACAAATGTCTTGGCAATGTTAAAATAGAGTATTTTAAAATTATCATAAAATAGAGGCAATAATTAGCCTCATCAAGCATTTTGCCTTTTTAAAAATTATTTTTCCAAATTAATCATGGAGAAGTAATGCCTCTATAATCGAAATGGATTTCTAAAACATAACATTCTTATCCTTCTCTAGTTTGCTTCTTACATAAGTTAGTTTTCCTCTATCAGGGTCATTCCAATAAGACCTTGTTCTTATAAGAATTTATAGAATATGCAACTTCATTTTTAAAAGTGTAAAGGTAAAATCTTGAAAGTATAGAAGTTTTGAATTCTTATGATACAATTAGATGCTAAAAGAAAGTTGTAAAATTAAGTAGTTTCAAATACATCAAATTTATGTCTTAGGAAAATAAATCCATATTTTTCTAGTTGCATCATCAATGAATGTAACATAATAAAAAGAAAAACCAAGTAAAGATGATAGGCCAACACTGGGGCAAATAAAGAATTAACAATTTATGATGAAATTCAGCTAGTCTATACGTGTTAATCCGAGAGCATAAACTTATGTAAGGTGTTCAAGTAGTATACTATCAAGGGATGATAGTTGTGAAATGAGGGATTATGAATGTAGCTACAACACACAAAATTTAGTCTATGAAATAAACCCAACGGCAAGAACTGTCACTTCTTGGCAATAGGAACATAAGAAACATAAATGAACATAAAGACAATGATAATAAAAAATGTAATAATTTACAAATCCAATGAACATTAATATACAAGAAAAAAAAAAAAAAATCATTCATAAGAAAATAATAATATAATAATTTTCTAAATAGAAAATTGACATGAATTTCTATAAAAATGACAGGAATCTATTAATAATCTACACATTAATACATATAATTTCTTGTATGGGTTCAAGAGCATAAATTCACAATATGAATTACTTGAAAATGAATACAAACTTTGTAAACCATTTCACTATCTTTCTCAATTAAAACATTAATTGGATTGGATATGTACTCATATGAAACCTTAAATACAAACCATACTAAATTGCTGAATTCTAAATTACACAAACCATAATTATTTTACAAATACCACCAGCATTCCATAGAGTCAGACCTTCCTCCTCACTTTGTTGAGTGATGAAGTTCAAATATCACTCTTAAATTGTTTCAATCATACGTGGTACTATATTTCTGATTAGAGTCTTATTCCCCCAACCTCTCTGCCCGAGCTGCTATATATAACTGGAGGTGGTGATAATGGAATAAAATGATGTGGTCTATATTTGACCTATAGCCAAATAATTCACGTAAACTATGGAATAGATTATGGTTACAATAAAAGATAAATTTGGGGATTAAACTAATCATTGATTATTCCATCCTCATGATAATGGAGAACGTATCTCAATTATGAGATATTTCTTGTCAATTTCTCACAGCAACCACACATAGCAGTTCTATGTACAACTAGAAAACTAAATAATGGAATGTTCCATATAAGCCCTTCATTGTTGTACATAGAGAAGAAAGAAATCTATTATAACTTTTGAGAAATGGGGAAGGTGATGGTCTCAAATGTTTCCCCATTATTATTCCACATAGATGTAATAAGTATTGTATTAGTATGTTTTCATAAAAACCTATGCAGCTGGAAAATGCATCCTCCACCAATCTTCAATGTACTCTCTATGTATTTATATAAGGTGAATGATACGTGTAGCAAATGTATCTAGTTTAAAGTTGATATTAGTGAAAGAGCTACAGGAAGATGCATAGAGGGTGACAGGAAAAACCATAACATATTAGTATAAGAAATCAATAATGAGTTCTCCAAAATTTAATCCCAAAACAATATTAAATATTGCTTATAAATATTACTCCATATGCAACATAAAACAAAAAAATGGGATGGACTATAATGGAAATGGAATAAGGAGGTGAATAGGTAAGTGCATAAAATGGATTAAAATAGGGCATTAAATAGATTATAATTGGCTCTCATCAAAAGATACTTGAGTTCATCCCCATACATCTATATGCACAAGCTCTAATTTCTCATTTTCCTTGTCCTTCTCACTCTTAAGAAGTATAACTCTCTTTTACTTTTTATACACAAAACTTTTTATCCTAATATATCTTCTATCAAAATTGTGTAAGACAAATGGCGAGAAAAATCACAAAAAAGGAGGTTTAGGTTTCTTCAACAAATGAGTTCACTTGACAAACTTTCTGAGTTAGTGTGTGTCTCAGTAGAGACATACTAAGTAACTAGCATGGTGTGTTATTCATTTGTTGTAGAAATATGTGTGTCTAATGAGCACCCACCAAGAGTTTAAACAATATAACTCATATGTTGATCACACCAGTGGAAAAGAAAAAAGCCCAACTCCTACATGAAACCTTAGAAAAAATTTAAAAATCTATTTTCTTATTTTTTTGTCAACGAAAAAATATTCCAACCATAAAAGAGTCACAATGTTGAAATGGTAAAGACCAAAAAAATGAACAACAGATAATGTTCTCAACTTCTCACCATATCTAGTTCGCTTGAAATCAGAAAGATTTTCTCTGGACAATTGTTCATACTTATGTGGATACATTACTTGAAAGCTAACCTTCAGGGATAAATTTTATTTCATTTCAAAGAAGCTCTTTAATTATCAAAAAATTATATGGAAATACAGATAATACATGTATCCTTTTTAAGACCCCTCAACATCCAAAGTACAAAAAAATAAAAATTATACTGTATATTGTATACTATTAAAAAAAAAATTCTCTCTCACAAACAAGAAAGCACATTAAAATTATGATTCACTTGCCAGTGATACTAATTGTTGAAAATAATTGATCAATTATATATTGTCTTTGATGTTACATGAAATGTCATATCTTTACTAGTCAGTGTATGCTAAGCTCACTCAGGTGATGAAGATATTTTCTTGTGTCTGCTGAGCGTTCTAGTATTTTTCAAGTTTAGAAGACAGTGTATATCAAGTTCACTTGAGCATCGAAGAGAAGTCAATGTAAGACACGTGTTAACTGAACTGACTCAGTTAACAAAGGAAAGTTGGATGAAACTAGTGCTAACCAAGCTCATTTGGTTACCAAAGGAAGTTTGCAAAGATGCAGTGTTAACCAAATTTACTTGGTTAACACAAAAAAATCATTTTTGATTTAGTGTCTACCGAGCAGGGTTAGCTAACGAAGAATTTTCTTGTTTTGGTATTTTGATTTTAATAGATTTGTTTGTTGGTTCTAGCTGACCAAGGAGATGAATATTAATTATTCTAAGATATATTCAAGTTGACTTGACAATGTTTATGATATAAGTATAAGGTCAAGTTGAGGATTGAATAAGTGTGTAAGTGGATAAAAGAATAAGAGATTCTTAGAGGAAGCAAATTAGAAGGATACACAATTAATCCTTGAGGAGATGCAAAGATACATGAACGATTAGGAAGGATCAAGCATTCAAGCTAGAGTTCATATCTCAAATCAACAATATAGTTGCATAAAAAATTAGGTCATCTCATTGTTACTCTCTAACAATTGTAGCAGTGAACTAAATCTCTTAACATAGTAGTCTTAACAACTATTTGTAAATACTTTAAAAAGGTGGCATTTCTAGATGGAAGTGTTTAAAGACCTCTAACAAAGCCACTCCTAAAAGGGTGATGAAATCCTCTAATAGGGTCACACCTTATAGTTTGTTTTGTAACCTTGAACAAGGTTGTCTCCTAATAGGGCTCACTTCATAAGAGTGAAAATAGTAACTAGTTGCAATTGGTGGTTTTTCCCAAATTGGGTGTCCATGTTAAATCTTGGTGTCACTTGTGTTTATGTTATTTCTTTCATGTGTATGCAACTAAGTTAATTAAGGTTAATCATAGATAATATCCTAAGTTTTGCATGTTCATTATTTTTTGAGTAATAGTTGTTATTTCAGTAGTTACTGGTTGCGACGTATTATTAGTGTTAACCAAGCGCCTGTGTGTTAACCGAGTAACAAAAATTTCATTAGAGTACATCTAAGGGATCTGGGATTTATTTTTGTGGCAATTGATTCACTCCTCCCCTCTTAATTACTCCTCTTATATTTCCAACAATTGGTATCAAAGCTTTTGGTGCTTGTAGAGAAGGTTTCAAAGACCTCAGCTAAAAATAAGGATGTCTTATAGAAGGGAGATCCCCACATTGAACAGAGATAACTTCAATGCATGACAGGAACTTATGAAGTTACATTTGGCAACCATCAGTATTTAGGTTTGAAATATTTGAATACTAAGTATGTGGCATCTACTGGAACCATGATTTTTGAATAAATTATAGAGAAGAAGAATCATAACATTATGGTGATTGATATTGCTTCAACTCTCAACTATGCTGAATTTGATGAAGTCAAAGATTATGGTACTCTTGTGAGATGTGGATCAAGCTAAAAACCATCTATGAAGGGGATGATAATGTAAGAAGAGCCAAATTTGAAAGCCTCAGAGGACAATTTGATCAAATAAAGATGAGAGAAGATGAAAACATTGTAAAGTATAGTGATATAATCAAAGCTAGTGCTTATGCAATCAAATCCATAGAAGGAAAGATTGAAGATGAAACAGTGGTAAGTAAGTTTCTTAGAACACTTCTTCCTATATATGCAATTGAAGTTTCAACAATTCAAGATATGAAATGCAATCCAAAGAATGATATAACATTGGATGCAATACTTGGAAGATTGACAACATTTGAGCTAGATAACTATCATAATTATGTTCCTAGTTCTAGCAATCTTGAGTTTGCATTTGAAGCCAAGTTGTCATTGAAAAAGAAAGTGAAAAAGTCTAAAGGAAAATGATGTGCAAGTGAAGAGGAAGATAGTTCTGACAGTAATCTTGTAGCCATAGAAGCATTACTTGCAAGAAGGTATCCCAAAGGCAAAGGGAAGTAGAAAGGTAAAATTCCTTTAATCTATTTTTCTTATGAAGAAGTTGGTTACATTGCTGCAAGGTGTCCAAATAGAGAAGAAAAAGATGAAAAGAAGAACAACAAGTACAAAGGAAAGAAGGATTTTAAAAGCTACAAGGACCACAAAGACAAAGGTAATAAGTCTTTTTTTATGGCTAAAGATTCAGATAGTAGTGAAGATGATAAAATGGTCTATATTGCTATAAAAGATGAATCTGATAATGAAGAAGATAACATGGCACTTATTTCTCATGTTAGTAAAAATGATACATGGATTATTGATAGTAGTTGTTCACATCATATTATTGGTGAAAACACAAAGTTTGAACATATAGAACACTATGATGGTGGAAGTGTAAGATTTGGAAACAATGAACTATGTTGTATAAATGGAAGGTTACATCTCACTAACCAATGAACTTAGATGTGATAACGCTTATTGGGATGAAGGAATAAAGCATAATATATTGAGTGTGTCACAATTGAATAACATTGGATTCAAGTAAGAATTCATGAATGGGAAGGCCAAGCTACTAGATGGAAAAGGAAATCTAGTTGGGTCTGGTAACTAAACAAAAGGTAACTTATTCTACCTAGATCTTAGTGAAAGTTCATGTTTTATTGCTCAAGTAGAAGAAATATAGTTATGGTATAAGAGGTTGTGTCATGTAAACTTTGATAATCTAATCAAAATAAGAAAAAAAAAAAAAGGTGAGAGGTATTCTATTTTGAGGAAACTTGATATGGGCCTATGTAGAAATTGTCAAATTGGTAAGATGGGCAAGACAAGTTCCAAAAAAAAGAAATATTAGTCTGAAGAAGTCTTGGAGTTGGTTCATATAGACCTCTATGGACCTATTGGAATTGAGAGCTACAATGGAGATACATACTTTATTCTTTTGGTTGATGATTACTTTAGAATGATGACTGTAATATATCTAACAGATAGGTTTGGATCTTTTCAAAAGTTTAAGTGGTATTTGGAAAGAGTAGAGAAGGAAACAAGAAAGAAGTTGAAATATTTGAGATTAGATAGAGGAGGTGAATTCATTTCTAATGAGTTCAATGAATTCTACACTGAAAGAGGAATCAAAGACAAGTATCATCCCCTGGTGCACCACAACATAATGGTATAGAAGAAAGAAGGAACATATCAATCATGGAGTGGGCAAGAACCTTGATCATAGAAAAGAATGTTGCAATCAAATATTGGAAGGAAACAATTAGTATAACAATGCATACCTTAAATAGAGTATAGTTGAAGAAATACTCAAATCAAACTCCTTATGAACTATGGTATGGCTACAAACCTAATGTATGTTACTTGAAAGTATTTGGTAGAAAATGTTATATTCTAAAAGAGACTAGGAAAGGTAAATTTGATGTCAAAGGTGATGAAGGTATATTCCTAGGATACTCCTATAGAAGTAAAGCACATAAATGTTTGAATTTGACTACCCATAAAACCATAGAAAGTGCGCATGTGAGAATTGATGAGTTTTCATAAAAGAGTGATGAAGAGAGCAGCAAATTTTTTGAAGATTACATAAAGTATATCTACTTTGAACCTGATACATTGCCAAATCCAATTGGAAGTAAGTAGACTTCACCTACCAAGTCCCCAAAATCTCTAGAAGCTACTAAGATGCAACAAGTACAACTTGAGTTATAGTTTGAAGGACCCAAGTCACAGTTAGAGACTACCAAGTTGTAACTAGTGCAACCCAAGTTTGAATTTGAAGGACCCGAGTCATAGAAAATGGGACCTAAACATGATGTAGAAGATCATGGCAAGGCTAGTGGAACAAGTTCTAAATCTAAAGTACCTATGTTAGCAAGATATGTCAGAAGACACCATACACCTGATCAGATCATTGGAGACAAGTCAGATGGTAGAATGACAAGGAACAAACTAAAGGTACATGTTTGCTTACTAAATTTGAACCTAGATTAGTGAAAGATGAATTGGATAATGAAAACTAGATTGAAGAAATGAATGAAAAGATAGAATAGATAGAAAGGAATAAGACCTGGACTCTTGTTCCTAGATCTAAGGATAAGAATGTAATTAGCACACAATGGGTTTTTAGAAATAAGTTGAATAAAGATGGAGAAGTTTCAAGAAACAAAGCAAGGTTAGTATGCGAAGGTTATTATCAAGAAGGTATTGATTATGGTGAAACTTTTGCTCCTGTTGCAAGATTAGAAGGTGTTAGAACCTTACTTGCTTATGTTGCACATAAAGGATTTAAAGTTTATCAGATGGATGTGAAATCTACATTCTTGAATGGAATTCTTGAAGAGGAAGTCTACATAGAACAACCTGAAGATTTTATAGATCCTAGAAAAAAGGATATGGTTTGTAAATTACACAAAGCATTGCATCATCTCAAGCAAGCTCCCAAAGCTTGGTATGAAATACTTCATAATTATCTTATGAAGATTGGTTTTCAAAGGAAAAATGATAATAGTAGCCTATACATCAAAGAAGTACCAGACAAGAAGATTGTGTTGGCAGAGATCTTTGTGGATGATACATTGTTTACTAGAAATGATGATTTGTGCAAAGCTTTTTCAGAGGAAATGAGAAAGGAATTTGAGATGTTCATATTTGGAGAGATAAAATTTCTTTGTTGGATTGTAGATTCAACAAAAGAAAATGGTATCTATATCTACATTACTCAATCTAAGTATATCAAGGAGATATTGAAGAAATTTGTAATGGAGGATTCAAGACTAGTTGGAACACCTATGTCTACTGGACATAAACTTTCCAAAAATGATGATTCCAAGGAGGTAGATTAGACCATATATTGATCAATGATTGGAAAATTGTAATATGTAGTGCATACAGGGCCTCATATTGCATTAGCAGTTGGTATGGTGGAAAGATTCTTAGCTAATCCTAAAGAAAATCATATGGTGACAATCAAGAGAATCATGAGGTATCTGAAGGGTACTAAAGACTATGGATTATGGTACAAGAAAGGAGGAAATTTGGATTTGAAAGCATTCACAAATGCTGATTGGGCAGGAAGTGTTGATGACAGGAAGAACACCAATGGTGGAGCATTCTTTCTTGGTAAAAGACTAGTGTCTTGGACAAGTAAGTAGCAGAATTACATTTCTTAGTCTACAACAAAGCCAGAGTATGTTGCAACAATAGTTAATTGTTCCAATGCCGTTTGGTTCAAAAAATTGTTATTAGGTATGAAGATAAAGATCAAGGATCCAATAGTTATATTCTGTGATAACACTAGTGCAATTAATATATCAAAGAATCTCGTGATGCATACCAAAACTAAGCACATTGCACTAAAATATCATTTTATGAGAGAATTGGTGCATGACAAAGAGGTGATACTAGAATATGTGAATACTAAAGAACAAATTGTAGACATATTCACTAAGACATTACCTAAGGATGCATTTTTGTATCTAAGAGGTACGTTAGGGGTCATTCCCCTATCTAAAGCTCACTAAATAAAATATAGTGATGCATCAACTACAACTTGTTGAAGATCAGTCAAGTTGATGCAGTCTTGAAAGGATAGATTGCATATGAATCTGTACATGAGGTACATTGGAATTCACTAAATATTGACTTTGGCATAAGATGTCAAAGACAGAGAGTTCAATCATATATCATAGAAATTTTCTAAAGAGGGAGAGTTTACTATCATAGTCATACATCAGAGAAATTTTGTTTGAAGATGTCAAAGAGGAAGAATTTGGTCTGATATCAAAAGGATAGAGTTTGCTATCAGAAGAAGATGTTGAAGACAGAATTTGCTAACAAAGGGCAAAACTAAAGTTAGAGGGAGTTCACACTAATAGAGGGAGTTCTCATGGATTAGAATCAAAATGAGACTAAGGATATTATCCTTACTATTATTTTACTCTAAATTTTTTATTGTATTATGATATGTTGTGTTGCCATTAATGCCAAAGAGGGAGATTGTTGAAAATAATTGATCAATTGTATGTTCTGTTTGATGTTACACAAAATGTCATATCTTTACTAGTCAGTGTATGCAAAGCTCACTTAGGTCATGAAGATAGTTTCCTATATCTACTGAGAATTCTAGTGTTTACCAAGTTTAGAAGACAGTGTATGCCAAGTTCACTCGGGCATCGAAGAGAAGTCAGTAGAAGATGAGTGTTAACTAAGCACACTCAATTAACAAAGGAAAGTTGGATGGACCCAGTGCTAATCAAGCTCACTTAGTTACTAAAGGAAGTTTGTGATGATAAAATGTTAACTAAGTTCACTTGGTCAACATAGGAAAATCATTTTTGAGTTAGTGTCTACTGAGCAGGGTTGGCTAATGAAGGATTTTCTTGTTTTGGCATATTGAGTTTAATAGATTTGTTTGTTGGTTCTAGCCAACTGAGGAGATGAATATTAATTATTCTAAGATGTATTCAAGCTAACATGAAAATTTTTATGATATAAGTATAAGGTCAAGTTGAGGATTGAATAAATGTATAAGTAGATAAAAGAGTAAGAGATGCTTAGAGGAAGTGAATTAGAAGGATAAAAAAAATATCCTTGAGGAGCTACAAAGATACATTCAATTAGGAAGGATCAAGTATTCAAGTCAGAGTTGAGATCTAAAATTAGAAATATAGTTGCATCAAAAATTAGGTTATATCATTTTACTCTCTAACCATTATAGTAGTGAACTAAATCTTTTAACAGAGTTGGCTTAATAATTATTTGTAAATCCTTTAACACAGTGGCATTTCTAGATTGAAGTGTCTAAAGACCTCTAACAAGGTTAGTCCTAACATAGTGATTAAATCCTCTAATAGGGTCACACCTAACAATGTGTTTTGTAACCTTTAACAGGGTTGGCTCCTAACAAGGCTCACTTCAAAAGAGTGAAAACAATAACTAGTTGCAATTGGTGGTTTTCCCCAAATTGGGTTTCCATGTTAAATCTTGGCGTCACTTGTGTTCATGCTATTCCTTTCATGTGTATGCAACTAAGTTAATTAAGGTTAATCATAGATAATATCCTAAGTTCTTCATGTTCAATATTTGTTGAGTAACAATTATTATTTTAGTGGTTATCGAGTAACAACATATTGTTAGTGTTAACTGAGTGCCTGTGTGTTAACTGAGTAACAACAATTTCATTAGAGTATATATTTTGTATTGACATCTAAGGGATTTGGGATTTATTTTTGTGGTAACCAATTCACCCCTCCCCTCTTAGTTACTCCTCTTATATTTCCAACAACTAATAACTCAAATGTTGGGTTAAAAGTTGTCAACCTCCTCTCCTTTTTAGCTTCAATTGTAGCTTCATTTCCAAATGACATATAACATTCCATGTGCATGTTATTGAGTTGGTCTGAATATAAGTTGAACTGAAGATGTAGTTTATAAACTACATACAAAGATACTCTTAATAAATTCAACATGACAAAGAAAAATGATAACTTAATATCTTATCATATTATAATAATGCTCAATAACACATAACATCAAGAAGGATTTCAATTGTATTTTCTAAAAAGACCCTTACATCACAATCACTTGAGTTAAGATGTCTTCCATAAGTTACCTTTTTGTCAAAATAGTTTTGAGCCTATGCCAAAAATTGAATGTCATGCAAGCAATGTCATATTCTGGATGAGATGTAACTTGCACTAAAGCTTTAATTATGACTCATTTGAACCTAAAGAACATTAAAAAATCACAAATAACCAACATGATTAACCACTAACTATGAACAATTTCTTTCCTCAAAAAAATTAAATAACTAGATAGCTTCAAAGTTGGGGAGCTCCAAATTTTGCTATTGTACCACTTGCAATTAATTCAACATAACAGTCACCCATTTCAACAAATAAGCAAGCCATTGTCTTCACTTTTTCTTCATCCTACACAAAGAAACTCTTAAAATCAAATGAGGAAAAATAAAGGAACCTAAAGTAGCATCAACAATTTTAAGTTATAATAAGGCATATAAATTAGCAATTACAAATGAAAGCCACAATAAGATACTATAAAACAACAATCCCTTAGAATTTCAAATCTAGATCTAGCTTAGTTATAAACAATTAAATTCACTAAAGAGAACACAAAATGTTGAGGGTTCAAGCTCAGTATTTTACACCTTCGACTATCTTAAAATGCAGTTTGTCATTAATTTTAGCAAAGGTGAATAAATTGAAGGAAGTTTCCTCAAAACACTAGATGAGATAAAATGATTTGAGGATCAGTTAGAATAAGGAGATTTCTAAAGATAGCTTGTTAGAAAATTGAAGCATCACTATTGCATTATAGCTAGCAATTAGATAGATGTATGGAAATCAACTTCATCCACAAAATTCTCCAAAAAGACATGAAAATATATTTATATCTAACAAAGAATTGACACAATATATGTATGAATTGTTTTCCATGCATTAGCTAAATTAGGAGCCAAAATTTGATTCTCATGCTAGAAAATTAGGCAACCACAACAACCTTCTTTACATAGGAGGGGAACATGTACATACAGATAATTACACAAGATTCAAATAATGGTATCACAAAATCTTCACCATTGTAGCAAAATAACTAATGAATCACAATTGTTGGACTTATTGCGAATCAAGCAATATCAAAAAATATCATAATTTTATTTTTATTAAAAGGGTTTCATTGTTGATTTAGGAAAATCAACAACTCTCCCAATCTTATGTCATTTTTCCAATCTTATGCCATTTTAAAACTCCATGGCCTACGTTTTTGCTTGGTATCATGATTTTTTTTTTTGTAATCAATTTCATCAAGACCAATTTTTTTACAATTTGTAAATATTTTCATATATTTTTTTATCTATTTAGACCTACAATTTTTGCAATGAGTTTTGAATATCCACCCAAGTTGAGCTTGTGTTGCCCGTGCTTCAGTTGCCTTTGATGTTTCAGGAAACCTATGTGAAGTTTGAAATATGTTAGATCACATAAGTATTAAGAGTAGTTATAATGTGACTTCATTCTTAATAATATGACATACCTTCTTTCGTTGGTGGTACCATTTCTCCACCATCTCTTACTTTTTTCTCAGTGGTATCCTTTTTAAGATTCCCCACTCAATAATAGGAATATAGGAGGGTCACTCATAACAAGGGTTGTTTTTCATTTGGGTTCTATAATTTTACCTAATATACTTCAAATCTTGACCCTCTATCTCAAGGAGCCTGAGTCTTTGAAAAACGTTGGGTCCAAAAAGTTTTGTCATGGCATCAATGTGTTTATCTTTTAACTCTTTAGTTTGAAAATTCCACCTTTTAAGAAAAGAAAAGAACTGTTAGATTCATCAATGAATTGAAGCTACCTCTTAATTTACTTGAACAAATTGATCAAAGGAAACATGATCTAGTAATGAAATCAAAATATGATACCCTATATGTATGGTCCACCCAAATATACATAAATATTCATCATTAAGTTTTTCATAAAATAGATTATTCCTTGCAAAATAATAATGGGATTAATAGTTAATGCAATGGACTGCATGGGAGGTTAGTGCATTTGATTATGAGTATACGACTGTATAGTAAAAGAAAGGATCAATATTTAAAGTACCTGGAAGTTGGGATGCTCTAAGGGGAAGACCATCTTCATTGCTCACAAGAACTTGATCACAATTCTTTAGTGTTTCCGTACATCTAACACAGGTATACCTAGGAAAGTCCTCATTGCCTCCTACATAAAATGAATCCAATATTACAAAATGCCCCATAAGAAATAATAGTTCAAGTGAAATAAAAAAATGAAAAATAAGAGAGGAAAAGAGGAATCTACTTACCAATAGGGTGTGCTACCATCACATTTGTGGTCATGCTACATATTGCCAAATTTGTAGTTGGCATTACCTCTTCGGTTCTATATGTAATGGTAGAATCTGAAAAATGAGATTGTTAGAGCATAATAAAACAATATCGTTAGAGCTATTAAATAAAATATTATTCAAGAAAAACACAAGTGTGGAATAGAACATGCGATGTACTTGAACCACATGAAGTATCATCCTCTGGGGCATCACCCTTGAACCTCTTCAACATCCTCTGTAAAAATTAACACATATGCATTTTATTTAATTACATAAATAAAAGAGTATACTATAAAAATTGTTATTGAAATTTTGTTATAATTAAAAACTACATTAATACTTATTGTATATGTCTCAACTAGGTGCATCAACTCATCCTCCATCTTTTGTATTTTAGGAGTCTGAGGTCGAGTTGATGCCAATTGCTTTAACATTCTTGCTAAATCATGAAGCACCTTTTGCATTGGAGCCACAGGATCAGTGGTTGATGCAAAATCAATCATGAATTCATCATGCTCATTGCACAACTCCTCGTGGACTACTTTTTCCTTTCCTTTTTCATGATCAACACTTGTTTGTGAGAACTATATTATTAGAGCTATATTCAAAATTAATCCAAAATAGTAGTGAAGAATACAACATAATAAAAATATGCATTAAAATATTTCTTGTATCTAATTTGTACAACAATAATGAGTTTTACCTATTGGGAAGAAGAAGTCTTGTGAGAACCATCATTTTCATGCATATCCTGTGGCTATTGATCCATATTGTAGCCCTATATTTCAAAAAAACATCATTGAGATATGTTAAAACAAATGTTTTGTTATTCTAAGTTAGCAAAAAAAATATAAAAATTTAATGGCCTGTTGGATTCATTGATTGGAGTTGATTTTAAATGTGCATAGTACGTACCACCTCACCCATGATAGTAGATTTGTTTGTATCTATGCAATTCAAATTGTAATCAATAAGAAGCTCTTCGCCTCCACATATTGATTTTATCACACATACAAATAAATGATTTCCCTCATGCTCCTCAAATATGCAATTGGGTTGCTTCTTAGTTGATGTAGGTCATGTACTATTTATAAAACCTGCAACATTCTTTGATGCTTTTGGCCTTCTGTCAATGTATATAGCTACTATTTTACTTTTTTCACTAGCCTTTTGTTGTATATAATTTTTTGCGAGTGCATATCTAGTCATACATTTTTTTAATTTAATAATCTGCATCCAACTACTACAATCATAGCAAGGTCTAACTTACTCCATCAATTCAAAAACCTTGTTGTAATACACCTTTATGCCATCCATGGAAATAGGCCCAAGCCATGCAATGAGGATGGTGCTATGCGATATATCCTCTCTCCAACATAAAAGTCAGTGTTTATTGGAGGAAGTTCATTAGGGACCCATTATTTCTGTAGATGTTTGTACCTAAAGGGCACAGTAGAGTCTCCTTTACTCTCATCATCATAAGAACATGACCCCCCTTGAGCAAGGAAAAATTTCATGTGCTTATTGAATTTATTTATGATATTTTGACCTCAAGTCGATCTCATTGATTTAGACATACTAAATGTCTCACTTTCTTCTTCCATTCCTACATTTTCCTTGCTCAAGGAAGACAAATATGACAAATACCTATTCACCAATACCTGCACTCCATGAAATAAGAGAGATAGGTGACAATAAGAGAGATATTTTACAAATGGTAAAATACATTAATCTCTATGAGGTGTACTGACTTATACCTAATGATCCATGAGACTTTGTGGGATGCTCGTGAAAGGGCTTTAGGTCTCTACATATGTAAATCAATTTTCTTATGTTAGCTAAAAAATTCATGATACATATACTCAAATTACATCAAATATTAGCATCACATATGAATTATAAATAATAAAAGGTACATGATAAGTTAATCAAATTAATCATTGTCTGATCTATCAAGAACTGAATATTGAATAGCATAGGAATTGATCACACAACTTTACATTTTATTTTTCTCATTAATATTCAAACCCATCTCCAATGTTAGCTAATCAAACCCCCTATCATTGATATTATTCTTCATCCATCTCATCATCGGTATCATCATTGTCATTGACATCATTACCACCACTATTGTGGTCATCATCATGATCAATAGAAGCACCATCATCATGATCAACAACAACATCATTTGCAGCAGGAGAATCATCAACTAACACTCAATCGTGATCCACTTATTCCTCTTCCTCAATATCTTTTTCTTCCATCACATTACTGGCCTTCCTTTTAGATCATGTCTAACAAAAAATGACCAACCCTATTTATGTGGAACCTCTGAGTAAATACATTCTCACATTGTTTGGAAGACCATAGGGCTCATCCCCAAGTGGCTCAAACAACCTTGTATTAATCATTGAAAATCCATTCTCATGCTCAATAACATTTCTATCAGGATCATTTTTATTGAGTCACAATTTGTACCATTTGATGATGAAAAGAACTAATTTGGAAGAATTAAAGTCATAGTCAAGTATATCTACCAAAATGCCATAGTATCAATTTTGAGATTCTTGAGGATGTAAGTCATTTCTAGATGAAATGTTGGTCACCTCGACAACTGCACTTATCTCAAAATCACAAGTTCTCTTCATTTCATCAAAATATTTGATGAGAAATTTATAACCATTTCATAGCATAGGCTTGTGGTGTTTCACCTAGAATAATGTCAAACATGTATAAATTATTGCATGATGAGTTCAAAAACATACGGTTGATTAACAAACTTATAAGTTCCTTGAGGTCTCTTAAACCATATGCTAAATCTGTTTCCTTTTGTGCAACATTGGGATCTCCATTACAATGAGCTTGTTTAACCAATGAAGAAATGAATTTCCAATTTAATCTATGACCAAAACATTGACATCATTCAATCCATACTTTTATCCAATCTTGATTGTTTGCAATAAAGAAATGTATTGCATACCACTCTTTAGAAACTATACAAAAGTAAATAGATAACTTAGAACAAATTTATTTTTAAGATTAAGAATTAAATAACTACAATAACATCTCATAATTTATTACCTTTCACTTTCCTAAATCTACTGTTCCCCACCAAGTACTCCCCATCAATTTTTAAAATGGATTCAAGATCCCAAATATAATCTATATTGGTCTTTGCTGCAAGATTAGGAAGATATTGAGTAATGTACACCATCATCTAGTATACCATATATCCCTCAACCATATAACCCTCATGACATTCTCTTTGTCAAACTAAACCCTTCAAAAAATTCAAATATCTCTAAACAATCCATTTTGACCTAGGCTATACAGGTCCACACAATTCAATCTCCTTAAATTAGTGTATGAGGTAGTGTTCTTGTGCATTAAAAAAAGTTGAAGGTAAACACTTTTTCATTTCACACATTAGTAGACAAATTATTTTCTTCTAATATTTTATATCTTCTTTATGGATTTCTTTAGATGACAACCACCTACAAGGGATTCAAGGCACAAAAACATACAAATGCAAGACTTTACAATATATTACTTGTTTGATATATTGAACAAATATCATGTATTTTCCACGATCATATATCACTTGTTTGATATTATTGCCAAATTTTTTTGGGAGTGATAGGGGTAGCACATATAGAAACAATTGTCAATTGATCATTCATTCTTTTCTCATGTAATACAATGAAAATTGAATGTAGTTTCACAAATACATGGTAAATACAAAAGACCATGACTTACATTGATGAAGATATGCCAATCATGCATTTTCAGCCCTGGCCCAAGTTCACTTTTCTTTGATATGAAATTGCTTATATTCATAGAAAATCTTGTAGGAAATCAAATTTTTTGTATGACTTATTTTATGGCATTGCTTTGTTGCTCCATTAATAACCATGGAAGTGCACCTGTACTAATCCAGACTCCATTGCTATTTGATTTAATGATATTTTTCAATGCATGATTGGAATCATGAATGTCACTACAAATTTTGACAAGTTTTTCTTTGTCACACCTTCCATCCAATATTTTCCACAGTGTCTCTATTACAATCTTTCCAACATGCATAGTATCAAACAAATGCACAATTTGTAGTTGCCTATAGTAGGGCAGCCTACTAAATTCTCTGGGATAACATTTTAGTCCCTTTAGAAGGTGGTAAGTGATGCCTTGAAGACCTTCACAATTATCAATTACATAATTAGCCAACAAAACACAATCAAAACATATAATTTCCAAACATAAACCACTAGGTGGAGCGATACTACCTCGATTTCCATTATATTCCAACTGTAACAGGTGAGGTGTCATTCTTCATGGCTTCGATGTAGTCTTTTCTTTCCCATTGAAAAGATTTTTTTTGGCACTTTGATACTTATGACTTCTATGGAGGAAGTTCTATTCTCATCAAACACCTACTTTCTTAAACTTTTGGAATGATGACATTTCATATTTGGACTACACATTGGATATGCAATTTTTCCCTTTGTTTGAAGATCTAAAAGATAAAAGTACAATTGGATTAAATATATTCATTTTTTGAATTAGTATTATCATGTACAACTAGATTTCATCATAACATAACATAGAAATGTGTCAACCCTGGAGCATCATGAATTGTCCACATAAGCATTGCATGGAATTGATTTTTTTTTTGTCCAATTGGTCTAGAGATATCATACGTAATGAAACCATTTCATAACACCAACAACTCGTCAATAAGAGGCACAATATATACATTGATAACTTTCACTTGGTGCTTACCTATTTGAATGAACAACATAAAATAATTATTTTGGTTGTTTCACTCCAAGAATTATAATTACATGTAGATAACAATAAAATAATAAAATACCTAGAAAAATCATTGCCAACATAATGTGCTCCCTCTTTATTGACATCCATGGAGGAAGGTTATTTTTGATAATAAAAACAAGCCACACCAAGTAAATAGATATCATCTCTCCAAATGGACTGACATCATTTGTTGCTAGAGAAAGCCCGAGGTTTCAAGGTTCTCCTTTAAAGTGTGGGTACTTTCCCTCTATGTCCATAAATACTGAACCATCCATAGGAATTTGAATAACATCATCTATACTTCTATTGTGTGCATGGTAATCCATAAATTGTGCCAAGCTATTGCACCCAAGTAATCATTTTAAGATGTGGAATAATGGGGATGCAATGAAGAACCTTGTGAGGCACATTTTTTGTCACTTGATCATTTCGATATCTTCTCGTATGGCATTCATGGAATTTTGTTGCATTTTTGTACTCTTTATGATAAATAACATGATCTTTAGGACAAGCATCTATTGCTTGATACTCCATTCCAATATGTTTCATAGTGGCACATAATTTTTAGTTAGAGTGAGGGAGAACATTTGACGGTGGTAACAAATAGTCACCTATCAATCTACAACAAAAAATATAAGTTATTAGTATAAAAAATCTTAATGGTACATATGTCACCTTTTATATATGTCACATATATGAAAAAATTTAGTATATGTGACATTGTTATGTTGGATAAACCATCCATAACCTTCAAATTTACCAACAACAATACAATAGAGAGAAGAGTTGATTGACATCCTTCATAAAGGGCAATGCTTTCCTTCACAAGTAGAGATATATCATGGACAACCTCAATGTCATCCTCATCATAATCATCATCATCATCATCAACAAAAACAATACCAACACCAATAACAAATGTGTCATGGATCAATGCATTCATACCATCATCTTCAAATGTGTTTTTTGGCACATGACGGTCATCTTCCATGGGATCATGATCTTCTCCTTCAATGCTCACATGTCCATGTTCCTTTGAGATGTGGTGGTCCATATCACATACTACCCTGGGGAGATTGACCTATATAAAAATGATGATAATCAAACCCCTGTTCCATGGTTCACCTGTATATTAATTGCAAAAACAATATAACAAACAAATTACTAATGGATGATAATCAAACCCCCCTTCAAAGTGACCATTCTCCCTACAACATCTCTTAGCTATTTTGATTTTGGTTCTTCTTTTCTTTAAGCCTTACAACTCTTGTAAGGAAAATAAAATTTGTCATCTCCTTCTATTTGAAAGTTAGAAAACAATCTAGAGATTGTCTCCCTCTTTTGATCAAATTCCCTTGCATTATCTGAGATGATCCTTCTTCATGAGAATAAATTATTCTTGTACCCTTGTTGATTTGGTTGTACTTAATGTTTATATCTGCACATATGGTTTTGAAGATGGTATAATTATTGAACAAGGTATTTCTTCACCGAACTTCATTAAAATCACCATGTATTTCTTCAGTGAACTGCATTAAAATGTGCCTACGGACTGTAGGGCACCACATGTAAATACAATTTGACTATACGGTATCATTTGAGTACTTTTTTTTGTAAACATACATTGTTTTTGTGAATCCCAATAAGTAAGTTAGAAAACTTGATATAAAGAAGAAATATATTTTATCTAATTTATCACTCTTTCTTCTTCACATTTCTCATGCAATGATGCCACCTCACTCCTATAAATATGCTCCATTTATATCTCCATCTACCACATAAAAAAAACTCCCATTTCATATTGATTACTTATTTGGACTCCCATTCATATCCCCTCACACATTTGATCATTTGAGAAAATAAACTATTCAATTCCTCCTTGTATTCATGAGGAAGGTCTTATCCAATTATATTGTTGTATAAACCATGTGTGGAGATTTTCAATGTGTAGATCATTCATAGAATCATTAGAGATTTTTGTTTTGGAAGTTCTTTGTGTGAGTGTTTTAGTGTGCTTATATTTCTCAATTTTAGTATGCTAAATGTATTTATCAACCGTGATTGATGTAGGGCATAACCTATGCAAAGCTTGTGAATTTACCTCCCTTGATTAGACTATGTGAGTACTATTCTATTCAGTTCTTTTTCTCTATAATTTAATCACTAACCCCACAGTAATATCCACAAATCCCCTCTCACCAAATCAAGTGATGCAAGTAGGTCTACTCTTGTCTAACTTTGGATCTTTGTGAACTCCATTTAAATATTCCACAATAATAGCTGGTACAAGAGATTTCAAAACTTAAACTTGACTTTTAATCTCCATTTCTCGTTGAGAGGGTCTTTCATTATATATTTTTATGTTTCTTTTTCTTTGTTTTAACCTTTCAATTAAATGATACATGCTAACTCTTAATTGTATGTGGATTATTGGACTAGTAAACTTTATGGTTGACATCTAATGGATAAGAATGATATGTAGGTCTAAATCATTTAGATGGATGGAAGTTCTCAATGACATGGCTTTGTAGCTATCTTTGATAACAAATTATAGAAATATTAATAGATTGTGAGCCAATAAGTAAATGAATATAATAAATGTACACGCGCACATGTGCCCACACACACATATTAACATGTTCTCACATATATAATATGAATTGATTAGGGTAAGTGCACCAAAATGGTGTACAAAAAAGGGGGTATAAGTGGAAACTTTTTTTCTGAAGTTAGGTAAACCTGAACTTGGATGAGACATTTGAGGGTCATCCACTAAAAATGATAAAATGTATAAAATATATAAATTGTAGTACTCTGAATCTACTTTCTAAACTACTAGAATTTTTACAAAATGGATAAGATTAGGTGGGTTAAATTTTGCACACATGAAAATAGTTCCTAGTTCTTTTAGAAAACATAACATAGTTATTTTCATGTGCAACACAAAAGACCAAGTTATATTTAGTATCTTGCATATCCCTTTGGTAGGATGATAGTTAAGAGTCACATCTAGAAGTTGTGTATTTTTTCAAATAATTTTATGATGAGTATATTTTTAATTATGAAATATTGAACTGACTACATCCTAAAATTTTGGTACCCATTTGTGTACTGAGCATAACTTGCATCAAAATAATCAAAAATAATTTATTTTTATTTTAACTGTATAGAATCAAGTGTAGAAAAATAATATATAATTTATTTTGAATTTGGTTAAGTATATAAAAATTTATTTAAAAAATGGTAGACATATGTCTATGAGAAATGTCAAGGCATTGGTAAAAGTAATTAAAGTTTACAATATTAATATTGTCAAAAAAAAGAAAAAATTATATGGTTAGAAAGCTAAGAAGACATGTAAGATTATGGTGGTGATTTTAGAGATACCCACTTGACCATTAGAAAATCTGATGAAGGCAAAGATGAGAATTCATCTTAGAAGATGAAAAAATGTCTAAAGGAAAAAAATGGAGGGAAAACAGTCTCCCAAGCCTTTGGGTCATTTTCCTAGGCTATCACCAAGCCATTACCCGATTGGGTTTTTCGGATTGAAATAACCCAATCAGGTTATGAAAATAAAAAATGCATTTAGAACCTAATTGGGTTTTGTATTACTACTTCACAAAGTTAGATTGAGGGAGGGAGTGAGGGGGAGAGAGAGAGAGAGATCAGGTTATGTATTCTAACAAAAAAAGTCTATCATATCTACCAATCCTTGTCTCCATCCCATCCTCTCTCTACATCACTCCCTCTCTCACATTTTTGCTCTTTATCCTATCCTTGTCTCTCTTTCTCCTATCCCCTTCTCTCTCTCACTCTTTATATCATATCCCCTAATCTCTCTCTCTCTCTCTCTCTCTCTCTCTCTCTCTCTCTCTCTCTCTCTCTCTCTCTCTCTTCCCCCAATCCCTCTCTCCACCTCCCTCTCCCCCTCCCTCCCTCCCTCCCTCTTCGTATCTCTCTCTCTCTCTCTCTCTCTCTCACACACACACACACACACACACACACACACACACATTCATATCCCCTCTCTCACTCTTTCTATCATATCCTCTAATTCTTCTATCCATCCCATCCCCTCCCTCTCTCTCTCTCTCTCTCTCTCTCTCACTCACACACACACACACACATTCTCTCTTTGTCATATCCCCCTTCTCTCCATCCCAACCTCTCTCTCTCACATTCTCTCTTTTTCCTATTCCCCCCTCTCTTTCTGTTATCCCCTTCTCTCCCTCTCTCTCATTCTCTCCATTGTTGTCTCAACCTTTGTATCATATCCCCTAATCTCTCCCTCTCTCTTTCTCCTATCCCCTAATCTCTCTCTCTCACACACATACACACATATCCCCTCTCTCTCTTTCTCCTATCCCCTTCTCTCTCACTCATTCTCTCGACCTCTCTGTTAATCTTAGATTAGTTTTGACATATGAGTGACAATATACTTAAGTCATTTACTTAGTTCATGCTGAACAAGTAATACATGTTGAGCATAAGTTGTTAGATAGTATATGCCAAGTGATAGATATTTAGTGTGAACTAAGTAACTAGTAAGTGTTGAGTCACTCATGTGCCGAGCAAATGGTATGTGCCAAGCTATTTAGATGCTGAGTGATCAGTGGATGTTGAGTCATTCAAAGGACAAGTTACAACATTGAAGTTTTAGTTGATATTGAGCATCAAGGACCTCAAGTGTTGAGTTACACAATTTTGACATAGATATTTGTAATGGAAAAAACTTCTACATAAACTAATTTTGGGATGGCCTAAGAATTTTTTTACAATCTTGAATGATAAGGATAAATCTTAATTGTGAATCCTTATGCATTACATGCATACAACCATAAAAAGGGAAGGTTTAAGTGTCACGACTGTTGATTTATACCTAACCCTAAGTCACCTAGGTCTTCTTAAGGAAGATAGACCCTAAAATTTCTAAGAATTCTTAAGGAGAATTGAAGAGAGTAGAGCATTCATGGTGATTAAAGGTGTTATAAATTGAGTTACATTGCAGAATTAGCTAAAGGAGAATTGAGGAAAGGAAGCAAAGGACAATAGAGATGCATCTGATCAGAAAGGATCAAGTACACATCAGTATAGAGGTGATCCAACATCAAGCAACAATGTGCTAACTGAAGGATCATTGCTGAGACATTTTAACAAGTGAATCAATTAAATCTCTTAACATAGTAGTCTTAAAAAGTTGTTGTAAATCCTTTAATAGGGTGTTTACTTTATTTTAAGTTAAAGTCCTTTACTAGACACACTTTTAGCAGGGTGTTTGAATCCTTTAATAGGGCAAGATCTAACAATCTTATAAGCCTTTAACTTTGGGCAGATCATGTTCATGGTCAAACATTGTAACCTTCATTGGATACACTTTATTACTACAATAGTGAAGATTTGTGGGTGTCATCCCCACCCTAGTTTTACCTTCTCCTTGGAGGGTTTCTAGGTAACCAAATATCTTGTGTCATACATTTGTTGAATATTTTACTTTCATGCTATGGATGCATATGCTTAATTTGGTACTTCAGTTTATAAGCATAGATTGTGAGATGGATGTCTGGTGAATAGTTTTAGAGGTTGAAAGTTTTAAGTGTTGATTCACCACCCCCCCTCTTAGAGTTTATTTCCCTATTGTATTTCCAATACTCTCTCACACTCTTTCTATATCATATACCTAATCTCTCTCACTATTTCTATCATATCCCCTAATCTCTCTCTCCTATCCCCTTCTCTCTCACTCATTTTCTACACCTCTCTCTCACTCTTTCTATCATATCCCCTATCCATCTCTCTCTCTCTCTCTCTCTCTCTCTCTCTCTCTCTCTCCCTCCTATCCCCTTCTCTCTCTCACTCTTTCTATCATATCCTCTAATTCTTCTCTCCATCCCCCTCTCTCTCTCCCCCTCGCTCTTTGTATCTCTCTCTCCCTCTTTGTATCTCTCTCTCTCATACCCTTCTCTCTCTCACTCTTTCTATCATATCCTCTAATTCTTCTCTCCATCCCCCCTCTCTCTCCCCCTCCCTCTCTCTCTCTCATACACACACACATTCACATCCTCTCTCTCTCTCCATCTCCATCTCTCTCTCTCTCTCTCTCTCTCTCTCTCTCTCTCTCTCTCTCTCTCCTATCCCCTTCTCTCTCTCTCTCTCTCTCTCTCTCTCTCTCTCTCTCTCTCTCTCTCTCTCTCTAATTCTCTCCACCTCTCTCATACTATTTCTATATCATATCCCTAATCTCTCTCTCTCTCTCTCTCCCTCACATACACATGCACACACACTATTTCTATCATATCCTCTAATATCTCTCTATCATATCCCCTCTCTCTTTCTCTTGTCCCCTTCTCTCTCACTCATTCTCGCCAGCTCTCTCTTACTATCATATCCCCCAATCTCTCTCTCTCTCTCTCTCTCTCTCTCTCTCTCGCCCCTCTCTCCCCCTCTCTCTCCCTCTTCGTATCTCTCTCTCCCTCTCTCTGTCTCTCTCTCTGTCTCTCTCTCTGTCTCATTCTCTCTTTTTCCTATCCCCTCCCTCTCTTTTTCCTATTCTCTTCTCTCCTTCTCTCTCATTCTCTCCATCTCTCTCTCACTCTTTCTATCATATCCTTTAATCTCCCATAATTTCTCTCTCTCTCTCTCTCTCTCTCTCTCTCTCTCTCTCTCTCTCTCTCTCTCTCTCCCCCCCCCTCTCTCTCTCTCTCTCCCCCTATCTCTCTCCCCATCCCTCCTTTCCCATAATCTCTTTCATATCCCCTATCCACTTTCTCCTATCCTCTCTCTCTCTCTCACACACACACACACACCCATTCACTCTCCACCTCTCTTATTCACTATCCCTCTTTGTATCCCCTTCTATCTCTTTATCCTATCCTCACCCTCTTTCTCTCTCATTCTATCCATCAGTCCCTCCCTCCTTCAATCTACCTTCATGTAGTAGTAAACCAGAACCTGATTGGGTTGTTTGTCCATTTGGACAATGCAATTAGAAATCAATAACCTGATTGGGTTATTGAAAATTGTAAATAAAACAACATGTCAATGGTTATTATGTTGTTTCAATACGATCTGGACTAGATTCTACTGTTGTTCACATGTATTTGTATACCAGGTATGCAAGTGTAAGGTTTTTTGTGCTTGGAAATGCTAAATTTTATATTTTTTATGTGCCAACATCTTATTTTATGTTAGTATTTTATTGATTATTTTATTCATGTTATTGTTTGTAGGGTAATTTCATCTACAATCATGGGAAATAACAAGAGGGGAATGATTGAAAAACAAGAGGCAACAAAAGCAAAAACAAGGGAGTGTATGAGGAGATTATGTGAAGGTACATCATCAAATGCCTCCAATGTAAGTGATGAAAACCTACTTATTGATTTGATGTCAAAAACACACCTAATTTGATGAATAAAAATGTCTAACATACCCCAATTGAAATGATTATGACAAATACACTTACATCACCTGATGCCCCTAATGTGACATCTCAAGTTGAAATGATGAATGCACATGATGTAAGTAATGAAAATATAGAGCATGCATATACATCAACATCTCCTAGAATAATTCATAGAAAACCAAGGTTTCTAATTGACATTGATGCAAATATTTTGAAGCCAATGCATGATAAAATGCCAGAAAGAAATTGTAGGAGAATTGTTTGAAATATTTGGAATAACTATTTTGAAAATTTAAATCAAAGTGGAAGATGCAAACTTGTTGTTGAAATGGTTAAAAATCTGAAATTTAGAGAGACAATGAGAATTTTGGTGTTAAGAACATCTAAAAATAGTAGTGAAAGAACCATTATTAGAAATATTTTTGATGCATACAAATCCATTGTTTCAAAAGCACATACTAAAGATGCTAATACAACTCGACCAGTTCTCACATCAACCATAATGGGAAAGGAAATGAGAAAAACTCATATGGTAAGCAAAACAAGTAAATCATTAAGGATAAGTAGAACAACATTAGTCAAAGCCTTAGTGAGGCGAGAGAAAATTGAGAATTCTAATGAGACTTCTTTTTGGTCATTCCAAGGTAGACTCCCACATGAGGATAAAGTTATTGTTGATGCACTAAGAACATTAATAAAAAAAAATTTGGCATAACAAAACAAGGGCTTCACCAAACCAAAAAAATGTTGTCAAAAGACAAATTGGAAAAACAAATCGTGAGCCACATGCAAAATTTTTTTTTGGATATGACTCAAACACAACTTTATGAAATATTTCTTCAAATATTTATTCA
Organism: Cupressus sempervirens; assembly: GCA_028749045.1. Taxonomy (NCBI): domain Eukaryota; kingdom Viridiplantae; phylum Streptophyta; class Pinopsida; order Cupressales; family Cupressaceae; genus Cupressus; species Cupressus sempervirens. The sequence continues at coordinate 817,350,382 of CM053792.1, read as the reverse complement.
AATTAAAATCAGCCAAAGGTTTTTTGAGATGACAAAACCATTCTACATGAAGATAAATCATACATGCACTACATGTTGCTGTAGGGTTCATGTTGAGTTTTCTATGCATTATGATGTTTATCATTATATATGTTGTACTTTGCATGCTAACAAAATATTATAGGAATGTGGTCTACAATTACCTACTAAGTCACCAAGAGAATTTATTGCAAGTGTACTATGTGAACAAAATGATGGGTGCATTTATTATAAGACCATGTGTTTGAAAGGTTTTTGCCCTCAATATGGTGGTTTGCAAAAGTTGCATAGATGCCTACATCTAGATAGAACACATGAAATTGGAAGGCACTAGTTTCTCTTGGAAAGTAAAAATTAGTTATATATGGTGTTAAAGATGGAAAAGAATTAAAGTGGTGTGAATTAGTGAAAAGTGATGTATGTGTAGCTGATTTTATGAAATTATTTAAAGAGAAAATAGTTTATGACTACATAGGTCATACGAATAGAACTAGACGGTTAGATGAGAAATTCAAGTTGTGTAAGGACACTTTTCCCTTAGCGAAAATTGTGTCAGTTGTCAAATTTTTTGAAAACTATAAACTAAAACCTCAAAATGAAGTGCAACCAATGTATTACAACTCTATACAAGTGTCAATTTTTGTACACATAGCATTTATTCATGCACATGATACCACAGAGGATGATAGAAAAATATTAAGAGAGTATCACTTCTATATCAGTGATGATCGAACTCATTCATTAGAGTTTGTGCAAGGATGTTTTAGAGTTTTCTATGAAAAGTTAAGAGAAAGAGATGAAAGGTATAATCAACATATTATATGGTCAAACAATTGTACCACACAATTCAAGAATACAAGGATGTTCTATTGGTTGAGTAGGATGCATGTGACAAGTGGAGTGCAACATTTTTGGAATTTCATTGAGGCAAGACATGGAAAGGGAGAGCATGATGGTGTTGGAGCATGTGTGAAAAGAGCCCTTAGTAGAGAGGAATTAAAGTAAGAAGGTGCCACACTATTAGAAAATGCTGAAACAATTGTCCAATGGTGCAATTCTACGATGGGACCAGGTAATACAGGTAAGTCTATGATTTCTAGATATTGTTGGTTGATATGTGAACCTAACATTGAAAATTTACAAGATTTTTGAACACTTACAAAATCAAGTGAGATGCATTCATTTCAAAGTTCAAATGTAGCATCACTAGCTATTCATACTAGAAAGCTTGCATGCTTTTGCTCTTCGTATATGCATCATTTATGGGATGAATGTGAATCAAAAGAGTGGGTTGACCAATGGTCTTGTAGACCTTTGCATCCAATTGATTCATATCAACCTCCTACAACACTACAACTCAACCAGGTTGAAGCATCAATATATTTTGAGCATATATATGACCTAGTTGAACCAAGTACTAAGTTATCAATTTAATACTTGGTTAAAATAGATTACTTTCTTGATTTTTCCATTAACTTATCCTTCTATATAATTTAGGTAATGTATATGTAGTTATTGCATATCACAATAATGATGAAGGAACAAATTATTTTCTATGTCAGTGTATTGAGCCCAAAAAGAAACTGAAAGCTAGAATCATTGATGGTGAGGATATTGAGTACCCTATAGGATCTGTTGTTGTGACAAGCACATGGCTTACAAGGTAGTAAATTTTTGTCCTCAGTCATGAAGATCTCTTTAAGTCAATTTTTCATGTATAATGTATTGAAATTCTGACTTTATATTGTCTTTACAATTAAATGTAGGTACCCTATCAAGAAATCTACCACATGGTTATTTGAGGATTTTGAGACACACAAACATATTATTCATTACTCTAACCTTATTGTTAGGATTAAACCACAGAGAAAAAATAACAATTACATGGAAATATAACCAATGACAGAAAAATAATAGATCACACAGAAAAAAAACACAAGGCACCAAGATTTAACGTGGTTTACGCAATCCCTGGGCTATGTCCACCAAAAAACAAGTCTGATATTATTACAATCCAATGATTACAACCTGATCACAATTCGTAACTCCTTATAGCTCAATACCACCACAAGAACCAATTTTGCATCATAACTTAATGAAAAATAACCCTAAGCCCTTTTATACAAGTACTTTTATGCTGCTTTATGGTTACAACATGTCGACCACGGCCCAAATTTTTTTTTCAAAGAATTTATGAAGTATGTACATTACTTTCCTGATCAATCACCACAAACTAACAATCTCCCACTTGGGGACTGATCAGGCTCCACACTAAACAACAATCTCCCACTTGGAGACTAATCGTGTGGCTATGTTGCTACACCATGAGGCTCCCATTGGATCAAACCACCCTAGACTCTGTTATTCTTTTATTCATGGTTAGTCTAGAAGACCAACCAAAGTTGAAGAGGGGTTCAGCTTCTCCCTTGTTACTACTTTTTCCATCATATCTACTAGATTGTCATGTGTATGTATCTTAACCAACTTTAACTATCCATCCTCCAAAACTAACTGAATGAAATGATACCGCAACTATATGTGTTTGGTCTTTGAATGTAGAGCTGAATTCTTTGCAAGAATAATGACACTCTGACTATATGTAAAAAAATAATTATCCTTCTGAGGATGTCCCAATTTTTCCAAGAAGAACTAAAGCCATATCATCTCCTTGGCTGCCTCTATAGTGGATAGAGCATTAATCTTCTGTAACCTAGAAACCTAGCTCACATCTGCCCCACCAATAGTAAAGACATAACCTATAGTACTTCACTTGGTATCAATATCCCCTGCCAAATCTGAGTCAACGTAGCCCTGTAAATCAATACTAGAGCCCCCAAAGTGTAAACACTTATTAGATGTTCCTCTCAAATATCTAAGAATCCATTTGATTGCATTCCAATGCTCAATTCTTGAATGACTCATAGACCTCCTAACAACTCCCATTGCATGTGCAATATTTGGCCTAGTACATACAATGGCATACATCAAGCTTCCTACAACTAAAGCATAGGGTACCTTGGACATTGTATCCTCCTCTTCTTGTGTCTTAGGATGCATCTCCTTAGTCAATTTCATATGACTAGGTAAAGGTGTGCTGACAACTTTAGCATTCTCCATAGAGAAATGTTGCAACACCTTCTCCACATAATCAACCTGAGATAGCTTCAATGCTCTATTCTTCCTATCTTTTCAAATCTTCATACCAAGGATTTGTTTTGCTGCCCCCAAATCCTTCATAGAAAATGCATGTGCTAATTGGCATTTTAGCCCCTTAATGTGATCCATGCTAGACCCAACTACAAGCATATTATCAACATATAAACATAAAATAATGTAGCTATTATCATCCAACATCTTAAAGTAAACACAATGATTTGAATGACACCTATTGTATCCATGCTGATGCATAAAACTGTCAAATTTTAGATACCATTACCGAGGTGCTTGCTTCAAGCCATATAAAATTTTCTAAATTTGCATACTAAACTCTCCTTACCTTTGACCTCAAATCCCTATGGCTAAGCCATATATATCTCTTCATCCAAATCACCATGAAGAAAGGTTGTTTTAACATCAAGCTTCTCTAAATGCAAATCTTTAGTAGCCACAAGACTTAAAACAATACGGATAGAAGTCATCTTAACAACAAGAGAAAATATCTCATCAAAATCAATGCCCTTTTTCTGTGCAAATCCTTTTACAACTATCTTGGCTTTAAATCTTTTCTTACCTCCTTCCTCTTCTTTCAACCTATAAACCCACTTATTTTGTAAAGATCTTTTACCTGTAGGTAACTTGCACAAATCCCATGTCTTATTCTTCAACAAAGAGTCCATTTCATCTTTCATGGCAGATTCCCACTGAAGCTTAGTATCCACCTACACAGCTTCATCATAACATTCAGGTTCACCAACATCAGTAAATAAAATAGATTACAAAGAGGAAGGAAATCTTTTTGGAGGTCTAATTTGCCTTGTTGACCATCTAACAATCACCAGTGTGTGTGGTATTTTTTGTTGTGGTTATTAAACATCATGAGGAATGGCTGGAACATTATCTTTTGGAGTATCATCTAGCACTACATAATCATTTTCTTTCTTCTCATGTTGCTGCAATAGATCTTTGTACAACACATTCTCATTGAATATGACATCCTTGCTTCTTACAATTTTATGATTTTCAAAATTCCAAAGCCTATAACAAAACTCATTAATTCCATATCAAAAAATAAACATTTCTTTGACTTAGCTTCTAGCTTAGTTCTATTTTCAAAATCTATGTGAGCAAAAGCTTCACAAACGAAGGTTTTGAGAAAAGAATAACTCACCTTCTTACTAGTCCATGCTTCCTCTAGAATACCATATCCCAAAAGGGTAGAGGGACCTCTATTAATCAAATATACAACACTATTGATAGCCTCTACCCACACGTGTAAGGGCAACCCAGAATGCAACCTCATGCTCCTTGCACGTTCCATTATAGTCTTGTTCATTCGTTCAGCCACTCCATTTTCCTATGGAGTCCATGGAATGGTTTTCTATCTAAAAATACCATTAGTGGAGCAATAATATTCAAATTAATGACTACAATACACACCACCATTATTAGATCTGAGACATTTTAATTTCTTACTAGTCTCATTTTCAACCAAGCATTTCCATTTCTTAAAAGTTTGAAATACATCAGATTTTTGTCTGAGGAAATAAACCCACACCTTTCTTGTTGCATCATCAATAAATGTAACATAATAGTGATAGCCTCCAAGGGAAGATACTTGAACCGGTCCCCATACATCGGTATGCACAAGCTCTAATTTCTCCTTTTTGTTTTCCTTCCTAGTCTTCACAAAACTCACTCTCTTTTGTTTTCCATACACACAACTTTCACAGAAATCCATATTAACACATTTTAGACCTCGTAAAACTTTCTTTGAATGAAGTAATTTCATACCTTTCTCACTCATGTGCCCAAGCCTATTGTGCCACAACATTGTATCAAAATCTATAGCAGCTATTTGATCTTGCTGCTCAATTGCAGCAATTGTTCCTAAACATTCATTTTTCTTTGAAACAATTAAAGTAGTAGGAACAATATGACCTGTACAAAGATATAAGGTGCCTACTTTCACACCTTTTTCTACTACAAGGAAGCCTTTTGAAACCTTCCAATTTTTATCATCAAAAGTAACTACACAACCCTCATCACCGAGTTGCCCTGCTAAAATTAAATTCCTACTCAGCCTTGGAACATGTCTTACCTCATGTAGTAGTCAATTATTCCCATTCTACAACTTAATCTTAACTTTTCCCTTTCCAACAATCTGACAAGGTTCATTATCCCCCAAATAAATAAGTTCAAAATCCCCTTGGACATAATCAATGAAATAACCTCTATGAGGTGTAGCATGAAATGAAGCACCAGAATCTAAAACCCATGAATCATCAACACTTTCTAAAGATAGAAGCAAAGCATCCTCTTCGAATTTTCCACTTACCACATTTTCCTCCTTGTCTCCATCTGGTTTATCTCCTTCATTTTTATTTCGATTCCAACAATCTTTCTTTTTGTGCCCTGGTTTCCCATAGTACCAACAGTAATTTGGTCCTATCGATTGAGACCTCCTCCCCTTTGACTTTCCTCTTGATCTCCCACAATTTCTAGAGTTACTTCCTCTCTCAGTCGTTTTGCCCTTGCTTTATGCATTCAAAGCACTTCCTAATGTAGATCCACCTAAGGTTTTCCTACGAGTTTCCTCACTCAAAACAACACCGATCATATCATCATATTTCAAGGTACTAAATCTAGGAACAGAATTAAACAACTTGTTAGGATTAAACCACTGACAGAAAATAACAATTACATGCAAATATAACCAATAACCGAAAAAAATAGATCACATAGAAAAATAACACAAGGCACCAAGATTTAACGTGGTTCACCCAATCCCTGGGCTATGTCCACCAAACAACAAGTTCGATATTATTACAATCTAGTGATTACAACCTGATTACAATCTGTAATCCCTTACAGCTCAATACCACTGCAACAATCAATTTGGCATCACAACTTAATGAAAAATACCTAACCCTAAGCCCTTTTATACAAGTAGTTTTATGTCACTTTATGGTTATGACATGTTAGAAATATGTTAGCCATATGTCAGCCATGGCCCAATTTTTTTTTTTGGGGCGATGCCCTGAACCCCAAAGAATTTATGAAGTATGTGCAATACTTTCCTGAATGGTCACCACAAACTAACACTTATTGTTGGGATAAATATACAATTGATACTATATCATGGTAGACCTCTTAACAAGAAGTTGTGGAAAGTATGTGAATTTTATCATGAGGCAATACTTGATACAATAAGGGTTAGAGTTGATCTAGAAGGTTCCCTTGATTGATTATGTGCTATATAGTTGAATCATTCTACATATGGTAAAATAATTTAAAAAATTTTGTATATATGTTATGTGAAATTTTGCAACTTCGCAATAATGTGCACATGTAGATGCCAAATTTTGTATATAAAAAAGAGAAGATATGTAACATGTGCACCTTTGTATGCCATATTTTGTATAAAAATCCGATAAGAGATGTCACATGTGCATATTTAGATGCCAAATTTTGTATATAAAAAAGAGAAGACATGTAACATATGCATTTTTGTATGCCATATTTTGTATACAAATCTGATAAGAGATGTCACATGTACATATTTAGAGGCCAAATTTTGTATATAAAAAAGAGAAAACATGTAACATGTGCATATTTTTATGCCATATATTCTTTTTTGTGGGTTTAATGATATCCTTAAAAAATTATTTAATTAAGTTAAGATTCCTAGGATGTATTAAGTAACCTAATACCTCAATTGACCATCCCTAAAAATTTTTAACCTATTCAACAACTTTTGGCTCATTCAACAACTTTTTGCCAACTTAGGACCTAATCAACAATTTTTTCTTTTTCTAGCAATCCACAACTGCTCTGTTAGCTCAAGTTTGTCAGGTTTAGGCTAGGATCAACCTTGTTTCAGCCACAACGTCACTCTGAAAATATCGACCATACTGAATGGAAGCGTCCCTAAAGGTCTCTAAGCACCATCGTGCTGCAATCTTTGATCAAGCATTTCTCTAAGCTTGTGCAAGGTATTGGAGAAATGTCAAGTGCTACAAGATTGTATTATGTAAACCTACAAAAAACTATATCTGTTTTTAGAGATTCAACTTTCTTTGGATTTGGCATCCGTATCTCGCCTATTGCCAAAACTTGCAATGTTACTCAGTTAAAATGAGCAAGGTTGTGTATATTTCAAACTGCTGGTCCTAGAATCAAATCGTTTTCTCTGTTAGCTCTAGTTGGTCAAGTTTAGCCTAGGACCAACATTGTTTTAGCCATAATTTCCCTCTAACAATATCGACCACACTGAACGGAAGCATCCCTAAGGGTCTCTAAGCACCATCAAGCTATGGTCTTTGATTGGGAATTTCTCTAAGCTCATGCAAGCTATTGACAAACTATTAGGTGCTACAAGATCATGTTATATAGGCCTACAACAACCTATCTTAGTTTTTAGAGATTCAACTTTGTTTGGATTTGGCATCTGTATCTCACCAAATGGCAAAAGTTGTAATGTTGCTTAATTAAAATGAGCAAGGTTGTGTATATTTCAAACCATTGGTCCTAGGATCAAATCATCTACTCTATTAGCTCTAGTTGGCTAGGTTTAGCTTAGGACCAACCTCATTTTAGCAACAACGTCTCTCTGATAGTATCAACTACTTTGAACAGAAGTGTCCCTAAAGGTCTCTAAGCACCATCATGTTGTGATCTTTGATCGAGCGTTTCTCTGACCTCATGCAAGGTATTGATGAACTATTAGGTGCTACATGATTGCATTATCTAGGCCTAATTATCTTTAACTTATATGGATTTAGTTAAGAATCCTAGCATATATTAAGTAACCTAATACCTCAATTTCCCATCCCTAACAAATTTTAACCTATTCAGCAACTTTTGGTTCACTGAGAAATTTTTTACCAACTTAGGACCTAATCAACAATTTTTTTCTTTTTCTAGCAATCCATGGCTACTTTTTTAGCTTGAGTTTTTTGGTTTTAGGCTAGGACCAACCTCATTTCAGCCACAACATCCCTCTAATAGTATCGACCATATTGAATGGAAGCATCCCTAAGTGTCTCTAAGCACCATCAGACTGTGATCTTTGATCGGGCATTTCTTTGAGCTTGTGCAAGGTATTGAAAAATTTTTAGGTGCTATAATATTGTATTATCTAGGCCTACAACAAACTATATCAGTTTTTTGAGATTTGACTTTGTTTGGATTTGGCATCTGTATCTTGCCTATTGCCAAAAGTTGCAATGTTGCTAAGTTAAAATGAGCAAGGTTGTGTATAGTTTAAACCGTTGGTCCTAGGATTGAATTGTCTGCTCTATTAGTTCTAGTTGATTAGGTTTAGCCTAAGATTAGCCTTGTTTTAGCCACAACATCCTTTCAACAATATTGAGCACACTATACAGAAGCATTTGTAAGGGTCTCTAAGCACCATCGAGTTGTGATCTTTGATCGAGCATTTCTCTGAGCTTGTGCAAGGTATTGATGAACTGTCAAGTGCTACAAGATCATGTTATCTAGGCCTACAACAACTTATCTCAATTTTTAGAGATTTGACTTTGTTTTGATTTGGCATCCGTATCTCTCCTATTGCCAAAAGTTGCAATGTTGCTCAGTTAAAATGAGCAAGGTTGTGTATATTTCGAACCATTGGTCCTAGGATTGAATTGTCTATTGTACTAGCTCTAGTTGGTTGGGTTTAGCCTAGGACCAACCTCATTTTAGGCACAATGTCCCTTTGACCGTGTCAACCACACTGAACGGAAGTGTCCTTAAGGGTCTCCAAGCACCATCGGGTTGTGATCTTTGATCAGACATTTCTTCAATCTTGTGCAAGGTATTAATGAAATGTCAGTGCTATAGGATCATGTTATCTAGGTCTACAACAACCTATCTCAGTTTTTAGAGATTCAACTTTGTTTGGATTTGGCATCTATATCTTGCCTATTGCCAAAAGTTGTAATGTTGCTCAGTTAAAATGAGCAAGGTTGTGTATATTTCAAACTGTTGGTCCTAGGATCGAATTGTCTACTCCATTAGCTCTAGTTGGTCAGTTTTAGCCTAGGACAAACCTTGTTTCAGCCACAACATTCCTCTAACAGTATTGACCACACTAAATGGAAGTTTCCTTAAAGGTCTCTATGCACTATCAAGCTGATCTTTGACACAAATACAAAAATCATGACATATTTTCACTTTTCATGTCTTATTACATCAAAATAAGTGATATATGATTACATGTTATAATGAATTTGATAAACATGTTACATTTTCTGTATAAAATAATGAATGTTCATGTGTTTGATTAATTGCAACAAATTAAGCTAAAATACAAGTTTGTATGCACACATTGAACAAGCTGGATGGAAATCCAAGTTTAATGTCTATCAAAACGAACAATTTATTATGTCATATCAATCATATAGTTACAAAAAGATGTTATGTCTCATCAATACAATACAAAAGTCAAATACCCAACAAATGTTTAATGTGTACAATAGAAATGTCAAATGTGCACAATACAAATATTGAATATATACAATACAAAAGTTGAATACCCGACAAATGTCAAATGTGTACAATATAAGTATCAAACATGCACAATACAAATCTTGAATATATACAATACAAAAGTCAAATATATGTCAATGTCATGTGATGACCACAACTACATATGTATATCACTATCAATATCTATGACTATGTAGAATCATCAAAATTGAGCCTCTTTGATGTAGTTTGTGGCTTGCCAACTGTCTGCAGAAGAAAAACTAAAATACTCTATCAAATATCTAATCTATAAGTAGTATGAAATAATTAGAAATTATATTCTAAATTGTGGATAGTTGATCTATTCATTACCTCATCCTTTAATACCACAATTGTATTGAATGATAATGGTAGTGGGCTCCTTCGTCGATGGGTGGGACTCCTCACAAAATGATGAGGTAGAGTGATGATGGGAGATATAAATATTGATGAATCAATGCTCATGGGAGGCACAACCTGTATCATAAGCGATAAAATTTTAGCATTATAGAGTGGCCTTAGGGATTACAAATAGAGTAAAAAAGCAAAAAAGTGTATTGTAGACTGAGCTAGATCTCTTGTGCTAGCAGGAGGGACAAGCACTGATGAATCAATGCTAGTCTGAGGCACAAATTGTATGATAAGAGATAAAATGTTATCATTATAGAGTGGCATTAGGGATTATAAATAGAAAAAAAAAAACAAAAAATGTACTGCAGCCTGAGCTAGATCTCTAGTGCTAACAAGAGATACAAGCACTGATGAATCAATGCTAGTATGAGGCACAACCTATATGGTAAGCATTAAAATGTTAGAATTTGATGAAAGTGGTACAAGGAATCAAAAATCACATAATCACAACATCAAATTTATCATGACAATATTGCATAATTTGCAAACTTATTACTAAATCAACAAACTAGGATAGATTCAGACCTATAGTCATCAAAATGGCCATAACTTTTGCAAACCTTAATGAAATTTGACCCAAAAAAACCAAACGAAAGTTAACTCAAATAAATTTCCAAAAATATAAGTTTCATGCCTGCAACTTTTCATATGAATTTATACCACTAGAAATAACAGTCAGGTTTATGGAAAATTATACAATAAATTAACATAAAACTTGCAAAACCAAAACTCCTTTCATTTCTATTCTTCTCAAAAATATTTCCAACCATTACAATCTGTAAATCATGACCATTACATGATATTTTATTATCTTTTCAATTCATCCAACTATTGGATACCTCCTATGATTCTTGACCTTCCTCTTTACATCAACTTTTCATATTGTCAAATTTTTGTGACAATATTTTATTACATATTTGAAATTTTTTTTTCATTTTCTCATAAATGACCTCCAAGAATCCTAAAACTATAAAAATATGGTAAATAAAACATAAACACATTATTCCTACATACTCTATGATATTTACTTACTTTTATCAAACTTGACCATATGAACTTAAATGGACAACATTGACAACATTTTACAAATTGATTTCAAGGCTTAACTTAGGCTTGTATTTTGACTCAAATATATTGACAAACATTAACTTGACATTTTAGAACAAATATTAATAAGATATGTATTCTTTATGTTCATTTTTATAGGTGCTTCTACACCATAATTGTAGAGTAGGCGTTAGGTATTTCTATCACACACAAGAAATCCAAATTGAGATCACCGAAGGGCTTCAACTAAGACTCTACATACATACCTCAATCCCTGTTGTGTTTGACCCCATTTTGACACTCACGACTCCTAACAAAATAAAATGGGAAAGGATTTGTACAAAGTCTCAAAGAGTGTTGTAATAGGTAAAAGATAAATAACACATGTTAATAAGACAAATTGTTGATAATTATTATAAAATTGGAAAAAAACATGTATTCATTTGTGAATGCAATTGTTTAATATGTATATAGAACAAATGCATAGTATAACCTAAAATTTATGAGAAGGAATGTTAGAGAAAAAGGATAATTTAATTTCATTTATTAAATTATCTTTTCTCCCTTCTTAAAATTTTGCTTTATGTATTTTTTAGCTTTCTCTATTTAATAATTATTTAATAATTATTAAATAGCTTTCACCTTTAGGTTACCTTTAGTAACTTATTAGGTTACCCTTTTGGGTTTCGATCTCCTTTTATAAGGATTGATATCTTTGTATTTCATTATCTCTTCTACATCTGAATATACAGTTTTCGTATTTTAAGAGCAAACCCTTTGCTTCTTCTTGTCTTTTTCTTCTCCGTGATAGGTTTTTGCATGCAGGTATTTAAGGGCTTGTGGATTTGATTTGCGTATTTACTCAAATATTTCATGGTATCAGAACTAGATCTACTGTAGCTTGTTTGGTATTTGGAGAAAAGAAAGAACGAGGGTTTGGCGAATTAGATCTAGTGTTTTTTCAGTTATTTTCTAAGAAAATAGGAGATTACTAATTTTTAGAGCTGCTTGAGGCCAAACAGATGTCACAGATGGATTCAAAAGGCATCAAAACCCTCATTTCCATATAAATTTTGTTTGTTTTGGACAACATTGACTCAGGAGGCAAATTTTTTTTGCCTGGCAAGGTCATACAACCCTTGGCATGCACTCTGAGGTAGAATTTTTATTAAAATTGCAATTTAAAAAAAAATTCGTTGGTTTTTCCACCACAGCAGTTAGAAAACCACAGTGAAACTACTAGCAGTCAGCACTGGCGGCCACTGCAAGTGGTTACTACTGGCGGTTTGCCTAGCGGCCTGCAGCAGCTCCATCGATGGCCTCATAGTGGCCCTCTACCCTCCCACCACCCTAGTAGCCACTCCACCGACAGTGTGGTGGTGGTTTGATTTTTTTTTTTAGTTTTTTTTTTTTTTTTGTGCATTCCAGGGGCCTTGTAGGTTTTTTCTTCTTAACTTGAGCATCCAGATGTATTTTTTCGATCCAAAAAATGTGTCAAAAAGCTAGTTATGAGATGAAGACATTGGTGTACATGTTTTTGGGTTTTGATGCAATTTAGTTTCCTATTTTGGTAGTCAAAGCTAGATGTTCTATTTTGCACTCTAGGAGGCATATCTTGAGCATCCGATCTCCAATTTGGGACTTCTTTATATCATTGGAAAGTTGTTTATACACTCTTTCTAGTGATGGTGGTTGTTGTTCCATATTCTACTCTAGACACATTCTATTCAATCTTCTACATTTTTGCATTCTGGTGGATATCCTATTGTTTTAGGTCTGAGGATCGATTTCTTTGCTTTAGATGATTTATCATGACTTGTACTATCTTTTATATTAGTCATATGCCTTTTTTGATCTATGTAGACATCATTTGTATACATTCTTGCAAACACACTGAGATAAAGTGCCATACTATATCTATATTTTTGTTTTAGTAGTTTGTCTTATTTTGCCTTTTGATTCAAGTAGTGTCATCTAAGGACACTCATATAGATTATTGTATTCTTGGGATTCATTATATCTTCTGCCTTATTGTACATGCACTACTCTAATAAAGTGCCATGGGGGGTTGATGTTTTGCCTTTTTTTTCCATCTTCCTTTGTCCAAGTGAGTGTCCCTTCCATGACATTAGCCTCATGACATGTTAGAGATTGATCACCTTAGTACACATTTATGTACTTTTTTGTGCATCTTGATCATGGTTCCTTGAATTGCAGTTCTTTTTGGCCCACTTTCTCTATTGCTTGTCACCTCACCTTGTTTGCATTAGGGGGGATTCTACTATTGTTTCTCATGCTTCTTTGGTTCAATTGATAAACTCTTCAGGCTTTGGTGTTTTATACCATCTGTATTTTTGAGTTCAGTTGTTTGCCTCCTAGTTCAATGCAGATTATAGTCTTCTCTACCTGGTTACGTTCTATTTCAGTGGAGGTTCTTCAAATCAGTAGTCATTTTTCAACAAAGCTTTGTAGCTTCTACATGCTTCAGTGATGTTCTTCATGATCACTTTGTTCCTATTTTCTAGGACATTCCTCTAGTTGGAGGCTTCTTCAGTCCTTCACTAGATTTTTTAGCTATCTCTTTTTGGAGTAGAGTTTTTCTCACTGGGTTTTTTCTATTTCTTTGTTTCATAGAGATTTTGTTATGATTGGGTACCTCATCAAGTCTTGTTTTTGGGACCCATGTTTGCTTTCATCTTTTTAGTTTCCTTGCTCTTTCTGCATTGTTTGTAACTGCATTGTTGCTCATCTTAAGGGGGGGTGTTAGAGAAAAAGGATAATTTAGTTTCATTTATTAAATTACCTTTTCTCCGTTAAGATTTTACCTTATGCATTTTTTAGCTTTCTCTATTTAATAATTATTTAATAATTATTAAATAGCTTTCATCTTTAGGTTACCTTTAGTAACTTATTAGGTTACCCTTTTGGGTTTCGATCTCCTCTTATAAGGATTGATCTCTTTGTATTTCATTATCTCTTCTACATTTGAATATATAGTTTTCATGTTTTTAGAGCAAACCCTTTGCTTCTTCTTGTCTTTTTCTTCTCCGTGATAGGTTTCTACATGCAGGTATTTGAGGGCTTATGGATTTGATTTGCATATTTGCTCAAATCTTTCAAAGAAAATATTAAATTTTGCCTCTTCCATTGCCTCAACATTGATAGTCTTGGGAGCATTCATCAACTCTACAAAAATAATTTTTTTCTACATATATTCAACAAAAAAGTCAATACATATTCATCAATATTGAGTACATGTATATACATTCATTCATAATAAATTTCAAAATATAAACTTGACTTGTATTTAATACCTTTTTTGTTTTGGTGTTCTTATTGATTTTATTCCCTTTCCTCTAGACCTCGAGCTATAACATAAGAGGAATCAATAAGACACATCATGACTTCAACTCAAATTGTAAACTTGAGAGGTGTGCAAGCTATGATACCACATAGCTCTCAAGGCCAAAGTTAATGGCAGAAAGCATGGCATCATCAATTTGAGAAATTTCAGCCCCCGACAAGCCCTATAAAATAGTAAAGAGTATTGTTATAAATATACGATAATGTTGTAAATGGCAAGAAGACACAATAACAACAAGAAGATCATAGGAGGGAAAGAAGAAAAAATGACTTGAAGGACGATATTGGAAGGATAGTATAAGGCCTAGGAATTGAAAATAAAGAGACCGAGAAGGGAAAGAGAGATGTGAATGAACTTTTGACATATTGTCAAGAAATAAAAGTGGATGTTCATGATCTCCACACTCTTGCAAGAGACCCTATGTGATATGGAGGTTCTTTGATGCAGATGGGTATATAGAGGATGAACTCACATGAGGTTAATTAGATGGAGTTTGGGTATGCTAGGAGCAAGATATGTGGATGGGAATTAGATAGATTTGATGAATTTCAGAGGGTTTCAATGATGGTAGGAGATGGAAAGGTATTAGTGTACTTTTAAGAATACTAATTAAGAAACAATATTTCAAATCCAATGTATTATTGTACTTTAAGAATATTTAAAAAACTTTACCTCAGGTGTTCTTTCTCCTAGCCTCGCACCTTTAGCAGAATGAGTTCTATGCGGTGTTCTTGTACTGCTTGCTATACCCTACATTGCATATTGTTTGAACATATCAATCTAAAGTGCTCTATAATTTTTATTTTTATTTTATTACTTTTATGATATTTCTAGGTGATTAAATAATATCATGTCAAAACTCATGAGTTTCATTAGATGGGGTTTGGGTAATGCTAGGGGCAAGAGATGTGGATGTGAATTGGATGGATTTGATGAATGAGAGGGTTTCAATGATGGTAGGAGATGGAAGAGGATGTATAAGCAGCTTGTTAGTGTCATACCAATTAAGAAACAATATTTTTAATCCAATGTATTATTGTACTTTTAAGAATATTTTAAAAACTTTACCTTGGGTGTTATTGCTCCTAGCCTCGCACCTCTAGCAAAATGAGTACTCTGTGGTATTCTCATACTACTTGCTGTACGCTGCATTGAATATTGTTCACATATCAATCTAGAGTGATCTAGAAAAAAATTTATTTAATTTTTATGATATTTAGGTGATTAAATAATATCATGTCAAAACTCAAACAAATAAACAAACCTGTGTCCCTTGTTCATCGAAGACCATCGCCATCAAATCATTTACGAGTGTGAAATCTACACCTTTGTATGAATAACAAGTATGCCCACAATGTACACATGGATGAGATGACACTCCATTCTGAGAGGCCTCCACATCTATCCCATCACACATGTGCTGATAGCTAAAACAAATGTTGATTGGGCCTTGAAGACTATAATGATGCACATGGTGATGATGCATGTGGCACAAGTGAGGATGACATTTCTGGTGTAGGTGACACAAGTAGAGATGACACTAGTGGTACAAGTGACACAAGTGGAGATGACACTGGTGGTGTAGGTGATGCTAATGGAGCTATCATAGGTTGTGATGACCAAGGTGCCAGAGGTGATGATGATGGAGTTGTAGCATGTTGTGATGACCCTCTAGTGTCATAGGTGATGATGATGTAGCTGTTGCATGCTTTGATGACCCTAAAGGTGCATTTGATGATGGTTGGGGTGCCATAGGTGAAGGAAAACCACCTAAATATGAACCATGCTGAATGATAACATCTGTCAATGATGTAGCCACATGAAGACTCTATCAATCAATAAACTCCTTTACAATTGATGGGAAGACAACATGAGGTGCCATTTTTTGTGTTGTACATCTCCTCTCCTATTGTGGTACCACCCTATGAGCCCCAAGTCTATCCTGCGCAGAGCTTCTCCCTCTACCTTGGAACTGGAAGATGTTAAAGTAATTTAGCTTCTTGCCAAGGATGAACTCACAATATAGCTTTCTCAAAAAATATAGAGGTCCCTCATAATTATTACATGGTGCTAGGTCAAATACCATATACCACCTATCCCAAAAACGTGATCTCATCCTAGCATGAGTGCACCAATGAATACGAAAAGTTTTGGTTGTGTGTAATAGGGAGTTGTCAAATATAGGATCGGTGAAAAGAGAACATATAGTACCTTTCTTTATGTCTTTATCTTTCACTTGCTGATATGATAACCCATTAGCATAAAATGCACGACACCTATCACTCCATGTACCCCAGTTCATAACCTCCCTAGATACCTTATTTGAATTTTGGGCCATTTGTTCAAGTGTATTCGCTAGGGTTGAGTGGTCATCAACTGTAGATGACCACAACTGATTGACCATTTGGGTAATTTTAGCACTATTTTGTGAGAGGCGGTTTATGAGGTCCTCTTGTGTAGTAGTTAAATGATGTAATTGTATGCGTAGAGGTTTTATAGGAGGTGGTGGTTGTTGAACAAGAACATTCAGTGGAGGGTTTTGTGTTTGCGTCACTACAGGTGGAGGGTTTTGTGGTTGTGTCACAATGGGTGGTGTTTTGTGGTTGTTTCATGATGGGTAGAGGGTTTGATTGTGTAGGAGGTGGTCTTTCTTCTCTCCTTCATTTTCTTGGATTCTTTGATGCATCTATATTAATTTTTAAAAAAATAAAAATTACAAAGCTTATAAATTACAAAATCAAATTACAAAATTTGATAAAAGAATACATAAACGAGGAATAGAATGAAGAATTACCTTGTTTGCGGGGTGCCATGGATGGAGATGCAATTGAAAATAAGTTTCTATGGTAAATCTAGTCGTGTTTTGGTGTTCTCGCTACGCAATCCACGCTGTTGTTATCATTTGAGGGTATAAAGATGCCCTCAAATGTAGATAGCATTAAAAATATATACTTTACAAAACTTGATTGGGTTTTGTAAAGTATAATCACAAACATTTCACTTTTAAATAACCTGATCAAGTTTTTGAAAACCCAATCGGGTTATTGAAAATATCACTTTTTTGGGGGGGGGGTGTCCACTTTTTTGTACACCATCTTGGTGCACTTACTGATTATTATTATTATAAAATAATAGATAATTTCTATTTTTATTTATTATTTAAATGAAATAACTTATTAATTTTCCTACCCATTACATGAGGAATTTATTCTATTAAAAGCATACTAAAATCTATATGTAAAGATTTTGCATTACTACTTATATTAATAAAGTTATTTATCATTAAATTTTCATTATTGATTTTCCTTTCCATTAACCAACTATTTTTCTATTAAAATCAATACTAAAGTCGAAGTGACATATCTCAAAACAAATTTAGCTAATTTTCTCTATTAAATTCAATACTGAAGTCTATACAAGTGACATATCTCAAAACAAACCCAAATGATCACAAGCCATACACATTCTCTTCCCTTTTTACTTAAATTGCAAAAATAGAAACGAAATTTATCGAGGATCAAACACCTATGGTAGAGTTAGAACACAATGTAAAGTTGATTTTAGATGTGGTAGAGGCAGATAATTAGAAGTTTGATCAAAATTTAAGGCATGAGAGAGAGTTTGTGGCAATATACTAAAAGGAGAAGGAGTGGTTTTAGAAAGAGACTACACAGCTAAAACAACAACTAGAAAACATAGAAGATATTATGGGAACATTGGATAGAATCTAGGAAAGTGTTACGGTAGGTACTATGACATTAGAATCACTTGCAAGTGAATTGAGAATTTACAGTCCAAATATTGGGAGGACTACATGTTGTGCAATTTGTCATGTATTGCATTTGTATTTTCTTTACCATTGCTTATAAGAGTATTTCAAGGTTGGGAACCACTTCAACATCCTTTTCATGGTTTAGAGGTAATGTCATTGTGGCAGAGGCTTCTACAAGGGAATGAGCCTCGTGATTATGAAATTTACATAGAAGTAGAACTTGTTTCTTCAACTCCTTACACTCAACTCTTCACTAAAGTTATTTTTCCAGTAGTGAGAGTAATTGCTACAAATTCCTAGGAGCCAAAGGACCCTGAACCTATGCTACTTTTTTTGGAGACATGGGAAAGTTACTATCAGCTTCAATACTTCATAACATTCCTGATCATATAGTGATGCCCAAGTTAACAGTAGTAGTAGATACTTGGGATCCTCATAGGGAGACTGTGCCAATACATGCATGGTTACATCGTTGGCTTCCATTGTTGGGCCAGTGTATGGAGCCTTTATATCCAACCATTCATTATAAATTAGGGAATGTGTTTCATGCCTGGCATGCAAATGATACATCTGCATATGCAATTTTATCACCTTGGAAAACTTTATTTGATCCTACTAGCTGGGAACATTTGATTGTTCATTTTATTGTACCTAATTTGATGATAGTTCTACAGGAATTTGTAATCAACCTAGCTAATCAAAAACTAGACCAATTTAATTGGTTTATGACTTGTATATGTCTAAAAATACCTTCTATGATATGTTTTTGTAAAATTTCTTGTGAACTTTGCCCATTTTTCATGGTCTGCATTATTTTTGTGTAGGATTGTGAGGTAAGTCACTTAACAGAGGTTGAGTGAGTTTTATCATTTTATTATTTGGATTTTGAAATATGTATGCAACAAGGGCAGAGTAAGGCAAAAGGAATGAAGATCAAAAGGGCATGGCATAAAAATGCAATTGCGGAGCTAAGGCATGTCCATAGATTGAGTGGAGATTATGTGCCTCTCATCACATCACATTTATAGTGCTACTTTATTTATGAGTGGTAGATATGCACACTCCCTCCAAGTTAGCCTGTACGACAAAGTTAGTTTGGACAACTACATGTAATGTAAATTGGGAACACTTCAAGATTAGTGTAGTGAAATTTTTCAAACAATAAGGTGAATCATAGGCCACTACAAATATAATTACAATATAGTCAAGCTCATTCAATGCCATGGACAACAAAAAACATTTTAATAAGTTTAAGATCTCATTTAGGGAGGAAGATATTGAAAGTTAGTGTGAGACAATAGAAAGAATAAATAACGAGGAGAATGCATTATAAGCAAAATACCACAGCCAAAAAAAATAGAGAAAGGGAAACAAAATGCAGAACAAGGGCACAATCAAGTAATCATATATCTCCACATTTATCTCTACACTCTTTCACAACTTCTCTATACCCTCGTTCGGAGCTCTCTACAATCTTTCACATGCAACTCTCCACAATCAATCAAATGGGAATGATTAATGTCATGTTTCTTTTTTTCTTTATAGTCACATCGATGTCATAATTATGATGCCAACTTTGGTATTGTGACAACATCAGGGATAATTGCTAAAAAAAATGAAAATCACCACTAATTACATCGATGTTGCAAATTACCGCCGCAATTTGACTCCAAATGTTCTAGTGAACCCCCAAAAAATTATTGTTTATTTAATTATCATTAGTTACTAGGCCTTGCCATGAAGACTTGACCTCTTGCATGTTCAATCCTCAAATCCACAATCCTTTCCAATTATTTTTAGGGTCATGGTTCCTCTTGAGACTTGATTGTTGACAATCTCATTTTGTTGATCTTTTGTGTTGTGAAAATCCTAACAATTGATGCCAAATTCTTCTCTCTATGAGTTCCTAATCACAATTCCTTGTGCCTCCTGTTTATTGCCACGATAATCACATTATTGGTTGCATGTGTTAGTAAAGTTGTGACAAAGGCTTCATTAGCATCCTAAGAGGATTTCTTTAAAATCAAAGGTACTCTTCTATTTTTCTTTGGTTTCTCCTCTTAAATCTTATGAGTTAGAATTTCTAAGAGACTTAGATTTCTCATGTGATTCAAATCTTTATTTTTCTTAATTTGTATCCTTCATATTAAAAATTGTAAGTGTATCCATGCCACCATTAATGTGCTTTTAGGGCTCTAGCTTCCCAATTCAACTCACCATTGATTTCAACCTCTTCTTCTACATGTTAGAAAAACTTAGATAATTCCACATATAACTTCCATGATTTGATATCTTCTACTTGCTTAAATATTTGAGTTCCATTAAGTTTCAAAGTTCTCAAAAGAAAGATTTTTGAATAAAAAAATCTAACTATTAAATAGAAAATCATTTTGCATAAAAATGGTTGATCCCAAAAAGCTAATTTTATAGATCTATTGTCCTCCAAATATATTCCAGGTTCTCATTATAGTATACATGCTATCTATATAAGTAATGGCATGTCTCCATGAAAGTATGCAATGGTTTAGGAAAAGGCATAGTTACAAACATTTATTTTCTTTTTAATCAATATTAGATGGAGGGAAAATTCTTCATAATAGAAAAAAACATTCTACTAATATTCTACTTGATAATTATAAACAAAGATTCCTTGTGTATTAGTTTTTACCCTTGTTTTAATCATTTGCATATTATAATTTGAGTGTCATCATAATTTCCATATTAGAAAGCACAAAGATGTATCATCACAATTCTCATTGTTTCACAGACCACATTATACAAACACTAGGTGTGAGGATAGGATAACACAATGTAATTAACCGATAGGCTAGTTACAGGGGAACATGCTTCAGGGAAAAGCATGATGTCTCACTTTCTGTTGCCGGTAAAATACTGCCAATGGAAAATTTCTCAAATGTGTGCCTTTAACCAACAGATAAAAACTTGGAGATATTTGATGTCTTTCTAGCTGTCATCTACCTATCAAAAAATAGGCATTAGTGTAACCATAGATTTGTGCATTCACTTTTAGTGTATTAATGCCACATTAAAATATAAAGTACCAAAAACCATTTTTCATTATTGTCTTCCAGTAAAATAACTATCCAATTTAGTGGGCTTCAAATAACGTTGAGGGATTCGAAGTTTAAACTCATAAAATAGCTACCCAATTTAGTGAACTACCAACAACTGTAGAGGGATTCAAAGTTCAAACTGCTAAAATTGAGGAAATTCCCACATGTTATGTGAATTATTTTCTATTATGTAATTTAACCAAGCATATTGTTGTTGTCATTTGGCTCTAGATGGTGAAATTTCAGAGGTGGCTATCATATTTGTGAATATGATGAAATACAAAATCAAGATTTTATTAAAACCAATATGTAGGTGGTGGTGGTGCTAGCTTTGATAGAGCTATTGGAAGGCTATGAATGTTTAAGGAAATGAGTCAAAACTGTAATGAATACTCCAATAAATGTAGAACATAGATCCGCCAAATCGAGCTATTTTTCATGCACAACTAGAAAATAAATAAAACTTAGGGATTTTTGGATGTTTCAACAAGGAGAGGTTTGTGTCAAAGCCATACCCAACTTTCTATGAAACCATAGATGACACAAATGGCAAGTCTTACACAGTTATTCTTGAAACTAGGTTTGCTTTCTTTTCTTGGACAAAATAGATTCACATAAAATGGGGACAATTCATACTAAGAGGGTATGCCAGTTCAATACACCTATTTGGTACAAAATGATGCAATAGTACAAAATATATTGGATTTTCTTTCATTTTTTCTATCTATTATCATTTATAATAATGAGGTTTATTATTTTAAAGATCTATTTATTTAAAATGTAAATTTGTCTTTGTTTTATTTGTTGATACTAAAAATCTAGAAAATAGTAACCAAGACTAAAAAATGTTGGGTTCAATTGTATTTTATATTTAGATACAATTGTTGAAATAAGATTTATATATCAAATTGACACATGAAATATAGGAGATATTTGATGTCTTTCCAGCTATGACCTACCCATTGACAAATAGGCATTGGTGTAACCATATATTTATGCCCTCACTTTTCGCACATTAATGCCATACTAAAAGATAAAGTTGCCAAAAAAAAAACATTGTTGTCTTCTGAGAAAATAACTGTCCAATATAGTGGACTTCCAAATAACATGGAAGGATTCAAAGTTCAAACTTATAAAATAGCTACCCAATTTAGTGAACTGCGAAAAACTATAGAGGGACTCCAAGTTTGAACTACAAAAATTGAGGAAATTCCCTTGTGTTGTGTAAATTATTTTCTATTGTGTGATTTAACCAAGCATATTGATGTTGTTCTTTGGCTCTAGATGGTCAAATTTCAGAGGTGGTTGTCATGTTTTTGAATATGATGAAAATAAAAAATCAATCTTTTATCAAAACCCATATGTGGGTGCCAATGGTGCCAACTTCGACAGAGCTATTGGGAGGTTGTGAATGTTTAAGGCGATAAGTCCTAACAATAATCAATATTCCAATAATTATAGAACATAGATCTGCCCAACTAAGCTATTTGTCATGCACAACAGATAAGAAACAAAACTTAGGGATTTTTGGATGTTTCAACAAGGAGAGGTCTACTTCAAAGTTGCACCCAACTTTCCATGAAACCATAGATGGCACAAAGGCCAAGTCTTAAAGACACTTATTCTTGGAAACTATGTTTGCTTTGTTTTCTCGGATAAAATAGATTCACATAAAATGGGGACAAGTTGATGACTCTAATGACACCACCAATAAACAATCATACTAAGAGGGTATGCCAGTTCCATACACCTATTTGGTAAAAAATGATGCAATAATACAAAATATATTGGATTTTCTTTCATTTTTTCTATCTATTATCATTTATAATAATGAAAATTTTATTTTAAAGATCTATTTACTTAAAATGTAAATTTGTCTTTTTTTAATTTGTTGATACTAAAAATCTAGATAATATTTTCCAAGAATAGAAAATTTTACGTTCGATTGTATTTTACATTTTGATACAATTGTTGAAATAAGATTTAAATATCAAATTGACACTTGAAAACTTGGAGATATTTGATGTCTTTCCAATGGTCACCTACCTGTTAGCAAATAGGCATTTGTGTAACCATAGATTTGTGCCCTCGCTTTTAGCACATTAATGCCATACTAAAAGATAAAGTTGCCAAAAAACTATTTTATAAATTGTCTTCTGGTAAAATAACTGTCCAATTTAGTGGGCTTCCAAACAATGTGGAGGGATTTAAAGTCTGAACTAATAAAATAGCTGCCCAATTTAGTGAAATGCCAAAAACTATAGAGGGATTCCAAGTTCAAACTGCTACAATTGAGGAAATTCCCATGTATTATGTGAATTATTTTCTATTGTGTGATTTAACCAAGCATATTATTGTTGTCCTTTAGCTCTAGATGGTCAAATTTTGGAGGTGGCTATCATGTTTGTGAATATGATGAAATACAAAAATCAAGCTTTTATTAAAACCAATATGTGGGTCATGGCGATGCCAAATTTGATAGAGCTACTGTGTGAGGTTGTGAATGTTTAAGTCAGTGAGTCGAAATTGTAATCAATACTCCAATAAATGCAGCACATAGATCCACCCAAATAAGAAACATAACTTAAACTTACTATTTATAATAAAAAATAAAATAAAATTATAATGATTGACATTCATTAAACTTACAATTTAGAATTAAAAAATATTATAAATTAATTATAAGATAATTATATTTTTCACATATAATTATTATTTAAAATTTTAAAAAGTTACAATTTATATGCAAGAATAAAATTGAAGGAAATATCTTTTTGATTTGTGAGCTTATGTGTTTTTAGCTTTTAATCCATAATTCTTGCATAACACTAGATTATAGAATGCACCATAAATAATTTTTTAATAAAATTAACTACTTCGTAACTTACTTTGTGAACTATCAATATATAATATATTTTCAAAATTGATAAATTTTGATTGGTTGAACTAGTTACTAGCAGTTGCACATTTGTGTACATGCAACAAAGAGCTGATAGGAATGTATCATTTTATTTTTGTGTATTGTGTTAAGTAATATGTTTGGTAGGTGATGCATGTGTTTTTTGGGGATTGTGATAATTTTGAGCTCATGGCCTTTAAGTACATTTTCTTTGTTTGATAGTTCATCACAGGAGAAGACTTGTGCATGTAGACAGAAACATCTTTTGTAACACCTTTGATGACAATGTGCTTCCTTTAACAAGTAAGTATATTATCATACAATGTTATTCAAGCTTTTTAATTTTGTTTATGTTATTTATATTTCTAATTTTGTTTGCAATGCAAAATGACCCTCATATCCATCCAATTAGCCTTGTAAAATGTAGAATTACCACTTACTAAAACCTAACTCTCTCAACTATAATTGATGGTTAGAGAAAATTGACCTATGGAAAAATTATTTAACAAAAATTGGAAAACTATGACTTAGATATCATGTTAAAGTTTCAACTACTCCAAAAAAAAGCCAAATGACTAAAATTATAAGAAAATAAACCTATCAACACCAATCAAATAATAATGAAGATTCTAATGATTCTTATTCATAATGAATAGGTATTCTATTGAAAAATTGTGGTTCATTATGTTACAATAATATTTAACTAATTTTTTAAAGAAGATAAGCATGACTAAATTGAAGATAATGAAATCATGATTATAATGACAATAAAAAGTTACTTAAATATGTATAACTACTGAATTTAATAATAATTAATTAAAAAATTATGTATTACATATTATACACCAACATTTAGAATAGCAAAGTTCTTCAAAATTTATATAAGAAACATCTCTTATCTATTGAATTTTTTTAGTTGGGGGAAGTACAATTGGAGGGATAAAATGAAGGTATAGTAAAATAGATGTTTTTGACTTTTATTTTTCATTCAAAATGGTCCTTTTCTTTTTCATATCATATATCAAAGATGAGAAATGAAATTAAACATCGGTCACAAAAACTTCCAAGTTAGAGAAGGATTGACTACAATTTGGAAAAGGAATTGATCTGAGACCCCTAAATAGAATGGCAAAGAAAAAAACTAATATTATTATTGAAAGAAACTATTTTCAAACATGTTATCATTTCTATGTGCAGATTCAATGTCGTGATATCAAACTCAAGAATGGCATCCTAGAAAATCTCATGTCTTGTCAAGTTTTCTTCCAATCTTGATCAATGATCTAGTCCTATTGACACTTTCTAGATATGTGTGGTTATGCCTATAAAACGAGCATAGTCGAATCAAATAGCCATAGAATGACATGTGATACTAAACCTGGTCAACTCTAATGAGCCAGTCTGCCATTTCATAAACTAAAATATGACATTAGCTTTTACATGTTTGTAAGAAACAAAATCTCATTTGGCTCGAAAAACCCCTTCATTCATGAAATCAATTTGTTTTCTAAAAAGAGTGAGAAAATTCAATTGAAATAGAAAAGGCAAAAATAGAATTTATTTCTATAACTTATGTGCTACAAGAATAGAAAGAAATCAAAATAAATAAATGAAAAAATAGTAAATAATTCAAATAGTCCCAAATAGCTCTAATAGATCTTATCTCAGAGGATTCTTGGACATGTAAACTTCAACTTCCTAGAATCTATAATTGATATCTAAACAGCTTAGATAACATATATACCTTTCATTCATTAACACAATAATAATATAATTGAAAATCTAAATTAGTATTATGAATATGTTTTTGAAACTTATATACATTATGATTGATCAAATAAATATCAATCATGACTGACTAAAGAAGAAAACATTATAGATTCTGCATTTAAGCTCTTATGAACCGTGATCATCCATGCCAATGAGCATTGACAAAAGATCCAGCTCCATTCTAGAATTTGAAGGAGATGCTCTTCTTCTCAGCTTTATGTTTCTAAGGAGCTCCAGCAATAGTAAAAACGATGGACACATGGTAGCAGTCCGATAATGTACACTCTGCCTCTCATACGACAATTATTTTATTCCATTCCCTTGCCAAGGTATCCAATCACGCCTACCAAAAGAAAATGAAACAAATGTGTCAAAGACATCCTCCTAGTTTGTCTTGAGAACCGTAGTATTGGTCTAAATGTGCAACATATTTATATTTATAAATTAGTGTGAAATCTAAATTCCTTCCTCCCACCTTTATAAATTTACCCTACACTTTTTTCCCATTGGAGCTACACCCCACAAAATAAATAAAAAACCCACTTAAACAAATAGCCTGAGACAAATTCATACAAGTATTGTTAGCAATTTTTTCATTTGATTGCTCAGTCATAATGTTTTCGACACAAGAGGCTGAATTGTAAGTGAAAAAATTGACATCTACAAAGAGTGAGAAAATCTAATTGAAATAGAAAAGAAAAAAGTTGAATTTATTTCTATAATTTATGTGTTATAAGAATAGAAAGAAATCAAAATAAATAAATAGAAAAATAGGAAATAATTCAAATAGTCTGAAAATAGTTTTAAACAGTTAGAACAGTCGGAAATAATTTATTTTTGATGAGGGTTGACAATTTTTTGTTAACAAATTGTGAAATCCAAGAGCAAAGCTCCCACATATAAGCCTATCGGCTTAAAAATCAGCTCATGCCTACTAGAGTAACTAAACCTTAGCTTAACTAAATATTGGATATAACAGAATGATAAATTTTGATTGGTGGAATGAGAAATCCTAGCCATTCAACTATAAAGGACCCTAGGAATTAATGCATGCACTCAGTGACTTGATACGCATGGGTAGAGATATTTAAAAGATTTAGGATTATTCTCCAATAATCCTCAACCATTTCGAATCCAATAACTATTCACATTAAGTATTTTTTATTTATTTTTAAGTATTATAAATAGTTGAAAGAATTTTAACTTTTTTTGTTTTAGAGAATAGTTGATGTGATTATTTTTATTCATATGTAATGTTTTTCTAAATTTAATCTTTGATTATTATTTTTTAATAATATCATACTAATAACATAGAAATTCTTATTTATTTGAAAACTATTAAGAATATTCTTATAACATATTTTATAAATTATTTATATTTTATATAAATTTTTCTTTTAGAATATTTGAGAATTATTTTAATTTTTTTTAAGATATTAAAAAAATACATAATTAAAATTAAAAATCATTTACTTTCTTTTCAATGTTTCATCCTACTTTGTAATATGTACATGAAAATATAGAAAGAGGGACAAACAAAGAGATATAGGGTGACATTAGATTTAGATAATTAGGTCAATCAAGTGAGAGATAATGGATAAAGAAAGAGATTGTGAGCGTATAGATTTAGAAAGAAAGATCTATTGGCAAGAGAGAGATTTATATGGAAAAAATTCACAATCCAATGCATTATTTTCTTAAGAACTCAACCATTCAACTTTAAGACCTCTTAGATGTATCCATCACATATAATATTGACATTTTTATGAAGACAATGAAATACATCTACTCAACAAGAAAATGGACTAGATATTAACATTGTAGATGCATGATGAGGATGGAGAATATGGTATTGGCAATGGTCAAATATAACTACCATTTATCACATTTTCTTTAAATTGTCAATATCCAATGTCTACAATAAAAATACCAAAATTCACTTCACATACTTAAAATTTGTAATTCTGAATGGTAGTGAGATTCAATGTATGATAGATAGTTGTAGTATGATAGAACATGGTCAAATATAACTAAGGTGCAATTGCTCCATACGTACTACAGTAACTAAACCCTAAACCTTAGCTTAGCTAAATGTTGGATATAGCAGATTACACGACGACCAAATATGAGTATCAGAATGTAACCAATGAACCAATCATTTAACAAGAATAGATTAAAATGGATACCCTTAACTGGCGCAAATTTGTCCAAAAAGATATTTCAGAAGTGAGCGGTGGAGCATGGAATGATTACAGTAGAAACCAAGCTGTATGGAATGCAATGTAACAGATCTGCTCTACACCTCTTGTGGAGGAGGGCGCTAGACTAAAACAGTGCACTTGGAAAACACATTAATACTAATTAGACTGAAACACAGCACATTTGGAAAACTGAAAATGCAAAATGCAAGTATTCCACATTGATTTGCAGGTGGAAATGCACCAGCCGGGAATCGAACCCGGGTCTGTACCGTGGCAGGGTACTATTCTACCACTGGTGCGGGGACGGAAGAGAAATGAGGGAGCGAAATCACCAAAATGTTTGTACGGAGAGAGAAAAACGAAAGAAATGAACAGCAAATGGAGATGCGGGGTATCGAACATCCGAGCCTTAAAGCAATTGGATGCTCCCCGTAATCTGACCACAATTGCTAGTATTCATGAAACAGCAAGTGAAGCTCGAATTTCCTTTGATGAAAACCAACCTTCAAGTTCCTCCACCTCTAGTAGTCGGTTGATTTCTCATGAATCTAAGTTACCACGGTCAGCATCCACTTTGAGTCAAAAGGCTCCACCAGTTTGTTGCCATGAGAATGCAATTCCAAACCCTACTGGCTCTCTGTTCTGTACTGTTTGTCAAGAGTCATTTGAAGAAAAGCAATTTGTTTCCAATCCATTAATCCAACAGATTAACAGCTGTCCACATCCTCAATTTACTGAACTTGATGATGGTAGCCTATAGTGTAATTACTGTCCTTTTGTCCAACCTGTTTTTCATGTTCGAATGATTCTGTCTGGTCAACAAACCTCTTTCTCTGAAGATCGTTTTGTTGAACCACAATTACCACCATTTCATGATTTCATTTTGCAATCCCCTGATGATAAATTCAGCATCCCTTTTTGGCCTCATCATGTTGTTGCCTCTGGTCAGCCTGATGCTACTACCCAAACCAAAATGCTCAATTATGCTAATCTATGCATCCGTAAGGCTTTGCTTGTCCAACAAGATATGCATCATAAGTTCTTGCAAGCTGAACTTGCTCGTCAGAAAGCTGAAGCTAGTATGAATTCCAATTTTCATGTTGGTCTTGCTTAGCTTCAAACACTTGAAATCCGCCTTAATGTTCATCTCAATTCTAGCATGCAAGCTGATATTGCTACTCTCCGTCAAAACTATGTTGCTTTTCGCACTGTTGCTGAAGCGTGGTGGACCGATAATAGCCGTCAAATGCACCAACTACAAACTATGGCCCAAACCACTGCATGCATAGATCAAACCACTACTCAAATCCGCTCTCAAAAGTTGGCTGATAGCCATGGTTTTTCCCAATCTTTAACCACAGTCACAACCAAAGTTGAACAGGCTATTGCAACCATGGTTTTTCCCAATCTTTAACCACAGTCACAACCAAAATTGAATAAGCTATTGCAACCAATTCTCAAACACAACAACAAGTTCCAAAATGTGTTTTCCCTGACTCTTCCCAAGATCTTGCACAATTACAAAGTCAGTTTAAAGGAAAAGCTCTCACACTTGATGTACCGAAGCCTAAGCTTCAAGAATTTGATTCTAAGACAGGCAAGTGGAAAAATGTTAATATGGTCAAACAAGAGCCTGGTGGACCATATGATCAAGTACATGTGTTTTCTGAGAATGTTCTGGACTATCGGTCAACTTTGATGAATATAATCCCACTAAGAATAAGGCTACTATTGATGCATTCAGGACTTGGATAGATAATGTTGTTTATACAACTAATATCTCTCAAGATCAAGCAATTAGAAAAGCTCTAAATGCACTCACGGGTATTGCTCACTCTGCATGGGATTCTTTGTCACCTGAATACAAAGAAGATTTAATCACAAGTGGTGTAAATGTTGTTTGTGAAGCTTTGTATAGAATGTTTGTAGGCCAACATGATAATGAACAAAGAGCTACTTACAAATGATTTAAAGAAAATCGCATTTGTGACATGAGGCATTTTGATGCCTATTGTAGTGAACAATATACCAAATTCTATCAGTCAAAGGAAAATCAATAATAATGTCTGGATGTATAATACATTTCTTGAAGGTTTCCCTATTCAGTTGTAATCCTTCTATAGAGAAAAGATTCTTAATAGCATCCTAAATACTCCTGACATGACCATTAATGATGTTACATTTTCTCAGTTGGTTCAGTTCATAAAAGAAATCAACAGTGATCTGTACAGTGAAAAGAAGAATAGGAAGAAGAAAAAAGAAGTTCTTCCTTATCTAAAGACAGGTTTATGTAATTGCCATCAGAATAGCTATGGTTGTTTTCAAAAGAAAGGAAAGCATAAATCTCCTAGAAGATTTAAAGGCTATTCAGGTAAACACTCATTTTCCTCAAAGCCTTTCAAAAAATCTAAGCATAGAAAAGTGTTCTTAAGGAATCAGAGGAAAGTGCGCAAGAAGAATTTTACTCCTACATGTTATATCTATAAAGGAGCACACTATGCTAATAAGTGTCCTGATA
Organism: Cupressus sempervirens; assembly: GCA_028749045.1. Lineage (NCBI taxonomy): Eukaryota > Viridiplantae > Streptophyta > Pinopsida > Cupressales > Cupressaceae > Cupressus > Cupressus sempervirens. The sequence goes on along the minus strand of CM053792.1, from coordinate 817,319,642 downwards.
AAGGTAAAAAGAATTCAAAGAGAGTTTGTACTCTAACAGAAGCTAAACTGGACTCATTACCACTCACAGAGATACTAGAAACTTCAGACTCTGAGGATATCATTCTTACTGAAAGCTCTAGTGAAGATGAAGATCAAGATGATGTACAAGTGCGTCATGTATTGCAGGAACACAGTCCAGAAGATTTTTTTTCTCTGGATGATTCATCATCTGATTCTGAAATTTCATTTCTTTGTTTCATGTTTAGACAATCCCCCTATCAATTTGGTCAAGGGAAATATCTTACTCAAAGTAATCCTCAATGGTTAAATCTAACCCTTGCAGACCAACTTCAGTGCCTGGCTATCAAAGCCTCACAACTAGAATCGCACAAGACTCAGTTTCTTACCCATTTTCAGCATCCAAAAGTTTTAGCTGATCTAGTAAAACTTGAGGAAGAACGAAAAAAGCTCTTGGAAGAAAATCTTGAGCTTTATGCAGACTCCGCAGCTCTCACTGAAGAATAAGAGGATGATCGTGAAGTTATTCGGCCAACACATGGGTATGTTTCTCATCCTCTGGCACAAAAGGTTTTTGTAAAAAATTCTCAAAAAGAATGGTTGTCAAATCATCTTGCATTCTTGTATAATGTTAAGAATGATGTGCTTAAAGAAATTGCCAATATTCATAAGGAATTGCAAGAGTTCACTGCTAGCACTAGTTCTTTGAGTGCTTTTGATAAACTTCTAGTTGAAATAGAGCAAACTCAGGAGTCTACTGTACATACTTCCGACCCTAAGCCTGAACCTTGTATTTCACCTCAAACTCAGCATCCACTTGTTAGTCAAGCTTTTGCATATTTGAAAGGGATTTCAAATCCTTGCCCTGCATTCTTACTCACAATTAAATTGCCTGGCATCAAGCCATATATATTGTGTGCTTTGCTTGATTCTGGTGTAGATTGCAACCTTGCCCGCTCTCAATGTTTTCCATCAGATTGTTGGCTGCCTACCTCTACCAGTATTCATTCTGTTTCACATAATAATAACCCTATTCATTTTCAAGCACATATTCCCATTCAATTTCCATCTCATTAGTATACTGCAACTTTTCTCCAATTTCCTATTGAGCAATATGACTGTATCATTGGAAGCCATACATTAAAAGCTTGGAGTCCCTACACCATTGGTCTCTCTGGCACTACTATCACTTTTAAATTTGGTTTTGTTCCTCAAATTAATGAGACTCATGCCTATTCTCCCAAATTGGCCTTGCCCTCTCCTGCTAAGATTGTTTTGCCTGGAACTCGTGTCTGGTTTACCAACCAGTCTCTTTCTACCCAGGGGGAGTTAGAGCAGATTCAACAAGATTTTGCTACTACTATTTTGACCAAAGACTTGCAAAAATACCATAGGGAATTTGAATGCTCTTTGCCCCTGAAAAAAGATGAGCATGGAAAGGAAATGCTACCCAAAAGCAGAGCCAATTATACTACACTCTCCAGAGTTGAACAGGAAATGTGTGAAGAGGAAATTGCTGAGTTATTGCGAAAGTCCATTATTAGACCCAGTTCTAGTCCCTTTTCTTGCCATGCCATGTATGTTCCAAAAAAGGATGAAAATGGGAATGAAATAACTAAAAAATGTCTAGTAGTTGACTACCGGCCGCTAAATGTATGCCTTGAAAGTAATCAACATCCTCTCCCCAATAAAGACTACATATGGCAAAGAATTCAAGGATGCAATATTTTTAGTAAATTTGATCTTACCAAGGGTTTTTGGCAGATTAGATTAAAAGAAGAAGATAGACATAAATCTGCATTCTCTATGCCACAAGGACTATTTGAATGGAATGTTCTTCCTTTTGGTATCAAGACAACACCCTCCATTTATCAAGGATTCATGGATCGAATTTTTGCACCCTATGCAAAATTCATCCAACCATATATAGATGACATTCTCATCTTTAGCGAAGACCACAAATCACATATGGAGCATCTTAAGAAATTTCTCTCAATTTGTCAAACTCATGGTCTTTGTTTGAATCCTACTAAATTAAGCTGGTGCACTGAAAGTCTGATTTTTATTGGCACACACCCTCAAAACCACCTGTTAAAGGCTATTCAAAATGTTGAAGTAAAGGATAAAAGGAGTTTGCAAAGATTTTTGGGTATGGTAAATTACATTGCAAGATATTTCCAAAATGTTGCAACAGCAAGGAAAGAATTGAATAAGCTGCTTTGCAAAAATGCCCCTCCATGGACCACTCAACACAATGAAGCCATTAACCGAGAAAGAAGATTGTACAAACAGATGCAAGCAATGAGGCATGGGGAGCTATTCTCTTGGAAGTTGTCATAGTTAATGGAAAATCAAGAGAAGAAATTGTCAAGTTTGAATCTAGAGCTTTCAAGGGTTCTAAGTTAAATTATCATTCCACTCATAAAGAAATTTTGGCTGTTGTAAATGCTTTCAAAAAATTTTAGTTGTTTATCAGTGATCAAAAATTTGTATTCAGAAGTGATTTGCAAAATTTGGCTGGATTCTTTAAAAAAGAATCAAAAAATAAAGTTGTTCGAGCTCACCTTCTTAGATGGGCTCCATTTTTTGATATTTTTGAATTTGAAATAGAACATGTTGAAGGTACAAAGAATGTGTTAGCTGACTTTCTTAGTAGAGAGGGATGACCAAAAATAATTAGTCATGTAAACACCCTCAATCAAACTGTTATTACGGTTGAAGGTGCCAGGGTTTTGCAACCTAACCTTCATGATACTATTGCAGATAGTCAGCAAGATATTTTGCAGAATCTTCATTACAGAGTCTATGTTGAACCTGGAACATGGGAAGCCTATGCACAAAGACATCAAATTATTCTTGAAGAAAATGTTCATGGAAGAAGGGCAGAAGAATATAGACAAAAAATGTTGCATCATGCTCGAGGTATTAGAAAATATCATCCTGAACAAAAAGAAGTGCAGCAACCAAATTTGGTTACTGAAGTTGAACATGATCAAACACATGTACTTGATCACATGCATCAAGTCTTCCAACAATTAGCGCAAACCATGGAGAAAGATGAACGTCTGCATAATGAAAGGTATAATGTTCTCCTTCATGAATTCAACCATGTACTAGCTCCAAAATATCATGTTAAGATGATTGAGGAAAGAAAAGAAGTGTATACTTTCATTAGTCATGTCCCTTGGGAAGTCAATCGATTTTCAATGACGCAAAAAATTTACCAAGAACAGAGAGATAGGCATTTTGCAGCATCTCAAAGGTTTTTAACAAATTCAGTAATTCAAAAAATGCTTGCCAACCTGCTGATGATGAGATTAGAATATATCTTCACCACATAGCAACCAGTGCTACAACCTTTGAATGGCTAGTTCAAATACTTACTAGTACCCACATTCCACACCAACGAAGATGGTTGATATTGGATAATCCTATTGAAGATTATTTTTGAGGTCTGTATCCTCACTCTCATGCTCTCATGCCAGCAGAGGTAAACTTTGGCTATTTGCATAAGCTGATTTTCCACTCTTATATTTCCAATCCCATTAATCAGTTCATTTTTGACAATTATGGCCCAACGCCTAAGCAACATGACACCATAGAGCTTCGCAATCTCCATCATTTTTTCACCCAACAAAAACCTATCTAGATTTTTACTAGATACAAAAAATTGCCACAAATAGCCAATGCAGGAACTAGTCATCCTACAACATTTGTTAGACTAGATCGGAGCATTTTATGGAAGGAAGAATCCATTGAAGATTGCTTGGAAATAATTCTTCAAGAAAATTGAATGTCTACATCCAACTTAGAAGAAGGCTATGATCTTGAAGCTGAATCTCCAAAAGGTCGAAGATATTAACCTAATAAGTGGGGTTGTCACTTATCTAAGTTAATACTTTGAGAATAAAAATTAAGCATGGACCTTACCATGGTACAAAGGAGGTTAGGTTACACCGACAACGTAACCACGAGTTAACCTTCTTGTGTCAAAAAGATGTTTGTAATAATTGTCTTGTCTTCTCGCATTACTATTCACACTCCTTTTCCCTTTAGTGGAGTTACTGTGCGAGATTCCTTAGTGATAAGGCTTCTAGAAGTTTGGACAAGTGTCCATTTCCTATGGACGAGATTCCTTAGTGATAAGGCTTTTAGAAGTTTGGACAAGTATCATTTTCCTATGGACGGATTTCAAATTTTTGTAAACTTGTTTGAGTTTCCCAGGAGGACGCCTCTCCTATATAAGGGTTTTAGTCTCCACACTCAAAATAAGTTGAGTCTAAGTGAAATTAGTCCATAAGTCTAAAAAGCTTTGTAAAGTCTAGTAGTTAAGCTTGTAATATCAGAAAGACATAGAGAGTATGCTCTCTTCCTTTCAGAAGATCAAAAATCAGACTGTCTTCACTGATAGCTAAGCATTCTGTATCAAGTTTGGATATATTTAGTATATATTTAGAATAGCGTTGTATAGCATTGTAAATCTGGTATTAGAGCTTGGTTTAATAAAGTTGTCTTTCATAATTATTGAGTTCCTTATCTGAATCAAATTCTGTCTCTTTGTTGTTCTATTTGGTTATTATGTGAAGTAAGTCCTTATTATCTCAACCGTGTGATAGGTATTTGAGGCAGGAAGATATCATATTTATACCGCTTTGCAGAACAAAACAAGATGGTAGAATTCCAGAATACTGCGAGTGATAGTAATAATATAGAAGATCAACTTGTAAGTCTTAGCTCTGTTTTTGATACAGTAAATGATGTAAATATTGATGAAGATGATTTTCGATCTGGTCAAAGTAAATTAGATCTTCCATCTGAACGTTTCAAGTTACCATCTAAGAAATGGAATGACATTTATGGTGATTTAGGATTTCTATCCTATAAGTCAAAGTCTGTTTGTAAACTTATTAAAATGCAAGTAGTAGTTAAGAATGATCAGCCACATAGTTTCATCAATCTACTTTCAAACAAAGAAATTCAAGGTCTTGTCAAATAGGCCAAACAAAAAAATGGTTTTAAGTATCTGCATATAGGTAGTATTGTTGCTGGTGTTGAAACCCTATATCGAAAAGGTATTCCTGCCACTGTGTTTATCACTTTGCTAGATGTAAGGCACAACCGTTATACCGATATGCTTATAGGAGGAATTTCTGCCCCTATGGCTGTAGGAGCCACTGCTTTTGATGTAGTCCCTAATTTTGTTGTAAGCCTTCTCAATGATCATTTGGATAAGGTTTTGATGTTTCAGTTTGGTACCCAATATTTGGACATGAAGCTTGGATCTTGAATGCATGCTTTGTTCTTTTCATTATATGGTCTTCTGTTCAATACTACTATACCCATAGTCAAAGATCCCAGGTCTGATAAGTCTAAGGCCTGATACTCTTTACTCTGGCAAACTGAATCCAAAGGTGCCCAGTTGACTGTACCTCGTATGATTAATCTCATAGATATTAAAGTACCCAAGGAATGGATCATTGATGTTCGAGCTATGTATAATCTTTCTTTTCACTGGACTACATTGGCAGGTGGTAGCAAAGGAGGCAGTCTTGGGAACATGGGCTTTCCCATTCATAAAGTGGCCTCTATAGCTAAGTGGTAGAGCGTCAGTCTTGTAAACTGAAGGTCCATAGTTCGATCCTGCATGGAGGAAATTGATGGTGGCGGCGTGGTGTGAAAGGCCTGCTTGCATTGCATTCACTCCTCTCTGATCCTCCAACTTGCCTCTGAGCTCCTACTCTAGACAGAAACTTTATATATCACTCACAATTCTACTTCCCAAATCTAGCCCAAAAGTTGCCTTTTTTAGCTTCATTGTGTGTTTCTACATGCATAAAACACTTCCTCTCTCCATTTATCCCTAAACCTTACATTTTATTATTTCCTTGGCATAGCCATCTTCTATAAATAATATAGGGTCATTGCATCCACCTAGTTCTTCATTCCTTTTGAGGCCAATTGGACCATCTTCCTTCTAATGTAAGAGAAGATAGGTTTAAGCTCCTAGTTTTTGTATTCAAGCTACTGAACTTTATGTTACATTTTTTCAGCATTTTGGTGAACTCAACTTCTTAGATATGTAATTTGAATGTGTGTGTGTATAGATGACTTGTATGCATTTAAGTATCTTGTATTTACCTCATCTCATTGCTATATTTTATGCATGTAGAGAACTAGTTCAATCTTGTATCTCACATGTCAAAAAAAAGTACACAAATATTATTTTTCATGCATTCTTATTACATTTCATGTATCTTGGTGTTATTTTTTAAAATTATCATTATATCATTTATGTATACTTTATTTGATTATAGTTTCAATTAATGAATGGAGTTGATATCTTCTTTTTCTATTTCAATTTCAATATTTTTAAAATGATTTCCAAGATATTCCCTTTCACAAATATGATTATAGCGTAGTTCTTCATTTCATCCATAGCATAATATATCCTCTACCAAAATTGATCCGAGAAATAATAACATTTTTGTGAAAGAAGAGGTTATCAATGCTTTTTCCAAAAGTCTCCCTCCTAGGTATAGACACTTAAAAATGATGTTGATCATTCTCCTAAAATGTACCTCATGTATAATGATATTTTGGAGAAAGAGGAGGATATTATAAAAACCATTCTTAATGTTCCCTTACCTTCATTACATTAAAATGACTTCTCTTCTATAGATGATGCATTCACGAACATCACTAATCCCCCTTCTCAAGCTTGTCTTACTTGTAAGGATATATTAGAAGAAGAGGATGGTATCATTACATTTTAGATTTACCACATATATGGAGCTCTTCGTAGAACTTGTAGAGTGTGAGGTGGTCTAAAAGTGTCATTTTCAAACATTTGTATGGAACCCGTTATGTTCACCTCCCAATAGTCGCTCATCTAAAAAATAGTACTTTTTGTACAAATGGACCAATCAAAAACCAAGAAAGCTAGAAAATGATCATCTATTAGTGCATGTGTCATTGGCTATTAGTACATGTGCTATTTTTTTGGGCCTCTTTATGAATGGTAATTGGGGGGAAAGGTAATGGTAGGGTGTGGCAGTAATACAATCATGGGTGGCAACTAGCTTATTTCCCCTAAAGATCATATTTTGTTCTCTTGACATGAGTTGCTTTCTTTAGAAGTTGAAAACTAATACAATCCCTTTATGATTACAATATTTAAATTAATGGTAATGCTACTAGAAGAACATTAGTTGTTATTGACAACTAAAATTGTCCCATGCACTTGAATATTCATTTATTTAATATTTTACCTTAGCATTAAAGTTAATTTTATTAATTGAATATATTGTTATATTCTTCTATTTATTTTATTAAAAAAATCCTTTAATATTTGGATTTTATCTAAATGCTATAATTTATTAAATTTAGTTTGATATTTTATCCCTTCATTTTGCCTTTTAAAATAAATTTATTCCTTCACTAACCTATAGTTCTTCTAAACCTTCATCAAATTAAAATAATTTAATTTGAATGTTATTTTCAATTTTTCTAATCTTGTTTTCTTGCTAATATTCTTCTAATTTGGATTACAGGCAGATTACCTTTAATTCATGTTCACAATCACCTTTTTCAAGGTGACTACCTAGATCTTTTTTCTCCAATCATTTTGGGTTCTTTTCGTTCCCCCATAAAAGTGAAGTTTGAATTTTGAATGCTTTGCCTCTTAGCCTATGTGTCTCCTATATGTCTCTTATCTGGATGCCACCTCATTCCTTCCTTAACCTTCCCAAACCTTGGACCTAACCATTTATTTTGCCTCTTAAAATTTCTTCTCACGTGCTCACTTGTATTTATTATTACATATATCATGACATGTGTAGTGGATGGTGTTATATGTTTGTACTTTCTCATATCAATTGATCTTATGTATGCTCTTATGAGATTATGTATTTTTCATTCATTATAATTGTAGACATTGTACTCAAGACTTAAACTATTAATAAAACTTCTTAAATGTGACTCAATGTGAAGGAAACCTTTAGGAATGAAATTCGTATTGTAATTGCATTTGTGTAAATGTTGTGTTTGGATATATTTCTTCTCATTATTACTTTGATGTTGTTTAAAATTAAAAAGAAAAATAGTTTAGTAAAATTTGTAACGTATTAGACTTATTTCTCTTGGGTTCTCGAGTAGGATGTTACATATTCTTTCCTTAGTCTTGCTCAATTCATCAATATCTTTGATCAATCTACATGCACACATGTCCATAAATACACAATGATCCTACAAATGTCCTCAACTACTACTCAGATCACTGTAGATTCCCCCTAAATAAGTTCAATTAAAAGATAGAAAGAGAAAATTGCCTCATAGCTACTAAGTAGAAGCAATTAAAATAAAATTGGTGAATGAAAAACAAAAAAATAGTAATGTAAAGTCCTTAAATGACATAAAAGAAGAAGTAATTGCTCAAATTAGAACATTTGAGAGATGATCCTATTTCTTTTGCAATCATTTGAACATACCTATTGTTGGAAATATAAGAGGAGTAACTGAGAGGGGAGGGGTGAATTAGTTACCACAAAAATAAATCCCAAATCCCTTAGATGTCAATACCAATCAAAACTCTATGTAAACTGAACTCTACTATAACTCGACAAACACACAAGCAAAATGTTGTAACTCGGTAAACACTAAAATAACTTGGCAAATGCTTAACATGAAAATCTTAAGATATTATCTGTGGTTAATCTTACTTTAACTTAGCTGCATAAACATAAAATAAATAGCATGAACATAATTGACACCAAGATTTAACATTGAAACCCTATTTGGGAAAAACCACCAATTGTAACTAGTTACCGATTTTCACTTTTCTAAAGTGAGCCCTATTAGGAGTCAACCCTGTTAAAGATTACAAAACACATTGTTAGGTGTGACCCTATTAGAGGATTTAATCAGCCTATTAGGAGTGGCCTTGTTAGAGGTCTTTAGACATTTCAATAGAAATGCTACCCTGTTAGACGATTTACAAATAACTATTAAGTCAAATCTATTTAGAGATTTAGATCACTACTACAATGGTTAGAAGGTAACAATGAGATGACCTAATTTCTAACACGACTGAATTGTTGATTATAGATCTCAATTATAGCTTATATACTTGATCATTTATGATCAAATGTATCTTTGTAGCTCAACAAGGATATTTTGTTTATCCTTCTAATTTGCTTCCTCTAAGCATCATCAAATCTTCAATTATGTTCCACACATTCAATCCTCAACCTAACTTTATATTTATATCTTATACATTTTTAGGTCAGCTTGAATACAACTTAGAATAATTAATATTCATCTTCTTAGTCGGCTAGAACCAAAAAAAAAATCAATTAAACTCAATATGCCAAAATAAGAAAATACTTTGTTAGCTGACCTTGCTCGGTAGATACTAACTCAAAGTGATTTTCCTATGTTAACCAAGTGAACTTGATCAACACTACATATTCACAAAGTTCCTTTGGTAACCAAGTGAGATCAGTTAATACTAGTTCCATCCAACATTTCCTTCATTGATCGAGCGAGCTCAGGTAACACTCAACTTCAGCAAAATTCCCTTTGTCATCTGAGTAAACTTGATAGATGTTGTCTTCTGAACTAGGCAAACTCTGGAATGCTCGACATACATAGAAAGTTGTCTTTAATGCTCAAGTGAGCTCGACATACACTGATTGGCAATGATATGACACTTTGTGTGACATCAAAGACAATACACAATTAATCAATTGTTTCCAACAACCTGTATGTTTGGAATTGGTATGCCATAGTAAAATCCATGTGGGAAAAAATAATATTTGGACATAATTATGGTAGAACTCATGTTTCATTCAAAACTATTAGGATTAACCACGGAGAGAAATAACAATTACATGTAAATATAACCAATATCAAAAAATAATAAATCACACAGAAGAGAACACAAGACAACAATATTTAACATGGTTCATCCAATCAGTGGGCTACATCCACCAGTAGTAAGTCCAATATTATTATTATCCAGTGATTACAACCCGCAATCCCTTACAACTCAATATTGTTGCAAGAAGCTATAATCCCATCATACATTATGAAATCCCTAACCCTAATCTATTTTGTACAAGCCTTTTGCTTCTTACAAAATTAGGGCTAGAGTAAGTCATCCAATAGAAAAATAGTAGCTGACGCCTTTTACAATAATAAGGTTATTTTTGACTTTGGGGTGTTGCCCCCAAAAAATTTTGCGGGGGTGTTTCCCCTTGACCCCACCCTATGCTGTGACAGGAAGCACACTTGGTGCGTTACTCCCAAACCCCATAATAATAATATGGGGGAAAACATGTCGAATAAAGTGAGAGAAATTAACTTCTAAGTCTGATTAAGCTCCACATCACAACAAAACTTCAATGTGTAAATGAAAAAATGTAATAGTGATTGACTGCAAATACATCATTAGACATAATTATTAGAAAACTCACGCTCAAGGTTGTGTGGTAGGTACACTGATAGATCTCAATAAGAAGAATAGTAGAGTGCATGTGCAAATCAACTCACATGGTTGAAATAATTGAGATTGAGTTTGTTCAAAATGAATAAAACATTAGTGAGAACATGAGAAGAAAAACAAACAAGACTGATGACCTATTTTCCATTGCAAAAGAAGGCAAAAATGTTAGGAAGGGAAAAGAAAAAATAGTTGATATGTACCACTATCATGCACTACAATAGTCTTATTACAAATAATTTATGTAGAAAAAATTACAAATATAGATTCAAAGAAAACTTCAGAGGCTCTAAAATATTCAGGATTACATAAGATAGGATAATTATGGACCACTTTAAACATATTTTTAGATTCTCATGGGTTGTAATAAATAGCCATACCTATAATAACAAGATAGAGACATACTTGTATAACTAGCACTTGCACCAGAAGGAGGTGCAAGGGATACGCCGATAGGTTTTATTTAAAAAGGTAAATTGAAGATATTGTATAATTCAAAGAAAGATTTAAAATTGATAATATATAATTAAGTTTGTATATTGAATGGAGCATATACACACTAAAAATTGTGTAAATTGTACAACTTTATATTTTATTTAATGTACGACAGTCCAAATCAAGAGCAAGTTAGAACTGTACAATTTATGGAATAATTTATTTTGTTTGATAAAAACAAAATAATTGGAGTCATATTCATGGTGAACAAGAAAAAAATTATATGTAAAAATAAAATGAGATTAATTAATAAAAGGGTGTACATACATTAAAAAAAATAGTCAAATAGTAAAAGCATTAAAAATGTAACTTGACATACTTCAAATTGTCATGATCATTTTTTTTGCGGATGAACACCTTCTTTGAACTGTATAAATGTCAATTTGTATATAAAAGAAATGGATTGCTTAGGAAGTGAAAAAAAGAAACCAATAAATGAAAAAAACAAAGAATTTTAGAATGTCTTACATTACCATTTTTTGTAGAAGTCACTTCATAGATCTGGTTTTTATGCGACATTAAGTGCAAATGTGCTTCTTCTTTCTTTCTAACAATATTGTATGGGTTTTTTTTGCATCTTGAAAAAGTGTTCAAAAGAAAAGGAAGGCTCTATACGAAGTCCTTGGATGGATTTGAATCTAGAGATTGTTGTGAAGGTGAGATCATGTATTTCAGTTCTAGCTATATCAATTGTAGCTCTGCCTAGGGTAAGGCCTTGTGATTTGTGTATAGTGATAGCATAGGCTATGGTGAGGGGTATTTGTGTATGATTTCCTTGGGAGATGGGCTGTATTGGAATGGTTTTTGGACTTGTAGGATCCCATGGTGGACCGATATAGCTATTGAACTCTACCTAACATAGGAAGGCAATAAAGGAGGTTTACAACCCATTGCATACACTATGTCTTTTACCTCTCCAAGAGATCCATTAACTAGACTAACATCAATCCAGAGGTTTTTTGTAAGAATAACACATTGGAGTTTCCATAATAAGACCTCTTTAGGTAGTTGGTCGTCACCAACCATTTCTTCAAGCCTACAATGTGTATTTATCACAGTACAAAGTGCAATAGGGATATTTAGGTCTTTAACATTTTTTGTTGTGGAGTGAAACTTGGTCATTGTAGCAAAAAAATGTGTTGCTTGATCAAACTCAAGTTGTTTATTTGGTGTGAGGATCTTGTTTGTACGAGTCATTAACAACTCCTAGTCATGTAGTGTTGGTTTTGTGTTGTGTATGCTTTGTAGTGCTTGACGAAATTATATTTGAAGTGGATCATCACCTATTTGTCTAAATATCATTTGTAATGTTACAACTATATTAAAATTGTGCCACATTTTCTTGGCATTGGTGTGAGATGTATAGATAGGTTAATCCATAATAGGTGGAAGTTAGGCTAGGTCTCCTACAAGAATCATTGACATGCCACCATAACAAAGGTGTTGTTTTTGGGGTATAGCTTCACGTAGTCTACAATCAATTTTTAGTAGTAGTTTGGGACCTATGAAACTCATCTCATCTATTAAAATATATTTAATATTTTTCTATTAAAATTCTTTAGAATAACTGAGAGGGGGGGGGGGGGGTTGAATCAGTTATTCAAGGTCCAAATGCCATAATAAAACGTTTTCCCTTTTTCTCTACAAATCCTTAATGGTGCATAACTGAACTTACCATGCATGCAATTTAAATATTGAAACAACTAAGAAAAGTAGACATGCATCACACCATAACACTAAGAAATTTGATAACCCAGAAACCCTTCAGGAATAAGAAGGTGAAATTGGGGTGGGGATGATACCCACAAAATAACTGCACAATTGATTTTAACCACTTCTGATGGTCTGCCCCGTGAGAAGCCTGCCCTGTTAAAGGCTACAACACATTGTTAAATGCGACCTTGTTAGAGGATTTCACCAAACTATTAGGAATGGGCCTAGTTAAAGGACTTTGTAACATTCACTTGGAATGTCACCCTGTTAAAGGATTTACAATATGGCTATTAAACCAACCTAAGTCCATAGGATTTATCTTAACTGTTACAATTGCTAGAAAGTAACAACAATGGCTTTGATCTGATACAACTTACAACATAACTTGCAGATTACAGATCACACTTCAGTTCAATCCTTTGCTTGGCTTTTAATCACTTCAGTTATGTTAGCTTTTCTTCCTCTCAAGCTTTGTTCCCTTGAGTCTTCTTTACTCATCATACCAATGCAATCATATCTGTGGTCATCCAGTGAAACAGAGTATTCTTTGCTCTCTTTCTCCTTAGCACTTTTTTTTAGCAGCTCATGCTTTCATACTTTCTCACTACCACCACACTTCTGCTTCGTGACCTTATGACTTCTTAAATAGAAATTTGAAATATCTTTCCTGCTCAATTCTCCCTCTCCAATTTTAGGGTTTCAATGGATTAGGTAGGATACAATGTATCTACCATATATTTCTTCTTCATCTAGAAACCTTGTCTAGCATCTAGTTGTATTCGCTAAAAACCATTTTACATGGTGTTCTGTGCCACCAGCTCATCACTCTTATCTTCTATCTAGTTTACAAACTTCTTGGTAATAACCTTGTCAGCTCAGATCTAGCGAATCTTTGATTTCAAAATAATGCAGCAACTCGGCATTATTGGTTTACTGATACTCAGCTTGTTTTGTGTTACTCGGCACTTGTATCTTGCTCAGCATCTATATCTTTACTCGGCACTTGTTTCTTGCTTGGCACTTGATGTTTACTTGTCACTTGTTTTTTGCTCAGCACTTGATATTTACTCGGCACTTGTTTTCTGCTCAGCACTTGATATTTACTCAACACTTGTTTTTTGCTCAACACTTTATATTTACTTGACACACTCTAAAAGTGAACTTGCTCGGCTTCAACTAAGAATTTGTTGGCACTAACTAGCTTACTTAGCATTCTCTTATGAACTTAGTTAGGTTGTCACAAATATCATAGCTAAACCCTTACATCTTTGATATGTTTTAATGTGTCTATTATATGTGTCTTAGAATATGTCAGCAATACACTATTTCATCAATGGCTTAGCTGATCCTTGTACTTCATTACAACATCATAACTTTGACCTTTCTCTAGGTACTCTAGTTACATCTTATTGATTGCCGCCTCCTTGTCAATCAACCAATTGATAGTATTTGGATCACTAAAACAATTGTCATTCTTGCAAGTAGCAAGTTTGACATCAATGACAAAAGAATGATTGAAAACATTCTTTGCCAGTTCCATCATTCTTATTCAATCATTTCCAACAATCTCCCTCTTTGGCATTGATGGAAAACCAAACTAATCATTTAATCAAAATTACATGTTTTACTACTAATCATATATCTTTACCTTTCAGTTTCTCATAAGTCTCCCTCTTTCATATATATCTCCCTTATGAGTATCTCTCTCTTATTTTGTTTATTTTGATCAGTTTTTTCATATCTCCCTCTTTGACATAAATGCCAAAGATGTAGCATCTTTAACATGTGAAATATAGACTTTGCATCTCATATTTTCTCCCTCTATCACCATGCTTGTGACTGATTTGAAGTTTCTTATTTCTGCTATCATCCTCTGCATCACTTCTTCAGATATTTCAATGATCTACTCTTGTTGATGCAGGGCAACATTTTTGTTGCTTTAAACTACTTGAGTTAGGGGCATTACCCCTAACTTGCCTCTTAGATATTCATAAGCATCCTTGGGCAATGGTTTGGTGAAGATATCTGCAATTTGTTCGTTTGTGTGAATATACTCTATCTTCACTTGTTTGTCTTCTACCAGTTCTCTAACATAGTGATACTTGATTACAATATGCTTGGTTTTTGCATCCATTACTGGATTCTTGGATATGATTATAGCACTTGTGTTATCACAATACAATATCATAGGTTTGGTTACCTCTTATTTCATTCCTTTCAATAAATGTGTGAGCCACACAATGTTTGTGCAATTGACTGCTGTTGCCACGTATTCTGATTTTGCAGTGGACTAAGATGTGCATGTTTGCTTCTTGTTGGTCCAAGTAACTAATCTTTTTCCTAAAAATAGTGCTCCTCCACTTGTGCTTTTTTTGTCATCAATGTTACCTCCCCAATTTGCATCTGTGTATGCATTGAACTCAAACTTTTCATTCTTTTTATAATATACTCCAAAGTCATCAGTTCCTTTAAGATATCTCATTATTCTTTTTACTGCTTTGAGGTGGTTCTCTTTGGAATTAGCAGAGAATCTAGCCACTATTCCAACTACTAATGCTATGTCTGGTCTACTATGTACAACATATTGTAGTTTTCCAATCATGGATCTGTACATTTTTTGATTAACTTCAGCTGATACATCATTTTTGAATAGCTTATGTCCTGTTGCCATTGGTGTGCTAACTGGTTTGGAGTTTTCTAATCCAAATGTTTTAAGTATCTCTTTGATGTACTTTGATTGAGTCATAAATATACTAGGTTTTAGCTGATGTACTTGTAAACCAACAAAGAATTTGATTTCTCCAAACATAGACATTTCAAATTCATGTTTCATTTTGTCAGCAAAAATTTTGCAAAGCACTTCCTTTCCTCCAAACACTATGTCATCTACAAAGATTTCAGATACAATAATGCCCTTACCTTCTTCTGATTTGATGTACATGTTGTTGTTGTCATCAGTTCTTTCAAATCCAATTTGCACTAGATACTTGTGAAGTCTCTCATACCATGCTCTAGGTGCTTGTTTTAGACCATAGAGTGTTTTATGTAGTTTACAAACCATATCTTTGTTATTTTCATCAACAAAACCATCTGGTTGTTCAATGTAGACTTCCTCTTCCAATATACCATTCAGAAAAGCAAACTTTACATCCATCTTATAGACTTTAAAGCCTTTATATGCAACATATGCAAGTAAAGTTCTTACTCCTTCCATTCTTGCAATAGGGGCAAATGTTTCCCCATAGTCTAATCCTTCTTCTTGAGCATAACCTTTACATATTAGTCTGGCTTCGTTTCTGGTAATTTCTCCATTCTCATCTAGCTTGTTTCTGAATACCCATTTGGTACCAATCAAATTTTTGTTAACTATTCTGAGAACTAAACTCCAAGTTTTGTTCTTCTTTATTTTATCAATTTCTTCTTCCATAGCTTTATACCAGTCACCATCTTGTAATGTATCATACACTATCTTAGGCTCAATTTTTCTTAGTAGACATGATTCATTTCTTAGTCTATTCCTTGTCATTGGTTTGGCATCTTTGTCACCAATTATCTGTTCAACAGGGTGATGCCTCTTCACATATTTGGACAATCTTGGTTCTGTCATTGTTTCCATATTTGATCTTTCAGATTCAGGATCACTGTGTACTTCATTGTCAAGTAGCTCTACATCTTTGTCATATGTATTGACTTCAGAGTCAGAATGAGCATTTTCTTCATTCTGCAATTCGGCTTCTGAATGCAACTCGGCATTCACTGGTTGTGAGTCAGCTGAAACTGAAACTTGTTGTTGAATCCTAGTTTGATTGATGGTATCTTTGTCAATGGGCATTCCTTCATAAGAATACATGAAGGTTTTGTAGTCATCCATTTTCTTTGGTTTTTCAACTTGAACATCTGCATGCTCATCAAAGTTTACATTTGCACTTTCCACAATTTTGTTAGTGTTAGTATTTAAACACTTGTATTCTTTACTTCTGGTGGAGTAACCAAGGAATATTCCTTCATCACTTTTTGCATCAAATTTTCCATTTCTAGCATCTTTAAGGATAAAAAATTTGTAGCCAAATACTTTGAAATGCTTTACATTGGGTGAGTGACCATACCATAATTCGAAAGGTGTTGCATTTGTACCTTTCTTGACTTGTACTCGATTCAGTGTATGAACAACCACACTTACAACTTCTCTCCAATATTTTAGAGCAACAGTCTTTTCCATCATTAATGTTCTGGTGCAGTCAATCACAGATCTATTTCTTCTTTCAGCAATTCCATTTTTTGGGGGAGTTCTTGGAGTTGATGTTTGTCTCTTGATCCCTTTGTCATTGTAGAATATCTTGAATTCATTTGATGTAAATTCACCACCTTTGTTCGATCTCAAGCATTTCAAACTTTTTCCTGTTTCCTTTTCAACTCTAGCCACATACCACTTAAACATTTGAAAAGCATCAGATTTTTGCTTTAAAAACATAACAGTCATCATCTTGGAATAATCATCAACAAACAACATTATAGATTTGTCTCCTTTGTAGCTTTGTACTTCCATTGGACCACATAAGTCAATATGGACTAACTCAAGTACTTCTTTAGATGTATAGTTTTTACTTTTGAAACTTGACTTGGTCATCTTTCCTAGCTGACATTGTTTGCACATGATAATGTCAGGCTTCTTCAGTTTGGGTAAACCTCTGACTTTCTTCATTTTACTGATATTGACCAAATTATCAAAGTTGACATGACATAGCCTTCTATGCCATAACTATGCATCATCAAATTTTGCAACGAGACAAGAGGTATTTTCTAAATCAAGATAAAAAAGATTACTTCTTGTTTGATCTCCTTTTCCTATCAGTCTACCATCAGTATCATAGATTTTTGCAGTTTTATTTCCAAATTCTACTTTGCAACCTACATTGCCTAACTGTGAGACACTTAGAAAATTGTAGTTTAGTCCTTCAACATAGTATGCATTATCACATGAAATTTATTCTGTAAGATTAATGGAACCTTTTCCTTTGACTTGACATGGAGCATCAATACCAAATCTAACACAATTTCCATCATACTGAGTAAAGTTAACAAACTTACTTTTGTCTCTTGTCATGTAATGTGAGCATCCATTGTCTATGATCCATTTATCATTATTGTTCATGCATGTTACCAGTGTTGTTGTCTCTTCTTCATCAGATTGGTCCTTCATGGCCACATAAACAACTTCATCATCATTATCATCAGAATCCTCTTCAGCAATATAGCACTTCTTGCCTTTGTCTTTGTAATCTCTCTTGTCATCTTCTATTTTATTTTTGTACTCGTTGCCTTCCTTGTATTCCTTTTTCTGTGTACACCTTGCAGGAATATGTCCTACTTCATTGCAATTAAAAAAAATAATAGGCATCTTACCTTTGAATCTTCCTTTGCCTTTATGAAATCTTCTAGCTAGTAGTGCTTCCAATTGTTCCACATCTTCCTCATCAGTGCTACTGTCACTGGATACATATTTCATCTTTCTTCTTTCTTTCTTTTATTTCACCTTATCAGCATCTTTTAATGATAGCTTGGATTTGAAAGCAAATTCAACATTCTCAGGTCTGTAATTGTCAAAGTTAGATAACTCAAATGCAGTGAGTCTTCCTACTATGCCTTCAAAACTTAGATTGTTTCCTGGCACACATCTTAGCTCTTGTATAGCTGATACTCTAATATCATAGATAGGGAGCAAGGTTCTTAAAAACTTACTATTAACAGTATCATCATCTAATTGACCATTCAAGCATCTTATTGCACTTACCACTTCCTTTATTCTAGTTGCATATTGAACAGCATCCTCACCTTCTTCCATTTTCATATTATCGAACTTTCCTCTGAGATTTTCTCTTTTTGCTCTTTAGACATTCCGATCTCCTCCATAAATGTCAGACAAGGCTTTCCACATCTTGAATGCAGTGTCACATCCTTTGATATCATCAAATTCAGCGTAGTTGAGTGCAGAAGCAATTTCCAGCATTGTTTGATTGTGTTCCTATTTGTTTTTTAAATCTTCTACAATAGGGGCACCAGTTGGATCAACATGTTTAGTATCAATTGAATTTTGGGCATAATCTCCTATGGATCCAAGATGTAGCTTCATCAAGCTTTGCCAAGCAACAAATTTGTCTTTGTTGAGCTTGGGAGCTTCTCTCTTAGGCATTTTGATCTTTTCTGCTTCTAGTCCTTTTAAACTAAATCAGTAGCCGAGGCTCTGATACCAATTATTATAATTCTTTAGAATAACTGAGAGGGGGAGGGGGGGTGAATCAGTTATTCAAGGTCCAAATGCCATAATAAAACTTTTTCCTTTTTTCTCTACAAATCCTTAATGGTGCATAACTGAACTTACCATGCATGCAATTTAAATATTGAAACAACTAAGAAAAGTAGACATGCATCACACCATAACACTAAGAAATTTGATAACCCAGAAACCCTCCAGGAATAAGAAGGTAAAACTGGGGTGGGGGATGATACCCACAAAATAACTGCGCAATTAATTTTAACCACTTCTGATGGTCTGCCTTGTGAGAAGCCTGCCTTGTTAAAGGCTACAACACATTGTTAAATGCGACCTTGTTAGAGGATTTCACCAAACTATTAGGAATGTGCCTGGTTAAAGGACTTCGTAACATTCACTTGAAATGTCACCCTGTTAAAGGATTTACAATATGGCTATTAAACCAACCTAAGTCCATAGGATTTATCTTAACTGTTACAATTGCTAGAAAGTAACAACAATGGATTTGATCTAATACAACATACAACATAACTTGCAAATTACAAATCACACTTCAGTTCAATCCTTTGCTTGGATTTTAATCACTTCAATTCTATTAGCTTGTCTTCCTCTCAAACTTTGTTCCCTTGAGTCTTCTTTACTCATCATACCAATGCAATCATATCTGTGGTCATCTAGCAAAATAGAGTATTCTTTGCTCTCTTTCTCCTTAGCACTTTTCTTCAACAGCTCATGCTTTCATACTTTCTCACTATCACTACACTTTTGCTTTGTGACCTTATGACTTCTTAAATAGAAATCTGAAATATCTTTCCCGCTCAATTCTCCCTCTCCAATTTTAGGGTTTCAATGGATTAGGTAGGATACAATGTATCTACCCTATATTTCTTCTTCATCTAGAAACCTTGTCTAGCATCCAGTTGTATTCGCTAAAAACCATTTTACATGGTGTTCTGTGCCACCAGCTCATTACTCTCATCTTCTATCTGGTTTACAAACTTCTAGGTAACAACCTTGTCGGCTCAAATCTAGCGAATCTTCGATTTCAAAATAATGTAGCAACTCGGCATTATTGGTTTACTAATACTCAGCTTGTTCTATGTTACTCATCATTCTTATTCAATCATTTCCAACATTTTCATGTCATCTTGGTATTTTGTCAATGCTTGTACTTAATTATCAATAAGTAACTAAATTCTATTTTTTAATCTATTTGTTATCTATATATTCAATTAGTAATTCTACAATGTTTTTATTATTTTATTATTTAAAATAACTTAAAACTTTTAGTACAAAATTATAGTTTTTACTAGAATAGAATGAATATATTTGATTTGCTAAATGTAAAAAATTGATTTGAATTTTGGGTAAATATTAAATTGTGAAATCTAAAAGATATAATAGTATTTTAAATGTCATAAAGGTTTTTTAAAAATACTAGAAAGTAAATGAACCAAATTACAAAAATCCTATCCATCAATTTTAATTATTTTTTCTTTTAATATTTTTTAAATTTCTATCTATTTGTTATGATTATATTGAATTATTAATTCTATGGTGTTTCTATTATTTAATTATTTAAAATAAATTATAACTTTTTGGTAGAAAATTATATTTTTATTTCTATATATTTGTTATTATTATTTCTATTATTTAAAATAAGTTAATTCTATAATATTTTTATGATGAGCTAAATTTATATTTCCAAACTTTACATATTTTAATTAGATATCTCTAGGTTTAATTTACCAAAAATATTAATTATAATTTTAGGTATGCTAGTTAACCTACAAAATATAGAAGGTTAACTCATCCTTATCTACTTTTGCAATGATATAAAGAATCAAAAATTTATTTCCTAAATAGGCCAAGAGTAGAGAATGATCTCTACTTCCTATGGTACACTAAATTACAAAAAAAAAGGTTTCTCTTAAAAGAAAAAATTAAGGAACATATTGCACCTAAAAGGAAACAAGTTCCACCTTAATAAACTAAAACACTACTGAAGTATTATCCAATAAGATGTGACATACAACTAAGGAAAAATAATATACTAATATTTATGCATGTCTCATTACATTGCAACAAAACAAACAATGTTTATTCAAACTTGTTAAGTAAAAGTAATCATATTTTATGGCATATATCACTGCCTTGGCATCTAAGCACACAAAGAAGTTGAGAAGAGATCTAACTTGGATACAATATAAAAGATATCACTTCACATTACAAAATTTATATATTATCGTTCATTTTCCATAACAAAACTTTTAAATCTAATTTCTTCACTATGATAAATTAAGCAATTCATAAATTTTTGACATGTTTTAAAGGTGGGTCATTGTTAATGATCAGGATCTATAGAAAATGTGCCTATATGCTTGGCACGACACTGACACAAGATGAAATGATAAATCCTATGATTTTGTGTTGTTGTTCCTAAAAAAAATACATATTTTTAAAGTCCTCAGTGCATTCATTTAAAATCATCTACAATACACATTGGTTTTCCATCACCAGCTAAACACATGTGGAAATCTATTGTATGTGATGAAAAAATGGCATTTCTTGCAGGGATCCTCATCATAGAATAAAAGATTAAAAAGTGACAACTTCATTAAGAAGGTTGAGGAATTGATTATGTTGGTGGCTAATTCTATCTACATGTGATTGCATGATTTATGTTTCCAACTCTACGATAAGTCTATTTCTTTCCATAATTTATGGATAGGTAGTTGTTTAACTTAAACTTTAATGATGGATGATTACCCACATGTGTAACTCTCTATTGAGAACAAAAAATCAACGTAGTCTCATTTCATAGTTATTCACCATGATTTCTTAAATGAAATGGTAGTTAAGATTGTATATATAATGCATATGAATGCAAACTAAAATCAATTAATGAGAAAGATATTTTTTGTTTTAGCAACTCTGTTTACTCTGGTTTTTGATCTACAATTTGGCTACATTCTTTTGGCAGATTCTTAATTTATTTTGTAGCTCTGGGTTGCAAAATCTTACATGGTATCAGAGCATAGGGAGTTGGAAGAAGAAGTATCCATGTTATTTGCAGGTATTTTAAAAAAGAGCTTGTTCAGAATGCAATTTTTTCATTAGATTGGGGGTCGTTAATGTGTATTTTTTTTAAATCATGAACTAAGATAAAGTCCCATTTTGGAGGGAGATCAATGATGTCTAGTATTTATTTTTATCCTTATGTTGTCAAGCTAAACTCAGATAATTATTTGTCTTAGAAAAAGGGGATAGAAAATCATTACCTTGAGCACGATCTATTACCTTATCTCCTTAGACACATTTATGAGCCCAACGATTATAAATAGAAAATTGCATGGTTTATTAATAATGATATTGTCTATGGACTAATATGTCTTACTATTCCTGAGGATATTTTATATCATATAGAGCACACTGAATGCCCTTTCATCACTTGGACCATCATCTAACAATTGTATGGAGACACTGGTTCACCTAAAAATGATGATTCCTTGGATAACCAAGCTTTTGTGGGTGATACTAAGATTTCAATTGCCTCATCTTGTGTGAACACGTTCTTTGTGGATGATCAATTTATTGATGATCTTGGTGCTTCTATGTTGGAATTCTGTTTAGAATAACTGAGAGGGGGGGTGGGGTGAATCAGTTATTCAAGGTCCAGATATACAAAATAAAACTTTTCACAATTCAATGAACCCTTAAAAATTTCTCAACCATGCATGCATTCATTGTGTGTTAATCTAAACTAATATGTTACTATAACATCAAAATGCAGAAGTATAAAACATAAAACACAACATATCTATCAGTACACTTGCAACAATGATTTAATGTGGAAACCCAATTTGGGAAAAACCACCAGTAACATGCTACTCCTTTTTCACTCTTCTAAAGTGATGCCCTACTAAAGGCCAACCTTGTTAAAGGTTACAACACATACTATTAAATGTGACCCAATTAAGGGATTTCAATCACCCTGTTAAAAGTGAGCCTTGTTATAGGACTTTAGGCCATTCACTTGGAATGCCACCCTGTTAAAGGATTTTCCAATGACTATTAAGTCAACCATTCTCCAAAAGATTTACCCTAATCTGATACAATTGTTAGAAAGTAACAGTAGAGCTTTGATCGGATACAACTTACAACCTTACTTGCAAATTATATACCACTATTCAGTCCTCAACTTTGCTTGGCTTCCAATCTTTGCAGTTCTGACAACTTGTTCACCCTTCAAGCATTCATCCTCCTTAAGACTTCTTACTTAGGTTACCATTGCAGACTTCTTCTCTTGGGTCACTTGATGAAGCAAACCCTCTTCCTTCTCCTTGTCATATTTCCACTTCCAAAAACTCTCTAACCTCAATTCGACATTTCTTCATGACTAGACATCCATACATATAGGAAATTAGAACTCTTTACCCACTCATCATCCATCTCAAAAATTAGGGTTTTCGAAGGATTAGGTAGGATACAATGTATCTACCTCATATCTTGTCTTCTCTAGAAAACCTCTCCTAGAATCCATTTGAATTTGCCTCAAAAATGGTTTTGTGCCTCCAACTCATCAATCTTATCTTCCTTCTAATTCACAAGTTCTAAGAAAACAAACTTGTTGGTGCAGAGCACCTAATCAAAATTTTTGTTTTGTTCAATGTAATAAGGCCTTAGGATTGATTAAGAGGTCTCCTTAAGGCCATCCACCCATGTAATGGATACAAGACCCAAGGTGTTAATATAAAATTGGGCATCATTTGGTCCAAAAAGGTGGAAATTTTTGGTTTGTTTTATGTTTGATAGGTTAATATGAGTTTTTAGAGCCTTAGGATAACTTGTAGGAATGGTTAGAATTGATTAGGAAGGAGATTTGATAAAAACGTCCAAAATTGCAAAAGTTGCATTAGCAACTTTTGCAATATTTTGACAACTTTTTCAAATAACCATCCCCAATGGTTAAAACTACAATGGGGTGGTTCTACCAGCTTGGAATAGCCTATAAAGGCTCTAGACACCCAAAGGGAGAGGTAGTATGAAGAAACATTGTATTTTCTCTTTGAAATCAATAAGAATCTACTATTTCAGGACATGTTTCTCTAATTTTTCCATATAGTACCTTTCATGATTGGGAAGTGAAATTGGCCAAAATTGAAGACTGATGTTAGGAGATATGTTAATGAGTATTTAATTTGTCAACAAGAAAAAGGAGGCACATCAAATGCAGGGCTCTATAATCCACTCTCAATACCTCATAAACCTCGGGACTCAGTGAGTATGGACTTTTTTGTTGGTCTACCAAGAACTAAATTAGGATATGACAGTATATTTGTAGTTGTGGATAGGTTTTCTAAAATGGCCCATTTCATTACTTGCAAAACCACTCACGATGCCTCCCATGTAGCAGGTTTGTTATTTAAATAAGTTGTTACGCTTCATGGTTTGCCTTTATCCATCATATCAAATAGGAACCCTAAGTTTTTAGGGCATTTTTGGAGGACCTTATGGAGAAAATTAGTCACCAATTTGTGATTTTCATTTGCCTATCACCCTCAATCTGATGGATATACTGAGGCAGTCAATAGGTCATTAGGGAACATGTTAAGGTTTCTTTCTAAACAACATGGAGCTTCATGGGATTGTGTCTTACCCCAGGCAGAATTTGCCTTCAATGATTCCATTAATAGGAGCATTGGCCTAACTCCTTTTCAAATTGTTTATGGAACTCATCCTAGGGGTACCTTGGAACTTAGAGAAGTCAAGGACATGGAAAGAAGAAGTACACAAGCTAAGGATTTTGTAGAGGTAATGAGAGAAGTCCAATAACAAGTATAAGATAGGTTGCAGGATACTTACACCAAGTACAAACAACAGGTAGATAAAAGGAGGAGAAAACTATAGTTTAAGGTGGGGGATATGGTAATGATCCATCTCAATAAGGCTAGACTTCCAAAGAAAATGCATACCAAATTGCAGATGAAGAAGATTGGTCCTTTTAAAATAGTGAAGAACTGTGGCAATACTGCCTATCAAATTGATTTACCACATGATATTAATTTGTCACCTATTTTCAATGTCTTTGACCTATATGCTTTTAAGGTTGCTATTGCAGATGATGTGGATGCAGGTACACTTGCAGACCTCAAGGAAGAGTTGAAAAAAATCATCCCACCAAAGCCTAAACCCATGGTGGAAGCCATTCTAGGCAAAAGGATCAGTAAGAAGACCAGGAGGAAGACTTATTATGAGTACCTAGTACAATGGAAGGGACAAACAACAATAGATGCAACATGGATGATAGAGAAAGATCTCAAGGCTCATGGTTTTGATCCTTCACTTCACAACACTCCAAAGACTGGAGTTCCTTTTATGTAGGGGAGAATGGTGCAGAGCACCTGATCAAAATGTTTGTTTTGTTTAATGTAATAAGGCCTTAGGATTGATTAAGAGGTCTCCTTAAGGCCATCCACCCATGTAATGGATACAAGACCCCAAGGTGTTAATATAAACTTGGGCATCATTTGGTCCAAAAAGGTGGATTTTTTTTTTAAATTTTATGTTTGCTTGATTTCTAACAAGAACAGTGTGAAGTTGGTGGTTTGATTCCATGAACCCATCTCTTAGCCATTTCCTTGGAGACCACGCCTAAAGTTGCTAATTAGGCTTGAGTGCATGGTTGGGGTTAAGGTATGCTGGAGTTGAGTGAAGCTTTCAAACTTTGGAGTCCTTCAATACTTGAAAAAGGGTATTCAAAATTGTGCTATGTTTGCCAAGTCCTTTGGAAAGTTTTTGAGTTATTGTTGAAAAACTAAATTAGGAGGCCTAATTGCCTACTAGGTCAAATACTGCATTTTGTTTTGTGGGTTGTTAATAGTGGATTTAATCATTGATTTTCCTTGTTTGGGTCATGTTGGAGTTTTCTTAAGCCACTACTGGTGTTAGGAAGATTGAGAATACCAAAACCCACTTTGTGCCAAGTTTTGGTGTAGTAGGCCCTTGTTGATCCAAGTAGGAAGAAGTTGGATTTATGTCTTGTTTGGAGAGTTGGGTTTGTAAACCTATTGAAGAGTTGTAATATCAGATTAGTACCTAGTTGGAAGTGATTCAAGCCCTTGCATAGCCCTTTGTGAAATTTGGAGGTTTCGGGTAGAAGGTTGATTGATTTTTTCTTCCTTGTGCTTACTCTGCATCACTTGTCGACTTTTATTTGGTGAATCTTTGATCTTTTTCATAATGCAGCAACTTGGCATTATCAATTTACTGATGCTTAGCACATACTATGTTACTCAGCAACTATTGTAAAATCACTCAGCATCAACTAGATTTTATTGGTGCTTGACATCAACTCAAAATCACTCGGCATCTACAAACTTGCTCAACACCTATGAGTTTGGTCGACATCTACTAGAAATTATTTTCACTCAGCTCCAACTAAATTTTTGCTCAACTTGCACTAACTTTTCTTAGCACCTTTTATAAACTTAGTCGGGCTTAGCAAATGAACTTTGTCCAATCTTTTCCTTCTAAACTTTCTTAGTGTAGCCAATCATTTTGTAATCTTGAAGTAGATCGTCAATACATTATGTTATCACTATCTTAACTGATTCTTACACTTTAATAGATAATCATAACTCAGCCTTTCCTCTAGGTACTTTGTTACATCTTGTTGATAAAATCATCCTCATCAATCAACTAAGTGATAGTGCTTAAAACATATAAGTAATTGTCTTACCAGCATATAGTAGGTTTGACATTAGTGACAAAACAATGATTGAAAACATTTCTTCAATAATTCTCTTACTCAAATGATCCTTTCAATCATATATCAACAATCTCCCTCTTTGGCATTTATGGCAAACCAAACTGATCAACTAGTCAAACAAATGATGAAAAACTTGTTCTATCAAACTAACTAGGTTAAAACAGTAAGGCAATACCAAAAAGAAATCTCGTGAATAAAACTTCTCCCTCTATTAGAATCTCCTTCTTAGGTTACAAAATATCCTTCTTATTTGATTCTCTTTTGTCATGGATCAACAGAATATTTGAATATCTTCCTTTTTCTTTCTACTTTCTCCCTCTTTATTGCTTTCAGTCTTTTGATCTTCTGATGATGAACTCTTCTTTCTCCCTTGATTATCTTCTTTGATCATCTTATCATCTCCCTCTTGATCAATAAGCACTTGATCAATTTATTGTAAAAATTCTCCCAACAACAATGCCAAAGCCATATACTTAACACTTGACATCTTTATATATGCAAATATAAGCTTTTGTAGGCTCTTCAATTTTACTCCCTCTATCACCTTGCTTGTGACTACTTTGAAATTCCAGCTATTATGACTACTTTAGGCAATTTCCTAAAGTAAGATCCATTGCATAAATTTGTATGAAATAAATATCAGGTTGTTTGATGTAGGATACTCTCTCTATCTTTTGCATAACCTTTGATAGGGGTATCACCCCTAATTTACCTCTCAGATACTCATAAGCATCCTTAAGAAATTCTTTGGTGAAGATATCAACAATTTGCTCCTTTGTGTTAATATATTCCATCTTCACCTCTTTGTCTTGAACCAACTCCCTTACACAATGATACTTTATTGCAATGTGCTTTGTCTTTGTGTGCATTGCATGATTCTTTGATATATTTATAGCACTTGTATTATCACAATAAAGTGTCACTATTTAGTGATTTCTTCCTTCATTCCCTTTAGTAGCTATTTGATTCATACAATGTTTGTGAAATTTATAGCAACAACAATATACTCTACTTCAGCAATGGATTGGGAAGTACAACTCTGCTTCTTTCTTGTCTTTGTAACAAGTCTTCTGCCTAGGAAAAATGCTCTCCCACTAGTGCTCTTTCTATCATCAGTATTTCCAGCCCAATCAGCATCAGTGTAGGCTTTTAGTTCAAACTTTTCATTCTTCTTATAGTACAAGCCATACTCTTCTATTCCTTTCAAGTATCTCATTATTCTTTTCACAACCATCAAGTGATTCTCACTAGGGTTAGCAGAGAATCCAAGAACTATCCCCATAGCTAATGCAATATCATGTCTACTATGTACTACATATTGTAATTTTCCAATCATGGATCTATATAATGTTTGATTAACCTTAGCTAAATTATCATTCTTTGATAGCTTGAGTGTTGTTACCATAGGTATACTTGTTGGTTTTGAATCCTCATGTCCAAATGTCTTTAATATCTCCTTGACATATTTTGACTGAGTGATATAGACACAATACTTTATTTGATAGACTTGTAATCCCACAAAGAATTTTATCTCACCAACCATTGATATTTCAAACTCCTATTTCATTTGATTTACAAAATCTTTACACAAAGCATCTTGTTCTCCAAATATTATGTCATCAACAAATATTTTAGATAACAATATACCTCTTTCTTTGTTTGTCTTCATGTACAAATTGTTGTTATCATTTGTCCTTTCAAATCCAATCTTAACAAGATAAGTATGAAGTCTCTCATACCATGCTCTTGGTTCTTGTTTCAATCCATATAGGGCTTTATGTAGTTTAAATACCATATTCTTATTGTTTTTATCCACAAATCCTTCTGGTTGTTCTATGTAGACCTCTTCTTCTAATATGTCATTCAGAAATGCAGACTTAACATCCATCTAATAGACTTTAAAACCTTTGTATGCAGCATAAGAAAGTAGAATGCTTACTCCTTCCATTCTTGCAATAGGGGCAAATTTTTCACCATAATTAATATATTCTTCTTGTGCATACCCTTTGCAGACTAGTCTTGCTATGTTTCTTGTCACTTCACCATTCTCATCTAACTTGTTCCTAAATACCTATTTTGTGCCAATCACATTCTTGTCTTCTAATCTAGGAACTAGGCTCCAAATCTTGTTCTTTTCTATCTGCTAAATTTCCTCTTCCATGGCCTTGTACCAATCATCATCTTCCAATGCATCTCATCTTAGCCTATTTCTTTTCATTGGCATTGCATCTTTGTCTCCAATGATTTGATCTGCAAGATGGTGTCTTTTGACATATTTGGATAATCTTGGATTAGTTCTTGTGGCTACATTCTGTCCCTCAGCTTTAGTATCACTGTGTGCATCTCTGTTAGGTGTTTCAACATTTCTTTCATGTATGCTAATCTCAGAGTCAGATTGTGCATTCTCTTCATTCTACAACTTGGCATTCACAGGATGTGACTCGACAGTTGTTGAAACTTGTTGCTGGTTTGTTACTGCTACATGATTTGTAACATCTTCTTCAATAGGCATTCCTTCATAATAGTATGCAAACATCTTGTAATCTTCTAATTCTCTTGTAGTTTCAACCTCATGTTCTTCTAAAAACTCATCAAATTCATATTTGCACTTTCCAAAATTTTGTTAGTGTTAGTAATTAAACACTTGTAAGATTTTCTTCTTGTGGAGTGACCAAGGAATATACCTTCTTCACTTTTTGCATCAAATTTTCCACTCCTAACATCTTTAAGAATATAGCATTTTCTTCCAAATACCTTAAAATATTTCACATTAGGTGGATGACCATACCATAATTCAAAAGGTGTTGAATGTGTACCTTTCTTTACTTGCACATGGTTCAAAGTGTATATTGTAGTACTCATAGCTTGTCTCTAGTATTTTAGAGCAACATTTTTCTCCATCACGAGTGTTCTGGCACAGTCTATTATTGACCTATTTCTTCTTTTAGCAATTCCATTTTGTGTAGGGGTCCTAAGTGCTAATGTTTGTCTCTTAATTCCTCTGTCATTGTAGAACATCTCAAATTCATGTGAAGTGAGTTTACCTCCTCTGTTTGATCTCAAACATTTCAAGCTCTTACCTATTTCTTTCTCAACTCTTGCCAAGTACCATTTAAACATTTGAAAAGCATCAAATTTTTGTTTTAGGAACATGACTATCATCATCCTAGAGTAATCATCAACAAACAACATTATATACCTATCTCCTTTGTAACTTTGCACTTCAATAGGTCCACACAAGTTAGTATGAACAATTTCAAGTATTTCCTTAGAGGTATAGGCTTTACTTTGTCATCTTGCCTAGCTGACATTGTTTGCACATTATATTTTTTGGTTTCTTCAACTTAGGCAAACCTCTAACTCTTTTTATGTTACTGATACTAGTCAGATTATCAAAGTTAACATGACATAATCTCTTGTGCCAAATCCATACATCATCAAATTTTGCAACAAGTAGCATCTTCTATATTCAGATAGAATAGATTACTCCTAGTTTGATCACCTTTTCCAATCAAGTCTCCATTTGTATCATATATTTTGGCTGATTTTTTTTCAAATTCAACTTTGCACCCCAAATTATTCAATTGTGACACACTTAATAGGTTATAATTCAATCCCTCAATATAATAAGCATTATCACATGAAATCTTGTATGTGATTTTGATAGAACCTTTTTCTTTTATTAAACATGGTGCATCATTACCAAATCTCACACTATTTCCATCATAACAAATTAAGGTAATGAACTTACTTTTGTTTCCAGTCATGTGATGTGTTTATCCACTATCAATGATCCATTTGTCATTCTTTTTCACACAAGTCATAAGTGCAGTAGCTTCATCCTCATCTGATTCATCCTTCATTACAACATATACCACTTCATCCTCATTTTCATCAAAGTTCTGTTCATTAGCAATATAGCATGACTTTTTTCCTTTGTCTCTGTAGTCTCTTCCATCATCTTCTCTTTTGTTTTTGTGCTTGTTCCCTTCTCTAAATTTATTCTTCTGTGTACATCTTTCTACAATATGGCCAACTTCATTGCAATAAAACAAATGATAGGTAGCTTACCTTTGAATTTACCTTTTTCTTTGTGAAATCTTTTGGCTAACAATGCTTACAACTGTTCAATGTCTTCCTCATCTATACTGCTATCACTAGATGCATATTTTATCTTTCTTCTTTTTCTTTGGCTTTACCTCCTCAGAATTCTTGAGTAATAGTTTGGCTTTTGAAAGCTCATTCAATACTCTTTGGTCTATAGTTGTCAAAATTAGATAACTCAAAAGAAGTGAGTCTTCCTACCAAACCTTCAAGGTTTAGATCATTTCTTGGCATACATCTTAACTCTTCGATTGCAAACACTCTAATGGCATACAGAGGCAACAATGTTCTCAAGACTTTACTTAGCACTATATCATCATCTATTTTACTAGCAGAACCTTTTATTGTACTAACAACTTCTTTTATTTTAGCAATGTATTGAGCAATATTTTCACCTTCTTCCATTCTCATGTCATCAAACTTACCTCCTAGGATCTTTGAACATTTTTGTCTCCTGCATTGATGGTTTCTAGGGCATCCCACATTTTCTTTGCACTTTTAAGGTCTTTAATATCATCAAACTCAGCGTAGCTTAGGGCAGAGGCAATCTCCAATATCATCTAATTATGATCCTTCTTTTTCTTCAAATCTTTAGTAGTTAGGGCTCCTACTGGATCAACATGTTCTACTGAAATGCAAGTTTGTGCATAATCTCCAAGTCCTCCAAGGTGTAGCTTCATCAAACTTTTCCATGTAGAAAAGTTATCTCTGTTCAGCTTGGGTACCTCTCTTTTTGACATATTGATCTTTATGCTTTTAGTACCTTAAAACTAATCCTCTCAAGCAACTGAGCTCTGATACCAATTCTTGGAATTCATTTTAGAATAACTGAGGGGGAAGGGGGGTGAATTAGTTATTCAAGGTATAGATGTACAAAATAAAACTTTTCACAATTTAGTGAACCCTTAAAACTTTCTCAACAATGCATGCATTAATTGTGTGTTAATCTAAATTGATATGTTACTGTAACATCAACATGCAGAAGTATAAAACATAAAACACAAAATATCCATTAGTACACTTGACACAATGATTTAACGTGGAAACTCAATTTGAGAAAAATGACTAGTAACATGCTACTCTTTTTTCACTCTTTTGAAGTGATGCCCTATTAAAGGCCAACCCTGTTAAAGGTTACAACACACACTATTAAATGTGACCTCATTAAGGGATTTCAATCACCCTGCTAAAAGTGAGTCGTGTTAGAGGATTTTAGGCCATTCACTTGGAATGTCACCCTGTTAAAGGATTTTCCAATGACTGTTAATTCAATCTTTCTCCAAAGGATTTACCCTAATCTAATATAATTATTAGAAAGTAACAGTAGAGCTTTGATCTAATACAACTTACAACCTTACTTGCAGATTACAGATCACTATTCAGTCCTCAACTCTGTTTGGCTTCCAATCTGTGTAGTTCTGATAGTTTGTTCACCCTTCAAGCATTCATACTCCTTAAGCCTTCTTGCTTAACTCGCCATTGCAAACTTCTTCTCTTGGGTCACTTGATGAAGAAAACCCTCTACCTTCTCCTTGTCAGATTTTCACTTCCAAAAACTCTCTAACCTCAATCCAACATTGGTTCATGACCAGACATCCCTACGTATAGGAAATTAGAACTCTTTTCTTGCTTGTTATCTATCTCAAAAATTAGGGTTTCTGATGGATTAGGTAGGATACAATGTATCTACCCCATATCTTGTCTTCTCTAGAAACTTCTTCTAGAATCCATTTGAATTCACCTCCAAAATGGTTTACATAAGATTCTGTGCCTCCAGCTCCTCAATCTTATCTTCCTTCTAATTCAAAAGTTCCAAGAAAATAAACTTGTCAACTTTTATTTGGTTAATCTTTGATCTTTTTCATAATGCAACAGCTCAACATTATCAATTTACTAATGCTCAACACATATTGTGTTACTCGGCATCTACTATAAAATCACTTGGCATCACCTAGATTTTACGGGTGCTTGGCATCAACTGAAAATCAATCGACATCTACTAACTTGCTTGACACCTATTAGTTTTCTTGACATCCACTAGAAATTTCTTTTACTTGGCTCCAACTGACTTTTTTCTTGGCTTTCACTAACTTTTCTCAACACCTTCTATCAACTTGGTCAGTTTAGCAAATGAACTTTGTCCAATCTTTTCCTTCTAGACTTCCTTAGTGTAGCCAATCATTTTGTAACCTCAAAGTAGATCATCAATACATTATATTATCGTTGTCTTAACTAATTTTTACACTTCAATACATAATCAAAACTCAACCTTTCCTCTAGATACTTTTGTTACATCTTGTTGATCAAATCCTCCTCATCAATCAACTAAGTGATAGTGCTTGAAACATTTAAGTAATTGTCTTACCAACATATAGCAAGTTTAACATTAGTGATAAAAAAATGATTGAAAACACTTCTTTAATAGTTCTCTTACTCAAATGATCCTTTCAATCATATATTAACATTCTATTGTTACTTAAGAGACTAGAGTTGCTTCATCAAAAGCTTCCAATGTTTCTTTACAATAGGATCATTTGTATCTTCCAGATTTAGTTCATTGGGATAGATTTCTACAAAATATATTATTTTTGTTTGTAGAATCCCTCATTTTGGATCTAGATGATAGCATTGATTTTATTCATCTTCTCTTTGATGAAGGTGACTCTTCTTTAGTTGTTGCGAGGGAGCCTCTTGGCCCTCTTCTTCCTTCTCTACATAGTCATTCTTCACAGTTTGATATGAGTTTGGATACATTTACACAACATTTTGAGGAGATCTATTTGCCTTTTGAGGTGAAAAATGTGTCTTTTGATTATGTTCAACCATAGTTTCTAAAATATTATAGCCATTTCAAGATCTATATAGAGACCATGGAGCAGTTGTCAGAGGCATCATACATCTTGAGATTTCTTCCTACATATTCTTTTTAGGATTGGGGAGGCTTCATTCATACATCTTTAGTTATGTTTCTTCCTAAAGGTAAGAGTGTTGTTCAAAGATCATGGACCACCTTCTACACACAGTGTCGAGCATCTACCATTCACTACACACCATGGGAGGATATATATTCTCTTCCATTTCACTTTCTTGGAGATCTTCTCGGGGTCAAAGAAACTATAGTATGGTAGTTTTAATGCTTTATTAGCATATAGTTTGAGGGGGGGTTTTAATTCCCACTGGGTTTTCCCTCTTTCCTCTTTGTTTTACTTATTTTTTTGTTTTCTCCTTAGTTAGAATTAGGGGGAGGGGTGTTGGTGACTAATTCTATCTACATGTGATTGCATGATTTATGTTTCTCTCGGTGTAAATAGATATTTATTATTTACACTTAAGTTTACTTAAGTTAATACATTACTTTATTATTTATTAGGTTGAAAATTAGGAGTTTGCCTACCTTTATGAGTTGTCATGTTGACAACACAAAAGTACGCAACTCTAATTTAGCACATGGTGTCTACAACACTAGAGTTTGCATTATTAGCTGAGTTGTCATGTAGACAACATAGTTATTTGCACTCTTAATTAAGCATGTGGTGTCTACAACATTATTTTTCATGCTATATCTTTGTAGGTTTATCTTCTGATCATTGCACTTACTCCTACGCTTAATGGAGGATAACCCACACCTGTTGGACATGTGCCCAGCTATATCACTTATCATGTTGCTAACTTCTAAGCATTCTAGAAGCATTCCAGAGGCCTTTATATGCAGGCACTCCTGGTGTACTTGTACATTGAATTGAATATTATATTATTATTTTGATTATACTCTAGTCTATTTTGTGCTTGCATTTGAGTTCCTTAGTCTTGGGTGAATTTTTCCCTAAGGAAAATTCTTACAATTTCTTTCCATAATTTATAGATAGGTAGTTGTTTAACTTTAGCTTTAATGATGAATGATTACCCACATGTGCAACTCTCTATTGAGAACAATAGATCAACCTAGTCTCATTTCATAGTTATTCACCATGACAGTCATTTAATTGTCAAATTTAACATTGTGTTTTCCTCTCCAGATCCCTCTTTAGATTTAGTTTTGATTTGGCAACTCGACTTTGAGAGGCCATAACTCGATCATTTGGACTCCAAATTAGGTGCAATTTTTTTTAATGTTAGGTATAATTTCTTGAACTTTTTAGTGGTGTAGCTTTGTTCTAGTTTTGGTGCATGGATTTGTCAGAAATAACATTTTTTTGGCGACTGTACTTATCCAATCTTGCATTTTGCAACTTCAAATGCTCTGTACGGGCTCATCTAGACTCCTTTTTAGGTTCCATTTTTTTTGAAAGTGTATATTTTTTCATCTACTTTCTAGATCTACAATCAAATTGTAGGCTTGTGTGGATAAAAATACCACTTTCAGAAATAGTTCCTATTTTGCATTATATTGCTTCACAATTGTTGTATTTTTGAGCTACATTGTAAAATTCCAGATTTGTACTCTCTAAGGAGGTTGTACACAAAAAAATCAAAAGCCCACTTTGTCCATTTTGACAAGTCACCTATTGTAAACGCACTACATATAAAGTGCCAAAATCTTTCATTTGGGGGGGGGGGGATTTTTTGATTGAGTAAAAAGGGGGGGTGTGTACTATGTTTTATGTCTCCTTGATATTGCACTCTTACATTATGGGTTCTTTTTCAAAGTTGACTCATAATTATGCTGCTCGGAAAGAAAATATAAAGGAACCATTGGTAGAAAAAGGTTTACTGTGTTATGCAATTGGTGTAGCAAAGAAACCTCTTGCTGATGTTGATGAGGCTTGAAAAGAAGACAAAGAATCCAAACAAGAGATGACCCTAGGAACCTTGTTGAAAAATATCTCTGATCCTGTCAAATATCTTGTTAGGAAACTTACCGATCCAATAGAGGTCTAGGCTAAACTTGAAGCATTGAATGGGATAGTAGATGAAGACATGGCCTACACTATTGAGGATAAACTTCTCAAGTTGGATCCTAGGAATTTCAACATCATCAAAGACTATCTTACCCAAGTAGACATATATAGGGCACAACTTAAGGATTGTGGTGAACCCATCAAGGATGGAAAGATGATCAAACATATTATTACTCATCTTCCACCTGAGTATGCTCCTTTTTCTTCCAATTATAATACTCACAAATTACCAATGGGCAGTGCCTACATTAAGCCTTCATTTGAGAAATTTTCAAAAATGCTAATCTTAGAACATGATAATTTAGTGAGTATGCGGATTCTCAAAACTTCCAAGACCAAATCCTTGGTAGCTAATGAAGGTAATTCAAGTGGCATAAAATCCAACAAGAAGCAGAAGTAGTGGAAGGCTAAGCCACAAGATGACACACAACAATCCTCCTCTAAACAACAATCTTCCTCACATCAATCTTCTTCCACTTAAAAATCTTCTTCACAACAAGGAAAGTCTTCTTCCAAAAATAATAAGAAGGGTAAAAATTCCAACAAAAGGGAGAAGAAAACTTGTTCATATTGCAAGAAGAATGGTCATGATGAACATGAGTGTAAGGATAAGAAGATTGATAAATTGGTAAAATGAGGAAACATAAAATTGATGTACCAAATTCCTATAAGGACAAGGGATCTTCAACCACTTTAAAACGTAAGGGACAAGCTTTAGTTGCAAGTACAAATGATGCTGAGGAATGGGTTCTTGATTTAGGAGCAACACATCATATGGGTGCTTTTAAGGGAGCAATTTTCCTCTTTGGAATAATCAAATGTACCTTGAATCTATGTGGGTAATGACATTCAAGTGGAAGTTGAAGGGAAAGGAAATGTTGAGTTGGAAAATGATGTCTTCAAAGATGTTCTTCATGTTTCTAATCTTAGCACCAACCTTCTCTCCATCTACCAAATAACTCACTATAAATGTGGCAAAAAAGTGGAGTTCCTCCTTGATACAGTTGTGAAAAATCTCAAAGATGATTCTATGGTGGTGGTTGGAAAGGATAATCTATAGTGGTGGTTGGAAAGGCTAATCATTAGACAAGACTTTATTCTTTCACATTTTGTGCCTAAGTCCACTTCCATTTCCTTTTTGACTCATTCAAATACACAAAGTAAACTATGGCATGAGAGATTTGGACATCTCAATTA
The DNA here is from genome assembly GCA_028749045.1 of Cupressus sempervirens. Taxonomy (NCBI): domain Eukaryota; kingdom Viridiplantae; phylum Streptophyta; class Pinopsida; order Cupressales; family Cupressaceae; genus Cupressus; species Cupressus sempervirens. The sequence continues at coordinate 817,282,696 of CM053792.1, read as the reverse complement.
TCTCTACCTTCAACAACTCAACAACAAGGATATGGTCATTGGTCTACCTCAAGTGAAGTATTCAGAGGGTGTATGTCTAGGTTGTGAAGTAGGCAAGCATCCTAAAGAGAAATATGACAAGGGGAAGTCTTGGAAGGCTACTGTTGTTCTAGAATTGGTTCATAATGATGTAGCTGGCCCATTTCTAGTACCATCCTTTGGTAAGGCCCACTATGTTCTAACCTTTATTGATGACTTTTCACGGTACACTTGGGTCTTTTTTCTTGCTCATAAGAGTGAAGTATTTGATAAGTTCATCATTTTCAAAGCTCAAGTTGGGAAAAAAATTAGGGAAAGCCATCGAGATTCTACAAACAGATAATGGTAGGGAATATGTCAACTCTAGGCTTATAGACCTTTGCACTCATGAGGGTATTGATCTTCAACATTCAGTTGTATACACACCACAGCAGAATGGTGTCGCTGAAAGGCAGAATAGAACCCTTAAGGAAATGACCACTTGTATGCTTCAACATAAGTCTCTAGATCAAGTGTTTTGGGTAGAAGCCATGTGTTGTGCCAATTACATCCAAAATAGAAGTCCCCATAAGGCCTTATATGGAATAACACCTTTTGAGGCATGTTGTGGCAGAAAACCAAGTGTAAAGCACTTTAAAGTTTTTGGTTGTCCAACATGGGCAAGGATACCTCCACAAAAGTGAAAGGCATTAGAACCTCAAAGAAAACCATGCATATTTATTGGATATATTGACCATCTCAAGGCATACAAACTAATGGATCTAGAGACTCATGAAATATTTTATAAGAGGAGTGTTCACTTTGAAGAAACTTGTCCAAGTTTGGCTTCTTCAACTCCTCCTCCTTCCTCCTTCACAAACAATGATCATAGTGATGATAGTGACTCGGAAGATGAGATTCCTTCAACTTTGACTCATAGGACACCACCTTTGTAGGGTCCACAAATAGTTGAGGAAATTCCTTCTTCTTCCACTAAACCTTGTTGGGCACAACAAACTCTTGATTTAGCAGGTTCATTGGTGGGGAATTCCTCATACACTTGGAGGACACGATCACAACAAAAATTATTTCCACATGCTTATATTTCCATTGCTTCAGATCCATAGTCATTTAAGGAAGCATCAAGGATTCTAGAATGGGACAAGGCTATGGACGAAGAATATAACTCTTTGATGAAAAACAACACTTGGGACTTAGTTCCCTTTCCTAAGGGAATAAAGGTGGTTCAGTGTAAGTGGATCTATCAAACCAAATTTGTAGAGGATGGAAGTGTGGATAAGCATAAGGTCAGACTAGTTGCCAAAGGTTTCTCACAGCTTCCAAGTATTGACTATACAGAGACTTTTGCACCCATCACCAAGATGAACTCCATTCACCTGACACTAGCTATTGTTGCATCTCATGGTTGGGTTGTACACCAGATGGATGTAAAGAGTGCTTTTTTGAATGGTGATCTTCACAAGGAGATTTATATTGAGCAACCACAGGGGTTTGTACAAGATTCTACTATGGTTTTCAGATTGAAGTCTATCTATGGTCTTAAGTAGGCTCCTCGGGCTTGGTATGCCAAGATGAATTCCTTCCTACTCTCAGCAAGATTCACTAGGTGTCATTCTGATTCGAATATCTACATTCTTCAAGAGGATGACTCACACTTGATACTCGTGCTTTATGTAGATGACTTGATTATTACAGGAAGCACTTCATCCATCATTGCCAGTGCCAAGACCTCTTTGTAGGAAAAATTTTCTATGACAGACTTGGGTTTGCTACATTATTTCTTTGGTATTGAGAACACATAGTCTTCAATAGGTATCACACTTTCTCAACCCAAGTATGCTCTTGACTTGCTTTCTAGATTTCACATGAGTGACTGCAAGCCTACTCCTACTCCTTTTCGTTCAGGTGTCAAGTTAGAGGCCAAGTGTACCACTCCACTTGTTGATGCTACATTGAATAGATAGTTAGTTGGGAGTCTCATTTACTTGACACATACACACCCTAATATAGATTTTGCAGTTGGCATGGTTTCTCACTTCATGCAAGAAACACATGAGCTTCATTGGAAGGCTGCCAAGCACATCTTGCATTACATATAGGGTACACATACACATGGGATACACTATGCAACATGTACATGACTTCAATTGGTTGGATATACAAACTCAGACTATGCAGGGGACCTTGATTCTCGCAAGTATACTTTAGGATATATCTTTCACCTTGGTTCCAACCCTATTTGTTGGTAGAGTAAGAAGAAAAATAATGTTGCTCTTTCTTCCACTAAGGCTGAGTATCGAGGAGCTGTCAATGTAGCTACAGAGGCTCTTTGGTTATAGCACATCCTAAAGGAGTTTGGAATTGATCTACCTAAACATGTTGTCATTAATTGTGAAAATAAAAGTGCTATTGATATCTCTAAGCATTCAGTTCAACATCAATAGACCAAGCACATTGAGGTTCATATGCAATACATCAGACAGTTGATACATGAGCAAATCATTGCATTACAGTATTGTCCTACAACAAAACAGGTCACTGATATCTTCACCAAACCCTTCATTAAGGTCAAGTATATTCATTTGGGAGATCTCTTGAGGGTGCAGGATGTTGCAGAAAGGGGAGTCCCTTGACTTCTCTCTTCTTTCTTCTGGGAGGGATCATTTCCTCATCTGAAGTCTTCTTCTCTCTAATCTTCTTTGTTGTACGCATCTCTCTTTTTGGAGGAGGGTTTTTCCCATGAGGTTTTCCCTCTTTCTCCGCTTTATGAGAGATTGCATTGTATTATTGTATGTAGAGCATTTCTTTTGTACATGGGTACTTAACATGGCCTATTAGCTAGGAACCATTATGCATTTGTGAGCTTAAGTGCATTCCCCTAAGTTGCACTTAAGGGGGGGTGTTGGTATAAATAGATATTTACTATGTACACTTTACTTAAGTTTACTTAGGTTAATGCATTATTTTATTATTTATTAGGTTGACACTTAGGAGTTTGCATACCTTTATGAGTTGTCATGTTGACAACACAGAAGTACACAACTCTAATTCAGCACATGGTGTCTACAACACTGGAGTTTGCATTATTAGCTAAGTTGTCATGTAGACAACACAGTTATTTGCACTCTTAATTAAGCACATGGTGTCTACAACATTATTTATCTTGCTACACCTTTGTAGCCTTATCCTCTCATCATCACACTTACTCCTGTGCTTAATGGATTATAACCCACACCTGGTGGACATGTGCTTGGTTGTATGACTTATCATGTTGCTAACTTCTAGGCATTCTAGAAGCATTCTAGAGGTCTTTATATATAGGCAATCCTAGTGTACTTGTACATTGAATTGAATACTATATTGTTATTCTAATCATACTCTGGTCTATTTTGTGCTTGTGTTTGAGTTCCTTGGTCTTGGGTGAATTTTTTCCTAAGGGAAATTCTTACAGTTTCCAACTCTACACTAAGTCTATTTCTTTCCATAATTTACAAATAGGTAGTTGTTTAACTTTAGCTTTAACGATGAATGATTACCCACATGTGCAACTCTCTATTGAGAACAACAGATCAACCTAGTCTCATTTCATAGTTATTCACCATGATTTCTTAAATGAAACAATAGTTAAGATTGTATAAATCATGCATATGAATGCAGATTAAAATCAATCAATGAGAAAGAGATTTTTTTGTTTTAGCAGCTTTGTTTACTCTGCTTTTTGATTTGCAATTTGGCTTCACTCTTTTAGTAGATTCTTAATTTATTTTGCAACTTTAGGTTGCAAAATCTTATAGATTGAACTAAAGATAAATTAGGGTGACTAACTATTATTTACTCTTAGGGATGCCCTTTCTTTATGATATTCATTTTTAAATTCTACAAGAACAAGTAATTTCTGGATGTATTTACACAACTACAATTTTAAGGATGACAAATTGTTGAAAAGGCTACTTGATTTTTTTCCTAAATTAGTGGGACAATGAATGACTTTTATAAATTTATGACTTCTATGAATGAGTTGCAATCAACAGTTCCATAGAATAAGCAACATCCACATTTTTAGATCTCACAAAACACATATCTTCAACCTAGGGCCTACATATAAGAGTAAGAGGGCTAATTTTATCTCATTCCTCTATTTCATGTCTTCCATTTGTGTTCTAGTTTCTATTTCATTTGTTCAGTTTGGAATAATTGAGTTTCTACAGAATTATTCTCTTCAATTTTGTAAACATTTGAATTTTCAAGATTTGTTATTTTTTCATAGATCTCTTATCACTCAATGTAGGACCTCCTGTTGACTGAACTATTGATCTCCTTTATAACCTAAATATTTTGAATCTCTATTATGCTCTGGGTTGGTGCTGATTTTATGAATAAATATATGGATTTTTCTATGAAATCAGAAGATGGTCTTTAAGTGCATAATCTTAATCAGACTATTTAAATATTATAAGCACTCTATTTAAAATGTATTAATAAGACATACATTTTTCATGAAGCACCAACCATTTTGTCATTATGTTAGATTCACTTTGTTCCAATTGTCTTTTAGTTTTTTTAAGAATACAACCTACTCAAGCCTCACCAAATTTTCATTTATATCCCTTTGCAGGCTGGAGAGTTTTTTTAAATTCATTTTGGACTCCCTTTATTCTAATTATCTTAATTTAATGATACATAGAAGGTGTGTTGTTTGGAAAAAAAATTATGCATCTATTTCTAAATTCCAATTAGTTCTCTACATTTTACATTTTAGACTCACTTTATTGTAATTGTCTTTCATGTAGTTCTCTTAAAGTGGATGTTGATTATAATGTAGGACAAATGATGGATGTTAATTATAAAAATTAAATTTTAACATCTAAATTTTAGATTTTTCACAAAAAAAAAAATTTAAAAAAAAGATATGAATTTTTATATGTATGTAAATTTATTTTCATTTTAGATTATTCTTTCAACAATATGTTAAAAATAAATTTAAAAAATAAATTTAATTTAGAAGCATACAAAAAGTTAGACATATTTTAATAATTATAATCATAATCATTTAAAATTAAAATAATAACAATTAATCTTTATCCCTAAATATCAAAACATATTAAATTTAATTTAGAAACATACTAAAATGTCAAAAGAATATCAAGTCGCATAAAATTAAATTTAAAACATCAAAATTTATATATCAAATTTAATTCCCAAATGCACTAAATTTATTTATTCAAATATAATTTTGAAATGCACTAAATTTATTTGAGAATCATAAATTGAATTTTGAATGCTAAATACAACACATTGTTTATAATAAATGATCTTTTATGCCATGAAATTTAGAAAGTACATTAATTTTTGAAAAAATTATAATAGAAACATATCTTAACAATTTAATAAAATATTTTTTTCTAAGAGAAAATCTAATTTTTTTTAAAGTGTATATAATTGAAAGATTTGTTTGAAAATTAGAAATTATAAAATATATTAAAATAATAATAATACAATCAATGCATTATACAACTTCTAAAACAATGTGAACCCAAGATAAAAATAATTTTTGTGAATCCTTATAAATAAAATTGCATCAAATATTTTATATTTTGATGTTGTTTGGGTGAAAGTTTTGATCAAAATTGTGAAGAGTTGGGATATTTCCTAAATAACTTGAATGAAAAATATATATTTTGATTGTATTAATTGACATTTATGTGATAACACAAATCTTTATATTTTCAAAGAGAATTTGTTACAATATACTTATTATTTTTTAAGAATACCTAAAGTATTTAATATATCCAATATGTGGTAACGATATATTAAATATTACAATTATCATAATCTCCTTTATGACCTTTGACTTATGTTTTATTTTAACCTCAACGATCAAACTTGTAAGGTAGTATAAACCAAAACTCTAATTTAACCTTGGATTTAGATCTTATTACTTGAATACCAGATTTTGATCACATTAATTATCATTTTTGTACAATACAAAGTTCTTTAATTTAAATGAATCTATTGTACTAAACACATTTTTGAAGTGAATATATAATATATCATAAAATATTAGATATTTAATAACTAAATTTTATCATTACAGATTAACTATAATAAAAAATAATAACATCTTTCATTTTGTGTTGTGACTAAGTTACTAACTTTTATATGTATATATATACACATATATACATATATGTAAATATATGTATATATATACATATATATACATATATGTAGATATGTAGATATATGTATATATATACATATATATATATATATATATATATATATACACACATATATATATACATATATACATATATACATATATACATATGTATATATATATATATATGTATATACATATATGTATATATATACATATGTATATGTATATGTATATATATACATATCTATACATATACATATATATACATGTGTATACATATGTACATATATATACATATGTACGTATATATATATATATATATATATATATATATATATATATATATATATATATATATACAATATTCTTACATACACTTACATACATATATTGAATTTTGAGTAAATGAAAACTATGTCATTTTAAGATATTCAATTATTTCTCATATTAATAATTCTACTTGGTTTGTGTGTGTGTGTGCGTGAAATAATTGAATATCTTAAAATGACATAGTTTTCATTTAATTTGTATCGTGGATATATAATAAGGTTCCAATATGCAATAAAAATATGATAGAATATTCGATCATATTTTTATCCATAAAATGGAACTAAACTATAAAAAATGAATTTAATTTAAATATATATAAGAAGTGTACAAAATAAAAACAAATATATAGTATAATAAAAATTATATATATATATATATATATTCAAAAAAATTCTATTTTTTCTAAATAAAATCGAACTATAAAAATATTGTGGCTGTACCAAAAAAATGCACTTCTAAATCCAAAAAACAACATTATAACAAGGTTTGGAGGAAAAAAGAAAATTTGAACGCAAGAAAAGCTCTTTCATATGTTACGAGTTATTCTTCTTTAAGAGAGTTTTTCTTCAGTGAGAAGGATGGGATGATAATAATGAGACCAAGACTGAACATACTGAGATTGCGATCCTAGAGGAAATCAAAATTCCAAAGTCACTGTTACCTAGCTATTTGACTCCAACTTTTTTTATTCTAGTAGTTGAACATTTAGTTTGGTTATGATGAAAAAGAATATTTTGATATCCATGGATCTTTGATTGATCCGATTAGATAGATCGGTCTAATCCTTTAAAAAAATCTACATTCTGTTTCGCCGTCTTGAATGGAAAATATGGTCATTTTATTATTCATTCCAAATTCAAATTACGAGAATGTGCACAATTCCTTTCCTGGCCTAGGGTATTCATAGGAGAGGTTTAGAGCGTATATAGTAAATAGATTTTTTTATTAAAAAATATATAAATGAGAGTTGAAAGATCCTTCAACTCTGGTGAATATAATGATAGAACGAATCACACTTTTACCACTAAACTATACCTGCCACAATTTCATTGTATCATACAGATCGATTTTTTGTCCAATAGGAAAAAGAAAAAGTAATTTTTAGATTCTAATATTAAGAATCTAATACAAGTTCCAATCATCATATTTTAATATTCCTGAAAACTTAATAAGAGATAGTATAGTTTCTTTTCACTTCTTCCATCCCTTACCTTATTGTTTTGTTTTTACTCTTACAAGAAAAACCCTTAATCAATATTGTAGGGAATACTCCATGACTAATAGTATGATTTTCTTTAGTAACTAGTCTATTTATAGATAGTTGTTATGATTACTAGCACATTCTTTACAATAATTCAAGTAATTTGGAATTAGTTTTTCTTTATGACAGATATAGAAAATAAAAATGATCCACTCTTACTCTTTGAAATCTCTTTTTTACCCTTCAATATGATCTATACATTTTCAATCTAATCTAGAACATCTCATCCAGATTATAATCTGAAATAGTTGGAATTAAAAAAAAAAATATAGCAAGTGCTTATCTATTAATCTTATATGTATGTGTGTGTGTGTGTGTGTGTGTGTGTGTGTGTGTGTAAATACATACATATACACATGTATATGTATACATAGATATATACATATATATATATATATATATATATATATATATATATATATATATATATATATATATATATACACATATATATATATATATATATATATACATATATATATATATATATATATATATATATATAAGCTGAAAGACATCCTTCTTGAGGCATCTATTTTCATAAATTATCTCAGTATAGTATTTCTTGTATGGGGTAAGTCTTCATTCTCTCTCAATTGTGTCAATGCAAAATTCCACCTATATATTAACTATACATTTTGTGAGTATAGTGTTTTCCATTGCTACCTTCAGTTTATAGTAGTTTTATTTCATGAGTATAGATTTTTCCCACCTATTTTTATAAATTATGTTAGTATAGTATTTCTTGTTTGGGTAAGTCTTCATTCTCTCTCAGTTGTGTCAATGCAAAATTCCGCCTATATATTAAATGTACATTTTGTGAGTATAGTGTTTTCCATTGCTACCTTCAGTTTATAGTAGTTGTAGTTCATGAGTATAGATTTTTCCCACCTATTTTCATAAATTATCTCAGTATAGTATTTCTTGTCTGGGGTAAGTCTTCATTCTCCCTCAATTGTGTCAATGCAAAATTCCACCTATATATTAACTGTACATTTCGTGAGTATAGTGTTTTCCATTGCTACTTTTAGTTTATAGTACTTGTATTTCACGAGTATAGATCTTTCCTTTGTCGCCTTTGGTTTATTGAATCTCACAAATTTGTAAGTAAAATGTAGATGCATTCCTATATTAGTATTATAATATTACTCAAATCCTTTTTTAATTGAAACCTTATACTTGTCTCAAACTAACCCTCATCTAAACATACCCTACAACTACCTTTAGTCTTCATTAAATCTAATCTTAGTAAAGTCAAAACTTAAACTATTTAATCAATAACATTAATTTGTTTAGTCTATGATCTTGTATCTTCTTTTTTTAAGATTGATTAATAATTAATAAAAGGGATTCATTCTTTTTTAGTAGTGTTAAATTCACAACTTATTTAAAACTCCCAACTTACTTAATTTTTCTTGTTCTTTCACACGGATCTTGACTCTCAAGATCTTCACTTAGGGTCAAAGTTATGGCCTAGTATCCTAAACAATCACTTTCTTATTAGAGAAGGTTTAAAATGGAATATTGGTGATGAGTGGACAATCAAATTTAGGGTATACTTATGGATCAATTGAAAAACCACTGGACGCGACCCTTTTTGTCATATTATTAGAAGAATGAAAGACATATTTAAGAGTCTCTGTGTGGACTCTATTTCCCCTTGTGATAAGTGGAAATCTCTCAAGAAATGTGCTATGGGTGATCAAAATTCTTGTCCCGAGGGTTGAAGAATTAAAGGTTCTTCTATTAGAAGTGAGAATTTTGTTATTTCTTAGAGATGATAATTTTATTTGGATAAAATATCTTTCAAGGCCTTCCTGATAAGGAATAATGATGACATAGATTAATAGAAAATGTTTTGGAATCTAAAATTAATTACCAAGGTCATTTTTTTCTAGTGGGTTTCAGTGCATGGTAAAATTGCCACTCATGGAAATCTAATTAAAAGAGGTTTAGAATTTCCTGATCAAATGTTGTATTCTTTGTAACAAAGAGGAAGAGACTCTATAGAACTTAGTATGATATCTTGCGAGTATTAACATCTAACAGGTCTTATATATGGATATTCAACAATTCATCCTCAATTAGAAGTGCCCTTCAAAACATACTCTCATCACACACATATTTGTATTAGTTTTACATTGCACTGTGTTGATTTCTCCCATTAACTAATATGGCCAATAAGTTATGCATAATAATTTGACTTAAATGAATATCCTCCCAACAAATGATAATTTATGCATTATGTAAATTGTGTTGATTTCTCCTCTTACATTTTATGACATAGAAATTCTAGGAGACATGGATATCTCATGTGATTTAGAATCTTCGACTATTTGTGATCTTTGTCCTTGTCTTTGACTATAAAGGCAGCCATGATACCATAAAAGTGGTTCTTGGGGTTCTATCTTGCTGAATGCAATTCTTCATTGATATCAACCTTTCACTCTAGACAATACACAAGCTTGGGCAAATCCACATATGACATCAATGATTTGATATCTTATATTGTATGAAAAAATTCCATATTTCAAGTAGAAACTCTAAATTTAAAATACCAATTCATTTTACATCAAAATGGTTGACCCCTTAAAGTCAATTTAATGTTCTATTGTGCTCCAAAATGTAACGATGCCCAACTGGGAAGAACATCATTTCTACTTTGGAGAAAAGACAGAACATATAACATACATACGGGGCCATCCTCAGCAGTCTTATATACAGTTGTCCATGGCATCCCTTTTCAGTTTGCGCTTGACATGCTCTGTCTACGTTTCCGCATTTTGTCGAACAGTTGACTCGAAAGATTGAAAGCCCTCCCTCAAAAACACCATTTTGGGCGTATCCCGTAGCCACCGTGGTCCGTGAGATCACATTTTTCTGAAGCATTTTGTCAAACAGTCTCCGTGCTTTCATATCTAGCATGACACCATCTGACCGAAAATACTCTTTCATCAATTTCTGTCCAGCAACTATTTGCGAAAATCTGAGAGGTTCCTCTTCATTGTTCAATGATTTGAAAATCCTCTTCTTTCTGCGCATTTCTGTTGAAGGACAAAATCTGTTTGAATGTAACAGATCTGCTCTATATCTCTTGTGGAGGAGGGCGCGACTAGACTAAAACAGTGCATTTGGAAAATGGAAAATGCAAACACTCCACATTGAATTGCAGGTGCACCAGCCGGGAATTGAACCCGGGTCTGTACCGTGGCAGGGTACTATTCTACCAAGAATGGAGCAAAATTCAGGAAATGTTTGTAAGGAGAGAGAAAAAAGAAATAAAAGAAGAGCAATTGGAGATGCGGGGTATCGAACCCCGTACCTCTCGCATGCAAAGCGAGCGCTCTACCATGTGAGCTACATCCCCGAGCTGTGGAGGATACTCGTTTTCACTGACCTACACTGGCATGTGGTCACAAATGGAGCGCAGGGTTTTCCCAGCTCAGTGGTAGAGCGTCAGTCTTGTAAAGTGAAGGTCCGTAGTTCGATCCCGCGTGGAGGCAACTAAAGGTGGCAGCCTGTTTGCAGTGCATGATTTTGCTATGCTATGATTGCAAGTGATGCAGGAAGCAAGAGGAGGATATCTCTGATTGTAACAGTTCAATTGTTCTCGTTTACCCACTATCACCACCACCACCACCGTGTGTTTTGTTTTTGCTTGGAAGGCGATGCAAGAGCCGCGGTTTAATATTACCACGCGTGCCGCTCTCTACTCTCGAGGCGATGGACGGGACACGCGTGCCTTTCTTTGCTCGCACATCGCTTACACGCTACACGAAATTACCACTTCGTATTCCCCATTCTACACAATTTTAATATCTTTTCGGAGACATCCGATAAAATTGGAACGATACGGAGAAGATTAGCATGGCCCCTGCCCCAAGGATGACACGCATAAATCGAGAAATGGTCCAAAAAAATTTCATATTCATTTTCCCCCAAAAAAAATTCATATTAATTTTCCCCTCCCTTGACATGCATAAATCGAGAAATGGTCTAAAACAAATTCATATTCATTTACCCCTCCCTTCCCCCTTCTCGCTCATTTATTATTATTATTAGCTGATAGGCTTTTCCTTTGAGGTTGCTTGCAACCTGAATTTGTCTCACACTGGAAAATAGTTCGCAGAAAATGATTTTATGATGATAGTTTCGATTAAGTGCCTTACTAACTTAGAGTGACGCTCAAGTTAACTCCAATGCATATAAAATGGCAAAGGCTCGATGTGGATCAGGGGTGTCTATGGAAGGCTTAATTCAAAGTACATCAAATCAGTTGTAAAGAACAACTGAGATAAATAACTTTTGGCTTCTCCATCTACCTTCATAATGGGGAAAATCTTAGAGAAATCTTATGCAGGTACGATGGTATGATGTAACCATTAACAACCTGTCTTTGTTCTCGCCCAATCCTTAAGAACTAATAATCTATCTACTATTTTAGAAACTGTCATCATTCCATTACTATGTGCGCTCGTAGGTGTCCTTTGGTTTAGGAATTCCACAAGATCAACAAACCCCAAAATGTAGAAAGTTCAAAAGCCCTATAGCACAGGTAACATCTATTCACATTTCCCCATTAACTCCTCTTATTTTTCAATCCCTTGATAATGTATTTTGAATTGTTTAGCCTCATTTTACACAAGATAGTAGACATCAGATTATGGAGAGCTTGGGAATATTTTTTCTTTTCTACTTCTTTCTTTTATTTCTCTTAATCTCAACCTATCAGATTTCTCGCTTCCTTTTGTTTCATATTGTTTGTTGTTTAGGTTTCACTTGGTAGTGGGCAACGATAGAAGATTGTTTCAATGATAGGCTCACAAGCTTGGTCAGTTAGCTTGGTCAGTCAGCGGAATCCATCAATGTTGAGTTTGATTTCAAAACGAGAATGGTCAAGAAGTTTGAGAATGTGAAAACTTAAAAAATATCAATTTTATCAAAAGTTACTAAGGTGTAACAACTCTGCGAGAAATAAGAAACAATCTAAAACCAAGTCATATGAGAACACGAGTCAGTCAACCATAAAAACATGAAGGCGGGAACTTTGGCGCATGTGCCCCTTGTTAAAATTTCATATTTATTTTTTTTTTTCACAAATATTTCATTTCATTTATAAGTATTGTTTTTCTATTTGATAATATGATATATTCCAAAGTAAAAGTTTTTGCTAATACAAATTATTAGTCTATGTTGTTAAGGCATTGTTAAGGTAGGAGACTTATGGTTTCACTAGCATTTTTTCTTATTGGAAATTGTGCACATTATGTTTATTCTATGATCTAAGTAAATTTTGATATTCAAATAATATTTTTATTTATTTATTTATTTTTATTGGTTGTCCTGTGTTTCCCCTTAGTAATCTTTAGATGTTTTTCATTACAAAATTTCAAAAAACTAAATGAGATGATTGTCATGTTAAACAAGTGGCAAATTCACATGGCACTGGTCATTTGCATTTGTTTATAACAAGGCAACAGTCCAAGGCTCTAGATGGCTTAATAGGAGGTAGTAATTTGTTTTTTAAGTTTTGATGTTTTGTTGGCCCTTGCAAGTAACTAACGATTGTAGAGAAGAAGCCCATGATGAAGAAATCCCCTACGACAAAGAAGAAGAAGCATGTCAAAGGTGAATAGAAGGCCCCTAAAGAGGTTGGAGATAAGAAGGGGAAGAAGAAGCTCAAGATCTATCTATTCAAGGTTTTGAAGCAGGTCCATCTTGATATTGGAATCTCTAGCAAGGCCATGAGAATAATTGATAGCTTCACCAATTATATTTTTGAGAAATTTTCTAGTGAGGTCGCTAGATTGGCGGGCTACAACAAGAAACTTACCATTACTACCCAGAAAATTAAAGTGGTTGTGAGACTAGCTCTCCTTGGGGAGCTTGCAAAGCAAGCAATATTTGAGGGTACAAAAGTTGTGAACAAATTTACCAATGCATAATCTTCTCTATATTATTATTTAGGGTTTTTGTTTGAACTTTTAATAAGATTTTGCAGCCATTAATGGCTGTCAGTGGTGCTAATTCATGATTTAAATTAAATATGTTTTCTAACATTTGAAGCCATGGAACGACTGACAACTCAAGAGGCTTTAAGACATCCTTTCTTCACTTAGGATTCTACAAAAATGGAAAATGTTGAACGTAATTTACAATGATCTAAATAAGTCTTTTAGCTTAGCTAGTTTTTAGTCCTCCTAGCTTTGCAGGAATAGTGAGGAAAGTATATTGGTACCAATGTGCCACTAAGCTCCAGGATGTAGAAAAGAGAACATATTAATGTCAAACACCTAACCTTCAAACCATGCCCGAACCATAATTTTCATGGGCTATTTTAGCAACAAATAAAGGTGAATGTAACTTATAATATGAGTGTGAACTTTTCATAATCATGAGCTTTCAATTTGAGCATTTTTTGTGGTGGAATTTTTATTTTCACACTACTCAGTACGCTAATGCATAAACTTCATTATCTATATAATTAATAAGAAGCAATCTGAAGTTTGATATTTTAAAGCTTCAAAGCTGATAATCAAGTGATGTAAAAGTTAGGGGTATGTAACAAGGAAATGCCAACAGATAGTCAAATGTTTCTATATGTAGATGTAACGCCCATATTTTCCCTCTTTCAGTTATGAATAATAATTCTCGCCACACTTTCGATAAAAAAATTTGTCACATAAACATTTTCCAAACATTTTTATAGCTGACGTTTCGTTAAAATACTTGAAAATGAATTTCTTTGAAAAAATTAATGTAGCACTATACAATATTGCCAATAAATACAAGAACTTGATACAATCTCCTCATGCCCAAATTGCCACCAAGGGAAAGAACTATGGTGCAAGTGCCCCTTGTTTATATCTCTACCGGTAGTGGCTGTTAGAAAATCCCAAATCCCTTGCTCTATTTTGGCAAAGATAGTGAGGATGTATGCCAAGGGTGTCAAAATTGCCTTTGTTGTACAAAGCTGCATTTGCTGGATTGATTTTGAAGCCTTTATAACAAAGCCATTTTGAGCATATATGTGAATTGTACTATGAAAATAAAAGAATTATCCCTGTACTTGTCATGAAAACTGAGGTACCACATTTTTTAAGGCATTCTTTCGAACAATTCACTATGCTTGGATATTTAAACACAATTCTAAAGAAACCATTTTATTATCTGGAAGAATGTTGATAAAGGACGTTGTTGCATTTTATTGCAATTTTTTAAAAGCTCAGAGAAAGGAAAAAGTGTTTTGAGCGTTATTGCCAAGCACTCTTATCCAATGTATTTTCTTCAAAGTTATATCAAGATCAATAATTCCTCAAACGGCAAAGATAGGCAAATTAGGATTTATTTCCAGTTCATTATAGTTCATTTATGAAATTATTTGATAAAAAGATGATAAATGTTATTGAAGTTCCAATTGGCAATTCATTGTGTTATAAAAGATAAATGAAGTTATTTCAATTCATATAAACTTGATTTAAACATACCACTTATAATTTGATTAATTCAATTGCACTATTGAAAATTGCATTAATAAAAGGATCCAGAGAAAAGAATAAATCCACTCTCATAAAAAAACACAAACAATTTAAATGATCTGGGTTGGAATATTAGGGATAGGAGGCAACTGTCCTTTGAGATGGTGCAAGAATTTGATGAACTTGTTGCTCAGGATTGAGCTCCTTGTTGAGCTCTCCTTGTTGTATTTCTTTCTGTCCTAATAATTTTTTACCCCTCTTTTTGCAAAAAAAAAACACAAACAATTTAAACTTTAAAATATATTATTCAAACTTACTTAAATACCATCCATAATCACTAATAAAATCCAACCGCCCACCAAATTCAAGCGATAAATTATAAAAAGTTTTCATATTTTAAACTCAAAAGGATTACTTAGGACATTCAATATTTTAGGCATCACATAATAGTGAGTGAATAGTGAGGAATTAGTGTATGTTCAAGAAACACACTTCGTAACTAGGATAAGGTATTAATTTGACATGGAGTGATGGGAATTCTTATTTATTAAAATTTGAGCATCTAAATTGTCACTGACCAATACATTATAGATATAATACAATCAATTGAAAAATGCGGGTTTAACAAAATAAGTAAATGTTTTATATTTTTTATATTTTTATATTTTATACTTTTCTATTTCTTTATACTTTTATTTTTCAATTCCACAATTCTTATCAATATATTGGAAAAATATTTAGTTTTGCAACATTCTTATTTATTAAATTTCGAGCATCTAAATTGTCACTAACCAATGCATTTCGAGAGTTATGTACAATCAATTGAAAAGTTTGGGTTTAACAAAATAAGTAAATTTTTTATATTTTATACTTTGATATTTCTTTATATTTTTATTTTTGAATTCCATAATTCTTATCAATATATACAGAAAAATATTTAGTTTTCCAAATAAAATTTAAATTTTGTTCAAATTTTATTTTAAAGTTAATCATAAAATTACTTTAGTATTATAAAGAGTTAATACAATTTTAATAATAAATATAGTCCTCTTAAATTGTGAAAATTGGAAGTCAAATATTTTAATCATTTTTGTGTTTCTCAATTTGATTCTGTATGTCTTTTTGACATCAACATTTCGGATCACACTACATGATCCATCATCATGATTGATCCTTCTCTCACATTGATGTCAAGAAAACATACACAATCAAATTTAGAAACAAAATAATCATTAGAAATGGATTGTGGAAATCATATATTGTTGATAGTCATTTATTTTATTTTAAACATTAAATTTAAATGCAAAACTATATAAAATGTGTGAATTACATAAGACTTCAAAAAAAATTAAATACAAAAATCTTAAAATTTATAAATATTTTATAACTATTAAAATTATAGTAATATCACATTTTTATTTAAACAATGATTATATGATAACTATTAAATAATTATTCTATATTATAATATTTATAATACATATTTATAATCTAAATATTATTAATAAAATTTCTCATTAAGTGCAACTAATTATATTACCTATATATATCTACTAAATATATTTGTAATTGATAAAAATAACATAATGAAGAAAATTACTATGAATGGAAATTGTTACATTCACATCTTCCAATATAAATTGTGTATGTTATCAAATTGTTTTGTGTCTTTTACATTCAATTGTATAACAAAATCATCTTGTACTTAGAAAAAGAATAGGTTTTCATTAGATTAAGATTTCAATGTCTTTGTGTGGATTGACTGTGTAGAATATCTATTTCTAAAGTAATAGAAAGTAGGTGTTCTAAATCATTAATGTCAAAATATTTTTTTCTTCAACTTATTTCTCTAGTTCTCTTCGCATAGATATTGTACACTATATTTTATTTAAAGTGGTATTTGACTAGTTTTAAAAATAACAATTGCATTATTTTTCGTTACTACTCCAAGCCTTATCTTCTTGTTACTTCATGAAGTAATGACTATTTGGGTCCAAGTTGGATATAAAGTGTGTAATATCTATTTCAATAAATAGATTTGGCTAGTATTAATAATTACTAGTTTTTTTTCCTTCCATGAACATGCAAATCACTTCCCTCTCATATATATTTCATGATTTCTTATGTTTTACTCATGGTGTGCTGAGAAATGTGTACAGGTTTAGGGTTTTCTGTTGGTTTCTTGATAATGGGTTTTTGATTGACAATTTGATCCTAGATAGGTTTGGTTAGAGGCAGAGTTATATTTGAGTTCTGGTGGTAAGACGAAGAAGTCCTCTATGATTTAGGGTTCATTCCTATAGGTATATTATTAGCTTCTAAAATTACTACAGGTTTTAGGCGGTCCAAATCAGGTTAATGGGGGTGTCTAGATCTGTTTTTTAAAGAAAATGGATGGATGTTGAGAAAGGGTCTAAGTGAAGAATCCCAAATTTGTTCAGAATTATATTTGAGTTTTGGTGGTAAGACGAAGAAATCCTCCATGATTTAGGGTTTATTCCTATAGGTATATTATTAGCTTCTGAAATTACTACAGGTTCTAGGGGTCCATATTAGGTTTATGAGGGTGTCTATATCTATTTTCTAGAGAAGATGGATGGATGTTGAGAAAGGATCTAAGTGAAGAATGCCAAATCTGTTTGGAATGATTAAAGTCTTTTCCAGAAACAAACATATTACCTTCATTATTTTTGGCAGTCTAAGCTCGAATATTTGGGTCTAATCTACTTATCCCTACCTGGTTTTGTGCTTTGTCTCTTGCGGCTCTATTTTTCTACTTTCACCAGGTGGTTTTCTTTCTTAGTGCCTTAATGTTTTGATTGATGCTTCTATTGCACTTTTTGAATTGTACCATTTTCCAGCTAGAGCTCTAATCTATAGGCAGTTTTGAGTTTGATTTAGTCTTCCTCTACCTTTGGATTTCTTTATTCCTTTCATCATGTAGCTTTGAAAATGTAGAGAAACTACTTTTGTTTCTCGACAGAATTGATTTCAATTGCCCATAGCTTGGAGTATCATGTTCTTCATCGTTCTAAATGTTTCTCAGAGCTTCGAGCGGTTTTTTGTGTCAAAGGTGAACTGGGGCTTTAAAGATGATATGTTTGTCTTCTGCTTATTCACAATGTCACATTTTTTAAACCTTTTTTCTAGATAAGTTTCACCAAATATATTATTATTTAATAAGTAAATACAAATAAAATAAATGATTGTGTTTTACAAATTATAGAAGATCGATTAGGAGTTAGTTACCAACATCCTTAATTAAAACCCTTCGATAGAGTGAACAACAAGAACTGAACACGTCTGACAAGACCCTAATTACCTTATAGTTTATATTTATAAAACATGAGAATAATGGTCATCAATCGCATAAGAAAGAATTCATATACTTCCACCGCATACACAAATTAGAAAATATTTAATTTATATGATCTTTGATGTCATGTGCATTAATGATATTTAAAGAGAATCTAATGAGATCAATATAAATCTTATGAAAGATATTGGTTTCAAGAAGATTGTGCAAAAATTTATGAAATTATGTCTTATTCTTAACATAGTTCACAAAATACTAGAGAATTAATAGATTTTAAAAATTATTTTTATTCCTATGGTTTGCCTTAAGGACCAATATAATTTAAAATAAATAGCATTTTTTTTAATTTTATAAATATACATAAAATTTTAAACTATTGAAAAAAACAGAGTTCAAAAAAAATAAAATCTAATTTTAACATTGCACTTAAAGATTGCAATAGCCATCATGTTGATTTCTCCCATTAACTAAGTTATGCATAACAATTTGGCTTAAATAAATATCCTTCCAACACGGGATAATTTATGCATTGTATAAATAGTGTTGATTTCTCCTCTTACATCTTATGACTTAGAAATTCTAAGAAACATTGTCTCGAAAGTCATAGAGTTATATATAGTTGTCGGAGGCAGAAGTTTTTGAGGCATTTCGTTAAGCACTTCACATGCTTTGTCTCTGTTTTCGCATTTTGTCGAACAGTTGAAAGATTCAAAGCAAACACCGTGGTCTATGAAATGAGATCGCGTTTGTGTGAGGCATTCTCTCTACAAATCTGTTTTCTGGAGCACAATTGATAAATCATCACTCAGAATTGGGTGGTGCAGTTGGTTATCACTAGTAGTTCAGTTGGTTATCACCAAGAAAGCTCTCTTTGGTGTGTTGGCCTCACTAGTAGTTCTTTACGAGTGTGAGGTTTGGTGGGAAGCATGACACGTGTGGATGGAGACAATTAGAGAGGATCCAGATACACTTAATTATTAGCACTATGAAAGTCAAGGCAGACTTCTGTATCGTATGAAATTTTTTTCGCAAAAGTCGGTATGTACCTGTTGGAGGCAACAACGATAACTTCGTTAATAAGTTATTTAAAGAACCTTGAAGACATGAATAACCAATGTTGTCCAAGACTTACTCCCCATGATGATTAACAATAATCAAATAGGCTTTGTCAAAGGTAGTTACATATTAGAAAAACATGATCTCCTATTGGGAGGTCATGGACTCAGCGAAAATCTCAAGACAAAAAAGAGGAATGTTACTTATAGATTATGAAAGGCACATGATAGAATTGAATGGATATTTTTCCTTGTGATGTTGGATGCATTGGGCTTTCCCCCTTCTTTTTGTTTGTTGGTTTCAACTTTATTTCACGGAGCTATGGCAGCAATAGAAATCAATGGGGTGAGATCTGAATGATTTGAAGTCTTCTAAATCCATAAGGCAAGGATGTCCTCTAGCCTCCTTGCTATTTGTAATTGCAATAGACTCTTTTCACTACCTTCTTAGGGATGATTCTTTATCTTCTAAAGTGAAGGGCATTTGACTCCCTAATAATGACGAAATCTCTAATATAGAGTTTTCTGATGACACCTCCATTCTTATACCTAGAAGAGCACAACATGATTTATCTCTTGACAAAATTGGACCTATTTTGTTTGGCTTCATGAAGCAAGGAATCTCTTGCCAAGTCCATCATGCTCAGTTGCCAACCTAACCCTCCAAACAAGTGGCTAGACTATATTGTCAAGTACTTGTGGATTCCATTTGTTGTTAACCCTGGTATCAATGTTATGTGGAACTGGATCAAAGAAAATATTGTGTGTAAACTTGGTAAATTGAACAAAAAAAAAATTCTTTCATTGGGAGGGTTTAAGTTTTCCAAATAAATCTTTCCTCTTCTACCATTTACTTATCCTTTGTTTGGTTGTTTAATCAAAACCAATTTGGATTTATTCATAGCATAATAAGGAAGTTCTAATGGTAAGATGGTAAAGGAAATAGAAAAACTCATGCAGTCTCTTGGGAATGGTGCACAAAGGTGAAAGAGATTAATGGATTAGGTCATAAAGATTTCAAAATCGTAGGGGTTGCTCTGGGTGTAAAATTGATTGCCAAAGTTATCTTTGGTGAAGCACCATGGAAATTACTTATTAGGTACAACATTTCTCAAGCCCATCCCCATCAAAATAATATCTAGATTTTTTTTTTTTTTTAAATAGAGGAGAAATATGTTAAAATAGTGTGTCGAAGCAAAAAAAAAAAAAGCAAGAAAGGGAACCAATCGCAAGGATTCATTGTAGTGTAAAAATCATTATATGGCTTGCAACTTGTAATCATAAATGGGCCACACCAAATGGCATCAAATTGAATGTGCTTACTAGGTCTACTTTTCAATTTGTCACATTTAAAAATTATGTCTCCTTTGCTAAGGACTCTTGGGATAATTGTTTTGTTAAATGTCCTCTTCATATGTTTATGATGATTCTCTAAATTTTAAAAAATACTTTCTTTCTAATGTCTTCTAGGTCAATCAATTCAGCAAGCCTTACATCCATAGGTTCTTGATCCATTTCAATGTATTAGACACCCAAGAATGCCCAAAGCTGAACCAAGGCTGAAATTATATTAATGCTAAGAATGCTACAATCAATTACAAAGAGATGTATTCCGAAGGCCAAACCCTAAGGGAATGACGTCTAGAATATTACAACAGAGAATGAACGTCCTCTATTGCCAAAAGAAGGGAGTGTGATTCACACATCCAAGCTCTTATCAAATGCAAGTTATAATCATCCGATGATCAGCAATGAAACTTTCAGCCCTATTTATCCTTTTCTTCATCCTTCTGGAAGGAACTAAAACATTAATTAATTGCAAGAGCTAGAAGCTTCCTCCTTCCAATAATTAATGTGTACCCTAGAAATTCCTCTCTAGCAATAATTAATTAAATCACGAGAGGCTTTTGTCCTTCCAATAATTAATTCATACCCTAGAAGCTACTCCCTTGTAAATAATTAAATTAATTAAATACAAAGTCACCTTTAATTTTTAATTGAATGACTTTATAAGAAATTAATTTAATTTGTTCTTATCCTCCACTTAGACTTTGGAGAATGTGAAGGCCAAAAGATGGGATCATTACAAATCCGCCCTCCTTGAAATTGCTTGTCCTCAAGCAATTAAGTAACATAATGAACTTCAACCTCCACCTGGATCCCAATTGAAGTAATATGTGATATCCATATGGACATTAAACAAACTACAAATGAACATCATTAAGACCAACCACATGTCCTGCAAGTTAGCTCCCAAAACTTATGCTGATGAAGTATAAGTCTGGATGTCACCAGAAGGCGGCTCCATAGAAGATCTATGAAACCTCTTCCTCCCAATTGCTGCAATACAAAATTGAATCTTTGTAGATGGTGAAAACTGAGCCCAACTCCACTCAGGTGAATGATCAACATCAGCCTCAAACATCAGATTGTCATAAGACAATGTTGCATCCATAGTACTGTCCCAAGAGTGAACATTAACACTTTGTTGATCGATAGTATAATATGACTCTGTCACTATATTTCTCACCTCATTAGCAATAACAAGTGTACTATCATCGGAGCACACATCTACAACCGCATGCATACTGCCAAACTCCTTGTTGGATGGTTCAATTGATATAGAAGTGGCTACTGATATGATAGTATCCTTGCATTCTTCTAATCCCACATCGATGGACTCCATATCACCAGCATCATAGCTAGGTGGTTCTATATGTGTCTCGATCCCACCTGAGGAAACAACTTCTTTCTGCACCGGAGCAACATACAAATTGTCAATATTGATGCCCATCTATCTAGCCATAAGCTGCAACATCATATCCATTTATCTATCCATTTGCCTGTTATGCTCCTCTAATGAACTCAGTAATCTAAGCAGTGCATTTTCTTGATCTAGACTGGTATACATTTTGTCAAACTCTTTTCCCTTTATCTCGTTGTTCCAAATTTCCTATAAGAACTCCACAGGATGGCAGGACTAATAGCTTTGATACCACTATAATGGACACCCAAGAATGCCCAAAGTTGAACCAAGGCTGAAATTATATTAATGCTGAGAATGTTGCAATCAATTACAAAGAGATGTATTCTGAAGGCCAAACCCTAAGGGAATGACATCTAGAATGTTACAACAAAGAATGAATGTCCTCTATTGCCAAAAGAAGGGAGTGTGATTCACACATCCAAGCTCTTATCAAATGCAAGTCATAATCATCTAATGATCAGAAATGAAACTTTTAGCCCTATTTATCCTTTTCTTCATCCTTCTGGAAGGAACTAAAACATTAATTAATTGCAAGAGCTAGAAGCTTCCTCCTTCCAATAATTAATGCGTACCCTAGAAATTCCTCCCTAGCAATAATTAATTAAATCACAAGAGGCTTTCGTCCTTCCAATAATTAATTCATACCCTAGAAGCTACTCTCTTGTAATTAATTAAATTAATTAAATACAAAGTTACCTTTAATTTTTAATTGAATGACTTTATAAAAAATTAGTTTAATTTCTTATTACCCTCCGCTTCGACTTTGGAGAATGTGAAGACCAAAAGATGGGATCATTACATTCAACCTCCTTAAGTAGATTTAGAGTTGGTGATTCAACTTAAATGAGTAGCCAAGCCTCTTATAACAAAAAAGACTACATGGGGAATTAAGTATAGATAAATTTTTGATGTAATTTTGTTATGACCCCAAATTTACCTATAACATAATGTCACAGTATTGGCGACATTTCTTTATTTTTTATCATCCTAGATAAAATTTAAATCCTTAAATGAAGAAGTAAAGTATAAAATGATCAATTTCATCCTCATTTTGTATCCATTAACTAAGTACAAACATTTATGATCAAATAATCAATCAAGCAATCAGATTTCCAAAGAGTTCTCAAGGTCTTCAAGCATCCAAGCCTTGAATCCTTTGAAGAATTATTCTCCTTCATCAAGAACTATTGGAAAACTATAACATCCATCATTCAATGATTTTCCTTTATGATTTAATTTTAGATAGAGTTATTGCTTCAACAGTTATGATGACATCCAAAGAGGCATTGCATCATTGTGGTATAAATTGAATTACAATTCAAATCTAATTTCTATTTCATCTTTTCTTATATGATTTCATTTTCTTTTCAAGGTTGATTCCTAAATAGCTTGGTTTTGACAAAGGTAACCCATTTAGATAATTTTCCCCACTTTTTATGTGGAGCATGTTACGAATCCATCATATTAGGATTGAATAATTGGACACAATCAGAGAAAACCCATTAATTTTAGGCATAATTGCTAGGTGTGGGATATCATTAGTGGCATACCCCTAGTTGTGGCACAATTTTCAGTTTGTCCCTACCATTTTAAGCTCAAATTTGGTAGTGAATAAAATTATAGTCTTTAGGGCCTAAATCTACAATTACAGTTCACACCAACATTCTAATAGCAAGAATTCAAATTTGAAAAATCATTTCTCCTATTTAATTTCTAAATACATTAAAATATTTTTCCATTCCCCTTTACATCTATTTTCTCCATTAATTTACATCATGTTTGTTTTTATTTA
Organism: Cupressus sempervirens; assembly: GCA_028749045.1. NCBI lineage: Eukaryota > Viridiplantae > Streptophyta > Pinopsida > Cupressales > Cupressaceae > Cupressus > Cupressus sempervirens. The sequence continues at coordinate 817,258,516 of CM053792.1, read as the reverse complement.
GTCTCTTGCATATCAATACCACCTCTCTCTTTCTCAATTCTAAGAAACAAAGGAATACAAACCCTTCAAGCATGTATATTTGCATTAGCATCTCTCAAGTCATGTTAATCATTTTTTTACACGATTATATGGTGGAATTCTTTAGAATAACTAAGACCCAGAAGGAATGCTACAGGCTACCGGGGGGGTTGAATCAGTTATCGAAGGTCTAGATGTACAATTAAGACTTTTCATAGCTTAGTGAACTCATATTTATAAAACATTTTCATCATGCATGCATCCACTAGATTATGAAATCACTTAAACTTGTAGGTTACTGTCAAATCAATTTGTAGAAATGTAAACATGAAACATAACATATTTGATAAAACATTTGACACAATGATTTAATGTAGAAATTCAACTTGGGAAAAAACACCAGTAACATGCTACTCATTCTCACTCTTCTGAAGTGATGCCCTATGAAAGGCCAACCCTATCAAAGGTTACAATTCACATTGTTAATGTGACCTAGTTAAAGTATTTCAATCACCTTGTTAGGAGTGAGCCTTGTTAGAGGACTTTAGATCATTCACTTGGAATGTTACCCAGTTAAAGGATTTACAAATGACTCTTAGGTCAACTTTAATCCAAAGGATTTACCCTAGACTGATACAATGATTAGAGAGTAATAGTAAGGCTTGATCTAATAACAACCTACAACTTCATTTGCATATTACAGATCTTTTTTTCAGTCCTCCTTTTTGCTTGGCTTTCACACTCTTCAGCTCTAATAGTTTGGTCACCCTTCAAGCATCCATACCCTTAAGCCTTCTTGCTTTGTTTGACAATGTAGTATCTTCTCTTAGGTCACTAAATGGAGCAAATACCCTAGACTCCTTGTCTTCCTTATGTTCTCACACATGACAACCCTTGCTTCTAACCAAACATCTCTATAAAATAGATAATTAAGATTTTTTTTTCGTTCATCCTCCATCATCCATTTTAGGGTTAGGTTAGATTAGGTAGGTGTTCATGACTAATTCTATCTACATGTGATTGCATGATTTATGTTTCCAACTCTATGCTAAGTTTCTTTCTTTCCATAATTTACAGATAGGTAGTTGTTTAACTTTAGCTTTAATGACAAATGATTACCCACATGCACAACTCTCTATTGAGAATAATAGATCAACCTAGTCTCTCTTCATAGTTATTCACTGTGATTTCTGAAATGAAATGGTAGTTAAGATTGTATAAATCATCCATATGAATGTAGATTAACATCAATCAATGAGAAAGAGATTTTTTGTTTTAGCAACTTTGTTTACTTTGCCTTTTGATTTGCAATTTGGCTTCATTCTTTTAGCATATTTTTAATTTACTTTGCAACTTTAGGTTGCAAAATCTTACAGATTGAACTAAAGATAAATTAGGGTGACTAACTATTGTTTACTCTTAGGGATGCCCTTTTTTTATGATATTCATTTTTAAATACTACAAGAACAAGTAATTTCTGGATGTATTTACACAACTACAATTTTAAGGATGGCAGATTGTTGAAAAGGGCGCTTGATCTTTTCCTAAATTAGTGGGAAAATGAATGGCTTTTATAAATTTATGACTTCTTTGAATGAGTTGCAATCAACAATTCCATAGAACAAGCAACATCCATGTTTTTAGATCTTACGAAACATATATCTTCAACCTATGGCCTACATATAAAAGTAACAGGGCTAATTTTATCTCATTCCTCTATTTCATGCCTTCCATTTTTGTTCTAGTTTCTGTTTCATTTGTTCAGTTTGGAATAATTGAGTTTCTACAGAATTATTCTCTCTTCAATTTTGTAAACATTTGAATTTTCAAGATTTGTTATTTTTTCATAGATCTCTTATCACTCAGTGTAGGACCTCATATTGACTGAACTATGATCTTCTTTATAACCTAAATATTTTGAATCTCTATTATGCTCTGGGTTGGTGCTGATTTTATGAATAAATATATGAATTTTTCTACGAAATCAAAAGATGGTCTTTAAGTGCATAATCTTAATCAAACTATTTAAATATTATAAACACTCTATTTAAAATTTATTAATAAGACATACATTTTTCATGAAGCACCAATCATTTTGTCATTATGTTAGATTCACTTTGTTCTAATTGTTTTTCAGTTTTTTAAAGCATACAACTTACTCATGCCTCGCTAAATTTTCATTTATATCCCTTTGCAGGCTGGAGAGTTTTTTAAATTAATTTTGGACTCCCTTTATTCTAATTATCTTAATTTAATGATACATAGAAGGTGCGTTGTTTTGAAGAAAAAATATGCATCTATTTCTAAATTCCAATTAGTTCTCTACATTTTAGACTCACTTTATTGTAATTGTCTTTAATGTAGTTATCTTAAAGTGGATGTTGATTATAATGTAGGACAAATGATGGATGTTAATTATAAATTATTATTTTTAACATCTAAATTTCAGATTTGTCAAAAAAAATTAGATATGAATTTTTTAATGTATTTAAATTTATTTTCATTTTAGATTATTCTTTCTATACTATGTTAGAAAATAAAATAATTTAATTTAATTTAGAAAAGTACAAAAAGTTAGACATATTTTAATAATTATAACCATAATCATTTAAAATTAAAATAATAACAATTAATCTTTATGCCTAAAATATCAAAACATATCAAATTTAATTTAGAAACATACTAAAATTTCAAAAGAATATCAAGTTGCATAAAATTAAATTTAAAACATCAAAATTTATATATCAAATTTAATTTTCAAATGCACTAAATTTATTTATTCAAATTTAATCTTGAAATGCACTAAATTTATTTGAGAATCATAAATTTAATTTTGAATGCTAAATACAACACATTGTTTATAATAAATTATCTTTTATGTCATAAAATTTAGAAAGTACATTAATTTTTGAAAATTTTATAAGAGAAATATATCTTAACAATTTAATAAAATATTTTTTTCTATAAGAGAAAATCTATTTTTTTTTAAAGTGTATATAATTGAAAGATTTGTTTGAAAATTAGAAAGTATTTAAAGACACTAAATCTTTAAATAAATTACATTAATTTTAGAACTTGGTTTTTTTTAAAAAAATTGACAAACATATCCTAACAATAGAAAAATATTCTACTAGAAAAAAAAAAATCCAATATAGGAAAAATGGTATAGAAATTTTTTCCATGTTCGATTGGTAGATTGTGGTTTAATTAGGAAAGTCATAAATGTATTTTTTGAATTTCCATAGATTCATACTCTAGAAGTATTGCACCAAATTGATATTTTAGCTAAGAGAATAACCTCATCTATTAGTGATGAACAAATATTAAAATGTACTAAATTAACCTTGCATTGTAAAATTTTTTTGAATGTTGAGTAGTATCTAATCTATAAGTAGTATTTATAATATTATCTACATTATATTTCTATTTTTATAAATCGTGTATGTCCTAAGCTATAATTGGACCCTCTTACTAATCCTAACATAACTCTAATTAAATATTCACCCCATTATTTGACCTAGAATAAGTTGATACACATTAAACCATAATTAAATTACAATACTAGCCTTATTTTAACTAAAATCTAATTCTTATATGTATTCTTATTAAACCTTTACTAGATAATACCAAACATTATCTTAGAATACTAATCTTTATTGTAGCATAGATTTAGTTTAACTTTAAGCCTAATTCAACTATAACCCTAATTGAACCATAAAGTTTAAATAATTGAAACCTAAACCTAGTTATAGCCTCAAAATTAACTTGTAGCCCAATTATTGCTAGAACTAAACTATTGCCATAATCTTGCCCTAACATTGATTCTATCCTTAAATGCACTCTTATTCTAATCCTAAATATAATAAATCCTTACCATAATTCTAAACTCACTTAAAGAACCCTTTAATCCTTCTCGAGGAACCTATTTTTATCAAAATTTGTTAGTATAATAGATGCTTGGATAAGGATATATCGACTTATTATTATTATATATATATATATATATATATATATATATATATATATATATATATATATATATATATATATATATATATATATATATATATATATATATATATATATATATATATATATATATATATATATATATATATATTTGTGTCTATATAAACGTGTGTGTATATATGTGTGTGTGTGTATTTATACACACACACACACACTTTATCTCCAATTACCAACAAAATTATAAAATATATAAAAATAAAAATAATACAAGCAATGCATTATACCACTTCTAAAACAATGTGAACCCAAGATAAAAATAATAATTTTCATCAATCCTTATAAATAAAGTTGCATCACATATTTTATATTTTGATGTTGTTTGGGTGAAAGTTTTGATCAAAATTGTGAAGAGTTGGGATAGTTCCTAAATAACTTGAATGTAAAAAATATATTTTGATTGTATTAATTAGCATTTATGTGATGACACAAATCTTTATATTTTGAAAGAAAATTTGTTATACTATACTTATTTTTTAAGAGGATACCTAAAATATTTAATATATCCAATATGTGGTAAAGATATATTAAATATTACAATTATCATAATCTCCTTTATGACCTTTGACTTATGTTTTATTTTAACCTCAATGATCAAACTTGTAAGGTACTATAAACCAAAACTCTAATGTAACCAGTTTAGATCTTATTACTTGAATACCAGATTTTGATGACATTAATTATCATTTTTGTATGATACAAAATTCTTTAATTGAAATGAATCTATTGTGCTAAACACATTTTGAAGTGAATATATAATATATCATAAACTATTAGATATTTCATATTTAAATTCTATCATTATAGATTAACTATAATAAAAAATAATAACATCTTTCATTTTCATTTTGTGTTGTGACTACTACTAGCTTATATATATATATATATATATATATATATATATATATATATATATATATATATATATATATATATATATATATATATATATATATATATATATATATATATATATATATATATAAGCTGAAAGATATCCTTCTTGAAGCTCCTATTTTCATAAATTATCTCAGTATAGTATTTCTTGTCTTGGGCAAGTCTTCATTCTCCCTCAATTGTGTCAATGCAAAATTCCACCTATATATTAATTGTACATTTTGTGAGTATAGTGTTTTCCATTGCTACCTTTAGTTTATAGTAGTTGTATTTCATGAGTATAGATTTTTCGTTTGTCACCTTTGGTTTATTGAATCTCACAAATCTGCAAGTAAAATGTAGATGCATTCCTATATTAGTATTATAATATTACTCAAATCCTTTCTTTAATTGAAACCTTATACTTGTCCCAAACTAACCCTCATCTAAACATACCCTACAAGTACCTTTAGTCTTCATTAAATCTAATCTTAGTAAAGTCAAAACTTAAACTATTTAATCAATAACATTAATTTGTCTAGTCTATGGACTTGTATCTTCCTTTTTTAAGATTGATTAATAATTAATAATAAAACGGATTCATTTTTTTTAGTAGTTTTAAATTCACAACTTATTTAAAACTCCCAACTGACTTAATTTTTCTTCTTCTTTCACACAAATCTTGACTCTCAAGATCTTCACTCAAGGTCAAAGTTATGGCCTGGTATCCTAAAGAGTCACTCTCTTATTAGAGAAGGTTTAAAATGGAATATTGGTGATGAGTGGACAATCAAATTTAGGGTATATTTATGGATCAATTGAAAATCCACTAGATGTTACCCTTTTTGTTATATGATAAGAAGAATGGAGGACGTATTTAAGACTCTTAGTGTGGACTCTATTTCCCCTTGTGATAAATGGAAATCTCTCAAGAAATGTGCTATGGGCAATCAAATTCTTGTCTCGAGGGTTGAAGAATTAAAGGTTCTTCTATTAGAAGTGAGAATTTTGTTATTCCTTAGAGATGATAATTTTATTTGGATAAAATATCTTTCAAGGCCTTCATGATAAAGAATAATGATGACACAGATTAATAGAAATTATTTTGGAATCCAAAATTAATTACCAAGGTCATTTTTTTCTAGTGGGTTTCAGTGCATGGTAAAATTGCCACTCACGGAAATCTAATTAAAAGAGGTTTACAATTCCCTGATCATTGTATTCTTTGTAACAAAGAGGAAGAGACTCTACAGAACTTAGTATGATATCTTGTGAATGTTAACATCTAACGGGTCTTAAATATGGATATTCAACAATTCATCCTCAATTAGAAGTGCCCTTCAAAACATACTCTCATCACACATATATTTGTATTAGTTTTACATTGCAATGTGTTGATTTCTCCCATTAACTAATATGGCCAATAAGTTATGCATAACGATTTGACTTAAATGAATATCCTCCCAACAAATGGTAATTTATGCATTATGTAAATCGTGTTAATTTCTCCTCTTACATTTTATGACAGAAATTCTAGGAGACATGGATATCTCATGTGATTTAGAATCTTTGACTATTTGTGATCTTTGTCCTTGTCTTTGACTATAAGGGCAGCCATGATACCATAAAAGTGGTTCTTGGAGTTCTATCTTGCTGAATGCAATTCTTTATTGATATCAACCTTTCACTCTAGACGATACACAAGCTTGGGCAAATCCACATATGACATCAATGATTTAATATCTTATATTTTATGACAAAATTCCATATTTCAGAGTAGAAACTCTAAATTTAAAATACCAATTCATTTTACATCAAAATGGTTGACCCCTTCGAAGTCAATTTAGTGTTCTATTGTGCTCCAAATTTTATGATGCCCAATTGGGAAGAACATCATTTCTACTTTGGAGGAAAGACAGAACATCCTCAGCAGTCTTATATACAATTGTCCATGACATCCCTTTTCAGTTTGCACTTCACATGCTCTGTCTACGTTTCCGCATTTTGTCCAACAGTTGACTTGAAAGATTGAAAACCCTCCCTCAAAAACACCATTTTGGGCGTATCCGGCAGCCACCGTGGTCCGTGAGATCACATTTTTCTGAGGCATTTCGTCAAACAGTCTGCGTGCTTTCATATCTAGCACGACACCATCTAACCGAAAATACTCTTTCATCAATTTCTGTCCAGCAACTATTTGCGAAAATCTGAGAGGTTCTGCGCATTTCTATTGAAGGAAAAAAACTGTTTGAATGTAACAGATCTGCTCTATATTTCTTGTGGAGGATGGCGCGACTAGACTAAAACAGTGCATTTGGAAAACACAGTAATACTAATTAGACTGAAACAAAGTACATTTGGAAAATGGAAACTGCAAACACTCCACATTGAATTGCAGTTGCACCAGCCGGGAATCGAACCCGGGTCTGTACCGTGGCAGGGTACTATTCTACCACTAGACCACTGGTGCGGGGACAGAGAAGAAAGAATGGAGCAAAATCCAGGAAATGTTTGTAAGGAGAGAGAAAAAAGAAATATAAAAAGAGCAAATGGAGATGCGGGGTATCGAACCCCGTACCTCTCGCTGTTCACTGATCTATACTCGTTTTCACTGATCTATTCTTTGGATGTGGTCGGAAGGGGAGCGCAGGGTTCGGGACATGGGCTTTCCCAGCTCACTGGTAGAGCGTCAGTCTTGTAAACTGAAGGTCCGTAGTTCGATCCTGTGTGGAGGCAACTAAAGGTGGCAGCCTGTTTGCAGTGCATGATTTTGCTATGCTATGTTTGGCTCTTGAAGTGATGCAGGAAGCAAGAGGAGGAGGAGGTTGAGGATATCTCTGATTGTAACAGTTCAATTGTTCTCGTTTACCCACTATCACCACCACCACCACCACCGTCGTGTGTTTTGTTTTTGCTTGGAAGGCGATGCAAGAGCCGGGGTTAATATTACCACGCGTGCCGCTCTCTACTCTCGAGGCGATGGACGGGACACGCGTGCCTTTCTTTGCTCCCACATTGCTTACGCGCTACACGAAATTACCACTTCATATTCCCCATTCTAGAAAGCCATCAATGTCTCTTCGGAGACATACGATAACATTGGAACGATACGAAGGAGATCAGCATGGCACCTGCTCAAGATTGGACACGTATAAATCGAGAAATTATCCAAAAAAGTTTCAGATTCATTTTCCCCAAAAAAATTCCTATTAATTTTCCCCTCCCTTGACATGCATAAATCGAGAAATTATTCATTTACGCCTCCCTTCCCCCTTCCCGCTCATTTATTATTCGCTGATGGGCTTTCCCTTTAGGGTTGCTTGCACCCTGAATTTGTTTCACATTGGAAAATAGTTTGCGGAAAATGATTTTCTGATGATAGTTTCGATCAAGTGCCTTGCTAACTTAGAGTGATGATCAAGTTAACTCCAATGCATATAAAATGGCAAAGGTTCGATGTGGATCAGGGGCGTCTATGTAGGCTTAATTCAAAGCACATCAAATCAGCTGTAAAGAACAACTGAGATAAATAACTTTTGGCTTCTCCATCTACCTTCATAATGGGGAAAATTTTAGAGAAATTTTATGCAGATACGATGGTATGTTGTAATCATTAACAGCCTGTCTTTGTTCTCGCCCAATCCTTGAGAACTAATAATCTATCTACTATTTTAGAAACTGTCATCATTCCATTACTATGTGTGCTCGTAGGTGTCCTTTGGTTTAGGAATTCCACAAGATCAACAAACCCCAAAATGTAGAAAGTTCAAAAGCCCTATAGCACAAGTAACATCTATTCACATTTCCCCATTAACTCTTATTTTTCAATCGCTTGATAATGTATTTTGAATTGTTTAGCCTCATTTTACACAAGATAGTAGACATCATATTATGGAGAGCTTGGGAATATTTTTTCTTTTCTACTTCTTTCTTTTATTTCTCTTAATCTCAACCTATCAGATTTCTCGCTTCCTTTTGTTTCATATTGTTTGTTGTTTAGGTTTCACTTGGTAGTGGGCAATGATAGAAGATTGTTTCAATGATAGGCTCACAAGCTTGGTTAGTTAGCTTGGTCGGTCAGCTGAATCCATCAATGTTGAGTTTGATTTCAAAACGAGAATGGTCAAGAAGTTTGAGAATGTGAAACCTTGCATGCTTCACCTCAGGGGCAGAGAAATTATTGTTGCTAATTCTATTTCCTAGCTTCATCGTCTACTTAACAATGGTCCTTCCTGCTTGTCTCCCATTGACCTCTTCCTAAGTCTGTAGGGAGCCAACCAGAAGGTTTGTAACTGAATTTAAACAAATTCAGCTTCTTAGCATTGTCTTGTTTTTGCAATATACAAACATGGTATTGGTACTACAGGCAGTATACAAATATGCTTAATTCAAAAGCTCTCATCTTCATCGCAAGCTTGGAAGGCAAATTGCATAAGAGTTCCCAAAGATTTTTAAAACAAATGAATTTTGTATGGGATATACAAAAGACGTATAATTAACAAGACCATGTTTCTTAGATAATATGCAATTACTTTTTATTAGTTCCTGAACTAATGGAATCATGAGGTTCCATATTAGTTACATTAATCTAAAAATGTGAAGATATGTTTGCAAAAGCTTTATTAATTTGTATGTTTTATTGAAATTGAAAAATACATTTTTTTGAAAATTGTATTGCCCTGAAAAAGCCAATGAAAATTTCAATTTTCTCCAACAATAATACAAATATTTTCTAACAACTCTATTAATGAATGCATTAATTACAACTTTATATTTTCCACATTTGTGAAAAGTGGATTAACTTTTTAAAAAATAATTATTTTTATCTTCCACTTCGCAAATGAATGTCTAATCAATATTAATTATCCATATTTATTTTCCTTACCAAGTTGAAATATAGAGTTAAATGTTTTATATTTCTTATTTTAAATATATTTATTATTAGTTTTACATTGATATTTATTTTTGTAATTTGTAAAATGTTATTCAAATATAGATATTTTAATCAAATATAGAGTTAAATGTTTTATATTTCTTATTTTAAATACATTTATTATTCAAGATAGTTTATGAAGAAGAAGTCATATGAATTTATAGAGTTAAATGTTTTTTAAGTTGTATAATTTAGATATTTTAATCAAATATAGAGTTAAATATTTTATATTTCTTATTTTAAATATATTTATTATTAGTTTTACATTGATGTTTATTTTTGTAAATTTTACTAGCTATCTTACCAAGTTCAAATATAGAGTTAAATGTTTTTTATTTCTTATTTTATATATATTTCTTATTAGTTTTACATAGATGTGGCGTGTTATAGACATATACATATAATGCGTACATATATACATATTTAAACTAGTGTATGTATGGTTAGATGGATTTTAGGAAGACAACTCATATTTCATAAATTGAAAGTCAACAAATTAAATAAACAAAAGAGAAAAAAGAGGCTCTATTCTAAAGAAAAACTTTCAAATTAAACAAAATGAGCACACAAAAGCCCAACCTCCAGAGAAAGGAGATGAAAATGGATAGGATGATTGAGAAGATGTGTATTTGGATGCCTATTAACAATCTACTCTTCTATGGATAAAAGTAGTGTGATGAGAGGATCATATTCTTTCTATCTGCAAACTTTGGTTTATGAATTATACAAAATTCCTTTTAAAAACATTACCATGAAATTTCAAATCCTTATAACGCTGACACCATTGATTAATTGCTATAAAATAACTAAATTAGCTATGTTACCCCAGGTTTCTAGGACGGGGGACGGGGGGACGTGGGGACGTGGGGACGAGGAAACAAGTTTTTGGGACTAATTTTTTTTCTTAGAGCTAGGGGCAGCAGGGGATGGCAGTGGAAACAACTATACAAAAAGTAGGGAAAATTTGAAATATACAAGGAAATTTTAAATATTCATATAAAAACATGGATAACACATGCTTATACAAATTATAGAACCTTAACATATAATGTTTGTGTTAAATAATTTAACTTTAGAGTTCACATGAGAGTGGAAATCAAAGAAAATATCAAAACTAAAACATTAATTTTATGGGACAGCCAAGGGAAAGGTTTCTGGAAGTTTTTGAGTTTCTGGGATGGGGGGATGGGGTCAATTTTTGCTAGAAACACATCCCGAGTAACATAGTAATAAGTTTCTTTTCATGAAATAGAGATACATAAATCAATGTTTGTAATTGATTATTTTTCATGTACACAAATAGTTCATTTGCACTAAGTTGTTGTAAGGAACATCTCTCAATGTAATTAATGCATGCAAATTGATTGGCCTTCAACACCTCTTCGATTTTTTTTAGAAATACAAGAGCAAAACTATATTACTTCATAAACTATCAATTTTATCAAAAGCTAATAAGGGGTAAGAATACTTTAAAAATATCAATTTTATCAAAATCTACTAAGGTGTAACAACTCTGTGAGAAATAAGAAACAATCTAAAAAAAAGTCATATGAGAACACGAGTCAATCAACCATAAAAACATGAAGACGAAAACTTTGACGCATGCGCCCCTTGTTAAAATTTCATATTTATTATTTTTTTCCACAAATATTTCATTTCATTTATAAGTATTATTTTTCTATTTGATAATATGATATATTCCAAAGTAAAAGTTTTTGCTAATACAAATTATTAGTCTGTGTTGTTAAGGCATTGTTAAGGTAGGAGACTTATGGTTTCACTAGCATTTTTTCTTATTAGAAATTGTGCACATTATGTTTATTCTATGATCTAAGTAAATTTTGATATTAAAATAATTTTTTTTTAAAAAAATTTTTTTTATTGGTTGTCCTATTTTTCCCCTCAGTAATCTTTAGATGTTTTTCATTGCAAAATTTCAAAAAACTAAATGAGATGATTGTCATGTTAAACAAGTGGCAAATTCAGATGGCACCTGTTCATTTGCATCTGTTTATAACAAGGCAACAGTCCAAGGCTCTAGATGGCTTAATAGGAGGTAGTAATTTGTTTTTTAAGTTTTGATGTTTTCTTGGCCCTTGCAAGTAACTTTCGATTGTAGAGAAGAAGCCCATGATGAAGAAATCCCCTACGACAAAGAAGAAGAAGCATGTCAAAGGTGAATAGAAGGCCCCTAAAGAGGTTGGAGATAAGAAGGGGAAGAAGAAGCTCAAGATCTATCTATTCAAGGTTTTGAAGCAAGTCCATCTTGATATTGGAATCTCTAGCAAGGCCATGAGAATAATTGATAGCTTCACCAATTATATTTTTGAGAAATTTTCCAATGAGGTTGCTAGATTGGCGAGTTACAACAAGAAACTTACCATTACTACCCAGAAAATAAAAGTGGTTGTGAGACTAGCTCTCCTTGGGGAGCTTGCAAAGTAAGCAATATCTGAGGGTACAAAAGTTGTGACCAAATTTACCAATGCATAATCTTCTCTATATCAATATTTAGGGCTTTTGTTTGAACTTTTATAGGGTTTGGTAGCCATTAATGGTTGTCAGTGGTGCTAATTCATGATTCAAATTAAATATGTTTTCTAACATTTGAAGCCATGGAACCATTGACAGCTCAAGAGGCTTTAAGACATCCTTTCTTCAATTAGGATTCTACAAAAATGGAAAATTTTGAATGTAATTTACAATGATCTAAATAAGTCTTTTAGCTTAGCTAGTTTTTAGTCCTCTTAGCTTTGCAGGAATAGTGAGGAAAGTATATTGGTACCAATGTGCCACTAAGCTCCAGGATGTAGAAAAGAGAACATATTAATGTCAAACACCTAACCTTCAACCCATGCACGAACCATAATTTTCATGGGCTATTTTAGCAACAAATAAAGGTGAATTAAACTTATAATATGAATGTGAACTTTTCATAATCATGAGCTTTCAATTTGAGCATTTTTTGTGGTGGAATTTTTATTTTCACACTACTCAGTACGCTAATGCATAAAATTCATTATCTATATAATTAATAAGAAGCAATCTGAAGTTTGATATTTTAAAGCTTCAAAGCTGATAATCAAGTGATGTAAAAGTTAGGGGTATGTAACAAGGAAATTCCAGCAGACGGTCAAATGTTTCTATATGTAGATGTAATGCCCATATTTTCCCTCTTTCAGTTATGTATAATAATTCTCGCCGCACTTTCGATTAAAAAATTTGTCACATAAACATTTTCCAAACATTTTTATAGCTGACGTTTTGTTAAAATACTTGAAAATGAATTTCTTTGAAAAAATTAATGTAGCACTATACAATATTGCCAATAAATACAAGAACTTGATACAATCTCCTCATGCCCAAACTACCACCAAGGGCAAGAGCTATGGTGCAAGTGCCCCTTATTTATATCTCTACCGGTAGTGGCTATTAGAAAATCCCAAATCCCTAGCTCTATTTTGGCACAGATAGTGAGGATGTATGCCAAAGGTGTCAAAATTGCCTTTGTTGTACAAAGCTGCATTTGCTAGATTGATTTTGAAGCCTTTATAACAAAGCCATTTTGAGCATATATGTGAATTGTACTATGAAAATAAAAGAATTATCCCTGCACTTGTCATGAAAATTGAGGTACCACATTTTTTAAGGCATTCTTTCAAACAGTTCACTATGCTTGGATATTTAAATACAATTCTAAAGAAACCATTTTATTATCTAGAAGAATGTTGATAAAGGACATTGTTGTATTTTATTACAATTTTTTAAAAGCCCAAAGAAAGGAAAAAGTGTTTCGAGCATTATTGCCAAGCACTCTTATCCAATGAATTTTCTTCAAAGTTATATCAAGATCGATAATTCCTCAAATGGCAAAGATAGGCAAATCATGATTTATTTCTAGTTCATTTATGAAATTATTTGATAAAAGATGATAAATGTTATTGAAGTTCCAATTGGCAATTCATTGTATTATAAAAGATAAATGAACTTATTTCAATTCATATAAACTTGATTTAAACATACCACTTATAATTTGATTAATTCGATTGCACTATTGAAAATTGCATTAATAAAAGGATCCAGAGAAAAGAATAAATCCACTCTCATATAAAAACACAAACAATTTAAAATTTAAAATATATTATTCAAAATTACTTAAATACCATCCATAATCACTAATAAAATCCGACTGCCCACCAAACTCAAGCGATAAATTATAAAAAGTTTTCATATTTTAAACTCAAAAGGATTAGTTAGGACATTCAATATTTTAGGCATCACATAATAGTGAGTGAATAGTGAGGAATCAGTGTATGTTTAAGAAACACACTTCATAACTAGGATAAGGTATTAATTTGACATGGAGTGATGGGAATTCTTATTTATTAAAATTTGAGCATCTAAATTGTCACTGACCAATACATTATAGATATAATACAATCAATTGAAAAATGTGGGTTTAACAAAATAAGTAAATGTTTTATATTTTTATATTTTTATAGTTTATACTTTTCTATTTCTTTATACTTTTATTTTTCAATTCCACAATTCTTATCAATATATTGGAAAAATATTTAGTTTTACAAAATTCTTATTTATTAAATTTTGAGCATCTAAATTGTCACTAACCAATGCATTCCGAGAGATATGTACAATCAATTGAAAAATGTGGGTTTAACAAAATAAGTTAATTTTTTATATTTTATACTTTTATATTTCTTTATATTTTTATTTTTGAATTCCACAATTCTTATCAATATATATAGAAAAATATTTAGTTTTCCAAATAAAATTTCAATTTTGTTCAAATTTTATTGTAAAGTTAATCATACAATTACTTTAGTATTATAAAGAGTTAATACAATTTTAATAATAAATATAGTCCTCTTAAATTGTGAAAATTGGAAGTCAAATATTTTAATCATTTTTGTGTTTCTCAATTTGATTCTGTATGTCTTTTTGACATCAACATTTCAGATCACACTACATGATCCATCATCATGATTGATCCTTCTCTCACATTGATGTCAAGAAAACATACACAATCAAATTTAGAAACAAAATAATCATTAGAAATGGATTGTGAAAATCACATATTGTTAATAGTCATTTATTTTATTTTAAACATTAAATTTAAATGCAAAATTATATAAAATGTGTGAATTACATAAGACTTCAAAAAAAATTAAATACAAAAATCTTAAAATTTATATATATTTTATAACTATTAAAATTAGAGTAATATCACATTTTTATTTAAACATTGATTATATGATAACTATTAAATATTCTATATTATAATATTTATAATACATATTTATAATCTAAATATTATTAATAAAATTTCTCATTAAATGCAACTAATTATATATATATATATATATACACACACACTAAATATATTTGTAATTGATAAAAATAACATAATGAAGAAAATTACTATGAATGGAAATTGTTACATTCACATCTTCCAATATAAATTGTGTATGTTATCAAATTGTTTTGTGTCTTTTACATTCAATTGTATAACAAAATCATCTTATACTTAGAAAAAGAATAGGTTTTCATTAGATTAAGACTTCAATGTCTTTGTATGGATTGACAGTGTAGAATATCTATTTCTAAAGTAATAGAAAGTAGGTGTTCTAAATCATTTATGTCAAAATATTTTTTTCTTCAACTTATTTCTCTAGTTCTCTTCGCATAGATATTGTACACTATATTTTATTTAAAGTGGTATTTGACTAGTTTCAAAAATAACAATTGCATTATTTTTCGTTACTACTCCAAACCTTATCTTCTTGTTACTTCATGAAGTAATGACTATTTGGGTCTAAGTTGGATATAAAGTGTGTAATATCTATTTCAATAAATAATTTTGGCTAGTATTAATAATTACTAGTTTTTTTTTTCCTTCCATGAACATGCAAATCACTTCCCTCTCATATATTTCATGATTTCTCATGTTTTACTCATGGCGTGTTGAGAAATGTGTACAAGTTTCAGGTTTTCTGTTGGTTTCTTGATAATGGGTTTTTGATTGACAATTTGATCCTAGATAGGTTTGGTCAGAGCCAGAGTTATATTTGAGTTCTGGTGGTAAGACGAAGAAGTCCTCTATGATTTAGGGTTTATTCCTATAGGTATATTATTAGCTTCTGAAATTACTGTAGGTTTTGGAGGTCCAAATTAGGTTTATGGGGGTGTCTAGATCTATTTTTTAGAGAAGATGGATGGATGTTGAGAAAGGGTCTAAGTGAAGAATCCCAAATCTGTTCAGAATTATATTTGAGTTTTGGTGGTAAGACGAAGAAATCCTCCATGATTTAGGGTTTATTCCTATAGGTATATTATTAGCTTCTAAAATTACTACAGGTTTTAGGGGGTCCATATTAGGTTTATGGGGGTGTCTATATCTATTTTCTAGAGAAGATGGATGGATGTTGAGAAATGATCTAAGTGAAGAATGCCAAATATGTTTGGAATGATTAAAGTTTTTTCCAGAAACAAACATGTTACCTTCATTATTTTTGGCAGTTTGAGCTCGAATATTTGGGTCTAATCTACTTATCCCTACCTGGTTTTGTGCTTTGTCTCTTGCGGCTCTATTTTTCTACTTTCGCCAGGTGGTTTTCTTTCCTAGTGCCTTAATGTTTTGATTGATGCTTCTATTGCACTTTTTGTATTGTACCGTTTTCCAGCCAGAGCTCTAATCTATAGGCAGTTTTGAGTTTGATTCAGTCTTCCTCTACCTTTGGATTTCTTTATTCCTTTCATCATGTAGCTTTGAAAATGTAGAGAAACTACTTTTGTTTCTCGACAGAATTGATTTCAATTTCCCATAGCTTGGAGTATCATGTTCTTCATTGTTCTAAATGTTTCTCAGAGCTTCGAGCAATTTGTTGTGTCAAAGGTGAACTGGGGCTTCAAAGATGACATGTTTTCCTTCTGCTTATTCACAATGTCACATTTTTTGAATAGAGCCATTTTCTTAACCTTTTTTCTAGATAAGTTTCACCAAATATATTATTATTTAATAAGTAAATACAAATAAAATAAATGATTGTGTCTTACAAATTATAGAAGACCGATTAGGAGTTACTTACCAACATCCTTAATTAAAACCCTTCGATAGAGTGAACAACAAGAACTGAACACATCTGACAAGACCCTAATTACCTTATAGTTTATATTTATAAAACATGAGAATAATGGCCATCAATCACATAAGAAAGAATTCATATACTTCCACCGCATACACAAATTAGAAAATATTTAATTTATATGATCTTTGATGTCATGTGCATTAATGATATTTAAAGAGAATCTAATGAGATCAATATAAATCTTATGAAAGATATTGGTTTCAAGAAGATTGTGCAAAAATTCATGAAATTGTGTCTTATTCTTAACATAGTTCACAAAATACTAAAGGATTAATAGATTTTTTAAATTATTTTTATTCCTATAGTTTTCCTTAAGGACCAATAGAATTTAAAATAAATAGCATTTTTTTTAATTTTATAAATATACATAAAATTTTAAACTATTGAAAAAAACAGAAGTTCAAAAAAAAAAAAATCTAATTTTAACATTGCACTTAAAGATTGCAATAGCCATCATGTTGATTTCTCCCAGTAACCAATTTGGATTAAATGAATATCCTTCCAACACGGGATAATTTATGCATTAAATAGTGTTGATTTCTCCTCTTACTCGTTTTCTCTTTCGCTGCTCAAGATTAATTTTCCTTTATTTTTCAACTAAACAAATCAAGCTCTATTTTGTTTTGAGCCAGTCTATACATTACATATCAAAACAGTACATTAGAGTGGCGCAGCGGAAGTGTGGTGGGCCCATAACCCACAGGTCCCATGATCGATACGTGGCTCTAATAATTTGAAGTTGAAATCAGTTGAGGCTTCTGTTCACATCTCAATCTCACTATTTTTAATCTCTTCTTTCTTGAAGACATAAGGCAACGTCCTATTCCTTATTTCAGTTGGCTCACCAAACGAAAAATAGAAAATATATTCTAAACTTTCTGTTCCTAGTCTAGCATCTCAACCTAGTCTAGCATCTCAACAGGTCCTAAATGATCTTTTATAAATTTTCCATACCACTTTTAACATCTACTTTATGAGTGGGTTAGAACTAAAATCAGAATCAAAGATGGAATATCTGACTCTTTTGAAAGTGACATTGGTCTGAAGTAAGGTTGTCTATTGAAACATTTGGACTTCCTTTTGAAGGTAATCTATTAGAAATTGTGAAGAAATTCAAACATTTGGGGATCAACTTTCATTATAGACTTAGTTGGAAGACTTATAGACTGAAAAAGATTTAGTGACAGTGGAAAGCATCCTATCTTCTGCAAAACATATGTAGAATTCTCAAGCTTTGAGATTAGAAGACCAAGAAAGCTCTCTTTGGTGTGTTGGCCTCACTAGTAGTTCTTTACGAGTGTGAGGTTTGGTGGGAAGCATGACAAGTGTGGATGGAGACAATTAGAGAGGATCCAGATACACTTAATCATTATCAATATGAAAGTCAAGGTAGACTTCTATATCGTATGAAATTCTTTTCGCAAAAGTCGATATGTACCTGTTGGAGGCAACAACGATAACTCGGTTAATAAGTTATTTAATGAACCTTGAAGACATGAATAACCAATGTTGTCCAAGACTTACTCCCCATGATCATTAACAATAATCAAATAGGCTTTGTCAAAGGTAGATACATATTAGAAAAGCATGATCTCCTATTGGGAGGTCATGGACTCGGCGAAAATCTCAAGACAAAAAAGAGGAATGTTACTTATGGATTATAAAATGCACATGATAGAATTGAATGGATATTTTTCCTTGTGATGTTGGATGCATTGGGCTTTCCGCCTTCTTTTGTTTGTTGGTTTCAACTTTATTTCATGGAGCTATGGCAGCAATAGAAATCAATGGGGTGAGATCTAAATAATTTGAAGTCTCTAGATCCATAAGGCAAGGATGTCCTCTAGCCTCCTTGCTATTTTTAATTGCAATAGACTCTCTTCACTACCTTCTTAGGGATGATACTTTATCTTCTAAAGTGAAGGGCATTTGACTCCCTAATAATGATGAAATCTCTAATATAGATTTTTCTGACGACACCTCCATTCTTATACCTAGAAGAGCACAACATGATTTATCTCTTGACAAAATTGGACCTATTTTGTTTGGTTGCATGAAGCAAGGAATCTCTTGCCAAGTCCATCATGCTCAGTTGCCAACCTAACCCTCCAAACAAGTGGCTAGACTATATTGTCAAGTACTTGTGGATTCCATTTGTTATTAACCCTGGTATCAATGTTATGTGGAATTGGATCAAAGAAAATATTGTGTGTAAACTTGGTAAATTGAACAAAAAAAAAATTCTTTCATTGGGAGGGTTCAAGTTTTCCAAATAAATCTTTCCTCTTATACCATATACTTCTCCTCTGTTTGTTTGTTTAATCAAAACCAATTTGGATTTATTCATAGCATAATAAGGAACTTCTTATGGTCAGATGGTAAAGGAAATAGAAAAATGTATGCAGTCTCTTGGGAATGGTGCATAAAGGCTAAAGAGATTAATGGATTAGGTCATAAAGATCTCAAAATCCTAGGGGTTGCTCTGGGTGTGAAATTGATTGCCAAAGTTATCTTTGGTGAAGCACCATGGAAATTACTTATCAAGTGCAACATTTCTCAAGCCCATCCCTATCAAAATAATATCTAGATTTTTTTTAAAAAAATAGAGGAGAAATATGTTAAAATAGTGTGTCGAAGCAAAAAAACAAAGCAAGAAAGGGAACCAATTGCAAGGATTCATTGAAGTGTAAAAATCATTATATGGCTTGCAACTTGTAATCATAAATGGGCCACACCAAATGGCATCAAATTGAATGTGCTTACTAGGTCTACTTTTCAATTTGTCACATTAAAAAATTATGTCTCCTTTTCTAAGGACTCTTGGGATAATTGTTTTCTTAAATGTCCTCTTCTTATGTTTATGATGATTCTCTAAATTTTAAAATAATTTCTTTCTAATGTCTTCTAGGATCAATTCAGCAAGCCTTACATCCATAGGTTCTTGATCCATTTCAACCTCCTTAAGTAGATTTAGAGTTGGTAATTCAACTTAAATGAGTAGCCAAGCATCTTATAACAAAAAAGACTACATGGGGAATTAAGTATGGATAAATTTTTGATGTAATTTTGTTATGACCCCAAATTTACCTATAACATAATGTCACGGTATTGGTGACATTTCTTTATTTTTTATCGTCCTGGATAAAATTTAAATCCTTAAATGAAGAAGTAAAGTATAAAATGATCAATTTCATCCTCATTTTGTATCCATTAACTAAGTAGAAACATTCATGATCAAATAATCGATCAAGCAATTAGATTTCCAAAGAGTTCTCAAGGTCTTCAAGCATCCAAGCCTTGAATCCTTTGAAGAATTCTTCTCCTTCATCAAGAACTATTGGCAAACTATAACATCCATCATTCAATGATTCTCCTTTATGATTTAATTTAGATAGAGTTATTGCTTCAATAGTTATGATGACATCCAAAGAGGCATTGCATCATTGTGGTATAAATTGAATTACAATTCAAATCTAATTTCTATTTCATCTTTTCTTATATGATTTCATTTTATTTTCAAGGTTGATTCCTAAATAGCTTGGGTTTGACAAAGGTAACCCATTTAGATAATTCTCCCCACTTTTTATGTGGAGCATGTTACGAATCCATCATATTAGGATTCAATAATTGGACATAATCAGAGAAAACCCATAAATTTTAGGCAAAATTGCTAGGTGTGGGATATCATTAGTGGCATACCCCTAGTTGTGGCACAATTTTCAGTTTGTTCCTACCATTTTAAGCTCAAATTTGGTAGTGAATAAAATTATAGTCTTTAGGGCATAAATCTACAATTACAATTCACACCAACATTCTAATAGCAGGAATTCAAATTTGAAAAATCATTTCTCCTATTTAATTTCTAAATACATTAAAATATTTTTCCATTTCCCTTTACATCTATTTTCTCCATTAATTTACATCATGTTTGTTTTTATTTAGTCTCTTGCATATCAATACCATCTCTCTTTCTCAATTCTAAGAAAATAAGGAATACAAACCCTTCAAGCATGTATATTTGCATTAGCATCTCTCAAGTCGTGTTAATCATTTTTTTAGGTGATTATATGGTGGAATTCTTTAGAATAACTAAGACCCAGAAGGAATGCTACAGGCTACAGCGGGGGGGGGTTGAATCAGTTATCGAAGGTCTAGATGTGTAGTTAAGACTTTTCATAGCTTAGTGAACTCATATTTATAAAAAAATTTCATCATGCATGCATCCATTAAATTATGAAATCACTTAAATTTGTAGGTTACTGTCAAATCAATTTGCAGAAATGTAAACATGAAACAAAACATATTCAATAATACATTTGACACAATGATTTAATGTAGAAACTCAACTTAGGAAAAAACACCAGCAACATGCTACTCATTCTCACTCTTCTGAAGTGATGCCCTATGAAAGGCCAACCCTATTAAAGGTTACAATGCACATTGTTAATGTGACCTAGTTAAAGTATTTCAATCACGCTGTTAGGAGTGAGCCTTGTTAGAGGACTTTAGATCATTCACTTGGAATGTTACCCGATTAAAGGATTTACGAATGACTATTAGGTCAACTTTAATCCAAAGGATTTACCCTAGACTAATACAATGATTAGAGAGCAATAGTAAGGCTTGATTTGATAACAATCTACAACTTCATTTGCATATTATAGATCTTTGTTTCAGTCCTCCTTTTTGCTTGGCTTTCACACTCTTCAGCTCTAATAGCTTGGTCACTCTTCAAGCATCCATACCCTTAAGCCTTCTTGCTTTGTTTGCCAATGTAGTCTCTTCTCTTAGGTCACTGAATGGAGAAAATACCCTAGACTCCTTGTCTTCCTTTTGTTCTCACACATGACAACCCTTGCTTCTAACCAAACATCTCTATAAAATAGAGAATTAAGATATTTTGTCGTTCACCCTCCATCATCCATTTTAGGGTTAGGTTAGATTAGGTAGGTGTTCATGACCAATTCTATCTACATGTGATTGCATGATTTATGTTTCCAACGCTACGCTAAGTTTCTTTCTTTCCATAATTTATTGATAGGTAGTTGTTTAACTTTAGCTTTAATGACGAATGATTATCCACATGCGCAACTCTCTATTGAGAACAATAGATCAACCTAGTCTCACTTCATAGTTATTCACTGTGATTTCTTGAATGAAATGGTAGTTAATATTGTATAAATCATGCATATGAATGTAGATTAACATCAATCAATGAGAAAGAGATTTTTTGTTTTAGCAACTTTGTTTACTTTGCCTTTTGATTTGCAATTTTGCTTCATTCTTTTAGCATATTTTTAATTTATTTTGCAGCTTTAGGTTGCAAAATCTTACAGATTGAACTAAAGATAAATTAGGGTGACTAACCATTATTTACTCTTAGGGATGCCCTTTTTTTATGATATTCATTTTTAAATACTGCAAGAACAAGTAATGTCTGGATGTATTTACACAACTACAATTTTAAGGATAGCAAATTGTTGAAAAGGGCGCTTGATCTTTTCCTAAATTAGTGGGAAAATGAATGACTTTTATAAATTTATGACTTCTTTGAATGAGTTGCAATCAACAATTCCATAGAACAAGCAACATCCATGATTTTAGATCTCACGAAACATATATCTTCAACCTATGGCCTACATATAAAAGTAAGAGGGCTAATTTTATCTCATTCCTCTATTTCATGCCTTCCATTTGTGTTCTAGTTTTTGTTTCATTTGTTCAGTTTGGAATAATTGAGTTTCTACAGAATGATTCTCTCTTCAATTTTGTAAATATTTGAATTTTCAAGATTTGTTATTTTTTCATAGATCTCTTATCACTCAGTGTAGGACCTCCTGTTGACTGAACTATGATCTTCTTTATAACCTAAATATTTTGAATCTCTATTATGCTCTGGGTTGGTGCTGATTTTATGAATAAATATATGAATTTTTCTATGAAATCAAAAGATGGTCTTTAAGTGCATAATCTTAATCAAACTATTTAAATATAATAAACACTCTATTTAAAATTTATTAATAAGACATACATTTTTCATGAAGCACCAATCATTTTGTCATTATGTTAGATTCACTTTGTTCTAATTATTTTTCAGTTTTTTTAAGAATACAACTTACTCAAGTCTCGCCAAATTTTCATTTATATCCCTTTACAGGTTGGAGATTTTTTTAAATTAATTTTGGACTCCCTTTATTCTAATTATCTTAATTTAATGATACATAGAAGGTGCGTTGTTTTGAAGAAAAAACATGCATCTATTTCTAAATTCCAATTAGTTCTCTACATATTAAACTCACTTTATTGTAATTGTCTTTCATGTAGTTATCTTAAAGTGGATGTTGATTATAATGTAGGACAAATGATGGATGTTAATTATAAAAATTAAATTTTAACATCTAAATTTCAGATTTGTCAAAAAAAATAAAAATTAAAATTAGATACGAATTTTTTTATGTATTTAAATTTATTTTCATTTTAGATTATTCTTTCTATACTATGTTAGAAAATTAAAAAAATTAATTTAATTTAGAAAAGTACAAAAAGTTACATATTTTAATAAGTATAACCATAATCATTTAAAATTAAAATAATAACAATTAATCTTTATGCCTAAAATATCAAAACATATCAAATTTAATTTAGAAACATATTAAAATTTCAAACGAATATAAAGTTGCATAAAATTAAATTTAAAACATCAAAATTTATATATCAAATTTAATTCTCAAATGCACTAAATTTATTTGTTCAAATTTAATCTTGAGATGCACTAAATTTATTTTAGAATCATAAATTTAATTTTGAATGCTAAATACAACACATTGTTTATAATAAATTATCTTTTATGTCATGAAATTCAGAAAGTACATTAATTTTTGAAAATTTTATAAGAGAAATATATCTTAACAATTTAATAAAATAATTTTTTGTAAGAGAAAATCTATTTTTTTTAAAAAGTGTATATAATTGAAAGATTTGTTTGAAAATCAGAAAGTATTTATTTAGACACTAAATCTTTAAATAAATTACATTAATTTTAGAACTTGATTTTTTTTAAAAAATTGAAAAATGTATCCTAACAATAGAAAAATATTCTAATAGAAAAAAAAAATCCAATATAGAAAAAATGGTATAGAACTTTTTTACATGTTCAATTGGTAGATTGTGGTTTAATTAGGAAAGTCATAAATGTATTTTTTGAATTTCCATAGATTCATACTCTAGAAGTATTGCACCAAATTGATATTTTAGCTAAGAGAATAACCTCATCTAGTAGTGATGAACAAATATTAAAATGTACTAAATTAACCTTGCATTGTAATTTTTTTTTGAATGCTGAGTAGTATCTAATCTATAAGTAGTATTTATAATATTATCTACATTATATTTCTATTTTTATAAATCGTGTATGTCCTAAGCTATAATTGGACCCTCTCACTAATCCTAACATAACTCTAATTAAATATTCACCCCATTATTTGACCTAGAATAAGTTGATACACATTAAACCATAATTAAATTACAATACTAGCCCTATTTTAATTGAAATCTAATTCTGATATGTATTCTTATTAAACCTTTACTAGATAATACCAAACATTAGCATAGATTTAGTTTAACTTTAAGCCTAATTCAACTATAATCCTAATTGAACCATAAAGTTTAAATAATTGAAACCTAAACCTAGTTATAGCCTCAAAATTAACTTGTAGCCCAATTATTGCTAAAACTAAACTATTGCCATAATCTCACCCTAACATTGATTCTGTCCTTAAATGCACTCTTATTCTAATGACCTAGAATAAGTTGACACACATTAAACCATAATTAAATTACAATACTAGCCCTATTTTAATTGAAATCTAATTCTAATATGTATTCTTATTAAACCTTTACTAGATAATACCAAACATTATCTTAGAATACTAATCTTTATTGTAGCATAGATTTAGTTTAACTTTAAGCCTAATTCAACTATAATCCTAATTGAACCATAAAGTTTAAATAATTGAAACCTAAACCTAGTTATAGCCTCAAAATTAACTTGTAGCCCAATTATTGCTAGAACTAAACTATTGCCATAATCTCACCCTAACATTGATTATGTCCTTAAATGCACTCTTATTCTAATGACCTAGAATAAGTTGATACACATTAAACCATAATTAAATTACAATACTAGCCCTATTTTAATTGAAATCTAATTCTGATATGTATTCTTATTAAACCTTTCCTAGATAATACCAAACATTATCTTATAATACTAATCTTTATTGTAGCATAGATTTAGTTTAACTTTAAGCCTAATTCAACTATAATCCTAATTGAACCATAAAGTTTAACTAATTGAAACCTAAATCTAGTTATAGCCTCAAAATTAACTTGTAGCTCAATTATTGCTAGAACTAAACTATTTCCATAATCTCACCCTAACATTGATTATGTCCTTAAATGCACTCTTATTCTAATCCTAAATATAATAAATCCTTACCATAATTCTAAACTCACTTAAAGAACCCTTTAATCCTTCTCGAGGAACCTATTTTTATCAAAATTTGTCAGTATAATAGATGCTTGGATAAGGATATATCGACTTGTTATTTTATACACACACACACACACACACACACACACACACACACATGTATATAGACACACATATATACACACACATGTATATACACACACACACACACACACACACACACACACACACACTTTATCTCTAATGACCAACAAAATTATAAAATATATAAAAATAATAATAATACAAGCAATGCATTATACCACTTCTAAAACAATGTGAACCCAAGATAAAAATAATAATTTTCATCAATCCTTATAAATAAAATTGCATCACATATTTTATATTTTGATGTTGTTTGGGTGAAAGTTTTGATCAAAATTGTGAAGAGTTGGGATAGTTCCTAAATAACTTGAATGTAAAATATATATTTTGATTGCATTAATTAGCATTTATGTGATGACACAAATCTTTATATTTTCAAGGAGAATTTGTTACACTATACTTATTTTTTAAGAGGATACCTAAAATATTTAATATATTGTCATGCCCAAACTATGAGGGCAAAAACACACAAACCTTTTTTTTTTTTTTTTTAATTATAAGAGTGCTCAAAGTTCGATAAGGTTAAATTACATATCTTGAGAAGGAATGAATCATTAAACTAATATCGACGTTTATTTCATTTCAACTAATCTTAATTAAATTTCCTTTATAACAATATAATTAAGATAGATTTATCATTTATTACAAAGCATCTTTTATCTCATATAAAGTTAACATTATAAGGAAGAAATTTTAATCAAGTTTGACTAGATCAAGTTCAATTACAAATCTTATAGACAATTATCGATTTACAATTTAATCAATATTGAAAAGTTGCTAAGAAAAATGATTAACTAGAATTAAAACATATTATATATATATATATATATATATATATATATATATATATATATATATATATATATATATATATATATATATATATATATATATATATAATTAACTTTAAATATTTCGACTACTTTAACACAATAATTAACTAACAAAATCCTACTGAAAATCAATTAACAACTAACTAACTCTAAATTTGATCTAATCATAAGTAGAGTAAGTGACTAAATTTCGAATAAACCTTAACCTTAAAACTTAAATAAAATTAAGACTAACTAACTAAAGCATAAAACTATCTAACTACCCTTTAGATTAAACTAAATAATATTAAAAGCAAGCTAAAATAACTTAATCTAAACTAACGTCTATCATTAACTTATTTAAAAACATACCAACTACAATTTAACAACATAATATTAAACTAACCTCAACTAATACTCATCTAAACAAAAACATCTAACTAACTCATATTAAACTAAAACTAATTTAACACTCCTCACATTTGATATGAATTAACTAACTATCTTTAAATAACAAATCTACTAAAAATTATTAAAATAAAAGAATAGCAATATTAAGATAAACTAATTTAAATTACAATGACACTAACTAACTAAAACAAAAAAAAGAATACTAACAAATCATTACTAACAATCACCTAAACTAACCTAAGCTAACCACTACACCCCTAAGACCCTACAACCACCCCTTGGGCAGCGCTTCCCAAGCACTGTCCTTGGGAGAGCGCTCTACCCAATACTGACGAGTGCAGACCCAAGGAAGGGTGGACGGCCAAGGAATAAAGCAGGGGAACAAGTTTAAAGTCAAGGTTATAATACCTTGTTTAAAATTGCAAAACTTTATTACATCCTTTCCATGCTGAGCGCTCAAACCAAAGATAGGTTAATAATAAACTTGAAAGCCTTTCTAGTCCAAGAAGTAGGTGAGCGCTCCAATAACATAAGGAGATGGGACATGGGGGTAGGGTGACGTCACCCCCCCCCCCTGACTTGCACAACCAACTTATTCAAAAAAAACCTTTTTAAAATATTAATCTCAAAACTAACATCCAAGGGTGATGGGAATGCACTAATGACATAAAGTTTCTTAGGTAAGTTAGGATATTTGTTATATTGGAATTTTCTTTTTTTCTTTTTTTAATTTCTTTGTTTATTCCATTATTATATTTAATTTAAAACAAACAATATTCAAAAGGCAAGAAGATAATAAGAGAATCTAATAGATTCTCTATCTCAAGGGGGAGCATTTAAATTGCTCCCCATACAAAATCCAGAGAGTTTTTGCTCTCTTGGCACAGTTTTTTTCCTTTTTGTCTTATATTTTTCTTAGTAAGAATTTTCAGTTGATTTAATAACCAAGGGGGGCGGGGGGGGGGGGGGGGGGGGGATTTTAAAAGCAAGTCAAAGGATTGATGCAACAAAATATACCAAGGATATGAATCATCTGATTTATTCAATAATACAAGAATGGTTGATTTGATAATCATGATAGCTTACTCTACATTCATAATATGATTTCCTTATTATTATTATTATTATTATTATTATTATTTGATGGATTTAAACATCTAGATTTAATCCTTGTGACACATTCATACAAGATTCATTGATATCTCAAACAACTTAAATTGAATCGTCAACTCTAATCATTTTCTTTTCTCAACATAATTTTCATATTTAACATATAATGAACTTGAAAATTTTCTCAATTCAACCATCATTAAATCATCTTATTCCTGATGTGCATCCATCAAATTTGAAATTACAATTAAATCACAAGATAAACAATTATACTCAACACCAATTTTATTGGCAAACCTGATTCAAAGGCTCAGCCAAGAAAGAACCAGGAAGAAAACCCGGTGTCGTTGCCATTACAACATAGTTTGAATTACAAATTTCATAGGATACCAATCCCAATTACAACAATTTAAATGAATTTTCTTCATGACCCTCATCAAGGGATTCATAACGATTTCTGCAACACATTCAAGAACCATGGAGGGAACAAAATTCTAATCAGGTGACAACAAAGCATATCCAAGAGACAATCAAACATGCATATTCATACATGGTTTTCACAAAATTATTCACAATGAATCAACACTAGGGAAAGGTGGATTCTTCCAACCAGGAGAAGTCAAGAACAACACCAAACAGATGCCCAATCGGGGCTATATACCAAGAACTTCCGTTCTTCCATTTCAACATACCAAAATCATACAAGGTTTGTGCTGACAGGCAAGGGCCCATAACACCCTACCCTTTCTCCCTCTTCTCATCCTGAGAAGAGACTCTACAGTGGTTGGAGTCTGACTAAACGGACCTTTACCAAAATTGGTCACATCTGCCCTCTCCAAGGGTGAGTAATACCAAAACACCCATGCAAGAAAAATCTCAAAAATTTCAAACATAAACATGAAAGGAAATCATCCAAAATAACATGGTTTTCAAAGCATCCCAACATACCCACAAACATACAAACATTCAAACAACAACAAGGTAGTATAAGCATGAAACAAGAATGAAATCTGAACAAGGGACATGAGAATCCCAACCTTCACAAAGAGGTAATGGCAATGAACAAATTTGAGTAGAGTTTCCACTTCCTTCCTTCAATCTTCAAGAACTCCTCTCTAAATGTAGAGATTGGGTAACAACCTCCACAAGTCCAAGAAGGGCCTCTAAATAGACCTCCAACTCAACCACCAAAAAGGAGCAATAACTACTTCCACCTACTAGCAATTCTAGAAACTCCTAACTCAACCTACACTATGGTTAAACCCTAAGTGGAGATGGGGTGAGACAACTCATGGCAACCACTTGCAATTTTCGCACATAGGCAAAAAGAGACTTTTTGAGTGGCCTCAAAAGTCAACAAAAGGGGCTTAGGGGTTGGAAAAGACCCCTAACCCATACCCATACCCCTTGGGTATAAATATTCCATGTTTTAAGCCTAGGAAAAAGGTTTAGAGCCAAACAAAATCTAGGAATAAAATAGGACCCTCTAACTACTCTATCATTGCAGATTAAACACTAATCCGGATTAAGGGAAGACTAACCTCGATTAAGAACCCAAAAGAAACTGACACCAACTAAACCAACTTGGTCCAAAGGTTAAACAACTAACCCCAAACAGCACACTGAAGCACATAAACAATTTATGAGTGTCAAGCGACACTAAAAGAACATAATTACGAACATTAACATTCACTGAACAAAGAAGATACATACATATATCTCACAAAACAATACGTGAATTACGAACAACAAGGTTTTCAAAATTAGCACAAAGAGATCAGTTATGTTCCTCCATAGGGTTTCTCGACTAAATATCTGCACACTCATTGCACACATCAGTAGTCCCGTAAAATCACATGTACATATATACGTATCAAAAATTCACATAAATTGAAACATACATCAATCAGGGTTTCTTGCATCCTACCTATATCCTTAACCATAAAGATTCTAAAGTCGATGTGTTAATCCTACATTTTACTTAATTCATCAACATATATATACATAAAGCATTAAATGACAGACATCAATTATCTGAAAATAACATCACACAACAAGAAATAATATAATATGTTCTAAGTATCAGATAATGTCTCGACATCTCGAGACATGAGTAACAAAAAGATAAAGTAACAACTAAGGCTACGAAGGGTTGCGGCAAGGCCTCACATATATCCAATATGTGGTAAAGATATATTAAATATTACAATTATCATAATCTCCTTTATGACCTTTGACTTATGTTTTATTTTAACCTCAATGATCAAACTTGTAAGGTACTATAAACCAAAACTCTAATGTAACCGATTTAGATCTTATTACTTGAATACCAGATTTTGATGACATTAATTATCATTTTTGTATGATATAAAATTCTTTAATTGAAATGAATCTATTGCGCTAAACACATTTTTGAAGTGAATATATAATATATCATAAACTATTAGATATTTCATAATTAAATTTTATCATTATAGATTAACTATAATAAAAAATAATAACATCTTTCATTTTGTGTTGTGACTACTACTAGCTTTTATATATATATATATATATATATATATATATATATATATATATATATATATATATATATATAAGCTGAAAAATATCCTTCTTGAAGCTCCTATTTTCATAAATTATCTCAGTATAGTATTTCCTGTCTGGGGCAAGTCTTCATTCTCCCTCAATTGTGTCAATGCAAAATTTCACCTATATATTAACTGTACATTTTGTGAGTATAGTGTTTTCCATTGCTACCTTTAGTTTATAGTAGTTGTATTTCATGAGTATAGATTTTTCCTTTGTCACCTTTGGTTTATTGAATCTCACAAATCTGCAAGTAAAATGTAGATGCATTCCTATATTAGTATTATAATATTACTCAAATCCTTTCTTTAATTGAAACCTTATACTTGTCCCAAACTAACCCTCATCTAAACATACCCTACAACTACCTTTAGTCTTCATTAAATCTAATCTTAGTAAAGTCAAAACTTAAACTATTTAATCAATAACATTAATTTGTTTAGTCTATGAACTTGTATCTTCCTTTTTTAAGATTGATTAATAATTAATAATAAAAGGGATTCATTTTTTTTAGTAGTTTTAAATTGACAACTTATTTAAAACTCCCGACTGACTTAATTTTTCTTCTTCTTTCACACAAATCTTGACTCTCAAGATCTTCACTTAGGGTCAAAGTTATGGCCTAGTATCCTAAAGAGTCACTCTCTTATTAGAGAAGGTTTAAAATGGAATATTGGTGATGAGTGGACAATTAAATTTAGGGTATATTTATGGATCAATTGAAAACCCACTAGATGCTACCCTTTTTGTTATATGATAAGAAGAATGGAGGACGTATTTAAGACTCTCAGTGTGGACTCTATTTCCCCTTGTGATAAATGGAAATCTCTCAAGAAATGTGCTATGGGCAATCAAATTCTTGTCTCGAGGGTTGAAGAATTAAAGGTTCTTCTATTAGAAGTGAGAATTTTGTTATTCCTTAGAGATGATAATTTTATTTGGATAAAATATCTTTCAAGGCCTTCGTGATAAAGAATAATGATGACACAGATTAATAGAAATTATTTTGGAATCCAAAATTAATTACCAAGGTCATTTTTTTCTAGTGGGTTTCAGTGCATGGTAAAATTGCCACTCACGGAAATCTAATTAAAAGAGGTTTACAATTCCCTGATCATTGTATTCTTTGTAACAAAGAGGAAGAGACTCTATAGAACTTAGTATGATATCCTGTGAATGTTAACATCTAACGGGTCTTAAATATGGATATTCAACAATTCATCCTCAATTAGAAGTGCCCTTCAAAACATACTCTCATCACACATATATTTGTATTAGTTTTACATTGCATTGTGTTGATTTCTCCCATTAACTTGACTTAAATGAATATCCTCCCAACAAATGATAATTTATGCACTATGTAAACCGTGTTGATTTCCCCTCTTACATTTTATGACACAGAAATTCTAGGAGACATGGATATCTCATGTGATTTAGAATCTTTGACTATTTGTGATCTTTGTCATTGTCTTTGACTAATAGAGCAGCCATGATACCATAAAAGTGGTTCTTGAGGTTCTATCTTGCTGAATGCAATTCTTTATTGATATCAACCTTTCACTCTAGACAATACACAAGCTTGGGCAAATCCACATATGACATCAATGATTTGATATCTTATATTGTATGACAAAATTCCATATTTCAGAGTAGAAACTCTAAATTTAAAATACCAATTCATTTTACATCAAAATGGTTGACCCCTTCGAGGTCAATTTAATGTTCTATTGTGCTCCAAATTTAATGATGCCCAGTTGGGAAGAACATCATTTCTACTTTGGAGAAAAGACAGAACATCCTCAGCAGTCTTATATACAGTTGTCCATGGCATCCCTTTTCAGTTTGCACTACACATGCTCTGTCTACGTTTCCGCATTTTGTGCAACAGTTGACTTGAAAGATTGAAAGCCTTCCCTCAAAAACACCATTTTGGGCGTATCCGGCAGCCACCGTGGTCCGTGAGATGACATTTTTCTGAGGCATTTCGTCAAACAGTCTCCGTGCTTTCATATCTAGCACGACACCATCTGACCGAAAATACTCTTTCATCAATTTCTGTCCAGCAACTATTTGCGAAAATCTGAGAGGTTCCTCTTCATTGTTCAATGATTTGAAAATCCTCTTGTTTCTGCGCATTTCTATTGAAGGAAAAAAACTGTTTGAATGTAACAGATCTGCTCTATATTTCTTGTGGAGGAGGGCGCGATTAGACTAAAACAGTGCATTTGGAAAACAGAGTAATACTAATTAGACTGAAACACAGTACATATTGAAAATGGAATATGCAGACACAGCACATTGAATTGCAGGTGCACCACCCGGGAATCGAACCCGGGTCTGTACCGTGGCAGGGTACTATTCTACCACTAGACCACTGGTGCGGGGACAGAGAAAGAAGAATAGAAGAAAATCCAGGAAATGTTTGTAAGGAGAGAGAAAAAAGAAATAAAAGAAGAGCAAATGGAGATGTGGGGTATCGAACCCCGTACCTCTCGCATGCAAAGCGAGCGCCTATCTTCTTTGTCTGCAACTTCACATAGCATAGCTACTACAGCACAAAGCATTACCACTACCACCCAGACTATTGCAAAGAAATTATCAGTAATAGAACAGATTACAACGCAAGTATGTTCCCAACAACTAGCAGATGCACAAGGCATCCATAACAGCTTGTAGTCTGTTAAAGACATTGTAAATGATAAGCTAAGCACTTTACCACAGCCTCCACCTGCCAAACCTCCAAGCAATTTTCCTAACTCTCAGGCAGATCACCAAAGGCTCAAAGCTCTACACTCTGGTAAAGCCTTAGTTGTCCATGTACCTCAGCCAAAGCCTCAGGAGTTTGATCCCAAGACAGGTACTTGGAAACAAGTCAATATGGTGTCTCGGGACCCATATGATCAGCTATATGCATTCAACGAAAATGTACCACCGTACATTAATCTGGATAGCTATGATCCCGTCAAGAACAAAGCAACATTGGATGCACTACGTACCTGGATGGACAATGCCATCTACGCCGCCAATATGACACCTGACCAAGCAATAAGGAAAGGTTTGAATGCCCTTACAGGCATTGCAAGAAGCGCTTGGGATAGTCTTCCCACAGATTATAAAGATAATCTTATTAATGCCGGTGTCACGACTGTCAGTAGTGCTTTGTATAGAATGTTTGTGGGTCAGCATGATAATGAACAGCGAGCAGCGCTGAAAAAATTCACAGAAAACAGAATTTGTGATATGAGCAAATTGGATGAGTACTGCAGTGACCAGTACACCAATTTTTATAGATCAGGCCAAACAAATAATAATGTTTGGATGTATAACACATTTCTAAATGGTTTTCCTCTTCAGCTGCAATCTTACTATAGAGAAAAGATTCTTTATAGTATTATGAATACACCTGACATGAGTATTAATGATGTTACTTTTCCTCAACTATGTCAGTTTATCAAAGAGATCAATAGTGATCTTTGCAGTGAAAAGCAGAATAGGAAAAAGAAGAAAGAGATATTGCCTTACCTCAAAGCTGGACTTTGCCATTGTCAATCCACTCCATATGGATGTGACAAACATAGATCTAAGCATAGATCTCTCAGAAAGTATAAGTCCCATAAGGCTTATGAGAAGTCTCCAAAGTTCAGAAAGAAAAGAAAAGTGTTCTTGAGAAAGAAAGGAAAAATCAAAAGGAAAGATTTCAAACCTACATGCTACATTTGTAAAGGAGAACACTATGCCAATAAGTGTCCAGATCGTGATAAGAAAGGGAAGCGCGTCCGCGCACTTCAATCTACAAATTTATATAATGAACCTGTTTCAGTTATTTCTGATGCCACTGATTCAGAAGATTTGTGCATAGAAGAAAGTTCATCAGATAGTGATCAAGAAAATATGCAAGTACGACATTTGCATATTGCCCCAGACTCCACAGATGAAGAATCTCAATTCTTCTCTCCTGATGAAGACGATCAGTCAGAAGTTTCTTTCTACTATAATATGTACCATCGTGTTGATCGCATCCCAGATCAACATCGCTCACTCAGTCAGATCAACCCTCAATGGTTGAAGTTGACTCCACAGCAAGAGCTTGATCGGATACAAGCTCGCAGTAATCAATTGCTCAAGCGCAGAGAAGAGTTCATGACTCCATATCAGTTCAAGCAAATTAAGAAAGAATTAGCTTCATTAGAAGAGCAAAGGAATAAGCTCTTATTGCAAGAAGACGAAGCTGTCCTACCACCATATGATCCAGATGCTCCAGGACAAAGCTCTTCTTCCAGACCACATGGTTATGTGGATAATCAGCAAGGTCAACAAGCTTTTGCCAAAGCTTCCAGGAAAGAATGGTTGTCTCAGCGATTAGCCTTTCTATATCAAGCTAAAGCCGACATCTTTCGAGAAATTCATCAAGTTCAGAATGAATTGCGGGAATATGAAGCCAGTAGCAGCTCAATGACCACCTTTGACAAATTGCTCCTTGAAAGTGAACTAGTTCAGGAACCAACTCCTGAAGAAGCACCTGCAGATCACACCATTCCTCATCTGCAGTCCCAAGACGATGAACCAAAGCAAGCATTTGGTTATCAGAAAGGTATGAGAAATCCATGCCCTGCATTCTTATTAACTGTCAAATTATCTGGCATAAAATCATACCAGTTATGTGCTTTACTAGACTCTGGCGCAGATTGTAATCTGGCCCGAAGGGAAGCCTTTCCTCTTGATTGTTGGGTTCCTACTTCCACTAGCATCCACTCAGTT
Source organism: Cupressus sempervirens (assembly GCA_028749045.1). NCBI lineage: Eukaryota > Viridiplantae > Streptophyta > Pinopsida > Cupressales > Cupressaceae > Cupressus > Cupressus sempervirens. Next base: position 817,223,185 of record CM053792.1, on the reverse strand, counting down.
ACTCATGCCAACAATCCTATCCGCTTCCAAGCACATACACCCATACAATTTGCCTCGCAAACTTGTCTTGTAACCTTTTTACAATTTTCCGTCGACCACTATGATTGTATCATTGGAAGCCAGACCTTACAGCAATGGTCCCCTTATACTGTTGGGCATCAGGGTACCTATATCGACTTCCAATTTGGTCGAGTGTCTCAAATTAATGAGTTTCGGGCATACTCACCTAAGTTGTCTTTTCCTTAAATGCCGAAACCCATTCCGCCTCAATCGCGTGTCTGGTTAGCCACGCAGTCTCTTGCTGCTCGGGGGGAAATAGCCAATATACAGTCAGATTTTTGCGCTACTGCTTTAACCAAAGACCTCAGCAAATATAAGCGCAATATGACTTGCACACTCCCTCTAAAAACTGATGAGAACAATCAACCAATGCTTCCAACAAGTAAAGCTAATTACTTTATTCTATCTCTAGACGAGCAAGCATTGTGTGAAAAGGATATTAAAGAGCTTTTATCTAAAGCCATCATCTGACCCAGTAATAGCCCATTCTCCTATCATGTCATGTATGTCCCTAAACAGGATGAAAACGGCAATATCATCTCAGAGAAAAGGCTGGTAGTTAACTATAAGCCCTTGAATGTTTGTCTCCAGAATAACCAACATCCTCTTCCAAGTAAGGATTACATTTGGCAAAGGATTCAGGGTTGTAACATCTTCAGTAAGTTCGATCTCACTAAAGGATTTTGGCAAATCAGTCTCCAAGAAAAAGATCGATACAAAACTGCCTTTTCTGTTCCTCAAGAATTATATGAATGGAACGTGCTACCATTTGGAATCAAGACAGCACCATCCATCTTCCAGAGCCATATGGACCGTATCTTCAGTCCTTATGCAAAATTCATACAGCCATACATTGATGACATTCTAGTCTTCAGTCAAGATTATCAAAGTCATATGAATCATCTGAAGCAGTTCTTGACCATATGTCAAAGTAATGGATTATGTCTGAATCCTGGTAAACTACAATGGTGCACTGAAAGTCTCCTATTTATTGGGACTAGAATTGAACCCAATGGCCGACTGTATCCACAGACTCATTTACTTACTGCCATCTCCAAGGTAGAAGTACGAGACAAGAAATCCCTTCAACGATTTCTTGGTATGGTTAATTATATTGCTGGATACTATCACAGAATAGTTGAAGCAAGAAAGGAGCTGAATAAGCTTCTACGTAAGAATGTGCCACCATGGACGCAGCAGCATGATCAGATCATCCAGTTCATTAAAGATTAGTGTCAGCAGCTCCCTCCTTTGAAGATCCCAGGTACGGGAAAAAAGATTGTTCAGACTGATGTTTCCAATGAAGCATGGGGCGCTGTCCTTCTCGAAGAAATTCAACATGAAGGTAAAACTCGAGAAGAAGTCGTCAGGTATGAATCTGGCTCTTTCAAAGGTGCTGAATTAAATTATCATAGCACTCATAAAGAATTGCTTGCTGTTATAAATGCTTTCACCAAATTTCAGTTGTTCATAGGTGATAAGCCATTTATATTAAGAAGTGATTTAAGACATCTAGCAAGCTTCTTCAAGAAAGAATCAAAGCACAAAGTCGCTCGTGGTCGCTTGTTGCGATGGGCGTAGTTTCTAGATACATTTGAATTTGAAACTGAATATGTAGAAGGCATTAAAAATGTTTTAGTAGAATTTCTCAGTAGAGAAGGTTATCATGTCAATGCCTTAAATGAAGAACAAGAGTACCAAGAATATATCTGCCCTCGAGCTAATCCAGTGGCTCAAACCCTACCGGATATTGTAACTAATCTGTATAATAGTTCATATTTTGCTCCTGATTTAACTAATCAACAGATTTATGATGATCAAGTTCGCATGAGCATTGAAGAAGAACGAGGAAGACTCATGGAAGATCACAGAGACCAAGCTCTGCAACGACTGCCACAACCAGATAGATACATTGCAGTCCCTCTAGTTTCTCCTGCTGTTCTTGCTCCAGAACCTGCACAACAACAATCTAATCAACAACATGTTCGTGTGATTATGGAACGAAGATCCACTTACCCAATGGTTTGTAACACACGTTGGATTGCAGATACAAGGATGCTCACAAAACAAATATATGATGAACTTCGCCAAGTTCATTTTGCAGCTAGTCGACAGCTCCTCACCGATTCTCTCATTATAAAATATCCCTGTCGAGAAGCAGATCCAGAAATCTCTGCTGCCATAGGAACTATTCCAACTTATGCATCCTGTTATGAATGGCCAATTGAATTTTCAAGCAATACACATATTCCAAATCAGCATCAAAGCCAATACCACTATTTGTCTAGGCTTGATGACTTTTTCCTTGGCCTTTATCCACATGCTCATCTGCAAATCCCTCTAACCATAAATTATGGTTACCTATTCCATTTGCAGTTTCTGTCAGTAACACCAACACCAATCTCCATTGGTGCGTTCTCAGAATTTGGACCAACACCAGTGCAAGAAGATACCATTGAATTGCGCACTCTTTCTTCCTTCGTCGCAAACAGAAGACCACTATGGTTGTTCACACAGTTTGAAACAATTCAAGAAGATCGTACTCCTGATATCAGTAATTCTACAGCCTTTCTCCGGGTAACACGACAAATTTTCTGGAAGGAAGAATCCATTGAAGAACACCTTGAAAGACTTGATATAGAACATAGACCTATGTCTGAAGATGAAGAAGAGATGAACTGGGAAGTCAGTTCTCCACGTATGCATCAATACTAACACTCATCAAGTGGGGTTGTCACTTGATGCAGGCATCTTAACCTGTGTAAGTAAAACTAAGACAAGGACGTCAGCCTTGGTAAAACTGACATCAGCCGAGTTACCCTTCTCGTTCAAAAAGATGCCTTTGTAATAAAGTTTGTCGGTGTGTCCCTGTTCACCTCCTTTTGTGAGTGGAGGTCCTGTTGCTAGATTCCTTCTGTCCACCAGAACTTTACACGTGTCGACTTCCTATGGTCGGACTCGAATGAATTATCAAATGAAGAAAAACTCTTCCATCTATATAAGGAAGGTCGCTCTTCATTCTTAGGCAGAAGGTCTTAGGAGTTCTAGATAGAGAGTCAGAGAAAAGATCAGAAGTATTATGAATAAGAAAAGTCTCTAGTATAGTCTACGAAGTCTAGTTTGCCTCTGTTAAGAGTCTGTAAATCTCAATCGCAGAAGTTTCTTATACTCATATTCTGATATAGAGAGTATGCTCTTATCTCATCAGAGATAATCAGAAATCAGACTATCAGCACGTGATGTATATGTAAACAAGTTGTAAAAGATCCGCTGCATATCAATGAAATATCATATTCAGGTTTACATTCACAGCTGTGTAAAAAGTTGGTATCAGAGCCTAGTTCTTTCTTATTATCATGGTGTTTGTTTCTGCACTTGTCAATAGAGCTTCTCGTGTTTCTGTTCGGTTATCGCGTGACGTAAGTCCTCGTTGGTGAAGCCGTGTGAAGGCAGGGAGAGTAGTGCACTTCGAACCACCATAACAGAAAAGAGATCGAGATGGCCGATCCTCGAGATCAACAAGATGCAGACCAAACAACAGAACTAGTAAGTTTGAGTTCAATTTTTGATTCCATTCAAGATATTAATGTGGATGAAGATGTATCACAGTCTGAGGCATACTCTATGCCTACAGATAGATTTAAATTACCAGTTAAGAAATGGAGTGAGATTTACAGTGACTTAGGTTTGTTAGCCTATAAGTCTAAGACAATATGTAAGTTGATAGAATTACAAGTAGTAGTGAAGAATGATCAGCCGCATAGCTTTATGAATCTTTTATCTAGTAAGGATATACAGAACCTTGTAAAACAAGCCAAGACTAAAAATGGATATAAGTATCTGCACATAGGGAGTATTGTGGTTGGAATAGAACCATTATATCGCAAAGGTATACCAGCAACAGTCATGATGACTTTGCTTGATGCTAGACATAATAGGTATAGCGATATGCTCATGGGAGGCATCTCTACACCCATGGTTGCAGGAGCCACAGCCTTTGACGTCATCCCTAACTTTGCAATTAGCCTGTTAGATGACCATCTAGATAAGGTGATGATGTTCCAGTTTGGAACGCAGTACTTAAATATGAAGAAGGGCTCAAGAACACATGCCTTATGGTTCGCCCTTTATGGCTGCTTGTTTAACACCACAGTTCCAATAGTTAAAGATCCAAGGATTGATAAGAATCAGAATAGATATTCACTGCTCTGGCAGACAGATGCGAAGGGTGCGCAGATCACTGCACCTCGCATGTTGCAGTTGACAGATATCCAAGTTCCAAAAGAGTGGATAATTGATATGAAGGCATTACGCCAGTTAGAAGGCCCTAGTAATATGACAAAAATTACTAATGTGCAAGAAGATTACAATCAAGCCCGAATATCATTTGGATCTTCCCAAACATCATCTTCGGCCTCTACTCCTATCTGACAACCTTTGTCTAGGAGTCAGTCTACCCTTAGTTCATCTTCTGTGCCCAATATGACAAGACAACCTTCTATGCCTCCACCTAGAATACCACCCATGGTACCTGTCAACACAAATCTCTCAGTATCCCAGCATTCGCCAACAGCTGTTTCCAATCCTCTTGCTGCTCCATGTGAACATCCTCAGTTCATGGAGTTGGACAATGGTGAAATGCAATGTACCAATTGTTCCTTCATCCGTCCCCGTTATGTCCGCATGATCCTTTTTGGTCAACATACTTCCTTTGACCAAGCTAGACTGCAGTCTCCTGAAGTCCCATCCTTCCATGACTTCATTTTGCAATCTGCTGACGATAAGTATAGCATTCCTTGCTGGCCTCAGCACGTTATAGCCTCTGGTCAACCAAATGCCCCTACACAGATAAAAATGCTCAATTATGCCAATCTGTGTATCCAAAAGGCCTTGCTTGTGCAACAGAATAACTTTCAAAAACTTGTTCAGATGGAACTTGCCACCCAGCAAGCCCAAGCCAGTACCAATGCTAACTTCCATACTGTGATTGCCTCTCTGCAATCCCTTGAGTCTCGCCTTTTCAAGCAGTTTTTTGATACTATGCAGTCCGATATCAATAGTCTACGGTCTAATTATCAGAGTTTTCGCACTTCCAGCGAAGCGTGGTGGGCAGATAGCACAAATCACCTATCTTCTTTGTTTGCAACTTCACATAGCATAGCTACGGGTTCAGCGTTTGATGAGTAGTCTGAGAAGATAAAGGAACCGCAGTGTCGTCGACATGAACGTTTATGGTTAAGCGCTGCTCGCCGAGATCCAGACTCATGGTAAACTGAAGGTCCGTAGCTCGATCCTGTGTGGAGGCAACAAACGGTGGTGGCGTGGCGTGAGTGGTTTGATTGCACTGTATAATTTTGCTATGCTATGTTTGGCTCTTGAAGTGATTCAAGAAGGAAGAGGAGGTTGAGCTTATCTCTGTAACATTTGAATTGTTCTCATAAGACCTTTCTTTGCTCCCACATCGCCTACGCGTTACAGGATATTACCAATTCATATTCCCCATTCTAGAGAAATGTGAATATGTCTTCGGAGACATCTGACAAAATTGGAACGATTAGATTAGCATGACCCCTGCACAAGGATATTAATTTTCCCCTCCCTTAACATGCATAAATTGAAGATTTGCATAGTAAAAATAAGTTTTAAAAAGTATAGGTCTATGAACATGTATTATTGTATTAAGTAGTCTACTACATAATAGTATCAAATAAAGTTTGTGGCTTTTGTAGGTCTTTAAAAAGCATAGCACTGAAATGTATATAGGAAGACAAAAAATTGCATTATTCTTAATTACAAATTTTCTCTATTTTCTTAGAAGGTGAAATTTTATACTTCATAAGTGGCAATAATTATCATGAATTATGGAAAGAGAGTAATTTAACAATTAGTAATTTAAAAGTGGGTGGAAATCTTATTCTCTCATTAATCTAATAAAATTGCAAAACATAAATTAGACTCATAAGCAGTAACTTTCAAGAGTTAAAAGAGAATATCATTTATTTTATTAAAAAGAATGCTAATAATTAAAAAATAAAATCTTAATAAACTATTGGCAACTATGTACTCTAAATAGCCTTGAAGTTTGTACAATTTCCATCCACATACAAATTTTTATTACAGATTTGTTAATGTATAATCTCTAAATCTAGTCTATCATAGGATCTTTTTAAAAAGGGAACGTTGATGGAATTGTTTTTTGCAAGAGAGTTTTGATGTGAACCACTCCATTACATTGAAACAATCTTTGATCAACTCCAAGGCAAATTCCACCACTACTGTGATGCACATACAACACAGGCATACACAACTCAATATAATTCTACAAAATGATAAAACTATAGAAAATCTCTACCATAAAAGCTAGGGAAAAAATAAATGAAAAGGTCTTCCTCTTATATATTCTTCTATTCAATAAAGGTTTATATCACTAATTGTGCTACTTCTTGAACTTGTTGAATTAGGTTAGAAGAAGAAATGCTAGTTCTAGTCCAATGTCCAAAGAAGAAAAGCTTACACCTTCTTTTACACCTAGGATTTTCCTTTTCACTAGGATATTGATTTTCTATGACCTCAAGATTAATTATTGTAAACCCAAACTATGTTATGCTTATATCTTGAAATAGACTGAAATCAAACTCATGAAATAAGGAGACAAATCTAGTAACCTTGTTTTTTTTTTGTTATAGGATTTGGAAGTGATCCATATTGCTTTAATGTGGATGTAAACAAAGAGTGACCATCTACCTCACTCTGAGCACATTTATCCTACAGAGAGTGATAAATGATTACTCATTAGCCAAAATGATAAAATATGCATATTAAACTAAAAACATCTCTACAAGACCATGACCATTAATATTTTTATGTGTAGGAGCATCGAGCTCAAGTTTTGTGGGCCTATGATTTTCGTGGTTGGGGATGTGTCAAAGGCATATTGTTGGACCTTTTCCTATGTATGCATGATGATTGGATTAATCGTCTTGGAGTTAGAGCCATTTTGGTGGTTGCTAGTAACATGTTCCTAAATTACTGGCACACTTTGGAGATTATTTCTGCAAGCTTTGATCTAAGCGAGTTGGCGTGTGCACTCTTGCGAGGTCTTGCAAAATTACTATTGTAATTGTCTTATTTTTTTCTTTACCCTAGAAGGCCTTACATATGGGCATGTTCCAAATATAAATCTTATGATTCTATTATGAGAATTGGTTTTGTTTTGGATTTGAATCTCTGTGTTATTGTTTATATTCCACTATGTGGTTAATTGTGTTAGGATTAAACCTCAGGCATAAATAACAATTATATGCAAATATAAACAATATTAGAAAATAATAGATCACATAGAAGAGAACACAAGACACCAAGCTTTAACATGGTTCACCCAATCTCTGGGCTATGTCCACCAAACAACAAGTCCAATATTATTACGATCCAGTGACTACAACCTAATTAAAATTCGTAATCCCTTATAGCTCAATATTGCCGCAAGAAATAATTTTTCATCATACCTTATGAAAAATCCCCAACCCTAAGCCCTTTTACATAAGTATTTTTGCCGCTTTAGGGTTAAAATTAGTTGCAACATGTCGGCCATAAATTGGCAAATAATTTATGAAGTATGTACAATACTTCCCTAATCAGTCACCACAAATGAACAATCTCCCACTTGGGAACTAATCAAACTCCACCCTAGACAACAATCTCCCACTTGGAGACTAATCCTGTAGCAATACCACTACCACATGGGGCTCCCACTGGATCAAACCACCTTGGACTCTGTTGTTCTTTTATTCTTGTTCAATCTAGAAGACCAACTGAAGCTGAAGATGAATTTAGTTTCTCCCTTGTCACTACCTTTGTAAACATATCCATTGGATTGTCATCTACATGTATCTTGTCTAGCTTTAATTTTTTGTCATCCAAAACTAACTGAATGAAATGGTATCGCAACTGAATGTGTTTTGTCTTTCAATGCAGAGCTGAATTCTTTGTAAGATGAATGACACCCTCACTATCTGTAAATAAATAATTATTCTTCTAAGGGTGTTCCAATTCTTCGAAGAAGAATTGAAGCCATATCATCTCCTTGGCTGCCTCTGTAGCAGCAACATACTTTGTCTCAGTAGTGGATAAAACATTAACCTTCTGTAACCTAGAAACCCATCTCACGACTGCCCCCACCAACAGTAAATACATAACCTATAGTACTCCTCCTGGTATCAATATCCCATGCCAAATCTGAGTCAACATATCTCTATAAATTAGTAGTAGAGCCCCTAAAGTGTAAACACTTACTAGATCTTCCTCTTAGATATTTGAGAAACCATTTTACTGCATTCCAATGCTCAATTCTTGGATGACTCATATACTTTCTAATGACTCTCACTGCATGTGTAATTTCTAACCTAGTACATACCATCACATACATCAAGCTTCCTACAGCTGAAGCATAAGGTACCTTGGACATCTTATCCTCCTCTTCTTGTGTCTTGGGACACATCTCCTTAGTCAACTTCAAATGACTAGGTAAAGGTGTGCCGACAACTTTAGCATTCTCCATAGAGAAACATTGCAACACCTTCGCAATATAATCAGCCTGAGATAATGTCAATTTCATGTTCTTTTTATCTCTACAAATCTTCATACCAAGGATTTGTTTTGTTGCCCCCGAATCCTTCATAGAAAATGCATGTTCTAACTAGCATTTCAACCCTTTAATGTGATCCATGTTAGACCCCACTACAAGCATATCATCAACATATAAACATTAAATAATGTAGATATCATCATCCAACCTCTTAAAGTAAACATAATGATCTGAATGACACCTACTATATCCATGGTCATGCATAAAACTGTCAAATTTTAGATACTATTGTTGAGGTATTTGCTTCAAGCCATATAAACTTTTCTTCAATCTGCACATTAAATTCTCCTTACCTTTGACCTCAAATCCCTGTGGCTATTCCATATATATCTCTTCATCCAAATCACCATGAAGGAAGACTATTTTAACATCAAGCTACTCCAAATGAAAATCTTCAGTAGCGACAATACTTAAAACAATGCGAATATAAGTCATTTTAACAACAAGAGAGAATATCTCATCAAAATCAATGCCCTTTTTCTATGCAAATCCTTTTACCACTAACCTGACTTTAAATCTTTTCTTACCTCCATCCTTTTTTTTCAACCTGTAAACCCATTTATTCTGTAAAGCTCTTTTACCTGCAGGCAACTTGCATAAATCCCAAGTCTTATTTTTCAGCAAAGAGTCCATTTCATCTTTCATTGTAGACTCCCACTGAATCTTAGTACCCACCTGCATAACTTCATCATAACATTTAGGTTCACTAGCATCTGTTAGTAAAATAGAGTACAAAGAAGAAGAAAATCTTTTTGGAGGTCTACTTAGCCTTGTTGACTGTCTAACATTCATTGGTGTATGTGGTATTTTTTGTTGTGGTTGTTGCACATCATGAGGAATTGCTGGAACATCATATTTTAGAGTATCATCCAACACTACATAATCATCTTCTTTCTTCTCATGTTGCTGCAACAAATCTTTGTACAACACTTTCTCATTGAATATTACATCCCTGCTTTTTACAATTTTATGATTTTCAAAATCACAAAGCCTATAACCAAATATATCAATTCCATAACAAAAAAATACACATTTCTTTGACTTAACTTCCAGCTTGGTTCTATTTTCAGAATCTATACGAGAAAATGCTTCATAACCGAAGGTTTTGATAAAAGAATAACTCACCTTCTTACCAATCCATGCTTCTTTTAGAATACCACAACCCAAAGGAGTAGAGAGATCTCTATTAATAAAATATACAATAGTATTGATAACCTCCACCCATACGTGTAAGGGCAACCCTACATGCAACTCCATGCTCCTTGCACGCTCTATTATAGTCATGTTTATGCATTTAGCCACTCCATTTTTCTGTGGAGTTCTTGGAATAGTTTTCTATCTATGAATACCATTAGTGGAGCAATAATCTTCAAATTCATGACTACAATAGTCACCACCGTTATTAGATCTAAGGCATTTTAATTTCCTACTAGTCTCGTTTGCAACCAAGCATTTCCATTTCTTAAAAGTTTGAAACACATCAGATTTTTGTCTAGGGAAATAAACCCATACTTTTCTAGTTGCATCATCAATAAATGTAACAGAATAATGAGAGATACCAAGGGAAGATACCTGAGCTGGTCCCCATACATCTATATGCACAAGCTCTAATTTCTCACTTTTATTTTCTTTCCTAGTCTTCATAAAACTCACTCTCTTTTATTTTCCATACCCACAACTTTCACAGAAATCCATATTAACACATTTTAGACCTGGTAAAACTTTCTTTGAATGAAGTACTTTCATATATTTCTCACTCATGTGCCCAAGTTTTTTGTGCCATAGCGTTGTATCAGAACCTACAACAACTAATTTTTATCCCTGCTCAACTGCAACAATTGTTCTTAAACATTCATTTTTCTTTGAAATAATCGAAGTAGAAGGAATAGTATAACCTTTGCAAATATATAAGGTGCCCACTTTCACACCTTTTGCTACAATAAGGGAACCTTTTTAAACCTTCCAATTTTTATCATTAAAAGTAACTACACAACCCTCATCACTGAGTTGCCCTGCCGGAATTAAATTCCTACTTAGCCTTGGAACATGTCTTACCTCATATAGTAGCCAATGATTCCCATTTTGAAACTTAATCTTAACTTTTCATTTTTCAACAATTTGACAGGGTTCATTATCCCCCAAATAAACAAGCCCAAAATCCCCTTGGACGTAATCAATGAAATAACCTCTATGAGGTGTAGCATGAAATGAAGCACCAGAATCTAAAACCCATGAATCATCAACACTTTCTAAAGATAGAAGCAAAGCATCCTATTTGGATTTGGTACTTACCACATTTGCCTCCTTGTTCCCTTCTAGTTTATCTCCTTCATTTTTCTTTCAATTCCATCAATCTTTCTTCTTATGCCCTGGTTTCCCACAATACTAGCATTCATTTGGTCCTCTCTATTGGGACCTTTTACCCTTTGACTTTCTTCTTGATTTCTCATGATTTCTAGAATTATTTCCTCTTTCAGTCATTCTACCTCTACTTTGTGCATTCAAAGCACTTCTTGATGTAGATCCACCTGAGATTTTCTTATGAGTTTCCTCACTCAAAATAAAACTGATCACGTCATCATATTTTAGGGTATTAGATCCATAAACGAAATTACTCACAACCATTACCAAGCCATTCCATCTTTCAAGAAAAGAAAAGAAAATCAAGAGAACACTAATTTCTTCATCAAAAGTAATACCCACAGAAGATAACTGACTAGTAATAGTATTAAACTCATTTAAATGATTTGTAACAAATCCACCTTCTACCATTTTCATATTAAATAAATGCTTCATGAGAGATACCTTATTTGAAATGGAGGGCTTTTCATACAATTTCTCTAGGGTTTCCATCAACTCTTCCATCATATTCGCTTTTGTAATGTTACATGTTACTGATGGTGCCAAGCATAATCAACTACTTCCAAGTGCCTTTCTATCTAAAATCTCCCAGTCCTCATTTGTCATAGTTCCCTGGTTCTTAGTTTTTTCTTCCATCAACTTCCATAAATCCTTTTGATAGAGATAGTCCTCCATTTGCATTTTCCATAATTGAAAGTTTTGCCCATTAAACTTGTCAACTCTCAGCTTACCCTCATTTTTCATCACTTCCATTCAACCATGAGGCTCCCATTCAACCATTTGACTTTTCTGCAGAGGATAACTGAAAAACAACCTCGCTCTGATGCCACTTGTTAGGATTAAACCTCATACATAAGTAACAATTACATGCAAATATAAGCAATATCAGGAAATAATAAATCACATAGAAGAGAACACAAGACACCAAGATTTAACATGGTTCACCCAATCCTTGGGCTACATCCACCAAACAACAAGTCTAATATTATTGTGATCCAATGATTACAACCTAATTGAAATTTGTAATCCCTTACAACTCAATACCACCACAAGAACAATTTTTGCATCACACCTTATGAAAAGTCCCTAACCCTAAGCCCTTTTATACAAGTATTTTTGCCACTTTAGGGTACTTCCCTAAAGAATTTATGAAGTATGTATAGTACTTCCCTGATCGGTCACCAAAAACTAACAAATTGTTGGGGGCTAGGACATCTTCTTAGGGGATTCTCTTTCCTTGCACTGCATCATTTTACCAACCTAATTTTGAATCCACATCCGATGTGAATCTCTCCTCATTCCAATAGTAAAAAATGATTTAAATATTGCGTTCATAATTTTTAATATACTCCCTAACTTAAATCCTTGAGATGAAAAGTATATTAGAAACATTTCTTTCTTCACTGACTTCACATACCTAAATGACACATAACTGCTCATAATTTAAGTCAAAGTGACTAAAAGTGGACAACCCTTCATAGTGTTTCTTCACTCAATTATGGTTGAAAAACTACTTGGCTTGAAGTTGATACTAAACTAGAGCTAATTCACACCCAATTTTCTTAGTCATGGGTTTATCATAGAAAAAAGAGAAATTTTCTTAATTGTTCAAATAAAATGCTCAAAATTTAATGTTGGTTAACACTGATAGATACTATCCTTAACTAAGCCTCTTAAGTCTTTGTGCTTCAAAGTTTGTGTTATTAATTGAAAGTCAACATAGTTGTCACTCAACTCTCAACAAACACAAATATTCTAATTGCAATTATAATGTCATATTTTTAGCAATAATTCATTGAAGATGAGATGGAAGGAAAAGTGACAATTCAAACAACATAAGTCTTTGGCCTATGTAGGTTTCTAGGAATTTTAATCAACAAGAATCCCAATCATCAAGCTTTATCAATAAATTCTTTTTACAACCAACATAGGAGTGTATGAGTGTGAAGTGATTCTTTTGGCTAATTTAATGAAAGAAAATAAGGAATTGGACAAAGATTGAGAGCTCTAAGAAATAGTGCATTAATTTAGCATTCTAGATGTTGGAGTTTTAAAACTACTGAGCAACAAAATGCTCAATACTAGAATGAAAGTACTCAAATAATCTAAAGATTAACTAATTCTCATAATCAATTACACAAATAGATCATCTGGACCCAACTTCAACAAAGCTGAGGATGGTTTCCTACTCTTTAGGCTCTGCTAAACCAAGGTGGGTATACCTAGGGATGATTGTAAAGCAAATTGTTGTATGAAATTATCTTAGTTTCATTCTGATTTTCATCTTCTATCCTTAAGCACATACATAGTTTATCAATTTCTTTGAAACTCACAAATCTATATGCATCCCCTATAAGTAAATCTGGTCCTAATTCTCCTAGAATTTACAAGCATTTCTAGGAATAGTAGCTACCTATGACTCAGAAAACTAGATGTAAATGAGTGGTGACTAGCATTACAACCTTGAACAAAATAATATATGAATGATTTTTTATTTATAATAGTTTTAACATGTAGAAGCAGAATTTACTCTTGATCATTTCTTATTTATAAGACCAGTACCTTATCCAGTGGGCAACAGAGTCGATTATTGGCAGGAGACCTTATTCAATTAGCTTGTAATTGAATCTATCAACTATAATCACCTATTTCCATTCTTACATGATATCCTCTTCATAAACTCATGAATTCTACCAATTTATTCAAACATTTACATAAATCATTAAATTAAAAGCAAGAATGTAATCAATACACACCCCATCCAGAACGCATTCAATCAGATGAACATTATCCAAATGATCTCAAAACTGATAAACTAATGAAAACGAGATAGAAAAATAGTAACACAAATTTTGGTGTAAATATCCCTTTGTATTATCCTTCTTGCTGACTAATACAATAACCAATAGGAACTTAGTAAGGAACCTAGAGAATCATACTGACTCTGCATTTCTATTCGTTATCAGAAAAAATATCTCTAAAAATAAACTCAGAACAATTGCATATGACTGGACCGAATGCACTTTCTTAGAATAACTGAAGACATACCAAATTTTTTGGACCATCACAATGCCCTGAAAACTCACTTATATAGGCATGAGTTGCAACAAGCAACAAGAAAATGTGATTTACAAGTGTCCTTTACACAAGAGATGTGAAAAACCTATTAGAAAAGTAAAAACTACAAACAATAGAAATACATGCAAATCAAATATTCCTTTGCAGGTCCCTTTCTGTTACATTTCATTTTTCTGATTTGGCTGCAACTTTGATTCCTTCATATATGCAACTGCTAAGCCCACCAATGATGAAATATATTCTGAAGATTGGAAACTAATCTCAACCCATGGGTTTCATCATCATTATTCTATACTGTGAGAGTCATTCTTACCTACCACTATTCCTTGGTTATACCAGTATCCTAGGGTAATGGAATTGTCACTTAATATGAAACATCAAAGCTTTAGAAACAATGTGGTTGTCAAATATAACAAAATGAGAATTTTCTACTTCCTCAGCCTTATCTGCATTCAAAACCATTCCTCTACCAAAATATGTCCCTCTTTTGAAAAGAAAGACGTGCATTAACAAAAAGTAAGAGTAATTATATGCATGAAACCCATGAGTATAAAATCTTCTTCACCCTCTCCAAAAACTCTGCACAGGGCTCTATATATCTCTACTACCCTAGTATTGAAGTATAATTTCTTGAAAAATTCTTTAGAGAATGATGTTATTGCTGACTGGATTCTAATCTTGCCAAGTTCACCCTTTTCTCTTTTCACTACCTTAGTGGCTTGATCACAGCTCTTTACCACAGTCTCAAGAAGATCATAATCCACAAAAACACATGAGATTACTAGTCTTCCTCGGTCAAAATTCCATATACTGGCCAGTGGAGTAAACAACTTCCTCTCTGCAAACCATCTTTTGAGAAAATTTAAATCAGTTTGCGAGGTATCAACATCCCAAACCCAATTGCCTTCATTAAGCAATCCCCCTGCTATCCACAACCTAAGATTTGATGAGTCCATTGGAGGCATTCGTTGACTATACTTGCAGGACTGGAGCACAATAGAAATTATGGTATGGCTACTTAATTGAAGTTCTTTCTTATTCCTTTCTGCAATTTTGCAACCTTTTCATGAACAAATTACTTCACACACTTGCCAAATACAATCTTCTCATTAATTGCTTCTGCTCATAAAAGTCTTGAAATCTTTATTCACATAAGGTGGGACTGCAAAAATCTTCTGTGTTATACTCTATTTTTTTTACACATGTGAAGCTTTCATATCAAATAAATACACAGAGAAGCACCACCTTTTGTTTTTAAAATATGCGCCATCGATCTTAACAAATCCTGTGATCAAAGGATACGAAAAATGGTGACAAGTATTCCACTTGAAAAGTTGGTCAGTCAATCCAATGAGGACGGACCACATATATAGCTCCCTTCCTGGTGGCATCTTCGTTTGGACCCACTAGCAACTGAGGACACGTGTCGACAAGTTGCTACCTCGCTATACATAATAGAACGAGCACCTTGCCATAGTGAAGTAATGACAACCGTTGATTTGATCTTGATCATGTTGATGACACGCAACTGCATTGTTGAAAAGAATAGTGGTGGGCTCATATTCGCTATCTCATTGTACATATCCTCTGGGAAAATTTCCATAGCAAGATAGCGACGGTCATTGATCTAAGATCAATCCAAGGGTAAAGAAACTGCAAGAATTTCTTAAGATGAGGTGGGTCCCATATTTTCTATCTCATTGTACGTAAACCACACACTTCTTTTTCATGGTGAGATAGCAAGAATTGTTGATCTTAGCTCAATCTGATGATCAAAATCCCTGCTACGTTTTATGAACAGGGGGTGGGTCCAGCAGACCGATGACATGATAAATTCTGCATAGTTGGCAAAAGAAAAAATAATATTCTAATTCTAGTCATCTTTCCACGTTGCTTGGGTTCCACCGTATGCTCAATTCATGGCAACTTACTATATTGCTAATGGCGAGAGGCCTAGATTTTCTAATTAGCGAGGTAGCGAGCTCCAGTGACTTAACAAAACTCGGCGCTGGAAAAAAAAAGCATGTCACATCACAATTACCCACTTAGTAGTTCTAACACGATAATGATATCATCATTTATTATGCCACTTGGGACTCTTAATGACCACTAAGAAGTTTGATGACTACCGTGACATGGGTTTCCAAGTTGATTACTACCTTGCTATCAAGAAGAAACTTGAACTTCTCGATGGTGAAGACATGAGTACCAAAGCTTGAAATATTCTTGGGATCCTCGGTTACTTTTCCAGCTTAGGGAGCAAAGCAAAGTTCACATGATTAAAAACCAACGTGAAACATTTTCAATCACTGCCTCCATTTATTTGGGTACCGTAGCTTAGTTTGACGGCAGTCACTATGTCGTGATGGTCACTTAACTCACATCTTATCATAATGACAAAGTGATAGCCCTTGATCTTGACATGATCGAGCAGTGCTCCTTAAAAGGAAAAGAGATGCAGGGCGCAAAATCTAAAGAAAATAAGGGAATATTCGAAAACTTTTAAAAAGTTTGCGTGCGAGTTTTTTTTTTTTTTTTTTTAAACACAGGATACCTAGGGTTCACTTAAGGTATTATACTGGCTGTGTTGAGAAACAAACCTTGAGAATTTAATAGATTTCAACAACACATGAATCAGGGCACGACTAAGGTATCCTAAAATTATGAAAATTATGAAGAATGAAAACCCTAGTCTACAAAATGCAAAGACCTAAACTGATTTTTCACCAAAATTTCAGACTTTTTCTATACTTTGAAAAATCAAACCAATAGTGGCTCTATCTGGGGATGATAGACTACTTGAGTCTATGCAAGAATTTAGAATCTATGGAAGAGAAAACCACATACTTGACCTTTTAAATGATAACTTCTTCAGAGAGCACAGAGAAACACAGAGAAACAAGAAACTAGGCTATATAGAGAAAAACACAAGGATCTACAAAATATACACAATGTACAAGCACAAGGAAACCCTAAACTATTGTTCATAAAAAAATAGATACCTTAAGAAAAGTATCTCTTTAAGAATTGTCCATGAACTGGCAATTCAAGAATATCTCCAATTAGATCTCTCAAAAAATATGAATCTTCTCCATGTGTATCACAAATGTTATATGGGCCAAGCCAGATTAGGTCAAATATACCATGCTTTCCTTTATCTTCCACTCTAGCATTCCACATTAGTACCATGTCACCTATTTCAAATTTTCTCTCAATGGCTCTTTTGTCATATAAATGCTTCATTTGTGATTGCAACTTGGCATTTCGAATAGAAGACTCTTTCCTTGCTTCCTCTAGTTGTAATATGTCATCCATTATAAGTTTCATTTCATCAATGACATCATCTTCATACAATTGAACAAATTTATACATCTCTTTTAGGTTATTTTATGGAAGTTTAGCCTGTATACCATAAACCAGGTCAAATGGAGCACATCCAATAGCCCTTTTCACAGTAACCCTATCAACCCATAAGACTAATGGCAATTTTGAATCCCAGGCTTTCTTATTTTCTCCTAAATCCTCTTGATGATTTTTAATATACTCTTATTACTTGATTTTGCCTAACCATTTCCTTGGGGATGATAGGGTGATGATGTGTACTCTATAATGCCATATCTCTTACAATTTTTTTTATATTCCTCTGATTTAAAACACATAGCATTATCTATTACAATCTTCTGTGGGCACCCAAATCTAGTCACAATATTATTTAGAATAAAATTAATTACCACCTTACTTGTTGCATGCTTATTAGGGACTGCCTCAACCCACTTGGTGAAATAATCAGTGGCTATTAAGATCCATGAATGTCCACCACTAGATTTATTTGTGATCTCGCCTATAAAATCAATTCCCCACTGTTGAAATGGTACCTGCACTTCAACTAGTCTCAATGGAAAATTCCCAGAGAATTTTAACTTTCCACTAAACCTTTGACAAGCATCACAAACCTTTACAAACTCAAGAGTATCTCTAAAAAGTCTTGGCCACCAAAAATCAGCCCTAAGAATTTTATGAGTAGTGGTTTTAGCCATATAATGACCACCACATATGCCTTCATGCATATCTTTCAAAATTCTTTTAGACTCAGTCTCATCCACACACTTTAAAAGTACTCCTTCCATATTTCTCCACTATAATTGACCTTGCACTATAACATACCTTATGGCCTACAGGTTGAGAGATCTTTTTTTATTGTTTGTTAACTCTGATGAAGATTTCATATTTTACAAATAATAAATTACATCTTTGTACCAATCAAAGGTATCCATATCACAAAAATTATCCTTGCAACTATCATCAATTTGATTGATTTGGTTTGCCTCTAGATTGGCTTCTGTCATCAATTTGGCCAAACCTTGACCCCTAATTAGTTTGGTAATCTAAATATCAATATTAAATTCTTGTATCCTATTAATCCATGTACACCTCCTACTAGATACCTCTTGTTGTGAAAAAATGTCCTTCATAGCAGTAGTAGGAACAAAAGCAATGACAGTAGCTCCTACTAAGTAACATCTAAAAGCCTTGACTCCCTTTACCAGTGCATATGCCTATTTTTCATTAATGTTATACTTAAGTTCTGTTGCTTGCAAAGACTTTCTGAAGAATGCAATGGGTTGCTCATAACCTTCCTCATTTTTTTGTAATAATACTACAGCAACAATGTGAAATGAGGCAAAAGAAAATATATGCATTGGTTGATCATAATTTGGAGCTCTGAGGACAAGGGCATCTTTAATGGCTTGCTTAATTTTCTTGAATGCAATACTAGGTTCACCATCCCATTTTATCTCAGATCCTTTCTTTAGCATCCTTGATATAGGCCTACTAATTTCTGCAAAATTTGTCACAAATCTCCTAAGAAAGTTGATTTGTCCAAAGAATGATTGAATGCCTTTAACACTTTTGGGTTTCTGAATATTGTCTATTTCTTCTACCCTTTCAGGGTCAATCCTCACCCCATGCTTACCAACTAAATGTCCTAGAAACCTTCCTTTTGTAACACCAAAATTACACTTCCTTGGATTCAAAGAAATACCATACTTAAGGGCTCTAATAAATACCTTTTCCAAATGTAGGCCATGATCATTTTCATTCTTGGAATAGGCAGTGAGGTCATCCTGATATACAACCAAAAACTTGTCAATAATATCAGCAAAAACTGACATCCATAGCCCTTTGAAAAGTAGCTTCAGCATTAGTAAGCCCAGAAGGCATCCTGACATAAACATAAGTACCCCATGGAGTAGTAAAAGCAGTCTTAAATTGTTCTAATTCTTTAACAACCACTTGATTGTAACCTGAAAATCCATCCATCATTGACATAAGCTCTGAACCAATAACCCTTTGCAACATAGCCTCCATGTTTGGAAGACCATAATTATCTTTTAGTGAAGATTTATTAAGATTCCTAAAGTCAACACATAACCTTATATCTCCATTTTTCTTCCTGATAGGAACTAAATTGGATACCCAAGAAGAATGTCTAATAGGCTTTATGATTCCTGCATCTCTCAATTTGATTAATTCCTCTTGCATTTTGGGAGCCAGAGTTAGATTTATTGGTCATTGTTTTTGCCTAAAAGGTTTGGCATCTAGTTTCAAAGGGATTTCATGCTGAAAAAGATCCTCCCTATAGGCCTTCAGGTCATCATGTGACCATGCAAACACATGTCTATACTTTCTTAATAGGTTTATCAAAATTTTCCTAATTTTAGGAGACAATTTCTTACCAATATATACCCTTTTAGGTGTTTCTTGAGTTCCCAAGTTCACCTCCTCCAAATCTTTGACATTGTATTCATTAATATTCATTTGTGACATGTCTTGGTTGTCAAAAATTGTTTCTAAAACAACTAGACCCTTAGGGATTTTATTTATCTTTAATTGCACAACTTCCTACCCAAAAACAATAATTTTTCCATCTATATTCTCTACATAAGCTACACAATCAATTTCTTGTCCTAACAACATACTATCACAGTTCAAAAATCTTAGGATATCCTTATCATCTTCAAACACTTGCCAATTCTGAACATTATCAAGGATAGAAGGTCTAGTTTGAATCTCGATCTTAGACACACCGACAAATGTAATATCATAAGGTTTTATTGCTATGTTTTCCAATAAGTCTACCATCTTATTATTTGTCCTATCTTTCCAAATTATCCCAAATGCATCAAAACATTCAATCATATCCCATACTACATTTCTATACTATTTTAACCTTTTTTTCTTTGACACATAAGCATTTCTTACTTAGGATACCACCAATTTAGAATCTCCTACAACATGTAAACACTTTATCCCATGCTTATGAGCTAATTTAAGGCCTAACAATAAAGGCTCATATTCTACTATATTTTTAGTACAAGGGAAACTTAAAGTAAAGGAGAACTTGTATGTTACCCCTACTGGAGATATCAGCAAAATGCCTGCACTAGATCCATCTTTGCAGCATTCACCATCAAAAAACATAGTCCATACATCATCCTTGTCTATTTTTGTGACAACTTCCATTTCCATTTGAGACTTATGTTTGGATTTCTTCAAAGTCAAAACTTCATCTCTAAATGCATTGATGTTTGTATCCACAAAATTTTCATGCTGTCTTCTATATCTTCCTCTATCAAGTATATATTTTTAGGCTCCCTATTGAATTTTATCAAATTCCCCTCAATATTAAAAGTGGCAAATGACAAATCACATTGTAGACTCCCACCCATGATGGCAATCCACTTTCTTGATAACAACATGCCATACTGAGGTGGAATGTCAACAACCAACACACTCATAGTAAGTTCTTTGTCAGGACAGGCTGTTAATCTATATGGCAAAAAATTTATATTGCCTATGATTGTAACTTCTCTTTTTTCCATAACACAACATCTTCCTTGAGTAGTATCCACCTTTAAACCTAATTCCTTCATTATTTCAAAAGGCATCACAGTATTGGAGGCACCAGAGTCAATCATGCAATTTTTTAATGTCTTGCCATTTACTAAAATACTTAAGAAAAATGGTTCAACATTTCCCAAACACTGATTTACAGAATTATCCAAAAACATTTGAGGAATTTGAGACACAACTACTTCAGCTTCACTGGCCTTTACCTTTTCTTTACTTCTCTCTTTGGGACTATGGTTTTCATTGCACTCATGTCTCACATTTGTACCAGTATTTCCCAACCATGCTAAAGCTTTATCTCTATGTTTAGGGATCCTTAATAATTCAGATAAAGGGACTTTGACAGTGATTTGTGATAACATTGTAGTCATATCTATAAAAGAATTAGATGAGCTATCAATGGATGTACTCCTTTTATCATGATGCTTATCAAAAATACTTACCTCGCCTTGGTGATTCTTATCACTTGTAATTATTGCTTTTGGTATCTTCTCATCTAACTTCTGCGAAACACTATTTGGGAATTCACCAACTTTAGGATTATTTTCCTTCTTTGGTTCCTACTTTTTATTTGTAATCTTAATCTTCTCAGCAGAGATCTCTTTAGGCTTCATAGCTTCCCCTTTTTTAGGATTAACTCCCTTTATAAACATGCCAACCACCTTATCATTTCCTTCCCTTTTAGCCATGTTTCTAGTCTATACTTGAGCTATCATGTTTGTAGTAATTTGGTCAATCTCTTCCTTAGAAGGCTTCCTTAAAGTGATTTCTTCTTTGGCACTTACCATGTTACATACAATGTCTTCAACATTACTCTCATCAGAGAACACTTGTTGTTGCACTTTAGTCTGAAACTGCCTTTGCTCATTTACATCTCTATCATAATCCTCACAGTCAAAATGATCATAATGTGATTCAAACATGTTACACCCTACATCCTCTTGGTCTTCTTGATATTCTTGACATTTTTCTACTACATTCTGATTTGTAAGGAAAGACAAGGCTACTACACAAGATTTAGGAGCATGGGGTAATTGACACACAAAACACCATATGGGTTCAGCAGTGAATTCAGGTTCATCTACTACATTTACAGAGTTTTTAGATAAGGAATCAAGGGTGGCCCTATTGTTTGTATTCTTAAGGGAAGGGACATTTGGCTGACCATCTTTCCAAGTGGTAGTATAAGGGAAATTTTGCAACCTATTTTGTCTATTGAAATTTGACTGGTAAGGGACCCTATTTTCAATAGGATTCCTATCATTTTTCACCTGAGGGATATTTAAATTCTTTATAGCATTTAAAACTTGACTTATCTCACTAGGCTCTTGCTTTTTTCTGCCTACACCTTTGTTATCCTCCTTTCTATTTCCCTTATTTCCAAACAATCTAGGGTCATCTCTCTTACTTTCAAGCCTTCCTGAAACTCTCAAATTATTTTCCACATTTATGGCAATTCTGAAAGCATCTCTTAAAGTCCTAGGCTTTTTATCCCTAAGTTGGTATGCAATTTTACCATCAAAAGCATTCAAATAAGTAATCAAGCATACCTTATATCTAATTACATGACCTGCATTAACTTGTACATTCTCTTCTGGAATCCAATGTTAAATTCAGCGATAGATTCATTAAGTAACCTCTTAATATTATTGAATTCACTCAAAATGTAGCTCTAATTTTGCTTGTCACCATATTGTTCCTTGAAACAGTATTCAATATCCTTCCAATCAACAATATATAATTCAAGAAGTCTTTTGAACCATTCTCTAGCATCTTTAGTTAAGGACTGAACAAACAACTTCATAATAACATCCTCAACCTTAACCTCATAATAAATCATCATATCAAGAAAACTCCTCAAATGGTCTTCATCAGTTATAGCATTGTTCCTAGCAAATTTAGGAAAACTTTTTCTCATTTATTGTGGAATAGGATTAGGGTGACCAAGGATTCCATCAAAACATATTTTCCTATAGCCTTCTAACTTGATAGGTCTTTTGTGTAAATCAGGCTTAAGATAATGGTCAATATCTTTCCTCATGTTACCCACAGTACTACTAGTGCTAGCATCACCAACAAATTTGTTAAGATCTATTTTATGTGAAAATGAGGATAAGAAAGGAGCAAGTACCTTAGTAGTATTTTGATTTGCATCATTAGATCCAACATCATCTTTAGGCATAGCTACAGATTGCCTTTTAGCATTCTCCAAGAATTTGATCTTATTGTTTATCTCAGCTATGGCTACTTCATTTTCTGCAATCTCCAATTTCTTAACCAAGGCATCCTTCTCTTTTCTTTTCTTTTCTAGTTCAATATCTGAAAGTGACATGGAATCATGGATCTGAACAACTTTTGTTGGTTCATTAATCTTAATACCATTCTCCTTTTGTTTTCCCTTATCTTTAACTTCAACAGTATGCCCTATATCCTTTGCTTTGTTGTTGTTAGATTCTAGAGCATTGTAGTTTTTAATCTATTGTATTACAAATTCTTCTAGGTTCAGGTTCTAAGTTTCCAACAACTTGTGTTCTTGTATTTTAAGCTATTCAACTTGACCTATAATCTCTGGTTGTCATGCCTTAACTGCTATTTCATTTTTCTTCTTTAGGGTAGCAATTTTCCTAAGTAATGTTTGTTCTTCTTCAAAGGCTTTTTTAATCTTTTCCTCCCTTTCCTTTTGTAATTTTTTATTTATAGCTTCTTGCTCAGCCAATTGCATTCTCAAGACTTCGATCTCATCAGGATCTAAATTTTTTGGTGCCACTTCTCCTTGAGAATAGTCAAACAGTTCATACTTCATTGAAAAAGATTTTTGCTATTCCTTTTGTCTAAACTGAGTGTATTATGAAGCTCTATAGTTTCTTGGCATATTACTTTGGGTGTGCCAAAAAAGTCATCACCAGATAGCCCAGGATGGGATCTAGAACTCTGGCAAGATGATTCCCTTTCCATAGCAGAAAAATTAACATTCTCTCCCCTTATTTCTTTCCCTTGAGGTAGTCTTCTCTATGCATCTAAGATCTCTTCACAACCCAATTTTGTCTTCCCCTAGGAGGGAGATCAATTTGTAATTTGATTCCTTGGTTTTTCCTCACATTTTCTTGTGTGTTTCTTTTGTTTTCCATGATTTTGTGATAATAAATCTTCTAAATAATGACACTAGTTAAAACCCTATGAGTCACCACCCACCCTATGAGAATGGGAAAAACTTTTGAATGGATCACACTTCTTTCACTAAATTCCATAGGCAAAATATGAATAACCCTCAAGATCACAGAAAATATCTCAATAAAACATCTACCTCAGACTCTACCCAAGGGAAATATAGATCTTAAATGATACACCGATTTATGACACATAAAGCATTGTCCTTAGCAGAGTCACCATTTTGTTGGAGTTTTAAAACTATTGAGCAACAAAATGCTCAATACCAAAATGAAAGCACTCAAATAATCTAAAGATTAGCTAATTCTCATAATCAATTACACAAGTAGATCATCTGGACCCAACTTCAATGAAATCGAGGATGGTTTCCTACTCTTTAGGCTTTGTTAAACCAAGGTGGGTATACCTAGGGATGATTCTAAAGCAAATTGTTCTATGAAATTATCTTAATTTCATTCTAATTTTCATCTTCTATCCTTAGGCACATACATAGTTTATCAATTTCTTTGAAACTCTCAAATCTATATGCATCCCCTGTAAGCAGATTTAGTCCTAATTCTCCTAGAATTTACAAGTATTTCTGGGAATAGTAGCTACCTATGACTCAGAAAACTAGATGTAAATGAGTGGTGACCAGCATTACAACCTTGAAAAAAAAAATATATGAATGATTTTGAATTTATAATAGTTTTAACATGTAGAAGTAGAATTTACTCTTGATCATTTCTAATTTATAAGACTAGTACCTTATCCAATGGGCAATAGAGTTGATTATTGGTAGGAGACCTTATTCAATTAGCTTGTAATTGAATATGTCAACTATAATCACCTATTTCTTACATGATATCCTCTTCATAAACTCATGAATTCTACCGATTTATTGAAGCATTTACATAACTCATTGAATTAAAAGCAATAATATAATCAATACACACCCCATCCAAAATGCATTCAATCATATGAACATTATCCAAATGATCTCAAAATTGATAAACTCATGAAAAGGAGATAGAAAAATAGTAACTTAGATTTTGGTGTAAATATTCCTTTGTGTTATCCTTCTTGCTGACTAATATAATAACCAATAGGAACTCAGTCAGGAACCTAGAGAATCATACTGACTCTACATATCTATTCATTATCCGAAAAAATATCTCTGAAAATAAACTTAGAACACCTACATATGACTGGACCAAATGTACTTTCTTAGAATAACTAAAGACATAACAATTTTTTTCGACCGTCACAATGCCCTGAAAACTCACTTATATAGGCATGAGTTGCAAAAAGCAATAAACAAATGCGATGTATAGGTGTCCTTTACACAAGAGATGTGAAACACCTATTAGAAAAGACAAAACTGCAAACAATAGAAATACATGTAGATCAAATATTCCTTTGCAGATCCCTTTCTGTTACATTTTGTTATTTTGATTTGGTTGCAACTCTGATTCCTACATGTATGCAACTGCTAAGCCCACCAATGATGAAATTTGTTCTAAAGATTGGATACTAATCTCAACCCATGGGTTTCATCATCATTATTCTATACTGTGAGAGTCACTCTTACCTGTAAATATTCCTTAGTTATACCAATATCCTAGGGTAATGGGATTGTCACTTAATATGAAGCATCAGAGCTTTAGAGGCAATGTGGCTGTCAAATATAACAAAATGAGCATTTTCTACTTCCTTAGCCTTATCTGCATTCAAAACCATTCCTCTACCAAAATATGTCTATCTTTTGAAAAGAAAGACGTGCGTTAGCAAAAAGTAAGAGTAATTATATGCATGAAACCCATGAGCATAAAATCTTCTTCACCCTCTCCAAAAACTCTGCACAGGGCTCTATATATCTCTACTACCCTAGTATTGAAGTATACTCTCTTGAAAAATTCTTTAGAGAATGATGTTATTGCTAACAGGATTCTAATCTTGCCAAGTTCATCCTTTTCTCTTTTCACTACCTTAGTGGCTCGATCACAGTTCTTTACCACTGTCTTAAGGAGATCATAATCCACAAAAACATCCAAGATTACTAGTCTTCTTCGGTCAAAACTCTATATACTGGCTAGTGGAGTAAACAAATTCCTCTCTGCAAACCATCTTTTGAGAAAATTTAAATCAGTTTGTGAGGTATCAACATCCCAGACCCAATTGCCTTCATTAAGCAATCCCCTGCTATCCACAACCTAAGATTTGATGAGTCCATTGGAGGCATTTGTTGACTATACTTGTAGGACTGGAGTACAACAAAAATTATGGTATGGCTACTTAATTGAAGTTCTTTCTTATTCCTTTTTGCAATTCTGCAACCTTTTCATGAACAAATTACTTCACACACTTGCCAAATACAATCTTCTCATTAATTTCTTATGCTCATAAAAGTCTTGAAATATTTATTTGCATATGGTAGGACTACGAAAATCTTCTGTGTTATACTCTATTTGTTTTCCACATGCGAAGCTTTCATATCAAATAAATACACAAAGAAGCACCACCTTTTGTTTTTAAAATCTGCGTTGTCGATCTTAACAAATCCTGTGATCAAGGGATGCAAAAAAAGGTGACAAGTATTCCACTTAACAAGTTGGTCATTCAAACCAATGAGGACAGACCATGTATATAGCTCCCTTCCTGGTGGCATCTCCATTTGGACCCACTAGCAACTGAGGACACGTGTTGACAAGTCACTACCTCGCTATACATAATAGAATGAGCACCTTACCATAGTGAAGTAATGATAGCCATTGATTTGATCTTTATCATGTGAATGACACACAACTGTGTTGCACAATAGAACAGTGGTGGGCTCCATATTCGTTATCTCATTGTACGTATCCTCCAAGTAACTTTCCATAGCAAGATAGAGATGACTATTGATTTGAGATCAATCCAAGGGTAAAGAAACTACACGAACTTCTTAAGCTGATGTGGGTCCCATATTTTCTATCTCATTGCACATAAACCACGCATTTCTTTTTCATCACGAGATAGCAAGAATCGTTGATCTTAGCTTGATCTGACAATCAAAATCCCTCTTGCATTTTATGAATGGGGCGCAGGTCCAGAAGACTGATGACATGATAAATTCTACATAGTTGGTGAAAGAAAAAAACATTATTCTAATTCCATTCATCTTTCCATGTTGCTTGGGTTCCATTGTATGCTCATTTCACGGCAACTTGCTATATCGCTAATGGGGAAAGGCCTAGATTTTTTGATTAGTGAGGTAGCGAGCTCTGGTGACTTAACAAAACTCGGTGCCGAAAAGCAAAAGCATGTCACATCACAGTTACCCACTTAGTAGTTCTGACACAGCAATGATATCATCATTTATTATGCCACTTGGGTCTCTTAATGACCACTGAGAAGTTTTACGATTGCTATGACATGGGTTTCCAGGTTGATCGCTACCTCGCTATCGACAAGAAACTTGAACTTCTCGACGATAAAAACATGAGTACCAGAGCCTGAAATATTCTTGGGATCCCCAGTTAGTTTTCTAGCTTAGGGAGCAAAACAAAGTTCATGTGATTAAAAACCAATGTGAAACATTTCCGGTCACTGCCTTCATTTATTCGGTACCATAGCTTAGTTTTACAATGGTCACTATGTTGCTATGTCACTATGTCATGATGGTCACTTAACTCACATCTTATCATAACAACAAAGTGACAGCCCTCGATCTTGCCACGATCAGGTGGTGCTCCTTAAAAGGAAAAGAGATGCAAGGTTCAAAATCTAAAGAACATAAGGGAATATTCGAAAACTTTTAAAAAGTTTGTGCTCGAGTTTTTTTAAATTTTATTTTAAAAACATAGTATACCTAGGGTTCACTTAAGGTATTATACTGGCTGTGTTGAGAGAAAAACCTTGAGAATTTAATAGATTTCAACAACACATGAATCAGGGAATGAATAATGTATCCTAAAATTATGAAAATTATGAAGAATGAAAACCCTAGTCTGCAAAATGAAAAGACCTAAATTGATTTTTCACCAAAATTTTAGACTTTTTCTATACTGTGAAAAATCAGAGCAACACTAGAAAGGATTGATATTACAATTTTCTCTAAAAATACTATATGAAATTAAGTTGCAAAGTCTTTTATAATGCCAACCTTTCCAAATATGCCATAGTTGAAGCATTTGAAAGTCACCGAGGTGGTCATTTCATTGAAAATGAGTTTTTGAATATGATGTAATTTGTTTGAATGGAAGAGAGCAATGAGCTAATTTCAATAAAGTATTTTCTTGAAAAATACTTTGGGTTACTATTGCATGTGATTTTTGGTATATTCTTTGAAAAATTAGAATATCTTTATCATTAATTGCATACTAAGAGTAGTAGTTCTTACACCTTGATAAAAAAGTAAGTTGATGTAGCATCATATTCGATAATGTGAAACTAAAACTTTAGTTAATAGAGGAAAAAGTCATCAAATAAACTACTATAATATGAGATACAATTTTAATTTACATCCCATTTTAATAATAAAAAATACAATTTGATATAACATAAATAATTTTATAATTGAATTTGAATCATGTTCATAAAATCAAATGGTCTAAAAACAAAGAGAACAAGAATTTCTCTATTTTTAAGATTTCTTTCATATCAACTCCTCAATTTTACAATCCTAGATAATTCTATTCAGATTGTTCTTCCAAAAATAATGATGAACAAAGTTTTATGCAACCCTAGAATCTGTTGATAGTCCTCTAGAGACATTAATGCCATGAAAGCTAAAACTTTAGCCCTTGGTCAACATTTTAGGTACTTTATTTCATATAGTAATTATGAATGATTATAATTTTCCCATAGCAATAAGGTTTTAATGGAGGTTCTGGAACACTAAATTCAATAATTTTACTTCACTTATGTCATATGCCAAACAACAAACCTCTTACTAAAGCAGACGTGTACATACAAGGTAATGCTTGATTGAAAATAATCTTCTTAGCTTTGTCATTTGTGCCCATTCAAACATTTACTTTACCTTTCCTCTCATATACAAACAAACCTTGTGTTTTAGAACATAACTTTGGCTAGTGAGAGCAGATCAAAAGAAAACAACTAGAGGACATGAAAGAGAGGATGGATGTCGAATCCTACACATTGGAAGAACCTTTGTTAAATGATCATGGAGGAGAAGAAAGAGGGATAACAAAGAAAAGACCCCAACCCCCTATGGAGGAGACTATGCTAAGAGCATTTTTTTATGTTGGTCTTGATGCCATTTTCACTTCTTTCTCCTTCACTGCTGCCATTTGTGTCCTCCATATGTCTGCTAGTACTATGCATTTTCATAGATGTTGTTCATGTAGGTGACATGATTTCAGATTCAATTTTAACTTGTTTTGAATTTGATATTAGCTTTGGTTTTTGAATATTTGTTTAGTTTAGAGAGACTTTTGTATAGTTGTCATTATCACTTCTTTGTCCTTCATTATTGCCATTTCCAAATTCTCACCAAGACTTTTTTCACTTATTGTATGATATAGTAGAAGTCTTGGTGTTGGGGGTTTCAAATCTGGTGGCAAATGGAATATCCATGGGATTTGGGGATTTTTTTCGTCAAGTATTATAGAGATGGATTTGGCTGCCAATGAGAGAGAGGCCACAAAGTGGGATGTTCACACACATCATTGCCACCTATCAGTCCCTTGGGATGGACCATCAAGATACAACCACTATAAATATCAATTTACAGAGAAAGTTTAGAGGGGCATGTCTTCTTGTTGTATTAACTCTTATTCTTCTTGGCCTTGCCAAAGCCAAAATCTCAGGGCATAACTATGTCACATCTATGATCATGGCTCTCTTCAATGGAGGACTTGTTATAGTTGCAACTTATTTGATTGGTTGGACTCTCAAAAATGTTCTTGGTGTTTAAGGCTAGTAATTAACTCCACTCTTATAGAAATGGATTAGGTGTTGGAAATCTTATTGAAAAGGTTTACTATCAAAAAGGGAGATTGTTGTTAAAGGAATGTTTTCAATCATTGTTTTGTCATTAATGTCAAACTTGTTATTTGTAGGAATGACAATTGCTTATAAGATCCAAGTACTATCACCTAGTTGATTGATGAAGAGGATTTAATCAACAAGATGTAACAAAAGTACCTAAGGGAAAGGTTGAGTTATGATGTTGTAATGAAGTGCAAGGATCAACTAAGACAATGGTTAAAAGATGTATTGATAACATATTTGAAGATATAGAGGTTGGCCACACATAGAAACATTAGAAGTATAAGTTGTAACAATCTTGACTACAAAGCTTAAACTAAGTTCATCAGTGGGTGTCGAGCAAGCTAGTTGAAGTCGAGAAAATTTTTAATTGGAGCCGAGCAAATGCAAAATCTAGTGTGTGTCAAGTGAAGTTCAAGTGCTAAGTGATATAGGTGCGGAGTGAACTTCAAGTGCTGAGCAGTAAAAACTTAGTTGGTTCTTAGTAACACAGTATGTGTCAAGCATCAAAATTTCAATAGTGTCAAGCTGCTGCATTATTTGAAAAGTTAAAGATTTTCCAAATCTAAGTCGACAAGAGTTGTTACCTTGAATTTTGTGAACCAGTTGAAGGATAAGGATGATGTGCTAGTGGCACAAAATCTTATGTAAACTATTTTTTAGCAAATTCAAGAGGATTCTTCATGATGTTTCTAGAGGAAACAAAATATGGGTTAGTTTCAATGAATCCTACCTAATCCATACTAATTGAAATTAAAGGAGGAAAGAATCAAGTAGGAAAAGAAGTTCTAGATTTCTATTTAAGAAGTCACAGACCAAGAAGCAAGAGCTGCTAGAGTGCCAAATTGCAAAGTGGTTGAAAGGGTGTCAAGGAGAAGGCATCTAAGAGAAGGAAGACCAGAGCACAGAGACTCTGATTTGATAAGTGGTTAGAGAGAGAGATGATTGCACTGACACATTGAGCATGGAGACTCAAGGAGACCAAACTTGAAAGGAGGGCAAGCTATCAAGAGTTGTAGAGACTGAAAACCAAACAATGTTATGAGCTAAGAAGTGACCTAAAATCTACAAGTTGCGTTGTATTCTGTAATCAGGTCAAAACCCCTTATTGTTACTCTCTAGAAATTGTATCAGTTAAGGTAGAAGAAAATCCTATGGACTTAGGTTGGTCTAACAACCATTTGTAAATCCTCTAACAAGGTGACATTCCAAGTGAATGTTCTAAAGTCCTCTAACCAGGCCCACTTCTAATAGGGTGGTTAAATCCTATAACTAGGTCACATTTAATAGTGTATTGTAGCCTTTAACAAGGAAGGCCTTTCATAGGGCATCACTTCATAAGAGTGAAAATTGAGTAGCATGTTACTGATGGTTTTTCCCAAATTGGGTTTCCTTGTAAATCATTGTGTTATGTGTTGAGTTTTTTTATGTGTTATGTTTGCATGTTGATTTACAATAACTTGTTGAATAGGAATGAATAAACTTGGATGAACAGATAGTTAAATGGGCACACTTTACTGATGAAAAAGTTTGAATAGGACATTTGGACCTTGAATAACTAATTCTCCACCCCGCCCCCCCAAGTTATTATAAAGTATTTCTAACAATTGGTATCAGAGTCGTCTGCTGATTTAGTTTCAAGGTACTAGAAGCAGGAAGATCAAGATGTCCAAGAGAGAAGTTCCCAAGCTCAAAAAAGACAATTTTGTTGAATGGTAGAGTCTAATGAAATTTCACCTTGGGTCAATAGGTGATTATGCAAAAATCTCAATTGGAACAAAACATTTATACCCAGCTAGACCTCTTACTGCAAATGATTTGAACAAAAGGAAGGAGCACAATTAGGCAATGCTAAAAATTGCCTCTGTACTCAGTTATGCTGAATTTGATGACATCAAAGAATGTGATACTACATTCAAGATGTGGAAAGCCCTGAAAGATATTTATGGAGGAGATCAAAATGTTTAGAGAGAAAAGAAAGAAAGCCTTAGAGGAAAGTTTGATGACATGAAAATGGAAGAAGTTGAAAATGTTGCTCAATATGGCCCTAGAATGAAAGAAGTGGTAAGTGCAATAAGAAGTCTAGGTGGTCAATTGGAAGAAGATATTGTCAATAGAAAATACTTGAGAACCCTACTCCCTATCTATGCTATTAGAGTGTCAGTCATCCAAGCGCTAAGGTGTGTACAAGGAAACACACTATCCTTTGAAGCAATTATGGGAAGACTTACTACATTTGAATTGTCAAACTTTGACAACTATAGACCTGAGAACCTTGAATCTACTTTCATGGCCAAGTTGACATTGAAGGACACTGAGGAGGTGACATCAAGGAAGAAGAGTAGAAAAGAAAAACATGCATCTGGAAGATGTGGAATAGTTGGAAGCACTACTAGCTAGGAGATTCCATAGAGGCAAAGGTAAATTCAAAGGTAAGCTACCTATCATTTGTTTCAATTGCAATGAAGTAGGTCATATTGCTGCAAGATGTACACTAAAGAAGAACTACAAAGAAGGAAACAAGTACAAGAACAAGAGAGAAGATGATAGTAGAGACTACAAAGAAAAAGGTAAAAGATGCTACATTGTTGAAGGAGATCCCGATGAGAATGATGATGAAGTAGTGTATGTAGCCATGAAGGATGAATTAGATGAAGATGAAGCAACAACATTGGTAACCTATGTAAACAAGAATGAAAAGTGGATCATAGATAGTGGTTACTCACATCACATGACAGGAGACAAAAGTAAGTTCATTACCCTTACTCAGTATGATGGAAATAGTGTTAGATTTGGCAATGATGCTCCATGTCAAATCAAGGAAAAGACTCAATTAAAATCACAAAAAAAATCTTATGTGATAATGCATACTATGTTGAAGGATTGAACTACAATCTGTTGATTGTATCACAGTTAGGCAATGTAGGTTGCAAAGTAGAATTTGGAAATAAAATTGCCAAGATCTATGACACTAATGGAAATCTAATAGGGAAAGGTGAACAAACTAGAAGTAATATATTTTACCTAGATATGGAAGATGCAACTTGTCTTGTTGTCAGAATTGATGATGTATGGTTATGGCATAACAGATTGTGTCATGTTAATTTTGCTAATTTGATTAGCATCAGCAAGAAAAAGAAAGTAAGAGGATTGCCTAAACTAAAAAAGCCTAAAAATACAATGTGCAAACAATGTCAACTAGGGAAGATGACCAAGTCCAATTTCAAAAGAAAAACATATACTTCCAAAGAAGTACTAGAGTTAGTCCATACAGACTTATGTGGTCCAATAGAAGTGCAAAGTTACCTAGGAGATAGATACATAATGCTATTTGTAGATGACTATTCTAGGATGATGACTGCTATGTTCTTAAAACAAAAATCTAATGCATTTCAAATGTTTAAGTGGTATTTTGCTAGAGTTGAGAAGGAAACATGAAAGAGTCTTAAATGTCTAAGGTTAGACAGAGGAGGAGAGTTTACATCAAAGGAATTTGAGATATTCTGCAATGACAAAGGTATCAAAAGGAAAACATCAGCACCAAGAACTCCACCTCAAAATGGCATTGCTGAGAGAAGGAATAGGTCAGTGATACACTATGCTAGAACCTTGATGATGGAGAAGAATGTTTCTCTAAAGTACTAGAGAGAAGCTATAAGTATTGTTGTTTACACCCTGAATAGAGTTCAAGTCAGGAAAGGTACAAATGCAACACCTTTTGAACTATGGTATGGTTACTCACCTAATGTAAAACATTTCAAAGTCTTTAGTTGTAAATGCTATATTCTTAAAGATACTAGAAATGGAAAGTTTGATGCAAAGAGTGATGAAGGCATATTCTTTGGATACTCCACTAGAAGTAAGACATATAAGTGTTTGAATACTAACACTAACAAGATAGTGGAAAGTGCAAATGTAAATTTTGATGAGTATGCAGAAGTTCAGGTTGATGAGTCCAAGCAATTAGAAGATTATAGATCTTTTGTATACTTCTATGAAGGAATGACTATTGAAGACAATGTTTCCAATCAAGTTGGGAATCAACAACAAATTTTAGTATCAACCGAATCAAGACCAGTGAATGCCGAGCTACATTCAAAAGCTGAGTTGCAAAATGAAGAAAATACATATTCTAATTTTGAAAACAATATACATGAAAGAAATGATGAAGTATCAAATGAAGAAGAACAAAATGACTCTGAAGTTGAAGGATCAAACATGGAAAGAAGGACAAAACCAAGGTTAGCCAAGTATGTAAGAAGACATCACCCTGCAGATCAAATCATTGGTGACAAGGATGCCAAACCAATGACAAGGAATAGAATAAGGAATGAATCATGTTTGCTTAGCAAGGTTGAGCCCAAAATAGTAAAAGATGCACTACAAGATGATGACTAGTATAAATCTATGGAAGAAGAGATAGACCAAATTGAGAAGAACAAAACCTGGACCCTAGTTTCTAGACTAGCTAACAAGAATGTAATTGGTACCAAATGAGTGTTTAGGAACAAACTTGATGAGAATGGTGAGATAACTAGAAACAAAGCCAGACTAGTTTGCAAAGGCTATGCACAAGAAGAAGGAATGGATTATGGGAAAACATTTGCCCCTATTGCACGAATGGAAGGAGTAAGAACATTGCTTGCATATGCTGCTTACAAAGGTTTCAAAGTCTACCAAATGGATGTAAAGTCTACTTTTCTGAATGCAATACTAGAAGAGGAAGTCTACATAGAAAAACCAAAGGAATTTGTTGATGACAACAACAAGGATATAGTTTGCAAACTGCATAAGGCACTTTATGGTTTGAAGCAAGCACCTAGAGCATGGTATGAGAGACTACATAGTTATCTTGTGAAGATAGGATTTGAGAGAATAGATGACAACAACAACTTGTACATCAAGGTAGAAAAAGGTAAAGACATTTTTATATCTGTAATCTTTGTTGATGATATAATATTTGGAGGAAGAGATATTCCATGCAAATATTTTGATGATCAAATAAAACATGAATTTTAAATGTCAATGCTTGGAGAAATCAAATTCTTCGTTGGATTGCAAGTACATCAATTGAAGCATGACATGTTTGTAACCTAATAAAAATACATCAAGGAGATACTCAAGAAATTTGGATTAGAAGATTCAAAACTAGTTAGCACACCAATGGTAATAGGACATAAGTTATCGAACAACAATGAGTCAGATAAAGTGAATTAGATAATGTATAGATCAATGATTGGAAAGTTGCAATATGTTGTACATAGTAGACCAGACATTGCATTAGTTTTTGGAATAGTTGCAAGATTTTCTACAAATCCAAGAGAAAATCATCTGATGACAGTAAAGAGAATACTGAGATATCTAAAAGGAACTGATGACTATGGCTTGTACTACAAGAGGAGTGAAAATTTTGAACTAAGAGCCTAAACTGATGTAGATTGGGGAGGTAATATTGATGATAGAAAATGCACCAGTGGAGGAGCACTTTTCTTGGGAAGAAGATTGATTACATGGACTAGCAAAAAGAAGAGTTGTACCTCACAGTCCACAACAAAAGCTGAATATGTTGCAGCTACTATCAATTGCACCAATATTGTATGGATCAAACATTTGTTGCAAGGTATGAAGGAAGAGGTAAATCGGTCTGTGATACTTTATTGTGATAATACAAGTGCCATCAATATATCAAAGAACCCTGTAATGCATGCCAAAACCAAGCACATTGCAATCAAGTATCACTATGTAAGAGAATTGGTAGAAGATAAGCAAGTGAAGATGGAAATATGTTAGCTCAAAGGAATAGATTGCTGACATTTTCACAAAAGCACTACCTAAAGATGATTTTGAGTATCTTAGAGGTAAGTTAGGGGTGATATCCCTAGCCAAGGCTACTTGAAGTACATACAAGATTGCCCTGCATCAAAAGAATTGATTATTGAAATATTACACATTGATGCAGAGGATACCTACTTTAGGACTATTCTTGAAGTAATTAAAGTACTGAAGTTCCAAATTAGTCTCAAGCAAAGTGACAGAGGGAGAAATTGAAAGAACCTAAAAATACTACATTTGCATGATAAGATGATGAAATAATATGTCTTTGCCATTGTTGTCAAAGAGGGAGAAGTAATAAGAAATTGATCAATAACATTTGGTCAATAGTATGAGGGAGAAGTAGACTGAAGAAGAAGAAGAACCTGATCAGAATAGAGAATAGTAGAAGATGAGCAATGCATACAGAGGGAGAGAATGTAAGAAAAAGGATACAACACCTAAGAGGGAGAAGTAGAAATGAAGCAATTAGGATAATAGATCAAGAGAGGAAGAAATTGTATATTCCAATTTTCTTTTTGGCATTTGACATACTATTCTAACCTAGTTAGCATTTTGATAACTCAGTTAAATAGTTTAGTTTGATGGTTGATCAGTTTGGTTTGCCATCAATGCCAAAGAGGGAGATTGTTGGAAATCTGATTGAAAAGGTTCACTGTCAAAAAGGGAGATTGTTGCTAAAGGAATATTTTCAATCATTGTTTTGTCATTGTTGTCAAACCTACTATTTTTTACAAATGACAATTGCTTATAAGATCCAAGTACTATCACTTAGTTGATTGATGAAGATGATTTAATCAACAAGATGTAACAAAAGAACCTACGGGAAATGTTGAGTTATGATGTTGTAATGAAGTGCAAGGAT
Source organism: Cupressus sempervirens (assembly GCA_028749045.1). Classification (NCBI taxonomy): domain Eukaryota; kingdom Viridiplantae; phylum Streptophyta; class Pinopsida; order Cupressales; family Cupressaceae; genus Cupressus; species Cupressus sempervirens. The sequence goes on along the minus strand of CM053792.1, from coordinate 817,186,292 downwards.
CACCTACGATAATGGTTAAAAGATGTATTGATAACATATTTGAAGATACAAAGGTTAGCCACACATAGAAACATTAGAATCATAAGTTGTAACAAGGTTGATTACAAAGTTTAAACTAAGTTCATTAGTGGGTGCTAAGAAAGCTAGTTGAAGCTAAGAAAATTTTTAGTTGGAGCCAAGCAAATGCAAAATCTAGTGTGTGCTAAGTGAACTTCAGGTGCCGAGTGAAGTTCAAGTGCCAAGTGATATAGAAGGAGCTGAGTAAACATAAAATCTTAATAGGTGCCGAGTGAACTTCAAGTGTTGAGCATCAGTAAAAATGTAGTTGGTGTTGAGTAACACAGTATGTGCCGAGCATCAAAATTTTAATAGTGCTAAGCTGCTGCATTATTTGAAAAGTCAAAGATTCACCAAATTTGAGCCAACAAGAGTTGTTACCTTGAATTTTGTGAACCAGTTGAAGGATAAGGATGATGAGCTAGTGGCACAGAATTTTATGTAAACTATTTTTGAGTGAATTCAAGAGGATTCTTCATGATATTTTTGGAGGAAATAAAATATGGGTTACATTCAATGAATCCTACATAATCCATAAAATTGAAATTAAAGGAGGGAAGAATCAAGTAGGAAAAGAAGTTCCATATTTCTATTTAAGAAGTCACAGACCAAGAAGCAAGAGCTACTGGAATGCCAAATTGTGAAGTGGTTGAAAGGGTGTCAAGGAGAAGGCATCTAAGATAAGGAAGACTAGAGCTTAGAGACTCTACTTTGATAAGTGGTCAGAAAGAGAGATGATTGCACTGGTAAATTGAGCATGGAGACTGCAGAGATTGAAAGCCAGGCAATGTTATGAGTTGAGAAGTGATCTGAAATCTATAAGTTGAGTTGTATTTTGTAATCAGGTCAAAACCCCTTATTGTTACTCTCTAGCAATTGTATTAGTTAGGGTAGAAGAAAATCCTATGGAGTTAAGTTGGTCTAATAGCCATTTGTAAATCCTTTAATAGGGTGACATTCCAAGTGAATGTTCTAAAGTCCTCTAACCAGGCCCACTTCTAACAGGGTGGTTAAATCTTTTAACTAGGTCACATTTAATAGTGTGTTGTAACAAGGCAGGCCTTTCACAGGGCATCACTTCAGAAGAGTGAAAATTGAGTAGCATGTTACTAGTAGTTTTTCCCAAATTGGGTTTCCATGTAAATCACTATGTTATGTGTTGAACTTTTTATGTGTTATTTTTGCATGTTGATTTATAGTAACTTGTTGAATAGGAATGAATAAGCTTGGATGAATAGATAGTTAAATGGTCACACTTTACTAATAAAAAAGTTTGAATAGGAAATTTGGACCTTGAATAACTAATTCACACCCCCCCCCCCCCCCCCCCCCCCTCTCTCAATTATTCTAAAGCATTTCTAACATTAGGCAAGTGATTGGCAAGGAGCACCGAGTAGAAAATATGTTGGAGAAGAATAAGAGTTGAGACCCAATTGATTTATGACAACATTTTGAAGTTTTGTGATTTCAAAGAAGTCAAGTCTTAACCAGTTGATTATTCATCTCTTCTATGTATAACAACTATGATATGTAATGCTCATTTTGTTTGTCATTTGTATAGCTCTTGATCCTCAACCTCTATATGTGTTCTCATGGGGGCAAACCTATGGTAGAAACACCCATGCATAACATCTCCTCACCACTCATATAAGTTTGGTGTCAGGGTATCCTTGTATTAAATGCAGATGCTTGTGTGGAAGAGACTCATATAGATCAAGGGCTTGGTGATCAAATTTTTGAATCCTATGGATGGCTATTTAAGGGCAATCACTTTTAAAATATAAATTAAATCAAATTAATCTTTAGAGTGGACCACATCTCGCAAATGCTTCTCTAAAAAAAGTCTAAAAAACAAATTTCTAAAAATGTAAGACCTCCTCCTCTTAATAAAAATATAGAGGAACACTGTGTTTTCCAAAACAAACTCAAAAAAAAATTTGAAATCTTGAGTAGCATCTCGCTTGTAACTTTATAAGTGGCGAAACCTCAAACAAATTGTTTCTAGCTTTCCCTCTATGGATTTGAAATTTTGATGGAAAAACAAATATATGTTATTTAGAGAAAAAAATTAAAATAACATTTGGCCCGCTATCCCAACACACTTTTTTCTAAGAAAGAGCAAAGTAGAAAATTTTTACTTAAGATTTAACTCATTATGAGGGTAGCAAATAATGGTTTACCAAAAGGATTTTAGGCGTGAGTCAATTTTTGGCTGGAGGCAACTCTAGAAGGAAAGCCTATCAGCTAATTATATTCATTTATAAATATTTTGTTCCTAATATTTCAATATTTTAACATTAATAGAAATGGTTATAATTTTATCATAGAATTCCTCATATACAATCTTAAATTAAGTTGCATATTTAGTACATGTCCAGACTACAATTTACTTTGGATATCTTAAATTAAGTTGAATATTTAGTAAACTTCCAAACTACAATTTATTTTGGATTCGACTTATAAAGGAGGAGCTCTAATCCAAATTTATATAAAGTTATTTCAGTTTCTTACTATTACTATTTTTTATTTCATATACCAATTAGATTCAGAGTTTTATCTTTACAAAAGAGTAGGCCATATTTCTTCATAAACATCTTATGTATTTTAGTATCGAGAACATCTTTCATTTCCCGAACTACCCACACACTTTGTATCTATAAGATCAATGCTCAAGAGTGACTAATGTAGGGGATGACTCAAATCAAGCTCAATGGAAAGAATTGAAAAATATATCCTTTCATTTACTAGATTCTCCATCGTAGAGGGAGGTTCTCAAAATGTGATTAGTGGTATGTGTGACAATCCTACATGCATTCTATCATGGAGGAGAATCCCCACCCCTAAAAGAAGACTTTAAGAAACCTTGAATAGTGATACACAAAAGCAATGAATTTTCTTAGATGGTATGAATAGAAGACAAAATTATTCCCCTTCTAAATTTCAAAAGATGAGTTTTCTTACATGATTTACTTCTAGAAACCTTGGCACTAAAAATTTCCACCAAAAGGAGAGGCCAAGCTTGCATCATCAACAAAAAAACATGATTGCAATATATTTTCTTCCACCATGGTACCACCTATGTACATGTGAAAAAACTCCTTATGCCTCCCACCTATCCATTGTTCATTGCGCATAGTTCTACATTTAATTATGGCACACTATTCTTCACCAAAAGGTTGAATTCATAGAATGAAAAGAGTTACAAAACCACCAACAAAGATGTACAAAGAATCCTCTTCACTCATAACAATCGAAAGCTAATGGAATACATCGACAAAACTTTTCAAAAGATGCCAACTTTGGCCCTAGTGCTTTCCCTTCTACATGGGTGCCCATTCTCACAAGCTAAAGATTATATTAAATTTAATAAATACCAAAAAAACAAGAGTTAGATGTTGCCTCTTCTCATTGCCCTCTTGTAGAAGCCTAAAGGTCACTCATTTTTCCTACTATTTGTACCCATACAAGCATATTACGAAGGATTTTGATAAAATATTGAAAGATAAGTACCAAGGTTTCAAAAAAATCTATATGTTTTCTTCCATAACCAATTGGAATCTCATGGTATTTTTTCTTGTCTAGTTCATCGTCAAACACCACCAAAAATGGGGCTCCAAAATTATGAGATCCATTTATGAATCTTCCCTAGACTCATCCAGGGACCATTGAACCTCTTGGTAGTCCTTGCTTTATGAAGAAGTTTTCATTTTCATAAACCCCCCCCTTTAATCTATGCATTCAAATATACCTCCAATATCTTTGTGTAGGTTCGATCCATATGAATCCCTTGCATACATCACACCCCCTTATTTTTCCAATCTCATAAAAATTCATTAAAACCTTACTAATATGTCAAGTCTTAAGATTAAGATTCACATTGACACAATTTTTTTATTTTCACTATATCCTAATAATATTTTCATTTCTACATGTGAAGATCAAGTTATATTATAAGTAGTATGTACACAGATAGAACACCATCTCAATCAATTCCAATTAAGAGAAAAAGTGATAAGATTTATTTTTAGAGATTAAATGTGTGTTCCTTATAATTTACTTTATTATGTTATTATATATGGGCATATAATAGTCTCTCATACTCCTTCAACTTAAACCATTCCTAGTTTCATATTATTCATTTATCTAATCCAACCTACAATTATATGGTTACTATAAAAGTTAGAATCTAGTTCTTACTTTACATTTTTAGTTTTACAATGGAAAATGATAGTTGTAGATATGTATATTATTGAATGTGAGAAGAGGAGATAGTCATTTGAAGAGTCTTTAACAATATAAACCAATATTAATGTTTATGAGCGTAATGAAAGGAGAAAAGAATTCAATGAGTTCATAGAAAAAATATTCATTCACTCTTATATTCCCTTTTCAAGTCATTGTCAAGATTGGGGTTAGTGGTATGTAAACACCGTTGTTCACATTATGGGACAAGTTTGGTAAAAATTTAGTCCACATTGCCAAACATTAAGATTCATCTACACAATTATCAATTTTTTTAGAACATAGTTTTTTTTAATGTATGGCCAAGTTGATCAAATTATCTTAATTTTCATGTACATATAATGTGTACAAACATTGATAGGATACACAAAATACTTTTAAAACTCCCCTATACTAGTTATTATATTATGTTTTGTATAGTTAACTTATTTCTAGAATAAAACTTAATTAAGTTATACATTTGTTTATGCATTGAAATATATGTAGTTAAGCCATTCAAGGTAACATCTAAGACATATATATTATATACATAAGAATAATTGTTGACCCATTATCATTAAATTGTGAATCATATTACTTTATGTGATTACGAAAGGTTTTCCTCAAAGTAGATTATGACTGCCAAATATTATGAGCCATTTTCATCATAACTCTTATTATATTCTCCCCCTGCCCATTTTTTTATACTAAAAGTGGTATTAAGACATTATCCTAGCATATAGAAGTCAGACGAAAAGTTTTTTCTAATAGTGAGTGTTAGATTGTGGTGACTAATCAGAAAAGTACTGTACATACTTCATAAATTCTTTGGGGCTCGGGGCATAGCCCTAAAATATATTTTTTTGGGCCCTATTTTATCAAAATTTTGGGCCGACATGTAATTATTAATTATAACCCTAAAGCAGTAAAAATACTTGTATAAAAGAGCTTAGGGTTAGGGATTGTTTCATAGTTGTGATGTGAAATTGGTTCTTGTGGTGATATTGAGTTGTAAGGGATTATGGATTGTAATCAGGTTGTAATCACTGGATCATAATAATATCAAACTTGTTGTTTGGTGGATGTAGCCTAGGGATTGGGTGAACCACGTTAAATCTTGGTGTCTTGTGTTCTTTTTTGTGTGATCCATTATTTTCTGATATTGGTTATATTTGCATGTAATTGTTATTTCTGTCCATGGTTTAATCCTAACAATGAGTAGATTTCCATGATCCAAGGGAGTACTTTGAATTTTGTTTCTAGAGTCGATTGTGTTATTCTATTTTGAATAAAATTTTGGATCACACTCTCTAATCCTTCATTAGGATGAAGAGAGAAAGCATAAGGAAAAAATGAAGCTAGTTGCAAACCTGACCACTCTTAAAAGGAGGTTGAAAGGAGAAGAGAATGGTCAGGGGAAGTAAAAAAAGATTTAAAAAAACAAGACCAACAAATTAAAAAAAGAAATAAAAGAAAGGATAAAAAGATAATAGTTTAATAAGAAAACTTATAAAAAAAGATCATGAAAATGTAGAACCAAAACACAAGAGACAACAAAGGCACAAAATGGGGAACAACAAAGAAGAACAAAGATGAACACTAATAAATTATATATATATATATATATATAAGCTAAAGACATTAAGAAGAGAAAATAATACTCAAATAAAGGGACCTACTAAAACCAACAATAATGAACTTGAAAACACAAAAATAAGAAACTCATATGTGTGTGTAGAGAGAGAGAGAGAGAGAGATTCAAACTAACAATATATAACTAAACAAAAAATTATCACACTACAACTATATCACATAAAATAATCTTTATTTCATGATTTTTGTAGAAAGTTTATAGAAGAATTGCAAAAGAAATTTGAAATGTCAATGATTGGTGAGTTTTATTATTTCATGTTTTTCAAGTTACTTAAATACAAATGATATTTTTATTTCTCAAACAAACAATACCAAGTAGATGTTGAAGAGGCTTGGTATGGAGGTTTGTAAACCAATTTGAAGCCCCATGATTATTAGTCATTTGAGAAAGTATGATGAATCTTCATGAGTGGATTTGATTCATAATTAACTTGATTAACATAATGAATATCATTTTCAATTATTTAGGACTAAATATTAGTAATGAAATCCATTTGGTCACAAGATATCAAGTTAATCCTAAGAAACATCATGTGATAAGGCATTGAAAGAATATTTAGATACTTGAAAGGAACTTCAAATTTTGGAGTGTAGTATAAAATAGATAATAATTTTACTTCAAAAGTATATACAAATGTTCATTACCTAGTTTTGTCAATGATAAAAGAAGTAAGAGTGGTGGTTTTTAGGAGAGAATTTGGTTTCTTAGTTGAGAGAAAATAAAGGATTAAATGGCATTGTCTACAACAAAAGTAGAATATATTATAGAATAATATTGTTGTAATCAAGCGATGTGGATGGAGTAGAATCTCAAAAATATCAAGGTGAGATTTGAATCAAGATAATTTTAATCATGTGTAACAGTATAAGTGCTATTAAAATTTAAAGAAATTAGTAATGCATTTAAGGACTAAACAAATTTCTATCATGTATAACTTCTTGAGAGAAAATATCATGCAAAAGGAAGTTAGATTATATGTGCCTACAAAAGATAATTTTACAAAAAAATTCTCAAAAGCACCCTCAGAGGATAATTTTTTACTATCTTTAGAAAATGTTAAGGGTTATTACATCTCCTTGAAACGAGATGCATAATAATGGTGTGTCTTTCTAAGAGAGACATAATGCCTAACTTTTTATTTTTTGGATTGATGTGGTTGCTACTCGTAGAGGGAGCAGTGAAAGTTTTGATTTCCTTCTTGCCAGAAAGTGTTACAAAGATGTGATGCCTTTGATAGGGGGAGTCTTGCAGTTATTAGAGATTTAATTTTAAGGGAGAGAGTTATTTGGAGAAATATTTAGAGTTTTTCAATGTTATCCTCATTTTCCTTGATGTCAAAGGGGAAGACAAAAATAATTAAGAGAGATTTATAGTTGTTGGTTTGTGTTAGAAGTGTTGCAATCAATGAAAAAGAGGCAGTCATTTATATCTTCAATTATATTTTCATCGATGCTATATTTTTTTGTGTTTATGAGAAGAGAAACATATTAGTTCTGTTTTTCATTAGTGTTTATATCAGTGACTAAGGGGGAGATCATTAGTAACATGTGTTTACAATATTGTCATTAATTCCCAACTACTATGTGCATTATTGTCAACCTAATGGAGTGGCATATTTTTTATTAAGTAAAACATGTTTTAATGGCACCCTAAAACCTCATACATTTTTTTTAATAGGGACCTAAAACTCTAAGATGCAACACTGCCTAAGCGAGGATCATGAGCCCAAAGATAACAAAAATAATAGCAGCTAAAAAGTAATGCATACCAAAGACTAGTTGCATCCAAAGCCCCACATGAAGAGGTTAATGCATTAATTCAAGAAGAGCCTCATAGACATAGAGCTCAAAGGAAATTCAATGGATCCCCAAACCACACTTTTGGGTTTTACCTTAGACCCCAAAACCATTATCTAGATCTACTTCCATGAAATGATGCTCGTCAAAGAACCTATTGAAGCTATAGGAGATATTCCCCAAAACAAAGTTGATTTTGATCAATCCATAGTTAAGGCCTTTACAACATGGAGAAACCTATAAAAGAACTTCAAGCACCACCTTCCATAAATTTAGATCCACCTCAATAGGGTTGAACATAAATGGTAAAAGGAGATTTGTGAGCCACAACCAATGAGTAAAGGAGTCAAGAATCACCACCTTAATAGGGTATAGATCCTCATGTATGGGATCTAAGCATGGATGAGACCAATCATGACCAAAATCCACCCAAGAAAAATCCCAAGGAAAATCAAGGTACTAGCAAAACATTTCCTCAACCAAAAACCAAAACAATCCAGGATGAGCCCTTCAAAACTACTAGCATCTATCTTGACCATAAGAAAGAGAAATTTATCACAAGATTTGGAAACAACATCATGAAAGGAGACACCTAAGAAATCTATTTGAAAAAAATATTAACTCTCAGGAGAACAACATAGAAAACAAAAAGGAAATCTATCTCAAAAAGGCTAATAGGGGTGAGACCCACAGCAAACATGGGCTTCCAAAAACATCTAGCATCAAAAGTGAAATTTTGAGAAATAAAATCTCTCTCCTAATTAGCAAAGGATAACTTAGATAAACTAGGAGCTGAGAGAAACATTGATAGGAATCCCCAACTCATAAAACCTCAAACCCCAAAAAGAAAGCCAAGAGGGGACTTCCATTCAAGACACCCCACTACCCTAGGGACACACCATCAACACCAACAAGGGGACACCCACCCCAAATCCAAATGATGAATAGGAAAATGACATTGATCTCACCCCGAATAAATCAAAACATGTTCCTAAATTCACCATAGAAAACCCCAACCAATCTCTATGGTGCAGGAACACGAACCAAGAAAAGACAGATTAGTGAAGAAGAGTGTGAGGCACCATCTATTTGTATCATCAACATTTGAATCTCATCTTCCATCATAGAAGCTATCTTTACAAGAAACCCTAGTTTCACTTCACCCACTTCTCATTGTCATCTATTGTAAGCTTAAATTTAATGGAGTGAAATGTTCCTCGATGTATGGAAGAGGATAAAGGTCTCGAAATAAGTGTTCATATGTTATTGTGATATTGAGTTAATATGAGTTGTTTCCAAAAGGTGATTTTTATGCACCAAAAGTGCACCTTTTTTCTAAACTATCAAAGTTTCGAAAAGTTTAGTGATCTATCATTAAATGTGGGATAGCTAAATCTAAAGTGAACCTCTGATTTCTAGGTCATTTCCTATTAATGTTTATTTCAAATATAATGTAATGTATTGTGTATTTTTTTGGGATATGTAAATGTAATGTAATGTAATGTGTATTACAATATCTTAGTGATGTTGTGGCTTCTTATTTTTTATGTTTAGGAAGCCTCACAAGCAACCAGTCAAAAGGAATGACTATATTTTGGGGTCTAAAGGTTTCTCTCCCCATCAACATAAAAGATTAAAAGAATGAAGGTGACTCTGAATTAATTTGTAAGGCCATAAGAGGATCCATGAGAGATTGGTGGAGGGTGGAGGAAACCCTTAAAGATGCTAGACCACTCAATAGCTTCTTCTTCATTCCTATCTCACGGAATAACAACCACACTAAAGATGTACAAAGGTGAATATATATAAGAGCTCGAAAAAATATCTGTTGCATTTTATTACAGTATTATGAAACAAATAGAGGAAATAATTTAGTTAGTTAATTTTGTGATTTCTCATAGAAGAGCATTAATAATTAATAAAAAGTATTTAATTGTTATAATTATAAGTTTTAAGAAAATCAAGTTGATACATTTAGATAAAATCTTATATTATTTTCTTGTTAAGTTAATGAAACTTAATGCTAGGGGAGAGGGGATTGATTTGAATAATCACTCCTTGAACTATAAATAGATTGATAGTTAAATATAATTATTAATGTGGTTATTGTTAACAATGTTAAATTAATGGCTATCTTAGAACTCATATTTTTTCTTCAATGTTTGATATTAGATAATGATTTTAATTTAAAAAATGATTAATCATAGTTAATTTAGATCATGTGAAAAAATTTAATAAGAGAAAAGAATAATAAATTTAGTAATCATTAGTTATTAGGTATTGTTATGAAGACTTAGCCTTTATCTTGTTCTATACCCAAATCAACAACCCTTTCCACTTATTTGAGGTTCGCGTTTTCTTTTGAGACTTGAATCGTGACGTTTTTATTTCTTTGATGCAGTTGTGCCTTTATCATTCTTGTTCTTTTCTTGGAGACATTTTTTCATGTGATGTATCTATGTATCTTGTATTTTGATATCCTATAGGATGATGTATTGTACCATACGACATGTGCAGTGGATGATGTTATGCAGATGTACTTTATCATATCAATTGTTCTTGTGAGATTATGTATCTGTTATTAATTTATAATTATGGACATTGTACTTTAGATTCAAAATTATTAATATATCTTCTTAAGCTTGACTCAACTGAAGGAACCCTTGAGGAATGAAATCTGTATTTGTATTGCATGTGTAAATGATCATAGTATGTGTATATTGCTTCCACATCATTACTTTGATGTTGTATAAACTTTAACAAAAAATAAATAGTTCAATGAATTTGTAACATATTAGTTTTATTTATTTTAGGTTCCCAAGTAGCGTGTTACACAAGGAAACTCTAAAAGATGCTAAAGTCATCATAATGTTATGTATAAAAGGTATGTTGTTTATTTAAAGATTTTCTTTTCTGTGTGTGTGTGTGTGTATTTATATATGTAATTTTATTTGAAAAATATATTTATTCAACATGATATTTAAAATTTTATGTATATTTAATAATGAAAATTAACATAACATGACATTTAATGATTTTAATTGAATATAACAAGTAATAAATTAAAATTCTCATAGTACCAGTGAGGGGACTATTCTCATCTCTATATGAATAGCTATGCATTAGTGTGTGTGTGTGTGTGTGTGTGTGTGTGTGTGTGTGTGTGTGTGTGTGTGTGTGTGTGTGTGTGTGTGTGTGTGCACGTGTGCATGTACGTGTGTGCTTATTTATGTAATTCCATTTGAAAATTATATTTATTTAACATGATATTAAAAAATTTATGTATATTTAATAATGGAAATTAACATAACATGACATTTAATGATTTTAATTGAATATAAGAAGTAATAAATTAAAATTCTCATAGTAACAGTGTGGAACTATACTCATCTCTATATGAATAGCTATATATTAGTGTGGGGTTTGAGGTCATCTCTATATGAATGGCTAAGATGGGATAAATTGAACATCGTAGTGCCAGTGCAGGAGGTTAGTTCAACCTCATACAATGGCTATTGTTTTGAGTGTGAGAGATTAGTATAACATTGTATGAATGACTAGATGCAATTGTAGTGTTGCTATGAGAGGTTAATGTAATATCGATTTGACTAATTCCATGGAGATTTTTATAGCCCCTATAATATTGGTATGTGATATTTCTACAATCTCCATATGACTAGCATGACTAGAACTAGTATAATTCCCATGTGCCTGAATATTCTAATGATATCAAATTTGCATATGTGATTGGTCTTGGATAGAAGATGGCATGTCCAAGAAGAATCTTTAGGGGTGCATTTTACAAAAGATGGTGAAATAACTAAGGGTTAGGAAAACTGATCTAAATGTCTTTAAGGTTAAGGTTAAGATGAAGGGTAGAATAATATAGCTAGATTTATTACTGTTTAAATTTTGACATTCATTTTGTAAGTATTGTTAGAATGGGGTTGTTGTTGCACCAAAATACTGATCTGTCAATGCTCAATACAACCACTCAACTTATAGTACACAAGAGGTGATTAAGCCCTTGTCACAAATCCTGAGGGGAATGCTAAACAAATTTCTAACAATCTCCCCCTCAGCGTTACCCGAGGGTCTGAAGATTTGAACCTATGACCAAGCTTTGATACCACTTGTTAGAATAGGGTTGTTGTTGCACCAAAAAATTTATTTGTCAATGCCTAATACAACCACTCAACTTATAGTACACAGGAGGTGGTTAAGCCCTTTTCACAAATCTCGAGGGGAGCACTGAATAAATTTATAACAATTATTAATTGTTCTAAGCTAACCCTAATAGCATATTAATTTAAGTTTCCACGTTATTATAAGATGTCCATAATATTAGATATACTTTATTTTATAAATAACATAATTATTTCACACACACACACACACACATTGAAGGGTAGATTTCAAGAAACCCCTTCTTGGGATTCATATTTAGACCCTCTTCTTCTAGGTATCTACTAGGACCAGTTGCTAGGCCCCCTAGGGTTCACTCTAGATACCCTCTACCTTAGGAGAATCAAACATATTCCCCTACTCACAATAATCTCTCTACCAATTCAACTACTTAGCAAGTTGTGTTAGCTTTATACCCTCAAAACCAATTCAAGACCACTCTTTTCCACTTTTGCACTCCCATGGATGGATGGTCTTCCAACATCTTCTTTTCCACCATTCTTGACCTTGTTTTTTATTACTCTACTTCTTGGTTCCTACTTGATCTCTTCAATCCCTAGAAAATAGGGATAGCAGACCTAGTAGAGAATTAGGCCTCCAAATACAATTTTGGTCGAATTACTCTAACACTTCCTCAAGAACCCCATAAAATAAATGCCATTCTAGACACCCTTTTGGGAAATATTTTATACTTTGTTGGTCCTAGTTTCCCTAAGTGTTCGTGCATTCCTATGGCTAGACTAAGGAAAATCCTTAAGGGTGGCAACAACTAGAAGGTCTTACCATTATTCTTATCTAATATGACTTTCAAAACTCTATATTTCACTTCCTTAGTGTCCCTCATGACCTTTCAAAAACCTTTACAACAAAATTCACTCAACTACTGATCCATCCCCATGTATCAATTGACTATAATGCTTCTTGCTCCTAATCGGGTGTTGGCTACCTCACTTAGGGTAAGAAGTAAAAAATATAAAACCATGCTTTTAGGCCTCCAAAATAGTTATATACACTATAAATAGAGTTCCCTTCCATGTACCAATAGGCCATGATGATCCCATAGTGGGATTTTATGGAAATGGCAATTTTTGCCTTCCTCGCTCTAGAAAAACCAATGAACTGGCTAGAGAAGAAATATTTTTGAAACACACACAAATAGAAAAAAATGAACCTAATTAAGCACAAAGAGAAAGAAGGTGAAATAATCTAACCATCTGTGATCTAAAATACTATTGATCAATTCAACAAATTTGATATGTTCAATTTGCAAGTAATAATGTGATGAAATTGCAACAAAATTGATTGGCTCTTATTGTTCAAATTCACCAAAATGACTATCTAACCCCTTGATCATGTTGTGGATGCCTTTATATCCTCCAATATCTTAATCACCAATTTATATGACTAATTGATAACTACTTTTGGGTCATCTTCAAGAAATGATGTCATGACAACATTGCAAAGTTGTAATGTTGTCAATGACAACTTGATAACTTTTTACATTTTTCTTCCTATTTTGGCTTAGACCTCCCAAATCAATATATTTTGGTTAAATTAGAACCCATAACAAATTTCCACAAGTCTTATGCCTTAACTTATCATTTTTATTCTGCAAGTCTGTTAGAAGTAGTAATCTTTCCTTGGTTGTATTTATTTATTATTTGGGATAAACCAAGGTATCCCTTATGTATTTTATCCTTTAGTACACATATGAAGGACATATTATTTTCTTGTCCTTTAGTCCACATGTGAGGATAACTCTTTTTTGTAATTCCTTTATTAAGGAAAGTAGTTTATTCCTCCTTAAGAGGATATTGACATTTTGCACACACTTATTATGAATGGTGGCATTCATAGAAATGGGAGTTACACATGCAACTCCTTTCTCATATCTATAAAAGAGATGCCTCTCTCATTCTTCTACAACTACTTCTTCTACACATCATCTTGATGTTATTGTAATGAGCTATTTGCTCCACCTTCTCTCTCTCTCTCCTTTCTTAGGGCTTTTGTCTTCTATTCATAATATTACACAAGGGGTTTTCTTTACTTTCCCCTTTCAAAATCTCTTCTCTCCATTCTTGTTGATCCATTGGGAAACTCATTTGGTTTATGGTAATATTCTTCATAGTAAGTGCTCTTGGATTGTTTTATTAGTTTTTATTTTACTCAATTTTTTACATGGTATCAGAGCTTTCTAATCCTTGTTTTGAGCTTTTGTGGAGGTTACCATATTGGAGAACTTTGTTGAGAGGAGAAGTAAAGAAAAAATTCATTCTTATTTTTTTGCAGGTTTTTTATTCAATCTTCAAGTTTTTTTTCTAACCCATATTTTTTCTTGCTTTGGAAGGCTTGCCACCAAAACAAAGAAAAAATAGCTATACTTTTATTACTCTTAACACCTTCTTTCATAGACTTTTTAAAAATATTAATCAGTTCAATTTTTTTAGCAAAAAATAATTTACTCTTTAGAAGTCATTAAAAGCTTCATTAATAATATTTTTAACTATCTTGTTTCTCTTTATTCTATATTTCTTTCAAATAAATTAATATCCATCATCAAGGTATAGTTTTTTTTAACAATAGTTATAATTTCAAAGCTATAAGGGGTTCTAATTCAAATCTCAAAAAAACTAATAATTCATAACCATTATTCTTTTCTATTTATAACACTTCTTTCCTATTATTAGCTTATTGTGAGTTTTACAATCATAACTGTGTGTCTTATTCTCTCATTCTATCTTTAGCCATGTGGTTTGTTCCTTTTGTCTAATCATTTATGAGATTCTCTTTTTTTTCAAACTACTTGAATTTCTTCTCCACTTCTTTCCTATTATTAGCTTATTGTGACTTTTACAATCATAACTGTGTGTCTTATTCTCTCCTAACTTTAGCCATGTGGCTTGTTTCTTTTGTCTAATCATTTATGAGATTCTATTTGTTTTTTTTTTTTTTTACCAAACTACTTGAATTTCTACTCCACTGTTTTAATCAATTATTAATTTTTTAAAAAGGATTGCTCTCATAAAAAAAATTGCATTTAAATATACAATAATTTTCAATCATATTTTTTTTCCCTCTCACATTTTTTTTTAAAATTTTATTTACTATTATTATTCATAAAGTTTTTAATTAAATCTTAATTCAAACTTGAGCTTTTTTAAAAAATAAAGTACGTGATTTTTTTAAGGAAGGAATTTTTTTTTTTAAAAGAAACAAAAAATATATACTTTAAATATATATTATAGTTTTTTTTTTTTTAAGAAAATAGAATCTAGATTTAATTTTAAAATTTAAAATTAGAATTATTAAAATATTTTTCTAAAATTAAAAGGGGTTTAATTATTATTATTATTTTTCTCTCTCAAATATTTTTTTTAAATTTTTTTTCTTCAAATTTATTTAGTAAAGAAGGTATTTTTTTTCCCTCTAATAATCATGTCGACTCTCATTCCTGAAATTAAGTTGAATAACTCTAACTATCATGCTTGGAAAACACATCTCTCCTTTATTTTTTGATTTAAGCATATTTTAGATATTGCTACTGACCCTTCTGTAGTTCCCGGTACCTTAGCTACACAAGATGAAAAAAATGCATGGAATACTAAAAATGAGAAAGCCTTTGGCCTCATTGGTATATCTCTTAACCCATATTTATTAGTTCTAATTGCTCATTGCACTGCTACCCATGAAGCTTGGGATATTTTAAAGCAAACATATGACAGGCCATCTGAATCACGCAAGATTCAATTGCAAGACAATTTGGAAGACTTAAGGTATATTGATTTCAAATCTATGGATGAATTTTTACTTAAATTTGATTATATTAAAAATCAACTAATTGGATTAGGTGTTACTCTCACTGATATTAGATTAATTACCATTATTTTATAGAAATGTCGTCCTAGACAATTTTAACAATTTATCACTAATGTTCATTCTCAACTTGCTATTCCTACTTTGTCTACTCAATTAACTTATAGTATTTTTCAAAATTTGTTACGTCAAGAGGAAGCTAAGTTGTTACAATTTAGTACTCTTAGATCTAATGAACATGCCTTTGTGTCTAAAAGTCAAAATCAGAATTTCAAATTTTCTAATAATGATTCTCCCAATACTTATAATAATAATAATCACAACAATCATAATTTTAATAATAATAATCCAAAAACACATTGTAATAATACTCATCCTAATCAATCTAATAAAAAACCCCACTATACTTATTGTGGGAAAGATGGTCATGTAACTAATAATTGTTTTAAAAAACAAAAAGATCAGCAACCTATAAATAATAATAATCAAAACTCTCATCCATCTCGTCATGCTTTTACTATTAGTTACAATGTTCCTAAAAATTTAGAATGGATTATTGATACTGGTGCATCTCAACATGTTACTTTTCATAAAGAAGTGTTTGATTCTTTAAAACTCGATCTTTCTAATATTCCAATTTAATTAGCTGATAATCATAGTTGCAAAGTTGAAAGATTTGGTAATGTTAGTATTCCAAATGGAAAATAACATGATGTCCTTTATGTTCTTGAGTTGAAATACAATCTTCTTTCTGTTGTAAAATTATGTCAAAATTACGAAGTTGAGTTTCATAGGGACATGTGCTCTATTATTGATCCTAACACTAATGAAGTTGTTGCTAATGCTAAGTTAGGCCATGATAACTTATTTAAATTTTGTGGGTTCACCTCTTCTAGACACTCTTTGCACAAAGATATTGCTTTTAATATGGAGCATGAAAGGCTTTCTCATTTAAAAAATGAGCATATCTCATCTAATACAGTTGAAAATTTACTTCCTATTGCTTCATCTAGGATTGCATATACAAGGTGCATGAGTGAAAACATGCAAAATACCAAAGGTTATCAAGCTTATAATCCTATTACTAACAAAGTGCATATAGCATGAAATATTTATCTTGCAGCAAATGGTGTGCATGATTCTTCTAATGCTCAAAATGAACAATTTAGTGGAAGTAGAATTGTGTTAGTGGAGGACCAACCTCCTTCTCTAAATCGTACTCCTCATATGTCTACCTTTATTTCTCCTATTCTTTCTTACAGTGGTAATGATAATGATGCACTTATAGATCATGGTAATAATGCTAATATTGATAATGCTAATAATGCTAATGTTGAAACAAATAATGCATTCATACATCATGACTCTTCCTCTACTGATAAATTTGTTAAGAGAAAAAATAAATTGTTTCAAAAAGTACTTAGAAAAAGAGATCAATTTCTAGAATGGGTGGACTTCAACCTAGGAGGATTAATTACTGCAAATATTGTTTGATGTTAATGATTCTCTTTCATTATCTTTGACATTTCTCTTTAGTATGTTGCCTAGAAATTATGTTCTATATATGATCTTAATTCTATTTGCATGACTTCATACCATGATAGTTTAGGTATATTTATTCATGTGTATATATGGGGGCCCACATATATATCCTAATAAATATACAAATTATTGTCTCTTGTGACTTATCAAATATGAGTGCATTCTTTATTTCACATAAGTAAATTTATTTTATTTTATTTTATTTCTTTTTCTTATTCCTTGGGATTATGAGTTATTATACACTATTGCCTTCAACATTTATTTTGTTCTATTGATTGGCACATAAGTGTAGTTTATGCTTTTCTAGCATCATTCTATTTCCATATTGGCACTTTATGGTTTATACCATTTATTCTTAGAGTTTCCCTCCAATTTCAGTTAATTTGACCCATCTTAAAGGAATTTTACTCTTATTTGAAGGCAATCTATTGTTAATACTCATACTTCTTCCCTTTGACATGTTTGAAAATATGTCATATAATGTTATGTATACTTCATTGCTTCAATCGTGAGTCATGCAGGCTATGGATTGATCACCCATTAACCTATTGTGAAATGACTTATTAGTGGACTATCTATATCCACGTGATTGATGCATTGTTGATTTTGGTTTCATTATTTGGCCTTGTCTATGGTCATTTGTGCCTTTTATATTCCTTTCTTGAGGTTTTTGATAACGTATTTTTTCTTTGTAGGATATGATTTATCTTGATTTCTTTGTGGTACCAAATTACTCTTATATTTATCACTCTATTTCAAAAGTTTCTAACTTAAATACAAGATGAAATTATCCTTGTGGATAGTTGCCTTGTTTCTTGTTTCAATGTTTCAGGTAATCCATCAAGACACATACAAGACATCATTATTTTTTTTTACAAGACCTCTTGCACGATTGAAGATGTTTCAAAAATCAAGTTATACTATTGTAAATTGGGTTTAACTCCCTTTGGTGTAAGCTCCCCAAGTAAAGATTAAAGGGAGATGTTAGAAGTAGTAATCTTTCCTTGGTTGTATTTATTTATTAATTGGGATAAACCAAGGTATCCCTTATGTATTTTATCCTTTAGTACACATGTGAAGGACATATTATTTTCTTGTCCTCTAGTCCACATGTGAGGATAACTCTTTTTTCTAATTCCTTTATTAAGGAAAGTAGTTTATTCCTCCTTAAGAGGATATTGAAACTTTGCACACACTTATTATGAATGGTGGAGTTCATAGAAATAGGAGTTACACATGCAACTCCTTTCTCATCTCTATAAAAGAGATGCCTCTCTCATTCTTCTACAACTACTTCTTCTACACATCATCTTGATGTTATTGTAATGAGCTATTTGCTCCACCTTCTCTCTTTCTCCTTTCTTCGGGCTTTTGTCTTCCATTCATAATATTACACAAGGGGTTTTCTTTGCTTTCCCCTTTCAAAATCTCTTGTCTCCATTCTTGTTGATCCATTGGAAAATTCATTTGGTTTATGGTAATATTCTTCACATTAAGTGCTCTTGGACTATTTTATTAGTTTTTATTTTACTCGATTTCTTACAAAGTCCCAAATTGCTTGCATATTTACAATTTAGAAACTTTTTGCAATGTTAGAAGTTTTGTGTCAAAAATTGATAAGTTTCTTCAAACCATCTACTCCACATCCCAAAAACCTAAACATGCCATTAGGATCATAAATGACCTATTATTCACTAGTGGATTGGCTAGAGCCATTACAAGCCAAAATAAACCTAGGAGAGCTAGGGTTTAAAATGGTCTACCCTAGGTACTACTACTGCATTCTCCCCACGAAACAAGAAGTTAAGTTACCCCTAGAGTAAGGAGATCAATTCTAATTCCATGCTTCTTGAAGCCACTCTCTACTATCCAAGTAGCCTTTGATTGAGGTAGATTCTCCCATTTTACTAGATGCTCCATGTAGACACCATGTCTAATCCTCTTTTTCACTCTAGAATCAAGGACTCTCTCTGCTTTAGGTTCACTAATACATTTCTCATTGTTTTTCAACTAGATGTTTCAACCAAAGGCCATATTGGCCTATGATTTTTTATTTATTTTTTGTTTTTATGCTTGAGTTGGTCAAAGTTTTGACCAAATTAGGCTTTTTATGCTCGAGTTGGTCAAAATTTCAACCAAATCAGGTTCATAATGAAAAATAAGAAAATTGTATTCATCATTTTGTTATTTGGTGATTTTGTTTGGCGGCAGCAGTTTGTTGTTCGATCTACGCTTGGACTGTATAGAAACACCTCTCGGCATAACAAGATCTTGAGGTAAATTCGTATTGCTCAAAGCTTATAAATGTTTATGGGTTGGAATGATATATATGTAGCATTTTCATTTTTTAGAACTACACAAATTTTCCATAGAAAAAATCTATGCAAAAATATTTAGGGTTAAAGAAATTATTTTTCCCCATGGTGAGTATGAGATTTAAATTAGAGATTGTTGTGGATTGGGATATTTGGTACAGCTACTACAACCAAAAGAGGCTCCATATCAGCTATGTTGTGTCTATGTAACCAATCATGTATTTGGACTTGCTAACCTTTTTTGCAAGCTTATGCACTGTAACTTGTGCTCTTTAGGTATGTAGGGCTTATTTGTTAGTGTATTGAGTATATGCTTTTGGTAGATTTAGAATGCCTATAATGTATGATATTATTATGTTTTTAGTTTAGTAGGTATCTACTTGTAACTATGATATCTAACATATGTTTCAGAATTACTAAAGAGAATAAGAAAAATGCCCTCCTCTTTATTCTTTCAAACATGGTGAACTAAGACATTGCATGATTAAATCCTTTCATTGAAACTTTCCATAGATCTAGGATTATGCATCATAACTTGTACTCTTTAGTTGTACATGGCTCTTCATCACTATATCATTGTATTGTGTATATGCTTTTGGTAGATTTTGAATGCCTATAATGCATAATATTATCATGTTTTACAGTCTAGAAGGTATCTACTTGTTACTACAATACTTAACATAAATTTTTAAATTGATGAAGAGAATAAGAAAATTGCTAGCCTCTTCAATCTTTGAAGCATGGTGAACCTAGGTATGATGTGATACAATCCTCTCATTGAAACTTAGTGTAGATCCTTTCCCATGCTAAATATTAGCAACCTGAGCATCATGAAGGTTTGGCCTCTAGAGTCTAGACATAATGTTGATTTGAAGCATGGTGTTACCATTGAATATATAGATTTCAATGGGAGAATGATGAGGAATGAAATATTACACATAAATAAATTGAAAATTATATGATCTGCTAACACTTAATGAATGACTACACTCACCAATTAGCAGGAGAGAAGTTGAATGAATGTAATAGTTTAAATACACTAAGATCTACCTGCTCTTGTATAAATAAGATATGTGTTTAAGAAATATAGATAAATGAAATATTGCTAAGGATTATCTTTTAGTTTGGTCCATTTAGGATCATCAATAACCTCTAATACCTAGCTCACATCACTAAGAACAGTTTTTCTCGACACATAATATAGGTGAATTTGAGTGAGGTGACCAAATTTTTATTTCAAAACCATATGTGTATATATAAACATTAAGTACATGTCCAATAATTTTGTAGATATATTTTCCTATGAAGAAAGATGACGCCTAGAAATAAGAACCTAGAACAAAATAACAAGACAATTTCTAGATTATGGTCTCAGTTCCAAAGAAGAGTTGATAAATGTAATCGTCCTTGCAAAAAGTGTAAGGGCTTAAAAAATTGAAGAATTCTAATCAAAACAGCTTGAAGTCATTGTAGGAAACATGCTCACATTGAAGGGGGGCCACGATTCTCATCAACTGGTGAATGTGGATTTCCAACTGGAGCAACATGGAGGTGTGAATATCCAAGCTAAGGATAATATGCCAAAGGACATTATTGAAAGAAGAAGATGATAATATGCCAAAGGACATGATTGAAGAAGATGGTATTGGCGCAGATGATGAAGATGCTCACGATGATGGTACTAGTGCATCTGATAATAATGATGAAGATGGTCTTGATATACCTATACTTGAGAAGGCACACGAGCCCCTATACCAAGGCTCCCAAACATGTCTTCTCTCTATTAAAGTGTTGTTGGTGAACTTAAAGGTTATGAATGGTTTATCCAATGTAGCAATATCATGTATGCTAAGGTATGTCATTTTTATCATTTTCAATGTTAGCATACCATTATTGTTTATTATATTAACAATTCATATTTGTTGTTTTAGGTTGATAGGTGAGTTTTTGTTACCACAATCAAACATTATGCCTCATTCTTACCAAGAATTATCTACCATTATGAATCAAATTAGAATGAAGTATCATACAATACATGCATGTCCCAATGATCACATTCTATATCATAAACAACATGAATTTGCAAAAGAATTCCTTGATTTTCATATTAGTAGATATCAATCAGATCAAATAACAAAAAAAGTGCCTCACAAGGTTCTTCAATATATTCCCATTATTCCATGTCTTGAACAATTATTCAAGTGCACTAGCTCAACACAATTTATGGATTACCATGCACACAATAGAAGTCAAGATGAAATTATGTGAATGCTTGTGGATGGTTATGAATTTAAAGAGATAGAAGAAACATTACCACACTTTAAAGAAGAACCTTATAATCTCAAGCTTCCATTCGTAGTGGACGTTGTCAATCCATTTGGAGATATGAGATCTATTTACTCAGTGTGACCTATTTTTGTTATTAACAATAACATTCCTCTTTGGATGTCCATAAAGAGGGAGCACATAATATTTTCAATGATTGTACCGAGTATTTTTTTATTTAATAGTTATCTAAATTAATTTATAAATATTGCATCAAAATGGTCATAATAATTATGTAATGTTTATGTTCATTCAATTACTAGGTAAGTACCAAGTTGAAGATATGATTGTGTATATTGAGCTTCTTATTGACGAGCTATTGAAGTTATGGAATGGGGTCACTATTTATGACATCTCTAGATCAATATGACAAAGAGAATTCAATTCCATGCAATGCTTGTACGGATAGCACATGATGCCCCTGGGTTAACTCATTTTTGCAGTATGTTATATTGCTAAGTTCGCATTTTTTGGTCTATTCTAGTGCCTACACATTATTGTTGTATGCTTAATTTTTGAATGATAATTGTACATGATCCAATTGTACATGATCTTTTAGGTCTTCAGACAAAGGAAAAATTTGCATGTCCAGTTTGTGGCCCAAAGATGAGATCTCGTCATTTAAGAAGTTTAGGAAAGTAGGTGTTCAATGAGTTTAGGCACTTTCTCCAAACTAATCATAAGTATCAAATTACTAAAAAATATCATTTTAATGGAAAAGAAGAGATAACATCAAGGCCATGAAGAATGACACCTCATTTATGGAAGTTGCAATATGATTGACGAAATCTCTGAGGTAATGTCCAGTTTGTTGTCTAAAGTTTGAAATTTATATTTGATATTGTATTTTATTTTGTAATGATGTAATTGATGCTCATAAAGGCCATCAAGGCATCAATGACCAACTTTCTAGAGGAATGAAAAGTTATCCTAATCAATTTAGTAGGTTAGTATACTACACAGATATCCCAATCATGCATTTGTTTGATGCTATGCATATTAGAAAAAATGTAATAGAGACACTATGGAAAATATTGGATGGAAGGCATGGTAAAGAAAAAATTTGCAAAAATTTGTAAAGACATTCATGAATCCAATCATACACTAAAATATTTCATTGAATCAAATAACAATGGAGACTGGATAAATACGAGTACCCTTCCTTGATTATTAACGGAGAAAAAAAGTTATTAATTAAAAGAAGTCATAAAAAAAAACCAAATTTCTCATAGGATTTGTTGTAAATATAAACAAACTTGTATCAAAGAAAGGTGATTTTGGGCCAGGGTTGAAAACACATGATTTTCATACCTTCATCAAGGTAAGTCATGTTCCCTATTTACAATATATTTGTAAAATTACATGTACTATGGTGTAGAGGCATCCAAATTTCAAGAGAAAAAAGAGGTTTAGAGTCATTAAGCCATATGTTGAATTAATGTGATCCATTTATTAAATATTTGAGTCTTTTGAGTCAAGATATAAAGGCTAGAGAAGCTATTTGTAATAAGTTGTCAAAATTGTATGAGGAGGTCTTAATAGGATAAATAATTTCAAAATATTTATTAAATAGGTGAATGGATCTATTTGTATCCATATAAAGTCATTTGAGTCATAATTTTAGTCTAGGTTGGGTTTATATGAAAGTTGTAATTCAAAATTGCATAAAGTGCATAAAATGTAAAAGTTTCATAAAAAGTTGTAAAATGCAACATTGAGAAAGTTGCTAACAATACAAAAATGATGTAAGAAGGTATATGGTTGGTTTTGGGGGTAGCTAGGAAGGTTTCTAACTTTCAAATGGATATAAATATAATTTTATGATTGAACCAAAATAAATTGGAGAAGAGGAAGTACTTTGATACATTTTTGGTGCATTTTATTGTTGTAGTCTTGATTGGTTTTTATTTTGTTTTAGGGTTGTTCCCATGCCTTGTACGACCCTATACAGCCTAAAAACCATGTAATATATTAATGGGTAGATATAATGATGAATTTATCTTCTCATTCTTTTGGTTTCATTCAATTTTATAAAGAAATGAATAAGTTGTGATCATTTTGGTGAAAGTGGGTATTTGTAGATTTGAGATTCCCTGAATATAGTCATATTGCAACATGTGATATAGTAACATTTTGGAGACTCAAGACCTCTAATAATATTCATTGGAAAGATATGTGAATTATCCTTCATTTTCTTTTGGTTTTAGTCTCTTTTATGTAGATTTGTGATAGTTATGAGTATTTGAGTGAAAACTGGTTTTTAAATGTCGTCAATAGTGTTATAGGCAAGGATTTGTGATTATACAATAATTTATGTATTGGGAAAATTAATGGCTTACAAATTTGGAAACTAGACTCAAAAATGGATAATTTGGAATTGGTTTGGTGTTATTTGAATTTTAGTTGCGAAAGATTTTTTATGCCATAGGTAGGGTTAGATGTTTTACTTTTGGTTTATGATAGAGAAGATGGGTCTTGGTGTAGATAGTATAACTTGTAATTGGTTTTTCTGATTGAGCTCATATTTGGAAATTTTTTAGAAGAACTAAAGATAAATAAATCCTCCAAAGAGTTTGGCAAGAAATTATCAGAAATAAAAGTTATGAATGATATTCTATGAAATAGAAATTAGACTATGCAAATGGTGAAGAATTGATGTTTTTGTGTTAAAACATGTTGTGTTTTGCCTCATGAGAATACTTTTGGCTCAATCACAATTCCATGAACATAAATTCACAAAATAATGCCACATTTAGGAAAGAATCACTACATTCCAAAGGTAAGCACCAAAAGCATAATATTATTGCAAAATAACAGTAGCCACAATTACATATTACAATCCTATATTTATAAGAAATCTTCTCCTCAATTTGTGTTGAGAGTGAGAGATATCTTTATGCAATCATATGCTTCTAAACCAATAAAAAAAATCTAATTGTGTACAAACTATCTATCTAATTGGTGCTAAGTAGGACTTCATCCATTTTATATCATTAATTAGATGCATGAGCCTTTACATGTCATAAAACAAAGAAATAATGAGAAAATAAGAAGAGAGCCTTCAGTCGATGTGGAAGTGTCTAGAAGTGTCAAAAATAGAAGCTAATCCTTCACTGGGCATCTATCAAAGTTCAACTGCTCTTAGAATGCATTTTTGATGCATGAAAAGCTCTAATTTTGGAACTAGCAATTAATTGTTGGTGCATCTCTAGAAAAGTGTACCTCGAAAGAAGCGCACCTAGTGCACTTGTGCACCTCTGACTTCTTCAAAATTCTTCCAAAAAATTGTTTCAAAAAGTACAGCAATGCACCTAGCATAGTAGCACACCTAGTGCACTAGCACACTAGTGCACCTCAGACTTATCCAAAATTCTTCCAATACATTGTTGCCAAAAAGTGCACTAGTGCACTTGGCGCACTAGCACAACAACACACCTCAAAGGCCCAAAAATACAAAATTTCGCCGAGTGTCAAAAATAAAATTTTGACTTCTAGTTTTTGTTCCCCTTTATACCAGAGCTATGCTTGGATATTTTCCCTTGAATTTCTCAATTATCTCAGTGACCTATGCTGCATCCAATAAATCTAAGGCATTATATTTATCTTTCACTTTCCACCTGTAGTTGCCCACTTTTATACAAGTTTTTGCAAAATCTCTAAGTTTTACATCAAGCTCCAATAAATATTCTTCCATTCTGAATGCTTGTCTAATATCCTCATCATTAGAAACTTCTTCAAAATCTAAAGTGCACCAATGCACCTCTGAACCCTTCAAAATCTACCTAAACACCATTGAAAAAGCACACCAACATAAAAACACACCTCAAAAGCTCAATTTCCTAAAAAATAAAAGTTCTTAGTTTTGAAAATGGTTTCTAGGTTTTTCTCAAATAGGGTTTCTTTCTCAACTCTTGCTAAGTACCACTTAAACATTTGAAAAGCATCAGATTTCTATTTCAGAAACATGACTGTCATCATTGTAGAATAATCATAAACAAATAAAATAATATACTTATCTCCTTTGTAGCTTTGCACATCAATTGGTCCACAAAAGTCAATATGAACAACCTCTAGTATTTCTTTAGAGGTATAAGCTTTACTTTTAAAGCTTGACTTTGTCATTTTGCCTAATTGACATTGTTTGCACATTGTGTTTTTAGGTTTCTTTAATTTAGGAAAACCTCTAACTTTCTCCATGTTACTGATACTAATCAAGTTATCAAAATTAACATGACATAACCTCTTGTGCCATAGCCATACATCATCAAATCTTGCAACAAGACAAGTAGCATCCTCTATATCAAGATAGAATAGATTACTTCTAGTTTGATCACCTTTTCCAATCAATTTTCCATCAGTATCATATATATTAGCAATCTTGTTTTCAAACTCAACCTTACATCTTGAATTATTCAGTTGTGACACACTTAAAAGATTATAGTTTAGTACTTCAACATAGTAAACATTGTCACATGAAATCTTGTCTGTGAGTTTGATAAAACCTTTTCCTTTTATTAGACATGGTGCATTATTACCAAATCTTGCACTATTTCTATCATAATAATTTAAGGTAATGAAGTTACTTTTGTCTCCAGTCATATGATGTGAGCATCCACTGTCAATGATCCATCTATCATTTTTGTTTACACAAGTAACAAGTGCAATTGCCTCATCTTCATTAGGTTTGTCCTTCATTGCAACATACACCACTTCATCATTGTGTTGATTAGAATTATCCTTTGTTTCCTCTTCAACAATGTAGCATGACTTCATGCCTTTATCTTTGTAATCTTTGCTGTCATCTTCTCTTCTATTTTTGTATTTTTCACCACCTTTATAGTTCTTCTTCTATGTACATCTTGTAGGAATATGACAAACCTCATTGCAACTGAAACAAATGATAGGTAGCTTACCTTTGAACTTGCCTTTACCTCTGTGGAATCTTCTTGCCAATAGTGCTTCCAGCTGTTCAACATCTTCCTCATTTGTATCACTATCACCGGACACATATTTTATCTTTCTCTTCTTCATCTACTTCACCTCATCAAATTCCTTCAATAACAACTTAGCTTTGAAAGCATATTCAAGACTCTCAGGTTTGTAATTTTCATAGTTATATAGCTCAAAAGTAGTGATTCCACCTACCAAACCTTCAAGGATTAGATCATTTCCTGGAATACATCTCAGTTCTTGAATTGTAGAAAATCTAATATCATAAATAGGCAATAGTGTTCTCAAGACTTTTCTTAGCACAATATCATCATCTATTTGACTAGTAGCTCCTTTTATTGCACTAACTACTTCTTTTATTCTAGCAACATATTGAGCAATATTCTCACCTTCTTCCATTCTCATATCATCAAACTTATCTTTGAGACTCTCATATTTGGCTCTTTGAACAATTTTGTATCCTCCATACATAGTGTATAGGGCATCCCACATTTTCTTTGCAGTGTCACACCCTTTGATATCATCAAATTTAGCATAGCTTAGAGTAGAGGCAATCTCCAACATCATCTGATTGTGTTCTTTTTTCTTCTTCATATGTTCAGTAGTTAGGGCTCCAACTAGATCAACATGTTCCACTAAAATGGTAGATTGTGCATGATCTCCTAGTCCTCCAGGTTGTAGCTTCATCAAACTTTTCCATGCAAAAAAGTTATCTTTATTAAGCTTGGGTACATCTCTTTTTGGCATCTTGATCTTTGTGTTTCTAGTACCTTCAAACTAGTCCGCTTAAGTAGATGGATCTAATACCAATTGCTAGAATTCTTTAAAATAACTGGGGGGAAGGGGTGAATTAGTTATCCAAGGTCCAAATGTATAAATAAAAATTTTCACAGCTTAGTGAACCCATATAACATTTTCACTCATGCATGCATCCATAAGATTGCAATGACTTAAAAACTTGTAGGTTACTATCAAATCAACTTGCAGAAATGTAAAGCATGAAACATAACAGATTCGTCAACACACTTAACACAATGATTCACATGGAAACCCAATTTGGGAAAAACCACCAGTAACATGCTACTCTTGTTCACTCTTCTCAAGTGATGTCCTATGAAAGGCCAACCCTGTTAAAGGTTACAATACACACTATTAAATGTGACCTTGTTAAAGGATTTCAATCACCCTATTAGGAGTGAGCCTTGTTAGAGGAATTTAGGCCATTCATTTAGAATGCCACCTAGTTAAAGGATTTACAAATAACTATTAGGTCAACCTTAATCCAAAGGATTTACCCTAGATTGATACAATTGTTAGAGAGTGATAGTAGAGGTTTGATCAGATACAACTTATAACTTCTCTTTGTAGATTATAAATCTATGTTTAGTCCTCAATTCTACTTGACCTTCATACTTTGTAGCTCTGATGGCTTGTTCGCCCTTCAACCATTCATCTCCTTAAGCCTTCTTTCTTAACATGCCATCGTAGACTCTTCTTTGAGGTCACTTGTTGAAGAAAAACCCTTACCTCCTTCTCTTCCTTAGCTTTTTGCACATGACAACTTTGCTTCATGAGCAAACATTTCTATAAATAGGAAATTTAGATATTTTGTCACTCATTCTCCATCATCCAAACTAGGGTTTGGATGGATCAGGTAGGATACAATGTATCTAACCCATATGTCATATGTCTTCTAGAAACTTCTCTTAGAATCCACTTTGAATTCTCCTAAAAATGGTTTACCGCAAATTCTATGCCACAAGCTCATCATTCTTATCTTCTGCCTGGTTCAAAAAATTCAAGAAAACAAACTTGTTGGCTTAGATTCAATGAATCTTAAATCTTTAAAATAATGCAACAACTTGGCATTATCAACCTTCTAATACTCAACACATACGGTGTTACTTGGCATCAACTATAAAATCACTCAACATCAATTAAAGTTTATTAGTGCTCGACATCAACTAAACTTTACTTGAAAAGAATTGTCTTGCTCGACATCTACTAGAATTTTCTTTTACTCGGCTCCAAAAAAATTTCTACTCGGCTCGTACTGACTTTTCTCAGCACCTACTATTCACTCAATCAATCTTGGTAGACAAGCTTTGTGTAACTTGTTCTTCTAAATTTTTGAAGTGTAGCCAACATTTGTAACCTTAAGTAGACTATCAATACATCATGTCATCATAGTCTTAATTGATTCTTGTACTTCATTACATAATAATAACTCAACCTTTCCTCTAGGTGCTATCATTACCTCTTATTGATCAAATCCTCTTCATCAATCAACTAAGTGATAGTAATTGAATCTTATAAGTGTTGTGGTGTCCACAAAACATGCCCCATTCCTCACTAGGATCGAGGACCCCCTACTTTTTTTCTAACTCCCAGACTGACAGTTTGAGATTCGAGAGAAAGTATTCAAAGTTAGAAAGTTTTAGAGTCAAAAATTTAAAAATACAATAATAATAATAACAATAAATAAATCAATCATGTGCATGAGCACGCGGAGTGCAAGCCACGCACCGACACTTGCACCGAGGCATGCTGTGAACCAAGCCCAACGCAGGGGGGTTATAAAACCCCCCCAACACTTCATACTTCATTTGTTTTTATTTTGCATGAAGTTTGGCACTATTACTCCCATGCAAGGTAAACTCATGCACAACAGTGTTTTTGTGCGCTCGCGCTCATAACCCGCACGGCGACATTTTTGTGCACCCACACTCTCAAACTCATTTGTGGCAGTGCTTTTGTGTGCCTACACTCATAACTCATGCACAATGGCATTTTTTTGTGCACCCGCGCTCATAATATGCATGGCGGCATATTTTGACCACCCACGCTCATAACATGTTGTTGGTAAATAGACTTGTCACTAAAGAAATTGCCCAACGGAGTGTATGTGGCAAATTGTTTACAACAGTTGGATAGGCCCTTGATATCCAGCCTTCTTCTGCATT
The DNA here is from genome assembly GCA_028749045.1 of Cupressus sempervirens. NCBI lineage: Eukaryota > Viridiplantae > Streptophyta > Pinopsida > Cupressales > Cupressaceae > Cupressus > Cupressus sempervirens. The sequence goes on along the minus strand of CM053792.1, from coordinate 817,156,468 downwards.
TAGAGGGGCAGCTCCCTCGTAAGATGAAATTTTAGATTTTTCAATAAAGATAAGAAGAACTTAGAAAATAGAAAGGAAAACCATTGATAGCGAATGCACCACACGCCTTCAACGTTTTCATAAAGATGATGTAAACTATTAATGAGAGCTATCAAGGACTACGCTTGAGAACTTTCATCAACACAATGCTAATTCAATCATCCCCAAATACTCACATCATACCATGAAAGTAATCATAGATGAATCAACACTTTAACAATCTAGATTCCTTGGAGAGAGAACGCTAAATGTACTTTCTTTTATTTCTTGCACCAAGAAAGAAAGAAATAACTGATTACACAAAAACAACAATTGTACACACTTTCCAAAAATTACTTTATGGTCAGAGCATCAGTGTTCCATGTATCCAAGTTCCCCCCAAAAAGTCCCTTATTACAATGATTTTTCAGGAATTTATAGCCAATCTAGAGTAACCAACTTCTCGGGTTCGTAACTACCCAAAAAGTTGGAGTTGGGCTACTTGAAGATGATTTGTAACCAACTCTAACCCCTGAAGCTTAACTATGGTTAGAAAAATGAAAACTAGAATTAATTCTAAAGTTGACCATTTTACAAAATACATCAACAAAATTCTAAGACAACTTTGGACAGAAATACTTCTAACTTTTAATTCTTTGAATTTGCTCCTTGATCTGTAGGTGCTACCAACAACTGAGTCAAGTTTGCCTTGTATGCTCTGAATGATTTGATGACTTGAGCCAAAGTTTTGTTCTTAATGACAATTAAACTCTACATCTTCAGCTTACATAGCTCATGTCCCTTTCTAATTTCATCCAATTCTGTAACACAACCTGACAAGTTTTGAGTACAGGAGTTCAATGCTACTGAGAGACTGCTCAATCTCATCATAACACTAGCATCTGAACTTTGTTTACTGCCAAGTTTGGTGCTGATTTTTGTCTCTATACATTCCAAAATGGAAGATATGTCTGGATTTTGAGTGTGCTCACTAATAGGAATACCTTCTACGATCATTGGTGTATCCCCCAAGGCTTTCTTTTTCAGTAACTTGCATGACTTTAAGAATTGTTCTCCTTCACTCAATTGTTCATTCATACTATCATTCTTCCACCGGATATTTTCCAGCCATATATCAATTTTCTCTTCTTCTCCAGTGCTGATTAACTTTAGTGACTTGACTATATTGCTGTCCATGCCCTTAATTTCTACTAAATTGGCATCAATTTCTTTCCAGAATGTTCGTTGTTCCTTGAGAGTTGTCAATTCTTTTTGAATGCTTTGTTGTATATGATCCGCTTTGGTAAATATACCTTGAACATCTTGAAATAAGCCTGATGCCTGTTCTTTCATGCTTTGTACCCATGCTTTCACCATCTTACCATAAGTTTGTCATTCTCCTACGTTTCGAATGGTTTCTTCATCAAACATCTTCTTCGGATCTTCTATAATTTCTATGGATGAACTAGGACCTGGAAAGGAGTCACCAACCATCAATTTGATGCATGAAGAAAGAGCTTGGACTTGACACTTGAGTTGATTATTAACTTGCTTATCTCTCCTTGATTGTTCTATTAGGACAGCAACTGACACTTGAAAATTGTGTTCTTTCCCTTCACAGGTAGTCTGGCCTAGATCTACTTTAGTGATGCTAAAGTTAGTTTCATTTGCCTCATTTATGTCCTTTTCTGTGACTGGTTGTGCAATTTCAACAGATAAATTACCTGTAGTGGGGCTCGCTACTAGTCTGGAATCCATTTTAGTCTTCTTTATCTTTGTACTTATGTGCATCAAGTCAGCTACAACATCTAGATTGGGCACTTCCAATTGAATCACCCTTTTCTTCTTTCTCTCCAAACTTTGTTGTAACCAAGATGTTGAGATACTAGCAGATGGACCAATTACTAAAGGAAGTTGCAAGACTGTAGATGATAAGTTCAAGTTATGCACATTTTCTACAACTGGCTCCTCTTGGATTGCTTTTGTGCTTTCGGGAGACAATGAACGTGTAGGAGATGCTATGGATTGAATCATCTCATCTACAAATGATGGTAAAGTATTCATCTCAGGAGCTTCATCAATCATTTGTTGAATTGGCTTTAAGGTCTTCTCCTTGGGTTTTGATCTCTTCTTCCTGGTAACCATGTTGAGTTCACATGCTGATGCTAGATCAACTCATTTATTTGGATCTTCACCATCATCTCCCCCTTGTGTGCTATGCAAAGAGCCTGAGGATGTAGGAATAGAAGACGGAATGGTTGAAGCTGATGTTCCTTCTTGAGAGGTATTATTATTATTTACACTACTTCTTCCTGTTGACTTAGTAGTATTGGCTTCTTGGACTTTATTCTTTAACCAAGTCTCAATTTGTTGAATCAGAAAGAAAGTCCTTTCCTTGAGGTCTTTTAGTTTTGGCAGCGACCAATTGATATATGGCAATTCTAGTAATTGTATCTGCTCAAAGAAGTAAGGATCAATCAAGTCTGACCCGTCTTCCGTTATGCCTGTCACATCCCATCCCATTTTGTAATCAATGATTTGTTGTATTGTAAATCTCATCCAGTCCCTTTTTCTAACTTCAAAATCATTCTCACAATTAGCCCAATAATCTTCCAATGTGGGGAAATGAAGATAGCCAGGTCCAAGTGCCAAGTTATTTTTAACATACCCGCTACTATCAAATGGAAAGCGATTGTAGAAAGAGTGTAGAGTTATGTTCACCATGGATCTCTCAATATTTTGAGCATCCGAAGAAGATGAACAACTGTAATGTCCAATGCCAATTGGGAAAGGGATTGATCTTTTGTTCTTGGACTTTTTGTTTACTTGACCAATTTGCTTGCAAACTACTGAAAGTACCAACTTATCATCTACGAAGCGAGGCAACATGAGAGGAAAATCTTGGAAACCTCCAATGCGGATGTAAGTGAATCGAGGATATTGTATGAAGAAGCTACCATAAATACTAATGAGACTGGTCGCTTCAGGAGAAATTTGAAGTCTTATGTCTCCTTGTAGTTCCCTGGCAGTGAGCATAGAAAAAGCATCATTCACCCTGCGGAAGTGTGCATTGCTTTGTTTCAATTGCAACTGGGGGTAATAGTTATAAATTTGAGTGGTCAAGCTATACTCCCCATAAGGATTTAGACCGAGCCATGACTTCATACTTTCAATTGCGTACATTAGATATGAGGACATGTAAAATCCTTGATTTGCATTGAATCCTGTCAACTGGTAATGGAGGGCATCGCTAATCGTTTCTCCCCAATCTATAAACTTCTTTCCAGTGGTGATGGTATTAATATACAAAAACATCCAATCTTGAAAATCTTCAGCCGTCTAGTTTCCCACTACTCTATTGAGAAGAACTATCATATCAGAAATGTCTTCATTAAAGATATTCCTGCGTAACATTCTTGGCAACTGTGATTGTCCTCGTCTGGGTTGATCGAGCCAACTTTTAGCAATAACATTGAGACATGTCTTCTTATTCTGATGGAAATAAGCCTGGGCACCTTCTTTAGAAATTTTTGTGAACTCCTCTCTTACTGGCAATCTGAAAGTGATGGATATAGATATTGGGTCCAACCTTGCTACGACATTACCTCCTGCAGTCTTGATGTCCCTCGAATTCTGATCATGTGCCTTGATACATTCTAAAACCAATTCCACACATTGAACTGGGAGTGGATGTCCTCCTGCATGGGCCAGACCACTTTCCAGCATTCGACGTGCCAAGGGTGATTTATCTTCTTTGCTCATCATCTTCTAGAAGTCTGCAATTTCTAAATGCCCCATCTTTGTGTCAGATATTTTGGGGAGCGTGCTTTTTAGTATTACAGGAGGTTCCTTACCTTGAAATTGATACCTCATATTGTCACCTGTCAAGGGCTGTCCTGGCAAATTGTGCGGAGTCGATAGCCACTTTTCTTTATATCAAATTGATGTTATATCTTCTTCAATTAAAACTTCACCAAAATCTTTACTTCACTTTGAGAATCCAACCTTTAGATGCAGCAAAGGTATTTCATCAAACAATATGAGCACACCTTTGAATTGGCATTTTGTCTAAACATTGAAAAAAAAAGTTTCATAGGTTTCTGCTCCTAATTATAAACCATCAAGCTATGGTCAAGCACAAATTTATAAGGAAAATTTATGATCAATCATAGAGGCTACTTTCAATGTTGCATCAGTAGTGAAGATGACGGTGAAGGCCATCCATCTCAGTGTTGTGGATTCCAATCAGGCTACTCATATCTATGAGGTGGTATTCTTCTTTCATGTTTCCTCTACTGATTGGATTAAGATTGTATATTGTAAAAATACCTTTAGTCAAGCTCCAGATTCCACGAGATCATATTCACTTGACAAACCCTTTTATACAATATATCTAAGCACTCTACATAATCACCCCCACCAACTATTCTATTTTGATCGAATTTATTTGGTGAATACCTCAATCATTACGTCTCTCAGATTAGATCCTTAGAGGAGTTTTGTCGAACATATAGCAAGCTTCCTCAAGTTTTACATCCTGCGTACAAAGAGTAGATACCGCAGATAATGATTGGCTCGCAACTATGACTGTGAAGTGGGTTCTTACAATAGCCGCCTTCAAATATTCGTAGAGCTAAAACTATCTTGCAAGAATGAATTACCAATTTTAAATCTAGTTAACGTGTTTGTAGGCTGAAGAGTTGTCATCATCCGACTGTGCTTTGATGGTATTCAATGTGAATAGCATGGGCTGCAAATGAGTTCGTTAATCTCCTTCAAGGCCACAAGTCGCATGAATCTGGCCTTCAATCAAAATAATACACATGTCTTGTCTATGTTCTCACCATGTTTCTTGCATCTGTCATTACTTTGAACAACTCGCATACCTTCCATTAGCTATCACGGGTGGAGGAATGTCAATTAATTCACATGCATTATTACTATTGCTACCATAATTATCACTATGAAACCACGGACATTTCAAAGATTAATCTCCCCATGTTTGATCGTTCCCATGAAGTCGTCAGAAGTGGTGTCAAGACAAACGTTTTTCGTACTCTCCTTTATCTGTGACTGTGCCTTCACTCAAATCTCATCTTACTTTGGCATCGAACATGTTTTCTTTGTGGACTCCAACAACATGAAGTTAGATAATTTTAGAGTTAAAGTGAAGCTAATCATATGGCCCAAGGACCCCTATAATCTTGAAATAAATTGATACCTTCATATCAAGACGTGGGTGATTGACTTTAAAACATTTAGAGAGTATTAATTTAGGCATTTAATCAAACAGTTTGATAATTCTCTCCATCACCTATGTGCATGTTTCTTTGTTCTGTTGGCAGGTAGATAAGTAGTGCATAGATTTTCAAGTGACTAGGGAACCATCGGCAACAGGCTAAAGGCTAGAGCATTTAGTCAAATGGATCTCATGCGGCTTGTCTGGCTGTGGGTGGCTGGGCATCCGCAACATTTCTTACTATTTCAAATCTCATCCTTCACACCTCCTTTTATGTCTATTCCTCAACCACTACTTTCTATAACCACTAACTACTCTCGCATATAGAAACGTCTTTGTCTCTAATCAACAACTTTAATAATGGAATGAATGTCAGGCCATAGGTCATAAAGATAACAGTGCACATGCCTTGTCTATGGTCCCAAGGAATACCGTGAGTGTTATTTTTTTTTTATCAAAGAACTTCAAGTATTGTTTCACACACGTACAGGATGAATTCTCTCCAACATTAGGAAGCTGCCTCTAACTTTCTTCCTTTGTAGCTTGCAAGATATTTGACCAATCACCCAAGTGAAAACTTCTATGTTTTTGAGTTTTCATGGAATAAATAACACTGGGGAAGTTCGGGTTAGGATTAGGTTAAAAAGTTGGAGTACGGGGAGAGAGAGTATGTTAGTACGTGGAGAGAGAAAAAGTGAAACTCAAACCCAAAACCTTAACCCGTACTTCCCTCTAAAGTTTTAGTACGTGGAGAGAGAAAAATTGGAGGAGAGAGAGTGGAAACTCGAACTTAAAACCTTAACCCGTACTTCTCTCTAAATTTTTAGTACGTGGAGAGAGAAAAGTATGGGAAGAGAGGAAGTTCAAATTTTCTTGAGTATTTTCTCTTTTCAATTGATTAATATAATTAAACTCTCCGTAAAAATGTTGGGAAAACACATGTGCAATGGCATTTTTTGTGCACTTGCGCTCATAACATGTGTGACAACACTTTGTGCTCCCGCACTCTCATGGTCATTCATGGTGGTGCTTTTGTGCACCTGCACTCTTATGCCAATGTGCGAGAGTGCTTTGTGCCCACACTCAACACTTCATGCACCTTTTGCTTTGACATGCTCGTGCTTACAACATTGTGCTTTGTGCATGGTGTGTGACATGCGCTCCATTGACCCTCACACATATTTTTTTTTTTAAATTCTTTTTTGGGTAAAATTTGAAAATTAAAAAAATAATAATAACAAAAAGAAAAGAAGCAAAGGGATAAAATGAAAAAGTAGAATAAATAAAATGCCCAAATGGGGCATTTTTTCTTTATGTTTATTCATAACTTTTACATTATCTTTGGACTAATAACATTTTTTCTCACAATGTGCAATTAATCAAATGGCATCCACATCTGGAGTAACACCCAAGCCTGTAGTCTTCAAATTATAAGGTTTACCTTCAAAATCGAGATTCCACGATGATCACATAGAAATTAGAGATATCGACCTCGAACACACAAAATTAAGTGAATTCCTGAGAATTTACAACAAGCCAACAGAGAGGTCAGCCATGATGTCTACATTGATCTGTTCCAAATTGGTAACACAGTGTCACATCCTTTGTCAATACAATCAGCAGAACTAATCATGGCCCTGTCACAACAATTTGTTCCTAAAGAAAGGGTATTCAAAAGTGTCACTGGAGAAGTGGTGTTGGATCTGTGACCTAAAAACATTGAGAAGGTCTTTCATCTTCCTAGAGTAGACCAATTTATCAGATCGTCATATGAAGTAGCTGAGAGATGGTACAGGGAGCATTAGCAAGAGGCAATTGACATCATATAGTCTTTATACCTCATTGAGAAACCTCCTCGGGGAAGGATAACAAGAAAAGTGGATATGAATCGGGGATACATGAAGGAGGACATTAGATACTCCATCATTCTTTTGAGCAGAGTCATGGGCTTACCCATAACAGACCACCTCAACATTTTTATGGTCAACTTCATTGAGACCATCAGACATGTGAAGATACCATTAGACTAGGCCACTACACTAAGTGAAAACTTGTGTGAGCAACTCAGGATGGTGAAGGGTAAGAAGAAGTTTTAAATGAATTCTTACATGGTGTACCTACTTGCAGCAAGGGTGACAAACTATCCTAGTTTGTACAGAAGAGGCAATATGTAGGATCCCAATGCCTAGCCATATTTAGTCTACCCCCAGCTGTTGAAGAAGAAGCTCTCAGTGCAAAGTAAGGAATACAGAATTGTGAATGATGCATTCATCTTTGTGATCATTTGATTCATTGAGGGAGACTATGGTAAGAGAGGTTATCTGATGAAGCCAAAGCATAGGTCACAGCTCTCGGAGCCTACTTCATCCAATTCAAAACATTCACATATCTACAGTAGTCGATGCCTCTATTAGACCTAAGAAGCTTTTGAGATACCCAAGTGACAAATTGGTGTTGTTGGAGATATCTCAACAAATTGAGTCAGCCTATGAGAAGATAAAGAGACAATGGAGACCTTGTTGGGCATGGCCATTGGTCATTGGACCATATCAGGTGAAGTGGAAGCAAGACATTTTGCTCTTCAAATGGGAGTGGGAAAACTATCCTCTTGAAGAATACAACTCCCCTAGCCATATTTTGACAATGTTGGAAAAGTGGAGAGTCCGTCAAGAACAGACTTCCATCATGAGGATGTCATTGAAGATCACTGGTTGAATGTCACAAACAACTACAATACAACTCCCATTAGGAGCGACAAAGGGAAGGAAGTTGCAAAACACACCCCTTTGTCATCAAGAGCTAGGTCTTCAGTAGGACACATCCCTAGATGGATTTGAAAGAAAATAATTAGGAGTACTAAGCCTCAATTTCATGCTTCAAAGGATGACATTTTTGATATTTTAGAGATCTTGAATAAACCTAAGTCTCCATCACATGAGGCAACTCCATTGGAATTTGTCACCACCATTTGGAACAAGGATTTATTTACACAAGTGACTCTCCCTGCTGAAGGCACAAATGCAAAAGGCCTTAGCCTCAAGGATTATGAGTTAAAGGATGTTATATTGGGAAGTCCTAAATGGGATTTAACCTAACAAATGATGACTGTGGGTGTCAAAGAGGTCCTCAAGTACATGGAACAATAGGAGATTGAACTCTAAGCACTTCGAAGGCAGGTTGAGATCTTAAAAGGATATCTAGCCAAAGTCATTGGTCTTCTTGATCCTGAACACCCTGAGCATACTTTGAACACTATACTTAGAGAAGGGGGAGGTGTACAACTCGATCCATTTTTGAAGGCTTGTTAGGAGTGGAAAGAAAGTTTTGAGGAGAAAGGTGTTACAATTATCACAGGGAATCTAAAGTTATTGCATGCTATGCAGGAGAACGTGAATAAGATCATAGCAATTTTGAAGCAGGACTTCAGTATCATGGATAAAGTACAAGCCTAGAGTAAGGATTTATAGACTCTACAAACCATAAAGGGCCAAATATATCAGGTTTTGATTGATGTATATATCAGAGAAGAATTGGACATGATTGATGATTAGATAGAGAAAATAACAGATAGCAATGAAGTAATGGAGACATTACATGAGGAGATTCATTGGCTCAAGGACCAAGCCCGAGAGGAAATTTTTAAAGTAGAGACACTACAGTGATGCATGCTTGGATATTTTTGAAGATGAGGAATGAGAAAAGTTGTTACCTATAGAGATAGTAGTGGAAAATTTTAGGAAGATTTTTGTGGAGGTTGCAGATGATGAGGACATCTGACAAGCCTTTAGGACAGAAGAAGCCCTGTTAGAGTTAGATACCAAACTTGGAGATTTTGCAGCTACACAAATTAAAGTGGACAACTATAGATAGAAGGTCAAGGATAAATATGAGGCTTTAGATCTTCTAGATTTAGCTAAGATAATAGAGATGATAGAGAAATTCAAAGGCAAACATCCAAACATAGCTTTGGGATGAAGAAAAACAAAACCTAGATGCTAGAATTTCAATTTTGACACTTAGTAAAATTTTGTGATTTTTGACCCTATCAAGGTCCGTAGCTCCACAGCATAGTAGCTCCACAGGTGCGCAAGTTTGTAGGTATGCAGCTCTACAATTTAGAGGTGTGCCTATAGTTAACTTCTTGGTCCAAAAATAGCACTTTCCATGAATCAAGAACACATTATGACGATGAAGGACTAGCTTCTACTTTTGGCACCTCCAAATGCTCCTACTTCAACTAAAGGCTTCCTCCTACTTTCTCTCTCATATTTTCTCTATTTTTGATATGTAAAGGGCTCATGCATCCAATTAATGAATAAAATATGGGTGGAGTTCCTCTAAGCACCAAATTGATGGTTAGTTTGTATATATTTAGTTTGTTTTAATGTTTTAAAAACATTTTATTGCATGAAGACATCTCTCACTCTCAAATCAAATTGAGGAGATGATTTCTTATAAATACTCCATTGTAAAATGTAAAAAGGGCCACTGTTATTATGCAATAAAATTATGCTTTTGGTGCTCGCATTTGGAGTGTAGTGATTCTTGCCTGAATGTGTCATTGTTTTGTGAATTTTGTTCATGGAATTTTGATTGAGCCAAAGGTTTATTGCGTTGTTTTTGGTTGTGCGATCTTTTAGTTCTGGTGTTTGCTATAGATTTATGAATTTTGATGACATAATGAGCTTGAGAAGAGATCATCAAATTGTTCTTGCATAGCCTTTTGTCCCGCATGAGTGCACTTTTTGTGGCCTTGTGATTTGATGAAAGGTGAAATATCATATGATTGTTAAAGTTTCTCATCGACGATTGCATTAGTGGATTCTAGGAAGTGTTGCTCCTATTTTCATTGGTTTCCTACCAATTTCTTCAAAAGTTTAACTCACAACATGTTGTTTTATGTATCTTATGTCTGTTTAGGATTTCAGTTTCAAGTTATTTCAATTTCATGTTATTTGCTTTCAATTTTGTTATTTGCTTTGCTAAACCCTTGTTAGAATAGGAACTCATTTTAGTTGCTTCATTAGAATTGTATTCATTGAAAAAACCAAAAAATAAAAAAATATTGCTCTTTTGTGTGTGATTTTGGGATAGCAAATAGATTTACTTCATTCTGAGATTATAATCAGAACTAGCAAAGTCCTCCTCATAAACAATCACATTTATCTTCAACTGAACAGATTTTGGTACATCGCAAGACAAATACTGAACCTTGGAGTTGACCCCCAAAAGATTAGCTTTTCAAGAGAGGAATTGCACAATGGATTCCTACCATTGATCTCATGCATAACAACTACCCAACAGAATTGGTGGTAGAAGGAGGGCCTCTTTAGACTCCTAGAGAGGAAGAATTTTTTTCAAAGTTTCAAAAATTTTCACTTCTACAAAAATGTGTGCTTCACATAAGTTCAAAAAAAATTTTGAGTTTTTTGAGAAATTCAGGTTGGCAGCTTCATAGGTACATAGGTCTGCAGGTCTACAACTATGCAAGTCCACAAATCTACAACTTCACAAGTGTGTAGGTTTGCAAAACTCTATGGTGTGCAAAATTCAAAGAGGTGAGAAAGTGTACTTTTGCAGAGGTGCACTTTTTCCATGGAGGATATTGATCCAAAATCCCAATTTCAGTGAGCATTAAGGTCTACACCAAGTGCACACAAGTTTCTCGAGCTCACCCACTTTCACAAACCACGTAGTGACAAGGGAACATCCCTAATTCAACCACTTCCATTTGAACTTTCATCATTTTCTTCAACTCCACCTCCATTCCGACCACCTAGTGGACCACCACATATTCCAATAGCTACTCCTCAACAATCGTTGTTAGGTTCGCCAAACCCTCCAATGGCCTATTTCACAAACGTCGTGGACTCACCAATAAACTTGAGAGGTGCACTCCATGACCTCCATAAGAATCTTGAGAAGTTTTTCCTTAGATTCATTTATGGTGAAACACAAATTGTTGAAGATCATGTCAAGGTATCCAAGGAAATTTGCAATCACAAGCAAGTTGCTAATAAGAATGTAGTTCTTCATTTATTCCCCTACTCTTTGGGGGAAATTTCCTTCAATTAATACGTCAATTTTCCACCTAGATGCATTGGAGATTGGGACACATTCAAAAAATTGTTCTTCAAACAATTCAAAACATTCATTAACCTAGTTGTGATATATCAACAATTCATATCAATTAAAGGGGCCTAGCTAAGACAGTTTCTCGCTTCAACCATCGCTTTTATATGGCTTACTGCAAGTTGGAAATGCCATACACTATACCAATTGAAGCCGCTATTCAAATTTATCTGAATGCTATGGATCATCTTACTGCAATTTTTTCTAAGAAGACTTCCTGTAGAAAATATTGACACATTGGATAAATCTTCATAGAGGTAATCACATTTACAAAGCAAGCCAATCCTAATGGAGGAGGAATGATGCTTCCAGCTCTAACAGCTTCTACAATACCAACATACCCCGTGGGAGCACCCACAGTGCCTAGCCAGTTCATACCTATGAATCCAGTTCCATTACAATAGGCACCCACTCATATAATCATGCAATAACATATCTAGGGAAAAAATAGCTTTCTTTGAAAAAAAGGCCACAGTTCCCATGGAAACAGACAATGACCTTATTTCAAAAGTTGGTCAAATGAAGAAGACTATGTTGCAAATGAACAATGAATTAACATGTCTTAGATTGTCATAAGGATAAAATAGCAACTTCCAAAGAAACAACGATGACCCCTACAACAACAATTTTTGTTAGAATTACAATGGGAACTTCAACAGGAACAACAATAACAACAACACAGGAAACAACAATGGAGGAAACAATTTCAATCCTCCTGATCACAACAATGGCTTCCAAGTGCAAAACTGACAATGGAATACCTGTCTGAATAATGGAAGCAATCCTACTAATAACAACAACAACAATGTTTAGTATGTTGATATCAATCAATATGATGATAGCCAAAATGCACTTAACAATGATGGTTCTTACTATAATGGTAATCAGGAGATGAATCAAAATTCACAGGTAAATGAAAGTCCTCCTCCTGTACAATTCAATACTATGTTATTGGAATCCTACAATTTTACACAAAATGCACAAGTGGAATAACCAATGAGTGAGGAATTCTAATTCCCATTTAGTTAGGAACCTGATATTCAACATGATGAGATGTTTTCTTTTCACAATGACAATCACAATACATACAATCTCAGAAATAGAAAAGAACCTTTGACGAATGGGATTCCTCTAGGTTTACAATTAACTCCACCTAACCCAAGAGTGATTAATAATCCACCACTAGTAAGACTAGTGTATGGAGGACAACAGAACCAGAACCCAATTAATGTACCAACTATATTGAAGAATCCCACTTGGTCTATTGAAAAGTACAATGCAGTAGAAGATTTGAAAAGGACTAAGGCCAATATGTCCATGTTTGACATGTTTGATCATACAAAGGTTTCCCATAATACCAATATTGTTCCTCAAAAGACAGTATCTCAACAATGAATGTTGCAGAAGCAATGGCCACTATGTTCAAAGACAAAGTTGAGGTACCCCCATTTTTGCTTAGCATTGGGATATATGGGAAGAATCTTCACAATTACATCATTGATTCGAGAGCTTCATGTAACATAATGCCATTATCAATAGCTCAAAGGCTAGTAGTTAGTCCTCAACCCTCTAATCAAGTTGTGATACAATTGGATAAAATAGAGGTAAAAGTCATTGGTGTATTGAAAGATGTGTGGATACAGTTGATAGTTGACCCTTAGATTCATGATGTTATTGATACACCTATGGTTGATATCCTAGAAAAATATGGGTTACTTCTAAGTAGAGAATGGATGAAATGCCTGAGAGGATGGTTTTCTATGGACTTCACTCAATTGTTGTTCATGGAAAGGATAGAACAATCAAATCAAGATAGATGCTCAGCCTAAATTGAAAATGATGATTACAAATTACAATTCCCTGAATGAGATAGCATTCTTACAATCAAATTTGGGTTCATACAAAGTAATGGTATTGGATATGGTTCCAGCCAATACACCTCAAGATCAAAATGATGAACCTAAGGTGCCAGTACCCAAAAGTGAAACTGTGACACAGTTCATAGACAGTATGGTGACTAATTTACAATGTTTAGGAAAGGAAGATGATTCCAGCATCCTCCTCCTTCCAAGATTTTGTTAGTTACACAAAGTTAGTCACTCAGAGTTTGAATGCTTGTCATGCCAAGAAGTAGTAGCAAAGATACTGACACGCATAATGGAAAACAAGGATAAAACACCTCAACAAATGAACTCACAGAAAGCCAAAATTTAGTGAACTCATCCAACCTTGTTGAAAAGATTGAAGAAGAAATTGAAGATTTGAATGTGTCATACAGTGATACGTCATCAGATGTGGGAGGTTTGTCTTATCCTCCTCCAGGGATGATTAAAGTACAAAGGAGAAGACGATATGTAAAAGGTAAAGGATGGACTTCAGTAGTCATTCATCCTGAACCTAAAGTTGAGGAAATCAAAGAACTAATAGGGGAAATTCAAGATAAACAAGAAAAACACACACTTCCTCTATCTACAGATTATGAAGGGGACTCATCAAATCCTACACAAGGAAAGTTACAACGGGTTCCTAAGAAATAGTCATTCAAGGTTCAAGTGAAAGAGAAGTTAAGGATGAATAAGCATCAAGTTAGAAAACCCAAGGAAAATGCAATTTGGACACTTTTCTTTGATGCTTCTAGGTGCAAGATGGGAGCTGGTGTAGGTATCAAATTGGTCAACCCAAAAGGTAGGTCTTTCTATGTTGCATATTGATTACAATTTAGATGTACTAACAATGCTACAGAATACGAGGCATTAATTTGAGGACTTCTCTTTGCACTAGAGAAAGGAGTCACAACTCTCAGAATTGAAGGGGATTCTCAATTGGTTATATGACAAGTAAAATCCATATACTCTTGCAATGATAAAATATTACTTGCTTATAGAAAAAGGGTATGTGATTTACTGCATGACTTTGAAGCTTTGAACATCAAATCCATTCCAAGAAGAAAGAACATGGTAGCAGATGCTCTTGCCATTTCAGCAAGTGCTTTACAACTAGTTGAAAGAACCAAGTTGAAAAGATTTTTAGTAGAATTGGTTGTTGTTCCATCCATTCCTGACAAAATCACAAACTTTCAGGTCTTTTAGGATGATCAACATATACTTGAGTTTATCATGTGCAATCACCATTTTGAGGGACAAGAAAAATATGATATACCAGATGACAAACCTAGAGATGATAAGCTTGAGGATGAGGATGGGATTCTAAATTTAAAAACTAACACTATTCCAAAAGGAATGGTTGAACTAGAACACATCTTTGATCATGATGAATCAACACTCAATAGAAGGGTAGCCCAAGAAAAGGAAATCGAAGAATGTGACTCATACAATTTGGGTACTGATGGAGAACCAAAAATGGTATAGATAGGAAAAGTGTGCAACTCACAAGAAAGGGAAGACATTCTCAAATTACTCATCGAGTATAAGGATGTCATTGCTTGGAGCTATGAAGAGCTAAAGACTTATGATCCTAAGATTATCACACATGACATCCCATTCAAACTAGATGCCAAACTATTCTAACAAAGACAGAGACCAGTAAACCCTATCATCGAACCATTGATAATTACAGAAGTAAAGAAGCTACTGGATGCTAAGATCATATTTCTTATCTGCCATTCCACATGGGTGGAAAATTTGGTTCCCATGCAGAAGAAGACTGGAGAGATTCATCTTTGTGTTGACTTTCATAACTTGAATCTAGCATCTTAGAAGGACAATTATCCTCTACTCTCACTTGATGAGGTTTTGTAAATTGTAAATGGTTCAAAGATGATGTCTTTCCTAGATGGATATTTAAGATATAATCAGGTGATGGTTAATGAAGAAGATAAGCTAAAAATGGCCTTCACAAAAAAGTGGGGAACTTTTGCCTACAGAAGGATTCCCTTTGGACTAATAAACATGGGAGCTACACTTCAACGAGCGATGGATGAAGCTTTCAAAGGATTGATTAATAGGTATATAGTCATTTACATGGATGACTTGACTATATTTTCAAAAGATCGAAGTACCCACATTGCTAATCTAAGATAGGTATTCAATAGATGTTGTAAATATAGTATATCTCTCAATCCTAAGAAATGTTCATTTGGTGTTACTAAAGGAAAGCTCCTAGGACATGTTACTTCTAAAGCTAGAATCTCCATTGATCTGGATAGAGTTGAATCTATTCTAAAATTAGCACCTCCACATAGTCAGAAGAAATTAAAGTCTTTCTTCAAAAGATAAACTTTGTGCAAACATTCATAAGTGGATTTGTAGAGATAGTTTGTCCCCTTAATGATTTACTCAAAAAGGGGGCTAAGATGGAATGAGTGCCAGAGATAAAGAAGTCATTTGAAGATATCAAGGTTGCCATTTCTATGGCCCTAGTCTCGGTGAGTCCTGATTATGAGTTACTTTAAAGATCTATTCCTTTGCTTTTGAACATTCTTGTGTAGGGATCTTAACATAGAAAACGGAAAAGGAAGATGAAAGACAAATTGCTTTTATGAGTTGTCCTTTGAAGAATGCAGAATTGAATTATTCAAACCTTGATAAAAAAATCTTTTGTGTTAATCAAGGTAGTAAAGAAATTCTATCATTACATACTAAGAAGTAAGGTGTATGCAATTGTACCTGATCTGGCAGTAAAGGTGCTTTTAATGTAGAATGAACTCAATGAAAGGAGAGGAAAGTAGATGGCCATACTTCAAGAATTTGATCTTGAAATTCAATCTATGAGATTAGTTAGAGGTCAAGGGTTGTCAAAGATGATAGCTGATAACCAGGATGGAAATGAAAAGGAATTCAAGTTTGATAATGAAACTAACAAAGATGATCAAAAGAAGATGGTTGTATCACAAGTTGATATTGGTCAAGGAGTGGTGATAGATGTTTGGTATCAAGACATTCTTTATTATCTTCTACAAGACCAATGCCCTAGTTGGATGAATAGTTCACAATATAGGGGACTTAAAATGAAGTGTGAATTGTATATGGTACATAAAAACAAGTTGTACAAGATAAACTATGAAGGGATTTATCTGAAGTGTTTAGGCTGTGAGGAAGCAAAAGAAGTCTTGGAACACCTTCATGATAAGTATGGTACAGGACATGGTTTGATAGAAGCAACAACCCACATGATTTTAAGATCAGGTTATTTTTGGCCATTGATATTCAAAGACACTTTTGAGCATGTATGCTCTTGCCATATCTATCAAACCAGTGCCAATAGAGAAAGGAATCTAGCAATTCCCTTACAACCTGTGTACAAGATATGCCCCTTGGAAAAGTGGGTGGTTGGATTTCATTGGTCTAGTCAACCGACCATCATCAACTGGACACACATTTATTCTCACATCTAAAGATTATTGTACATGATGGATAGAAGTAGAAACATTCAAAAATTGCACTGCTAAGTTGATGATAGACTTCTTGGAAGAACACATTGTTACCCAATTTGAAATTCCATTTGCTCTTGTGTGTAATAATCGATCTACATTGGGATCTGCATTCTTGACCTAGTGGGCATTTGAAAAAAAAAGTCATTATTAAGTTCTCTTCAAATTATTACCCTTAAGGAAATGGGGTAGTAGAATCTACAAATAAGAACTTGATCACAATAATAAGATGACTATTGAAGGACCATCCTAGGGATTGGCATACACAACTAAAATATGCCTTATGGACAGATCAAGTGAGAGTAAAAAATTCTTTGGGGATTTCTCCATGTTTTCTTGTCTATGGACAAGAGCCAATGTTCCCACTTAATCTCAGAATTCTAGTTTTGAAGTTCATGAGTGGGTATGTTGAAGATACTAACAAAGTACAAATCAGATTGATGAATCTTTTAGAGATGGATGAAAAATGAATAGCTGCATTGGAGAACATGGCTAAACATCAAGCTATTGTGAAAAGATGGTTCAAAAAGAGAGCCACAATAAAGTCATTTAGGATTTTTGATCGTGTTCTACTCTGGGATAAGGCAAAAGAAAATTCAAGCAGTCATACCAAGTTTCAATGCTTGTGGACAGGCCCTTAGCAATTCGCAAAAATTCTCAGAGAAAACACTTTTAGGCTCAGTTCCTTAGAGGGGGGATTTCTTCCCTTACCCATAAATGGGCAGTTTCTAAAGCATTATTTTGAAGCCTAAAAGACAAAAACAAAACAAAAAATTAGGTAGATTTCATTCCTACATTTAGTTTAGATTTTCTTTCCTGCAAGCGTGTTTATTTCTGCAAGTGTGTTTGCTTTCATGTTGTGTGTTTTCTTTCAGTCATGTGTTTCCTTTCAAAGTTTTGTCAATCCTGGGGGGTAAGGTGTATTTGAGATTTTTTCTCAAAATTCTACTAACCACTCTTTGGTTCCAATTTTAGGAAGAGGTTTTTCTTTGTTAAAACATTTTGATGATTGTGTGTCTTATACCAATCGAGAAATTGACATTTCTTGGGGAAAAACAAGATTTTAAGTCTGGAAATCAGAAGCCTAGACCAACAAGTTCTCAACACTTTACAAATTTAAAAATTTGATTGTTTTGGGTGTTGTTGAATTGAAGTCAAAGATGACGAGAGATGATCCAAACTTCAACTGGTTTAGAGATTGCTAAGATCATTGAGTGGCATGAGAGTTTCTAAAAAAAATCTAAAAGAGGAACACAAGGGGTGTTCACAAGAGATTGAATCCAAGAAATGACACCGATGTCCTAGATACATAGTCCAAGCATAGTTAGGATACAAAAAAAAAGAGGGAAAAAAAGAGAGAAACATATGGTGTTAAGACTTAAGGATTCTAAAGATCTGAAATGGCAAATGATACATTCTCAAAATGAAGTATCTTGTATTCAAAATATTGCTTCATCAAAAGTAACATTCTGAATGACATGGAGTGATTATTCAAATGGCTAGAAAATTAAAAGAATGTGGCATCCCACCAAGAGCCCTCAAACTGATTCTCTCATCTGGTCAAGTAATTGTTTGATAAATAGCCTTCGTGGAGATTCTGAATGAATGAGCCAAGAGGATTGGAAGATTGTTTCAAGTTGTCCAAAAACTTTGATAGACTACACCCTGAGGTGTCAAAGGGAATGAATAAAAATCACACACACTAAGCTTGAGGATTTCAAATTTTGATATTTTGATTGATAAGTCACCTGAAAGATGCTCGAGGTGCCTGAAGTTTGGTTGGCATTTGACACATGTTGGAGGAATTTTTGTTGATGAAGATATTCCTTGGGCATTTCTTCCTTTTTTCAAGGCTATTCCTCACTAGGAATGGGGACCCCCTACTTTTTTTCTAACTCCCAAACTCACAGTTCAAGAGTTGAGAGAAAGTATTAAAAGTAAGAAAGTTTTAGAGTCAAAATTTTTTTAAAAGAAGAAAAGAAAAGAAAGTGGTCCTGACAACATTGAGAAGGTCTTCCATCTTCTTCATCACACTATCATATGAAGTAGCTGAGAGATGGTACATGAAGTATTAGCAAGAGGCAATTGACATCATACAGTCTTCATACCTCATTGAGAAGCCTCCTTGGGGAAGGACATTGGATACTCCATCATTCGTTTGAGCAGAGTGATGGGCTTACTTGTAGTAGGCCACCTCAGCACTTTCATGGTCAACTTCATTGAGACCATCAGACAAGTGAAGATACCATTGGACTGGACCATTACACTAAGTGAAAGACCCATTATGAATGTTGAGGTTGACAGGGAGGAGGCTGATGATATTAATCATCGAGTGAGGCATGTCATCAAAATGACAAAGGATTGGATCAAGAAACCTTTTCCACTTGATCCAATTCCTGACACAGTGATCTTCCATGCACATGCTCACCCAGAAAGAGGTAGAGGAAAGAAAGTAACAATTCTTACCTTCACAACTTAGTCTCCTATTAGGCCAAAAATAGTGTACCAGCTTGATCACCCCATTGGATATTATCACCCTCTTGAAAGGAAGGGAAAGAACAAAAGAAAGAGGACATCTCCTCAAAGGATTCAGACAGAACAGGTGCCTCCATAGTAGCAAGAATAGAGTCCATAAGGGTCCCAAGATACTAGAGCTACTCAAGTCTAGGATGAACCGCAGTTGCCTCCCATTGTGTCTAGCGAACTAGAAGAGGGAGAGATTCTGCAAGTCTCCATTCCTCTTATGCAAGATGAGCCAACTTCTCCTTCTACCTCTAAGAAACATAAGAAAAGAATTAAGATTCAGATGAAGAAAAGGAAAAGGATCAATAGAAGATTAGTGCCTAATCCATCTATTCCTGAAAGTATTTTGGAGGGAGACGAAGAGGAGAAAGAAGAAGAATCAAAAGAGGATGAGGAACAAGTGCCCCTACAAGGAAGAACTTGGATAGCTAGAGCCAATAGTTGTAGAGGAGAAAGAGTGCCACAAGTACCCAACCATCCACTCAAGCAGAACCCCTAGAACTCTCTTCTTTGGAAGATGAAGTACAAAAATGGGTGGATGATCAGAGTGAAGAAAGAAATGATGTTCTCTCAATGCCAGATTTTGATTTCATTCCCATAGGTATAGAGTTGATTGGGGATAAGATCAGGGACACCCCTAGAGGTGAATCTCAACAAGAAGACTAGACAAAAATTTTGCCAAATACACAGGTTCCTGATCTTACTCCTTTATCTCCACCATGAGTTACAATGGTAGAACAAGGCTTGATGACTCCCCCACCTTAGAGTTCAGAGAAAGAGCATGTTCAAAAGGAACCATTATCAGAGAAGAGATTGGAACAAATTGCAACTGGTGAAGTGTCAAAAGGACAATGGTTGAATATTCTCAACCACTTTCCCAAGACACCGAGGTTCAAGCTATAGGGTCTACTAAGACTGAGGCTATAGAAGAAGACCCTCCCATAAAATACAACTCCCAGTAGGAGTGACAAAGGGAAGGAAGTTGCAGAACACACCCCTTTTTCATCAAGAGCCAGGTCTTCAACAGGACACATCCTTAGATGGATTCAAAAGGAAATAATGAGGAGTACTAAGCCTCAATTTTGTGCTTTAGAGGATGACATTTATGATATTGCAGAGATCTTGAATAAACCTAAGTCTCCTTTACATGAAGCAACTGCATTGGAATTTGTGATGACCATATGGAACCAAGATTTGTTTGCACAAGTGGCTCTCCCTCCTGAACGCACAGATGCAGAAGGCCTTAGCCTTGAGGATTATGAGTTAAAGGATGTTATGTTGGGAAGGCCTACATGGGATTTAGCCCAACAAATGATGACAATGGGTGTCAAAGAGGTCCTCAAGTACATGGAACAAGAGGAGATTGAACTCCAAGCACTTCGAACATAGGTTGAGATCTTAAAAGGATATCTTGCTAAAGTCATTGGTCCTGTTGATCATAAACACCCTAAGCATACTTTGAACACTGTACTTAAAGAAGGGGGAGGTGTACAACTTGATCCATTTTTGAAGGCTTGTCAAGAGTGGTGAGAAATTTTTGAGGAGAAAGGTGTTACAATTATCACAGGGAATCTGAAGTTACTGCATGCTACGCAGGAGAACATGAATAAGATCATAGCAATTTTGAAGCAGGACTTTAGTATCATGGATTAAGTACGAGCCTTGAGTAAGGATTTGCAGACTCTACAAGTCATAAAGGGCCAAAGAGATTGGTTTTTGATTGATGTATATACTGGAGAAGAATTAGACATGATTGATGATTGGATAGAGAAAATAGCAGATAGCAATAAAGTAATGGAGACATTACATGAGGAGATTCATCGGCTCAAGGACCAAGCCCGAGAGTGAATTTTGGAAGCAGAGAGACACTACAGTGATGCATGGTTGGATATTTTTGAAGATTAGGAATGAGAAAAGTTGTTACTTGTAGAGATAGTAGTAAAAATTTTAGGAAGATTTTTGTGGAGGTTGTAGAGGATGGGGACTTTTGACAAGGCTTCAAGATAGAAGAAGCCCTGTTAGAGTTAGATACCAAACTCAAAGATTTTGCAGAGACTCAAATTGAGGTGGACAACTATAGATAGAAGGTCAAGGATAAATATGAGGCTTTAGATCTTTTAGATGCAACTAAGATAACAGAGATGATAGAGAAATTCAAGGGCAAACATCTAAACATGGCTTTGGGATGAAGAAAAACAAAATCCAAATGCCAAAATTTCAATTTTGACACTTAGTAAAATTTTGAGATTTTTGACCCTGTTAAGGTCCCGAGGTCCACAGCTCTGCAATTTAGAGGTGCACTAACAGTTAACTACTTGTTCCAAAAATAGCACTTTCCATGCATCGAGAATGCATTCTGACTGCAGTTTAACTTCGACACACACCTAGTGAAGGACTAGCTTCTATTTTTGGCACCTCCAAATGCTTCTACTTTAACTGAAGGCTTCCTCCTACATTCTCTCTCATATTTTGTCTATTTTTTATATGTAAAGGGCTCATGCATCCAATTAATGAATAAAATATGGATGGAGTCCCTCTAAGCACCAGATTGATGGTTAGTTTGTATATATTTAGTTTGTTTTAATGTTTTAAAGAATTTTATGAAGACATCTCTCACTCTGAACACAAATTGAGGAGATGATTTCTTATAAATACTCCATTGTAAAATGTAAAAAGGGCCACCGTTATTATCCAATAAAATTATGCTTTTGGTGCTCGCATTTGGAGTGTAGTGATACTTGCCTGAATGTATCATTGTTTTGTGAATTTTGTTTATGGAATTGTGATTGAGCCAAAGGTTTATTGTGTTGTTTCTGGTTGTGCAATCTTTTAGTTTTGGTGTTTGCTACAAATTTACGAATTTTGCTTACACAACGAGCTTGAGAAGAGATCATCAAATTGTGCCTGCATAACCTTTTGTCTTGCATGAGTGCACTTTCTGTGGCCTTGTGATTTGATGAAAGGTGAAATATCATACGATTGTTAAATTTTCTCACCAATGATTGCATTAGTGGATTCTACGAAGTGCTACTCTTGTTTTCATTGGTTTCACCAATTTCTTCAAAAATTTAACTCGCAGCGTGTTGTTTTATGTAGCTTATGTCCATTTAGGATTTCAATTTCATGTTATTTGTTTTCAGTTTCATTATTTGCTTTGCTAACCCCTTGTTAGAATAAGAACTCATTTTAGTTGCACTGCTAGAATTGCATTCATTGAAAAAACCAGAAAATACAAAAATATTGTTGTTTTGTGTGTGATTTTGGGACAACAAACAGATTTACTTCATTCCAAGATTATAATCAAAACCAACAAAGGCCTCCTCGTGAACAATCATGTTTATCTTCAACTGAGCGGATTTTGGTATGTCGCAAGATAAATACTAAACCTTGGAGTTGATCCCCAAAAGATTAGCTTTTCTAGAAAAGAATTGCGAAATGGATTCCTGTCATTGACCTCATGCATAATGATCGCCCAACAATAAGCAATTGTCTTACCAACAAATAGCAAGTTTGACATCAGTGACAAAACAATGACTGAAACACATAGTCTTCTTCAATAATATCCCTCTTTCAATAATCTCTTTCAACAACAATCTTTTCAATCAGATCTCAACAGAAGTAATCCTGCCAAGTCATCTTAGCATCCTTGTTAACTACTTTGTTCACTATCCAATCAAAAACTTTGTTTCCTTCGCAAAAAATATGTGTAATAATAACATTGTCAAAACATTTAATAAGATATTTAATTTTCATAATATTTCCCTCAATACTCCAAGTTATCGTACTCTTATTATTCAACATATTGACAATATTAAGAGAATCCCCTTCCAAATGTTGTTGAGGGGGTGTCACCACTTGGTCTTTCTTGTACATCTATACATGAGACAACAATGTATGCACTCTATTAAAATTTATTTGATTCTTTGTCTACCTTAATTTGAGGTGATGAAACAATCTTATTATTTATACTTGTTTCTATGTCTTCACCATCTACTTCTAATTTTGTAAGCCTTGATTGGTCAGCTTCTAGAGTGGCATGGGTGTCGGCATGTACGGGACATGTTTCCTTGTGGACTTGACATACATGAACTTTCTCCACTTCTGTAGTCATCTTCTATATTTATAGTTTCTACCTCTACTTTCTTTCTAGATAACCCAAAAACACTCTTCCATAGCAACTCACTTTTTTGTTTTACAACTTCCTCCTTATTTATCAATATTAAAAATGTTCCATATTTTGGAACAAATCTCTTCCTATACTACTCCAAAAATGTGTTTTTTTTCTCTTGGGATAGATCAGGCATAACTCTAACTAATGCGTCAGTCCTTATCTTTTTCTCTACCTTCTCTGTTTGTTCCCATTTTACTTTCAATTTCTCATGTAGATTTTGGGGTATATGTCTCTCTGTTTCACTAGGAGCTAGCTTAAAATTTGACTTCATTTCTATTAGAGCCTTCTCAATTCTATTCTTGTCATTATTATCTATTATATCATATTTCACAAATTTAAAACTAGATAATCCTTGGGAACTCTTTATTTTTGAACGTGCCTCATCAACAGACCTATGTTTCCTTTGAGGTGTTCCTTTGACCAATTTTGTTCTTCTGGTTGTGGGGGCACTGGGACCAGCAGAATCTGGTACTCTTTTCTTTGTAGTCTTCTTGGCATCAGCAAATACCCTAGTGCTTGGTTTATTGTGGTGGTGGAGGTGTCACTACCTAATTCTTCTTTGTTCCTCAAGCCCTCTTTCTCGGTGGCATGAAAAAAAATAGTGTTTTACCCTTGTCACCTTCTTCTACTTCCTCTTCCTCATCATCACTTTCTTTTTCTTCATCTTCACCAAGACCTTGTGTCAATTTCAATGTTTTTTCCCCTTTCCTAGGGTGCTCAACTTAGCTTCTAGGTATTAAATAATTTTCTTCCTTTTCTTCTACTTGGAAGCTATCTTGATGTTCACAGTTATTCTTTCTTTGGCTTCCTCAATCTTCCAAAAAGTTCAACCTCAACATCTATATCTTCTTTTAGTAGTGCATCAATGTTTGCACTTACAACATCACTATTTATTTCATATTTGAAACTTTGTAACCAAGCTTTCCTTGGCTTCATTGTCTGTTATTGTCTATGTCAACAAGAAAATATGTCACTATAATATTTTTTGACCAATTCTTCAGGAATCCTCATTCTCCTTTTCATCCTTTGCTTAAATTCATCAAAGTAAGAATTCATTACATTATCAAAATTTTCTCCCAATTGAGTAATATACTCATTGACTCATTTTTTCACTAGTTTGTCTTGCTCCCATACAACATCTCCAATACTAGGAAAATAATTCTAGATATAAAAGAAAATAAAAACAATGAAGAATCCAAACTTACATGTTGAATTCTTCACTTTTTGTTATTGATGACAGATTCTTAGCAAGATCACATTCATGATCTTTCATCAAAATCTTCCAAACTTGATCCATAACCATACAAGGTACACTATTCAATCTTCTCAATTGATAGAATTTTTGAGCAATGATTCTTACTAAAAATTCAATTAGTGGATCAGAAATATTTATAATGGACAGATGACATCCATTCCACTTGGCTCCAATGTTCACCTCAACTTCTTTATGACTCAAACATCACATGGTACTATTCTTGTCTAGGGTTGGATAACCTATAACCATGTGTATCATTTTCTTTGTGATTTCCATTGGATATTTCATGTTATGAATTCTGCTCAAAATAACTTTTAATCCACTTGTTTCTAAAATTTCTCAAAAATTCTAAGGCATGAGTTAACACTTTCCATTCAACAATTTGAATTTTTTCCTTCAAGATTCCTTCATTACATAGCTTCTCATAAGCTTCTCTTATTTCATAATCTCCTACTTCTCCAACTTTGCACATATAACAACATCTGACATCATGGATCTTAATGAATTTAGGTGACATAGAAGATAACACACCCATTGAGTCTCCTTTCATAGTAATCTCTAGAATAACATAAAACTTAGGGGGAGGACAAACATCACTCTTCACTAGTTGAATTTTACTAACCTCTTGACTCATTCCAATGGTTGATGAAGTTGTTATTATCATTGATAGGGTTTGAAGTTCTTTTCTTGTCTGGATGCTTGACATAGTTTAGATTTTTACTCATTCAAACTTTTTTGAATAAATCACTTTCAAAATCTTTTCTAATTGCCAAAATCGCCAAATCACTCTGTGCTCTTAAAATTTGGAGCAAGGTATAAGATAATGTCTTTGAAATTCATTATATACCTTCTTTTTTATCAATTAGGGTCTTCATAAATATTTTGTACTTGGATGAGTGGAAGCCAACTGTCTCAGTTGCTATTGATCCCTTCTAACTAGTTTTTGCATTACAACTTAGTCTCTTCCATAACATTTGGTCTCTACTATTTCTCTTCTTGCTTGATCTATGTTGCAATGCTTGGTCAACATAGAGAATTTTGTTGACAATCAACAACCTTTCACAAATTTATTCTTATGCTCTTATATATGTAGATATGAACTTTTTGGCATGTTTTATGTAAGGAACTAATGTATGATATATCAATTAAGTTTATAGTTCCATAAATATCTTTTTTTCTTATTTTGAGATGACATGATCACCTTCTCCGTTGGATTGAGTGACCTAAGCTCCATCTACTCCACTATTTTCATCTTTTATTTTCTTTTTCCATTTCTAGTTCATTTCGTTCCTAATTTTCTCAATGTCCACTTTGCCTTTTCCTTTGTCCTTTGTCTAGTATTATAATTGTGAGTCCTGCAATTCTTGCTTTGATGTCCAAATTTGTGACATTTGGAACATGTATTAGTAGGTGCATAATTCTTTCTCTAATTTTTCTAGTACGATTTTGTCTATGATCTGCATCCATATGCTCTATGCCCATATTTTTGAATATTATAGCAGTATCCTTCAAATTTAGGTGTAGTAGATGTATTCCTCGGTCTTGACCTACACTCCTATATCTGATGTCCTTGTTTCTTGTAGTAAAAATAGTAACTAATAAATTTAGGCTTAGAATTTTGCATACCATATTCTTTGATAGATATTTGTAGTATGAACAACTTTTTCACATAGATAACATGTTGGTTTTCCTTTTGACCTTTCGTTCTCCAGTTCTCCATTCCTGGATGATTCACCTTTCTCAGTGCATGAATGTCCTAACCCATTAGAACAACTTGATGATTTCATAATTTTTTCAAAGTACTTCATTGCCTCCTTTGGCTTATTGAATGTTTCCATGGGTTCTTTCTTAGTTTTCAATTCATTCTTCAATATGTCCTTCTATGATTTGAGATTTGCAATTTCCACATCTTTGTGATTCAATTCCTAATTTGAAAGAATTAGTTGATTCATCATTTCCAGTTGAGTGTTTGTGAAATTTTGTACATCTTATATCCTTTCTTCAAGTTTGGTAGTCATTACCCTTTTTTCTTCTTCAACCATAGTTTTGTCTTCTCCAGCTTTCTTTTGTTCAGTCACTTCACATAGTCTTACTGATTGGATTTCATGTTCTCTTTTTAGTCCTCTTATTTCTTCATTCAAGAGTTTGTTATTTTCAAGTAGATACACATATGTTTTTTCATTTGGATTGATTGATTCAAACAGTATTTTAGTCTTAACTTCTTCAAAGGAATATTTTTTAATCTGGATGGCAATTATTTTTCTCCTTTTTATGGAATCCTTCAGATCTTGTCTTGCCTTCTCTAGTTTCTACATTATGAGTTGGATATCTATCACTTGATTGTCAATAACCTTATGTAGTTTTAATGCCTCCATCTCCAAGATCTAATCTCCAAGCTGTTAAGCTCCTCTCAGAGAACCAATGCTCTGATACCAATTATTTATTGTTAGAGTAATAAATAGGATAAAATAGATACTAAGGGGGAGGTGAATCATAATCTTAAACACTTTAAGCTTTTCTTAGATTCATCCACATCTATCAAGTAAAAACTAGTAATGTAAATATGCTATAACATATAAATCTAATCAATCACATGCATGAAAATAAAACACAAAACAAAATATTTGTTACCCAAAAACCCTCCAAGGTGAAGGTAAAAGGGGTGGAGATGACACTCACAAATCTTCACTACTATAGTAATAATTTTTTTATTAAGTAAAAACAAGTTTTAAAGGACCCACAAATTTTATAATAACAGAAGTCTAGAGATAAACATTAGAGAAAAGAGGCACGGAACAAGATGAAATAGACCTCCAACAAAAATAGTCATGAGGTCACACAATACAGAGCTGGAAAAAATAGCAAAAGTATAGCAAAAGAACAACAACCAACTAGCTAAGAAGTCTTTATCAGGTCAACAGCTTGGTCCACTAGAATCTACATATTTTTAGTAGCAACCTTCACCTCATCCTTCTTATTGAATTCTTAATTCTTCTTAGAGTGAGGATGGGTACATTTTCTTGGTCCCTAAATCTCTGCCCCTGAAGGGGAGTCCTGGCCCTTGTCAATCTCATTCCTCTTCAAGAGGTTACTCACATTGTCCACCAGCTGTTTGAACAATTTATCCAAATTGCCCAACTTTGTTTCCAGTTTTGACACCTTCCCCTAAATACTACTTATCTCTTTATCCATCACCCTTTGTTTTGCTTCAAGCAGTGGTATCTTATGCATGAGAGTTTTCACTTCTTTTGCATTCCCAATAACTTTCAAAAGTTTATCAATATGTTCGCCCAATGTTTTCTCCCCTCTAGAAGTTTTGCTGAGTTGCTCCATTTCCTTGCCCAACAGCTACATTTGTTTCTTGAGGATACCAATCTCCTTCAAAATTGAACTTGGGTTGCCAAATAAGCCCTTGCAAGACCCAAGCCCACCTTCAGATTCATCACCCAAATCTGACATAAGCCCATGTTCTCCATCATCCTCATTGTCTAATTCCCCATTCTTCATTGTTTTATACCTGCCCTCCTACCACCTTAAGGATTTTCTTTTCCTTTCCAATTGGTGAGCCAGAGGCTTGTCATCAGAAGGAGGAGAGACCCGATCATCATGAAAGTCTTTACTCTTTCCTTTGCCTCCACTCCTCTTATTGTAATGGTTTCTCACAATTTCCTCCACGAAGTCACTTTCTCGGTCAGAGTCATCATCCTCAACAATCTTTGTCTTCTTTTTTGAACTACCACCTGAGCCCTTTTTCATGCTCCCCAAACCCCCTTCAGCTTCATCTTGGGTATCAGAATCATAGGCCTTATTTAGGATACTCCCTTCTATTTCCTAATCAACCCCTTTCAAACTCCTGGGTTTCAAAAAAAAATTGGACGTTAACACATTCATAATCAAGACCATGAGACCCTCATGGCAAACATGCTCTCCATTTAGGTCTTTCTTAATGGCCTGAGTGAAAATACTAAGAGATTGCAAAAGATAAAAAGGAAAATTGATCCTCACACCATGTTAGAAATGATTTGCCAACATGAAATGATACCCATACAGCTTGGTGAATCTCCCATCTAAAGTCAGATATTCCATGATCACAAAGAGTACAAAATGCCATGGTCAAGAAATAGAGGTTGGGTTATAATATGAGTTACCTATTTTGACTAGACAATTTCTCTCTTGATCAGTCTCCATAAAATAATCGATAGCCTTGTCTAAAAGCTTCCTTTCCTGATAAAAATTAATCCCATCCATGTCCAGCTCCATAGCCTTAGCAATAACTTCTTCGATGATATCCATACGCTGGTTCCTAAACATCACAAAGCCATCCTTCCAATATTTGATGAACTAGTGTGTAATTGCCAGATTATTACCTCTAAGCCTTTCCATGTACCCTGTGAAATTGCCCCACTACAGAATGTCTCACACCTCTAACTTGTTCTTCCACTCCAAGCAGCTAGGTGGCTCCACCCTTTTCCTCTTTCCCCCCATTTTCTTAGCACCAAATTTGCTGGTTTTCATTCTCTAAAAACCCCAAAATGCTCTACAACTAAAAACCACACCACTATCAAAAAGAGGAATGGTAAAAACTGCCAAGAATCCACGCAAAAAGCCCACCTTTCTAAAATCATAACTGTTGGGCCCATTTGCCGTTGCACCAAAAGCCATGACTGTTAGTGAACATGGAACACCACATAATTAACCACCTGTGGGCAGGGGAGCGCATCGCATCACCCAACAATCTCCCCCTCGACGCGCATACCAGGTGCTTACGCGGGTCGGGAAGGCACCGGGGAGATTTGAACCCATGACCAGGCCAAAACCAGGCTTTGATACCAATTGTTGGGCCCATTTGCCATTGCACCAAAAGCCATGACTGTTAGTGAACATGGAACACCACATAATTAACCACCTGTGGGCAGGGGAGCGCATCGCATCACCCAACAATAACCCACCTCACTCCAAAGGAGTTAAAGTCATAATTACAATTCACTAACATCATCATAATAAAAGTGTTTTTTCTGAGATCTCCATTTATCATACTCGATATGATGGCGGCCATCTAGAGGTAAGGTCTCGTAAGACTCCCAAATGAATTTATGATCACTTGAACAAGCCACATTCGAAGCCCAATCAACTAAATAGTTGGCTTCTCTAAAGTTATGAGATATAATGCAAGTTTGGAAAGAATTTATAATGTTAATAGCCTTGGAAATAATATTACTGATAGTCCACGATGTTGAGTAATTTTATTTAAACAATTAATGATATTGAGGGAGTCACCTTCAACCCATATGTTCTTCAAATTCATACCTTTGGCGTAGATAAGACCATGAAGAGTAGCATAAGCTTTAGCAACATGATTAGTTTGTCTCCCTAATGGTATTTACATGCCTCCCACAAAGTCTCCATTAGAATTTCTAATAACAACTTTGCAACCTGTATTACCCGGGTTCCCTTTTGACACCCCGTAAAAATTTATCCTAAACCAATTCACTGGAGGAAAATCCCATCTAGCATTATCTCTTGGGTTAGGATCCTTAATATTCATACCCAAACTCCTTATATTTCAACTATTAATCACCCCTTCTTCCCACTCATTACAAGGTTGTTGTCCAGAACCACAAATTTTAATGTTTTCAATCATAAAGACCTTAATTTTATAGAATACCTAAGCAAGACTGGAATCCACCCCTCTAAAGATCCTATCATTACGCTCCTTCCAAATGCCCCAACATAGATAAAGAAGGATAAAGTCCCACAATTTAATAATCAAAGCATTCTTGGAAGGAGCCTTCCAACTAGAAAAGAACAGCTAGATGGTAGCATGGAAAACCCAATCCACACTCATTAAGCTCCAAAATTTATCCCAAACCTTCTTGGTAAAGGGACAAAGTAGCATAATATGATCCACCAATTCCCTATCATTCTTATAAAGAACACATTGATTAACAATGATGAAACCTCTCTTCTTAAGATTGTTAAGAGTTAGAATTTTATTTTGTAGAAGGATCCAAAAGAAGATATTAACTTTGGGAGTCAAACTTTTCACCCAAGCCATAGCCCAACAAGGTTCATCATGATCATCAAAAGAGTTAGCAAAGGCAGAAGCAATAGAGTACATACCACTAAGTTTAGAAAGAACACATTCAAACACTTACCAAGCTCAATCAAGTTATGTTCCACCC
This sequence comes from Cupressus sempervirens, assembly GCA_028749045.1. Classification (NCBI taxonomy): domain Eukaryota; kingdom Viridiplantae; phylum Streptophyta; class Pinopsida; order Cupressales; family Cupressaceae; genus Cupressus; species Cupressus sempervirens. The sequence continues at coordinate 817,125,559 of CM053792.1, read as the reverse complement.
TATGAAGATTCACCCACAAATCATCCTTCCAATAATCACTCACAAAAGTTCCATACTGATTCTTGCACTACTTCATATACCTATTCCACCTTGGATTAGCACAAAGAGGGTGATCCAAGATCCAAATGTCTTCCCAAAAAAGAACTTTCCTACCATTTCCCACCTTCCATTTAACCCCTTTCCTTAAAATATGTTTAAATTTTTGAGCATTCTTTCAGATTAGAGAACCCCCCTGATCAACATCAGTAGAAAGGAAATATTGAAAATCAAAGTGATCCCTATTATATTTTTCAACCCAAATATTCCTCCATTTCCTCTCTTCCTTGTGCCATCTCCATAGTAATTTAGCCAGTAAGAGTTCATTCATTGTTGAAATCCTTCGCAAACCAAGCCCTCCCTTCCCCCAAGGTATACAAACATTCTCCCAAGCAATAAGAGAGAGTCTTTTTTTAGTCTCTGTCCGAGTCCATGAGAAAGTCTTCTAAATTTTCTCAATAGCAAGGGCAAACTTTCTCAAAATTTTGAAAACACTCAAGGCATAAAGCATGACACTTTGAAGGATAGACTTCAAAATAATAACCTTACCAGCTTGACTAAGGAGAGAGCCTTTCCAACTAGAAAGTTTCAAGTGGATTTTATCAATCAGCGAGTTCCAAAAGCAGTCAGGAGGAGTTAAGCCCAAAGGTAAACCCAAATAGGTTCTAGGCAGAGAACCACTCTCACAGCCAATAATCTTTTTGATCTTATTTTGTCTAGCCTCACTAACATTGATAAAGTAAATCACACTTTTACTCCAGTTAATGATTTGACTAGTGGCCATTCCATAGTTACTCAAAGCCTTCTTAATGTTCCTAGCATTCCTCACCGAAGCCTCCCCCATAACAATAAAATCATCAAAAAATTGTTGAGGTGAACACACAAGGGTAGAAGATGAAGGATTCATGCCCACAAAGTCCCCTTTCACCACCATATTATTCACAAATCTTCCCAAGCATTCAGCCAGGATAACAAAAAGAATAGGAGAGATCGGATCCCCTTGTCTAAGACCCCTTGAAGCTTTAAAGAAGGAAGTAGGGGATCCATTAACAAGCACCGAGAAAGAGACCAAAGAAACTAACATGAAGATAAGATCTTGAAATCTCTTATTAAAGACAAACACTTCCAAACCCCTAAGGAGGAAATTATAGTCAACTCTGTCATAAGCTTTTGAGAGATCAAGCTTAAGAAGAAACCCTTCCTTCTTTGACACCACAAGAGAATGAATATTTTCATGAACTGAGATAATGGAATCCAAGATCTGTCTACCCAGTACAAACCCATTTTGCTGCCTTGAGATGATATCCAGAAGAAGGGAAAGAATTTTGAGAGTAAGAACTTTAGAGATAATCTTATAAAAATAATTACACAAATTGATAGGCCTAAACTGATCCATTCTATCAGCTCCCAACTTCTTTGAAATAAGGGCAATAAAGGTCCCATTTAACTCTCTTAAGATATTTCTAGTGCCAAAAAATTCCTTCACACCATTACAAACATCAGCACCAATGATATTCCAGTATTAATGAAAGAACAAAAGAGGAAACCCATTAGGACCAAGGGCTTTGTCACCCTCAAAAGAGAAAATAGCCTTAGAAATCTCATCCAAAGAAGGAATGGAAATAAGGGACAAATTTTGGGCCTCAGAAATACAAGAAGGAATGCACTCCAGGAACATATTCTACTTATCCAAATTCAAATTAGGGTCACCTTGTAGCAATCTACTAAAGAACTCCACAGCCTCCCTTTTGATAATCTCTTCATTATCAGTCAAACCTTCATCCATATTAAGTCTAGAAATTCTATTATCCATTCTATGATTTAAGGTAGTCAAATGAAAGAACTTGGTGTTACAATCTCCTTCCTTCAAAAAGACCTTTCTAGAATGCTACCTCCAAAACATCTCCTCTTTGGTAATAAGATCATGAAGTTCAACCAGTTTGCTGCTCTCCTCTTCCCTTGAGACCACCTCATAACCATCAGTTTGAATCCTATCTTGAATATCTTTGAGTTCCTCCAAAATATTTTTTTTATTCTCAAAAATTTTTCCAAAGGTATGTTTATTCCATATCTTAATATTTTTCTTAACATTTTTCAATTTGGCAGCCACTCTAAACATTGTTGTACCTTCCACTTTAATATCCCACCACTCCTAAATGAGGTTCTCCAAATTCAGATGAAGAGTCCACATTATTTCAAATCTTAAGGGAAAATTCTTATGAAAATTAATTTTATTAGCAACAAGAAAAATAGGGTAATGATCGGATCCCACACAAACTTGAGCATCAAGTGCATATTTATAATTCAGAAACCAATCATTACTAATAAGAGCACGATCCAACCTTACCTAAATAAGATCATTTCCAACTCTTCCATTTGTCCCTATATACTCAATCCCATGTAAATCAAGATCATGGAGAATATGAAGATTAGTAAGGTTCATTAAATCTAATCTATTATCCAAATTGGTCTGACTACCTCCCCATTTTTCAGAATCCTTTAAAGGGGTATTGAAGTCCCCCATCACCAACCAATTATCCTTAGCAAAAAGCTTTCTCTGGTTAGAAATCTCTTCCCACAATGCCTTCCTCCCCCATTTGGAATTAGGGACATAAATATTAGTAAGGACCCAACTAAATTTGTCTTTTGAATTAAAAAATCGAACATTCATCATATTTCTACTTTGAGAAATGAGTTCCTCCTGAATCCATTTATTAAACCAAAAAACTGCCATACCTATGAAGAATGATCATGTAGAGAATGGACAGGAGGGTCAAATTGAGCCCTTGCCACAAATGGAGAAGTATCTGCTTCATCAAAGAGAAGGTGTAGATCATCAAGATGTCCCCCAAGTTTTCTATGTGGGACTCCACAAATAAACCTTTGATGTCTGTCAAGAAGTCATCTGCAGAAGCTAGTGCTAGAAGATGAAGTGTACCTTGCTATGCTAAAGGACATGAATCAATCACTATGGAAATGGATGAAGTATTCACCTCAACAAAGAGAAGACAAAAATCATCGATGATGTCTCCTACATCATTAATGTGAGACTCTGCGAATAGCCTTGCAATGTATGGAAGGAAGTTGTCCCATGAAGTTGAAGTAGGAAGACATGGTGTTTCCTACTACACTAAATTAGAAGCATCTATGGCTAGAACTAGATCAGTAGTAGTAGCAACATGAGCATTTGGAGGTGTGATCTCATCTGGAGAGGATGCAACTGCAACTAGAGGTAAAAGATCTTTTGGGGATGGAGGAATGTGTGGATCTCCATACTGCTCCCAAAGATAGATCCAATAATCATATAAATTAGATGACTTCATGTCATCAAGTGAATCCATAACCTCCATATCTATATAGAGAAAGACTGTACGACAAATGGGAGAACTAGTGTCACCATCGTATGAAAGTCTTTTTGCATATGACAATGCATTATGTTGACTAAGATAAGTGATAACCAATTAACTCCATTGCTGATAGTTTTGTGGTGTCAAAGTAAGTAAATCTTCCTTATCCATGATGTACTAGTCAATGTACCCCCCAAAATGCAAAAAGAATCAAAGAAACCCCCCCAAATGTATGATTCAGACACTATATAGGTAGTGCATGTACAATAGCCAATTTAGGGCCTATTTTTGAAAGTGGTATTTTTTTCCATAGAACCTATAATTTGATTGTAGATCTAGAAAGTAGACAAAAAAGTGCACTTTCAAAAAAATACAACCTGATTATGTGTCCAAATGAGGCCGTACTAAGCATTTGAAGTGGCAAAAATTAGGATTTGTGAGTTGTAGAAAAATTCAAGAACAAAGATCTCAAACCACCTGCATGAATGTGTAGATCATAAAATTCTACCACAAAACAAAAAAATTTCTTGCAAAAAGGAGTCTGTATGAGGGAGATATCATTGTTTGAAACTCAAGCACAAGCACAACAGTAGACCGAAAAGAGTATGATCAGAATGATGATATAATATTCATTCAATATGTAAGTACACTACGAGTACCTATATATAAAGGCCTCTGGAATGCTTCTAGAATGCATAGAAGTCAACAACATGATAAGTCATACAACCAAGAACATGTCCACGAGATATAGGTTATCCTCCATTAAGCACAGGAATAAGTGTGATGATGAGAGGATAAGCCTATAATGGTGTAGCACACAAAATAATGTTGTAGACACCATGTGCTAAATTAGGAGTGTGAATAACTATATTGTCTACATGACAACTCAGTTAATTATGCAAACTCCAATGTTGTAGACACCATGTGCTAAATTAGAGTTGCTTACTCTAGTTATCAACATGATAACTCATGAGAGTATGCAAACTCCTAAGTGTCTCACCTAAGAAATAATAAAATAATGCATTTACCTAAGTAAACTTAAGTAAAGTGTAAATAGTAAATACATATTTACACCAATAATAGGCAATCACATCTAAATCCTTTTGCCTAATACTCTCCTCTTCTTGTGTAACTAGATTTCATAATACTCATGTAAGTAGTTCTCCTTTAACTTAATCTCCATGGCTTTCCAAGAATCTATATGCTTCTTTCCTTCCTTTTTTCTCTCTAATTACAAGAACTTCCACCAAGTTAAGGTTGAACCCCTCATTTTGGACTTGGCTACCTTGACCTTTTGTTCTTCTATGATTTATTTCACACTCAAAATGGTTCTCACTCCCTTCTATCCATTCCATTACTAGTTCTAGCTCCATCTTGTCACTAAACAATGGAACTCCTTCTAATGCTTTTCCACCAAAGACCTTGATTTCCTTAAGGAAGGGCTCTTCTTGTATTGGTGAGTCTAGTTTAGGTACTTCATTTGCAATGTCTACAACCTTTCCCTTTCCAACATCATCTTCCCATTTTTCATTTGCCTTATCAACTTTTTGTACCACTTCCTCTAGTTTTCTCTACATAACTTCTAGAGCCTCCTTAAGGAGCCTATTCTCATCTTTTTGTTCTATTACCTCCTTTTCCAACTCAACATTGGTCACCATGGTTGTTTCACCCACTAACTCTGACATATACAATGTCCTAGTCCAAACTTTTTAGGTCTCTAATACCAATTTGATGGGGAGATTCCAAGAAGAACCATATTGGGGTTCACATTTGGACCCTCTTCTTCTAGGTATGTACTATGACCAATTGCTAGTCCCCCTAGAGTTCACTCTAGTCACCCTCTACCTTAGGAGAATCAAACCTATTCTCCTACTCATAAGAATCTCTCCACCAATTCACCTATTTAGCAAGTCTTATTGGTGTTATACCCTCAAAACCAATCAAAGACCACTCTTCTCCACTTATGCACTCCCGTTGATGGATGGACATCCAACATCTTTATTTCCACCATTCTTGACCTTGTTAAAACTCACTCCACTTCTTAGTTCCTATTGGATCTCTTCAATCCCTATAAAATAGGGCTAGTAGATCTAGTAGATAATTTGGCATCCAAATGCAACTTTGGTTGGATTACTCTAACACTTCCTTAAGAACCCCATCAACTAACTACCATTCCAAAAACCTTTTGGTAAATCTATGAGATTTTTTTGGTCCTAGTTTCCCTAGGTGTTTGTATAGTCCTTTGGCCATAATGACAAAAATCCAAGGGTGGAAAAAACTACAAGGTCTTACCTTTATTCTTATATAATATGACTTCAACAACTATAGATTTCACTTCCTTAGTATCCCTCATGAAATTTCAACACCTTGGCATCAAATTCACTCAGCTACTAATTCATCCACCCATGTATTAATTGATTGTAGTGCTTATTGCTCCTAGCCAGGTATTGGATACCTCCTAGGGTAAGATGTTAAAAATATAAAACCATACTTTTAGGCATCCAAAATAGGTATATAAAATGTGCATAGAGTGCCCTTCCCTTTCCCAATAGATCATGATGGTCCCACAATGGGATTTTATGGAAAAGACATTTTTGTCTTCCTCATTCTAGACAAACCGGTGAACTAGCCAAAGAAGAAATATTTTTGAAACACACACAAATGGAAAAAAAAAATGGACCTAATTAAACACACAAATAAATAAAATGAACTACTCTAAGCATCTACCATCTACAATACTATTGATCAATTCATCAAAGTTGAGATGTCTAACTTGCAAGCAAGACTGTGATGAATTTGCAACAAAATTGGTTTTCTCTTATTGTTCAAATTCACCAAAATGACTATCCAACCCCTTGATCAGGTCATGGATGTATTAATATACTCCAATTTCTTGATTTCCAATTGCTAGAACTTCTCCATAACCACTTTTGGGTCATTTTCAAGAAATGTTGTCAATGACAACTTGACAACTTTTTACATGTTGCTTCCTATTTTGCCTTGGACCTCCCAAATTGATGTATTTTGGTCAAATTATACCCCCTAACACATTTTCACATGTCTTATTCCTTAACTTATCATTTTGAGGCTCCAAATCCCAAATTGCTTGCATAATTGCAACTTAGCAACTTTTGGCAATGTTAGCAATTTTGTGTCAAAACTTGACAACTTACATCCAACCCACCTACTTGACATCCCAAACACCTGAACACATCATTAGGATCCTAAATCCTTTATTATTCACTAGTGTCTTGGCTAGAGCCACTACATGCCAAAATTAACCTAGGAAAGCTAGGGTTTCAAATGGCCTACTCTAGGCATTTGTGCACCTAGTAAAACTAGGGTTTCAAATGGCCTACTCTAAGTGTTCCTGTACCACACACACACACACACACATACACACACATAGATGCACATATATATAAAGAGAGAGAAGTTCAAGTATAATTTTAATAATTGCACTATGCTTAGATACATAAGCCAACCTAAAAATTTCTAGAAGTTGTGTATTCAACAATTGGAATCATTATACATGCCATTGACTAGAAAAAACTCTAAACAACCAAATAAAGTTACTTTCTTTGTAATTAATACCCAAATAGGTAAATTATAAATACCATCTTTGTACATATTGATGCACACAGCTATGACACTGGCCTTGGAGGTCCATTTATAGATTTTAGTGGACCATGTACTTGATTTTTAAGAATTTCCTCATATGTAATATGAATGGACACACATTCAATTTTTTAGGCCACATGAGTTATTTCAAAAGAAATATTAAAGCCTCCTTCTATAAGGGACATTATAAAACTAAAGTGTATTTAGTAGGTTTGAATTTGTAGTTGTTAACGTCAATATGAACACTTCATCTTTAGGCAATAGTGTTAGCATTAGTTTCATTTTATATTATTTCTGATAAGTCTAGTAGAGTAGTTCTTCAATCATACTTATCTTGTTAAATGGAAGCAATGAAAAATAAAAAGAGATAACTAGTGACACAACTAAAATCAATATGGGCCTCTATAGTCACCACTATGATCAGCGTAATAAAAGTGCCATATAGAACTTTTATCACAATTTTGTGTACCCCGTGAGATTCTAACTTTACTTGGATTTTATCACATAATTATTCAAGAGCTTCATCTAAGGCCTCTAGCTCCACATAAATTTGGTTTCTAACTAAAATATTTTCCATATACGAAACAAAACCTTGGTGAGAATTAGAACAACACGTACTCCATCTATTAAAAATTTAGGCATAAGAAGTTAATACTTTATTTACAAAATACAATTAACCTATTTTAACTTTTAAGAATGAAGTATACTAGGATTAGTTTTGTTCCCATCAAGGTCCATGAGGCCTAAAGTATCATCATTTTTCATTATCATTTGGTCCTTCTAGGCCAACAATAAAAGTAGCCCCTAGGGGACCAAAAGGGAGAACTTTGAAGCACATGACTGATGCAAAAAATGAACCTTGCATAAAGTATCAAACATAATTCAAATGATAAATCATTTAAATTAAACTTGCAATGTCCAACATGAAAAGCATCTTGAAGTAGTTTATCAGACTATAAATATCATCTATAAGTACTAAATCTCCTTGGAGGAACCTATTGCTACAAGGAAGGCAATTGAAAGACTGGTACTCTACCCCCGAACATTACAATCACCATTTACAGAGTTTTTTTGTGCAACACCTTGGTTGGAAAATTCTTTATCAATTGGCTATGAGACAAATTAGGGTGGAAGAAAGTGTATGGAATGACACTCATGCTCATCTTGATTTTCTCCACAACTTCTAGTCTCTCATTTGGGCACAAAACCAATTCTGTAATGACAACTCTTTGCTTCTTTGGATTATGGATAGGGTTTTGTATTGAAGGAGGTTATCCTCTCTCAACCACAATCGTGTATGTGGAGTTTTTATTGCAACTTTATTCACCATGCAAGAGTTTGGAATCATCACAAGCAGTGTCACCTCCATTATAATCTCAATAGCATTCAAGATAAAGTTTAGAGATCTGACATACAAACATGATCCTAAGGGCTCAACCATGGTTCAGTCGATTTTTTTTAGGAGGATAAATCTCATGTTTGGAGCCATTCCCCATGACCTACTATGCAATGAACCTCGATTAATATAAACCCATGAAAAGCACAATTGCAAATTTGATAAATTCTAATAAATATGTCAAGATAAAAGAATAAATCAAACATAATATATGAATAACTATATATATATATATATATATATATATATATATATATATATATATATATATATATATATATATATATATATATATATATATATATATATATATATATATAAACAATAATACCTAATAATACGAATAATAATATTGAATATATTATTAAAATATCATCTAAATATATAATAATAGTAATTATTATTTTGTTTTTATCAAAAAAAAGGCAAATGCCCATCCCTATTCAACTGCAGGCATGGGGGAAAAAGGACAAGGTCAAGAAAACCCTTGGTATAGCAAGGGACCTAAGTCCTGTATATTACTTACATCTTCCCTTAGTACAAACTTTAGAAGGGTATTCCCTACTTTACATAATTTCCAGGTTATACCTTCCTTAATATTCCAACTAAACAAAAGTCTGGATGATCTTGAGTTTTGCATCCTTTCTCTTCTCTATTTTAGTTCCTCACTTTGATGTTTCTGACAATCTTTGTATACTTTAACTGCATTGTTTGTTAGTCATAAATAGAACATTCTAAACCACATCATCCTTGTTAGTTTAAATCAATAAACATCTATTATGCTTGTAGGTATTTCATGAGTTTAAATTAAGTTCTCTTTATAAATTGCCTTAAGTACTACTTTCACTTCACAAAATAGTATTTTAAGTATGTGTATCCTACCCTGGAGGATAATTGTAAGGGGATGTCAATGAGGACCTGTAGAGAATACATACTGACTACTAGGGTTCTATAGGGTCTAAAACCTGGGGATTAGATTCATGATTGTCTTTGTTTATTGTTTCTTGTAGTATTTTCATTGATAACTTTCTTAGCTTCCTTCTTGGGGTGTTGTTTTACTTACTTCTTGATTTAGGTTATATAAGTTTTTTTTGTTTAAATGTGCTGACAACAGTTTTGGCTAGTCAAAATTTTTGATGTCTATTTTACTATTGAAGGTATACTTGATTTCTGCCTAATTAAGTTTACTTTGGACTTGTCATTACAACTCTTATTTTTCAAAATTTTCTCATAATAAATACTGGTTGTTCTTACTTTTTATGTTTCTTTGTTCATAACAGTTATCTTTTTTCTTAACATTATTTTTATTTTTAAAATGGTTGATTGTTAGATTCATACATAATGCACAATTAATTGAAGTTCTTCTACAATTTTCAATAATCATACTTCATTATTGATATAGATAGTTTTTAACTAAAAGATTGGATTGGAAGTTGACCAAGTTATATGGATTCATCAGCCTGTCTATCATGAGTTTACGTTATTTAAGCATTGAAGTGGATTAATCAGAGTATGCCTAATCTCAGAGGATATACCTGTCTGATCATATAGCATATAGTTTAGTTGTCACCTTGCCTTTATTATTATACAGTAGTGCATTCTTATTGTGTGATGATTTAATTAGACAAAATTCCAACTCATCAAAATTTGACGCAAAAAATGAATTTATACATACCTTTGAAATCATTGAAACATTAGTTTTGAAAGAAGTTACTAATTCATTTATATCTGGTATTTACATAATACATATCGATCTGAATGATCGATTGGTGTACTTTGGCTAAGCCCGATACTATACAGGGTTACGTTATCGGCAAAGAACCTAGCTAGACATGAGCTACGTAAAAGATGGCTACATGCTGGAGGAGAGAAAAAATAGCATGCCTAGCCATTGTAGCTAGACCACTTAACCGAGATAGAGGGAAGGAAAGGAAAGACAAAACTACAACAAAAAATAACTAAACAACCAAAGGATACAAACATAATAGATGAAAACATAATCTAACCACCATATATAAACATAAGCAGACCAAAACACTAAACAGAGCCATATGAAGATTAAAAGATGAAGTCAATCCTCCTCGCGCTTCCAGAAGACCATGATAAGGTCGTCCAAGTCCTCCACATTTATCAACGATGATTCTGGGGGAAGAACGAAAGTCTTCTTTTCCTTACTAGATCTATTCATGTTTGGCAGAGAGAAATCAAGATTGGATAAATGATCAAAGCCCACATCTGGAGCAATGTAGGAGTTAAACATGTTCAGGTAGTGGATGATCCATTCTTTTCCCTGGTCCAAGATAATACCCCTCCAGCAAAGCAAGAAATTGATGTTGGAAACCATCTTTGGCCATATACAATTAAAAAAATCCTTATACTTAATGAAGAGAATAGGGCGACGACGCACATTGGTTAGAGTCAGACTGCCTAGAGGATATGGCATATAAATTTTAGGAAGAGAGATCTACATGTGATGGTCAATGCTCAAAACCACCTCCTCAATGCCGCCTAGCCAAATCAGGTCAGAAACATTATAGCATAGACGTATAATATCCCATGAGTGAACCTGAGCCCTAACTGAACATCCAATGATGGAACCAATTATGGAACTACGTGTCTACTAGGTAAAATCATATGCGAAGGTTTGTTCCCTTAGAACCCTACTCATAGCTACCCTAAACATGTCGTCAATAGGGTTAAGGATATAATTCCACCTTTCAAGTTTGACATTGCCCATGAAATCCATGGTTCTATTTTCAAATGCATGGTAAAGGGAAAGAGGAGACCCCATGGAGACCCACTCAAAGAAGGGAAAATAGGCAAGACTGATGAGTTGGGGAGACAGGTCTTCTAAGAGGGAGATGAGTTAAAAAGAGATGAACACTTTCGAGAGAAGCCTAGAAAGTTCTAGAATATCAATTATTTCTGTCGAGTATGAGTGTCAAGTTTGATTAATGATGGCTTCCACAACTTTAGAAGTAGGTGTAAGAGTAATGATTGAGAGCTTAAGTAAGACAAAGGTGATGAAACCTTGGCTTGAAATCACGTGGTCTTAAAATTCATATAAGTATTGGGCAATGAAGTAGCAAAATGTTAAGGGTTATATGATGGTTGTAGTTACTATCTCGAGAGCTTTATAATTTGCATATATGATTCTTAATTACTAATAATGGTGTCCACCTCTTACTAAGATAGAAGCTAAAGTTGAGGTGTATATTATTAGTGTTATACTAGCCTCCTGTAAACGTGATCTAAGTTTCTAGAAAGTTTTTCAACTTTATTGTTTCAATTTGATAGTTTGCCTAATCTTAGTGTTGAAGATTGTATTATTATCCCCTTCTACTTCTCTATTGGTGAGGGAATCAACGAGCTTGTTACCTTCCTAATATATATGTTGAATTTTAAGTTCATCAGTTTTATCTAAGAGAGGGATGACATTCTCAAGTAGTGAATTAAGTTTCCAATGAGGAGTGATTTTTTTTCTAATTTCATTTAGGATTATTTGGGAATCTCCTTCGATGACTAGTTTCTTGATACCTAGGTACAATCCTAGATTTAAACCATGTATCAACGCTTCTAGCTCCGCAATGTTATTGGTTTTTACTTCCAAGCATTTAGATCTCCTTAATAGCCATTTTTCTTGGTTGGAAATGATAATGCATCCAAACCCTACTTTCCCAAGATTTCCTCTAGCAGCACCATCAAAATTTAGCTTAGCCCATCTTGGGGGGGGGGATTTGACCATTTGCATTATTTCCTAGATAGCTTTCTATCTTTCATGTATATGAGTGGATGATTAATAAGGTTCATCTAATTCTTCCTCAGTTTAGCATCCTAGTCCCCAAATGTGCCTTCTTCCTTATATACATTTCTTAAATTGTTGTTCATGGTTTCTATGATACTAGCTTCTATTTTGTTCATAAGAGACTCTTTTGACATATCCTTATTGAGAAAGATTTGTCTGTTTCTTTCTTTCCATATCTCCCACATTAGGATGGAAGGAGAAATTTTTCATATATTTTCATATATTTTGGACTGAAATGTTTTGCGCTAGCTAATAAAAAATTATCCCAGATTCTTGGGGAATGCTATTTTCCAGTTGAGTTTTTGGCATAAATCTTTCCAACATGATCTGGCAAAGGGGCATTGATAAAGAAGATGATTCATTGTCTCCTCATTTTTTTCACACAAGATGCATCTGGATGGCCCTTCAAAACCCAATTTTGCAAATCTATCTCTTATTATTATTCTATATTGTGATGCAGCCCAAAGAAAAATACCATCTTTAGGGAGACAACCTCTATCCCATAAAAGGTTTAGGGGAATTTTTGTTTTGTCCCATCTTTGAGAATTTATGATGGCTTCATAAACTTTATGGACCTTATATTTCCCATCTTTTGATGCTCCCCATATCAGATGGTCTTGCCTTTCCTTGTATTTTGTTGGTCTATTTTTAATAAAGTTGAGATATATTTGTTTCTCTTATGGGGAGAAGGTCGAGTTTTCTATGCTCTTCCATTCCCAATGCTCGTTTCTATTTTCCATATAATTGTTTACTTTCTTCTCCCATATATTTGATAAGTTGTTAATAATATTCATTAGAATTTGATAGCTAGTTGTGGGGGAGGCTGTCTGAAGAATCTTCCCATAATTGAGATTTTGCACCATTTCCTATATCCCATGTAAGATTCTTACTGATGAGGGTTTTGCAATGCATCATTAAGTTACAAGTTTGTTATCCTTTTGGGTGGGGGGGAGGGAGGTGTGGGGGGTTTTGACTTTGAAAAGAGATATTAGATCACTCATAAGGAGGTATTTAAGGAATAAAATTTTGGCCCATTTACTATCATGTTCTTGGTACATCCTCCATATTATTTTTCCTCCCAAGGCTTCATTTTTCCAATTTAGGTTTTTGATTCCTAATCCATTTAGGTTCTTGGGTTTGTAGATATTGTCCCATTTAATTAGTGCCTGTTTCTTCTTATCTAATAAACCACTCCAGAAGAAGCTTCTCATTTTCTTGTCTAATTTCTTTTTGGTTTCTTTAGGTAGTAGGAGACATGAAAATTGATATATTAGGATTGAAGAGAGAATGACTTTGATCTTAGTTGTTATTCCTAATTTTGGTAGTCATCTACATTTTTTGTTTTCTTGTCTAGTTTCTCAAGGGTTTATTCCCATAAGTTTTCTCTTCTTGTAGATTTATTCAGAGGGATGCCAAGATATTTACATGGGAAAGAGCCATTTTTGTACCTCATGTAGTTGTAGATTTAGGTTACAGTGTTTGTTAATGTATTGATGAAGAAAACTTCTAACTTATTAGTATTAACAATTTGTCTTGAGGCATGCATATAAATTTTAATTAATAGTTTGAGGTTTTTTGCTTCCTCAATTGAACTCTCACTTAGTAAAATAGTATCATTTTCAAATTGTCGATGGGTTATGATAGTGATTCCCTCGACTACTTTAACTCCTTTTATTTTCCCTTCCTCTTGAAGTTTTTTTATTGATCTACTAAATGCTTCTGACATGATGATAAAAAGAAATGGGGAGATGAGATCTCCTTGTCTAATTCCATGAGAAATGTTAAAAAAAGCTTCCAAGGTTTCAGTAATTAGGACTGATATTTTCAGTGTGGAGATATAATTGAAAATCAAGTTTGTCCATTGGTGAGAAAAAACAAAAGCTTCAAGTGTTTTACATAAGAATCTCTAGTCAACTTTGTCGTATGCTTTTTGAATGTCTAATTTCATCAACATAAAGACATATTCTCTAAGTTGAACTGAGTGTATCATTTCTTGGCTAGTGGTGATTCCATCCTAAATTGATCTTCTAGGGACGAATCTAGTCTATTCTTCTGAGATGATTTTTGGTAGGATCTTTTTTATTTAGTTTTCTAGGGATTTTGAGAGGATTTTATATATGGTATTGCAGAGGACTATTAGTTTATACCCCCCTAGTTCTTCATTGATTTCTTTCTTTGGTATTAGTATGAGAAAGGTGTTGGTTATCTTAGTTAGGATCGAGCCTAAGTTTAGAGTGGCTTCTATTGCTTTCCATAGATCTGATCCTAGAATGGGCCAATATTTTTGAAAGAAGAAAGCTTGGAAACCATCCAGTCTAGGAGATTTATCCAGATTCATGCTAAAAAGAGCCATTTTAACTTCTTCCAAGGTTATAGATTTATTGAGAGATTTGTTGTCTACATTGGTTAATAGTTTTGGAATGGATTGTAACATAGTGTTTTGTGCTGTTAGGTTTGAATGTTCATAGTTGTTGAGAGTATTTGTGAAATGTTTAACAAAAACCTCTTCTATTTGGGAGGGCTCTTCTATTTACATTCCCAATTCATTTTTAATGTTGGTAATTCTATTAATATTTCTATTATTTAGGATGTTGTTATTAAATAATTTTGAATTTTTGTTATCTTTTGTTAACAACTTTTCTCTTGATTTTTGTTTCTAGTAGACCTCTTCTTTAGATAGGATAAGTTCTTGTTTTGTTAGAAGCTCTTTTTCTTTTAGGTATCTTTCATTTTTCATTCCAAATCTTATTATTTCTTCACTTAGTTTCTCTAATTCTACATCACTATCCAGTTTGTCTTGGAAAATATTTTTATAGTGTGTTTTGTTCTATTTAAGGATTTCTTCTTTAAAATTTTTAAGTTTAGATATGAAGAAAAACATTTTCGATTCTTCAAAAACACTTTCTTCCCACCATAATTTATGTTTTTATTTCTTAAAATTTTTGGGGCTATCTTGTAGACACTCTTTTCCTTTCTGTGGTATATTGTGCATTCCTGATTCATCTATATTGAGTCCATAGATTGTTTCTTGATTACTAATTACTATTCCTTCTTGGGATTCTAGACTCTTGTCAATTTCAGTGCAGAGGTGTCTGATGTTTTTTGTTATTAGAGTTTCCTCCTCATTGTTTGTATTTAAGTATTATTTTCTCAATTCCTTGGGTTCTTCATTAGGTTTGGAGAGCTCTAGATTATGATTTTTTTGCAAGTCTTTTGTATTCTCTTGTATCATGTCAACTTCTTTTTCTTGGAATGTGCTCAATATATCCTAGCTATTATGAGGAGAAGGATTAATATAATTTAAGCTTTCTCTATTCTTTGTGTTTTACTCCTCTATTTTGTTTGAGGAATTTGGATATTCCTTGCTATTTTTCTAGAGGAGTGTGTGTACTTTTTCCCATATCTCATTCTGACCCACAATATCGTTATGAATCAAGATAAATTCATTTATCAATTGATTGTATGTTTTCATATTTTCTTTTATATCCTCAATTGAAATGTTATGTTCTACACATTTTCCACATATCTAGATCTTTTTTATTTCCTCCTCAGGCTTAAATTCTATGAGTATGAGGCACTTCTCTAGGTTTTGATTGCTTATTTCTGCCCTACTAACACCATTGACTTTTGATCCTTTTTCTAGGATTGGTTTTCTTGGGAGCTTATTATTTTTTTCTAAACCCTCAATATCCTCTCTATCTTGAATTTATCCTTCTTCTATGAGATTTTGTTCTTGAGTTATCATGCTCTATAATTTAGTCTCCTTTCTATTGAGTTGTTCCAATAGTTCACCTTCCTCTATGGTTACTTTTAAAGGATCCTCATAGTTTGTTTCATTATGATTTATGATTAGATTTCCAAGATTTTTGTTTCTTTTTATAGGTATATATTTGGGTTTTTATGGATCTGATGATTGTAGAATATTAACAAGAGATACATCTTTGTTTTGACCTTCAAATTTTTTATATTGAAGATCATAAATTGATTCATTTTTTATCATTCTAATTGATCCATTCACTTCATTTTTTGGATTTAGGTTAACTAGAATTTTTCTTAAGCTATAGTTATTTTTATCCACCTCTATCCCTATAAGATTTTCTATTGTCAAACCTAATCTTACCATAGTTTGGGAGTGCAATATTTCCATAGAAATGTTTTTGATAATTAACCATTTCAAAAAATTGAGATGTTGAATTGATGTGTCGGTAAAATTTGGTGTCCATTTAATAAAATTAATCAAGAAACCTTTAAAGATGCACATAGGGGTTTAGAGAGATTCCTTTCTAAATATTTCCCTATTATAATGAATATACACTAATATATGAGATGGGGGAAGCATACTTACATGTTCTAGTTTGAACATTTGAAACAAG
Source organism: Cupressus sempervirens (assembly GCA_028749045.1). Classification (NCBI taxonomy): domain Eukaryota; kingdom Viridiplantae; phylum Streptophyta; class Pinopsida; order Cupressales; family Cupressaceae; genus Cupressus; species Cupressus sempervirens. The sequence goes on along the minus strand of CM053792.1, from coordinate 817,108,981 downwards.
TCCCCCAATCTTTCTTCTCTACATTCTGGAGCATCCCAATATGCATACAATCCTTTGTTTTGGTACTTGAGCCAGTTTACTTCCATAATGTCGTTACTGATGATAATGGTGGTTTTAGGTTATGGTTTGTTAGAGCTTGAGGTTGATCTAGACAAGGTTTTAGTGGACTGAAATAAGGTTTTTTGGTGCGAAAGGATATACAACTTAGGAGAGATGTGCATGGGTTTAGCGCTTTCTGCTAGTTTCTTGATAATGGGTTTTTGATGGACAATTTGATCCTAGATAGTTTTGGTTGAGGGTAGAATTATATTTGAGTTCAAGTGGTAAGATGAAGAAGTCCTCCATGATTTAGGGTTTATTCCTATAGGAATATTATTAGCTTTTGAAATTACTATAGGTTTTAGGGGGTCCAGATTATTTTTATGGGGGTGTCTAGATCTATTTTCTAGAGAAGATGGATGGATGTTGAGAAAGAGTCAGAGTGAAGAATGCCAAATCTATTAAGAGTGATTAAAGTTTTTGCCAGAAACAAACATATTACCTTGATTGTTTTTGGTAGTATAAACTTGGATACTTGGGCCGTTTTCTTATCCCTACCTAGTTTCGTGCTTTGTCTCTTGCATCTCTACTTTTTCACTTTCATTGGTTTCCTTTCCTAGTGCCTTAATATTTTGATCGATGCTTCTCTTGCACTTTTTCTTTGGTTTCTTCAATTCCAAGTTTATGTAGGAATTCAAATTCATCTGATGCTTTATCCTACCTTTCTATATTGGGGTCAAAGAAAGGTTCTACTTCTTCTTCTAAAAGTTCATTAATAACTTGCTTTCATAACTTTTCCTCTTCTTCTTCTTGTACTTGAATGGACAATTCTTTAATACTTTTTGTGACATTGTCATGGTACTCTTCCAATCCAAACTATTCCCAATGTATGATGCCCTTATCTTTATAGCCTTGTAAATTAGTTACGAAGGTTTCAGTCTCTAGTACTATAAGTAACTTGGACCATGATGATTCTTGAACTTTTTGTTGACTCTTCTCCGCTATTGCAAATGGATTTCTTCCATTCTATGGTGTCTGCTAGAATTTATGTTTGTATTTGTTAAAATCTTTGGGGCTATCTTGTAGACACTATTTTCCTTTTTACAGTGTATTTTTCATTTTTGATTCATTTGTATTGATTCCATAGATTGTTTCTTGATTACTAATTACTATTCCTTCATGGGATTTTGGACTCTTGTCAATTTCAGTGGAGAGGTGTCTAGTGTTTGTTATTCTCAAAGTTTCCTTCTCATTTTCTGTGTTTAGATATTATTTACTCAATTCCTTGGGTTCTTCATTAGGTGTTGAGAACTCTAGACTATGATTTTTTTGCAAGTCTTTTCATTCTCCTGTATCATATCAACTTCTTTTTCTTGGAATGTGCTCACTATATCCTAGCTATTCTAAGGAGAAAGATTAATATAATTTAAGTTTGCTATGTTCTCTATTTTTTACTTCTCAATTTTGTTTGAGGAATATGGATATTCCTTGTTGTCTTTGTTTAGTGGTGTGTGTGTGTGTGTGTGTGTGTATGATTTTTCCCATATCTCAATCAAATCCATGATATCATTATGAATTAGGATAAACACATTTATCAATTGATTATATGTTTACAAATTTTCTTTTATATCCCCAATTGAAATGTTATGTTCTACACATTTTCCACATATTTGGATCTTTTTTATTTCCTCCTCATTCTTAAAGCCTAGGAGTCTGAGGTACTTCCCCAAGTTTTGATTGCTTATTTCAGCACTACTAACATCATTGACTTTTAATCCTTTTTCTAGGATTGGTTCTCTTGGGAGCTTATTGTTTTTTCTAAACCCACAATATCCTCTCTATCTTTAATTTCTCCTTCTATGAGATTTCCTTCTTGAATTATCACGCTCTATAATTTAGTCTCCTTTCTATTGAGTTGTTCTAGACGTTCACCTTCCTCTATGGTTATTTTTAAAGGATCCTCATAGTTTTCTTCATTATGATTTATGATTAGATTTCCAAGATTTGTGTTTCTTTTTTATGGGTATAAATTTAGATTTTTATGGATTTGATAATTATGGATAATTAACAAGAGATATATCTTTGATTTGGCCTTCAAATTTTTCATATTCAAGATCATAAATTGATATGTTTTCTATAATTCTTATTGATCCATTCACATCATTTTTTGGATATAGGTTAACTAGAATTTTGCTTAAGCTATAGTTATTTTTATCCACCTCTATCCTTATAAGATTTCCTAGTGTCGAACCTAATCTTACCAAAGTTTGGGAGTGCAGTATCTCCATAAGAATGTTTTGATATTTAACCATTTATAAAATTTGAGATTTTGAATTGATGCCTCAGTAAATTTGGTGTCCATTTAATAAAATTACTCAAGAAACCTTTAAAGAAGCACAAAGGGGCTGATAGAATCTCCTTTCTAACTAGTTCAGTATTATAATGAATATACACTAATCTATGAGATAGGGGAAGCATACTTACCTATTCTAGTTTGAACATTTGAAACCAGTCACCCAATCTTTCTTCTCTGCATTTCAGAGCATCCCAATATGCACACAATGCTTTGTTTTGGTACTTGAGCTAGTCTACTTCCATAATGTCATTACTGATGAAAAACTAGTTTGTTAGAACTTAAGGCGATCTAGACAGGTTTTTGGTGGGCTAAAATAAGGTTCTTTTGGTGCAGAGGGATATATAGCTTAGGGAAAATGTGCATGGTTTTAGGGCTTTCTACTAGTTTCTTGATAATGGGTTTTTGATGGACAATTTGATCCTGGATAGGTTTTGTTGGAGGCAGAGTTATATTTGAGTTCAATTGGTAAGATGAAGAAGTCCTCCATGATTTAGGGTTTATACTTATAGGAATATTATTAGATTTTGAAATTACTACAAGTTTTAGGGGGTCCATATTAGATTTATGGGGTTGTCTAGATATATTTTCTAGAGAAGATGGATGGATGTTGAGAAAGGGTCAGATTGAAGAATGCTAAATCTATTCGGAGTGATTAAAGTTTTTGCCAAAAATAAACATATTACCTTAATTATTTTTGGTAGTCTGAACTCAAATATTTGGGTTGGTTTTGCTTATCCCTGCCTAGTTTTTTGCTTTGTCTCTTTTCACTCTATTTTTACACTTTCATCGGGTGGTTTCCTTTCCTAGTGCCTTAATATTTTGATTGATGCTTCTCTTGCACTTTTTCTTTGGTTTCATCAATATATTCCAAGTTTATCTAGGAATTCAAATTCATCTAATTCTTTTTTCTTCCTTTCTATATTGGATTCAAAGAAAGGTTTTACATCTTCTTCTAAAAGTTCATTAATAACTTGCTCACTTAACTTGTCCTCTTCTTCTTCCTGTACTTGAATGGACAATTCTTTAATACCTTTCATGACATTGTCAGGGTACTCTTCCCAATTTATGATGCCCTTATCTTTATACCCTTATAAATTGGTTACAAAGTTTTTAGTTTCTAGTGGTATAAGTAACTTGGACCATGATGAGTCTTGATCTTTTTGTTGACTCTCCTCTACTATTGCAAATGGATTTCATCCATTCTCTGGTGTCTACTAGAATTTATGTTTGTATTTGTTAAAAATTTTGGGGTTATCTTATAGAAACTCTTTTCCTTTCTATGGTGTATTTTTCATTTTTGATTCATCAGTATTGATTCCATAATTGTTTCCTAATTACTAATTACTATTCCTTCTTAAGATTCTAGACTCTTGTCAATTGCAGTGGAGAGGTGATCAATGTTTTTTGTTCTTAAAGTTTCCTTCTCATTGTTTGTGTTTACATATTCTTTGTTCAATTTCTTGGGTTCTTTGTTAGGTGTTGAGAAATGTGTACGAGTTTAGGGTTTTCTATTAGTTTCTTGATAATGGGGTTTTGATGGACAATTTGATCCTAGATAGGTTTGGTTGGAGGCAGAGTTATATTTGAGTTCTAGTGGTAAGATGAAGAAGTCCTCTATGATTTAGGGTTTATTACTATAGGTATATTATTAGCTTCTAAAATTACTATAGGTTTTAGGGGGTCTGGATTAGGTTTATGGGGGTGTCTAGATCTATTTTCTAGAGAAGAAGGATGGATGTTGAGAAAGGGTCTAAGTGAAGAATGCCAAATCTATTTAGAATTACATTTGAGTTCTAGTGGTAAGATGAAGAAATCCTCCATGATTTATGGTTTATTCCTATAGGTATATTATTAGCTTCTAAAATTACTACAAGTTTTTATTGGAAATATTCAAGACTATGCTAAGTTACTATGAGCGGAGGGGTGAATCAGTAACTTCTAAAACTTTAACAATTTCAATTCTTAATCCAATTAATCAATTAGCACTTTATTCATCACATTTGATCTAATTGCATGCATGAGAAATTGAAAACATGAAAGCATCCATAACACTTGAACACAAAGATTTGGTAACCTAGAAACCTTCTAAATAGAAAGTAAAACTGGGGTGGGGATGATACCCACAAACTTTAGTACTACAGCATAAAGTTGGCATGTTAAGGCTTACATTGATCACTTCAAATGATATGCCTTGTTATGAGCAATTAGGACTACTAGGTGCACCTTGTGAGAGGATTTACAAACATACAATGAAGTATGCACTCAGTAAAGAGATTTATAAAAGACTATTAGGTTTACTTTGTTAAAGGATTTTGACTGGTTCACCTATTAGAATGACATAGTAGATCTCTAATTTGCAACTAAGTTTGTTGATAGAGATTCCTTAGTGTACTGATCACCTTTCTATGATAGATATGTCTCTATTGCTCCTTATAATGATATGGCCTTTTCAATTTTCTCTTTATCTACTGCATTCATAACTTGAACTTTTCGCATCCACTTTTACATTACAATACATATGCTTACACACTGATATGGTAAAATACATTGCATATATATACCAATCCAAATTACAAAATATCAAAGTTGGCCATGATATAAGTTAACACAAATATTAAAAAGTCAGCCCACATGAAGATACTCAGGTTCTGAAGACTGACTCGGTGAGGTTCTAATACTTGGCATCCTCTTTCAATGCTTCGCATTGTCATGCACTCGGTAGACATAGAAGCTCAGTCCATACTGATCACTTTCAAGTAGTCTTGAACTCAGTCTGCACTAATGACTTGGTAGATATTATGCAACTTGGAAAACACTGAGTCACTTGGTTAGCATAAAGTAGCTCGGTTAACACTGGCTATGCATCACAGTAACAGTGAACTCGGTAGACACTACAATGCTCGGTAACCACTAATAAGCTTGGTGTATACTAAAATGTATAGTTTGAAGTGTTGGACTTCACACTAACTAAATCTACTCAGTAACCACTGGGATTAGTCCAAAAGACTCGGTAGCAACTATCATGGGTAAAAGCACAAATCTGTGTCATTGTTTGTGATACAAAAACCTATTTTGGTCAAATCTCATTTCTCTATCAAAACTCTCTTTTTTTCAAAAATTAAAAATACCCTTTTATAGATCTCAAATTCAATATCATCATTATATAAATTTTTGAGTGTTTTGATTAGTTATAATATGTTATAATCTCAAAATATTATAAGTTGATATTTCAACATTTCAGAAGATGCTCCCTCAAAAAAGGAAAAAAAATAGTAAATCATATCCAAAAAATAAAAAAATTGTATTTATCACTAGAGGAGAGAATCCTCTTCACGAATATGTAATTTTTTTTCAAGAAGTTATAGATTTGATAGGGAAGTTTTGACGGGAGGAAAAAACTGTTGGATTCTGACAAGATCGAACTTGAGTACTTATAACAAAGAAAATATACAACAAAAATAATTATTTCATTTTTTGTTCACTAGCTATACATGTCATCTATAAAATATTTTCAAATCAGAACAAAAAAAGATGATTTGCACATACTTGTTTGACAGGAACTACATCCTAAGTTAAAAAAGGGACTTAAAAATAAAATAAAATGAATAAATTCTTAGTCAAAAAAATTATAAAAATTATAGGCATAAAGTTCATACAATTCTACACATTTCATCAGTTTACATCTTCATATTTTAAACACAAATACCATTTTTTTTGTCATTAATGTTGAACTGTCACATTCTGATATCACGTTTCTTTATAAAAGGTGACATAGGTTTGTGCTTTTACCCCTATAGAACTTGGTGGATATTGAATTACATGGAAAACACTATAAACTATTCAATGATCTTGGTAGCTATACACAATTTGAATAAGTGTGTGTCACTAATAACAAACTTGACTGATATGTCAACAATCTCCACCTTTGGCATTAGTGACAAAAACACTTATTAGCCCAAAATTGAATACCTTGTATCCATCACTACGTGATACTAACTTGGTAGAGTATACTATATTTGTTTAGATTTTTCAAAATTTATCTTTGTAAGTATATGCAATATACTATACATATTTTTCTATATACAACATGTCTTACTGATACAAGTTCTTCACCATAGCATATTTCTCCCCCATACTATATGTCTCTCTATGTATAACTTTCCTTCAATATAACTTTTCTCCAATGTAACTTTTCCCCCCCTTTTAACAATAATGCCAAAGATTTATTCTAACATATTTACATAGAGATGCCAAAATGGGATAAGAATTCAAAATGTACCTTGAGAGTGATTGCCAAGGTTTTATCCCAATTTTCTTGCAAAACCTTGCATATATGAATTGCAATTTGCACCTTTGCTAATAGTTCAATCATGTGGTCTACAACAGAGAAGTTGTTATCATGGATTAGAGTTTTTGAATATACAATATGTTTTTGCATAGCATCCATGATTGGAAGGATCATATTTTGTATGTCAATCAATGTTGACTAGATCCTTGCTTCTTCTCTTAGCAATTCAACTTGCATGTCTGACAAAAATTTGATCTTCTTGAAATGTGCAGAGCTTGAACTAGGGTCAAGTTGTAGCTGTTGAGCACTTGCTTTAAGATCTATATCAATTTTGGACAATTTTTCCTTTACTTCCTTTGTATACTCAATGACATCACATAGTTTCCCAAAAAGTGATGATGCATTTGAATAAGATGCCTCAAGATTGACCAAAATTGTAGAAAGCTCAACTTGATAAATGGTTATTTTCTAAGCAATGTGCTCTAGCACTTTATTGTTAAATTTATTTTCAGCCTTTTCAACTAGTTTATCTTGACCTTCGGTGTGCTCATTGAATTTTTGGACTGCTTCTCCTAGCTGTACAAAATGGGTTGAGAAGAATCGACCTCAATTCATATTGCCTCAATCAAAATATTCTTGGCATCATCTATTATCTTATACTCTTTGTCTCTCTCCTCTCTTAATCTTTGTTGTTTAGCCTTTTTCTGGAGGAGTTCACTAAATGTGTGCATTTGGTCTGTAGAAAGATTGTAAATATCCCATTTGGGAATTACTATTTCTTCATCTAAATCTATGTCTTCCTCTATCTCCTTTCCTTTCTCCAAAAATTTTGTACTCTATTGAACCTTAGGCTCAACTGTCCTTGCATTTATTGCTTTTGTACCTAGAATGGAAACAATAGTAGACACACTTGGGCTTACAGTAAAAATTGATATTGTACTAACTAATGGAATATTTACAAGAATACTTGAAGAATTTAAAATTGAAGTAGCCAAAACTGAAGTAGTCAAAACTAGAGAGCTTACCACAGATGTACTCAAAAGTAAAGAAGTCAAAATTGGTTAAGTAAAGACTGAGGAACTCAACTCGATAGATGAAGAAGTTTGCAGCTTGATGGATGAAGTGGAAGTCACTTCTGTCAATGATATGCTGAGCTAAGTTGGGGCAAAGATTGATTGGACATTTGATGTATCAATAGTAGTCACAACCAAACTTATTGAAGTTGTCTCCATACTTGATGTAGTCAATGGTTTGCTCGGGGAGTGAGGAAGTGAGGCAATGACTACTATAGCTATCTTGACTGGGTCAGTCTCCTCATTATCTTGCTTTTCTTCCTAGGTAGCTTTTGGACCTTGGTCCTCTTCATCTTCTTCATTATCAAAGTGAGTCACTTCTTCAACATTTTCTTCCTCATCTTTCTCTGTATCTTCTTCTTCTTCATCATCCTTTACTTCAACTAGAAATTGACTTGGTTTATGAAGATGATAAATATTTTTCCAACTGTTTGTAGCATTTCTAACAACATGCTCTATGTCCTTGATCAAAACCAAACAAGTATTAAACCTTAGAGTCACTTCTCTTTATTTTTCTTTAATGACTCTTTCACCTCAGCATCTAATATGCTCAATAGTAACTCCCTCAGGGTTTGTGCATATATGTCTTTGACTGTTTGCATAGCAAAATCCCATCTTGGCTTTAACTTCTCTAGTAATTCACTGGAGACTTGAGAAGTGATTTGGTCTGGTGAGTACTTCCACTTACCCATTTTGTTCAGCACTAGGTCTTCAACTTGCTTTTGCTCAGCCTCAGTCCTGATCTCATATTTCAATGATTTAAAATTTTTTATTCCTAATCCTTCTTCCAATTGCTTCAACCTGTCCTGGAATGTGCGTGGAGGTCTACTAAATACAATGTCACTTCCTTTCTTTTGTGACCTCCTTGTGAAGATTGCAATAGATGACTTTGCAGGCTTGGTGATGATCACCTTGCCCTTTTTCTTCAAAGGTTCTTCTTCTTTCTTAGATTCTTCCTTATCCTCTACTTCTTCCAAATTCTCACCTTTTCCCTTGCTTAACAAGAGAGGTGCACTTGATTTCACCTTTGCTATCCTTCTCTTCCCTTTGTTAACTGCCTATGGGAGCTTTATTTCTAGCTCTATTCTGGCCTTGGCTTCATCATAAGTTCCAAAATAAGGGGCCTTGGGATCAAAAATTTCATTGACAAGGGCTTCAATGATGTCCTTTGTCTCATCAATATTCACCTCATAGCCAAGAGGTTTCACCCACACAACTCTAGGCTTAACAGCCTAGATATATACCTTGTCACTGTCCACCATGAAGAATACATCATCCTTGTAGTCTTCAACTAACTTCTTCAATATCCTGAACCTATTGTTCATTTTCTCTTTGAATACATCGAAATAGTTATCCATGATGTTGGCATAGCTCTCACCCATTTCTATAATATATTTATTTATTTGGTAAAGTATAGGCACATATTTTTTCCAGATTATGGTCCCTTTAGAGGGGAAGAACTTCTAGACATAAAAGAATAGACAGGTTAACAATGAACCAAATTTACACGGGTTTTTCTTTGATGTTCTAATACTTTCCATATTTTTTTTGAACTGCCTCAACAATAGGTCAGCAAGGTCATAAGATAAGTTGTCCTTAACCACTTTATATGCCAAATTCACGGCTTCACATGACACACTGTTAAGATGGCTTGAACTATATATCTTATGCACAACAACATGAATTCCAAATTTCAATTATGAATCTATGAAACTACTAATTTTCATACCTTTTCCATCCCATTCAGCTAGGGTTTTCTTCTTCAACTCTACCCAACCTAGGGTTTTAGTTGTTTTGGCTTTGGCTAGCATGGGGAGGCTAGTGATTCAATGAATCATCTTCTTTGTTATCAGAATTGGTTGTTCTAACCACAGCTGTTTGTTATGCACCTGACTAAGGATAAACTTGATCCATTTAATTTGAAATTCTTGGGGCATATGGCAAATATTTATCAATCCTTTTGCTTCCAGATGTTGATGCTCAAGTTTTAGGATTCCATCAACACATAACTGAACTAGGGCATCATCCATCTCTAGAGTACCAATTTCTTGAATAACACATTTAAAATGAGTACGAATGTCATTAACAATAAGTATCTTAGGAGGGATTTGGGATTGTGCTCCACTTGGGTCTAGGGTTTTAGCAACTACAAGCGTGAGCTTGAAATTCAACACTTTCCATTCAACTCCTTCAATGAACATGTCAAACCCTTTCTTGACCTTGTTGCTATTGGATGTCATTTTCGCTCGGTATATTGAGAGAACTTTGAAAAAATTTTGCAAGAAATTCACTCAAGTCACTTTGATCACACTAAAAATAGCTCTTCGTAATAGCACTCAAAAATTCATGATAAGAAATTAATTTGATTCCATGCATTTTGTTAAAAATTTAACATTAATGCCTACTATGGAGGTAGATAAGTTGACAAACTGTCATCCACTATATGGCATTGATTACTCGGTGACATCTCCATAATTCGATAACCATAAGTGCCTTTGTTACTCCCGACCTTGCTCAGTAGAGTGTATGCCTTGACCTTACTCAGTAGAGAAGATAACTTGGTAATAATTAATACCAATCTTGCTCAGTGATCCCTTTGTATCTTGTATATAGATTTGGATCTTTGTCACCTTTTAACTAGAACTAATTCAGATGTCTTCTTTGATAGCCTAGTTCCAGTTCTTCCTTGAGAACTTAATTATAAATGGTAGAGTCACCCAATTCTTGAGTGACATGACCATCATTGCTCAGACTAGTATCCTGGGTAGACTTAGGAATCTATTATTGTCTCATTTGCTTTCGGATGTTATCAGCCTTTGCTTTCTTCTCATCTTCAATTCTACTAGTATTCATACAATTCTTGGCAAGATGACCAAGTTCTATAAAAATGAAACATTTTTTAGTGGTATCTCTTTTCCTCATATGATGTTTAACACAATTCATAGCAATGTGTCTAAATTCTCCATAGTAATGACATCTACATCAGGCATTGTAGTCCCAACCAAATATTGCTTTCACAATTATTCTGTAGGATTCAATGTCTTTGTTTTGCATTATGATGCCTTGTGTCCATGTTTCTTACATTTATGATAATTGCCTTCAAATCTTGGTTTCTCTCTGCATTCATTAGCCCTATGACCATGTTAATTACAATTGTAGCATTTTCCATTGAATTTTGCTTTTCCATTGCTCCAACATTTTTTTGATGTATGACCTATCTTACCACAATGATTGCAAGTAGGTCTTTGATTCTTTTGGGCACATTGTTTGGAGGATTCGCCTTCTTCTTTGTATCCAATTCCTACTTTTCCCTTTTGCCTATAGAGGTTTTTCTCATTCAATTGATCCATGTCTTCTTGAGATTTCATCATTCTCTCATTGATTTGCTTCTCAAAGTTTAGGTCATTCCTCAATCTTTCATTGATTTGTCTTTCAGATCTCAAATCATTTTTTATTCTTTCGTTGATTTGTCTTTCAAAATTTAGATCATTCCTCATTCTTTCATTTTCAAATCTTAGGCTCATGATTTCCTCATTTGTATTGGAGAGTTGATCAATAAGGTCTTCTTGTTGAAGGAATTAGTTATGGATTTCATTGTTCCTTCCATCCATGTCTTTTTTTATCTTGTTTCTTTGTTCCAAGACCTCACATAACCTTACTGACTAAATTTCTTGTTCTCTTTTTAGCTTTCTTACTTCTTCTTGTAGGGAACCATTCTTCTCTAGGAGTTCTTTGATTGCATCATTTGCTTCATCTGAGCTGCTTGAAGGGTGAAAGTCTTCAATTCTTTCTTCAATGTAAAGATGATCATTCATTTGATTTGCAAGTTCCTTTCTTCTTTTCAAGGATTAGGAAAGTTTCTCCTTAGCTTTCTTGAGTTGGGCAATGGCCATTTCCAAATCCAACTTTTCATTCTCAATAACTTTGTCAAGTTTGAATATCTCCATATCCTTGATCTTTGCTCAAGCTATTAAACTTTGTCCTAAGAACCACAAAGCTCTAATATCAATTTTTGGAAATATTCAAGACTATGCTAAGTTATTAAGAGGGGAGGGGTGAATCAGTAACTTCTAAAACTTTAACAATTTCAATTCTTAATCCAATGAATCAATTAACACTTAATTCATCACATCTAATCTAATTGCATACATGAGAAACTAAAAACATGAAAGCATCCATAACACTTGAACACAAAGATTTGGTAACCTAGAAACCTTCTAAATACAAAGTAAAACTATGGTGGGGATGATACCTACAAACTTTAGTACTGTAGCATAAGGTTGGCTTGTTAAGGCTTACATTGATCACTTTTGATGATCTTCCTTGTTAGGAGTAATTAGGACTGCTAGGTCCACCTTGTGAGAGGATTTACAAACATAAAATGAAGTATGTACTTGGTAAAGAGATTTATAAAAGACTGTTAGGTCTACCTTGTTAAAAGATTTTGACTGGTTCACCTGTTAGAATGAAACAGTAGATCTCTAATTTGCAACTAAGTTTATTGCTAGAGATTCCTTAGTGCACTGATCACCTTTCTGTGATAGATATGTCTCTACTGATCCTTATACTAATATGGCCTTTTTAATTCGCTCTTTCTATACTGCATTCAGAACTTGAACTTTTTGCATCCACTTTACATTACAATTGCACTTACACACTGATACATGGTACAATACATTGCATATATATACCTATCCAAATTACAAAATATCAAAGTTGGCCATGATACAAGTTAACACAAATATTACAAAGTTGACCCACATGAAGATACTCGAGTTTTGAAGAATGTCTTGGTGAGGTTCTGATATTTGGTATCCACTATCAATGCTTGGCATCGTCATGCACTCGGTAGATGTAGAAGCTTAGTCCATACTAATCACTTTCAAGTAGTCTTGAACTCAGTCTGCACCAGTGACTTGGTAGATATTGTGCAACTCTGCAAACACTGAATCATTTGGTTAGCATAAAGTAGCTCAATTAACACTGGCTATGCATTACATGAACTACAAACTTGGTAGACACTACAATGCTCAGTAAGCACTAATAAACTTGGTGTATACTGAAATGCACGGTTTAAACTACTGGACTTCACATTGATTGAATTTGCTTGGTAACCACTAGGATTAGTCCAAAAGACTTGGTAGCAACTATAGAACTCGGTGGCTACTGAATTACATGGCAAACACTATAAACTATTTAATGAGCTCGGTAGCTATACAGAATCTGAATAAGTGTGTGTCACTAATAACAAACTTGACTTTGTTTGACATCTCTTGCTCTCTCATCATGATGATGGATCACATAGGGTGATTCAAAACGTTGATGGTAAAAATCTCCACACAATCTAATCCAGAAACTTATTTACATAACTTGACTGATATGTCAATAGTTTTAGGGGTCCATTTTAGGTTTATGGGGATGTCTATATCTATTTTGTAGAGAAGATGGATATTGAGAAAGGGTCTAAGTGAAGAATGCCAAATTTGTTTGGAATGATTAAAGTTTTTACCAAAAATAAACATATTAACTTGAGTATTTTTGGTAGTGTGAACACAAATATTTGGGTCTATTCTACTTATCCCTACCTAGTTTTGTGCTTTGTCTCTTGTGGCTCTATTTTTCCACTTTCGCCAGGTGGTTCTCTTACCTAGTGCCTTAATGTTTTGATTGATGTTTCTCTTGCACTTTTTGTATTGTACCATTTTCCAACCAGAGGTCTAATCTATAGGAAATTTTTAGTTTGATTCAGTCTTCCTTTGCCTTTGGATTTCTTTATTCCTTTCATCATGTAGCTTTGAAAATGTAGAGAAATTTATTTTGTTTCTCGACAGAATTGATTTCAACTGCCCATAGCCTGGAGTATCATGCTCTTTATCATTCTAAATGTTTCTCAAAGCTTCGAGTAGTTTTTTGTGTCAAGGGTGAACTGGAGCTTTAAAGATGATATGTTTGCCTTCTGCTTATTCACAATGTTGCATTTTTGAGCAAAGCCATTTTTTTAACCTTTTTTCTAGATAAGTTTCACCAAATATATTATTATTTAATAAGTAAATACAAATAAAATAAATTATTATGTTTTACAAATTATCGAAGATCGACTACGAGTTAGTTACCAACATCCTTAATTAAAACCCTTCAATAGAGTAAACAATAGGAACTAAATGCGTCTGACAAGACCCTAATTACCTTATAGTTTATATTTATAAAACATGAGAATAATGGCCATCAATCAAATGAGAAAGAATTCATATACTTCTATCAAATACACAAATTAGAAAATATAAGGGTAAAAGCACAAACCTGTGTCACCCTTTTTGTAAAGGAAAAGACTAACAAAAGTATAACTATTTACCTTCAATGACATAAAAATGGTATTGTTATTTAAAATTTGAAAATGAAGTAAACTAATGAAATGTGTAGAAATGGATGAAGTTTAGAATTATAATTTTTAATAATTATTTTAAATAAGAATTGATATATATATATATTCCTATTTTTATAGATAATTTTTTTGTTGTTGAAAAATTCTAAAAATTAGGGGTTTAGTTCCCACCACAAAACTATATGGAAATAAACTTATTTTTATTTGAATTCGAACTACGTTATAGATAACATAAATAGCTAGAATAATCAAAAATAAAAATTCACATTAGACCTATATTTTCTCTTTTATAATGATTCAAATTTCAACTCACCTGAAATTGATAGTTTTCATCTCCCACCACATTTTTCAAAACAAATCTATTTTGACTAGAAGAAATTTATGCATTCTAGAAGAGGACTCTCTCCTCTAGAACATCATATAATTTTTATATTTTTTTGATATGATTTAATATTTTTTCTTTCTCAAAATTAACATTTTTTTTTAGTTTTAAAATACGTGCTTGTAGAATTTTTTAATTGCAATAATTATATCTGATTAAAACACTATAAACTTTATATGAGAATATTCTTGACTTTGGGCTCTATAAAATGGTGTTTATATGTTACTAGAAAAATAACATCAAAAATAGTAATAGTTATTGAAATGACATTTTTCTGAAATAATTTAATTTCTTTAGTAATTGGATACAAACTAATATAAAACATTCATTTAATAGACATTTCCAATTGGAAAAGTGTGAGACCATATATAAATTAGCTAAAATGAATTTATTTATAGATCATATGTTTGAACAAAAAATATTTTTCACTAGAAACACTCAAATTTAGTCATTATGATAAGTCGGCCTAAAAGGTGACATGGCTTTGTACTTTTACCCATAATTTATATGATTTTTGATGTCATGTGCATTAATGATATTTAAAGAGATCTAATGAGCTCAATATAAATCTTATGAAGGACATTGGTTTCAAGAAGATTCTGCAAAAATTCATGAAATTGTGTCTTATTCTTAGCATAGTTGACAAAATACTAGAAGATTAATGCATAATTAATGTGTAGAGATCATATAGATTTTGTACTTCTTAATGTATAGTTCAGAAAATACTAGATGATTAATAAGTTTCAAAAATTGTTTTTATTCCTATTGTTTGCCTTAAGGACCAATAGAATTTAAAATAAATAGATTTTTTTAATTTTATAAATATGCATAAAATTTAGAACTATTGAAGAAAAATAGAAGTTCAAAAAAAAAATCTAATTTTAAACTATTTGTATTAGATTTACATTGCATTAGTCATCATGGTTATTTCTCCCATTAACTAATATGCTCAATAAGTTATGCATAATAATTTGGCGTAAATGAATATTCTTCCAACACGAGATAATTTATGCATTGTATAAATCGTGTTGATTTCTCCTGAGCAGTCAATATTGTCTCGAAAGTCATAGAGTTATATACAGTTGTCGGAGGCAGAATTTGTTCCCTTTAATTTATTGGCATTCTCTCTACTCATCTGATGCGGGGGACAAAGTTGGTAAATGCTCACTCAGAATGTCTTACACACTAAAGGTCCCCAGTTCGAACCTGGGCTCAGCCAATCTTGCTTAGCTGTTTTCTCTTTCTCAAGATTAATTTTCCTTTATTTTTAAATTAAACAGATCGAACTCTATTTTATTCTATAGCTATCTCACCGTTGTCAGTCTCTTCTTTTATGAAGACATAAGGCAACGTCAACATTTATGGAGAAGTAATTGGATCTGTAGTTTGATCCTGCTTCATAAGACTTAGATAATACATATTGATGGTAGAAATGGCTATTTCAATAACAATTATTTTTTGGAATGGACATAAATTCATTTTAAGGGTAAAATGGAAATATGTATTCCTAATCCTTATTCCAATTGGCTCACCAAACAAAAAACATAAAACATATTCCAAATTTTCTATTCCTAGTCTAGCAACCAAACGATCTTTGATCACTTTTCACTACTTGGTTCATCTAGTGTAGCATGAAGTTTCTCTTAGTTTGGTTTGCTATGATGATGTGGCATCTTGTGTAGTTGGGGAACATCTCTTGGATTATGTTTGGACCTATCCTGAAGAGCACGGATTCTCTTTTGGTCATTTTTGGGATCTTTATTTTCACCTCTAAGATAGGATCTATTTTGTAATTAATTAAATAACAATCTTAATTTTTGTCTTATTTTCTTTATAAGGACTTAGACTAGGTTTAGGAAAGTAATTTTGGGAGTTGTAGGAAAAAGGAAGTATCAACATATCAAGATTTAAGCTTTGGAAGTGCAATTCTTTGTACTGGCCACAAAAAAGAAGGCCTTGGAACCTAGAAAATAATTTTTATCATACAAATTTTCTAATCAATCCGTATCTATTCATGAATAAAGTTGGTTCTTTGCTTCTAAATCTATGTTTTCTTCTATGTACACTCTTGAATCACCTAATGGGCCTTAAAGGGGTGAGAACTTGATCATAATAACCCTATGGAATAAAGAAACTAATGAAGACCCTATTTTGGGAATTTTTTTATTCAAGACTATATGTAAGATTGCAACAAAATGTTACAAAGTGATCATTGAGAGTGATAGTTCAAATAGTTTGACATCAGAGGAGATTTTTGAAAAATTATAGATGTAGATATTGAGACACCCTAAGTGTTGTCATATTGCTTGGATCCAAAATGAGCATAAGTTATTTCTAAGTGAAAAATGCCTTGTTAAATTTAAGTTTGGAAGTTGTTATGATGTATTGCTATGTGATATTATGCCTCTGGATTATTGTCATGTATCCTATGATCTTTTACTAGTTTATAGATAACATTCCATACCACTTTTAACATCTACATTATGAGCGGGTTAGAACTCAAATCAGAATCAAAGATGGAATATCTGAGTGTTTTAGAAGTGACATTGGTCTGAAGTAAGGTTGTCTATTGAAACATTTGGACTTCCTTTTCGAAGGTAGTCTATTAGAAATTGTGAAGAAATACAAACATTTGTGGATCAACTTTCATCATAGACTTAGTTGGGAGACTTGTAGAGTGAAAAAGATTTAGGGAGGGTGGAAAGCATCCTATCTTCTACAAAACATATTTAGAATTGTCAAGCTCTAAGATTAGAAGACCAAGAAAACTCTCTTTGGTGTGTTGGCCTCACTAGTAGCTCTTTACGAGTGTAAGGTTTGGTAGAAAGCATGACAAGTGTGGATGGAGACAATTAGAGAGGACCCATAAACACTTAATCATTAGCAATATGAAAGTCAAGGTAGACCTTAGTATCATATGAAATTCTTTTAGCAAAAGTCGATATGTACCCATTAGAGGCAACAACAATAACTCGGTTAATAAGTTATTTAAAGAACCTTGAAAACATGAATAACCAATGTTGTCCAAGACTTACTCCCCATGATCATTAACAATAATCAGATAGGCTTTGGCAAAGGTAGATACATATTAGAAAAACTTGATCTCCTATTGGGAAGTCATGGACTGGGCAAAAATCTCAGGACAATAAAGGGGAATGTTACTTATAGATTATGAAAGCCACATGATAGAATTGAATGGATATTTATCCTTGTGATGTTGGATGCATTGGGCTTTCCCCCTTCTTTTTGTCTGTTGTTTTCAAATTTATTTCATGGAGCTATGGCAGCGATAGAAATCAATGGGGTAAGATCTGAATGATTTGAAGTCTCTAGATCCATAAGGCAAGGATGTCCTCTAGCCTCCTCACTATTTGTAATTGCAACAAACTCTCTCCACTACCTTCTTAGGGATGATACTTTATCTTCTAAAGTGAATGGCATTTGACTCCCTAATAATGACAAAATCTCTAATATAGAGTTGTCTAATGACACCTCCATTCTTATACCTAGAAGAGCACAACATGATTTATCTCTTGACAAAATTGGACCTATTTTGTCTGGCTTCATGAAGCAAGGAATCCCTTGCCAAGTCCATCATGCTCAGTTGCCAACCTAACCCTCCAAACAAGTGGCCAAACTATATTGTCAAGTACTTGTGGATTCCTTTTGTTGTTAACCCTTTTATCAATGCTATGTGGAACTAGATCAAAGAAAATATTGTGTGTAAACTTGTTAAAATGAACAAATTGTTTTGTCTTTTGTTGGGAGGGGTCAAGTTTTTCAAATAAATATTTCCTCTTATACCATATACTTCTCTTTTGTTTGGTTGTTTAATCAAAACCAATTTGGATTTATTCATAACATAATAAGGAAATTCTTATGGTCAGATGGTAAAGGAAATAGAAAAACTCATGCAGTCTCTTGGGAATGGTGCACAAAGGCTAAAAAGATTAATGGATTACATCTTAAAGATCTCAAAATCCTAGGGGTTGCTCTGGGTGTAAAATTGATTGCCAAAGTTATCTTTGGTGAAGAAACATGGAAATTACTTATCAGGTACAACATTTCTCAAGCCCATCCTCATTGAAATAATATCTAGATTTTATTTTTAAAAATAGAGGAGAAATATGTTAAAATAGTGTGTCAAAGCAAAAAAACAAAGCAAGAAAGGGAACTAATCGCAAGGATTTATTGTAGTGTAAAAATCATTCTGTGGCTTGCAACTTGTAATCATAAATGGGCCACACCAAATGGCATCAAATTTAATGTGCTTACTAGGTCTACTTTTGAATTTGTCACATTTAAAAATTATTTCACCTTTGCTAAGGACTCTTGGGATAATTGTTGTGTTAAATGTCCTCTTCATATGTTTGTGATGATTCTCTAAATTTTAAAATACTTTCTTTCTAATGTCTTCTAGCTCAATCAATTCAGCAAGCCTTACATCCATAGGTTCTTGATCCATTTCAACCTCCTTAAGTAGATTTCGAGTTGGTGATTCAACTTAAATGAGTAGCCAAGCCTCTTATAACAAAAAAGACTACATGGGGAATTAACTATAGATAAATTCTTGATGTAATTTTGTTATGACCCCAAATTTAACTATAACATAATGTCACAGTATTGGCAACATTTCTTGATTTTTTACTATCCTGGATAAAATTTAAATCCTTAGATGAAGAAGTAAGGTTTAAAATGATCAATTTCATCTTCATTTTGTATCCATTAACTAAGTATAAACATTCATGATCAAATAATCAATCAAGCAATCAGATTTCCAAAGAGTTCTCAAGATCTTCAAGCATCCAAGCCTTGAATCCTTTGAAGAATTCTTCTCCTTCTTCATCATGAACTGTTGGCAAACTATAACATTCATCATTCAATAATTTTCCTTTATGATTTAATTTTAGATAGAGTTATTGCTTCAACATTTATGATGACATCTAAAGAGGCATTGCATCATTGTGGTATAAATTGAATTACAATTCAAATCTAGTTTCTATTTCGTCTTTTCTTATGTGATTTCATTTTATTTTCAAGGTTGATTCCTAAATAGCCTAGGTTTGACAAAGGTAAACCATTTAGATAAGTTTCCCCACTTTTATGTGGAGCATGCTACAAATCCATCAATTTAGGATTCAATAATTGGACATAGTCAGAGAAAATCCATAAATTTTAGGCAAAATTGCTAGGTGTAGGATATCATTAATGGCATACCCCTAGTTGTGGCACAATTTTCAGTTTTTCCCTACCATTTGGTAGTGAGTAAAATTATAGTCTTTAGGGCCTAAATCTACAATTATAGTTCACACCAACATTCTAATTGCAAGAATTCAAATTTGAAAAATCATTTCTCATATTTAATTTTTAAATACATTAAAACACTTTTCCATTCCCCTTTACATCTATCTTTCCCATTGGTTTACATCATGTTTATTTTTATTTAGTCTTTTGCATATCAATACCATCTCTCTCTTTCTCAATTCTAAGAAACAAATGAATACAAACCCTTCAAGCATGTAAACTTTTCACAACTTAGTGAACCCATATCCATGAAACATTTTCATCATGCACACATCCATTAGATTATGCAATCACTCAAACTTGTAGGTTATTGTCAAATCAATTTGCATAAATGTAAACATGAAACATAACATATTCAATAACACATTTGACACAATGATTTAATGCGGAAACCTAATTTGGGGAAAAAAACTAGTAACATGCTACTCATTCTCACTCTTATGAAGTGATGCCCTGTGAAAGGCCAACCCTATTAAAGGTTACATTGCACACTGTTAAATGTGACCTAGTTAAAGAGTTTCAATCACCCTATTAGGAGTGAGCCTTGTTAGAGAACTTTAGATCATTCACTTGGAATGTCACCCGGTTAAAGGATTTACAAATCACTCTTAGGTCAACTTTAATCCAAAGGATTTACCTTAGACTTATACAATGATTAGAGAGCAATAGTAAGGCTTGATCTGATAACAACCTACAACTTCATTTGCATATTACAGATCTCTATTTTAGTCCTCCTTTCTACTTGGCTTTCACACTCTTTAGCTCTAATAGCTTGTTCACCCTTCAAGCATCCATACCCTTAAGCCTTCTTTCTTTGTTTTCCAATGTAGTCTCTTCTCTTAGGTCACTAAATGAAGCAAATACCCTAGACTCCTTGTCTTCCTTAGGTTCTCACACATGATAACCCTTGCTTCTAACCAAACATCTCTATAAAATAGATAATTAAGATATTTTATCGTTCATACTCCATTGTCCATTTTTGGGTTAGGTTAAATTAGGTAGGATTCAATTAATCTATCCCTCATTTCATTTCATTCCCTTCTAGAAACTTATCTTCAACCCTCTTTGAATTCATCTCAAAATGGTTCATCTTGACTTCTATGCTACTAGCTCATCAATCTTATCTTCCACATAGTTCACACAATCCAAGAAAATCAAACTTGTCAACTCAGATTCATCAAATTCTTGATCTTTCTCATAATGCTGACACTCGGCATTAACTGGCTTCTGATGCTGGGCACATACTATGTTGCTTGACATCCTTTGTCAAAACACTTCGCATGAACTAAAATTTGTTGGTGCTCAACATCAACTAAACTTTACTCAACTTACATATTTCACTCGGCTTACACTGAAATTGACTTTTCTCAACTCCAACTAATTTTTTGCTTGGCTTGCACTAACTTTTCTCGGCACCTAATGTCCACGTGGTCAAGCTTCGTAGACAAACTTCATTTAACTTGTTATTCTAAACTTACTCAGTGTAACCAACCTTTGCAACCTTAAGTAGATTATCAATGCACTATAATATCATTGTCTTAACTGATTTTTGTACTCCTTTTCATATCATAACTCAACCTTTCCTCTAGGTGCTATTGTTACCTCATTTGATCAAATCCTCTTCATCAATCAAACAAATGGTAGTACTTAAGTCATATAAGCAATTATCTTACTAGCAAGTAGCAAGTTTGACATCAGAGACAAAAAAAAGATTGTAACATATTTATCATACCTATATTAATTTGTTTTCAACATTATAATGTATCTTATGAATTGAGTAATTTTTTCATTTTATATGATCCCTATCTCATATAATACAAGAATAAAATATCTCCACTTCCAAAGAACACAAAAAATATATATTATCAAAATATTATATTGTACAAGCTTTATAAACAAGTCCACCAAATTGCATAACTTAAAATCCCAATGTAGAGCAATGTAGATCATTCTCCAATTATTTCCTAAAAACCAACCTTTTGTTAGCAAACAAAAAAGCACAAATTCTTCCTCTAATATATTGCTAATTTGAATAAATTATAATGTGAAATTCATAGACCATGCATTAGAGTACCATCACTACAAGCCATCAACTTATTATGCAAGGAATGTAGATTATTCTCTCATAAGGACTTCAAATTCATTTTCTTCCATGTTAGTTTTGTATCCTTTCATATTTTTGGATTACCAAACTGTATATGAGCAATGTTAGTATGCTAATAGAAACCAAATTTAAATAAAGCTTCTACAAACTAAACAAAATTCATAAACTTCAAGATAGACTAAGATGAGCTCTCAATTGAGAATATGAGCCATTAATGGACTCTCTCAATAAGAAGCTCTCTTGTTGAGTAGCTTTATCTAAATGGATAGGATGTATGCTCAATATGCTTCCAAAGGCTTCAATGGATGATTGTGGATTTTTGGTGTGGATAGATGGCTTTAGTATGGATTTGGCTCTCAAAATAGCATTATAACTTTACTTCATGGATTGTGTTATTTTGTAAAGGGAAAGGATCCAATTTATAGGCAAGAGGCTTGAGGGATTGAGGGCTAAGATGCAAGGATGGGGAAAAGCTTATGGAAGGCTCAGATTGCATGAGAGGAGAGCACATGGATTGTGCTTCCTTATAGCCAATCAAGGAGTGACACATGTCACATGGTGAGAGGATGGAGGAAAGGGCAAGGATGAGTCAACAAAGGAGGCTCAAGAGATAAAATCTTCATAAAGACCCTCATAATGACTTGTAAGAGCAATAAAAGGGCTTGTAAGAGTCATTTATGACCTAGTGGACTTCATAAAGTTTTATGGTTGAGATATTTTGAGGGTGATGAGAGCAAATTCGACTTGGACTTGATTAGGAAGGTTTTAAGCTTGCTTAGGCTTGTGCAAATGATTAGAGGATGGATTAGGATGGTTTAGGATTAGCTTAGGGATAGGCAAGTGGATGGCATTTAATGAGGGTGGGTGAAGGAGGAGATATTTGTTAACTTTGGCTTGGGTTAGTAAGTCTTAACCCATGTTTAGGGAATGTGACAAGGTTAGGAGGGGATTAGGATTAGGTTTAAAGACATCTTCTAGAAGAGTCTAGATTTTGGAGGAGGATAAAGACTTTCTAGAATAGTCTAGAATTTCCTAGGATGAGGATGAAGACTTTCTGGAAGAGTCTAGAACTTCTTAGGATGAGGATAAATTAGATTTTTAGGAAATAAATAAAGTTTTATTTATTTCAAGGGTTTGGGTTGAGGAGATATTTATTAAAACTTTTTTAATAAACATGAGGATTAATATTTAATTTTAATTAAATATTTTGAGTTGGGATTAGGGGTAGGAAATGATGGGATTAGCCTTTAATCAAAATTAAAGAAGGATTAGAAGATTTTGGAAGAGGTTATTGGTCATAAGGAAATTGGCCAACTTTTGGGAAAAAAATAAATTTTTTATTTATTTTAGGATTTTTGGTCAATTTATTAATTAAATAATTAATAAATAAGGAAATAATGTTTAAATAAGATTTAAACATTTTTGGGAGGGATTCCTTAATTAAATATTTTTAATTAAGATAAAAGGATTTAATGGCATAAAAATTAATTAATTAATTAATAAATGATGATGTCATCAGGAATTTTTCAGAAAATAAAAATACTTTATTTTCTAAAGGATTTTTAGGTGTCTACAAGCCATCAACTTATTATGCAAGGAATGTAGATTATTCTCTCATAAGGACTTCAAATTCATTTTCTTCCATGTTAGTTTTGTATCCTTTCATATTTTTGGATTACCAAACATCTTATCAATTCCAAGCTATAGGTACTCTTTCATACATATCAAACTTCGAATATTCTTTACTACATACCAGATATTCTCATTCTCCTTTATTTGGTTGACATTATAGCATATAGCATGTTGAAAATAACATTAACAATACTTAACAATAATGTTAGCATCTTGCACTATCATAAAGACTATCATAAATAGTGCTACAATTATCCAAAACATTATTTATCATAGTTAGGCTCTTATCACTTATTGAACAATTTACCCTACTATGTAATACACAAAATGGGATATCCATTTACACTAATTTAGGATGTGTTCCATTATGGTCACTTTCCATGTATGTTTCTACTTCATCAAAGTAAGTTCTCACACATTGACATCATATGTTAGACATAATTATTCAGTTTTTTAACACAAAATTTGAAATATTTACAAAAATGTAAGATAGAAATTATTCATATCGTCAAATTTGTGCTAAAAGCTCAAAGGCCATGTTCACTTTCTTGATGATCTATGTTGATAGCTTCACCCATAGGGCCATCATATTCTAGGTGTTAGTTTCTCATTAGCGTGTGACAACTTTCATGATATTATAATAGAAACAAAATAAATAAGGGTCTCAATCTCATAGTCAAAGTGAGGAGACAAATTGACAAATGAAATTGGAAAAGATTTAGTGGTTACTAGAAGTTCATAAAAATCTTTCTATTTTGTGAGTCATGTTTTAAAATCTACACTATTGTTGGTGATATCTTATTTTTCTATCATGAAAATTAGGATGATATAATGAATCATATTTGGCTTTAAATTAAAAAGTTTAGATTTTAATTTTGGTATAATGACAGATTTCACATGTGACCACATCAGTTCATAGCTCTACAAAATCATTTCACATGATATCAGATCGTGTGTCATGTCAACATCACTCATCGCATTCAAAAGTTAACTTATTATAGAACAATCATTAAAAAATTGCATTATTTTATAAAGTTAAACCTTTATATTTGAGATCCATGTTTTGAGGCATAATTTCATTGTGATTGAACTTGATATCACCCTGGGTAGCTTACATTAAGATATGAATGAAATGCCTAATATCTTTCTTGACTATAACAAATGTTATTTTTCTTAGGGTTGAAGAAAACCTATTTTCCCTTGTGAGCATAGATTTGTAGATTCAAAAAATAAAGAGGAAAAAGTTGAAATGAAGGAGGCATTTCTTTTATAATTTTGAGATAAGATCTTTTATGCACCCTAACCATTAGACAAAATAACTAGGATAATTAATTAATATTCTTGAATAAATTCACTTTATTCTATCCTAAGAAAATTATTTTAGAAGGCTTGACAAATAAGATACATAAATGTGAGGTCAAGTTTAGAACCTAAGATAAATTTAACATAATATAATGGAAATCAAAACAAAGAAGGATCTCAATCTCATACTCAAAGTGAGGAGATGAATTGAAAGATGAAATTGGAAAATATTTAGCATAGAAAATTCAAATCTAAAATAACTATTCATTTTACATCAAAATGGTTGATCCTTCAAAGCCAAGTCTATAGGTCTATTATTTTCCAAATATATTATTAGGCTATCATTTCACTATATATGCTATCTATAAACCTAGGAAGGGATTGCGGAGCACATGGTATGTGTCCATGGATGCTTGCAATGATTTAGGGGAATGTATAGCTATAAACATGTATTTGCTCTCTAATAGATATTAGATGGAGACCAAACAATATAATTGTAAAATAAGATTCCTATTTTATTACTTCTCCCTGATATTTGGATCATTTACATATTCGAATTTGAGTCCCGTCATAATTTCTATATTAGAAAGAGATGTATCATCACAATTCCCATTATTGCACAGACCACATTGCACAAAAATTGAAGTGTGAACACAGTGTAATGAAGGAACCTTATGATTGCACACATGGACATTCCCACTCAAACAATCGCCTCTATAGCTCAATGGTAGAACACCAGGCTTGTAAACTGAAGGTTCATAGTTTGATCTTGCATGGAGGCAACAAATGGTGGTGATGTTGAAAGGCCTATATTCTATGCTTTCCTTTTGAAGTGATGTAGGAAGAGGAAGTTGAGTTTATCTGTAACATTTTGATTTTCTTGTATATCTACCACTACCATTGGGGACCCACCACTACCACCATGACAACTTAAACCTGACACACTAAGACTTGATTCCTAAGCTAAAAGTGTTAAATAGTCAAAATTGACTTATTTTTCAAAGCTTAATTTCTATCCTAGTGTGTGATGTTTAAGAGTAGCTATGAATGTGTGTTTTGTTTTGCTTTCCTTGGAGGGCAATGTAGGAGCAGAGGTTTAATATCCATGTGTGCTAGTCTCTAGTCCCAAGGCAATGGATGACCAAGCTTAAATTATAAAAACTTAAAAATGATGGCAATACAATCAATTATGCTCTCCTCTTTTCCTTCACCATGGTACTACCTATGCACATGTGAAAAATCTCCTTATATCTCCCACTTATCATTTTTTCATGCATAATTTTCTATATTCAACTATCACATATGATTCCTCACCCAAAATATTGAATTTATAGATTGAAAAGAGCTCCAAAACCACCAACAAAGATGTATAAAAGAGCATCTTCATTCATCAAAACCAAACTCTTATGGAATACCTCCACAAAACTTGGAAAATGTTAGTTTCAGCTCCAATATTTTCCCTTCTACTTGGTGTTGAGCTATTATTTTGCACAATGCTTAACAGTAGGAATCCTTTTGAACTCCTCTCTTGAAAGGCTAATCTGGGATCAACTCCAAGGTTTTGGTTGATCTTGTGACCTACGAAATTCACTCAGTTGAAGATAAATGTATTTGTTCATAGGGAGGCCTTTGTTGGTTTTGACCGATTGTAGATAAGATTTAAATGTGCTTGCTATCTCAAAAGAAAAAAAACACACAAAAAGAAATATATTTTTGTATTTTCTATTTTTTAATGAATGCAATCTAACAATGCAACTATATGAATTCCTAAATTAACCAAGGGTTAGTAAAGAAAATAATAAAGATAGGGTAACAAGAAGTGTAAGCAAATGACTTGAAAAGTAAATCCCTAATGAACATAAGCTATGAAAACAACACGTCTGTGAATTAAGCCTTTGAAAAGATTGGTAGGTAACCAATGAAAATAGAAGTAGTGCTTCCTTAATTCCACTAATGCAATTGTCGATGGGAATTCAATAACTATAAGATTTTTCACTTTTCATTGAATCGCAAGGCCACGAAAATTGTGCTCATGCAAAACAAAAAGCTATGCAGGAACAATAGGTGATCTCTTCTCGAACTAAGTATGTCAGGAAAATTTGTAAAACCATAGCAAACACTGGAATTAAAAGATCACTCAATCAAACTAATCCAATAAAACTATTGGCTCCATTACATCCCATGAACATACATTCACAAAATATAACACACTCAGGCAAGAATAACTACACTTTGAATGAGAGCACCAATAGCATATATTATTGCATCAAAATAATGGCCTGGAATACATATTACATTCTTGAATTTATAAGAAATCTTCTCCTTGATTTGTTTTGAGAGTGAGAGTTCTCTTAAAGCAAACATATTCTTCTAGATTAATAAAACAAATCTATTTATATACAAACTAACTCTCTAACTGGTGCTAAGTAGGACTCCATCCATATTTATATTATTTAATGGATACATGATCCTTTACATGTCTTAAAATAAAGAAAGTATGAGAAAATAAGAAGAAGAAAGCCATCAGATGATGTAGGAGTCTCCAAAGATGCCAAAAATATAAGCTCCATCTTCACTAGGTGTTTGTAGGAGTTAAAATGTCATCAGAATGCATTTCTGATGCATGGAAAGCTCTAAATTTGGAATTGGTAGTTAATTATTGGTGCACTACTGAATTTCTTTAAAACTACCACCACACCTTAGAAGAAGTGCACCTTAGAAGCAGCGCACCGAGTGCACTTGGTGCACCTACGCACCAAGGAATCATGTTTAAAAAATGCAAAATTTTACCAAGTGTCAAAACTGAAATTCTAGCTTTTGGGTTTTTTTCCCCTTTATACCAGAGCTATGTCTGGGTATTTGCTCTTGAATTTCTCTGTAATTTCAATGACTTGGGTCACATCCAACAAATCTAAAGCTTCATATTTGTCCTTCACTTTTTGCCTATAGTTACCCATCTGGATGCGAGTCTCTGCAAAATCTCCCAATTTTACATCCAAATCTAATAATGCCTCCTTAGTCCTAAATGCATGTCTAATACCATCATCAATGGAAGCTTCTTCAATAGTCTTCTAAAAGTATTCAACAACTACTTCTACAGTCATCAATTTATACCTTGAATCATCTTCAAAAATGTCTAAACATGCATCATTGTAATGTCTCTCTGCCTCCAAAATTTTCTCTTGGGTTTGATCCTTGAGCTTATGAATATCTGCACATAATATTTCCATTACTTTATTGCCATCTGCAATCTTCTCTATCCAATCATCTATTTTATCTAACTCATCTGTTGCTTATTCATCCATTA
Organism: Cupressus sempervirens; assembly: GCA_028749045.1. Lineage (NCBI taxonomy): Eukaryota > Viridiplantae > Streptophyta > Pinopsida > Cupressales > Cupressaceae > Cupressus > Cupressus sempervirens. The sequence goes on along the minus strand of CM053792.1, from coordinate 817,080,812 downwards.
ACATCTGATAACTTTGACCTTTTATTGACTACAACACTTGTAGGTCTTTACTCCAAGTATGCACTTTGTCCATTGACCCAAAATCCTAGCCACTAGCTTATATGCATTATTCTACATATGGTGTAGTGGTTTGAGATTTCCTTGTATAATTTGGACACCTTTCTCTTCAAAAATTTCTCACTATTGTTGACAAGCTTTGAAAAATGGATCAAGTTGCACAGTCTCCTTATCTCTTTTCTCAAGTGCCACATTTAAAGTCTGTTCAGGATTTTCAAGATCCAACAGACCAACTACTTGATTCAGATATCCCATAAGGATCTCATTCTTCTTCCAAAGTGTTATAAATTCCATCTCATCCTGCTCTAAGTGCCTAAACACTTCTTTGATTCTCATTGTTACTATTAATTTGGCAGTATCCACGATGGGTTTCCTAAGCATGACCTCCCTGGTTTGATAATCATTTGGTGTCAAGTCCTCAATGTCTGCATGTGGAGGAGGGATAGAAACATGGGGAAACAAGTCCTGATTCTGATCACTCATTACAAAGGCTAGTGTTCATGCATCCTTTGTGGGTGACTCAGGCTTCTTGAGAGCTTCAATTAATTCTCTCATTCTCTCTTCCTCAGTAGAATATTGATGCCTTTTTTTTATAATCATCACCTCTTTCCTCAACCATCTCGGGGATATGTTCCATCGAAGATTTACCTTTTGAAGAATGAGGTTGTTCTACTAGGCATTTTCCCTTATCACTCCTCTCCCCAATCTTCTCCTTTTGTGAGAGATCCACATTGGGAGTCTCTATCTCTATTAAGTCCATAGTTCTCACCTCTGTGTCTTAGGAAATCTACTAAGGATGCTCACATATTTGTCCTTCCTCCAACACTTCATCAGTGGATATTTGTTGTGGCTCTTCCTCTTGTTCAGGTTGCACCTATTCTTCATTACCTAGATGAAGAGGAGTAGCAGAACCTTTATCCAAGAAAGATAAATTTTTACTTGATGATGGTGGAACACTTGAAGGTCCCAGTGACTGAGGTGGCAATTGACTCCAATCCTCTTGTGGAGGTTGATTTGTTGGAGTATCCCTTATTTTATCGGCCACCAACTTAGTTTCTATTAGCATGAAATCAAATTTGATTTCTGAAAGACATTAGCCCCTTCAACCTCATGTTCATCAATCCATTGTTGCAGCTTATCCTCAAAAGTTGTATATTGAATAGGCTGGAGCTTCTTCTCCATTCTAACTCTGTCACCCTTGTAAGACAAGCCCTTTGACTCAAGGGAAGGTTATCTTCTTCATCTTCATCATCCTCTTCTTCTTCTTCTAGAATAACTTCTATAATTGATGGAAAAGGGATAACCTTTCTAATCACCTTTTATCTCCTCTTGATCGGATTTTTTATCTTTCTTCTCTTGGGAGCCAATGGGGAGGCTTGTACCTCTTGTTTAGGGTGAGACACTTCTTGTACTTTTATTTCAATTACTTGCCCTAGTTCTGGTGGTGGCATTTAAGGATTATCCTGAGCTTGCATGACTTCTACATTCTCTGACCCTTGTAGATTCCCTACCCCTTGTTGTGGCAGTGCTTGAGTTGTTCCTTCTTTTGGCTTGGCTTGTTGAGGTGAAGCTATCTTCCTCTTGCCTTTACCCTTTTGAGCCCTATAGTATCCAACTTCTCTGTCAAGTTGGTGCACTATTTTTGGCCTTACTGGGGACTAAGTCATGAATGTGGGCATTGTTACCTTCGCTCCTCTACCTTTGACTGGGTGGGCTATAGCTTGGAAAACTACAATTTGTGGAATCAAATCCAGCTTGAATGGTCTTTTGATCTAATCCTTGGTCGATTGGATGACATGTCTCACCCTATGGTTAATATCTAAATTTTCCTCTTTATTGATCTTCGCATTCATGATAGGTCAATCAAAAATCTTATCTCTATTGTACAATGGATCAAGGACCTCTTTAGTATCTTGTTGTGCTATCTTTAAAGGAAGCTTTATCTTCAAGGCACTATCTGCCAGATAGAGAGTCATCCTACAATAATCCCTTATTTAGATTTCATAGTCATCCATTATGTTCATCCAATGGTCCTCGATGGCATCTTTATGCTAGAATTGTTTTCCTGCCAAGTACTAAACTCAGCCAATGTTATCAAAGAAGGGACAAGGATAGTTATATTCATCCAAGGGATACTGATCCCACTCAAACTCAAAAGTTAGAATATTCTATTTCTAGACCGCACTAAATGGTCCTATAGTAATGGGCCATACCCAGGTTTTCTTGTGTTGCTTCCTTACCCTCTCGTATGCAGACAATAGTTGACATGCAATCTCCAGTAGGATGAGTTTGTCACATGGATACCTAGGGAGCTTCTTTGGATTGATAGTTTTACCTGCTACCCGCAAATAAGTAAATATTTTAAATTGGATGTAATAGGCACTAATTTCTATAATCTTTTCAACTACCTCATCAAACTGATAGAATTCTTTAGAATAACTAAGAGGGGGGAGTGAATCAATTATTCAAGGTCCAAATGCCCTATTAATACCTTTTTAATACTTTTAATGAATCCATACACTTTTCATCCATCCAAACTTAAATCAATCATATAAGCAAGTTACAGTAAATAAATATGCAAAGATTGTTAGTGTAGTTTTTTTTTTTTCCTATTTTGCTAGGTTTTTCCTACACTTTTAATAATCTCGCTTAGGTTAATAAAGCATGTCTTATTAGGTGAATGGTTGTGAGGTGTCACCTTCCTACATGTGAGCATCCATTAGCTATCTTGGGAAGATACTTTGCTATCTTTAGTTTGATAGATGGTTGCTCCTCATTGGTTGGTGTTGCCACCTCCTCCCTCTTCCTAGCCTATATAAGCATGCTACCTGGCTTGTATTTGCATCTCTTGTTTTTGCATCCTCTTAATGCTATTTTGCTTCCAGCATTTGCATTACTCTCTTGGAGACTAACTCTATGATGCTATTTTGATTTTGTATCATTTGCATTCATAGTTTAGATATTTACTCTTTGCACTAGTTTTCTAGGTTATTAATCTTTTCAGATTCTAACATGGTATCAGAGCTTTTCTATGTGCAAGAGTAGATTTTAGTTTCCTTATTTGAGAGATTCGAGGGGGGCAAATAAAATTTATTGTAGTTTTTTGAAAAATGAAGTATGCTCTTCTCTTGCATCTTTGGATGATCCTGAGAATCAGAAAAGTTTTGACAAAAACAGTTTTTCTCTGGGGTTTCAATCTCAAATCTGACAACCAACTTGCATATTTGGAGTTTTCAATCAGTTTTGCAGGTTTCAGCATGCCATTGATGGACTTAAGAAGCTGATCCAACATTTGCATGTCATATTCTGGTTGTTGGGGTCATTTTTTAATTTTTGGAGCTGTTTTTACTGTTAAAGGCGTCTGATTTACACTACAGCAACATTTTTTGTACATCAGAAAGAAAAACTCTTTTTGGGTTTTGTTCACAGCCCCGAAAAACCATCTGGGTATTTTTTAGATTTTGCATGCAAGCTGTATATTTTTCAGAATCGAGCATGCAAAGCTACAGCCATACCCCTCTTCGTTGGCAGTCGCAGATTTGAATGCAGTTTTCAAATGTCTCGTTCTTGCTCATACGGACTCCGATTTTGATGATTCTTGTTATGAACTTGGCTATTTTTTTGTGCTCTATCCACTAGTGGAGTTGTTTTTTGATTTTCATGCATGAATTCTTCAAAAATTGTAGATTCTCAGCCGTGACTGTGCACAGTTCTCGTTTTGGAAACTTCAGAGGATCATAACTTTCTCATACGACCTCATATCGAGGCGATTCTTTTTTTGAAAGTGCATGATTTTTCAAGTAGATCCCAGTGGTGCTATTTTTTTCCTTGATTATTGTGCCCAAGTTTCACTTTTAGCATATGCTCTTCATGAGGGTTTGTAATGCATTAAAATCAAGACCACTAAGTATCTCTTTCTAGTGGTAGTTGTAAATGCACTAAAATAAAGCGCCAAATCATATTTCTTTGGGGGGGGGTTCTTTGATTGAGTAAAAAAGGGGGGGGGGGGCATTGTCGTGGCTGGGTTCTCTTCTTTTTAGCATTTCTTCTTTGCATTTCTTCATCATGGATCAAACAAATATGCCCATCCTAACTCCATACAATTACTTTGAGTGGAAATCACGCTTGACAATTCACTTAAGGAAAGCTGGATTAAATAGGATAACTATGGGACTTGAAACTGAACCTGCTAAAGATGAAGATAAGCCTAAGTGGTTTAACAAATGTGATGAGGCATTTGGAACATTGTGTTTGTCTATTTCTCCTGACTTGCTATTTCACATTGAGTCTTTGGATACACCAAATGAAGTATGGACAAAGCTAGAAACACTATTTGGCACACAAGATTCAATGAGGGGTCATATGTTGGAAAATGAATTAATTAGTTTGAGTCTAGGCAATTTCAACACAATCCAAGATTTCTTCACCAAATTAAAATCACTAAGGCTGCAGTTAAAACAATGTGGAATTGAAAAGAAAGATGAACAACTGATTCTTAGTATTCTCTCTAAGCTAAGTTCAGAATATTTTGTGTTTGTCTCTACCTTCTATGCTACTAAGGGTGCACTTGGTACTCAATTCACCATGCCATCTTTAGATGATTTTGCTATCAATCTCACTCGAGAACAGGACAAGCTAATCCAGATGGGCACTCTTAAGTCCTCTAAGTCACATGCCTTGGCTGCCAACCAAGGTACAAAAGAACAACAAGGACAAAGTAGTAACAATAATAGTAAGGACAAGAAACAAAAGAATAGCGAGGAGAAGAAGGATCAGATGTCGGTTTCGTCAAAAGCAACTATTGATACACCATCTTCCAAGGGCGATAAGCCTAAGAAAGAAAAGGTCAAATATGCTTATTGTAAAAGACCTGGTCATGATGAACATAAATGTTTGCAGAAACAACTTGATCACTTGACATACATTCTTGAGAAGAATAATATCAGTGTTCCTAAGTCTATCAAACAAAGTTCTAATGAAGGGTCTAACAAGGAAAAAGAAAGCAGCAAGGGGAAAGGAAAGGGCAAGGCCCTTTTTGTAGTTGCTTCCTCACCATCCACTTGGGTTCTTGATTTGGGTGCTTCACACCAAATGGCTTCATCTAAGGAAGAACTTGCATCCTTGGAGCTGTGTACTATGCCTTCTATTTTGATGGGTGATAACACTCTTGTTGAGGTGTGTGGGAGAGGGTCTGTTGATGTGGGGGATGGTACATTCTATGATGTTCCTTATGTACCCTCATTGTCAACTAATCTCCAATCGGTACACCAGATCACTCACACAGGTTTAGGCAAGTGAGTTGAGTTCACTCCTAGTTCAATGGAGATATGTGAGTTGCACAATGATTCTACAGTTGCAGTTGGGAGAGCAGATCATCAGTCACGACTCTATATGTTTTCTTACTTTGTTCCTGATCCTCCTTTGACTGTTTCACTCATTCAGTCTAATGATGTGAGCAGATTATGGCATGACCAGTTTGGCCATCTTAACTTCCACTACTTGCATCAGCTTAACCAGCAGAGCATGGTCATAGGGTTGCCTTCTACTTTGACATTGGAGTCACTTGGAATACATGATAGATCTTCTAATGGGTCAGATTCACTTGAGCAGTCTTCTACCTCCACTTTTGATGCAAAGAGTGATTCAGAGGATTCACCTCCTTCCTCTCCTAGTCATCATTTACAGGTTGATGATTCTCCTCTAGATTCTCCATCTGCTGGTCCAGTTTGGGCTAGACATACCTTGCAGTTTGCAGGTGATTGGGTTGGGGATCCATCAGACACCAAGCAGACTCGTTCACAATTCAAGGATGCTCTACATATCTTCATTGCTACTGCCTCAAATCCACAGTCCTTTCATGAGGCTTCTGGTATTTCTGAGTGGGATACAGCTATGCAGGAAGAGTATAGTTCCTTGATGAGGAATCGCACTTGGGATCTTGTCCGTTTTCCTAAGGGAAGAAAACTTGTTCGATGTAAGTGGATCTACCAGACAAAATTTGCAAGCTTTGCTGGAGGTGTGGGATGCTTCATCTTTTGGGGGGGCTTCTTCCTCTCACTTGGAGTCCTAATTTTCTTTGGGGAGTCTCTTTTCTCTCTCTTTTGGGGGAATTTTATGTACATGGGTACCTCATCAGGCTTGACTTGCCGAGACCCATTTCTACATCCACCTAAGCTTCACTTATGGGGGGTGTTAGTGTAGTTTTTTATTTTTCCTATTTTGCTAGGTTTTTCCTACACTTTTAATAATCTTGCTTAGGTTAATAAAGCATGTCTTATTAGGTGAATGGTTGTGAGGTGTCACCTTCCTACATGTGAGCATCCATTAGCTATCTCGGGAAGATACTTTGCTATCTTTAGTCTAATAGATGGTTGCTCCTCATTGGTTGGTGTTGCCACCTCCTCCCTCTTCCTAGCCTATATAAGCATGCTACCTGGCTTGTATTTGCATCTCTTTTTTTTGCATCCTCTTAATGCTATTTTGCTTCCAGCATTTGCATTACTCTCTTGGAGACTAACTCTATGATGCTATTTTGATTTTGTATCATTTGCATTCATAGTTTAGATATTTACTCTTTGCACTAGTTTTCTGGGTTATTAATCTTTTCAGATTCTAACAAAGATAAAACATGCAAGATCAACACATGACACAATGATTTACGTGGAAACCCAATTTGGAAAAAACCACCAGTAACATGTTACTTGATTCTCACTCTTCTAAAGTGATGCCCTGTTAAAGGCTTACAACACACTATTAAATGTGACCCTGTTAGAGGATTTCACCAAACTCTTAGGAATGGGCCTGGTTAAAGGTCTTTAGAACATTCGCTTGGAATATCACCTTATTAAAGGATTTATCTTATGGCTATTAAACCAACCTAAGTCCATAATATTTAAACTTATTGTTACAATTGTTAAAAAGTAACGATAATGTTCTTTTGATCTGATATAACTTACAACATACTTTGCAGATTTCAGATCACACTTTTAGTTCAATCCTTATGCTTGGCTTCAATCACTTCAGCTCTGTCTACTTGTCTTCCTCTCAAGATTCGTCTCCTTGAGTCTTCTTACTCATTCTGCCAATGCAATCATCCTTGTGGTCGTCTATCCAAACAGAGTTCCTGTGCTTTCTTTTCCTTAGCACCTTCTTTAGTACTTCATGCTTTTATGCTTGACCACCTCTCTCACTTTTTCACTAACTTATGTCTTTTTAAATAGAAAATTGATTTGCCTTCGTCGCTCAATTCTCCCTCTCCAATTTTAGGGTATCAAAATGGATTAGGTAGGATACAATGTATCTACCCCATATCTTGTTCTCTTCTAAAAACTTCGCTAGTTGTATCCTTAAAAATGTTCTATGTGGTGTTCTATGCCACCAGCTCATCATTCTTATCTTCCTTTTAATTCACATATTTCTAGATAACAACCTTGTCAGCTTAGATATGGCAAATCTTTGATTTCTAAAATAATGCAGCAAATCGACATTATTGAGTTACTGGTGCTCGGCACCTCTGTGTTACTCAGCACCTATACCTGCTCGGCACTTGGTTCTGCTCGGAACTTGATTCTACTCAGCACTTGGTTAACTCTGTGTCACTCGACATCTGAACTTGCTCGGCATCTGAAGTTTACTCGACATCTGATCTTGCTCGGCATCTGAAGTTTACTCGGCATCTGATCTTGCTCGGCATCTGAAGTTTACTCAGCATTAACTAGGAATTTGCTCGGCTCTTACTAGCTGGCTCGGCTCCTTCTCTCTAATGAACTTAGTTGAGCTTTACAAAAGACTTAGCTAAAACCTTAAATCTTTGATATGTTTTAGTGTGCCCATTCTTTGTATCTTATAGTATGTCATCAAATACGCTTTTTCATCAATGGCTTAGTTGATCCTTGTACTTCATTACAACATCATAACTTCAACCTTTCTCTAGGTGTTCTAGTTACATCTTATTGATTGCCTCCTCCTTGACAATCAACTAATTGATAGTATTTGGATCACTAAAGCAATTGTCATTCCTGCAAGTAGCAAGTTTGACATCAATGACAAAACAATGATTGAGGACATTCTTTACCAGTTCCATTTATTATTCCAACAACTTTACTTATGATCATTTCAATCATTTTCAACACAAACATCCTTTTTTCATAATCCTCTTCAATGAATTGAATGATTGTGAAAATGAAGGCATCATTCACTATTATATACTCCTTGCTATGCTATGAAAGCATTTCCTTCACCAACTGGGGGTATACTATATAAGGCCATGCATTTGCATCTTGCATGATGCCCCTTTTGAACAATCCCGAATAATATGTTGCTCTTGCAGCTAAAAGGTACACCAAATAGGATGTCATATATAACTTATGGTTGTTCTTAACTACCACCAGTTGCTCATTCAAATTCTTGCTAAGAATGAAAGCCCAATTAATTGGCATCTTCATTGTTCTAATGGTCTCAATAAAATGCACCATCCATATGTTCAAGTGTCCTGATGTCGATTACCCCATGACTCTACTCAAAAGTACTATAGAATATCTGATATCGTCTTTCATATAGCCCCTTATCATGTCCACTTTTCCTACTTAATTCCCTCAAGTGATTTGACTATCATATGCAACAGAGCCACATTTTGAAGACTTTGATGACATTTTGACTTAATTTCCTCTCTCTCTCTCTCTCTCTCTCTCTCTCTCTCTCTCTCTCTCTCTCTCTCTCTCTCTCTCTCTCTCTCTCTCTCCCTCTCCCTCTCCCTCTCCTTTATATTTAATTAATTTTTTCTTTTTAAAATTTCAATCATTAAATGTTCAACATGTAACAGACAAATGTTTATATGAAAAGTTAAAATCAATCTCTCTCTCTCTCTCTCTCTCTCTCTCTCTCTCTCTCTCTCTCTCTCTCTCTCTCTCTCTCTCTCTCTCTCTCTCTCTCTCTCCCTCTCCCTCCTTGAACGATCAAGACTCTAACATTTTTTTTGTTTATTCCTTATAATTAATTATTTTTTTTCTTTTTTAAATTTCAATCATTAAATGTTCAACATGTAACAGACAAATGTTTATATGAAAAGTTAAATATAATGTTTAGAAAGAGAAGCATTCTTTATGAATAAAGTTTATAATTTTTTGTTTTTATTGATAAAAGGTCAAAGCCTTGATTAAATAAATGGAAATTACAACTAATCTTGCTCAAATGGGGCAATAATTTTAGTTCATTTGGCTAGACATTGTTTCTATCTTATAACATTTACATATTTAGATTCACAAGATAGATTTTTAGATTTTTTAATCAAGATCCTTGCTACAAACTTTCCAACTTTTGGGTACAAGTTAGATTCTATACATTCCTTGCTTATTGATCATATTGCATGATAAGACCTACAAAACTAAATAAACTTGGCCAAGATCCTTGTTAGTGACAAAAAATGAATCCATAGCCTATCTTTAGTGGTTATAAAATATCATTTCTTACTTGAGGTAGATTATTTGAAAACACCTCTTATTTGTTCAAAATGTACTTACTTATATCTTCCTAATTAATTTATCTCAGATCTTCCTTATGTTTAATAGTAGATTGCCTAATGTGCTTGTAGAGTGGCATGTTTGCTTTGTAGTTTATCATCCTTTGTTTTTTTATATTTAGAATACACTACTAAGAGTCTATCATCATTCATTCTAAGTTGTTGAGAATTGAATTATATTTTCTATGTTTTGAATTTGTCATTATCATTTGAATCTAGTTATTTTATGTTTGAAGTTAGTTGTTGGTTTATTCTAGAGATTGATTATAAATCGAGAAAAGTGATTCATGGAGTCAAACACTCTAAAAATCAATATGGGAATTTGTTCTGAAAATTATTCTAGTAGCCATTTATTTGAATGATTTAAAAATGACTAAAAACTTCTCTATATTCCCCTTATTGATTTTTCTAATCTCCTATATATGTTGTATTTTAGCAAGTAGTTCAATTAATGATTGTAAATCTTTATTTACCATTTGGATGTACTCATTATGGATTTATTCATCCTAGAATTCATAGTTCATTGATTTGAAATCTTGTCCTATATCATTAGTAATGTCCTTGATTGTCCATAAGTTTGCATTCAACTGAGAAGCCCTTTTTAATGCATAGTATTTGTAAATTATTATTTTCATTGAGTTATATTATACGTTATTGTTAACGGCATACCTACTATTTTTTAGAATGCATCCCTAATTCAAATTTTTAGAAAAACCTCTATTCTTTTTCCTTACTCTATCTTGGTGACATCTTGCAGAAGAATAATTGGATGGCTTAACTATATTAATTGCTTTTATAAAGAGACCTTATTTCAAAGATCCCTAACAAGGACAATTAATGTTTTAAAATATTGTTCTGTATACTCAGTGTCATTTGCAAAGAAACAATAGATAAATAACTGAATGCAAAAATAAATAGTCTAATTATTATTTTTTAAATAATGCATCTTTTCCTAATTCTGAAGATCTAAATTAATGTTTTCTAGACAAAAACCAAAGAATATCATTTATTGTTAGTGCACCAATCTTCTACTGGATGAATAAAGGGTTTATATATTCATTAGTTATGAGTAATTACAAACTAATTTACATACTAAACATAGATAGGGGACTGAGAAGAGGAGCAGGAGAAAGGGAAGAAACAAAAAGGGAGTGATGACTAGACAAGAAAAGGAGAAAAAAGGGACAAAAGGACAAAATCAAAAACCAAAAAATACCCAAAATTTAAAATGCTAAGAAGCAAGATTGTACAAAGAAAGAGCACACACAAAATTGTGAATAGTAGAGAGAGCCAAAACAAAAACTCTCAAAGGAGACAAACCCTATTCACATGAAACCTTCAACTTCCAGATACTACTCCAAATCTTTCCAATCCTCACAACTATGAGGGTTCATGATAGCCAAAGGAAACATCCAATTTCTTATATTCTCCTCCCATCTCTCAAAAAACCTCAAAAAATTCTTAATTTCCACAATAGGGTAGACTTGGACTGGGTAATTGTGAGCACCATATTTGCTTCTTTTTGAAATGTAGAGATTGTTGTCAATATTCTCAAGGACTAGGTCTAGCTCCAAAATAGTAGATTTTTTGAACTCTTTCCTATAGAAGTTCCTAATGGCCACATTGTCCTCATCTACATGCATAATTGTGGCCACAAATATCACCACAATAATTGTATTATGCTTGTGTTTATCCGTAATAGCAGAAAATTCTTCCCCGACCACCTTATTGATAGCCCTAAAAACTAAATAATTCTTAGTTTTCACCATTTTGCTAATCATTAACTCACTAACCTTTCCCCATAGAGACATCTCATGCTTTCCAGACCTCATACAAAATGGGGTTTCCATTAGACCTAAAACCTAAACCAGACCAAGAGCCTAAGATAGATACAAAAGCCAAAAATACAAATACAAACTATAGAAAATACTTTAAGTTCTAACTTGGTTCAAATAGACAAATGCCTAATGATGATACAACATTTGATATGCAAAGACTACATTTCCCAATGCTAAATAATAATTTCTTTTTTATTCATAAATTTTCCTGATTAAAGAGGCAAGCTTTCATTAGTAATTGTGTATCATCTGAATCTAAAGACACGTTTTGCTTTATTATTAAATTCTTGATATTGGCTATTTGTCAAATTATATAAAATTTTCATGAGATTATAGATCTACCTAATGATACAGTGGTAGGATAGATTATTAATAACTATCTCCACATTTTTTATACTTATTATTGTAATTTCTAGATCATTGTTTGATCATGCTTGGACCCCAATAGAAGTAAAAGAAGAATTAAAGTGATATTATTAATGATGTGCTCAAGAAATAGATTCTAAGTGCTAAACTCATACATATTCTATATTCATGAGAAAATTAACTATATTCATATGATTCACATATGGGGATCCTATTTCTATAGAGATGTCATCTTTTTTCATGCTTTTTGATGTTGCAACTTGTTTCATATCCCCATTTGGTTCCCACACATCAATTTGATCTTTTGCAAAGAAAACATTAATCTAGTTCGGACTTGGAGGAGATCAAACATGAAGAAAATGAAATAAGAAATCCAAATTTCTTCGAAGGGTTGGAATCCATTCTAAGAAACCTTCAATTCTTCTACAACCAAGATGGAGACGTAGGGGAAACTATGTTTCCTATCATTCTCTAATAATAAAACCCTAGTTTAGGGATTGTTAAATCCTCCCTCATATTTGCAATGACTATAGAGAGATTTTGAATATAAGAAACCTTAAAAATGCTTCTACATAATAATTCAATAACCACTTTATTTGGATCTACTTGTAATGTTGAAGCAATTAACATAGTTAAAATATCAAAATTTACTCTAAATTTGTCCTTGTTGTTTATAAATTCTTGGCCTAGAACCTTAAGAATTGTTCTAGCTACTAAAAAATGAGTGGTCAACATAATACATCCAAGTCTTCGATCCTTTATCAGACCGTCAAAAGAAATCTTGATTGTTGGACCTTTAATCTTAATAGGGGTAGTCATTTCTTTAGCCTTACTTCAATACAAAGTAGAAGGAAGTGATGAGGAAACTCTTTAAAGGGTTTAAAATACCTAATCAGGATGTGAATCAAAATGAACTTAGCTTAAAGGTTGTAACTAAAAATGGGATAAATCTATCCGATTACTATATTAGTATTAAGTCTTCTAATTTGTTTTATTTTATTAATATAATTTAATTAACGCTTTTTACAACGAATATATTTTCACCATCATCCCCTACATTTTCTAGGGTGTCAGTGAGTTTATTGCCTTCCCTATAAATATGTTGAATTTAAACTTATTCTAATTGGTCTAATAATTATGTTGCTTTTTCTAATCTAGAATTGAGTTGTTAAATTTGGAGTTCCTCTTATCCTTATTGTGTTTAGAATTATTTGAGAGTCTCCCTCAATAACCAAATATTTAATTCCAAGTTCTAAACTTAGACCCAAACCTACAATTAATACCTCCATTTCTAGTAAATTATCTATAGCCTTTCCTAGGTATTTGGCACATTTAGCTATCCATTCGTTGTTGTTGTTATGAATGATGCAACCTATACCAGAATTCCCACGATTGCCTCTTAAAGCTCCATCCAAATTTAATTTAGTCCATCCCTTATGAGGTGGGTCCCACTTACAATTTGCTCTAGCTAGCTTGTCAGCTTTGGGGTATATCATTGGGGGATTGATGAGATTATGTCAGTTTACCTTCATTTATGCATCCCAAGTTGTAAATGTTTCTTCTTTAATCAAGTTTCTAAGATTATTGTTTATGTTTTCTAAGATACTAACCTCAACTTTGTTAAGGAGAGAATAAATAGATAACTCTTTGTTCATAAATAATCTATGATTCTTTTCCTTTCAAATTTTATAAATATATGGGGAGACCTTCCAAAGTTTGTTGCATATTTTTAAAAATATAGACTTAGGCCAACTTTTGAGATGGTCCATAAGATTTTTATGGAAGTCTGAATGCTATTTGCATAACCATAACTAGCAAGTCTTGGCAAAGGGAAACTAAATAAGAGGTGATCAACTATTTCAGAGTTCAAATCCCATTTTAAAAAATCTATCTATAGTTAGAATCCTATTTTAGATTGCAACCCATAGAAAGATACCATATTTTGGTAAACAAGTTGAGTCCCAACATTATTCTACGGGAATCTCAATAGCTTCCCATCTCTAAGATTTAGTAATGAGTTCTATCCTAGTTTAACTTTGTATTTCCCATCTTTAGATGCTCCCCAAATAAGTTTATCATTTTTGTTTTTGTAATTTGCTATGTGTTGTTTTATAAAGTGATTGTATTGTTGTTTTTCACTATCAGTTAAGTTTGTTTGGACAACTAATTTCCACTCACATTTAACTGAGTGTTCTGAGATAATGATAACTTGATAATTTGTTATGAATTTACCCCATAGTCTAGTTAGAGAAGATTTGATCTTAGGAGACAAATCTAAGCAAGTCAAGGTTGGGAGTCTGTCCTAAGAATCTTCCCAAAACAAAGCATTTTTCCCATCACCAATATCCCAAGTTAGGTTCTTGCTAATAATAGAGTGATTGCAACATAAATTTCCAAGTTCTAGATCCCTTAGGGGGGTTAGCAGTGCAAAAAAGTGATAACGTATCTAAAATTGTTAGATATTTCTAACAAATAATTTTAGCCCATTCACTATCTTTTTCTTAATACATCCTCCATACTAATTTATCCCCCAACACTTCCTTTTACCAACTTAATTTTTTTATTACCAGTCCTCCTAAGTTTTTAGGTCTGTAGATGTTGTTCCATTTTATAAGAGCTTTTTCTTTTCTTTTCTTCAAGCCCTGTCCAAAAGAAATCTCTCATTTTTTTCTAGGCAGATACTAACCCCTTTAAGTAGGGGAAGTCCTGACATTTGGTAGGTTGGTATAGATGAAAGAACACATTTGATTTTAGTTTCTCTTCCAACCTTAGTTAACCATTTACCCTTCCAATTTTCTATATTTTTTATCTATTATTTCTTGAATAGGGTTCCAAGACTTGGAAAATCTGGAGCTCTTTTCAATTTGAATACCTAGGTACTTACAAGGGACTGAGCCTTTTTTGAATCCCATAAATTGACAAATTATATTTTCTAAGTTTGGATGCGTGTTTAAGACAAAAAAAAATCTGATTTGTCTTCATTAACTCTTTGCCCAGATGCTTTCATTTATGTTGTGATGATATTTTTGAAGTGGTGAGCCTCTTCTAGGGAACTTTCTCCTAGAAGGATAGTATCATCAACAAATTTTTGATGTGTTATCATGGGCATATCTTTTGCTACTATGACTACTTTGATGAGAGACTCTTCTTATGCTTTTTTAATGTTTCTTCCAAAGGCTTCTACCATAATAATGAATAAAAACAAAGATATGGGATCCCCTTTGCTAATACCTCTTGAAATATTGAAAAAACCATCCAAAAAGCCATTGATGAGGAGAGATATTTTTGGAGTAGAAATGCAATTAAAGATAAGATTAATCCATTAATACGAAAACCAAATGTTTCAAGGGTCTTGCACAAGAATTGCCAATCTATTTACCAAATATTTTTTGGATGTCTAATTTCATGAACATGCAAGCTTCTTTATCAAATTTTGATGAATGAATTTCTTCCTAGATAATAATTGTACCATCTAAAACAGATCTATTGGGCATAAACCTTGTTTGTTCTTCAAAAATAAATTTTGGTAAAACTTTTTTGGGCCTATTAGCTAAGGTTTTGGTGAGTATTTTGTAAATAGTGTTTCATACTACAATAGGCCAATAGTTGCTTGGTTTCTCATGATTAGCTTTCTTAGGAAAAATAGCTATAAAGGTATTATTCATTTCTACTAATAATGTACCCAAGTTTCTAGTTGCTTTAATAGTTCTCTAGAATTCATCTCCTAGGATGTCCCAACATTTATGAAAGAAAAATGCTTGGAATCCATCTGGTCCTGAGGACGTATATGGATTGAGACTAAAAAGTGTTGTTCTAATTTCTTCTTTGGAGAAGGCCTAATTTAAATATCTTTTTGTGTTCAACCGAAATTAGTTTTGATATATCCTTTTACATACTTTTTGTGCTCTTAGATTAGATTATTCAAAATTATTAAGAATGTTATTGTAGTAATCTACAATGAATATCTTTGTTGTCTGATTTGGGTATTCTATGATTTACCTTGATCGTCTTTAGTTTTTGATATTCTATTTACATTTCTATTATTGATAGTACTATTGTGGAAGAATTTAGTATTCCAATCCCCAACTATTAATCAGTTTTCTCTAGATTTTTGTTTCCAAAAGGTTTCTTCTTTCGCTAGAATTGATTCTTATTTTAGTAAGAGATATTCTTCTTTTGTGTATTTGTTGTTGTCTAGTTCTTCTTTTATAATTTCTTCATTTAGGTTTTTCAAATCTTCTTTTGTTTCTAACTTTTCTTTGAATAAACTATGAAAGTGTATTTCGTTCCATTTTAATATATTTTCCTTTAATATTTTTTATTTTTATATGAAACAAAATATTTTTGATCCCTCAAAGTATCCTTCTAACCACCATTGTTTTATTAGTGTCATAAACTTCTCATCTTGGAACCACATCTTTTCACATTTGAAGAGATTTCTAGAAGGTTTCTGAAGTTTTGATATATCTAATTTGACTGGAAAGTGATCTGATACCACATATGGTAGAATTGATGATTGAATTTAGTGATCAAAATGTCTAATATCTCCTTTGAATAAGAACCTATCAATTCATTCTTCTATTTGAAAAAATTATTTTCTTTTGTTATGCCACATGTAGAGACCATTTGTTGGTGCAAAATCAACTAGATTATCTTTGGAAATCCAATGTCTAAAATTTGTCATTGCTTGGGGAATGTACTGAGAGCCTCCATGTTTTTTCTTCTAAGCTTAAAATAGCATTAGAATCCCCTTCATTCATGAATACTTCTGAAGGGTTATTGTTTATAAAAGTGTTGATATCATGTCATAGCTCTCTCTTACTAGCAATCGGAGGTGGTCCATATACATTGATTAAAAGAAAATGTAGGTTTTCTTTATAACTTTTGACTTTACCACTCATCCAATTATTGGTTGATGCTAATCTATTATATGACATTTTCCTTGGATCCCATATGATGTTGATGCCCCTTGAAGCACCTTCAAATTCTATTAAATCAAATATCCATATCCCAAGTTTCGTATTTAATTTTTCCCCTTCTAACTTACTCAAATTTGTTTCTTGTAATAATATTAAGTCTAATCCAAATGAAGTTAAATTCTACTTTAGTAAGCATTTTTTGTTAAGGTCATTTATTCCCCTAGCATTCCAAGTTGTTAACTTCATTGATCTATAGGAAGGCCCTTCTGTTGGAACTACAATTGGAACAATTGTTATGTTATCATTGATGTCAAACCTTATTGGTAAGACAATTGCTATCTAAGTAGAGTGCCATATCAAGATGATTGCTGAAGAGGATTTGAAAAGAAAAGATAACAAAAGGACTTAGATGAAAGGTTGACTTCTAAGAAACTACAATGGGCACTTGATTAGTGAGACCTTCACAAGATAATGTGATTGTTTGATCATAACATGAGTGGAGAAAACAATTTTATTGAAGCCTAGAAGAGTCATCAATAGAAGACTAAATGCATAGGCTTGACCGAGAAAAGAGCAAAAGATTAAGGAACTAGAAGTATATGTCGAGTGATGCTAGTGTTGACCGAGTGAAAGTATAAGCTGAGAAAAATATAGTGTTTATTAAGCATCAGTATCAATTGAGTATTAGTAAGTGTCCTGGATAAAACATTCAGTATTGACTGAGTAATTCAATGATGATCAAGTGTCAAGACACAATGTTGGCCGAGTGACAACATTTGACAAATTATGAGGAAATCTTGTTTTCCAACTGACATAATTGAACTTTTAGAATATGGAAAATGTGTTGACGATAAGGTTGGATGGCCTTGGGCATTTAATTCAAGGGAAATTTTGTTTGAGCATTTTTATGCATGGATTCAAAGGGATTTTTTGAGAAGTTTCTAGAAGAGAAAGGAGGAAACGAAAAGATGAAAGGATTCAACGAATTTGACCAAACCCTAATATCTACGGTGATGTTTAAGCGACAAAATATCAAAATTACCTATTTAAGGAGGCACAGGGGCTAACCTAAAAGAGGTTGGAGTAGTTGTTGATGCTATTGACTATTGAACTTAAGTAGGAGGTTGAGAAGAGTCATGAAGAGGTGATTTGTGATCACTTGAAGGACTTCCAAGAAAATCAGAGACAAAGATAATAATGGAGGCCAATTAGTGGATCAATATATAAGCTACATTGTGATATATATTTGCAAAGTGAGTTGCATTTATTAGATAAACCTAGTGTTACTTTCTAATAATTGTATTGTATTGAAATCCTTTAATTAAGGTTAACTTAACAATCATTTGCAAATCCTTTAATCAAGGTGACATTCTAATGGAATTTTCTAAAGCCCTCTAACAAGGCCACTCCTAACAGGGTGATTAAATACTTTAACAATGTCACATCTAATAATGTATTTGTAACCTTTAACATGGTTGGTTCCTCGTAGAGCTCATTTCAGAAGAGTGAAAAATTGGTAGCATGTTATTGGTGATTTTTTTCCAAATTGGGTTTCCACATTAAATCTTGGTGTCATACTTATGTGGATGTTATTTGAGATGTTCTACTATTAGTATTTTACATTCTACAAGTTTGTTACTATTAGCATAGTGGACTACAAGTTTTAAGTTGTTGATTATTTGTTGTAAAGACTAAGCTACTAAATGTCTAGATCTAAAGTATTTGAAGTGATTAAAAGTTTAATTGGTATATTTGAACTCGACGATAACTGATTCACCCCACCCCCTCTCAGTTATTCTAAATATTTCTAACAATTAGTATCAGAGCATTGGTGCTTGTAGAGAAAAAAATGAAGGTACTTGAAGCTAAAGATAAAGATGTAGAAAAATGAGGTTCCAAGATTGAACAAGGAGAACCTACATGATAGAGTTTGATGAAGTCGCATCTAGCAAGAATTGGAGAAGGAGCAATACACTGTGGAACATGTATATGTAGAGATACCAAGGCCTTTGACAACTCAAGAAATGAAAGAGAAGCAAGAACACAATTAAGCAATGGTGGGGATTGCATCAACCCTAAGCTATACTGAGACTGATGATATAAATGAGTGCAGTACTGCAAATAAAATTTGGGATATGTTGTAGACTATCTATGGAGGAGACACATATGTTTTAAGATCAAAATCAAAAAGCTTGAGAGGAAAATTTTATGAGATGGGAATGACAAAAGGTGAAACCATTGCTCAATATTGTGGACCAGTCAAATAGGTGGTAAATTATATAAGAGGATTCAATGGAGAGATTGATGATGAAACTGTGATTAACAAGGTACTGAGAACCCTACTTCCTATTTATGCTAATAGAGTTTCTGTAATACAAGAATTGAGATGTACCCTTGGTAAGAATCTAACTTTGGAAAGATTAGTTGGTAGGCTTACTACCTTTGAATTGTCCAACTTTGATAATTTTACTCCTACTACTATTGAATCGACTTTCAAATCTCAATTGGTTCTTAACAAGAAAGGAAAAGGAAAATGTGTGAATAGTGATAGTGATATTTCTAATGATGATCTTGATGAGCTTGAAGCATTAATGTCTTGAAGACTTCCAATAGGAAAAGGCAAATTCAAAGGTAAACTTCCTATAAAATGTTTTTCATATAACAAGGTTGGTGACATTGTTGCAACATGTCCTAATAGAGAAGACAAGGATGAAAAGAAGGAAATAAAGTATAAAGGCAACAAAGATGGCATAGACAATAGAAGAAACAAGGAATACATATACAAAGGTAAGAAATCTTGTTATATTGCTGAAGAAGAGACTGACAATGAGTCTAATAGTAATGATGAAGAAGTTGTCTATATTGCTATGAAAGAAGATTCTAATGGAGATGAGAAAATTGCATTAATTTCATAGGTGAGTAAAGGTGATAGATGGATAATTGATGGTGGTTTCTCACATCACATGACTAGTGATAAAAGTAAGTTTGAAACCATGAAACATTATAAAGGTAGTTGTGTCGAGTTTGGTAATGATGCCCCATGCTTTGTGAATGGTAAAGGATGAATTTAATTGACTGATAAGATCAAGTGTGATAATGTAAATTAACTTTTTGAGTGTTGCATAGTTGAAAAAATTAGAATACAAAGTTAAATTTCATCACAAGAAGGCCAATATATTTAATGCAAATAGTAAACTAATTGGAAGTGGAGAACAAACAAGAGGTAACTTGTTCTATCTAGACTTATCTGATGAGACTTTCTTGTCTACATAATTTGATGATGTATGGCTATGGCATAAGAGGCTATGTCATGTATACTTTGATAAATTGGTAAGCATTAGTGAAATGAAAAGAATAAGAGGATTACCAAGGTTTAGGAAACCTAATGCTATGTGTAAACAATGTTAGTTGGGAAAAATGACAAAGTCTAGTTTCAAGAGAAAAACCTATTCATCTAATGATATTTTAGAATTGCTTTATACTGACCTTCGTGGACCTATTGGAGTGCAAAGCAACTATGGAGATAAATATTTCATTCTATTTGTTGATGACTACTCTAGAATGATGACTATGATGTTTTTAAAAGAAAAATATGAGGCTTTTCAATAGTTTAAGTGGTATAGAGTTTTTAAAAAAAGGCAAGAGTCTAAAGTGCTTGAGATATGATAGAGCAGGAGAGTTTATTTCTAACGAGTTCAACATATTCTGTAATGATAGAGGAATCAAGAGACATATTTCAGCACCTAGGACCCCTCCCTAGAATGGAATAGTTGAAAGAAGGAATAGATCAATCATGGATTATGCTAGAACACTGATGATGGAGAAGAATGTGTCATAGAAATACTAGAGAGAAGTTGTAAATACAACAATCTATACTTTGAACAAAGTACAAGTCAAGAAAGGTACAAATATTACATCCTTTGAGTTATGGTATGTGCATGCACCTAATGTGAAATATTTTAATGTCTTTGGAAGAAAATGCTATATACTGAAGGATAGTAGAAATGGAAAACTTGATGCTAAAAGTGATGAAGGAATATTTCAAGGATATTAGATACTAAGAGAAAAGCTTATAAATGTTTGAATTTTAACACTAACAAAGTTGTGGAAAGTATAAATGTGAAAGTTGATGAATATACAGAAAATAATGAAGTTGAATGCAAGACAAAACCTGAAGATTACAACACATTCATATATGTCAATGAAGGTGTGCCTTGTACCTTACCTAAGCTAGAAAACAAGACTATTGAGCAATATAAAACTGTGAATGTTGAGTTGCAATAATAGGCTACAGAACAATAGACTGTACGTGTCGAGCATTGGTAGAATGATGCCGAGATACAAGAAGTTGCCAAGCACTAGGAAGCTAATGTTGAGCAACCATAAGCATACGCAAAGATACAAAATAAACTTGAAATAAATTTTCAAGATGAACTTGAAGAAGAAGAAGAAAGAAGAAAGAAGAAACAAGCTTACAATAGCAAAATATGTAAGAAGACATCATACACTTGAATAAATCATTAGAAACAAAGACTTTGGAGTCATGAAAAGGAAAAGATTGAGAAGTGATACATGTTTACTTTGTGAGTTTGAACCTAAAATAGTGAAGGATGCTTTGGATAATGAAGATTGGATTTAGGAAATGAATGAAGAAATTGAATAGATAGAGAATAACAAAACCTGGTCATTAGTACCTAGACAAAAGGGCAAGAATGTTATTGGAACAAAGTGGGTATTCAGGAACAAGCTGAATGAAAAAGGAGAAGTCACAAGGAACAAAGCTAGATTGGTATGCAAAGGATATGCATAAGAAGAAGGCATTGACTATGGAGAAACATTTTCCCCAGTCACAAGATTGGAAGGAGTTAGAACTCTACTTGCATATTCTATTTACAAAGGATTTTAAAGTGTATCAAATAGATGTCAAATCTATATTTCTAAATGGAATATTGGAAGAAGAAGTTTATAATGAACAAATAAAAGATTTTTTGATCCCAACAAGAAGAACATGGTATATAAACTGCATAAAGCACTATATGGACTAAAACAAGCCCCTAGAGCATGGTATGAAAGGTTGCACAATTATTTGGTAAAGATTGGTTTTGCAAAGACAAATGATAACAATAATTTGTACTTGAAAAACTAAAGGTGGTAAACAGATACTATTAGGTGAAATATTTGTGGATGATATCATATTTGGAACACATGAACCATTATACAAATCATTTGCTAATGAGATGTAGAAGGAATTTGAAATGACCATGTTTGGGGAAATCAAATTCTTTGTTGGTTTACAAGTATATTAGATGAAGAAATGTATCTACATTACCAAATCCAAATACATCAAGGACATACTAAAAACCTTTGGGATGGAAGATTCAAGATTAGTTAGTATGCCTATGGCTACTGGACATAATTTTTTTAAGAATGATGATTCTACTGATGTGAACTATACATTGTATAGATCAATGATTAGGAAGCTACAATATGTTGTTCACAATAGACCAGATATTGGACTAGCTATTGGGATGGTTGCAATATTCTCTACAAATCCTAAGGATAATCATATGATGGTAGTGAAAAGAATACTAAGCTATATGAAAGGAATAGAGGATAATGGACTATATTACAAAAAGAATGACAAGTTTGAACTGAAAGTGTACACAGATGTTGATTGAGCAAGAAATGTTGATGATAGAAAGAGTACAAGTGGTGGAGTTTTCTTTCTAGGAAAGAGAATGGTTTTGTTGACAAGAAAAAAACATAATTGCATTTCACAATCAACAACAGAAGCTAAATATGTAGCAGCAATAGTTAACTATTCTAACATTGTGTGGATCAAGTAATTATTCAAAGGAATGAAGGAAGAGATCATTGATCAATGATAGAAGACCAAATGCAGAGGCTTGACTGAGCAAAGAGTAGAAGATTAAGTAACTAGAAGTATATGTCGAGTGATGCTAGTGTTGACTAAGGTAAAGTACAAGCCAAGAAAAATACAATATCGATCAAGAATCAGTATTGACCAAGTATTAGTAAGTGTGCTAGGCAGAATAGTTAGTATTGATCAAGTAATTCAGTGATGACTGAGTGTCAGAACACAGTGTTAGCCGAGTGACAACATTTGACAGATTATGAGGAAATCTTGATTTCTAGTTGACATAACTGAATTCTTTGAATATGGAAAATGTGTGGAAGATAAGGATAGATGACCTTGAGCATTTAATTCAAGGGAAACCGTGTTTGAGCATTTCTATGCATGGATTCAAATATAATTTTTGAGAAGTTTCTAGAAGAGAAAGGAGGAAATGAAAAGATGGAAGAATTCGATGAATCTGACCCAACCCTAAGATCTATAGTGATGTTTAAGCAGCAAAAGATTAGAATTACCTATTTTAGGAGGCATAGGGGATAACCTAAAAGAGGTTGGATTAGTTTTTTTATGCTATTGACTGTTGAAATTAAGCAAGAGGTTGAGAAGAGTTATGAAGAGGTGACATGTGATTGCTTTAAGGATTGCCAAGCAAATTAGAGACAAAGATGATAGTGGAGGTCAATTAGTGGATCAACATATAAGCTACATTGTGATTTGTATTTGAAAAGTGAGTTGTATTTATCAATTCAACCTAATGAACTACTCTCTAACCATTGTATAAATATTGAAATCCTTTAATTAAGATTGACTTAACACTCATTTGCAAATCCTTTAATCAAGATGACATTCTAATGAAATTTTCTAAAGCCCTCTAACAAGGCCACTCCTAATAGGGTGATTAAATCCTTTAACAAGGTCACATTTAACAATGTGTTTTGTAACCTTTATCAGGGTTGGCTCCTCATAGAGCTCACTTTAGAAGAGTGAAAAAATGGTAGTATATTATTGGTGGTTTTTCTCAAATTGGGTTTCCACGTTAACTCCTAGTGTCATACTTGTGTGGATGCTATTTGAGATTTGTTTACTGTTAATGTTTTACATTTTACAAGTTTTTTACTATTAGGACAATGGATTGCAAGTTTTATGTAGCTGATCATTTGTAATAAAGACCAAGCTACTAAATATTTGGATCTAGAGTATATGAAGTGATTAGAAGTTGAATTGGTACATCTGAACCTAAGGATAATTGATTCACCCCTCCCACCCCCTCTCAGTTATTCAAAATCATTCTAATACCTTCCCCTTCCCAACTTTTAGAATATCATGGATCTTTTTTTGATTTCTCACTTTACTTGTTCCTATTCTTAGTTCTACAAGAGTTTTCCTACCTCTCTTCTTTTTTTGTTTACCACATCAGGGAGCCTTTATTCTGTTCACGTTATATGAGTAAGTCAATATAATATCCAACATTACTTATACTATGTTCTAATTGATCATTTGATATTTCTTCCCCTTCTCTTATTATTTCTTTAAATATTGTGCTATCCAGATTGTTTTTCCTTGCTAAATTATTTTATTTGTTTGTTTGTTTGTTTGTTTTTTTGTTTTTTTTTTAATTTATTTATTTATTTTATTTTTTTGATAATAGTTTCTTTTGTTGTGATGATAAATTCCAATTTTGATTTAAATTTTCTTCTACTCCAAATTCCTCCCAAAATTCAATATAGATTTTTTTAATGTTGATTCTATCAAAAGAGTTATTCTTTGAATTTGATTGTCCTATTTTTCAATATATAAGACGCAAATTCTAATGGGATACCATTCCCTTCCCGCTCTTCTATATCTCTTTGCTTGTATTTTGCATTGAAAGATTGAAAATGATCTTTCCCATTTTTGGGAGTTTGCCAAAACTTAAATGATCTCTTTTTAGCCCTTTTCCTATACATTTTTTTACTTGTATTTATCAACTGTTATGTATGTCTAGATTTATTAAGATAAATGTTTGTAAATCCTCCCATGGTCAAAGCTACTTGCTAATTATTTTGATCTAGTTGATTCAAATTTTCATTATCTAATTTTTCTCCTTCCTTTGTTTGTTGTTCACATTATGTTATAACCTCTCTTTTATATGCCTGTTTAGAGATGGCTAAAGATGTTGTACCCTTTTCTGAAACCCCTTCTTGTAATTCCTTTTTATTTTCTATAGATACAATAATATTGTTTTCTTGCTTTGGGCTGTGTAGATAAGTTGAATTATCGTGTTGCTTGTGTGCTTCTTCCTAGAGAGTGATTTGATCACTACTATCATTTTGGATTAACAAAATGTCATGGGTAAGCCTTTTGTATTGAATCAAATTCTTTTTGATAACCTCTATAAATAGATTATGTTTAATGCATTTCTCACATTGCTATAGTGTATCCATGTTTTCTTCAAAGTTAATGGAATTGAATTGATCCTTCTCAATACTACTATTGCCTATCTGTGATTTCACTGATGTATTAAATGTTGGAGAGAATTCTTTTGATATGGCATTGTCCAAAAGTTCCCCTTCTTCAATAACATGATCAAATTCTTCTACCCTATTCTCAACACTTCTACTGTTCATCTCTACCTCCGATGATCCATTTGTTCCAGGAAGTTATGCTAATTTTTATTTATTATATAAATATTTGGAAAGCTTTCTCTTAAACATGAATATTTAACTAATATTTTGGGAACTTGTTAAACATGAATATATGTCCTTTGTATCTTGAGATTCTTAGATTATATATTGAGTGATTAGTAATAAGTTTAATAGGTTTAATGCTAGAAGTTTTAAAGTTTAAATTGATAAGAATTCTAATGTTAATATGCATGCTATAATTGGTTTCTATCCCTATCATATCTCCTATTGAAGATCCAATGCATTTAAAAATGTCTATATTATTAATTTAAGGGAATATTGGATCTACTTCTACCCATGTAGGGGCTAAGTATTTATTTGCTACATATTCACTAATATTTTTCCCATTTCATTATATTTAATAGAACACCCTTTAAAAATATTGATTGAAATTGAAAGAAAATCCTTCTTTATAGATTCATTTTTGCAATGTATATAAAATATTCTATCAGAGATTGTCAGAATCTGCCTTAGGGCAGAATTCACCCAAGACCAAGGAACTCAAAACAAAAGCACAAATTAGACCAGAGTATGATCAGAATAATTATATAGTATTCAATACAATGTACAAGTACACTAGGAGTGCCTGAATATAAAGGCCTCTAAGATGCATCTAGAATGCCTTGGAATTAGCATCATGATAAGTCATACAACTAGGCACATGTCCACCAGATGTGGGTTATCCTCCATTAAGCATGAAAGTAAGTGCGATGATGAGAGGATAAGCCTACAATGGTGTGACACGCTAATCAGTGTTGTAGAAAACACATGCTAAATTAGGAGTGCAAATAACTATGTTGTCTACATGACAACCCAAGAAGGTCCACAAACTCCTAAGTGTCTCATAAAAAGCAATAATAAAATAATGCACTAACCTAAGTAAAGTGTAAATAGTAAATACCTATTTACACCAACAAACCCCCCCCCCCCCCCCCTTAAGTGCAACTTAGGAGAATGCACTTAAGCTCACTAATGCATGATGGGTCCCAGCTACGAGGCCATGTGAGGCACCCATGTACAAAAGCAATGCTATAGAATGATGCAATGCAACCTCTAATAAAGCGAAGAAAGAGGGAAAACCCTCCTCCAAAAAGAGAGATGAGTACAATAAAGAAGATGAGAGAGAAGAAGACCTCAGAAGAGGAAAAAATCCCTCCCAGAAGAAGAAGAAGAAGAGAGAAGTCAAGGGACTCCCCTTTTGGCAACATCCCACACTAACAAGAGATCTTGCAAATGAGTATACTTGACCTCGATGACGGGTTTGGTGAAGATATCAATGACCTACTCTATTGTAGGACAATACTATAGTGCAATGATCTGCTCATGTATAAGCTCTCTGATATAGTGCATATGAACCTTGATGTGCTTTGTCTGCTAATGTTGAACTGGATGCTTAGAGATCTCAATGGCACTTTGATTGTCACAATGAGTAACTGTAGGCTTAGGTAGATCAAATCCAAACTCCTCCAGGATGTGTTGTAACCAAAGAGCTTCTGTAGTTGCATTGACAGCTCCTCGATACTCAGCCTCTGTAGAAGAAAGAGCAACATTGTTTTGCTTCTTACTTTTCCAACAAATAGGACTGGAACCAAGGTGAAATATGTACCCTAAAGTGGACTTGCGAGAATCTAAATCTCCTGCATAGTCCAAGTTTGTGTATCCAATCAATTGAGGCCCTGTACCTACTACATAATGTATCCAATGTGTATGTGTACCCTTGATGTAGTGCAAAATGTGCTTGGCAGCCTTCCAATGAAGCTCATGTGGTTCTTGCATAAAGTGTGAAACCATGCCAACTACAAAAGCAATATCAAGGCGTGTATGTGTCAAGTAGATAAGGCTCCCAACTAACTGTCTGTGTAAAGTAACATCAACAAGTGGAATGGTACACTTAGCCTCTAGCTTGATGCCTGATAGGAAGGGAGTAGGAGCAGGCTTGCAGTCGCAAATGTGAAACTGAGAAAGCAAGTCAAGAGCATACTTGGGTTGTGAAAGTGATATCCCTACTGAAGACTGTGTGATCTCAATGCCAAGGAAGTAATGTAGCAATCCCAAGTCTATCATGGAAAATATGTCATGTAGAGAGGTCTTGACACTGGCAATGATGGATGAAGTGCTCCCTATAATGATCAAGTCATCAACATAAAGCACTAGTATCAAGTGAGAGTCATCTTTCTAAAGAATGTAGACATTCAAATCAGAGTGACATCTGGTGAAACCTTCTAAGAGGAGGAAGGAATCCATTTTGGCATACCAAGCCCAAGGAGCCTATTTTAGACCATAAATAGACTTCTTCAATCTGCAAATCATAGTAGAATCCTATACGAACCCATGTGGCTGCTCCATATAAATTTCCTCATGAAGATCACCATTCAAAAAAGCACTTTTAACATCCATCTAGTGTACAACCCAACCTTGAACTATAGCAATTTCTAGTGTCAGGCAAATAGAGTTCATCTTGGAAACCGATGCAAAAGTCTCTGTATAGTCAATACTTGGAACTTGTGAGAAACCTTTGGCAACTAGTATAGCCTTATGTTTATCTACACTTCCATCTGCTGCAAATTTGGTTCAATAGATCCACTTGCATTGAACTACTTTTCTTCCCTTAGGAAGGGGAACTAAGTCCCATGTATTGTTTTTCATCAATGAATTGTATTCTTCCTCCATAGCCTTATCCCATTTTGGAATCCCTAATGCTTCTTTGAAAGACTGCGGATCTGAAGCAATGGCTATGTATGCATGTGGAAATGACTTGTGTTGTGACCTAGTCCTTCGAGTGTATGAAGGATTTCCCACCAATGAACCTACTGCATCAAGGGTTTGTTTTGTCCAATGAGGTTTAGTGGAAGAAGAAGGAATTGCCTCAACTATTTGTTGACCCTGCAAAGGTGGTGTCTTACAAGTCAAAGTTGGAGGAATCTCATCTTCCGAATCACTTTCATCACTATGATCACTATCCACAAAGGAGGAAGAAGGAGGAGTTGAAGAAGCCAAACTTGAACATGTCTCTTCAAAGTGAACACTCCTCTCATAAAAGATTTCATGAGTCTTTGGATCCATTAGTTTGTATGCCTTGAGATGATCAGGATATCCAACAAATATGCATGGTTTGCTTTGTGGTTCTAATGCCTTTTGCTTTTATGGAGGTATCCTTGCCCATGTTGGACAACCAAAAACTTTGAAGTGTTTGACATTTGGTTTCCTACCACGCCAAGCCTCAAAAGGTGTTATTCCATCTAAGGCCTTATGCGGACTTCTGTTTTGGATGTAGTTGGCACAACACATGGCTTCAACCCAAAACACTTGATCTAGAGACTTGTGTTGAAGCATGCAAGTGGTCATTTCCTTAAGGGTTCTATTTTTTTTTTTAGCTACACCATTTTGCTATGGTGTGAATGCAACTAAATGTTGAACATCTATCCCCTCATGTGTGCAGAAGTCTATAAGTCTAGAGTTGACATATTCTCTGCCATTATTTGTTTGTAGGATCTTGATGGCTTTCCTTGATTTTTTCTCAACTTGAGCTTTGAAGGTGATAAAGTTGTCAAAGACTTCACTCTTCTGATGAAGAAAAAAGACCCAAGTGTACCTTGAAAAGTCATCAATAAATGTGAGAATATAGAGGGTTTTACCAAAGGATGGTACTAGAAAAGGGCCAACTACATCACTATGAACCAATTCTAGAACAACAGTTGCCTTCCAAGACTTCCCCTTGTCATGTTTCTCTTCGGGATGTTTAATTGCATCACAACTTGAACATACACCCTTTGAAAACTTGACTTGAGGTAGACCAATGACCATTTCCTTGCTGCTTAATTACTAAAGGTAGCAATAATTAAGATGTCCAAATCTTTCATGCCATAGTTTACTTTGAGTGTTTGAATGAGTCAACAAGGCAATAGACGTGGACTTAGGCACAAAATGTGAGAAAGAATAAAGTCTAGTCTCATGGTTTGCCTTTTCAACCGCCACCATTGAATCATCTTTGAGATTTTTCACCATAGTTGTGTCAGGGAGGAACTCTGCTTTGTTGCCACATCCATAGTGAGTGATTTGATAGATGGAGAGAAGGTTGGTGCTAGTATTAGGAACATGAAGTACATCCTTGAAGATGCCATTTTCCAACTCAACATTTTCTTTACCTTCTACTTCTACTTGAGTATCATTTCCCACATAGATGTAAGGTACATTTGATGGTTTTAAAGAGGAAAATTGCTCCCTTGAAGCACCCATGTGATGTGTTGCTCCTGAATCAAGAACCCATTCCTCCGCATTATTTGTACTTGCAACTAAAGCTTATCCCTTGCCCTTTGAAGTGGATGAAGATCCCTTATCCTTGTATGCATTTGGAACATCAATTTTGTGTTTCCTCATAATGTTGACCAATTCATTAATCTGCTTATCTTTGCACTCATGTTCATCATGACCATTCTTCTTACAATAGGAACATATTTTCTTCTCCTTTTTGTTGGAATTGTTTCCTTTTTTATTATTCTTGGATGAAGACTTTCCTTGTTGTGAAGAAGAATGTTGAGTAGAAGAAGATTGATTTGAGGAAGATTGTTGTTTTGAGGAGGATTGTTGTGTGTGATCTTGTGGCTTAGGCTTCCATTGCTTATGCTTCTTGTTTGAGTTTTTACCACTTGAATTACCTTCATTTGCTACCAAGGCTTTAGTTTTGGAAGACTTAAGAATTCCCATACCCACTAAATTGTCATGTTCTAAGATCAACATTTCTGAGAATTTCTCAAATGAAGGCTTAACATAGGCACTACCCATTGTTAATTTGTGTGTATTGAAGCTAGAAACAAAAGGAGCATATTCAGGTGCAAGATGAGTCATGATGTGTTTGATCATCTTTCCATCTTTAATGGGTTCACCACAATCCTTAAGTTGTGCCCTATACATTTCTACTTGGGTAAGATAGTCTTTAATTGTGTCAAAATTTCTAGGATCCAACTTGAGAAGTTTATCCTCTATGGTGTAAGCCATGTCTTCATCCACTATCCCATACAAAGCTTCAAGTTTAGCCCAAACCTCTATTGGATCTATAAGCTTCCTAATGTGAAATTTGACAGGATCAAAGATATTTTTCAACAAGGTTCCTAGGGCCATCTCTTGTTTGGATTCCCATTCTTCTTTTCGAGCTTCATCAGCATCAACAAGAGGTTTCTTTGTTGCACCAATGACATAACACAATAAACCTTCTTCTACCAATGGCTCTTTAATGTTTTCTTTCCAAGTAGCATAATTATGTGGAGTTAACTTTGAAAAAGAACCCATAATGCAAGAACACAAGATCAAGGAGACACAGAACATAGTACACCCCCCCCCCTCTTTTCACTCAATCAAAAAATACCTCCCAAAATGAATGATTTTGGCACTTTATATATAGTGTGTTTACAAGAAGCCACTTGCCAAAATGGACAAAGTGGGCTTTTTAATTTTGCTGATTACAACCTCTGTATAGAGTACAAATCTAGACTATTAAAATGTAGCTCAAAATTACATCAATTGTGAAGCAATACAATGCAAAACAAGATCTATCTCTAAAAGTGATATTTTTGTCCAAATAAGACTACAATCTGACTGCAAATCTAAAAACTAGACGAAAAAATACACTTTAAAAAAAAATGGAACCTAAAAAGGAGTCTAGATGAGCCCATATGATGTGTTTGAAGTTACAAAAAGTAGGATTAGATAGGTACAGTCACCAAAAAATGCTTATACTGAAAAATCCATGCACCAAAACTAGAAACTAGCTACACCACTGAAAGATTTAGGAAATTTCATCCAAAAAAAAAAAATTGCACCTAATTTGGAGTCCAGATGGCCGAGTTATGGTCGTTTGAAGTTGGGCTACCAAATCAAAACTGCATCTGAAGAGGGGTTTGGAGAGGAAAACACTGTGTTAAATTTGACAGCCAAATGACTGTCACAACAGTTAAAAAATGCTCTGGTATGACAGTCAAATAGATGTCAAATTTAGGCTTATTGTTTTCTGATGTCAGTGTATGTGCAGACCTGTGATGATGTCACCTTGTATGACTGATGATGTTAGCATGTACAGATTGTACAGAAAGGCACAGATGATCCGTGTGGTAGGGTACAGTCAATTCAACGTGTCTCCTTACATGGCATACAATCATTGCTGATTGTATTGCACACATGGCATACAACAGCTTGTGTGGAAGCTGACTATGTTGGTACAACACTGCGCAGGTGGCATTGACATGGACCTAACAACTATTTGCTAACTGTGTCACGGGCTCTGTTTGCGTGTGTCCACGTGGCAAGATTTAATTCGGTCACATGTTGTTGTTCTATCCGAGTGGGCCTCGCTACTTTGGATGCGTGTCAAACTTAGACTCTGCCTGAACTGCTGGAAAGTATATCCATTGCCAAAAAAAATTGGATGTGATGCCTGATTTTAAAAAGACGTTGTCGGCATTTAAAAGTGACAGGGACCTTGCAATTTAGTCCCACATTGAACAAATCTGTGGACTCAAAGTTTTGTAAAAGCTAACCCACGTGCATAACAAGTAAAGAACTGGCCGTGATTATGTGGAGGTGCCCGTTGGGTGTTAATCGCTAGAGGTGAGTGGGTTTCTCTTGCTTGATGGTGTCCACCAAGAATGAGAAATGCTAGAAGTTTGGTGACTTGCTGGTTGAAAGTGGAATATGATGTGCAGATTAAGAGTATTCCTCAGAATATCTAGTGCGTAGGGTCGATAGTTGATAGCCTGGTGCTTGTGCACTAAAAACTTTTCTCTACCTTTCTTTGCACGCTCGACTAGGAAAAATCTAAATTTTTTTAATGAAAAATGCAGGAAAAAATAGTAGAAAATTTGAGAATTAAACTGATCCAAAAAATAAATTACAGATCAAATAATGACCATACTCGTACTTGCAAATCAAGCCTTCAGGTTTTGATTTGCAAAAGTCTTTTGCCTCCTAGTTGACTATAGCCTAAAATAGGCAAATTTATAGTCAATATTCACCGAATCGTTGCTCTAGATGCAATGGCAAGGTCCGCTTTGGCTCTAGACACTCCCAATTACAGCAACAAGGTCTCCAATGGCTATGTGACAAATATATCCCTCAGCTCTGATACCATGTAAGAATTTGCCTTAGGGCAGAATTCACCCAAGGCCAAGGAACTCAAAACACAAGCACAAATTAGACCAGAGTATGATCAGAATAACTGTATAGTATTCAATACAATGTACAAGTACACTAGGAGTGCCTGAATATAAAGGCCTCTGAGATGCATCTAGAATGTCGTGGAATTAGCATCGTGATAAGTCATACAACCAGACACATGTCCACTAGATGTGGGTTATCCTCCATTAAGCACGAAAGTAAGTGTGATGATGAGAGGATAAGCCTACAATGGTGTGACATGCTAAACAGTGTTGTAGACAACATGTGCTAAATTAGGAGTGCAAATAACTTTGTTGTCTACATGACAACTCAGTGAATGATGCAAACCCCTGTGTTGTAGACACCATGTGCATAATTAGAGTTACGTACTTCTGTGTTGTCTACATGACAACCTAAGAAGGTGCACAAACTCCTAAGTGTCTCATAAAGAGAAATAATAAAATAATGCACTAACCTAAGTAAACTTAAGTAAAGTGTAAATAGTGAATACCTATTTACACTAACAGAGATAAATAATATACTTACCTGTGGACCACAAAATTCTTCTAACTAGCTGATCATTTCATGATTTTTAGAAATAGGTTCGTTCCAATACACATATAAACCAAAATTTTCACAATCCAACTAGCAATCTTCACTAGCTTGATTGCTGACAATGAGAACTTCTTGATGAGTTGAAACTACTTGTTTTGTACTTGAATTGGGGTGATTATGAATTGGGCAATGCTGACTGTGAGATCATAAGTGGGAGGGTTTTGGAAACCTTTTTGGGCAAAAAGAAACAAATGTCCAGGGAGGTTGAGTCCTTCGATGGGGTGGAATATAAGGGCAAGAATTAATCTGTGTCTGAAGATGTAGATACATGGCTATTTTCTAGGGAGAGTTGAAATGACCTAAGTTAGCTTAAGATTTAGGGTTATCAAATGGCCGATTCCTCCTTCCGTATGCCCTAATCCAACAATTTTGATATGTTTTAGCGTATTTTATTTTCTTTACTATTTCCTGTTGCTTCACTTTAATGGATGGATTTGTTTCTATGCTGGTTTGCTTCATCTATATTTTATAAAATGACAAATGGTTTTGAGGTTTTCAAAGTCCCTTTTGTAGGAGTTGATGAAATCCAACTCCATAGCTTGTCAAGGATCACCTGCATGCAAATAACTTGTCAATGGGAAGCCAAGGAAGGAAGGAGCATGGAGCTAGGGAAAAAGCCTAAACAAACATGAGAGAGAAAATATTGCAACACAAGAAAATATATATTTACAATATGTTGAAAGTGTTGATGAAAATACAATGAGGGAGCCCAATATAAAGGACTCAAGGAATCTTCTAGAATGAGCTAGAAGATTCTAGGAGATAAGTGTGACAACTAAGCATACATCCCCATAAGGTGGCAAGTCCTCAAACAAAGTGAGAGGATAAGTATGACTTAGGAGGGAACAAACTCTCGTATTATCAACAACTTATAACAAACTCCTAGACTACAACTATTAAATAAATGCATTTACCTAAGTAAGCTTAAGTAAATAGAATAAATAATAAATAACAAACAATTTACTTTAACACCCCCCCTTAAAGTGCAACTTAGGGGAATGCCTTAAGCTCATAAAACTAAGATGAAATGCAGAATGGGTCCCGACAACAAGGCCATGTTAGGTACCCACGTACAATGCAAAGAAGTGTAACCTCTAAAAATAGGGAAAGAGAGAAAACCTCATGGGAAAAACCTTCCCCCAAAAAGAGGTAAGAACCTAGTGAAGGATTGAAGAAGCCTCCAACTAGAGAAATGTCCCCATAAAACAGGAATAAGGAGTGATCATGAATAGCATCGCTGAAGCATGAAGAAGCTACAAACTTTGCCATCAGAAATAAATTGTTGATCTGAAGAACCTCCAAGGAAGAAGAAGGCACGAATTGAGTGTGTCTATATGGTAGATGATCTATCTCACTGAAATGCATAGATAGCTAGCTGCTGCAATCACCTTGTATATAGGATCAACCATTGAATACATAGCTCACACTATCGAACCATCGAACCAAGGATGCATTAGAACAATAGCATAACCCCCCCTTAATGTAGACGATAACTGAGAAGGTGGGCCAAAATCCCTTGCAGACAGAGCCAGGAACGACAAGAGAGGAAGAGGTACACACACCTATAAAGACACGGTCACATCGATGCTACATGGGGCTAATGTTGTGGAAGGGACACTTACTTGACAAAGGGAGAAGGCCTAAAACAACAAACAACTATCCCCCCCATGGTGCTTTATAAAAAAAGTGCAAGTACAACTATCTCAAAAACAACGTTCATGAACCTAAAATGCAAGAGTGGCATTTTATCTTAGTGTGTATACATAAAAGTGCTTACAAATGATGTCTACAATGATCAGATTAGGAAACAAGCTGATACAAAAGATAATACAACCCAAAACCAAAAGAAACCATGCCAGGAAAATGATCCTTAGACCTAAAACACCCAAGATATCCACCATAGAGAAAAAATGCCAAAAACATAATAGAAAGAGCATGGTCGAGAATCTAAGGAAAAATACCTCATTTCTGAAAAGGTGACAAAACCAGCTTTCCAAAAATATAGCGTTTTCAAAAAATGAACATGGGACGCAAAAGATTTGCATGTCAGAGTCAAAAATAGAACTTTGGACTTCAACTAAAAAACTAGGCAACAAAACTGCATCAAAATCTGAAAATACCTACACCAATGTCTTCGTCTCGGATCCAGCTTTCTAACACTTCTTTCGAATTGGAAAAATACCTTTGTATGCTCAAGTTATGGCCAAAAAATGCAAGCAGGTCCAAAAATGACCCTAGAGAGGTGCAAGAGGGCTGATGATGCAGTGCTAATGTCAACAGATCACGACATTAAATTTGACAGCTTGAAGGCCATCATTGCAAAAAAGAAAGCCACATGCAAGCCACGTGGCAGTGCCATGTGGACACCACATAGCAGATACATATTACATGGTAGGGGCCACGTGGCAACTGTGCCACATGTGAATCATGCACTGGTGCTGACTGTGTAAAGGTTACCACGTGGGCTCTGTGTTGTTGGTGACTATACACAGGCTGCCAACTGTGCAAAAAGTACCACTGTCACTGCTGACTGTGTCAAAAAGCTGACGTAGCAACTGAGTGTGTTGCTGACTAGATGGGAGCTATGGGCTAGTGGCGGGCTCTGTAGATGGGCGGTGAAGCGGCGGGGAGCGTCGACGGTGGTTGCAGAACCAGAGGTGCCACTAGTGGAAAGTTCAAGAAGCGCCGACGACGGGGGCTGGGTGTGGGGAAGGCGTGCAACCTGTCGCAGCGGGGCACAGGCGGAACATGGGCAGCCCCGCGGTGGCTATTGGGTGGAGCCGTGGTGGCGTGCTCTGCACTAATTTTTAAAATTTTTTTCACTTTGTGTCCGTATGATCCATATAAAAAAGGCCTGCACCTAAATTTTTTTGCCTCTCGGAGCCCTGTCTCCAAAATCAACAAATTTTATATGGATCTAGCTGAAAAATGCCTTCTGAATCTAATGGCAGTGTCCGTTTGGGCCCATTGTGCTCCGAAAAAATGCTCCACCCCCAGATTGAAGAAAAATGCACAAACAAACTAGGGTTTGTGTCTCTGAATCACAGCTTCAAAAAACCTTCAACGAAGCAGCATCAGGGAGGCTCTGATACCATGTAGAAGTTGATGAAATCCAACTCCACAGCTTGCCAAGGATCACCTGCATGCAAATAACTTGTCAAAAGGAAGCCAAGGAAGGAAGGAGTGTGGAGCTAGGGAAAAAGTCTAAATGAACATAAGAGAGAAAATATTGCAACACAAGAAAATATGTATTTACAATATGCTGAAAGTGTTGATGAAAATACAATGAGAGAGCCCAATATAAAGGACTCAAGGAATCTTCTAGAATGAGCTAGAAGATGCTAGGAGATAAGTGTGACAACTAAGCATACATCCACATAAGGTGGAAAGTCCTCAAACAAGGTGAGAGGATACGTATGACTTAGGAGAGAACAAACTCCCGTATTGTCAACAACTTATAACAAACTCTTAGACTACAACTATTAAATAAATGCATTTATCTAAGTAAGCTTAAGTAAATATAATAAATAATAAATAATAAATAATAAATTATTTACTCTAACACCTTTTATCACATATTTTGTCTTCAAAAAGTAGGGTTTCTATAGTGTTTTTACTTCCTTTTGATTATTTTGAAATGTGATTCTTGGTTTTGACACTTGCTCGCCATATTTGCTTTTTTATTTTAAAAAAAATGTAACTTTAAAAAGATAAATTTTTTTTATTTGTAAACTTTTTGTTGCTTACTCTTTATATTTAATAATTTTTTTTGAAACCGTTCAACATACAAACTAATAAGACAACAAACAAATATTTTTATGAAAAGTGAATAAAAATATTTAAAAAGAGAACCATTATATATGAATAAAGTTTGTAAAAGTTCCAAATGATTGACTATTTTGCTAATACTTATAAAATCGTATCTAAGCTACATATCTAAAATCGTATCTAAGCTACATATCTAAAAGTAAAAATTATAAACACAAAACAACTTCAAATTCTTGACTATTTTATGACAAACAACTTTTCTAATAAAATAAAATAACACAACTTTAATAATAATAAATAATATTTATTTTTACTAATACCATTTTTTCATTTTTTCTAATGAATGGTTCCAAAATATTTCATTATCTTTTTTGAATAGATGAGACGTACACGCTTTTCATTCATTAAAAATAAAATAATAATAACAGTCCTTAAATAAAACAAAGTTCTTAAAAAGGACCAATCAGAATAAAGGGACAAAAAGCATACAAAAAGCAATACGTACCGCCCATCTAAGAATTTCTCGTTTATTATTAATTTATTATTTATAAGCAGCGGAATCTAAAAACTATGACCCGTTACGAAGTACCGAAGGAAAAAACAACTAGACTGGAAGCTTTGGAAATTTGAAATTAAGTGCACTTGAGTTCCATTTGCAAACGATTAGTGAAGTATTTCATTCCCCACGAGACCGACAAAATACATTCACAATCCCAATAAGATCAAGGAACACCCATTTTTTCACTTATATTTAATGTCTTCCACCTCGTGCCTTGGGCTATCTCTGCCTTCTTTTCAGTCCTCTGCTCATTCGGCACTCTGTGTCCCAGCCCATCGGCTCGCCCATCCTCGCAGGAGTTCAACAAGCTCTCTAATTCGTTGCACATTCGTTTCTAGAGGTCGGTTTGTTTTTTCCATGCATTCTTATGAGCAGTTGGCCATGCAATTTTTCTGGAACAAGATTTATAGTTGAAAATTTGGATGTGAAATTGTTTTCTCGGGTTTAATTTTTAGAATGAAACGTGAAATGCGTACAGATCGTTTATTTATTTTTATATGCATATCGTCAGTATTACATTGTGGGGATTAATTGGAACTAAGATTCGCACTGTTAAAATTTGCATTCTAGGGCTTAGTTGCTCCTAATCGGTTTGGACAATGCGCAAGGATTTCCTTAGTGAAATTGCGATAAATTCTTGCTATCCCAAGATCGTGTGCGTAAGAGAATTTGTGTTTTCTGGATGTTTTAGGCTTTTACAAACCATATCTTAGAATGCGACTTTCTAAAAGCAGCGTGAGAATTTTAAAACTGATGTTTCCGATCACAATGCGCGATCCACCACAGGCACACGGATGAATTGAATTTTATGTTTTGTTATTGTTAGAGACATCTTCGGTGAGATTATGGATTGCTCTTAATGTCCTGTTTGGCTAGCTTTCAGTTTGTTTTTGTGAAGAATAACCTTAGACTGCTTTTTTTTGGGGTCGAGCTTAAACTGCATTATTGTGGTGGGTAAGCTTGGGCATCATTCTTAAGACTTCAGTCTCTAATATTTGAAAGTATCTTGTCAACCCTGGGCTACATTCTATACTACAATCGTGACATTCCTGCTTGCGTTTGAGGTCCATCTTATTGCGGTAAGTGGGATTCGAACCTGGGAGGAATATTTATGGATTTTTGCATAATTATACTATAAACCTCGCACTTGTTATGCAGGCTTGAATCTGACAATCATTTCATATCTGTCAATATTGCTATTCCTCAATTTTCTTACAAATCTTGCTCTGACATGAATACTTAAGCTGAAATTATGTATTTGCATTTGTTGGGAGAATTGAAAATCCAAGAATTATTCAATGGGAGAGGAGAAATTCACTACATTTTGCATTCTTAGTTTATTAAATTTTGTCGTCATTCTCAGTTTTGATCACAAATGTTGCAAATTAGTGCGTAGAGGTCACAACAAAATTCTTTATGCTATATGGTATATTTAAGAACATATTGTCCAAGTCAATATATTTCGACCATAAACATGATTCTTACCATCCAGACAATACTGGGGTCAAATTTAGATATTGCATAAATCATTTTCTCTTAATCAATCTTCTTAGACAGTAAACTTGATTATATTGTCTGTACGATACGGGGGACAACAGCTACTTTCAGGGCATCTAATATTGTAATGAGAGAAGTATGTCCTAAATGCATATATTCTACTGTCTACATAAATGGAAGTACAGAGTGTTAAACTTGGGTTACGAGGCAGATCAAAACCCTCAATCTGTCTATGACCACATCATGAAGAATTTGGACCAAAAATGATTACATAACACCTATAAATTTAAAATGTAAACTCCATACAAATAAAAATGAATAAAATGAAAATGAGTAAATTGAAGAACCAAGCATGCTCATATCATTTCCGTAGTGATACTTATACTCTTATGTATCATAGAGAACATGGATTGGCTCACAATTTATTAATGCTGGTGAACCTTCTGGTAATTACAAAGATTCCATTGTTTGTTGGGATGGCATTAGTTGAATGGATACAGAAGGCTGAACAGATGTATCATGTTGGAAAAAATTATGTTATGATTGTATTGGTACAGTGGAATAACTATACTAAATGTATAGTTGAATTTAATGGAGCTGACTGTGCTTGTATGGAGCTTGCTGGAATGCTGAATAGCTTTGTTGAAGTCCATTGGAATGCTAGTTTACCCTCATGGAAACATACTGCTTTTACTATATTGTTTTTATAATGGAACTTTTTTTGATATGTACTTGATTGTCAACTAGCACACTTGCTTGTGTAGAGCTGACATGTATTGGCTGGTCCACTAGCTTAAGTTATCCTAACTTAGATTTGACTTCTGACACACTTGTACATCATTGGTTGACATGATTCTTTGCCATTGTCATGCCTCACTGCTGTGATGCTCACCTAAATTGGTTGTTGCTCATTGGAATACTGTTATGTTTGGCGTTTGCTGATGTGCCTCCACTAGTGTGTTGCTTGCACAGAGTTGCAGGCATTGCAAAGAAGTTTAGAACATTGTTCTTTAGATTCACAAGTTAGATGTCTTTCTGTGTTAATATAGATGTCTGCTGTTAGCATAATCATTAGTGTGTTGCTTGCACAGAGTTGCAGGCATTGCAAAGAAGTTTAGAGCATTGTTCTTTTGATTCACACATTAGACGTCTTTCTGTGTTAATATGGATGCCTGCTGTTAGCATAATCATTTGGCATTGCCATTGCCTTAATGGCTTGCCTAGAGTGGTTGTTGCTGAATTGGAATGCTGCTTCGTCTCTTGTTTTTTGATGTGTTCTCATTAGTGTGTTCCTTGCACCATTATTGTGTTGTTGCCTGGCCCCTTTTTGAAATAGTATTAAATAATAAACAGTTATACTAATAATCAAATTAAAATATAAAAGAACAAAATAAAAAGATTAAATATTTGGTCAAGTTAAACAAGTGGTCAAAATACATGAATGGAAAAGGTGTGTCTCCCTCAATCATGAGGTATAAAAGGGAGAGAAGAGAGCTTCATTTGAGGCGGAAATGGAGGAAGAAGAAGGGAGCATAAGAATTGAGGAATGGTTAAGAGAGGAAGGAAGAAAAAGGAGAAAATAAGGAAGTGACTCTTTTAAAAAGGTTGTGACCCTTTTGAAGGGTGGTAATTGTGAAAGGGTGTGACCATTGAAGAGGGAAGATATGGTGAAGAGGTGTGAACCTTCCTCACAAAAGATATGACCCTTCCACATAAGAAAAATAAATTGGAAGAAGGATAAAATGGATTGGAGGAAAGAGCTGAGAGGAGTTCTATAGCAGATTTAGAGAAGAACTGTAAGGAGGGATCAGAAATAAGAATTGAGAAGCTAAGAAGAAAATAAGATATGTAGATCTTAAACAAGAGGATATGCAGATCTGAAATGGGATATGTGCTGATTGAAAAGCAGTAAAGACAGATTTGAGAAGCAAGAGATTCTTGAAGATTCAATAAGAAGTGAGAGGGCAGCGGTTGTTGTCAAACATATGTATCTTTTAATAAAGGGCAGGGCCCTTCCATAAGAGCATTAACAAATTAAAGGGCGTGACTCTTTACACTCAAAGGAGACGTAAAAGAGAAGAATTTCATTTGAGAAGGGCATCCAAAGGAGATTAAGTTGGAAATAATATATCATCCTCAAAGGCGATATTGGAAAGTGGTGACTCAATTCTTAAAAGTGGTGGTGACACTTTTTCAATAATGCATTAAGAAGAAATCATTCAAATCAATGATGACTTATTTATCATCACTCACCATTACATCAAATCAGCACTAACTGAATCATCACTTATCACTCTATGAATTCCATTCATTGAATCATCATTCACTAATATATCAAATTATCAAATCAAAGGAAATCATTAAATCATCTATCAAACATCAATTAGGTATTAGGAAAACAAAGGAGAAATCAACGCTTCCATCAATACAATCAATCTAATGTTAATCATACAATCATTGAACGGTTTAACTTATTAGATCTATCATACCCTCGATCTAACATTAGATGAAGAGCGAACTAGTGTGAAAATTGTCTTATTAATATGAGTAAGATTTTTTCTATAATCATGAAACCTGATTGTAATGTCCCCATTTTAGCAGTTGACCAAGTGTGTGTGTGTTAGCCTTGTTCTACATGGTCCCGAGGGCTAACGAAGGGTTTAATGGGATCCTGGAGTGTTTTGGCCTAGTGATTTCCAGTTTGGGCCAAAACGAAGTTGATTTACTCAGTTTCAGGCATAATATTTTTAGTAAGTTGGCAGGACACAGTGCAGGTCAATTTTGGTGATTGGATTTGATACTCCTTGGTGAGAGCTTTCCGATGAGCTATCACTCGCATTATTCGGAATCCGATTGCTAATACATTTTAATGCTTGAAGTTTTATTAAAGTAACGTCTAATTTAATTGTAAAATATTAAAGTGTTACTTTAATATTTATTTTATGGGTGGGCACCCCTGAATGTCCCAAAAAACTAAACCAAATTGTTGAAAGGAATTATGTCAAACAGTTTGCATTCAACCTCTTATTTCTCCGTTTAATGTTTTAAACCCCTTATAACTCTGGAAATCAAACGTTTATTTGTTTGTTGTGTTTTGTGCATGGAATTGGTATCATACAACATAAACAAGAAAGAAACTACAATAATATGCAA
Source organism: Cupressus sempervirens (assembly GCA_028749045.1). Lineage (NCBI taxonomy): Eukaryota > Viridiplantae > Streptophyta > Pinopsida > Cupressales > Cupressaceae > Cupressus > Cupressus sempervirens. Next base: position 817,038,839 of record CM053792.1, on the reverse strand, counting down.
AGTGGAAATGAACTGCTGCCAATAAAATGTTATTTTCAAAATTCATAAAACCAAATACATGGCAGATTTATCAACTCACTAATTACTTCAGCATTATTGACATAATACTCCAGCCCATGCTTTTGAACTTGCTGCTACAGTGCCGCATGAATAGTGCCGCGTGTCACGTGAATAGTGCCGCGTGAATAGTGTTGCGTGAATAGTGCTGCATGAACAGTGCTGCTATAGTACTTTGTCCTTCAATCAGTCCACTACCTTCGTAATATCATTCCCTCAAAGCGGCATAAGCGTCAGACAAGTAGTGAAGAAGATATGAGCAAAATACCAAATCTGCCTGTAGCTGGAAATGCAACTAAACTGCCTGATAATGAAGCCGATAACAAAGAATTCCAAAGACCAAACCCCAAGGGAATGACGTCTAGAATGTTACAAGAGAGGATAAACATCCTCAAATGCCAAGAACGGAGCTGCAACTCACACACCAATTTCTTCTCATATTCAACCTGTCTAATGAAGCCACAAATGCTTCCTTTTATTCTATTTCCAAGGGTCCGCTCAACTCATATGGGCAATGTGGGATAAAAGATGTGTAATATATAAAACATATATTAAAATACCCCTTATGTCTCCCTTGGGTACGCTTAAGGAATTTATCTTTCTCATTATTCTTTGCTGGGAACCAAGAGACTCCACAGTTTTTGATCTTTAGTCCTCATCTAGTCATTAAGCAATAGCCACAATTCTAACAAAGAGACACACAATTAGTCTTGTGGTGGCAATGAATTGTTTGGAGTTGACATCTTTCTTGGGAAGAAGTAAGGGTTGTGACTCATTGTTCTCTCTAACAGCTATATAAGGTAGAAATTCAATTAGTGTAAGGCATCTAAGGAAGGGAGAAAGCATTTTGATGAAAGAGCAGATAATAATAATAAATTCAGGCATACATCAGTATGATCATAGAACCTGCAATCCTTGGTATGAGTATCGTGTGACATATATATTGCATACTGAATTTAAGGGGGACAAAGAGAACTGCCTTTTGGCTTAGGATGAGGCCAGGAGGGATGGTATATCTGCTCTTGGACCTAGGATATAGGGTCTCTAGGGCACCCTATCAAGTCGCCATAGCTTATCATTTCTATGGTTGAGTCTTCTTAACATTGATCTAAGCAATCTAATGATTTGATCTACATTGTGATATTTCTATCAGGGTTTAATTGTGGGATTTTGAGTCAAACTCATTGACCCATGTTTCATGAGTAGTGATTCAACATGAATCCATCTCTCATGAGAATAAATGGAACACTTAGCACTCATTGGATCTAGGTGATGCTCACAGAGGTGAAGCACTGGGACTTCTCGGGAGGTCACCCATCCCAGTACTACTCCAGCCTGAGTGCGCTTAACTATGGAGTTTCCTCCATGGTTAAACCCAAAGCTTGCAACCCCATTTGAAAACCTTCACCAAGTGTTGTGCCTTATGAACCATTCATTATAAAGCCCCTTAAGCTCATCAATTGATAAGTAGGAGATAATTTCCATAGCAAGTCAAATTGTGATATTGCTATCAGGTTTTAACTGTGTGATTTTGAGTTAAACTCATTGACCCATTTTTCATGAGTAGTGATTCAACATGGATCCATCTCTCATGAGAATAAATGGAACACTTAGCACTCATTGGATCTAGGTGATGCTCATAGAGGTGAAGCATTGGGACTTCTCGGGAGGTCACCCATCCCAATACTACTCCAGCCTGAGCGCGCTTAACTACAGAGTTTCCTCCATGGTTAAACCCAAAGCTTGCAACCCCATTTACAAAACCTTCACCAAGTGTTGTGCCTTATGAACCATTCATTATAAAGCCCCTTAAGCTCATCAATTGATAAGTAGGAGATAATTTCCACAGCAAGTCAAATTGTGATATTGCTATCAGGGTTTAACTGTTTGATTTTGAGTCAAACTCATTAACCATAGTTAAGTGCGCTCAAGCTGGAGTAGTACTGGGATGGGTGACCTCCCGAGAAGTCCCAGTGTTTCACCTCTATGAGCATCACCTAGATCCAATGAGTACTAAGTGTTCCATTTATTCTCATGAGAGATGGATTCATGTTGAATCACTACTCATGAAACATGGGTCAATGAGTTTGACTCAAAATCACATAGTTAAACCTTGATAGCAATATCACAATTTGACTTGCTATGGAAATTATATCCTACTTATCAATTGATCTACATTTCCAATATATGCCTATTTCCAACCTAAGAAATATATTCACGAATAATGATTGTAATTTATAAATGATTCCGAACTTGTTTGCAGGGCCTGAATCAAAGTGAGGTATCTCTAAACCCTACTTGTTTTGATAAAAAATGTAATCTAGGGTAGAATTTGGGTACTCATAAGGTGGAGACATCACAGTTGCTTGCACCAAGTTTTGAATATTACATGGAATGCAGTTCTCTAGATTCGTATGTTCTTTAGTTGAATTTGGTCTTAACTTGTTTTGAGTTTTTGTGAGGAGCATGTAACATGAATCTACCACGAAGTCTACCCCTTTTATCAGTATCAGTACATTTCTGTGTTTTTCATTCATGTGTGGTCCAATGGTTGACTTAGTTGATTTGGAAGCATGGTGCTTGGGATTTTCATGTGGGCACAAAAAACCCCTTTTCCTTTTTTGCCTCATATGTGTATTAATTCATTCTTCGAGTGCCAGAACCTGACTTATCATGATGGTGGGGCAATATGATGTGCACTGGTGGTACTTGGAGGTGAACATATGATGCTAGCTAGTGGTCATACCATCTCCAATTCTATCAAATCTTCTTTGCAAATGTTCCTGTTTATTATTGTTGCAAAATGATGAGTTGATAACTGATAAACTTTAAAATCTAACATTCTATTCATTGTCCAATCTGTAAACTAATACCCATGATGAAGATGCCAGAGGACATCTGCTGTGAAATCTGATACAATTGCATATTTCTCAATTTCAAATCTTCCATAAATGCAGTCCTCAAATCTGTATCAGAATTGCTAACTTTTATTGAGAATGATGCCTTTTTTAAGATATATTCTTTGGTACACATCAGTATTAAAAAGACTGGCAATTCCAACTATAGGATAAGATCTGATGGCCATTAAAACAGTGAACTGCAAACATGGATGTCTTAGGATATGAGATTTTAGTCGTCTTTAGCTTACACTCAAGAAAGACTGGCTGGGTTTTCATTCCTCTATTTTATAGTGTATGTTTGAAACTTCTGGTTAATAAGCCTCTCTATTAAAGGGAAGACAACAGATGATCTATCATCTTGTTGCCTTGATTTCAATAACACTGTTACTCCGGTAAAATGAATGATCTTGATCATCATGGCTTCTGAGTATGTGCAATACATTAATCTTTGGTCTAGTGACATGATGAGCTTGTTATTATGCTGAGCACACTATCATTCACGTAAAGATGCAACAATAATGTAATGCAAGTTTGGCACAAAAACCCTGACTCGAGAGTTGAATTTCAAGTTGAGAGTTCAAGAGTTGGAGATCAAAAAGCTATATTTAATTGCATATTGCGAAGCTAAATCTACAGTGATAGTTGATATCCATTGAATGAACAGTATAACTCCCTTTGTGGCAACCAACAGATCACATCATAAAATTGAGTGGAAGTCCACAATAAGAAGGAACCAACATATCAGATTATAAAATTGAATAAAAGTCCACAATAAGAAGGAACCCTGAGGTTGTCTCATTTTATCATTCAAGTCACATACATTGGATAGCATATTGGCATTGGAATTGAAGAGATAGTTGGAAATTTGGTAGTTTGTCTTGGAATAGTAAGTATTTGATTCTGTATGTTGTAGTGGAACAAAACTCACATCAACAAGACCGAGTCAAAAACTTTGTGGAAATCCACAAAGCAGCAAAACTGCTTAGAACAGTGATGCTGAGCCTGCTCTGTGATACCCTGAAGAATTAAGTATCCTCTGTTGTCTGAAAATCAGATCTGAACCCCCCCGGCCTCTAGCATGGATGCCCCGCTGGTCTATCTCCCTAGAAAGAATACTATGTAAAATTGTGGCATACAATTTAGAATAAGTGTGACCCACCGTGATGGTTCCGTAATTGTTGGGGTCTGAATGCGAGCCTGATTTGTGAATCAGATAAATAATGCGGTGTGCCCAAGATGGGGGAAACCCAATACAATTCACATGCTTGAAGATGTCGGTCATGTGTGACACAACGTCCGTGATACCGTACTTGAAGAACATCAAGTATGTTTGTCTTATGTGCTTAGAACTAGCTAAAATAGAATGGTTTTCAAGTTAAGATTAAAATCAGCGTGTTGATGTAATTATGTAGTAAATAAAATAGTTTTAAAGCTTAATAATTCTTAAGTAAATATAATAGCTCAAAACTAATATTTGTTTAACTACACTTGCTATAAATTATTTCTGATCAAACCGACAAATAAATATGATGAATAAAAAAGGTTGAATGGGGATGAAATGCTACTTTTCAAGTAGCAACGCATAATAGGTTTTTCTTTGTAATTTTTTTTGTGAATGGACATTTTTTTGATCAGTTAAAAAGAAATTTATAATATGATTTGTTTTCTCCATATGTTTTAAAAAAGTCTAAGTATGCTACCATTTTATTGATTGTTGTCTCCAGATATGGCTGGAACTCCTGATTCAGGTTTATATCCTTTGCACCGTTGCAAAATTCTACACCTGGTATAGCTATCTTATGTGTTTAAACTTTATTTGTATTCTCTTCTGAAAATCTGCACCTAGCATGCATTATTTAGGTGTTTATTTGTGTCCTTTCTCCCAAAATTGTGCAACTCCTGTCTAATTAATTTGTTTATTCATCTTTTCTCTTGACATGATACTATGAACATGTAATGGCTGATAATTATTTAATGCACTCAACTGGATCTACTTTCCTTATTTGAATTTTATGTGCTCTTCTTGCATACTTGTGGACATTTATGGAACTTTTTTTATGAATTGATATGAATTAGCTTGTTCAAAATTTATCTAGGTGAGGCATGGGCAGGGTTATCACAATGTGGCAGGAGAGAAGGATTTCGATGCATATATGTCCCCTGAATTTCTTGATGCTAGTCTTACTCCATTAGGATGGGAGCAGGTATTTACATTCCCTTTAGTATCTTGCATGTTAATTAGTCTGCTTAATGTTGAAAATTTGAAGCCATACAAATTTCAATCTTTCTAATATATTAAAGAGTTACATAACAGCTTTAATACTTGTACAAATTAACTAACCAATTGAGTTTAACTTTAACATCTTGAATGTGGTCATATGAGTAATCCCTTGACAAGAATTCATTGTTTGACACAAGTACATCATCTGCTTCTTGGCTATAGTTTAGAGAAGTTCCAAACCAAACAAAAATGATGTCTGGATTATATCACTGAGTTCTGTGCTTGTTTACAGTACAACATACAAATCCGGGTCAATAAAGTTATGAAAAATCTAAGATATGAGTTTTATTCTCACTCTCTTATGTAATAGTTTCCCAGGGACATCTTTCATTTTATGACAAATATTTTATTTTCACAAAGCATGCTCTTCTGTATGGCACATATCATCCTTTTCTGATTTCTTTTGTGGGAGTAATTTATATTGGGTACCATATTTGCCAAAACTTGGACTAAAACAAAATTGATGCGCCTGACAGGTTGGCAATCTTCGCAAGCATATTGGAAATAATGGAATTGCTTCTAGGATTGAGCTGGTTGTGACTTCTCCTTTGATGAGGTATTGAAATAATTGGCATATATCAATGGTAACTTATTCTCACTAGTTGTTTTCAATCAATCAGATGTTTGGAGTCAAGATACAAAACCAATATTTAAACAGTTCCATTCAAGTTTGAAGCAAACTTTCAAAAAGATTACAATCATGCAAGCCACTAGATAAAAGAGAGAGAATAAAATATCTTAAATCTCTATGAGAATATTGTATATCACAATGTATTTAGTACCTAACCTCTTTCAACGTTCATTGTTTGCTTAAAGCTGATGTTGATCATCACAATTATCATCCCAGGACTATGCAGACAGCAGTGGGTGTCTTTGGTGGTGGGGGCTATATTGATGGAGATTCATCTCCTCCACTAATGGTGGCTGGTGCTGGCAAGAGCAGTCAAGGGGCAATTTCAAGTTCAAAATGTCCACCTTTTGTTGCAGTCGAATGTTGTCGGGAGCATTTGGTGAGTGGGGGGAGATCTTTAAAAGCTTGTATGATGCTCATTAATTTCTGTTTTAGTCTGTTTTTGCTATGGCATAATATTTTGTGATGATAAATGCATTTCATTTTGGAGCTTAGAAAAACATCACCAGGTATAAAAGAGGATCTTACTAGTAGTTTTGTAGTCTTAAAATCATGAAGATCTCATGTCAGTTGAGAAATCAAGCTGACTTGTCTATTATGTTTCTTTCCTTGTGTGCAAAACAATGTTGCTTCAGATTTTCAGAAATTAGAGAATTTTTTTAATAGTTTAGCTTGAATATGAAAACTAAACTTGTACCTCTACTGGCCAACTATTTGTATTGAACGTAAAAAATGACTACTTTGTAGTAAATAATGGTAAAATTCTTAGTTACCGATTTGGATGTGGATGAGCAAATTTTTTTATTTGGGAGATGCGCGCGCGCGCGTGTGTGTATATTTCTGTTTTCTTCAAACACACACACACACACACACACACTTATACTATGTATATGCAAAGAAATGAAAGAAATATACAAAACTAAAACATTTCATACTATAATGCTTATAACTTCACCAATACATATTCAGATTGAAATTCAAATATTCAATAAGATTATAAACCATATCATATATGTCTATGTTTACGATTCCAATGCAAATCAGCAAATCATCACAATTGCAAAATTATAATATAGTTCGTTATTCAATGTTCATCAATCCGAATCTGAATCATATGGATTTGGAAAGATCCCTCATCATCTTGAACTCCTCCAATTGCTGCAAGTTCAAAATCACTTGAACTGAAAATGTTTCTACTTGCGCTAGATGCACCATGGTCATGATGTTATCAGCATTGTCATCCATGATTGTAGTATGATCTTGAATTGTTGCATCCAAGTTTGCACACTTAGGTTCTACATCCCAAAGCTTGGCTGCCCCTTCCTTATGGTGATCCTCCTTATGCGAGTGTTGGTTAATTTTCTTTTATGTCATTGACCACAACTTGAAAAATTGTGACTTAAGGCAACATTTCAGGAAAAATTTCTCTCTCCTCTCAACATAGGGGAGGCTCCTGTCTTACAGTAGGTGGCTCCAATAGAAACTTAACTGGAAATTACAAAGAAGGCTGGTTCTCTTAATCGATTCCTTTTTTTTCAACAATGATTTGCAAGCAACTACAATTTTCAAACATAATAAAAGGGTTCTGTATATATATATATATTTATTTATTTATTTATTTATGAAACAAAATATAGAAAAACAAAGTCTCTTGCGCTTGTCTCGAATGAGGATTCAAGTAGAATAGCCAGTAAGGCACAAAGTCTTTTACTGGACATTCTCAAATTTAGTAAAAACACTTACAATTGAAGCACAAAGTCTTCAGCTCTAAGTAATTGCATCCTCTACCATCTACCACAATTCGTCCTTCTGCAGCACAAAGTCTTCAAAAGTTCAAATTGACTCTGAATTCAATAGGTAGCTCAAATTCCACACAAGTGAATCCAAAGCCCTCTTGAATCAAAGCATTAAAACTCACAATCAACTCAAGAAAATGCCGTCATATAACAGTTTGATTGGCACAAAGTCTCAAAACAATCTACCTCTTTTTATTGAAAGCGATCCAATTCACATTTGAGCACAAAGTCTTAGAGTGCAAAATACAAACAGACAAAACTTTCTCGCCTTGCCAAAAGATGATTATTTATAATGAGCTTCCTACTTTATATAGGAAAAGAAGAGAGAGAAAGGTGGAGAGAAAAGGGGAAACTCTTAACCACCTTGACTTGTTAAAAAACAAACGCCTAACTAACTTTGAATTATTCAAAGTTGCATGCATAATTCAGTTCCGACTTGATTACATGTTACAACTTTGCATATGATACTATCTCATGCAATTACATCTTGTTTTTCCATTACATGTAATATGTCTGTTACATATTACAAATACATGATATAAATATTCCGAGTGTTTGACAAGACACAACTTCTATTACATCATCCTTTTGGTCTTCATGTTGGTACATGATTGCTTTGTGAATGATGTGCTTAGGTTTGATGGAAGCATCTCGATCTGGAATATGAATATGCATCCTTGGTTGTTCTGTGGACTATTTTATCTTGAAAGCACTCTATGCTTGTAGGCTCCATTACGTGATCATATTTGCTTTGTGTCCTTTCTTCTTCTTTGCGTGCATAAAACCAGCTCTTTAAATGGGGGAAAAGATTAAAAATGAGATTTTTTGGGAGTGTTGCACATGGAGTACAGCTGGGAACTTTTTGGGATAGAGAATGGATACATGTGTTTAAGCTCAAAATATGTGCTTCTATGGTGAAAAATCCCAAAATGGATTTTTGGAATGTGAAAACATATGTGGACAGCAAGGATATTATACAGAAAATGGATGAAAAGACATCTACTTATAATAAGATTTTTCGTTTTCATTATAAGTAAACATGCCCACACATGTGAGCAATCATCATTACGAGATTTTAAGTTATGTGGCAGTGGTATGCAAGGTATGAAAGGAGTGTATGCAAGCATGAAAGTGAGGTTTTCTGATGCAAAAGCAAGTGATAATGAGCTCACTTTCTTTCGTAGTTTCTTTGGAGAATGAGGTTTTTAAACTCGACTGCATGTACAAGCAAGATGAAGTGCTTGCACATGCAACTTAAAGATTATAGACAGAAAATAGAAGGAACATATCATATATAACATGCAAATCTGAAAATTGAAATGAGAAGACTTGATTGCAAGATGGAGTGTTTAATAGAGTTCGAATCTTGACTCAATCCTTGCATGAAATGAGTCAAAATAGTTTTGACCAAGCAATGTGCAAAATGCAAAGTGTATGGGAAATGGTGCCCAAAGCATAATAAGTAACTTGGAAGAGTTGAACACAAGCTAAGAAAGATAGGAAATGCTTTGGAACTTAGCTTGAACCAAACACTCTTGATTTGATGGTGCAAAATGCTCAAAACTAAGCTGTTTTTGGGCAAAAATGTGCCCTACATAGGTTGAGAAATGAGCAAAAGCCTCAACAAACTCCACTTTTGAGTAGCCAAATGTGTTCCTTAGATGATTTTAGGCAAAGACGACCTATGGATCTTGGAAAACTATCAAGCAATGCTTAAGATATGAGTGATTTTAGGCTGCCAATCCCATTTTTGAAGAAAAATGTCCAAAAAAGTGGCTAGAAATTGCCATTTTAGCATATTATATCTAAACGCCTTGTATTTGGAAGTAAAGATACACTTTTAGGTACCAAAAAACATGTGCTTTTGGACCACAAATCACCATCCTCTCCAAACACATGCATTTGTGAGTAAAGACATTGTTTTGAGTTGCAAAAGCATGTGCTTTTGGACCAAAAAATTGCCACTCTTGTGTTTTGTAATTATAAAATCAGTAAGGACACACTTTTTATAAAATCAGTAAGGACACAATTTTTGGGGGTGAAAGCACGCGCTTTTGATTATGCAATTGCAAGCCTTAGTGATTTTAGTCTAAAATGCATGTTTTAAAAGTAATGACATGCTTTTAGTATTGAATAGCACATGTTTTGGAGTCCAAGAGCCCACTATATGCATAAATACGTTAAAAAACCCCTTGAAAAGATGTAATGACATATTTTTGAGGAAGAAAAACACATGCTTTTGTAATTGCATGTGCTTTTGGGTTCAAATTTCCCATCTATATGCATTTTATCACTAACTCAAGTTAATAAACACATTAATAAACTTTAAAAACACAATAACATGCGCTTTTTGATTCAAATTCCCCACTTATAAGCACTTAGATTATTAAATAACATGTTATTGCCTGTAAAAAGTCCTCTTATATGCTTTTAGGACTTATATTTATTAGTAGTGGGGTTTTAATAGGTGTTTAAGATGTTGATATATGCTTAGAGTAATAAAAGCCTCACCACTATGCATTTTTAATGTCTTTTGTAATTAAAATTAATAAAATAACTATAGTTCTCAATAAGTAACATGAAAATAGACTTAAAAAGGCTAATTTTCATATAACATTAAAATTTATGGTCAAATCAAATCATAATGAGCTAAATTTTAAAATGGATGTCAAAATCCATTTTAAATGTTAAATATAATTTTATTTCATGCACTTACCAATAAAAAGTCTATTTTTTGAATTTTTTTAATCATGATGTGTTGTCACTCTTAATGACTCCATCTTTTCCTTTACAACTTGAGTTAGGCATCTCTGTTTCGGGCCTAACTTAGCTCAAAACAAACAGAATTGTGAGAGCTATTAACATAAGGAAAATATAAGAAGAAAAACTATTTACAACAAGAATAAAAACACCCAAAAGATGTGAAAGTTTTCAAAAAATCAAGTGTCTACAATCAGAGAAGAGAACTCTTTTTTGTAAACATTGATGATTAAACTTGACAACCACCTTCAAAAAAACATACCGACAAAGTTACATAGAGTATAATTCAGGTATAACAAATTGCCTCAATGCCACCTTATCAATACGTTGAAACAAAAAGGCTATACTTACAAAGTCATGAGAAAATTGCATAGGCTTGCCTTAATTTTGTGATGTCAAAGTTGAGGACAACTACTGTCTCTAACTAGGGAACTTACCTCATTTGTTCTTTAGAAACAACAAGGAATGTAGAATCTAGACCTCTAAGTGCCTTTATCTACTCCATTGGGCTATAGAGTCAGGTGACTAGAAACAACAAGACTTAGAAAGGATGACATGACAAATGCAATGGGAAACTAGTTAAAACAAAACAAACATGTGCAAGAGCACTTATTAAAAACAAACAAAAACCTACTTAACTAAAACTAGGCGATAATGCAACTTTTAGATGAAACCATTTACTGACTCAACAAAGTAGCTCCCTTTTTTCAGCAGCTTGCAGTACCTTGCATTGTCATAGGCAACTTTGTATAGATGATGTATGAACAACTGGAGTGTTGAAGTAGATTAGATTTATTGTTGAATAGGAATATAGATATAGTTTTAATTTTATTATCTATAAAATGATGCTCCTGCTAACTTATAATTCTTTAGAGGTTGCTGCTTGAATAATGAGACAATGATATCTCACAAGAAATGTTGATAATTTTGATATTGATAATACTTCAAGTATTACTTAGAAAGAGAGATCGATCTCAAAATGACTTGCACTAATAAATTTTTGTACTTGTCATTCGTCGGTCTGATTTATGAGACATGTTGATGGATAGACATATGTGGAGACATGTCTCTCCACTGGCATGCCTCTACATTGTTTCATAATTTGTATCTTAATCAAACTGTTACTAACTAATTTTTATCGGTAATATAACAAATGCAATCAGATACAAATCTGATATATAATTAATGCAATTTATATTTATTAATACACAATATCGATGACAGTAATTAATGTTCAATATTTATTAAATCGATACTCATTTAAATGCCAATGATAATGATATTTAATATTGACGTGATGGAGATCGACAAATACAAATTTATACTTAGAAGAAATAATAGTAATTATAATCATTCATCAAGTTGATTAACATGAATGGCACTTTAATTCTCATACAATCAATATAATGATTGATGAATTAATATTTAATTATGTATGTATGTATGTCAACGTACTCAATGTATATTGGTATAAATACATGCATATAATATAATCATAGAGCATTCTATTGATAATTATCATTCATGTTTATTTGACTAAAGCTATCATTATTAACATGGAGCAATGATGTCAATGCTTGATGATGAACAAATTCACTTTTTGAGATGGATCATATACTAATTCTGCTTCAAGATAGGTCCTTGAATTCAAAGTGCTCTTGTTGAATTGAACATGCTTCTTTGGCTTCTTCTTCAGTTGGATCTTCATGTTCAGGTACATGTTTAATGTCTAGCTTTCTGTTGGCCTCCAACCAAGGCAGATGTCTTATTGGAAAGCCCCTTGATCGAACAAAGATTGATCTTTTCCTACTACTTACAACTTGCTTGATTGGTTCATCAATTACTGGCACCTCAAGTGGATCAAGAAGACCTTGCTCAAGTGTTTCTTGTAGCGACTTGACTGCACAATGTAGCTTAACATACTGCTCACAAACTTCTTACTCTGGAAATTCTTTATTATTTATGAGAAGTTCTTTCTCAAGCTCTGTAATGTTCCCAACGACACTCTCGAATTTTTCCCGAGGGAAACTCTCGAAGGAAAGTACTTGATGGAGAACACTTGAGGAAAGCACCCAATGGAGAACACTTGAGAAAAGCACCCAACGGAGAACACTCGAGAAAAGCACCTAATGGAGAACACTCAAGGAAAGTACCTGAGTGAAAGTACCCGATGGAGAACACCTGAGGGAAAGTACCTAATGGAGTACACTTGAGGAAAGTACCCAATAGAGAACACCCGAGGAAGGTACTCGAGGGAAAACTACCCGAGGGAAAGCTCTGATGCCACCGTAATCCTTAAAGAATGTCATGGTAGTATTTGAAGAATGTGCTGAAGGGTGTGAGCTAGAAATGTTGAAGGGAAGATATAATTCACTAAATACACTAGATAATAGCCAAACACAGAAGCAAATGCCAATAGAGAGATATAACAATTTATTGCCAAAACTCAAAATATTGTATTTGCAATACAAGAATGGTGCTCCAATTTGCCAGATCCGAGCTAAGAAATACACAGATGAAATAGGGTGAGGGTTGAATCTCACCAAAATCGGAATAGCCAAGTAGGGAAGATCTTCCACTTCTGAAATGATGAATAATACAAAATTCCAACATGAATTTGCAGTACAAAGAAATAATCCAAATCATATATTAAGAACTTCCTACATGTTGCACATAAATACCCATTCGGAGGAAAATCCCAATGGTTTACAGAAGAATCTTCTCAGAGTGTTGTTGTTATATTTTAGACATTCAAGGAAAGAAAGTTGATTGAAGCTGCCAAGTCTTGGATAGGAGAAATCATTCCCAAAGGATTTCGAGCTATCAGGGAAACATTTGCAGTTCTTAGGCATGTCAAAGAGATGAATACAATTGAGCAAAACTTGATTTCTTCTTTGACTCGAGAAGCAGATGGTTTGAAGGAAATTCTTAATGATTGGGATGCGATTGCAAAATTTGATCTAGATGCCTTGGTCTCTTGTGACATTCTTCTGTCATGTGAAATGTTCTTTAGATTTTAAGGGCTTATTGGCTACAAAGAGGAAACACTGAGGAATCTGATTTTAAAGTTGTAGGTAGCTCTTGGAGATTGTCAAGCAGTTGAAACAAGTGTTACTTGTGATTTGGAACAAATGGGATGTCAAGTTCTTGATGAATCTGGTAATCTCATTGTAGTTGAAAGGGCAAGTTCAGAATATACAATTAGAATCATTGCTGATTTGGATTCTGAAGACTTTGGTTCGCACACAATGAACAATTTTATCTTGTATAAATCCTCGACAAAGCACTTGTTAGATTCTCTGACAACAAACTCCAAGGTTGTGCAATCAGTGTATGCAAATGCAGTGAGAATAGATGCCATATCGAAGACAATGAAAATTGCTGATCTTCCTACAATGCGTGATGTCATCGTCAAGTTCAAGACACTGAAAAACAATCTTTAAGATTGTTATTTTTGTTTATAGGTCTAAGAGGATGCATTGCATGAAAGGATGTAATTCCATGTAATGCGAGTTACATGTGCATGAAAAGATGTAATGCGAGTTGCATGTAACTCGATAATTCTCTTTTAGTTAGATTAGGTCAAAGTTGGTTGAGTTGCTCCCACTTTTTCCTCCATCTTTTTTTCAACTTCTATGCCTATATAAAGGAGTGCCCCCCTCATTGTAAAATAATCTTTTATCTTATATTGTATGCAAGAGAGCTCTGGAGAAACTGTGCCAGCAAAACTTTGTTTGTGTAGCACTATTTTGAGAGAAAATTGAATACAAAGGAGCAATCTAGACTTAACTTTGATTGAGTGAGATTGTTACTTGTGTGAATTAGAAGCTTTGTCTGTAATTCACATACGTTATCTTTGATTCATGTTATCTTGTGTTCTTGATAACTGAATATAAAAGAGTTAATAAGCAATTAGAGCTGTAGCTTGACTAGGAGCAATTGTGGCAATATATAGCTAGAAGCTTTGTCTGTAGCTTATATTTCTTTCTTAATTCGCAAAATAGTGAAGATATCTTTACTTTTGGAAGTCTTTGTGCCCCATTAGTAAAGCTTTTTCATATAGAAGTATAATCGAACTTAGAGCCAAATTGGTACACTTTTAGCTAGCCTTTGAGTTAGTGTTAGTTTATTGGTATCACTATTTCCAGCTCTAGATAGAAGTGTAGTTAGTGATTCACCTTGCTCATTACTCACTCCACGAGTAAGTGGATTCTTTCTTGAAAGTTAAGAAGAAAGAATATTGGTAACACCTTTTTTACAAAATCTCTCAACTTCTTGCTTACCTTGAGTTGATCCAAGAAATGGTAAGAAGGGGGAGCCTTCCCTTTAAGGTAGGAGAGACTTTGTCTCATACGCTGTGGTTGGTCATCTTGTTTTGTGACTGAATTTTTACCAAAACTGTTGGTTGCAAAATACCCACCCAACAAAGACAACAAATATACACAACAAAGCCCTATAAAAAATGAAGAAGCAAGAGAAGATGTCTTTTAAGACATTTGCAAAAAATCTGAATACGAAATCAAAGAAATTGCTTGGATTTAGAACAATTGCAAGATGGAGTGTTAAGTAGTCTTTGAATCTTTACTCAATCCTTGCAAGAACAAACTAAAATTTGTAGCTTACCAAGTGTAGGAAGTTAGAGATTAAAATTGCACCCTTTTTAGCAACTGTCTTGACCAAGCTATGTGCAAAATGCAAAGCATATGTGAAATTGTGTACAAAGCATAATAAGTATCTTGAAAGAGTTGAATGCAAGCTAAGAAGGATAGGAAATGCTTTGGAACTTATTTTGAGCAAAACACTTGCTGATTTGATGGTGCAAAATGCTCAAAACTAAGGTGTTTTTGGGCGAAAACGTGTCCTAGATAGGTTGGTAAATGAACAAAAACCTCAACAAATTCCACTTTGAGTAGCCAAATGTGTTCCTTGGATGATTTTAGGCAAAAACAACCTATAGGTCTTGAAAAACCATCAAGCAATGCTTAAGATATGAGTGATTGAAGGCTGCCAATCCCGTTTTTAATGCCCCCTAAAGTTTCAAAGCTAAAAACATGTGCTTTTGGGCTAAAAATCGCCACTTTTGCATGTTATACCAAAACGCCTTGTATTAAGAAGTAAAGACACAATATTAGGTTCCAAAAACATGTGCTTTTGGATGACAAATTGACAACCTCTCGAAACACATGCATTTACGAGTAAAAACATTGTTTTGAGTTGCAAAAGCATGTGCTTTTGGACTAAAAATTGCCACTCTTGTGCTTTGTAGTTATAAAATCACCAAAGACACTTTTTGGGGATGCCAACATGTGCTTTTGATTATAAAATTGCCACCCTTAGTAATTTTAGTCTAAAATGCACATTATAAAAGTAATGACATGCCTTTAGGATTGAAAAGTTCGTGTTTTGGAGTCCAAAAAGCCCACTATATGCATAAACACATTCGAAAACCTCTTATAAAGAAACAATGAAGTGTTTTTAAGGAAGAAAAACACATGCTTTTGTAATTACATGTTCTTTTGGGTTCATTTTATCATTAACTTAAGTTGATAAACACATTAATTAACTTTAAAAACACAATAGCACGTGCTTTTGGGTTCAAATTCCCCACTTATAAGCACTTGAATAATTAAATAACATGCTATTTGTTACATCCCGAAATTTTGACCTAATTTTAAAACTTGCTCATAACCGTTGGATTTAACGGATTAATCTTTCATGATCATGTGAAATAGGTAGTTATTTATATACATTGTATTAACTGTTAATGAAGATGGTCATTAACCATTAACTGTTATTTGATGTTAGCAGTTGCTTGATTTTGAAATTATGATTAATAATTTAAAATCTTTTAAAATGTTTATATGAAATTATTATAGAATCGTTATTATGGCGGAAGTGTTTTCATGGGTGATTGCAGGAGAACATGAAGGGGGGGAAGCATTGCTAAACGGGATCATCGGAATGTGATGCTCACCTAGTTTAGTCATCAAGATTGACAAGTATGACTTTAAACTTCTTTGGTAAGGACCCAATGACTTGAACACATGATACATTTGTGGGACCCGCATGAGCTAT
Organism: Cupressus sempervirens; assembly: GCA_028749045.1. Taxonomy (NCBI): domain Eukaryota; kingdom Viridiplantae; phylum Streptophyta; class Pinopsida; order Cupressales; family Cupressaceae; genus Cupressus; species Cupressus sempervirens. Next base: position 817,022,339 of record CM053792.1, on the reverse strand, counting down.
TAAGAAAATAATCTAAGAAAACATAAAATAATCTAATTAAAATATAAAACATACCTCAGGGGATTTTAATTGATCTGTCATCATATGTATATATATATATGTGTGTGTGTGTGTGTGTATATATATATGTGTGTGTATATATATATATATATATATGTATATATACACACACATGTACATATAAATATAAAAATGAAATGGCACCATTATATTATAATAACTTAATAAAATGATGTCACCCCCATTGATATATTTACATGAATGTATGTAAATATATATTATAAAAATAAACCGAATTATAATCTTTCCAACTCTTTCTTCCAACCTTTTATTTTTCCTCTCTTTTCAACTGATTTAACACTTGGCAATTTGAATTGACAAATAATCTTTTATGTTATAGAAGCTAAGAAGTCACGGCTTGCTCTTTAAAATGGAAGCTATGAGGAGTCGGGCATGATATATCTCGCACACCCAACTACATTTTCCTTTACTCGCTCTCCGCCACCCTCAGCACCCGACTTCATATATTTTCGTGTGCCAGAATCCTCTTTTATTCTAGTCTATACTTCCATTCTTAAGCAGCATCTCTGCCATATGTGCTCAGCTCATTGAGGAATAAAGTATTTTACACTTTGGATACGTCTGCAACATCTAAAGAAGGGCAGATTTTCAATCGATTGCAAGGCTTCAGACATATTAAGAATATACATCAGGTCATGTAATGTTATTTCAATATCATTTTATTGCTTTCCATAACAGCTAGTTGGGCTCACTAAACTCTTTTCTTTCCAGATTTATTTCAAAGTTACAGTATGAGTTTGCTGCATACTCCATGTCCTTTGTTAACGATCCTCTTCTTTAAACTTTCATAATAAATTAGGTACAACCCTTATGGAAGCGTTTTTCCAAATGCAATAAAATTTGGAATGAAATATACTATCCAATAATATTCCCAATTAGTCTCAAGAACATAATCTTTCTGGTCATAGTTTGTGATAAGCATACGAAGCAAAAAATCCTTCTAGAATTTATGCATAGAGCAGATTGCTCAAGAAATTCTGGACACTTGGGACTCACCGGCTGTATAGCCAAGTAAGGTGAAGAGGTGGAATAAATCTGTAAAAAGCAGAAGAGAAATCATACATGAATAACTTAAATGAAATATACTTAATAGCTCATGCTCATCCCTGTAATGAAACTTGTTGTCAAGTCGAGCGGTGGTGATCAGGTCAATGAACCCATTTGAAATCCTTGGCCAAGGTAGTTTAAGGCATGTTTGCTATCTAGTGATCACTTGATGTCAGTGGCGCCAGTTATGCAAGCATGTCCATTTCGTAACTGTGTGAACATTCTAAACACCAAGATGCTTAGGTGGCTGGACAAAGAACATCCCAAACCTGATCCTGAGGTAGGGAGGGCCTTTCTAATTTAATAGAATGTGTGGGGATAAGTTTGGTCCAAGGTTGGGAGGTTAAGCCTATGCCAATGCTTCTCCTCTCACCAAAGCCAAGGCTTGCACAACCAGCTAAAGTCCCTCTGGATGATTCTTGTATGTTCTTTCCTTCTTTCCTTATTAAGCATTTACTTGTATGAAAAAAGGATAGTTGATCTTAAATATAATTATTTTCAATTGATCGTTAATCTAGTAATTTCAGTTGATCATAGATACAGTTATTTTCAGTTGATCGTTAGTCTACTTATTTCAGTTGATCATAAATATAGTTATTTTCAATTGATCGTTAAATTAGTTATTTTAGTTGATCATGAATACAATTATGTTTAGTTAATCATTAATCTAGTTATTTCAGATGATCATGGATACAATTATCTTCAGTTAATCGTTAAACTAGTTATTTTTAAATGAACATTGATATGGTTATGGTTATTCCAGTTAATTGTTAAAAATAGTTAATGTCATTTGAAAAGGACTTCAGTTGTCTATTTATGAATGTTGGAAATTATTTGTTTAAACCGTCTTTGTTTTCGTTATGGAAAACCGTTTGTTACATTATTGCCTTTAAAAAGTCCACTTATATGCTTTTAGGACCTATATTTATTGGCAATGGGGATTTGATAGGTGTTTAACATGTTGATATATGCTTTGAGTAATAAAAATCCCACCATTATGTTTCAGGGAATTAAAATTAATAAAATAACTATAGTTTTCAACAAAGTAACATGAAAATAGACTTAAAGGGACTACTTTTCATTAAACATTAACTATGGTCAAAGCAACTTAGAATGAGCTAAAAATTTAAAATAGATGTCAAAATCCACTTTAAATATTAAATATAATTTTATTTTGTGCACTTTCCAATAAAAAGTCCACTTTTGGAGGTTTTTAATCACGACATGGTGTCAGTTTGAAAAACCCACCTTTTATTTTTATAATTTGAGTTCAACAACTTTGTTTGAGGCCTAAGTTAGCTCAAGATGAGTGGAATTGCAAGGGCTATTAACATAAGGCAAAAACATGACTCAAAATTATTTACAACAAGAAGAAAAGCACACAAAAGACACGAAATAAACTTACCAACAAAGTTACATAGAGTACAATTCAAGGATAATGACTTGCCTCAATGACACCTTATCAATACTTTGAGAAAAAGAGGCTATACCTACAAATTCATGAGAAAATTGCATAGGGTTGTCAAAATTGAGGACAGCAATGACAAAAGACACAAGTTGATATGAATGTAAACCAAGTCTTCATCTTTTTAAGAGCCCAACTAGTTACACTTTACTGAGTGGATAAAGCAGTATGTACTCTAATTCCATTTGCTACTAGAAGAAGTTGCTACTTCGACAATGTTTACAATTACAAAGTTAATTATTAAAGTAAAACATAAAAATGAAATGCAATTTAAAGAATTGTAGAATACATGAACTAAACAAAAAGAAAATAAAACTTGCTTGTGAAAGGATTTTGATTGTGAGAGGTTGTAGATGCTCAAATGGTTGACCATAGAGGTACTGCCATGTGATAGCTCCCATGTCACACTCGTCCTTTATTGTAAGTGGACTAAGTTATGCTCTCAAAGCAAAAAAGCCAAATTCTGTAGTAACTTTTTTGTGATTGTAATCGTCCAGGAAAGAGTCTTGCAAAAGCTCTGTAGCACCCACTAGCAACTTCTTCCGTATATGGTGCCACTTATTTGGCATACCAAGTACTTACTGCTATAGTACCTTGAAGATAAGGCATATGCAAGGAGATGCAATAGGGTAGTCATCTTTTCCCAACAATGATGAATGATTGTTTCTAGTTGATTGCATAAAGCTTCACATTTACGATTTACCTTCAACAACTCCAACTTGCAGAATGATCTGAATATGGATTTTGATATGTGGTGGTTCGTCACAAACATTTGTGTCTCCTACCCTGCTAGGTATATTTGCTTCACCCAATCTATTTGGGTGTTAATTTGTTGCATGACCAAGTTTAGGGAGTGTACGGTGCATGGTGTCCAAAATATAGTCATACCAACCCTCAATCGAAGCACCCCTACAATTTTTTTGCATCATCTGTAAATCTCTTGGACTATATTCTCACTACCTACACTACAACCTTAATGAGAATTTTGAAAATGAGTTATGAATCTTTCACTTCCCATTTATAATCAACTGCCCTAAAAAACATTGCCCCTTTGGGTGACACTACAATCACATTAATCAATGGCCGGTTTCTTTTATCTTTCCATCCACCCGAAACAAATAGAAACACCTATAGTTTTTCATGAATTCCTAATTGGTTGAATAACTCTCTCTACACAAGCCCTCTCTTTTTGCAATAAAGTGGTACACACCTTTTCATACCTAGGACTTGTGGAATCAACCAGTGCTTTATTTATGGCTGCTACCATTTCCTTCCAATATGGTGATGTCACCAAGTTGAAAGGAAGACCTTTGGCATAGAGGCAACACGCAATGACTTGATCAACAAGCTCTCTTGCCTCCATTTTAAATGTGGTGTCTAATGGATCTCTTTTGCATGGGATAGTTTATATTTCTTCCTCTTCCACTCTCGGTATAGATACTTGTAAGAATGGGTATTTGGAGGATACAATTGGTTCCGTAGGTAATTATATTTCCTTGAGGATGGAGGTTGATAAAAACTTGTTTTGATAATATTATCACTTTATCAACAGCTTTTTGTTCTTTTGCTAATGATGCTATTTGTGCATTAGACAACCCCTTCCCATTTGTGCCTTTGCACATTGCAAATCGTTGACCAATAGGGCTCATAAAATGAAGTTTTACTTGGGAATATGAGCTATTGAATGGTTTGCCTTTGTTACTTTGACAATAATTACACTTCCAAATATATGAGCCACCTCCAGAAACTTGTGAGATTCTTGTGGCAAGTCTCCTTAAGTAGATCCTACATCAATTTTAAAACTATCGGCTCCTCGTTCTCCCACTAAAATTTTACTGCTGGTGGTGGCCATTCTTGCACAATACAAACTAATATCTCGAAATTTCTATAATAAGAAATTAAATGAATTTAAATTAGGAAAAAACTATGAACGTCAAGGATACGAGTGCAAAAAATGATACAACACTACTAAAATAGAATAGCTAAACGTGTTTATGTAATGAAAAAACCTTAAAAATTCATCCAAATCTCAAAAAATTCCATTAAAGAACTCAAGAATAGGATAAAATGCTTACCTTAGACTCTTAAAACTAGTTTTTGGAAGCTATCTCTTGCCCTATGAGTGATCCTATTTGAAATAATCATCTTGCCTTCAAAATGCCAAAATGGAGACTAAATGGGAAAAGAGTCTAGTTGCTAGTCTGGTTTCCAGCTAGCTTCTGCCCGGCCCCGCTCTTGGCTCTGCCGACACTTGCTTCCCCCAAGGTAATAAAACTTAATGTGGGTGGAAGTGTTAGTGTTTGGTAAGACATCCATCACGATGTTGACATCTCTTTAGATGCCCATGTTTTTTAATCGTGTGGTGGCATACTATAGATGACCAATTCTGCTTAGAGCTCTGGATGTGGAAACTAGCATCCATACCGCACTTGATTTTCACATTTTCTTTTTGTTACCTTGATGTCATATTTATGAGATTTCTTTTTCTGGAAACTATTCTAGTTTCTTGTATTGCACTTATTCAACACTTCCTCCTAATTACATGTGGGATGCTTGTTAGTTACCTCTTGTTCTTTTTATACTTTTGAGTTCCTCTGTCTGAGATTCTGATGCTATGAGTACCATTATTCTTTATTTCATATTAATATTTTCAATGTAGATTAAATTATTTTTTGGTCTGTACCAGGGGGTACATCCATGTGATAAGAGGAAAAGCATCAGCGAGTATGTTCATCTCTTCCCTGCCATTGATTTTTCTCTGGTAAGTTCTTAAATAGTGGCTTTGAATTAATCTGTTGTTTAACCTCTTTTTGTTATTTCCTTAAATGTGCTTTGAAAGCTCCTTGTTTTTTATCACCAATAGTTGACTATGTATTTTTTATGCATCTGGATTCAATTACAGAATGTTCCTACTTGATATATTTTAATGTAACCTCTAGAGCTGAACTCTACAACTTTTATTCTTTATGCAGGTAGAAACAGATGAAGATGTTTTGTGGAAGCCGGATGTTAGAGAAAAAATAGAAGAAATTGTAGTTCGTGGAAGAGCATTTCTTAACTGGTATATACTGCTGATAATTTCCATCAAGTTTCCTTTTTTTTAAATGCATACTTTTATGTTTGAGAAATTCAGTAACACTACATGGAAAACCTACTGTCCTTGAAATAATGTTTTGAACTAGGTTCATTAATATCAAAACCAAGTCTTCACATGCATTGTGACAATGAATTGTGCCCATTAGTTATAATAATGGTTGGGGAGCACTTGCTTTCAGCTTTCAATTGTACAGAAACATGCAAACACATTGTTCGACTTGGGTTATTGAGCTGGAGTTCATGTATTTATACTGCTTATGTCAATTAAATGCCGATATATTCATTTTGCTTATTTGTCTAATTGTTACAAGATTGCAGTGGATGCTGACATTTCTATCGTAGCATTTTTGGTAAAGCTTGCATTTATGATTGGCTGCAAAGACCCAACAAATTTATCTTTGGGCCTAGGAACAATGTCCCACACATCATTTTTGATGATGAAATATACTCCTCCATCATGACATCCTTCCACACTTGCTGATATGAAGCCTCTTCAACACTAGAAGGCTTGAATACAAAATGTGACTCATCAAAGTTACGTAACTTGCAAACTTATGAGGCCTTTTACTCTCTAAAAGTGCGATTAGGGGTTGTATATTTTTCAACCTCTTCCACAGTGTGCTTGGCTCATAATTGTCTTTTCTTATTAGCTGAAATATTACTGAGACCTGCAGAAGTATCTATAGGATCAATTGAATCAACAAGATTTATAGAGTCTTCTAAATTTGTGTTCAACCTCAGGATCTCTGAAGGTGAATCTGGATCAGCTATATATATGTCTTGAAGAGGTTCAAAGTCTTCTCTATTAAATTCCATGTCAGAGACTTTGGATTGCTTGCAAGCTACATCTTTATCAAAAGAGACATCCTTGCTGATTTCAATTTTCTTTTGACTTAGAATGTAGATTTTGTATGCTTTTGAAGATTCACTATAACCAACAAAGATGCCTTTCTTTTTTAAAGGTTCTAACCTAGTTCTTTTCTCCTTTTTGAACATGAATGTAGATAGGACATCCAGAAATTCTGAGTGACTAATATTTTGTTTGATACTTGAAAATACTTCTTTTGGAGTCATGTTGTCTATGATGTATGATGAGGACTCTGATCAAGAATGCATACTGCTGTCCTACAAACCTCTGCCCATAAAGATGTTTGAAAACTTTGATCATGGATCATAGCCTTCGCTGCCTCTACAATTGTCCTATTCTTTCTTTCAGCTACACCATTTTGTTGAGGATTATAGGGAAGACAAAACTCCATCTTAATCCCTGTTTCAAAACAAAAGTTATCAAATACACCAGAAACATATTCTCCCAATTATCAAACCTTAGAATCTTCATCTTCTTGTTAGATAACTTTTCAACAAGAGCTTTAAATTCTTTAAATCTGGACAGCACTTCACCAGATTCTTTAGGCTTAAGAAAATAAATCTAACACTTACGATTAAAGTCATCAATGAAGGTAACTTAATACCAAAAATCACTAAGGCAAGCAATTCTAACATAGGACTACACAAATCAAAATGAGTTAACTCTAGGATTTCCTTTGCTCTACTTTCACTACTATGCAAAGTACTTTTAATATTATTGTTAGAGCACATCCCTTGCAAACACCTTCATGGTTATGGTTCAGCTTTGGAAGACCAACTACTGCCTAGCCCATTGGAGACAAAGTTCTGAATTTTAAGTGACCAAACCTTTCATGCCACAACTTACTGGATTTTGAAGAATCGTGAGCTAGTGCTTGAATAGGATAGACTAAAGGTTATAAAGGCTGTCATGACGAACACCAATCTCATGAGCTGACTGAATGTTAGTGTTCTTCCATGCAAGAACATTTCCATTAACGAAAGGAACATGATAACCTTTATCTTTTAACACTGCAATAGAAATCAGATTTGTCTTACTACTAGGAACAAAAATGTAACATACTAAAACTTATTTAACCTTAAATACTCTTGATCTTATCCAATAAAGTAAGCTAGCTACCCATTCACATGAAAAAGAATATAGAATTATAACAAATTAACTACATTCTGATGATAAGACCTTAACTACTAACCATAGTTACACTGCCTGGGGGACGTGAGATGAGAGAACATGGGGACAAGTTTTCAGGATGAGGGGACAGGGGGCCCTTAATATGGAGACAATGGGGGGACGATGACAGGGAACAAGGGTGGTTGTATATACTATACACATGGTACCTAAAATGCTAGTTATGAAAATATGTAGTGCAATATAAGATCTAAAAATGTAAAATACATTGCACTGAATCGGAACATTGAACATAAATAGTCGAATCAACAAATAGTCAACACCTGGATGTCCCCCCATCCTTAGTAGCACGGTTGGGGATGGGCGGACAGAGTCCCCAAGTCCTCGGTGCGTCCTCGTCTTCGAGACATGGGGCAAGAAGGGAGGGGCGCATCTCCGTGTTACTATGCTACAAACTAAAAGATTGACTATCTTTAGAAGAAACAATCAAAATAAATAGAAAAGTAATTGCATTAAGATATATAGCTGAAACTGACATGTAATGCAATTAGAAAAGAGAACAATGAAGTACTAGTAATATTCAAATCGCACCATGTCAAGTGAGGTAGAATCCGATTTGTGCTGTGCAAGGCTTGGCATTTGGAGGAGAGGAAAAGCATTGACAAAGGCTTAACCTCCCATCCATGGACCTAGTGCAATCTCTACTCATTCTCAACCAAGAATGACCCTACTCTATACGGGATAAGGTACGTGTACACCATCTCGTCTTGCTGCTTGAGCATTTTGGTGTAGAGTTGTCAACTACATAGTCGACTAGATTGTGGAACCCTTCTGACAAACTATCCATCCAACTATGAGCTATCCTGACCTTTAGTGATCAGAGGAACATCATATGCTAGTAAACCTACCTTAGCTAGGGATTCCCAAAGGACACTATGTGCCCAATCACCTACCGCTCGACTTGATAGAATAAACAATACCCAATTCCCACCATGAGCTCACTAGATTACTAACTTGAGATTTTAATTTCATCTTAATTCTGATACGTCTTTATATTTTCTGCAAATTGTTCATACTGTCCAATTTACATGGACTACACCACTCATCTCTGCCATTCTTGGCCATCCTTGATGATCCTTGGTGTAATTTTCCAGCTTGCATTATGTTGGTTAAATGATATAGAGAAATATCTTTTGCCTTTCAAGAGTTCTCTGAATGAGGCCAGGAAAGAGTTATGATTTCTAAGTAATTAGACACCCTTCAGCAAGGGGTATGCTTCCATAATCTCAGTGGCACATGAGATCAATGCCACTGTATTAGGAATCATACAACCTATACACAATATTCTCCTTGTTACAATACGTAAGCTTTAGAGAGGAATGTAGAGAAAGAAAATAGAAACAGATCGTAGAGCATGACTCCTTGCATGATTGATATGATAGTCCTTCATTATTTCGAATTTCGCTTGCATATAATATTACGGGGTCTGATTGGACCATTCTAAAAACAAAGAAATTTATGCACACCAGTCTATTATCAGCTAAGCAACAATAACATGGAATTTTTTTAGGAGATATGACTTGAGAAGAGGCTGCAATGTATATATATCACGTTCTTCTTACTGCCCAATCTTTGAACTCCAATGAATCTCAATTGATTAGCACTGTTCAACATATAGTAGAGCAAATAAAATGGTATGAAAATATTGTGATCGATCAGTGCAGGTTGGCAATAGAAAATCGATGAATTGAGAGCAAGCTGCTGAGTTATTACGATTGCCAACTATATAGAAAAAGGCTCGGTTATTACAGGAATGAATGGGCAGAAGGAGTTACATGCATGAAAAATGCAAGGTGATGAGGCATGTGCTTGCAATCTTGGCAAAAATATGAATAATAAAGCTGGCCGAAATATTAAATGGAACATAACAGGCCACTAGACTATATGAGATAAATTAATCTATTTTGGTATTTAGTCTTCTCCCACACTATTATAGATAATAGTCATATTATTTAAGTATACTTGTACGTGTTGTTTACACACACACACACACACACACACACACACATATATATATATATATGCGTCACTTTAAAGTATACATGCACATATATGTACATACGCATTAAAGTATATGTATACATCTATGTTTTCTCGAGTTTCTAGGACCGAGACAATAGGGGACAACAAATTTTTTTGCCAATTTTGGGGATTGGGTGGTGGGGATGACAAACAAGGACGACTATATAAATATAGGGAAAATATAAAATATATAGGGAAATTTGCATATATACATTACATTCATATGAAGACATGGATAAACCATGCCATTTAAACATCATAGAACCTTAACATACAACATTTCAATAATCAAATTCAATGCTTAATATGCTATGATGTATTCATATTTGGAATTATTGTCAATGTGCATGCCATATTAAAATAATAACATACAAATTTGAAATATACCCATAATTTAGAACTAATTTTCAATAGCAACAAGAACCATAGCCCACCTTCCAAATTGACACACTACTTGGTAGACCTTGAAAATTTCCATGCCAAATTGCACCATAAATTTTCAATTTCTCATTAAATAATACCTTGGTAAGTATATTTTCACCATTTCGGAGGAAGAGATTAGGAGGACCTGTGAAATGATGAAATTTTGCTGTTTTGGATGATACAAGGAAGGCACCCTACAAAGTAGCAATTTTTTGCTATTTCGAATGACTAAAGATGAAAGCCATGCAAAGTAGCGATTTGTCGTGAGATCGCACATATTGACACAAGGTGAGTGCGAAATAGTGATTTTTGTTATTTTGGAAGTACCTTTTAGAGGGGAGTGCAAAGTGGTGATTTTTGCCATTTCGGAAGGGATAAGTGAACCACCTAGCAAAAATGATTAATGAACATTTTTAAAAGGTGAAGTATAGGGTAAACTATAAGAAACTCCCCTCTAGAAAAAGATATAAAATATTAACGAATCTTTCATTATTTTGAAAAACCAAATTATTTTTATTAGCGAATCTCTCAATTTTTTAATTTTAAATATTATTTACATTGGTGATTATTTTCAAATCATAATTTTTGAGTAGAAAATTTGGTGAATCTCAATAATATTAGGAAGTTCGCTAATTACCATGGAATATTACAAATCAAAATTGAACATGTTTTACCTCATGGAAATTATGAGGATCATTACATTCTATTTTAAATCAATAGTGAAAAATAAATATTGGTGATATATCCTTAAAGTAACTAATAATTATGATAATTATTAGTGAATTAATTTTAAGTTCTCCAATAATATATAACAATTAGGTGAATCAAATCTAATAATGTATCGAATATTGTGGTGAATCTTTCTATTTAATGTTTTTAATAAAATAAATTATTGAGCGATTTTAACTATTTTAGAACTAAATTTAAATAAAAATGTGGTGATTTAGGTTGCATTAACTCTTAAATTATTAGAAAAATTACTAGCAATTTTTTTCTAAAATTAGCCAATTGACGAATATTAGCCACTAAAAAATACCTTGGTGAAGTAAGTCATTTTTTTGTACGTCAAAGTATGAGGCATTAATTGCAGAGTGTTTGAAGTGATGGGTAACCGAAGTGGAGAAGTGGCAACTTGTGTGAAGCATCTAAACTCAAAATGAGAATTAAAAGAAGAATAAAGGCAATAAGTAATTAAAGGTAAGAAATCATTCTTTGCGGAAACACCCTTTTCAAGCTGTGAAAGGATTTGGAGAGCAAGCAAGTGTGTTGTGAGGTTGCATTTTCAAGGTGTAGAAAAGCCATAAGTTGAGTTTCTTCCTAAATTTGAGATCCCTTTCAAGGGGCACCCAAGAAAGCGGTTAATGTTAAGAAAGAGGTTAATGTCAAGAAAGAGGTAGCTGTAAGTAGGATATGAAAACATAGACAAAACAATCCAAAAGACACTCCTAGAATTGTTTCCTAACTCCTTCGCTACTGGGACCATGTCCATATTTTCTGATGAATATAGTGGGTGTGAGAATGTGGATTTCCTTGTTTATGGTAGGTCTTTGTTTTTCTATTTTTATGCAAATAAAGATGAGAAAGACCTTAAAACAATGCTTGGAAACTAGACCTAGGCAGAATTATAGTTCCAAATGTGTATGTAGACGTTGAGCTTATCAATATCCTAGTTGAACATTACGAAACAACCACAAGAACAGTTAGGAAACTAGATGGAATTGCTCTACTGGTCATAACTAGGTCTTCCATTGAAAATTGTTTTGGTTTAAGTACTCAAGCTCTTACCAAAATAGATAGAGATCAGTTTGGAGTTGAGTATGAGAGGACAATGAGGTTCAGGCTCACTGAAATCACGCATTTCATGAATAGTGGGCAGAATAACAGATTGCCAGTTGAAAACATGTGTCTTCATTCTATTGATACATTTATGGTTTTTTTCAAGAATACTTATTATGAATGGGCTCGATTGTTTGGAAAAGATTCTAAAGAAAGGATTCCCTTTGATTACATGTATATGTCCACAAGGATTCAAAACCCTCATTCCTATCTAGAGTTTGACTTCACTAGTGAAATTGAGAAAACGCTTCGTACACAATTAGCTAGGTGGAAGACCACCAAGTCTTTTTGCCATCTGCTACTCTTTCAAAATGCTGACCAGTTTAGGAGTTCTTTGAAGTTTACTATCACTAATGACCAAGGCAACCCATTACCCATTCAGATGTGGTGCAAGGCTTGGGATAAACATGGCAGGGATGTGGATTTCAAGATATTCAGAGATGTATTTGTCGTGTGGATTACTAGACTGCTTGGAGGTTCAATTACCGGGATACCCAAACAGATCAAGATCATGTTGAGGCCAAAAGAATATTTGCTTGATAAGAATTACAAGTTCAACTTTTGGGACTAGATATGCAAGCCTGATTTTACACTGATCAAGTTATATGGATGTAGGCAACAACCACACTTGCTAACTCAATTTTTGTCTGAGAGGGTAGGTTTTCTTGAATTTCTCTGGCAATTGATGTGGATAGAAAAGGAATCACATGCCCCATTTTATGAAATTTGATGGCTTCATAATAGGGTACTCAAATATAAAGTAGGTGCAAGAGTACATTATGAATAGCTTTAGGTTTCAGAGTGAAAAGGCAAGATAGTATGATCCTTAGCTTGTTTACCTTCTGATTCAACCCACTTTCTGATATTGCGTTCTACCATGCTACCAAAGAGTTTTCCCAAGAGGGGGTTAATCATAATAGTTCGATAGTTTGAAAGATTATTTATGTCACTGCTTTTATGGAGAGGGATAATTGTGCTAGTAGTTCAGTTTTCGGGAAACCCTTCCTTAAAGATGTGGTAAATATGAGGAGCCAAGATATCGTTGCCCTAGTTTAGATGATCAGCTTGCAGCCCTTCAATATCTTGGGCTTTTCCCCCCGCCAATTTCTTTATCCCTTGGCAGATGTCTTCCATAGTAAAAAGCTTGTTTGCAGCCTTGATTATTGGAGGTTTATGCTTGTCTATTTTGTGTTCGTGTAATGTCCTTGGGTATTTAAGCCACTAGGTCCTTGTGATATTGATGACTATTTGTCTTGTCTTGTCTTTTGCTGCAGTTCCTTCTAGAATTTCTTGGGGTTTTGCTTGTCTAAGGTGATCAGCTCCATTCTTCTCATTCTCACATTAGGCCTCTCTTTTACCTCTTAAGAGCTCCTCATATTCTTTTTGCTCTCTTTATTCATGCTCTTTCTCAACTTTCTCTTAGCCAACTTGCATTCTTCATCAAATCACGGGTTTGTTGGGAAAGTATTTTTTTGCCTCTTTCTTGGGCTTGGTTCTTTTACACTTCTCTAATGCCTTGTGAATTATAGGAACTAAGGTATCTTTGCTAACCCTTTATTGATCTGGGTGCGTATCTTCCTTTTCGAAACTACAAATCATGCCTCTAAGAGCATCATTGAATATTTTTGGATTTTCCTGATTCATTATAAATTTTCCATGTGAGGACCCTTTCTTTTGCTTAAAGTGTAATTCTTCTCCTTGCTGCTGCTTCAAAAAGGCTAGTTTTGATGAAAGGAAGAAGAGAAGGTTGGAAGGAGTCACTTTCAAAGGTGATAAGCCTAAATTATTTGGCATCTCTAGGGGGACACATAGAATGGCAGTAGTCCAAACAATAGATAACATTAACCTCCTAGTTTGTGCCAATGAGCCGATGCATAGAGCCATGTATAATAGGGCTCAAATGAAGCATATGAAGGAGAGGATTGAGGAGGTGTAGATAAGGGAGATCAATATGAATGCAATAATCAATAAAATGCACACAAAAACAAGGAGTTGGCGAGTCAACTTAATAGCTTGAAAGCCCATTTAGCACTCAGAGCCATTGTTGTTCACCAGCCAACAACCCCAGTCATGGAAGTTAAGGAGAAACAATTTGAAAAGGTCAAGGAAGAAGATACACACAAAGAGCACACTTATAAAAACCTTGAGGATATCCTGACATTCAAGATCAAAATGTTTATAGGAAAGTGTAATGAATTATATGAAGGGTTCCAGTGTTTGAATTACATGCTTGATTTCTTCAAGGATAACAAGGCTATATTGTTGGAGTTAAAAGGAAATGGAAGTCTTCTTGGTATGAATTGGGCTGGCTCTATGAGATAACAAAAAGGGATCTAGATGCTCCTCAACAAATTAAGGATACAATTGATGTGTTGGAAGCTATACCAAAGAATCTGACATATATGGAGCAAGAAAACAAAAATTTGAGCAAAAGGTATTGCTCATTTCCTCTTTTGAGCACTGTGTCATACTTGTTTTAAAGGACAATGATGGAAAAACCAAGAGCTTGGATGAATGGAAAGGTGAGATGATGACATTGACACAAAGGGTTATGGATCGCTTCAAGGAAAATAAAGGTTTTCAAATAAATGATTTTCATGCCCTAGTGGATAAGATCCCTAGTCTGGAAAGTAAATTTATCAAATTTCAAACTGATGTTCGAGTTGCTATAGGAAAGAATTGACAATCTATACAAAAGCTTATTCCTGAGATTTCCAAATTTACATGGCCCACGCATGCACATATTTCCAAATGGATCAATGATTACATGGTAGTGCTTGAACCAATGCAAGTGCAAGCAACAACTAATGAAGAAGATGAGGCTGCGATTGGAGAATGAAGGGCATGGAGCTTTTATTAAATTAATTTTTAGTTTATATGCATAAGTATTTAGTTAGTTATGAATAGTTGTGACATGAAGAGATCCGAAGCTCTATTATATCCCTTCGTTTTGTATAAGGGGTACCATAATCTCATTTTAGATAAGTTATATACAACACAAGTTATCCATGATATAGATACAATCCTATATTTTGGATATATTCCCTCTTTTATGCAACTTCCAATATTCACCATATCTTCCACAAAGGACCCAGATCAACCCAAGACCAACCAAGCACTGATGTGCTGCCAAAAAATGACATAAGGATGCATGTTCTATGTCCATTTAGACTTTCCCAATGCCTTGCAAACTGTTATATAATTTTGTGCGTGTAGTGTGACTTTAACAATAATATTAATTACATGATTTTAAACGTAATGTTAAATACTAATTCGAGGGCCCCAAATAGCAGGAGTTAACTACCAAACAATAATAAGCATGTTAGGGTGAACTTGGAAGGAGGGGTCACTTTAAAATTAAAAAAGAAAATGTTTTATAAAAGAAAAACACTTTATAAGGGTTGATGTCTATTAAAGAGGGGACACCCATCTATCCTGGGGACTTCCATGACGTCCCCAGGGCATCCCCAACCATCTTTGGGAGTCCCAACATTTTTTCCTGAAGTCCCCAAGTTTCTAGAACATTTCCTGGGAATTTTCAGAAAAGGGGGACAAGGTGGGGACATACCCTACCCATCCCCCTATCCCAAGGACATCCTTGTTTACAAAACTTGGCTCTTTCGGGTGGGGATGTCCTTAGGGAACGTAGGTATACATATATGCACATATGCATTTTTTCAAGGTACATGCATACATATATATGTATAACTAAAAACGTACAAATAAATCTAGGTACCATGGTTATTATTTATAATATAACATATCCGACATGAGATGGTGCAAAACTCCTTGGTTTATATTTAAAGGTAACAATTTTATCTCTCTTATTATTCATGTGAATATAAATATATGTATCTTTTGATTGGGTGACCTAGTCAGCTCATGATGGACACTTGACATTATCTAGTTTGTTCTAGTCTGCTTCTCCCCGACCAAAGCAGTTTTGACAAATACCTGATAACTCAGTGACAAGTTGGTGATTGTGCCTGATTCCCTCTCTGTCATGGCTTTGCTGCCATTTGTTGCTATCCTGCAAGGAGGAATAACATGGTGAAAGCACATTTCCTAATCATTCAAATGCAGTTAAATTATCATAGCAAATAACCATATTAACTAAGCATTTCCAGTTCATATAAAATTATAACAATAATCCAACATCTCTAATTCACATGAAATAATAATGAATAACCAATTTAACCAACTATTCCAATTCACATGAAATCTCAACGACTATATAGAACATTTTAAATTTAGACAAAATAAGGGATGTAACATGCCTCCCGATGTGTTCACCGTCCCTGATGAACACTTATAATTGAGCACATAGAAATAATAATCATAGCAATTATATAAGAGCTTCCATAAAGTCTTAAATTCTCAATTTAGATCATAATGTAATAGTATCAATCCAAAGTTTATATTCTGGGAAAAAGATGGGGAAATTTCTAGATTATTTTATCATAATCTTCCCAAATAGCATTATCCTCGGCATATTGGTCCCACTAGATTTTGCACTGGGTTATATTTCAATTTCATTATCGTAGCTTACACACCTCGAGTATTTAGAGTGGTTCTATTACCACCACCCCTAGATCTTGCACCTATAGGAAATTCTAACCAATGACATTCCCCACATTGGCTATATATTTCTTAAGATAAGATACACGAAACACATTATGCATCGAGAGAAGGGATGGAGGTAGAGTAATTTTGTAGGCTACAGGGTTCACAACTTCCAACACTCAAAAGGTCCCAAGTATCTTGGGGCCAGCTGGATGGTTTTACCAAATTTGATAGCACTATTTTGAGGTTTTACTTTTAGGACTACCTTTTCCCTCACCTCAAACTCTATAGGAGGTCTTTTAGCATCAACATAGAATTATGGTAAAATAATGAATGTGTTATTAAACATAGATCATAAATGATCTATATATACTAGTATACACAAGAATGTCTCTATAATGAACAAAGAGGGAATTAGCAACATTCTGAAGAGAGAAAGAGAAAGTTTCCATATTGAACAAAGAGAGAATATGGAAACATAGAAGAGGAGTGACCATTATAAATAGAAGTAAATCTATGGAAGAGAGAAACAAAAATAGAGAGATTTAACTCTAATACCCTCTCTTAATGGTCAATTTAATTTCAAAACACAAAAAATTGTAGGGGAATCTGCTCTGTATGTACATCAATAATAGTCTGTGGTAGCATTTACTATAGCAGGAAAAGTGTGAGTACCCAAAACAAGTGCCTTCAGGTGATGATAGTCGAAGATTGTCGTCATTCTTTGCTTTCAGGTGTTGTGGTTCTTTTTCTTGAATCGTTGATTGCCTAACAAGAGAAGATTGGTGAAAGATGCCATGCCACATTTTTTTTGATGCAAAAAATGTGAATATCTAAAAAGGCATGAACTTCGAGGCAGATTGACGGAAGACCCAAACAAAATGAAACGACACCCAGAAGAGAAAATGATGCACCTAGAAAAAATGGAGATAGACATATGAGATTTGTAAAAACCCAGTGGAAAAGTTTTTCAAAACGACAAAGCACCTGAGAGTTTTGAAAGAAACCCTAGTCATTTTTGGAAAATCCAAGAAAGTGCAGGTTTGACTATAAAAATGGTGGAGAACGAAACTGGGGGATGAAAATCAGTAACATAGGGTTTAAAACACCCTAGATGCCGCCCTTTGCAAAAGATGTGCAGAAAGAAATAGGTGGAAAAAGCCCAAAAAGAAGGCCATGAATTTGCAAAAAAAAGGGCTCACAAAAAAAGTCAAATGTAGGCCCGAAAACACCAAAAACTAGTCGTTTTTCTTAGGAAGCTGGTCAGCATGCAAGGGAAATGTAGATGACGCATGCATTGAAGGAGAGAAGCCACCCAGAGGAAAATAATATACTAAAATCCTAGATGGATTTTAGAAAATATCTTTGCAAACAAGTTTTTGAACACAACCAGGCAAAGGATGTTGAAACTCTTTGAACCTAAAATTTTATGAAAAAATTAAAGATTTTCAAAATTGATTTCGAAAAATAACTTAAGAATTTTCAATAATGAAATTATATTTTTTCGAAAAAAATAGCTCCGATACCATATTATGGTAAAATAATGAATGTGTTAATAAACAAAGATCATAAATGATCTATATATACAAGAATGTTTCTATAACGAACAAAAAGAAAAATAGAAAGATTTTGAAGAAAGAAAAAGAAAGTCTCCATGTTTTGCAGAGAGAGAATGTGGAAACATTGAAGAAGAGTGACCATTAGAAATAGAAGTAAATCTACGGAAGAGAGAGAAACAAAAATAGAGAGATTTAACTTTGATACATAGCTCTCTTGGCTATCATTCACCTCCTTCAATCTTTGACAGACTTGAACTACCTGCTCTTCCATCATTAAGAGCATTTCAGAACCAAAAATAATTTGATCCTCAATCCTGGTCCAACTTATAGGGGTTCTACATTTCCCTCCTTACATGGCCTCAAATGGTGCCATCTTAATAGCATGATGATATGAGTTATTATAAACAAACTCTATAAAGGAAGATACATTTCCCAATGGTATTGTTGATACATACAGTACACCCTTAAATGATCTTCTAATACTTGGTTCACCCTTTCTGTTTGTCCATTAGTTTTTGGATGATATGCTTGCAGGTGAACAGATATTCAATTTTATAACTAAAGCAGAGAACAAGGTTTGCCAAAATCTAGATGTCACTCTTGCATTTCTATTTGATATAATCTTAACTGAAACCCCATGAAGTTTGAAGATTTCTCTTATGAATTTATGGACATTTTCTGGTGCTTCATTCATTAAATTTCCTTGAATAAAATGTACTACCTTTGTAAGTCGGTCCACTACCACAAGAATAATATTATGCATGTTTCTAGTCATAGGTAACCCTTGTCTGAAATCCATGTTAATTATTTTCCATTTCCATCCTTGAATCTCATTTGGGTGGAGCAACCTTGTTGGATGCTTGTGTTCAATTTTGATTCTTTGACATTCAAGACAACTTGCAACAAAGTCGGCTGCTTCTTGCTTCATACCCTTCCAAAATTACAATGGTTTCATATTGGTTAGCATTTTTGTCACCCGAGGGTGTTTGGGTTGAGGTGGCTTCTCCGTACCTTTTTGAGGGGAACCCCATACCTCAAGAATAATATTATGCCTGTTTCTAGTCATGGGTAACCTTGTATGAAATCCATGCTAATTATTTTCCATTTCCATCCCGGAATCTCATTTTGGTGAAGCAACCCTGCTGGATACTTGTGTTCAGCTTTGATTCTCTGACATTTGAGACATCTTACAACAAAGTCAGCTGCATCTTGCTTCGCACCCTTATAAAAATACAATTGTTTCATATCAGCTAGCATTTTTGTCACCTAAGGGTGTCTAGACTGAGGTGGGTTCCCTGTCCCCCTTCGAGGGGAACTGCCCCTTGATTCCATTGGAGGTGCTGCTCCTCGACCATGCTAGGTTCTGATCCCCTCCTTACTCTCATTTTTATTTGCACTATAATCTTTATTCCATTAAGGTGTCTACAAATGTAAAAGTAGTAAATTTTTCTTCATCTTGTTTTATATGTTTTGTGGTAGTCTTATTTTTACCCCAATTTTCCCAATTGTTTGGACAAATCTTGTACTTGCCTTTTGCTGATATTTTCCCTATAAGATTTTTGCGGCTATCATCTAAAAGACTGGTTCTGTGCATTGTGATATTTTGTTCATAATACCACCTTGTAAATTGATTTATTTTGTTCCATATCTCATTTTACTATAACATTAAATTGTCTAACTAAGATAATCTTAAGCTTTTGTACACTAAATTAAGACAAAATTTCCTTTTTGGTTTATCAACTAATTGCATAATATACTGTTTTGATGGATAAATTAGAAAAAACAGCAAAGAGTTGTAGAAAATGGGAAAACCAACATATGGGACACATGGCATGCTATGGACTATCTCTAATTTTAGTGTTGTGCTGGATTAATGATAAGAGTAGAATATGCTACAATAATGGCAGTTGAACCCAGACTTTCAAATCTTGTACGTAGGCTTTGCTGATTTTTTTTCTCACAAGATTTTTGCTGCTATGATCCTAAAGACTGGTTCCGTGCATTGTGATATTTTTTTTCTTAATGTATTTTTGTTGATTTATTTTGTTCCATACTTCATTTCACTACAACAATAACTTGTCTGGTTAAGATAGTTACAATAAAATTGAGACCCAGAAAGTCTCCTATTGGTATATCAACAATTACATATATACTGTTTGCATGGATAAATTGCAAGGAAAAAAACAGCAAACAAAGAGTTGCAGAAAATAGGAGAATCCAAAATATGTGCCTCACGGCATGCTATGGACTATCATTAATCTTAGTATTTTGCTAGACCTATGATAATATAGGAATTTTTTATAATTATGATCGTTGAACCTAGACTTCCAAACTGTGTACTTTTACTTCACTGTTTTTTTTCCCCAAAATATTTTGTTGCTGTGATCTAAAATACTGGTTCTGCGCATTGCAATATTTTTGTTTATAATACCACCTCATAGATTGATTTGTTTTGTTCCATACTTTATTTCACTTTAACAATAACTCGTCTGGTTAAGATAGTTTTATACAATAAAACTAAGACTAAAAGCTTTCCTTTTGCATTAAAACTAAGACTCAAAGATTTCCTTTTGGTGTATTAACCAATTGCATAATATACTGTTTTGATGGATGAATTGGAAAGAAACAGCAAGCAAAGAGTCGTAGAAAATTGGAAAAACCAAAATATGGGTTTCACGGCAGGCTGTGAACTAATTCTAATTTTAGTCTTGTGTTAGATTTATAATAATTGGTGAATATGTTACAATTATGTCAGTTGAACACAGACTTGGATGTTTTTGAGGGACAACTACTAGACAGAAATATTTGGCACAGGGAGATGAACTCACAAGCAAAATGGGCCTGAATATTTTGTAACAAGGATTGTTACACCTGTAGGATTTTGTACATTCAATAAGTTAATACAATCACCATGGATTGTATCCGAGCACTGGGATCAAAATTCTGGGTTTAGTTTGAAAAATAAAACATCAAAAACACCTGACACATGGTATTTTAATTTAGGCTCTTTTTCTGGATCAATAAGACATTTATGGATGCTAAACTCTTGTCAGATCATTACAAAGAAATGTGTTTTGTAAAAGTATGAATGTGACTGTTATTTCAATTTGTACCTGCAGGTTATTGACACGAAAGGAGAAGGAAATAGCAATAGTCTCACACAGTGGATTTCTAACACACACATTGGAATCCTTTGGGAAGGATTGCAATCCCTTGGTCAGAAGTGAGATTCATAAAGCGTAAGTGGATGAACTGTAAAGAAGCTTTTTTTTTATGGCGGATAGAGGTTTTTTCTATAAATTACATAAACATGCACACAATAATGTTTTGTCTTCAAGTAGTGTGCATTATCTTGATCAATTGGTGTTGAAAAGGCTCCCAGAAACTTCCAGCATTGCATCCACAAGATCCCATTTCTTTCCTATACGAACAAGTGGAAAGAAAATAGGAACAGACCAGTATTAGCAAGATGGCAGCCAGTACTGAAAGAAAGGACACCAACAAACCCCTTACTACAACACATCATCAGTCACCAAAATAACTACTCCACCTTATGAAGAAAAGCATCCACCTCAATAGGATTTTAAGGAGAGTAAGCAAACAGCTAATGAGTCAATTGCTGACTCCATATTAAGGAATTTCTCCACCTCCATAGGTAACTTTCCACCTCTATAGGGGACTCATGAAAAGAGGATAGGGTAGAAACAATATAGGCCCTCAGGAGAAAATTAACAAGAATAGAATCCAAAGCTCTCTCAACATTTACTAAGGAAAGCATTTATTCTGAAATAGAAACTGACTTAGACAAAATCAAGGTAATCTGTTTTAGATCAAAACCAAAAACAAATCCAATAGGTATTAAAGAGGAAATATAGAAAAATGTCAAAACACAACTACCAGTAACCAAACACAACAAGCTCTTGCACAATGACAAACCATTCTGGCCATCATTCTGCCATGTGAAGCTCTTCCAAGAGAGGCTAGCACAAGTAGGCCGAGTAGACCCCACCAAACAGAGGAAAGCTCACTTGGGCTATCTTAAACAGTTGAGCAATAGAAAATAGCCATCTCAGACTAAGATGCGACTCTAAACGCAAACTTGACTCCAGCAGGATGGCTACAAATGTGCACAATACCAAAACCCGGATAACATATTCTGGCAAAAAACATTGTAGGCAGAGCACTATCCAAAGCACAGTCCCCTTGCACAAAGAGAGCAGTGATGTTGGCCCCAGTTGTAAACCTCCTGAAGAGGCTAGAAGAAACATCTGCTCCACTGAGCCAAATAGAGACAAAGCAATCTCCTAAAAAGGAGAGAAAAACACCCCAAAGGTGGAGTGGGGGTCTCACCAATTACCATGGTCCCATAGAAAAAGATAGGCCAAACAAATCAAGAATGACTCTCTAAAAAGAAGTTTACAACTCCAACAGAAGCAAGATGCCCTCCATTGAAAATCTGGAACCCCTGATTGCAACAGCTATTGCAAAACCTACTCCAAGGGATGTCCAACACAACAGACAGGGCAGGAATGCAAAAAACCACCTTATATCCCCATGTCATTTTGGATGAAATCAAGTTCCCCATCTTTTTGATTTTTGTTTTCTTGAGCTCCAATTGATTTTCTTTCTTGCCTTGGGCGCTTATTATGCCAGGGGCGGTGGTTTGTGTTATTGTTTTTAAAAGTCCCAGGTTTGTGAAATTTCCACCCTTGAGGCTTATGGCAGAGCTCGTGGAATGTTGGGATTTGAAATCCCATGTTTAGGAAAATTCCACTCTTGTATTAGAGACTCATCCATCATCTTTGTTTGTAAATCTTGATCTACTTCTTTAGGGGGCAATATCGATTTGCATTTTAAAATCTTCATAGAGGATTCCAACTTTTGATTTTCTTCTCATAGCTTATCGCATCACATGTTGGAGACATGGGGAAGGTTTTGGGTTATTGGGATTGAAACTCCCAAGTTTGTGCAAACTTCTGACCTTTATTGGGGATCTCATACATGGCTTCTTTCAGACTTTGTTTGATTTGCCATTCATTCTTTAATTCAAGCATATATCATGAAATCCATCTTTTGTTTTTGCTTGATATCGCCATTGGAAACATGGTGGAAATTGCAAGATCTTGGGATTCCCAACCTCATTTTTAACCTGATTTCTCTTCATCTTGCACATAAAACTCGGCCTTTCTGTTTTAATCTCATCGAGCTTACCTCTTCAAACATAATTTTTCATTTTTTCATCAAGTTGGAGTTAAGAACCTTCATTGAAATACCATTTACAGCTGCGCAAAACTTTTGTGTAACGTCCCTTTTTTCAGGACATTAGAATTTAATCAATTAATTAAGTTTTAAAGGTGTTGAACTATATAAAACTAGCACTTGTATCCAAAAGAAATGCAATGGTTATGCCGGTAGTAATATATACATTAAATAATATATTAGATGAGTGCAAATTGAAAAAATGGTTATAATAATTTATAGATGCCATAACACACATAAATCAATGCTGACTTTTGTACAATATATGAACTATAAACTTTATCTATTTTTAGTCATTGATATGTTTAGGATTTTGGTTTTATGTACAAAATTAGAGTTAGTGTCGGTGTGTCAATGTTCAAGGCTTCTGGTTACGAATTGAATCGATGGTTAGAATTATTTTCAAGGGTTAGAGACAGGGTCAGGGTTCGGATTTTGAGAATGTTAGGAAAACGGTGGCTCCAATAATAAAAGGTTAATGTTAATATAGGAGAGATAGGTGTTTGAGGCATTGCCCCCTACAGTAGGGTTGTTAGGAGTTTCCCCTTGTTGCACAACAACTCAAAAAATAAAATTTCATATAAATTTGTAATTGTGAGTTCTTACCAACTACCTTTGCATTTCTGTTGGGTACTCTTAAACTAGTAATCTCAATCCTAACTAACCTTGATCATAATCCTAACTATACCTAATCTCTAAGACTAAATATTAACATGATTCTAACCCTAACCAAAGTTGCTTCTCAGAGGGATAACTTATTTTCAAGGTTGCACGGGTACGTGGGAACGGGAACGGGTACGGGTATGCATATTTTTCAAAATAGGGGACGGGGGTACATGTGCATGCCTAATTTTTTTCTATATAATTAATATTTTATAGAAAATATAAAAATCAAAATATATGTCATGAGTCATGACATTGAGCATTCAAAACAAGAAATTTGAAAATATGAGCCATAAATCAAATTATATATATATATGCTATTGCTGAATGTTTAATGTTTAAAGTATTTTTCATAATAGGGGACAAGGATACTTGGTTATGTCAAACTTATTTAAAAATTATACTTTTATATTTATAAAAATTCTGAAATTATGAGTCATGAAAATGGTTTTTCAAAACAAGAACAGTGATAAAGTTTGCAAATGTAATGTATTGTTTTCAGTTTCAGATTTGCTATATGTTTGAAATAACAATACATGATAAATGCTTAGATGCATAACAAAGAAGGCAGACTTTAAACATGAACAAGAAGATCCTAAATCATATGATAATGACATATTGCAAATGATAAACTTATGACTTGAAGAATGATAAAGTTTATTGTTAATGAGTATCAAAGTTTCAGACTGTTTTGGTATTGAATTAAGTTTGATAAACAACAAGCTAATACAAAAAAAAAAAAACCCAAAAAAAATAATCAGAATCTTAATCCAGGTCCTTAGCTATGATGCTCTCCACCGAGTACCCGGTACGTGGGATATGTGTACCTGGTACTTGGGTACGTGGGTACGAGTACCCATGCAACCTTGCTTATTTTTGTCCAATCTTTAAACTTTAGTTATAATTACAATTAGAAGATTGATTCATATAATTTAATTTTGATATATATTAGTTTGATTTGCAAAAATAACAGTCTACATAGTTTAATAAAATAGTTGTACGAATTTTCTAATCAATTTTATTGCAAAATACTTTTTAGACTATTTCATTTTTAATTATATTTGAATTTCAATATTTTTTTTTAAGATAGTGTTTTTCAAAATGATAAGAAATGATATTATAATTTTCAATTTAAATTTTCTTTTAAAACTATAATTAAATTGAAATAAGTTAGATCTCAGATCTTAACTTTTTAAATATACTATATTTATACTATTGCATATCAAGGATCAAAAAGAGGTTACACGGTAAGTTTCAGATATCGGATCTAGCCAACTAACCAAAAAATAATACAGCTCAACCCATGGGCTAGCACAGAGAGTTTACAGATATACTATATCTATTATTTTAATATTATGAACTTTCAGAAATCAATAAAAATAATACATAAAAAAGAGTGATAAAAGAGATTCACATAAAAAAAGCTAATTTTAACTCACTAATTAAAAAAGTTTGAAAATTTGAAATTCTTATAAAAAACCAAATATCAATTCACAATAAGTGAACTATATAATGTTACCTGTTGAAGATGGTAACTATGGTAGAGATCTTTATCTCTAGAAATATGAATGTTATTACCGTTATTGTTACGTTCAGCTGAAAATGACACTTATGTTTAATTTGTAATATTAAATGTAAATGACGTGTCATTCACATGCATTGAAGCATGAATACTCGAAGAGTTATAATTAATTATAGGAGTTATTGGAATCTCAAGAGACCTTCGGTTATAATGTGAAGAGTCTCTCTTATTGTTATATATTTGCATCAAGCAAATGATATTGTACACTTGAACATTTCATTATCAATAAAGTACATTTGTGTTGTGTGGCTGGGTTTTTACCTTCATTCTCGAAGGGTTTTCCTAGGATAATTTTGGTGTTCTTTGTTTTAGTTTTCTCTCTTTCTTATTGCTGGTTATCTTCATGGATTTCTGGACTATAGTTTTAACATTACCTACTCCTTTACATTTAAAATTTGAGAAATGGTATTCTAATATTTAAGTATTTTTTGAGAAAGGTACATAGCACATGCAAATCGAATTGTGTAATGCAATAAGCGTAGTAGAGTAGAGAAAGGAGAGAGTAGTTTTGATGTAGGCATATTTGAAAGGAATGGCTTTGATAGATGTGGATATGACAACTGCAGTGTCATCAAAGGAAGGGTGCAATGCCTCCAAGAATCCCAAGAATTGGCTATAATATTCAGCTTCAGGATCTCCTCCATCTTTAGATTTGGCCACTGTGTGGAAAACACAACCAAAATCGGCACCAAATTAACCCCCAATTTTGTCTCATAGAATAAAACCATCGTCATCACATTCATCATTGAGAGAATGTAAAGGCGAATGGTGTTGCCAGCAGAGGCCTTGACGGACGCTACCAAACTGAATATGAGCATCCGCCACGTGTCCTCACCCATCTGAAGCCTTGTTCATCAATATCGTTCCAACTCCACCAGCAGATCTAACCTCTATTCCTTTCTCCACCCGCTAATTATTTCCCCGCTCGCATCCACCATGCCCTTAACCACTTTTGGATCAAAAGCCCCTTCCATGCACAACAATAGCGAATAATTGTCCCCGTTGTCTTCCATCCTTGATGTAGGCCAACTAATTCCATGATCGACATGCTAAGCCGATGTTAGAATTTGGTCAAATCATTTGTTATCATGCCATTTGCCCTCTCTACAACTATTTAAATTAGAGATGGCTCTCCTCTATGTCCAGTGGAAGCCATTACAATACATATTTCCAATGGCTGAATATGCCAATAGTGCAATGGCGTTGTCTTCTAATTTGTGGAATCCCACACTAACAAAATTTGCCAATACGTTAATATCTCTTTTAGTGGCTGCTCACAATCTCTTCCAATTCTTTGGCATAACCAGTCAAAAGGGAGAGTAGTGAGGTAAAATTTAGTTCTTACACTTAGCTTTTTCTTCTTCTTTTAAACAAGATCCATTGCCCAATTCACCTATGTCCCGTTGCAGAAATGAAAAAAATAACACCAACGGAAAATGCAAAGCATAGAGTGGAGAATCAAACTGAATCTCGCCAGTTTCCATGAAGGGTACGCACTTGCCCATGACATTTGACCAACAATGCAGCTGGAGGTGGAGGGAAGAAGGGGCAAGAGCGGCAGGCGGTGGCTTTTTCGTCTCTCTCGCTTCTAGCCTTTCTAACTTTGGTAGTGTCATGCAAAATCAGCATTGGCGAAAGCCTGTTTCTGTCACCATTTTTTATTTTGCAGGTGTTTGCCCATGAATTCTGACGGGCATCCTCATACAAGATAGCCTATTGGCTGATTAAGAAACAACTTAATAAAGTATTAAAATGACTTTTTTGGAGCTCACTCAAAATTTGTAAAGTCATTTTAATATTAAAGGGAGAATAATAAAGAGACAAAAAGAAATACTAGGAGACATACAAAAGAGAAATGAAGAGTCACAAGTTTGTGCTTTAAAAGAACATTGAGAGGTTTATTGTCATTATTGTTATTCTCTTGGAGAATTGAGGGAAGGTTTGGCTTTCAGCAGGTTTGAGGATGGGAATCCTTGAGCTTGGAGGTAGTGGACAGAAAAACCCATTGTTTGTTGGAGATATCACTCATGTGTCTCATTTGTGCTTCAAATTCATATTTCTGGATATCCAGTCAGACTATAAGTTCTGTGACTACGATTGGATATTTTGTTGCTGTTCTACTGAAATTTAAATGCAGCATTGAAATATTCTTATCTCATTTCAGAATCTCTATTTTAGCTGAATATTCTACAATTTGAATATGATGTGCTAGTTAGATTGAAATCAATTGCATGCAAATTATTTGTTTGAATATCTGTGGTGAAAAATCTGGAAATAATATCCTAGGGGGATATTAAATTTAGGGTTCTTGGGATTTTGCAAGGGTGGAAATTCCAAGATCTTGAGATTTTTCACCCTCACCTTGCATGCTCATTTTGCCAACCTAAGTTCAAATTCATGTTTGAAATGGCTTTCAAAGTTTCAAGGTTTACTTATCATGAATCTCAATCTGATTTGCAATTCAAGCTGGCTGAAAGTTCATTGCCATGAGAATTCAATTCATTTTCATTTTCAGTCCTGATCATTATTCTTTAAGTATTTGATTGATTTCATGTTTGGTCCCTTAATTTTTGCCTTCACCAATTTGGCACTCAACTTTCACTGAAGGCCATGTTCTTTCTAAGGTGGAGATTTTGAGTTCATAGGATTACTGACCCTATGTTTTGAGAAATTGTGCCCAAAGGTTTTGTCATGGTAGAGATTTCAACTTGTTTGGATCAGACTTGGGCAGAAATCCCAAGATCTTGGGATTTATGACCATTCCATTTTGAAGGGAAATGAGAGCATCCCAGAAATTCATCTGAGATCAGTATGCACATCCTGTATCCAATAGTTCCTTGTATAGCTTCTAATAAGCAAATACAAGTGCATACTACTATGCCATAAAAGCGGAAACAGACAGAGTTGATTTCCCACAAGTAAAACCTTAAGGGAAAGTGATTGCAATTTACCGATCTAAATAAATTTCAGCAGCATTATGACATATAGATTATTATTTTATCATCATAGAACTAGAAGATGGTGATTTGTTGTAGGAAAGCCAGGACATTGTAAAGGCTCTCAAGGAAAACATTGCTGAGGCCCAAAATTAACAGAATCAATAGACATACCAGAAGAGAACTGAGCATTCTTTTGAGGTAGGAGATACAGTATTTGATGCTACAATCTTAACGTTAGTCCACTCTCAACAAGAGTGGAGTAAAGCAGCTTAAGCCACGTTCTTATGACCCTTTCAAAATTATTAGGCAGGTTGATGAGGTGCTTATGAGTTGGAAACAGACAGAGTTGATTTCCCACAAGTAAAACCTTAAAGGAAAGTGATTGCAATTTACCGATCTAAATAAATTTCAGCAGCATTATGACATATAGATTATTATTTTATCATCAACCACTTGTTCCTATCAGGCAGTGGGAATGATTGTCTATGGATTTTATCACGGACTTAGCAAAAGCCCAAGGGAGGGATTGTATATACATAGTTACTGATTGAATGACAACATATGCTTACTTTCTCGATTACTGTTACATATACAACTACGTAGGTAGTGAAGTCATTCTTCTGGGATGTATTTAGATTTCACAGATTGCCTTCGAATATTGTCAGTGATAGAGATAGTTGGTTCATGAGCCTTTTTTGGAAGGAGTTGTTCAAATTGTGTGAGAACGAGCTTACTCCAAGCACTAGCTACCACCCGTATAGATGGACAAACAAAGATAGCGAACGAGTGAATGGAGGAATATCTCATAAACTATATTGCAGGACAACAAAAGTCTTGGGTGAAATGGATTTACCTCTGTGACTATTGTTATAATGCTACTCATTATATGTCTATACAAATGACACCATTTTTGGTGTTGTATGGGTATGAAGTGCCCAATTTTCTAGATTTAGTGCTACGTGATAGTAGAGTGCCTAGTGCTGGTGATTTGTTGTAGGAGAGCCAGGACATTGTAAAGGCTCTCAAGGAAAACATTGCTGAGGCCCAAAATTAACAGAATCAATAGACATACCAGAAGAGAACTGAGCATTCTTTTGAGGTAGGAGATACAGTATTTGATGCTACAATCTTAACGTTAGTCCACTCTCAACAAGAGTGGAGTAAAGCAGCTTAAGCCACGTTCTTATGACCCTTTCAAAATTATTAGGCAGGTTGATGAGGTGCTTATGAGTTGGAGTTATTGACAAACAACAGGGTACACCATGTGTACTGTGTGTCACGCCTCAAAAAGGGATTAGGACATCAAGCGGTTAGAGAGAGACAACTATGAAGACGGGTCATCGGGGAATATTTATTTAATTGGAAGGACTTGCTGGTCAAGGGTGCTACTTGGGAGAGCAAGGACATATTACAACATCCTCAATCAAGATTGCTTGAGGACGAACAATTTCAAGGAGGGTAGACTGTGATGTACCCATCTAGTTGACATCAATCAACAGAGAAAATTATCCTATCACCGATCCTTGTAGGCTAATGAGGTTGGTTAGAGGGTCTTGTGAGGAATGCATCTTCTTCAGTGGTTAAAGTTTTGTAGGTTTGGCTTTCATTCGAGGTCTCCATGATTTTGTATATAGTAATTGCTATCTATAGTAAATTTTGAGAGGCTCAAAGAGGGACCCCTGCTATTTTTAGAAATGGGGTATGGTCATAGGCGGCCTGATCATGTCAGCTTCCAGTTCAGACAATGTGCAAAGATAATGAGGAATAACGGAGATAGTAATATTTAATTGGCTAATAGAAATATTAATAGTTTGAGCTTATATTTCAACATTTCGTATTATAATATGACTTCATATTATAACTTAATTCACTAAGGGTCAAGTAATCATAGACGGGTAAACGATTAATTTTAAAAGAATTATTTGTGCACCAAGTATAGAGTTTTAGTAGAAAAACTGAAAGTGGGAATATATCTTCTATCCCACATTTGCCATAAAGTGTTTGAGCCCTCAGAAGAATAGAATAAAAGGGACTTGAGTGCTCATTCTCATTATTATGATGTTGATTATTTAATTGGTATTTTTTTCTCTGGAGTATGGGAGTTTGTGAGAGGCCAAGGGTTTCAGTAGAGTTCCGAGCTTATTGGCATTGGAGAGTGTTGCTGCTTCTCTGTAGAAGCAATCAGAGGGTGTGAAATATTCACCTGATATTGCTTATTGGGGTGGCTTCATATGAAGGTCGCAATGTAGTGATTGGGTAAATAAATTTCAATTGAAGGCACATTTTATGGCAGAATGAGGCTTCAGATTTCAAAGCTATTGGCTGTTTATAGTGGTTTGAAATCTTTTTTTTTTCTGGTTCTCCTTCTGCCCTACCTACTCTTCCATATATGGTTTGGTTTTGGTGAAAGAGGCACAAAAAACTCAATAAAAATTACAAGAATGAATGACTTGGGCTACAACAAGGTTTGGCATGATCTCTTTAGTTTTTTCTGCTGACTGGTGAAGGGTTTTGTATTCTTGAATTGCTTTTTTGGCCAGCACTTGTCAAAAGGGCTTCTTCCACTATCTAGCTATGCCATTTGATTGTAACAAGTGTTTTCCCTATGAAATAATGAAAAATAATAATTGACATCTGTTTTTTTCCCTAGTATTTAGTTTACAAATTTCAGAAGTTTTATGTCAACATATGTATTGCTGTTTGTGTCAAACCATCTCAAAACACAAAAAAATTGGAAAACAATAAAAACTTAAAAACAAGCATATTCTGTTCAGCCGTTAGAGCCTTGAAGGGTTCTTACAAAACATGGGACAGACTGGATGCTAATTAGAGAAATGATCTGCTCAATGCTGTCCTAAATGCAGTATGTAATCAGTTTACTACAATGTTTGTTGGCAACACAAGAGCTTCGGAAAGGCAATATTATAATAGGTTTATTACTACGAAATGCTGTGATTTTACTCAGATTCTGAACATTTCAAAGAGAAATATCTGAATTCATGCTATAATGGGCATGAAGAAGACTTTGAGTCTATGTACTTCATGTTTTCTCAGAAGTAATTCACCCTATTGGTTATTTCTGTTCGACGAAGGTTCTTGAGAGTCTACTCAGAGATGGAAGAGAACTCAAACAATATTTTTTCCACAACTGTGCAACTATAATATTGAAGTTAATGAGGATAGCTGTAGGCAGAAAGGTGAGAAGAAACCGATTAGAAAGTTGAAAGTAGTTCTTTGTCTCAGTCTGTAAATTTTCAGGCCAGGGTATGGATTTAATGGTTATCACGTTTACAAGAAGCATAGAAACAGATCTGTTGGCAAATGAAGAAAACATAAATCTTTTGAGTCCACCCTATAAACACCTAGAAAACACTTCTCAGTTAGAAAGCAATATAGGATTTTTGGTAGAGGGCTATTCAGGTAGGAAAAAATCATGAAAACTAATTTTCCAAGGTTAGCGGCCACATGTTACATATATAGAGGGAATCATTATGTGAACAAATGTCTTGAAAGAAACAAGGAAAAGGGAAAGCAAAAATTAGCAAAGTACAGGAAAGTGATTATGTTTATGTTAATGCCCATCCTATTGATGAGGATAATATTCTCTTCAATGATGAAGAAAATGAAGATGATTTTGAATCATGTAATTTATTGAAATCTGAATACATAGTTCTCATTCAGATAATAGTGAAATTTTCTATTTTTGTTACATTATTAAAAGTAGTTCCTATTTTCAGTCTGCAGATTAAAGGCTTACAAATGTTTTACATCAGATTGGAGAGCTTGAAGAAGAAAAGAAAAGAATGATTGGTAATTATGGGATATGGGAAAAACGGAATAGGCTGCACAAACATCTTTATGCTGAAAAAAGTAGCAGCCACTACAAGAAGTAGAAGAACAATCTATCAAACAACTACAAGTGCTCCATTAAACACAGTTGAATATTCCAATAATCTGAAAACAACCACTAGGATCTTTAGCCTGACACACTTGGTGTCATCAAAGAATTGATTTCCTTGAAATAGTCATTGGGCGGGCTCAACAGGAATTGGAAAATTTAAGAACAGAATAACACATAGATGAAATGAAGAAGCACAAAAGCAGACAAAGCATTTAGATTTAGTTATAACTTGACATTAACACCAGATGTCCCTGAATCTTCCAAAAGATCAACAACTAAAAACAGATGAGTACCTCACCGCTATGTCTAAATATTCTTCAAGTCTAGAATTTTCCATTGAGGTAGAAGAAAAGGATATGGAACAAGGGAAAAGTTTCATAGTAACCATTTGCATTTGTATCAGTGTCAGATTCATTTCCCATGCATCAAACCTTATATGTTACACTTTCTACTGGCTGCTGGTGCTGATCCCATTGCTAGATACAATTGTTTTCCAGAAGACAAGTGGCAATCAATATAAACCAATTTTTTTGCAAAGGTTCCCATTGTTATCAGCAAAGTCTAACACAAGCCGATGGGATTAGTTAGTATTCGAAAGGTTGTGTGATGGTTGACTCATCCCTTTGGGATATATATGTATATCATTTGATTGAACTATGGATCATCATTATTGTACTCATGATTTGTTTACTCTACTTATATGAATAGAATACTATCTTGTTCTGTGTCATATTCTAGTCTCTAAATGCAATTTGATTACCCTGCACGTTAAATATTTGGCATCGTTGCTTGTCAAACCTGGTATCAAAGATGTGTTTTGAAGATTGATGACGAATTTACTTAATAAGGATCGAAACAAAAGAAAAGAAAATGATGATGTATGCACAACACATGAAGCATTAGTTTGCACACAACAAGCTAAACGAAGGTATAGACTAAAGCTTGCCAACAAGTACCGAGGGGGTGTCACTAAAGGTGACCATGGTGCCATGGGAGCACTGACCAACGGAGTGCATTAGCCTAATTTTTCATGAGAGGACTTGATAGAAGAGACAATGGAAGAGTTTCAAAGATTGAGGTTGATCAAAGAATCAAGGGAAGAATTTCCAGAGTTGTATATGCCAAGGGTGAAGAATCTAGACGTAAGAGAAGGAACCAACATAGCTTGAGGTGTCGAAGGAGCACGAGCGTGGGGTGAACTCTTTGTCCCCAATACACCAGATGAACGGATACAATTCGGTAATTGAACTACTCAATTGTTAGAAGGACTCATTAAACCAACACAAAGTAACACGGTTGTACAGAGTAACGCAGTTGTGCATAACAACGCGGGTGTGCAACAAGCACATAAGTCGAGCAGAATAAAAAAAAGTTAATGATGGCAAGGCTGAAGGAGAAACTGCCTAAATTTACTGGCGATGGAACAGTTGACCTAGTTTGCTATTGTTAAACGTGTGAAATGATATAAACTGCGAATGGTGTGACGAACAAAGATAACTGGATCTGTTAGTTTCCAACGACCCTAAGAGGCGTAGCAATCGATTGATTTTCGACATCGACCAGAAGAAGCTAGCCACATGGGTGGATCTCAAGAAAGAATTTACAACATAATTTAGACTACTAAGGGGTGACAATGAGATTGTAGCGGAAATCTACAGTACAAAGCAAGGGAAGAATGAGACAGTCTGAGGATATGCAAGGAGACTGAAGGAGATGGTGGGAAAGATGGAAAGCCCACCAGCCAATGGGTTGAAGAAAAGATGGTTGTTGAAGGGCTACGACCAATATTGTGGAAAAAGATGAAAATACTGCCTTTGACATTGTACATAGATGCATATAACCAAGCAATGGACTTAGAGAACGAACACAAAATCGGGATAAAGAAGAAAGACAAATCCTTAGAGTTGGAAGACTCATCTTCCGAAAGCAGTGATGAAGAATCGAATAAAAAGGTTTGGGCATTACAAAAAGATATAGTGTGTATGATGAAAGATTCTAAAAACATGAAGAACCTTGGCCAAAAAAGAGAAGGGGAACTATGGTGTATGCACTGCAAGGAGGAAGGCCACTCAAAGGGCTATTGCCCCAAGAACCAATTTTGCAATATTTGTCAGATTGTCGAACAATCCACGAAAGAATGCTCGTTCAATGTGAAAACAAAAGGTTACTGGCAAGTGCTGCCGATGCAATAAGTGTCCACCTTGGGAGTTATAGGAACAAATACACACAATGATGCAACAACTTAGGAGGTTATTGAAACAACCGATGCAGAAGAGGAGGCAACAACATTAACAAAAAATAATAATGAGGGCTGTAGCCAGATACAATATGATCCAACCAAATGGCCAATGATACAATGCTGTGTGTGCAATTTATGGAGCCACTTCACTAGAGATTGTACCACGAAGGGAAGACCGCAACTATTGTGCAAATGGTGTGGTCCTGGAGACCACAATGACTCAAAATGCCCTAAGCTCGAGATGAACCTATTGACTATAGAAAGATGCAAGGAAGAAATATTAGTAGTCACTCGCGCACAAGCGAAAAAGCCGACATACCTAGACCTTGAAGAGGAGAAGAAAATGATGCAACATGCAAAAGCAGAAATAGAAAAGGAGATAGTGGCCGAAAGAACACAAAAGAATGACATTGTGAGTACCTCAAGGAGGAACTAGGCAGAACAAAACATTATACAGTAGGTAATGCAAGCTCAGGTTCTTATGAAATTAAACGACCTTGCAATGCCTTAGTTACGAGCAACAATCTTAAACATGTCACCACCCCAAAAAACAGTGGATGAGCCAAGGATCAACACCCATGATGGAAGCGAAGCTCCCATGATAGATCCAATGCTACTTGCACTAAACACAGGAAGACACCTTGTGGTAGTGGAGATGGGTATCCTTGGAACTATCTTGAGGGACACCATTCTAGACAGGGGGTCAAGCGTTAATATATTAGTAGAGGAAACATGGAAGAAGTTGGGACAACCAAGTCTATGGCTGCCTACATTCCAACTGCTTAGCGCTGACCAACATGGAATCAAACCCCTCGGGACTTTAATGGCATAGACTATAAAAATCAGGACACAACCCTTCCTCCTCGACTTTGTGGTCATTCCGCTGAAAAGGAAAGGTTATGACGCTATCCTTGGAGTAGGCTGGCTAGTATAGGCAAAGGTGAAACACAACTGGAAAAGGAACATTCTTTTGATAGAAAGAGGGGGTTGTAGGTTCATAATTGACCTAGACACTTAGATGGTGGGAGAAGACATGGCGTGCTAATCAGACTTTGAAGGTGAAGAAGGAGACGACGAAGGAAAGAAAAGGATGGAACCCAATGAAGAAGGAATTTTGAAACTAGGAGGATCCGATGATGATGATTTGGACTCATTGAATGGCTTACTTCATTTGCAAATGGAGGACTATGAACTCTTTCCAAGTTGTCACATGTTAGGGGTGAAAGAAGGAAGTAAGGAAGATGAAAAGAACAAATTTCAGACGGAATACAGAAAAGTCAAGGGGAGGCACCGATGGATGAAACACCTGCGCATACATTTAGTGACGAGAAACCTATTAAATATGAAGAACCCTCGGCTAAGATTGTGAGCTTAGGAGACGAGGCCAACTCAAAAAATATTTTT
Organism: Cupressus sempervirens; assembly: GCA_028749045.1. NCBI lineage: Eukaryota > Viridiplantae > Streptophyta > Pinopsida > Cupressales > Cupressaceae > Cupressus > Cupressus sempervirens. Next base: position 816,986,204 of record CM053792.1, on the reverse strand, counting down.
GTTGGAGATGATTGGAATCCCATTCTGAAAGCAGTGGTATTCAAAATATTCATGGAGTACTAGGATGTTTTTGCATGGACGTACAAAGATCTAAAGGGAGTGTTGCCAGGATTGTGTGTCCACCGGATCCAACTGATACAAGGAGCAGTGCCTATACAGAAGCGACCATACCGGATGAATAAAAACTATGTTGGATGGGTCAACGATGTGATTAACCGAATGCTCTATGCATGCATTATCTTTCAAGTTCAGACAAGTGAGCGGGTGTCTTCAATCATAATCTCACTAAAAAAGGATACAACTCAAATAAGAATATGTGGATTTCTGTTGTTTGAATACACTAACAATTAAGGATCCATTCTCAATACCATTCATTGATAGTGTGTTGGAGGAAGTTGTCGGGCATGAAATATACTTGTTCATGGATGGATTCTTTGGCTACACTTAGATATCCATTGCCAAGGAGGACAAGTTGAAAACAACCTTTGTAGTGCAAGATGGAGTTTACACCTACAACTGGATGTCGTTGGGTCTGTGCAGCACCCCGACAACGTTTTGAAGGATCATCTTGCACATATTTGACAAGATTTTAGTGGGTAACTTCAAGGCTTTCTTAGATGATTGGTCAGTTTTCAGTGCAGAGGACAAACACTTTATTGTCCTAAAAGAGTGTATGGAGAGATGCAGACGTGCACAACTAGCACTAAATCCTAAGAGTGTAGATTTATGGTGCCTCAAGGAAAACTGTTGGGACACATTGTGTGTATGGCAGTGTTGAAGACAAACCTGGACAATGTTCACATCGTGTGTATGGCAGTGTTGAGGACAAACCTGGACAAGGTCCAAGTGATATTGGAAATGCCACCGTCGACGAATGTGATAGAAGTAAAACATTCCTGGGACACCTCAGATGCTTTAGGAGGTTCATTAAATTTTTTGCCAAGGTGCCTTACCCTCTTGACAGTCTAAATTGCAAGGGGGAACCCTACAAGTGAAGTGTAACAGGATGAAGCCTTCTAGCAGTTGAAAACAAGATTGGTCGCATCACCTATTTTGGCTTACCCAAACTGGGACAAGGAGTTCCACATACATGTTGATGCATCAAATTTCGCAATCGGAGCAACACTCGTACATACAGGTGATCATGGATTAGACCACCTGGTGTACTTTGCAAGTAGACTCTTGTCAAAATCAGAAAAGAACTACAACATGACCGAGAGGGAAGCTCTTGGAATGGTGTATGTTGTGCAGAAGTTTAGACACTACTTACTGGCAACCCCTTTCGTGTTCTACATAGACTGTCATGCTTTACTATATTTGGTGAATAAACCAATCATCTAGGGGAAAATAAGTACATTGTTACTTCTCTTGTAGGAATTCACATTTAATATTATAGTACGGCCCGGAAAAGACATGTCAGCTTAGACCACCTCTCTAGAATCAAGTCAGGGGAACCACTTGATGCAAACATGCACAACTAGCACTAAATCCTAAGAAGTGTAGATTTATGGTGCCTCAAGGAAAACTGTTGGGACACATGTGTATGGTAGGGTTGAAGACAGACCTGGACAAGGTGTTGACGGATGTGATAGCAGTAAAACATTCCTGGGACACATCGGGTACTTTAAGAGGTTCATAATTTTTTTTGCCAAGGTTCCTTACCCTCTTGATAGACTAAATTGCAAGGGGAAACCCTACAAGTGAAGTGGAACAGGATGAAGCCTTCCAGCAATTGAAAACAAGACTGGCCGCATCACCTATTTTGGCTTACCCAAACTGGGACAAGGAGTTCCACGTACATGTTGATGCATCAATTTCGCAATCGGAGCAACACTCGCACATACAGGTGATCATGGATTAGACCACTTGGTGTACTTTGCAAGTAGACTCTTGTCAAAATCAAAAAAGAACTACAACACAACCAAGAGGGAAGCTCTTGGAATGTTGTATGTTGTGTAGAAGTTTAGACACTACTTACTGGCAACCCCTTTTGTGTTCTACGTAGATCGTCAGGCTTTACTATATTTGGTGAATAAACCAATCATCTCGGGGAGAATAAGTAGATTGTTACTTCTCCTGTAGGAATTCACATTTAAGATTATAGTACGGCCTAGAAAAGACATGTCAGCTTAGACCACCTCTCTAGAATCAAGTCAAGGGAACCACTTGAGGGAGTTAATGATGACTTTCTCGAGGCACAGTTGTTTTAGATCGCCGTACTCCCATTTTAGTACGCAAGTATCAGAGAGTATCTTTCAACGGGTCAATTCCTAGAGAAATGCAACCAAACAAGAGAAGGAAACTCATACTAAGAATTCAAACATTTCAGCTGATCAATGGGCTACTATACAAGATGGGACTTGACCAAATCCTACGGTGATGTGTTCTCCAAGGGGACAGATGAAGGGCCAGCAGGCAGACATATGGGCCCAGACCCAACTATGCGTAAGATACTTCTCGCAGGGCTATGATGGCCTGCAATATACGACGTCAGAGAGTGGGTCGTTGAATGTGATACATGTTAGAGAGTCGGGAAGCCACTAAAGAGGGATTTTATGCCTCTGAACCCTTCATAGGTGCAAGAACTCTTCAGATGGTGGGGACTGGACTTTGTTGGACTACTGAGGTAAGCAGAGCCTGGAGATGTCAATACATCGTTGTAGCCACGGAGTACCTCACAAAGTGGGTAGAGTCACAGGCCTTGCCAGATAACTCTACACTGAGTAGAGCGAAATTCATCTATGAACAAATCATTACAAGGTACGACATATCAATTCAGCTGACAAGCGACCGTGGAGGGCATTTTTCAACCATGTCATCAGATTACTTACGACTGAATTTAAAATCTACCATTCCCTTTCAAGCCCGTACTACTCGAGAGCAAATGGATAGGCAGAATCAACAAACAAAATCTTAGTTTCAGTGATCTACAAATCTTACGATGTTGAACGTGAAGATTGAGAAGAGAAGTTGCCATTGACGTTATGGGCTTATCGTACCTCCTACAAGGTCACCACAGGATACACCCAATTTCAATTAATTTATGGTCAGGAGGCTGTAGTATCAACAAAGTTTATGGTACCAAGTTTACGGAGAGCGATTGATAACAAGTTGGGGGACATGGAGAGTCTCAGGGAGAGGTGTACAACCTCAATAAGCTTGACGAACGAAGATTGCACGCACAATGGCCTACAAAGATTTCACAGCTTAGGCGCAAAGTTTGGCATGACAAGCATTTAAAACAACACAAATTCACGCTAGGCCAACTAGTACTGAAGTATAATGGGCGTAATCAAATCAAACCCAGTAAAATTAAGGTGAAGTGGGTCGGGACATACAAGATCCGGAAGTTGGCCATAATGGAGTGGTCAAGTTGTGGGTGCTCGACGGAAAGGAAGTAGCCGACCCAGTAAATGGTTCAAAGTTAAAAATTTATCATTAGAGGAATGAAGCCCGAGGAGGCAATGATACCCAGACGAACGATTCAAATAGAATGTGAGTATTTAATAATAATAGTAAATGATTAAATAATAATAATAAATAAGTACATAATAAAGTGAGCATACGAAGAAAAGAGAATGAGGAAAATATGGACAGACAAAGAAGAGTAATAAAGATTCAGATTATTTTAAGAATGAGATTACTTTATTTTTGAGATTACTTTAGGAATAAAATTAAGTAGACACCATATGGACATAAGCACATATGAATTGTATGGTTACCTATAAAGCACTCCTACAAGCACAAAAAGCCACTGTATGGCCAAATCTAGAAGGCACGTCATGAGGCAGCAATGGCTAGGGTGACACCATACGGACTCGGGGTAGAAGCCATGCATGGTTGCAACATACAAACGTATGGAGAAGAAAGTGGTCGTACGACCCTGAGAAAACCAACTATTGTACGACCTGAACAAACAACAAGGGAATACATGTCATACGACCATAATGACAAGAAGCAAAAGAAACACATACCGTACGACCAATAAGGGAATGTAAATTGTACAGTTTAAGAAACATAGCACAAACACAATAGAAAGTTGAAGCTTTCATATGGCCCCACTGCTCAATTAAGAAGGCATACCGTACAATCGAAATTGCATTAGAGGGAGCATGGTGTAAGGAACGGGTTTTCCATTTATCACTAGGCACAAAGAAGACACCATGTTGTGCAAGTTAAAGAAATCACTACACATTGAAAGACCACTGTAAGCAATTTTGAAGGTCATATCGAGCGGCTTCTATAGAGGCTGTATGACATTATAGAAAAGTAACATAGTTTGGGCATCAAAGGCAAAAGCACCGTATGGTATCCGAAGGAGTTGCACGGAAAAGTTAAGGTATTCTACAAGAGAAGCAAATGCACTAACCACTTCTTGCACAGAAAAAGACAAAAGAAGAGATAAATATGGAATCTACTGGGAAGAGGGCCTGGACAAAGAAGTTGGAGGACTTGGCTACCAATAAGAGAATGAATAAATATGTGAAGACATTGCCTTTAGGCATCCAAGTTGCAGGAGGCACAAGCGAAAAGAAGGGTAAACAACAAGTATAGGTGGCTGGAGCAGTACATCTCATGCTTCAAAACATACCTTTTGAAGGTCTAAATGGGTTGGAGTGCAAGAAATGGTGGCAAGATAACCCTGATAATCACGCAGTAAAGAACAAAACAAGAAAGGCACAGGTGGAATGGGCAATCCAAATGTCGGTCTTCTACATTTGAGAGTATGAGGGCTTTCGGCGTACAATGATAGATACCTATGACATGTTTTCCAGAACCAACTCATTTTCCTACTTAGGGTGAGACTTGGTAATTTCCTTCAAAGCAACAAACTTCACTAGGTATTTGGCATAACCAGCCATGAATAGGGAGGCAGGAAGATTGATGGAAAATCGAAGAAATTGAGTCGGGAGGCAAAGGCATGCCTGTTAAAGCTCGTGTTCGGTAAACTATCTCAGCTAGAAAAAGAAGTGTTGATGGATACTTCCAAAGGCGAAGGATTGAAAAAATCCAACATTCAAAAGGGAGAGTGGCGCTGCTTGATGGACTTAGTTAAGAGCAAGCTCACGGGATCAAGCAACATGTTTGATATTTCCTTTTCACAGATAGTGATGATGAATGAGATCATGAACAAGGTGTACGATTGGGCAATAGTACTTATGGAATGCATGTACGAATTCACGGCGCTGCAGCACGGGACATTCTATATGCCCCATTATGCTATTGGATTGTTTCTCGATGCTACGGTAGGAATGATCCCCCTTGACAGGTTGGAGGCCAAGCCTGGTCCACTCGCTCCAAGTGAGGCCCTCATTATGCAGTGGAAGCATTTAGACATACCAAGCGAATAGAAGGCCACGGTCGGGCAGAAGCGACTCAAGCAAGAGTTAGACGCAGTGTTGGAACACAGGAATACATATAGCAATCGATAGGAGATGTCATCTGACAATACTAGTGCGAGGAACGAAGAGGAAGAGGACATGAAGGATGATGAGGAGGTCGAAGTTATCATACGAAATTACTATTCCCACGGCCTACCCTCTTAGCGATATGTCATTTGGCCCCTATAGTTACACATATTCCTGGTTTTGGACAGTTCAGATAGCCAATGGTTATGACTCCTGTCACAATAGTAGCCCAGCCAGCCCTCACAGAGATCTTGGAGCCTACAACAATTTTGGAGGCAGTGGTTACATTACAGACAAAGCCTCATCCATCACCACCTACAACTTTACCAGAAAAGGTGAGGGAGATACCGGCGCAGGAAGAGGTACCTGAAAGTTCGAGGGCACTACAGGTTCGATTGGATGTAGTGGTTTAGATGTTGTGGTCACTATAGATGCTGCGTTATTGGCCATTGGTGAGGGCACTAGTAGGGCGAGTACAACACAAGATGTGAGTGCGTATTTGAGTCGGAGGTTTAGCATCAGACCAGTAGCATGGGCATCCAATATTCTCTCACCTATGAGAGAAGTGTCCTAGGAGGTGGATCCTATAGCTCCGTAGGAGGAGAGTCACCCCGCTTGCTTTGCTCCTTTAAGTTTCCAAATGGAAAACAAAAAACTTTTAAACTTGTGCATTATTAAATTGATGGTTATGATGGTATCATTGGAATCTTAATGATGCAGTCCTATAAGTGTGAATAACACTATTTGTCTGCCCACATATATGGAAATGACAATTTAGAGTATGCTTCTAGAATTCATCATCTATCATGAAGAAAATCATTGGCAAGATCATAATTCCTTTGGTCTCAATAGTGAATTCTTGACTACATGACTGGATCCGTCTTTTCAGAGTCATTGATTTCATCATCATGAGACAAAAATTCATCAAAAATATTCTGTTTTACTGGAAGTTGTTCAATTGTGAAGTCGAATGTATATAGGAATTGTGCCCATTGTAATAGCCTTATCCACACACTTTATTTTTGGATTCTTTTTTGAAGAAACCTTTCAGATTTTGGTGGGTGGACCTCAGAACAAGTTGTTGGTCACCCACAAACATTTGAAAACGTTTCAAGATATCTACTACACCTAGAATTTCTTTATGGGTACTATGATAATTGAGTGCACTACCTTTGAAACCACTAGTTACATATCAAACAATTTCTACGTAACCAAAAGGAATTTTTTCTTTGAGAATAACTTCCTGACTAAGTTAACTTCCTTCAGTTTCAACAATTTATGGATATGATACTGGCAGTTTGAGTGGATGCACATTATGTAAGTTGTTTTGTTGTGTAGTGTAAGATGAAGAGTAGGTAGGGGTTTAGGTAAAGCAAGTGGTAAGGTTAGGGGTTAGGTTGTTCAGTTGTAGGAGTGAAGATTGACCAATGAATAAATGAAGTTAATTGTGGTGTAGCTAGTTGATTCCAAATTATATATGCAGCACGAATGCCTTACTATAAAGGATGTAGTATAGCATGTAAAGGCCTTTGCCAATTATAAGCCCAGTTTTTTCAATTTTTTTAAAATGTTCAGAGAAGAGATTTTTATCAAACACTACATGCATTCTATTTTTGGAGTTTCAGGCAGAAATATGTCATGAAATTGCTGATTGTTTTCGAGTCATATTGCCTTACATAAACTCAGTTCCAAAATTCATAAACAAAAATGTAAATAGCAACTTCTACTAAACAAACACTGATAATAGTCCATGCATTCTACTGTTTTCATATGACAGAAGAGAAATACTTGCAGATTAAATTCTGAACTTAATTACCAGTTTGATCATGAGTTTGATAGCTATTAGTATTTTCCTTTCATTAATTTCCAGTGCAGACCTCCAATGAAATATTGGGCGCTTATTGTTACCACCCAGCACTCTAGGTGACTCCAAATTAGCATCAGGTACCACTTCAAGCCATTCGAGCTCTCACATCCCAATCTGAAAGTGACTTTGAACAGAAAAGGTGACTACAGCTAAACTATGCCCTTAGTCTTTTTGGATCACAAAGACTCCCGCAATTTCACATAACTGTATCGACTCTTACACAATCCTCAAAAAGGCATGCCCATGTCTAACAATGGTTGGTATTTAAGTGCCCAATAATGAAATATTTCCATGTTGACTCCAACCCTTGACTATGGTATCTAATATATTAATAATGAGATTAGAGAGCCAAAATTGAAAACCATATTATATATACTTGGAGGGAAAATTAGGGCAAATATGAACATTCAAATATTTTATTGACTCAAAAAAGCCCCCAATTGACTTTTAAGGCACTACTTGTGTCTTCCAGTTAGGCATTCCAAGTTACGACAGTTTTTGAAATATTAGTTCACTTAAATATTGAAGTCGTTTTGAAAACAATAAAATGAAAATATTAAAATAATTTCTATCATCTTACGAGATCAACAAGGTATTGGATATAAAAAGTTGAACATGTTGGAACTATTTGAAGCCGACAGATGATAATTGATGTCGATACAAGCACATACTATAAATACTAGTATTCTCCGAGAAGTTAGAACCAAAGAGAACAAACCCAGAAAATCCCAAGAAGGATTGGTGCCATGCAATGACTTATTATAAATAAAGGTTTTCTTTGAGGACGAAAGAGAGCAAACTCAAAAAAAACCAAACAGATTGGTGCTAAACAAACACTTACTATAAATAGCAGTTTTTCTCTGAAGACCAAAGATAATAAGCTAAAGAAGACCTATAAAGATTGGTGCCACGTGAGCAGCTTATTATAAACAGCAGTTTTCTTTGAAGACCAATGAGAGCAAACCCAAAATACCCAAGAAGATTGTTGCCACACACTTTTACAAACAGCATCTGGCGTCAAAATTTAATGAAATTGAGAACTGGGCTCACCAGGAACATTGGAATCCTCCCAGCACAATAGGATACCTATGGAAAATCCTGAAAATTGGGTAATGCTCACCAAAAACGGTGGCATAAAAATTGGCACATATAGAGGCTTTTCAAGCTTTGCCTTTTATCAAATCTTCTTTGGATGCTTGCAAAGAATGCATCTTCAACAAACACAATTTGAAAAATTATAGGCTCTCTTGAAACCATGTTATGTTGACCAACATGCTTCAGTTAGTGGTATTTCGAGTGGCCAAACCATTGATGTAACAATTTTTTTACTTCATCTGAATAGGCAAAGCTGGCAAAGGAGAATCAGAAAAAAATGTGAGAAAAGTGGGAGAGCCTAGATTGGTTACTGCCTTTCCCAAAGGCAACTGTAGAGTGATCATGGAGCTCACTGATAACCATTGTATCTGGATTACATTCAACTCTCTTTCCTGTGCCTGTAAACACCCCTTCACTGATGTTAATAGCCCCTCCCAAGAACCTCTTTTGGGGAGGTATTGCCCATAAGAATATCTGGCATTGAACATAGCTTCAAGGATGAGAAACTTTTCTTGCGAATTTATCATGTGGTGAGCAACACCTGAGTAAATGAACCATATATCTGGCCGTGAAACAACTGCAGTAAGGGCATTTGCCTTTTCTTTTTCCTCACTAATATCAATGGCCTTTGAAGATTCTCCTTTTGAAACTTTCTTTGCTGCATCTCATAGTTTGATGTTGTTCTCAAGAAGACGAATAAGACAAACTACTTGCTCTTTTAGATGCTTCTGCTCATCATGAGGAAGAGGATTCGGATTCAGAATTTTGGACTTGTTTCTGATCCCATTTTCACTCTTATTGATTTTTTGGTTCTTATTTTGTTTGTTGTTATCTTTTTTATCTTTAATGCCCTGATTTTTAGCCAAGGCACGGGACTTGGAAGGTTTGATAGTGCCCATTGGAACCAATATAGAGATAAGCATTATATCCTGTGACTGACATCTTTTGGTAAGTATATTTGTAGGATGCTTGTAATTTAAATTTACATTCATGTATCCATTAACGTAATTTGGAAGGGTGTCCCTGCTTTCTTGCATGTACATGCACGTTAAAGTCACAGGGTGATTAGGAATTCTGTGTTATTGAAGATGTCCCAGAAATTAGTTGAGGAGTGTTGCATCCGTGTGGGACAATAGCCTTCGCGATGGTTATATGTTTTTCTCAGCTCCGTTTCACTATTTTTTGGGTCGAGTGTATTGTTAAATGGTGATGCCCAGAAATTAGTTAAGAAATGCAATAACATTATCAGACGATTAGACATGTAAATTGTGATACCAAGAAATTAAGTCATGCATATGTTTTGTTTTTCATTTATTTCTTTTGAGTTCACACTTCTGTTTTTGATATTTTATCTTTCTGCGCAGGTTTGCAAACTGTGAACTTCGATCGGTTGTTATAACAGACAGAAGGTCAGTATAAGTTTATGTTTCTTTTCACTAACGATTTATTTTGTTCATTAGATAACATGCTGCTCAATTTCTGTGCACGTGTATTTAAGTTTTATTGTTGCCTTCTGCACAATTTTGACATTTCCATTTCTTATTGTTTACAGTGCAATTGGGAAAAATTTGGCTACAAAAGACTTTCCAGGAGGCATTCCTTCTGGTCCTGATGTTCCAAGTGATTAAGTGGTTACAGAGATATAAAGAAAGATATACGAGGCAGTTTGACACAGGATGCTATCTATATTAAATTCAATTTTTTTAATAAATTCAAACAAACTAAGGAATATGAGGCATGATTTTAGATATGCTGAAATCCAATGCCAATACAGATAACTTATATTTTTCATATTCTCATTATTCCATCAAATGCATTCTTGTTAATCAAGTTGCATGTAAAGGTAATTTTGCAGGTCAAAGTAAAGTCGCCATACGAATTTGGAATATGAGGACCCTTATGGAAACAAGGTCTACACGTTATTTCAAATAGTCATGAGACTCTTGGTGAAACAGTGTAATTAATGGCCAAAAGTACGATGAGATTTGAGCTGCTGCACCAATCAACATTGGCTTTTCCACGTCTGCTACATGGTTGGAATGTAGAAGAAATATGAACTGGGATTCGTCCCTGAAAGAAATATTTATCAGAACTATCTTAATTTACTTTTCTTTACACTGATGAATGATGTTTTTTGAGATGCCCTGATTTATTGCAATACCAACATTCTTCTTTACCCTTTCTGCCTTTTCTTTGAGGACCAGCCTCTAGCCACCATTGCTTTTTGTTTGAAGAGCTTTGTATTAGACACCTTCTGCACACCTCTTTAGACAGAAATCTTCCACAATAGAATCAAATTCAAAGGTGTTAGTTGTGCTAAAGGTAATAGAAATGTCAAGTGATTTTAAGATTCCTTTCGTCATTTGCAACTGTACAACTATCTGTTCAAATAGATTTGGTTTGTCAAGGATTTTGTCATGTAAAGACTCCATTCTGCTCTATAAGCTTGTTTCCTCTCCAACAACATGGAAAAATGATCTGCCAAACACAACTGATTTGTGCTAAAAGCTCTCTATGTTCAGATTTTCCGAGTCCTCATTGTTAGGAAATAATGGCAGGGCAGAGAAACAGAGGAAATAGAAACAAAGCATGTAAAGAACAAACAGCGACAATAAGGAATAAACAGAACCCACTTGAAGAAAACTGGCTAACTTTTATTATTCAATCACTAGCAACATTCTACAGCTTCAGCACATTACATTACATTCATTAACCCCTTACAAATGATACATTGAATGTTTAAAATATGAGAGTTAGTGAAACAGGGCGCCAAAAACTAATTTGAAAAACCAAACTGGGCACCAACATCTAGAAGCTTCACAAAGTCAAATTTTGCAATAAATGTTTCAACTACTTGCGAGCAAGTCTTACATACGCGGTTAATACAACATGTCGTTATTTCGCAAGGGCTAACAGCGTGTAGTCTGTGAAATAGCAAAGTAAGCATAACCCACAGGTTAGCCGCAGCACTCTAAAGTTTACTACATCATTTATTTCCCACGCATAACATTCTCCCACTTGAAGCAAATGAAGTAGGATTAAACAAAACAGTAGTAATCTAATCACCCTAAACCTACTAATCTCTGCACAGCTCATGTTTTGCTCTTGGCAAGATTTTTGTGAGCATGTCAGTAGGATTCTCATATGTAAGAATCTTTTCTAGGTGTAATTGTCCTTCCTCCAACACCTGCCTAATCCAATGGTATCTCAAGTCAATGTGCTTGGTTCGCGAATGAAATGTTGGATTTTTTACCAAATCAATGGCACTTCGATTGTCATAGTACAAGACATATTTTTCTTGTTTTTGTCTGAATTCTCCCTTGCAAAATAATGATACGATGTGTTAACTGCGTGCGTAAAACTCACCTGCAAGTAGGTGAAGTATTTATTAGGAAGTTTGAATTTGTTGAAGCTTCTAGATGATGGTGCCCAGATTCGTATTTCAAACTAATTTTTTGGCGCCTTGTTTATGGTTCTTGTATTATAATATCCAATGTAGCTCATGATAGAATGTAAGGTTGTATGAAGAACTTGAATAGTGAAAGTGTTCTTTGTTTGCTATGTCTTACTCTTGCTGTGTGTATTGCTTTGCCATTTACACATCTCTGTTGTGCTATTTTTCTTTACACTTGTGAGATATATTTGCAAGTTTCTTTAAGTTATCAATGTCCTGTGCAATCCTTGTTGCACTAACAATCACGATTCTTAAGCTTTCACAAATTCTCTTCCCTGAACCTTGTGTTTGACACCTTTATCATTTCATTTTGCAAAATCAATACCCCATCCTAACACAATCACTACAAAAATAGCAAAAATAGTTGTGTTGATCCCACTTCTAGTGTAAGTGGAAGCATAAACTTTAAAAAGCAAAATATTTCAACACAAATTAGTTGTAAATAAATAACAAAGAGAATGAAAGGGGATAACAAAATAACACACATTACATAGATTTGCATTGCAGAACCTTGAAAAACACCTAACAAAAAACTTTCACAGGGCAAGGTATCAGAAATTTTATTGATTGAAGAATACAATTACAAATTCCAGAGCCCTTGCTATCAATATCACAATTACCATCAAACATATAGATAAGCACCTTTTAACTCCAACAAATTTTTCCTCACAAGGAAAAAACTATTATTCTAATGGTAAGATTAAATAATAAATATCTGTTATTTTCTTATTGTTTTCTGTATCCAAGAATATGAACCAACAAACTTGTGTGGGTTTGGTTTAGGGCCTAATGTTGGCACAAGTTCTCTAGACTATGATAACATAGATAAATCAAGTGTGTATATATGGAGGGGCTGATATTTTAATCTTAATTGTAGACATATAACCTATCTATAAAAAATATGTGAATGTGTTCATCAGTCACATTATAATAGATTACCTCCATTAGCTAGAACCTTTTGCTTGACCATTTATCCGGAGGAATGTGACTAATTCTTAGTAGGCTAGCATAATTAGTCATCACTATCACAATCATTCTTAATTATTTAAAGAAAAACAATTAACTTAACCATCTTGCCTATTCATTTATTTTAAACAATTGATACATGATGATTTAATAATTAAGCTAGGCTAACTAAATGGGATGTGTCATTACCATTAGAGATATAGTGGGCATGTATGTTGACCTAGTATTTGGTCTCAAATAGACTCATTTTGCTTTGAAATGCCAATAAGTATGACATTAGTTGTAAGTCCTCTTCGCTTGGAAAAGATCTAATGTGGCTTTCTATAGCAAATATTATTGTATGATATTCAATATCACTTAAAAAGTTGAAGCTTCCACATGCTAACTTAAGAGAGTGAATACAAAATTTTCTTACAACCCCTTTAACTAGTACATATTAGATAATCACATATTTAGATTTTAATCAAGTTAATAATACCTAATTTATGTGCGAAATGATTTTAATCAAGTTAAAAATAACACCTAAGTTACAAAATCTGGAGACCAATTGTATTATCAACAACAAGAGCTACAATATAGTGCTCTAGGTCAATGCTCTTCAAGAGTGATTATAGCAAGATAGAACTTTGGAGAAATATTAGCGCATAACAACTACATTAAGATGCCACTTATTTATTGATGTGAACGCAAGGGAAATGTCCATGCTTTTCATAATCATACACTCAAAAAGTAAGTGATGAAGAACACGCAGTTATTTCTATGACATGTTGCACATAATGACTTTCTAATGCACTTTGACTCACCTGTAATGGTCATCTTTCCATATAGACTACAATTGCCACATAGAAATTGCTAAGTGCATTTTAAGCACATTCCTTACCTCACCATAATGGTTGTCTTGCCATATGCACTACACTTGCCATAGAGAAATTGTTAAATCCATTTTAGTCACATTCCTTACCTCACACGATTGGTAAACAATGAACTCCACCTAAATACCAACTATTGAAAGATAACCCTTTATGACTCTTCCACCAAACTAGTAACCATCATAGTAAATAAAATAATTAGTCATATTCCAATCAAAGAAACCTATGCCACTAGTCCTCTAAATTTATTAAGACTTCCAAAGTAGGTGCATTAAAAAAAATCAACATGTGAGGAGTAAGATTTGAGACATCTTAATCCTAACATTCCTCATTTGTTGACGACTTGTTAGGATTTAAAATTTGGTCATCTACTCAAGACCCCAAGGCATATAGAATTGGCACATCATCTTAACTTTTATGTGGTCATTGACTGTCATTGCACAGAAAACATTTACCAAAGTATCAACATTTTCCACCTTTCCTTTTCCATCTTTCACCATATCATGAAAATAATGAAATTGCACATAATTGTGTTTTGTTTTGACATAGAAATGGCGACTCTTCTTTAAAATAACACTCTAGTTGAGACAATGAACAATAATTTTTTCTGCATTAAAAACAATTTTAGAACTAAATCAGTTCATCCAAATGAATTTCTTAAGAGCATGATTGCTTGCCATGTTCTTTGCTTCTATAATGGATAAAATGAGTACAACATACTGCTTAATCATCCAACTGTTACCACCACCAGCATTGTAAAAGCATATTCATTGATGGATCTATTGTCAATATCCCCTACCCAGCTCACATTCACATTGAGTTTTGAGGTTCAAAAGGATAACCATAAAAATATAAGGAATACTCATAACTAAACTACTCCTCAAATACTTGAACACTCTCTTAATTGCATTGCTTTTCACCCTGCTAGGATTGTTCATTAAAATGACTTAGGAATCCAACTACATGGGAAATGCATGGCCTATTAGACTATAATATCTATGAAGCTACCAAGGACACTCGCATTACTACAATCATGTACTCCATCTTAGTAGGAGACAATTCTTAATAGAAATTATCATCTCTTGTAATGCTAAACAAACTAATCATTTGCAAGTTGTCTTGTTGAATCCCTCCAATACAAAGTTAATAATCTTATTGATGCGGAGGAAAATGTTTACACAAAACATGAAAATAATCTAATGTCATATGGACATACTTTCGAACAAATGACTACAAATCAAAATTTTATTTGACTATTCAAAATCTACAAGGCAACACCTTGAGCCACCTTTGTAATGAAAAATAAGACATTCCAAGACCATACATGGTCACAAAGCACACAAATATTCATATAACATAGCTCTAACACCTTCCTATAGCAACAATGACATAAAACCACAAAGAGGACAATTTTAGAAATCCGTTTGTTTGATCCTTCAAATCACAAAATGATTTTTTTTGGAAGCAACAAAAGTTGTTCGAAACATGATAAACTAGTCACACATCAATTTCTCAAGTCTTTAGTCAACCATACATAACTGTTACAATATATTATTTAAACTACAAATTTGGGAAACCAAAATCTAAACAAGTTATCCTTACAAAAGTGGGCCTAAATTACTCATTTCTCAATGAAAATAAGTCAGTCTTGAAAAAGAAATTAGATTCAATACTCTTTCCAACCATACAACATGCATACCCAATTCTTCCATACAAAATAGTGCAAAGAACTGAAACATACATGAAATAGAATTTTACCAGTTTGGGACACAATTAGGACAATCACAACTTCTAGCATGAACCCAATGGAACAATGGTATATTTTTATTGTATTCACATTTTTAGGACCCTAATACATATAGGAACACTTCCCATATGCATGCAACCTTGAACCAAAATGATTTATAGTTTTCTACAAATGTTTTATATGTTGTTGCTATGACTGTCAGTCACCTTCATAGGGGTAGTCATGAGATGAAACTTGTTTATTTGATTTTCTCAAGGTAATATATTGCATTTAAGGTTGTCACTCAACCTATTTGACATTCCCAAGTAATACCCTTCAATATTCCTTCACCATTCACACATGCAAGCATTGACTGATACATATGAAATCTCAACCTTCATCTCAAAACCATTATAAACATCCACCTCATACTCTACACCCACATGACAGTGAAAAACATATCAAAACAGACTAATATAAAAGATTTGGGCATTTTTTACATTATACAAGCTCACGGGATACCCAAGGTAGGGTTTTTAACCCTTCAAACACAAAAATTATGATATCCTAGTGAAAACTTAATGAAATAATGTGAAACCAACACCAAAGAAAAGTAGATTCAGAGTAATCTCAAGACCAATCATTGAAATCATTAGGATGAACAAAAATGAATGCAAACATGCCATTCTCAGACTAATCACACTTGGGAAAAAGGAAGGATCTTGAGAAATTTTATTAAAAAGCTCCCTTCAAACCTCGATCAATCCATACAAGTGAAGCCTAAAATGATTCTTTAAGTCAATAGTGATTTGATGTAACTAATCCATGTTAATGAGGAGACTTTTCAATTTCCTTTGCATATATTTTCCCTCTTTTTGCAAAAATATTAATTTTTACAACTTTGCCAATTTGAGTAACTTTTGTATTTTAAAGCCTAAAGATTTGCAACTTTGTAAAATATTTTCAAATGGTCTAAAATGACCTTACAACAAATTATTTCACTAAAACCAAGAAAAAATCCTCAAAAATCACTTGTTTTCCTAAATGAGGCTTAGTATGACCTACAGATGCCCTACACCAATTAGAAAGAAAGAAGGCGCCAGAAATTCTTCTTTGAAATTCATGTGGGTAAGATGGTCATACATAAAGATGATAATAACCATATGGATTTGTTCAAATCAAATTTAAGTAGAATAAAAAAATATAACATATGTCTTTCACTAGGTATAAAATGTTTTTGGGTACAAAATGTTTGTCGTTAAAGAAACATAAACATACATTGAAGATGATATACACATTAAAAACAACCTAACTCTTAAAAGTAATGATGAAAATAAAATTCCTTTCATTTAGAAAAATGAAGTCAATGGCAATCCACACCAAGAAGTGCATCAATTAGAAGAAGATTATAACAAAGAGGATCAATAACTAGACACTATTTTTCAGAATCTATACAATTATCCCCTGAGAAAGCATCAAGAGCTCTTAAAGATTCCCTAATGAGGTATTAGAAATGTTGGGGGTAATAGGAAGGACATTGTTATGCCTAGAAAGAATAGGGTGAAAAGAGAGGAGAGGACATCCAAATATGGTCTTCGTAGAAAAAATGGTGAACATATTTTTAACTTTGGGAAGAATAATCCATTATTTGAACCTAACAATAGCAATAGAAATGGAAACAATAATGGTCATTGGAGGCAACACAAAATATAAATGGTAAAAAAATGAGGCAATATAATAATGGTATTCAATAGCACAAATGGTAATCAACATTATCGAAATGAAAATAATCAAAATAATAAGAACTAACAAAATGTTGGTCATCATCAGAGAGGAAAAAATGCAAATCAATAGAATTTGGGACAAATAATGCGAGCACCCATGATGATTGAGAGATATAGACAATTGGCCTTCACTCTGATAATTGGATATCCTAATCTCATTAAAATTGAGTTGAGGACTACTATTGCTAAATTTAGTGGCAATGTATATGATTTTACAAAATTGCATGTAATAAATTTAAAGAATGTCATTGAAGAAATAGAAGTAAATTATGAAGATGTATTCATGAAGTTTTTTGTTCAATCTTTAACTAAAGATGCAATAGAGTGGTATATAAGTCTAGCATATGCATTAATTACAAGTTGGCAGGATTTTATCACACAAATTTTGCAAGAATTTGGAGATCATAATGATACTTCATTTTCTTCACATGAATTAACCAACATCAAGAAGAACTATAATGAATCATTCTTGGAATCGAACAAGAGGTTCAATAAAGTGTTAAATAGGACTCCAAGAGACATAAGACCAATTGATTTTCCTTATTGGCTTCTATCTAAGTGCCTTTTCTAGTAAAATACACTTTGAGATCATATCAAATAAACCTACTACCTTGCAACAAGCATTTAAGGTAGCTACAACTATTGAAAGTAATAGAAAATACAAATGAGAAGATCCTAAATTATACAATCCTAAAGTTCCTAAACGAAATAAGGAGGATGATAAAATTGATAAAACTATGGGTATGATTAGAGATTTACAATTACAATAGACAAATGGATAAGTTCTACACTCGAAGAAACAAATGCTCTTATGAAAGAGCCTTATGATACTAATTAGAAGGATGATGGATATAAAAACAACAAGGTGCCAAGGAAACAACAAATCCTTAAAAGAAAAATAATCATATGGTAGAAAATGATATGTGGTGTAACACTTGTAGTTTGCACCATGGCCCAAAGAACTGTGCCATATCTCACAACTTGTTTGGAGAAGAAAGTCAAGATGAAGAGAAACAACCTATGGTGAATACTATATCACTAGTCACTTTTAGGCAAGAGATGATTATAATTATTTAGATGGTGAACACATAAGAGACAATAATACAAACAAGATAAATTAGCCATGCAACACTCATAAGATATTTTCAGATGATGAAACTCCAATCCCAAGGAAGATGATAGGTAAAGAAAAAAGAGCTTGCATCATTGCAACTTTGGCATAGGAAAGGAGAAACTTCCATTTGAGGAATAATACAATCAATGTCGACTAAGGAAATCCTAGTGGATTATTTGCTAAGGTACCAAGGGAAAGAAAAAGTGAGCATTGTGAAGAAAAACCAAGGAGATCTTCTCCTTTCCTCTTCTATTTTGCTCTGACTGGATCCCTTGCCACTAGATCTTTGTATGACCCTTCAGTTTGGCCTTCACAAACTTGACCCTATTAGAATCCTCAATATCCTCATACTCAAAATAATATTCTAATTCATTGATCCAATCAATCAATTCTTATAGGTTAAGAATTCCCAATACAAGAGAACCTCAAACTTAGGTCTTTTCTTGATCTTGGAAATGACCCTAAAAGGCATTTCTTCTTCTAGGTTCAGAACTTCCTCTTCTTCTTCTCTTTCATCTTTATTGTCATCTCTTACAAAAAGATTCATACCTCTACTCATCTATTCTTGCAATTCTTAAATTTATCTCTAGAGGGCTCTAAAACCCTTAGGTGTCACACTTCTCTCTCTTCCGTCTTCTTCCCTTTGTAGAGGTATTTTTACACTTTTAGTTAAAACCCTAATGAAAACTTCCTCACAATCGATAATGTATTTAGACCCTCGTCTCAATCCATGGTCTTGGTACAAACTACCTCATAGTCAGCGATTTGTCCATACACTCAAGAAAATGAAGGGTGATCCCCTTAATACCACACACATAACAGAAATAGAGAAACAAAATAAATTGTGCAAGAATAGAAAATGGGCTTCTTATTATCTCCAAAAATATAGAATTACATATATTTATAATTCTAATATGCAAAGTCACATGGGCACTTCCTTTACAATATTCTTCAAGATAGAGCCCCAAATGACCACATAGAATTGCCCTAGATAATGTACAAGCTTATGTTAGATAAGTAATTTTTCACTGCCTAAGAAGGTTTTATATATTTATCCCTAAACCTTATTTCCCATATTTATTCATAAGGTCATCCCAAAACAAATTAAAACAAATTTTGTATTATATTAGGTTGGCCCAAAATATATTATGAATTATACTTTTAGGTAGCCTATCTTTCGAAGGCCATAACATTTTCATACAAGCTCTAATTTTCATTGGTACGTTCTTTTCAGAATCGCCATCTTGTGATCTACAACAATTTGATAGCCCAAGCATCCGTTAGTCAAGGTTTGACCTCATTTTGGAGTCATTTAGGCCTTCAAATTTGAGCTCAAAGGTTTTGTACCCAAAAACCTCAATGACTTATGCAATACAAATGGTTTGAAAATGTAGTTCATCTAATAGGCTGAAATAACTAGGGTGAACCTCCACCTATGAAATGAGAACATCTTGAGATCGTATGACCCACTTACTAAAAGTAGAAATATTATACAAATAGTAAGCTTGTACTTAAATAACCCTTATTCAAAAGACATATAGAAATAGAAATATTTTTGGGTGGTGCAAGATTACTCTTAAACCTAGGATTCACTTGCATCACATTTAATATTACAAAATTGAAGACAATTAAAGAGTTGATAGAAACCCTAGTGAAGTTGAACAAAATGGCTTCTGCTTCAAATAAGGTATTTTCTATGAACTATTTATTTAATATGAATTTGGTAGAAGAGGGTTCAATTGTTGAACATTTGAATGAGTTTAATATAGTGACTAGTAAGTTATCTTCTATAAATATTAATTTTGATAAATAAATTAGGGATCTTTTGATTCTATATTACTTTCTTGAAACTAGGAGTGGCTTGGTAATGGTTTCAAGAAAATATTCCATCCCCACTTGAACCATCTTTAGAGGGGAGATGTTTCATCCATGTGTAGATAAGTATTTCATACCTTTGAGTATTACTTTTATCTATGGGTTTCTATACATATTATTAAGAGCTATTTTCCTTGATATTTTACTTTATGTCTAAGGATGTTCATGAAGGAAAAGAAGGCTGGTGCTTTACACATGCTACCAAAATATTGTACAGACTCAATCTTATGACAATAGCTCAAAAGAAGTTGCGATATAGAATTCATTTGTCATGTAATGACAAGATTGGATAAAGTGAGGCTCTTGAATTGAATATTCTTGATGGTTTAGATTATGATTATTCTTCTACATTAAGAGGAAGTATGACACTTCTTCAAAGGCAATGTAGGAGCTTAAAAGATTGATACTCAGAGGGGGTCTAGAAATACATGTGTTTGACTACTTGATATATGAGCCTACTCCTATGTACATCTTGAGGAAGTAATGAATTATCACCAAAAATTTAGGAAGATTGATATAATATTTAGAGGGAGTTCGATAGGCATCCTTAGGTGAAGGGTGCTCTAAGGGAGTAAGTAGAGGACTTGACTTCCAGGGTTGTTGTTCAGCAGGAGAAATTTGAAGTGTGATCTCTTCTCTATAAGGGAAAAGTTTGAAGTGAAATTCCTTGTAATGCAATCTTCTCTTTGAGAGATAATTGAGGTGAAAGCCCTTGTACCACCCTTTGACTTGATTCATGGTGATTACTATTTCACATATAATATATAATGAAAGGTGAAGATCTTTCATTGACATATATAAGTAGAAGGTAACCATTGTAAGGTGACAATTTGATAAATGGTAGACCTATTATCATGATAGACTTCATTAAGCTGTTGGCCCTAAGTGATAGAAGTCATGATAACGAGTGTACCATGATCATACTTCATTAAGTTGTTGTCCTGGAGTACCAGATATCATGATACTTTTCATGATAGAGTTCATGACATAGTGATTTCTAGTTATCTGATTAACTTGATTAAGTTTTTGTCCCAGAGTGCCAGAAATCTAATAACTCATATCGTACTAGGATATAACATATTCTTTTGTTAGGCATGAAGGATTTGGTGCTAGTGCACATCCCAAGAGAATATAAGTATGTCAAACATCATATGATTGAAATTTATTGTTGAATCATACATCAGATTATATTGAAATATAACATCTAAGTTGATGGATATATGTTGATATTCCATTACAAAAAATTCATATTGAGATGATATCTCTTCATATACTTCAGAGCATAATGTGTTCTATAAATCCTCTGTAGCTAAGAGGGAGTGTTAAAGATGTAGCTTTCATTATTGGTATTGGTAAATCATCATTTTCTATATATACTTATTCATGTTACGCACACGCACACGCACACGCACACACACACGTACACGCACACGCACATGCACATGCACAAACACACATGCACATGCACACACACACACACAAATATGATAAAATTATTATCTTTAGTATATTAAATGATGATTAAACCTTAGAGACATATCTCCTCTTATATTTATATGCGATTCAAATCTGCATTTGGAATAACATCAATACAATGCCAATGTTAGTGTATTTGCGAAATACAATCTTTAAACATTAACAATTAGTACTTTTTTTTTTGTCCAAATACCCTAAAATTTGATGATGTTGTTGGTGTTATTCCCAGTGAGGAAATTCATAGAAAAAATTAGGTGGATCTACATCAAGAAAGTAGGGGTATATCAATGAAGAGAGAAAAAAATTCTAGAAATTATAGAAAGTCATGAGAAAAATCAAAGGGAAAGATGTCCCAATCTAGAGGATGAATAGGTTGTTGCTATTGTACAAAACCAGTTCATAAAAAAATATTGTTGATCTCATAAGAATAATGAAGGAGACAAATAAGAAATAAATTAGGAGGTAATTCATGTGTTTAATATTTTGGGGATTCCTTTCATGCTACATTGAATAGAAGTCATTTTCTTGATTATGTCCAGGGGGATTTGGGGCTAAGTTTATTTGAGAGATAGTGAACCCTATCTAATTGTTGCAAAAGGTAGAATTAATATTAAGTTGTAGTATGGTAATCATTGGTTACTACAAGAGGCATGACATGTCCCAAGGATGAGTAAGAATATAATTTCATTATGGAAACTAGGCAATGAGGCTTGCATAGTTACTTTAAAAATAAAAATTGGATAGTTGTCAAAGGCTCCTTAGTAAAAGAAAGATGTGTAAAAGTAGGAACCTTATATCTTTTTACAAGTGACATTGTTCATATTAATTTAAGTATTTCAAAGAAAAACAACATTCATGAACAATTTATATAATTGAGTAGGGAGAAGATCAAAGATTTTATTACAAAATCTAAAGAATCACTATGGTGCAACAAAATTGGGAACATGACTGAAAAATGTATGAAATTACTTCATTTAAGTAAGTACCAATATAGATTTATGTGAAAGTTAATTTTATGGATATTAAAAGAGAGTGATGTTTGTGAATAGTGTAAAAGAATGAGAAATTAGGGCTTGTGCATATAGATGTATGGGGACCATCTCAGGTATTTTTCTATGGCAAATCTCTCTATTGTGTGATATTCTATGATGATGCAACTAGAAAAGTATGGATTTATTTTCTTAGAAAACTAATATATTGAAACTTTTAAAATGGAAAAGTTTGGTTCAAAATGACATTGGTAAAATACTAAAATATCTCAAGCATGATAATGGTGTTGAGTGTTGTGGAATATAGATTGAATATTATTGTTCTTATATGTTATGTGTATGAAAAAAATGTTTCCAAGGATTCCACAAGAAAATGTAGTGGTTGAAAGCATGAAGTGGACAATAATGGAGATTGCAAGGAGTATATGGTCACATGTTGGGATGCCCTTGAACATGTGGGAAGATGTTGTAATTTTATTTATTTTTGATTAATAAAGCTCCATCAACTTCTTTGGGTTGTGGTATTCTAGAGGAATCATGGAAAGGTAAGAAGATGGGTTCTTTTTCCTCAAAACCTTTGATTGCGAAGCATTTGCACATGTTGATTATGGAAATAGAACAAAGTTGGGATCTAAGTTAAAGAAATCTTTTTATTATTATATGAAATTGATGAATTTATCTATAGACTTTGGGGTTTTGAAATTCATTAAATTATAAGAAGCATGGATGTCATATTTAATGTGAAAGTGTATTACAAAGATCTGTTACCACAGTATGAGAAGAAATAAAATGACTATGTAGTGCTAGATGATGCTTCAAAAGATGATGTTACAATGGCACATCATGCTTCATAACATTAGAAACAACAACTACCAAAAAATCTAGTAAATATTAGAAAAATAACAAGACTAAATGGGCCTCTTGAGAGCTTCTATCCCACTTTTACTCTATTTTATAAATAGATTCTAGTGAATTAAAAGGATATGATGAAGCTATGCAAGTGAATACAAAGGTTCATTAGTGTTGGGCATTCATTTTTCACGAGGTCAACGACAGGAATCCATTGCGTAATTCCTCTCTTGAAAAGCAAATCATTTCAAGGATCCACTCCAAGGTTCAGTATTTGTCTTGCGACGTACCAAAATCTGCTCAGTAGAAGATAAATGTGAGTGTTCACAAGGAGGCCTTTGCTGGTACCAAAGACTCTTTTATCTCGAAATCAAAGTAAATCTGTTTGTTGTCTCAAAATATCACACCAAATGAATAATATTTTTGTATTTCTGTATTTTTCAATGAATGCAACTCTAACAATGCAGCTACTATGAGGTCCTATTCTAACAAGGGGTTAGCAAAGCAAATAATGAAACTAAAAGCAAATAACATGCAATCAAATGACTTGAAATTGAAATTCCTAAATGGACATAAGCTATATAACACAACATGTTGTGAGTTAAACCTTCGAAGAAATCGGTAGGAAACCAATGAAAATAGGAGCAATGCTTCCTAGAATCCACTGATGCAATTGTCAGTGAGAATCTTTAACAAATTGAATGATGTTTCACTCTTCATCAAATCACAAGGCCACGAAAAGTGCGATCATGTGAGACAAAAAGCTATGTAGATACAATCGAGTGATCTCTTCTCAAGCTCAGTACGTTAGTAAAATTTGTATATCTGTAGCAAACACCAGAACTAAAGGATCGCACAACCAGAAACAACACAATAGACCTTTGGATCAATCACAATCTCATAAATAAAATTCACAAAAATAATGACACATTTAGGCAAGAATGACTACACTCCAAATGCAAGCACCAAAATCATAATTTTATTGCATAATAATGGCGACCTTTGTTACATTTTACAATGGGGTATTTATAAGAAATCATCTCCTCAATTTTTTTTGAGAGTGAGAGATATCTTGATGCAATAAAATGCTTTAAAAAAATTAAAACAAACTAAATATATACAAACTAACAATCTAACTAGTGCTTAGAAGGAATCCATCCATATTTTATTCATTAATTGGATGCATGAGCCCTTTACATGTCAAAAATAATGAAAGAATGAGAGAGAAAGTAGGAGGAAGCCATCAGTCGAAGTGGAAGTGCATGGAGGTGCCAAAAATAGAAGCTAGCCCTTCACTAGGTGTGTGTTAGAGTTAACTTACCATCAAAACACATTCCCAATGCATGGAAAGTGCTATTTTTGGAACTGGCGGTTAACTCTCAGTGCACCTCTAAATTGCAAAGCTGCATGAAAATGTTGAGCTACAGATCTTGACTGGGTCAAAATCTCAAAATTTTACTGAGTGTCAAAATTAAAATTCTGGCATTTGGGTTTTATTCATCTTCAACCCAAAACTATGTTTGGATGTTTGCCCTTGAATTTCTCTATCATCTTAGTAATCTTAGTAACATCTGGAAGATCTAAAGCCTCATACTTATCCTTAACCTTCTGCCTATAGTTGTCCACCTCAATTCGAGTCTCTGCAAAATCTCTAAGTTTGGTGTCCAACTCTAACAATGCTTCCTCTATCCTGAAGGCTTGTTTGATGTCTTCATCACTTGATGCTTCCTCTAAAGTCTTTTTGAAATTTTCCATGATTACCTCAAATGGAAACAACTTCTCTCATTCTTCATCTTTAAAAATGTCCAAGCATGCATCATTGTACAACTTTTTTGCTTCCAAAATTTGCTCTCAGGCTTGGTCCTTGAGCCTATGTATCTCATCATGCAATGTTTCCATCACTTTATTTCCATCGGCAATTTTCTCTATCAAATCACCTATCATGTCTAATTCTTCTTCAATATATACATCAATTAGAATGTGTTACCTTTGTCCTTTTATGGCTTGTAGAGTTTGCAAATCTTTGCTCCAACTTCAAAATTCCTGTGATTATAGTGACACCTTTATCCTCAAGGCTATCCCGCCATTCCTAACAAGATTTCAAAAATGGATTGAGCCATACACCTTCCCCTTCTCTAAGAATGGTATTCAAAGTCTCCTCGGGGCATTCAAGATCAAGAAGACCAATAACTTCAACTAGATATCCCTTTAGGATCTCAACTTGCCCACAAAGTGTTTTGATTTCAATCTCATCTTTTTCCATGTGCCTGAGAACCTCTTTAACTCCCATAGTCATCATCTATTGGGCTACATCTAGTGTAGGCTTTCCCAACATAATAACTTTCACTTCATAGTCCTCGAGACTAATAGCTTCTACATCTGTAGCTTCAGGAGGGTGAACCACTTGTGCAAATAAGTTCTAGTTCTGTATGGAAGTGACGAATGCAAATTGCATTGCATCATGTAATGGAGACTCAGGATTGTTTGAAATCTCTACAATATCACAAATGTCATCCTCTAAAGCATGGAAGTGATGCTTGGCACTTCTCATTATTTCTTTTTGAAACCATCTTGGGATATGTCTCTTTACAACCTTGGCTCTAGATGATGAAGGGATGTGTTCAACTTCCTCCTTCCCTTTATCACTCTTTCTCAGAGTCTCCTGCTATGAGGGCTCTTCTTCTATATTCTCGGTCTCTGTAGTTCTTGTAGTTTGATCCTCAACTTCCTGAGAAGGTTGTTGTGCATATTTTTCTATTTGTGCCTCTTTTGATGGCTCATCAATAACCCTTGGTTCTAGTTGCTCTTGTAATGATGATTCCTTTTGAACATGTTCCTCTTTTGAACTTGGAGGTGGAGGAGTTACTGAACCCTTATCTACCATCGTGACCTGTGGTGGAGATGGAGGAGTGAGATGAGGACCTTGTGTTTTTGGTGGCATCTGCATCCAATCTTGCTGTTGAAGTTCACCTGTAGGGGTGTCTCTGATCTTATCTCCAACTAACTTTGTACCTTCAAGCATGAAATCAAAATTTGGGATGGAGGGAACATCTTCACCTTGCTCCCTTTTCTCATTCAGCCATTGCTGCACTTCATCTTTCGAAGAAGAGAGTTCTACAGCATCTACTTGGGTGGGTGGCAGGGTACTCATGGCACTCTTCCTTCTCTCCAATTCTGTGGCTTTTCCAACCAAGTTCTCCCTTGTAAGGGTACTTGTTCTTCCTCCTCATCTGATTTTATTTCTTCCTCTAGAATGGTCTCACGAGTAGATGGATTAGGCACCAATATTTTATGAATTCTTTGCCTCTTGTTCATTCTAACCTTGATCCTCTTTTGTTTCTACAGAACAATAGGAGAAGCGGGCTCTTCGTGCACTGAAGGAATGGAGGTCTCTAGAATTTCTCCCTCTTCTTGTTGACTTGAGAAAATAGGAGGCAATGGAAATTCAGCCTAGATATGAGAAGCTCCAACATCCTGGGGCTCTTGCAAACTCGATTCCTGTTGCTGGGAGGAGACCTGTTCTTCAACATGCTCCATCTGAATCCTCTAAGGAGAGGCTCTTTTCTTGTTTCCCTTCCTCTTCGAAGGGTGGTAGTATCCTATTGGGCGATCAAGCTGGTAGACTATCTCTGGCCTAATATGAGCCTGGAGTGCAAAGATAGGAACTGTGACTTTCCTTCCCTTACCCCTTTCTAGGAAAGCATGTACATGGAAGATCACTATATCCGAAATTGGATCAAGTGGGAAGGGTTTCTTAATAAAACTCTTTTTCATTCAAATGACATGTCTTACTTGATGATTAATATCATCTCCTTCCTCTCTATTAACTTCTACATTCAAAATGGGTCTCTCACCAACTTTATTTGTATTGAATAAGGGATCTAGTAGTTTCTTAGAGTCCTGTAGCCTTATCTCATTAGGGATGTTCAAATAGAGAGCCTTTTCTGCTAGATACAAAGTCATCCTACAATAGTCTCTGATGTGGACATCATAGTCATTTGTGGTGTTCATCCAAGATCTTCAATGGAATCCTCATGATAGAACTCCTTTCCTGCTAGGTTTTCCACTTTACCAACATTGTCAAAAAATGGCCAAGGAGAGTTATACTCTTCAAGAGGGTAGTTCTCCCATTCCCACTCGAAAGTTGGGATATCCTACTTTCTCTTCACCTGATATGCTCCTACTACAAAAGGCCAATTCCAACAAGGTCTCCATTGTCTTTTGACCCTCTCATAAGCTGACTCAATCTGCCAGGATATTTCCATTAGGACCAACTTGTCACTTGGGTACCTTGGGAGTTTCTTTAGATTGATAGATGCACCACCTACCCAAATGTATGTAAATATCCTTCTCTAGATGAAATATGCTTCGAGAGCTGTGATCTGTGTCTTGGCTTCCTCTAACAATCTCTTCTCATAATCCCCCTCTATGAATCGAATGGTGGAAAAGATGAAGGCATCATTTTCAATCTTGTACTCTTTGCTCTGTGGCTAGAGCTTCTTCTTCACTAACTGAGGATAAACTATGTAGGGCCAAGCATTGGGGTCCTACATACTACCTTTCTTGTACAACTCGAGATAGCTGGTTGCCCTTGTTGCAAGTAGATAAACCACGTAAGAAGTCATATAGATCTTCTTCTTATCCTTTACTATCCTTAACTGATCACACAAGTTTTCACTTAGCATGGTGGCCCAATCCAATGGTATCTTTGCATGCCTAATAGTCTCAATTAAGTCGACCATGAATGGATCGAGATGACCTGCTACAGGTAAGCCCATGAATCTGCTCAAAAGAATGATGGAGTATTCGATGTCATCCTTCATGTATCCTCGAGTCATATCCACTTTGATAATTGTCTTTCCCCGAGGTGGCTTCTCAATGAAGTACAAGGAATGTATGATGTTGATGTCCTCTTGGTGATGATCCTTATACCATGTTTTAGTTGCTTCGTAGGAGAGTCAGGTGAACTAATCAACTCTAGGAAGATGAAAAACTCTCTTGATGTTGTCAAGTCACAAATCTAAGACCACTTCTCTAGTGATGCTCTTAAGTACCCTCTCATTAGGAATAAAATGCCAAGATAAGGTCATGATCGACTCAGCTCACTGTACCGACACAAGATGTGACACTTCATTCACTAATCCAGATCGGATCAATGCAGACACCAAGGTTGACCTTTGTGTCAAATTGTTGCATACTCTCAGGAATTCTCCTAAATATATGTGTCCAAGGTCAGTATCTTTGATCTCAGTGTACTCATCATGTAATCTTGATTTTGGGGTCATGCCTTGAAATTTGTAAACAACTGATTTCGCTACTAATCCAGATGTGGACACCATCTGATTGTGTTACCTGCACATCACGAGAAAAAGAAAACACAATCAATTATTAGATAGGGAAAAACAACGTAAGAGGAAAAAAAAATGTCCCCCTTGGAGACTTATATATTTTTTTATTATTTTGGTTTTATTTTCATTATTAATTATTTCTATTTATTAATTATTTTTATTTTTTATTTTTTTTTAAAGTTTTAATTTTTTTAATAAATAAAAATAAAACTAAACTAAAAAAAAAAAGAGTGCCCAAGGGCAGCATGGTGCACGTGCACTTGAGGGTGGTGCAACACGCACCCTCCCAAGGGTGGTGCAGCACGTGCGCGCTTGAAGACGGTACGACACGTGTGCCTGAGGGTGATGTTGCATGCAACCTCCCAAGGGTAGCATGACATGTACGTGCTTGAGGGTGGCATTGCATGTACCTGCCAAGGGCAACATGACGTGCGTGCACCTGAAGGTGGCGCGACGTAGGATGTCTAATGCGTGGGGGTGGGGGGGGGGGGGGTGAGGGGTCTTACCCTCTCCTCCTCTTCACTTCAAAAAGAAAAATGAGGAAGGAGGAGGGGAGGGAGGGTTTTATAACCCTCCTCCCCTCGTGCGTGTCGTGCCTCAATGCATGTGCATGCAGGAGGGTGAGAGATTTAAAAAAAAAAGTTTTTTCAATTTTTTTTGGTGTGTTTTTTTCGAATTTTTAACACAACGTATGAACAAATTTTCTTGAAAAAAAGTAGGAGGTCTCCATTCTTGGTTAGGAATGGGGCATGTGTTGTGAATACCACAACAAATAGCTCCGAAAAAAAAGGAAGAAATAACCAAGGCATTTCTTAATCAGCAAACATTCCTCAAATGTGTGTCAAACACCAACCAGACTTTGAACATCTCGAGCATTCTTTGGATGACTCTTCAATCAAAATCTCAGAACTCAAAACCTTCCAACTTAGTTTGTGTGTTGTGTATTCATCCCCTTTGACATGTCAAGATGCAATCAATCAAAGTTTTTTGACAACTCAAGACAATCTTCCACTCCTCCTAGCTAATTCATTCAGAATCTCCACGAAGGCTTTTATCAATCAATTACTTGACTAGATGAGAGAATTAGTTTGAGGGATCTTGGTGGGATGCCACGTTCTTTTGAATTTTTGGATTTTTGAATAATCGCTCCATGTGGTTCAAAATTTTATATTTGATAGAACAATACTTTCAATACAAGATACTCCATTTTGAGAGTGTATCTTTAGCCATTTCAGATCTTTAGAATCCTTCAGACTAACCACCGTCCCTTTTCTCTTTCTTTACTTTTCTTTTTTAATTTTGTATCCTGACTACACTTAAACTATGTAGCTAGAACATCGGTGTTATTTCTTGGATTCGATCTCTTATGAACATCCCTTGCATTCCTCTTTTAGAACTTTTAGGAAAACTCTCATGCCAAATCAATGATCATGGTAACCTCTCGAGGAGACCCTTCTTGTTTGAACTTAGTTAAAATTTGGATCATCCCTCGCCATTTTTGACTTCATATCAACAACACCTAAAAAAATCAAATCTTTAAATTTGCAAAGTGTCGAGAAGTTGGTGGTCTAGGCCTCTGATTTCCAAATTGAGAGTCCCTTATTTCCACAAGAAATATCTGCTGCTTGGTTGGTATAAGACACACAGTCATCGAAATGTTTTGACAAAGAAATACCTCTTCCTGAAATCGGGACCAAGAAGTGGTTAGTGAAATTTTAAGAGAAAATCTCAAATACACCTTACCCCTAAGACTGACGCAACTTTTAAAAAAGAAACACACGACTAAAAACAAACACACTTGCAAGAATGAAAATCTAAGGTGAATGCAGAAATGAAATCTAATTAATTTTTTTTTGTTGTTTTTGTCTTATAGCCTTCAAAATAATGCTTCAGAAATTGTCCATTAACGGGCAAGGGAAGAAATTTCCCTTGTAAGGAACTGAGCTTAAAATTGTTTTCTCCCAGAATCTCCACAATTTGATAGGACCTGCCCACAAGTGTTGAAACTTGGTATGACTATCCAACTTTTCTTTTGCCTTATCCCAGAGTAGAACAAGGTCAAAAATATTGAGTGATTTGATCATGGCCCTCTTGTCGAACCATATTTTTACAAACACTTGATGTTTAGCCAAGTGCTCTAATGCAACTATTCATTTCTCGTCCATTTCTAGGAGATTCATGAGTCTGATTTGAACTTTATCAACATCCTCAACATACCCACTCATGAATTTCAAAACTAAAATTCTGAGATTAAGTGGGAATACTGGTTCTTGTCTATAAACAAGCAAATATGGAGAAGTCCCCAAGGCTTTTTTGACTCTCACTTGATCTTTACACAAGGCGTATTTCAGTTGTATATGCCAATCCCTAGGATTCTCCTTCAACAATCATTTTATCATAGTGATTAGGTTCTTGTTTGTAAACTCTGCTACCCCATTTCCTTGCGGGTAGTAATTTGAGGAAAACTTGATGATGAATTTGTTTTCAAATGCCCATTGGGTCAGGAATGCAAATGCAAATGTGGATCCATTATCACACACAAGGGAGAATGACATTCCAAATCTAGTAACAATGTGTTCTTCCAAAAAGTCAGTCACCACCTTAGCAGTGCAATTTTTGAATGTCTCTGCTTCCGTCCATCATATACAATAATCCGTAGCTATAAGGATGAATGCATGTCTAGTTGATGACAGTGGATTAACTAGACCTATGAAATCCAGTCCCCACTTTGTGAAGGGGCACACCTCATACACCAGTTGTAATGGCATCACTGGGTGCCTCTCTTTGTTAGCATTGGTTTGGCATATATGACAAGAATGCATGTGCTGAAAAGTCTCCTTGAATATCGATGGTCAAAAATAACCCAATCTCAGAATCATGTGAGCTGTTGCTTCTGCTGAACCATGTCTTGTACCATACTTGTCATGGAAATGTTCCAAGACATCCTTAGCTTCTTCATGTCCTAAGCATTTCAGATAGATCCCTTCGTAGTTTCTTTTATATAACTTGTTATCAAGTAACATGTAAGACTCACATTTCATCTTAAGTCCCCTACATTGTGAACTATTCATCCATTTGGGGCATTCATTTTGTAAGAGATAATAAACAATGTCTTGGTACCACACATCTATCACCACACCGTGGTTGATATCAACTTGTGATACAACCATCTTCTTTTGATCATCTTCATCCATTTCATCGTCAAACTTGAATTCCTTTTCATTTCCATCTTGGTTATCAGCTATCATTTTTGATAGCCCTTGATCTCTGACTAATCTCATAGATTAAATTTCAAGATTGAATTCTTGAAGTATGGCCATCCACTTTCCTCTCCTTTCACCAAGTTCATTCTACATCAAAAGCGTCTTTACTCCTAGATCAGGTACAACTGCATACACCTTACTTTAGAGTATGTAGTGATGAAACTTCTTTACTGCCTTGATCAATGCAAAGGACTATTTATCAAGGTTTGAATATTTCAATTTTGCATTCTTCAAAGGACAACTCATAAAAGCAATTGGTCGCTCGTCTTCCTTCTCTCTTTTTTGTGTCAGGATCCCTACGCAAGAGTGTTCGGAAGCAAAGGAATAGATCTTGAAAGGTAACTCATAATCTAGACTTACCAAAACTGGGGCTATGAAAATGGAAACCTTAATATCTTTGAAAGATCTCTTTATTTTGGGTACCCATTCTATCTTTTCCCCCTTTTTGAGTAAATCATTGAGGGGGCAAACTATCTCTACAAATCCACTTATGAATTTTCACACAAAGTTTATCTTTCCAAAGAAAGATTTCAATTCCTTCCAACTGTGTGGAGGTGCTAACTTCAAAATAGACTCAACTCTATCTGGATCAATGGAGATTCTAGCTTAAAAAATGACATGTCCCAGGAGATTTCCTTTAGTAAGACTGAATGAACATTTCTTGGGATTTAGGGATATGTCGTATTTATGACATCTATTGAATACCTGCTTTAGATTAGAAATATGGGTACTTTGATCTTTTGAAAAGATAGTCAAGTCATCCATATAGATGACTATACACCTATTTATCAATCCTTTGAAAGCTTCATCCATTTCTCATTGAAATGTAGCTCCCACATTAATCAATGCAAAAGGCATCCTTCTGTAAGAAAACATTCCCCACTTGGTTGTGAAAGCAGTATTTAGCCTATCTTCTTCATCAACCATCACCTGATTATATCTTGAGTAACCATCCAAGAATGACATCATTTTTGAACCATTGACAATTTGCGATACCTCATCCAGTGAGGGTAGATGATAGTTATCCTTTTGAGATGCTAGATTCAAGTTACAAAAGTCTACACAAAGACAAATCTCTCCTATCTTCTTCCGTATAGGAACCAAATTGGCCACCCACATGGAATGGTAGATAGGAAATATGATCTTAGGATCCAATAACTTTTTTACTTCCTTCATGATCAATGGTTCAATGAGAGGATTTACCAATCTTTGTCTTTGTCGAAATGGCTTCACATTAGGTTTCAATGGGATGCCATGCATGATAATCTTAGGATCATAAGTCTTCAACTCTTCATAGCTCCAGGAAATGACATCCTTATACTCGATGAGTAATTTGATCATGTCCTCCATTTCTTGTGAGGTACACACTTTTCCTATCTATACCATTCTTGGTTCTTCATTAGTATCCAAATTGTATGAATCACATTCTTCAATTCCCTTTTCTTGAGTTTCCCTTCTATTGAGTGTCAATTCATCATGATCAAAGATGCGTTCAAGTTCAACCATTCCTTTCAAGATAGTGTTAGTTTTTAAATTCAAAATCCCATCTTCATCTTCGAGTCCATCATCTTTAGGTCTGTCATCTAGTGTATCATCAATTTCTTGCCCCTCAAAATGATGACTACACATGATAAACTCAAGTATATATTGATCATCTTGAAAGACTTGAAAGTTTGTGATATTATCAGGAATGGATGGAACATCAACCAATTCTACTAAAAATCTTTTCAACTTAGTTCTTTCAATTGGTTGCAATGCATTAGCTGAGATAGCAAGAGCATCTGCTACCATGTTCTTTATCCTTGGACTGGATTTGATGTTTAAGGCCTCAAAGTCATCCTATTTTTCCCATATCCTTTTCCTATAAGCAAGTAATCTTTTTTCGTTGCAAGAATATATGGATTTTACTTATTGTATGACCAATTGGAAATCCCCCTCGATTTTAAGAGCTGTGACTCCTTTTTTGAGCGCAAAGAGAGTCCTTGGATTAACACCTCATATTTTGCACCATTGTTGGTACATCTGAATTGCAATCGATATGCAACATAGAAATATGTACCTTTTGGGTTGATTAATTCGATACTAGCACTGGCTCCCATCTTGCACCTAGAACCATCGAAGCGGAGTGTCCAAATTGCATCTTCCTTGGGTTTTCTAACTTTATGCTTATTCATCCTTAACTTCTCTTCCACTTGAGCCTTGAATGATTGTTTCTTAGGAACCCATTGTAACTTTCCTTATGCAGGACTTGATGAGTCCCCTTCATAACCTATAGATAGAGGAAGTGTCTGTTTCTCTTGTTTATCCTAAATTTCCCCTATCAGCTCTTTGATTTCCTCAACTTTAGGTTTAAATTGAATGACTATTGAAGTCCATCCTTTACGTTTCACATATCATCTTCTTCTTTGAACTTTAATCATCGCTGGAGGAGAAGAAGACAAACCTCCACCATCTGAAGAGGTATCACTATACGGTACATTTAGATCTTCACTTTCTTCTTCAATCCTTTCAACAAGGCTGGATGAATTCACTAAATTTTGACATTTAGTGAGTTCATCTATTGAGGTCTTTGTATCCTTGTTTTCTATCATGTGGGTCAATACCTTCACAACTGGTTCTTGAAAAGATGAACATTTAAATTCAGAGTGATTAACTTTGTGTAAATGAAAATATCCCAGAAGGAGGAGGATGTTGGGGTCAGCTTCTTCTCCTAAACATTGTAAATTAGTCACCATACTTTCTATGAACTGTATCACGGTTTCACCTTTGGGTACCGACACCTTAGGTTCTTCATTTTGATCTTGAGGTGTATTGTTTGGAACCATATTCAATACCATCACTTTATACGAACCCAAATCCAATTGTAAGAATGCTATCTCATTTAGAGCATTATAATCTGTAATCATTTTTTTCAATTTGGGCTCAACATCTATCTTGATTTGATTGTTCAATCCTTTCCATGGCGACCACAATTGAGTGAAGTCCATAGAGAACCATCCTTTGAGACATTTTGTCCATTCTCTGCTAAGAAGTAATCCATATTTCTTTGGGATATCAACCACACGTGTGTCAATAATATCTTAGATTCAAGGATCAACTGTCAACTATATCCACACATCTTTTAATACTCCAATGACTTTTACCTCTATTTTATCCAACTGTATCACCACTCGGTTAGACAGTTGAGGGCTAACTCCTAGCCTTTGGGATATTGATGATGGCATTACGTTACATGAAGCTCCTAAGTCAATGAGGCAATTGTGAAGATTCTTGCCATATATCCTTATGCTTAGAAAAAATGGGGGTACCTCAACTTTGTCCTTGAATATAGTGGGCATCGCTTCTGCAACATTTACTTGTTGCGGCACCATCTTTTGAGGGACAACATTCATATTTTGGGAAACCTTTGTATTATCCAATGTCTTCATGAGTCCTTCTCTTTTTTGTGGAAAATTTTGTAACATGTTGAGCATGGACATAGTGGCTTTAGTTTTCTTCAGATCTTCTACTGTATTGTACTTTTCAGCAGACCAAGCAAGGTTCTTTAGTATTTTTGGTATGTTCACTTGATTCTAATATTGTTCTCCTCCCTGGGCTAGTCTTACCAGTGGTAGATTGTTATTTTCTCTTGGATCAGGTGGAGTTGGTTACAAACTAGGAGGATTTCCATCTGTCAAGGGATCCTTTCTATTTCTGAGATTATATGTATTCCGATTGTCATTTCGAAAGGAAAACATCTCATCATGTTGAAGGTCAGGTTCTTGACTAAATGGGAATGAGAATTCCTCACTTGCTTGTTGTTCTACTTGTGTATTCTATGTAGAATCATATGATTCCAATTGCATCGCATTGAATTGAACAAGAGGAGGATTTTTGTTCACTTGTGAGGTTTGATTCACCTCCTGATTACCATTGTAGTACAAACCATCATTGCTAGGCACATTTTGGCTATCATCATACTGATTGATATCAACATATTGAATGTTGTTGTTTTTATCAACATGAATGCTTCCATTATTTAGTTGAGTGTTCCATTGTTGATTTTTCTTTGGAAGCCATTGTTTCAATCAAGAGGATTGAAGTTGTTTACTTCGCCATTGTTTCTTGCATTGTTGTTACCATTATTGTTGAACTTCTTGTTGTAATTCTGACCAAAATTGTTGTTGTAGGGGCCAACATTATTTCTTTGGAAGTTGTTATTTTGTCCTTGTGATAATCTAAGATGTGTCAACTCATTTTTCATTTGTGACATGGTCTTCTTCATTTGACCAACTTTTTAAAGAAGATTGTTATTTGCTTCCATTAGAACCATTTCTTTCTATTCAAAGAAAGCTATTTTTGGGGGTTCATACCCTGGATATGTTATCACTTCAGTTTGTGGAGTGGGTGCTTGCTGCAATGGAAATGGGTTCATAGGTATGAACTAGCTAGGCATGGTGGGTGCTCCCATGGGGTATGTTGGCATTGTAGGGACTGCTTGTGCTGGAAGCATCATTCCTCCTCCATTAGGATTGGCTAGCTTTGTGAACGTGATTGCTTTTGTGAAGACTTTGTCCAATGTGTCAATATTTACTTTAGGAAGTCTTCTCAGAAAGATTGGAGTAAGAGGGTCCATAACATTCAAATAAATTTGAATGACAACTTCAATCGGTATTGTATATGGTGTTTCCAACTTGTGGTAGACTATATGAAAGCAATGGTTGAAGTGCAACACTGTCTCAGCTAGGTCCCTTTTGATTGATATGAATTGTTGATATATCATAGTCAGATTGATGAATTTTTTTAATTGTTCCAAAAATAATTTCTCGAATGTATCCCAATCTCCAATGCATTCAGGTGGAAAATTGACATACCAATTGAAGGCAATTGCTCCCAAAGACTAGGGAAATAAATGAAGAACCACATCCTCTTTAGCCACTTTCTTTTGGTTGCAAATTTCTTTGAAAAATTTGACATGATCCTTAGTAGTTTGTGTTTCGCCATAGATGAACCTTGGGCAAAACTTCTCGGGATTCTTTGGGAGGTCACAGAGTGCACCTGTCAAGTTTATTGGTGAGTCTACAACATTCATGAAAAAGGCCATGGGAAGATTTGGTGGACCTAACGGTGGTTGTTGGGGAGTAGCTATCAGAGTATGTGGTGGTTGGAGTGGAGGTGGAGTTGAAGAAGATGATGAAGGTTTGAATGGGAGTGGTTGAACTCAGGATGTTCCCTTGTCACTATGTGGTCTACGAAAGTGGGTAAGCTTGAGAAATTTTTGTGTACTTGGGGTAGACCTTAATGCTCACTGAAATGGGGATTTTAGATCAATATCCTCTAGCTTGCATCAAATTTTGGAGAAAAGTGCACCTCTGCATAAGTACACTTTCTCACATTTTTGGATTTTGCACACCACAGAGTTTTGTGGACATCGTAGTCATTTGTGGCATTCATCCAATGATCTTCAATGGCATCCTAATGATAGAAATCATTTCCTATTAGGTTTTCCACTTTACCAACATTGTCGAAGAATAGCTGAGGAGAGTTATACTCTTCAAGAGGGTAGTTCCCCCATTCCCACTCGAAAGTCAGGATATCTTGCTTTCTCTTCACCTAATATGCTCCTACTACAAAAGGCCAATCCCAACAAGGTCTCCATTGTCTTTTGATCCTCTCGTAAGTTGACTCAATCTACTAGGATATTTCCATTAGGACCAACTTGTCAGTTGGGTACCTTGGGAGTTTCTTTGGATTAATAGATGCACCACCTACCTGAATGTATGTAAGTGTCCTGAACTGGATGAAATATACTCCGAAAGCTGTGATCTATGCCTTGGCTTCCTCAAAAAATCTCTTCCCATAATCCCCCTCTATGAATTGAATGATGGCAAAGATGAAGGAATCATTTACAATCCTATACTCTTTGCTTTATGGCGAGAGCTTCTTCTTCACTAACTGAGGATAAACTATGTAGGGCCAGGTATTGGGGTCTTGCATACTGCCTTTCTTGTAGAACCTAGGATAGTTGGTTGCCCTTGCTACAAGTAGATACACCATGTAAGAAGTCATATAGAACTTATTCTTATCCTTTATTGTCCTCAACTGATCACACAAGTTTTCACTTAGCATGATGGCCCAATCTAGCGGTATCTTTACATGCCCGATAGTCTCAATGAAGTTGACCCTGAATGGAGCGAGATGACCTGCTGCAAGTAAGCCTATGACTCTACTCAAAAGAATGATGGAGTATCTGATGTCATCCTTCATGTATCCTCGAGTCATATCCACTTTGCTAATTGTCTTTCCTTGAGGTGGCTTCTCAATGAAGTACAAGGAATGTATGATGTCGATGGCCTCTTGGTGATGATCCTTATACCATCTTTCAACTGCTTTGTAGGAGAGTCAAATGAACTAATCAACTTTAGGTAGATGAAAAAATCTCTCGATGTTGTCAGGTCACAAATCTAAGACCACTTCTTTGGTGATGCTCTTAACTACCCTCTTATCAAGAACAAAATGTCAAGATAAGGTCATGATCAACTCAGCTAACTGTACCGACATAGGATGTGATGTTGCATTCTCTAATCCAGATTGGATCAATGTAGACACCAAGATTGACCTTTGTGTCAGATTGTTGCATACTCTCAGGAATTATCCCAAGTCTATGTGTCCGAGGTCAGTATCTTTGATCTCAACGTACTCATCATGTAATCTTGATTTTGGGGTCACACCTTGAAATTTGTAAAGAACTAGTTTCGCTACTCATCCAGATGTGGACACCATCTGATTGTGTTACCTCTGCATCACGAGAAAAAGAAAACACAATTAATTTTTAGATAGCAAAAAATAACGTAAGAGGAAAAAAAATTTCCCCTTAGAGGCTTATTTATTTATTATTATTATTATTTTAATTATTAATTATTTCTATTTTTTTATTTTTAAATTTTTTTTTTAAACAAAAATAAAATAAAACTAAACTAAGAAAAAAAGAGCACCCAAGGGTAGTGTGGCACGCACACACCTGAAGATAGTGTGGCACACACGCTCGAGGGTGGCACTGCACGCACCCTCCCAAGGGTAGCGCAGCGCATGCACCTAAAGGCAATGTGTCATACATGCCCTCCCAAGTGTAGTACGATGCACATGCACCTAAAGGTGGCATGACACGTGTGCCCTCCCAAGGCAGTGTGGTGCACATGTGCCTAAGGGTAGTGTTGGCACGTGTGCACCCTCCTAAGGGCAGTGTGGTGTACGTGTGCTCGAAGGTGGCACAACACGAGATGTCCAATGCATGGGGGGGTGAGGGGTCATATCCTCTCCTCTTCACTTCAAAAAGAAAAATGAGGAAGGAGGAGGGGAGGGAGGGTTTTATAACCCTCCTCCCCTCGTGCATGCTGTGCCTGGATGCATGTGCATGTGGGAGTTTGAATTTTTGACGCAACTTATAAACAAATTTTCTCTTTTTCGACTCTTGAACTTCGAGTCTGGGAGTCAAAAAAAGTAGGGGGTCTCCATTCCTAGTGAGGAATGGGGTGTGTGTTGTTAATACCACAACAATTAGGAGTCTGTAATGACAAAAGAAATGAACTCCTTTCTAAAAACCTAACATGGGAATTATGTAAAATATTTGCATGTAAAAGGACTTTACAAAATAAATGGATTTACAGGATGAACAAGGAGGAAGGGGGTAAGAAAATATTTTAATTTGGGTTATTTGTAAAGGGATTTGCATAAAAAAGGGCATTGATTTTGATGAATTTTTTCT
The DNA here is from genome assembly GCA_028749045.1 of Cupressus sempervirens. NCBI lineage: Eukaryota > Viridiplantae > Streptophyta > Pinopsida > Cupressales > Cupressaceae > Cupressus > Cupressus sempervirens. The sequence goes on along the minus strand of CM053792.1, from coordinate 816,946,377 downwards.
CTAGTTACTAAGATGACTTCCATTCATATTCTTTTAAGCATTGTGGCTAGTGAATATTTTCATTTGAAAAAAATGTTATTAAAATAGGTTTTCTACATGGTTATTTGGAGGAAGAGATATATTTGGAGCAAAAATAAGGATTTGAGGTTTGAGATAAGGAAAACACAATATGCAAATTGAAGAAAAAATTATAGTGTTGAGCATGGTTATAGTCAATATCATTTAGACCATTGTATTTCTTTTGAGGTTAAATCATGAGAGATACACAATTTTATGTCTATATGTTGATGATATGCTTGTAACAAAATCTAACATGGGTCAAATTTAGGGTTTAAAATAATAGTTAGAAAATTCATTTTCTATGAAGGATTTGGGGGTAGAAAAAAATCTTAGAATGAATATTTGTAAAGATGGGAACAATAGAAAATCTACTCTAGCTTAGGTTGATTATATTGAAAATGTGTTTCAAATATTTTATAGGGATAGTCCAAAAGATTTCATTGCTCTTGTTCCTAGTTATTTTAAATTGATAAAGGATAGGTGTCTAAAGATAGTTTAATGTATGTCATAGTATGAACTAGACTAGATATTTCACATGTTGTGGAGTCATTATCATATATATGATGCATCCTAGAATTGAGCATTGGAATGCAATCAAATGGATTCTCAAGGAATTGAGATGCATTGTGTGTGTGAATTAGTGTACCTAAAAATACATACCACTTCAATAAGATATTAGATTGCTAGTTCATAATCATCAAATCATGCAAATATAATAAAATAAATATAAAGAAAGTATCATATTTCTCCCTATCTAAGAAGAGTATGATCAAGATCCTTAGAGTACTCTTAGATTTAGATCCTAATGTAATGTCCCTATTTTTGGAGAAGTTAATTATTTATAAAGTTATCAATAAAAAAAAATATTACAAGATAACTTTATATTTAATTAACTTAATAAAGTGATATATTTTATAAAGTCATTAAATAAAACAATCTTCTAGAGGTTTCTCGAAGAAGTGGAGAAAAAATTAAAAAGGAGGCTGACTTATCGAGAAAAAAAGAATAAATAGGAATTGAGGGCTCATTGCCTATCATCAAGATTTATTATTGATATTTGCTGATGTGCATTGTGGAGCCTAGGGCTTCCGCAAGTAGTCATAATTGGCCATTGAGAATGAAAACTCTCAATTGGTACACAATTTTGAGGGTGTGGAAGATCACCTAAATTATTGCAGCTATGGGAAGAATATTTCAGTCCTTTCACTTGTGCTTAATTGCTGGTTTGGAGTTTCAACTAGAGTTGCACTTTCATCATATCATCTTCAGCATTCAGCCTCCAGCACTTGATCAGTCTAGGTTCTTCATTTCAATCTAGTTGTAACAAGTTCTTAGTTGGATTCAAACAGTTAGGGTTTGTCTATAATGTGCCATGTTGTAATGTTTCAGTGCTGAAAATTGCATATTATATGTAAAAACATTTTTGGTGATCATTGAATGAATACATTGGCACTATTTTACATCAGTTATTTAAGTTGAACAATTTCTTAATTCAGCAATATACTTTTAGCAGCGCATTAAATTTAGGGCTTTTTAGTGGCTTGTTGGTAAGGGTCACTACAGTGGTATCAGAGTGGTTTCCTGCCAGCCTGATAGGGTTTATGTAGCCAATTTAGTTTACAAAAGAACCAAAATAACTGAAAATATGGCTAAGAGACATTCTCAAAGCCCACCCAGAACTATGCATGATGATGAGACTTTACAGCATCAGGAGAGGCTTCTACAGTCAATAGAGGCAAGTACACAAGCAATGATGGTTATGATGCAACATTTGATTGGGGATAATAGGAGAAATAATCATAATAATGACCAGGATGACAGGAGCATAGCAGGATCACAACATAGGACACGGTCTGGAATAACAGACTCGCACGTCCTACATTCAGGGAAGAAACTCTAGCATGCACACCTGATGCTATGGTAACAAATATTGTAGATGAACTCTAAAAAGTGAGGAATGAGTTGGATTCATTACCAAGATATGTACAAGATGGATGGACATTTGATAGGTATTTGAACTATAGAGCTGCCAGGTAGAAGCAGGCAGATAAACACAATGAGTTGCAATAGGTCGCCAAGAAGTTGGTATTACCCACATTTGATGGTAGTGGAAAAATGACTGCTTGTGCTTGGATTCATAAGGTGGATGCTTTCCTATCTCTGAAGACTACGATAGAATTTAAAGCACTCAAGTATGCCACTTTACACTTAGATGGGGCAACACATGATTGGTGGACACATGGCATGATTGCATTGCAACACAATTAGGTAACCACTTATCAGGAGTTTATGTCTAGATTGATATAAAGGTTTGATAAAAAAAATCCTAAAGTTTATTTTCAGGAGTTAGCCCAGTTGAGATAGTCAGGAGGCTTAGAACAATTTATCAATGACTTCTAGAAGCTTGCAGTGATGGTGCCTAACATTTCAGAAAGGAGGCTAGTCATTTTATTCATAGATGGATTAATTGAACCACTCAAGGGGTGGGTAAAGGCCTTTGATCCTCCTACATTACATGAAGCCATGAAGAAAGCCCACAGTATGGAACTTGCAACTCTAGCAAACTAGTTTAGTTCAAAGGGTTCTTCATCATTTAGAGATAACAAAGGGGAATTCAGCAAGGGTAAAGAGAAGGTTAGTGACTCAAAAGGCAAGCCAGCTGCACCTTGGGATAAGGAAATTCTTAATGACCTACTAGGAAGAAGCTATGCTTCTTTTGCAAAGGTCCCTATGAGTTTGGTCATGATTGTCCTATGAGGCCTAAGGGAAAGGCTAATCGAGTGATGCGGGCTTATTACAAAGGTTCAGATTTAGACATCTCAGAGCACCATGATGAGGATCTTGATGAGGCAGAGGGTGAACAAGAGGCAGATAGTGCTGAGAAAAAAGAGGCTCCAGAGCTACATTTATAGGAGGCACGTTTGTCTAGTATTCAAAGAGAGGGATCTTTCAGATTTTGGGGAGTCTTGGTAGGACATAAGGTTATTACTCTGTTGGATACAGGTGCCACGCATAATTTCAATGATGCATGATTTGTGGAGAGGTGTGGACTCATTACTAAGGAGTTTGAGGGATTGAGAGTCAAGGTAACCAATGGATATATTCTTCATTGTGACACGATGGTGCGAGATCTACCTTTGCGCCTAAACAACTATGAGTTTAAGGTAGACTATCATGTGGTCAACATGGGTGACATGGACATAGTACTTGGGATGTAGTGGTTACATTCTTTGAAGGAGGTTACCTTGAGATTAGAGGATATGGAGATATGATTCATGGTGGATGGCAGGACTCATGTGCTGAAGGCTATCTATAATGGTGATGTCAGGACTATCTCATTTAGGTGGTTGGAGAGATTAGCCAGGCATAATAATTTAGAATGGGTGGAAATATGCACCTCAATGCCTACCTAGGAGGAGAAACATAAGACTTAATATCATCTAGATATTTAGAAATTGAGAATCAAGTATGAGAAGGTATTCAGTGAGATTCCACCAGGCAGGCCACTAGATAGAGGTATTAAGCACATTATCGAGCTAGAGGAAGGTGCTAAGCCTATCATGATCACACCATACCAGCACCCAAAATGACTCAAGGATGAGATTGAGAGGACCATCAAGGAGTTGCTAGCTATGGGACACATCTGACCAAGTAAGTCACCTTTTTCATCTTCTGTTGTTTTGGTAAAAAAGAAGGATGGTACTCTACGAATGTGTATTGATTATAGGGTGTTGAATAAGAGAACTATAAAGAATAGGTATCCCATCCCAGACATCGATGAGTTGATAGATGAATTGCATGGGGCTTGTTTTTTCACAAAAATTGGTTTGAGATCAGGCTATTACCAGATTAGAGTTCGAGAGCAGGATATTGAAAAAATTGCTTTTAGATGTCATTGTGGGAATTTTGAGTTTGTAGTCATGCCTTTTGGTTTGACTAATGCACCTACCAATTTTCAGTCCACTATGAACAAGGTCTTCCACCATTAGTTGAGGAAATTTGTGCTGGTATTCTTCGATGATATTTTGATCTATAGCAGGACATGGCAGGAACATTTAGAGCACGTAGAGATAGTATTGAGCATTTTATAGAGGGAGTCCTTGTATCCCAAAGAGTATGATAGAATTTTTGTATCTTGGACACATCATTAGTGAAAAAGGAGTGCAAATGGATCCTGAAAAGATTCACGCTATTTTTGATTTGCCACCACCAGAGAACCTTACACAGTTAAGGGGGTTCCTTGGTCTATGTGGATTCTATCGTAGGTTTGTTAATGGCTACTCATGACATGCAACACCCATGATAGATTTTTTGAAGAAAGGGGGATTTGTGTGGACTCAAGAGGCACAAGACTATTTATGCAGTTTAAGGAAATAATGACTACATGCCCAGTATTGGCATTGCCTGATTTCATGAAGCCATTCGAGCTTCAATGTGATGCTTCTGGAGAGGGAGTTGGTGCTGTACTAATGCAAGAAAAGCATCCTATAGCTTATGAGAGTAGGAAACTTAGAGGGCCTGAGAGATCATTTAGAATATATGATAAGGAGATTTTGGCCATCATGCATGCCTTGGCCAAATTTAGACAATATCTTATGGGCAGAAAATTTTGTATTAAAACTGATCATAATAGTTTAAGGCACTTTTTGGGACAGTGGGACCTAAATAATCGTCAGCAGAAGTGGCTGAGTAAGTTACATGCCTATGATTTTGATATCAACTATGTTAAGGGGACACATAATATTGTTGCAGATGCTTTATCCCATAGGCCACACCTCACTTCTATGATTCAGATATCAAAGGACTGGTGACACTTGATTGTAGTAGAGTATGCCAGAGACACATGGGCCTCTAATATAGTGGAGGGAAAAATGATTGACACTAGGTACACTCTCATAGATGATTTGATCATTTACAAGAACATGATTTACTTAGTCCCAGGATCAAAAGTGAAGCAGTTGATTTTGAGAGAATTCCATAATACACCTACAGTAGACCATCCTGGGTATTTCAAGACTTACAGGTTAGTACGAGAGTGGTTCACTTGGAAGGGACTTAAGGTTGATGTTTTACAGTATGTGTGTGAATGTCAAGTTTTCCAGTAGAACAAACAAGAGCACACTTATCCAAAAGGACTCCTACAACCACTTCCTATTCCTTACAGGAAGTGGGAGTGCATCTCTATGGATTTTATCACGGGCTTTCCCAGGGCCCAAGGGTGCGATTGTATTTATGTGGTGGTGGATAGGCTAACAAAATATGCTCATTTCTTCCCTATCACTACTACATACTTAGTAACTCAGGTGGAAAAGGTCTTCTTCAGGGAGGTTTTTAGATTACATGGTTTTCCTCATAGCATTGTGAGTAATAGGGACAGTCGCTTCATGAGTCACTTTTGGCAGGAGATATTTCAGTTGTGTGGCACTAAGCTTACACCTAGCACCAATTATCACCCATAGACTGATGGTCAAACAGAGATTGTAAACAAATGGGTGGAAGAGTATTTGAGGAACTATGTGGTAGATCAACAGTGAGCTTGGGTTAGATGGATATATCTCTGTGAGTATTGTTACAATAATACATATCATATGACTATACAAATGACACCCTTCATAGCACTTTACAATTATGAGGCACCTATTTTCTTAGATTTGTTGTTGGGAGATAGTCGAGTACCCCATGCAAGTGAACTATTATAGGAAAGTAAAGATATAATTGATACTCTTAGAGAGAACATTGCTAGAGCTCAGAACTAACAAAATTAGTATGTAGACAAGAAGAGGACTGAGCATACTTTTGAGGTAAATGATATGATTTACCTCATTTTGCAGCCATATAAGCAATCCACTCTCAAGAAGAGTGGTGTAGAGAACCTCAAGCCACGCTATTATGGACCATTCAGGATCATCAGGCGAGTTGGTTAGGTGGCTTATGAGTTGGAACTTCCCACAAATAGTAGAGTGCACAATGTGTTTCATGTATCATGCCTCAAAAAGGAATTGGGTCAGAATGTGATGTCTTCTACAGTATTACCTCCCTTGGATGATGAGGAGAAACTGATCTTAGTGCCAGAATCCATTCTGGATAGTAGAGAGAAGTAGCTTCACAGGAGAGTAATCAGAGAGTATCTAGTTAAGTGGAAAGATTTACCTATTGAAGATGCTACTTGGGAGGGAGAAGTGATTTTGTAGCATCCAGCATTAAGATTGCTTGAGGCCAAGAAATTTTAGGAGGGACAGACCTGTAATGTCCCTGTTTTTGGAGGAGTTAATTATTTATAAACTTATCAATAAAAAAAATATATTACAAGATAAATTTATATTTAATTAACTTAATAAAGTGATATATTTTATAAAGTCATTAAATAAAACAATCTTCTAGAGCTTGCTCAAAGAAGGGGAGAAAAAATTAAAAAGGAGGCCGACCTATCGAGAAAAAATAAATAAATAAGCATTGAGGGCTCATTGCCTATCATTGAGATTTATTATTGATATTTGCTAATGTGCGTTGTGGAGCCTAGGGTTTCTGCAAGTAGTCACAATTGGCTTGGTGCAGCTGTGGGAAGGATATTTCAGTCCTTTCACTTGTGCTTAATTGCTGGTTTGGAGTTTCAACTGGAGTTGCACTTTCATCATATCATCTTTAGCATTTAGCCTCCAACACTTGATCAATCTAGGTTCTTCATTTCAGTCTGTAGTTGTAACAAGTTCTTAGTTGGATTTAGACAATTAGGGTTTGTCTGTAATGTGCCATGTTGTAATGTTTCAGTGCTAAAAATTGCATATCATAAGTAAAAACATTTTTGGTGATCATTGAATGAATACATTGGCATTATTTTACATCAGTTATTTAAACAGAACAATTTCTTAATTCAGCAATATACTTTCAACAGTGTATTAAATTTAGGGTTTTTTAGTGGCCTGTTGGTAAGGGTCACTACAACTAACAATGAAACTACAATCCTAGAATGAGAGATTCAATTAAGTAAAAATGTAATGCTAATGCACCAAGATGAGGTAATGAAAGATAAATTATGAAATTCAATTATGAATATGAAGTGTGAGCTAATTGTCTAAATGCACTTGACCAATTAAGCTACGTGAATACAAAATTCTACATCATAACACTAGAATGTAAATGAGTGGATCATTTGAGATTAAAATCCATTCCTTTTATAAAATTAGAGAGGAAATGAGTGGTGTAGATTAAAAATCAAGGATTGATTAGGATTCATCCTTGACTAATCCATGTGTGTCAGCTCACATTGTTCTATTCACAACCAACTTGTCCCCTTGTGATGAATTTGAATTTAGGGGATTTATTATTTCATTTTATTTAATTAAAAAGTCCAAGATAGTTAATGAGGTTTTGTGATCAATTACTGATGACTTGATGCTTTATTAGGGACTTTGATGATTATAATTAATTATGTTAGTGATTTGACAATTATACTAGCATAAGTGAGGGGTAGGTCTTGATTTAAAAAAAATAGGACTTCTAATTCACTAGCCCATTTTAAGGTGATTACATTTGCCCCTCTTTCATTCAATATGTGAGCAGTGTAATGATTCAAAAATATGATGATGATAACCCAAAGAATAGTTTGATGTGAAGTGATGAAACTATTCTTGATTGTAAACTAAAAATTTTGAGTTGAATGAAATTCAATTAATTGAAAGTTTTAAGCCATCAATTGTAAACTTGGTGAAACCAAAATCAAATGTACCAAATTTAAACATTATAGAAAAAATATTGATATGAGCTAATTGATTTTGTTGAAAATAAATTAAGCTATCGATTAAGAACTTGATAGAAGAAAAATAAAAAAGAAATCAGCTAAATGTCTAGTTTGACTTGAAGCATGAAATTGGACACGTGGGAGATTGTGATTAGATGAAAAATAACCAATTTGATTTGAAGTGATGAAATTGACCAATGTTAAAAATGTGTCAAAAGTAACAATGATTGATAAAATAGAATAATCAGTTTGATTTAGTGCAATGAAATTGATCAACTATGAGATGCTTTGATTTAGGAATAGATTATCAACTTGATATGATTCAATGAAGCTAATTATTTGCCAATCTCAACTTGATGCAAGAGAATTAACATGCCTCTAGTGGTGATAGTTGATTTGAGTGTTTGATTTAATTGATTTGATGAATTATTGATTAGTTTTGATAAGGTCCCTGATTGGAATCGATAAAAAATTGATTGATTTAGGTATAATCATGCCTCCTTGAGAGATAAATGTAATAATAATTAATTAAGTTCTAGTTACAAACCTTTTTTTATGATGTGTAATAGATAGTTATGAGATTTGGGTCAATTTGAAGATGATTAGAATCAATGAAAATCTAATTAAATTGAGTTAGTGTTAATAAAACATGGTTTGACCAAGTTCTTTAGATAATTCAGACCATCTAATTTTCATTTCGATCTGAATTTACAACTAATTATTTGATATAGATGGATATAATCATTTAGTTATGATTTTAAAAAGTACTCAAAGTTGGATTTAAGATTTCTAATTCTATTATACTCATTTATTATAGGAGTCATTCTAATATTATCTAATCCATGCAAGCTAACATTTATGCAACTAGATTAACAATGAATACAGTTAGATTAAGATCTCTGGGAATTTGTCATAGGTCATTCAATGTGAGTCAAATTTTCATCACTACCAAAATTATACTCATTTTTTGATGCCCATTGGTCAATTTTTCTATGTGCATTGATCAATGTTTCTACAAATGGATTTGTCATAAATTTTTGGTCAATTGATCGATGAGCAGCTTGTGTATCTAAATTTTGATGCATATTGGCATCAAAAAAGAGGTCAAATGTGGCATTGAAGATCTAATTTTTGATGTTAGATTACATCATATTTTGATGAGGATGTTGTGACATCAACAAGGTCATCGTCGAAAGTTTTATCAATATTGTCCAGTGAGTGTTGAAATTTTGACCATTTTAGCATTGAAAAAGAGGTCAAATGCTTGCAAAATATGGTATCGAATATCTAATTTTAGATGGTTTCTTACATCATATTTTGATGAGGATACTATGAAATTGAAAGGTCCTTATTGGAAATTTTTTCAAAATTGTCCATTGAGTGTCAAAATTTTGACCATTTTGGCATTGAAAAACATTTGGTTTGTTGAAGATGCTATGTCCTCGATGAGGTCATCATTGAAAGTTTGAAAAGAACAATGTCAAAAGTGTTTGAAGATAGTCAAAATTTTGGTGATAGTAATTTATTTTAAAAAATAAATAAAATTTGATAAACAATTACGAAATGCCAATTTTGGTTTGCAATTGTAAATTTTTGCGTGTCAGCTTATTGTTTATCAAGCAAAATTCAATACACAATCAGTTTGAAACCTTGATATAATACTGATTAAGAGAAAAATTTATCACTATTCAAGTCATAAGTTTATCATTTGTAATATGTCATTGTAATCTTCTAATGTACAAGATCAAATCTTACCCATCTATCATCTATATCAAAAATCTATAGATTGATCATTCCTGAAGTCATTTCTAGAAGTAAGAATAAGATGCATGCAAAATTCATGATACTAAAATAATAAACCACATTCCCTTATAAAAAATATCTACCTTATCACACAATATTTTAAAAAAGGTTTATTTTGGTGAGTTTGTGCTCTATTTTTCCTCATGTTTTTCTTACCTTAGCTTAATGGAGGTGTAACTAGGTGTAGAATAGGTATTTTGTTTATTTTTAGTCTGAATGAAAAATAAATGCAATTTCATGCCTTCAAATAATTACATAAAGTCAAATTTTGTAAAGGGAGAAAAGAAAAGAGACGAGTCAACTAGATTTTGATTTTGAATTTAAATTTTTTTAAAGTCAAGTTGTTGATTGCTCATTCAGTTGAATGAGTTTTAAGACTAAAGCAATTACAAGTGTGTAAGAATAGAAAAATTAATTTAATTTTACACAAAATGAACTACTTTACAACATATTTTAAAAATGAATACAACGTTTAAAAGAAAATGTTACTAGTGTATACACATTTTGTGTAACATTGACATTTTCTTTTCAATTGTTTACGAATTTTGTCAAAGTGTACTTTTAATCCAAGTGGAAAATTTGCATGCCTTTTACACTAAAATATACTAGCACTTGCTCGGAATGGAGGTACAGAGGTCATATTAATAAGAAATTTCCTAATAGAGATAATATACTTATATATAAGTTTATATGTGAAATAGTTTAGTTTTATAATTATATAAAAGATATTAATTTTATTTAGAATATAGAATATCATTTTTTTATTGCAAAAGAAATACAATTTTGAGTTTAGATTGATTATTTATTCATTTATCCTTATATAATTTACTTCATTCTTATCATTGTTGATTTATAATGAAGATACTTTGATTAGTTCAATTTAAAATCTAAATTAAATTTTGACTTTCTTACCCAATTTTGTAACTTTCTATTAGAGAAAAGTGGAAACATTCATTCAAATGGAAAGGGGATGGGACATTATTATATACAAGTTTGTTAGAGCAATTTTGTGGATAAAGGGTCACAATTGGAATAAATTATAACTAGTTGTAGAAGGGAAAGGACTGGAAGATGCCCCCCTAACTAAGCAATAGTGAGGAAGTTACTAGAAAATGGGGAGCCCATTGGACATTTCAAAAAATATTAATAAAATATTTTGAATAATTTTAACTTTCCTTTCGAGTCAACTTCTTTCAAGACAATTTTTCTAACATACAAAAGCATAAAGAATATGACCTAAGGCTAGGTTAGAGGAGAGGCAAAGAAAAATTTTCATCTTTGTGAATGGAATTTCACCATGGAGTCCCCTACCTTGTTAGTCCAAGCTTCTTTTCAATACTAAGCCTTACCTTTTTATATTGAAAAAATGAAAATTACAACAAAAAGAATAGTAGTTCAAATGGAACCTCAAGAGAATAGAGAATGATTATACAATGCATAATACAAACAAATTCATAATATAGTAGAAATTGAAGAGAATCGTGAACAACATCTAGAGATATAATAGGTCGTATAGGTAATGGTTGTACATACACATAAAAGACAAATTAAAAACCATAACTACTTTTATACAAAATTTGGATAAGAGGATGAAGTCCATGAAGTACACCAAAATTTTGATTAAATTATTTATGATCTTCTTGTTCATGTTTAAAGTTTCTCTCCTCTATTATGCATCTAAACATTCATCATATATTGTTATTACAAACATATATCGAATCTGAAATAAAAAACAATACATTACATTTATTAACTTTATCACCATTTATTTTAAAAACTATTTTCATGACTCAATTTAATATTTCCTATAAATATTACATTATAATTTACTTTAAAAAAAGTGACATATAAGTCATACCCACTGCATATACTACATTGAGATTATAAAAGTGTTCAACCTTTATTTACTACTGGCAAAGAAACTAGGCATAATTAAATGACATAATATTTCAATAACCTAAGTAAGCATAGAGAAGATGTATTGTAAAACAATGGTTGATAAACTTGAAAAAATCCTCAAACAACCTATCAATCAACTGAGCTACCAAAACCACCATCCACACAAGTAGTCATTGCCCAACCCCTTCTTGACAAGATCACAAATTTTGGCTTGGTAACCTATAGATAGCTTAGTTCAACTTGTAAGATGAGGCATAGTCAAAGAACTTGTCTATAAAATCATTCATGTAATAATGCAATGTGGCTATCTAATTTTGGACATAATTAACTCATAAATTTTGCAAATTTAAACCTTTTGTTTTGAAATGTATATTTGTGAGATTAATTGCTACATCTTTTTTCTATTATGCAGAGTCATTTTCCTATAGATACAACTACTATTTTGCATAGAGTCTTCAGTGATTCAAATGTCTTTCTAGTGCACTTTAAAGAGAAACTTTTGTCTCAATAACTAGAGGCTAATGGAAGATTTAGAAACAACTAGAGGCACTTTGATATGGATCCATTAACCTCTAGTCATTCAGACATAAGGCACTATTAGTTTGATTTATGATCTTCTTGTTCATGTTTAAAGTTTGTCTTCCTTGTTATGCATATAAATATTCATCATATATTCTTATTACAAACATATATCAAATCTAAAATTGTAAGAATTTTCTTAAGGGAAAAATTCACCCAGGAACTAAGAACTCAAACACAAGCACACAGTAGACCAAAGAGAGAGAGTATGATCAGAATGACAATGTATTCAATATGCCATAATTTATGTATTGTAAAAGTACACTAGGAGTGCCTGTATATAAAGGCCTCTAAGATACATCTAGAATGCCTCATAATCAACACCATGATAAGTCATACAACCAAGCACATGTCCACCAGATATGGGTTATCCTCCATTAAGCATGGAAGTAAGTATGGTGATGAGAGGATAAGCCTACAAGGGTGTGACACACAAAACAATGTTGTAGACACCATGTGCTTAAATATAGTTGCATACTCTTGTGTTGTCTACATGACAACTCAAAAAGGTGTGTAAACTCCTAAGTGTCTCACAAAATAATAAAATAATGCAAAATAATAAACTAATGCATTAACCTAAGTAAATTTAAGTAAGTGTAATAAGTAAATACTTATTTACACTAACACCCCTCCTTAAGTGCAACTTAGGGGAATGCCCTTACGCTTACGAACTAGGATGAAGATGCATAATGGGTCCCAGCTACTAGGCCATGTTAGGTACCCATGTACATAATGACAATGCAAATCTCTCATAAAGTAGGGAAAGAGGGAAAACCTCATGGGAAAAACCCTCCCCCAAAAAGAGAGATAAATAAGGATGCATTGATGGATGGAGTAATCAAGACCCCCCCATTATGACATACATCCAGTATATACAAAAGAGAATGAGAGAAGGAAGAGAGATAGAATATGCTCCCCCCCCCCAAAAGAAGAACACCAACAAGTGAAAGCTGCTTCGATGAAGAAGCTGGTCCATGCATGTAGAATGGTGTTCCTCCCCTTAGGAAGAAACAAAGGCAAAGGTACACTCCTGAAGATGTATGGTGCTCTTGAAACCTGCTCAAGTATCCCCGTGTTGATGCTAAAGTTCACCCCTTCCAACTATGCTGAAAAGAATGAATGCAGATTGGTCAAGGATGTTTGTTGAACCTATTCCACCGAACCATCTATCTCCTCTACTGAAAAAGAGACCTCCACTAATTGCTATTCATAAGGATCCAAAATCATGCCAACCTATGAAGATTGATCATGTAGAGAATGGACATGAGGGTTAGAGTGAGCCCTCATAACAATTGTAGAAGAATCACCTTCATCAATGAGAAGATGTAAGTCCTCAAGTCTATCTCCCAAGTCAAGTGAAGTTGGAGCTGGAAAATGAGATGTACCATGATGCGTTGGACCTTTAACTATGGAAATGTAAGCATGTGGACTGGACTGATGTGACCTCTCACAGCAACTATCGATAGAACCCCACATGTCTAAACCTATTGAAGCACTATTGCTGGTGTCACTATCAATTTTCATTGTGCATGATGTGTGGAGAGGAGTAGAGGATAAGCTGGGACAACTTTCCTCAAAGTGAACATCCTTCTCCACAAAGATCTCATGTGTCTCTGGATCCATCAGTCTGTAAGCCTTCACATTGTCTTCATAACTGATAAAGGTACAAGGCCTAGGTGCCGGTGCCTTACAATTCCTGGAAGAAAGGTTTTCTGATGCTGGACAATGAAAGACTCTAAGGTGACTCACAACTAGTTTCTGCCGCACCATGCCTCAAAAGGAGTCTTGCCATCTAAGGCTAGATGAGGAGATCTGTTAAGTATGTGAGTAGCATTGCTAATGGATTCAAATTCAAGTGTAGGATCGAGAGACTTGGCCTTAATCATGCAACTTGCCATGGTCTTGAGAGTCCTAATCCTCATAACTGTAACATCTGTCTTGTGCGGACTAAATGCTCGTGAGTTCTGAAGATCAATCCCTTCAATTCTGCAAAAGTTCATAAGTCTTCTGTCAACATATCTGTTCTCATTGTCCATCCTTAGTAATTTGATGGCTTTCCTTGACTTGTGTTCAACATGAGTCTTGAAGTCTTGAAGCTTATGAACCACTTCATTCTTATGATGAAGGAAAAAGACCCAAGTGAATCTTGAAAAGTCATCAACAAATGTGAGTATGTAGTGGCCTTGGTTGATTGAAGTCACTACAAAGGGTCCTACTAATACCATGTGAACTAACTAAAGAACAACTGGAGCTCAAGAAGACTTCCTTTTATCATACTTCTCCTTGAGATTCATATCCAATGAACAAGATGAACACTCTCCCTTAGAAAAGCTGATATTAGGTAGACCTTTGACCATGTGTTTTGAGAAAAGTTGTTGAAGAGAGCGAAAGTCAAGGTGACCAAACCGCTCATGCCATAGGTTGATGTTTGAAGTAGAGTGAGTTAACAAGGCTTGGGAAGGACTCTTAGGCACAACGTGGGAGAAGGCGTAAAGCCTCTTGTCATCATTGACTTTCCCCACTGCTACCAATGAATCATCTTTTAGACTTCACACCATCACTAAATCTGGAAGGAACTCAACCTTATGACCATCTCCAAGGTGAGTGATTTGGTAAATTGATAGGAGATTGGAGCTTAGATTTGGAATGTAGAGAACATCTTTGAATTCACCATCTTCCATTTCCACATGTCCTTTCCCTTCAACTTCCATCTTAGCATCATCTCCCACGAAGATGTGTGGTACCTTTGATTGCTTTAATGAAGAAAAGTCTTCCCTTGAAGAACCCATGTGGTAAGAGGCACTTGAGTCAAGTATCCATTCTGAAGAAGAATTTGTGTTTGCCATAAGTGCTTGACCTTTACCTTTTAAAGATGTTGGAGTTGAATCCTTGGAAGTACCTGGCACTTGAATCTTGTTCTTCTTGAGTAGATTTTCTAACTCATCTATTATTTTTGTCTTGCAATGATGCTCATCATGATTTGGTTTTTTTCATTATGCAAAAAAGAGTTTGTCCTTCTTTTCATTACTTTCCTTCTTGTTTGAAGAAGAACTACCTTGTTGAGAGGAGGATTGTTGTGTCTCAGATTGTGTTTTTTTCTTCCACTACTTCTTCTTATTGTTTCTTTTTTCTCCTTGACTTGATTTGTGATCATCACTAGCCACCAAGGCTTTGGTCTTTGATGACTTGAGAAGTCCAAATTCCACCAAGTGAGATTGTTCAACAATCAACATGTCTACAAATCCATCAAAGGAAGGCTTCTGGTAAGCAGATCCCATGGTCAACCTGTGAGTATTAAAACTCAAAACAAAGCTGGCGTACTTAGAAGGTAGCCTCTTCAAGATATGATGAATCAACCTTCATGGGATTTCCACAATCTTTCAAAAGTGCCCTATACTCATTGACTTTGATGATATAATCCTAAATTGTGTCATAATTCTTAGGATCCAAGAGAAGTAGATCATCCTCAATCCTCAATCCCTTTTCTTCATCCACCTTACCATACAACTGTTCAAGTTTATCCCAAGCTTCTTTAGATTCTGAACAATTTTTAATGTGAAAGAGAAGATCCCCATGTACACAACTCTTGATAACATCTAAAGCTTGTTGGTCTTGTCTTTTCCAATCAATGAGTTCTTTAGCATTAGTAGGTTTTGTAATTGTACCATCAACATAAAGACTATATCCTTTTTCCATTAATCTACTCCATGCAATATCTTTCCATGTAGAATAGTTGCATGAAGTTAGAGGAGGACATTTAAAACCCATGATGCAAAAAATGAAAAGAGCACATAATAGAGACATAAAAAACATAGTACACACCCCCCCTTTTCACTAAATCAAAAGACCCCCCCAAAAAAGATGTTGTTGGCACTTTACAAGTAGTGCATTTACAATGGGCCACTTGTCAAAATGAACAAAGTGGACTTTCTAATTTTTCTTTTACAACTGCCTTATGAGGCTGAAATCTGTCACTTAAGCACTGTAGCTTAGTTTTAGAACAATTCTGAAAAAGAATTAAAGCTTTACAATGCCAAGAAAGGCCTAATTCTAAAAGTGAGAAATTGGTACACACAACCCTAGAATCTAATTTTAGATCTAGAAGGTAGACAAAACAACATGCACTTTAAAAAAAAAAAACCTAAAAAAGTGACCAGATGTGCCCATACGGAGCTTCTGAAGTTGCAAAACGTTGGATTATGCAAGTATAGTTGCCAAAAAATGCAATTTTTGCAAAATTTGTGCACCAAAACTTGAAAACAACACCACCACAGGAAAGTTTAGGAAATTCTACCCAATTTCAAAAAAATATTATACTTGAATTAGAGTTCGAATGTCAGAGATATGGGCTTGCAAAGTCAGGCTGCCAAATTGAAAAGCAATTTGGAGAGGGGTTTGGAAGGAAAACTATGACTCTAAATTTGATGGTCAAAAAAATATCACTATAGTTATAAAATTCCTAGAAATGATGATTAGATGATTGTCAATTTTAACACCATGCTCTATTGACGTTAGCAAAAATTTTGTTTTCTTGATGACATGTCCACCGACTAGACTGTTAACTAGAATTTTGTACTGTACAAATTATGTTGATGTTGCAGTGATAGTTTCCATGAGTGATGTGGCAGTCCCATGTGCTGACTAGGAAAGATGTGTAGGAACACGTGGCAAATCGCCTGTGTGTAGGGTTGACTTAGCATTGCAAATGTGGCAGCAATTGTGGGCGGGAAGTGAAACTCCTTAGAATATTCTTCTTCTGTACGGACACCAGGAGGTCAGAGTGCATGTTGAGAAATCCAAAAATGGGGCTGGGGGATATCGTTGAAAATCTATCATGTGCCCAGGAAATGGTACAGTGACATCGCAGGGTTGCTCTCGCGCCAGAGAATAGAACAGACGTCGAAACTATGATTGTGACGCCGAAATTCATGCACTTAGTCCCACATTGGTGGGGATAGCACCTAATGTGCTCTTTAAAAGTATGAACGTGCGCAAAAACAAGAAAAGTGCTCGCTGGGTCTTATGTAAGGTGGCCATCGATGGGCGGGGCTTCATAGCCAAATTTTTTTTAGAGAAGCCTGCGAAAACTGGAATATTCCCTATGAGTAGGGGGAATATTCTCCACAACAAAAAATGACTTATGATGCCTACTATGAAATAATTTGATGGTACGGCCCGTGGGCCAAAATAACCCTAGCAACAAAATAATAAATCCCTCCAAATGGCAGATCCGAGCGTCATTGCTCGGGTCTGCTAAAAAAAATTTTCTCTATCAAGTGCTCGTAGGGCAAAAAATTTGACCAAAATATAGAGAAATTTAAATGCAGATCATACCCATACTGCAAATCGGGGCCTCCAGGTTTTGATTTGGAAATTTTTTTTACCACATGGTCGACTTTGGGGCAAGGTAGTCGAGTTTATAGTCAATTTTCACCGGTTCAACATTCTGGACACAATGGCGAGGTCAAATCTAACTCTAGAAGCTCCCAATTTTTGCAGCACTCCAGATTTGAGCTGAGGTGATGAAGCAAGTGTGGTCTCGAACGACTATGTGATGAGAAAATTTCTAGAGCTTTGATACCATGTAAGAATTTTCCTAAGGGAAAAAATCACCTATGAACTAAGAACTCAAACACAAGCACATAGTAGACCAAAGAGAGAGAGAGTATGATCAAAATGACAATGTATTCAATATGCCATGATTCATGCAATGTAAAAGTACACTAGGAGTGCCTATATATAAAGGCCTCTGAGATACATCTAGAATGCCTCATAATTAGGACTATGATAAGTCATACAACCAAGCACATGTCCACCAAATATGGGTTATCCTCCATTAAGCACAGAAGTAAGTGCGATGATGAGAGGATAAGCCTACAAGGTTGTGACATGCAAAATAGTGTTATAGACACCATGTGCTTAAATAGAGTTGTGTACTCCTGTGTTGTCTACATGACAACTCAAAAAGGTGCGCAAACTCCTAAGTGTCTCACAAAATAATAAAATAATGCAAAATAATAAACTAATGCATTAACCTAAGTAAACTTAAGTAAGTGTAATAAGTAAATACTTATTTACATCGACATAAACAAACAAAAATACATTACATTTGCAAACTTTATCACTATATATTTTTAAAATCATTATCATGATTTAATTTTAGATTTCCTATAAATATTAAATTATAATTAAAGAAAAGTTTGACATACCCAAACTCTCACAAATGTTGTTGACCTCTTGGAAATGTGGTTCTAAATATTTCATGAGATGACTCAAATGTTTCCTTGGATGTCTTGTAGTATTAAAACTCCTCTGGTAAAGAAGTTTGCATTAAGACATTGCAGCTGCCCACTTCTAGTGTCTTCTCTCCTAATAGAGAAGCCCTATCTGGAAAGAAAAAGAGAAAAACCACCTAATATCAACTCACCATAATCATTACTAAACAACATAATATTTTTGGACTATAGTGAAGATAATTTCTTAGATCTAACACATTAGTTAATTTGAATTGTGAAAAGTTGAACACATAGTACACCATAAAAAATATCCATAAAGATCACCTGATAGATCTAACATATAAGTTGATTTGAATTGAGATAATCTTGAAAATATCTTATACCATCATAAACATCTGAAAATAAAACACGAAATATCTAACATATAAGTGAAATCACAGTGACTCCCCAATAGTGGAAAATTATTCCATGAGGAGATCAACTTCTTTCTTGTAAGAATCACACTGACTACTCAATTTTTGTAACTGAATTTCCATATGCGATGGAGAATTCACATCAAGAACTTGTAATCTAGCTCTGGCATTAGACCATCAAATGAAGTAAAATCAAATATAGAATTTTGGTATTGCAATTATCATTCACCTTATCAAATAATCAAAAAAATATATACAAATCCACCAACTTCAGTTCCTGTCAATAATACTAACACTCAACTACAGCTTCAAATACCAAGTGCTAAACTTGATTCCATGCTGAAAAAGATTATACCAAAAATCTTAACTTATAATGACATACAACAAATCATCAACTTAAATTTGTGTTCAACAACATACAATTTTCTATCTACAAGTTTTACCTCCAATGATTGGGCCCTTCCCATCTGTACCTTTAATTATGTTAGCTCAAAAAGCAACTCCTATGCAACATTAAAAGTTATGTTTTTGATATATTAGTGCATAAATTGCAAAAAATTACCTTCTTATAGAATCTCTTTGAAACCTTGAATGTAATTTCTCTTGCCTCTAGAGTTAAGTTTCTTCCCTAGCCTTGAAGATAACTATGAATATATTTGCAAAACTGATTAGTCACCTACAAAATGAAACTACCTTAAACATCAAGGTATTCATGATAGAAAATGAACTTATCGATAAAAAAGGATATGCCTTTGATCTTACTTTTCTAATATTTTGTTCATATTCCTATATACATAGTAGGTATATCCATGTTTCTTTGAAGAGATTCATAAGCCATCTTTCACCATTTTGAAGCTCAATAATTCTATAAATTCCTCAATATAAAGATTTAAAAAATGTGCCAATTCTAAGATTATGGTCGATTCAATATAACAAAGGTGAAGGTAAGTTAGGAATGTGAAGATATGGAAAGCATACTTCACAACAAAACAATTATATAAGTTTAGTTTTTTGCTCTCCCTAGTTAGTTGTGCCTACGATTAAAAAAAATGTACAATACAAAAATCAAAAGAAATATTTATGAAACTCCATAATTATGTCAAAAAAATTATACTAGGCTACCTTGAGTTGAGCATTTTCTTCCTGAAGTTTTTGTAGCCACAACTCAGTTTTGTCTACCTCTCTTGAACCGATTGTCTACAATCAAAAAGAACATATTAGAGACATTGGAATAATTAGTGTTACTAAGAAACTTTGAGAGGGAAAAGCCTAAAAATCATTAAGAATAGAGCTTGCAATTCAACGCTTAACAAGTAATCATAATTTCACTATGGAAATGTCTAAAATTCTTAGTGTAAGAATACAACTTGCAATACAATGCTTAACAAGTTCTCATTACCTACTATGTGTGGGTATCATTAGGGAATTTTAGTACCATAACCCTAATAAGAATGGCTTGATTTACAATAATTATAGTCATGGGATCATAAATGACTCAATTAAGAATTATATGATCCATAGCTTATTATCATAGTTCCCAATACAATAAATGAATTAGGGTGTAGCAGATCCTCCCTCCATCACCCTTTAGAGAAGTGGTGTATTTATGAAATACTGATATTCCCATGTTTAGTATTTTTAGTTGGAAAATACATCCACTTAATGAGGTGCTCAATGATTGACCTAATCCTTAGCTTTGTTGCAAGTTTCTAGAATACTTACTTAGAACCAAAGATGATTCTTCCCTCTTCATAAAGATTAATGTATAAGATATATTTTTAATTGTTTGAGGTAAATATTGATGAGTAGCATTGGTCAGATCACTAGAGACTACAACTGTTCCATTCATATGCATATTGTCTCACACCCTATCATGTCCCCTTTTCAAATAATTAAAAATAATAATCTTTTCTAAGGCAGGCAGGCCCAAAAAGAGGCTGCCAAACCTGTGGAGAAGGAGACCCAAGAATGGGAGTTTTCAAGTTTCCAGGAAGGCTAAGGATGAGAGTTTGAAGTCATTCCATGTGCATGCTCATGCAGAGTTTGCCTTTGTGCTGAACAGTGCAGATTTGTGGGTTTTCGAGTGTGTTTTTTGTAAGAGTTTGGTGTTTCCAGTTGAGTATTTCATATCAGTTTGGGTTGCTGCTGTATGTCAGAATTTTAGATGTTAAAATAGAGCTAAATATATTTATTTGGTCATGATTATACTTTTGTGATAGATTATTAGTTTTTTTGTGGTGTTTTCGGGCTATTCTATGTTATTTTTGGGAGCCCGATGAGCATTGTTTTTATCCTCCGTTTGGGAGCTATTGTGTAAATTTTATACAGATATGGAAATGTCATTTTGTAGGATGTTATGCTGCTGAAATTTCTATAAGAATTTCCACTTTCAGATGTACTAATAATATATGAAGCTGTGAAGTTTTTGACACTATTTTCGGCATACCCGATTTGGGGTTTATTGAGAAATTGGTGGATCTTTGAAAGATTGGTTGTTTAATCTTAAAGATCTGATTAGAGGCTTGAAATATCATATAAAATCAGAAAAGGGACATTTCAGTGGTATTAGATCTATGATCTTGCCAGCCTAAGGGTTTGTAGAAGTTTGCATGTCAATTTTGACAACTACCCAAATCTTGCATGTCATAATTTATGGTTGCATGTTGCTTCTAATCAACTGCATGTCAAAATTTATGGTTGCATGCTACTTCTAATCATTTGCATGATTAGTTCTTGGTTAATTTGGTGGTTGCATGTTGCTTCTAATCAGTTGCATGCTACTTCTAATCATTTGCATGTTAGTTCTTGGTGAATTTGGTGGTTGCATGTTGCTTCTAATCAGCTGCATGTCAAAATCTATGGTTACATGCTACTTCTAATCAATTGCATGTTAGTTCTTGGTGTTTGAAGAAGTTATAACCTATTGGGGTTACACTCTACTTTATCTAGAATGGACAGGTATAGTACAGAGTCTTAGAGGACACAATCTTGGACAATTGATATCCAGAGTCAAAACAGTAGAAAGGATGGTTATTTAGATATTCGAGATAAACTTAGGAAAATAATCCATGACATGTTTGAACAGTTGGTTGAGCACCACCGTATAATGAATGACATGTTGTTTGACCCAGTTAAGGTGGATAAGTTGACTAGATTTCTATTTGGTAGATTTTCTCATAGGGTAGATGACACAATTACCAAGAACTTGCATGAGGAGTTTGAGAAACAAGCTTATAGCTAGGCCGAGGTCTTAGATTCTACTCTGCCACAAGAGTTAGTGAGAAAGGATATTACACAGATTGATAGTAATGGTCAACTTGATACTCAAATTGATACAATTGTATACAAGTTGTCAAAGGATGATGTCACAGGTATTCAGAATGGTATAGTTACAATAGGTAGTGACTACAGCGTAGTGGGTTCAGATGATGATTATGAGGATGTTGTTGTGCATGATGGTGAGATACCTGGTAGAGATGAGTAGACATTGAGCATTCATGACTTTGCTGAGAAAGAGTACCAGTCACAGTTAGATGCTTCGACGCATGAGGTTGAGGCTGGTAGTACTTCACATGATTTGTCCAGCCGACTGAAAGTGGACAAAGACAGTATTGTGACTTCATTATCTCATCATGACAAGTATGTGGAGTTAGTTGGTATTGGTCATATTACTCAAGTGAGGATTTTTCTTGAGTTACTAGCTGATTCTAGTTTACAAATATGGACTCGAGATTGTTATATTGGTGTTTGGGATTCAGTTGACTGGAGATCTTTAACACTTTTTGGTAGCAGTGTTTGTTTGGGTGCTATCGTGGATTTGATTAGCAGATTGCACGGTGTTGTCTTTTCTTGTGCCAACAGCTTGTCTGATGCTGGTATTAGTTTTTATACACCGGTGTTGGGCTTTGTTCATATATCTAGTCGACCATACTTGTTGGAATGTGTTGATGATCTTTCATATTTGGCAGTGTGTACAGATGAGTCCCAGGATCATATTAGCATTGATGACATCCAGGAGGATGTAGTGGGTAGTTTTGAAGACTTAGTTTCCTTGGGTTCAAAGGAGTTGTACAATAGTGCTATAGTTTTTGATACTTTGTATGTTGATATGAGCTTTAGAGTTGATTCATAAGATATGGATGGTAATACTCTAGAGACTAGTAACTTTGAGGATACTCCTTTAGACAGTGCATTAGAGGAGGTTTGTAGGAGACAGTCTAGCCAGTGCCATCATGTGTCTAGTCAGTTGAGAGTTAGTGAGTAAGACATTGCTATCGCTTGCCAGCATTTTGATGCTGCTCGTCAGTTGTTAGCAGTTTATGGATGGGGTTCTCCTACTAGTGATGACAAAGAGGTAGTTATCTTTCCTTGATAGAGTTCCACTCTTTATGGGAGGCTATCCAGATTCTGAGATAGGATTATATGCAGTTGGTAGCTGACAGAGATTATCTTATGGAGTGGGGCAATACAACATATGATGCATTGTTGGCCAAGGAAGATGAGGTGAGTGAGCTTACTGAGTAGCTTGAGGTGACTTCTAAGATTCTTGAGAGTACACAGTTGGATTTCAAGGAGTCATAGTTTCATTTGGCTAAGGTGACCATGGAGTTAGAGCAAGTAAAATCTTTACTAGATTTTGTACAGTCACAAGCTGTGGTGTCTGATGATCTGAGGATGTCCATGGTTGAGATTGTCAAATATAGTGGAGATGGGGATGCATCCATCCTTGATACTAACATTGGCATATCAAGTTCATCCCCACTAGAGTCAGGTTCAGTTGAGTTGGGTGTTGTAGCAGATTGTTGTGGTATGCCTGACATGGTGGTGACCTCTAGCACTAATGGCACGAAGACTAGAGATGCTGTATCAAAGACCATGTGTGATGTTGGTGAACTGATAGTTGGCATGGTTCCTACTAGTAATACTACTCCCTTGGCGATGTCTTTAGAGGTAGTAGTCAGTTCCAACTGGGTTAGTGATTGATTGCAATTAGTTACATTTGGATTGCAGTCTGATCCACTGACTGAGATTGGCGCATTCTATCAGCATTACATTGTGAGGTATGCTCATCAATTTACCTTTGATGACCATGTTGATGAGATGATGATACAGAGATGTACTTTGGTTCATAGTGCTTATCATCAGTTATGGGATAGTTTGATGCCTCGAGATGAGAGTTGTGATAGGCACAATATGGTGATAGGTTCTACAGTTGACAACTTGATAATACGTGACTTGGAGCAGGAGTTTCAGAGTGATGCTTCAGTAGGTGTTGTTATTGATTCTACTCCTTTGGCTATGACATCTCCTAACTTAGCTAGTGATCAGTCACAGTGGGTTGTATCACTTGTTCATGGTGAGTTGTTGACTGAGGTTGGTTTTTTTTATAAACATTATATTGCAAGGTATGTACATCAGTCAGCATTTGATCCTTGTGTTGAGGAGTTGATGGAAGACAAATTTGGTTTGGGTTCCAATTCTTGTTGTTTATCTTGTGATGGCTTTTCACCATCAGGGGTGCATGGGAGTTATGGTTATGAGATAGTGGTCGGTGATCTACAGAGTTGTGTTGACTGGAGGAGTTGTATAGTGTGTGCATTCTCCATACTTGGTACAGTTTCATTCGGGAGCATTCACCATTGTTGCAGAGTTGGATTGTACATTTCATATAGGCCAGTGGAATCCGTTGATGGTATTTACTATATTGGTAGTTTTATTTGTCCACTTTACTTGGGTTTTGATTTTCTAAGAGTTTGTGTCTCATGGGTTTCTAACTGTGGAAGTTGTGACTTTGGAGTTTGGTTGAGCAGTAATTGTCAGTTTGATTATGGATTCCTCTTGGTTATATTGCAGAGGATATTGTAGGAGCCTATGTTAATTGATAATAGTATAGTTCATGACTACATTTTGGATCCAGGTGGACTGATTGGTTTATTTTTCAGCCATTTCTTGAGGACAAGCAATATTTGGAAGGGGAGGACTTGTCATGTCCCCTTTTCAAATAATTAAAAATAATAATCTTTTCTAAGGCAGGCAGGCCAAAAAAGAGGCTGCCAAACCTATGGAGAAGGAGACCCAAGAATGGGAGCTTTTAGGTTTCTAGGAAGGCTAAGGATGGGATTTTGAAGCCATTCCATGTGCATGCTCATGCAGAGTTTGCCTTTGTGCTGAACAGTGCAAATTTGTGGGTTTTCGGGTGTGTTTTTTGTAAGAGTTTGGTGTTTCCAGTTGAGTATTTCATATCAGTTTGGGTTGCTGCTGCATGTCAGAATTTTAGATGTTAAAATAGAGCTGAATATATTTATTTGGTCATGATTATACTTTTGTGATAGATTATTAGTTTTTTTGTGGTGTTTTCGGGCTATTCTATGTTATTTTCGGGAGCCCGATGAGCATTGTTTTTATCCTCCATTTGGGAGCTGTTGTGTAAATTTTATATAGATCTGAAAATTTCATTTTGTAGGCTATTATGCTGCTGAAATTTCTATAATAATGTCCACTTTCAGATTTACTAATAATATGTGAAGTTGTGAAGTTTTTGGCACTATTTTCGACATACCCGATTTGGGGTTTATTGAGAAATTGGTGGATCTTTGAAAGATTGGTTGTTTAATCTTAAAGATCTGATTAGAGGCTTGAAATATCATATAAAATTAGAAAAGGGACATTTCACACCTGATAAGCATTCCACTAATCTTGAACCTATTCTATCATTATAACTAAAATGAATTCCTTGCATCGATATATATTTAGATCAGGTATGTATTGTGTTAAATCATAGTTAGTAATCACTAAATAATCAAGACCTTAAGGACCATGTTAGTTAGTGAATACTAACTATGAGAAATCATGCCTCTTGGAGTTGGAAGATCATAATTGATCATTGCAACCCTTGATTATATTATATATGCAAGATTCATGAAGGAAGGTAATCGTCGAAATCAATAAATGATCAATACCTTCAACAGATTGATATAATATCATATTGGTTATCATCATCCATTTACTATTTGATTTATATTGCACTTGCAGTTTGCATACCACTTTCCTCTTACAAATCGAGACTTAGAATTAGTGATTAACATTATTGTAGATTAGGCTCTTACATTCAGCGATACTTTTGCACTCTTACATACAGGATGAGTTATATATATTGGAGGTATTAAAGATTGAAAACATTGTTCAACTTTGATAGATACACATCTTCTCTTATACCTACAAATAAATGTGCAAACTTTATTAGTAACCTGTGATTAAGAGAAAAGATCATACAATCTAATAGAAGCTTAATTCATTTACATGGCATTAGAACCATGGTTATAAAAAATCAAAAAATAAACTTGAGAATTTGGATTGCATACCTTTAACATATCAAATTTATCTTTTAAAATGACAAGTGTAATAAGACTTGAGGACCGCCTTGAGCGAAAAAATAACTTCACAACATGGAAGCTACGAATCATGATGGTATTAGATGAAAAAAAAGTAAAATCATTTGTTAGAAACAAAAGTATTGAGCCTGAGAATGAGCCAGGAAAATCACAATAGATTGAAGACGATAAAAGGGCTATGAAATTAATAGTGGATTCCATAAGGAGTCACATTGTACCTATTCTATCAAAACAAACAACTACATACCTCATGCTCAAATCCTTAGAAAACACATTTGAGATAAATAATACCAGAAGAAATCTTGCACTAAAAACACAACTGAATCACATAAGTGTAAACAAAGGTGAATTTGTAAATGCTTACTTTATGAGAATTATAGAATTAAGAGATCAATTTTCTAATGTTGGATATGAATTAGACAGTAATGAATTATCTCTAACAACACCAAGTGGCCTCCCAAGTTCATGGGAACCATTCAAACAAGGCATTAGTGCAAGATCAAAACTCCCTAAACTAGACTGACTAAGATCTTATTGTCTATAATAAGCAGCTAGATTGTTACCAAAAGGAATCAAAGAAAAATCCTTACATGAAGACATGCAAGTTCTTAATAAAAATACAAAGAAGAAAGGAAAGAAGAAGAACTTCAAAATAAAGAAGAATTTTCATGGGAAAGGAAAATATAGAAAAGATACTTCACAAGTTCAATTTTTTAGATGTGACCAATATGGGCACTATGTTGTAAATTGTCTTATGCCCACGTTGGATTAGTAAACTCACAAGAAGAATGTAAAGAGTTTATATTTTATTTAGCATTATCAAATCAAGTATCAAACAAATCAAGCACCTGGGTAATTGACAGTAGATCATCCAGACATATTATAGGATTCTAAGAAAATATGGAAACTATGGTAGAAGAAACTAATGAAGAAGTGATCATTGGAGATGATTCTATACATCCTATAAAAGGTGTAGGGACTTGTACCATCAAATTAGAATTAGACATGAAAATTCAACTAAAAGATGTACTATATCTACCTAAAATCAAAAGAGACTTAATATCTATCTCATCTCTTGAAATAATGGATATAGAATCACATTCATGAATGGGAGAGTCTTGGCTCGGCATAAATCCACCACATTTAAGAAAGCTAAACCTATAGGAATAAGGAAAGGTTATCTATATAAACTGTGTACCAAACCTAAACAAGCTCTCATTCTTGAATCTCCTGACATAAATGAAATTTGGCACAAAAGATTAGGGCACATACAATTTTGAGCCTTTAATTCAATGGATAAATTGGTGATCAGACTACCCAAATTAAACTCCTTACATTGTGGAACACACAAAGCATGTTCTCTAGGAAAAAATACCAAAGGATCATTGCACATGAGTTCAAGAAAAACTAAAAATATATTAGAAGTAATCCACTCTGACTTTTGTGGACCTATGTTAACACCCTCCAAGGGAGGAGCCTATACTATGCAATCTTCATAGATGATTTCTCAAGGGAAACATGGATATATTTCCTAAAATATAAAGAATCTAAGGAAATCCTAAATAGATTCAAAGAGTTCAAAGCTCTAACTGTAAATTTCTCCATAAAGAAAATTAAGATCTTGAGAACTAACAATGGGACAAAGTACTCTTCAAAATTATTCAATGAATATTGTCTTAGTTCAAGGATTAAGAGGGATTTCATTGTACCCTACAATCCTCAAAAAAATGGGGTAGCTGAAAGAAAAAATAGAACTACTATGGAGGTGGTAAAATCCATGATGTTTGATCAAAATCTAGATCCCTACTTCTAGGTAGAAGCATCTAGATCATCTATTTATATTCAAAATAGATGTCCACATTCCCATATTAATAAAAAAATTCCCGAGGAGACCTTTACCTAAAAAAAACCTAACATAGGCCATCTTATGATATTTGGATTCCCAGTGAACATTCATGTACCCAAAGAGAAGAGAACAAAACTAGAATCCTTTGGAAGAAAAGGAATCTTTGTGGGATATAGTGAAACATCAAAAACATATAGAATATTCATTTATGGACAAAGGCAAATAGAACTAAGTAGAGATGTTATATTTGAGGAAGATATTTCTTTTATAAGGGCAAAGAATTATGGTGAGTTAGAAAATCAAAATCCTATCATAAACAAAGATATATGTTCTACTCTTGAAACTCAGTCAGAACATCTTGAAGACACCTCATATGAAAGTCCACTTGAATCTGAGAATAATAATGAGTGTCACGATGAAGATCAAAATTCCAACAAAAGGAAACAACCAATTTAGGCTAAGAAAAATTTGAAGGAAGCTGAAAATTTTGCAGCACCTAATGGAACATTTAGGAAAAGAAAAAGACCTCACAAACTAACATATAATGTATTAATGAGTGGAATTCTTAACTTTGAATCAACTCAAACAACAAGCCTGGAATGATGCTATGAAAAAATAATACCACTCCATCTTAAAGAATGATGTTTGGGATGTAGTTCTTAGGGCAAAGGGAAAATTAGTTGTTTCTTCCAAATGGTTGTTCAAAATTAAACATTTTGTGGATGGTAGCATAGAAAAACACAAAACACATTTTTTTGCCAAAGGATTCTCTCAGAAGGAAGGCATTGACTATGAGGAAAAATTTGTACTTGTAGCTTGATATACCTCTATTCAAGTTGTGCTAGCTATTTTAGCAACCAAAGGTTGGAACGTTCACCAAATGGATGTTAAGACTTCATTTCTAAATGAAACAATAGAAGAAAAAGTCTATCTAGAGAAACCTAAAGGATTTATAGTTCATAATATAGAAACTCGTGTATCAAAATTAAAGAAGGCTATATATGGACTTAAATAGGCTCCTCGAGCTTGGTATGAAAGAATTGACAAATACCTCATGAGATTAAAATTCTCTAAGAATATTGCTAATCCAAATCTCTACTTTAAATTTATTAATGGTGATATGCTAATTTTAGTTCTTTATGTTGATGACCTATTACTCACAGGAGAAGATCACCTTATTACACAATGCAAAAGAGATTTAACTTTATAATTTGAAATGAAAGATTTAAAAATTCTATACTATTTTTTAGGATTGGAAATATGGTAGAAACTTGATGGTATCTATTTTAATCAAGGAAAATATATTGTTGATATACTTACAAAATTTGGAATGTTGAACTATAGACCTATGTCGACTCCCATGGATACTAACTTGCACAAATTAAAAGAATCTCCATTAAAATACAAATTTGTAGATCCTATACTCTATAGATAGATTACTAGATCACTTATGTATTTGGTTAAGACTCGACCTAACATATGCTACGCAATAAATTCTTTAAGCCAATTCATCTGTGAGCCTTGTGAAATTCATCTTCTTATTGCTAAACATATTTTGAGATACCTATAGGGTACTATTGGATATGGCCTTAAAAAAAAAAAGAATGATCTTGATTTACATTGATTCATAGATTCTAACTAGGCTACTAGTGTGGCAGATCAGAAGAGCACATCTAGGTATTATTTTAGTCTAGGATCTACTATGATCTCTTGGATAAGCATAAAACAATGCTTCATTGCACAAAGCTCTATTGAAGAAGAATATATTGCAGCTTCTTTGGGAGCCAGAGAAGCCATATGGCTTAAGAAGCTAATTGTTGGACTATTTGAAAAATCTTAATTGCCTACTACTATTCTATGTGATAATCAAAGTTATATCAAGATATCAAAAAATCTAGTATTCCATGATTGATCCAAGCATATTGAAATTCCTTTTCACTATGTTAGAGATATGGTAGAGAGGGAAGCGATTTAGTTAGAGAATATTAACACTAGTGATCAAATTGCAGACATATTCACCAAGCCTCTTTCTAGAGTTAATGTGGAGCACTTCAAAAAGAAACTTGGTATGGTTTAAGTGTAATTGAGACTTAGTCTCTACACATCACTCTTTTTTCATATGTGTGACTCTATGAATTTTGGGCCCTCTTCATGTATACATTACATTAAGATGATGATCTTTATGATAATGTATACTTGTATTAAACATTGTGAGGTGATGATTTCACAATGTTTCCTATCATGATGGATATGATGTGACATGATATCTTTATGTAGGTCATGATATTAGGATCTCTTAAAACATTTTGATAAGATATCATGAGACGTGGTGTTTTTCAAATCATTATGTTCCTTATGAAATGATCATGTTGAGACATCATGATATGTTATGGTAGACATCATGCGATGTGATGTCAGTGTATATACCATAATATGGATATATTAATGTCATGTGACTTGATTTTCAATATACTCATTACAACATTTTGGATCAAATTGTGATAAAAATTTGTGATGATAGTGTAATTTGTGTTGATTTTCATGTTTTTTTTTTGCAATTATCTTTGACATCACAATACCAACATTGGCATCATCATTGTGATGTCCCATGACTATTAAAAAAAAAAAACATGATATAAATAATTCTCAATTTTTTTAAATTGTGGAGAGCTATGTGGGAAAGAGGGTTGAGTGCTCTGAATGAGGGTGGAGAGCTATGAATGTTGTCATGCCCTTTGTTGATGTGATCTCTACATTTTGTTGTTGCTCTAAATTTCTTTGTTGTGCTCTTTGTTTGCGATTTTTTTGTTGCGATCTCTGCAATTTGATGTCATGCCCTTGCTCTATGATTTGGTTGTCATGCCCTTGTGATCTTTGCATTTCATTATCATGTCCTTGATCTACAATTTTGTTGTCATGCCCTTGTGATCTCTACATTTTTGTCATGCCCTTTCTCTGTGATTTTGTTGTCATGCCCTTTTGTCTGCCTCACAATAAGTGTGTGATAATCATGCCCAAGGCCTTACTTAGGAATAGTTTATTAAATATAAGGATTAGTCTCCCCACCATGAGGTGCATTTAATTTTTCAATCTAGGGACAAACACTTGAAATGGTCAGCATAGTATGTGCATTGGGTTTCTTAAGGAGTCATTATGCTTATGTTGTAGGAAAGTAAAATGTAAAGAAAGAACCTACACTAGTGTTGCAAGAAATTAACACACTTAAATCTTCAATAAAATGAATGCTAGAAATGCAATTAAATGATAACTTATATTCCAACTTAGAGCTTCCACTATAACTATAGTCACAAATGCTATAGGAACACTTGCAAAGTATGATGCTGTAGGAAGAAACTTACAACTTCTATTTGAAATACTAGAAATGTTGGAAGTAAATCTACACTACTCTAGTCTAATCCACTTCCCAAGTGGCCCCCCTTGGTTGACTTCTGGTAATCTACTAACACTGAATGTAAACCAAGAATTATTTCATTATATTCCAAAATTCCTTACATAAAAACAATACATAAAACTATAAAACAATTCACTATGAGAGTTAACAGTTTCTTTTTATAAAATTTCTTCCAACCTCTAGAAACTATCAATCCAATCCCTATAGATAGAGGATCAACATTTATTCTAAAATAGGAAAGAAAACAAACTAACTACAAATTTGCTAGAAAAAGAAGAAGGAAATATAATAGTTCACAGCACAAACAATAAAATTTGGATAACCAATTTGACACAATAGTAAACATAGAGGGAATATAGCAACTTTTCATCCCTGCATTTCTGGAATAATAGCTCCTCCTTTGTAGTGGTCGTGTCTCCTAGTACCATTATGGTTCTTCCATCGCAACTAGACTTTAATGTTCCTCCTTGAATTTTGTCAACCATCTCTAGCTTCTTCCTTATTAGGTTAGTTATGATGCAAAAATATTTTCAAATAAGCATAATCAAATTAAAATCCAAATATTACAACACACATTCTGATGATTACATGAAATATTGCATTATATGTATAATATTGGCAAAATATGACATACTATCTACCCATAGGTTAACAATTCTATCTAGACTTAATCATAAGTTCAACTAAACATAAGTTCACAAATGTCTTGGTAGAATTGAAATAAAGTATTTAAAATTATCATAAAATAGAGGCAATAATTAGCCTCATCATTTGCCCCTTGGTAATTTTGATGCTTGTCCTCAAACATTGCATCCTCTAGTCATTGATCAAAAATCTTTAACTTCAGCCCTCCCTCTCCTACTATTTTTGAAGGTGTAGTAGAATCCTCATGTTCTCTCCCAAACTTCCCTTTTTTGGTCCTTCTAAAACCTATCAAATAATTTAGAATTGATATCATATAGGGGCCACATGAGCATTAGTGGCTGCATTGTTAGTGGGCACCATAGTTCTAGCCTACTTTACCTTTCCAACTATATGTATTTTGGAGCTCATTGAAGGTCTGCCTCTAAGTTGATAGGATTGTGTGGCTTTGACCTTTTGAGTCCCTCAAGTAGTCTCTCCCATCTGTTTTTAACACCAACCATGGCTCTCTAAAAGGTAAAGTAAGGTAGGTTATCATATTCCACATAAACCTTTTTTCTGGCCTCAAAGATTCATTTTCTTATCTCCTTGTGCTTATCCCCATAGGCCAGTTTGAACCAATCCCTAAGGATTTCTTCTAGTTTATCACTCTCTACTCTTAATGATAGGGGTTCTATTCTTTCCTCATCTTTGTAATTATTCAATTGCCTATCATAATTAGCTTCATTGTGCATCCAAGAAATTAGGGCCCTCAATGTATATCCCCTATGTAAGGTAAAGGATTCCATTGAGTTTCTACAGGGATAATGAAATTGTGCACATACAATTCGCAGAGTAAATTTTGCTGCCAAGATGGAAGAGTTTGGTATAAACCATAGAATTCTTGAGCTGACTTGAATTTTACATTTATGTCTTTGAGGGTCAGCATAAGTTGGAATAAAAGGAATTGTTCTTTTAAACAAATAGCATAGATCCTAGGTGGTGGTTTGCAAGTAATTATTTGATTAGCCAATTTGTGGGCATGATCCATCTTTAGTTTCTATTTTGCTGATTGCTCTCTCAATTCTGCAATTTCTTCACCTTGATATGCTATGGCCTTCTTCATCTCCTTTTTCTCCTCTTTCCATAGGGTTGTTGTCAACACATGCTTATTATACAACCGAAAAAGAAACATTTACAGGGTAATTGGGCCACTTTCTTTCTGATTGTTATTTTTCTTCCTATGTTCCCTCCATGATTATTCTAAGAAATTTCTAAACCATGTTCACTTGTAGGGAACTAGGCCATTTTTTGAACAAGTTAACTAATGCATTATTGGGGCTTTTTTTATCTTTATGGCTTGAAGTATCTTTTTGGCCTACTGGGGAATTATTTTGGCTTTCATTCGCCTCAACCCTACATTCCTCATCAGGGTTTTGAGGAAATTCTAAAGTTTTAGGTTGATTGGGGGAATCATCTAGGACAACTTGTACTAGGGATTCTTCATTAGATGGTTTGGATGAAGTAAACTGAGTTTCTATTGACATTTTAGAAGTTTTTCCTTTCATTCTAGGGCTTCTTTGCATAGGGGTCTCCTCAAGCACCATGACCTTCTTCCTACTACCTCTTTTTGGCGTCTCTGCTATAGGAGTGAGTACTATAGGACCTAAATTTGTTTTCTTTTGCTTTGAGACTGTAGGGTTTTGATTTTCTACTACTGAAGCTGAGGTTTCTTCTTGTAATTTTTGTTTACTCTTTGTTCAGGTAGAGGTGGGTACATTTCTCTTTTGAGTGGGTAAAGGTTCCTTTTTTTTGCATGTTTCTAGTTTCAATACCTTAGGTGCTTTGCTTATTAGTTACATCAATGGGGACTATATTTTATTTGCTGGGCTATTCATTAGGGGTAGCCTAAGGTCGTAGGGTTTTACACTAGAAAAATTCTACCCATGACATGGGAGAAGCATCCTTAAGAGATCTCTCTATGAGCAATTTGATTAGGGCATGGTGAGTAATAGAGTTGTCCTTCCTTTTCTGGGTTTCCTTAGCACTAATGCATAACATATTGTACAAGAATTGGAAATATTCACTAGAGAATTATGCCTTACATAACTGAGCAACTTAAAATGATGTGTATGTAAATATAAAAATCTTCCTTCATAGGTAAAATACCTGATAATATGTGTGGCCAATTCATTGTACAATGGTAGAAGAGATGTTCTTTTGCAACCCTACTTAGTTATATCCAATGGAGGGTTAGTTGGTATGAAAAATTGGGCCCTAGCTGATCTTGCATCATGTGCATTAGGGTAGTGTTCTCCCACTACTGGTAACCTAGTTACTTCTACTATTCGCTCTTTTGTGGTAATCACTATCAATCCCCATACTGTTGCTTCACTTTCCTCAAATGTATATATAAATTTAGTGGTTGCTTCATTATCAAACACTATTAGTATTAAGAAATACCCTAACTAGCCACATGTATTAAATCTTCTCACTGCCTCTATGTTTGAAAGTAAAACACTATGCTCCACTAGTTCTCATCACTACAATTGTCCTCCCATTTGTGCTTGCTAATTTCAATCTCTGCTCTACTTGCACTATTACCTTCTTCCTTCTATAAATTCAGGCTTTCTTTTGTTTTTGAAAATCACAGACCCTTTTCACATTTCACATTCTTTTCTACTAATTTCCATCATGAACAATACATCATGAGCAATGATAATGTGGTTTAATGAAAATAAATCATAGATATGTGAGAATTGTCCCACAATTGAATTTGGGTCACATCAAAATTGAATTTGGGTCACATCATAACCTAATAATGAGGAATTATTCAGGAATAAGGGTACGACACTTGACACTTATGTACTATGGAAACTGGGTTTTAATCAATCAAAGAGAGTGTACATATTTGAGGATATTTAATAAATAAATAGAAATGTCATTGGGAATTAGTAACCTTTCCTGTACCCAATGAAACATGGACAAGTATCCTCACTTGTCATGCTTAGCATGAGGTATGGAACTGGCATAATGCCACAATAATATATTTAATGTAGTAATAGATATAACCAATAAAATCTATGTACTATAAATGAATAAAATTTTGAAAACATTATACCTGTCGATTGATCATTGCACATGCCAAAAGGTGGCAAGAGTTGAAGGGCAACAGTGACAACATATGTCAATGGACTCACCATGTTATTGAAAGCATTATAAAATGATGATGTGGAAGATGGGTGGGTGGTAGAGAAAGAAATGAGATGAGTTAAAAAAGAAGAAATTAGAAAGTGAATGAAGAATTTGAACTTTATGTGGAAATAAAGTGTTTATTATGGGCATGCTCAAAGGAGTTGTTATCAAAGAGTTGTAGGCAGGAGGTTGGCACCTTTTGCTATAGGAAGTGTTACCTATTATGCATTTGAAATTGGCTATTGAAATTGCTAGAAGAAGTCTTCTTTTTTTAGGGCTATTTATACAACCTAAGTTGATGTCCATTGACTAATAACTTAAAATGCACAAGGGACCCAACCATCATGTTTGTAGCTTGCCTGACATATCTTTAAATCTAGAATCATAAAGCAATGCCCAGTCACCAATTTGAAATTATTTAGTCTTAATGTTGGAGTCATGCCATTGTTTCCTTTTCTTCTGTATAATTTCTATGCATTCCAAGATAGACTTGCACATTTCATCTAAAGAATTAAGATGCAGTAGATGCTCTCTCTATGCTGTAGGAAGTTCGATGTTCAATTCTAGTGTTGTTCTTAAAGTTTTGGTTCAAACTCAATGGGTAGCATTGCTACTTTTCCATAGAACAACTCAAATGGTGTGAACCCTGTGATAGCCTTCCATGTTGTTTGGTATGCCCAAACAACTTCTAGTAGTCTATTGCTCCAATCCCTATGGAGCAAATGAACTATCTTTGTTAAGATGGCCTCTATCTCCTGATTTGTAACTTCTACTTATCCATTATTTTTGATGTCTGATATTATATTCCTTCATGAGTTTTGTGGTCAAATTAGAAGTGAATTGAGCACCCTAGTCATTGAAAAGTTCATTGGGTACACCATATCAAGTACAAATTTCTTACAAAAATTCAACAACTTTATGATCACGGCCATGCTTCAAGGCTTTAACTTCAACCCATGTTTTCAAGTAGTCAATGCACACAAGGATATATTATTTACCACTAGATGGAGGATCTATTGGACCAATGAAGTCCATGCCCCATTTGTCAAATGGTGTTAATTCCAGTTGTGGGTTGAGAGGCATTTCATCTATTCTTGTTGGTCAGCCCATCCTCTAACATTTATCACACTTTTGTGTATTAGTTGGCTATATCTTTACAAAGTGTAGGCCAATAGTAACTAGTTGTTAAAATCTTCAATGTTATTGTTTTTGCTACAAAGTCCCCTCCACATGGTTCATTATGACATGCACATAGAATGTTTTATGTCTCATCTTCTCTTACACATCTCCTCATAACTTGAACAGGTCCAGTATAAAATAGTATGTTATCAATCCAAGAGAAATGGAAAATTTTCTCTACAAGAAGCTTCTTTTCCTTGTAAGAGAAATGTGTTAGCATTTTATTAGCTATAATATAATTAGCAATGTCTGCATAACATGGGGTTTTGCAAACAATACAAAAAAAAAGCTCATCTGGAAATGTATCATCAATCAAAGTAGTATCATCTTCATCATGGTGGATTCTTGATAGATAATCAACTACCACATTTTCTTTCCTAGATTTATCAATGATGGTGATATCAAATTCCTGCAAAAGAAGTAGCCATCTTGCAAACCTACTTGTAATAGAAGGTTTTTTCATGAGATACTTAATTGCTGCATGGTTAGTATGAACAAATATGGGATAACCATTTATGTAATGCCAGAATTTGTTCACAACATAGACTACTACTAACAGTTCTTTTTCAGTCATGATATAGTTTAGCTCTAGTCCATGAAGGCTCTTGCTGATATAGTAGATTGCATTTTCAAGATGTTGAGATTTTTGTCCTAGGATTGCACCTACAACATAGTCAAAAGCATCTATATGTATTTGAAAAGGAAAAGTTCAATTAGGACCCCTAAGTATTGGTGTAGTTGTCAACAATGATTTGAGCTAGAGTTATCACATTCCTTTGTCTAGGTAAATTCAACCTCTTTGGTGAGAAAGGTATAAAGAGGACTAGCTATTTGACTAAAATTATTGATAAACCTCCTATAATAACCAACATGTCCTAGGAAAGATCTAACTTCTTTTTTCTTTGTGGGAGTAGGGAGTGTGAGAATTACCTCTACTTTTGTAGGGTCTACTTGGACACCAACTTTAGAGATAAAATGTCCCAATACCACTCCTTCCTACATCATCAAAAAGAATTTCTCATTGTTGAGAGATAGATTGTTCTCTTCACATCAGATGAGTACTTTCTCCAAGTTCTTGAAAGCTTCCTCAAATGTGACACCAAATGTAGTGAAGTTATCCATGTATATTTCCATGCAATCATGTGATATGTCAACAAAGATGCTAATTACAACTCTTTGGAAAGTAGTAGGTGCATTGCATAAGCCAAATGATAATATAGAATAGGCATAGGTACCCCAAGGACATGTAAATGTGGTCTTCTCTTGATCTTCTAGAGCAATACTTATCTAATTGCATCCACTATATCCATCTAGAAATGAGAAGTATTTCTTTCCATCCAAAGTATCCAAAACCTGATCAATAAAAGGTAAAGGAAAGTGATCCTTGTTTGTGGCATTATTTAATTCCATGTAGTCTACACATATCTTCTATTTCCCTCCTTTCCTAGGTATAATAACTAATGGTGTACCCATTTTCTATTAGAGATTGGATAGATGAATCCAACATCCAACAACTTATGTAACTCTATCTTAACTATTTCATACAATGTTGGATTTATCCTCCTCTAGGACTGTCAAAGTGCCAAGTTTTCATCATTGATGTATATCCTATAGGTGTAGAGTTTAGGGCTCAATCCTACAATATCCTTATAATCCAAAGCAAAGGATTTTTCATGTTGATCGAGGAGCTTGGTTAACAATTCCAATTGTGATATGGACAACTTATTGTTTACATTGAGATTATGACCAAGAGAAAGTTCCACAATAGTTGTTAATTCTTCAATTAACACTTTTGGTACTGGACTTATAGCTACTTCACTTGGCAATAATTGGTAAATAATTTTAGGGTTTTCTGGGTAGACATAATCTTCATAGGTACATAGCTGTAGGACATAACTTTTAACAATGTCTTTGGCCACTATACATTCATTGGTAAGAATGCTCTGTACTAGTTCATCCTCTTGTTGTATTTTTAGAAAATATTTCCAATATGACATCATGAGTTGAGCTATAGAATTTAGTTCTTCCTCTTCATCTCCTAAATCTGGCCAAATAGGTTCTCCCAAGTCTGGTTGGGGTTGGGCAACTGGATTTAGCTCTAGCCTCCTTATGGTTTGACCATTTGAATTTGTCATACTACCTAATCTGCAACTAATTTTAGCATCAGCGGTGGCTAAATAGGGTCTCCCTAATATGACAAGATAGTCAACAAGTTTGACTTTAGGTGATAAGATAAGAAAATTAGTAGGGTATTACCATGAATCTAAAGTTACTATCACATCTTCTATGAGACCATCTAGAATGATAGTTGAACTGTTTGGAAGTTGTAACACCATGGCAGTTGTCCTTAAGCCTTGTATATGTAACATATGCATTGTATCTTTACTCATCACATTTATTGCTGCTCCTAGATCAACTAAAACATTTTTCACAATCTATCCATTTATGATCAAGTTAACTACTAGACTACCAGGATTTGGATACTTTAGTGTCACTACCTTCCCTAACATAATATCTGCTAATTGTTTGACAATATGGATTGTTTGAGGATCTTTCTTCTTCCACCTTGGCTTCTTAAGACATACTTCCTTAATAGCCTTTCCATAAAAAGGGACATCTTTGATAGCTGGAACAAAGGAATTTGGATGTGCATGTTTTTTAGCTACTCAACAATGTCAAATGTCTCTTCCTTTTGGGGTATAATTTCTCTTTATTTAGCCTATGTGGAAAGGGGGAATTCATGGTGGTATGGTTAGTAGTCCTATTGGATACATTAGTTGGTAGGTTGATATCTAGTAGTATAACTTCTAGAAGGGGTGTTGCATGAGTGTCTGTAATTTTAGTGATAATAGGATATTGTGGTGTAGGAAAAGTTGTAACCGATCATAAATGAATATTAGATACCTCTAATGAATATGTAGGGCACTATTGAGTATCTGTAGTGTACATTTGTTGCTTTGATTGCTTGTTGTTTGGATTTGGCTAAGGCTGAGTAAGCAATTGAGTTGGCTTAGGATTAGCATTATTTATTGCAGGAGGTGGCATTATTACAGGTTGTTAAATTGGAGGTAGTAGTTGTGGGTTACGAGGATTTTTCACTAGTAAACTTGGACCCAATTTTGGACCAATTTTGGTCAAATTTTGACCAAGGTTTTTTCCTATTTTTCTCATCAAAATTTTGACTAAATTGCAGGTTGGTCAAAATTTTGATGAATAAATTGCAGGTTGGTCAAAATTTTGACAAATGTATTCATCAAAATTTTGACCAATCTGAAATTTGGTCAAAATTTTGATGAGAAAAATAGCGACAAACCTTGGTCAAAAATTGGGTCCAAATGTACTAGTGTTGGTTAGGCCATTGTGGAGGCCCCCTCCACTAATTATTAGGCTGCCAATTTCCTTGTGGTGGTTGCCATTGATTTTATTGATTTTTCCATTGGTTATTTTGTTGGTTTTTCCATTGGTTATTTTACTAGTTTTGCCACTGGCTATTTTTCTAGTTTTGCCACTGGTTATTTTGGGAGTACTAGGAGGGACTCTGATAGCTTTGGTTTTTCCATTGATTATTGTAAGGATTTGAAAACTGTAAAGGATCTTGAGGCATACCTTGTCTTGAGGCCCATGATTGACATTGAGCAATGAAGAATACTTGTTCATTGTCTTTGTTTATCTTCATATACTCGGTTGACAAATGTTGATTTTCTAGGGTAGCTACCAATTTACATGTGCAGTCTTGCTTCTATTTGCGAAAATGAGGACAATACTCCACCAATCATGATTCAACTTCTGCATACTTCTTCTTTGTATTCATTGTGTCAAGATGTGTAGTGACATCATTTATGATGTCTTTCTTGAAATCTAAGAGTAGATTAGATATCTTGAACTTTGAAATACCCTGATTGATCCCTTTAGTGGTTGTGGACCGATGTCCTCCACCTTTCTTCATAGTTGACCTTGATTAGGTAAGAATTTTTTTCTTGAGGTCATCCCAAGAGGATCAATATACATCACCGCCAACCATCAAGTCTAATGCTTCCAGACAATTATCATTTACCCCTCTCAAGAAGACTAGCTTTTATGAATCCTCTGCTAGTACATGCTAAGGGTTCTTCTACAGTGTATATAAGAAACATGAAACATAGTCTTCTAATATTTCATCCTTCTTTTGTGATATTTTAAAGATATCATCTCCTCTTGAATCATTCACCTTTCAATACTCCTTATATTTATCTAGAAATAGAGTTTGCATTTCATCCTAGGTACCTACTACATTGGCTCCTAAGCCCATGAACCATCGTAAGGCTAATTCTTTCAGTGTTGTTGGGAACAACTTGAGCTTATGGGCATCAATGTTATAGTCAAAGCTATGAAAGAGTATGTCAAAATCAAACAAGAAAATATTAGGATCCTTAGTTGAAAGGCCATAAAACTTTGGGAGAGAAACTGCGGGTATATTTTTGAGATTACCATTGGTTATGAGGCTCAAAAGAGGAAATGGAAAAGTAGGTTGTGCCATTATTGGAGGTATCTGATTATGAGGTTGTTGCTGAAAAGGAACATTAGGTATTGGATTGTTAACAATAGGTGGATTTGGACCAGAACCACCAAAAAAGCTGGCCAAAATTTTAGCAAAAGGTTGAAGACCACTTGTTCCCAAAGGTTTTTCCCTAGAGGAAGATCCTGCAGGAAAATCAAGACTTGTGTCCTCAATTTCTTCTTCAATTTCTTTGTTCAAATTAACAAACTCTCATGGAAGAAATCTACCATATTCATCTCATTGTCTTCCTCTACGATGCATGCAATTGAATTCTTCACACTTGTGAAGAAACTTTTAGGACCAAAAATCTCTAAAAAATCTTAACTAAAAAACTATGACCCAAAAAGATGTTCCTAGCTTGACACCATCCTCGACAACGATGCCAAAAATGGTCTGCCTCACAATAAGTGTACGATAATCATGCTAAAGGCCCTACTTAGGAATATTATATTCAATGTAAGGATTATTCTCCCCACCATGAGGTGCATTTAATTTTTCAACCCAAGGACATATACTTGAAATGGTCGGCATAGTATGTGCACTAGGTTTTTTAAGGAGTCATTATGCTTATGCTGCAGGAAAGTAAAATACAAAGAAAGAACCTATACTAGTGCTATAGGAAATTAACACACTTAACTCTTCACTAAAATAAATGTTGCAAATGCAATTAAATGCTAACTTATATTCCAACTTAGACCATCCACTATAACTGTTCTCACAAATGCTGCAAGAACACTCACAAAGTATGATGTTGTAGGAAGAAACTTACAACTTCTATTTGAACTAATAGAAATGCTAGAAGTAAATCTACACTACTCTAGTCTAATCCACCTCCCAAGTGGGTCGTCTTGGTCAACTTCTACTAATTTACTAACATAGAATGTAAACCAAGAATTATTTCATCATATTCCAAAATTCCCTACATAAGAATGATACATAAAATTGTAAAGCAATTCACTACGAGAGTCAACAGTTTCTTTTTATAAAATCTCTTCCAACCTCTAAAAACTATCGATCCAATCCCTATAAATAGAGGATCACCACTTATTCTAAAATAGGAAAGAAAGCATACTGACTACAAATCTGCCAAAGAAAATAAAGGAAATATAATAGTTCACGGTACCAACAATAAAGTTTGGATAACCAATTCGAAAAAATAGTAAATGCAAAGGGAATATAGAAACTTTTCATCCCTACATTCCTAGAATAATAGCTCCTCCTTTGTAGCGTTCATGTCTCCTGGTACCATTATGGTTCTTCCACCATGATTGGACTTTAATGTTCCTCCTTAAATGTTGTCAACCATTTCCAGCTTCTTCCCTATCAAGTTAGTTATGATGCAAAAATATTTACAAATACGCATAATCAAATTAAATCCAAATATTAGAACACACATTTTGATGGTTATATGAAATATTGCAATTATATGTATAATATTAGCAAAATATGACATACTATCTACCCATAGGTTAATGGTTCTATCTAGACTTAATCATAGGTTTAACTAAACATAAGTTTACAAATGTCTTGGCATTATTGAAATATAGTATTTAAAATTATCATAAAATAGAGGCAATAGTTAGCCTCATCACCCTTACTCTACAATTTTTTGCCATGTTGTGCCCTTGTGAAATTTGCACCCTTACTCTACAATTTTTTGCCATGTTGTGCCCTTGTGAAATTTGCACCCTTGCTCTATGATTTCATTGTCATGTTATGCCCTTGCTCTATGATTCATTGTCGTGCCCTAGCTCTGCCATATTCTTCAAGGGCTATGTAAATTTTCATTTATTTTTTAAGGTTCTTTTTACATCTTAGCACAACATAAAAATTGATCCAGCTGCATACATATTCCAGAATCCAAATAATAAAACAATAAAACTCACTCAACCCATGCTAAGTGACTTACCTAAAGATCCTCCACAAAAATAATGCAGACTAGGAAAAAAGCATAGAGTTCACAAGAAATTTTACAAAAATACATCATAGCAAATATTTTTAGAAAGAAACTAGTCATAACCCAATAGATTGGGTCTAGTTGCTGATTAGTTGGGTTGATTAAAAATTCTTGTAGAATTGTCATTAAATTAGGTACAATAAAATGAACAATCAGTTGTTCCCATCTAGCAAGATCAAATACGGTTTTCCATTTTATTTCTGCAAGCCACATTACAATATGGTATTTTTGCAAGCCACATTTTGTATGAATATTACTCATAAAATTTTAGTCTCTTGAGGCCTCTTGCCCAATTGTTCATGTGCTTGTCTATGCTTCCATATTGTGCATATTCTATGATCATTGTATTCTATGCAATTATTACTCCACTTTTTATCCATCACATGGGATGACCTCTCTATTGACACATTGCAACAAATGGTTCATGCCTCCCTTCACTATGGTGCCTCTGCAAGCTTTCTCCATTCCACTTGAACATGATGTCCTCTAGTTCCAATGTGATGCATGCCAACATTTGACTTTTGAATGACAATTTAGACAATCTTTTTAGCAAATATCATGGTAGCGTTCAAACAAATAGTTCACGTGCCTTGTCTATACTGC
Source organism: Cupressus sempervirens (assembly GCA_028749045.1). NCBI lineage: Eukaryota > Viridiplantae > Streptophyta > Pinopsida > Cupressales > Cupressaceae > Cupressus > Cupressus sempervirens. Next base: position 816,902,908 of record CM053792.1, on the reverse strand, counting down.
CCGATTGATGAGTTGTCACTAAGAAGTGTTGTTAGATAAGAAACTTCACATTTATTTTCATTCCTCACATATCATTTTGTGGATACTGGCTTCTTATCTAGTTTCTATAATCACTCTTGCATATGGTTTATTTTGAAGTTAATTTTTATTTTGTTAATGCTCAATATTACATGGCTTGTCATGAATATAGGTTTTTCTAATTTTTTTCTACAATTTATTTTTTAATATACCGTCTCAAAACATATCAATAGTAGAAAAGGGTTGGGAATGGAGTTTTTGAATTTAAAAACCTTTCTACTTTTATTTTTCTAGAAGAATATTGATATTTTATTTACAACCTCTGTATACATTAAAAGACAAGTCAAAGAATAGTTGCCAATATAGTCTTCATTATACTTCAGAAAGTAAATTGCACTGTAAAATCCCTACTTCTTATATTTCATTATACTTCAACTTTTCTATGTATTTAGATCCATGTCTATTTTGCTTAATTGTGAGAATTTTAGCCTTTACATAGTTTCCCATCTTATGGGTATTCATCAAATTATTTGTAAAAATGGGTGCTACAAACTGATCATGCAATGATAGTCTACATGGAGTCCTTATGACAACAGTGGAGGGTAAGGGTGATGTCATTTTTTTTGGTCACCTTCTTCCCACATCATATCTTTGTATTTTTCTTCTTTTCTTCACCAAATTTTCTTTTTTGCTTCTCTAGAAACTATACCAATGTCATGATCGACATTTTATACAATACATCTATATACTTGACATGCCTTTTCAATGATTAGCTTAAAATCATTTTTTTCTTTGTTGCTTTCTTTTTCCCCCTTTTGTTAGGTTTACAATTTCTAGGTTTTGATTTTATTTATATTTATTTGGGTGCATGGTATTTCTTCATTTAATTGGATCTTCACTATTGATTATTTTTAAAAATAATTTTTTTAGATTGATTGCTTGCATATTTATAGTTACAAAGATTCCCTTGACCCAAGGTTGAAGTAGTCAGATCTATTCCCCGCAATGTCTAATGTGTACCATGGTGCATCTCAATCTAGGGCCTACAAATAATTTAGGAAATAGAATTTTAAGATTTATAAACCTAAAGACTGTTTGCCAATTAGAAAAAAGAATGTTTTTTTACTAATAAAATATAATGCTAATAAATAATTAGAGATTTTTTAATTTCTAAAATGTAAATTATATAATTTAATTTAATTGATATAAATGTGCAGAAAAATTATAGTCTCGTAACAACAACAAAAAAGATGATTTATGATTAAAAATAGAGGGCTTTCACTTAGTTTTTTTAGTAAGATTAATTTTAGATTAGAATTTTATTCAATCTTTTACTATAGATGTACTATTTTGTACACTAATCTAAAGTACCATTGGCTGTTTTTTTCTTTTTTCTTTTGGTAGAACCACGTGTTCAAGAAATTTGTCTTTTTTCTCTTTGACAAAGAAAATATTGTTTGTCATTATAATATACATAGTTCAATGAGCTCCTTGTTGAGTTATTGAAAATATATAAATTTATCACCAAGTAGAAATAAATGGTCTCATTGATTTTGGAGATGGAATGCAATGTCAAATCACTTATATTCCTCAAAACTTCAAACTCGCCAAACAATAAGCTTCAACTTTATTTGTGTATGATCATTGAATAAGATGAACTGTGTACATTATCCCTTACCATGCAAAATATTCAAATCATTGAGAGGTACATGTTTTTTGCTGGGGCACTAGAATCAAGGTCAAAATGGTTTGAGATGGTTCATCTTTGAATGCTTCCAAGAATTTGTAGCAGCTATTCTCACTGCAATGGAAGAATAACTTCAGTGAAGAGTTGAGTGTAAGGAGTTGAAGAAGAAAGTTTTGCTTCTATGTAAATGCCATAATCACAAGGCTCCCATAATATCCTCAATGTTGTCTAGATGTTGTTTCTATCATGCAGTCTCTTTCTAAAGCTACTCCTTCTCCTTTTCTTTCTAAAGTCACTCCTCCTTTGCTCCTATGCCTTGAATTTATCAAACTTCTGAATATTTGCCTCTACCTTATCTAAAATCAACTTCACATTATTGTGTTGCAACTCTAGCATAAGTGTTAGATCATCGATAGCTTTCATTTCAACATTCAAGTTTTCAAGATTGGTCAACACCCTCACTTGGGGACCTCTGATGTCAAGAAAAATTTATGTATTGTTTCAACAACATTTTCTTGCTTCTGAGCAAATAGTTCTTCGGGCACATTTTCTTGTAAAATATTAATTATGTTGAACAATTGTAAACTCTTATAAAGTGTATTATTATTTTCATGTATGTATGTATATATAATAATGAATAATAATAATGTTTTCATGTATGTCAAAATAATAAATAACATTACCATTGGATCATTTAATAATGAAGTAATCAACCTAGTTAATCAACAACTAGACCAATTCAACTAGTATTTCCAATGTCTTAGTAACTACCGCAACACTTTCTTGGATTCTATCCAGTGGCTTCCATAATATCCTTATCAAAATAAATTTCAGCATTCAAGTTTTCAAGGTTGGTCAACACCCACACTTGAGAACCTCTCATGTCAAGAAATTTTTGTACTGTTTCAACAACATTTTCTTGTAAAATATTGATTTTGTTGAACAATTGTAAACTCTTAGAAAGTGCATTGTTGTTTTCATGTATGTATGTATATATGTATATATATATATAAATATATGCATGTATGTATATATATGTTGGTATGTATATATGTATGTATGTATGTATGTGTATATATGTATGTATGTATGTGCATATATGTATGCATGTATATATATGTATTATAAAAAAAATGAAAAAAAAAACATGACATTAATCATTCTCTATTTTTTTTGATTGATTGTGGAGAGCTGCACGTGAAAGAGGGTGGAGAGCTTTGAACGAGAGTGGAGAGCTCTAAACATTGGTGGAGATCAATGGAGATCTAGGATTTTGTTGTTGTGCCCTTGTGATCTCTGCATCTTTTTGTGATACCCTTGTGATCTCTTTATATGCATGCATGCATGCATGTATGTATATATATATATATACACACACACACACATATGTAAATTTATGTGTATATGTATATGCATATGTGTGTATGTCTGTATGTATAAAAATAGAGAGATCTTAATACAATAGAAAAAAAATAAAACTCACTCAACAAGTAACATGGCCACAGATGCAATGGAAATGCCTATTGGTAAGTAGATTCCTCTTTTTCTCTCTCCATTTTCATGTGTTTATTTCACTTGAACTATTATTTCTTAGGGGGCATTTTGTAATATTGGATTCATTTTATGCAGGAGGCAATGAGGACATTCCTAGATGTATCCGTGTGATGAATTTCTCACGAGTAATGAAGATGGACTTCCTCTAAGGGTAGTAGGAGGTGATGAGGATATTCTAGGTAACTTACCATGCTTATATATGTATGGATGTTTAGGTAATCAACCTTACATTTAATAAAAGGAATATGTGCTTTTAAACAAGCTTTTGTCACATTGATTATTGTCACAAGCTTTTAAACATAACTATATAAGGAATGAGTTAGGATGTATATAGGTTAATATTATATTAATTGTAAACTACAATACAAAGGTTTCACTAGGTATTATAGTATTCTAATAATAGAAAACCATTTGATTCGCCCGAGTGGGTGTATGGTGGCGAAGAGTTGTATTAGGTGAGTAAAGCTCACAAGTGGTTATAGGAATATAGTTACATTAGAACAATTAGAAACTAGAACTACATAGTTGTTAGAGTGAGTAGTTCAAGGGTCTTGATCCCATGGATATGGGTATGTAGGTAGCCTAGTAGGCAAAGTATGCCTCCAGTGTGCAGATGTCTTGGACATAGTCAGGTAGCAGTCAACTATTTTAAGACATTATAAATGTAACAAGTAACCAGTAGTTTGACATGAAACCTTGAAAAATTCATTGTTTCCTTTTAGATACATTCTAACCCACCATGAACCAACAAGAAGTTAAGTTTGAATAACTTAAGAAATAGTACACTTTTCAAACAAAATTTCTCGTTGCATGATGCATTTAACGTAAAAATGAAGTTTCAAGTGAAGTACATTGTTGATATTAATCAAAAAACCTTATAATTTTTTTCAAAATGGCAAGCCCAAAAATATTGTTTGGCCAATTTAAAAATAGAAAACTATTTGAAATATAGAAAAAAACAAATCTTGCAATTACCAAATTCTAATATATAACCCACCATACCAGATTATGAGTCAATGGAAAACTAAAATATAAAACCTTTTATTTCTGAGTAATATGTCTACAGAAAGAGAAAATAATTATCATACCATGTACATACTAAATTGTACAAAATAATATCTCAAGGAGCTTGCAGGCTCATGCAAACATTCTCTGACTATTATGTTTTTATAATTGCTGACTTAACAATCATATTTATTATTGTCTTCCTCATGCTTTTTACCTAACATCCTCAGCATCTCTACCCCAATTACTTCTTTCTCCCATTGTCTCAAACCTTTTAGGATCTATATCATTTGTAATTTTTACAAAGGTATGATGCTTACTAGTTCTACAATCAGAAAAATTCTTTTCCATATCTTTTTAATCATGGTCATGATCATATCTTCTCCTTTTCTCCCTTTTTTTCGGTACCCTCTCAAATGATTCATTGTTTGAATATATTTTATTAAGGACTCCAGTCATAAATTTTATGCCTTTATCACTATGATTCATTGGTCGAGTTGTTGATTAGCTAGGTTGATTACAAATTCCTGTAGAATTGTCATCAAATTAGGTATGATAAAACAAACAATCAACTTCTCCTAGCTAGTAGGATCAATCCAATAACTTTAAATTTTGTAATTGCAATAGAAAAATATTATGGAATGTGTGATATTGGAGAGAGTGCTTTCCTAACAAATCTATTTCTAAAATTCAACTTTGTTTATGAACATTATCAGGAGACTACAACTCACTTACCCCTATAACTAGTTTTGTTGTTATTTTTATCTTTTGGGAGAGACCGAATGATTCTTGTGATTGTCAAACAAGAATCATCTAGTCTCTCCCAAAAGATAAAATAATAGGAAAACTAGTTATAGGGGTAAGAGAATTGCAGTCTCCTGATAATGTTCATAACCAATGTTGAATTTTAGAAATAGTTTTGTTAGGAAAGCACTCTCTCCAAAGCCACACATTCCATATTTTTTTCTATTACATTGTCATTGCAATTTTGATGACTAGTGGTTCCACAAAATTTATGCCACAAATCCATCTCTATTGTGATGGACAAGTTTTACAACTAGTTGTCAAACCCACAACATAGCTGTTGCATAAATATCACATGTGCAACGAAGTCTCCATGGTATAGTCGTTGCAATTATAATGGTGTATTGACCCATCTAGATTCAATTCAAGATAACTTTATGTGTCATAATTGTGAAAAAATCCCTTTTGATCACAATTTTTGATGGAAAAAGTTTGACATCCATCTGACAAGAGCCGATTCCTGTATGTATCGCTTGGGCGAAGGGTGGCCATTGCAATTGTGACATCCTACCATCGCAATTTGAACTCAAATATAGTAGTGACTCCTTGATATCATGAGTAAGGTGATATCTAAAACTCATTCATTCTTAGTTATCTTCCCTAGCTAAGAGGAAGTGTTGATGAGTAGTATCGGTCAGATTACTAGAGACTGTAACTTATGCATATTGTCTCACACTCAACGAGCATTTTTCTAATCTTGAACCTATTCTATCATTCTAACTAAAATGAATTCCTTGCATTGATATACATTTAGATCAGGTATGTATTGTCTTAAGTCATAATTAGTACCCACTCACTAATCAAGTCCTTAAGGACTAGATTAGTTAATGAATAATAACTATGAAAAATCATGCCTCTTGGAGTTGGAAGATCATAATCCATCATCGCAAACCTTGATTATATTATATATGCAAGATCAATGAAGGAATGTAATCATCAAAATTAATAAATGATCAATACCTTCAGAAGATTGATATAAAATCATATTGCTTATCATCATCCATTTACTATCTTATTTATATTGCACTTGTAGTTCACATACGACTGTCTTCTTGCAGATCGAGGCTCAAAATTAGAGATTAACATTATTGCATATCAAGCTCTTACATTCAACGATACTATTGCAAATTGTGATCTTACATACTATAGATGCTTAAAATTGTCCCAAAAAACTATATTAATTAATTTAATATTGCCCTTGACATTATAATTAATTATTAATTAATTAATTATATTTTTCATATTCTTCTACCTATTTAATTAAATTTATTTAATTAAGTATGTTCACTTTCCTAAGGTATTTAAATTTAATTTAAATACCTCTAGCCTTAATATGTTAAATTAATTTAATACATAATCCCCCATGAATCCCCTTTTTAAATAAATCTTATTTATTTAAATCCCCCCATCTCATTAATTTCTCTAAACCTATTATTAAATTAAATCCAAATAAATTTAATCTTTAATCTAGTCTACACCCATCATTTTCATCCTTCTAAGCCTATCTACTTCCTAATCACACTTAATCATTTTAATCACCTTGCTAAACTCTCTTCTTAGCCTAAGTGTGTGCTCACATGTGTGAGGACCACTCACACTTTCCACACCCCTCATGCCTTCCACACCTCTTACACTCTTGTTCTCCACTCCTCTCTTCAAGTCTGCTCACACATGTGTGAGAAAACTTTGAATGTTGACCACTTGCATGGCTTGCTCACATGTCTTCCATGTGGCACCTATGCGGATGCCACATAGATTCCACCTCACCAGGGCCTCTCTCAAGCCTATAAATAGAGCCCTTGTCTCAAGCATTTTCATCTCTCTCATATGCATTTTTATCATGCTAGTTTGAGTTTAGAGCTTTCATAGTGATTTTCATGTTGCATACTAACCCTTGGTAGCTAATTTTAGATTACATTTGCATTGTTAGATTTAGATTATTCATGCATTTAGATCTTCATTTCACTTGCATACTAGCTTAGTTTTCACATTAGCTTAGTTTTCTTTATTGCATTCCATCTCCAAATCCTTGAATGCTTTCAAACATGGCTTCCTCCATAGCCATTTTTTGAGGTATTCTTCATTTCATATATCATAGTTTCATCAATCACACTTGCAACTTCACATCAAAAGATTCAAACATAGTTGTGTTTAGGAGAGCACACCAAACATCCCTTGAATTTAAACACACCAACAAGGCTTCTAATGGGTGCCTTTGTTGAGCTATTTGAGATTGCTTGAGGACTTGAGTTGTTGGTTGCTTTGAGTTGCAAAACTCAAGAAAATGTTAGTTAGTTTTCTTTCATTGTTAAATATTTAATGCATGCACATCAACTAATGTTTGTTTGTTAACTCTTGCTTCTAACAGGTTTAGTTTTCTAGCATACACATACAAGAGGAGCTTTATATATATTAGAGGTATTAAAGATTAAAAACATTGTTAAGCTTTGATAAAGGTACATGTGCTCTTATACCTACAAATTGATGCAAGAGCATCCAGTGGTGTAAGGGCAATCCTATATCACCCAAAAAAATATGCTTAGAAATAGTTTCTATTTAATGTTTTTTCATTTCTAGATACCCATTTGGGTCAAATAAAGGTTCCAACTCTCATAGTTCCACTATTAGTGTTTTGGGTTAGAGTTTTTAAGCACCTCGAGATACATGTAAATGTTGAAAAAGTAGGACTATGTAATTGAGCCATAATTATGGTGAGTTAGAAGGTGTAAATTGGAGGGATGGCTATATTTGTAATTTAAAACACTCTAGAAAAAGAATCAAGTCAAAAGGCTTCATGATTAGAAAGTTATTGCAATTTTTCAGTTCCAGGAGACCTCCTAAGAGTGCTTCAAAGTTAGATATGGGGCACTGAACAGCCTTGTACAGAGCCAAAAAATGGGGGAAGAGAAAATCTTGTCCATAGGGCTATAGATTTCTTTGATATCTTTCTAGAAATGTAAACGGTTCATCAATCAGAGTTATAGTTCAAAAGTTGTGCCTCCCAAAAGTTGGACTATTGTTTCTGGATTCTTCTAATTTTACACCAACTTCTAACGTGATTTTTGGAACCTTCTATTTTGGTGGTGGATGTCAATTGGCATATTCTAGAATGTATTTCTAACCCTAAACCATTTGGGGCTTACTTAAGAACATTTATGGCATTGTAAAGGCAACTCTTAGTGGAGTTACAGAGAAGGTACTGTGTGGAGGATTTCTTTCTCCAGAATCATACTATTGTAAGCCTATAGGGTATTTTTCATTGATAATAATAATTCCCTTTTCCTGTGTGTTCATTCTAGTCTTTAGATGTGTCTCCATCACAAATAAATGTGCAAACTTTATTAGTAACTTGTGATTAAGAGAAAAGAACATACAATCTGATAGAAGCTTAATTCATTTATAGTACAACTAGCTTTTGTGTCACACTTGTGCAAAATCTCAAGACCATAACATTTAGGTAAGAGAATCTAATTTTTTTTGGTACTTCAGGGATATTTTATTGCAAAATTATCTCCCAACAAGAAATTAATTATTTATCTTGTTAGTAATCTTGAAAATGCCAACTCTTGGTGGTGATTAATTCTCTAGAGAAAAAATGAACACTATTTGCATTGCATGGAAACTCAATAGTTAAGGATCCTTTATATGCAATCCTCTTAATCCAAATTCCTTAACCTAAAAATGAAACCACAAGAGGAGAATCTATAAACTTATCTCCTATGAATTCATCTAGATGAATACCAAAGTTTTGAGCCATTTGAATGACATAGTGCTAGTGAAACAATAGCTCCCTACAGTAAGTTTGATGTTATGATATTTCATGGAATAACTAAAAAATTTATCTATTTGCAATCATAACTTCAAATTTTAGTGTTGGTAACATATGTGCTCAAATTTGTAGAAAGATTTTGTTGATGATATTGTGTTGGACTACCTCTAACTTCTACTTGTATATGAGCAATGTTAGTATGCTAATAGAAACCAAATTTAAATAAAGCTTCTACAAACTAAAAAAAATTCATAAACTTCAAGATAGACTAAGATGAACTCTCAATTGAGAATATGAGCCATTAATGGACTCTCTCAATGAGAAGCTCTCTTGTTGAGTAGCTTTGTCTAAATATATAGGATGTATGCTCAAGCTTATGCTTCAAAAAGGGCTTCAAATGGAGTTGGAATTTGGGTGTGAGTGTATGGTTTTGATGTAAAATGGCTTCTTAAAATGGCATTATGACTTTACTTCATGGATTGTGTTGTTTTGCAAAGGGGAAGGATCCAATTTATAGGCGAGAGGCTTGAGGGATTGAGGGCTAAGATGCAAAGATGGGAAAAAGCTCATGGAGGGCTCAGATTGCATGAGAGGAGAGCACATGGATTGTGCTTCCTTATAGCCAATTAGGGAGTGACACATGTCACAGGGTGAGAGGACGGAGGAAAGGGGAAGGATGAGTCAACAAAGGAGGCTCAAGGGATAAAATCTTCATAAAGACCCTCATAATGGCTTGTAAGAGAAATAAAAGGGCTTGGAAGAGTCATTTATGGCTTAGTGGGCTTCATAAAGTTTTATGGTTGGGATATTTTGAAGGAGATGAGAGGAATTTTGACTTGGGCTTGATTAGGAAAGTTGTAAGATTGCTTAGATTGTGCAAATGATTAGAGGATGGATTAGGATGGTTTAGGATTAGCTTAGGGATAGGCAAGTGGATGGCATTTAATTAGGGTGGGTGAAGGAGGAGATATTTGTTAACTTTGGCTTGGGTTAGTAAGTCTTAACCCATGTTTAGAGAATGTGACAAGGTTAGGAGGGGATTAGGATTAGGTTTAAAGACATCTTCTAGAAGAGCCTAGACTTTGGATGAGGATAAAGACTTTCTAGAATAGTCTAGAATTTCCTAGGATGAGGATGAAGACTTTCTAGAAGAGTCTAGAACTTCTTAGGATGAGGATAAATTAGATTTTTAGGAAATAAATAAAGTTTTATTTATTTCAAGGGTTTGGGTTGAGGAGATATTTATTAAAACTTTTTTAATAAACATGAGGATTAATATTTAATCTTAATTAAATATTTTGAGTTGGGATTAGGGGTAGGAAATGATGGGATTAGCCTTTAATCAAAATTAAAGAAGGATTAGAAGATTTTGGAAGAGGTTAGTGGTCTTAAGGAAATTGGCCAAGTTTTGGACAAAAAATAATTTTTTAATTTATTTTGGGTTTTTTGGTCAATTTATTAATTAAATAATTAATAAATAAGGAAATAATGTTTAAATAAGATTTAAACATTTTTAGGAGGGATTCCTTAATTAAATATTTTTAATTAAGATAAAGGGATTTAATGGCATAAAAATAAATAAATAAATAAATAAATGATGATGTCATTAGGATTTTTTCAGAAAATAAAAATACTTTATTTTCTAAAGGTTTTTAGGTGTCTACACTACTTAGAAAAGGTAATTCTAAGGACTAAACTTTGACTTTTTCTTTATCTAAAAATGGCGACGATGAGGTATGATGTGGCTCTTCTCTTATATTAGGCATCAAGTAATTATACATTATTGATGAGAAAATATGAAGTAGAGATCAAGACTTAGTCTTATCTAACCTTTCAAATTATCTAGCCAAAACTAAATGGAAGGTGTTGATTGATTTACTTTGAGCTTCACTCAGTTTTGAGTAAATATTCTTCTTACAATCAATGACCATGTGATAATAAAAATCAAATAAGGAAAATAAAATAACCAAAAAATCTATATTACAACTAAACCTCTTCTCTTGTAAACAAGTAGATCTTGATGCAACTATATATAATGCTTTGGAAAGATCAAATAGTTTTTTTGTGGGTAAAACCCTCAAGAGAAGTTGATCTTGTCTTTTGAGGAGTTTTTATAATAATTGATTTTTAAGATTAATTAGTTGGGTGAGGAATACCAATCGCCAACATTGAAATAATTAATAGAAAATCCTGGCAATAACCATAGAATAACAAATCTTGTCAATACCCAAGATTGATTTACCATGGAGTGAGGAGGAACACATGAAAGGCCCTATTATGGCATTAAGATAATTAGTTGCATGTGATAGATAATATGAAAACCCACATGACATAAATTTTATAAAACAAATTATTAACAATGATTTATTATTTATGATATTTATGTTCACAACCATCAAATTATAAAGATTTACAACCCTATTAGACTCTATATTAAATTTTACCAATCAGACAATTAAGGTGTTTTTATATTAATACTTCTAGAAGATCTATCATAACAATTAATGGAAACCAAAATGATAAAATGTGCATAGCATAGGTTTAGTGGACCCAATTTTTTTCTCTAAAATATTATTCTTGATATCTAGGAATAATTTCATGGTTGGCTAATGCATTTAATTCTTTAACAAGTGCAACACTTTGGTCACCTACATTCACAAGTGTAACAAAAAGGTTTGATGCCATTCACAATAGACAATACAAATACTATATAGAAATGTAGAAATGAGGATGGTCAAATATATCAAGGATGAATATATTTTCTTTTCATTTTCATTTATTTCTTCACGACTACAATCTCCAACCTCATCTTCAACATCATCAACAATAAGAGAATATGAGCATGAAGTTATCTTCAATCTCAACTATCTGTATATCGAAGGAATGCCTCATAATATCAAATATGCATTTGATATAAACATTTTTTTTCCCTTTTTGAACAACCACAACTCAAATACTCAAAGACTTCCAATCAAATCAACTGAGACACATTAACAAACTTTACATTTCCTAGTTATTTTTATTACAATTCTTCAAGGCTTTGTTCATAATCTCCATAATGATGATAAAATGAACAACTCCAACTTTCAAAACTAAATAGGCAAGTGTTGATTGGTTTAGTTTGAGATTAACTTGGTTTTGAGAATACTTTAATATACTCTACTTAACAAGGCCAACCATGTGAAGGTGGAAGCTCATTTGGCCTCTCCTCCTCCCCCACCCCACTATAATCACTCTAAATTCCTCGATAAAATCTATTTGAATATTTCATTCATTCATTTATGAATTACAATATTCAATCATTATAATCACATAACATTCATTAACATGATATAAAATTTATTAATATGTGAAATTAATCAATAATTCACTAACACATCAATCATTATAATCATATAACATTCTTTAACATGACATATAATTCATTAATACACAACATTCATCAATAATTCATCAACACATTCATTAAGACAACGTTCTTGCATTATCAAACAAGGTTTATAAAAATTATTTCTTTTTTGGTTTTTTCTTTGATTTTGTAAGGTAAATGCTAATCGAAACATCAATATATTTGGCATTCTCCTCCTCTTGTGGTTTTGATCTTATGATATGATGTATCCTTGTACTTTTTGGAGCACAAGGTTGTTGTGCCAAATGTGGGGTCCACTGCAATAACAAATAAATAAGTTAAATTCACAACATCTTTTATTAATATTACAATTATTTCATTAATCAAAAGATCATAAAAGGGATTTTTCTTTACCCAATGATGCAAGAGCATCCAGAGGTATAAGGGCAATCCTGTGTCACCCAAAAAAAAATGTACTTAGACTTAGTTTCTGTTTCATGTCTTTACATTTTTGGATACCCATTTGGGTCAAATAAAGGTCCCAACTCTCACAGTTCAACTATCAGTGTGCTAGAAAATCTCAAAAAAATAGGAGCATGCAATTTGGCCATCATTTTGGTGACCTAGAAGGTGTGAATTGGCCAGATGAATGTAATTGTGATTTAGAGCAGTCCAAAAAAAGAATCAGGTCAAAAGGCCCCACGGTTTGAAAGCTATTGCAATTTTTTGGGTTTTGGAGACCCCCTAAGAATGCTTCGAAGTCAGGTTAGGGGCATTAAATGACCTTGAAAAGGGCTGAAAATGGGGGACGAGCGAAGCTTGTCCATAGGGCTATAGAGCACTTTGAGAGCTTTTTGAAAATGTAAACGGTTCATCAATTGGAGCTATAGTTCAAAAGTTATGCCTCCTAGAAGTTCGATTACCATTTCTGGATTCTTCTAGATTTGCACCGACTTCTAACGCAGCTTTTGGAACCTTCTATTTGGTCGGTGGATGCCTACTAGCACTTTCTAGAATCTACTCCTAGTCCTTAACCCTCTGGGGTCTATTTAAGGAGATTTTTGGCATTTTAAAAGGCAGTTCGGAGTGGAGTTTGAGAGGAAGTACTGAAAGGAGAAATTATCTCTAGATTTATGCTATTGTAAGCCCTTAGGGCATGTTCTGAAGTTTATTTTCTCTGCATTATTTGTACTAGCTTATTTTCTCAGTTAATATAATTTTCCCTTTCTGTTGGTTCCAATCTGTTCTTGGGTCGTGTACCCATCAAGTGGTATTAGAGCGAGTTTTCCTAAGTGTGTAGACAGAACGCCGACTATGAGGCAGTTTACACCAGGACTGTGTGGTTGTGGGTTTGAGTTAAAAGATGCCTCCACAAAGAGAGCATGGTGGAAGGGCCAAAGCTATTAATCTTGAGGAGGTTAGAGCCCTCCAAAGGCAGGTGCATGCATTGCAAGAGGAGCTTCGTAGAGGAGCAAATGTTGCCGCAGGTGACAATAGTGAGGATGACAATGAAGAAGAAGCAATGGGACCAGAAGAGGAATTTGACGGGGAAGTTCTAAATCCTATAGAGGAAAGGCTTTTAGGGCCATTACTAAGTTTGGGAAAAGACCTACAATTGAAGTGGGTGTATTTTCAGGAAATTTGAAACCAGATGAGTTGATCGATTGGATCAATGAACTGGAAGAATACTTTGAGTATGAGGATATCAGGGACCCAGATAGGGTTAAGTTTGCAAAGGCCAAACTAAAAGGCCATGCCAAAATCTAGTGGCAAGAGGTTCAATTGGAAAGAAATAGAAGAGGAAAGGAGAAGATCACAAGATGGGATCGCATGGTGGACAAATTGAAGAAGCAGTTCATTCCAATGGACTACAAGCTTGATCTGTTTAAGAAGATGCATGGGTTAAAGCAAGTAGGAAGATCAGTCCAAGAATATATAGAGGAGTTTTACCGACTCTTGATTAGAGTGAGGCATGCAGAAGGAAATAAGGAGAAGGTTGCTCGTTATATCAGTGGGTTGCGACCTAGCATCCAGGAGGAATTAAGTCTGGTAAGAATGACCAGCGTTGAAGAGGCATACCAGTTTGCCCTATGAGTTGAAGAGAAGCTGAATAAAAGGTTTGAAGGAAGACAAAGAGGGCGCAGTCAAGGAGGAAGGGGAAGTGGTAGATCATTTGGAGGCTGCAATGAAACCCAAAAGAAAAATGAAGATGTGGGTACTAGCAGAAACCAGAGGAATGAGGGTTTCAACCGCTCCCATGATCAAGACTTTGGAAATCAAAGAGGAAGAGGTAGAGGACATGGACAAGGAAGAGGAGGCTTTCATGGAACCTATTTCCATTGCAATGAAGAAGGTCATCGTGCCTTTGAATTCCCTCAATGACAAGGAAGGACAGATAGGAGAGCTGAGGGCCAAGCTAGGGTTGCTCATGTGAATGAGGATGCACAATCATCACATTCAGAGGATGCAGAAAGAGGAGAGACCTTGGTAAATGAAAGAGTCCTACTAAGTGGTGAGAATGAACTAGGACAACGAAGGAGTTTGTTTCGTACCAGATGCAAGTGTGAGGATAAATGTTGTGACGTGATCATTGATGGTGGTAGCACTGATAACCTAGTATTAGAAGAGATGGTCTCTAAGCTAAAGCTCAAGAGGGAGAAACATCCCAGCCCTATCGGATTTCTTGGGTAAAAGATGATCATAAGGTCCTGGTAAGTGAACAATGTTTAGTAAAATTCAAAATTGGGAGTTACCATGATGAAGTTCTCTGTGATGTTATTTCGATGGATGTTTGCCATCTATTGTTGGGTAGACCATGGTAGTTTGATAGACATGCAATACATGATGGACATGCAAACACATACTCTCTGACAAAGGATGGAGTTCGCCACAAATTGAAGCCCATGAAAAGGGAAGGTGAAAAGGTATGTAGCAGTGCTAGGATTTGTCTTGTTGATGGAAGGAAGTTTTTAGATGGCATGAAACATCAACATATGTACTATGCTAAATAGACAAGTTCAAGAGTTGTTGAGGAAGGGCTTGATTCGAGAGAGCCTGAGTCCATGTACAGTACCTGTAGTACTTGCACCAAAGAAGGATGGAGAGTGGAGGATGTGTACAGATTCTCAAGCTATAAATAGGATAACCATCAAGTACCGGTTTCCTTTACCAAGGATGGATGATCTTATGGACTACTTGAGTGGAGCTCAGTACTTCACAAAGATAGATCTGAAGAGTGGCTATCATCAAATATGGATTTGAGAAGGAGATGAGTGGAAAATAGCCTTCAAGACCAAGGAGGGTCTTTATGAGTGGTTAGCCGTGCCCTTTGGATTGATGAACGCCCCAAGCACCTTCATGCAGCTCATGAATGAGGTACTTAAAAAGTTCTTGGGAAAATTTGTTATTGTCTATTTGGATGATATTTTAATTTTCAGCAAGACTTTGGAAGAACATTTACTGCATATTCCTAGTGTCCTTGAAAGGCTAAGGGAAGAGAAACTGTTAATTAATCTAAAGAAGTGTGTCTTTGCAAAAAGGGAGTTAGTCTATTTGGGATTTGTTATATCACCTGAAGGTCTCAAAATGGATCCAGAGAAGGTAAAAGCCATCTTGGAATGGCCTACTCCAAGGACTGCTATTGAGGTAAGATCATTTCATGGTCTGGTTAGTTTTTACAGGAAGTTTATTAAGAATTTCAGTGGCATATGTGCACCCCTAACTGATATAATAAGAGGGGATAGAAAAGAGTTCAAATGGACTGCAGCAACTACGAGAAGTTTTGAATTGTTGAAGAAGAAGGTGACTGAACAGCCTGTGTTGGCACTTCCAAATTTTAGAAAAGTGTTCCAGGTGGATTGTGATGCTAGTGGTTGTGCTATTGGGGCTGTATTAAGCCAAGAAGGTAAGCCTATTGCATATTTTAGTGAAAAATTGAATGATGCAAAGAAGAAGTATTTTGTTTATGATCAAGAATTCTATGCAATAGTTCAGGCCTTAAAGAAATGGAGGCATTATTTATTGCCAAAGGAATTTGTTTTGTATACTGATAATCAGGCATTACAGTACCTAAATAGCCAAGGTAAATTGAATTAGAGGCATATGAAGTGGGTAGAATTCTTGCAGAGTTATAAATTTGTGTTGAAGTATAGAAGTGGAAAATCTAATAGGGTTGCAGATGCACTAAGTAGGAGACAATCACTGCTTACAGTAATGCGAGTTGAAGTAGTTGGGTTTGATGAACTCAAGAATTTGTACCCCGGGGATCCTGATTTTGTTGAAGCATGGAAAGCTTGTAAAGAACCTGTTGCTGTAGATAGAACCAAGTGGTTAGACTATTTGATTCAGGATGGCATGTTGTTCAAAGGTAGTCAATTGTGCATTCCAAGGAGTTCCATGAGGGAAAATCTGATTAAGGAGAAACAGAGTGGAGGAATGGCAAGACATTTTGGTCAAGATAAGACCATTTCCATTCTTAGAGAACATTATTTTTGGCCTCAAATTTCATAGGATGTAAAGAAGTTCGTACAAAGTTGCCAGGTTTGTCAAGTTGCCAAGGGGTTTAGTCTCAATACTGGTCTATATCAGCCATTTCCTGTTACATCAAGGCCATGGGAGGACATAAGTATGGATTTTGTTCTTGGATTGCCAAGGACACAAAGGGGTAATGACTCAGTATTCGTGGTGGTTGATAGGTTCTCCGAAATGGCACATTTCATTCCATGCCACAAAACTCATGATGCTGTCCATATTGTAGACTTGTTTTTCAAAGAGGTGGTAAGACTACATGGTCTTCCAAGGAGTATAGTTTCTGATAGAGACACTAAATTTGTGGGGTATTTCTGGAGGACATTATGGAAAAAGTTAAGAATAGACTTGAAATTTAGTTCCACGCATCACCCACAGACTGATGGTCAAACAGAAGTGGTAAATAGAAGTTTAGGCAATTTGCTGAGATGTTTAGTTGGGGATAAGCCCAAGGGATGGAATTTGATTCTACCATAAGCAGAGTTTGCTTATAATAACTCTATAAATAGGAGTACTGGAAAATCACCATTCAAAATTGTATATGGGAATAGCCCAAGGACTGCACCAGAGCTGAGGAAGATAGAACACGAGGAAAGGACAAGTGCTGAAGCTGAGGAATTTGCTGAACATATCAATCGTCTACATGAGGAGGTTCAAACACACATAACCAAGATGAATCAAGAGTATAAAGCTAGGGCTGATCAAAGGAGAAGACATAAGGAATTCCAAGTAGGAGATTTAATCATGGTGCACTTACGAAAAGAAAGATTTCCAGTCGGTACTTACAACAAACTGAAAATGAAGAAATTTGGCCCCTGCAAAATTTTGAAGAAACATGACTCAGGAAATGCATATGAGGTGGAGCTGCCAGATGGTATTCACATTTCTCCCATTTTCAACATTGCAAATTTAACAGAGTATCATGATGATGGTGCAGATGAGGAGCTGGGTTTAGAGCCATGTCCAATTCCTGCTTCTAAGAAGGAGGAGATAGAAGACATTCTAGATCATCGTGTGGGTAGGAGTACTAGAAATAGGCAGTATGAAGAGTATTTGGTCAAATGGAAAGGACGACCGATCAAGGACTCAACTTGGATTTCAGTAGCTGAGGTTTCCCATTTGGGATTTCCTCTACCATCCATAAAGTGATAGGGTCACTTTTCAATCTACCCTGGGTGTCTGATGCAGGAGCATCCAGAGGTATAAGGGCAATCCTGTGTCACCCAAAAAAAAATGTACTTAGACTTAGTTTATGTTTCATGTCTTTACATTTTTGGATACCCATTTGGGTCAAATAAAGGTCCCAACTCTCATAGTTCAACTATCAGTGTGCTAGAAAATCCTAAAAAAATAGGAGCATGCAATTTGGCCATCATTTTGGTGACCTAGAAGGTGTGAATTGGCCAGATGAATGTAATTGTGATTTAGAGCAGTCCAGAAAAAGAATCAGGTCAAAAGGCCCCACGGTTTGAAAGTTATTGCAGTTTTTCAAGTTTTGGAGACCCCTTAAGAATGCTTCAAAGTCAGGTTAGGGGCATTAAATGACCTTGAAAAGGGCTAAAAAATGGGGGACGAGTGAAGCTTGTCCATAGGGCTATAGAGAACTTCAAGAGATTTCTAAAAATGTAAACGGTTCATCAATCGAAGCTATGGTTCAAAAGTTATGCCTCCCAGAAGTTCGGTTACCATTTCTGGATTCTTCCAGATTTGCATCGACTTCTAACGCAGCTTCTGGAACCTTCTATTTGGTCGATGGATGCCTACTAGCACTTTCTAGAATCTACTCCTAGTCCTTAACCTTCTGGGGTCTATTTAAGGAGATTTCTGGCATTTTAAAAGGCAGTTTGGAGTGGAGTTTGAGAGGAGGTACTGAAAGGAGAAATTATCTCTAGATTTATGCTATTGTAAGCCCTTAGGGCATGTTCTAAAGTTTATTTTCTCTGCACTGTTTGTACTAGCTTATTTTCTCAGTTAATATAATTTTCCCTTTCTGTTGGTTCCAATCTTTTCTTGGGTCGTGTACCCATCACCCAATAGTGCCACATCATTCACAATCACATTTTTTTCATCCCCAACCTCAACATGTTGAGCACTAAGATCATGATCCACTTCATCACCATGATGTTTTACATTCTCTAAAATATTCACAAAAAGGTTACACCAATTTCAATTTAAGATGTTAAATTTTATTAATGAATACATAATTAGTTTTCAATAGAAAATGAGTACCTCCATCATTATGATGCACATCAGGGCATTCATCATGTGTGAGTTCTGTGCTAGGATTAGAAGGCTACAGTGAAATGACATGCACATTGTTATCATTGTTTTATTTATAAAGAAAAAATAGTCAATTTATTTGAAATTAACATCAAATAGATTATTTCTCAATTGAATTATTTTTCATTAGGCCTATTTACCTGTGTGTGAAATTGTGCACCAAAATCTTTTCTTTGGCCACATGATTCAATGTAATGTCGTGCAACCACAACTATATAGCCTTGCTTGAAAGAAAATTGTTTGTCTTCTTCCATGAGTGCAATATTAAAATAAAAGCCCTTCATTTTTGGCTTAATATTGTCAATATTAGATGTATTGATTAAACAAATTTTTTTACAATTTTATATAAAATAATTAATTAAAAATTTCATTTACTACTACTTAAAAGTCACGTGTCAAGTTTCATATATCCATTAGAGCCAAGATGGTGTTATCCAACCTTATCTTTTCTGGCATGTGTAGCCTTTGATGTCTCATGTATTCTATATATGAAAATTTTGAAATATGTTAGATTATATAAATATAAAGATTACTAATTAGTGCATTATTACATTAATACTATCACATACCTATTTTTCCCTTTGGTGGTTGAATTTTTCCATCTTTGAGCCTTTTCTCTTTTGAATCTTCAATGATTTCATTCCACTCAATCTCTAGAACTGTACGAGGATTAGCTCATACTTTGGATTGAAGTTTAAAGCCCTTCTATATTGGTCTCTCACACACTTTAGATATTTGTAAGCTTTCTAAAGAATTTTGGCTTTTTCAAAAATGTTTTTCCAAAGAGATCCTTTAGAGATTTTATGAGTTGATCTTTTAATTCAAGACCTTCGTCATTCCACCTTTTAATAAAAAGCAAAATTGTTAGATAAAAAAAAAAGTTGAATATACACACCTTAAATATAGTACAATAAATGGATGAAAGGAAAATATTGTACCAATGATATGAAGTTACATACCTTTTATGTATGGTGGGATTGAATAGCTTTAATTTCATTTCATAAAAAAATCATTTCCTGCAAAAACATCATGGGATCATTAGTCCAAAATGAGTTATGAATAATTAAACTACAATTACACTATAAATAGTAACATTTTTTAAGTACTTGGAAGCTTGGGTACTTGTAAGGGAAACATATCTTTCTCGACCAAGAACAATGACACCTACAACAATCTCGTACTATCAACACAAGATGATCTAAGAAATGATGGTGAACTATCACTAGTACTGGTCTCTGTCCTATCTTGAGGAGGTGTATCTGTCACTGCACAAAGTTAATCAATGAATATGATCAAATGCACCCAAGAAAGTAAAAATCAAATCATAATTAACACGTAAAAGAATATTGCAAAATACGTATTTACCAGCTCTAGTTAGAGTAGACGTGGATGTTTGCATGCTCCTTGTTGTTGACTTGCAGTCAGAAATCTCAAAGTGGTGGTCATCCTTGATGGAGGTGTTTGCACTTCATAATGACCTAAAAAATAATCATATATATATAATGTCTTTTCTTTTTTAAATATAAAGCTAATCAATATACACAATGGATTATTTAATTTGATAAAAAATATTATATTTAAACACAAAAACAATCATCCATACAATATCTATCCTTTTAAAAATATATAACTAGTCATATTATTAGTCAATCTCAAAAGGGTCAACTAAGGAGAAAATTGAAAGGTTCAAGAAAAAAATGACTCAAAAGAACTTGTCTAATAGACTTATAGGTTGCAAGGTTTTCCAAAAAAACCAAGAACCAAATGAGAAAAAAGAATATTTGTTTCACATGTTAGAAGGCTTGGGAACTTGATCATATTTGTGGAATTAAAAAGATATATAATATCCAAGAGGTAACGAGGGGAAATATACAAATGAGAATGGTGCCATGACTCATGAGGAACAAGATAAAATTGCACCATTGAATACACTTATAACTGGACATGATGATTGTAAAAGGAATAATAGTTTATAATCAGCTAAGGTTGATGATGTGGAGAAATAGTCAATTTCTATATGTGAGGGGTATTCACAACTTTTTATTAGTGATTTGTATATCATTATTGATAAAACAATTAATGAAGCATTTGATTAGATGAAATTAGATAATTACTTAAAGCTGTTAAAAATTAAAGATCGTATTGTTAAAAAAAATCATATTACCAAGGAACAAGAAGCTTGTACAAGGGAGATGTAGATCAAAAAAATAGAAAAAGGGATTGATGGAATCCTAAAGAACAAAACTAAAGATAATGATTCCAATAATTTTCATGTTAAGGACATCCAATATATTGATTAAAGTATTAAAGAGGTCCATAATGAAATACCTTGCATCCTTGTGACATTTTTCAAGAATAATTTGAGACACCACAAAATCTAATGCATGGGAAAGACACTAGATGAGTCAAGATTTGGTTATGTTTGATTATTGTAAGGGAAGCAAAGAGGAAGATTACAAAAGTTTGAGTTGGGAATATCTTGAATTTTACCTAAATTGTGTGTGACTATGGGGAATATAAGGTGGATTCAAGCCACAATGTTAATTAAATTTCACATCATTCAAAGGGAGATCTCATAGGCAAGGACACCAGAGTTAAAATCAATTTTAACTTTTAGTTTAATAGCAACAGTAGTATAATCCACCTTTCTTATAAAACTATCAATAATAATCATGAAGAAAATAATGGTGCAATTTCTACTATTAATGGACTACAATAGAGAAGCATGGCATATGGTGATTTTGACGATGTCCCTTGTGATTGTTAAAAATAGAAATCACATACTTGAAGGAACTATGCTAGTACCCTCATCATGTCCATTAACTCATTTACGTCTGAAAAAATCTTGTAAGAACACATACACATTTTAGTTCATGATCCATAAAATATTATAAAATATAAACCTTTATTGAACTTTTTTTATAGCTAAAGATTCATTGTTGCTTACTTTTAGACAATGTGCTCTCTGTATCAATTCATTTTTTGTCGCCTTTACCTCCTTAGTTGGATTTGGATCCATCACAATGAAAATAATTTGTGAATTAATTGATTTTAGGCTCTTTCTAACCATGCTTATGGTTTTAGGAGTATATTTGATATCATCATTGCATAACATTGTCATGCACATATCAAAAACTAATTTCTCTTTTGTTACTGGTGCTTTTTCCTTTCCATAAGCATCAATTTGTTACAAAAATATCAATAAAACAATATAAAAAACTCCAAACCCTATTGAAAATAACATAATAATATAAAATTTGTACAATTACAATTACACTAATCTTTATGCTAAGGTTTACCTTTGCCGAAGAAGGGGTGGGAGGAACATCCTTGCCTTTGTCATTTGATGGATCCATGTCGCCCTATGACAAAGATTAAATATAAAATCATTTGTGTAATGAAAGAAATAGATGACTTAGAAAAAAAACTTATTAATAAAATGGTATATTGTATATTGGAGTTGTTAATTGGAGGTGATTAGTTTCAATGTTATATAAAGTACTTAGTTGTCACATAATAGTAACTTTCTTTATATCTATGTGATTCAAATTGTAATCTATTACCATTTCTTCCCCTACACTAATTGGTTTTATCGCACAAATAAAAACATGATTTCCCTCATGCACCTCAAAAATGAAATTAGGTCACTTATTATTTGAGCCAGGATGCACATTATTTATAAAACCTATAATGTTAATCTTAGATTGGTTTTGGCAAGGTAGTGATAAAATACTTAGTCATTATCTATCAGTATTATAGTGCAAGCTGAGTGAACAGAGCAAGTCAAGTAATTAGTATGAGCCAAGTGATCAAAGCATGTTGAGCATCAGTTGCTAGACAATACATATCAAGTAATATACCTAGTATGTGTTGAGTCACTCATGAGCCAAGAAGACTATACATGCTGAGTGATTTTGGAGCCGAGAAAACAATGAATGCCAAGCCATTTGGAATTTAAGTTATAACATTGAGAATGTAGTGATGGTCAAGCATCAGACCCTTGAGAGGTTGAGTGAACACTTTTGGACAAAGTTGTTTGTAATGGAAAAAAATTCTATGTAAACCATTTTTGGGTTGACATAACAATTATTTCACAATTCTAGAAGATATGTATGGAGGTATAGTATGAATCCCTATGAAATACATGCAACCAATCAAATAAAGGGATGTCTAAGAGGCAATATGGATCAACCTCAGCCATTGATTCTTACCAAACCCTAGTAGACCTATGTTTACTTAAGGAGGAAAACCCTAAAGAGTTTGTAGGAGTGAATGCAAAGAGTAGAAGGAGATGAATGCTAAGTGTAGAGAGCATTCATGGTGGCTATGGAGGTTGTGATAATGATCTAAATTGAAGAATCAATTAGAGAGAACACATAAAAATAGAGATAGGATAGAGGAGACATATTTAATAAGAAGGATCAAGGATTCATCAGGAAACAAAATATCTGACATCTAGTATTAGAGTGATAATTGAAGGATCATGGTGTTGAAATCCTTTAACAAGGTGAGAGCTAATAGTCTTTGTAAGCCTTTAACATTGTAAACCCCTCACAAGGTAGATCATAGTTTATGGTCAAACTTATTGTAACCATAGTTGGATACACTTTACATCTACAGTAGTGAAGATTTGTGGATCCCATCCCCACCCCAATTTTACCTTCTCATTGGAGGGTTTTTGGGTAAAAAATTTGTTGTGTTATGTGTTATTTATTTCATGCTATGGATGAATATGTGTAGTTAGATATTTCAGTTTACATGCTAAATTATGAGATGGATGTGTGGTGAATTTTTCATGGTTAAAGTTTTGAAGTGTTGACTCACCACCCCCCCCCCCCCACCCAGAGTTTACTTCCCCATTGTTATTTCCAACAATAGGTACTAGAGATTCATTGTCTAGAAAGAAAATCTTTATAGATTTGACAAAAAGATCTTGAAGATGGAAGTCTACAAATTGGGAAAGGTTATTGAGAACCAGAAGATTGAAGTACAGCTTTCCCTACACCAAATCAATGAAGCAAGAGATGAACTACAAAATTTATTGAAGAGAAGAAAGGAATTGGATATTGAACTAAATAGCACTCATTACCAAGAAGAAGACACTATTGAATTGTTTGAGAATGGAAACTCAAGTGAGTTTGATGTAGCAGTTGTAGATTTGGTGGAAAAGAATAATGCCCTAACTAAAGAGGTCATAACTATTAAGATATAACAAGAAGTCCAATAAATATTTCTACGTGAGGTGGCCAAATAGAAAAAGAAAGCTAAGGAAGACAAAGTCATGACTGAAGATGACAAAAGAACACTGACTAATAGACTAGAAGATAATACATTAGATGTACAAAAGATTGCTAACATGCAACAAGATACAATGAATCAATTGATGATTGAAAACCATGAATTTAATGGAAAGGACATTGAGATCACAACCCTAAAGTTATAGAATGATCAACTGAGGAATGAACTAAGAGTAGAAAGGGAATTTTTTGAAAGTTTCAACAAACCTATTGAAGCCATCAAATACTTTGAGAAATTGATGAGATATCTAATACCTAACAATGATACTACTAGATTGGGATACACCAACACTGAGGAAGGAGAATCATCAAAAAGTGGTGAGTAAAGGAATAAAAAAGGTAAGAACTAAAAACCCATTTGTCATAATTGTGGAAATCTAGGTCATACTGAAAATGTCTATAGGAGAAATAGTACAAATCATAACCCTATGTAGAAATTCAAGGGTTACTGTCATAAGTGCAACAAGAAAGGACATTGGGCACATGAATGTAGTACCAAGACCATGAGCACTCAGATATTTGAAGGATATTGTCACAATTGTCAGAAGTATAGACATAAAGCATATGAATGTAGATCTAATACCAAGTGGACATAAAAAAAGCAGACAAAGGTAATAACAAAATGGAAAATTCTATGATTGGGATTATAATACAAGGTATAATTGCCATTATTTTCAAGAATATGGACATGTTCCTAAGAATTGCATTAGAACACAATTTAGAGGCAACTACAATAGATGGATAAGTGAGACTACATGCTTTAGTTGTCTCAAGACTAGTCATATCAGTAGAAATTGTCCAACTAGGTCATCAACATTGAGTAATGTAAATAGTAAAGGAAAAGAAAAGTTCAATGTAAAGAAGGTAAAGGTGTAGATGAACAACACATGGAAGAAGAAGGAGGATTGCAACACATTAAGATCAAATGAGGTCACTTCATCCAATGGATCAGGTGATCACATCACCCCCAACTAGGCAATCAGGAGGTATGTATGGGACTGGTATTTCAAAAGTTATATTATACCTTAGTTCCAAGAACTCTAAGATATAAAAAAGATTATATATGCATGAATTAAGATGCAATATATTGGTTAGAACCTAGAAGAAATCTATAGTTTTTTTATTTTCCATATTACTGCTGAGCATGGAAAGTTCCACAGTTATTGTCGAGTGATGGAATTGTGTTAGTATTGGTGGAGCTTGCTATGTTAGCAAAGCATACTAGATATCATGTATAATTCAAGTGAGTATGAAGTCCAATGATAGCTGATCTTATAGTTGTGTAAGCACTGAGCATTTATTTCTAAATATGAAGGGTTATATAGTTGATTTTTGACTCATTTACATTCATCAATGATTAAAGAGAGCACAAAGAGAACAAAGGAGAATTTGAAAAGGAGATTCTAGAATTTATGTACTAGATTTGATTTCTACTCGATAGAATTCATCAGATTGAAAGGTATTTAATTGATGTTGAGTTACATTGTTTTAATTTTTGTAAACCCTAAGTAGTCAATATGGAAGCCAACTCTTCTGCAAAAGTTAGAAAAGAGGGAAAGCATATTTTTAATGTTGAGCTAATCAATAATCATGTAAGACAACCACCTTTTTCAGAAATACCTAAGATAGCATATAAAGGAGACCCATCTGGTGTATTATTGATGATACCACCAAAATTTCTTATGATTCAAGATGTTTGGTGTTTCTATACTAGAAAGATAGGAGAAGTAAGTGACATGGAGATGAGAGATGCCTACAAAAAATTGTTTGATAATGGATTCTTGAGGTAAGAATATAAAATCATTGAACAAAAATGATTAAACTATGCCCTAGATTTCCTGAAGTGTTTAAGACTGAATGTATACAAATTATTCTGAGTCACATATATGATGACTATATCTAGTTGGAAGGTGGACTAGTTAAGCTCACAAAGAGGATTATTAGCCAAGTATTAGGGTACCCTACCCTTGATCTACCTAAGAGCATGAGTAGTGATGAAAAGGAGGTGATTGAGAAGAATACAAGTACAATATGGAACAATAGAGGGATGTCTATTGACACAATCTTAGATTCCTTAATTGCCTTTGCAGTGAGAGTGATTTCTCACAAGTTCTTTTAGTCTAGCCAACTAATCAGTGTATCATGTATGTCTATTGATTTGGGTTACAAGATAGTAAAGAGGGACCATTCCTATGACCTTGCCAAGTTACAAATACAACAACTATCAAAAACCTTGGAGGTCATCAAGAAAGCAAAAATGTCATCATGTAAATTTGGTTCTTTACTTGTTTTCATATTCTTCTATGTGCAAAACACCTTCCCTATCTTTGGCATAGTTTCTTGGAAGATTAACATGCCAATTACACAACAAATTTTTGAATTCATAAAGAAACTTGGAGATAACTTTGAGTCAATAATGACAAGTTACTTTGAGGATTTTAAGAAATCCATGAAACAAAGGATGAGGATCCCTATATCACTTGTGTAAAAACATTATGATGATGTTTTTTTCCTAGTGGTTGTAGACTACACATATGTGCAAGCACCTATACCTAGGATCAAATGGATAAAACCCTTTCCATATGAGATAAATGTAGATGAGGCCCCTACAACTATTACAACTCTATTAGCAGAAAATATTGACAAGAGTTCCACCTCATTTGGTAACTATGAGGAAGCCAAATAAAGGATAACAATAGATTTGAAAATATCTAATGTTCTTAGGAAGAAGAACAAATTGGTGAAATAGCTTAAGGAAAGATTTGTTGAAGGAGATGAAAAAAAAAAAGATGATGATGATGAAGAGGAAGAACAAGGCCAAGCCCCATTGGCATTAACTCAAGGTCAAGGAGAGGATCAAGAAGAATATGTAGAAGGTGTCAAGGGAGAAGAAGATGAGGAAGCACCAAAGGACACAAAGGACAAGAAGAGAAAGGAAAAATAAAAAATAATGGAGAAACCTAAGAAGCTTGTGAAGAAGCCAAAATAGAATCCTACAATACCTACTACTAGGTCTAGCACAAGGGAAGCCACTATTCAGTAAAGTAAAGTCACAAAGCCTAAGGACAAGAGAATACCTGACACAACAGAGCCAAGTGAGCTTGTTGAGAAAACATATAAGAGATCATAGAAGAAGTTAGTGGCTCAATCTAATTTAGATGAGGAGAAAATAGAGTGAAATGACAAGAGCCAATTTAAGGTGGTAAGACACAATCTCTCCTCTAATTTAGACAATTTGTGTGATAATATCAAGTCAAATGTAAATTTATCTAATTTCACACATATTGAATTTGATAAGCTAGGGAAAGTTGATCAAAATATAGTAGAGGAAGCAATATATGTCATTATGGCTACATTTAAATCAACTCCTCTAGAAGTTTCCAAATCACTACCTAAGAGTCTAAATGACCAAGTTGAGCAAAAATGGGAATATAGCTTGCAAACTGAAAGACAGGCCAAGGAATCAACCTTAGCCCAAGTTATGCTAGAGTTACACAAAAGGAAGATTACTAAAGCTAGGGAATAGAACAAGATTAAACTTTCCCCCAAATATAGAGCTTTCCATATCTTGAAAAGAATATTGAAGATGTGGTTATCAAAAACACAACAATTTGGAAATGAATATATGGGTTATCCACTCCAGCAATCAAAGAAAAAGTTAAGCAAGCAATGAAAGATTCTAAGAAAAGTGAACATGAGGTTTTTGGATACAATTGATTAATTGTGTATTGTCTTTGATGTTACACAAATGTCATATCATTATCAATCATTATATGTCAAGCTCACTTGGGCAGTGAAGGCAATTTTTTGTGTTTACTAAGCATTCCTATTTTTTCCTAGTTTAGAAGGCACTGTCTACTGAGTTAACTCGAGCGTCAAAGGAAAGTCTATAGAAGATGAGTGTTAACTGAGCTCACTTGTTTAATGAAGGAAATTTTGGATGGAACCAGTGTTAACTAAGCTCACTTGGTTACCAAAGGATCTTTCCAAATATGTAGTGTTAATCGAGTTCACTTCTAAGTTAGTGTCTACCAAGCAAGGTTGGCTAAAGAAGGATTTTCTTATTTTTCATATTGAGTTTAATTAATTTATCTATTTGTTCTAGCCAACTAAGGTGATGAATATTAATTATTCTAAGTTGTATATGGGTCGACTTGAAAATATGAATGATATAAGTATAAGGTCAAGTTGAAAATTTGAAAGTGTGTGAAAAGGTATGAATACATGGAAGATTTTGAAGATCTAATGATGTAGTAAGGAAGAAAATCAGAAGGATAAGTAAAATATCCTTGTGAAGCTAAAAATATATATTTGATTAGGAAGAGTCAAGTACAAGCCAAAACAAAAATCTATAATAAGAAATTTAGTTGCATTAGAAATTAGGTCATCTCATTGTTACTCTCTAACCATTGTAGTAGTGATCTAAATCTCTTAACAGAGTTGGCTTAATAGCTATTTGTAAAACCTCTAACAAGGTGGTAGTTCTATTGAATTGTCTAAAGACCTCTAACAAGGCCACTCCTAACAGGGTGATTAAATCCTTTAATAAAGTCACACCTAATAGTGTGTTTTTTAACCTTTAATAGGCTTGGCTCCCAACAAGGCTCACTTTAGAAGAGTGAAAATATTAACTAGTTTCAATTGGTGGTTTTGCCAAATTGGGTTTCCATGTTAAATCTTGGTTTTAAATGTGTTCATGTTATTTCTTTTATGTGTTTGCATCTAAGTTTTGATAATGATAATGACAAATAACATCTAAGATTTGCATGTTAAGTACTTACCGAGCATATTTAGTATTTACCGAGTTACAACATTTTATGTGTGGTTGTCGAGCATCAACAGTATTCAATTTTTAGAGTTTATTTGTGCTAACATCTATAGGGATTTGGGATTTATTTTTGTAGTAAATGATTCACCCCTCCCCTCTTAGTTACTCCTCTTATATTTTCAACAATTGGTATCAAAGCTTTTGGTGCTTGTAGAGAAGGTTTCAAGGACCTAAGCTAAAGATCAGGATGTCTTATAGAAGAGAAATTCTCAAGTTGAGCAAAGACAATTTTGTAGCATGGCAAGTACTTATGAGGTTAAATTTGGCTACCATCAGTGATTCAAGTTGCAAATATCTTGATGTTGAGTAAAAGACTCCCACTAGAACATTATCAGTTGAAGATATTACTAAAAAGAAGAATCATAACATCATCATGATTGATATTGTATCTACTCTCAATTATTTTGAATTTGATGAAGTAAAAGATTTTAAAATAGCTCATGAAATGTGGATCAAACTTAAATACATTTATGGATGAGATGAAAATGTAAGAAGAGCTAAGGCTAAAAGTCTTAGAGGTCATTTTGATCAGATGAAAATGAGAGAAGATGAGAACATTGCAAAATATGTGGAGAGAATCAAAGAAAGTGTGAGCACAATCAAAGCATCTGGAGGAGACATTCAAGAAAAAATAGTTGTAAGCAAGGTACTTAGAACTATTCTTCTTATTTATGCAATTAGATTGTCTCTTATTCAAGAGATGAGATGTGATCCAAACAATAAAATATCTTTGGATACTCTAGTTGGAAGATTGACAACTTTTGAGTTAGATAACTTTGATAACTATGTTCCTAGCTCAAAAAGTATTGAGTCTACATTTGAAGCTAAACTCTCACTCAAGAAAAAAGAGTAAGAAATCAAAGTCTAGTCAAACAAGAAGTGAAGAAGAAGAAATATAAGAAAGCTTAGACAATGATCTTGAAGTTGTTGAAGCCCTACTTGCAAGGAAGTATTCCAAAAGCTAAGGAAAGTACAAAAGTAAAGTTCCTCTAATCTACTTTTCTTGTGAAGAAGTTGGTGACATTGATATAAGGTGTCCAAATAAAGAAAACAAGTATGAAAAGAAAGAAATGAGCACAAAGGCAAGAAGTATTCCAAGAACTTCGAGAACTACAATGGACAAAGGTAAGAAATCTTGTTTTATAGCTAAATATTTTGATAACAGTGAAGATGAAATGGTATATATTGTAGTAAAAGATGAATCTAATATTTTGCAGTAAAAGATGAATCTAATGATGAAGGAGATAAAATGAAACTTATCTCTCATGTTAGAAAAAATGATACATGGACTATTGGCAATGGCTATTCACATCATATGACTAGAGACAAAACAAAATTTGAGCACATGGAATATTATGATGGAGGTAGTGTGAGATTTAGAAATAATGAACCTTGTAACATAAAAGGAAAAGGATGTATTTCTTTGACAAAATAACTTGTGTGTGATAAAGCTTATTGGGTTAAAGACTAAAGCATAATATACTAAGTGTGGCATAGTTGAATAACATTGGGTTCAAGGTAGAATTCATGGATGGACAAACCAAGCTACTAGATGGAAAAGGAAATCTGGTTGGATCTAGCAAGCAAACAAAAGGTAATTTAGTTTATCTTGATCTCAATGAAAGTTCATGTTTTATTGCTTAAGTAGAAGAAAGTTAGTTATGGCACAAAATATTGATAATCTGGTTAAGATAAGCAAACATAAAAGAGTAAGAGGTATTCCTAGTTTGAAGAAGCCTGATATGGGTCTATGCAAAAATTGCCAAATTGGTAAGATGGAAAAGACAAGTTTTAAAAGCAAGAATTGTCAATTAGGAGAAGTCTTAGAATTTGTGCATACTGTCATGCCCAAAAACATGAGCGTAAAAACACACAAATTTTTTTAAAAAGTTAATAATTAAAATTCATTAAGTAGATATGTTTGTGATCACAGTTAAAGTAAAGGTTCTCTACATTTCATCTTAAGTTTATAATCTTGTGGAGGAATAAATCGTTAAATTTGAACTCTCGTTATTAATTTGATATCAACATTTGTTTCGTTAATTTATTTCTTATAACACACTGTATTTAAAATTATTAAAAAAACATTTAAAATCTGACTAAATGAATAAAGCAAAACTATTTAACATTATTCAATAGTCTAACATTAACATAAAAATCGAGACACTTGCTAGCTTACTATCACTCTAAAAATATTCATAAAATTTCTACTAATTTCCAAATGAATTTACAATCTATACACTTTCAATCAACACTAAATAATAATTTAAACTCTCTTAAATTTTAAATGAAACTTTACATTAATAATACATGTTAAACTTAATAGTTACAAACATCTAAATTAACTACATATTAATGCTAATAAGATTTCCAAACTATTCTTAAATTCTACTAAATTAATTTAAATATTATCTAAAAACAATTCTTATCTAAAATTTAAATACTAACAAAATAGACTGATTTAAATTAAGGTTATACTAACATAATTATAACATTATACTAAAAATATATCAACCTAAACATATTAATTAAGTAAATCCTAAGCAACTAATGACTAACCACTATCACCTAGATCCAATCAGTGCTAAGTGTTCCTTTTATTCTCATGAGAGATGGATTCCTGTTGAGTCACTACTCATGAAACATGGGTCGACGAGTTTGTCTCAAATCACACAGTTAAATCCCGATAGCAATATCACAACTATCCACTAACTTAACTTTTAGCATAAAAAACAATTAAATACATAAACTACTAATTTCCAGTTACATCTCACTAATACTTCAATTAAGTTCTAAGTGAATGTACACTAATAAAATTTTCTAACAATACTTGTATAAATCTTAAATTAAACTAAATAATAAAATGAATAGCATAGCTAATTAATTAAATTAATTATTATTATTATTATTTTAATAAATAAATAAAAAACTTAAACTAAAATTGCTTACACATGCTAGTCATCCATCAAAACTTCATTTAGAAACTTAATTCAAAATAACTAACTAACTAACTAACACTAAGCTAATATTCTTAAAATAATTAAACTTTAGACTAACTTGAATTATTTAAAAGAAATAATTTTTAAACAACTAAACTTTTAACTCGATATGATTTAAAAACTAATCTAACTTCATAACCTCAAAATAACTAAAGCTAATCTAAATTAAATTCTAGTCTACATAAATGTAAACTAATATTAACTCAATACTAATTTTAACACTTTATTTACAAACTAAACAAGTATAAGCATTCTAACTACTAACTTAAATCTAAAACTAACTTAAAATTTAAAACTAACTAACTTTATTACTAAAAATACTAAAGCTAATCTAAAACCTTTTTTTAAAATTTACTAACTAAAATGACAAAAAAAAACTTAACTAATCCACTTGACAAGTGGATTCCCTTCCACACCTACCCTACTCATCCACCCCTAAACCCCCATTCCAACTAGCCTGGGGTGGATTTCCAGCTTCCCCACGCAGACCAAGGTCTGCAAAGTGCTGCCCAAGAAGACTTGGCCCAAGGTACATGGGCAGTACAAGGACAGGTCACCAATCAACGCCTCCTCCCAAGGTAAGTGGTAAGTGTATATGAGAAATATGTTAGCAAGTAATACTAATCTATTCAAAAACAAAAGCATTAACTAGCATAAAAACCATAACATATATGAGAGACAAAGTGAAACCCTCAAATGAGAATATGAGCCATAGAATGGCTCTCCTAATGAGGATGGTCACTTGATTTAGGGATGAGTCTATTTGCTTAGATTTGGTATGTATGCTCAAGGCTTCTCAAACTAGCTTCAATAGTGTTCTTGATGGATTTTGGCTTGGGTGAATGGATTTGATGTAAAACTTGTTCTCAAAATGGCATTATAACTTTAGCTCAAAAGGTTGTGATGAAATGGCTTGAGAGGGGATTCAATTTATAGGCAAGAGGCTTGAGGGATGGAGGGCTAAGATGGAAGGAAAGATGGAAGCTTAAGGAGGGCTAGGATGCACTCAAAGGGGAGCACATGGATTGTGCTTGTTTAGCACCAATCAAGGAGTGACACATGTCACAGGGTGAGAGGATGGAGGAAAGGGGAAGGATGAGTCAACAAAGGAGGCTTAAGGGATAATATCTTCATAAAGACCCTTCATTATGGCTTGTAAGAGCTTGTAAGAGTCTTTATGGCTTTTGTAAGAGCATTCATTGTTGGGTGGTTGGGATATTTTGGAGGGAGTTGAGATTGTTGACTTTCCTTGGCTTAGGAAAGTCTTAAGCTTACTTAGGGAATGCGACAACATTAGGGGGTGGATTAGGCTTGGGTTTAGGATTAGATTAGGGATGTTAGAGATTTGCAAGTGGATGGCATTCATGAGGGTGGGTGAGTTAGTGGCTAAGCTTGGTTAGTATGGGTGGATGGGGTGGATTAGGCTAAAAAGGGGGATTTAGGATAGGTTAGGGGTTTTTAGACTTGAGGGTTTTATTTATCAAATAGATTTATTTGATAAATGGGGATTTTGGAATTAGATAGCAGAATAGGATTTAATTGATAAATAATAGGTTATTTGATTTATCAATTAGGACTATAGATGATTAATTAAATTAATCAGCTAGGGGATGGAAAAGGATTAATTAAATAGAAATTTAATTAATAATGCCTTTAGAGATAACTAAATAGGATTACCAAAGCGATGTAATCAAATTTAGGTGTCTACAGTAAGAGTGATGGTTTTGACTTAAAACAACTTATGCAACCATTTTCTCAAACACATGCAATGACCTCTATGCTAAGATAAGGGGGAGATGATGTCAGCCATGTCATGATGCCACTTTTCAATAATGACCAAGCTAAAAAAAGCAAAGGAAAGAGGGTAGATGGGTTCTAGGAACAAGGCATAGTTATGCAAAAAGATTTATAGGTGAGACATAGGATAAGATAGGATAAGATATTTGCATTATTTTTTTTTTAGTTATTAATATTTATATTATTGATTATTTATTTTTGAATTTGAAATTTGAAACAAAGGATCAACAGAGAATATTCTCTATTTCACAAATAATTTAATTTCTTTCCTCCATGTAAAATCCAGAGAGCATTTTGCTCTTGGGGGGGGAATTTTTTTTAAGCTTTATTTTTCTAAGTATAGATTTACAAAGCAATGTGGTTTTTTTTTTTAAAGGGGTATTATTTTTTTGAAATGGTTTTAAAACATAGATTCAATGTTTGTTTCACAATAATACAAGATTTATTTGATCTCCTAATAGGTACAAAATTGAATTGAAATATTAACCATATCCATTTTTCTTTTCTTAACATAATTGAACTCAAAATTTTCATAATTGAATGTCATCATTTTATGTCTTTTTTGATGTGCACCCATATAACTGAAAATTATGATTAATTCACATGATAAGAAATAATACTCAACCACTATTTTATTGGAAAACCTGATTCAAAGGCTCAGTCGGGAAAGAACCAGGAAGAAAACCTAGCGTCGTTGCCATTACAACAAAGTGATAAATACAATTTACATAGGATTCCAATCCCAAAATTTCAACAATTTAATCAAATTTCCTTCATGACCCTTATCAAGGGATTCATATCATTTTCTACAATACAATGCTAAGATCGTGGAGGGAACAAAATCTAATCGAGTGACAACCAAGAATAACCAAGAGACAAAATCAAACATGCATATTCATACTAAGTTTTCACAACAGGATTCACAATGAATCAAAACTAGGGAAAGGTGGATTTTTCCAATAGGAGATGTCAGACACAAAACCAAACTAGGTGCCCAATCGGGGCTATAACTCAAGAACTTTTGTTCTTTTATTCTTACATGTCAAAAACTCATACGTGGTTTGTGCTGACAGGTAGGGGCCCATAACACCCTACCCTCTCTCCCTCTTCTTGTCCTAAGAAGAGACTCTACACTATTTGAGTCCAACTAAAAGGACCTTTCCCAAAATTGGCCACTTCTGCCCTCTCTAAGGGTGAGTAATGCCAAAACACCCATACAAGAAAACTTCAAAATTCAAAGAGAAACATGAAAGGAAAACATCCAAAGACATGGTTTTCAATCCTTCCCAACATACCCAACATACATACAAGCATCCAAACAACAACAAAATAGCATATGTATGAAGCAAGCAAGAATAATCTGAACAAGGGAGATGAAGAACTCCTACCTTCACAAGGAGGTAATGGTAAATGAACAATGTGAGTAGAGCTTTTCCCTTCCTTGCCTTCAATCTTCCAATAATCCTCTCTAAAAGTAAAGATTGGGTAACAACCTAAACTACTCCAAGAAGGGCCTCTAAATAAGCCTCAAACTCAACCACCAAAAAGAGCAATAACTTCTCCCACACACCTACTAATCTAGAAGTTCCTAACTCAACCCATACTATGGTTAACCACTAAGTGGAGTTGAGGTGATGCAACTCATGGTAGCCATAGTTAATTTTCGCACAAAGGCAAAAAGAGACTTTTTGAGTGATCTCAAAAGTCAATAAAAGGGGCTTAGGGGTTGGAAAAGACCCCCAACCCATACCCATACCCTTTGGGCATAAATATTTCATGCTTTAAAGCCTTAGGAATAGGTTTGGAACCAAACAAAAGGCAGGAATAAATATTTAGGATCATCTAACAACTCTAAAAATATAGATTAAACACTAATCCTTATTAGGGTGACTAAACTTGATTAGGAAACAAATTAGGAAAAAGACACTAACTTAATCTGACTTAGGTCCAAGGGTTACATAGCTAACCCTAACTAGCACGTTGAAGAGCATAAACAATTTCACGAGTCTCAAGTGACACTATAAGAACATAATTATGAAACATTAACATTTACGGATCATGAAAATATACATTCATACAACTCACAATAAAATAAGATATGAACAACATGGTTTTCACAAATGGCACATAGGGATCAGTTTCATTCCTCTATCGGGTTTCTCAGCTAAAATATCCTACACACTCATTGCACACATTAGTAGTCCCATAAAATCACATGCACATATCTATGTACATATCAGGAAGTCATATAAGTTAAAACATACATCTTCCAAATCAATTAGGGTTTCTCTCATCCTACTTGTATTCTTAATCATTAAAATCTCTTAATCAAAGTGTTAATTCTGCATTTACTTATTTTGTCAACATACATGTTCATAAAGCATTAAATGAGGAACTCAAATATCTGAAAGTAACATCACACAACATGAAATAATATAATATGTTCAAGTATCTAATAATGTCTCGACATCTCAAGTTGTGAGTATCAAAATGATAATGTAACAACTAAGGCTATGAAGGGTCAGGGTGAGGCCTCACACATACAGAATTATGTGGACCTATTGGAATAGAGTGTTACAATGGAGAAAAGTTTTTCATTCTTTTTGTTGATGATTATTCTAGAATGATGACTGTAATGTATCTAAAAGGAAAATCTGAAGTTTTTCAAAAATTAAAGTGGTATCTAGAAAGAGTAGAAAAAGGAACTAGAAAGAGATTGAAATGTTTAAGATTAGACAGAGGTGGTGAATTCATCTCCAATGGATTCAATAATTTTTGCATTGAAAGAGGATCAAAAGACAAGTATCAGCCCCTAGTACTCCTCAGTAGAATGGTATAGCTGAAAGAAGAAATAGATCTATCATGGATTGTGCAAGAACACTAATGATTAAAAAGAATATTGCAATCAAATACTAGAAGGAAGCTATCAGCACTATAGTTCATACCTTGAACAAAGTACAATTGAAGAAAGATTCAAATCAAACTCCTTATCAACTATGGTATGCTAAAAACCTAATGTAAGTTACTTGAAAGTATTTGGTAGCAAATGTTATATCTTGAAAGAATCTAGAAAAGGAAAATTTGATGTCAAGGGTGATGAAAGGATATTTTTAGGATAAAATCATAGAAAGTGCACATATGAGAATCAATGAGTTTGTAGAAAAGAGTGAACAAGAAAGCAACAAAGAGCTAGAGGATTACACAAGATTTGTTTACTATGAAATTGATACCTTACCAAATCTATCTAAGAGAAAGGAAGCTTCAACCCTCGAGTCCCAAAAATCTCCAATAGTTACTGAGTTGTAGATAGTGTAACCCAAGTCATAGTCTGAATGACCTGAATTGCAATCACAGGCTACTAAGCTACTTCAAACTGAGTTTGATGGACCCGAGTCATAGGAAGTAGGACTAGAGCTTGATACTAAAGTTCATGATGAAATCAGTAAAGATCATTCCAAATCCAAAGAACTTGTACTAGCAAGATGTGTTAGAAGGCATCATGCACCTAGTCAGACCATTGAAGACAAATTTGATGGAACAATGACAAGAAGAAAATTAAAAGGTACATGTTTACTTGTTGAATCTAAACCTAGAAATGTTAAATATGGTCTAGATAATGAAAGTTAGGTTGAAGTAATAAATGAACAAATAGAAAAAATAAAGAAGAAAAAAACTTGGACCCTCGTTCCTAGACCCAAGGATAAAAATGCAATTGGCACAAAATGGGTATTTAGAAACAAGTTGAATGAAGATGGAAAGGTTTCCAAAAATAATGCAATATTGGTGTGTAAAGGCTATTCTCAAGAAGGCATTGATTGTGGTGAAAATTTTTCTCCTATTGCAAGATTAGAAGGTGTTAGAACTCTAATAGCATATGCAGCACACAAAGGATTTAAAGTGTATCAAATGGATGTTAATTTGCATTCTTGAATGGAAGACTTGATGAGGAATTCTACATTGAACAACTACAAGGTTTTGTAGATCCTAACAAAAGATATATGGTTTGAAAATTGCACAAAGTATTATATGGTCTCAATCAAGCTCCCATAGCTTGGTATTAGAGACTTCATAATTACTTGATACAGATTGGCTTTTAAAGAACAAATGACAACAATAGTCTATTTATCAAAGAAGGACTAGACAAGAAGATTGTGTTGATAGAAATATTTGTTGATGATACCTTATTCACAAGAAATGGTGACTTATGCAAAGCATTCTCAAAAGAAATGAGTAAAGAATTTGAGATGTCTATGTTTGGTGAGATAAAATTCTTTTCTAGATTGTAGATTCAGTAGAACAAAAATGATATCTACATCACTCAATCTAAGTATATCAAGGAGATACTAAAGAAATTTGGAATAGAATATTCAAGAGTAGTTGGAACCCTTATATCTAGTGGACATAAGATTTCCAAAAATGATTATTCAAAGAGAGTAGATCAGACCACATACAGATCAATGATTAGAGAATGCAATATGTAGTGCATACAAGGCCTGATATTCATTAGAAATTGTTATGGTGGCAAGATTATCAGCAAATCCCAAAGAAAATCACATGATGGAAATCAAAAAAATCATGAGATATATGAAAGGTACTGAAGACTATGGCTTATGGTACAAACTTGGAGGCAATTTGGACTTAAAGGTGTTCACTGATGCTAATTGTGCTGGAAGTATTGATGATAGGAAGAGCACTAGTGGTGGAGAATTCTTTCTTGGTAAAAGACTAGTATCTTGGACAAGCAAGAAACAAAATTGTATCTCTCAATCCACAACAAAGGCAAAATATGTGGCAATAGCAGTTAATTGTTCTAACATTGTTTGGTTCAAATAACTATTGGAAGGAATGAAGATAGAGATGAAAGATCCAGTAGTCATATAATATGATAACACTAATGCAATCAATATATCAAAAAATCCAGTGATGCATACCAAAAAAAAGCACATTGCTATAAAATATCACTTCTTAAGAGAATTAGTGCAAGATAAAGAAGTTAGATTGGAATATGTAAATACAAAAGAACAAATTATAGACATATTCACCAAGCCATTACCGAAGATGCATCTCTATATCTAAGAGGTAAGCTAATGGTCATTCCCCTATCTGAAGCTCACTAAATGAAGTTTAGTGATGCATCAACCAGAACTTGTTGAAGATCAATCAGTTGGTGTAGTGTTGACAAGGGCATATTGCAAATGAATCGATACTTAAGGTACATTGATATTTACAGAATTGTTATCTTTGGCATGTGTTGTCAAAGAGGGAGAAGTTTACTATCATATCTCATAAGAAATTTTAATTAGAAGGAGAATTTTTTTGTAAGAGGGAGAAGTATGCTATCATAGAGATGTTTATGAGGGAGAATGAACTTGGCAGGAGTTGTTGTAGACATAAGTTTTCTGACAAAGGGAGAAACTAAAGATAGAAAGAGTTCATACTGACAGAGGAAGTTCTCATGGATAAAACTAAGGATATGTTCCTTACTTTATCCTTGTTCCAAATTTTCATTGTGTTATGACATGTTGTGTTGCCATCAATACCAAATAGGGAGGTTGTTGGATATAATTGATTAATTGTGTATTGTCTTTGATGTTACAAAAATGTCATATCATTATCAGTTAGTGCATGTCGAGCTGACTTAGGTAGTGAAGATAGTTTTATGTGTCTATCGAGCATTCTTGTGTTTTCCTAGTTTAGAAGGAAGTGTCTACCAAGTTAACTTAGGCGTAAAAGGAAAGTCTACAAAAGATGAGTGTTAACCAAGCTTACTTGGGTAATGAAGGAAATGTTGGATGGAACTAGTGTTAATCGAGCTCACCCGATTACCAAAGGATCTTCGTGAATATGTAGTGTTAGCTAAGTTCACTTGGTTAACATAGGAAAATCATTTCTGAGTTAGTGTCTACCAAGCATAGTCAACTGATTTTCTTATTTTAACATATTGAGTTTAATTGATTTATCTATTGGTTCTAGCTGACTGAGGTGGTGAATATTAATTATTATAAGTTGTATATGAGCTAACTTGACAATATGAATGATAAAAGTAAAAGGTCAAGTTGAGAATTTGAAAGTGTGTGAAAAAGTATGCATGTATGGAAGATTTTGAAGATCTAATGATGGAGTAAGGAAGAAAATTAGAGGGATAAGTATAACATCCTTGTGAAGCTGAAAAGATATATTTGATCAAGAATGATCAAGTACAATATTAAAAAAAATCTATAATTAGCAATTCAATTGCATTTGAAATCAGGTCATTTCATTGTTACTCTCTAACCATTATAGCAGTGATCTAATTCTCTTAACAGAGTTGGCTTAACAACTATTTTTAAAACCTGTAACAAGGTGGTAGTTCTATTGAATTGTCTAAAGACCTCTTACAAGGCCACTCTTAATAGGGTGATTAAATAATTTAATAGGGTCACACCTAACAATATGTTTTATAACCTTTAATAGGGTTTCTCCTAATAGGGCTCACTTCAGAAGCGTGAAAATAATAACTAGTTGCAATTGGTGGTTTTCCCAAATTGGGTTTTCATGTTAAACCCTGACATCAAATGTGTTCATGCTATTTCTTTTATGTGTTTGCATCTAAGTTAAGATAATGGTAATCATAGATAACATCTAATATTTGCATGTTAAGTACTGACTGAGCATATTCAGTATTTATTGAGTTACAACATTTTATGTGTGGCTATCCAGCATCAACAGTATTTAGTTTTCAAAGTTTATTTGTATTGACATCTAAAGGGATTTGAGATTTTTTTGTAGTAACTAATTTACCCCTCCCCTCTCAGTTACTCCTATTATATTTCCAATAGAGGTAGTAAAGACTACAAAAGAGGTTCCAGTCAAGGATGTTAATCTGAAACGTACTGAGGAGACATCAATAGAAGAGGCCACAATCGAGGAACAAAAACAAGATACATAAGATGTTCAAGATGAAAAAGTGCCAAGTGCCATTCCTCCACATATAGACCAAGTGAGTCAATAGGACTTAGTACAGATAAAGGATGTTCCTGATAATTTAGCTTTGAACATTAATCCCTTTATTGAGAAAGACTTGCAAAATATTTTAAAGGATTCCACCATGGTAGCACAATTATTTACTAATCCTATATTGGTGAGAACATATGAGATTAAGAAGGAAGAACTTGCATCTGTAGGCGAGAAACCACAAGAAACATCCAATGTGCCCCCTCAATATAATGAGGTGAATGAGATAGATTCATAGGATAAATATGTAGAACAAAGTATAAACCAAAGATAGCAGGATGCAACACACCGAATACCATCTGTCATGCCTACTATTGTATTTGAATTGAATGAGGTAGAAGCACAAAATGTCAAACCATCAGTTCCAAGTCTCAACAATTTTGGTTTACAAGCTTTAGTAATAATTGAGAAAGATGGAACTGAAGTGAAATTAGGTCAAGAAGCAAGTCTTATACCTACTCTACAAACACAAGGTGAAGCACAATAAGAAGAAAGTGAAAATGATAATCCTAAAGAGTTGAAGGTGACTACTACACTAGAGGGACAAATTTCCATACAGACTCTAGTTAACCTACCACTTTTTGTTACCCCTCCTAGTATTCAAGCTCTTCAGAGGTCGAGCACACATGTTACACCTCTAAAAATATCAAGGCCAAGTGCAAGTACACCAAGGAACATAGATGATACATCTTTTGGAGATGTAAGTTTAGATGAGGTGATTAAGTTTCCCAAGTTTGATCTGGCAACAATCACAATTGGGGAGATGATAATTCTACAAGAAGCTCTCTAGAGAAAAAAGACACAAGAAATGATGAGAAGCAAGTATAAGAAAAAATAAGTTTTGCATGAGATAAAAGACATATTTTATCATGCTTTTAGTATCTTGAGATGAATAAAGTCAATCCCATCATTGAGAAACTTGTCAATATTGTTGACAAAATAAAGGATGAAGACTTGGACACAAATGTTAAACTTTTAGAATGGTTTGGAAGGAAATTTCACAGAAAGGTACTTGAGAAGATATCTAGTGCTATTGCACTAAGATGAGTTGATTTAGCAACTAAAATGGAGAGCATGAAGAAGGTGTTAGAAAATATTTTCTCTCTCTACACCAAGCTATGTGATGTGAATCTTTTCACATAGGAAGTTTAGAGGGCTATTGACCAATTGCAAGGAGATTTACAAACTACAAGTACTACTCTTAAGTTATCTCCTGATCAAAGACAAGCTCATTTTTAGAGATTTGTAGCCACACAAGGTACACTTGTCAAGATGAAAGCACAAGATGAAAAAATTTGAGCTATCTTGATAAGTATTCAATCCATGTTGACCCCATATATGGAAGTGTTGTACAATTAACTAGCCTATGTTGAGACATTGATGGTGTCTTAGTTGACCTTACTACCCAACTAGATATTCAATATCAATCTTTAGAAGTAGCTTGCAAAAATTGGGATGCAGCCCCAAACATCATAATGGAGATCCATAAATCATTTTTGGATAAATACACTATTAGTGTACCACCCATGACATAAGA
Source organism: Cupressus sempervirens (assembly GCA_028749045.1). NCBI lineage: Eukaryota > Viridiplantae > Streptophyta > Pinopsida > Cupressales > Cupressaceae > Cupressus > Cupressus sempervirens. Next base: position 816,860,464 of record CM053792.1, on the reverse strand, counting down.
TTTCGAAAAAGGGGATTATGAATTTTTGAGTAAGGGGGAGTTTTGATGTGGAAATAGGGAACAACAAATCTACTTAACAAGAGTATCAGATTCAGATACAAAAATGAAATATTTACTTAGGGGGAGTAATGAAGAATAAGGTATGACAATTAGTCATAAGTTTTGCAAAATTTTGAAGTTTTGAATTTTTTTATGAGAGTTGAGTCATAGATATATATTGTTTGATTTATGCTTACAATAAGGATTTCATATGCATAATCACATGTTTTTGCCACTCATGTCAAAGGGGAAGACCGTTAATCTCATATTGGTTTTGACAAGGCAACATTATCTATCAGTATTATAGTGTAAGTTGTGTGATCAGAGTGAGCTAAGAAATTAGTGTGAGCCAAGTGATCAAAGCACATCAAGCATTAGTTGCCAAAAAATAAATGTTGAGAAACATATCTAGTATGTGTCAATTCACTTATGACCTAAGAAGACTATACATGTAAAGTGATTTAGGACCTGAGTAAATAGTGTATGCCAAGCCATTTGGAAGTTGAGTTACAACATTGAGAATGTAGTAATGGTTGAGCATCAGAGCCTTCAGATGCTAAGAAAATAGTTTTGGACATAGTTGTTTGTAATAGCACAAACTTCTATGTAAACCATTTTTGGGATGGCATAATGATTGTTTTATGATTCTAGAAGATATATTATGAATCCCTATGAGGTACATGTAACCAATCAAATTAAGGGTGTCTAAACATCAATATGGATCAACCTCATCTATTGATTCTTACCTAAACCTAGCCCACCTATGTTTACTTAAGGAGTAAACCCTAAAGAGTTTGTAGGAGTGAATGCGAAGAGAAGGAGATGAATGCTAAGTGTAGAGAGAGAATTCATGGTGGCTATGGAGGTTGTGATAATGATTTCAATTGAAGAATCACTTAGAGAGAATAGAGGAAAGTAAAGAGAGGGAAAAGGAGACATATCTAATCAGAAGGATCAAGGATTCATTAGGAAAGAGAATATTTGACATCTAGCAACAGAGTGCTAACTGAAGGATCATGGTGTTTAATCATTTTAACAAATGATACAAAGTAAATCTCATAATCGAGTAGTCTTAACAGACTTGTGTAAATCTCTTAATCGAGTTCTTTCTTTATTTTAATTTTAAGTCCTCTAACAAGGAACACTTTTAGCAGGGTGTTGAAATCCTTTAATAGAATGAGACCTAATAGTCCTTGTAAGCCTTTAACAGGGCATAACCCTCATGAGTTAGATCATAGTTTATGGTCAAACTTATTGTAACCATAATTGGCTACACTTTACAACTGTAGTAGTGAAGATTTGTGGGTGTCATCCCCACCCTAGTTTTACCTTCTTATTAGAGGGTTTCTAGGTAAGAAAATTATCATTTTGTGTGTTATTTGTTTCATGCTATAGATGAATATCATCTTCACTTTTTTAATATTAAATGACACTGATGGTTCTAGGCATAATTGAATGATTCCAAGTGCCTTTCTTTCTAAAAGATCCCAATTGTCATTTTTCATAGATCCCTAATTCTTGGTTTTTCCTTCCAATAGCTTCCATAAATCCTTCTGATAAAGATAGTCTTCCATATGCATCTTCCATAACTAAAAGTTCTGCCCATTAAACTTGTTAACCCTCAGCTTACCCTCAATTTCCATTGCTCCCACTCAACTATGAGACTCCCACTCAACCATGAGACTTTCCTACAAAGGATAACTAAAAAAAACCTCACTTTGATGCCACTTGTTAGGATAAAACCACAGATAGAAATAACAATTACATGCAAATGTAAACAATAACACAAAATAATAGATCGCATATAAGAGAACACAAGACACCAAGATTTAACATGGTTCACCCAATCCCTGGGCTACGTCCACCAAACAACAAGTCCAATATTATTACGATCTAGTTATTACAACTTGATTACAATCCATAATCCCTTACAACTCAATATTGTCGCAAGAAGGAATTTTTGGATCACACCTTATGAAAAAATCCCTAACCCTAAGCACTTTTATAAAAGTATTTTTCTACTTTAGGGTTAAAATTAGTTACAATATGTCAGACATAAATTGGAGAACATAAACAATAACCAATTGGTGAATATTAGCCATTGGCAAATAGTAGCCCAAAAAAACTTTGAATTTATGAATTATGTATAGTACTTCCTTGATCAATCACCACAAACTAATAGGCCTTAATTATAATTCAAATTGAACTTCTAAGGAAAAGAAGGAACCAAGGAGAGTATTGTGTCTCAAATCCCACCTATGTACTTAGATGATTTAGTGAATCAGTGCCTAGGAAATATTGATCCATTTTTCTTAAGCATTATTGTAAATGGAAAGACATTGAAGAATTGTATGATAAGCTCTGGTGCATAAAATACAATAATTCCTTTTGAGGTTATGGAAAAGTTAGGATTGAAGGTAGACACTACCCAAGGTAGATGTTGTGCGATGGACAAAAGATAAGTTATTGTCATAGGAACAATAAGTGCATTTCCTTATAGGTTGTCTACCTATCTTAATAAAGAATTCATAGTGAGTGTTTTAGTTGTGGACATTCCACCCCAATATGGTATGCTACTATCTAGGAAATGGAGTGTAGCAATGGGTGGAAGTATTTAATGTGAGCAAAATTTAAAATTGATGACAAGTTGGTTAAAATTAACAGGGAACCAAAAATTATTTATATTATTGAACAAAATATTGATGATGAGATGACATGTTTTGTGGACACTGATATTATTTAATTTAGGGTTGTGGTCCTAGTTTTGGATGAAGAGTCTACTAAATCAATTATTGAAGCACAAGATGACTTAAAATTAGATAAAGGGGGCTTTTGGACCATGTATTTTGATGGAGCATGTTACAAGGATAGATCTAGAGAAGGTATTGTTTTGATCTCCCATGATGGAGTTACTTATAAGTTCTCTTTCACTTTGAGTTTCACATGCACCAACAATTTTGCAAAATATGAGGCTTTGTTGCTAGGTTTGAGATTAGCCTAAAAGCATGGGATTAAATGTTTGCATGTAATTGAAGATTTGAAATTGGTTGTTTCTCAAATGAAATATATCAATGTCTCTAAAAATAAAAGGTTAAGGCAATATAGGAATGTTGTATGGGATGTGAGAGAAGATTTTGATGTATTTGGGATATCTTGAGTGGAAAGAGGTAACAAAGAGATGGATGATCTATTAGAAACCATTTCTTTAAAACCAGATGATATCACATTTTCTAGTATATCAAAAGTAGAGGTATAGAATAGACAATCCATTCCTGACAACATTAAAAACTAGCAATTTTTTGAAGATGATAGAGATATCTTAAGATTCCTAAATTATGAGGACCAGTTTTGGGGTTAGAAAATTGATTGTGTTTCAATGGTTGAAACAATAAAAGGCAAGGATACCATCTTTAGGAAAGAAGTGGTTCAATTAAAAACAAACAAGATTCCCAAAGGATTAGTGGTATTAGAAATGGTTTTTGATAACCATGATAGATTTTAGCTAAATGATAAAGAGCATGATACTAAGGTGTTAGAGGAGATTACTCTTGGGATTGAGGATACACCAAAAAAATGTATACATTGGTAAGAGATTAAAACCTTGGAGTAAGAAAGGCCTTGATAAATTTGTTAAGAAAATATAGACATGCATTTTCTTGTTTTTATGATGACTTAAACACTTATAAAGAAAATTTATTTCCATACAAAGTCCCACTAAAAGAAAGTGCCAAACCTTTTAGGAAGAAGCATTGATCTATTAACCCAATCTTGGCACCAAAAGTGCAAGAGGGATTGATGAAGTTAAGGGATGGTGTAATTATCAAGCCAATAAGACATTCTTCTTAGGTATCTAATCTTGTCCATGTTAGAAAGAAAAATGGAGATATAAGGTTATGTGTTAACTTCAAAAATTTGAATATATCTTCACTAAAGGAAAACTATGGATTTCCAAATATGGAGGCCATGTTGCAAAGGGTTACTGAGTTAGAGTTAATGTCCATGATGGATGGTTTCTCTTGATATAATCAGGTGGTTATCAAAGAATCAAAATAGTATAAAATTGTATTTACAACACCATGGGGAACATGCATATATAGTAGAATGTCATTTGGTTTAACAAATGCTGGTGCTACTTTCTAGAGAGCCATGGATGTGGCTTTTGCATATTTTATTGACAAATTCCTAGTAGTATACAATGATGACTTGACAACATATTTAAAGAAAGAGGATGATCATTGTATACATTTGGGAAAAGTGTTTGCTAGATCCTTGGAGGATGGTATTTCTTTGAATCCAAGGAAGTGTTCTTTTGGAGTTATAGAAGGTAAAATTTTAGGGCATATTGTTGGAAAAGGAGTGAGAATAGACCTTGAGAGAGTAGAGCCCATTAATAAGATTTCAAATCCTAAAAATGTAAAGGGCATTCAATATTTGTTACTAGTTTTGCAAAGGTAAGTAAACCTATCTCTAAAATGCTCAATAAAGGTTCTAAGATCAAGTGGGATGGTGAGCCAACTAATACTTTTCATAACATAAAGCAAGCAATTAAAGATGCCCCTATTTTAAGAGCCCCTGATTATTCAAAGCCCATGCACATATTTGCATTTGCTTCATTTCATATTGTTGCAATAGTCTTGTTACAAAAAAATGAAGAAGGATTTGAGAAATCCATAGAATTTTTTAGCAAATCCCTACAAGCTACATAACTAAAATATGAGATAAATGAAAAACAATCTTATGTATTAATCAAAGTTTTAAAATCATTTAGATGCTATCTCATGGGGATCATTGCAATTTTCTTTGTCCCAATTCTTGTAGTGAAAGATATTTTCTCTCAACAAGAGGTATTAGGAAGAAGATGTAGATGGATCAATAAGATCCAAGAATTTAATATAGTAATTTAAATCACCAAGTTGGTCAAAGGGAAAGGACTTGAAAAATTAATGGCAAACACAAATTTGGAAGCAAATCAGATAAACCAACTTGATGATAATTGAATAAGTAACTTATGTGATATGGATGCTTGTGAATGGTACAAGGGAATAATCCATTAACTATAGAATATGAAGAGTCCACCAGAGATGAATGATAACTAGAAAAGGACATTGAAGTTGCAAAGGAGAGCTATGGTGGAGGAACATGGAAGGTGTGATACTAAAATGTGTTGATGAAGAATAGAAAGTCAAGATCCTAAGTGAGATGCATAGTGGAGTGTGTGGAGGCCTTTTTATGACTAAAATAACAGCTCATAAAGTGATTAGAGCTAGGTTTTGGCAACCTACACTATTCAAAGATGCACATGAGCTTGTAAAAAAGTGTTGTGCTTACCATTCCAACAGTGGGGAATTTATTTTATAGGAGAAATTGTGAACAAATCTAGTGGTGGGAATTCATGGATTTTAGTTGCAACAAACTACTTTACAAAATGGGTTGAAGCAATCCCCACCAAAAAAGAAACTAGTAAAGTGGTAATGAATTTTATAATAAATAACATTATCATTAGGTTTGGTTATCCAGAAGGATTATCACAAACAATGCTATGTGTTTTAGATAAGAGGAATATGAAGAGTTTTGTGAGAAATTTAGCATTACTAGATCTACATCATCCCCATATCATCCTCAAGGGAATGGGAAAGCATAATCTAGTAATAAAAGACTACTAAAAATCATAAAAATGATTTTCAATGAAAATGAGAAGGCCTAGGATTCCAAGTTACCCTTAGCAATATGGGTTGACAAGGTAACAGTGAAAAATGTCATAGGTTGTGCACCTTATGACCTAGTTTATGAAATACAAGTTAGATTACCACAGAACAACCTAAATGAGATTTATATATTTATCCAACAATATGATGATGGAGTAATAGATGAGATTTCATGAGATTCTACAACTGGAAGAAAACCAAAGGGAGGATTCTACAAGAAATGCAAAATTGCAACCTACAAGCAAAACATTTGTATGATAAAAGGACATCAGGGAGGATTTCAATTAGAAGAATTATTATTTCTCTGGAATGCTAGAATGGATGATAAAGGAAAACATGGGAAATTTAATCCCATTTGGCTTGGTCCATATCCAATTCATGAAAAATGGGGACAAGATTCATATTTCATCAAAGTGCTATCAGGATATATTATGGAATTGTCAATTCATGGAGAATTCCTAAAGAAGTACTTCTATTGAAGGTACTTTCTATTCCATGAATAGTATTTTACGATTCTCGTACATCTGTAAATATTGTCTATTTTTGTAGGTTTATTGAGTTATTTCCCTAATTTGGTTAGGTTTTTCTCCCTAAGTAGTTTTCATCTTGTCAAGATGTGGCTTGCTATAACCAAAGATTGTAGATCCGTGCATGGATGCAAGCTATCCATCATCCCCAGACAAAGACATTATTAGCCTATTTTTCGAATGGGATAGTTAAAATTTTAAGGCATGCTTTTTGAGCTTGAGAATTGTTTTAGGGGAGGGTTCTAGAAGCCCTATTTTGTCCTTGTATGCCTTTTTCTTTTATTATTTTTCTTTCCACAATTTTAATCCTTAGGTTAATCTTTTATATGTGCAATTTTGTGTTTGAAGTGGGTTGATGTTACTTTTAAGTTATGATGTCATGATTCCTTTCTAAGTGTCATGTTTTTGGTCTAATAATTCTCAAATATTTTTTGGTCATGATAATGTAGCATAATTTGTTGGAAGGGTATTCACAAAATCTCTATGATTAGTGATGATGGGGTAGATAGGCCAGCAATGTTGCGAGGGATCCTCTTGATGTGAGATCTCTAGGGCTATGAAGGTTCACAAATGTGCCATATGGGATGATCTGGTAAAAGTGTTATGACATAACTAAATAGAAGGTGGAGAAGCAATGATCGATGAAAAGATAAATTATTTTTTGGTTTTAAGTTCTTAGTCTTGATATTAAGTGGAGATGTGAAGATTATTCATGTTTGCAACTTTGTATAGTTATGAACTTAGTGTAAGATGATAGTGGTGAGGTAGCTAGAAGGTTATATGATACAAAATTTGATTCATGTGAGGTCTCACAGCTTAAAGTCATGAGGTTAACAAAGGGTGTTGAAGCAAAAAAGAGAGTATAGTATGATAGTTGTTCACTACTTTTCTAGGTGTTTTAAAGGTAATAAAGAAAGAGGGGTGTGATGTGGTGATCAACTATAAAGATGGTTAGCCCTAGATCTTCACTTTAGTGATTTCCATTTCTTATAACTATTGTGACCTGGTGATAAAGGAATGTCATGACTTATGCTATTTTATAGAGCTAAAGGCTTTATACAGAACATGAGTCATGAGGTGGAGATAAACTTAACATGCAACATTGTGGCAAGCAGATAATGTTGTCATAAAGGACTCTTGATGTTGCAAGGGCTTGGGGTTGTTGACTCTTCACACCATCATGACTTGAGTTGTTAAGCTACTACTAATTGTCGAGAAGTGGAGATAGGTAAGAAAAGTAGCCACCACTACATCTTTTCTCTTAAAAATTGTAGGTACATAATGAAAAAAGCAATTTCTTGGGTGCTAGTTGAATGATGACTAGTAGTAGGAATCTCATAAAGTGTAAATGCAAGATTTTTTCTAGAAATTTGAAACATTTCATGCATGTCACCTTAAGTGCCTTTAATACCACTCTTAACTCACATAAGTCATTAAAGGGTTGATGTAAATAAGGTTTCGTCACTAGTCTCAGTTAAGTTGATATCATAAAGAAGAGAATTGTGTGAGAGCTTGAGAAAATATTTCAATTGCAAAGAATGTTTCACGAAGAATAAAAAATGATTGCTCAAGTAGAGGTTGAGGAGGTTCATGTTAGTGATGTGCAAGGAAAGAGGAAAATCCCTAGTCCTTTCATAGATGAATGGGTTCATTTCTTGCTAGGTTCCTCAAATGCACAGCTTGCAAATTCCCATGTTTTTAAGGATCCATACAGTTTTTGGAGGGATGCAGTTGTGCCTAAAAATAATGGAAATGAATTATTCATGTTCTTCTACAATAATATGGTGTGTAAACCTCCAATTTAAAATCCTTGGAATAGGAATTTGGGTAACCTAATTATACCAGATGTTTTTGTTGATGTAGACCTACTAAAGGCTTTGATTAAAGCATGCAATCAAGTGAGCCATACATTTCATAAGAAGGATAGAATTATATTGTTTACATTGGATAGGGATAATTTTCTATAGGTTTTTGATTTAGGAGGACCCATGACTAATATTATTGATTTAGGGAAACTTGAAAAAACTTTCAAGACATAGAAAAGTTTTCTCACTGGGAGGGTCATGAGAAAACATATCCCTATGTACAAGAAGGATAAGGGTAAAATTCAAAATAAGGTAGGGGACTTCATGCCCCTTGAATACTTTGGAAGATATCTCCAATATACTATCTTTGGTTTGAACAAAGCAATGAGACTAAATGGGACCATGAATGCTCCTAGTAGTTTGTATATAATAGCATTGGATATACAGGATCAACATAAAAATGTGGGATATGATTTTGTCACTCATATAATAGATATAATCCACAATAAAATGTGTGTGGTAGGGTAGGGAGAATTGAAGAATTTTAAGTTTCACCAATATTTGATGTTGATGCATGTGATCTTGTAGAAGAATGTGGGGTATATAAAACCAAGTTTCATTGAAGAAACAAACGAAATGGAAGAAAATTTACCTGTGCGTTGTTGGACAAGGGTATGGAAAATTGTTTACCCTTATGAAAATTCTCTTGCTTTTTATAATGATTTTGTGTATCCTATTTTGAACATGCTAGGTGACATAACCAAGAGGGTCCAAAGGATTGTTAGAAAATTGCTCAAACCATCTAGATGTTACAATGAGGATAGAAAATTGGGACATGATTGGGGAAGAATTTTCCTATTTGAAAACCATTCTATAATGAGGGTTTAAGGATGCTTGCAACCATCTCATCTTCTACCCACATATGTCCCTGAAAGATTGGGAGTTATAGATTTTTTTTGGCAATTGATTTTAATGACTAGGGAATATGTAGGGCCCACTATCCAAAAGGGGAATTTTTTGTAGAAATTTCAAAGTGGGAGATTTTAATATAGGCAAGGATGTAGTTGAGAAAATTGATGCATTCATTAATGAGTTTAAGTTTCCAACTATACCTAGAAGGACATATGATCCTAATGATGTTGTCAAGACAACCTTGAGATAGATGAGGGGATAAAATTTTCCCCAAAGAAAACAAATATGGGGAGGTGGATGTCATTATTGATTGTTTAAAAACATAAGTATGCAGGGATAAAACTATGAAGTGGAGAGAAATAAGGGCAATTGAAGAAGAGATGAAAAGTATTGACCCTTATTTCAAGGGTTTTTATCATGAAGAAATATATTTGGATAGGTATGGTAAATGCCTTCAAAGTTTTTAGAAATAATATCCTGTGGGAATCACACAATAATGGGTTACACTTTTTTGCCTAAACTGACACTGAATTATGAATATTCAAGAAAACTTTCACTTTCGGATGCAAATTTCCATTTAATGATTAGGAATTTGAAGATGAAGTAAATTAGAGTCTTTTAGGATTTTCTGTATAGATTGTAAATATATTTTTATTTTGTTTTTTGAATTAATTTTTCTCCCATGGAAATTGGTATGTTATCAAAAACCTAATTTTTAAAAAGTGACATTGTTTTTTACATTAATATTTTTTTCCTACAATAGATATCAATGTGATTCTTTCAAATTTAGTTTGTTAACATCCATACCACAATCATGGAGGTGAACTAATGTCTTTATCCTTAGTATTTCATTTTTTATTAGAGATTAAAGTTGACCTAACACTAATTTGGACTCACATGGCTTTTGACACATGTAACCTATTATATATTAACCCAATTAAAAAATTCTTTTTTGATTGAAAGAGGACTCAAATATGGAGACTGTAGTTATTTTTCAAAAAAATTTATTCTCTTAGTTACTATTTTTCCATGAGCTTTCAATATAGATGCTTATTTTTTATAATGAACTTCTATTCAATTAAAGTAAAAAAAATGTATACTTAAAATATTCAAAATGTAGCAAATCCATATTCATTAAAAATCTCATTCCAAGTACTTGTTTCATGCAAAATGACATGTCTTCAATTCTCCATATGAACCTAGCAATCGAGCCTAGAAGCCATGAAAGCACTTGAAAAAATTCTAGCAATTGGGGAAGACATCTAGTTTGCTAGTTTTGATAGAAACAAACTTTCTACTGAAAGTTTTTTAGACAATTTTGATAGAAACTATTTATATTTATTTCTGATAACCAATTTTTTGTGCTTAGTTAGTTTTGATTGAAATTAAATAGTTTTTATAGAAGACCCATTTTTTTGGTTTAATTAGTTTCGATAGAAACTTTTGTAGTTTCTATCAAAACTAAATGATTACTTTATATCAAAAAAATTTGGGCCAAAAATCTATCTTTCACAATTTTGGAGGAATTTCTTCCTCCAAAAAAGTGTAACCCACTATTGTGGGTTCACCCTTGAGTGCCTCCAAAAGTGAGAGATAGGTTGGAACCTAAGTCTCCTAAGCAAGACATAGTGCTAGAGGTTGATAAGGAAGAGGAGAAACCTAAATGCTCAGTTTGGGCCCAAGGAGGAAAAAAGAAACATAAGTTGATTGAGATACCACACAAGGTTAGGGAAAATGCTTTCAAAATCATGTCAAGAAGGACAAAATACTTTGATGATTTAAGGCATATATTTTTTATGAGGTAAGCCATTGAAAGTGAGAAGATTCCTAATAAGACTGATCTTGAGGCTAAAATGATAGATGATAGAATCATACAAGATCAAGAATTTTTACATGATGATTTTATCACAACTGAGGAATTTAAAAGTTTTCTTTTTAAATTGAAGAAAAATGAATTGAATTTGCAATTAAAGCCAAGAGATTTAAAGGAAAAGGTGACTAAACTTGTGGGAAAGCTACAAGACAATGATCCTAATAGTGAAACTCTCATTGTGGAAGAAGCCAAAGACTTAGCGTGCAGAAGTAGAATGATATTGTTTCTTGGATGGGAAATGAGTTCCTCTTTCATGCTTGAATAGAGCAAGAGACAAGAGAGATCTATGTCTTTTGAAGATGTCAATCTAACTTGAGCATTAAAAGGATCTATTTTAATATTGATGCCCAAACAATGGTAATATGGAGTACTACTCCAAAATCAAACAAACCAACATTGATGGAAATTAGAGATTCACTATAAGGGAATGCAATTTTCTAGAATGTCCATTCTACTTCTGGTGATCAGATCTATAATATGATGAATTTAGTGTCAGTTATGGGAAAAGTACAATTGATTTACTTGAAGACAAACTATATCAGGCCTATGGAAAATACATAGAAACTAGAAAATAGTACAAGGAGGAAATGAAGAAGACATATGTATTGGAATAGAGAAATGCTAATCTAGAAAATGAATTTAAAATATTGAAGGTTGCTACTAGACCCGTTATAGAGGTCAATGATAAAGAGACACAAATAGAAGGATATGTGTCAAACATAGGTGTAGTAGCAAATCAACCAATATCATAGATGTGGATGAAGAAGAAACATATAAGAAAGTGAAAATAAGGAAAATGGAAAATATTATTTCCCACAAGATAGGTTTCCTAAAATAAAACTCATAGAGTATGCATAGCAATTGCATCTCAGTACAGGGAGTTGAATACCAACAATCTGAGGAATTATCTAACAAGGTCACTCCTAATTATCTAATACCCTATTAGGAGTGACCTTGTTAGATAATCTGAGGAATTGTCCATAAATGCAATTCTTTGATAAAATTGTTTCAATGTTAACTTAGAAGAAATAATTTCTAAAATAAATTATTAATCCAACTAGAAAACTAATTAGTAAGGTTAGGGTGTTGGTCTATTTTTTCTTGGGAAAGATGCAAGTAATCCAAAATAAGATGAAAACCATTGTTGAATGTGTTGGATAAAATTGATTGATTGTGTATTATCTTTAATGTTAAAAAAAATTTATATCACTATTAGTCACTATATCCCGAGCTCACACGGGCAGTGAAGATAGTTTTTCATGTCTACCAAGCATTCCTGTGATTGTCTAGTTCAAAAGGTAGTGTATACTGAGTTCAATTGGGCATCGAAGGAAAGTTTGCAGAAGTTGAGTGTTAACCAAGCTCACTCAGTTAATGTAGAAAAGTTAGATGGAACCAGTGTGAACTTAGCTCATTCAATTGCCAATGGATCTTTGCAAGTTTGTACTATTAATCAAGCTTATGTTGGTTAACACAGGAAATCACTTCTGAATTAGTTTCTACCAAGTTGGGTTGGCTAAAAAAGGATTTTCTTATCTTGGCATATCAACCTCAATTGATTCATCTATTTGTTCTAACCAACTAAGGTGATGAATGTTCATAATTATAAGTTGTATGTGAGCTAACTTGATAATATAATAGATATAAGTAGAAGGTCAAGTTAATAATTTTAAAGTGAAAAAAAGTATGAAGGTGTGATGAATGTATTGAAGATTTAATGATGAAGAGAGGAAGTGAATTTGAAGGATAAGCAAAATATCCTTGTGCAGAAAAAAAGCTATATCTAATCAGGAAGGATCAAGTACAAGCCAAAACATAGATCTTTAAAAAACAATATAGTTGCATTCAAATCAGGTCATCTCATTGTTACTCTCTAACCATTGTAGTAGTCATCTAAATTTCCTAACAGAGTTTTCTTAACAATTATTTGTAAATCCTCTAACAAGGTTGTAGTTCTATTAAATTGTCTCAAGACCTCTAACAAGGTCACTCCTAATAGGGTGATTAAATCCTTTAATAGGGTCACACCTATCATTGTATTTTGTAACCTTTAACATGGTTGGCTCCTAACAGGGCTCACTTCAAAAGAGTGAAAATAATAACTAGTTGCAATTGGTAATTTTTCCAAAATTAGATTTCCCCATTAAATCTTGGTGTCAAATGTGTTCATGCTATTTTGTTTTATGCATTTGCAACTAAGTTAAAGTAATGTTAATCACAGATAACATCTAAGATTTTCATAATTAGTAATTACCAAGTTACAACATTTTATGTGTGTTTACCAAGCATCAGTTGTATTCAATTTTCAGAGTTTATTTCTTTATACTAACATCTAAAAGATATGAGATTTATTTTAGTAGTAACTAATTCACCCCTCTCCTCTTAGTTACTCCTCTTATATTTTCAAAAATTGGTATCAGAGCTTTTAGTGCTTGCAGAGAAGGTTTCAATGATGTAAGCTAAAGATCAGGATGTCTTATAGAAGAGATATCCCCAAGCTAAATAGAGACAATTTTGCAGCATGTCAAGGACTTATGAGGTTACATTTGGCTACTATAAATGACTCAAGATGAAAATATCTTAATACTAAATACAAGACTCCCACTAGAACATTATCTGTTGAAGATATTTCTAAAAAGAAGAATCATAACATCATGATGATTGATAGTGCATCCTCTCTTAGTTATGTTGAATTTAATGACGTCAAAGACTGCAAGATATCTTATGACATGTGGATCAAGCTAAAAGACATATATGGAAGAGATGACAATTAAGAAGAGCAAAGGCTGAAAGTCTTAGAGGTCATTTTGATTAGATGTAAATAAGAGAAGATGAGAACATTGCAAAATATGTGGAAAGAATCAAAGCAAGTGTAAGTACAATCAAAGCATCTAGAGGAGACATTTAAGAGAAAACAATAGTAAGCAAGGTACTTAGAACTCTTTTTCCTATTTATACAATTAGAGTGTCTACTATTCAAGAAATGAGATGCGATCCAAATAATAAAATATTTTTGGATGCTCTAATTGGAAGATTGATAGCTTTTGAGTTAGATAACTTTGATACCTATGTTCCTAGATCAAAGCTTATTGAGTCTGCTTTTAAAGATAAACTCTCACTCAAAGAAAAGGCTAAGAAATCAAAGTCTGGTCAATCAAGAAGTGAAGAAGAAGAATTAGAAGAAATTTTAGAAAGTGACCTTGAAGTCATTAAAGCCCTACTTGCAAGGAAGTATTCCAAAGGCAGAGGAAAGTATAAAGGTAAAGTTCCTCTAATTTGTTTTTCTGGTGAAGAAGTTGGTCGCATTGCTGCAAGGTGTCCAAATAAAGAGATCAAAGATGAAAAGAAAAACAATAAGCACAAAGGCAAGAAGGATTCCAAGAACTACAAGAACTATAAGGACAAAGGTAAGAAATCTTTTTTTTTATAGCTAAAGATTCTAATAACAGTGAAGATAAAATGGTATATATTATTGTAAAAGATGAATCTGATGATGAAGAAGATAAGACGGCACTTATCTCTCATTTAAAAAAAATGATATATGGATTATTGAGAGTGGATGTTCACATAATATGACTAGAGAAAAAACAAAACTTGAGCACATGAAATATTATGATGGAGGTAGTGTGAGATTTGGAAACAATGAACATTGTAACATAAAAAGAAAAGGATGTGTCTCATTGACTAAAAAACTTGTATGTGTCAATGCATATTGGGTTGAAGGAGTAAAGCATAATATATTGAGTGTGGCATAGTTGAATAACATTAGATTCAAGGTAGAATTCATGAATGGATAGGCCAAACTACTAGGTGGAAAAGGAAATCCGGTTGGATCTGGTAAGCAAACAAAAGGTAATCTATTTTATCTTGATCTCAGTGATTGTTCATGTTTTATTGCTCAAGTAGAAGAAAGTTGGTTATAGCACAAAAATATATGTCATGTAAACTTTGATAATTTGGTTAAGATAAGAAAACATAGAAGTGTAAGAGGCATTCTTAATTTGAAGAAGCCTGATATGGGTTTATGCAAGAATTGCCAAATTGGTAAGATGGGAAAGAATAGTTTCAAAAGAAAAAACTATGAGTCAAAAGAAGTCTTAGAAATTTTTCATGCAAACTTATGTGGACCTATTAGAATAGAGAGTTACAATGGAGAAAAGGTTTTCATTTCTTTTGTTGATGACTATTCTAGAATGATGACTGTAATGTATCGAAAAGAAAAATTAGAAGCCTTTCAAAAGTTCAAGTGATACCTGGTAAGAGTAGAAAAAGAAACTAGAAAGAGGTTGAAATGTTTAAGATTAGACACTCCAATTAATTCAATAATTTTTGCATTAAAAGAGGAATTAAAAAACAAATATCAGCCACTAGTACACTATAGTAAAATGGTATAGCTGAAAGAAAAAATAGATCTATCATGGATTGTGCAACAACCCTAATGATTGAAAAGAGTGTTACTCTCAAATACTAGAAGGAAGCTATCAGCACTACAGTTCATACCTCAAACAGAGTACAATTGAAGAAAGATTCAAATATAAATCCCTATCAACCATGGTATGGCTACAAACCTAATGTAAGTTAAATGAAAGTATTTGGCAACAAATGTTATATCTTGAAATTATTTGGCTTTTTTCAGAATGCACAAAAGAGTTTGTCCTTCTTTTCATTACTTCCCTTCTTGTTTGAAGAAGAATTGCCTTGTTGTGAGGAGGATTGTTGTGTCTGAAATTGTGTTTTCTGCTTCTACTACTTCTTGTTGTTGTTGCTTTTCCCCACTTTACTTGATTTGTGCTCATCACTAGCCACCAAGGCTTTGGTCTTTGATGACTTGAGAAGTCCTAAATCCAACAAGTGAGATTGTTCAGAAATCAACATCTCTGTAAATGTGTCAAATGAAGGCTTTTGGTAAGTAGATCCCATGGTCAACCTATGAGTATTAAAACTCAAAAAAAAGTTAGTGTACTCAGAAGGTAGCCCCTTCAGGATGTGATGAATCAACCTATCATCTTTCATGGGATTTCCACAATCTTTTAGAAGTTCCCTATACTCATTGGTTTTGATGATGTAATCTTGAATTGTGTCAAAATTCTTTGGATCCAAGAGAAGTAGATCATCCTCAATCTGAAATCCCTTTTCTTTATCCACCTTACCATACAACTGTTCAAGTTTGTCCCAAGCTTCTTTGGATTTTGAACAATTTTTAATGTGGAAGAGAAGATCCCCATGTACACAACTCCTGATAAGTCCTAAAGCCTGTTGGTCTTGAGTTTTCTAATCAATGAGTTCTTTAGCATCAGTAGGTTTGGTAATTGTACTATCAACATAAAGGCTATATCTTTTTTCCATTAATCTACTCCATGCAATATCTTTCTATGTAGAATAGTTGCGTGAAGTTAAAGGGGGACATTTAAAACCCATGATGTAGAAAATGAAAAGAGCACAATAGAGACACATAAAAAATATAGTACACACCCCCCCCCCCCCCCCTTTTCACTCAATCAAAAGACCCCCCCAAAAAGATGCTTTTGGCATTTTATAAGCAATGTGTGTACAATGGGCCACTTGTCAAAATGAAAAAAGTGGACTTTTTTATTTTTCTTTTACAACTGCCTTATAAGGCTTAAATATGTCATGTAAGCACTGTAGCTTAAATTTACAACAATTTTGAAAAAGAATCAAAGTTTTACACTATCAAAAAAGGCCTAATTCTGAAAGTGAGAAATTGGTCCACACAATCCTAGAATCTAACTTTAGTTCTGGAAAGTAGACAAAAAAATACACACTTTCAAAAAATGAAACCTAAAAAAGTGACCAGATGTGCCCGTATGGAGCGTTTGAAGTTGCAAAAGGTAGGATTATGCAAGTACAATCACCAAAAATGCAATTTTTACAAAATTTGTGCACCAAAATTAGAAAACAACACCACCACTAGAAAATTTAGGAAATTTTACCTAATTTTTTTAAAAAATACACCTGAATCAGAGTCTGGATGTCCAAGTTATGAGCTCGTGAAGTCAGGTTTCCAAACTGAAATGCAATCTAGAGAGGGGTTTGGAGCAAAAACTATGATCTTAAATTTGATGGTCAAACAGTTGTCACTGTAGTTATAAAAGGGTTGGGTTTGACGGTCAAATGGACATCAAATTTAAGCTAGTGAAAATGATGATGCCAGCAAAAAATGCGTCGGCTAATGTGGCAAGCTAACTGTGTCATCTATATAGTACGGATTGACACATGGAAAAATTTGTATGCTATTATGGAAGTACAACTAGTGGCTTACATGGATAGACACATGGTAGACATACTTATGCTAACATGGCAGTAAATTTTGGTTTCCACGTGGTGATGTGGCACTCCTAGAATCTTCATTGATGTGTTAAGTGGACAAATGATACTGCTCCATGCGTCTTTGTTGTGAGGCCTCCGTGTGTACACCTGTGGGTAGGAAGACCCGTCAATGCAGGTTTGAAAAACTTAAAAATAATGACGTCAGGAAAATAAACTTGTCAATGCCAGAAAATAAACTCATCAATGCTGGAAAACCCTTAGGGGTGGTTTAGACTACCACCAAATGGTTTTGCCTTACTGCCTTAACAGAACTGTAGACTTCATCAAAGATCATGCCAGATAATCCCAAATAGTGTGCGAGGGCTAGACAAAATTTGAACCACAACCATGTATAAAGAGTGCTAGGAAATCCACAAAAGTAGCACCGAAAACTTTTTAATTATCACACATGAGTGATGCAGTGGGTTTTTGAGCTATTTATAAAGAAAATAGTGCAAGCAATAAATAACCAAGTTGTGGGTGACTGGAATAAGGAGAATATTTGCCAGTGTTTTTGACTCCTTCCTCGGTGTTATATCCGCTCGCCAAAATATGTGATGTGCCCGCTGTGAATAATGTACATAGTATGACCTTTGCACTGAGGATAATGGAATATGCCTGCAGAAATAAAATAATTTCTCTTGCGAACAATAATTAATTCCTCCAAATAGCAGAGCCGAGATCTGATAGCCTGATTTTGCTATAAAAAATTCTATGCTCAGAAATAAATTCTGAAAATTTGCACAAACTACTAGGAAATAAATTCCAAAAATTTGCACAAAAATATGATGGAAAAACAAAGAAAATATAGATTTAATTTAAAATTAAATTACAGATTTGAAAATAATGACCATACCCAAATTGCAAATCAGGGCCTCTAGGTTCCAATTTGCAAAAAATATTTTCCTTGCAGTTCACTTTGGGCCAAGGTAGTCAAGATTATAGTCGATCTTCATCATTCAACATTCCAGACACAATGGCAAGGTCAGATTTGGCTCTAGACACTCCCAATTTTTGCAGTACTCCAGATTTGGGCTGAAGTGTTGAAGCAAGCGAGGTCTCAAATGGCTATATGATGAGAAAATCTCCAAGAGCTTTGATAACATGTAAGAATTTTCTTAAGGGAAAAATTCACCCAAGAACTAAGAACTCAAACACAAGCACAACTATAGACCAAGAGAGAGAGTATGATCAGAATGATGATATATTCAATATGCCATGATTCGAGTACACTAGGATTTCTTGTATATAAAGGCCTCTGAGATACATCTAGAATGCCTCGTAATCAACACCATGGTGTGTCATACAACCAGGCACATGTGCACCAGATATGGGTTATCCTCCATTAAGCACGAAAGTATGTGCGATGATGTGAGGATAAGCCTACAAGGGTGTGACACGCAAATTAGTGTTATAGACACCATGTGCTAAAATAGAGTTGCCTGCTCCTGTGTTGTCAACATGACAACTCAAAAAGGAGCACAAACTCCTAAGTGTCTCACAAATAAAAATAATAAAATAATGCAAAATAATAAAATAATGCATTAACCTAAGTAAACTTAAGTAAGTGTAAATAGTGAATATGTATTTACACCAACAAAAGGCAAATTTTATGTAAAAGGTTTGAATTTGTCTACTCATAAAATAATAGAAAGTGCACATGTTAGAATTGATGAGTTTGTATAAATGAGTGAAGAAGAAAGAAACAAGGAACCAGAGAATTATAGAAGATCCATTTACTATGAACATGATACCCTGCCAAACCTATCTGAAAGAAAGGAGGCTTCATCTCCCAAATCCCCAAAATCTCTAACAGTCATAGAGTTATAGATAGTGCAACCCGAGTCACATTCAAAGGCTACCAAGCTAGTTTAAACCAAGTCTGATGGACCTGAGTCACAGACAGTGGAACCTAAACTTGATATTGAAGTTCATGATGAGGACAATGGAACTCATTCAAAATCTAAAGAGCCTATGTTAGAAAGATATGTTAGAGCATCATGCACTTGATCAAATCATTAGAGACAAATCTGATAGAACAATGACAAGAAGAAAATCAAAAGGTACATGTTTACTTGCTAAATTTGAACCTAAAAATGTGAAAAATGCCCTGAAAAATGAAATTTGGCTTGAAGCAATGAATGAAGAAATAGAAAAAATAGAAAAGAACAAAACTTGGACTCTTGTTCCTAGACCCAAAGATAAGAATGTAATTGGCACAAGGTGGGTGTTCATAAATAAGATTAATGAAGATGGAAAAGTTCCAAGAAACAAGGAAAGATTGGTATGTAAAGGTTATTCTCAAGAAGAAGGTATTGATTATGGTGAGACTTTTGCTCCTATAGCAAGATTGAAAGATGTTAGAACTTTACTAGCATATGCAGCACATAGAGGATTTAAAGTGTATCAAATGGATGTTAAATCTACATTCTTGAATAGAATTCTTGATGAGGAAGTCTACATTGAACAAACAAAATGTTTTGTACATCCTAGCAGAAGTGACATGGTTTGCAAGTTACACAAAGCATTATATGATCTCAAGCAAGCTCCCAAGGCTTGGTATGAAAGACTTCATAATTAATTGGTATAGATTGGTTTTCAAAGAAAAAATGATAATAATAGTCTGCATATCAAACAAGGACCAGACAAGAAGATTGTGCTTGCAAAAATATTTGTTAATGATACTCTATTTATAGGAAATGATGACTTTCACAAAGAATTTTTAGAAGAAATAAGTAAATAGTTTGAGATGTCTATGTTTAGTGAGATAAAATTCTTTGTTAGGTTGCAGATACAGTAGAACAAAAATGGTATCTACATCACTCAATCTAAGTATATCAAGGAGATACTAAAGAAGTTTGGAATGGAAGATTCAAGACTAGTTGGAACCCCTATGTCTACTAGACATAAGCTTTCCAAGAATGATAATTCAAAAGAAGTAGGTTAGACCACATACAAATTAATGATTGGAAAATTGTAGTATGTAGTACATACAAGGCCTGATATTGCTCAAGCAGTTGGAATGGTGGCAAGATTCTCAGAAAATCCTAGAGAAAATCACATGATGGCAATGAAGAGAATCATGAGATATCTAAAAGGTATTGAAAACTATGGCTTATAGTATAAAATTGGAAGCAATTTGGACTCAAAAGTAGAAACACGTGTTGACAAGGTAGGAAGTCTTGATGATAGAAAAAGTACTAGTGGTGGAGCATTCTTTCTTGGTAAAAGACTAGTGTCTTGGACAAGCAAGAAACAAAATTGCATCTCTCAATCCACAACATAGGTAGAATATGTGGCAGTAATAGTTAATTATTCTAACATTGTTTGGTTCAAACAATTGTTGGAAGGAATAAAGATAGAGATCAAGGATCCAATAGTCATGTACTATGATAACACCAGTGCAATCAATATATCAAAGAATCCAATGATGCATACCGAAACAAAGCACATTTCTATAACATATCACTTCTTAAGAGAGTTGGTGTAGGATAAAGAAGTCAGATTGGAATATGTGAATACAAAAGAACATATTGCAGACATATTTACCAAGTCATTACCTAAGGATGCACTTTCGTATCTAAGAGGTAAGCTAGGGGTCATTCTCCTATCTAAATCTCACTAAATAAAGTTTAGTGATGCATCGATGCATCAACCAGAGCTAAGTTGAAGATCAATCAGTTGGTGCAGAATTTACAAGGGCATATTGCAAATGAATCACTACTTAAGGTACATTGATATTAAAAAAAAAATTGTCCTTGGCATGTGTTTTCAAAGAGGGAGAAGTTTACTATCATATCTCAAAAAAATTTATCATTCCAAAGAAGGAGAAGTTTATTGTAAGAGGGAGAAAGTTTTGTAAATGAACTTGGTAGAAGTTTTGCAAATAGAGGAAGAATCTAGTGAAAGGAAGAGCTCATACTGATACAGGGAGTTCTCAAGAATAAATCTAAAATTTCATTGTGTTATGACATGTTATGTTGCCATAAATTCCAAAGAGGGAGATTTTTTGATATAATTGATTACTTGTGTATTGTCTTTGATATTACACAAATTTCATATCATTATTAGTCAATATATGCTGAGCTCACTTGGGTAGTGAAGATAGTTTTTTGTGTCTACCGAGCATTCCTGTGATTGTCTAGTTTAGAAGGCAATGTCATCCGAGTTCACTCAAGCATTGAAGGAAAGTCTACAGAAGGTGAATGTTAACCAAGCTCACTTGGTTAATGTAGAAAAGTTGGATGGAACTAGTGCTAATTGAGCTCACTTGGTTGTGTTGACATATAATTGAAAAGATCATTTTTAAGAGTGATTTTTGAAAGAAGGAGATTATTGAAGAAGACTACGTGTTTCAATCATTGTTTTGTCACTAATGTCAAACCTCCTATTTTCTAGTAAGATAACTACTTATAAGATTCAAGTACTATCACTTAGTTGATTGATGAAGTGGATTTGATCAATAAGAGGTAATAATAGCACCTAGAAGAAAGGTTGAGTTATGATTATGTAATGAAGTACAAGGATCAACTTAGATAGTGATGACATGATGTATTGATAATCTACTTAAGGTTACAAAATGTTGGCTATACTTAGAAAGTTTAGAAGAACAAGTTACACAAATTTTTTTTGCCAAGCTTGGCTGAGTAAATAGTAGGTGTTGAGAAAAGTCAGTGCAAGCCGAACAAAAAGTCAGTAGGAGACAAGTGAAAGAAAATTCTAGTGGATGTCAAGAAAGATAGTTGATGTCGAGTAAAGTTTAGTTGATGTCAAGCATCAGTAAACTTTAGATGATGCTGAGTGATTTTACACTTGATGTTGAGCAATGCATTATGTGTTAAGAATTAGAAGATTGATAATGTTGAGCTATTGCACTATGTTAAAGATTGAAGATTCACCAAATCTAAGCCGACAAGTTTGATTTCTTGAAACTTGTGAACTAGGAGGAAGATAAGGTTGATGAGTTGGTGGCACAGAATTTAATTCAAACCATTTTTATTCAAATTCTAATGGATTCTAGAAGATGTTTCTATAAAATACAAGATATGGGGTAGATACATTGTATCCTACCTAATCCATTCAAAACCCTAAATTAGATGATGGAAAATGAATGGAAAAATATCCTAATTTCCTATTTATAGGAATGTCTGGTCATGAAGCAAAAGAGTCATGTGCGAGAACCTAAGGAGGAGAAGGAGTTAAGGGTTTTGCTTCATCAAATGACCCAAGAAGAGAATCCGCAATGGCATGTTAAGCAAGAAGGCTTAAGGAGATATATAATTGAAGTGTGAACAAGCTATCAAATCTATAAAGTATGAAAGCCAAGTAAAATTGAGGACTAAACAGAGATCTAAAATTTGCACGTGAAGTTGTAAATTGTATTAGATCAAAGCTCTACTATTACTCTTTAACAATTGTATCAGTCTAGGGTAAATCCTTTGGATTAAGTTTGACCTAATAGTCATTTGTAAATCATTTAACTGGGTGGCTTTCCAAGTGAATGGCCTAAAGTCCTCTAACAAGGCTCACTTCTAATATGGTGATTGAAATCCCTTAACCAGTTCACATTTAACAATGTGTACTGTAACATTTAATAGGGTTGGCCTTTCATAGGGCATCACTTCAGAAGAGTGAAAAGGAGTAGCATGTTATTGGTGGTTTTTCCCAAATTGGATTTCCATGTAAATCATTGTGTCAAGTGTGTTGATGAATCTGTTGTGTTTCATGCTTTACATTTTTGCAAGTTGATTTGATAGTAACATAAAAGTTTTAGTGATTGCATAATCATGTAAGTTGCATGCATGGATTTGAATGTCTTATGGGTTCACTAAATTGTAAAAAGTTGTATTTATACATCTGGACCTTGGATAACTAATTCACCCCCACCCCCAGTTATTCTAAAGTATTCCAACAATTGATATCAGAGCTTTCTACTTAAGAGAGCTAGTTTCAAGGTACTAAAGCATACAGATCGAGATGTTTAAAAGAGAAGTACCCAAGCTCAATAGAGATAACTTCCTACATGGAAAATTTTGATAAAGATACACCTTGGAGGACTTGGAGATCATGCACAATCTACCATTATAGTAGAACATGTTGATCTAGTTGGATCCCTAACTGCTGAAGATATGAAGAAGAAGAAAGAACACAATTAGGTGATTTTGGAGATTGCCTCTACCCTAAGCTATGCCAAATTTGATGATATCAAAGGCTATAACATTGAAAAGAAAATGTGGGATGCTCTACACAGCATCTATGGAGGACAAAAAAATGTTCAAAGAGCCAAATTTGAAAGCCTCAGAGGTAAGTTTGATGATATGAGAATGGAAGAAGGTGAGAATATTACTCAATATGTTGCTAGAATAAAAGAATTTTTTAGTGCAATAATAGGAGCTAATGGTCATATAGATGATGATACTGTGTTAAGAAAATTCTTGAGAACATTATTGCCTATTTATGCTATCAAAGTTTCTGCAATTCAAGAACTGAGATCTATTTCATGAAATGATCTAACTTTTAAAGGTCTGGTAGATAGACTCACTGCTTTTGAGCTATCTAATTTTGATAACTACAAACCCAAGAGTCTTGAATCTACTTTCAAAGCTAAGTTGTAATTGAAGGACTCTAATGAGGTGAAGTAGAAGAAGAAGAAGAGAAAGATAAAAATGTGTATCTAGTGATAGTGACATAGATGAGGAATATGTTGAACAATTGGAAGCACTACTGGCAAGAAGATTTTATAGAGGAAAAGGTACGTCAAAGGTAAGCTACCCATCATTTGTTTCAATTGCATTGAGGTTGGCCATATTGCTACAAGATGTACACAGAAGAAGAACTATAGAGATGGAAAAAAGTACAAAAATAGAAGAGAATATGATAGAAAAGATTACAAAGAAAAAGGAAAGAAGTCATGCTACATTGGTGAAGAGTAAACCAGGGATGATTTTGATGAACATGATGATGAAGTGGTGTATGTTTGAATGAAGGATGAATCTGATGAAGATGAGGCAACTACACTTATGACTTGTGTGAACAAAAATGATAGATGGATCATTGATAGTAGATGTTCACATCACATGACTGGAGACAAAGAAAGCTCATTACCTTAAATTTTTATGATGGAAATAGTGTAAGATTTGGTAATGATGCATGATGTTTGATAAAAGGAAAAGGTTCTATCAAACTCATAGACAAGATTTCATGTGACGATGCTTACTATGTTGAAGGATTAAACTATAACTTGTTGAGTGTGTCACAATTGAATAATTTGGGATGCAAGGTTGAATTTGGAAGCAAGACTGGTAAGATATTTGACATAAATGGGAACCTAGTTGGAAAAGGTAATCAAACTAGAAATAATATATTCTATCTTGAAATAGAGGATGCTACTTGTCTTGTTACAAAATTTGATGATGTATGGCTTTGGCACAAAAGATTATGTCATGTTAATCTTGATAACTTGGTTAACTTTAGTAACATGAAGAAAGTTAGAGGTCTGCCTAAGTTGAATAAACTTGATAATATAGTGTGCAAACAATGTTAGCTAGGAAAAATGACAAAGTCAAGCTTTAAGAGTAAAGCTTATACCTCTAAAGAAATACTAGAGATTGTTCATACTAACTTGTGTGGACCAATTGAAGTAAAAAGTTATAGAGGAGAGAAGTACATAATGCTATTTATTGATGATTATTCTAGGATGATGACAGTCATGTTTTTGAAACAAAATTTTGATGCTTTTGAAATGTTTAAGTGGTACTTGGCAAGAGTTGAGAAAGAAAAAGGTAAAAGTCTAAAATGCTTGAGATTAGATAGAGGAGGAGAATTCACATCAAATAAGTTTGAGATGTTTTGTAATGACAAAGGAATCAAAAGACAAAAATTTACCCCTAGGACCCCTCCACAAAATGGGATTGCTAAAAGGAGAAATAAGTCTATAATGGACTATGCTAGAACACTTATGATAGATAAGAATGTTTCTCTGAAATACTTGAGAGAAGTTGTAAGTATTGTTGTATATACATTGAACCATTTGCAAATCAAGAAAGGTACTCATTCAACACTATTTGAACTATGGTATGCATATCCACCCAATGCAAAATATTTTAAGATATTTGGAAGCAAGTGCTACATTCTTAAATATGTTAGGAATGGAAAACTTGATGCAAAAAGTGAAGAAGGTATATTCCTTCAATACTTCATAAGAAGTAAAGCCTATAAGTTTTTAAATACTAACACTAACAAAATTGTGGAAAGTGCAAATGTCAATTTTGATGAATTTACAGAGGTACGTGAGGCTAAATCTATGAAAGAAAAATCATTTGTATACTTTTATGAAGGAATGCATGTTGAAGAAGATTCTGAAAATCAAGTGACAAACCAACAACAAGTATTAGTGACTGTCGAGTCACATCCTGTGAATGTCAAGTTACATTTAGAAACTGAGATGCATTCATATGCTGAGTTACAAAATGAAGAAGATGCACATTCTGATTCTGAGATTAGTAAACATGAAAGAGATGTTGTGATACCTAATAGAGATGTACATAGTGATTTTGAATTAGGAAGAGAAAATAAAAAAATAAGAGCTAAGCCAAGATTGTCCACATATGTCAAAAGACATCATCCTACTGGTCAAATCATTGGAAACAAAGATGCTAGGCCAATGACAAGAAATAAATTAACAAGTGAATCATTTTTTCTAAGCATGAAGGAACCCAAAATAGTAAAAGATGCATTAGAAGATGTGGACTAGTACAAAGCTATGGAAAAAGAGATTGAATAGATAGAGAAGAATAAAACATGGAGTGTAGTTCCTAGACCAAAAGACAAGAATGTGATTGGCACCAAGTGGGTGATAAAAAAAAAGCTAGATGATAATGGTGAAGTTACAAGAAAAAAAAAGATTAGTTTGCAAAGGATATGCACAAGAAGAAGGAATTGACTATGGGGAGACATTTGTCCCTATTGTAAGAATGGAAGGAGTAAGAACTCTACTTGCTTATGTGGCATACAAAGGTTTCAAAGTTTATCAGATGGATGTTAAATTTCCATTTCTAAATAGCATATTAGAAGAGGAAGTTTACATACAATAGTTAAAAGGTTTTTTTGACAATAACAATAAGAATATGGTATGTAGACTACACTAAGCACTATATGGTTTGAAACAAGCACCAAGAGCCTAGTATGAGAGGCTTCATACTTATCTTGTGAATATTGGATTTGAAAGGATTGATGATAACAACAATTTATACATAAAGACAAAAAAAAGGAAAAGGTATTTTGCTATATGAAATATTTGTTGATGATATCATATTTGGAGGTCAAGATGCTTTATGTAAAGATTTTACAAATTCGATGGAGCAAGAATTTGAAATGTCAATGTTTGGAGAAATCAAAAATTTTGTGAGTTTGCAAGTCTATTAGATGAAGTATGGTATATACATCACTCAATCAAAGTATGTCAAAGAAATATTGAAGACTTTTGGATTAGAATATTTCAAATCAGTCAATACACCTATGGTGATAGGACACAAATTGTCAAAGAATGATGATCTAGTTGAGGTGAATCAAACATTATATAGGTCTATGATTGGCAAATTACAATATGTAGTACATAGTAGACCTAATATTGCATTATTTGTAGGGATAGCTACAAGATTCTCTACTAATCCAAGGGAGAATCATTTAATGGATATGAAAAGAATAATGAGATATCTAAAAGAAACAAAAGAGTTTGGTCTGTACTACAAGAAGAATGAAAAGTTTGAATTAAGAGCCTACACTAATGCTGATTGGGCTGGAAACATTGATGAAAAAAAGAGCAATAGTGGAGGATAATTTTTCTTAGGCAAGAGAGTAGTTACATGGACTAGCAAGAAACATAGTTGTACTTCACAATCTACTACTAAAGTTGAATATGTTGTTGTTGTTGTCAACTGCACAAACATTGTATGGATCAGATAGCTACTCAAAGGAATGAAGAAAGAGATCATAGAACCAATGATGATTTATTGTGATAATACAAGTGCTATCAATGTATCAAAGAATCTAGTAATGCACACAAAGACAAAGCACATTGCAATCAAGTACCATTACGTGAGAGAGTTAGTGCAACATAAAGAGGTGAAGATGGAATATGTTAACTCAAAGGAAAAAAATTGTTGATATCTTCACAAAACCATTACCTAAGGATGCTCATGAGTATCTAAGAGGTAAACTAGGGGTGATACCCCTATCAAATGCTATTTAAGTAATATAAGGAGTGGCCTACATCAAACAAGTTGATGTTCATATAATACAAATTGATGTAGTAGATCTTACTTTAGGAACTGCCTAAAGTAATCACAAAGTTGAAACTTCAAATCAATCACAAGCAAGGTGATAGAGGGAGAAACTAAAGAAATTGTAAAACCTTATATCTACATGTTTTAAGATGACAAATGTTGTGTATATGTCTTTGGCATTGTTGTCAAAGAGGGAGAGTTTTACTGATCAAGTGCAAGAGATAAGAGGGAGAAAGTCCTAAACTGGTCTGTTGATCAAAGAGGGAGAAAGATCATCATCAAAAGGAGAAAGTATCAAAGATGCAAATGTTATTGATCTTAGAGGGAGATCAAATAATTGTTGATGTTGCTAATTAGAAGAGGACACGTGAATGATGTAAGAAAGAGGGAGAAAACATTTTCTACCTAGTAAGAGGGAGATACATGAAAGAACTCAGAGGGAGTTATAAGAAAGAGTTTTGTAACCTAATCAGAAGATGGAAGTTTTTGATAAAGGGAGACATTTCAATACAAGTTTTTTTTTGTATTTTCTTACTATTTTAACCTAGTTAGATTGGTTGAACAAGATGTTCATCATTTGATTGACTTGGTTGATCAGTTTGGTTTTCCATTAATGCAAAAGAGGGAGATTATTGAAATTTGATTGAAAAGATCATTGTTAAGAGAGATTGTTGAAAGAAGGAGATTGTTGAAGAAGACTATGTGTTTCAATCATTATTTTTTCACTAATGTCAAACTTACTATTTGATGATAGACAACTGCTTATAAGATCCAAGTACTATCACTTAGTTGATTGATGAAGAGGATTTGATCAATAAGAGGTAACAATAGCACCTAGAGGAAAGGTTGAGTTATGATTATGTAATAAAGTACAAGGATCAGTTAAGGTAGTGATGGCATGATGTATTGACAATCTACTTAAGGTTACAAAATGTTGGCTATACTTAGAAAGTTTAGAAGAACAAGTTACACAAATTTTCTTTGCCAAGCTTGACCGAGTGGATAGTAGGTGTTGAGCAAAGTCAATGCAAGCCAAGTAGAAAGTTAGTTGGAGTTAAGCAAAAGAAATTTCTAGTAGATGCCAAGCAAGATAGTTGATATTGAGTAAATTTTAGTTGATGTTGAGCATCAATAAACTTTAGATGATGCCAAGTGATTTTATAGTTCATGTCGAGCAACGCAGTATGTGCCAAGTTGTTGCATTATGTTAAAGATCAAAGATTCATCGAATCTAAGCTAACAAGTTTATTTTCTTGAAACTTTTGAACCAGCAGGAAGATAAGGTTGATGAGCTAGTGGCATAGAATTTTATGTAAACCACTTTTAGGTGAATTCTAATCAATTCTAGGAGATGTTTCTAGAAAATACAAGATATGGGGTAGATACATTGTATCCTACCTAATCCATTCAAAATCCTAAATTGGACGATAGAAAATGAGCAGGAAACTATCCTAATTTCCTATTTATAGGAATGTTTATTCATGAAGCAAAAGAGTCATCTGTGAGAACCTAAGGAGGAGGAGTTAAATTTTTTGCTTCATCAAGTGACCCAAGAGGAGAATTTGTAATAGCATGTTAAGCAAGAAGGCTTAAGGAGATATATGCTTGAAGGGTGAACAAGCTATCAGAACTAAAAAGTATGAAAGCCAAGTAGAATTGAAGGTTGAAAAAAGATATGAAATCTACAAGAGAAATTGTAAGTTGTATAAGATCAAAGCTCTACTGTTACTCTCTAACAATTTTATCAGTCTAGGGTAAGTCCTTTGGATTAAGGTTGACCAATAGTCATTTGTAAATCCTTTAACTAGGTGGCATTCCAAGTGAATGGCCTAAAGTCCTCTAACAAGGCTCACTTCTAATAGGGTGATTGAAATCCCTTAACCAGGTCACATTTAATAGTGTGTATTGACAATATAAAAGATATAAGGTTAAGTTGAGAATTTTAAATTGAGAAAAAGTATGAAGATGTGATGAATGTATTGAAGATTTAATGATGAAGAGAGGAAGAAAATTTGAAGGATAAGTAGAATATCCTTGCTAAGTAGAAAAGCTATTTTTCATTAGGATGGATCAAGTACAAGCCAGAACATAGATCTTTAATCAGCAATTCAATTGCATTCAAATCAAGTCATCTCATTGTTACTCTCTAACCATTGTAGCAGTGATCTAAATCTCCTAACAAAGTTGGCTTGTCCCTTTGGTGAAATGGTGGGGCTTCTTTGCATGTAGGGCCTAGGTTCAAGTCCCCATAGGGCCATTCTCTACTATGGATCTTAATTAAGAATGTTTTTCCATTGACCCTTGGTGAAATAGTGAGGCTTCTTGCCTGTAGTGCTTACAACCAAGGATTAATAAATTTTATCTTGGTTGTAGGACCTACAACCAAAGTTCAAGTCCCCATAGGGCCATTATCTACTGTGGATCTTAATTGAGAATATTTTGTTATTGATCCTTGGTGAAATAGTGGGACTTCTTGCCTATATTGCTTACAACCAAGGGTTAATAATTTAAAAAAATATAGGCAAGTTCCCTAACATTACTCCAAGAAATGTATCTCTCATACTTGGCTATTTTTTGAATTTTTCTTCTCGCCTGGCTCCCTATGCTTGGCTTTGGCTTTGGCTTTAGCCCTTGGCTTTGACCAAGCTCATGTACCTGGCTTCGATGTTGACTTCTACCCCGAGCTTCATTTTGGATTATGTGCTTGGCTTTTAGCTTGTTTTTAAGCTAATATTTTTTGTATTTTCTTCCTGCCTGGCTCCTTGCATAAGGCTTCGACTTCAGCTTTAGCCCCTTGCTTCATTTCGTCTATTGCGCCTAGCTCCTACACCTGGCTTTGGCTTCAGACTTAGCTTCTACACCTAGGATTGGCTTGGGCTTGAGTTCTGTTCTTTCTCTTGTGTCTCGATTTGGCTTCCTATCTGGATTTTTGCCTAGCCCATCCTATTCTATCTCCTACATCTGGCTTCTTTTTGATGCCTGCTTTGGCTTCTTCTCCTATGTCTGGCTTTGTGGTGGTAGCTTCTACTTCTATTGATTGGGATAGGGTTACACCTAGAGTTGTGGGTGGTTCAGCCATTTCCTTTGTTGATGAGGCTGAATTTGAGGTTGGTATTGGTGGTCAGACTATGCAGTCGAGGTTTCGTGATACCGTGCATTCGGGGTTCCGTGTTGCTATGCCAATTGTGGTTTGTAACCCAAAAAGGATTCACCTAAATTCTTCTATATTTGAAAATATTTCTATTAATTTGGATGATTTCATGGTTTTGGCTACTATCTTTTGCTTTAAGGGTTTCTGGCCCTCTCTTTTAGATTTGCATGCATGGATATCCCATGTTTGGGAACCATTCATTTTGAAGAGTGCCTAGATTTACCCTATGGTAAGGGGTTTTTTATTGTGAAATTTGATATTGCAGATGATAGAAATGCCATCCTTAGCAATAATTTCTCTTGGGATGGGAAGTTTCCCTTGATGGAAAAAATTTGGCACAAGGATTTCAACCCTTCGACTGAAACTTTTAATAAGATCCCTCTGTGGGTAAGGCTGCTGAACCTTCCCCTTCATCTTTGGCTGGAACCTTTCCTGGTGGATGTGGGGAATAAGCTTGGAGACTTCATGAAATCTGACTCGGATACAATCGACTTGTATCGGTCAACATTTGCTCGCATTCTTGTTGAGATCAACATTTCTAAGGGACTCCCAGATATGATTTCAGTGGATTATCCTCTTGGTTCTTGGAATATTCTTCTAGACTATGAGGGTATCCCCTTTCATTGCAAGAATTGCCACTTGACAGGTCACCTAGTTGTCAGGTGCTCTTCAGGTAAATCTAGACTAAAAATGTCCCCTTCTTGGTGGAAGGGGGTCTCAGAAGACCACTACACGTATGAGAAGGCTGTTGAGAACTCTTCTCAAATTCTTTCTTCTCCTGGCATCTTGAAGAAGGTTCCTCCTTCAAACCCTTCCATGGTGATTGCTGGCTAGGCTCTGGTTTCTGTTCTTGTTCCTAGTTTTCCTACTGTTGTCCCTATTTCTAGGGTGGATTCTGCTTATATTTCTTTTATGTCCCCTCCTCTAGCTCCTTCAGTGGTGATAGCTTGTCTGTCTCTAGATTTCCCAGTTTCTAGGTTAGACTCTGCTCTTGTCTCTATTGATCTACCCTCTCTTAAATTCTTGTTGATGGATCCACTTTTGGCTCCCTTAGTTGTGGTTGTTGGTCTTTCTTCTAGTGTTTCCAAGGTAGTTCATCCTGTGGTACCTTTTCTGGGTGCCATTGTTCTATCTCAGGTCTTTGTTGTCACTTCCTCTTCTTCATCCTTTTCCCTGGCCTCTGGGGTTTTAGGTTCTAGCTGTGATGGTGCTGATTTTTGGTGGCAGAAGGCTACTAGATTGGTGGAGGATAGATGGACTATAGTAAAAGGAAAAAAGGTAAAGTCACCCACTCCCTCTTTTGACATGGCACTGAGGTCTAACAAGAAGGGCTCAAAATGAAAAGTTTGACTCTCCTGGCTTTTGGCCAATTGTCCCTTGGCTCTTTTGGCCTTTTTCTCTTGGCAGTGTGTTTCATTTTGGGTTTTTAGAAGCCTAATAAAAACCTATTTTTGTGGTTGTTATTGTCTTGTTTTATTTTTTGCCACTAGGTTACCTTTTGTTTGGTGACTTGATTCTCCTTTGTTGTCTCATATAGGGTTTCAGGCACACTTCAAAACTTGGTTGTGTGGCTAATGTGTACTTTTTTATTTGTGATGCCACTCTGGTTACTTCTATTTTGTGACCCATTCTTCCTTAGGATTGTAGTTTTTTGGTTTGGGCTTCATTGAAAATTCTTGATTTCTAAAGGGTTTCGGGGTCCCTTCAAAGCCTATTTATCTTATCAAAAACATCTATTTGTAAATTCTCTAACAAGGTGGCAATTCTATTGAATTGTCTCAAGACCTCTAACAAGGCCACTCCTAACAAGGTGATTAAATCCTTTAACAGGGTCACACCTAACAGTGTGTTTTATAGCCTTTAATAGGGTTAGCTCCTAACAACGCTCACTTTAGAAGAGTGAAAATAGTAACTAGTTGCAATTGGTGGTTTTTTCCAAATTGGGTTTCCATGTTAAATCCTAGTGTCAAATGTGTTCATTCTTTTTTCTTTTATGTGTTTGCAACTAAGTTAACATAATAGTAATAACAGATAACATTTCAAATTTGCATAATCAGTAATTACCAAATTACAACATTTTATGTGTGCTTACTAAGCATCAATAGTATTCAGTTATCAAAGTTTATTTCTTTATACTAACATCTAAGGGATCTAGGATTTATTTTAGTAGTAACTAATTCACCCCTCCCCTCTCAGTTACTTCTCTTATATTTCGAACTGAAGGTACACCTAGATTTATATCAAAAAGTGTTGATAGTAAAGGTAACTTGAAAGAATGGCAGTAATGGTCCACATCTTTTGAGAATATTTTGAAGCACAAGAGGTTTCTTTCTTGTTGTAACAATGAAACTAATGTGGCAACAAATATGATATGACTGACATCTTGTACAAAATTGAAAAGGACATAAAAAAAATTTATTGTAGAGGTAAAAGCTATAAGAGATTCAAAATGGAACAAATGTTCGAATGAGTTGAATACTATTAGAGGAGCCAACTAGCTAGACATTGAAACTGATATTACCATATGGGAGGTTATAGTTGAGATTAAGTTGTTTCCCTCTAGAGATAGTGATTGAATGATATGAAAGAAGTTGCACTAGAAAATAGAGGAAGGACAACTAATTCAATGAGATTCCTTATCTTTGCAGTTCACCTATTGTGGGTATTCTCATGTTGCAAAAAAAGAGTTGATCTTGAACAACTATAAAGACAGTTGCCCAAGTTTTGGCTATTTCTAGATTCTTCTTTGTGTTGTCTTTTATGAAACAATATTTTCACATGTGTTAGCCCTCACTATCCTGAAGTTTGTTTCAATCCTTCTTCTATAAAGTGATTCCCAAATCTTAGAAAAGGGGTCTGAAATCTTATTCTTTGATGATACATATCATTTTAGAGTCCATTCTAGGTTTTGTGTTAAGCATTTGATGTATTTAGCTTGTTTTCTATAGAAGTTTGGAGTTTAATGAAAGTTTGGTTGTACTCCTATATCTCTGTCATAAATAACATATCATAACTATTTATTATTTTCATAGAAGTTAATACAAGAAAGAGTTGTAGGGTACATATGTCTCAAAAAAAAATTCTCAATTTTCTTTCTTTTGAGATTTTGAGAATGAATGAACAAATTTCATTTTATTCAAATGTAATTTAATGAGTTGTATATCATATTGGAGTTAATTTTTATTAAAATAATTAAGTAAATGCTTCTATGTAATGATAGGATCATTTAGGGTATGAAAGAGATATGATAAGTATATGATTTAGAGATTAATAGTCGATGGATTTAGTTGCAAGTCAATTAAATAAATCTAAATGTTAACTGATATGACTCTATTTAACAATGGATTAAAGGAATGGTCTTATAGTTGAAGAAATCAAGCAATACCAACCTTTTCTTAGCCTGAACACACTTTTTATAAATAAAACATCATTAAAGAATTACTGTCATAATGGAGTGTAAAGTTGGTCATTACTTCTTGCATGAATCTGTCAAGTTCATCATTAACTATTATTGATTTGTCATTTATTTTGTAATTTTAAGAAGTTTCAAGGCTAAAATATGTTGTGAAAGGTTTGTATTATAGAGTATTATTCATAAAAGGTGTCAAATCCTTAGGTTAACCCACCTTGGTTAGCAAATCCTAAAGTGTAGAAAGTATAAGTGCTTTGTTAAGTTGGTCCAGACCCAAATAAGATATAGCTAGCATGGGAACTAGCTAAACCCTAGGTAATATGTTATTTATTGTTTCCTTGGTATTAATTACAAATCTATTAAATTAGGAACCAATAGATTGTATTAGTAATTAAAACCCTTTAATCAAGGTTGAATTAACAATCCTTTTGTTAATCCTTTAATCAAGGTAACATTTTAATGGAATATTCTAAACCTCTCTAACAAGGCCACTCCTAATAGGTTGATTAAATCCTTTAACAATTTCACATTTAATAGTGTGCTTTATAACCTTTAACATGTTTGGCTCCTAAAAGAGCTCTCTTTATAATAGTGAAAGATTGGTGACATGTTACTAGTGGCTTTTCCCAAATTGGGTT
The DNA here is from genome assembly GCA_028749045.1 of Cupressus sempervirens. Taxonomy (NCBI): domain Eukaryota; kingdom Viridiplantae; phylum Streptophyta; class Pinopsida; order Cupressales; family Cupressaceae; genus Cupressus; species Cupressus sempervirens. The sequence goes on along the minus strand of CM053792.1, from coordinate 816,825,792 downwards.
TCAACATTAAATCCTAGTGTCATACTTGTGTGGATGTTATCTAACATGTTTTATTATTAATATTTTACATTTTGCAAGTTTTTTACTATTAGGATATTGCAAGTTTATGTTGTTAATTATTTTCTATAGAAATCAAGCTACTAATAGAGCTAAAGTATTTGAAGTGATTAAAAGTTCAATTGGTACACTTGGACCTGAGGTTAGTTGATTCAACCCCCCTCTTAGTTATTTCAAATCATTATAATAATTGGTATTAGAGCTTTGGTGCTTGTACAGAAACATTTGAAAGTACTTGAAGCTAAAGATCAAGATGTGAAAAAAGGAGGTACCTAGATCAAACAAGGAGAACTTCCTTGCATGGCAGAGTTTGATGAAGTTGAATCTGAGAGGAATTGGAGAAGTGACAATGTATTATATGGAAAATACATATGAAGAGATGCAAAGACCTCTAACAACTCAATAGCTGAAAGAGAAGCAAGAACACAATTAGGCTATGTTGGATATTGCTTCAGCCCTAAGCTATACTAAGTTTTATGACATAAAGGAGTGCACTACTACTAAGAAAATATGGGATACACTGCAAACTATCTATGGAGGAGACACAAATGTTTTGAGAGAAAAATTAGAAAGTTTGAGAGGCAAGTTTGATGAAATGAGAATGAAAAAAGGTGAAACCTTTTCTCAATACTGTGGATGAGTCAAATAAGTAGAGAATTCTATTAGAGGATCCAATGGAAAGATTGATGATGAAACATTGATCGGCAAGGTATTGAGAATCTTACTTCTTATTAATGCTATTAGAGTTTCTAAAATACAAGAATTGAGATGTACCCCTAGTAACAATCTAGCCTTAGAAGGATAAGTTAGTAGACTTACTCCTTTTGAATTGTCAAACTTTGATAATTTTACTCCTACTATTATTGAATCTTCTTGCAAATCTTAGCTGGTTCTTAAGAAGAAAGGAAAAGGAAAGTGTGTGAATAGTTATAGTGATATCTCTGACAATAATCTTGAACCATTTATGGATAGAATACTTCCAAGAGGTAAAGGAAAATACAAAATTAAACTTCCTATAATAGTTTTTTAACGTAACAAAGTTGGTCATGTTGCTGCAAAATGTCCTAATAGAGAAGACAAGGATGAAAGAAGGGAAATCAAGTATAAAGGTAGAAGAGATGTCAAAGACGATAGAAGAAACAAGGACTACAAAGAAAAAGGTAAGAAATCTTGTTATATTGTTGAAGAAGAAACTGATAAAGAGTCTAATAGTAATGATGAAGAAGTTGTCTATTTTTGTATGAAAGAAGATTCTGATGAAGATAAGAAAATTGCAATAATTAATATGTATGTAAAGGTGATAGATGGATAATTGATAGTGGCTATTCACATCACATGACTGGTGATAAAAGTAAGTTTGAAACCATGGAACAATACAAAGGTAGTTGTGTTAATTATGGTGATGATGCACCATGTCTTTGAACACTAATGGATCACTATAATTGGATGATAATATCAAGTGATAATGTTTATTGGGTTGAAGGACTTGACTATAATTTGTTGTGTTTCACATTTGAACAGATCAAGGTATAAATTTGAATTTCATCACAAGAAGGTCAATATATTTGATGCTACTAGTGAACTAATTGGAAGTGGAGAACAAATAAGAGGTAACTTATTCTATTTAGATTTATCTGATGAGACATGTCTATTCGCACCATATGATGATATATGGTTAGGGCATCAGAGGTTGTGTCATGTGAACTTTTTTAATTTTGTAAGCATTAGTAAAATGAAAAGACTAAGAGGATTACCAATATTGAAGAAACTAGATAATGCTATGTGTAAACAATATCAGTTGGGAAAAAATGACAAAGTCTAGCTTCAAAAGCAAGATGTATTCATCAAATGATATTTTGGAATTGGTTCATACTGGCCTTTGTGGACCTATTAGAGTACAAAGCGACTATGGAGATAAATATTTTATTCTATTTTTTGATAACTACTCTAGAATTCTGATTATGATGCTTCTTAAATAGAAATTTGATGCTTTTCAATTGTTTAAGTGACATTTGGCAAGATTTGTAAAGAAAATAGGTAAGGGTTTGAAGTTTTTGAGATCTGATAGAGGAGGAGTTTGTCTCTAATGAATTCAACATATTATGAAATGATAGAGGAATCAAGAGACATATGTCAACACCTATGACCCCTCCAAAAAATGGAATAGCTAAAAGGAGAAACAAACCAATCATGGATTGTGCTAGAACACTAGTGACGGAGAAGAATGTGTCACAAAAACATTGGAGAAAAGTTGTAAGTATAACATTCTATACTTTGAACCGAATACAAGTCAAGAAAGGTACAAACATTACACCCTTTAAGTTATGGTATGAAATATTTTATTTGGAAAAAAATGTTATATACTAAAGGACAATAGAAATGAAAAACTTGATACTAAAAGTGATGAAGGCATATTCTTAAAATATTTCACTAAAATAAAACCTTATATGTGTTTGAATTCTAACACTAACAAAGTTGTGGAAAGTGAAAATGTAAAAGTTGATGAATATGCAGAAAATAATGAAGTTGAATGGAAGAAAAAACTTGAAGATTACAACACATTCATATATGCAATTAAGGTGTGCCCAATACCATACTTAATCTAGAGAATAAGGCTACTAAGAAACAAAAAAATGAGAATGTCAAATTGCAATAGTGGATTGCCAAGCAACAGATTGTAGGTGTGAAGCATTAGTAGAATGATGTCAAGATAGAAGAAGGTACCAAACACTAGGGAGCCAGTGTCAAGAAACCAAAAGAAGAAGCATAAATACAAAATGAACTTGGACTTAATTTTCAAGATGAACCTGAAGAAGAAGAAAGAAGAAAAGAACCTATACTAGAAAAATCTATAAGAAGACATCATGAAATAGAAAACAATAATTGGAAATAAGGACTTTGGAGTCATGACAAGGAAAAGAATGAGAAGTGATGCATATTTACTTTGGGATTTTTGTTAATCTTAAATTGGTTTTGACAAATGAGTGCCCACACACTTAAGTTATTTACTTAGTTCATGCTAAACAAGTAGTACATGGTGAGCACAATATGTATATTATAGTGCATGCTGAGTCAACAGTGAGTGTTGAGCCACTCATGTGCTGAGTCACTCAAGTGTTGAGTAGATAGTGTATGCTGAGTGATTTAGGAGCTAAGAAAGTAGTGCATGTTGAGTGATATAGATGTTGAGTCTCAGTATAAAAGATAGTATATGTTAAACATTAGAGACTTTAGATGCCAAGTGAGACAGCTTTGATATAGTTGTTTGTAAAGGCACAAAAAACTATTTAAACCATTTTTGAGCTGACTACAGATTGAATTGCAATATTTCGGAGATAAGGAAAAATCTTATGTTGGATTCCTAATGCAATTATAAGCAGGCAATCAAAAAAAGGGAAGGTTTAAGTAGAAAAATGAATGAATCACAGTCATTGATTCATACATAACCTTAAGCCACCAAAGTATTCTTAAGGAGGAAAAATCCTAAACTCTCTAGAGTGTGTGTAAGGTGTTGAAGGAGAGTATAGAGAAGTATGCATGCCCAAATAGAGAATTCATGGTGGCTAAGGAGTTATGAAGTGAGATTGCATTGTAGAATCAGTTAGAGCAGAACAAAGGAAAGAGAAGAGTATTCAACAAAGAGATATCTGATCAAGAAGGATCAAGAAGACAATAGTTTAGAGGTGATTTGACATCAAGAAACCAAGTGCTAACTGCAGGATCATTGCTGAATTAGTCTAGCAAGTGAACCAGTCAAATCTCTTAACAGAGTAGTCCAAACAGTTTGTATTGAAATCTTTTAACAGGGTGCTTACTTAATTGTGAGTTAATATCCCAAGACACACTTCTAATAGGGTGTTGAAATCGTTTAATAGGGTGAGACCTAATAGTATTAATAGGGTGAGACCTAATAGTATTTATAAGCCTTTAATAGGGTAGACCTTTCATAGGGTAGATCATGTCTCATGATCAAAACATTGTAACCTTCATTGGATACACTTTATTATTGTATTAGTGAAGATTTTTGGGTGTCATCCCCACCCCAATTTTACCTTCTCACTTGGAGGGTTTTTGGGCAATCATAATCATATATGGTGTCATATGTGTGTGAATTTTTACATGATTACATGTTTTAGATGTACATGCTTTACATGATATTTTAGTTTATCTATTGAATGTATGAGATGAATGTGTGGTGAAATTTTTTATGGGTCCAAGTTTAAACTATCAATTCACCCCCCTCCCTCCTCCAACTCTTAGAAGTTTACCTTTCCTATTGTAATTACAAAAATTGGTATCAGAGGCTTGTTCTCTGAAAGTAAAGCTTTGTAGCTTTGAGGAAAGATCTTGAAAATGAATACATTTCATTCTACATCAACTGAATGAAGCAAGAGAAGAACTAAAGAAATCCTTGAAGAGAAGGAAGGAAATTTCTATTGCAGAGAATGACACACAATACGAAGAGATAGACACTATTAAACTATTTACAGATGGAGACTCCAATAAATTTGATGTAGCAGTTATAGATCTAATGGAAAAGAATAGATCCCAAGCTGAGAAAATGAGAAATCTCAAGAATGAGAAATTACAAAGTGACCTAAAAAGGGAAACGATTTTTTTTGAAAGTTTCAATAAACCAAGTGAAGCCATCAGATACTTTAAGCAATTATTGAGATCCCCTAGATCCAATAATGACACATCTAGACTGGGATACACAAATATTGAAGAAGGAGAGTGATCCAAAAGTGTTGAAGAAAGGAATGACAAAAGTAAGAACTCCAAACCTACTTGTCATAATTGTGGTAAGAAAGGACATACTGCTAATGTGTGCAGGAGAAAAACTACAAATCAGAATGTCAAGCATAAGAGCATGGTTCACTACCATAAGTACAACAAACAAGGTCATTAGGCACATGAATGTAGAACCAAGACTTTGAACACACAAAGATGTGAAGAATATTGCTAAACTATCAAAAGTATGGACATAGAGCATTTGAGTGTAGATCCAAACCCATTTGTTCATCAAACAGGAAAACAAAGGTAAGGAACAATGGCAACTCTTATGACTAGGATTATAATACAAGATACAGCTATCATTATTGTCAAGAATATGGACATGTTCTTGAGAATTGTATTAGGAAACACTTCAGAGGTGACTACAAAAGGTGGTTGAGTCAAACCACATGTTTTATTTGTTTGAAGACTGGTCACATTAGTCATTATTGTCCAACTAGGTCAAAGGCACAAAATTGTGAATTTGAAAAATGCAAAGGCAAGGTAGATATTGAAAATGTCAAAAAAAAATGAACAATACATGGAAGAAGAAAGAGGATTTTACTACATCAAATAGAGAAGGGATCACTTCACCCAATGGGTTAGGTGATCACACCTCATCAAACTAGGCAATCACAACGTATGTGGGACTAATAATTAAAATTTATATCATTCATTAGTTCCAAAGGATTTAGTACTGAAGATATTACAATTAGCATGAAGAAAGATGCAAGATGTCATTAGGAATCCAAGTAAAATCTTTAAAGTTTTTCATGTTACTTATGAGCTTGAAATATTTCCTATGTGTGTCAAGTGAAATGCTAGAAGATGTTAAGCTAACAGATTGGTTAGTTGATGCCAAGCTTGTAGTAGTTGCCAAGTGATTAAAATGGTAATGGATGTTGAGTGAGCCTGAAATTGATTGATTTTAAGCTTAACACTGTGTAAGCACTCAACATTTATTGTAGGTTTTTCAAAGGGTGTATGGTCAATTTTTGACCCATTTTCCATCATTTCAAAATTGAGAAAGAGCAAGGAGAGCAAAAGGAAATCAAAAAACTCATCAAAAGTGATTTCAAAAGATCTAAGTAGCAATTTTACATCATTTCATTACATCTTACAAGGTATTTATCAAGAGTCAAGCTACATAGTTTATATTTTTTTTAAACCCTAGTTTCACACCAATGGCATCTAGTTCTAAGAATGTAGAGGCTAAGGAGGTTTTAAACATTCATCTAGTTAGTAATGAAGTTAAGCAACCAATTTTCAAAGATACTCTTGACATTGCTTACAAGAAAGACCCCTCCGGTGTGTTATCCATGATACCACTAAATGTTTTAATGGTGCAAGATGTAAAAAAATATATAACTACAAAATAGGAAGCATTGGTGATATGGAGATCAGGGAATCATACAACAAATTATGTGAGAATAGTGTATTGAAAGAAGAATTCAAAATTGTTGAGAGGAAAGGGTTAAATCATACCCTAGATTTCTTGAATGTATTCAAGATCGAATGGATCAGGATAGTGTTTAGCATAATTCATGATGGTTCATTATGATTGGATAATGGACCTATCAAAATAACTAGAAGGATAATCCATAGGGTTACTGGTTATCCAACCCTAGATTGGCCCAAGACACTAAGGAGTGATTCAAAAGAGGTGATTGAGAAGAATATTGGAGTTGTATGGAACAAGAGAGGAATGACTATTGAAAAAATTACTTATCCATTCATAAAATATGTAGTAAGGGTTATTTCACACAAGTTCTACCAATCTAGTAGATTTAATAGTGTGCTCTATATAGCAGTGGATGTGGGATACAAAATTGTTAAGAAAGATCACACATATGATCTAGCAGAGCTACAATTGCAATAATTGATGGAGAACCTTGGAATAATAAGGAAGAAAAAGAGTGCACAATGCAAATTTGGTTCTATCCTAATATGTATATTCTTTTATGTTCAAAACACTTTTCCTACATTTGGTATAGTTGATTTGAAGACAAACAAGTTAGTAGCAGTGCAGATTAGTGAGTTCATTGAACAATTGGGTGAGAGTTTTGAATCTGTGATGACAAGTTATTTTGAAGACTTCAAGCAGTCAATGAAGAAGAGATTAATAATACTAGTTTATCTAGCAGAAAAGCATTATGATGATATATGTTTTCTAGTGGATGTTGACTATACATTTTTCCATGCTACTACACCAAGGGTGAGATGGTTGAGACCCTTAAGATATGAAATAAATGTGGATGAAGCCTCTACAGCTATCACAGCTTTTCTGGCAAAAGAGGTGGATAAAAATGCTAAATCATTTGGGAACAATGAGTTGGCTAAGTCCAAAATCACCATGGAATTGAAGATAGCCTCTATTATTAAGAAAAAGGATAAGTTGGGTGAAGAAATTAAAAGCTAGATTTGGTGAGGGTGTCGAGTAGGAAGAAGAAGAAGAGGAAGAAGACTCTTAGGCATGAGCACCATTTGCACTCACACAAGGAATGGAAGAAAACTAGGAAGAAGAGGAGACTGAAGTTATTGAAGGTGCTAAGGGAGAAGAAGCTGAGGAAGCACCTACTTCTATTGAGAAAAATAAAAGGAAGGCTAAGGCCCAATCAATAACAAAAGCTAAGAAGGTAGCCAAGCTAAGTCAGCCCAAACCAATTGCACCTACTACAAGGGCTAGTACACATGCAACTGCACAAAAGGCAAAAGAAAAGTCAAAACCTACAAAGTATGGAGGTCAAATGTAGAAAAGAACAAGAAGGAAATATGTTGCATAAGAAGAATTAGATGAGGAGAAAACTAAATCAGATGACAATAGCCAATTCATTGTGGTGAGTCACAATCATCTATCAAACATAGAAAATGTATGTGAAATTGTAAAGAATAGTGCAAACTTATCAAGATTCTCTCATGTAGACTTTGATAATCTTGGTAAAGAAGAGAAGAATCAAGTGGAGGAGGCTATATATGCCATGATGGAAAAATTCAAGACTACCCCACCATAGATTGCCAGCTCAATGCCCAAAAGCTTATATGATAGAGTTGAGCAAAAGTGGCACTATCGTCTGAACTTGGAGAGACATATATAAGAGACATATCTTGCACAACTGATGTTTGAACTTAGTAAGGCACAAATTTCTAAGGTTTGAAGAAATATGTAGTTAGGTTTACACCTACATATAGACCCTTTAACATTTTACAAAATAATATTTAGGATGTAGTTAAGAAGACCACTCAGATGTGGAAGCTTACATATAGGTTAACTACAGTGAAGGAAGGTGAGGAAGAGCCCATAGAGGTAAACGATGATGAAAAATAAGATTACCATGATGACACTATTGAGGGAGGAACAAAAATGCATATAGCTGACAAGGCAACAACTGAGCTAGAACAACAAGAAGAACAAAGTGTGCAAGACACACAATTACCTAGTGTCAGCCCTCAACATGTAACAAATGGGAATACTAAAATAGTAACTGTTAAGACATTTCTGATGTCACAATACAAAACATCAATCCCCTTGTAGAGGAATATTTCAAGAAGATACTTGATTAGTCCACACTATAGGCAAAACTTTGTGATAGTCCTGTACTAGTCAGTGTGGATGAATTGTAGAAATTAGCCACTAAAACAAAAAGGGTAGAGATGAATCCACAAGAACCACCTTCTATCATCTCTCAAGTCATAATGTAAATCCTTTGGTGAAAATACCAGAAGCCACATGTGAAAAGGTTGATACAATTGAAAGGAATAAAGTGGAAGCATAAGTCACTACTGAAGAACAATAAGAAATAGGTCAAATAGAGTCATCTGCACCTACTATACAAGATCAAGGTGCATCACAAGTCATTGTAGAAATCAAGGACAAGTTTGAAGAGAAAAAGCTAACACTTAAGGTGAAGGAGCAAGTTTCCATCAAAGCCCTAGTAACCTTACCAATAACTAGCACTCCTTTCACTAACACTCTTTAGAAGTTGAGCACAAATACAACACCATTGTAGATCTTAGTGTCAATCCTGAGTTCATCAAAAGCTAAAGAAGTGATCCAATATGGAGATGTTAACCTTGATGAAAGTATGATTATGATAAAATGACTATAGAATATATGGGCATACTTTAGGAATCCCTAACAAGGAATAAGCATCAGGAAATGCTTAGAAGTGAGCATAGGTAGAAGCAGACATTGCAGGATATCAAAGACATCTTTTTAGATGCATTCATTCTACCAACTCCAGATGAGACCAAGCCACTAATTGAACAGATAAAAAACATAGTGGAAAACATTAGTGATATAAACCTTGACACTAATGAAAAATTATTAGAGTGGTCAGAAAAGAAATTCTAGAGCAAAGTAAATGAAAAGATATCAGGTGACATAGCACTGATGCAAGTTGCATTGGCAACTAAAGTAGAAAGTATGAAGAAGGTAATTGAGAATATCTTCTCATTGTACACAAAATTGTGCAATCCAACTCTTTTCACACAAGAGAATAGAAGTCACATTTTGAGTTTGGAAAGTTAGATCAATTCATCGGGTGTAAAACTACCTATGAATCTAGCTCAAAGTGAAAAGCACTTCAGAACATTGTTACAAACCCATATTTAGTTAGCTACATTGTTAGAAAATGAGGCCAATATAAGGGCCAAAAATTATTAGCATCCAGACCACATTGACCCCCCATATGGAAATTTTGCACAAGGAACTTAGTTATGTTGAAACTCTCATGAGCAAAGACCCAAATCTTTCAACATTAGATGATCTAGTCCACCTTGATGTTGAGTTGGCCATCCAAATCAAGTCTTTAGATGTAGCAAGTGAGAATTGGGATGTCACTCTCTAGATAATCCTAGATTTCCATAAATCCTTTTTGGACAAACACACTATAAGTGTATATCCCATTGACATAAGTGTCAAAAATGGGGAGAGTAAGAATTTTGGGGGAGATATAAGGAGAGTGAGACAAAGGGGGAGAGTAAAAAAAAGGGAAATAAAGAGGAGATGGAGAAGAATGAGTGCAGAGAGTAAGAAAAGGGATAGAGAAAAGACAAATTAAGCTAAGGGAGAGCAAGTGTAAATAGAGCATTAAGTCAAAGAGTATCAGTTGAGACACATTTACTCATCAGGAGTACAGAATTTTGGATACAAAAAAAACCTATCAACTGAGGGGGAGTTATCATATTTTGAGGTATCTAAGTTGTTACAAACTTTTGAAAATTTTAAATTTTGTACATAATCCAAGTTATAGATATGTTATTCTTGTAAAATTAAGGATACTATTGCATACTCAAGTGTTTTTAACACTCATGTCAAAGGTAGAGATTGTTGATCTTATATTGGTTTTGACAAATGAGTGCCCACATACTTAAGTTATTTACTTATTTCATGTTGAAGAAGTAGTACATGCCAAGCACAACATGTATATTATAGTGCATTCCAAGTCAATGGTGAGTGTTGAGCCACTTATGTACTGAGTCACTCAAGTTCCAAGCAGACAGTGTATGTTGAATGATTCAAGAGCCGAGCAAGTAGTGCATGATGACTAATATAGATGTCGAGTCTCAATATAAAAGATAGTATATACCAAGCATTAGAGACTTCAGATATCAAGTGAGATAGTTTTGATATAGTTATTATAAAAGTGCAAACAACTATGTAAACCATTTTTGGGGCAACTAAATATTGAATTGCAATATTTCGGAGATAAGTATGCACCTTATGTTGGATTTCCAATGCAATTAAATGCAGCCAATCAAAAAAATGGAAGGTTTAAGTGGAAAAATGGATAAATCATAGTCATTTATTCATACCTAACCCTAAGTCATGAAAGTCTTCTTAAGGAGGAAAGACCCTAAACTCTCTATAGTGTGTTTAAGGTGTTGAAGAAGCGTATAGATAAGTTTGCATGCACAAACAAAGCACTCATGGTGGCTAAGGAGTTATGAAGTGAGATTACATTATAGAATTAGTTAGAGCATAGCAAAAGAAAGAGAAGAGTAAATAGCAAAGAAAAATTTGATCAAGAAGGATCAAGAAGACAATAGTTTAGAGGTGGTCTGACATCAAGAAAATAAGTGCTAACCATAGGATCATTATTGAATCACTCTAGCAGGTGAATTAGTCAAATCTCTTAACAGAGTAGTCCTAATAGGCTATATTGAAATCTTTTAATAGAGTGCTTACTTAATTGTGAGTTAAAGTCCTTTAGCAAGGCACACTTCTAATAGGGTGTTGAAATCATTTGACAGGGTGAGACCTAATAGTCTTTGTAAGCCTTTAATAGGGTAGACCTTTCATAGGATAGATCATGTCACATTATCAAAACATTGTAACCTTCATTGGATGCACTTTATTACCATAGTAGTGAAGATTTGTGGGTGTCATACCCACCCCATTTTTACCTTCTCACTTGGAGGGTTTTTGGGTAATCATATATGGTGTCATATGTGTGTGAATGTTTACTTGATTATATGTTTTAGATGTACATGCTTTACATGATATTTTAGTTTATATATTGAATGTATGAGATGGATGTGTGGTGAAAGTTTTTATGGGTCCAAGTTTAAACTATTAATTCACCACCCCCCACCCCCTAGAAGTTTACCATTCCTATTGTAATTCTGACAAGTTTGAGCCTAAATCAATAAAGGATACTTTGGACAATGAAGAATAGATTCAAGAAATGAATGAGGAAATTGAACAAATAGAGAAGAAAAAAACCTAGTCACTGGTACTTAGACCAAAGGACAATAATTTTATTGGAACCAAGTGGGTATTTAGGAACAAGCTAAATGAAAAAGGAGAATTCAAAAGGGATAAAGCTAGATTGGTATGCAAAGGACATGCACAAGAAGAAGGTATTGATTATGGGGAAACATTTGCCCTAGTTGCAAGGTTTGAAGAATTTAGAACTATACTTGCATATTCTTCTTACAAAGGACTTAAAATACATCAAATGGATGTCAAATATGCATTTCTAAATAGAATACTAGAAGAAGAGGTTTAAAATGAACAACCCAAAGGATTTTTTGATCCCACCAAAAGGAATATTGTATGTAAACTACACAAAGAACTATATGGATTAAAACAAGCTCCTAGAGCATGGTATAAAAGGTTGCATAATTATTCGGTAAAGATTGGTTTTTCAAGGACTAATGATAATAGTAATCTATACTTGAAAACTGAAGGTGATAGAGGGATATTTTTAGCTGAAATATTTGTTGATGATATTGTATTTGGAGGACAAGATTCATAATGTAAATCATTTTGAGATGCAAAAGGAATTTTAAATGTCTACGTTTGGAGAAATCAAATTCTTTGTTGTTTTACAAGTATATCATAAAGAAAGGTATCTACATTATTGAAGAAAAATATATCAATGAGATACTAAAAACTTTTGGGATGGAAAATTCAAGACTAGTAAGCACCCCTATGGCTACTAGACATAAGTTATCTAAGAATGATGATTCTACTGATGTGAACCATACATTGTATAAATCAATGATTGAGAAACTACAATATGTTGTTCACAACATACCACATATTGCATTAGCAGTATTTTTTGCAAATCCTAAGGAAAATCATATGTTGGAAGTGAAAAGAATATTAAGATATCTAAAAGGAATAGAGGACTATGGCCTATATTAAAATAATAATGATAAGTTTGAACTAAAAGTGTATATAGATGTTGATTGGGAAGGAGATGTTGATGATATAAAAAGTGCAAGTGGTGAAGATTTCTTTCTAGGAAAAAGATTACTTTCATGGACAAGTAAGAAGAAAAATTGCACTTCACAATCAACAATAAAAGCTGAATATGTAGCAACAACAAATTGATCTAACATTGTGTGGATCAAGCAATTTTTGAAAAGGATGAAGGAAGAGATCACTAATCCTTTTTAAATATATTTTGACAACACAAGTGTTATAAATATATAAAAGAACCCTATGATGCACACAAAAACCAAGAATATTGCTATCAAGTATCATTACTTTAGAGAGTTAGTTCAAGACAAAGAAGTGGGATTGGAGTATGTGAACACCAAGGAGAGAATTTATGATATTCTCACTAAGGCTTTACCTAAGGGGTAAATTAGGGATGATTCCACTAGTTGAGGATATCTAAGAAAATATGGAGCTTTGCCTCAAATGTGTTCATCAAAATATTTTACAAGTTGATGTTGAAAGTCATACTTTAAAATCTTCCTAAAGTACTAAGGAGAAAATAACATAATGTTGTACCAGTCATAGGAACAAATGACAGATGGTGAATGAGATTCATAAGTATTGGCATGAAGATATCTACATGGTAAGGATGTATGAGAAAGCTAAAGTTCCTTTGGTATTGTTTTCAAAGAGGAATTTAATATACAACTACCATATGAAGAAGAAAATAGTAAGAGATGTTGTAAAGAAGGAGAATGCAATAATCATGAAAAATTAGTGAATGGTGTTTCCAGCAATACAAGAGGAAGTTAATTGATTTCATGATTTGATATGATAGAAGGAGTCTATGTGTTGCATATCAGAACTGCATGGATGAGAATAAGAATGAAACTGAGCATGAAGATTGTTGGACACTGAGATAAGAATTAGAATGAAACTAAGGATATTAATAAAGATATGATACTAAACTCAAAGGGAGCTCCTTAAAACAAATTGTGTGTTTTGGATTGCATTGTAACTAGAGGTATTGCCATCAATGCCAAAGAGGGAGATTATTAGAAGCTACAATTGGAACAATTGTAATCTACAATTGGAACAATTGTAATGTTGTCATTGATGTCAAACCTTATTGGTAAGATAGTTATCATCTGAGTAGAGTGACATATCAAGATAATTGATAAAGAGTATTTGAGAAGAAGACATTAAAAAAGGACCTAGAAAAAAGGTTGAGTTATGAAGAACTACAATGGGCACTGATTACTTGGACTTTGAAAAGATAATGTGATTGTTGAATCATAACCTAAGTGGAGAAGATAGTTGTACTGAAGACTAGAAGAAGTGATCAAAGAAAGACTAAATGCATAGGCTTAACCAAGAAAAAGAAAAGAAGATTAAGGAAATATAAATTTATGTCGAGTGATGCTAGAGTTGACCAAGCGATAGTATAAATTGAGAAAAATATAATGTCAACTAAGTATCTAAATGTATGTTGAATAGAATATATAGTATCAATCAAGCAATTCAGTGACGACTGAGTGTCAGAACCCAATGTTGGCCAAGTAATGGCATTTGACATATTGTGAAAAAATCTTGATTTCTAGCTGATATAATTGAATTCTTGGGATACTAAATGCATGTTGAAGATAAGGATGGTTGACTTGGAGCATATAATACATAATAAACCATGTTTGAGTGTTTCAACACATGGATTCAAGGAGAAGTTTTGAGAAGTTTCTAGAAGAGAAAGGAGGAAATAAGATGAGATGATTTGATGAATCAAACCAAATCCTAAGATCTATGATGGTGTTTAAGTGGAAAAAAGATCAAATTTTTCTATTTAAGGAGGTACAAGACCTAACTTAGTAGAGGTTGGAGAATTTGTTGATTCTATTGATTGGTGAACTTGATCAAAAGGTTGGAAAATGAAGTGTTAAGGAGAAGAGTGATTTCTTGAAAGGTTGTCAAGTGAATCAATGATAGAGATGTTAATGGAGGTCAGTTAATGAGTCAATTGTTGGACCAAATTTGTGATCTATGCTTAAAAATTGAGTTGTATCTATCAGATCAACTTGTTGTTACTCTCTAACCATTATAATAGTAATTTAAATCCTTTAATCAAGTTTGACCTAATAGTCATTTTGTGAATCCTCTAATCAAGGTCACATTCTAATGGAATTTTCTAAAGCCCTCTAACATGGCTACTCCTAACATGGTGATTAAATCCTTTAACAAGGTCACATTTAATTGTGTATTTTGTAACCTTTAATATGGTTGGCTCCTAATAGAGCTCACTTCAAAAGAGTGAAAATTGGTGACATGTTACTAGTGGTTTTTTCCAAATTGGGTTTCCACATTAAGTCCTAGTGTCATACTTGTGTGGATGTTATCAAAGATGTTTTACTGTTAATATTTTACATTCTACAATTTTGTTACTATTAGGGTAGTGGACTGCACATTTATATTGTTGATTATTTTCTATAAAGACCAAGCTACTAAATGTTTACATCTAACTAGACCTGAGGATAATTGATTCACCCCCCTCTCAGCTATTCTAAATCATTCTAACAAAGATTTCATCTTTGGACCATAAACTGGACATGCAAATTTTCCCTTTGTTTGAAGACCTACATGATCATGTATAATTGGATGAAATATGGTAACTTTGATGTTTAAAATCATCATGTGGAACTTAAACATACAATGAAAATCTATTAGCAGTATAACATACCAAAAATATGTGTTAACAATTTTACATACTACAAAAATGTGTTATCCCAAGGGAATCATGTATTTTCCATGCAAGAATTGCACATAATTGAATTTGTCTTTGTCCTATTGGTCAAGAGATGTCATAGTGACACCATTTCATAACTTCAAGGACTTGTCAATAAGGGGATCAATATATACATTCATATCTTTCACTTGGTAGTTACCTAGTTGAATGGACAGAAATATTACATAATTATTATGACCATTTTGATGTGGTATTTATAAATTAATTTAGATGACTATTAAATGAAAAAATAACTGATATAATCATTGCTAATATTATGTGCTCCCTCTTTATGGACATCCAAGGAGGAATGTTATTGTTAATAACAAAACTAGGTTAGACCAAGTAAATGGATCTCATCTCTTCAAAGGGATTAACATCGTTTGCTACCAATGGAAGCTTGAGATTATGAGGTTCTTCTTTAAAGAGTGGCCAAGTATCTTCTATGTCCTAAAATGTAGAACCATTTGTTGGCATTCATATAATGTGATCTTGACTTCTATTGTATGCACGGTAATCCATAAATTGTGCCAAGCTACTTAACCCTAATAATCATTGCATACATGGACTAATGGGAATGTATCAAAGAACCTTGTGAGACACCTTTTGTGTTGTTTTATCTTATCAATATCTACTAATGTGACAATTAGGGCATTCCTATTGCAAATTCATGTTGATTATTATATATAATATGGTCATTGAGTCATGCATGTATTGTTTGATACTCCATTCCAATATCTTTCATAATGGCAAGTAATCTTCAGTACGAGCAAGGTAGAATTTTTGATGGTGGTAAGAAACATTCACCTATCAACGTATGGAAAAAAAATTTATATAAAGAATATTAATGGTACACTAACATAGAATTTGAAAAAAAAATTATACCTTAGAATACATGAGATTGCTACATTGGATAAGCCATTCATAACCTTGAAGTTTACCAACAACAACATAGTAGAGAGAAGAGTTATTTGGGAGCCTTGGTACATGGGCTCATATGGATTTCAAAGTATAGGTATATCAAAATTATCTTTATCATCATGATCAAATGTGCTAGTATCATCATCTTCATCATCTTGATCAGTTGCGCTAGTACTATCTTCTTTAATCATGTTCTCTAGCACATGATCAGCCATGCCAATACCAAAATCTTTAATTGTGTTCTCTACTGCAAGATCATCATCTTCCATGGGAGCATTAAATTTGGCTTTGATATTCACACCTCCAAGTTCCCCCAGTTGGAAATCCACATTTATCAATGGATGAAAATAGTTTCCCCCTTTAATGTGACCATGTTTCCTACAATGTCTCTCAGTTGTTGTGATTAGAAATCTTTGATTCTTTAAGCCCTTACAATTTTTGTAGGTACAATAACATTTTCCATCACCTTTTATTTTGAGCTAAGACCATAATACAACAATTTTTTCCTTATTTTATTATGGGTTCATATTGTTAGGCTTGGTCTTTCTTCATAGGAAAATATTTGGGCTATAAAATTATATCAAATATAAATATACAAGCATTAGTAGTATCTTATATATAATTGAAATATAAGCATTAGTAGTATAATACTTTATTGTAATTTAGCCATTGATAAAATAAAATGCAAACAACTTAGTTCAAACACCTTTTACCCTAATGCATCTATTTTTAATCATTCATGAACCATTTCCCACGCAGTTTCTCATATAACAACATTTGACAATAATTGTGGGCATAACAACACTTGTTGCACCAACTAAAAACAAGTAGAGGTTGTAATGAGACCATTAAATAATGTGAATTAAATGAGAAAGTAAATCTCTTTAGTACAATTATGTTATTAAAAACTTGAGCTTGGGTCTAATTATGTTGTTTGACAACCAATTTATCAGTCATTATTTACTTTTATAATCACCACCATATACATATAAATACTTGCCTTGGTTTCAAGTTTGTTTTTTTGGTAGAGCTTAACATTTTATAATCATGAAAGGTGCATGAAAAAATTGCAAGTATGGGATCTTAGCTATGCCCAAAAATCCAAATAATCATTAATTGATCTTAGCTACACCCTAAAAGATCATTATCCCATGTCTCAACAAAGAAAAGAGTTTTGAAGTCAAAAGTAAAGATATTAAAAACTAGTAGTTGTATAAAAAATGAGGAGAAATGCTAATGCCAATAATAAACTATAAGTTATAAAATATATTAAAGAGCACCTATCATGAATTGTGTAAATCAAACTTATTAGTGAATCGATGTATGGTGAATTATTGTATAATTAAGGTTGGAATTCATATTCAAATCATGTAAGTTAGTGATGCAGAGCATTCCCACATACCCTATCACCAACAAGGACTTCCTATCACAACCTACTTACTAGGTTTTCCTTCTCTATAAATTCATCAACACCTTTCCTTTTGTTTAGGTTTCTTAAACCCTTCCAAGGATCTAACCCACTCAATGCTTACCTATTGACTCAACTAAACACTCTTGAAAAATTATTTCTCAAAACTTTCCTCACAAATTCCCTTTGGTAATACAATATTACCCTCATACCTTCATGGCTCCTATTCATCAATCAAATCCTTCACTCAATAGGAAATTCCCATACTCTTATAAACAATATACAACCCTTCAATACCTTCAAAAGACCTTACCCAATTAGAATTTGTGTGACTTTCCCAAATCCCCTTCGACATTTAACATATATTATCCTTAACCTCTGAACAAATCTATCCCTTTCAAAGGGATCCTCCCTATGTCTTCACCTAGGATCCTTGTCTTAGTCCTTGAAAACATCTTATCATCCCCTTAACACAATTCTAAAACTCTGGATCTAACTTGCATAAGTTAACAGTTTACTGTCAAACTAGGACATTGATATCTTACCTTTGAGTCAATCACCATATGAGCCTTATTTAGAGTAATCTACCTTCCATTCACTTGGAAGTGTTAGAGACCCATCATGCACACATGCTTGAACCCATAGCACCTTTTATTCTAACATTATTTTTTTCATGTGTAGATATAGGAACAAAGATCATAAGCAATTGAAGGGGCATTCCCCATATGCAGCAAACCTTCTAGTCTAAGTGTAGATTTTTTATTTTGAATACTAGTCGTACTATCAAAGGAACATAGATTATATTATGCAAAACCTTTTAATTCATCATCCATCAAATTTCAAGTGCAAAGTGCATATAGGGATAACCTATTAAAATTTAAGCGTGAAACCATTTAGCATTAAAAAGAGAATACAAATACACTTGTGGTAATCAAAGGAATACATTTGAAAATAAAGTTAGAAATACAATTCATGCATCTAGGATATGGTAAGAGGTCTCAAGCACTTCTTCTTCCAAAAAATCTAGCTTCCAATGTGCAACATGGTAAGGACAAGTAAAAAAAGGAATCTAAGTCTAATAAGAGAGTTAAGGATCCTTCTTTACAACTTTCTCCTAAGTTCTAAGTCCAGGCCTCTTCCTAAGATTTATAATCACAAAAGAAAATGATGATATGTGCTTGTTGCAAGAAATTAGGACATGATGAGAATAATTTTTATCTATGATGATTGATGAACTTACATATCTTGGTGTAGAAGCACCTACGCACCTATAAGTACTAAGAGGTCAAAGGTCACAAAATGAGCAATATGAAATTGTATTTAACTCATTTATGATGTATTAAATTTATTTAAACATATTTTGAGTCAAAATAAGCCTTTATGCAAAATTATGTCATGGAGTTGTAACAAGTTGCCAATTTGGGCAACAAGGTCTTCATTAGGTCTACACGACCAAATCAAGTGAAAAATCCCATGAAAAATTAACAATGATGTAAACATCATAAATCATCTATTTTTATGTGTTGATAATGTCCATCTAAAGGTTTAAGGTCATTGGAGAATAACTACAAAAGTTGTCAATGTGAAAAATTGTTGTCAAGCACAAACATATTGTTAAAGTGCCAAAATGAGTTGTTATTCGATCCTTGAAGTTGGTATAAATTGTATGTATTCGAAGCCAGCTAAATTTTTCCCATATTATTATATGACAATTTTTATTTTTTGCTAAACAAATTGGCTAATAGAATTTAAAAGAAGGAAACAAAATAGCTATATTAACTTGGTTGTTAAAATTTTCTCTCATTCAAATATGTTCACATCTTACATATCTAATGCCAATTAAAAAATTATTTTCCTTGGTTTCAATTTTGTTTGTTTGGTGCATTTTTCATTATTATGCCAATTGATTAGTTTCACAAATATTACTCTATAATCCTATGTTCTCTTGCAAACTTTGGTGGTTTCATAAATATAGAATATCAAATTACATGGCCCCAATGTGAATGGAAGGTTCATTCTAAAGTTCAATATAACTCTCAAAAGATAATTATAGATATTGATGTTGCTCCTTCAAAACATGGTCAAGTTGATGATGCTACTTCTTGCATAAATGAAATTTTTTTGGCATATGTGTTTTGATGTTGCCATTCTACTATCAGGAATATACCTAGAAATTGTGGTCTAACAAAGATGTTTTTCAGTAGAAAAACTTACAAACTAGTAAGCCCATAAATGAAGTGGCTCAACTACTTGTGTAACCTTAAAATATCACAACAAAGCATTCTCAACACTCAATGCTATTCTCTCAACATATATCTATACACAACACTATACGAGTATTGTACAATATGCTACACAAGGAAGCAAGAAAACTAAAGAAAAAGGACCTTTAAATCAATTGGAGCTTTAAATGCAATCAAAACTAGAATGAAGCCTCGGGTCTCTTCTTATGGTTCATTGTACTCTACTTTCTAGATACAATTGCACCTAGCAAGAGTTTCTAGAAGTTATCAATGAATAAGGTCCACTCCTCCTTGCTCATGTCTAAAAATTTTGTGGTATTTGGTGTCACCATACCTAACATGAGCTCACTTTGCATGGTTTTTGAGGGTGATACATCTTACTATGGAAACCCCTTCCTTGCACCTATGTAGGCAATACAAAGTTGATTCCATTCGGAGAAATTTTTACTCTTTGACATTATGAATTGTCTATTTGATATAGACCTTTGCTTCTTTGTAATACTATTTTTGAGTTTTCTTCAGGAAACATGTATTCCTCTTCTAATTTTTCTAGTAGCCAGCCTTTGTGGGGTTTAGGAGACAAAAAATTCAATGGAGGTGCCAATCCAGTGGCTCCATTAGAGATTTTGAGTAATAAAGAATTGATGGCACATAAATCATTTAGAGCATAATGGAACTACAACCCTTTTTATGGTAGCTTGGGAAAGAAGATTGAGGGAGAAACAATGATAGGGTAGTAGCTTAAGGCATGTTTAGTTTATTTTCAATCGATCCATGGGGATCATCATGCCTTTCCCCAAAGTTCAAGCATTCATCATCATTTTTATTATTTTTCAAGAGTCTACCATTTTGAAAATAATTTCCATCCTCCATATAAAAAAAATTAATGCATCAAATTTTCCATCCCATGGAAATCAATCTCCAATTGATCTATCGAATGCTCTTCTTTGTAGACCCCTTCAGATAAATCCTCCATTAACTCACAATTTGTAGGAGACATTTGTAGATCGGTCTCAATATTAGCTTGAAAACAAACTAATTCAAATAAATTACTACCAAAATACATTACCAAGGGAAAATTAGGGATATACTAATATTCAGATGATAGATGAAGTTGAAACCCTTCCTCCTACTTGCGGTCCGGCTAAGATAGAATGAAGTGAGCTTCATTTTTCTTTTTTCTTTTTTTCTCTCTCTTTTTTTTAATATCCTCAAAATTTTGAAAAAAAAAAACTTAAGTGACATCAAAATTTTGACCTTTTCAGGACATAAATAAATAAAAGTGAAAATCACAAGTCAAAATGCCCTAACATCGAAAATGAAGGGAAAAAGTACTACTATAATTTGGTAGAGAAATTTAGTAGAGAACATCATAAATTATTACAATATTCACTAATAGATTTATAAATCATGAAGATATGAATACTACCTTGATCGGATTCAATGTCAAAAGTGAACCTAAGAATCAAGGCATGTAGGACAAGATGAATTGTTAGTTACTTCCTTTTGATTCAATAATCTTCTTCTATTTGTGTGTAAAATATGATCAGTAACCCACAATGACCCTTATTTTTATTATCATGTCCTTGGATACATGATCTCGTTTACACATTTATGAGGAAGTTAAATTTTAGGCAAATGAATAAACAAGGAGAATGTCCCAACCTCATAAAATATTTGATATAAAGTGAGTTGAGTTGAATTTGGTGATCTAATCATGGTGGAAGTGCTTATTGTAGAAACCCATTATATCTAAAATTTTAGGGTCATTGGAATGATCACCATGGGAAGAAAAAAAAAGAAAATGTCATCCACCTAGTCCTTGCATCTCAAGTCATTTAGACATCCTCAATTCGTGTTGATCTAAGATTGGCTTTGACAAGTGAATGTCAACACACTTAAGCCATTTACTTAGTTCATGTTGAACTAGTAATACATGTTGAGCACAACATGTAAATATTAGACCATGCTGAGTTGCAATGAGTGTCAAGTCACTCATGTGCCAAGTCACTTAAGTGTCAAGTAGATAGACCATGTCAAGTGATTCAGGAGTCAAACAAATAGTGGATGTCGAGTAATGTAGATGTTGAGTCACTATATAAAGATCAATGCATATCGAGCATCAAAGACTTCATATACTGAGTGATATAGTTTTGACATATTCGTTTGTAATGGCACAAACAACTATGTAAACCATTTTTCAGTTGACTTAAGATTATATTTTGATATTTTGGAGATAGAATGAATCTATATTTGGATTTCCTATGCAATTGCATGCAGCCAATCATAAAAAGGGAAGGTTTAAGCAACAAAATGGATGAATCTCAGCCATAGGTTCATATGTAACCTTAAGCCACCTAAGTCTTCTTAAGGATGACGAAGCCCTAAACTCTTTATGATAGAGGAGAGTGAATGTGGAAGGAATTGAAGGAGAGAACAAGATAGTTTGCATGTAGATCATTCAAGGTGACTTAGAAGTTATGATGAAAGATTGAACTGTAGAATCAATTAGAGAAGAATAGAGGATAGAGCAAAGGATACAACATTGAGACATCTGATCATGAAGGTTCAATAAGATATTCTGCAGAGGTGATCTATTTTCAAGAGAGCAAGTGCCAATCACAGGATCTATGCTAAGATATTTTACAAGTGATTTCAATTAAATCTATTAACAGAGTAGTCCTAATAGGTTGTATGAAATCCTTTAACTAGGTGCTTACTTAGTTGTAAGTTGAAGTCCTCTAACAAGGCACACTTCTAATAGGGTGTTGAAATCCTCTAACAAGGTGAGACCTAATAGTCTTTGTAAGCCTTTAACAAGGTAGACCTTTCACAAGGTAGATCAAGTTTCATGGTTAAAACATTGTAACCTTCATTGGATACACTTTATTACTATAGTAGTGAAGATTTTTGGGTGTCATCCCCACCCCAATTTTACCTTCTCACTTGGAGGGTTTCT
Source organism: Cupressus sempervirens (assembly GCA_028749045.1). Classification (NCBI taxonomy): domain Eukaryota; kingdom Viridiplantae; phylum Streptophyta; class Pinopsida; order Cupressales; family Cupressaceae; genus Cupressus; species Cupressus sempervirens. Next base: position 816,802,989 of record CM053792.1, on the reverse strand, counting down.
AGGTAAACATATCTGGTGTTATTTGTGTGAATGCTTACATGGTTATATGATTTAGATGCATATGCTTTACATGTTATTTCAGCTTATTTATTGAATGCATGTGATGAATTTGTGGTGAAAAGTTTTATGGGTCCAAGTTTAAACTACTAATTCACTCCCCTCTCTCAGAAGTTTATCTTTCCCCTTGTAATTCCAACAATTGGTATCAAAGCTTTGTTCTCTAAAAGAGAAGCTTTGCAGTTTTCAGAAAATATCTTGAAATGGAAGTCTACGAGTTGTGAAAGACTATTGAAAACCTAGAGATTGAAATACATCTCATACTACATCAACTGAATGAGGCAAGAAAGGAACTAAGGAAATCCTTGAAGAAAAGGAAGGAGATTTCTATTGCAGAAAATGACACACTATACAAAGAGATAGACACTACCAAGCTATTTATAGATGGTGAATCCAATGAATTTGATGCAACAGTTGCAAATCTAATGGAAAAGAATATAGTCCAAGTTGAGGAAATTAGAAATCTCAAGATAGAACAAGAATCACAAGCTATACTACTATATGAGGTGACTGGAAAAAAGAGGAAAGTTGTGGAAGACAAGGCCATGATTGAAGAAGACAAAAGAATTTGGGCCAATAGATTGAAAGAGAAGTCAACAGTGCTAACCAAGATTTCCAACATGTAATTGGATACCCTAAGTCAAATGATGAATGCCAACTATGAATTGAATGCCAAGGACATTGAGATAACTACATTGAAGTTGTAGAATGAATAATTGCAAAGTGACCTAAAGAGAGAAAAGGATTTTGTTGAAAGTTTCAATAAGCCAAATGAAGCCATCAAATACTTTGATCAGCTATTGATATCCCCTAGATCCAACAATGATACATCAAGACTAGGCTACACAAGCACTAAAGAAGGAGAATCATCCAAAGTTGCAGAAGAAAATAACATCAAAGGTAAGAACTCCAAACCTACTTGTCATAATTATGGTAAGAAAGGACATACACTAATGTGTGCAAGAGAAAAATTACAAATTAGAATGTCAAGCCTAAGAACATGACTCATTATCATAATTGCAACAAGCAAGGTCATCAGGCACATGAATGCAAAACTAGGACGGTGCATATACAAATATTTGAAGGATACTACTACAATTGTCAGAAGCATGGACACAGAGCTTTTGAATGCAGATCCAAATCCATGTGGTCATCAAACAAGCCAACAAAGGTAAGAAAAAATGGGAACTCTTATAATTGGGATTATAATACAAGATATAATTGTTATTATTGTCAAGAATATGGACATGTACCTGAAAATTGTATTAGGACACACTTCAGTGGCAATTACAAAAGATGGTTAATTCAAACTACATGTTTACGCTATTTGAAGACTAGTCACATCAATAAATATTGTTTAACTAGGTCAAAGGCACCAAGATGTGAATTTGATAAAGGTAAAAGCAAGACAGATGTTGAACACATCAAAGGTAAGATGAACAATACATGGAAAAAGAAAGATGTCTACAACACATCAAATGGAGAAGGGATCACTTCACCCAATGGGTCAAGTGATCTCACCTCATCAAACTAGGCAAACAAGAGGTATGTGGGACTAATATTTAAAGGTTAAAGCATGCATTAGTTACAAAAAGGAGATAGTATTGAAAAGAATACATTAGCATGAATGAAGATGCAAGATGTTATTAGAAATGCCAAGATAAATATCTAAGTTTTTCATATTGTTGCCAAGTATGAAAATTTTCCTATATGTGTCAAGTGGAATGCTAGTTGATGCCAAGTTGTCAAACTAGGTAGTTGATATTGAGCTCGTAGTAGCTGTCAAGTGATGGAAATATCAATGGATGTTGAGTGAACCCAAAATTGGTTATTGTCAAGCTTACAGTTGTGTAAGAACTTAGCATTTAATGCAAGGTTTTCAAAGGGTATATGATCAATTTGAGCTCATTTTTCATCATTTCAAAATTGAGAAAGAATGAGAGGAGCTAGAAGTGACTTGAAATTTGTCATAAATGATTGTAGAAGATCTATGCAGCAATTCATTTCAAGTTCATCAAATTTTTTAAGGTATTTATCGAGAGCTAAGCTATGCAGTTTAAATTTTCATAAACCCTAGCTTATCACAATGGCATCAAGTTTGAAAGATTTTGAAGGGAAAGATGTTTTAAATGTTTAGCTAGTTAGTAATGAAGTTAAGAAATCTATATTTAAATTCATTCTTGACATCACCTATAAACAAGACCCTTCTGGCACATTGTCAATGATTCCCCCAATGTGATAATGGTGCAAGATGTGAGAAAATGCTACAATTTCAAGATAGGAAGCATTGGTGACATGGAAATAAGAGGTGTGTATAATAGATTGTATGAAAATGGTGTTTTGAAGCAAGAATACAAAATTGTTGAGAAAAAGGGTTTAACACAAGCCCTAGATTTTCTAAATATATTAAAAATTGAGTGGATATGAATTGTGTTGAGTCAAATTCATGATGGTTCCTTGTGGCTAGAAGGAGGACCAATCAAAATAACAAAGAGAATAATTCATAGGGTTACTAGTTACCCAACCCTAGATCAGCCCAAGACACTCAGAAGTGATTTCAAGGAAGTAATTGAGAAAAATATTGGAGTAGTCTAGAATAAGAGAGGTATGACTAGACACAATCTTAGATCCTTTTATCATTTTTGTTGTAAGGATAATCTCACATAAATTCTATCAATCTAGTAGATTGAATAGTGTACCCTGCATAGCTATGGATGTTGGTTATAAAATTGATAAGAAAGATCATACATATGATCTAGCAGAACTTCAGCTACAACAACTACTGGAGAACCTTGGAGCAATAAGGAAAACCAAGAGTGCAAAATGAAAGTTTGGTTCTATACTAGTTTGCATATTCTTTTATGTACAGAACACATTTCCCTCATTTGGAAAATTAGGATGGAAGACTAACAGAGCAGTTGTAGTACATATAGGTGATTACATTGAGCAACAAGAAGAAAATTTTGAATTCATAATGACTAGTTACTTTGAAGATTTTAAGAAGTCAATGAAATAGAGACTCATGATTCTAGTTTCCTTTGTTGAGAAACTCTATAATGATGTATGTTTTCTTGTTGATGCTGACTACACATTTGTGCAAGTTGTCACACCAAGTGTAAGATGGTTAAGACCCTTAGGTTATTAGGTAAATGTGGATGAAGCCTCAGTGGCCATAACAACCCTAATTGCAGAGGAAGTAGATAAGATTACTAAATTTTTTGGAAATTATGAGATGGTGAAATCAAAGACTGCCATGGAATTGAAAACTTCCTCCACAATCAAGAAAAAGGATGAGTTGGTAAAGAAGTTAAAAGAAAAAATTGGAGAAGGTGTCAAGGAGGAAGAGGAAGAAGATGAAGAAGATCAAGAGAAGGAAGAAACACAAGCTCAAGAAACTCTACCTTTAACTCAAGGCATGGGAGAAGATAGAGAAGAGGAAGAGACTGAAGGTGTTGAGGGAGAAGAAGTCAAGGAAGCACTTATTCCTATTGAGTCATAGAAGAGGAAGGCCAAGGCACAACCCATAGGAAGGGAAAAGAAAATTATAAAACCAAGTTAGCCAAAGCCTACTATACCTACTACAAGTACCATTACATGTGCAACTACCCAAAGTGCCAAGGAAAAGATCAAATAAATAGAGCAAGGTGGACAGCGACAAAAAAGACAGAGAAGGAAGTATGTGGCTCAACCAAATTCTTATGAAGAGAAGATAGAATCAGATGATAATAGTTAATTCAAGGTGGTAAGTCACAATACTCTCTTTGATCTTGAGAACTTATGTGAAAATATTAAGAGTAATGTTGATTTATCTAGTTTTAGTCATATTGATTTTGATAAACTAGGAAAAGAGTAATGTTGATTTTGATTTATCTAGTTTTAGTCATATTAAGAAAAATGAAGTAGAAGAGGCATTATATGCCATGATGTCAAAGTTCTAGAACACTCCACTAGAATTTTCCAACTCAATACCTAAAAGCCTATATGACGTTGTTGAGAAAAAATGGCATTATTGTCTAGATTTGTAAAGACAAATTAGGGAAACAACATTAGCACAAGTAATGCCAGAGTTGACAAAGGGACAAATTGCTAAGGCTATTAAGAAATATGCAGTTAGTTTTACAGCTAAATACAGAGCCTTCATCATTCTCCAAAATAATATTGAAGATGTTAAGAAATCAACATAAATTTGGAAACTCGTTTATAGGTTAACTGCTATCAAGAAAGGATAAGTTGACCCTTCAAATGACAAAGATGATGATAAGGAAGAGGATGATAGAGATAACATAGTTGGAGGATAGATGGAGAAGCAAGATGATGACAAGGCAACAGTTGAGCAGTAGCAAGAAGAACAAAGTGTGCATGAAACAACCAAAACAACTAAAACTATAATTGTTAAGGATGTCTTCAATCCATTAGTTCAGAACATAACTCCTCTTATTGTAGAATATATAAAGAAGATTTTAGATCAATCTACTGTGCAAGCAAAACTATGCGGTAATCATGTTTTGGTTAGTGTTGAAGAATTGTAAAAGGTAGTAATTGATGTCACAAGGGAAAAGGTGAATCCACAAGAACCACCTTCCATCATCCCTTCAATTACTCTTGTACAATGTTTGATCCAAATGATAGTAGATAGATCTACTAAGGTTAGTACAATTGAAAACAAAGTAGAAGAGAAAGACAAAGTTGTAGGACAACAAAAGGACATAGGACAGATAGATTCATCTATACCTACATCACAAGAACAAGGTGCAAGCCAAGTTATAGTAATAGACCAGGGCAAGCCTAAAGAGACAAAATCAAAGGTGAAGGAACAAGTGGACATCTAACCACTAGTAGCCTTACCAGCATCTGGCACTCCTTCTACACAAACTCTTCAGAGGCTAAGCACAGATGCTACTCCATTGCAGATCTCAGTTCCAAGCCCAAGCTCATCAAAGGTTGAAAAGGTAATACATTATGGAGACATAAACCTTGATGAAGAAATTGTTATTCCAAAGTATGATTATGATACTATGACATTGGAACATATAGGCATTTTATAGCAAGCCTTAGAAAGGAAAAAGAATCAAGAAATGTTTAGGAGAGAACACAGGCAGAAGCAAGCAATTCAAGATATAAAGGACATCTTTTTAGATGCATTTAGCCTACCAACTCCTAACAAGACCAAGCCACTAATAGAAAAATTGATAAATAAAGTGGAGAAGGTTAGTAATGAAGACCTTAATACAAATACAAAACTATTAGAATGGTCTAAAAAGAAGTTCAAAAGCTAAGTAAATGAGAAAATATCTAATGATACAGCACTACAACAAGTTGCACTAGCAACTTTTGCCATTTTTTTGTCTCTCGCCAAAAAATTCAAATTTCAAATGCCCAGCCTATCCAACAGCTAGTTCCTTTTAATATTATTTTAAATGCCCAAGAAATATCAAAAAATTGAATGAAAACCTTATGTTTGATTTCTTCCAGCATGCAGCTTCCCTCGCCATTAGATCTTCCATGATCTACGCTTCCCCGCATTTTCCAAATGCACGATCTTTAAATAATGCAAGAAACCCCTTTATGACGCATGGCCAGAAGGTCCTCCCCTTTTTCTTGGTGCCAAATTTTAATAAGTCCTCACTGGGCACTATGGTGCTATCAAAAAATCCATGCTTTTTGCCATTAGTGACATAGCACCCAGTCAGAAAATGATACGGCAGCAACATCAAGCGATTGTGGGTCCTACTTCCCTTGGGAGGCCGCAAACAAAGTTTTTTCAGATGGGTTGGCATGTGGCCAGTTCTCATTGTTGGTACACTGACAGGTTAGATCCATCTTGCTCGCCACCAGATTAAGGAACATCAACGGTGGGCGTTATCATGCTATTGAAAGTTGCATGCTATATACCATGGTGACATAACACCTTGGTGATGCATCTCGCAGGTGATGTCATGGTGGATGGTTGCAGAGGTCTAGAATGTACAAGTTAGAGCACCGTCGGATCTCCCCAGATCAAGGGTTGGCACATTCTCGCATTATCAAAGTGCAAGGAAGTTAAAAATGCGAGAAAGCGGGTGGAGGTCACATGTCCTAGATGACATCATTTTCCTGCCCTCCTCACAACTAAGTACTTGATGAGCCCTCATCGTTCGATGTGATCTGATCAGTGGTTGGCATCATGTTGCTATGAAAAGCTACAAGCACTTTAACAATAGTGACATAGCGCCTTGGTGACATGTGGCATAGACGACGTAATGGGCCCACCATTCTCTAAAGCAATATTATGACTCATCCTCGGTGGCATGTTGTCAGATGGGTCATAATATGGTGGTGATTTCTTATTGGTCCATTCAGCCAGCTCAGGGTGCAGTTGTACCATTTTGTTGATCATCTTCAGATCTAAGAAATTTACGGTAGGTGCTATCTCGCTATGAAAAGCTATGAGGAAATTATCCATAGCGACATAGTGCCCTTTAGCAATGTGGATTAGTGGGGCCAGGTCTCGCAAAGATAGGGATGTTAGGTTGTGCCAGGTGATTTCCAAGTGGATTCATGGACCATAAACTTATGGAGGCAAGTGCAGTATTGTGAGGATCTCCCACGACTATTGATCTCATGGAGATCAATGGTAGGTGCTATCACACTATGAGAAGCTACGAGGATGATACCATAGTGACATAGCACCTCAGTGACACGTAGCAGGGTGGGGCCAAGTGTTATAAAGCTACAAGGATGGTGCCAGTTCAGATCGAGTCAGACGCCAGGTATGCTAAGCTATTTTGTGGGCCCAAAAGTCTTAAAGGACCAAGCACAATGATACAGTGAGTCTTCACGATTGTCAAATCTAAGGGAAATCAATGCTAGGTGCTATCTCTCTATGGGAAGTTGCTCGAAGGATATGCATAGCAACATAGCACCTAGGTGACACATTTCCCAGTGGGTCCATTGTAGGCAGTAACAATTAGCGATCGACAGTTAATGTGACCGTCGCAGTTGGAGTTTGAGAGGCTCGCACGGTTAGTTAAAAGACATGGTCAACTCAAGAGGACTCTATGAGGTGGAAAAAGGAAATAAACTCATTAGTCCATGTGGCTTGTCCTGGTGCCAAAGATAGGTTGACTCATTGACTTTGCTAATTCATGCACCAAAAGTGATAGGAGGTCAAGTTTTCTACATGATTTGATATTTATGATCAATCCCAACCAACCTAGAATGAATGTGAAACAAAGAGGAACACTCCACCCCCCCTAATCCAATCTATCTACCTGGTCAGAGTGATTTAATGGTGTCATTTCTATCTTCTTGAGGCCTTGTTCCGAATCATTGCATTTGGATCCACCAAAAGATCAAATTTTCCTTAGATCCCCATGATTGTTCTCTACAGGACTTCATAGCAGGTGGTTGGGGAGTAATTATAGTTGGATGGAAAATCTCAGTTATGCCTAAACTATAAGGGCAATTTTTGTAAATTTTGAAAAGGTCAATCTTTCTCTATTTTCTCTGTTACTGCTCTGCAGATTCTTAGTGTAAATTCCCTTGTGCCTCTGAACTGTATGATTTCTGCCTTATCTCCTTCAGCCATTGGTATGAAAGTGCAAGAATTCTTTTCCTCTTACTGGTGTTTTGTAGAGATCTATAATCTGCATGACTGTATCTCTTTGGCCTATGAATGATAATATAAGTGAATCTCTCTTCCTTGTGTCATTCATCTTGGTTTTCTGATCTACATGTGATTATTTGATTAAAACAAGTTTGAGTGTGTATATCCTTAGTTTCATTTTGGTTCAATAGTGCATATATGGGCAGAGATTGGTCTAAACACTCTATTTTGGTGCATCACCTCTTTAGATTAGATTAGGTAGATTTTCTTTTATGCTCTCCTTCTCCCTTTTCCTCTCCAAGGGTAGTTAGGTGCATCCTGATAGTAAGAGGAAGTCGGCCTTCTCCAGAGACTCAACCTCATAGTTCAAGTCCCACAGCTTGGAGGTTGTTTCCATGTTTCACTAGGTTGTCCTCATGCATAGGCTTTGGAAAAGGGTACAAACCTAAGTGACAATAGTTTTTGGCATGCCCAGTGGGACAATATTTCAAAAAAATTCAAGCCTACTAGTGTCAAAAGGAAAGATTTCAAGATCAATACTAAGGAGATAGTACTGGCTTTAGTGTTTAAGCCTTCAAGAGGCTCATCCTTCAAAGTACTTGGCAACTTTGAGCTTCAATACATATCTGGTTCCAGGCCAAAGTTGTAGTGATTCATGCCCAGAGCTGAAACAAGGGCATCTTCTAGAGGTAAGTTCCAGTATCAAGAGATTTCATTTTCAAACCCTAGAAGAAGGAAGACTAGAATATCTTTATCACTAGTTAGGAGTGCAGTAGTAACAAATACCCCTACAAGACCTATCTCTACTCCTCCTGCTATTAGATTTCAACCTAGATTTCCATCAATACATATCAATAGATCACTTGTCTATATGGTGTTTCCTAGAGCTCATACTTTTGCCACCTTTAACGGTGGGAGCCCTCTCTTATTAGCCCAAAGACATGACATATCAATAGCTTCCCTTAAAAGTCTACCAGAGTTTACTGGTGAAACTTCTATCTCCCCCTCAGAACACATTCAAGAGGTTGCAAATGTCTGCAATATCCATGGTATTACAGAGGATGATGTTGCAGTTAGGCTCCTAGCCTCATCCTTGAAAGGAAAAGCACTACAATTGTATAGAGGTTTAGCTCACAGTTCTATAATAGATTTGGATGGATTAGGAGCAGGATTGTGCAAACATTTTGAGGATAAAAGTGACTATTTTTCACTTTTAGAGCAGTTGACTACTATAAAAAGAGCCCCCCATGAATGTATGACTAATTTTAATTATAGATTTCAAAAGACATGGGATAGAATACCTACTTCAGCGAAGCCTACCCCTAGCAATGCCTTCTTGCATTATCTTAGAGCTTTTAACAGTGATATTGCCACTACAATCCAAACTATGGGAGGAGATACCTTGCCTAATGCTCATGACATAGAAATAAAATTAGAGAATATCCTAATACAAGGAGGTAAGCTAGCTCCAAGGCCTCCTATGCCTTTCTTTCTTGATGTTCCAAATCATCAACCAGTAATGGCTCCTCTTCCCACAACTTCTACATCACAATCCCTTGTCCCAATCCCTCAAGCTTCCAAATCCTCAAATGGGATAGATGAAATCAAAGAGATGATGCAATCTCTGATGTAGAACATGGAAAAAAGAGAGAAGAACCTTGATAAAAGATTGCAAGATCAAGGGAAGAAGTTAGAAGATCAAGGAAAGAGGCTGGAGGATAATTTCTCTATGATGTAGAAAATGAGCAACAAGGTGGTGACTTTAGAAAGACAACAAGCTCAAGATAGTAAACCTCATCAATTGCAATATCAAGCTCCAAGTAGTGGTAGGCCTCCAAATCCTAATCATTGGAACAATTCTTTTGATCAGAGTAGGTAGGGTGGCCATGCTTCAACCTCAAATATAAACCAAAGTAGGGCCATAGTCCCTCAAAAAAATATGGCTCAAGATCAAGATTTTTGTCCCTCCTGTAACTACTCTTATGCCTATTGTACGTGTCAGAAGGCTGAATCTTTTATGGCTTTGACAGTCCAAGAACCTATAGCAAAACAATCATCCAAGGAGGACCAATTTAAAGATGCCTCAGATATGCAAAGACAGGGTGATTTCTCTTTTATGAATCATTATATGGAGGAGCACTGTAATGTAAACTAGGATTCCATTGCTCATAACACTAGGAGCAAGAGAAGAGCTATGCAAGATGTTATCCCTCCTCTTCCCAATCAGGCCTCAACTTCAAATGTGACATCTCATGAGAAAGCAAAAAATAATCAATCAAGTACCTTTCAGTAGCAAAGGCAAAATCATGGCAGAAAAGATGTAAGTGACCCTCAGGTTATTCCATCTCAACCTCATACAATTTCAGCTCCCAAAGCTTCTACCAAGACACCTGCTATGCCATTCAGTATGGTAGAGAAAATGAAGAAGACAAATGTGAATATCTCCATGTGGGATGTTGTTGCTACTATACCCATGCAAAAGAGGTTGCTGCAGCAAGAATTGGAAAGAATTGAACCAAAGGATCAGACACTCAACATGGAAAGTGCCACAAGCCTAATGCAACCATCAAGGGAGATAGAAACAAGTAAAAAGGTTAGACCTCCTCCATTCTATGTTTCTCTAATTATAGGGGGCAAACTAGTCCATAATTGCATGATTGATTCAGGAGCTAGTAGTTCAGTGATGCCTAGGTGTGTTGATGATGCTTTAGGAATGAAATATGAGCCCATTATTAGGGATGTATTACAGTTGGATGGTAATACTATCAAGACTATAGGGATCATTAGGAATGTGAAGATGGACTTACATGCATGCCATGGTTGTACTATAACCCAAGATATCTCTGTTGTTGAGGTCAAGCCATATTTTGCCATCTATCTGTCAAGAGACTTCATTGCCCAAATAGGTGGTTACATATCTTCTTACTAGTCATATATGTTTTTTAAGACAAGATATGGAGCCAATGCTTCAATCAGAGTAGAGCCTCAAGCCCTCCATCACACTGAAACCTACACCCCTAATTCCATCAACATGAATTGCCCTATTCTAGAGATGGACGAGAATGACATAATGAATGAGCCTATCACTCCCCTAGCAGAGATACCTGATTTTTTCTTGGATGAGTGGGCTAATGCATATCAATTTGACCCTATGTTAGAGACCCTTGAGACAAGCCTTAGTACATATTGTATATTGGAAAAAGATGATCTAGTACCCAATCTTGTGGGTACTAAAGAAGATATGAGTGGGATATGGAGTATGTACTTTGATGGATCAAGGAATAAGAATGGGTCAAGAGCTGGTGTGATGTTGCTTTCTCTTGCACAAGTAAGGTACTACTTCTCCTTTAGGCTCCAATTCAGTTGCACTAATAATGTAGCCGAGTATGAATCCTTGATTCAAGGTCTCTTACTTGCTCAAAGAAGAGGAATCCAAGCCTTAAGGGTGTATGGAGATAGTGAGTTGGTAGTTTATCAAGTGAGAAATTAGAATACCACCAAGAATGGTTTGCTCAAGTCTTATAAAAATAGGGTATGGGATTTTCTTGAGGGTTTTAATGCATTTAATATTCAAAGCATCCCTAGAAAGGAAAACAGACATGCTAATAGACTTGCAGCAATAGGTGCATCCTATGATGTGCCAGGGAATTTTGAGGAGGAGAAGAAGAACCAAATCAGAGTGGTAGTAAGGCCTACCATCCCTGATAACAAAATCCATTGGCAAGTGTTCGAGTCTGATGAGAAAATTGTGAGTTTCTTGCAGAATGAGGTAGAATTTTTAGAGAGAAATCAGTTGAGACTGCAGGATCAGTATGGTGATCAGATTATTAATCTCAATTCTAATAGACTACCTAAAGGTCTCATTACTTTAGAAAGTGATTTCAATCCTGATGACCAAGCAAGAGGTAGGGTCATGAACCTAGCTACTGATGAAGGTGACTACACCCCAGTCATGATTGTTGATGGAAAGTCCTTAAACATGGGGAAGGTATGTTCTAAAACTGAACAAGAAAATTTTATTCATCTCTGTCAAGAATTTAATGATATATTTGCCTAGACATATGATGATTTAAAGGGTTTTGACCCAAGGTTATTTCAGCATACTATAGATCTAGTTGATAATCTAAAACTAGTAAGGCAAAAATAGAGGCCAGTGAATCCCAAAATTGAACCCTTAATGAGAAAGGAGCTATCCAAATTGATTGAGGCCAATATAATTTTCCCTATCAAGCACTCATCATGGGTAGCAAACCGTGTCCCTGTTAGGAAGAAGAATGGGGAAATTAGATTGTGTGTGGACTTTAGGGACCTTAACCAAGATTCCCTTAAAGATCACCATCCTCTCCCTTGTATGGAGCAGATTTTGTCCAAGGTCAGTAGTTCAAAGAGATTTTTGTTCCTTGATGGATTTTCTGCTTACAATCAAGTGCTGGTTAAGGAGTCTGATAGATACAAGATTGCATTTACCACCAAGTGGGGTACCTATGCTTATTGTAAGATGCCATTTGGACTAAGTAATGTAGGTGCTACATTTCAAAAGGAAATGGAGATGGCTTTCAAGAATATGATTGAAAGGTTTGTATTGGTTTACCTTGATGACATCACTGTGTATTCAAAGGATGTAGATGATCATTTTGATCATCTCAGACAAGTATTCTTAAGGTGTAGAGATTTTGGGGTTTCCCTTAACCCAAGCAAGTGTTTCTTTGCTACCAACCAAGGAAAATTATTAGGACACGTTGTATCTAAGGATGGCTTAACCATTGATCTAGAGAGAACAAAAGAAATACTTTCCCTCCCTCTTCCTAAACACAAGAAAGGGCTGCAAAGTTTCTTAGGTAGGATAAATTTTGTGAGAAGATTTATCCCTAATCTTGCTACCATGGTGAAACCTCTTACAACTATGCTCAAGAAATTTATGGTCTTTACATGGACCAAGGAAGGGAAGGAAAGTTTTGAAGAGATCAAGGCAGCCATAGCCTCAGCCCCTACTCTCATGAATCCAAATTTTGAGAAAGATTTCATTCTTTATACCTTAGGTGGTATGTCAAGCATTTTTGCTGTCCTGACTCAAAGAAATGATAAAGATGAAGAGCATCCCATAGCTTTCTTTAGTGAAGGGCTTAAAGAATATGAAGATAAATATAGCTATGTTGAGAAGAAAGCCCTTGCATTCATCAAAGCTTTAAAGAAATTTAGACACCTCTTGTCTCATAATAAAATTCATTTGTTAGTACCCCATGCCAGTGTGAAGGAATTCCTTTTGAGCAAAGATATTAGTGAGGAAAGAGCTGGTTGGATTACTAAAGTGATGGAATATGATATTGACATTCAGATTACCAAGCTGGTAAGAGGGAAGGGATTGTATAAACAAATGCTATCATCTCAGGAGTCTGATGAGGAAGTTGCCATGGTATTAACAGAGCAGCAAGAAGCAAGAAATGATGGCCCAAGGAATTGGATGGATGATATGAAGAACTTCTTGCTAGGAAATGGATACCCTCAGGGATTAGATAGAACTAAAATGAGACAGTATAGATTGCAGTCAATTCCTTATGTCATAGTTGATGGTATCCTGTTCAGAAGAGATTTCAATGGAGCCCTATTAAGATGCCTTGATACAGACCAGGCTGAAAGAATGATCAAAGAACTTCATGATGGTCCTGATGGCAGTCATTTCTTAGCAAGGACAACTACAATGAAGATCATGAGGGCTGGTTACTTTTGGCCATCCTTGTTTCATGATTGCCATAGGTATGTGAGGAAGTGTGAGAAATGTGCCTTCTTCTCTGGCAAACAGAAGCTTGCAGCTCTTCCCCTTCATCCTATTTAGGTGGATCAACCTTTTTCTTAGTGGGGATTGGATTTCATAGGCCCTATTAATCCTCCTTCTAGTTCAGGTCACAATTGGATTTTAGCTACTACAAATTACTTCACCAGATGGACAGAGGTAGTTGCATTGAAGGATGCCACTGAATCTTCAGTTGTTGAGTTCCTTGATGGAATTGTGACTAGGTTTGGTTCCCCTTCAGCTATTATTTTAGATAATGCAAAGTCTTTTGTTGGAGCTCAGATTTGTGCATGGGTAGTGGATCATAATATCTATTTGAGCACATCCTCAAATTACTATCATCGGGGTAATAGTTTGGTTGAGTCCTCCAACAAGAACCTGATCAAGATCATGAAAAGGACAATAGAAGATAACCAGATGTGTTGGCATAAAAAATTAAGGACAGCTCTATGGGTTGACAGGATAACATGTAAGAGATCATTAGGGAATTCACTATTTTTGTTAGTCTATGACAAAGAAGCAAGGCTTCCAATTTCATTAGAGTTCCCATCTCTAGAGCTACCTCATCAGTTGGAACTAATTGAAGATATGCCATGATAGTGAGAATGGAAAAGCTGATGGAGCTAGAAGAGAAGAGAAATAAAGCTATGTAAACCCTAGAGACACACCAGCAGCAGGTAAAGAAGAGCTTTGATAGGAAAGCTAGGGTCAGAATCTTCAGGGAAGGTTATTTTGTTTTGAAATGGGATGCAAATAGGGAAAAACCAAGAAGACACTCAAAGTTTGATGCATTATGGAGTGGTCCCTATCTAATTGAAACTTGTAAATAGGCCAATGCTTTTCAATTAAGTAAGCCTGATGATGAAATGTTGCCTATCCCAGTCAATGGGATCTATCTCAAGCCATGTTTCTGAGGGTTTGAGATTCCATGTATATAGTTAGTTTTGTTTTGTTTTCCTGTTTGTTCTCTACTTTTCCAAGAAGTGCATGAGCACAAGCTATGTCTCCGTGAGATAGCCAATTCCTCAAAATTTTGAAAGATGTAGAGGAAGGAGGTTTTGATCTCTAGTTCTAGTCATAGAGACAGAGGTTTATGGGTTTTCCTCTCAGAGGTAGGGTTAGGGTTTCACAATGCACAGGATCTACATCTTCTTGACTCTATAGCCCAATGGATGGTTCAGGCCACTGGTCATATGTGTAGTAGGCTCGCATCCCCTGTGAGTCGCCAAAAATGTTGCCATTTTTTGTCTCCCACCAAAAAATTCAAATTTCAAATGCCCAGCCTATCCAACGGCTAGTTCCCAGAGTTAATATTATTTTTAATGCCCAAGAAATATCAAAAAATTGAATGAAAACCTTATGTTTTGTTTTTTTCGATGCACAGCTTCCCTCGCCATTAGATCTTCCATGATCTACGGTTCTCCACTTCCCCACATTTTCCAAATGCATGATCTTTAAATAATGCGAGAAACCCCTTTTATGATGTGTGGCTGGTGGGTCCTCCCCTTTTTCTCGGTGCCAAATTTTGATAGGTGCTCACTAGGTGCTATGGCACTATCAGAAAATCCATGCTTCTTGTCATTAGCGACATAGCACCCAGTCAAAAAATGATACGATGGCAACATCAAGCGATTGTGGGTCCTACTTCCCTTGGTAGGCTGCAAATGAAGTTTTGTTAGACAGGTTGGCACATGGCCAATTCTCATTGTTGGTACACTGACAGATTAGATCCATCTTGCTCGTCGCCAGATTAAGGAACATCAACGGTGGGTGTTATTACACTATTGAAAGTTGTACATTATATACCATGGCGACATAATGCCTTGGTGACATGTGTCCCAGTTGATGTCATGGTAGATGGTTGCAGAGGTCTAGAAAGTACAAGTTACGAGCACCATCAAATCTCACCAGATCAAGGGTTGGCGCATTCCTGCATTATCAAAGTGCAAGGAAGTTAAAAATGTGAGAAAGTGGGTGGAGTGCACGTGTCCCAGATGACATAATTTTCTCACCCTCCTCACAACTAAGTACTTGATGAGCCCTCACTGTCTAATGTGATCTGATCAGCAGTTGGTGTTATGTCGCTATGAAAAGTTGTGAGCACTTTAACGATAGCGACATAGTACCTTGGCAACACATGGCATAGACAACGTAATGGGCCCACCCTTCTCCAAAGAAATATTATGGCTCATCCTTGGTGGCATATTATTAGATGGGTCATAGTACGGTGGCAATTTCTTATTGGTCCGTTTGGCCAGCTCATTGTGCAGTTGTACCATTTTGTTGATCATCATCAGATCTAAGAAATCTACAGCAAGCACTATCTCGCTATGAAAAGCTGTGAGGAAATTATCCATAGCAACATAGTTCCCTTTCACCACATGGATCAATGGGGCCTGGTCTTGCCAAGACAGGGATGCCAGGTTGTGCCAGGTGATTGCCAAGTGGATTCATGGACCAGAAACTTATGGAGGCAAGTGCAGTATTGTGAGGATCTCCCACGACCGTTGGTCTTGTGGAGATTGATGGTAGGCACTATCGTGCTATGAGAAGCTGTGAGGATGATACCATAGCAACATAGTGCCTCAGTGACACATAGCAGGGTGGGGCCAAGTGTTATAAAACTATAGGGATGGTACCAGTTCAGACCGAGTCGGATGCCAGTTATGTTGAGTTGTTTCGTGGGCCCAGAAGTCTTAAAGGACAAAGCATAGTGATATGGTGAGTCTTCACAATCATCAAATCTAAGGTAAATCAATGTTGGGTGCTATCTTTCTATGGGAAGTTGCTTGGAGGATATGCATAGCGACATAGTGCCTAGGTGACATGTGTCCCAGTGGGTCCAGTGCAGGCAGTAACAGTTAGAGACTGGCAGTTAACATGATCATTGCAGTTGGAGTTTGAGAGGCTAGCGTGGTTAGTTAAAAGACACGATCAACTCAAGAGGACCCCGCGAGGTGGCAAAAGGAAATAAACTCATTAGTCCATGTGGCTCATCCTGGTGCCAAAGATAGGTTGACTCGTTAACTCTGCTGATTCATGCACCAAAAGTGATAGGAGGTCAAGTTTTCTACACGATTTGATATTTATGATCAATCCCAACCAACCCAAAATGAATGTGAAACAAAGAGGAACACTCCACCCCCCTTGATCCAATCTATCTACCTAGTCAGAGTGATTTAATGGCACCATTTCTGTCTTCTCAAGGCCCTGTTCTGAATCATTGCATTTGGATCTACCAAAAGATAAGATTTTCTTCAGATCCCCCTGATTTTTCTCTGCAGGACTTCATAGTAGGTGATTGGGGAGTAATTACAGTTGGAGGGAAAATCTCAGTTATGCCTGAACTATAAAGGCAATTTTTGTAAATTTTGAAAAGGTCGATCTTTCTCTGTTTTATTTGTTACTGCTCTACAAATTCTCAATGTAAATTCCCCTGTGCCTCTGAACTGTATGATTTCTGCCTTATCTCCTTTAGCCATTGGTATGAAAGTGCAAGAATTCTTTACCTCTTACTAGTGTTTTGTAGAGATCTATAATCTGCATGATTGTATCTCTTTGGCCTATGAATGATAATATAAGTGAATCTCTCTTCCTTGTGTCATTCATCTTGGTTTTTTGATCTGCATGTGAATATTTGATTAAAACAAGTTTGAGTGTGTATATCCTTAGTTTCATTCTAGTTCAATAGTGCATATATGGGCAGAGATTGGTTTGAACACTCTATTTTGGTGCATCACCTCTTTAGATTAGATTAGGTAGATTTTTTTTCATGCTCTCCTTCTCCCTTTTCCTTTCCAAGGGTAGTTAGGTGCATCCTAATAGTAAGAGGAAGCCAGCCTTCTCCAGAGACTCAACCTCATAGTTCAAGTCCCACAGCTTGGAGGTTGTTTCCATGTTTCACTAGGTTGTCCTCATGCATAGGCTTTGGACAAGGGTGCAAACCTAAGTGACAACAGAAACCAAGGCTGAGGATGTGAAGAAGATACTTGAGAATATATTCTCATTGTACACAAAACTATGTAATCCTACACTCTTTACCCAAGAGACTAGAAGTCGCATTCATAGTCTGGAGAGCAAAATATGTGCATTAGGTGCAAGCCTACCTACAAATCCAAGTCAGAGTGAGAAGCATTTCAGAACATTTCTTCAGACACAAAGTTAGTTAGCTATCTTAATGGTAGATAAGGTTAACATTAGAGCCAAACTTACAAGTATTCAAGCTACCCTTACCCCACATATGGAGATAATGCACAAGGAACTAGGCTATGCTAAAACTCTATTGAAGAAAGACCCCAATCTTTCTACTTTAGATGGTCCATTACACCTTGGTGTCGAGATTGCAATCCAAATTAAGTCATTAGATGTTGCATGTGATAACTAGGATGTAGCTCTAAGGATAATAACATATATCCATAAATATTTTTTGGATAAACACACCATAGGTGTATAGCCCATTTGACATAATTGTCAAAAGGGGGATACATAAGAATGGGGGAGAAATATCATATGGGGGAGTATGAAGAAAGGGGAAGATATACATTTTTGGAGAGAAAGTAGCAAAAGGGACAAATATCAGCTAAAGGAAAGCATATTAGATGAAAGAGTAACAGATACAGTGTATTGAAGTCAAAGGGAGCACAGACTTTGGATACAAATCAGACACATTAACTCAGGGAGGTTATAAAATTTTGAGGTATACAAGTAAGTGTACAATTATGAAATTTTGAAGTCTTACATATAAGTTGAGTCATGGATATGGTATGCTCAAGAGATTAAGGATAATATTGTATATTCAAGTGTTTTTGACACTCATGTCAAAGGGGGAGATTGTTGATCTCAGATTGGTTTTGACAAGTGAGTGTTAACACACTTAAGCCATTTATGTAGTTCATGTTGAACTAGGAATACATGTTGAGCACAACATATAAATATTAGACCATGTCAAGTTGCAATGAGTGTCGAGTCACTCATGTGCTAAGAAAATAGACCATGCTGAGTGATTCAAGAACCAAGTAAAGAGTGGATATCGAGTAATGCAAATGTCGAGTCATAGTATAAAGATCAGTGCATGTTGAGCATCAAAGACTTCATATGCCAAGTGACATAGTTTTGACATTTTTTTTGTAATGGCACAAAAAACTATGTAAACCATTTTTGAGCCAACTTAAGATTATATTTTGATATTTTGGAGATAAGGATGAATCGATATTCAGATTCCTCATGCAATTACATGCAGCTAATCAAAGAAAGGAAAGGTTTAAGTGGAAAAATGGATGAATCTTAGTTGTAGATTCATACGTAGCCCTAAGCCACCTAAGTCTTCTTAAGGAGAACAAAGCCCTAAAATCTTTATTATAGAGGAGAGTGAATGTGGAAGGAATTGAAGGAGAGAACAAGATAGTTTGCATGCAGAGCATTCAAGGTGACTTAGAAGTTATGATGAAAGAGTGAATTACAGAATTAATTAAAGAAGAATAGAGGATAGAGAAAAGGATACATCATTGAGACATCTGATCATGAAGGATCAATAAGATATATTTTAGAGGTGATCTATTATCAGGCAAGCAAGTGCCAATCATAGGATCTATGCTGAGACATTTTAACAAGTGATTTCAGTTAAATCTCTTAATAGAGTAGTCCTAACAGGCTGTATGAAATCCTTTAATAGGGTGCTTACTTAGTTGTAAGCTGAAGTCCTCTAACAAGGCACACTTTTAATAGGGTGTTGAAATCCTCTAACAAGGTGAGACCTAATAGTCTTTGTAAGCCTTTAACAAGGCGGACTTTTCACAGGGTAGATCATGTTTCATGGTCAAAACATTGTAACCTTCATTGGATACACTTTATTACTATAGTGGTGAAGATTTATGGGTGTCATCCCCATCCCAATTTTATCTTCTCACTTGGAAGGTTTTTGGGTAATCGTATCTGGTGTTATGTGTGTGAATGCTTACATGGTTATATGATTTAGATGCATTTGTTTTACATGTTATTTCAGCTTATTTATTGAATGCATGTGATGAATGTGTGGTGAAAATTTTTATGGGTCCAAGTTTAGATTACTGATTCATCCCCACCCCACACACCCCCCCCCCCCCCCAAGAACTTTACCTTTCCTCTTGTAATTCCAACAATTAGCTCAAGGTTTATGACCAACAAAAATAAGAAATAATGCAAACAAAATATATACTTTCAATTATTTTTCTCTAGTTCAAAGATATCATAGAGATTGTTAGAAAAATATAAGAAATTGTAGTTCAAGTTACATCAAATGTTTTTATTGATATTCCAACATGTTTAGGTTTGTATGTCTAACACTTTTACTTAGGTTTAATGTAAATTGCAATCCAATAGGTTTTGAGAAGCACATATGATTCAAGTGTTGAAAAATACTGTTGTTGATATCTTTTATAGGTAGTTGGTGTTAAGAAAAACCTTTGTCATTAAGATTGATGGTGATATTTTTATGCAAGTGTTAGGAAAAAATATTTTACATCAATGAAAAAATTTCCTAGACCATGACCTAGATTTACAAAGTTTAGTGAAAATATTGATTGATAACTGGATGACTAGATATTGTAGTTGACTCCACTTAGGATGATGATTGTTTCCAATAAGAGTCAACCTCTACATGATGACTAGGAACTTGCATGTAGCAAAATATAATTATCTAAAGGATGATATTTGGATAAGGATTGATACAAGATGTCATGCTACTAATAAATTTAAGACTAAACCTAAGATTTACAATTTTGGGATTTTAGATTTTCTAATTTATTTGGATTTTTAGAGATTTTAGATTTTGGGGGATTTTACGATATTTAGATTCCTTCAAGAACATTTTTAAATCTCCTTTTTAGAGATTATTAATTGTCAAGCAAGATCACATTTTTTGCCTCTAGTATCTAGTAAAATAGAACATGATGGATTAGCAAGTTGATGGATAATATGGATAGGTTATGATGCATGAAGTAGGTGAATGTAATCATCAAGGACCATCTCCTCAAGATTATCAAAGTAGGGAAAAGGGAAAATAGCCATATGAAGCATGTTTTGGATAAGAAATGGAAGTCAACAAGCTAGATAACATATAAGATAATGACCTTATGTCATGAAAGCATGTAGTCCCAAAAGAGTGGACATGTCATGAGACTTTTGAGAACCATGCTTTGTTGGTTCTTGTTCTTTTCTTTATTCTAATCAATACCAAGGGGACAATTGGAAAGAGTAGCAATGGGATAAAACAATCAAGATGAAGCTAATTATGGAGGATATGAATGAATAACTTGGGACAAGAAAGATCACGATAGGTTAGCTAATTTTTAAGATAGCCTATGCTTGTGGATATATCAAAATTGTGAAGATCAAAGGTGAAAGAAGGAATAGTTGGATGATGGAGGATTATGCATGGTGCATTTTTTCTAGGTTTTCATTAAGGTATTTGTCAAAGGTGCCACAAGAAGTGGTTTTCACCATAGGTCGATGGATGTATTTCTCTTTACTTTTCCTACCAAGGCCCCTGTTTACTAGGTTTTCACCATGACACTTTTTCCCTTTTTCATATTTTTTTCTTTTTGGATTTTTGGAAATAATTAAATCTTTGTTCCCTTTGGATAATTATCCTCTAAAAGGATATGTTATGATGGTCCAAGTTTCTAAAAGTTATGCTCAAATATGTTGATAGGGTGATGGAAAGGGGATAATATAGTTGATCATAAAGTCATATGGGTGATGAGGTTTTATGCATTGGACAAGACAAGTGGGATGGACATGGATAACTTTAAGAAACCTCTCCCGAGAAAAATATGTAAAATGTTGGCGAATTCAACATTAAATGCATAGAAAATTTTCTAATCAATGGCAATTTTTTTGTTCGAGGCAAGGGAGAAAATTATTTTCTATTGGAAAAATTTTCCTTTCCATATCAATATTTAACAATAATTGTGGCAAATTAAATTTTTCCTTTTGGGTATGCAAATAAATGTAGACAATTTTTTTTGTTGGTCATTATCATTTTTGTAATGTAAGAGGCAAATTAATTAATTCATTTAGTGCAAAATATTAATATAGTTGGATAATCTATCGGTTGCTACAAAGAGATTATTTAATATTTTGGTGAATTATCAGTGTCATAGGTGGTCCATGGCCCACATGTCAAGTGTACATTGTACAGTGCACTTGTAGTCTATCAATCCATTAAGATTCAATTAATAATGTGTTCTTTTTTATTAACAAATTAGTCATCATAACTTTTCATGTTATCATTTTTATGGTGAAAGGAATTGATTTGGACCGTCATTGTAAGATAGATCAATGGCCTCAACTCTTTTTTGGGCCTAATTTTAAACATTGTAACATAAAGTCTAATTCTTCCTGAAATTAGAACATGTGTCCCAAGTCCCAAAATATAAAATAGTAGGCTAAACAAGGGTAGTTGGAGACACATGTTGATAAAATGGTAGGCGATATTCAACCCCATGAAAAATATTATTTTATTCTAAGGGTGAAATAACATTGTCCAAATAAGAAAACATTAGGGAAAAGCTAGAAAAATATTTTAAATAATTGTGTCCTAAATGAGATTACATTGTTCATTGGAGCTGGATTTGGGACCAATTATGTGTAAACTAAAGAGCGATTAGCCTAGAAATTTTACCCAAATTATTTAATGTCTTAGCAACATGGTTGACCCCATATGTAGGTTTTATTCACCAAATTATGACTTCCCAAAGAGATGGAATCGCTAATTGGCGAAGAATTGCCACTAAAAAATCACTAGGGATGGACAAATAGAAGGTGGAACAATAATAGGTAAGTGTGAGATAGTGGATATAGTATTTAAAGGATTTTGAAAAAGTAGATAGAAAGGTAGGAAAGATCAACATTAACACACATCTTGAAGGGTGATGGAATGATGGAGGAAACATGGATAGAATATATTGAGGCTTTGATGAAGGAGGTGATGGAAAATGTTTGGAAGAAGATGGAGTAAAAGCCTTAGGAAGCTTGAATGTGAACTCTTATTTTTATTTAATATTCAAGTCTTTTAAGAAGGCTTGGGAATCCACCTAGATTTTTATTTTTATTTTATTTTAGATGCTTTAGGAAGTGTTTATTCAATGATGGATTTAGGAACGAATGTTTCCTTTTATTTTCTTCTTTTCTTAGTGCACCTTTGTGGTCTCTTAAATATTTATTAATTCTTTATATTCACATATTGATTAGATAGGACATGGTGATCTTCAAATATAAATGGATTCTTGGATTTCTTCTTCTAATATTGTATATCCAAATTGCTTCCAAAAGACTTGGGACTTGTGGATGGATGATGTTGATATGGTGGGTTTAGATGGATGAGTGGATCAAAATTTGTGAAGGTTATATGTCTTTTTTGATCTTGGGGTATGATGGAAGAAGTTTAGGAAAATCTAGGAGTGAAGTATGTGAGACGGGGGAATATAAGGACCCAATATAGATTTTGGAGGTTTTATCTTTGATCTATAAGGACCAAGGATAGATTTGGAAGATGAAAATGGATAATTGATAGGGATATCAACATCTATAGATTGAGCCACATGGCCAAGGCTCTCATCTTTAGTATATATTTTCATACCAATAGGATCATGAATAGTTCTAATAGGAGAAAATTTGGTAGGATCAACTGAATCTTTGGAGTATATATTCTTATGCCAAGGATCATGAAGAATGGTGTATTGTTGAGATGGATGTGGGTAAGTATAACAAGAGATTGAGGAGATTCTTTGATCTTGATAAGGATATTTGGATAGTATAGAAAGAGTACTTCACCCTTGGTCTTCAATAAGCTCACATGAAATGTTGGTAGTTAGATCTTGATATTTCTTGGGAGATTGATAATATATAGGACATAGAGGAGGGATATTTTGTTCTTGAGATGGATGGATAACATCTTGGAAGAAAAGAAAGGGTATGTAGGGATCTTGATTTTTATTGATACTTGTTTCTTCACCTTTTTTATAGTCCTCTTGACATGGAGCCACTTATATAGATGAGGGAGTATCTTGTGTCTACATAATAGACATGGTATCACATTAAGCTTTTGGATCTTTGATGTTAGAAGTCTTGTAAAGGTCTGTAGCCAAATGAAAAGTAGCATGGATTTCTTTTAGAGGTGGTCCTTGAAGGTAGACATAGTCAATATGAAAATAATTAGGTTCTATTTTGGATATATTCATGTTGGCTATATTGTATTCTTTAAGATGAGTGTTGTGTGAAGTAGAGGCTATAAGAGAACCACTACTAGACATAAATTCATTAATTTGATCTTTCTTGAGAGTAATGTTTTCATAGATGAGTTATTAGAATTCTCAATTTCAATTAATTCATCATCTATAATAAATTTGGTTTTATGTTTCAAATATGTGCAATATGAAGTATCATGACCATTATTTTGATGATATCCACAATACATTCTTAAGAATGATATTCCACATGAGGTGGTTTGACACGAAATGATGAGATTGATCTTTGAAAGTTATTGTTGGAATTATTTAGAATAATTGAGAGGGGGGATGAATCAATTATCTAAGGTCCAAATGTACAAATAAAACTTTTCATAGCTTATTGAACCCATATCCATAAAACATTTTCATCATGCATGCATCCATTAGATTATGCAATCACCTAAGCTTATAGGTTACTATCAAATCAATTTGCAAAAATGTAAACATGAAACATAATAGATTCAATAACACATTTGACATAATAATTTAACATAGAAACCCAATTTGAGAAAAACCACTAGTAACATGCTACTCATAGATCTTTGTTTTAGTCCTCCATTCTTCTTAGCTTTCACACACTTCAACTCTGATAGCTTGTTCACTCTTCAAGCATACATACCCTTAAGTCTTCTTGTTTTTCTTGTCAATGTAGTCTCTTTTCTTATGCCATTGAATGAAGAAATAAACTAGACTTCTTGTCTTCCTTAGGTTCTGACACATGAAGACCCTTGCTTTTGACCAGTCATCTTTATAAATGGAGAATTAAGATATATTTTTTTCAACCTCTATCATCCATTTTAAGGTTAGGTTGGATTAGGGAGGATTCAATGAATCTACCCCTCATTACCATTTCATTTCATTCCCTTCTAGAAAATTCTCCTTTCAATCATCTTTGAATTCACCTCAAAATGGTTTACCATGGATTATGTGCCTCCAACTCATTAACCTTATCTTCCACATGGTTCACTCAATCCAAGAAATAAAACTTGTTAGCTCAAATTCATTGAATTCTTAATCTTTCTCATAATGTTGACACTCAACATTAATTGGCTTTTGATGCTCTGCACATATTGCATTGCTCGGCATCCACTATCAAAACACTCAGCATGAACTAAAGTTTACTGGTGCTTGGCATCAACTAAACTTTACTTGGCTTACACTAAAATTGACTTTGCTCGGCTCCAACTGATTTTCTATTCAGCTTACACTAACTTTACTTGGCATCTACTATGTAGAATGTTAAGCTTGGCAAACAAACTTCATTTAACTTGTTCTTCTTAACTTAATCAATATAACCATCCTTTACAACCTTAAGTAGATTATCAATGAATTATATTATGACTATCTTAACTAATTCTTATACTCCTTTTCATATCATAACTCAACCTTTCCTCTTAGTGGTATTGTTACCTCATTTGATTAAATCCTCTTCATCAATCAAATAAATGATAGTACTTAAATCATATAAGCAATTGTCTTACCAACAAATGATTGAAACACATTTATCATATTTATACCAATTTATTTTTAGAAATCTTCCTCTTTAGAATTGATGGCAAACCAAACTAATCAGACTTAATCAGTAAGACCAAAAAAATACCAAAAAGAAACTAATTCCTTGTATTGAAATCTCTCCCTCTATCAGCAACTTTCATCTTTCGAACAGGGTTACAAAATCTATTCTAACCAATGGACAATCATCAATCAACTCATCCTTATAACTCCCTCTTGATTACTTCTTATATCTCCCTTAACATTATGTCCCTCTTACTAGGTAGATGTAGTTAGTAGGTACACTTTCTCCATCAGAATACTTACTCCCTTAGCTTTCATCTCTCTATACACTTTAATTCTTAGTATAGTTTCTCCCTCTTTGACAATAATGCCAAAGACTTGTCTTCTTCATATTTAGATATGAATATTTTTAGTTTCTCACTTTTTCATCTTGCTTGTGATTTATTTATTAATGTATTACAAGGAAGGAGATGTCCTAGCCCACAACAATATAATGACACAGTGGAAGCACAATAGAGAGAAGCAATAATGCAAGATCTGATACCAAATTACAATAATATATTCATAAAATATAGCTGACTACATGAAATGTGCTCCTCTATAAGGCCTTCCCAATTATGGCCAAATATAAAGCAAGTAATAGTTCTACAAGATCCCTCAAGATCCAATCCAAATACTAGCTAGTCCAGATTTACACTCTTTTAGAAACTCTCAAGGAAGATCTCAACTTGTGCTCACAAGCCCACCAAGAAATCTCCTTGTTTTCCAAGCCATAGCTACTAGATCTTCTCCAACTTCATCCAAGATCCAAGCATAAATTGCCTCACATTCGACGCTCTATCCATACATTCACAACTCCATCACAATCCTTTTGTAAACTGCCTCACATTCAGTGCTATGTTCATAGACTCAGGAAAACTCACTCTTCGGCTACTCCTCTTCTCCATGATGGATGAATAATGACTAAAGACTTCCCCACAACCCCTAATTATACCAATCTAAGCCACAAGTCAGCCCAGAACACAAATTAAATACAATTACATAAATGAAATGCCACAAGTTGGCCTACAACAACAATTAAATGTCCATAAATCAATATCTAAGTAAAATTGTGATATCTCCTATCTCTGATTGAAGGAGAACTTGTTCTTCAAACCATAGGTAGAAATATAGGTCCTCTATAACCCCTTAAATTTACATCCTCTAACTCATTATATAAAATTAGTTACATAGCCTGCAATAGGCACCAAATTCCTAAGCAAGGCCAAGCTCCAGAGATGATGTCAAGCAACCAAAGACCATGCCAAGTCCCCAAACCATGCTGAGAAAACAATGACCATGCCAAGAAACTAATGACCATGTTGAGTCCCCAGACCATGCTGAGCAACCAAAGACCATGCCAAGTCCCCAGACCATGCCAAGAAACTAAAGACCATGTTGAGTCCCATAGACCATGCCAAGCTCCATAGACCATGCCAAGCTCCAAGACCATGTCGAGCTCCTAGAGCATGTTGAACACCAGTCCAAAGAAAACTAAGCCTCCTCCCATGAACTCTAAAGTAGTCACCAAGAAAATCCAAGATGCTCATACATCAGACTCCCTAAGTAAATAGAAAAGTGTGTCCCATTCTTTAATGCCCAAAGAAATATCAACAACCATATTTATTTTCACCAAAGGCTTCCACTCCAACAGGGACAATAAAACCAATATGCACATCATCCACATCTACATCATTCTATCAAACACTAGAATCTCAACAATCCAATCAACATGCTCACTCCCAAGAACAAACTAAATATAATGCTTCATCAACAAATCCTCATTCACATCAGCAACTAATGAATCCACACTAGTACAAACAAACCCCACATCAACAACAACAAACTCCACATCAGTAGCATCATGTATATCTCTATCAACACATGGAAAACTCACAACATTAGCAATCTCATTGCTCACAACAAGATACTTTGCAATACATAACTCACCACCAACAGCAACTGGATCATCCACAATTGAGTACTCTACAATTTCTATGTCAGACTTAGCCAACTAATCATGAAAACCAACCTCTATCCCAGCATCAACAAGGATAGGAATATCTTCAGCAATAACCTCCAATTGCTCTACAAGTTCTGTATCAGACTCCACAATCTGATCAACAAAACCAAACTCAACCTTGCTATGCCATCTTCTCTCACAAACAAGTCTCTTAACCGTGTTAACAATTCTCTTCCAGATCAGTAGACTCTAGCTCCACAAGAATCTATGAAATTCCTTCCTCACCCCATCCTTAACTCAATCAACCAAGTAGACATCTTAGAAAATTTCCTCTCCACCATATCACGGAGATTCACAATCATCTCAGGGTCCAATCCTTTTGAAGCCATCTCCCAATATCTTTGTAAAACCTCTACAACAAATCCTTCCTATCCTCCTTGTGATAAAACCAAATTATTTACAAATCAGATTGCAACCTGCCACCTTGCATGAAAAATCAAGAACCTCATCACAAGTCCAAGACCATGGATATAAAATCTAGAAACTCCCTATGATCATGCCTCAATAATATTAGTCTTCCATCTTCACATCCATCAATCCATTTGCAAGCCCTCTGTAATTGCAAGTCAAAACCATGATTTGTGACCTTGCAACCAAGAGATCTAGGACTCTAGAAAGAAAATCCACCACTAGATCAAGATCAAATTAGATCTACTTCTCCACCCAAGTCCTGGTGTAAACTACCTCAACTTCGATGATTTATCTACACATTTAGGAATAACTTTCACTCTGATACCATCTGACATAGTGCAACGCAAGAGAATTCCCAAAGGATATGTCCTAGCCCCCAGCAATATAATGACACAATGGAAGTACAACAAAAAGAAGCAATAATGCAAGATCTGATACCAAATTACAATAATGTATTCATAAAATATAACTAATTACATGCAATGTGCTGAGCTCTAAGGTCTTCCCGATTATAGCCAAATATAAAGCAAGTAATAGTTCTACAAGATCTCTCAAAATCCAATCCAAACACTAGCTAGTCCAGATCCACACTTTGGTAGAAACCCTCAAGGAAGATCTCAACTTGTGCTTGCAAGCCCAACAAGTAATCTCCTTGTTTTCCAATTCATAGCTACAAGCTCTTCTCCAACTTCATCCAAGATACAAGTGTAAACTACCTCACATTCGGTGCTTTGTCCACACATTCACAACTCCATCACAATCCTACTATAAATTGCCTTACATTCGGTGCTTTGTTCATAGACTTAGAAAAACTAGCTCTTCAGCTACTCCTCTTCTCCATAATGGATGAATAATGACTAAAGACTACCCCACAACCCCTACTTATACCAATCTAAGCCACAAGTCAGACCATAACACAAATTAAATACAATTACATAAATGAAATGCCACAAGTCAACTTGCAACAACAGTTAAATGTCCATAGATTAATATCTGAGTAAGATCATGATATCTCCTAGTTCCAATTGGATTAGAACTCATGCTTCAAAGAATAGGTAGAAATATAGGTCCTCTACAATCCCTTAAATTTTCATCCTCTAAATGATTATAGAAAATTAGTTACATGACCTATAATAGGCATCGAATTCCTAAGCAAGGTCAAGCTCCAAAGACCATACCGAGCAACCAAAGACCATGTCGAGTTCGTAGACCATGTTGAGCAAACAATGACCATGCTGAGCAACCAATGACCATGCTGAGCAACCAAAGACCGTGTCGAGTCCCTAGAACATGCTGAGCAACCAATGACTATGTCGAGTCCCCAGACCATGCCGAGCAACCAAAGACCATGTCAAGTCCCATAGACCATGTTGAGCTCCATAGACCATGTTGAGCTCCAAAAGTGTGTTGAACACCAGTCCAAAGCAACTACTGAGCCTCCTCCCATTAACTCCAAAGTAGTCACCAAGCAAACCCAAGATGCTCTTGCATCATTTATAGCTCTAGCTCTTTGATTACTTTAGGCAGCTCCAAAAGTAAGATCTATTGCATCAATGTGTAACATATGTCAATCAACTTGTTTGATGTAGGGAACTCCTCATGCTTCTTAGAGAGCCTTTGATAGGGGTATCACCTCTACTTTACCTCTTAGATACTCATGAGAATCTTTAGGTAATTATTTTGTGAAGATATCAGCAATTTTCTCTTTTGTGTTAACATATTCTATCTTCACCTCTTTAGCTTGAACTAATTCTCTCAAGTAATGATACTTGATTGCAATGCTCTTAGTCTTTGTATGCATCATAAGATTCTTTGACATATTTATAGCACTTGTATTATCACAATAAAGTATCACAGGTTCATTGATTTCCTCCTTCATACCTTTGAGTAGTTGTTTGATCCATACAATGTTTGTATAATTTACCACAGTAGAAACATATTTAGCTTCAGTAGTAGATTGAGAAATGTAGTTTTTTTTCTTGCTAGTCCATGTAACCAACCTTTTACCTAAGAAAAATGCTCCACCACTAGTGCTCTTTTTGTCATCAATATTTCCATCCCAATCAACATCAATGTAGGCTCTCAATTCAAATTTTTCATTTTTCTTGTAGTATAGACCATAGTCCTATGTTCCTTTTAGATATCTCATTATTCTCTTTACTACCATCAAGTAATTTTCCCTAGAATTAGCGGAGAATCTTGCAACTATCCCTATAGATAATACAATATTAGGTCTTCTATGTACTACATATTGTAATTTGCCAATCATAGACTTGTATAATGTTGGATTCACCTTAGCTAAATCATCATTCTTTGACAATTTATGTAATGTCACCATAGGTGTACTTACTAGCTTAGAATCTTCCAATCCAAAAGTTTTCATTATCTCCTTTAAATACTTTGATTGAGTGATGTATATACCATATTTCATCTTATGTACTTGCAAAACCACAAAGAACTTGATATCTCCAAATATAGACATCTCAAATTCTTACTTCATCTCATTTACAAAAGCCTTACATAAAGTATCATGACCTCCAAATATGATATCATCAAAAAAAAAATTAGATAATAAAATACCTTTGCCTTTCTCTCTCTTCAAGTATAGATTATTATTATCATCAATCCTCTCAAATCCAATCATCATAAGATAATTATGAAGTCACTCATGCCATGTTCTTGGTGCTTGCTTCAAACCATATAAAGCTTTGTGTAGTCTACATACCATGTTTTTGTTGTTAGCATCAAAAAATCCTTCTAGATGTTCTATATAAACCTCCTCCTCCAATATAAAATTTAGAAATGTAGACTCAATGTTCATTTGATAAATTTTGAAACCTTTGTATGCAGAGTAAGAAAGCAGTGTTCCTATTCCTTCCAACTTACAACAGGAGAAAATATCTCTCCATAATCTATCACGTATTCTTGTGCATATCCTTTACAGACTGATCTTTCCTTGTTCCTTGTGACTTCACCATTTTCATCTAACTTATATCTGTAAACCCACTTGGTACCAATCACATTTTTGTCTTTTGGTCTAGGAACTAGAGTCCATGTCTTATTTTTCTCAATTTGTTCAATCTCTTCTTTCATGGCTTTACTCCAGTCCACATCTTCTAAGGCATCATTTGTTGTTTTTAGTTCTTGCATGATCAGAAAACATGTATCATTTCTCAACTTGTTCCTTGTCATTAGTCTAGCATCTTTATCTCCAATGATTTGTGCAATAGGATGATGTCTCTTGACATACTTAGATAATCTTGGTTCAGCTCTAGCTTCTACATTTGGTCTCTCAACTTTTGAATCACTATGTACATCTCTATCAGGTAGTTCAATATCTCTTTCATATACACTAATCTCAAAATTATAATGTGCCTCAACTTTATTCTATAACTTGGCACCTGAATGTAGCTCAATTCCTGAATGCAACTTGGCATTCATAGTATGTGACTTAGCAGTCATTGAAACTTGTTGGTTTACAACTTGATTTATAGCATCTTCTTCAATAGACATACCTTCATAAAAGTATACAAATGATTTGTATTCTTTTGTTTCCTTCATAGGTTCAGCCTCATATACTTCTATATATTCATCAAATTTCACATTTTCACTTTCCAAACTTTGTTAGTGTTAGTATTTAAACACTTATAAGCTTTACTTCTTCTGGAGTAAAGAAGAAATATACCTTCTTCACTTTTTGCATCTAGTTTACCATTCCTGAAATGAGAATATAGAATTTACTTCCAAATACCTTAAAGTATTTTATAGTGGGTAAGTATCCATACCATAGCTCAAAAGGCATTGAATGAGTACCTTTCTTGACTTGTACATGGTTTAAGGTATAAATAGTTGTACTTATAGCTTCTCTTTAGTATTTCAAAGAAACATTTTTCTCCATCATGAGTGTCCTAGAAAAATCCATTATAGATTTGTTCCTCCTTTCAGCAATTCCATTTTGTGGAGGGGTTCTAGGAGCAAATGCCTGTCTTTTGATTCCTTTTTCATTACAAAACATCTTAAATTCATTTGATGTGAATTCTCCTCCTTTGTTAGATCTCAAACATTTCAAACTTTTATTTTTTTCCTTCTCAACTCTTACTAAGTACCACTTAAACATTTGAAAAGCATCATATTTCTATTTTAGAAACATAACTATCATCATTCTACAATAATCATCAACAAGCAGCATAATCTACTTATCTCCTTTGTATCTTTTCACTTCAAGTGGTCCACACAAGTCAATATGAACAATCTCTAATATTCCTTAAGAGGTAGGATTCTTACTCTTAAAACTTGACTTTGTCATTTTGCCTAACTGACATTATTTACAAATTATATTGTCAGGCTTTTTCAACTTAGGCACACCTCTGACTCTTCTCATGTTACTGATACTAACCAAGTTATCAAAATTAACATGACATAATCTCTCATGCCATAGCCACACATCATCAAATTCCACAACTTAACAAGTAGCATCCTCTATATCAAGGTAGAATAGATTACCTCTATTTCGATCACCTTTTCCAATCAATTTTCTATTAGTATCATATATCTTAGAAAAAAAATTCTTAAACTCAACCTTACATCCCAAATTACTCAGTTGTGACACACTCAACAAATTATAGTTAAGTCCTTCAACATAGTAAGCATTGTCACATAAAATCTTTTATGTGAGCTCGATAGAACCTTTTCCTTTTATCAGACATGGTGCATCATTACCAAACCTTACACTATTTCCATCATAATAATTCAAGGTAATGAACTTACTTTTATCTCCAGTCATGTGATGTGAGCACCCATTGTCAATTATCCATTTGTCATTCTTTTTCACACAAGACACTAGTGCAGTTGACTCACCTTCATCATATTCATCCTACATTGCAACATACACCACTTCATCATCATCATCATTAGATCCGTCTTTTGTTTCCTCTTCATAAATGTAGCAAGACTTCTTGCCTTTGTCTTTGTAGCCTTTTTTGTCTTCATCTCTTCTACTTTTGTACTTGTCACCACCTCTGTAATTCTTCTTCTCTGGACATCTAACAATAGTATGACCAACCTCATTGCAATTGAAACACATAATAGGTAACATACCTTTAAACTTGCATTTCCCTCTGTGAAATATATTTTTTAATAGTGTTTCAAGTTGATATACATCTCCCTCATCTGTATCACTGTCATTAGACACATATTTTTCCTTTTTCTTCTTCTTCTTCTCATTAGGTTCCTTTAATGGAAGCTTAGCTTTGAAGAAAATTCAATATTTCTAGGTCTATAATTATCAAAGTTAAATATCTCAAATTAGTGAGTCCACCTACCAAAACTTCAAGAGTTAGATCATTCCCTATCATACATCTCAATTCTTGTATTGTAGAAACTCTAATAGCATAAATAGACAGTAGTGTTCTCATAACTTTACTTAGCATAGTATCATCATCTATTTTACCAGTAGCTCCTCTTATTGCATTAACAACATCTTTTATCCTAGAGTAATATTGAGAAATATTCTCACCTTCTTGCATTCTCATATCATCGAACTTACCTATGAGACTTTTAGCTTTGGCTCTTAGAACATTCTTGTCACCTCCATAGATAGTGTGTAGAGCATCCCACATTTTCATTGCATTGTCACAACCTTTGATGTCATAAAATTTGGCATAGCTTAGTGTAGAGGTAATCTCCAACATTTCTTGGTTGTGTTCTTTCTTCTTTTTTAGATCTTTGGTAGTTAGGGCTCCAATAGGATTAGCATACTCAATAGCAGTGATATATTGTGCATGATCTCCAAGACCTCCTAAGTGTAGTTTCATTAGACTTTAACATGCATGAGAGTTATCTCTATCAAGCTTGGGTACTTCTCTTTTTGACATCTTGATCTTTTTGCTTCTAATACCTTCAAACTAGTCCTCTTAAGTAGATGGCTCTGATATGAATTGTTGGAATTCTTTAGAATAATTGAGAGGGGGGGTGAATTAGTTATCCAAGGTCCAAATGTACAAATAAAACTTTTCATAGCTTAGTAAACCCATAACCATAAAACATTTTCATCATGCATGCATCTAGTAGATTATGCAATCACCTAAACTTGTAGGTTACTATCAAATCAATTTGCAGAAATGCAAACATGAAACATAACAGATTCAATAACACATTTTACATAATGATTTAATGTGGAAACCCAATTTGGGAAGAAACACTAGTAACATGCTACTCATTCTCACTCTTCTAAAGGGATGCCCTGTGAAAGGCCAAACTTGTTAAAGGTTACAATGCACACTATTAAATGTGACCCGGTTAAAGGATTTCAATCACCCTATTAGGAGTGGGCCTTGTTAGAGGACTTTAGATCATTCACTTGGAATATCACCCAGTTAAAGGATTTACAATGACTATTAGGTCAATCTTAATCCAAGGATTTACCATAGATTGATACAATGATTAGAGAGTAATACTAAGGCTTGGTCTACTAACAACTTACAACTCCATTTGTAGATTACAGATCTTTGTTTCAATCTTCCATTTTTCTTGGTTTTCACACACTTCAACTCTGATAGCGTGTTCACCCTTCAAGCATCCATACCCTTAAGCCTTCTTACTTTTCTTGCCAATGTAGTCTCTTTTCTTAGGTCACTGAATGAAGCAATACCCTAGACTCCTTGTCTTCCTTAGGTTCTCACACATGATAACCCTTGCTTCTAACCATCCATCTCTATAAATGGAGAATTAAGATATGTTGTTGTTTAACCTCTATCGTCCATTTTGGGTTAGGTTGTATTAGGTAGGATTCAATGAATCTACCCCTCATTTCATTTCATTCCCTTCTAGAAACTTCTCCTTTCAATCTTCTTTGAATTCACCTCAAAATGGTCTACCATGGATATTGTGCCACCAGCTCATCAACCTTATCTTCCACATGGTTCACACAATCCAAGAAATCAAACTTGTCAGCTTAGATTCATCTGATTCTTGATCTTTCTCATAATGTTGACACTCGGCATTAACTGGCTTTTGATGCTTGACACATACTACGTTGCTCAGCATCGATTGTCAAAACATTGGGCATGAACTAAAGTTTACTAGTGCTTGGCATCAACTAAACTTTACTTGGCTTACACTAAAATTAACTTTTCTCAACTCCAACTGATTTTATGCTTGACTAACACTAACTTTTCTCAGCACCTACCATGCAGAATGTTAATCTTGGTAGACAAACTTCATTTAACTTGTTCTTTTGAACTTAATTAGTATAACCATCCTTTGCAACCTTAAGTAGATTATCAATACACTATAATATCAATGTCTTAACTAATTCTTGTACTCCTTTTCATATCATAACTCAACCTTTCCTCTAGATGCTATTGTTACCTCATTTGATCAAATCCTCTTCATCAGTCAAATAAATGATAGTACTTAAATCATATAAGCAATTTTCTTACCAGCAACTAGTAGGTTTGACGTCAGTGACAAAACAATGATTGAAACACATTTATCATACTTGTATCAGTCTGTTTTCAACATTTTTTTCAAAATTGATTCATAAGATTGTCCCAAAGGAGTAAATATTATCTCTAAGGGAAGATTAGGTTTTTCTTGATATTCTTATAGATAGAAAGGTATCTCAAGTGAATAGGATATATATATTTCTTCATTTTATTTATCAAAGATAGGTTCATCATGAGATTGCAACATAGCCTTTTGATCAAATATTGGTTTCTCATATTTTGGTGTTTCCATGTTTGAAGAAGATGGAAAAATGGTTGAATCATAATCAAATAGAAAAGTACATGATTATCATAAGGAATACTTTTTTGATGGTGTTCAATTTCTCAAATGTCTAATTGCAAAGCTTGACATTTCTCAATCATGATAACGATAAATTGATCATCAATCTCTTGAATATTTTGATTTTTTAATTTTTATCCAAGTCATAGTGATGTTGCTACATGATTTTAATAGTTGTAGGTATTTTTCTTTGAGTCCTTTGAGTGTTTACTTTGTGTAGTAGGTGTGCGTGATCCAAATGGAGTATGCCTTATGCCTTCTTGAGATCTCATTGTGCTCAAATTCTGAGTCTTGATAATTCTTCTTCAATTTGTGCAAAAGGGTTATTACTCTTTAGATTGTATGTCTTGGATCTAGTAAGAACCATATAATCTTGATAGTGATAATTATAGTGTCTCAATTTCATAAGAGGTATTGTGTTTGTGCAAGTGTATTTTCTAAAAAGGGTTGATAGTTGAGTATGGGAAAGTCTGATTTGTAACAAAGAGTTGATAAGTTTCAGCATTAGAGGGCTTGTTAACTTGACATTGAGCTAAGAACCAAGAGGATTGACTTATACTAATAAGATCTCCACAAATAGAAATATGGGATTAAATGTGTGACAATGTGATTTGGGTACACCTGAAAGATGTCTAACAAATACTTTCATATTTTCTTTCTATAACAATAGATATTGACAAAGGATCCAAAATGGAAATAGAATATGTAGAGACCTTGTTGAGAACACATGTGCAAGAATTCGCTATCCCAAAAATGAACAATCACAAATGAATCTTTAGGCCAAAATTGGGTTCCTAGAAATGACTCAAGAACTAGAAGCACCTCAAGATTTACAAAAAATGACTTGGCTTTTCTAGGGAAACCAAAAACAACTTGTCTCTTCTAGGAAATGACTTAAGATTAAGTAGATTCCTAGGAACAACTTTTTGGAGGGTTTTGAACAAGTTTTCCACTTTGTAAACATTTAAAGTTAAGTTTTTGATGTCTATTTGGTCTAATAGTGCTACAATACTTGAAAATAATCCTACCATGGATAAATAAACTAGGCCATATGAGTATGACAAGGGTATATGCAAAAATCAAATGAACAAACATACATTATCTCTAAAGAATGGCTTGGTATTCAAAGTCCTTTTCTACACTAAGTATCTAACAAGTAACAAGTTGGAGGTTTTTGAGTGGACTCTTATGCTCAATTACACATATCCATTGATTCCATGTTCATTTTTGTGCTCTAGGAGTATAGATGGTGATTGTGAAATCTTCTAGTGCTCCACTCTTAGGTTGATCCCTGGACAAGGATTAGGACACCTTCAAAGGTGAATCAGATGATATATTATTTATGATTAAGGTGTTGTAAGGAATTTCATTCAATCATAACCTTGCATAGTATCATAAACAACATCAATACCTCTTATCTCTGATTACATCTAAAAGTGTGTAGTCTCGCAAAGCAAGACTCAGGAGGTGCCACCCTACACATCAATCAGAGTGTCTGCAAATCAATCACATCAAGGATAAACATGGATAAAGTTTTCATGTATTTTGAGACTTTAGTCTCAAGTAAGTATATTAATTATAGTGAGGTGGCAAAGTGGGCATCTACTTGTTCTCACTTGGGTTATTCCTAAGAGATTCTTACCTCAACCAACAAGACTTCTAATGGTAAAAGAAAGAAAGAAGATTGGATCCAAGGGTCTAAGTTTCTGATTATCTTAAATAAAGAAGAGCATACTCATCTACCTCTTCACATTTCCAAGACACATCAAGAAAATTTCATTTACTTTAGGTATAATGATCATGAAAATGTCAAAATCTTACAGACTTTTTTATTCTCTCAATGAGAGAAAAGCTTAATCCCTCAATTCCAACAAGATCTATCACAATCAAGATTGTATAGTCTCTAGGAACATCTATTTCTTAAATTGGTATAGGTTTATGATTTACTTAAGGAAATAAATCTCAAAATAGAAGAGCATACTCACTTACAAGGAATCTAGACACTCAAAGAGTACAATTATAATTACTAGATTCCTACTAAAACAATAAGAAAGCATAATATTTTGAATTTTCTTAAAAGGAAACCTTCAAGATAAGAATTAGTAGTCATGATTTTTTGATATCATTATTTAACAATTCAATTCTTCATAAGTTGTTTTTTGAACACGTGTTAGATTGAATAGATCTATCAAAATTGTCAAATCAATCATTAGGGTAAGCAAAATTTAAAATATAAAAGGTAAGCAACAAGAAATGACTTAAGAAAATTCCTACTTCCTAGAAATGACTAAGGAATTTCCTAAAGGATACTCGGGACCCTAAAGATAAGCCATGAACCAAAAGACAACCTAGGATATTCCAAGGGAGAGATTTATGACTCGTCTCTTCTGGGAATGACTTGGCCCTTCCAAAAATGACTTGGATATTTTGAAAATGACTCAACTCTTCTAGAAAGGACCCTTTACCTATAGAAATGACTCTAAGTTTGAAAAATTAAGAGTTAGAACATGAGAAAAGACTCAAAATTAAGAAAAAGGGGCTAGGTCCTAGAGTGGGCACCATAAATATGTGTGTGAATTAGTATACCTGCAAATAATAGAGGACTTCAATAGGAAATTATCTTGCTTGTTCATATTCATCAAATCATGCAAAGATAAGAAAATGAACATAACAAAAGTGTCATATTGCTCCCTATCTAAGAAAAGTATGATCAAAATCCTTAGAGTGATCTTAGATAAGATCCTAACCAGTGACATTACAATTCTAATGCATCTAAGATGAGATAATTCAATCTATATTATTAAATTCCATTATGTAAATGAAGTATTGACTAATTAGTTGAATACTATCGATCAATTAAGATATGTGAATATAAAATTCTATAGCATAATACTAGAATGCAAGTGAATGGAACATTTGAGCTTCAAATCTACTTTTTTTATAGAATTGGAAAAGAAATAAGTGGTGTAGATTCAAACTTAAGAAGTGATTAGGATTCATTCTTGAGTGATCCATGTGTCTTAACTCCCATTGGTCTATTCATAACCATTGGTCTATTAAATAAGCCATGGTAATTAATGAGGTTTTGTGATCAATTAATGATGATTTGATACTTGATTACATATTTTGATGAATTATTTCAGTGATTTGGCTATCATAGTATCATAATTGAGGGGTAGGTCCTAATTTAGAGAAAATAAGGCTTCTAGTTCACTAGCTCATTTTAGGATAATTACATATACATCTAGTAAATTTCTATATTTGGGGGCTCTAATACTAACTTACAAGGCTATATTGACTTAGATTTTGCAAGGGATTTAGATATCATATGGAATATTATAGGTATGTACTTATTGTTGGTGAGACAGTAGTGCTCTATTATAGGTGAATGTTTTATCCACTAAAGAGACAAAGTATGTTGTTTCTATAGAGGACACTAAGGAGATGATATGGCTTCATTTTTTGTGGAAGAGTTGGGACACTCATTGACTAAAATTTTTTTTTTCTAATAACTTGAGTTTCATTCATCTTGCAAAGAATTGTGCCTTACATTTTAAGGCTAGACACATACAATTGATATATCACTTCATTCGGTCATTTTTGGATGATGGCCAACTAAAACTAAAATAGGTACATATAAAAGGAAGTGACAAGGTAGAAGCTAATTTTTTGTTTAGATTTGATTGGTCTTCAAGACTGAAAAATAATAAAAGGAACAGTAGAGTCTAGGGTGTGATAATTCAGTAGGAGGTTTAGGGGTAGCGATGTTGTGGTGTTGCTATAAGGTTAGTTTCAAAGTGGGTAGTGGTTTTTAATGTGGATCCTGATTAGTTCCCAAGAGGGATATTGTCATTTTATAGTGATTGATAAAAAAAGTATAGTAAACTCAAAAGTACTATTAAGCATTTTTTAGTTGACTTGTCAAGCATTGCCCTACGTTGACTCATCAGTATTTTTTGGGTTTACTTGTTAACCAACATTGGTAAACCACCTAAAGGGTTATAAGTAAATCATGGTATAACATGATATTTATTAGATTTTAATTTTATCTTGTTAGATAATAAGATTGGACTCTCTATTTGGTGGATATAGCCCAAGATTGGGTGAGCCAGGTTAAATATTTATGTCTTATATTATACTTATGTGTGCTTTATTCCTTTGCTTTATTAGTAATGTTTCCATGTAATTCTTAGATTTATGTCTTCTAACCACATTAGTTTTTCCTATTGTCTTCTTCTTAGATTAGTTAATGTTTGTCTTATCTAAACTCTAAGTATTCCTAGAGTTGAATGGAGTGTGAGGTGGAGGTGAGTTATCCTCCTTGGTGTTAATAGTTTTGTCTTCTATTTTTTCTTCTCTTTCTCATCTCTCTTTCTTAATGCATTATCATTTTTTTCTTTTGATGCCTTCATTTTCTCTCCAAGAGATTCAACTTCCTTCTTCATTTTCCTCTTGATAAAGGTTTTATTAAGTTCCAATTGAAGTTTCAATATTTTCTCCTCAAAAGTATCAAACCTTTCTTCATTTGGATCAATAGATTCTTTTGACATATTGTCAACATAACCTTCAAGTAGGTAACCTTCAACTTTATATCCTATAGGCATGATCCATGAAATAAATTGTATTTGCATACTTGTCCATAATTTCCCTTAGAATTATTTTATTGCTTTGCATTTGCTTTTGAAAAACTTTAAAGAATACCTAAAGCTCTTTTGTTACTACTTATTGCTTTTGCATCCAATAGAATCTAGTAATTTGTAATGCAACCAGTGTATCCTTTTTCCATGTGACATTACCATATCCTAGAAGAAATTCTTGAAGTAGAAAAATATATGTATAATTAATGAACCATATTTGAATATCTAAGACTTATCTTTCTTAGTCTTCTTCAATTTTTCAATTAGTTGCTCTCTCATAATCTCGCATACATCAGTTTTTTCATTATCATTCAACATTTTTTATGACAATATATTAGAGTGGCTGAAATTAATTTCATCCTGCTTCTATTGTAGACCTTATAACCTAAAATCATTGATACAAGTTTTACATCTAGCTTATTGGTGTTATAAATTTTCATCACCCTCTTGTCCTACTAAGATTTGGTACGTTGTGTTACTAAATCCTTATTTGTAGTTCCTAGTACCGGAACTTCACCCTTTGAATCAAATCTTATGACTGCCTCCAAGACTTCTTTGGGGAATTTTTAAGGTTTTTCTCCCAACCAAAAGACCTGATCATGCATTCTACTTAGAACAGTTCTTATCCATTCTTGCTTTTCAAATATATTAAATGTTAGGATTTGTGCAAGATTTTATATCTTCCACATATTTAAATTCATCCTTTAGTTTTCCATTATCACAAAAAGTTTTATAATCCTTATATATTTATACATCTTTTAGTTCTTTCAATTTGTAATGAATGTATGCCCTAATATCTTCAACATGTAAAACTATGTAAGGAAGATGCGAAAATGTTCCATTGGGATTATCTCTAGTGAATTTGTGTGGATTTTTCTTGAATTTATACATTTCCTTTCCTTAAAATATGTTACCAAATGTGTATCAATATCTACTAACAAAAGTATCAATATATGAATTGATAAATACATTTCTCATTAGTGTTAGGATTTGTACAAAAAATCTTTGCTATGCACATAATCTCTACTCAAATTTCCTTGAAATATTTTGAAATCTCATTCACTCTATAGAAAATCGTAGAATGATGACATAAAATGCCTTTTTATTCCATCATTCACTTCGAAAAATTATTTTTTTTTAAAAATTGTCAAACCATAGCTCATAAAGTTGCTTCACCAATTATGTGAATTATATTTGTGATCCCCAAAATTGATATGTGATCTAATAATAATCTGAAGATAAACTCTTGATTCAATTATCCTCCGGTGATATTGATTGCTTCCATCAATCTTGCAAATTAAAGGGTAGGTAAGATTTATCTTCAAAATTTCTCCATAGATCCATGACCTAATCAGTTAGATGAAGGGATTTCCACACCAAAAGATAGTGTGATATGTCCAGTCAAATCAATATATTCTTTCCATACTCATGTATTTCTCATTACCTTACTAAATCCACAACATCAATTCCTTTACCTTTAATGCCAATTCTTGTGTTATTTCTTTCAACTAATCCATTCCTTCTTCCTCCAACATTACTATATCTATATTTTCTAGCTATATGACTAGAATTGTTGCATTTATAATGTATAATATTTGGATTCCCATATTTCTTATTAGCTTGGTTTGATCTCAGTCTGCATTCCTTAGTATATGAGCAAATTTATTTTATTTGAAACAAATACTTTTTTCTCTTCTAACAGGTTGTTCTTCTTAACTCTGTATTCATTTGATGTATGCTCATAATTCCAAAAAATATAGAAATAACCAAAAAAAGGTGGCATGCAAGTATTATTTTTGCCATGTGACCAACCTTGTTGCAAGTAACCATCTTCTTGTTAATATTTTCTAATTATATTTTCCTCTAAGTGTCTCCTTAGGTTCCTCATAATTAATTATCAAAATAATTGGATCACCCATCTAGTAGGATCATTGATCGATCCAACAAAGCTTGGTCTCTATGTGCAGCACAACATTTGGGGTCAAATTGTGATGGCAATTTGTGACCGCAGTGTAATTTGTGGGTGATTTTCATGTTTTTTATGCAATTGTCCCCTACGCTATCACAATATCGATGTTGGCATCGTAATTGCACATCGGTGTGATTATAAACCGAAAAAAAAAATGACATAATTCTCCATTTATTTTGATTGATTGTGGAGCTGTGTACCAAAGAGATGGAGAGCTCCCAATGAGGGTGGAGATCTCTGAACATTGCAGTGCCCTTCTGATCAGTGCTTTTCATTGTTATGCCCTTGTGATTTCATTGTCGTGCCTTTGTGATCTCTGTGCCCTTGTAGCTCTGCGATTTTATTCAAAGGGAGAAGAGGTATATAAATGTTATTTTATTTTCCTTCTAAAAAGTTAATCTTTGGTCCATTCAAAGAAACGCCCACTGGTGTATTTTCTTCAAGTGTTGAA
Source organism: Cupressus sempervirens (assembly GCA_028749045.1). Taxonomy (NCBI): domain Eukaryota; kingdom Viridiplantae; phylum Streptophyta; class Pinopsida; order Cupressales; family Cupressaceae; genus Cupressus; species Cupressus sempervirens. Next base: position 816,760,461 of record CM053792.1, on the reverse strand, counting down.
ATCTCTAGAATGGTGTCAGCGTTTGATATGTTGCTTGGTGCTGCCTATAAAGTTGAAACCATCCACTTGTTTCTTTGTGCTTGTGCGCAAACTGGAAGAAGAATAAAATGATGGCCTACAACTTTAGAATTAAAAAACACTTCCTGGAATATAAGATGGCACTCCCTCCTGCAATTAATCCCATCCACCTTCTTTTGACCAGTCCAGCAATAAGATTCACCCATATTTTCTTTGATCTTTGCGAATGTCACTTCTTATAGGCATTGATTTCCATACAAATATTCTGCAGGTCACACTAGAATCATTCCAAAATAATTTCAAGCAATCAACAACTCGACATTTCATATCAGCCTGAAAGATCTGCCACAATATGCAATCACTCTTTGCAAGAAGAGGTACCGACCAAGTCGAGAAACATAGGCCCAATTTGATCAAGCAGTGATAACCCTCTTCATATAGCGTGTGCCAATCTATACGGGTAGTGAGATTTAGTTACGTTCATCTTTGGTCTCTAGTCTCTCCACATTCCATCAATGCCTAAAATCCATACAAGAAGTTAACCAACATCCTGCCACATATCAAATTTCCTTCTTTTATAGGGGTCCAGAAAATTGGAGAGGACTGAATTTGTTTGCTTCAACCAGCGTGATTTCCATCTACACAGCATATTGATGTGCCCTCCTCAAAATATTGATCTCCATTTCATTGTGCTCTACGCCTATACACTGATTGGCAAGAGAAATGAATGGAAAAGGTTATTTAAGTATGGTGCAGACATATAAGGGAGATGCACAACTATCTCTTTGGATCAAGCTCTACTCTCCAATTTGATACCAAACTTGGGACAAGTTCCTGCGCACAAAATCATGTGCCCTTCAAATTGCAAACCATTCTATTTATGATATTTATCATCCTGATAAGTTGAAAGCTCCTGCGCTCGACCATATCAATATGTTGAGTTCTATCTGGTGGGGAAAAAATTAATGGTATAACTGGCAGAGGAACAAAATTTCTTAAACTCCTTTGAGTACTTGTTTGGTGTTATTGTGAGTAGACTTGGTAAGACAATTCAATAATGGAGCTCTCAACTTTAATTACTGTCATAAGGTAATAAGCCTTGAAGTTGAAGTGGAAACACTAGAATCTGTAGTTTTCACAAAGCAAGATATCAGAATCTCTGGGCACACAAGCAAAGAGAGTAAAATTGAGAAGCAAATAAAATATTATATCATAGCAATAGGAACTTTCTGTAATTAATCATTATTAAACCAAGTGAATCTGCAACTACCATAAGTGCTTGACTATCTTCATTTACGTCGTCTAGAAATACTCTTCTAGGTAATCGTTGTTGTTCAATATGTGGATTTTTTTGTCATTCTTTCTTTGTTTAACTTTCTTTTTAAATCAACTTCGATGCCCTAGCAATAGATTGTGCAATGTTCAACTGTGATGCCTTGCATCAGTTTTCTAAACTCTGCCTTTCAAATAGGTTTTATTAGATTTCGTTCTGTTTCATTAGGGCTTTTGTTAGATTTTTCTCTGTATGGTCATTCGGTTGGGTTTTTGGGAGTTTTAAGAGAAATAGAGGGAAGTGAGGATTTGAGGTAGGCCTACTTTCAGGAAGTTGTTTTGAGGCAGATTTTGATGTAGAAATTCTATGCATCGTAGAGAAACTAGAAACTAATGAACCATAAAATAAGTGATTATCAAATTTTGTCAACTATAACTTATTGGGAATTATGGCTATGACAGTTACATGATTTTATGGGGCCATGGCGATTTGAGTGGGGTCTTCTTATTTCTCCCTTTTTTGTGAAAAAATCTGAGCCCTGAATGGAATATTTGTGGAGCTTTCCCTCGGCTGTGCAGCTTAGAATTGTGTCCTACATGTGTGCTTCACTATTAACTATGATATTTATATGCTTGATTACTTCCTTAAAATCTTTACAATCCAACATGATGTGGATTTGATTTGAGTTGTTTAGTGTGTTTTCCCTGACAAACCTCTGATAAATATTTATCACATAAATCAGAACAATTGTTCCAACAACATTAGCTAATTTCTTTCTTGTCTAATCTTGACATAAATCAAAATCATTGGAGGAATAAATGAAAAAAAATAGCCACCTTGCATTTTAGAACAGCTCTTGTTTGTTCTTGATTCTATTTATTATAAAGGGAAATCTAAATTGAGGTGGAGTGGTTTAGAAGTTAGTTGTGCAATCGAGATGTTGATGTTGATGTCTCTACATATCATCTACAAGAAAAATAGAAAACTTGATATAGTAGAACTAATAGGGAACCTAATTAGTTTATAATAAGTCATGACATATATGGTCTTTTAAAGGGTTTTATTAAAGATCCTAATTTCTAATCAGGTGTTGCCAGGATGGAATTGTAGAATGAAAAATAGGTCATCCACATGCAATTTAATACCAGGTGAGGTAGAGACTAGTGGGCTAAAGATAAATCTAGTTTATGAATTTAGTCTATGAAAAATAATTAGATTCATCCTACATATTGAAGAGATGGATCTCTTCCATCCCAACACATTGATTGGGTGCCCATTAAACGTGTTTATGTTGATCTCCCCTAACCAACCAATACATAAAAATATTTTTTTATTGGATTGGGTAGTCCAGTTTTGGCAGAAAATAGAGGAAGATAAATATATTTTAGGTGAAACCAAATGGGTGATTTGGATTGAATCGGCAATACAACCCCAACCCCAAATAGAGAAATAAAAGATTGCTCTCTACTTCTAAAGAAGCAACAAACCTAATGTACAATATATTTAGGAAATGACAACAGTTGGGGATTTGCAGGCATTACTAGTCAGTTCCTATCGGTGAAGGCACATGTCCTACACTAATTTATTGCCTAATGATATGTGGAGACGTACCAATAATTTGGATTATAACTCTAACGTTTATCATCCTTGAAATTCTTCTTTTTTAATATTCTTTCCTCATTGGGCTTCATTTAGATTGCTTGCAATAACTTTTTTCTAACATTTGTGCAGGTAAAGTTGTGTCTAAGTTTTGTGCCAAGTTTCTACATCAAGTTGTGAAAGCTAAGAATCATAAAAGGGGTGATATATGTGAAGGCCTTCAAGCAACATTTTTCAAGGTCTTTACCTTTCATCATTTTGCAATGAAATGATAACACAAGTTTTTGTAGATTAGAATTGGAGAGAGATTTTTCATTTCTTGATACACTTTTATTCAGATCTGAACTTCTTAATCTTATGATGGTTTGATCATCCAAATTCAACTTTTGTATAGTGAAAAGTGTATAAACTGAATTCATTGATAGTATCTTTTAATTATCGTTTGGACTGCAGTGTGGAGACTCCTAGGTTAAAACCTTTGCTAGCTTAGCACAAATTGTAATTCAACCAAGCTCATATGCCCTAATCTACTCCAGTGGTGTTTTCCAAACCAAGAGAAATTTATTTGTTCAGGAAGATCTTATGCATTTCTCTATTTGGAGCTTCTATATACAACGCATTAAAAATATCAAGAACCAAAACTTTCAATATGGTGTATCTAGAAGCTCCTGATCTAAAAAATTATATTGTGAGCTACAAATAAGGGAAATGCTAAATGACGTAGACAAGATTGGGGTGTCTTATCAAACTACCCAATCTTGTAGGATTAACATATCATTTAACCCAGTATATGAAAACAAAACTAAAATGTATCTTGATTAAAACTTTCATTTGTACATTTATACAACACAATACCTGAAGAACAATTGCACACATTAAGGATTTACATATGAAAAAAAATACAAAAATTTTACAAAGGTTTCTAGAAATCTCATGCATGGATGTCTTCAAACCTTCTTGACTTCAATCATCTTTTCTTCTTATATTTCTCTTCTCCTCACAAGCTAATTTCCTACACTATTCCTTATGAAACTCACTAGATAAATCTGCAATTTCTCTTTCCAACCTTGTTACCATTAGTTGTTGCTTCTTAACACCATGAAAGGCTACATTTTATAGAGGCTAAAATGTTTATGAGACAAAGAGAGATGACAATCTTCTCTTTCATTTCCCATAATATGACCTTTGAAATTCCTTCAAAAATAATGAAATAAAAATATAGTTTTCTTCCAAAATGTGTGTTGTGTTGCTTTATATCAAATGCTTTTCTATTGTAGATACCTTTAGAAAATGAACAAAATACTAGACTAGGTTGTGCTACTTTGGTAATGGGAGAGTCATTAATTATTTTTCCTAAAGTCAATATCTTTTCCTTCCTTGTTAAGCATCCAAATTAAATGAATAATACAAGAATGGAATACCAAAAGTCGCTTGTCTCATGAACACTTTTAGAGGCATCAAAATTGATAGATCATAAAAATAAATATCAAGCCGTTTTTACAAGTTTTCTCTAATTTGCCAATGGATCCCTTCAACCTTTCAAATCTTAAAATTGTGTAATAAAATCACATTGAACAACCTAGTTGCTTTACAACCTAGAAGCCAAGTTTTGTCAAAAAGAAGATTTTGTCCTTACAAAACTCCACAAGATGCTCTTGAAATCACAACCTATAAAAAAGATGGAAAACATGAACATGAGAAGAAAATTGCTTTTTGGTGATGCAAAATTGCTTGTCAACCTAGACTCTCTTGCATCACTAAACAAAACTAACATATTTCATGTATTGATATCAACTACAAGGAGTTAAGGAAAGTGGGTGAAAATGAGTTGGGTTAGTTTTGGTTAAGTTATTTTTTTTTTTTATATATTTAGTAGTTGACCCTCTATTGCAGATTCATGCTTGCAATGCCAAGTTCTACCTAGGAACAACATCAATAACAAGGGATTGAATCAAAGTTTTCATTTATGCCACCCATGAATCATAATTCACCTATTTGGGTTCAACTGTACTTCCAAATCTACTTCTTATCAACTACTTTTCACCATGATACTTGTCTCATCACATTCTCACTAGGTTCGCTTATGGATCCAAAATGTTGAATGATAGGAATTAGTCCCTGTGTGCACATTGTTAATGGCTAGCAATTGTTTAGCACTATTATGGTATGGAAGTTGGGTGAGCTTGAAATCATCCACGACATATAATAAGTGCTACTATGTCAAATAATTAATATAACAAATGTGGGGCAGAGTTGACAGGTGATTTTCCAAATCCTTCTCTTCCTATTGTTTGATATGTGACAAGGCCCATTAAGGATGCATACTAATTGAAACTAGCCCCTTCTTTAATTGTATCCATGGTGTGAAGGGAAAGTAAATGGGTAGGGAAGCTAGTCATCCACTTTAAATTTGAGCACACAAATATTAATATCTTTTAACATTAAGAAATATAACTAATGTCTTGTAGTGTTTGACTTTATCTACTTGCAAAGAAGGTGCAATAGTACCCAATAGACATATATAGAATTGGAATTGCAATGCTCCTAATTTGGCTTCTTATTTTGTGTCTTTTTTTCTCATGTTTTCTCTCTTTCTTCAGTGACATTCCACAATTTCCAAGCATTCGATTTATCTGGAAATTTTGAATAATTATCATGGCATTAGGACTAGTATAAATTCTTGTCATTTGCAGTAGCACTAAGTTTAATAAGATAGTCTTAATCTTGATCTAAATCACAGGCAATTTTTGTTGTTTGGTTTAGGATTGACCTATTTGGTAACTTTTGAAATGCAATCACAATCACAAGACATTCACATCGATCTAGAAAATCCTTTTGGCCTAGAAATGATCTGTATGTCGTGACTCATATCCCTTGTATCTTTGTCTTGAATACCAAATTGCAGCCTATGTGAGCGGTTGGTGGTTGTTTTGATATTCTAGACAAAAGGTTTCTAAGATATCTAGATATTTGTATGATATCACAAGGTAATGGAGTTAACATTTTTCTTCCCTATCTACTTAAAATAAATGGAATTATCTCTTATTGGCTTATTGAATTCCTTATTTTTAAAGGAGATCTCAACTTATATGTTGAAGATTTATGAAATGTTTCAGGGTGAGTAAGAATGGCATGTACAGTAAATACTATAGCACTACCAAAATAGCAATCAAATGCAATATCCAAAGGATATAGCTTTGCTTCCACTTGGGACCAAGTTAATTTTTTCCTTAATGTATAAATTTGTTTATTCATGCATTATACCAAACATGCATTTCTTTTCTTCTTTTGAGGGGTGAAGGCTTTTGAAATGGTTCATTTAGTACTAGCAAAGCTTACCCTATACCTACATATTTTAAAGTCTGAACATATGTTAAAATAATTTTTTACCTCTTAGAACACCTCCTTCCATTTATTTAAGCAATTCATACCTTAGCTAAGAACTTCCACTTGATCTTAGTGTTGAACTTGACTATATTTACATTTTTCTTCAATATTACATTTCAACATAAAGAGATTACAGTGGTTCAGTTGAACATTGAACATTACTTGTATTTTACATAGACTTCTTCTATTCTCTTTTGATTGTTTGTGAACATATAAACATAACCACAATGTTCTTTTTGTCATTTTAGAAGGGAAGAAACATGCATGAGTATGCAGTAGTATTATAAAACACCTCCACTCTTATATGGAAGACTGGCACATAAAGTCTTGGTAAGCACCTGGTGATAGTGTACACATAATTCATGTTCAGAATCTAAAACCTTTATGAAGTCATATCAATTTTATTACAAGGTGGGTTTGTACATATCGTACAAAATACTCAACAAAATACAAAGACTTGAAATTGATTGGTAAATTGTGAGTAAATAAACAAAAAAATATGCCCCAAAGGCTTTTATTGTCTTTCTTTGCTGCAAATATTTCAATTAATTGGAAAAATTACCATGTATGGATGAATGGCTCAAACTCTATGGCTCAAAGGCAAGAATGATCTTAAACCATAATTAATAATAAATAATAGTAAAGATTTAATAATACATAATAGTAAGGTTTCAAAATCTATGCATGAACTTGGCACAAAGGCCTCAGTGTGCAAATAGTTCAATCACCTTACAATGATAGCTTACCCAACAATATATTCTACATTATTGCTTGTTGGATACAGGTAACACCAGTCTAATTACAAAAGTGAACATTAAACAAGAAAATGCAAAATTAGGCATTATGAGCAACAATTTATTTTTTTAATTATTCGGCTCTCCATCACAATTTCGATCGCATGTTCCGATGGATAGTCGTCGCTCTCGCAGCATAGTTGTTGCAATATTGTCGTAATTATGATGGCTAGTTCAACGTTGCTTCCACAGCACAGTTGTTGTATGGATGTCCCAATTGCGACAACAGACTGGAAGATTGAAACATCATCATTGCGATGGTCTATTGTCACAATGGCAATGACGTCAACATAAACTCTTTCCTCTTTCTTCTTCCAAATTACAATGGTTTTATCCATCGCAATTTGCAACACCAAAAGTCTGATGCCCATCTGACAGGAGCTAATTCGTGGTTCTTTTGCTCAAGCAACAGGTGGCCATCACAATTCAGGTCCAAATGCAATAGTGGTGAATAGTTCTTTATCAATTCGATGCTCATATCAATAAATCTTCCATGAAACTTAACGTCAAAATATATGATCATAGGAATATATGCATAATTGAATGTATAAGCATCATATTATTGTGCAATGTAAAACTTCAAAATTTGTCCTCACATGTCCAAAAACTAGTCGAATATATTGCCTTGTATAGTCATACTTAGCTAAATTCTTCAAATGAACTTTAGTAAATCGAAAAATCAAGGGCCAAGATAATATAATGTATTTTCCATCAATGACAACATATAAGGTGTCTCTATCAGTGTCTCTTTCTAACACCTTTTAGGTCTTTGGGGAATCATATTATTACATCTGCACTTGCAATATTACATTAAATTAACATTGTCTCATCAATGTAGAAGACATTTAAATTCTCAAATATAGTCTCTACTAGATATCAACATGCTTTCCTTTCACATAGAATTCATTTCAATTTCAAGGTTAACTTTTAAACTTGGGTTTGATTTACGCAAATCCCTTCCTATACAACATTTTCCTTGTATGTGCACAAACAAGTGGTAGACACTTGGCGAAGTCACAACAAAATTAGGAGAGCTATAATCTATAAATTGTCAAATCATATAATGTTAGGAGCGAGTCGAGCAAGACACCCTAGTCTAGGGAGCAAGCCAAATTGAGATTGTTAATCCCTCTACTTCAACTTAAAATTTGAATTGAAAGCTAGGTATAGTTTGTGTTTATCCATATCCTTTCTAAATTGTTTTGTTAGCCTTCAATCATCTTATACATGTAATAAAAAAAAAAAAAACAATATATTTTCCACTAGATCTAACAGTTTTATCACAATTGCATATACATAGTCCCCATCAATAAAGGACCGCTAAATCCACTAGGTGATTGAGTCATCTTGTACCTAACTCATCATTCTCCACTAAGTGCTTGAGTCATCTTGTGCCTAGTAGGATACCATCTCTTTGTAATGCATTCCAATTGTTGGCATGATGATGATGATTAAGATGATTAAAAAGTGTTAGATTGGTTGGATCATCATACTTGTGTTATTATTCCTAGAAACAAGATAATCTAGAAGTCATAGATCAGTTATATCAGTGGATAGATTGATCAATTACACAAAATTGTTAAGTATAGATTGCATCATGTAAAACATACTTTGGTGTAGTAAATTGGATGCACACTAATGTAGTTGATGAGTTATGATGAATGGTTGATAGGATATGTTTATCAAAGGCATGTGAGTCGATTTGTGAAAGAATATCTACCATAAATTTAAAAGAAGTGAAGATTTGATAAAGTCTACATGTCATAATATGAATAGGTAACTAGTAGAGTATGCTTCTCTAGATCCAATAATCTGGTAAAGGTTAGGGTGTTACTTGAAGAGTCAAAGTGATTAGTTGTGATTGGATCGACATCAAGGCATGAAATTCAAGGTTTTAACACTCACTCATGGAATTTGAATTACTTTTCAAGCTAACTAAAGATAACACGTTTAGGGGTTTTATGTTTCCTTAAAACAATATAAAAGGGGCTAAAAGATCTATGTGATGTTGGTTGGTGTGATATTTGTTATTGTGGTAACATTATAGTGTGCGCAAAGTAATCAAGTGATTAGCATTAGTCAAGAAATTGTCAAGTTTGTGTTGTACATTGAGTGCAACTTTCAAATCACATATCACATGTTTATTTTAGTAGGTTGACAAGTTAAATCCCTAACAATGTCACTCCTAATAAGGTTATTAACAAGGTTGAAGAACAAATCCTCTAAAAAGGTGAGTCTCAAAAAATTTGATGAAGTCTAGAGGTCACAGTATGAACAGGTAACTGGTAGAGTATGCTTCTCTAGATCTAATAATTTGGTAAACATTATGGTGTTACTTAAAAGCTCAAAGTGATTAGTTGTGATTGGGCCAACATGAAGGCATAAAATTCAAGGTTTTAGAGCTCGCTCATGGAATTTGAATAGCTTTTGGAGATGACGAAGGATAACACACTAAGGGTTTTTCTACTACCTTATGAACAATATAAAAGGGGATAAGAGATCTATGTGCAATGTTGGTTGGTGTGATATTTGTTATTGTGGCAATACTATAGTGTGTGTGAAGCAATCAAGAAAAGAGCATTAGTCAATAAATTATTGGAGTTGTGTCATGCGTTGAGGGCAACTTTTAGATCAATTATCACTTGTTTATTTTAGTAGGTTGACAAGTTAAATCCCTAACAGGGTGAGAAGGGTCTTAAAAAGTCTAAAGAACAAATCCTCTAACAAGGTGACTCTCAGAAGGAGTTTTAAATCCCTTAACTAGGTAAATTCTAATAGATCTACAATGTAAGATCCTAATAGTGATAAATACTCTTAACTGAGTATACCCTTAACTAGGTGGATGTAATGCTCCTAACATGGGAAGTTATTACTACAATAGTGAAAATTTGTGGGTGTTAATTCTCATTGTGATTTTTCCCTCTGACCAAGGGATCCCACATGAAAAAACAATTGTGTTGAAGTGTTTCATGTGTGGATGTTTTTTATAAGATAAACAGGTTTTGAAGGGAGCCTGAAACCCTGTACAAGTCTTAAGATTTTCAATAAGTTCAGATACAAAGATACTGCAAGAAAAAGCAAAACTAATCACCCCCCGAACAAAAGGTAACCAAGGTGACAAAAAGCCTATCACCAACCAAAAGTAAAGAGCCAGCAAGGGGGCAGAGTTAGATATATCATGATTTGCCCTTTGATTTAGAGCCACCCTTGCACGATCGGAGGTTCATTTCTAAAGGAGGAGTTGATGATCTAGTGAACTTTATTTTTACCACAGTCCAACCATCCTCCACCTTAGCTGTCTCAGCAATCCAATCCCAAGAAGAAACTGAAAAATGAAGCCCATGGGGAATCTGAAAAACCAACAATCTTCCTAGAAGAGCCCATTACCAACTAGCCCCCCACAGAACCAAAAGGAAGGATAGGGGCAGGGGCAAGAGAGGGTAAAGGGTCCTGGCCCTCAACAGAATTAGGAGGAACATCTAGTACTGGGGCAGGAGAAGAAACAGGAATCTCCTCTAACACTGGCATCGAAAGATCATCAGCAAAAGATACATCCGTAGATACAACCGTTGAATCTAGAGGCACATCACTAGATTTAACCACCGTATAGTGTTTAGAAGAGGCCCCTGACCACTAGGAAGGTGGTTGCCTAGATTTAGTCATCATAGCAACATAGCGAGCAGCAATGTGACCAGTCTTATGACATTTTCTATAGCAAAAAGGGATACCTTCATAATCCAATGTTTGGGTCCAAAAGCCCCTCGAAGAATCCAAACAAACCATCTCAGAAAGGCCCTTAGAAATATCCATCTCTACAAGAGATCTAGCATATGTCGAATGAAGGATATCCAAAGTGTCGGGGCCATATATAAAAAATCACCAATGGCATCCCCAATAGATTCATAAACTGAATCTAGCCAGAGATGCATCGGGAGATTCGATAATCGAACCCAGATAGGAAGCTTGTTAAAGGATTTAGTAAGTGGATCAAAATCCATGTGCCTCGGTTTGGCCATAAGAAGAAATCTGTCCTCCCATGAAAAACTATGATTGCACAAAATAGTCTTCCTGTCTTTAACAGAATTGAACTTTACTATGAAAAAGCCTTTAGCCACTGGAAAGATATGGACCTCACTATCTAAAATGGGCTCCCAGTGCTTAGAAATCCAAGCATGAAGACTAGAAAGAGAGGACCAAAAACCCCAAAATCTAAAGATGGCAGCAAAAGAAGAGAGTTCATTTGTCGTACCTAAAATATTATTGACTATTTCAGAGTCCAAGAGTACCCTTAAAGGGTTTGAAACACATACAGGGGAAACTTCACGGGGACGAGAAGGCTTGGAACAAATAGCACGAGTGCCATGAAGACCCACCTCAAATGCAGCCACATTGGCATAAGAGGCAGATCTACCCCTAGAAGGCATAGTTGAAGCTGACCCAAAACTAGCAACAGCGGTAGGAGGCAAAGCACTCTCACACGCTAACCCTACAACCAATGACAGCGACCAATAGCCAACGGAGAGAGGCACGAAGCACAGCGAAACAGGATCCCAAACAAGCACAAACCAATGACTAGCGTTCTCTGATTAAAGAGGAGCACGCAAAGACGGGGCAAAGGCCACGACCGGGGCTACAGGAGCCGTCCTATGGCCACAACTAGGGCTCGGCTGTGAAAACCACTGTTAGGGCAATGAGCGCGAGCAGGAAAAAGATCAAAGTGTTTCATGTGTGGATGTTTGATTTGCTTTGCTTCTACTTTTTTATTTCATTTGCATGTTTCATATTGTGGAAGATATTAGTGAGGTGCTTAATTTTTTAATTACATTGATTCACTTATTGCCCCTCCTCTCAAGGTCATCTAGCAATAACACCAGTTGCCTGGCAATGCTTTTTGAAAATTATCGATTTCACTCTCACTTGTTTTCCAAACATGTGAGTCAATGATATTTCACTACAAAGTGGCTTAGCTATGGACCTCTACATATACAATATTATCTTTGTATTACACATCCAAATAGGGGAGCTCCATAGATAGTTGTAGAGAACTCAACTATTCTAATGTTGGAGATTTTTTTAACACCACCCTAACTTTAGGAAGATCTATCATTTACACATGACGAGATTCACAAAAAAAGATAGTCGTCTCAAATTCATTCATAACTATTATGGTGTTAATCACAATGTCATGTCTTTGCACAATCACATTGGAACAAAGCTGCAATTGATATAGAAGTTGCAAGACTTTCCATTAAATCAACCTATATTTCAATTGTATTATTGCTATATTTTGTGCAATTAAAGATCTAGGTTCACCACCTTTCACATGGATGAACCTAAATCTACTTTTATGCTTCTAATGTATGGATCTTAAATATTTGAGTGTGTTGCATTTTCATGATGGAATTCACTAAATTAGATTGGTTTTCTATTTCTAGTGTGATTACATTGCTTCTAAGTTACATTTATTAAAATCATGTTTTACATAATGGCTTCTCTCACTTCATGTTGCTTGCATTCACTCATGATACTCCCATATATGACATCGTTAGAATTTTAAAGAAATTTTCAAAGTTTTCATCCATGACATGATATGTTATTATCTTCTTAATAAAGCTCATGGATTATGTAGATATCATAGGAATTTTTGTAGAAAGTGAAAATCCTAATAATGATTATTGAAATGACCAACATTAGTACCCCTCCTAGGCTATCTTTTGTTAATGAGGATAAACTACTAGCTCCAATTAATACCACATCACAAAGTAGTAGATCATCCACACACACAAGTGCCTTGGTACAAGAAGATACAAATGTTTATTTAAGCATTAATATGAGCCTTCTTTACTCTCCTAGATCTTATCTTTTCCATCTATATGTTTTAAATCAAAACAATTTTATGAATTTTGTTCATTATTTATTACCTAAAATAATATTAAGAAAAGGTGGAGCCTTCTTCTCAACCTAATAGACTTGATGTGAATAATGATGGCAGGATTTCATATCTCCCTATAGAGGTCAATACTCCAACCCACCCTTACGCAACACCTTTTTCATAAAATAGAAGATGAAAACCTTCAACCCTCTCAACTAAAGGCCTATTATGATATAGGGTATGACATTGTTTTTAAGGGTGTAGTGGACAAGGTTTTAAAATTTTAAAAACAAGGAATTAAGGTCCCAATAGATCCTCTGACACTTCAAGTAAACATGGTCCCTTTTACTTTTATTCCACCTCCACTACCAATCCTTTTGCTGAAGCAAATTGACATTATGTTGCATATGGAAGATTGCTTGGTAAAAGCTGAAAAATCTTTTGGCGACTTATATGTTTTTATCAAAATGCCCTTTCACCACTCTCAAAAGAATCAAAAGCTAAATGACAATACTGTGCATTCTCTTTTACATCATTACGACAATTACTAATTGATTGTGCTCAATAAGACAATTTGTTCAAGATTTGGTGGATAGATGTATATTTTGTCTCATAGCAAATCTTACATTCTTTCTTGATATTAATGTTGTGGACTAGCATTTCCGTTGGTTATTATATTGCTCCAAAATATGTAAACTTGGCAGCTTTCTTTATTAGGGCTCTTTGTTTTCATTTATTGCTATACTTCCATTTATCATCTTATCTTGTAAATAATATAATAGTTACATTCCCTTGCCTTCATGCTTTAAGGTCAAGGTTCTCATTTTCCATCTATTATCGTTTCTAAAGATCCACTTTCCTTGGTGCAACAGTGTTTGCATGGTGTCCTTTCTTGCGTGGAATTGTGTGTTTTAAATTGAGATTCTCTCTTATGGAAGCAGGTGTATATCCTTGATCACAACATCTTCCTTGTATGCATGTGTATATCTATTATAAGCAAGTCCCTTCCTTAGGGGCTCAAAGTATGCTACCCTTCACATAGATTATTTTTACGTAGCAAAGGGGATTTAAACATTCTTGTTCTCCTTCCCCTCTTTTGGTCAATGATGTTACTTTTTGTTTGGGATCTTTTTTCTTTGGTAGATGTCTTTAACCAAAGATTTCTTAACTGAGTATACCCTTAACTAGGTGGATGTAATGCTCCTAACACGGGAAGTTATTACTACAATAGTGAAAATTTGTGGGTGTTAATTCTCACTGTGATTTTTCCCTCTGACCAAGGGATCCCACATGAAAAAACAATTGTGTTGAAGTGTTTCATGTGTGGATGTTTTTTATAAGATAAACAGGTTTTGAAGGGAGCCTGAAACCCTGTACAAGTCTTAAGATTTTCAATAAGTTCAGATACAAAGATACTGCAAGAAAAAGCAGAACTAATCACCCCCCGAACAAAAGGTAACCAAGGTGACAAAAAGCCTATCACCAACCAAAAGTAAAGAGCCAGCAAGGGGGCAGAGTTAGATATATCATGATTTGCCCTTTGATTTAGAGCCACCCTTGCACGATCGGAGGTTCATTTCTAAAGGAGGAGTTGATGATCTAGTGAACTTTATTTTTACCACAGTCCAACCATCCTCCACCTTAGCTGTCTCAGCAATCCAATCCCCAGAAGAAACTGAAAAATGAAGCCCATGGGGAATCCGAAAAACCAACAATCTTCCTAGAAGAGCCCATTACCAACTAGCCCCCCACAGAACCAAAAGGAAGGACAGGGGCAGGGGCAAGAGAGGGTAAAGGGTCCTGGCCCTCAACAGAATTAGGAGGAACATCCAGTACTGGGGCAGGAGAAGAAACAGGAATCTCCTCTAACACTGGCATCGAAAGATCATCAGCAAAAGATACATCCGTAGATACAACCGTTGAATCTAGAGGCACATCACTAGATTTAACCACCGTATAGTGTTTAGAAGAGGCCCCTGACCACTAGGAAGGTGGTTGCCTAGATTTAGTCATCACAGCAACATAGCGAGCAGCAATGTGACCAGTCTTATGACATTTTCTATAGCAAAAAGGGATACCTTCATAATCCAATGTTTGGGTCCAAGAGCCCCTCGAAGAATCCAAACAAACCATCTCAGAAAGGCCCTTAGAAATATCCATCTCTACAAGAGATCTAGCATATGTCGAATGAAGGATATCCAAAGTGTCTGGGTCCATATATAAAAAATCACCAATGGCATCCCCAATAGATTCATAAACTGAATCTAGCCAGAGATGCATCGGGAGATTCGATAACCGAACCCAGATAGGAAGCTTGTTAAAGGATTTAGTAAGTGGATCAAAATCCATGTGCCTCGGTTTGGCCATAAGAAGAAATCTGTCCTCCCATGAAAAACTATGATTGCACAAAATAGTCTTCCTGTCTTTAACAGAATTGAACTTTACTATGAAAAAGCCTTTAGCCACTGGAAAGATATGGACCTCACTATCTAAAATGGGCTTCCAGTGCTTAGAAATCCAAGCATGAAGACTAGAAAGAGAGGACCAAAAACCCCAAAATCTAAAGATGGCAGCAAAAGAAGAGAGTTCATTTGTCGTACCTAAAATATTATTGACTATTTCAGAGTCCAAGAGTACCCTTAAAGGGTTTGAAACACATACAGGGGAAACTTCACGGGGACGAGAAGGCTTGGAACAAATAGCACGAGCGCCATGAAGACCCACCTCAAATGCAGCCACATTGGCATAAGAGGCAGATCTACCCCTAGAAGGCATAGTTGAAGCCGACCCAAAACTAGCAACAGCGGTAGGAGGCAAAGCACTCTCACACGCTGACCCTACAACCAATGACAGCTACCAATAGCCAACGGAGAGAGGCACGAAGCACAGCGAAACAGGATCCCAAACAAGCACAAACCAATGACTAGCGTTCTCTGATTAAAGAGGAGCACGCAAAGACGGGGCAAAGGCCACGACCAGGGCTACAGGAGCCGTCCTATGGCCACAACTAGGGCTCGGCTGTGAAAACCACTGTTAGGGCAATGAGCGCGAGCAGGAAAAAGATCAAAGTGTTTCATGTGTGGATGTTTGATTTGCTTTGCTTCTACTTTTTTATTTCATTTGCATGTTTCATATTGTGGAAGATATTAGTGAGGTGCTTAATTTTTTAATTACATTGATTCACTTATTGCCCCTCCTCTCAAGGTCATCTAGCAATAACACCAGTTGCCTGGCAATGCTTTTTGAAAATTATCGATTTCACTCTCACTTGTTTTCCAAACATGTGAGTCAATGATATTTCACTACAAAGTGGCTTAGCTATGGACCTCTACATATACAATATTATCTTTGTATTACACATCCAAATAGGGGAGCTCCATAGATAGTTGTAGAGAACTCAACTATTCTAATGTTGGAGATTTTTTTAACACCACCCTAACTTTAGGAAGATCTATCATTTACACATGACGAGATTCACAAAAAAAGATAGTCGTCTCAAATTCATTCATAACTATTATGGTGTTAATCACAATGTCATGTCTTTGCACAATCACATTGGAACAAAGCTGCAATTGATATAGAAGTTGCAAGACTTTCCATTAAATCAACCTATATTTCAATTGTATTATTGCTATATTTTGTGCAATTAAAGATCTAGGTTCACCACCTTTCACATGGATGAACCTAAATCTACTTTTATGCTTCTAATGTATGGATCTTAAATATTTGAGTGTGTTGCATTTTCATGATGGAATTCACTAAATTAGATTGGTTTTCTATTTCTAGTGTGATTACATTGCTTCTAAGTTACATTTATTAAAATCATGTTTTACATAATGGCTTCTCTCACTTCATGTTGCTTGCATTCACTCATGATACTCCCATATATGACATCGTTAGAATTTTAAAGAAATTTTCAAAGTTTTCATCCATGACATGATATGTTATTATCTTCTTAATAAAGCTCATGGATTATGTAGATATCATAGGAATTTTTGTAGAAAGTGAAAATCCTAATAATGATTATTGAAATGACCAACATTAGTACCCCTCCTAGGCTATCTTTTGTTAATGAGGATAAACTACTAGCTCCAATTAATACCACATCACAAAGTAGTAGATCATCCACACACACAAGTGCCTTGGTACAAGAAGATACAAATGTTTATTTAAGCATTAATATGAGCCTTCTTTACTCTCCTAGATCTTATCTTTTCCATCTATATGTTTTAAATCAAAACAATTTTATGAATTTTGTTCATTATTTATTACCTAAAATAATATTAAGAAAAGGTGGAGCCTTCTTCTCAACCTAATAGACTTGATGTGAATAATGATGGCAGGATTTCATATCTCCCTATAGAGGTCAATACTCCAACCCACCCTTACGCAACACCTTTTTCATAAAATAGAAGATGAAAACCTTCAACCCTCTCAACTAAAGGCCTATTATGATATAGGGTATGACATTGTTTTTAAGGGTGTAGTGGACAAGGTTTTAAAATTTTAAAAACAAGGAATTAAGGTCCCAATAGATCCTCTGACACTTCAAGTAAACATGGTCCCTTTTACTTTTATTCCACCTCCACTACCAATCCTTTTGCTGAAGCAAATTGACATTATGTTGCATATGGAAGATTGCTTGGTAAAAGCTGAAAAATCTTTTGGCGACTTATATGTTTTTATCAAAATGCCCTTTCACCACTCTCAAAAGAATCAAAAGCTAAATGACAATACTGTGCATTCTCTTTTACATCATTACGACAATTACTAATTGATTGTGCTCAATAAGACAATTTGTTCAAGATTTGGTGGATAGATGTATATTTTGTCTCATAGCAAATCTTACATTCTTTCTTGATATTAATGTTGTGGACTAGCATTTCCGTTGGTTATTATATTGCTCCAAAATATGTAAACTTGGCAGCTTTCTTTATTAGGGCTCTTTGTTTTCATTTATTGCTATACTTCCATTTATCATCTTATCTTGTAAATAATATAATAGTTACATTCCCTTGCCTTCATGCTTTAAGGTCAAGGTTCTCATTTTCCATCTATTATCGTTTCTAAAGATCCACTTTCCTTGGTGCAACAGTGTTTGCATGGTGTCCTTTCTTGCGTGGAATTGTGTGTTTTAAATTGAGATTCTCTCTTATGGAAGCAGGTGTATATCCTTGATCACAACATCTTCCTTGTATGCATGTGTATATCTATCATAAGCAAGTCCCTTCCTTAGGGGCTCAAAGTATGCTACCCTTCACATAGATTATTTTTACGTAGCAAAGGGGATTTAAACATTTTTGTTCTCCTTCCCCTCTTTTGGTCAATGATGTTACTTTTTGTTTGGGATCTTTTTTCTTTGGTAGATGTCTTTAACCAAAGATTTCTTCCTCTTTGTGCATTTCTCAAATGGATGCCTTCGCACTTGTTGCTAGACATCTTTTTCTAAATATCCCTTCCTTATCAAAGGGAGTTATACCTCTTTCGCTAAGGTTGCATGGACATGGTTTCTTAAATCAAGCATTTCTCTTATTCATCTATCTTGATATCAAGGTAACCAAATTGGGCAACCAACATATTAAATGAATTCATGTGACCTACAATGGATTATTTCCTCTATTTTAAAAGAATAATACTTCTTTATAAACAATAACTTGCTTACCAAGTATTTCCACTAATAAATATCACTAAGCTTCCTCCAAAGCCCAATTGCAATCCTCTCTTCACATACAATCAACCAGACTGACTTATATAAAACCCTTGGCTTTTTAATTCACTGTATCCCATTCATTTTGTATTATATAAACTTATATGATGAGATTACTTGGTTTACATAAGACCCGCCCTTATTTTATTATATATGCATTCATATAGACATGTGCTAAACATTGCTTTTTTAACAATAGTCTTTGTCCCATATGATCAAAACTAGCCAATCTTAGTAAAAGACCAAGTTAGAGAGAATTAGTTATTACTAAAAAGGAAAGAATATATCCTTCAGCAATTACCTATTACCATTAAAACATTAAAACAAAAATGATCATTGAGCAATTTGATGTTTTAGATAGCATGGCTTAGAATGAACGCGTCAATTATTTTATTTAGACAATGTACTTATCCAAACCTTTCCTTACAAAGGATTGAATAATGTTTTATAAATATAAAATGAAAAGAATATGTTAAAGAAAACTAAATGATTAATATTCTAAACCACTCGACTTTCCAACTATTTAACAATTAAACTTCAACAAATTCTATCCTAGTGACTTAATCATGATTTATTAACAAAAACTATGGGACGATGCACTAATCAGATCACATGCATGCCCTACTTCCTTTGTAATAAATGAAATCATATTGTATATAATGTTTAAGAGGCCTCTCCCCCTCACATAGTTAATCTGTAAGAGAGAGTATCATTTTCCAAGGCATGTTTGGCTCAGTTGTGTTTCCTTATTTCCTCTAATGCAGCATATCAAGGGTTGTGTTTTGTACTCATCTGTAAATTATCGATTGTTGCACAACGATCCATTCGAAAATCCAAAAGATTGGTCCCCTTCGTTATCTAAGCCTTTCATTTATTTCCCAAAAATATAGGCTTAATAGAGGAAAATACATAGAATATCTGAAGAAGCAAAACCCTCTCCTATGTGCTTTTTTCATTTAGACCTTCAATTAGGGGAAAAGGATGCCAATACTCTTTTTATCTAGAAGCTTTTGTATCCTCCCTGTGCATTCTAGATTCCTTCCACAAAAGAGCAAAGAAAAGCAAGAACACCGTTCAGGGAGGGGAGTTAAACGGACCATACAATGAAGAAATACCCTCAATGGAAGGAGAGCCCAAGGCATGCTGATTGAAAGGATAGAAAAGGAAAGCCTTGAAAAATGCAACTTGGGCCAACCAACCTACTTAAATGTTGTTTACTTACCTTAAAAACACTGTTATTACATTAAATATCTTACTAATGATATCATTACAGGAACTAAAGATTTTCTAGAAACTTTGCTGAATGCAACAGATAAGACATTTGAATGAGCTCATGATGAAGATTATAGAAACTTGGTACAATTTCTTAAATACAGGATGGTACCACAAGTAGAATAGCCTTGGTAGTGCATATTTCAACAACAAAACCTCATTTACTTCCCATAAAACTACACTAGCCCATATGTTAGAGCCCCAGATGTCATTCAGGTTTTTGGTGAAACTATACCAGACGAATCAGGTGTCTGGATATTCGAAGTAATCGTTAGGTGGAACGACTTCTCAACTGTTTTTGTCATTCGGGAAAAATTTGATGCTATTGTTGAGGTAAACATCTGATCTGTAGTTTCTTCTTTACTTCCAAAAGTTGTGGGCACAAGTGGGTATTAATCTATATCTCCTTAGAATTTGAATGTACCTACCACCCAGAGAAGTATTAATCAATATTTCCTTTCGTTATACCAATTATCTCTGCAACTAAAATCGCAATTGGTACAAGTCATATTAACCAAGAAAACATCATCGCGCAACAAAACATACAGCGTAGATAATAAACTGTGCATCTTAATCTAATAGACTGTAAAATTAATGCCAATTATCGCGCAGTTGGTGATTGAAGCAGGGAACCTTTAAGACATGTGCTATGTCAAATTCAACCACCCTTTGCAAGCCTCCTATGAAGATTATCTAGACTTCCTATTTCTATGTTGCTATTTATCTTTCCTGTTAAGATGCTACGGGATTTTTTCTAATTGTACCATTCGTGCTGACTGTTAGTAAATTCACACACAATCAATCAGCATAAATTCATGCAGAGGGCGCCACAAACACAAAATTAATGTTATAAATAAAAAGCTCAATAGTGATATGCCACTCCATAGTCAGAATACAACACTTCGTAGTCAGAATGCAAATCTTTCACACTACATATGTAAACTTCTAAAATAGTCTTCATATGCTTATTGATAATACCCTTAAAAGTTATCTGTGTATGCTTGTTAATAACACCAAGTTTTTATGTAACCCTTAGCAAAGGTTAAGCACTCAAATCATTTGTCATATGCTAAATATTTATATATTGTAAAGCCAAACTGCTTCTTTTAGATCACTCGTCATCATAAGATTTTTTATGATGGTGACCATGGTGATGGTGCTCCCTCCTTTCTTCATAGTCATCACCCTGTCACATGAACATTTCAAAAAGAACGTTTAGCCTCTTTTAAAAAACCGCATGTATTGAAGTAAAATCAATTACAAACTGTCGACGTTTAACTCGAAATAATAGACTGTAAGTAAAAAATGCATACAACATTTCAATACTTGCAGCATTAACCCCTGTGAACACAAAAGGGAATTTGACGTCTCTTACAAAGCATACAGCCTTTCAAGCAACCAACCAATAATTATAAACAATGGCCAAAAAATGTCAAACTTATACCAGTACATAGAGCTCTCTAGGAGGAACCGCTCATGGACATCTGTTTTGATATTAACAGTGCAAATCAAGCAAAAAATTGACATGTTGGGGTATTGTAGCCTGTATTCTTATCCCTATTCCAAAACAAGCCTATAAACATGGGCCTTGAGTTGAGGAGTTGAGAATTACTCAAACAGACCACCATAAAATAAAAAAACTTTGCAAGCTAAAACCTAAGTCGGATATATTCAAAGCAGTAAAGTTATGACAAATTTTTATGCGATTTTCAAACTTGGGGCAAACATTCTAAAACAGATCTCTGCAGATGAAATCAAAACCCAGCAAATCAACATTTACTTTTAAGTTTCCTAATAAAAACCAGCGAATCAACATTTACTTTTAAGTTTCCTTAAAGCTCAACCTGCATTATTTTGTGATGCTTTAAAGCTAAGGTGTTGGTACCAGTACGGGTACAGGTACGAAAACCCACTACATGGGTATGCACAAAATTGTGTTGGGGATTGGGTGTGTGTATATATATAAAAAAAAGACTTAAAGAAATATACAGAACTGTAAAACAAAGTCATTTGGTGTATGACACTCACATTGATCTATGCCAAATGCCAAACATAAATATTAATGCGAGTTGAATAGACCTTAAAGACACAAGTAACATCATCAAATAGACATAATGTGCAAACTCAAAGTTGTAGTGTACTTCAAAATCGAAGGCAAGTCAAGGGTCAGTGCCCCCAGCAGGGTCAAAGAGCAGCACCCTCACAGTGTCTTAGAGCAGCACCCTGGATGCCCTCCATGTCATGATACAGGGTGGGGTCAACGTGTGGAGGTTCCCACGACCAAGACAAAATTAAGATCTTCAAAAGCACACAGAATTCCATGACACACATTATTTTATGGCCTCATGAGGGACCATTTTAATTTTTCTCAAAAAAATAAAGGCAAGGCTCATGCGAATTTAAGCGTGTCCGGATGCACATCCAAATGAACCTGCACTGAAGGGCAACTGCATCCAGTGCACAGGCCTGTAGGATGCATCCAGTACCTTAGCTTTTAGGCTTAAAAACTATTATTATAGGTGAGAACTGAGAACAGAAGAAATTCGAGATCACCTGTGAATTTGCTAAATGGACACCCCTGATCCATGAATATGTAACAAGAAGTTTTTAACATATAATATAGTAATTCTCAACAATTTGAAAATTCACAGTGAGAAGAAATCATCATTCACCATTTAGCATGCAAGCATATCACTCGTACTATTTTGACAAATATATTAGAATCGTGTCAAGTGGTACCAAATCTAATAGCAAGAAAACATGGTGGCAAGGTGGTCACGTATGAAAATTACTTTAAGGTCAAAATCCAAAAACATTTGCAACAAAGATATGGAAAAAACCGTAGAGCTGCTTAATCCAGCTCTGTCACTTCTCAGGAAAGACTCTGGAGCTGCTTAGTCCAGCACTTTGAGTTCCATGGTCAGACAAAAAGACCAACGAATATACACAAACACAGAGGATAAGGATTCTTTTTTAAGCTATACTTGAAGCATTACTAAATATAAGCATAGAGTTGGCTAAAATGTTCATGTACAGCTCTCCAAACGTCAGGAGCAGTAAGGTTGTCAAGTAAGGATTGATTAAAGATTAAATTGAAAGGCAATTAAGAATCACTTGTGAAGACTATTCTCCAAATGGTTTTCAGCTTAAAGAACTGAAATGGAATGTTGAATTATGTTTCGACAATTACTTGTATAAGTAGTAGTTCAACATATCACTCAAGCTGAAACATCTATCACTGAGCAAGAAGGTGGCTAAAATGTTCATGTACTGTTCTGCAAGTGTCAGGGAGTAGGTTGTCAAATAGGTTCATTTAGGATTGTTTAAATATTAATTTGGAAGGCAATTAACAATCACTTGTGAAGAATGATCTCTGCCTGGTTTTCGTCTTAAAGAACTGAAAATGGCACATTGAGTTATCTTTCGACAGTTGCTTGTACAAGCAGTGGTTCAACATATCACTCACAATCTGAAACACTGAACTATCAATAAGCAAGGAGACGGCTAAAATGTTCATGTACTGCTCTGCAAGTATCAAGGAATGGGTTGTTAAATAGGTTGTCAACTTTAGGATATTTTAAATATTAAGGCAATTACGAATCATCTGTGAAGGATGTTCTCTGCCTGGTTTTCAGCTTAAAGAACTCAATCTTTCGGCATTTACTTGTACAAGCAGTGATTCAACATATTACTCACAAGCTGAAACACCTAAATACCAGTAACCAAAGAGATGGCTAAAATATTAATGTACAGCTCTCTAAGTGTCGGGAGTAGGTTGTCAAATAGGCTGTCAAATTGGGTTTCAAAAACTAATTTGAAGGCAATTAAGAATCATTTGTGAAAAATGTTCTCTGCATGTTGAATGATCTTATGTTTAGGCAATTGCTTCTACAACTGGTGGTCCAACAAAATTACTCAACAGCTGAAACACCTAAATATCAATAAGCAAAGAGGTGGCAAAAATGTTTGTTTACTGCTCAGTACATGTCAACGAGTACGTTCTCAAATATGTTAACTTAGGATTGATTAAAGATCAATTTGTAAGGCAATTAAGAAATATCTTCAAATAATGTTCTCTGCTTGGTTTTCAGCTCATATAAATAAAGATGGCATGCTGAATGATCTTTAGGCAATTGCTTGTACAAGCAGTGGCTCAATACATTACTCACAAACTCACAAGAGGTAAAATGTATTATAGGGAGATGGCCAAAAAAAAAAAAGATATAAATGAAATGAAACTATTTAATGACATTTACATCACCAGGCAGTCCATGAGGCAAGAGTTTAGAAACAGAACTGTAGCATCAAAGAGACCCAACCAAAAAATGATGCTACACTGTACATTTGTTATTCATATTTCATATACTAAGTCATCAATTATATTAACCCATACAGATTATCATGAAAAATATTGCAGGAAAACAAAATTGGCAAACTCCCTATTTTGCCATGGATATACTGCTGTAGGCTTCAGTGCATATTTACTTGTAGACCTTACAAAACCTCCTTATGTTCCAAATAGAGAAGATTTTTTTTGCTATTGCACACAATCAAAAGTTAATTTTCTAATCATAATAGTAAAAATCTTTCTTGCAAATATATCAGAAAAGGAAAAGATTAACAAATTTAAAAATGCAGAGAAATTCAAAGAACAGAAAAGAAAAACTGTTGTTTACATCTGTTATATGTATGACATGTGTGAAGCAAATGAAGTCATAAATCGTTGATGCCCTCAGTTAACATCATAGTAGGCCTATTGGTAAACGTCATGTTAACCGCACGAGAATGTCTGCTGGTAGTTGAAGCATTTATTACTAAATTTTATTTTATGAAGCTTCCAGATGTCGGCATCTAGTTTAAACTTTCAAATTAGTTTTCTGGCACCTTGTTTTTATTACTCTCGTATATTATACATCCAATATATATCTCTTGAAAATATAATGCGGGTGATGGAATAAGAAGAAGAAATTAATCGGTTTATAAAGTCATTTCTGTGTATTTATGGTAGGCAAGGAAGGGTTTCATTTCTCAGAGGTGGCCATGAGAGGAAAACAAATTTATTACAATTGATACATTCTGGAGTATTTGGGTCAATAAACATTAGATCATTAGGATGGACGTCAGACTCTGTCACATTTATAGACAATGCATCTAGGAAGGTTTGGGCCTACCCTATGAAAAGAAAAGATGAGATATTCATGATATTTCAAAAGTTTCACATTGCTATTGATAGAGTCTAATAAATTGGTCAAGTGATTGCGAACGGAATATGGTGAACAACATCATTCTAATGAATTCAAGGAGTATTGTAACAGGCTTGGCAAAAAGCATGAGAAAACAATACCCCTTACTTCTCAACAAAACACAACTACAGAAAGAATGAATCACACTATCATGGAGAAGATGAGGAGTAAATTGTCAAACTCTGGATTGGAATCACATTTTTGCACAAAAGCATTAAGGACAACTTGCTACCTCATAAATCAATCTCCTACTACAACCTTGGACAGTGGCATTCTGAAGTAGTACTGGTAAGAAGGTGAATTATTCTCACTTGAAAGTTATTGGATGTGTAACATTTGTGCATATTCCCAAAGAGAATAGAGCCAAGTTAAAAGATAAATCCATGAAATGCATTTTCTTGGAATATCCAGATGGTGAATCCCGTTATCATTTATGGGATCCTGCCAAACATAAGATTGTTAGAAGCAGTTATATTATATTTAATGAGTCGAAGATGTTTGAGAGGACTACAAGAAATTTGGAGGTAAAGAAAGTTGTTGATAGGATTGAAGAACAGAAAGAAAATATCCCACCAATGCAAGAAAATGGGCAGCAAAATCAAGAGAATGATGGACAACTAGAGGAGAATAAGGGACAACAATAAGAAATCTTGCAAAAGCCCTTGCAAGCAATTCAACCTGATAAGCAGTTGCCTTTGTAGATCTGCTGGGCCTCATAAGCATTCACAAAAGTATACGCACTTAGACTATATCTTGTTAACTAATGAAGGTGAGCCTGCTAATTTTCAGGAAGCTTGTGAAGATGAGAATAGTAAAGCATGGAAGAAAGCAATGGAGGAAGAAACCGACTCTTGCATGAAAACAGAACTTGGGAGTTGGTAAAGCTTCCAAAAGGAAGAAGAGTTCTACAAAACAAATGGGTTTACAAGATCAAGCATAAGGGTAACGAAAAAAAGAAAAGATACAAAGCAAGGTTGGTGGTGAAAGGATTTGTTCAAAAATAAGGTATAGACTTTACTGATATTTTTTCACATGTTAAAATCATCCATTAAAATTATTTTTGTATCTCGTTGCTACTCTATATTTGGAATGTGAACAATTAGACGTAAAGATAGCCTTTCTTCATGGTGAATTTGAGGAAGACATTTATGTAGAGCAAAGAAAATTGGATTTGCAAGTTGAAGAAGAATCTCTATGAGCTGAAACAAGCACCTTGTCAATGGTATAAGAAATTTGATTCATTCATGTTGGAACATGATTTTAAAAGGTTACAATTTGATCATTATGTCTATATAAAGAGGTGTGGCCAAGAAAGATACATTACATTATTCTTGTATGTTGATGATATGCTACTTGTTGGACATGATAAAAATATGATTAATCAATTGAATTTGAGTAAACAATTTGCAAGGCCCACCACAACAGATATTGGACATGAAGATCATGCATGACAAAGAGAAGAAGAGAATATGGCTATCCCAAGAAAAATATATTGAGAAGGATCTTGACAAGTTTGATATGAAGTATGTCAAGTCATGCATGACAGAGAGAAGAAAAGAATATGGCTGTTACAAGAAAAATATATCGAAAAAGTTCTTAACAAGCCAGTTAGTACACCTCTTCCATTCCACTTTCAATTGAGTAGAGATTCAGGTCCTTGTGATAACAAAGAAAAGAAGAAATGAGTAAAATTATTTATGCTTCAACTGTTGGCAGTCTGATGTATGCCATGGTAAGTACTTGACCAGTCATTGCACATTTAGTGGGAGTCGTGAGTAGGTTCCTCGCATTTCCAGGCAAAAAACATTGGGATGCAGTAAAGTGGATTTTCTGGATCTTAAGGGTACTAGTCATTATTCTTTATGTTATGGTAATAATAATGTTGTGCTTAAAGGTTACACAGAAGCAGATATGGTTGTAAAAGTGGACGCTAAAAAGTCCACCACTAGTTATCTATACACTTTTGCAAGTGCTGCAATATCTTGGGTGTCTAGACTACGGAAAGTAGTAACTCTTTCAACAACAAAGGCAAAATACATAGATGCAACAAAAGCTTGCAAAGAGATGTTATGAATACAACAATTCCTTCGACAGTTAAGAGTAAAACAAAACAAATGTGTGTTGTACTGTGACAATCAGTGTGTCATTCATTTGGCGAAAAACCCAGCATTCCATTTATGAACCAAGCACATTGACCCGAGGTACCATTGGATTAGGTAGGCATTACAGGAAAGAAAATTACACTTCGAAAATATTCGTACAGATGAAAACCCTGCTGATTTGCTCACAAAAATTTTGCCAAGAGAAAATGATGAGCTACGTAGAGATTTAGTACCTATGGTTATTTGATGACTACAGTTTTGTTTGATCCCTCTTCATTAGCTTGAAGTGGAAAATGTTATACATATGACATGTGAAGCAAATGGAGTCGTAGTTGGTTGATTCATTCAGTTAACTTCATGTTTGGCCTATCGATAAACATCATGTTCACTGCACGTATGAGAATTGTCAACTGGTAGTTTAAGCAATTATTACAAAATTTTGATTTTATGAAGCTTGCAGATGTTGATGCCTCTAGTTTGGACTTTCAAATTAGTTTTTTCTTTAGTTACCGGATTCGTGTCCTAGGGGCCAGATCCAGATCCGGATTTGTGGCTGGATTCGTCCGGATTCTTCCCAAAAAAAAATTGATTTTTTAAAATTATTTTCTTATAATTATAATGGATTTGATCTATTGTTTCGTACCAGAATCATACATTCATATTATGAAATGATTTAGAATCATAGATTCATACTTTGAAACGATGTAGTTTTAGAATTCTGTATATTTCTCTCATTTTTTACTATATATAATGCAGAAATACATATATGTATCTATATATATATATATAGACAGACACACCCTCCACTAATCATAATTCCGAAAAAAAAATTATGATTCACATCAAGTACCTGAATCTGATTCATTTCACGAATCAATAACTAATTTTTTGGCACCTTATTTTTATTACTCTTCTATTTTATACTTCCATATATATATATATCTTGAAAATGCAACGCTGATGATAGAATAATAAGGAGAATTAATTAATTCATTAACTGTGTCTTTTCCTGATTGACTCTGTTTGTTCTGTTCTTACTCTTGCCCTGTTGTGTTTGTCTTTATTGTGCATATATAACACACTTCAGCAGCCTTTGCGGCTAAAATCAATTTTTAACTTAAAATACCACGGAATTTGAAACCAGCAGTGCTCGGCGTGATCGGGAGTCCACAGACAGCGCACCTAGCCCATAATACAGGGCCGAATCAAGAGGCAGAGCCCATTTTGCCCAAAACAAATTAAGATTTTGAACTTTTGGGGGTTACGTAAACTTTTATAGAGCACACCAGCTTTTATTATTTCATTATATTTTATTAATCTCAGACCCTTCAAATAATGCTGGTGTTCAGGCCATATAGCAAAAATTAAAAAACGCAAAAACCAACCTCAAAAAAAAAACATTTTACGGGCAAATTGAACAATCCGAGCTCGAGAATCGTGACAAATATTGGAATGAAATCCCGATGCCTTAGGTGACTTGCCAGTAACCAAAGGAAAAAGTAAACCACTAAATGGGAATTTGTGACTAAAACGCAATTCCTGAAAACTTTGTGACCTCTAATCACAAATAAATCACAATTTACTAGAAATTTCTGCCATAAAAAAAGCGTCCAGATTGACACAGATCACCGACTTGGCCAGTCGACGGCTGATTTGGCAATCTCTGCTACCGTGGAACGTCTAACCCTCATCAATAGACCCAAACATAGCACCTTTCAGACTTTTGTTTGTCGATCCATATCTAACGTTGAGCAGAACAACTTCAATGGAAACAATGAGCGGAACAACTTCAATGGAAACAATGAGCGGAACAACTTCAATGAAAACAACAGTGGGGCAAGAATACATAATAGGAGCAACTAATTACATAAATTGTAGTGCAGAATATAAATAAACAGATAAATCGAAAGCAGGTTAACTTAAATCTCCGAGATTACTGACTACTACAGTTGTAACCTAGGGTTAAAAAGAAAAAGTAGGAGCTCCAATTATTCAGGATCACTCCTATAGTACATGGGACCATGTTAAGGAACCAAGATAGATCTAGAAAATAATGGACCCACCCACGTGGAAGAAAGTTTCAAACTAGATGGACTTTCCTTTACAGCCTAGAATCAAAATCAAAGTGATGTTGCAGTTATAGAATCAAAAATGTTAAAAATGCTTGCCAATATTCTCAGAAAGAGACATATACAATGATCTCAAAACCTTTCAAAGAGACAATTACAATGAACTTACATATTTAGGACGCCCATATTCCTCGCCCTCATCTACCCCATAGCTGGGTTTCTCGAATTTAGGAGCCTCCTCTTCTTGCTGATAGTAGGAAGGCCTCTGGGGCTTCGTGTAACGCTCTGGATCCTCCTCCTCTTCACTCTGCTGGTAACTAGGCCTCTCAAATCTGGGAGGCTGATCCTCCTCCTCCTGCTTATGATAACTAGGTCTCCTCCATCCCTCGGGCTTCTCTTCTTCTTCCTCCTCCTTATGGTAACTAGGCCTCCTCCATCCCTCAGGCTTCTCTTCTTCTTCCTCCTTATGATAACTGGGCCTCCTCCATCCCTCGGGCTTCTCCTCGCCATACTCCTGAGGGGGAGGCCTATTCCAACTGGGAGGCCTCTCTTCACCATACTCCTGAGGAGGCGGCCTGTTCCAACTGGGAGGCCTCTCTTCACCGTACTCCTGAGGAGGCGGCCTGTTCCAACTGGGAGGCCTCTCTTCACCATACTCCTGAGGAGGCGGCCTGTTCCAACTGGGAGGCCTCTCTTCACCATACTCCTGCCGAGTAGGCTTGTTCCAACTGGGGGGCCTCTCCTCAGATTCACCATACTGATTTGGCTGAAATCCATATGCGGGTTGGGGTTTGGGTAAATCGGGCTTTCCATAAGCACTGTACTCATCCGATCCGCCATACTGATTTTTCTCATTACCATATGCAGGCTTAGGCTTAGGCTTAGCGGGTCTCTCATAATCAGATCCGCCTCCATGCCCATATGATTGGGAAGTCTGTGATCCAGATCCCCATGTGGGTCTATCCTCATCTATGTGGGATTCTCCTTGCTCGCTATAGGGATTGGATTCAGATCCATAGCTGAAGTCATGGGAATCATAATCGCCAGCAGTGGAGGGAGGATAGCAGGTCTCTTCGGAAGGGGGCCTGGGTCTGCCATAGGCAACAGCTTGATCATATCCACCACCATAGGGGTGTGGATCATAATCATCAAAGTCGTCCACTGTATCACCGCGATCCTCGTAGAATGAAGCCATTGTATTGATTCAGATGATCTACTCTATGCTGAAACTCGCTTTGCCATATATCTATATAGCGAGTGGATTTATTTATTTGTGAAATTGAAGCTTCGCGTAACGCGTCGAGACCGTGTAACCCGGTGTAAAGAGGATGGGACTCTAAATGGACTCCCCGTGCTGACTTTTGAATTTCCCTACCCGAGGGTAACACCTAAGCTAAATAAGTGCCGACGTGTATGTAAAATGTAGTATGATAATCATTTTGATTTAACAACTAGCCTTTTTATAAAATATCTATGTGTATTAACAACTAACTTCCATTTTAGTGTACAGATCTTTTGGGTTGTGGGGTAAGGCTGAATGTTCTAGTCATATATATGGTGGTCGGTGGAAGGATAAACATCTCTAAATAAATCTGAAATATTGTTGGCATGTGTACTTTAAAGAGGGGTCAAATAATGTGGGGCAGGGTTCAAGTAAAAGTAGGAGGATAAATATCTTATAAACTAGCACTTCTATCATAAGGAGGTGCAACGATACGCGGATAGGTTTTATTAAAAAAAGGTAAATTGAAGATATTATATAATTGAAAGAAAGATTTATATTTATATTAAAGTTAGGGTATCAATTGAAGTTTTTACCCAAAAAAAATATAAATAAAAGTGTCCAAAATGCATAAATATGTATTATGTTGAATTTATATACAACATTGAGCTATGATAAAAAATCATTGTAGTTAAATGTATGTGGACATTTCATATAATAGAGGACAAACAAATGGTGGTTTCATTCATTACTATAAAAATAAAAGTATCAAAAGCTTCTGTTTTGTTAAAATTTAAATAAGAGGACCCATTGATAAACACCAATAGAAGAAAACACAAGAAAAGCATGTTCTATGGACGATCAAGATAGTCTTGAAATGCACGCCAAATAATGGGTGTGCTTCCTTCTCTACTAAATCTCCCTTAGATAAGTTCAATAGCTATAATAGTTGAGTTCTTGTGCATTGATTTCCTGCCAAACTTCCTCCGCTTTGATAATCTCAAAATCTTGAACATCACATGTATGTATACTTGCCACTTTCAAAGCAGATCAAGTGAAAACACTTTATGGAGAAGATGTAACCTTTGACTTGAAGAAAGTAATGTAAGAAATTCAAACTCAAGTCTTCTTCCTTCTTAATTCATATTCTATCCTTGCTAGAAATAATTGCTAATCAGAAATATTTTAAAATGGTATATATCCCTACAAAATAGAAAGTGTTAATTTTCATAGAATAAAATTATGCAATGTTTGAAGACGAGAAAGATCAAATACACGCTCCTCAATTGAGAGTCCAAGAATGTCCACTTCTATATTAGGTTCCTATATTTGATCACCTCCAAAACCTTTTTCCAATCTTCTTCTTTTTCTATTTCCTACAACATGTGTCTCCCTTTATGAACAAATATGATAACATTTTGTCTTTGATAACTGCTCTCAAACTAAATATGGTTTCACAGGATGTTGGTTGTGGAGGACATGACAATTCCAGGTTTATGCTAATGTAAAATAAATTTTAATATATAAAACTGAACATGAATAAATTCTAGTGAGAGAGGGACCATTTTATTAAATGCCTTGCAAGAGATGTATTTGAAGTAGATCATACCAATGAATTTTAAAAAGGATTTCTCAAATATAATAAGGAATGAAAGACTAGAATTCCAAAAGAATTTAAAGCGTGAAAGGCCATAAATTTCTTCAAGTTCCCAACTATTCATGTTATTACAATATTTTGTGAACTTGTGTAAATGAGTAATTTCAGGAAAATCTCCACATTCTACTGAAATTGTTAGATTTAGCACCAACTTGTGCTAAAAAACCAAAAACCAAAATTAGCAATAAATATTGTTGAATGTTTTAATGGTGTAATATTTTTTGAAACCAAAAACCTGTATCATATAAAAAAGCAACCACTTCAAGAAGTAGTAGTGCAATGCTCATAAAAGGCGCTCATAATTGTTTTTATTTTGTTGAAAACTGCATGTAAATATAGACATATAGTTTACATACATCCACTTACACTAAGGATCCATTTGGTTCCTAGAAGATGACAGGAATTGGCTTTTTCGAAATCTGGATTTTAATTTTTTTTGCATTTGTTTCAAAATTGGCAAAATGGTATTAGTATACCGGACTTCCAATTTTGCCTCAAAACCAAGTTTTCCAACTTCCTACTAGCAAGTAGAAATTGAAAATCAAAACTTGGTTATGTTTTTTAAGGAGTGTAAAAACAATAGATTGGACTACTTTTTGAAATTTGACTTCAACTCCAAACTTGCACATAAAAATGTGTCTTCACATGCATCTTCAGAGTGAAACAAATTGTTTAAGTAAAATCTCAAAAATTGGAATGAAGATTTCCAAAACCTTGATTTGGCTAAACCAAGGTTTGTAGAAATCCAATTTTTTTAAATTCCACTAACCAAACGGACCCTAAAATAAAAGGAGAATTCATTCATACAATTAAAATTCTGGATATTAAGCTAGGAAGATTCAAGATGGATGTAGCCTATAGCCATCGAATAAGTATATTCAAATGTAAGAAAAATGAAAATTGATTCTCTTAGAGCTTTCCATAATTAAGGTCTTCTTAGTATCTAAACCATATGACCTACAAACTATGCAACTCCCTTTTTAGGCGATTCTTCCACTCTTTCACAAGATGCCATGCTCAGAAACCATTTATGTAGCTCGTAATTAACAATTGCTAACTTATACACCCTCTAGCGAGGCAATGATTTTTCTTTCTGCATATCTCCCATTTGGTGCTCCCTATTTTCTTTCGACTAAACAAATGGGCAATAAAATAGGATGATTCAATTTCAATTTTTGGTGATTTTGTTACAGTGAGGAAGCAAGTTGTTACAAATTGTTGGCCATTTTAATAGAATAGACCTCCCCGGGCCTAAAATATCTTCTTCTAAGTGCCCTTCAATGGGATTCATCTGGAACGATCAATTAAACAAACAATTTTCCTCTTCCCCTATTTCAAATAACTCAATTAAAGAACTCCAAGTAAAATGATGTTTGAATGAAAATAAAAGACATGCTTTGTAAACATGACTAATATCTGAATATTATAATAAAAAAATACAATCATAAATGATAGCCCATCAATATTTTAATCTGATGGCTTACATATCCATGGTTTTACTTCTGTTTCTCTCTCACGCAAACTATAGACATTGATATTGATAGGAGAATAAAGTAATTCATCTATTCCCCATCAAAATTTTGTCAACTAGGACATTGAATGTTTCTCACTGAATATTTCTCATCCTAGTCGATATTTGGAAAGGATTTTTTCTCCAACTTGAAATGAGTTTTTTGTGAATTGCATCCGTTGAAAAATCAACAAGATTGAAATTCACTAGAATGGTTGCAGAGACAAGAACATCATTTAGATATATTATTGAATATGGTAATTGAGCTTAATTATAAAATTGTTTCATGTATAATCATATGCAACCTTCTTAGTTCATATTTTGTTCATAAGACATATATATTATATTATATAAGGGTAGGAGTGAACCCAACAATAGTGAGACACCTGTAAAAATTGTGTTAACTTATGTTCATTGCATGAGAATTAGTTTCTCTGTGGTTTTTCTCGGTTTGGGTTTCCATGTAAGTTCTGGTGTGCGTTAGTGTTTATGTGCTTTCATGTTTACATATGTTATAAATGGTTAATGTAGTTATTGATAGATATATTAACTGGAATATTGTAACCATATCTTTCGCCATCACGTCCCCCACTTGTTCAAGCTTCCTTCTCAATTATGAAACTGCCATGATAGTTGAGTCAAAGGGTATCACAATCGTAGATTTGTTAGTGCCGCCACTTGGTTTCCCATCCGAGCACATCCACCTTGCACCATTTGATGCTTGGAGGAACATTTATGCATTCATAAAGCATAAAGAGTAGACTAGCATGGCAAAGCGGTGGAGCATGTGTTTTCAAGGTAGCGTGCTTGTAGCCTTCAGCACGTGCACAAAATTAGAGGGCAAATACTTGAATATTTAGAAAGAATCATTGGCAAGACCGTTCTCCCTGTGGGGCTTCAGATTCCCGATCTGACCCTGCCACCGGCAGATGATCATTGCTTGGGGTGGCTCAATTTGCAACAACCTCGTTCTGTTGTGGTGGTTTCCTTTGGCAGCAAATGTATTCTCACCAAACAACATATGGTTGCCTTGGCATTGGGCTTAGGAGAAAGCGAGCTTCTATTCCTGCTTATTCTTCTCCACCAAATGGTGGATGAGTTGCCTCGCGGCTTTGCTAAGCGCACACAAGGAAGGGGGTTGATGGTGATGGAGTTTTGTTACTAATGACTAAATACTGTAAGCTTGTTTAGGAATACTATAAGCTATAGATATTTATAACTTGTGCAGTTCTGTTACCAGTGACTAAAAACAATTCCAGTGAAGGTTTGATGGCGTGAGGCAATTTCTGGCTAGAGGCAACTCAAGGAAAGCCTATCGGCTAATAAATAAATAAATAAATTTGATACAATTAACATGTGTACTTTAAACAAGAGCTCTTGATGAGCTTGATGAGCTAGAAAATGAAAGATGTTATACAAATGTTTATCTTCCCTCACTATATCATGAATTTTTTGAATGAAAGATTAGTAAACATACTATGGTTTTTTCTAAATCTAAATATTGAAGGAATGTGAATGCGAAACTACAAATACGAATGCGAAACTGCTCCTAGATGTACTGCTCCTGGTGTCTCTAGCACATAGTGGATGTATTGCTCCTAGCATCGCCAGCACGGCGCTGAGGTGGAGGAGAGTCTCTCTCCTCTACATGGTTTGTTCCCCTTCCATTTCTCTGTTTAATTTTTATTGCATTTGTTTTTCCTTCTACGTGTGTGTTCTTTTGTTCATGTGTAGTTATGGCTCTGGGTATGGATCTAGTACCACCGGATGTTCCCCATCCTAAAGAACCTGATATTAATCCCCCCCTGGTTAACCCATCTTCACCTGGTACTTCAACCATGCCATCACTTAAGAAGTCCTTCGCTGAAACAGTCACTCCAGCCACTAATGGCATGTCCCCAGCTGCTAGATTTGTTAAGGCGCCTAGGGAAGAAAGATCAATTGAGGAAGGTAAGTCTCCTACCCTTGTCTCAGTGAGTGCCTTCATTTCGCCAAATGATGAAATGTTGCAGGAGATTGTGATAGAAAAAGCTAGGTTATCTAACATGGCCATTTTCTTTGCTTGTGTTGATGTTGAAAAATGCTCTCCACAAAAGTTTCTCGATGACTGGTTTAATAGCCTTTGGAATATCAAAATGGGTTTAAAATTTTCCTTTTGCAAGAAAATCCAGCGAAGCTTATTCATTATTTTCTTTCAAAATCATGAATCCCAAAAGGAGGTTGTTAACTGCCAATACTGGACAGTGGGAAAAACATCTTTTCGTGCTCTCCCCTAGTCTCAGGAGGTTGTCAAAGAGGAGATCTTAGCCCTCTCGTGACCTAGATGGCTTATTTTGAGAAATTTCCCTTCTTTTCTCTCAAAATTTCTACCCTATCACCTTGATGAATTTGGGAAAATCATTAGAATTGATGAAACAACCCACCTGGTTCCAAATCTTGATGCTAGGGTTCTTATTTTGATTAAACCAGGAGTTGATATTCCTACGGATTTGAAGATTAATATTGATGGACAGATGTTTGTTTGCCCCATTGAAATCCTTGGTGGACTAAACGCTTGTTTTCTCTGTAAAAGAAAAGGGCATCAAAGGAAAGATTGTCCTATTATTACTAGTCGGAGAAAACCTAGTTCTAACTCAAATCCTATTGGTAATCATATGACGAAAACCCATAATGTTAGTCTTCAAACCCATAGTGAAAAAATTGACTCTTCTATTCTCAATGTCCCTTCTTTTAAAAACCCTACCCCATATGTTAATATTCCTTCTAAGGAGTCTAATGGAACTATTAACTCTATTTCCAAAACAAAAATTGGAAATAGCTCGGCTTCAACCTCCTTTCAACATATTGATAGCGAAATTACCATTGATAAAAATAATAACATTGATGAATTTCAACCTGTTATTTATAGGAAAAGAAGGCGAAGAAATGCACAGTAATTGACCTTGGATAAAATTCATTATTGCAAAGCAAGGACTAACCCGTTTGAAATTTTAAATTCTAACCCTAGTCTCCTTCTTGAGAATTCTTCTCATGTCAACAATGGTGTAGGAGCACGTCTGTGATAGGAAGTTTGGTGGCGATAGGAAGACAACCTACAATGTGACTAAAATGCAGGGCACAAAGCAAATATCAAAAAGTTTTGAGTTTAAAATCTAAAATTTGAAATGTTTGTGTTTGTGAGTTTAGAGTTTTATGTTTTAAAATAAATGCCCTTTTTTTTGTGGTGGAAATGTTTAGGTGGCATTCTTATAAGCCTACCCAACATTATTCACTTAGGACTTAGTATGAGTTTATTTTAATTTATTTTGGGTGTGTTAAAGGTTTCTAATTTTTGAAAATGTTTATGGAAAAAACAAAAAGAAGAAAATGATGAATATTTCTAAAGCATCATGTGTAGGCATTCAAAATGTAACCGCCACAAGAAACCTATGATGGCTTTTTGGGAGTTACATTAGAAGGTTTTTCAAAAAGAGAAAGAGTGCATATTGTAAGGGAAGATTTTGGAGAGAAATTTTTTTTTGGGAGAAAGTGAATAGAATGAAGTTCTTGAGTTTTCCTGTAATTTTCTTAAGTTTCTAGTGTTGTATAGATGTGATTGTGTAGTATTCTACATACATTTTTCTATTTGTATTTAGATCAACAATTTGGAAGAAATCTGAAAATCAGATCTTAATAGTTTAATATTTTCTTATTGTTGATTTCCTATCAGCCGGATCTCTCTGTTGTTTTGAGAGTGGTCTTTGCATGGGGGTTTTCTAAAGATCCTCTAATGGTCTTTGTCAGCCATTTGAGGATCCTCTATAATTTCATGCATTTCTTTATTTCTTTATTGTTGTTTCATATCAGGTTACAGGAAAACCCAGTTGTAATGCAGATTTGAATGGGCAACATCTTCATGTGTTGACCCTCATTTCATTAAATTTCTATGCATTTACTAAAATCTGCATTCATGCATGTGAAGCTTGAAGTCATGTATTTGATTTTCTAAAGGTTTTAAAATCCCTCTGCATCATTTTTGGTATCAGAGCCCAAAAAAAGATCTGGGTAGGGAAAGGTGATTTGGTATTTGATTTTGAAGTTATATGGGGTTCCATGTAGAAAAATAAATCGAATCACATATTTGTTTATGAATGCTGAAGGGGAAGGGATCCAAAGGATTTTTGGATTGATTTGTTATTAAATCACTTAGATAAATCAAAGGAAGTAAATCACTATCATTTGAAAGAGAAATATCTGAAGTTGAAACTATTGCATGCATGTCAAGATTCCTTAAATCTGAAGCTTCCTGATTTCGGGCAGTGTGTTGGAAAGCCTTTCCTTATTTTTTCATGAAGTATTTCCTTGTTATGCATGATATATATTTGGAAATATTATTGAATATACTCTCATCTAGTTCAAGTTTGGTTCATTTTCATATAGAAATGAGCAAGTTATGCACAATTCTATAAAGCTGGTCTGTTCATATTTTAGATTTACAATCCAAAGAAAAATTTATAGAAGTCACGTATGGTTTCATAGAGACCTAAAAATTGGTGGAAGGATAGTTCATTATGTTTTGAATAATTTTCTTTCTTTCTAGAAAAAATTATCTCGTGATTTGAGGGATCAAACAAACCCATTTCTAAAAACTGTCCTATTTACTGTCATTGTTGCTATAGGAAGGCAACAGTTTGGAAAGTCTTTTCTTTCTTGATTTTCATGGTGTCAAGAAGGAATGCGATTGAAAGAAATTCAATTTTAATATTTGGAAATAAATTCCCAGCTCTAAAATCAGTAGCATTGAGTTGGACAATTTGTTTTGGTCGTGGTTAAAGTATGGTTAGTTTTCTTTAGTTGAGGGGATAAGTGTTTGACAAAATTCCTGTCAATGTGAAGACACAATTACCACTACTTGAAGACAATGAGTGAAAGAACAAGACTGATTTTTTTTTTTTGTGGAAAAAGATTTTTTTTGTTTAAGTGTCCTATGTTGTTGCAGCATTCTATGTTCATGTAGCAGATTATGTCACTGTAGCAAAATACAATGTACAGATTGTGAAGGTTTCTAGATTGATGAGTGTTAGCCTTTGAAGCAACCCTTCGAGTTGAGTATATCCACGAAAGGTTTTCAGAGTGTAGCTCTGCATCATAATGGAAGAAGAAGAAGTAGAAAGACAAAGCTATAGCCAAAGACATTCTATATTACGAACAAAGTGTAAGTGCAAAAATAAGGTATGCAAAGTTATAGTTGACAGTGGTTCCTTTGAAAATATAATCTCAGTAGAAATGGTTGAGAAACTAAATCTTCCAAGAGTACCTTGTGATTTACCTTACAGAGCATATGGGTTAGGAGATGAACAGTGGATTGATGTGTTTGAAAAATCATATGTTTCTTTTAATATTGGACCATATTTTGATACCATTGAATGTGATATTATACCTTTAAAAGATTGTCACTTGATTTTGGGAAGAGCATGGCAATATGACAGGTCAACCATATATGATTGTAGAGAGAACACATATACTGTCAACAAAGATGGGAAGAAGATGGTTTTGCTTCCATTGAAGGATGATGAAACATGTAAGGAATCAAGAAGTTTAGGTCTTATTGATAGGATAGCATTTCCAATGCATGATGAAGTGAAAGAGGAAGTGAAAGAAGTTTTGGTAGAGACAAATGAAACTACAAAGAAGGCAGCCATAAAGAGTACATATGTATGTGAAGTTGGTACAGAAATCTCAACAATGATAGATGTAAGTTGTCCTTTGGAAGGGAAAGAACATGAAGAGCAGAAAGAAGATAAATTGCAGCAAGTAAATGTTGATGAGAAGAATAAAGAGGAAAGTCCTATGGGATTTGAGTGTGATAAAATTATGGTTGGAACAGTAATGTGTCCTTTGAAAATAGAGATGAGTACAATGCTGAAAGGTACTCCTATGAAAGAGAGTTTGGAGGAAAATAATGAAGCCTTCAAAATGCATGGTGTAGTGAAATGTCAAGAGCAATGGCATGAGGATGGAGATAAAGATTGTGTAGCAGCAAGTTTTGAAGAAGAATCTGATTTATGGGAAGAGTTTACAACCATCATGGGAGAATGGCAAAGGAATGGTGGTAGTATGGAGAATCAGCATGAAGAAGTTTCCAAAGAAGAGGTATCAGATGATGTTATGGACAAAGAAGATGAGGCTGAATATATTTATGACAGGGCAACAAATTATTTTCGGGACATAAAATTCAGAATAAAAATTCAAGTGTATGCAGCAATAATAAAAAATCAGAATGTGATGCAGTTACAAGTGTATGTAGCAGCCATACAAATTTAGAATATGATGAAGTGGATGCATAGTGAGCAGCAAATAATTTTTATCTTACCAATGGAAAAAAAACCAAAGGTAAAGATGAAGGAGAAAGAGAAAATTCAAATGATACAAGTTCAAAAAAGGCCAAGTTTTCTAATGGAGGAAAAGTACAAACCAAAAGTCAAGATGAAGGGATCCATATGTTTTTCTAATGCTTTGTTTTGTAGGTGTTTCCAAGGGACTTGAAAACTTTTGAAATTTGGGAGTATGGTGCAGGAGCACGTCTGCGACAGGAAGTTTGGTGGCGACAGGAAGACAACCTGCAATGTGACTAAAATGCAGGGCACAAAGCAAATATCAAAAAGTTTTGAGTTTAAAATCTAAAATTTGAAATGTTTGTGTTTGTGAGTTTAGAGTTTTATGTTTTAAAATAAATGTCCTTTTTTGTGGTGGAAATGTTTAGGTGGCATTCTTATAAGCCTACCCAACATTATTCACTTAGGACTTAGTATGAGTTTATTTTAATTTATTTTGGGTGTGTTAAAGGTTTCTAATTTTTGAAAATGTTTATGGAAAAAACAAAAAGAAGAAAATGATGAATATTCCTAAAGCATCATGTGTAGGCATTCAAAATGTAACCGCCACAAGAAAGCTATGATGGCTTTTTGGGAGTTACATTAGAAGGTTTTTCAAAAAGAGAAAGAGTGCATATTGTAAGGGAGGATTTTGGAGAGAGATTTTGTTTTGGGAGAAAGTGAATAGAATGAAGTTCTTGAGTTTTCCTGTAATTTTCTTAAGTTTCTAGTGTTGTATAGATGTGATTGTGTAGTATTCTACATACATTTTTCTATTTGTATTTAGATCAACAATTTGGAAGAAATCTGAAAATCAAATCTTAATAGTTTAATATTTTCTTATTGTTGATTTCCTATTGGCCGGATCTCTCTGTTGTTTTGAGAGTGGTCTTTGCATGGGGGTTTTCTAAAAATCCTCCAATGGTCTTTGTCAGCCATTGGAGGATCCTTTGTAATTTCATGCATTTCTTTATTTATTTATTGTTGTCTCATATCAGGTTACAGGAAAACCCAGTTGTAATGCAGATTTGAATGGGCAACATCTTCATGTGTTGACCCTCATTTCATTAAATTTCTATGCATTTGTTGAAATCTGCATTCATGCATGTAAAGCTTGAAGTCATGTATTTGATTTTCTAAAGGTTCTAAAATCCCTCTGCATCAGACAATACCCCTAATGATAGTGCTAATATTGATAGCACGATGATAGATAGTCAAAATCATATCCCCTTGGATCTAGGGTTAGAGCCATATCCAATACGCAATACTCGGGATAAGAGTAATGTTAAAAATCATACAATTAAAAGTTCTAGTCTTAATGAAATTGATGACGGCTCAGTGATTGAGGTCATCTATGCCAACTCCCTGTTCAATAATGCTCGCTCCTCCATTGCTATGGACTTGTCCATGGAACAGAACATCAAGGGCATTAGTGATGAAGAGGATGATAACTCTAAATTCCCCTTGTCTAAGAAAAAAGGCAGGCCTCTGGGCTCGAAAAACAAAAAGAAAGTTGGAGATCTATCAGGTTTTCCTATTAGAAACATCAACTCCAGTTCATCATGAAGATTATGTCCTGGAATGTGAGAGGCCTAGAGTCTCTTGATCGTAAACTTATTATGAAGAGTTTTATTAATAGGCTCAGCATTTCGGATTTCCTTATGTTGCAAGAGATAAAAGCGACTGGTTTTGCTCTTGATATCGCCCTTGATCACATCTAGAAAGATGCTTCTAAGATTGTCTCCAATCACCCTAAACGAAAAGGAGGAGTCGCTCTTTTTCTTCACCCCAGATGGTCTAGTCATATTTATGACTCGGGTATTTCCCTGTGCAACAGAGCAACCTAGGTTGTCTTAAGTTATAATA
This sequence comes from Cupressus sempervirens, assembly GCA_028749045.1. Taxonomy (NCBI): domain Eukaryota; kingdom Viridiplantae; phylum Streptophyta; class Pinopsida; order Cupressales; family Cupressaceae; genus Cupressus; species Cupressus sempervirens. Next base: position 816,718,517 of record CM053792.1, on the reverse strand, counting down.
ACTCTCTCTTTGGAATCTACTCTGTTTACGCTTCAAATTGCTACAAAGAGAGATCTCAACTATGGGATTGGATGATCTCTTTACCCAGCATCCCTTGGATATTAGGGGGGAGATTTTAATATGATTGAGTTGGATTAGGATAAATCTGGAGGAACCCTTTTGAATGGAAGGGATCAGAAAAATCTTGTTGGGATAGGCTTATACATCATCTTAACCTTTTTGATCCCTTCTATGATTATGCTAGTGATAATTCTAGACTTAAGTATACTTGGTGTAATTTCCAGCAAGGTATTAATCGTATTTACTCTAGGTTGGATATATTTTATGCTAACAGAGATTTCTTCTCTTTTACTTACTTGCCTTCCTCTTCTGCTATCTATGTTCATCCTTCTACTCTTTCTAACCATTTGCTTATATCTTCCATTATCAACCTCCATAATGCCATTCCCCACTCAAACCCTCACTTCAAGAAGCTTATTCTTAACTCTTCTCTGCTCAGTGATCAGGATGTTTTGACCACCTGTAACGCCCCGCTCGGGAACCCAAGAGAAATAAACCTAACATGTTACAATGTTTACTGAACTATTTTTTTTTTTTGAAGTTTAAACAACATCAAGATAACATTAATGCGGAAGCAATATGAACATACACAACAAATACACATTTGCAATTACAGATATAGTTTCAATTCCTCAAAGGTTCCTTTACGTTGAGTCACATTTAATAATCTTAAATTAATTAGTTTAAGTTTCAAGTACAATGTCTCAAGATCATAAAGGAATAACAGATACATAGTCGCATAAGAAAATGCATAAGTATAAACAATACAATGAAAGTACATCCAATCAATAACATCCACTGCACATGTCACAGGGTATGTGAAAATAGATACTGTACAACAGAATACATGATAACATATATAATTCATCTGAAAAGAAGTCTCTGAGATAAGAAGTAAGAATGATAAAGGTACATCTTCTACAACGAACATCCAACAGCTGGCAATGTGAAGGTGGAACCCAAATGGTAAGAAGGCACTACCTCCCGATCGCGTGGTTACCTAGTCAGGCTTCCACTCCCACCGTGCAGGGAAGATAATGAACGATCCACAAACGGCTATCAAACATAAAACACTCCTAGGCATGGAATACCTACTAGCCAAAACTATCTCAAAGGTAACACATACTACTCAAGAAGATAAAATAAACCAGAAAGAAAGAACACTCAATCCAATACTGACATCACATAACCAAACATCATACACAAACCAAGTATAAACCAAATACCAAGATCACAAGATAAAGTCAACAAAAGATAATCCTCCTCAAGTCAAAAACCACATGTCAAAAGTACAACATAATGAAACACCAATCATCATCAATGAAAGTAAGTAACCACAATAAACACATCCAACAATAGATACACCACCAAAAATAAGTACACCACATCCAACAATAAGTACACCACCAGAGATACACAAAAACTACAGAGGAGACTTAGGCTACATACTAGGGAGTGTCATCACATGGCTGCATGAGTTACCCTGGACTGATCTCTTAATAGACCCCGGACCCTCAAGCGTTGAGTTACCCTGGACTGGTTACTCTGAACCCCGGACCCTCAACATCACACATATGGAAACTAGAAAGCCCTCTCAAGAAGATGAGGCACTCATCTCATTCCCATCCTTAGTCTATACAAGCACTCAAGGCATGGGTAAATCAAAAATCTCTAACTTATCCTTTTAGTGTGTCTTCCCCCCCATAAATTTTAATTACTAGGTTATCACTTATTACATAACTTGCATTAGGTTACCCTAGTACTGACCACTTTGGGTCCCGGACCCCTATGCAAGCCACTCCCAAGTCACATACCTAGACAACCTCTCCTAAGCACATAAAAACACAGTTGTGTCCCATACCACAACACCCATAAAGATCAAACTTGGTTCCTTAACAGGCAACCTGATAACAAGATGGATCAAACTAAATCCAAATACACATAAATGCTCACAAAACAAATCTCATAAGTATAAACTCCAATTTGAATCACAAGAATCATCATAACATCTAGCCACATAATAGTATCCAAGAAATCTCACAAAACCTCTGGTGTACATCCTAGACTGGTCGACATCTAAACAACACCAAAATCCAAAAAGAAATATAGACAGTACATAGAAAACATCATAGTCTCACAGTTGGATTTGATTGATAATATATTGTTGAATTAATGTAAGGTTTCAATTTTCGTTTTCAATATAAGTTTCAATTTGCGTTTCAATGTATGTTCAAGTGTATACGATTCTCAGTATTACTCATACAATACACCCGTTTATTTGTTTGAATTAAGGTTTTAAATTTCCAGTTTAATACATGTTTTCAAGTAAGTAAGTTTTTCAGTTAACCTTCATAATTAACCCTTGCAATTAAACTTATTCTTGTTCATATAATAACATATCAAGACTTAGAAGTAATATTAATCATTTATTAAATTATTCGATTACTAAATAGAAATATTTCCCAATTCCATTAATAATTCAAATGGTTAAATAGTAAATATTATTAACCATACCACTGCTGTCGTAGCCTGCGTCAGCAGCGTACGGTGCCGGCAGGGGTTATAAAAAATTTCATTTTTTTAATTTATTTATTTTTTTTAATTTCTTTTTTTTAAATTAAAATTTTTTTTTTTTAATAATTTATTTTATTTTATTATTATTATTATTATTTTTTAAAATTATTATTATTATTATTATTATTATTATTATTTTTTATTTTTTATTTTTTAACTAAGTCAAATTTCAATAATTTTGTTTATTAGAAGAACAACCCTTCTAATAAATTTAGATAAATTATTATATATGAAAATTTTAAGAATTGTATTATAATTCTATATTCTTTATTTTATAATATTTTTCTCAACGAACTTCATAACAATATTATTTTAATATATACATATTTTAATAACATTTACGATATTAAACTGATAGGAAAAATAAATTGAACCCTTCGAATTTTCAATCCTAAGATTTTCATTTCCAAATTTAATACTAAATTTCTTTCAGAAGTAAAACAAAGTTTTCTAAATAGTTTTTTTTTTAAATCCCGATTCCCAGAAGAAATCAAATCGCAAAAGATTCAGAAGAAAGGTAGCAAGATTCATTCAATAAAATTTGAGAAAGCAATTTCCAACAAGCACGAAGAAGACAAAGATCCGAAAGTGTTTCTAGAATGGTTCACAAACCCTACCTTGATCTGATGCTAACAATCTGGTGAAACCCTTGCTAATCCGAACCCTTCCAAGCTTCCAAAGATTTCTTTGCTCCCCTTTCCAAAAGTGTGTTCCCTGAAAACCTGTGTGTGCAATAATGACCCAAAACCCTTTAATATAGAATCTAATTACCTTTTAGGGCTTCTGTCCCCACAACTCTAAAATAATAATTACTTTATTTAATTAATTCATTCATGCACAATTAATTTCTCTTTTAATTAAAATTATTATTTTATTATTCCTTTCATGCACGTTAAGTGAATTGTTAAATTACTTTATTTAACTTTCCACTTTACTTTAATAAATTTATAACTTTTTAAATCTCATGTGCACATTATTAAAATATCTTTATTCAAGTTCACATTTTTTTTTTTTAATTAATTTTATTTTTAACTCATGCATAATTCATGCGAACTATAATCTTTATGATAATTAAATATCTTTTCACTTTTAATTTCATTTTTAGAAACTTAATTGATAAAATATTTATTAACTTAAATAACAATAATATTTATCATTTATTTAAAAATGCACTCTAAATATATTATTATTAAATTAAATAAATATAATCACGTTCTAAATTTAAACTTTAACTTTTATCTCCAATATTTAATTCTCTCTTATTTAATTAATTCATTCATGCACAATTAATTTTCTTTTAAATTTAAAATATTCTTTTATTATTCCTTCATGCACTTTAAGTGAATTGTTAAATTACTTTATTTAACTTTCCACTTTACTTTTGAGTTAATTTAATAACCTTTTAAAATCTCATGCACACTTTCTTAGAATATCTTTATTAAGTTCACATATTTTTATCTTTTAATTAATTTCTTTTATTTTCAACTCATGCATAAATCATGCAAACTATAATCTTTATGATAATTAAATATCTTTTCACTTTTAATTTCATTTTTTAGAAACTTAATTGATAAAATATTTATTAACTTAAATAACAATAATATTTAGCATTTATTTAAAAAAATGCACTCTAAATATATTATTATTAAATTAAATAAATATAATCATGTTCTAAATTTAATCTTAAAACTTTTATCTTCCAATTCAATTCTTTATATTTAATTAATTTTTCAATTAATTAAATATAATTAAATATTCATAATATCATAATAATTTTCCATTAAATTAAATTATTAATTTAATCTATTAATTAGACTTAATTAATAGAAAATACATCAAACACTCACAAAACAACATACGCACAAAATACTCACGGGTTTAAAAAGGGTAGTCAGTCTGTTACGAGTCCTCTTTGCAGGACAAGTATTATAGGCTTATGGCTAGGATTGGACCTGATCATTATCTTCCCATTCTCACCATTTGAGTATTTGTAATAGGGCACGCTCATCCTGGCAATTCAGGGAAGTCGATGCTCGGTACCTGCATCCTGCATAAAAGACGAGCATGTACATGTATATAATATATCTAAACTAAACAGACAATGGCGGGGAGTGGTTCATCGTGTAGATATCGACTAGCAGGTGACTACGACTCCCTCCCTTAACCACATCAAACACTTCAGACAGAAAGATAAAATAAACACGCGCACCATACACATGCAAGTATGGGGTAAGTATTGTAAAAATCACAAGTCTAACATCAAATGCGTACATATAATAATGCATCTCTATCAATACAACATAATCATCATTAAAGACATCATGTTAACATTTTTATGAAAGAAACCACATTTACTAACTAGGATCATCAAAATATCATTAACAACACATGAATGAAATCAACTAAGCAATAATAACCGATACATTTGTAATTCAAGACATGAAATAATATCATAATATTATAAATCCAGTATCTCTAAAACTAATCAATGCATAAAATTAGCTTAAAAGAATTTGATAATGATAATAGAATGTGAACTAGGGGCAGGCACTACACCACCATTAAGGTGATCAAGCTTTTTAATATTAACAACAAGCACCTCTCACATATTGATAAATGGAATACCAACATAGATTCCTCGCAAAAAAAAATTCAAACCTTTGGCCAGATGAAGACCAAAGACTATCGTAGAGTGGAGCATTCTCTTTCTAATCATCTTCTTTCTCTGGAAGCCAGTATCCAAGCCCAACCTGCCAATTCTCTCTTGACTGAGAAAATTTCTCTTGTCAGAAATAAACTTAGGAAGCATCAACAAACTAAAGTCAAAGGTGCCTCTATCAGAGCCCGAAACAAATGGCTTAAATTTGGAGACAAAGGATCCAAATACTTCTTTAACCTTTTAAAGAAGAAGCAAGCTAAAGAGAAAATTGATAGAATTTTTATTGAAGATCGGGAACTCCTCTCCCTCCATGATATCAATAAAGCCTTCAGGGAATTCTATGTTAATCTCCTATCTTCGAAAGATTCTAACATATCAATTGATATTAGAAATTGTTGTATGCATCTCATCCCTAAGAAAATCTCTAAGGAGGATTCCTTTCACCTTCAAACTATGGTTTCTCCCCAAGAGATAGCTGATGCTATTTGAAAGCTTAAAGATGATAAAGCCCCAAGTCGTGATGGGCTCCCTGCAGAATTCTATAAGGCTAATATTGACTAGATCACCCAAGATCTTTACAACCTTTATATTAAAGCTTTTGAAAAAGGATCTCTAGGGCCTTCCATTAACACTAACATCATTAAGCTCATTCCCAAGTCTGGTGATAAGGCCCTTATAAAAAATTGGAGACCTATTACTCTACTAAATGTCTCCTACAAGATCCTTGCCAAAGTCCTAGCTGCCAAATTGGAAAAAAATCTTCCTAAGTTTGTCTGCCCAACCCAAACTGGATTCATTAAGGGTAGGTACATTTTGGAAAATCTTATTGCTAGTTGGGAAACTATGGAATGGGCTAAAAACTCTAAACAAGATTCTGCTATGTTGCTTGTTGATTTTGAAAAGGCTTATGATAGAATAAAATGGGATTTCATTATTAAAATGCTTAGAGCTTTTGGCTTCCCGTCTATCTTCTGCAACTATGTTAAAATTCTTCTTGCTAATGCGTCTACCCTTATTGAGATCAATGGTACTCTCACCCAACCCATTCCGCTCTTTAGATCTATTAGACAGGGTTGCCCTCTTGCTCCAACTCTATTTGTGATTGCTTCTAATGCTCTTTTTTATATTCTTCGTGATGATTCCCTTTCCCCTAAAGTTCAGGGATCACCCTTCCTAACAATTTTGAGTTTTTAAATATCCAGTTTGTTGATGATACTTCTCTTTTCTTAGATCTTTCTCATAATAATATCCAATGTCTTAATAAAAAGATTGAGTTATTTGAGAAGGCCTCAGGAGCCCGCATTTCCACATCTAAATCTATTATGCTTGGATGGAGTGAGTATCCTCCTACCTGGTTAAGTTAGTTTGGTTACACTTGGGGTGGCCCTCACAAGATTGTCAGATATCTTAGCACCCCCTTTTTTGTTGCTTCTTCTCTTAAAGGCATGTGGGGATGGGTTAAAGATAAAATTATCTTTAAACTTAATAAATGGAATCATAGAACTCTTTCACTTGCTCAAAGAGTTCAAGTTTGCCAAAAGATTCTTTCTTCCTACAACATCTACTATTCCTTTGTGTGGATGTTTAGCAATTATCAGATATTAGAAATCCAAAAAGCTATTCGTAATTTCCTATGGTCCAATGGTAAAGGAAAAAGAAAAGCTCACATGGTTAAATGGAGTTGGTGTCATTTGAATAAGAAAGCCAGTGGTCTTGGTCTTAAGGACCTTAGACTTCAAGGTATTTCGCTTGCCTCCAAATGGATTTTTTAGGCCTTAGAAGGATATGAGCCCTGGAAAGTTCTTATTAGAAATAATATCCAATGTGGTGTTCCTAAAAAAGCCAAGTCTCGGAAAGGGTTGCCTTTTTGCGACCTGGTGGCTGGCAAATTTGCTATCTTTGTTCAAGGAACCTAGGTTTTTAAGTCCATTTGTAAGGCTTGGGAGATTGTTTGGGGTTTCATAGATAATACTACTTTTGATCACCAGTACTCCATCCATGGGGAGCATTCTATTTGGTAGAACCTCACCAATGCTGCCAAACCTCTTGCTCTTACTCAAGGCTACTCTGCTAGATCTTGGAACTCCAAGGGCATTAAATGTTTTATGGATATCATGGACCATAATACTCTCATAAGTTGGGATATTATGGCTAGAAAGTTTGACCTTCCTGGCTCTCAATTCAAAACTTATAACTTAATCAATAATGCTTGTGCCTCTTTAAATCTCCCCAGAGACACTGATGTGGACTCCCATCGCTATCTATCCTTTAGATAGAGAGATGGCTCCTTGCCTACTAAAATCAAAGCTAAGGATATCTATAAGCTCCTTAATGTTGACTTTTCTGTGATCAACCATATTAACAAGATTTGGTATTGCAATCTCAGTCCCACGGATTGGCTAAAAGCGTTTGACATCCTTTGGAAATCCCCTATCCCTCCTAAAGTTAAATGTTTTAAATGGTAGCTTATTTTGGATAAACTTCCTGTTAGAAACCAGCTTGCTGCTTATGATATATGCTCTATATGCAGGGTCCCTGAAACCATGAGACATATTTTTCTTGACTACAACTTTGCTAAAGAAATTTGGTTAATGTTTGGCATATCTATCACTAATCATGTTTACATTTTTGACATTATTACTGGATATATTCAAGGTTTAAAGAAAGATTCTAACCTTTTTTGGCATATTCTTTCATCTTTCATCCTTTGGTTTATATGGAAATTTAGAAATGAAGCTAAGCATCAAGGAAAGGATAGGAGCCTTACTGGGTTTTACAGAAAACTCACCCGTTTTAAGATTGCCTCACAGGTCTACTGTATTATGAACCTGGAACGTGATAAGCTGCTGAGATTTCTAAAGGATGGGCATGCAGAGATGTTTATATACGAGATGAAGCATGGAATTGAATGGGCCAGAGTTATAGAAGACAAAAATTCTTTTGACAAAGCCCTGGACAACATGATAGAGGAGATTCGTCGTACTGGGACTCCCGTCTATGATGGGTTGGATATATATGCTCAATTCTTGGAGAGAAAGAAGGTGGTTTGGATGGAAGATCCACAAGGGTGGACAACTTGGCTAGAAAACCTTGATGATATATTATCTTAGTTGCTACTTTATTTTGCATCTTCATGTTACCTATCATGAGTTTTTGACTCTCGGTTGATCCTATGGACTTGTTGTTTTTTGTGCTCCTGGATCATTGATACTTTGTAATATTTTTTGAACTCTTGATAATTAATATTAAAAATTAAAATTAAAAAAATTCTAAATAATGACATTATTAAATAAATTTATATAATAGATTGTAATGTTATTAGATTAATAGTACATTATAAATTTAAAATTATTAAAAACCAAAAAAGTAGTGGAAAGACACAAGAAAATGGTGTTATTAGGATATTGATTTAAAGTGCAAAAGCATAAATTGAAATAATGTACAAATTTAGAATTAAGTAAATCTATATGATAGGACAATAATTTTAAATATATAATTAAGAACTCGACAATTTTATATTGTAAAAACATACATTATCAAAAGAAATTAATTTGGATTAAGAAATGGTATCACATCCCATACATATATTTTCTAAGTCTACAATAATTTATTTAAATATTTATATAACATAAGTTTGATAACAATTGTGTCAAAATGTGATATGCAAAGATTCACTTTTGGTTTCAACAATATTATAAAAATAGTTAATAAATAAATTTATAAGTAAAAACCAAATAATTATTACTAGCACTTGCATCATAGGAGGTGCAAGGGAGTAGTCGATAGGTAGTTTTGTACATGTTTTAACTTAACTACCTATATGTCCAACTATGTAAAATTGAACAGATTATTTAGGTAATTCCTATTGTGTGCATCATTAACCCTAATCAAAGAGCTTTCTTGGCTCCTATAGTCATGGCATGAAAAATAAAGTTGACATGTTACTTTTCTACAAATTCTTGTTATGACAATTGGACCCAATAACTCAAGAAACAAGAAAAGGAAAGGTATCTGAACCTTTTGACTGGTGAAAATTCTAGGGAAAACCACCATGCACTATCTTGCTTCTCAAATTTATATGGAACATCAAGTTCATTCTCCTTTATTGTGACATTGAAGGATGCCTCTAAGAGAAGGCCTTCTTGTCTCCCTTTCCATTTGGCATGGTTGTATTGAGGTGAGAGTGGTTTTCTTTTAAATCTTCAACACTCTTTACTTTGTTCATAGGAAACCTGATGATTGGAGGTGACAAATTATTGGGTTTAAAAAATTGATTTTGATCATAACCCCAAGCATCCTTTCATATTTTGTAGTGGTTGCTTGATGGTTTAATATTTTGAGAGCTATTGAGTGAACCCTTCCCATATGTTGCTATCCAATCTTGGACATAGAAATCCCCTTTATCCCAAAAGAAGTATGAAAAACATTTTGATGACCAAATACTAGAATCTCTCGACATAATTGCAAACCTACAAATGTCATAAAAAGAGAAAATTAGAGTAACACTTCTTAAAGGCTCTCATTTGCAAGAAAACAATTCTTATCGAAGTTGGCTCAAATAAACCAAGTGTCTATCACAATCTACTTTTGATATTAATCATAAAGATGATAATGAAACATTATGCATACAAATCCATTAACTCATGATGAAAAGGTTCAAAAAGAAAGGAAAGTAAAGGTTGCTACACCCAAAAAAGCCAACCATCCATGTAATAATTACTTACTATAATGGAATTCAAAACAATTGCATGATTCTTTAGAGGACTAATTTGAACCTAAAATTATACCACATAGTAAACCAAAAAATTATTACAATCTAAAACACAGGTAGATATTGCAATTAGATAGAAGTATGAGCAGCGCTCATCCACGCATCCAAGTACTTAAGCATTAGATGACAATGGCCCAAATACTGAAAATGTTTGAAAACATGACAATCTTGGGTATTCCTCGGCTGAAAGATGTCTTGTGGGTGATTTGGAATACCGTGTATCAATGATCTACAACTTGACACTATCAATTCCCTAACATCAAGCTCCCTTCTCTTTTTCCCAATATGCCCTTCCATTCCATGGGCTTTCTTGACGGACACCAATTCAGAGGATAAAAAAGTGGGTGTTAATCCATGGAAGGTGGTGGACTACATGGAATGGCTGAATAGGAAGCCTACTCTATCAATGGTCACATTAGGAGTTTGGGAGGATCAACCAACTAATTCAAAGTTTGTGAGTGATATTTGGAAGATATGGGCAAGAATGAGGAGGGAAGATGATGGAGTCATGAGAAGGGAAGAGATTGAGAGATGTATTAGAGAGGCAATGGGTAACTACCCTAGCCAAAAACACCTCTCCTCCCTTCCTATCAAAGTGAATAATTTATAGACATAAACGAGTAGGTGGCAAAAGCTTCCTAACAAGATTCATTCTAAAGGGCTTTTGAAGACTAAATTCAAAATCTAGAGGTCAGGGGAACTTTCTAGAAACACACATATTTTACTTTTTAAATTCAAAATATGATATAAAACCCTAGGAAAATTAAGATGAACCAATGAAAAAAAAATGTTGATAAAAATTAATTTAAAAATAAATCTCCCTTTAAACATTAGAAATGAAATACTTTTGATTATAAAAATTAATTGAGAGGGGCAACTAAAAACATTAGTTCCCTTCCTATATATAGGTGAGGACTAATAATTTGTAATGATAATGTTCGAAGTAAATTATATGTAAAGTATTATATTGAATTTGAAAATTAAATTGAAAGATTTTTCAAAACATATAAATAAATGTGTGTTGATATAATATTAGTGTCTGTAACCTATACGTTTTTGCGTGTCTCTCTTAGGGTCATCATACATTCTACATTTATTTTAGGTTTTTTTTTTAAAATTATTTCAGCCATTCTTAACACAACTATTATTGTTGAGGCCCAAGTGTTGTTTATCAGTGTCAATGTCTCCTCCTCCGACCATGTGTTCTAGGAAATTCATTCTCAAGGTCTTCCTAAGATATGTCTAGTACCCCAAATGTCATTTTACAAGTTTCTAATTTTGATCAAGCCTGTGAATGGTTTGAAAAGCATACTCTCATAGAATATTTTGTTGGATGAATTCCTTTTCAAAGTGTGCTTAGAGATTTGGTTTTAAAGTCTTGGCTCTCTCATGGGGTTCACCTCGACAGAGTCCAAAACCTCACTAAAGGAGTTTTCCTTTCTCAGTTTGGCAATCCTTAGCATGTTGATGTCATTCTTAAAAATGACTCTTGGTTTGTTTGAAATTCTCTACCAATTTTTCAACCATGGTCCAAAGAGGAAAAATTGAGGTGGTCATGAAAGGATAGAAGGATACACATATAGCCACAAGTACTTCCAAAAAAATAGAGTCCAAAAAAACATATTGAGGCAGATGTTACAAATTGAGGTACTAGTCAAAATCAAAGGTCTTCTTGAGGTTGTGCCTCAACTAATAATGACACTATTGAATACCTATACCACTTCCCAAACCACTCCTCCAACAAGTCTTGCACAAAAGACTTGCGTTCCAAGAGGGTCCACAATGGACCCCATGCTACTAGCAATAAACAATGTTTCAAGTCTTTGATGATAAGAAACTTAAATTGCATGGGTGGTTAAATTCATCAATTTTTATTTACCCTGTTGGCCTTTCTTAGCCAACATTTCTCAATCTCTTCATTATTTCATTCATATGGAACCTAATTGGTTCTATCATACCCACCCCCCGAAATGGGTTTGCATCAAAATTGATCTTGCTTGGGACCTTCATGAGTCCTTGGAAATTCAAGTTGGCGATCATTGTTTTTCTCTGAATATTATGTATTAAAATTTATCTAATACTTGTTTCTGATGCCATTTAGTGTACCATAATATCATATATTGTCTTGTCATTTTCTCTCATCCTAGGGCTACACCACAAGCACTAGTGATAATTGCTAGTGAATAGTTTCTCCCTCTTTTTAAAAATAATAACTAACCCTTAGTTAGGAAAAATGAACACACAAACAATAGAGCTTCTTTCTTAGCAAGCTCTCTGCATTTACAAGGTGCAACTTCCTTAAATGATTATTTAATTATTTTTTATTGTAAAATAATGTTTTAAATGACACTTTTAACTAGAAAGCATAAGGCATTAACATTCAATTCATCAATATGAAAAGAATGTGAAAATCAAATAACTATCCACTGCCATTATACTACTAGGCCACATGACTAATTATCTCAATGACTATAAAATCAACTTACGCAAATGACCTCTCTCTGCCACTTAGGATAGAAAATCCCTCATGCAATGAAATAAGAATCACCTTCACATATCATTCATGTCCATATGAAAAAAATTTGCATGCATTTATGAACCTCAAGATCCAATATTCATATAATCCAAATATAAAACCACACGATTTCATGTGTATTGCATTATATAATATCTTAATAAATCACAAGCAAAAATATCAAAATATAAGTCTTTTGAAACCATAGAGAGCCGACCGCATCAAAGTCTTGAAAATATACTTAAATAGCCTTGCAAGGCCAAGATTTGGTTTAATAACCGACTCACACATGAGTTGATAAACTACTTAGCTACTTTAAACATGACTTAAAACAAAACTAAGTCAAACTAAAGCAACCCTATTATCCATTAAATCTTCCACTTCTTATCTAATTATCAACTAGGGTAGAGGTGTTGGTTTGTTGTTCCTGATTCATGGTAAGGCATCCACATAACTCTTTTTATTGTTTATGAACAACCATGAATCCAATTAGCTCATTTTGTTGTGAAACTCCTATGTGCTCAAGCCATATCTCTTTCACCTTATGAATATATTCCATTTTTTTTTGTGGGCCTCAAGATGATCCCTACATAGGATTACCATTTAGTCAACCTTAGAGATAGTGGTGAAATCCTTGATAGAGATTTCCTTTGATCTCTTTCATGATTTTCATTTTATCTTGAAAAGAGGCTATTATTTCTTTGACTTCACGATTAGGCTTTTCTTCATTCTCCATCAATATGATATTGATACATTTTATATCATTATCCAGGATTTCTTTGAAGCATCCCATTTCCTTGAGTAGCTCTAATGATTCATCCAAATCTTGTTTGATGATGACATTCCTCCATTCAAGGTTAGCCCTAACTACAAACAAAATATGATCATTAATACTAGTAGTAGGTTTTTTAATCAAGACCTTCAACATACCATAAGCATCTACTTCACTAATTTGTATGATATACTCATCCCATTTAGCCTTTTATACCTCCCAAGCATTCAGTTTAGATTCTAATTCACAAATTACCTTATCTAATTACATATTAGTCTCAATGAAACTTGTGATATAATTCACCCCATTAGTCATTACTGAATCAATCCAATCATTAAACATCATGGCTACTACTCTATCTCTTTTAATTTGATCTAGGGATTTTTGGTTAGAAGGGGAGGTAACATCCACTACCGAGCTGGCATCTGGTAGAGTTAGGGCATCTAATTTTTTTAGAGTGTGGATATATTTTGCCATTAGTCTCTTAGATTGCTTCATCTCTAATTTATCTTTCCAGTCCTTCCATATTCTATTAGCAATTTTCTTGTTGTTCGCATTGAAAATCTTCATATCAGAAGCCCTTGTTGCTAAGCCAAGGTTAGTCCTTTCAACAACATAGTCTTGAGGCATGATTTCATCTTGGATTTTATCATTAGTTGGCTTATACACATCAACAACCCAATGCCCAGACTTTTCATCCAATTCAAGCATGACTTCCACTTTTGGCTTCTTATTTTTAGGTTTTTTCCCCAGAAATTTTCTAACCATATCTTACTTAGGGATACTTAGAGGTGCAATATTGTGTTTCTTACTAATAGAAATATCAAACCACTTTGGAATATTGGGATTACCTTTGGTTTTTGGGGTTTGAAAGTCTGTAGGATTACCAATGGCTAGTGAATCAGGGATATTAGTGCTACCCATCACCTACTTTTCTCCTTGTCCCATGGTAGCTATCAAACTATCCTTGATATATTCTAATGTAGGTTCACCCACCTCTTGCTTTGCATCCAAGTTCACTATAATTAGTTCTCCTATTTTCTTCTTCTAAATGATTGGTTCTTCTACCTTCTTCCTCTAACTCCTCGAGTGGGTGATCCTTGTTGATATTTGAACTTGAACCTAAACTTGCTTTTGTGTAGGAAGTTCAACTTCAGGTTCTAGATTATCTATAGGAGAAAATTGTATGATTTTATCAGTATGCTTGGGGGTAAGGTTGAACTAGAAGATGTTAAGTTTACTTTAAGGTTTTTCCCTATTTCCTTCATTTTCAGATTTCTTTCTCTTACCTATTCCTTCATCTTGTTCACAACACCAAGGGTTCTTATATGGAGTTTGTCTTCCTCCTCTTTTCTCCAGTTAATTTTGGGTATGGGAAGAGCCTTAATTTGTTCTGTAAATTTAGGGTCAAGAACTTCTTTGCCTTCAACTTCTTCTACTCTAGATATATCCATATGTAGGCAAAGGTCAACTATTTGCCTCAAGGTGAACCTTGACCATAATCTCTTCCTCACTTCATAATCATCTTCATAGTCAGCCTAATAATCCTCCATTTGAGGCTCATGTGTGAATGTGAAATCTAATTTATATTGTGTTTGAGCAAAACCTTTACTATCAAATTTGGGCTTGGCCTGGTAAGGCTTTAAATTCATGTCTTTTGTTTTAGGTTCCAACTTGAAGGCATCATTGTTAGGAAATAATGAGATAGAAATAAAAATTACATGCAAATATATCCAATATCAAAAAATAATAAAGCATGAAGATGAGAGCACAAGGCACTTAAATGTGGTTCACCCAATCTCTGGGCTACGTCCACTAACAACGAGTCCAATATTCTTATTATCTAGTGATTACAATATGATTATAATTTGTAATCTCTTGCAACTCAATATCATTGTAAGAAGCCACAATCTTATCATACATTATGAAATTCCTAACCCTAAACCATTTTAGACAAGTTTGTTTTTTTGCTTACAAAACTAGGGTTAGAATAAATTGTCCAATAGAAAAATATCAAATGACACCTTTTATAAGGAGCATGTCTGGGGCTTTGCTCTTGGAACTCACAAGGTGTATTTCCCCCTAACCCCCATAGAAATAACTTGGGGGGAAATCACATTGAATAAAGTGGGAAAAATTAACCTTCGACTCTAATTAGGCTCCACATAACAAAAATCTACCACTTCAAGAATAATCAGACTCTACAACAATAACAATCCTGAATGCTTTTACTATGGTAGTGACCTAGTCCAATAGGGAAAACGTATCTAGAACTCCTTTTGGCCTTGCAAATTTTATCTACATCAACAATCTATCTGCATATCTCAACTAACACACACTTATCCAAGTAGTATATATGGGAAACTTCAACGGTTCACTCTAAAACCCACTAACCCTTAGGTACATGAATTTAGGAAATTATATGAAGAAAATTCCATAAATTATGACTAACTGAATGACTTCTTCAAATAGTATCTTGCTTTCTTTTCCCTGCAACTCAAAAACAAGTCTTGCTAGGCAAGTGTTATGCAATCTTCTAAAGTTTTTAGACCTCTTCTTCTTTTGGAGTGGAGGATAGTAATCACATATATCCATATTTTCAAACCAAACTTGGTGTGGAAACCCATCTTATTCTCTACAATAAGCTATGGTATAGTTCACAAATAGGAGGACATGTAAAAACCAACGATCCCATAAACTTGTGAAAGTTATTTGTGAATCCTATCTACAATAATTTTTTACCAATCAATATACTTGCCTTCATCTAGGATGGTTTTGATGAAAAAGTACATTCAATTCTCCTATAAGAATGTGTGTTGGTTTCCTTTCACTATGTTCAACAAAATAATGATATCCTTACTTCTGGGATCATATATTCTCTAGTTAGGGTACATGGTAGGTGAGAACCTCCTTTCTTAGGTTTTGATAGCCAATTCATTGTAATGGTACTATTATAATCCTTAGCGTTGTTAGTAAATTGTGAGTAAGAAAGGTTTATAGTCTAATCTTCATAGACCTCCTTAAGTGAGATTCTAAGACCACCCATGATAGTAACATGATTCACATAAATCAAGATTTCACTATTGTGGGTTCTAATGCATCTTTTCATAGAATCATACTTGTCATGGCACTCAAGAACTAGCTCTAGACACAATGCTTCTTCAAGAAAACCACTAGCTTGTATTAAACCACTCATAGACAATCTATATTCCATGGACTTGTGTTGAACATTTTCAAACCTTGTGACCATTTTCTCAATATTTTTCTCTTTCAATATGATATCCCCTAATTCTGGGAGGAAGCTCATTAAAGGTGTGGGTTTCTTCTCTTTAGGCATTTCAGGGAAAGAATAGACCATCAGGATATATGCAAGGTTCAAACTTGTAATTCACACAAGGGCACAGAGAGGAAGAACCAAAAAAGTATTTAATTGTAGAAAAGGGGAAATGAAAGGAGTAAATTCAAGAAAGAGTTGAAGACTCACCCATGCTTCAACTTTCAAGAAAACCCTTAAGAAGAATTCCTACTTCACCACCTTTTCTTTTTCACTTCGGGAAAAATTACAAACAATTTTTTGCAAATAGACAATCATGGCTACTTAAAATAAAAGGGTTTATTTGAAATCAAACCTAAGTGGCATGCTACATTGAATTATAGGGGAAAGTATTGATTTGATGACATGTCATAATCTTTAATGAATAACTTAATATCTTGCATGTAGAAAATTTGTCCCACCGCCACCTTTTCTAATCATCATTTAATGCATGTCCTTACACCTTTTGTGGGAGGCATTCCATCTTGTCACAACACCATGTGTCTATTGACATTTTTATCCATCTTGGAAATTGTAAACCTTGAACCTCAAAGTTTAGTTTTGAAGGTTCAACTTCCATTTCCATAAACATAGGATGGATTATTTTGAGGACTAAATATTTGGGCATGCATGCTTAATGAACCATGAACTCTGCACCATTAAAAATGAGGTTCAAGATTCAAGTTTAGCACAAAACATTACTGTCCATTGTGTCTTGGTGGAAAAATAAATGATGTAACTTGCATATAATTTTATACATGACACGAGATGAACATTGAACCTTGAACTTCCCAGTTTGATAGTTCAAGTTCACAATGTAGATAGGGTTACTGCATGACGCAACATGAAAACTGATAACAATGGAGGACTAAATGAACTTTGCCCAACTTTGAGCTTTGAACTTCAAATTGATGTGCTTAAAATTTTTGAGCAATAAATATAATGACCTTCATCTCGGATGTTCTATATGAAATAGTACATCTAATTCTCCCATAAGAATGTGTGTTGGTTTCCTTTCAATCTATTTAGCAAAATATAATGATATCCTTTACTTAGGGACTTGGTAGGCAAAAACCTCCTTTCTCATGTTTTAATAGCCAATTCTTTGCAATGACTATTAAAATCCTTGGTGTTAGTAGTGAATTGGGATTAAGAAAGGTTTATAGTCTTGTCTTCATAGATATCCTTTGGTGGGATCCTAAGAGCACCCATTACAATAACATGATTCACATAGATAAGTAGGAGATAATTTCCACAACAAGTCAAATTGTGATATTGCTATCAAGATTTAACTGTGTGATTTTTGAGTCAAACTCATTGACCCATGTTTCATGAGTAGTGATTCAACATGAATCCATCTCTCATGAGAATAAATGTAACACTTAGCACTCATTGGATCTAGGCGATTCTCATAGGGGTGAAGCACCAGGACTTATCAGGAGGTCACCCATCCCAGTACTACTCTAGCTTGAGCGCGCTTAACTACAAAGTTTCCTCCATGGTAAAACCCAAAGCTTGCAACCCCATTTGAAAAACCTTCACGAAGTGTTGTGCCTTATGAACCATTCATTAGAAAGCCCCTTAAGCCCATCAATTGATGAGTAGGAGATAATTTCCACAGCAAGTCAAATTGTGATATTGCTATCGGGATTTAACTGTGTGATTTTTGAGTCAAACTCATTGACCCATGTTTCATGAGTAGTGATTCAACATGAATCCATCTATCATGAGAATAAATGGAACACTTAGCACTCATTGGATCTAGGTGATGCTCATAGGGGTGAACCACAAGGATTTCCCGGGAGGTCACCCATCCCAATACTACTCCAGCCTGAGCATGCTTAACTATAGAGTTTCCTCCATGGTCAAACCCAAAGCTTGCAACCCCATTTGCAAAACCTTCACCAAGTGTTGTGCCTTATGAATCATTCATTAGAAATCCCCTTAAGCCCATCAATTGATAAGTAGGAGATAATTTCCACAGCAAGTCAAATTGTGATATTGCTATAAGGATTTAACTGTGTGATTTTTGAGTCAAACTCATTGACCCATGTTTCATGAGTAGTGATTCAACATGAATCCATCTCTCATGAGAATAAATGGAACACTTAGCACTCATTGGATCTAGGTGATGCTCACAGGGGTGAAGCACCAGGACTTCCCGGGAGGTCACCCATCCCAGTACTACTCCAGCCTGAGCGTGCTTAACTATAGAGTTTCCTCCATGGTCAAACCCAAAGCTTGAAACCCCATTTATTCTCATGAGAGATGGATTCATGTTGAATCACTACTCATGAAACATGGGTCAATGAGTTTGACTCAAAAATCACACAATTAAATCCCGATAGCAATTTCACAATTTGACTTGCTGTGGAAATGATCTCCTACTTATCAATTGATGGGCTTAAGGGGCTTTCTAATGAATGGTTCATAAGGCACAACACTTGGTGGAGGTTTTTAAAGTGGGGTTGCAAGCTTTGGGTTTGACCATGGAGGAAACTCTGTAGTTAAGCGCGCTCGGGCTAGAGTAGTACTGGGATGGGTGACCTCCCGATAAGTCCTGGTGCTTCACCCCTATGAGAATCACCTAGATCTAATGAGTGCTAAGTGTTACATTTATTCTCATGAGAGATGGATTCATGTTGAATCACTACTCATGAAACATGGGTCAATGAGTTTCACTCAAAAATCACACAATTAAATTCCTGATAGCAATATCACAATTTGACTTGCTGTGGAAATTATCTCCCACTTATCAATTGATGGGCTTAAGGGGCTTTCTAATGAATGGTTCATAAGGCACAACACTTGGTGAAGGTTTTGCAAATGGTGTTGCAAGATTTGGGTTTGACCATGGAGGAAACTCTGTAGTTAAGTGCGCTCAGGTTGGAGTAGTACTGGGATGGGTGACCTCCCGAGAAGTCCCAGTGCTTCACCCCTGTGAGCATCACGTAGATCCAATGAGTGCTAAGTTTTCCATTTATTCTCATGAGAGATGGATTCATGTTGAATCACTACTCATGAAACACGGGTCAGTGAGTTTGACTCAAAAATCACACAGTTAAATCCTGATAGCAATATCACAATGATTCACATAAATCAATATTTCATCATTGTGTGTTCTAATGTATCTTTTTGTAGCATCATACTTGTTGTAGCACTCAAGAACTAGCTATGGACACAATGTGGCTTCAGGGAAACCACTAGAGCCTATATTAAACCACTCATAGCCACTTTGTATGCCATGGACTTGAGTTGCACATTTTCAAACCTTGCGACCACTTTCTTAATATTTTTATCTACCAATGTGGTATCCCCTAATTTTGGGAGGAAGATCATTAAAGGTGCAAGTTTCTTCTCTTTAGGAATTTTTGGGAGAGAATAGGCCATGAGGATATATGCAGGGTTCAAACTGTTAATTCGTACAAGGTCATGAAGAGGAAGAACCAGAAAAGTTTATAATTGTAGGAAAGATAAAATGAAAGAGGGAAATTCAAGAAAGAGTTTCAGACTCACCCATGCTTCAAATTTCAAGAAAACCCTTGTGAATAATTGCTACTTCACTGCCTTTTCTTTTTCACTCCTGGAAAAATCACAAACAATTTATCGCAGATAGACAATCATGGCTACTTCAAAGAAAAGGGTTTATTTAAAATTAGACTTGAGTGATAGGCTATGCTGAATTATAAGGGAAAGTTCTAATTTGATGACATGTCATAATCTTTAATGAATACCTTAATCTCTTGCACACAAAAAAAATGTCCCATGCTACCTTTTCTAATCATCATTTAATGCATGTCCTTACACCTTTTGTTGGAGGCATTCCAACCTATCATGTCACCACATGTCTGTCAACATTTTTATCTATCTTGGAAATCATGAACCTTGAACCACAAAGTTTATTTTTGAAGGTTCAATTTCCCTTTCCACAAATATAGGATGAATTATTTTGAGGACTAAATCTTTGGGCACGCATGCATAATGAACCACAAACTCTGAACCATTGAAAAAAGAGGTTTAAGGTTCAAGTCTAGTGTGGAACATTATCATTTATTGTGCCTTAGTGGAAAAGAAATGATGTGATTTGCCTATAATGTTATTGTACACGGTGTGAACGCGTATTCATGAAACTTTGATGTAGAATGCAGATAGACTGATAATGAACTAGACTAAACCCAAGAAATCATTATCAAAATGTAAATTCTATGAACATCTCATGTTTCCCTAACTACAACTGCTAAAATAGCTCTCAGACTAGCATCTTAGTGATAGTTCTAGAATGGGAGTATGCTTAGAATGCAGATCTACAAGAATGCATGCAAGATCTATGACTATAATGTAGATTATATCAAGATAACAACTCTTAAAATGCTATGACAATGGCCATACAATGATCTAACATGTAATAAATGATGTTAAATGACATAAAAACAATGCTAAAATGCTATGAATTTGCTACAATGATAATGCTAAAATGATAACTCAGAATGTGCCTATAGTGTAGATGCCTAAAACTTGGGTCCCTTGGCTCTTGGATTTCCCTCCTATTTATAGGATTTTGGAAGGGTTGGGGCAAGAATTAAGATTTTCAATTTTGACTGATGGGTGAAAGTGAAACTAAAAATATCTCATAAGAGACCAAGAGGAAGAGTCTAACAGACTTGGTTTTGAGGATAATTTAGGGTATTTCTAATTCTTTTAAAATTAAAAAGGGAGATTTTCAATTTTGTGAGGATAAATGATTTTATTGTTTTAATAAATGTCTTATTTATTCTCAACCTTTTGTCTTTTTCCTCCTCCTTTTTTTGAATTTCATTTTATGAATTTGAATTATTTTTCTCCTCTTTTAAAATTAATTTAGATCTTGTTGATTTAATAGATAATTAATGACTTGATGTGATTTTTGATTTGAAAGGTCTATGGCATTTCTTCTAATTTTCTCTTTAATTTGCACTGATTGATAGGAACTGTGTGATTTAGGTCTTTGCCAATTTTTTATCGTCTACAATTATATACAACATGGGATGAACTTTGAACCTTGAACTTCCCAATTTGATGGTTCAAGTTCATAAGATGGGTAGGGTAGTTGTATGGTGCAACATGAAAAGTGATAACAAAGGAGGATCGAATGATCTTTTCCCAACTTTGAGCTTTGAACTTTGAACTAATGAGGTTCAAGTTTGAGGTTCAATAACTAAGGGGAGACTTATCAATTCAAAAATTTAGGATAAATTTGACAAGACCAAAACATGGGTAATAGCTGGCTTTGACTAGGGACTAGGACTGTAAAGGACTTAGCTAAAACTTAGCATCTTTGGTTTCACACTACTATAAAATGGAACTAAACTAAAACAAAAATAACAGATAAGAAAAAAACTAAGAAACTAACTACACACAACAAAAAATTATGTACAAAGAACTAATTGATCCTCACATTTGGTAGAGTTTAAAATCTTGTCAATTATAGGACAAAGGAAGTTCATTGTCATATGCATGCTTGAGCTTGAAGGAATTTGAACCAAGAGTCTGATTGATTTCAAATGGACTCTTCCATAAAGATTAAAAATTTCCATAATCCTTCTTAGACTCTCTTCATTTTTCCCACAAGAGTACCTTGTCACCCTCCATGAACTTTCTTGTCCTAGATTTACAATAAAGGATCTCCTTCACTCTAGCCTAGTAACTAGTTATGTGACCTACTAAGTCTTCCTTCTCCTCTTTTATTTTAGATAGATATATAATTCTTATGTATAGTGAACTTTGAAAAACCTCATCCTCTATAACCTCTTGTAGCCTAGAGGAGGCAAATTCCATTAGTAGAGATAATGGTGCTTCTAACCCATACATCAACTCAAACAGAGTCATTCCAATGGCTCTCTTTGGTGAAGTTTTATCTGCCCAGAATGCTTTATAGATATTTTGTGTCAATTCCTTCCCCTTTCATCTACTGACTTCTTCATGACATTAATCAAGTTTTTATTTGTGGACTCCACCTATCCATTCCCTTTAGGAAAGTAATTTGAAGAACATGACAAATCTGTCTTATTATCATAACAAAATAGCTATATTTCTTGAGACAAAAAGTTGTGGGCATAATTAGCTGCTATTTTTAATGGAATTCCAAACTTCACTAGTATAATTTCTTTCAAGAATTGACACACTACTTCTGAAGTTGTTTTCATAACTAACATTGCTTCTACCCATTTTTTGAAGTTATATGTTGTGCTAAGGATGTGGGCATGATTAGCACTAGAGGATGGATCAAGTGGACCAATAAAATCAAGTGCTCATTGCCTGAAAGGCTCTTCTAGGACCATTGGCTTTAGAGATAGGAAAACTAGCCGAGGCTTGCCTATAAATAATTTACACTACGCACAATTGGATACCCACTTATAAGCATCCTTGAGCATTCTTGACCAATAGTAGCAATTCTTGAATATCTCAAAGGTGATGATAATTGATGAATAATGTCCACCATAGGCTTCATTATGGAATATTTGTAGTAATTTTTTTTTCTCATCTCTATCCACACGTGGGAGAAACATCCCATCCAACACCTTTTTATATAGCACTCCATATATAATAACATACTTGGCTTCTTTTAGTTTACTTTACTTTTATCTTTACTTGTCATGGATTCAAGACATTCACCACAAGTCAAGAAATATGGAATATCTGAAAACTAAGCATCCTTCATACTAGCAAACAAGAAAATAGGGTGGAGTTCACCTTCTTTGTTTTCAACCATCATATTACATAGCCCCTATCCTCTACCCAACTTGGTGGGTTTAATTTCAAGATTAAACTGTTGCACTATTTCCACCCATGTAGCCATGTTATTCAAAACCACTTCTTGTTGCATTAAGATACTCTTTACCATAGTGCTTGGGACGTATACCACATAATGAGAATGAAGAATATAGTATTAAAATTGCTTCACAACTTTTACTACAAGAAATTCTTATTTTTAAGCTATAGAATTTTGTAATTCATGCTTCTTCAAAGGTATACTCATGAAATCTATTAGGATGACTTCACTTATTTTATTTCTTTGTAAGAATACTCCCTACATGGTATGTTTAGATGCATAGCAATATATGATAAAATCCTTTTTAAAATCAAGAGGAATCAAAGTGGGGGCTTGGGATATCACCTTCTTTACTCCATAAAATGACTTCACAACATTTTCATTCCATTTTAAAGTCTATTTATCACTTAGGAGGTTGACCATGGGCCTTGCAGTTTCAACAAAATCAGGGACAAACCTTCTCAAGAAGTTGAATTTCCCAAAGAAGGATCTTATAACATTATAGTTGGATGGGAGAAATAATTTTTTGATGGCCCCTACCCACTATGGATCGATCTTGATTCCTTTGAGACTAGGTGACCAAGTTATCTCCCCTTCATAGCAGATAATACAAAATTATTTGGGTTCAAAGAGATTCCATGGTCTCCACATCTTTGAAGAACTTTGCTGAGGTCTTTCAAATGCTTCTTCCTCTTCCTTGGAAATATTGTCACATTTTTCAAGTAAATAAAAATGGTTTTATTCAACAGGTGACCAAAGGTTGAATTCTTGTCCCACTGGGAAGTAGCTCTGACATTGATTAGCCCAAATAACATCCTACGATAAGCAAATGTGCCCTAGGGAGTGGTGAAGGTCATCTTGTGTTGGTCATCTTCTACCATGCTACTCTAGTTGTATCCTAAAAATCCATCTAAGAGGGACATAATTTTTGAGCCAACCATTTCTTGAAGAATTTTATCCGTCACAATTAAGGAAAAGTTATCCTTAAGCTTGCCTGGTTTAAGTTTCTAAAATCCACACAAATAAGAATCTCTTCATTCTTTTTGTACATGCTCAATACTATCCATCCATGTAGAGTGATATATAGATTAAATGATGTGTTCCCTAAGCATCTTGTCAATCTCTCTAAAAATGACATTTGTCACCTTTGGATTATAGGTTCTCAATTTCTGTCAAAAAATGTGACACCCTAGGCTTCAATGGGATATGGTGTCAGAACTAACCTTGCCTAAAGTTTTTGAGATATTTGTAAGATAAAGCAAAGAAATATTTAAAATCCTTCAACATCTTTGAAAAATTGGCTTTTCCTCAACAATACAACACACACCTAAATTAACTAACTTAGGCTTTTTCTTGTCTCCAATGTTTACCTTTTCATAATCACTGGATTGACTATTATCTTTTTCTGTAGATGATTCGTAGAGCAATATTTTCTGTAAAATAAATTTTCAAGGTTCACCACTCCTTTTGGTATATAGTTAGACTTTAGTTGCAAGAGCTCTTCATGACAATTGACATCTCTATATGGGACAAAATTGAAGCATTCAACATTGGAACCTTCAAAATAATTAGAGGGAAACTAATCAACTCCCTACAAGAATGTGTTTATATGAGCATCATCCTTGAAGACCTTCCATGATTGGGCATTATCAGGTATATTGTGCCTATGGACTAGCTCAATAGTGTAATGATTATTTTCAAAGTCAGGGTGGGATTAACAAGGAGGCTAGACTTGCAAGCCCATTTGTCCTTGAATTGAATTATTAGGGCATAGATTCTATTAAGAAAGCATCAAACCATTTGATCTCATCCCAAACTCTATTTTTGTAATGCTTTAATCTCTCATTTCTAATCATGAACATGTTTCTAACTTGTTTCAAAATTAATTCAGCATCCCCACACACTCTTAGAATTTTTGTGTCATTTTTCTTTACTTCTTCTAGACCCAAGAATAGAGTTTCATATTAGGTTGTGTTGTTTGTATTCTCAAATTCAAGCTTAAAAGAAAATAGAAACTGCTCTTCATGAGGGCAAAAAAGGCCACACCTGCTCATGAACCTATCATGGAACAAATACCAACAAATTCTATAATCTAGAGGACATACTCATTCAAAGGCATTGAACTTGCAATGTCACTTTTGGGCATGATAACATTATTAGCAAAATCAGTCTCCTAATACAAAGTTTTGGATATGGGATCTTCATAAGGGAAGACAGTGTATTCAGACTTGGTTTTAAGGAGTAAAGTTACTTTCTAACTCCCCACAAGAATGATAACTTGAGACTAATCCATCTTGATGTCACCTCCTAAATCCCTAAAAAGAATTTAGCTCAAAAGCATCCCATAGCTAGCTAGAATATCAACGACCAATATAGTTAATTTTATCCGCTACTCAGGAAAGGATGCTAACAAAACTTGTGCATCTTTGATCTAGCCAACTAGGAGGACTTGCTTAAAATCCATTGAGTAACACTTGCTAGAGGTTTTGTTCATTGGGAGGTCTAAGGATATGGCTACAATGGATGAAATTATATTATAGTAAGTCCCAAAATCAATGATATTATTCAGATCAAAACCATGTATGAACAAGGACATGTAAAATGGTTCAATTTTATCTGTACGATAGGTAGCAAAGGCAAAATTCTCTGACTAAACTATTTCATTTTCAATGTGTGATTGGTTCACTCTAGACATTTCACAAAAAACATACATTATTAACCTATTGAGAGGTCATTATAGTAGGGGAACCCTTGACATAATCAACCAATTTATCTAGCTCACGAGGGTTCCTTTTCAAATACTCAACAGGAGAAATTTGGGTTTTAGAAGACTTATAGAATTCTACAATATCAAAAAGGGGTCCGAGATTAAAAAAAAAATTAGAATCTAAACCTTCAGGGTCATTCAGTTTTGTATTTTGAGGGTTTCATTGCTTCGGGCTCCTACATCCTTTGTTTGCAGTGTCACCATAAGGGTTCCTTTTTAACCTCCCATATTCCCTCCACATTGTCCTTTAGTCAAAATAAAGCATGTAGTTTCATCCAGAGTCACCAATATGTCATCGCCTCTTTCAAAATAAAATTTATATTCTAAGTAATAGCTTATAGACTCGCTAGGTAGGCAGAGGGTTTTATTACAAACTACAATTGGAATAATGTTATGTTTTCATTGATGTCAAACCTTACTAGTGAGATAGTTGCTACCTGAGTAGAGTACCTTATCAAGATGATTAATAAAGAGGATTTGATAAATAGAAACATCAAGAAGACCTAGTGGAAAGGTTGAGTTTTGAGGAATTATAATGGGCACTTGATCAATTGGAATATGGCAAGATAATGTGTTGTTTAATCATAACAGTAAGAGTAGGCATAACCAAGCTTCAAAGAAGAAGGATAATGAACTTATAGTTGAAGCAAAGTTGTGCTAGTGTCAACCGAATAAATAGTAGAAGTCAGGAAAATCTAGTGTTGACCAAGCATCAGTAAAGATAGAGTAACGAAAAAGTTGGACCGAGCACAAGTAAAAGGACCAAACAAACTTAGTGTAAGCCAAGAAAGGAAAGATAGTATTGACCGAGTTATCTAATGATGACTAAGGTCGAAGAACATAGTCGTGGATGAGTGTTAGCATTTGTTATTTTGTGAAGGAATTGAGATTCCTGGCTGACATAATTGAATTCCTAGAATACGTAAATAATGTTGAAGATAAGGATTGATAAGATAAAACATTTAATCCAAGGGATACCATGTTTGAGCGTTTCTATGCATGGATTCAAAGAGAACTTTGGATAATTTTATAAAAGGAGAAAGAAGAAACAAAATGATTGAAGGACTCAATAAATCTAACCTAAACCTAAGATCAATGGTAGTGTTTAAATGGAAAAGATCAAAGATATCTATTTAAGGAGGCATAAGGATTGACCTACAAAGGTTAGTAGACCTAGAAAGGTTGGAGTAGTTGTTGATTCTATTGATTGGCTAACTTGAGCAGAAGGCTAAATAGTAAAGAGTGATTGCTTGAAGTGTTTCCAAGAGAATTAGTGATGGAGATGATAATGGTGTTAGAGAAAAAGGTTAATTTCATTTCATTTATTAAATTACATTTACTACCTTCTTAAGATTTCCCTTTATGCACTTGCATTTCCATTTAATAATTAATTAGTAATTATTAAATATCGTTTACCTCTTAGGGTTTTCCTTTTAGGTTTTTGATCTCCTTTTATAAGGACTAATCTCTTTGTAATTTATTCATTCACTTTTGATAATAGCAATCTCTCTTCTTGCTCGTCAAAAATGTCTAAACTATGTATCTAGGAATATTTGGCACACTTTTTGAGTGGGCATTAACATAGTAGTTAAGAGTCTTGATCATGTTATGATCTCCTTAAATTTATTTTTTTATTTTGGGACTTCTCAACATTTATTTTTTATGCTTTTATCAGATGTGACATTATTAAACCACTTTTCCATTAAATTTTCTACTCAATGGACAACTCACCATTAATGTTCATCTTCACCAACTTTTTGTTCAACACATCATTCATTGTCCATTCCACCACTTTGACCCACATAAGTAATGTTTGGAACATTCAACCAAGACCAAATCAATTGTCAGGTTAGATTGAGTGGTGGAATGCTACGATTTCTTAGACCGTGCATTTTTATTGTTCTTTGGAAAATAGCTAGCCTTTTTGTCATCAATCCTATACAAGGAATAATAAGGAACTACATGTAATAATTGATAAACTACCAGATCAACCATTTTTCTATGAGGTAGCTTAAGGTGGTCGATCTTTTTCATGCAAAGAAAGTTGTTGACAACTATATTGCTAAAGGAGCTCAAGTTAAAGCATATCTTTATTATCTCAAAGTAGGGGATATTGCTACTAAAGAATTATTTTATACACTCATCCCTAAGTATTCGACATTAGGGATTAAAAGGATTAAGGAAGGAAATTTTATGCACACAAAAATTCTCAATATTATTCAAGCATTTGTAGCTCATTATAAAAATAATTATTGCTCAGAAATCCACTCCTGCTTCCTAGCAAGCACTCATAAATTGTTTAGTTTGTGTCCAACTCGCCTTTCTCCTTCGTAAGTACCATTATATCAAAAAATATTATTTAATAAATACCTCAAAGATGTTTCCTTCTTAATGATTGATGATAAATCTCTTGGGTGTGATGGTTTCCTTGATGAATTCTACATAACCTTAAGGGGCACCTTAAGGAATGATTTATACAATTTATGTTTATAAGCAATTCACACTAGCTTGTTAGAAACTGAAATCAATAGAGATGATATAGATTTCATACCTAAATATAACAATCTAGAAGATATTTATAATTTGTGTCCCATTACTTTGCTTAATGTTTCTTAAAAAATCATTTCTAAGGCTTTATCTCTCAAAGTTTGTCACCTTATCCCCCAAATAGTACATCCTAAAAAAAATATTCATTCAATCTCATTTTATTTTGGATAACATTATTGTTTTCTTGAGAAGGTATGACATGGGATCATGTCTTTGGTCAACCATCTATCTTTTTAAATTTTAATTTTGACAAGGTCTACGGCTGTATAGAATGACATCTTATTTTTGTTATATTATCTTCTCTTAGTTTTGTACCATATTTTTTTTCTTCTGCTAAAGTATCTTTTATTGATGCCAATGCTTATATTACCATTGATTACCAATAATATGCTTCTTTTGGTTTGTACATATCAATTAGGCAAGGTTGTCCTCTTGCTCCCACCATACATGTTTTAGTTGTCAAGGGTTTTACTTATCTCATCATCTATGCTACCTTTGTAGGGCATTTTCATGGTGTCACTTTACCCAATTCCACTTCCTAATTAGTTAATGGTCTCTTTGTAGATGATTCCTTCCTCACTTTCATTGACGATAAAGCCAACATTCATAATACTCTCCACTGCCTTGATATTTTTTGCTTAGCATTTGGATCTCTTATCCAATGGCATAAGGCTCTTTGTTTGCACCAATCCTTTCTACCACCCCTACAGTGAATTCTAATATACAATTGGCAACGAATTCAATATTGCCAAGTTTTCCACGTTTTCAACATACTACTTTATTTCCATGGTTCCCCAATTGAACTATGAAATGCAAGTCTAGCCAAGATTGAGTTTAAACTTTCCTATTGGATCACTAAGCCTCTTTCCCTTAATAGTAAATTTTAAATTTATCCTAGGATTCTTGCTACAACTCATGTTTACTACTCCTCATGTTGGTCACCTTATAAACAAGAATATGCCAATTTCAAATGCCTTCACGAAAATATCTTTGGGATTTTTATTCATAATGGCATAGCTTTTACTGTGTGACTTATGATTTTTGTTATCTCCCTTATCGATTTGGTAGTTTAGGCTTCAGTTCTATTCACATGCAATGGAAAGGTCATTGTGTCAAATGGATCATTTACAACATTTCTAGCAATGAACTATGGAAAACAATTCTTTGACATTGCATTTCTTCCAAACATCCTCCACACTAATCAACATGGAAGTATTTAGGGTTTCCTAACCTCCCCCTTGTGATGGAACTAGGAAAGATTCAAAGCATATTTGTCACCAAAAGTATTTGGCAAGATTAGCAAGCTATGCGGCCTTGGTTTTGTTGACATGGGTCAATCTTTCACAATGGGCTCTCTTTTAATTAGCAAAGCCTTTGGTGGTCTCCTCTTCTTCACATGAAAGGTTTTACCTTAGATAGAGTTCCAAGACTTCAGGCTTTACATTTTCATTAGCATTATTTGTGAACTCCTCAAGACCTCTTTTTTCAAGAAACTATGTTAATTTGCACTTGGAAGAATGCTCTTGCCCATTTGGCCTTTTTAGTCATACAAAGAGATATTTGAATTACTTGTCTCTCTTTTTTGACTAGAATTATTGTATAAGATTGGCATTATATTGGTGGAAAGATTATTGGTGGCATCCAAAAAATGCCTTTGAAAGATATCTCCCTTGAAAGGATTACCTTTGGCTCTCATGCCATTTTCTAATGGTGGAGGTTTTGAACTAGAGATGGCATGTGCAGTCTTCACATTCATAATGGAGATTCTGATTTATTAATATTTGGTCTAGTATCACAAAACCTAAAATTGCACATTTTTATTCATGTTTATTGTTTCAAGGCTTACCTGTTAGAAAATAAAACTTAGCATGTTTTTTGTTTTTATCCATGCTTTAATGGATAAAGCTTATTTTCTTAGAATGTAAACTAACTAAGGAATGCTTCTAATTTTTTTAGTTTTATTCCTATTTTTCCTCTGCTTTATGCTTTGAGGAAGCCTATATTATTGTAATTAATGAGAAGCTCTATTTTTCATCTTTTGTTCTGAATTTTTTCTTCCTACAATTGCATATTTTGTTCTATCATTCTAGCTAGATTATTTACTAGTTAAGCTAAAAATTTACATGGTATCAAAGCTCATGGCCACTAGAAAGGAGAATAAATTTTTTTGTTGCAGGTATTGAAGAAACTCAAAGCTTTTGAAGAATGAAGTTTTCCACCTTTTCTTGCTTGAAGCTATATTTCTATTTTAAATGGAAGTCAAATATTCTACTTTAGATCAGAAGTAGAGACTTGCATGGAATAGTAATGGCAATAGAGGTTAAACTAAATTCTATTGGTCCATCATAGATAGGCCAAGGTCATGCTCTTTTTGCATGGGTCTTGCATTCATCTTTTTCTTAGTGAAACATAATTTCAATGGACCTATCATGCCTTGCCTTTCCAAATTTTGGAGGGTTTTCTATTGTTCATGTTGATGTTTCCATGGTTCTATAGTTGATCAATTTTGTAGACAATTGGCACCTATATTTTCAAATATCAATTTATTTTTGCATGGTTGAGTAGTGTCATTCGGGTCGCTCATATAGATTTATATGTCATATGCATCCTTAACTGATAGATGTTTTTCCTTATTTGTCATCTATTCATTATTTGGGGGCTTCTATGTAGCTTATTGACTTCTGTATCTTCAAATGATAGATGTTTTTCTTAGTTTTCCACTTGCTCATTGTTCGAGTAGTGTCACTAGGGACACTCATGCAAATTGATCATGATTTTCATCCTAGTTTCAAATGAGGTTTTTTAAAACATTATGACAGTTATCATTTGAGGATCATCCACACTTTTCTTGTGTCTCAAAAGATGCTTTTCTAATTGATGCAAGGAGGGTAGGGAATAACTAGGGCCAAAGGCACACCCATCAATCTAAACCAACCTTGCAAAGTTAACACAACAAAAGAAAACACACAAAGAGGATAGCACCATAGAGAGAGAGAACAATATTCTTTTTATTGATTCATGAAATAATTAGCATACATGCCCAGCTGTAAGGCCTTCTGGGTTACGACCAAATATAAATATATTCAAGATCTAAGATCCATCATCAAATTTGCAACTCTGGATCTACTCCAAATCAATCCACCAAAACTCTTTGAAAACTACCTAACTTTAAGCCTAAATACTCTATTTATACTTGCCAAAACAACTTAAAGATCATTCTAGAACATTAAATAATAGCAAGGTCGACCCAATAATGGTTTGGACAAATTCCAAGACAAGATCTCATCATAAATATCATGATTGAAAGCAATCTTGCAAGTCAGCTCGCATAGAAAATGCAAAAATCATGTCCAAAATGTTGGCACTCAGCATAAATAGGATAACTTGGCACATGAAGAGTCAAGAGTCACTCGGCATACACTAGGTAACTCGGCACATGAAGAGCAGCTCGACACACACACACATAGTGGAACTTGTCACACACTATAGAGATGGGATAACACGTGAACCTGAGTGTTAACATCACATGGGATAACTTGAACTTGACTTTAACTACAAAAATATTGGTGCTTAGCAATTGCTACAACTTGGTAATGTCTGAAACTCGGCAATAACTGGCAGAACGGGCAAAAATGAGCAGGATAACATGTCAACCTAGGATGCCCCTACATTAGACAACCAGGGTAGAAAGAAATGATTCTCCTGAATCATTGAGATGTCACAACCTGAGTTGAATCCAACTCAGATTGAGAAATTCATGTAGCATCTTCAACTTGTCTATTTTTCCACTTCACCAAATATTCATAATAGTCCTTTCCTCTTGTGCTTTTGCCAACTCTCTGATCCAATATTTGTTCAACCTCTTCAATCTGCTTCTTAGGATAATCATCAAGTACAAAAATTTCATCATCTAACTCATGATACTTATACAAATCAACAACATTGAATATGGGAGATATATCCATGTCATTAGGTAACTTGACTTCATAAGCATTTCCACTATCAAACTTCTTCAAGATCTTACAAGGTCCAAACTTCTTCATCTTTAGCTTACTATATGTTCCAACTAGAAATCATCCTTTCTTCAAATGAATCATCACCTCATCACCAACTTCAAAAATATGATGTCTTCTAGACTTATCAGCATTCTCCTTGTACTTATGATTACTTTATTCCAACTTTAACTATACTTCCTTATGCAAAGACTCCATGAAATCAACAAATTCTTCTCCTGCAGTACTTCTCTTCTCTTCACCAGAAACATCTCTTAAATCTGATACTCCTCTAGGCTTCATTCGGGTAACAATCTCAAAAGATGTCTTCCCTATACTTCTATTCACAAAATTATTATATGCAAACTCAGCTTGTGCCAATACCATCTCCCAATTATGTGTTTCATCTCCAACTAAGCATCTCAACAAATTACCCAAGCTTCTATTTACAACCTCTATTTGTCATTCAGTTTGTGGATGGAATGTAGTACTAAACTTTAGCTCAATACCCATCTTCTTCCACAAAGTTCCCCAAAAATAACCAATAAACTTACTATCTCTGTCAGAAATAATACTTCTTGGTAATCCATGCAATCTAACAATCTCTTTGAAGAAAAGTTCAGCAGCATGCTCAACATCTGATGTCTTCTTACATGGTATAAAATCAGCCATTTTAGAAAATCTATCCACAACAACAAGTATAGAATCACACAGCTTTGCTGTTTTAGGCAATCCAAGAACGAAATCCATACAAATGTCACTCCAAGGTTTCTTCAAAATAGAAATAGGTGTATACAATCTAGTATTCTAACTTACTCATTTTGCAACTTGACAAACTCCACAACTCTTCATAAATTTTTAAACATCTGTGGCCAATAATACTTCTCCTTCAACAAACTCAATGTCTTATCAATTCCAAAATGTCCATCCAATCCACCACTATGCTTTTCCTTAATTAGATTCAACCTCATAGAGCTTCTAGGGATACACAACTAGATACCTTTGAACAACATATTTTCTTGAATGAAATATTCATCATACTTACTGATGTGATCTATCAAATTTGGTACTCTGCACTCTCTCTATGCCTCAGAAAAATTAGGATCAATAGCATACAACTCTTTCATCTCATCAAAACCAAGAACTTCAACCTTCATATCAGTCAGCAAAGAATGTCTTCTACTCAATGCATCAACAACTCTATTAGTAACTCCACTCTTATGCTTGATCACAAATGTAAAACTTTGCAAATACTCAACCCACTTCATATGTCTTTGATTCAATTTATGTTGACTTCCCAAGTATTCAAAGCAAACAGATTTCCACAATCCATGAATATTGTATTAATTTTTGGGGAAGATTGTGTGAGAGTTTTTTCATCAAAAAACTCTCACACAATCTTCCCCAGAAATTAATACAAAATTCCCAAGTATTATAAAGCTTTATGATCAGTATACAACACAAGCTCCTTAGGAATCAAATAATGTCTCCACTTCTTCAATGCTTGTACAATAGCATAAAGCTCTTGATCATACACAAAATACTTCCTTTTAGCATCATTCAACTTCTCACTAAAGAAAGCAACATGCTTACCTTCTTGACTTAATACAACTCCAATTGCACTACCACTTGCACCACACTCAACTTGAAATACCTTATTGAAATCAGGCAAAGCCAATATGGGTAATTCAACAACCTTTGGTTTCAAAGTTTCAAAACTCTTATCAGCTCCATGTGTCCACTTGAATTCCTTTCTTCTTCCCCTCATTGTCTATGTCATAGCATTACAAACAACACTGAAATTCTTTATAAACTTCTTGTAGAAACTAGCCAAACCATGAAATGATCTTACCTCACCCACATTCTCAGGTGTAGGCCATTGCAATATTGCTTTAACCTTTTTCGGATCCATCCTTAAACCATTAGTTGAAATAACAAATCCCAAATACATAATCTCCTCTTGCATAAAATAACACTTTTTCAGATTAATCAACAACTTTTCCTCTTTCAATCTCTGTAATACTTTCCTAACATGCTCAAGATGTTCTTCCTTAGTCTCGCTGAATATTAGAATATCATCCAACTAAACAATCACAAACTTACCCAAGAATCTTTTCAGAACTTCATTCATCAACCTCATGAAAGTACTAGGTGCATTAGTCAAACCAAAAGGCATAACCAACCATTCATATTAAACATCTTTTGTCTTGAAAGTGGTCTTCCATCCATCACCTTCTTTGATTCTAATCTGATGATAGCCACTCTTCAAATCAATCTTGGTAAAATACTTTGCTCCACTCAAACAACCCATTATGTCATCCATCCTCGACATAGGAAACCTATATTTCACTATGATCTTGTTAATAGCTCTGGAATTAGTACACATCCTCCACTCTCCATTCTTCTTAGGTGCTAATACAGTAGGTACAACACAGGGAATCAAACTTTCTCTGATTAATCCCTTTTGTAGCAACTCATGCACTTGCCTGTTAAGTTCTTCATTCTCTATAGGTGTTAATCTGTATGGTGTTTTGTTCGAAAAACTAGCTCGAAGAATCAAATCCATACAATGACTTATACTTCTTACTAGTGGTAAACCATCAAGAATATCTTCAACAACAATATCCTTATACTCTTTCAACAATTCTATAATTCCTTCTAGTACTTAGCTACCACTATCTGTTGCTTGGCCATTACTACAAACAATCAGTCCTCTAGGAACTATGGCAAAACAAACTTGATTCTTCTTCACTTCCTTTTCAAATTATTTCTCATTAACCATGCAAACTTTTATTGCAATACAACTAACCTCATCTAGACTTTCAATCAAAAGCAACAATATTTTCTTCTTCCCATTCACCCAAAGAGCATATTGATTCAATCTTCCATCATGTACAACATATCTATCATGTTGCCAAGGTCTACCCAACAAAATATGACAACAATCCATAGGCATAATATCACACAACACTTCATCAAAATAATGTCCAATCTTGAACTTCACAACACATTGTTCATTTACCAATATCTTATGCTCATCTTTGATCCATGAAACATGATATGGTTTGGGATGCTTCAAAATTTGCAATTACAACTTTTTAACCAGCTCTTATGATGCCAAATTTGTAGAACTTCCACTATCAATGGTCACCTTGTAGCATTTTCCATTCATCTTACATCTAGTCTTGAAAAGACTTCTTCTAAGGGCAGGTTCCTCATCACTTCCTTTATTGCATAAGGTTCTTCTCACCATCAAATTTTCTCTAGCCTCAGGTCCACTTGGTGAACTCTCAATGTCCTCTTGAATCACAACATTTCTATTATTCTGCCCACTTTTAGAAGATCTACATTCAAAAGATCTATGCCCCTCTTTACAACATTTGAAACAATTACCATGGAAACCACCTCTAAAATAAGAATTACCTCTTCCTCAGTAAGATACAATACCTCCTTAGTATGAGCTACCACCTTTCCACTTCATCTTGTCTTTTTCATCATTCTTCCATTTAGATTTTCCTTTATCTTGCAGAGAACTATTAGATCTGCCACCTTCTTGATAAGATCTACCTCTGCCTCGCTAGAATCTACCACCTCTACCTCTTTTTCTTTGTTCATGCTTCTTTGTCAAGATATCCTAAGCTTTCAAGGCATATTGATATGCTTCTTCCACACTTTCCAACTTCACAAAACTTATTTAATCTTGAATTCTGAATCTCAATCCATTTACGTACCTTGCAATTTTCTCAACATCATCATCCACATGTCTAGATCTGATGTCCAATCTATGGAATTCCTTAGTATACTCTTTCACAGTCATGTCATTTTTCTTAAAATTTTCTTTCTCAACAAGCTAACTTGGTAATCAACAGGAAGAAATCTATTCTTTACCTTGCTCACCATTTTCAGCCAAGTATTGATCTTCTCCTTTCCTCTCCTTTGTCTATCCATTTGCAAATGCTCCCACCACAGTGATGCATGACCTTTCAGCCTAGTAACTGTAATCTTCACCTTTCTATTATCAGGAGTGTTTTCATACTCAAAGAACTTCTCCGTATTTGAGATCCAATCCAACATAGCATTGGTGTCCAACTTTCCATCATATGGAACAACTTCTACAACATGCTTCAAATGTGTCCTAGACAATACTCTTAGCAATCTTTGCTCATCTTGATCTTCTTCTAGTTCTAGATTGGGTTTTGGTGCTATCGCTTCATCATCACTCACATCCTCAAGATGCACTCCTCTCCTCTAGGCTATCTCCACAACATCTAATCTAGATATAATTTGTCTTAATTGATCCAATATAGCATTATCAACATTTCCTCTTCCACGAACCATTTTTACAAATCTAGTTCCTACAAGATCGTAACCCTCTACAAGTTATAGGTCAAATTCACAGATCTGCAACCCTACAACCAAATTTGAATCAGGGTTCTACATGATCCAATCTCCACAAGGAAGAACCTTACACTTTGATACCACCTAATGCAAGGAGGGTAGGAATAACTAGGGCTAAAGGCACACCCAACAATCCAAACCAACCTTGTAAAGTTAACACAACAGAAGCAAACACACAAAGAGGACAACACCACAGAGAGAGAGAGAGAGAGAGAGAGAGAGAGAGAGAGAGAGAGAGAGAACAATATTCTTTTATTGATTAATGAAATAATCAACATGCATTCCCAGCTGTAAGGCCTTCTAGGTTATGGCTAGATACAAATATTCAAGATCTAAGATCCAACATCAAATTTACAACTCTAGATCTACTCCAAATCAATCTACCAAAACTCTCTAAAAACTGCCTAACTCTAAGCCTAAATATTCTATTTATACTTGCCAAAATAACTTA
The DNA here is from genome assembly GCA_028749045.1 of Cupressus sempervirens. NCBI lineage: Eukaryota > Viridiplantae > Streptophyta > Pinopsida > Cupressales > Cupressaceae > Cupressus > Cupressus sempervirens. The sequence continues at coordinate 816,680,890 of CM053792.1, read as the reverse complement.
CAAATCATTCTAGAACATTACATAATAGCAAGGCTGACCCAATAATGGTCTAGACAAATTCCAAGACAAGATCTCATCATAAATGTTGTGATCAAAATCAATCCTACAAGTTGGCTCTCACAGAAAATGCAAAAATCACATCCAAAATGCTAACACTCGGCATAAATAGGATAACTCGACACATGAAGAGTCAAGAGTCACTTGGCATACACTAGGTAACTCGACACATGAAGATTATGTCGACACACACACTATGGAACTCAGCACACATTGCAGAGATGGGATAACACACAAATCTAAGTGTTAACATGACGTGGGATAACCTGAACTCAGCTTAAACTACAAAATTATTGGTGCTTGGAAATTGCTGCAACTCGAAAATGTCTGAAGCTTAGCAGCAACTGGTAGAATGGGAAAAAATGAGTAGGATAACACATCAACCCAGGATGCTCCTACATCACTAATGCATATTTTGAGGGGGTGGGGTGGGGTTGTTTTTCCTTCTGGGTTTTCCCTCTTTCCTCTTTCCTATTCTTAGGCTTTTGTCTCCCTAGTTAGACTTTAGGGGAGGTGTTAGAAAACAAGACTTAGCATATTTTTTATTTTTATCCATGCTTTATTGGATAAAGATTATTTTCTTAACATGTAAGTTGACTAAGAAATACTTCTAATTTTTTAGTTTTATTCATGTTTTTCCTTTTCTTTATGCTTTGAGGAAGCCAATATTATTGTAATTCTTTCACTGTAATTAATGAGAAGTTCCATTTTTCATCTTTTGTTCTAAAATTTTCCTTCCTACAACTATATTTTGTTCTATCATTCTAGCTATATTATTTACTAGTTAAGCTAAAATTTTACATTACTTTTGGGTTCTTGATTAAAATACTTGGGTATTCTAGATCCTTGTTGTCCTTTTTGCCAACATTTTTTCATCTCTTCTGGTTTTATCAAAGAGCATAGAATTATTGGGTTTGGATTCATAGTCTTTTTGCCTTTTTTCATCCATCAATGTTTACTTGGCCTCATATTCTGTTTGGAGATCATCCTTCTCTCCCCTTTCCAATCATGCAAATTTGGCACACTTTCATGTTGGAAATTTTATTTTAAATATGAAAGGGATGGAATTCAATTATATTTTCAATTATTAGTATTGACACTATTGTGTGCTTGTTTACTAAGACGTGTATCTATAATAATTTCCTATTTTAAATTCAAGTGCAAGTTGATAAAAGTTCTCTTAATGTGGTTCATTTTTAGGAGCTCCTTTATCACTTGAGAAATTCTCCCTACACTATGGATCAAGTTCCTTATGATGGATCCTATTCTAGTGTTGCTCTACTTTCTAGAGGGTGGTGTTGGGGTCACAATAGTTCTAGTAGGCAGAGTGTTTCTCTCTGTTATCCTCCTTGTCAATTGACTCCTCCACACCACTAGCCTCTACATGATTTTTATGCTCTTGTTAGCTATTGTATATCTCCTCCTTGTATAGGTTCTTCTCTAGCACCCACTTGACTACTAGCTACCACTTGTGATTGGCCACTTGGTAGCCTTCCACAAAAGATTTTCCTAAGTTTTCATTTGCCATTTCACCGCACTAGGAAGAAAAGAAGGAGAATGAAGATGATGCAGAGCTAGAAAATCCCAAATTCATATCCCTATAAAGTTGATGATTGGGGAGAAAATAATTGAAAAATGATCATTTTCCACCATCTACCATTGCTTTGGTGAAAAGAGGGCTTCCTCTTCCACTAAGTACAACCCTTTTATTTTTGTGTCTTTATAATTTTCCTAGGCAATGCCCAATAATAATTATCATTAGGGGTTAACCCCAGATTGGTTGGGAGTTGAATTTTCTCCCAACTATTTTTTTTAATCTAATGGTTATGTTTTATTCTTCCTATAGTTAATACATTTGGTGCAAATTTTTAATCCAAAAAAGACATATTAGTATAAAATTATGAATATCAAGATTCATTTTTATTTTATTATTATATAGAGCTTCCAAAAATATCAAGTTTGCAAAAATTGTTTAAGAGTTCTTTATATGTAAAATATAATTTCAACTTTAATTTTCTAATTAAATTTACAAGGTACAACTTACATTATTGCAAGTTATTTATATGTCTAAGCATTAAAAAAGTATATGGCTAGATGCTGAAAAAGGTTTTTTTTTTCCCTCTTTTGTTTCAATAAGAAAAATGATGTTGAGGTTGCCCTAAAGCGAGGTCACTAGCTTCTCCATTCTTCTCTTTTAGTGTCCATACCTTGGGCTTGTGTTGAATCATCTTGGGAATGTCTCTACTGAAGTGAGGAATAAACTAGTTCTTACACACCCAATTAAAGGTCTTCCACCCTTCTCCTCCTATTATAAGGAAGATGAGTTATCATAGCTCACTAAGGCACTTGGGAGAATGATAATTTGAGTCATAGAAATGGCTTTCTACTGAATTTTTATTTTGAAATGGAATCTATATGAAAAATGATGTGTAATGACGGCTTGGCCTTCATTACTTGCTAATGAAATATATTTTTTAGAATGTTTGAGCTTTAATGGACCTCTCATAAAAATACCATGTTCATAATGTGCATCTTATATATCTAGTTTTAGACATTCAATGCCTGTAGAACCTCAAAGTGTCTAGATTTCTCTCTCAATTGACATGTAATGTCATCTAACCTTTTAGCCAATCTTTTTTGTAGCCATGAATTTGACAAATGAGGGATATCAACTTTCTCTCTCCTATGTGTTGTTAATTATTGGTTGGTCATGATTATGACCCAACCAATCATGCTCTATGGGTTCTTTTTTATATTAATAATCATTCCTTTGGTGTTATTAATGTTTATGCCTCCTCTAGAAATCCTATACACAAATATATTAATTCTATATCAAATAATTATTCTTCTAAATTGCATTATTAATTAAATTTATTTATTTATATATTTTATCCTTCAAGGTAATTAATCTAAGTTAATTAATCGTATCTTCCTTTCCTCTAATGTTTAATCAAATTAATCAATTAGATGTATCATACTCCACTCATCCTAAAGATTAATTATTCATAATTAATGAAACCTAACATATGACCTAATACCCCTATTTCCTCCTAAATCCCATAAGCTACTTAATCCTTTATTAATTAAGCTAATTCCATCATTCTTGACATCATTAGCCCTTTCTTTTAATTTATTTATCTTATACACATGAGAAATATTCTTCTAATTTTAAATCACCCACTACCTACCAAAGACATTATGCCTTTTTTCACATATGCAACCATTCAACTCTTCCATTTGTCTCCCTACATTCCTCATGCCTTTTGAATCACTTTCAAGGATGCTTCCCACTTTTCATTATCACTCTTTTCCAAGGTCGCTCACAAATGTATGAGCACACCTCACACATCTTGCATGGCCAAATTTTTTCCCTCATGCCTTGCCACTTGTCTCAAGGATTTGAACCTAAGTCACCTCATGTCCTCAAATTCAATCTAAACTCTTCATTAATTTCAATCTCAACCATCCATTTTGTTCTTCTAAATTTTTAACTATAACCTTTTTTGTTTCTCAAATCCATCTATTCTCATGTGAATACATCATTTATGCAATCATGTTATCATAATCATTCATCCTTGTACTTATTGTCTTCTTCCATTGTTGTGTTGAAAGACTTGAGAACATTTTACATTTCAAAATAATATAGAAAAATCAAATGAATATGGTGCCTTCATTTTAGATCAATTGGATGTGTGAGGTGCTTGTATTTACATTAACTTACTTGTTCGTTTTCATTATTTAGTTGGATATATCTATCACACACACTTCTAATGAAATCATGGAAATATCTTCTCTTTTAAGGTGGATTTATCATTCAGTATTGATCACCATTTAGGTTTGTAAGAGAATGTTTTTTAGTAAGAGCTGGAAAAATCATCATAAATTTTTGAATAAGAAACCAAAATATACATTCAAGTGAATTTGTCAGCTCCTAAATGAATAATAACTTTAATAAAAGGGACACAAAGAACCAAAAAATACATGTTATACCTTGCCACTCAAATTTATAAACCTTATGAGTCAAACAAATAATAAATAATAAATCCAAAATACAATATGTTGATAAATGTAGCTATGAAAAGGTGACCATGAGGGTTAAAAGGACTATCATAGAGATGTGGAATTGAATAAAATGGCTCCACCAATAAATGGAAGTTGAGGGTCAACAATAGATGAATCCCCAAAGTTTCATCCACAACCTATTTTCTAATTTTTTTTATTAAAGGAAAATTATTTTCAATATTATTTTAGCAAAATGGCTAAAAACTAACCCTAGCCATAAAGTATCTACACAAGTTCAACATAGGAAAAATTCTTACTAACTATTTTAGTTTGATTAGGCCTCTAGCATGAGTCACCACACCAAGAATGGATAAAGATCAAAGTTCTTCAAATAGAATATATGAAAATAAGATGCATTGGTGGAAATATATAGTAGTAATCTCCATCACCTTAACTACATGGTATAGAATGTCCACATAATTAGACAAGAAGCATGAAGCAACTTCATAGGATAGGGAGTTACTATGATCACTAATCTATTTTTTCTATAAAATTATTTTGATTGAAACTCCAACATGATTACCAACAAGGATAAATCTCTTCCCAAATTATCATTATCATATGTTGATTTTTAAGGACACTCCCAATAGAAAATTTCATATTCACTCTCCACAAATGTACCATTACACACCCAAGGGGGAAAACAATACATAAAATGACAAAGAAGAATGTATGAATATATTAAAATACATAAGTGAGGCATATTTAGTGGCACACCCCTTGGAACTAAGTACCAAAATATCATCCTAAAGATCATGTAAATATAGATGGTTAATTTGGTGCACTTCCTATATAGTAGACAAGTGGTAAAAGAGAGGCTTTGTTTTAATTGTACATAGTAAATTAGGTTTTTTTAATCCCAATTTTGGTTGTCACTAATATCTACATTATTTGTGGCACAAATGGATAAATTAAAGTGAGGGGAATGACAAAGTCTTAAAGAGGCTTACGTGTATCATGCTTTTAGCCTAGTGTTTCTTTTCATTTTTGACAATCATTCTTTGTAAGTAGAACCGCACCCTAGACTTCTTGTCTTCCTTAGGTTCTTGCACCTAACAATTGTTGCTTTTGACCTATTATCTCTATAAATAGAGAACTTAGATCTTTTTTTTCTTAACCACAATCATCCATTCTAGGTTTAGGTAAGATTTAATGAATCTACTCATCTTTCCATTTTATTCCCTTCTAGAAACTTTCTCTACAATCCTCTTTTGATTTTTCCTCAAAATGGTTTATCTTGAATTTTGTACCACCAACTCATCATAGTAATCTTTCACATGCTTCACACAATTCAAGAAATCAGCTTTGCTAGCTTAGATTTGTTAAATCTTCAATCTAACCCATTTTACTAGCACTCAACAATAACACTCTATTTGCTTGGAAAACACTATCTTCTGATACTTGACAAACACTAGGTTGCTCGACATCCACTAAGTCTATACTAGTGCTCAGTACATACTAACTTTCTTCACTTGGCACCAACTATATTTCTCTTCCTCAGCTCATACTAAACTTACTGCTTGGCTTCAAATAATTTTATGTTTGGCTTGTACTAACTTTTCTTGACTTGCATTGTTTGCTCGATCAAGCTTGGCAAACACATTTCTTCTTTTCTTTTCTCAAACATCCTTTCATTATAGCCTTAAGTAGATAAACAATATCGACACATACTAACTTTCTTCACTTGGCACCAACTATATTTTTCTTGCTCAGCTCATACTAAACTTATTGCTCAACTTCAACTAATTTTATGTTCGGCCTATACTAACTTTGTTCGACTTGCACTGTTTTCTTGGTCAGGCTTGGAAGACACACTTCTTTACTTAGCATTCTTCTATCTTTTCTCAAATATCCTTTCATTATAGCCTTAAGTAGATAAACAATATTGACACATACTAACTTTCTTCACTTAGCACCAACTATATTTCTCTTGCTTGGTTCATACTAAACTTATTGCTCGGCTTCAACTAATTTTATGTTTGGCTTATACTAACTTGGCTTGAATTGCACTATTTCCTCGATCGGGCTTGGCAGACACATTTCTTTGCTTAGAATTCTTCTTTTCTTTTCTCAAGTATCCTTTCATTATAGCCTTAAGTAGATAAAAAATACACTATATCATCATTGTCTTGCTTGGTCTTAATGCTCCTTTTATACACCATATATCAACCTTTCTCTAGGTTCTCTTATTACCCTTTCTTTTCAAATCCTCTTCATCAATCAATCAATTGATAACATTCATACCATTGTAAGAAATTGTATTACTAACAACTAGTAGGTTTGACATTACTGACAAAATAATGATTGTTCCATGATAGATTTTATCAATCTTTTTCACTTGAACAATCTCCCTATTTGGCATTGATGGCAAACCATTACCAACAACATTACCAAAAAGAAACTTAATACCTTTTATTGAAATCCCTCCCTCTATCAGTATGTGAGCCTTCCTCTAATTTCTCCATCATCTGGTCTTGTCCCTCTTTGACAATCTTTCTCCTTACTTCTCAAATCTCTCTGATATCTCTATCTCCCTTAATATATGCTTCAAATAAAACTCTCTATATATTCTCTCTCTTTATTTGATATCTCACTATTTGACAACAATGCCAAAGACTTGTCATTTATACATGAAGATGTAATCAATTCAAGTTCTTGCTTTGTCACCTTGCACGTGACTGTAGATCTTATATTTTCAACTCCTTCTTTACTTCAAGTGGGTCCTAAAGTAAGATGTAGACATTAATTTGTAAAATGGATCATTCAACTTAGTTAATGTAGGGAATTACTCTTACTTCTTAAGTAGCTTTGGATAGGGGTATCACCCCTAGTTTACATCTAAGATATTCACGTGTATCCTTAGGTAAAGCCTTTCTAAATACATTAGCTATTTCTTCTTTTGTATTCACATATTCCATTATCACTTCTTTGTGTTGAATCAATTCTCTCAAGTATCATCTTTATTACAATGTGCTTTGTCTTTATATGTATCACATGATTCTTTGATATGTCTATAGCACTTGTATTGTCACATTAGATTTCCACATGTTTATTAATTTTCTCCTTCATCCCTTTGAGTAACTATTTGATCCATACCACATTTGTGCAATTCACTATGTAGCCACATATTCAGCTTCAACAGTAGATTGTGATATACAATTTTATTTCTTGCTGGTTCAAGTGACCAATCTTTTTCCTAGGAAAAATTCTCCACCACTTGTACTCTTTTTGTCATCAATGTTTCTAGCTCAATCAACATTTATATAGGCTCTCAATTCAAACTTGTTATTTTTCTTGTAGTATAGACTATTGAAGTTGATGAAAGCTCAACCCCACAACTCCCAAGAATTACCCATATGCAAACACCTATCACAAAAAGAGAGAAACAAAAAGCTATGGAGGTTGGAATTCCCAGATCCATAGATGAGACATTCTTGATGAGCAAAAAAAAAGATTGCTATTATCAAAAGTGAATCAATTACAAAGAGATCAATCCTTATGGAGATCAAAACTCTAACAAGGTAAAACCTAAGTTGCATGATAATAATTAATAAAATAATTAATTATTATATACCTAAAGTTTAGCTTAAGTAAATTAGAGATAATAATTGACTTAATAATTAAATCAATATAATTTAATTAATAAGAAAATATTTTATTACTCTAACACCCCCCTTAAGATAAACATAGGGATTAGCTAGAAACCTAGAATCTACTATTGAAAGTAAATTTGGGTCTAGGCAACAAGGCCTAAAGAGGTGCCCAAGCACAACCAAATCTATGAAAAGAGGAGAAATAGAGAAAACCACATGGGAAAAATATTACTCCAAAAAGAGATGGAAATAAAATGTTCCAAAAGATAGGAACAAAATGATGATCATAAAGAACAACATTGAAGCATGAAGCTGCAAACATTGTCAAATTGGTGATCTAAAGAACCTTCACTATATAGAACATTACCATGTAAAGAAGACTAAGTCTGAAGAGTTGATTAATCAAAGATGGAAGGTATCTTCATGGCTTCCAAAAATAGGATGAAAGAATGTCTATATGGTAAATGATCCATCTCACCGAAATCCATAGGTATCTAGCCACTATAGTCACCTAGTACATAGGATCAAATACTAAATACATAGCTCACTCCATCAAAAAAAGAAAGAAATAGAACCAACATAACTATAGTGCCTCTTGTGTTTTGCATTCTGTACCCTTGTTGATTTTTTATTCGAGAGATACTTGATACTCTTATTTATGTACTTTGAGATGACTTGAGGGTCAGATGTTATACTTTGATTTTAGTACCATAGATGCTTTACTGCTATGCTATTTAGTTTATCATATTTGCATGTTGATGCCATTTTGAGATGATAGTGGATCTATGACAATATTTGATTATCTAATATTTGGATACATTTTTTCTTATTATGTCGTGATGGATTTATGCTATGGTTATTTACTTAATTATTGTCTCTTTATGCTTTATGTGAATGTGAGTGATGTAAATGGATTAATTAGGTATTTAATGTATTATTGCTTTGGCTATGATATTATTATGCAATTGTAATTGATCGTGTGTTTTAGTGTGCAGGAATTACATCCTTAGTAGTGGCACATGGAGTTAAAGATTTAGTTATTCATATTTTACCAATGTTGTCCCTGTATGGTCAACATATCTGTATTTAATTGTTCAAATTAAACCTTTTGTGACTATTAAATCCAAACTCATCTATATTATGTGATTAGACTAGTGAGCGTGTCTGTACATTTAGAGGTTTGCATTGTCATGAAAGTTGTTAAGTGATTTTCTATGATTTTCAATTTTTAGGCTTTATATCTTATTAAATTTAATTTCTAGTAGCTTTTCCTTAGGTGAATTCCCATTATGAGGAATAACCTATTTTCATTTGGGTTGATTCAGAGTCTAGCTAGTCCAACTGGCTATTTTCCCTAATCGACTATTCACTTGAAAAGTGAATAAGTTTGGAAAGAGGAATTTAATTCCTCACTTTTTCTATTTTGGAATTTAGAAATTTGGAGAGCTTTTCTAAAATCCTCTTTTGAAGAATTTGATTTTTGTTCATTATGGAAGTTGTGAACATGGTATTTTTGTGAGATCAGTCTTATTGGATCCGGCTCAGGGAGACCTTGCTTCGCCGTCACTTTTAGTAGTTCTGACGAATTATTTATTTTATTAGCCTAATTTTAGTTTCTACCCCTTTTGCTATCAGGTAGGGCTTTCCAATTTTATTATTTCTTCTTTTTTCAGCTTCTGTTTCTAGTAGCAATTTGTTAGGAGGTTGAGAACTAGTGTTACCCTCCATTTTTGTTTGCTAGTTTTGCCCAGTTGGTTAGGTGTGAATATTTCCCTACTTTTGGGATGGGGTTTGGGGTTCCACACCATTATGCTAGCCATTTTTACATGTAGCGTTCGAACCCAAATATTATTGGATTTTTGGGGTTCTTGTGCCCAAAGGTCAAATGGGTCTTAATTTCAAAATTTTCCAATTTTTGAAGTTTTTATCTCATTTTGCATGTCACCCTATTTTCTTGAATTTTCTTAGCATGAGTTGTGTCGTGGACTTGGATTATCTGTTTGGATGTCAGTCAAACCTTTATTGCACTTTTATGTTGCATTGGGATGCATGCCACATCTATCCTCCTAACTCTATTTTTGGTTAAGTGACTTTTTGCTTTATGTTCTAATCCAGTCCTTGTGTTATGATCTTCATGATGGTGGTGTACCACACATGAGTACATGTGTGTACATTTGTCAACTGACTTGTGAGGCCCAATCTTTTGTGGTACTTCCAGAAGTTATGATCATTGGGGTTGGTTTGGAAATTTGCATGCCTATGAGCACTCATCATTGGATGAGCATGGGTAGGGTAGGGTAGCATATGGAGGGGGCTTCTATCTCTACAACCCGATGTCTATTTCTCGAGGGTTGGCATGCAGAAGCTTTATAAAGAAGTGATAACTAAATAAAACATTGGGTGGTAATAAAACTTAAAGATAATAAAAAGGATTTGGGATGTGCTCCTTCTGTTGGGAAGTAGAGAGCTACCTGTACCAGCTGGGCTTGTTGATGCTAAGTGACTCTCCATGATGTCAGTCCCTACTTAGTAACTCATTGAGTGTTTGACCAAGACTTGTAGTTTATGCATTGTCTATGTCTTGGTTCTAGTCATCATACTACCTGACATGTGTGTTAGCCATGGATTTCTACTTTGATTGTGTTTGTGGTTGGATCATTATCCCAATCAGCATAGTGGGAGTGAGGCTATGTTTACCATGTGGTTGGGAGGTGTAGCTACCTATACTATTGCTAGGGACTAATGTACAGAGATGGTGTATTGTCCTAGTGCAACCATTGTTGGATGTTTTCACTTGGTGCTTCAAATTTTAGAGTACGCTTTCTTGTGATTTGTGCTTTCATTGGGATGCTTGTATATCATGTTTAGATGATGGTTTTTATTGACACATTTCTTTATTTTGATGATTAGCATATGATAGATGATGTTATCTATATTCGTAGGATTATCTTATGATTTACTTTTAGCATGTTAGATATCTTTATGATTTCATTGTAGTATGTTTTAGTAGTGACATCCTTATCTAATAGTATCGATGATCTAGTCGATAGATTGGGATGTTACGCGTGGGCATTGCTAGGGCCCATGATGGTCTTATGATGCTATTATGGTTGGGAGGAATAGTGTATTTAGTTTGGTTGTTATGCTCATTACGATGTTATTTCTATTTATTGTGATGTTGTTTGAGTACATTGCAATGTTTCCCTTTATACTTTCCCTTCAATGATTGATTAGATGGTTAGATGTAGTTTTTTCTTTCAATATTGTTTTTGAGTGTTTACACCTTGAAATGTGGATCTGGTACTCCTTAGTGTGGAGGCTCTAAAATTTGTTTTAATCCATTTGTTTGTTCTTAAGAGTTTTTCTTATTTTCTTGGGTGACCATGTCTTAGTATGGAATGATACAATAATGTGTCATACACCCATTAGAATTCTGTCATGTGTTCCTTGATTGTATCACATAAATATCATGTGATACTTTCCAATATCGGATCCCCATTGAAGAAGTTTTGTACAAACACATCCTTGAGAGAAGTGTCATCCAAACCCTAAAAGTGTTGCATCCATTCATGAGAAATGTCACATGATACTATAAAGTATCTCCTAGTGTTGATTTAAAGTATCACCTGGTATTTGTAAAAACCTATTTGAGTGGACAGCGGGCACTTTTTGATAAGACCCAAAATTTTCAAGGAGTGTTTCAGGTACCCTCTTAGGTGTTCTTCAATCCTTTGGTGTCACATTTTGAATTCAAAATTTTTTGATTTGAATTTAGTTTTGTATCTTTTGTTATTAGTCATTTTGGTCAGTAGTGGCATTTGGAGATCCATTGGTGTCGATATGTTTGGTTAGTCTTCCATTGTGATCTTTGTGATCCTTGTATGTTGTATGCCATGTGCATTCATACTTGTTCAAAAAAAAAATCTTGGCTTATATTTATCCTTGTTCCAAGGATCTTCGGGTAGGGAATTACAATAACTCCCCTATCATGTTGAGAGGTAAGACATGAACATTGAAACTAGATGCAATATCTCTTGTAGAAAGAAGAACCAAGAACATCGAGAGTGCAAAAGAAGTACCAACACATATAATGGCACCTGTGATTGACACATCATGAGGCTAATGTCATGGAAGGAACACTCACTTGAAAAAGGAAGATGGAAAATATGGCCAACATGAAGCCCCCCAAGAAACATTATAATGTAGTGTGGGTACAACAAAACACAAGGATGTGCAAGATCCTAGAATGCAATAGAGTGGCACTTTATCATAGTGTATTTGCAAAAATACTACAAAAGAATGTCGCCAAAGATCAAAAGAGACATAAGGCTGATACAATAGATAGTATAACCCATGAAAAATCATCTGAAATAATAAAATTGATCCTTGGACTTGAAACAACCAAGATACCTATCAAAATACATAAAAGCAAAAAATTGAAAGGGATGTGCTTGGAGTAGAATTTGTAAAATATAATGTCTCAAAATATGTCTCTCAAAGTGAAAAATAGAACTTCTAACTTTGATAGCCACAATAGGCCACCAAACAACATAAAGAATCCAAATAAACTAAACCATCATGAGGAGCTCAGAATTAGCTTTTCGATGATATCTCATTTGCAAACAACGAAGTCTGGATGAGCAAGTTATGGCCAAAAAATCACATGTAAGTCCAAAAAAGTATTGGAAAAACTAAAGAAATTGTTGCCTTAGGATCCGTGCTAGAATACAATGAAAATTTGCACACTAGTACCAAAAATTACCTTGGGAAGCGAGTTAGTTCTGTACAAAAAATGTCTCAATTTGCATGCCAAAAAATTCCAATTTGTGTGCCCAAAAAATATTGATTTGTGTGGCAAAAATATCAATTTGCGTGCAAAAAAAATCTTGATTTGCATACCAAAAATACAAAATTATAGCCTTAGAAAATGTGTAAAAAATCTTAATTTCCTAAACAAAAACTTGATTTGCATGTCAAAAATTTAAAAATCACTACCTCAGGAAGCATACCAAAAATCTCAATTTTAGGATAAAAATATCTATTTTCTTGCCAAAAATTAGAAGATTAGTGCTTTGAGAAACATGCAAAAAATAGAAAATCGATACCTCAGAAAACATGCCCAATCTAAAAGCAATATTACTTTGCCTCAAGTTCCAATTGTGTCCAAATTGGACAAATTTTATATGAAAATAAAGGTTTTTGGGCACTTTGAGCTCAATGGTGATGTTTGTTTGAGCTTAAAGTGACTTTAAAGTTACTGATTACCCATATTCAATACAAAATAACTCTAAAAAATTTAACCCTCTGAAAAAAAGAGCACAGATTTGAAAGCCAAGCCAGACCTCTCATAAATAGAACAGGGGTATGAAGATGTGGAGCTTTGCTACCATTTTGAAGTTGATGAAGATTGAAATGTCCCCTTTTCTGATTTTGTATGATATTTCCAACCTTTAATCAGATCTTTAAGATCAAACAACTGATATCACAAAGATCCACCAAATTTCTTAAGAAACCCCAAATCGGGTATGTCGAAAATAGTGCCAAAAAGCTTCACAGCTTCACCTGTTATTAATAAATCTGAAAGTAGAAATTTTTACAGAAATTTGAGCAGCATAACAGCCTATAAAATTTCATTTCCAGATCTATATAGCCTTTACAAAATAGCTCACAAATGTAGGACAAAAACTATGCTCATCGGGCTCTCGAAATTAACACAAAAATGCCTGGAAACACCACAAAAACACTAATAAACTATCTCAGAAGTTTAATCATGTCCCAATACATATATTCAGCTCTATTTTAACAGTTTAAAGTCTGAAATACAGCAGCAACCAAAACTGATATGAAATGCTCAACTGAAAACACCAAACTCATGCAAAAAACCACACCCAAAAACTCACAAATCTACACTGTTCAGCACAAAGGCAAACTCTGTATGAGCATGCACATGGAATGGCTTCAAACTCTCGTCCTTAGCCTTCCTAGAAACTTACAAACTCCCATTCTTGGGTCTCCCTAGAAACCTGCAAACTCCCGTTCTTGGGTCTCCTTCTCCACAGGTTTGGCAGCCTCTGAAGAATAACAAAGAATGAGCAAAAATCAAGTTCTGGAATGAGCCCAAAATGCCTCCAAAACCCCTTAAAAGAGGGCATAACCGTAACTCATGTCCAAGAGAGGTTAATGAAACATATTTTAATAATAATTTTCATTTATTAGTCCAATGGTTTCCAAAGATTAACCCCCTTTTTCCGAAACTTCACTTTCTTGGGCCTGCCTGCCTTAGCAAAGATTTTCTTTTTTTTAATTATTTGAAAAGGGGACATGAAAAGTCCTCCCCTCCCAAAAATTGCTTGTCCTCAAGCAATGGCTGAACAATAAACCAATCAATCCACCTGGATCCCAAATGTAGTCATGAACTATACTACTACCAATTAACACAGGCTCCTGCAATATCCTCTGCAATATGACCAAGAGGAATCCATAATCAAACTGACAATTATAGCTCAACCAAACTCCAAAATCACCACTACCACAGTCAAAAACCCATGAGACACAAACTCTTAGAACATCAGAACCCAAGTAAAGTGGACAAATCAAACTACCAACACAGTAAATACCATCAATGCATCCCACTGGCCTATACGGAATGTACAATCCAACTCTGCAACAATGGTGAACACTCTCGAATGAAACTGTACCAAGTATGGAGAATCCACACACTGCACAACTCCTACAGTCAACAAAACTCTGCAAATCATCGGCCACTATCTCATAACCATAACTCCCATGCACTGCTGATGGTGAAAAGACATTACAAGATAAAGAGTAAGAAATGGAATCCAAACCAAATTTTTCTGCCATCAACTCCTCAGCACAAGGATCAAATGCTAACTGATGTACATACCCTGCAATATAATGTTGATAAAAAAACCAACCTCAGTCAATAGCTCACCATGAAGAAGTGATACAACCCATTGTGACTGATCACCAGCTAAGTCAAGAGATTTCATAGCCAAAGGAGTAGAATCAATAACAACACCTGCTGAAGCATCACTCCAAAACTCCTGCTCTAAGTCATGTATTATCAACCTATCAATTGTAGGACCTATCGCCATGTCATGCCCATCACAACTCTCATCCCGAGGCATCAAACTATCCCATAACTGATGATAAGCACTAGGAACCAAAGTACATCTCTGTATCATCATCTCATCAACATGGTCATCAAAGGTAGATTGATGAGCATACCTCACAAAGTAATGCCGATAGAATGCACCAATCTTAGTCAGTGGCTCAGAATGCAATCCAGATGTAACTAACTGCAATCGATCATTAACCAAGTTGGAACTGACTACTACCTCTGAAGACATTGCCAAGGAGTAGTATTACTAGCAAGAACCATGCCAACTATCAACTCACCAACATCACACATGGTCTTTGATACAAAATCTCTAGTCTTCGTGCCATTAGTACTAGAGGTCACCACCATGTCAGGCACACCACAAAAATTTGCTACAGCACCCAACTCAATTGAACCTGACTCTAGTGGGAATGAACCTGATATGCCAATGTTAGTATCAAGGATGGATGCATCCCCATCTCCACTGTCTCTAACAATCTCGGCCATGGACATCCTCAAATCACCAAACACCATAGCTTGTGACTGTATAGAGTTAGGTAAAGACTGAAGTCGCTCTAACTCCATGGTCACCTTAGCCAAATGAAACTGTGACTCCTTGAAAGCCAACTGTGTACTCTCAAGAATCTCAGAAGTCACCTCAAGCTGCTCAGTAAGCTCACTCACCTCATCTTCCTTGGCCAACAATGCATCATATGATGTACTGCTCCACTCCATAAGATAATCTCTGTCGGCTACCAACTGCATATAATTCTGTCTCAAAATCTGAATAGCCTCCCATAAAGAGTGGAACTCTGTCAAGGAAAGATAACTGCCTCCCTGCTCATCACTAGTAGGAGAACCCCATCCATAAATTGCTAAGAACTGACGAGAAACATCAAAATGCTGGCAAGTGATAGCAATGTCTCGATCACTAACTCTCAACTGATTAGACACATGATGGCACTGGCTTGACTGTCTTCTACAAACCTCCTCTGATGCACTGTCTAAAGGAGTATCCTCAAAGTTACTAGTCTCTAGAGTATTACCATCCATATCCTGTAAATCAAATCTAAAGCTCATATCAACATACATAGTATTAAAAACATTAGCATTTCTGTCCAACTCCTCTATACCCAAGGAAACTAAGTCTTCAAAACTGCCCACTGCATCCTCCTGGATGTCATCAATGCCAATATGATCCTGGGACTCATCTATACACACTGCCAAATATGAAATATCATCAACACATTCCAGCTAGTATGGTCGACTGGATATATGAACAAAGCCCAACATTGGTGTATAAAAACTAATACCAACATCAGACAAGATACTGGTACAAGAAAAGACAACACCGTGTAATCTGTTAATCAAATCCATGATAGCACCCAAACAAACACTGCTACCAAAAAGTATTAAAGATCTCCAGTCAACTGAATCCCAAATGCCAATATAACAATCTCGAGTCCATATTCGTAAACTAGAATCAATTGGTAACTCAAGCAAAATCCCCACCTGAGTAATATGACCAATACCAAGTAACTCCACATACCTGTCATGATGAGATAATGAAGTCACAATACTATCTTTGTTCACCTTCAACTGGTTGGACAAATCATGTGAAGTACTACCAGCCTCAACCTCATGTGATAAAGCATCTAACTGTGCCTGGTAATCTTTCTCAACAAATTCATGAATGCTCAATGTCTGCTCATCTCTACCAGGTATCTCACCATCCTGCACAACAACATCCTCATAATCATCATCTAAACCCACTATACTGTAGTCACTGCCTGTTATAACTATACCATCCTGAATACCTGTGGCATCACCCTTTGATGACCTGTAAACAATTGTCTCAATTTGAGTATCAAGTTGACCATTACTATCAATCTGTGTAATATCATTTCCCACCACCTCCTGTGGCAAAGTAGAATCTGAGACCTCTACCTGGCTATCAACTAGTTTCTCAAAATCCTCATGCAAGTTCTTGGGAATTGTGTCATCTGTCCTGTGAGAAAATCTGCCAAATAGAAATCCAGTCAACTTATCCACCTTAGTTGGGTCAGATAACATGTCATTCATTATACGGTGGTGCTCAACCAACTGTTTAGACATGTCATGGCTTATTTTCATAAGTTTATCTCGAATGTCTAAATAACCATCCTTTCTACTGTTTTGACTCTGGCTATTAATTGTCCAAGATCGTGTCCTCTGAGACTCTGTACTATACCTGTCCATTCTGGATAAAGTAGAGTGTAACCCTAATAGGATATAACTTCTTCAAACACCAAGAACTAACATGCAAATGATTAGAAGTAGCATGCAACCATAGATTTGGACATGCAACTAATTAGAAGCAACATGCAACCACCAAATTATGACATGCAAGATCTGGGTAGTTGTCAAAACTGACATGCAAGATCTGGGTAGTTGTCAAAACTGACATCCAAACTTCTACAACCACCAAATTCACCAAGAACTAACATGAAAATGATTAGAAGTAGCATGAAACCATAAATGTTTAAATGCAACTGATTAGAAGAAAAATTTAACCATAAATTATGACATGCAAGATTTGGGTAGTTCTCAAAACTAAAATGCAAGATCTGGGTAGTTGACAAAACTGACATGCAACTTCTACAAACCCTCAGGCTGGAAAGATCATGGCTCTGATACCACTGTAATTTCCCCTTTTCTGATTTTGTATGATATTTCCAACCTTTAATCAGATCTTTAAGATCAAACAACTGATATCACAAAGATCCACCAAATTTCTTAAGAAACCCCAAATCGGGAATGTCGAAAATAGTGCCAAAAAGCTTCACAGCTTCACCTGTTATTAATAAATCTGAAAGTAGAAATTTTTACAAAAAATTGAGCAGCATAAAAGCCTATAAAATTTCATTTCAAGATCTATATAGCCTTTACAAAATAGCTCACAAATGTAGGACAAAAACTATGCTCATCGGGCTCCCGAAATTAACACAAAAATGCTCGAAAACACCACAAAAACACTAATAAACTATCTCAGAAGTTTAATCACGTCCCAATACATATATTCATCTCTATTTTAACAGCTTAAAGTCTGAAATACAGCAGCAACCAAAACTGATATGAAATGCTCAACTGAAAACACCAAACTCATGCAAAAAACCACACCCAAAAACCCACAAATCTACACTGTTCAGCACAAAGGCAAACTCTGTATGAGCATGCACATGGAATGGCTTCAAACTTCCATCCTTAGCCTTCCTAGAAACCTGCAAACTCCCATTCTTGGGTCTCCCTGGAAACCTGCAAACTCCTGTTCTTGGGTCTCCTTCTCCACAGGTTTGGCAGCCTCTGAAGAATAACAAAGAATGAGCAAAAATCAAGTTCTGGAATGAGCCCAAAATGCCTCCAAAACCCCTTAAAAGAGGGCATAACCATAACTCACGTCCAAGAGAGGTTAATGAAACATATTTTAATAATAATTTTCATTTATTAGTCCAATGGTTTCCAAAGATTAACCCCCTTTTTCCGAAACTTCACTTTCTTGGGCCTGCCTGCCTTAGCAAAGATTTTCTTTTTTTTTAAATTATTTGAAAAGGGTACATGACAAAGATCAACCCCAAAACTCCCAAGAATCACCTACATGCAAACACCTATCACAAAAAGAGAGAAGTAAAAAGTTACGGAAGTTGGAATTCCTAGATCCATAAATGAGACATTCTTGATGAGAAAAAATAAAGATTTCTATTATCAAAAGTGAATCAATTACAAAGAGATCAATCTTTATAAAAGGAGATCAAAACCCTAACATGGTAAAACCTAGGTTGCATGATAATAATTAATAAAACAATTAATTATTATATGGCTAATGTTTAACTTAAATTAGAGATAATAAGTGACTTAATAATTAAATCAATATGATTTAATTAATAAGAGAATATTTTATTACTCTAATATAGACTATAGTATTTTGTTCCTTTTAGGTATTTCATGATCCTTTTAATAACCATTCAATGATTCTCCTTAGGATTTGCAGAAAACCTTGCAACAATCCTAATAGCTAATGTAATGTTAGGTTTGCTATGAACTTCATATTGCAATTTTTTAATCATAGACATGTACACTTGATTTACTTTAGCAAAATCATCAGTTTTGGATAGTTTGTGTCCTATCACCATAGGAGTACTAATAGGATTTGAACCCTCCATACCAAAAGTTTTCAATATTTCATTCACATAATTGGACTGTGTGATGTAAATACCACATTTCAACTAATATATTTGCAATCTAAAAAAGAACTTTATCTCTCCAAAAATAGACATCTCAAACTCTTCATTTGCAAATACCTTACACAATGCATTTTGTCGTACAAATATGATATCATCAACAAATATTTAAGCTAGTAAAATTACTTTACCTCCTATCTTCAAGTACAGATTATTCTTTTCATCAATATTCTTAAAACCAATCTTCAAAAGATAGTTGTGAAGCTTTGCATACCATGCTCTAGGAGCTTTCTTCAAACCAAATAAAGCTTTGTGTAATCTACACACCATGTTCTTGTTGTTTGGATCAAAAATTCCTTTAGGTTATTTTATGTAAACCTCCTCTTCTAGCATACCATTTAGAAATGTTGACTTAACATCCATTTAATAAACTTTAAATCCTTTGTATGCAGAGTAAGCAAGTAGAGCTCTTACTCCTTCCAATCTTGCAACTAGGGAAAATGTCTCTCCATATTCAATTCCTTCTTCTTGTGCATATCCTTTGCAAACTAATCTTGTGTTATTTGTTGTGACTTCACCATTCTCATCTAGTTTTTTTTTTGTACACTCACTTGGTTCCATTGACATTCTTGTTCTTTGGTCTAGGTACTAGAGTCCATGTTTTGTTCTTCACAATATGATCAATCTCTTCTTTCATGGCTTTACTCCAGTCTTCATTTTCTAATGCACCCTTCACTAACTTAGGTTCATACATGCTTAACAAACATGTGTCATTTCTCAACATATTCATTGGTTTGTCTTCTTTATCTCCAATAGTTTGTTCAATAGGGTGATGTCTTCTCACACACTTTGACAACCTTGGTTCTGCTCTCCTTTCTACGTTGTGTCTTTCATGAAGTTCAATTTTAGTTTCACTGTATACTTCTCTATCAGGTAACTCAACATTCTTTTCATGTAAATTAATCTCAGTATCAGAATGTACCTTGGATTTTGATTGCAACTCGACTCTTGAGTGCACATCAACTCCTGAATGCAACTTGGCATCCATTGTATTTGACTCAACAGTTACTAATTCTTGTTGATTAACAACTTGGTTTGTAGAATTATCGACATTAGCAAACATGCCTCCATAGTAGTACATAAAGTTTCCTATAATTTTTAGGTTCCTTCTTTGGTTCATCTTCATGCACTTCTATATATTTATGAAAATTTACATTTGCACTTTCCACAACTTTATTAGTGTTAGTATTTAAACACTTATAAGATTTACTTCTTATGGAATAGCCTAGGAATATACCTTCTTCACTTTTTGCATCAAGTTTACCATTTTTGTTGTCCTTAAGAATGTAACACTTTCATCCAAATACCTTAAAATATTTGACATTGGGTGAGTATCCATACCATAATTCAAAAGGTGTGGAATTTGTACCTTTCTTGACTTGTACTTGGTTCAAGGTATAAATAGCTATATTGACAACTTGTCTCAAGTATTCCAGCGAAAAATTCTTCTCCATCATCAGTGTTCTAGCACAATCCATTACATATTTTTTCCTCCTTTCAGCAATCCCATATTTTGGAGGGGTCTTAGGTGCATAAGTTTGTCTCTTGATTCCTTTATCATTACAGAAGTTTTCAAACTCATTTGATGCAAACTCTCCACCTTTATCAGATCTTAACATTTCAAGCCTTTACCAATTTCCTTTTCAACTTTTGTTAGATACTACTTAAAGATTTGAAAAGTGTCATTTTTTTCTTTTAAAAATATTATTGTCATCATTCTTGAGTATTCATCAACAAATAGGATAATGTACTTATCATCTTTGTAGCTTTGCACATTAATTGGACCACATAAATCAGTATGAACTAATTCCAAAATTTCTTTTGAAGTATGAGTCTTACTTCTAAAACTAGACTTTTTCATCTTGCCTAACTGACATTGTTTGCAAATCACATTATTAGGTTTCTTTAGTTTTAGCAAACCTCTGACTCTTTTCATCTTACTGATACTAACCGAATTGTCAAAATTTACATGACATAACTTCTTGTTTCATATCCACACATCATCAAATTGTACAAGAAGATAAGTAGCATCATTCATATCAAGATAAAATAGATTACCTCTAGTTTGATCTCCACTTCCAATTCATTTTCCATCAGTGTCATAGATCTTAGCATTTGTGTTATCAAATTCAGCTTTACAACCTGAACTATTTAATTGTGACACACTCAACAAATTATAGTTAAGTCCTTCCACATAGTAAGCATTGTCAAAAATGATCTTATCTCTTAATCTTATTGATCCTTTTCCTTTAATAAGGTGGGGTGCATCATTACCAAATCTAACACTATTTCCATTGTAACACTCAAGGGTAATGAACTTATTTTTGTCTACAGTCATGTGATGTGAACATCCACTGTCAATGATCCATCTATCACTTTTGTTCACATAAGATAACAATGTAGTTTCCTAAGATCTTTATTAGAATCATCCTTCATAGAAACATAGAAAACTTCATAATCATGATCTTTAGATTCATCATTGGATTCTTCTTCAACAATGTAACAAGCCTTCTTTCCCTTATCCTTGTAGCCTTTGTTACTGTCATCTTTCTACCTCTAAAATTGTCTTCATTGTTATTGTTTGACTTATCAGGACATCTTGTTATAATATGACCAACCTCATGATAATTAAAGCATATGATGGGTAACTTATTTTTGTATTTTCCTTTGCCTCCATGATATTTCCTAGCCAGCAATGCTTCCAGTTCTTCTAGCTCTTCATAATTTGTATCATTGTTACTAGTAGTAGGTTTGACCTTTTTCTTCTTCTCATCTTTAGGTTCTTTTAGTGTTAGCTTAGCTTTGAAAGCAAATTCAACATTCTCAGATTTGAAATTATCAAAATTTGAAAGTTCAAAAGCAGTGAGTCTACCACCTAGTCCTTCAAGAGTCAGATTACTACCAAGGGTACACCTCATTTCTTGTATAACAGAGACTCTAATAGCATAGATAGGTATTAGGATTCTTAATACTCTACTAATCATAGTCTCATCTTCAATCTATCCATCAAATCCTCAAATTGTATTAACAATATTTCTTATCCTTGCACAATACTAGACTGTAGTCTCACCATCTTGTGTTCTCATTTCATCAAATTTTCCTCTTAGGCTTTCAACTTTGGCTCTGAGCACATTCTTTTCTCCTCCATAGATCTTTTGTAGGGCATCCCACATCTTCTTAGTAGAATCACATCCTTTGATGTCATCAAAATCTAAGTAGCTTAAGGAAGATGCAATCTCCAACATTGCCTAATTGTGTTCCTTCTTCTGTTTCAATTGTTCAGTAATTGGTGCTTTAGATGAATCAACATGCTCAGTGGTGATAGTTTACTTTTGCATAATCTCCAAGACCTCCTAGATGTATCTTCATAAAAATTTTCCATATAGGAAAGTTTTCCTTGTTTAACTTGGGCATCTACTTTATGTACATCTTGATCTTTGGCTAAATAAGTACCTTCAAACTTTTCTCTCAAGCACTTGGTGCTCTGAGTAATTGTTGGAATACTTTAAAATAACTAAGAGAAGGGGGTGGGGGTGAATCATTTATCCAAGGTTCAAATGTACAAATAAAACTTTTCAGTAGTACAACTTATTCTTGTGCATGAATTGACCATTCAATATCTTAAACATATGCATGTTGTTGTTCTATATCAAAATAAATTTGTAGAAATGAAAACATGTAATACCACAAAATCAATCACAAATTTTTACACAATGATTTTACATGGAAACCTAATTTGGGAAAAAACACTAGTAACATGATACCAATTTTCACTCTTCTGAAGTGAGCCTTGTGAGGAGCCAAATCTATTAAAGGTTATAATGCACACTATTAAATGTGACATGGTTAAAGGTTTTCAATCACCATGTTAAGAGTGAGCCTCATTAGAGTACTTTAGAACATTCCATTAGAATGTCACCCTATTAAAAGATTTACTAATGACTGTTAGGTTAACCTTAGTCCAAAGGATTTATCTAGGCTGATACAATTGTTAGAGAGTAACAATAGGACTTGATCTAATTACAATAACAACTCACTTGCTAATTACAAATCTCATATTTAGTCCTCTATTCTATTTGGCATTTATCCTCTTCATCTCTGACATCTTGTTCACCCAACAAGCCTTCATCACCTTAAGCCTTCTTTCTTTATATGCTAACTACAAACTCTTCTATTTAGCCACAATATGAAGCAACACCCTAGACTTCTTGTCTTCTTTAGGTTCTTGCACTTGACAACTATTGCTTTTGGCCTATTATCTCTATAAATAGAGAAATTAGATCTTTTTTCATTTAACTACAATAATTTATTCTAGGGTTAGGTAAGACTCAATGAATCTACCCATCTTTCCATTGTATTCCCTTCTAGAAATTTTCTCTACAATCCTCTTTTGTGTTTTCCTCAAAATAGTTTAACTTGAATTATGTGCTACTAGCTCATCATAGTAATCTTTCACATGCTTCACACAATTCAAGAAATCAACTTTGTCAGCGTAGATTCATTAAATCTTTGATTTAACTCATTTTACTAGCACTCGACAATAACACTCTGTTTACTTGGCAAACAATGTCTTCTGATGCTTGACCAACACTAGGTTGCTTGGCATATGCTAAATCTATACTGGTGCTCAGCACATACTAACTTTCTTCGCTCAACACTGACTATATTTCTCTTTCTAAACTCATACTAAACTTACTACTCAACTTCAACTAATTTTTTGTTTAACTTATACTAACTTTTCTTGGCTTGCAATGTTTGTTTGGTCAGGCTTGATAGACATATTTCTTTACTTAGCCTTCTTCTAGTCTTTTCTCAAGTATCCTTTCATTATATTTTTAAGTAGATAAGCAATAAACTATATCATAAATGCCTTGCTTGGTCTTAGTGCTCTTTTTATACACCATACAACTCAACTTTTCTCTAGGTTCTTGTATTATCCTTTCTTTTCAAATCCTCTTCATCAATCAATCAATTGATAGCATTCAGACCAAAGTAAGCAATCATCTTGCCAATAAGTAGTAGGTTTGACATTAGTGACAAAATAAATTGTTCCATGATAGATTTCATCAATGTTCTTCACTTCAACTCTCTCCTTTCAACACTTTGATCTTGACCTACTAAGAAAAATCTGGGAGTGAAGTTGCAATTAATTATTAAGTCAATCTCCATGCAAATTGGGCCATTGTTAATCATCTATCTTTTCAATGGATAAGGGTGAGTGGATGACTTAAACATCACATAATAAGCCTTGATTTCTATACTAAAAGTGTTTAACAGTCAAATTGACTTATTTTTCCAAGCACCCCTCAAATGCCCATGTTTGAATCCCTGTTGCACTCAGTATCCTAAAATTCTTGCTTCGATCATCCTTCATTACTGCCTCTTGTGTTATAAGGCCAACTTTCCACCTAATATTTTGACCAATGATCGCAATAGTTTCTCCCCCAACAAAGTCACCATGCAGACTGTGAACATTTTTCACCCCAAAGACAACCATGCCTCAAAAGCATTCAAACCTAGAACCCTAACTAGAGTAGGGATATCAGGCAGATATATATGGTCATTGTCATGTCAAAATAACAAGGTTAGTGTTGTAATCACCTTAGTGCTGATTTGAAAGGTAAATGCACTATCTAACATTCCCCAAATTTTATTGAGAAGCTCTGAGACAAAACTATCATCCCTTGACTCAAAGGTCAACTTGATGTTGTCATGTGCCAAAACAAATACAAGACTTTGTTGCAAGAAAAACCTTTGGAAAATACCCCCACATATCCATCTCCCTTCCATCTAGCCTTGAATATCAGAGGAAATTAACAAAGCGCTATCAACAAAATTATTGGTTGTTATAGCCTCCCATGTCTTACACACAAGGCTACTAATGATCCCATGTCACATCTTTGTACACTACATTTTTGCAATCACAAATCGTGAAAATGATATTAATAAAACAAAATCATTAATTATAGTAGTTAAAATATATATAAATAAAACAACTATACTTTCAAACTAACTACGATTTACTATAATTTCAAACTAACTAAGATTTGCTATACTTTCAAACTAAAAAAAGGCAAATCTTACTATCTTAGCGAGAAACTGATCAATAAGTAGAGATTAATATCAATATTTATATAATTTGATTAATATTTTAATAGTTTTAGATAGAACTTTTACATTAAAAAAAATCAATTTTCAATTTCTAAAGTTTTTTTAGATATTTAAATATTTGCAAAATAATACTTTTTAATATAAAAAATTATAATTTATAAAAAAATACATGGAAGAGCCTACACCACAATGGTAACTTTGAGCCTCTTATGTGGGAGTGCTTGGGTTCAAGTCTACTCAAGCTTAACATATAATAATAATTATTTTTTAAAAAAAAAAATAATAAATCTAGGCTTTGGCTCAAATTTATCATATAAAGATAATGTTATCTACAATCAAGTTAAAGCAAAATGAATAATTCCCAACAATTTAAGTAAGTAAATAGAGGAGAAAATGAAAGAGAAAATCTAGGAAGAAATCAAGGAGAAAATGTACAAGAATATTAAAAGAAAAGGGAATTAAGAAATATACTTTAGAATAAAATAAAATAAACAAGGGATGACTAAAAATATTTCACTAAGGTAAAAAATTTCCATTACTTAAAGGTATTTTTTAAAGTTTTAACATTTATCTTATTGACTTGTGTATATACACATAATGGCTTGAACTTGTCTTTGTAGTTATTAGTTAAATATATTTGTATTGATTTATTAAATATATCTTTTTATATAATAAATTTAATTTAATCTAATCTTAGTATTTTTAAATTAAATTTATAATTAGAAAATTTTTGTATAAATATAATTTTATTGTTGTGCGTTTAAGGTGGAAAAAATATTGACTTCAAAAAGTAAAATTAAATATCAATATTTGATGCAAGAGCATCCTAGGTTGCATTGCTATCCTGCATGTTTGCCAAGTTCCTTAGCTGCTACCGAGTTACAATGCTTTTCATTGTTGAGTTCCATTTGGTTTGTTGAGTTCATAGTTGATGATAAGTTCTCTTTGATTGCTTAGTTCACAGTCGATGTTGAGTTCTCTTTGGTTGCCAAGTTTGTAGTTGTTGTTGAGTTCTCTTTGGTTGTTGAGATATTTATGGTTTCCCAGTTCTCTTCAGTTGTTGAGTCCTCCATGGATTGCTAAGTTCATGTATGTGCTGAGCTAGTCGAGTGCTAGCATTGTTTTTGGTCTTCTTTGACCGAGTTGTCTGTGTTTGGTTCAAGTTTGGGTCGACCTTGCTTATCTAATTTCGTGATGTGTATTTACTGAGGTTTTACTTGTGGCTTGGTTTGAATTTAATGTAAGGATTTATTTTAGTTGGTAATTTGTAATAGTTCAACTTGTGGTCATGCAAGTATTTAAAGCGGTCTTGGCTAGATTCTTAGGGTATGTTGTAGAGAGGCTAGAGGAGGAAGAGCATAAGTAAAGTTGGAATGTGAAGTTTATCATTGAAGATGGAAGTTTGAATTGTAATGTTGGTCATAACCTAGAAGCCCTTATAGCTAGGCATGTATATTGATGATTTGATGAATATATAAAGCATTTTGGCTCCTTTATCTCCTTTGGTTGTTTTTATTTGTGTTACTCTTGCAGGCGGCTTCAATAGATGGGTGTTCCTTTGGCCCTAGTTATCTCATGCCCTCCCTGCATCAGGTGGTATCAAAACTTGAGGTTCATCCTTGTGGAGATTGGATTGTGTAGAACCCTAAGTGAATTTGGTTGTAGGGTTGCAAATCTATGGATTTGACCCATAACTGGTAGAGGGTTACAATCTTGTAGGAACTTGATTGTAAAGATGGTTCGACGTAGAGGAAATGTTGACAATGTTGTATTGGAAATGTTGAAAATGTTGTATTGGATACATTGAGACAAATTTCAACCTAATTAGATGTTGTGGAGATAACTTAAAGGAGAGGAGTGCACCTTGATGATGTGAGTGATGATGAAGCAGTAGCACCAAACCCTAATCCAGAACCTAAAGAAGATCAAGATGAAGCAAGATTATTGAGAGTATTATCTAGGTTAAATTCAAAACCTGTTGTAGAAGTTGTTCCTTATGATGGAAAATTGGATACCAATGTTGTGTTGAATTGGATCTTTGAAATGGAGAAGTTATTTGAGTATGAAAAAACTCTTGATAATAGGAAGGTGAAAATTATAGTTACTAGATTGTTGGGTCATGCTTTACTGTGGTGGGAGCATTTGCAAACTGATAGACAAAAGAGAGGAAAAGAGAAGATCAGGACTTGGCCAAAAATGGTAAACGAGGTAAAGAACAAGTTCCTTCCTATTGATTACCAAGTTAGCTTGTTAAGAAAGATGCAAAATTTGAGACAAATAGATATGACCATGAAAGAGTATATTAAGAAATTCTATAGATTGGACATCAAATCTAGACATACAAATGATGATGTTCAGAAAATTTCAAGGTACATAAATGGATGGAGATCTGGGATTCAAGACGAGATAAGTTTTGTGAAATTGGAAAGTGTGGAGGAAGCATACCAATATGCCTTGAAAGCAAAGTAGATCTTGACAAAGAAGCATGAACAAAGACAAAGAGGTAGAGGTGGTAGATTCTAGTCAGGTAGAGGTAAATCTTATGGAGAAGGTGAAAAATTTGACAATTATGTGCATGATAAGGGAAAATTTGATTGGAAGAATGATGATAAAGGAAAGACCAAGTGGAAAGGTGGTGATTCTTACTGATGTGGTATTGGTTCTTATTGAGAAAGAGGTAATTCTTATTCTAGAGGTGGTTTTTGTGGTAATTGTTTCAGATGTGATAAAAAAGGGCATAGATCCTTTAAATGTAGATCTTCTAGAAGTGGGCAAGGTAACATTAATTGTTGTGGTTCAAGGAGACACTGAGGGTTCACCAAGTGGACCTAAGGCTAGATAAAATATGATGGTGAGAAGAACCTTATTTAATAACGAAAGTGATGAGGAACCTGTCCTAAGGAGAAGTCATTTCAAGACCAGATGTAATATTTTTGGAAAATGTTGCAAGGTGATCATTGACAATGGAAGTTCTACAAATTTGGCATTAGAAGAGCTAGTTACAAACTTACAGTTGTAGAGGTTGAAGCATCCTAAACCCTATCATGTTTCATGGATCAAATATGAGCTTAAGATATTGGTAAGTAGACAATGTATTGTGAAGTTCAAGATTGGACATTATTTTGATGAAGTTCTGTGTGATATTATGCCTATGAATTCTTGTCATATTCTATTGAGTAGACTTTGAAAATATGATAGATATGCTATAGATGATGGAAGATTGAATCAATATACTCTTTGGGTGAATGGGAGAAAGAAAATATTGTTGACTTTGATTGAATTTCCAGATGAGGTTAATTGTACTAATGTGTGAATTTGCATGGTTAATGGAAAGCATTTAGAAAAGGAAATGAAGAAGAAGAAAATCTATTTTTTCATAATTCCTAGAAGAGAAAGTTATGTCAATAGAAACCAAGTATCAGAAAATAGTGTTAACTAAGTGCTAGTCAGTAGAGACTGAGCGACAAAAGTTAGTAGTAACCGAGTGATAACATAAATTGGTAGTATTGACCAACTACCATTGGAAATTAAAAAATTATTGAATGAGTATAAATATATTATTGCAAAGGATATATCTAATGGTTTACCTCCAATGAGAAGTATAAGTTATTGCATGGATCTCATTCCTAGAGCTATTTTTCCAAATAAAGCACCATATAGATTAACACCTACTGAAAATGAAGAACTTAATAGACAAATGCATGAGTTGTTGCAGAAAGGTTTGATCAGAGAAAATTTGAGTCCATGTGTTGTACCTATTATATTAGCACCTAAGAAGAATGGACAAAGCAGAATGTGTACTAATTATAGAGTCATCAATAAGATCACAGTGAAATATAGGTTCCCTATGCTAAGGATAGATGACATAATGGATTATGTGAGAGGAGCAAAGTATTTTACAAAGATTTATTTGAAGAGTGGTTGTCATC
Source organism: Cupressus sempervirens (assembly GCA_028749045.1). Taxonomy (NCBI): domain Eukaryota; kingdom Viridiplantae; phylum Streptophyta; class Pinopsida; order Cupressales; family Cupressaceae; genus Cupressus; species Cupressus sempervirens. The sequence goes on along the minus strand of CM053792.1, from coordinate 816,651,741 downwards.
ATATCAGAATCAAAGAAGGTGATGAATGGAAGATTGTTTTCAAGATAAAAGATGTTTTGTATGAATGGTTGGTAATTCCTTTTGGTTTGACTAATGCACCTAGTACTTTCATGAGGTTGATGAATGAGGTCCTCAAGAGATTTTGTAGGAATTACAAGTGGGAAAGATAAACTTCTGGGGGTTGGGGGGGGGGGGGGGGGGGGGGGGGGGCGTGAACCAGGAGTTCAAACTTGGACTCATAAAACTTTCACCATTCATACATCACATGCATTAACATACTAAAATAATAGGTAAAGTAAATGCGTCTAAAAATATGTAAGTAATCAAACACACACTTGAGACTAGATATGATTACCCAGAAACCCTCCAATGAGAAGGTAAAACTGGGGTGGGGATAACACCCACAAATATTCACTACTATATTAATAAAGTGTAGCCAATTAAGGTTACAATGGTTTGACCATGAATCATGATTTTTCCTATGAAAGGCCTGCCCTATTAAAGGCTTACAAAGATTATTAAGTCCCACCTTGTTAGAGGATTTCAACGCCCTATTAGAAGTGTGCTTGGTTAAAGGACTTCAATTCATTCACTTGGAATGCCACCCTATTAAAGGAATTGGTGAAGCCTGTTAGGACTACTCCACCTAGGAAATTTAATTGAAATCACCTGTCAAAATGTCTTAGCATAGATTTTGTGGTTGGCACTTGCTTGCCTGATAACAAATCACCTCTATCCAATCTCTGATTAATCCTTTATGATATGATGTATCAATATTGTATCCTCTATCCTCTGTTCTTCACTTAACAAATTCTGCGATTCACTCTTATTGCTAAGTCACCTTGAATGCTCTGCAAACTATCTTGTTCACTCCTCCAATTTGATCATTCACCCCTTCACAATGCTCTCTTCTCTCTTGAAAGTTTAGGGTTTTGTTCTCCTTAAGAAGACTAAGGTGGCTTAGGGTTAGGTATGAATCTACATCTGTGATTCATCCATTTTTCCACTTAAACCTTCCCATTTTTTGATTGGTTGAATGTAATTGCATAGGGAATCTGCATGTAGATTTATCCTTATTTGTAAAAGATTGAAAACTAATGTTAGGCCAGCTAAAAAATGGTTTACATAGTTGTTTGTGCCATAACAAACAAATATGTCCAATCCGTGTTACTTGGCATATGTAGTTACTGATGCTCGACATATACTATAATTTTGCTTCTAACTCAACACCTGAACTACTGGACATCTACTGTTCACTTGACACTTGAATCACTCAACATGGTCTATCTACTTGACACTTGAGTGACTCGATACTGATTGCAACTTGGCATGGTCTAATATTTACATGTTGTACTCGGCATGTATTACTAGTTCGGCATGAATTAAGTAAATGTCTTAAGTGTGTTGACAGTCAATTCTCAAAACCAATTTGAGATCAACAATCTCCCCCTTTGACATGAGTGTCAAAAACACTTGAATATACATAATCAATCTGATCTTCTCAAGTATAACATATCCATGACTCAGCTTATATATAGAACTTCAAAATTTCAAAATTTTGCAATAACCTATATACCTCAAAATGTATAAATCCCCCTGAGTTAATGTGTTTGTTTTGTATCCAGAATCTATTCTCCATTATAAGTAGATTTGTCTCTGCTAACTGATACTCTTTGACTTCAATGCACTTATACTTTTTATGTTCTACCTTAGCTAATATTTGCTTTGCTCTATTTCTATCTCTACATTGTGTTTCTCAAAAATGTATATCACTGGGGTCAAAATTAATAACTCCCCCTTTTGTCATGCTTTCCCTTTTTCTTTTTTCTCTTTCTTTTTTCTCTTGCTTTGTTCATTTGTATCTCTCCCCCTTTGTTACTTACTCCCTCTTTCTTACTTACTCCCCCTTTCTTCTTGCTTACTTACTCCCCCTTTTTGACACTTATGTCAAATGGGCTATACACTTATAGTGTATTTGTCCAAAAAGGATTTATGGACTTCCATTATTATTCTAAGAGCTACATCCCAATTTTCACATGCAACATCTAATGACTTGACTTGGATAGCAAGCTCGGTTGCAGGGTGTACTAGGCCACCTAGTGTAGAAAGATTGGGATCTTTCTTTAACAAAGTTTCTACATAGCCTAATTCTTTATGGAGAATTTCCATGTGTGGGGTGAGAGAGGCCTAAATATTTGTCAATTTGGCTCTTATGTTAGCATCTTTGGCTATTAACATAGTTGATTGACTCTGTGACTGAAGCAATGTATGGAAATGCTTCTCACTCTAAGCTGGGTTTTTAGGTAGTTGTGTACCTAATATGTTTAGATTCCTCTCCAGGCTTAGAATTCTATGTTTGGTCTCTTGGTTGAAGAGTGTGGGATCACAAAATTTGGTGTACAATGAGAAGATATTCTCAAGTACCTTCTTTACACCCTCAACCTTGGTTGCCAATGCAACTTGAGTCAGTGCTATGTCACTAGATATCTTTTCATTTACTTTCCCTTGAAACTTTCTTTCAAACCATGCTAAAAGTTTAGCATTTTATCCAGGTCTTCATTATTAACCTTTTCCACAATATTTGATAGTTGTTCCAGTAGTGGCTTGGTTTCTTTAGGAGTGGGCAAGATGAATGCATCTAAAAAGATGTCTTTACTTTCTTGCAGTGCTTGCTTTTGCTCGTATTCCTTCCTAAGCATTTCTTGATGCTTCTTCTTCTCTAAAGCTTGTTGTAAAATTATTATTTGATCTATTTTCATTGTGTGATATTCAAATTTAGGAATTATTATCTCTTCATCTAAAGTGTTATCACCATAGTGAATTACCTTTTCAACCTTAGAAGAGCTTGAGCCTAGTATTGAGATTTGCAGGGGTATAGCTTCTGTGCTCAACTTTTGAAGAAGTTTTATAGGTAAAGAGCTAGATGTTGGTAAAGTTACCAATGCTTGGATGGCCTCTTGCTCCTTTACCTTAGGTGTTTGTTCATCTTCTTTATACTTATCTTGATCTATGAAAATGACATGACTTGCACCTTGTGTCTATGCTTCAAGTACAAATGAATCTATCTGTCCTGTTTGTTCCATTGTTGTCTCTTTCCCTTCTTCAACAGTTTGCCTCTGCTCAATTGTGTCTACTTTAACACTTGTATCAACCTTAATAGATGTTCTATGGTTTTTTGAATCAAATTTTGATCACCAGTAATTGAAGGGATGGTAGAAGGTGGTTCTTGTGTATTCACATTTTCCCTTGTAACTTCAGTCACTACCTTTTGAAGTTCTTCTACACTGATCAAAATAGGATTTGTACATTATTGTGCTTGTAGTGTAGATTAATCTAGAATCTTTTTCAAATCTTCTACACTCGATGGGTTGATGTTCTGAGTTGATGCATTAGAGACATCCTTGACAATGATAGTTTCTGCAGGTACTCTTGTGTCATGAGGAGGACTGGCACTTAGCATTTGTGTGTCTTGCACACTTTGTACCTCTTGCTATTGTTCAACTATTTGCATGTTAATATCTGTCTTATTAGTCTCCTCCTCAATTTTATTTATTTCTTCCTTTTTGTCTTCTTTGTCATCTTCTTTATCATCATTTTTACCCTCAAAGGGGTCCTTTTCTCCTTGCTTCACAATAGTTACTCCATAGATTAATTTCCACATTTGAGTGGATTTCTTAACATCTTCAATGTCATTTTGAAGGATGCTAAAGGCTCTATACTTTGGTGTGAACCTTCCTCCATATTTCTTGTTTGCTTTAGCAATCTACCCTTTTGTTAGTTTTGGCATTACTTGGGCCAAAGTAGTTTATCTTATTTTCTTTTCCAAATTTAAACAATAATTCCATTTTTTCTCAACTAAATCATATAATGGCTTAGGTATTGAGTTAGCAAATCCTAATGGCATAGTCTTGAATTTGGACATCATTGCATATAGGGCTTCTTCTACTAACTTTTTCTCCTCTTTTCCCAAATTATCAAAATTTACATTTTTAAGGCCAGATAGATCTGCATTGTTCCTAACATTTTCACACATATTTTCAAGATCAAAAAGTGGTGTATGACTTACCACTTTGAATTGGCCTAGATCATATGATTCAGTTCTTTCTTCATCTGAGTCAAGTTGAGAAATATATTTCCTTCTCTACTTCTTCTACTCTTGGCCTCTTGTTCTATCTACTTGATTTTCTCCTTGGCCTTTTGTGTGGTAGCTTGTGTGCTTTCCCTAGTGATAGGTTTTGTTGGCTTTGTTGGGCTTGGTTTAGAAACTTTCTTTACTTTAGCCACAGGTTGTGCCTTGGCCTTTCTCTTCTTTGGCTCGACATGTATTGGTGCTTCCTTGGCTTCTTCTTCCTCAACACCCTTTGTTTCCTCTTCTTCCTTACCCTCACCCATGCCTTGGGTTAATGCAATAGGTTTTTGGGTTTGTTCTTGTTCTTCCTATTCATCTCCTTCCTCTTCTTCTTCTTCAACACCTTCACCAAATTTATCCATGAGTTTCTTCACTAATTTGTACTTCTTCTTTAGTGTAGAGGCTATCTTCAATTCCATTTCTACTTTTGACTTTATTGCATCATAGTTTCCAAATTTTTATTTTTTTTGTCAACTTCCTTAGCTAGAAGTGCACTGATGGCTACTAAGGCTTCATCAACATTGATCTCATAACCTAAGGGTCTTAGCCATCTTAACCTAGGTGTGACAGCCTGTACATATGTGTAATCAATATCTACAAGAAAACATATATCATTGTAATATTTTTCAATCAAGGAAACATGTATCCTCATCCTTTGCTTCATAGACTTCTTAATGTCTTCAAAATAACTTGTCATGGTAGTTTCAAAATTTTCTCCCATCTGCTCAATGTATTCATTTATCTGAACAACAACTGACCTGTTTGCCTTCCATCCTATTTTTTGAAAAGATGGGAATGTATTCTATACATAGAAAAATATGCAAACTAGAATTGATCCAAATTTGCACTATGCACTCTTGGTCTTTCTTACTACTCCCAGGTTTTCCATCAATTGTTGCAGTTGAAGCTCAGCTAGATCATAAGTATGATCTTTCTTCACAATTTTGTATCCAACATCTACTTCAATACAGGGTACACTATTCAATCTACTAGATTGATAAAACTTGTGAGAAATAACCCTTACTACAAATTTTGTTAGTGGATCTATTATAGTGTCTATTTGCATTCCTCATTTGTTCTACTTTGCTCATGTATTCTTCTCTATTGCTTCTTTGGAATCACTCTACAGAGTCTTTGGCTGATCTAAGGTTGGGTAACTAGTAACCCTTTGAATTATTGTCTTTGATATCTTTATTGGTCCACCTTCCAACCATAGGGATACATCATGTATTCGGCTCAATACTATTCTTATCCATTCTATCTTGAAAATGGTAGGAAATTCTAGGGCATGCATCAAACCCTTCTTCTCAACAATTTTGAATTATTCTTTTAAGACATCATTTTCAAATAATCTATCATAGGCTTCTCTTATCTCCATGTCACTTGTTCCTCCTATCTTATAGTTTTAACATTTTCTAACATCTTGAACCATAATGACTTTTGGGGGAATCATGGATAATGCACCTGAAGGATCTTGTTTTTAAACAACATCTAGAATTGCTTTGAAATCTAGTTGTTTCACCTCATTACTAACTAATTCGATATTCAAGAACTCTATCCCTTCTACATTTCTTGAGCTAGATGCCATTGTGACAAACTAGAGTTTTTATAAATGCAAACTACATAGCTCAACTTATGATAAATACCTTTAAAAATCTAAAGAATTGGAGTGAAATCGTCATTGAGATCTTTGCAAATGCTTCAAACAATTTTTTGAATTGCCTTCTCCACTTTTTTCTCTTGCTCAAATTCAAAATGATGAGAAATGAGTGAAAAATGACCATATACCCTTCAAAAATCCTTGCAATTAATGCTTAGTGCTTGTATAGATGTAAACTCAGCATCAACACAATTTTAGATTCACTTGGTATCTATAGATATTACCATCACTTGGCAGCTACTACAGACTTGACATAACCTAGCTAGCCTAGTAGCTCGACATCTATTGAAAACTTTTCATGCTCAACAACAACATGAAAATTTAAAAATTTAATCTTGAATTTTCAACAACTTCTTGCATCTTTATTCATGTTAATGTAATCTGTTTAGTACTAACTTCTTTTGGAATTGATGTATGATATAATACTTTTAAATATCAGTCCCACATGCCTCTTGTTTACTTAGTTTGATGAGGTGTGATCACTTGACCCATTGGGTGAAGTGATCCCTTCTCCATTTGATGTACTGCAACCATCTTTCTTCTTTTTCCATGTCTTATTCATCTCATTCTTGATGTGTTCAACATCTGCCTTGCCTTTGCCTTTATCAAATTAACAACTTGATGCCTTTGACCTAGTTGAACAATGCTTACTAATATTACCAGTCTTCAAACAACTAAAGAATGTGGTTTGACTCAACCATCTTTTGTAGTTTCCACTAAAGTGAGTCCTAATACAATTCTTAGGTATATGTCCATATTCTTGACAATAGCGGTAGCTATATCTTGTATTGCAATCCCAATTATAAGAGTTTCCATTGCTTCTTACCTTTGTTGGCTTGTTTGATGACCACATGGACTTGGATCTACATTCAAAAGGATCTATGTCCATACTTCCAATAGTTGTAGCAATATCCTTCAAATTTTGGTGCATGCATGGTTCTGGTTCTACATTCATGTGCCTAATGACCTTGTTTATTGCACTTATGATAGTAAACCATGTTCTTAGGCTTAACATTCTAGTTTGTGTTGTTGCTCCTACACACATTATGTCCTTTCTTTCCACAATAGTGACAAGTAGGTTTGGAATTCTTACCACTATTGTTTCTTTCTTTAGCAAATTTAGATGGTTCTCCTTCTTCAGTGCTTGTGTAGCCTAATCCTAATGTATCTCTATTTTTTATATTAAGGAAAATAGGTTTTAAAAGGTCCCTAAAACCCAAACATAAAAAGATTAGTCTACAATAGAACACATAAGGCTACAAATAGAGCTAGAAAGAAAAAAGAAAGAACATCTCCCTAAACAAAGATACAAACAAAAGTAAAGCTAGGGAGAGATGCCAAAAAACTAGGGCAACCCACAAAATGCTAAGGTGCTTAAACAATGTCTCTCAACATTTTAGCCATGTTGATCTCTAGCTTTGATAGCTTGCCTATTGCCTCCTTCATCTCAAAAAGCTCCTGGTTTGGGGCTAGGGTATCTTTCTTCCTAGTGCTGGATCTAGTTTGCTTCCTTGCACCTTCATCTAAATTCCTTTCCTTTAAGTTGTGGGTGTCAAGTTCCTGCTCATTGTTGATGCTCTAATCGCTCGCATAGTGAATGAACTTCTTGATGTTCTCATTGTCCTTGAGGATGCTAGAGCTCTTCTCAACTATACCTTGCATTGTCCTATCCATCACATGATTTTTTTTGTTAACTTCCTCCACTCTTATTTCCATGCTTTGTTCATCCTTATTGACCTTGTTCTTTAATCTATAGGTCTCCCTTTCCAGAGTGCTCATTCTGTGTTTGAGGCCAAGGATTTTTTGGAAAAGCCACTTAGTGGTATAGAAGCTGTCCACCACACTATTTTTTGCATTGTTAAGGACATCCACATCTCGGCTCTCCTTAGCAATGTCACTAAGGATGACCAGAGTAGGATCAATCAACTCCTCCAATTGGATTCTACCCTCTTCATTTTCTTTGACATGAGTTCTGATTAGCTCCTATTTAATGCCCATATTAGCTGAAGTAAAGTCAAAGTTCCTCCACACTACCTTCTTATCCTACCCCATGATCGAGCATCTATAAGTGCTAGTGCTAAAATCCTAAAATCCTTGCTCGAGTCCCTCCCTATCAATGAGATCCCCTTCTATCTTCTCACTCTCCTCCCATTGTTCATCCTTGTTATTATTTGGGGTTTTCCTTTTGTGATTCCCTAACATCATGGGCTCCTTCTCTTTGCTTACTGGTACCTTGATAGTGATGGTTCTCTTACTCTTCTTTTGCTCCTTACCTTCTCCTTCCCTGATTTTCTCCTCTGCCTTTGCACTATCTTCTCTCGTGTCCACCCCTTCAGCCTATTCATTGTAACCCTTGTCCAAAGAAGTCTCAATTAACTGTGTGATCTCAGGGAGCACATTTTTCTCCTTGTTAGTTTTGAGGGTTTTTTCCCCGAGCCACACTGCAAGGTCTCAGAGTCCTTTGAATCCATGTACATTCCTGATGTATCTCTATTAGATCTAGGGGATCTCAATAATTTCTCAAAGTATTTGATGGTTTCATTTGGCTTGTTGAAGCTTTCAGAAAATTCCTTTTCTCTTTTCAGGTCATTTTGTAGTTGTTCATTCTGCAACTTGAATGTAGTTATCTCAATGTCCTTGACATTCAGCTCATGATGAGAATTCATCATTTGGATGAAGGTATCCAATTGCATACTTGAGATTTTGGTTAGCTCTTTTGACTTTTCTTCTAGTCTATTTACTAGAGTTCTTTTGTCTTCTTCAATCATGGCTTTGTCTTTCATGGCTTTCTTCTTTTGTTCAGTCACCTCACATAGCAGTATAGCTTGTTATTCTTGATCCAACTTGAGATTATTGATTTCTTCAGCTTGGATTGTGTTCTCCATTAGATCTACAACTATTGCATCAAATTCACTAGAGTTACCATCTGCAAATAGCTTTTTGGTGTCAATCTCTTTGTATTGTGTGTCATTTTCTGCTATAGAAATCTCTTTCCTTCTCTTCAAGGAACTCTTCAAAGCATCTTTGGCTTCATTCAATTGATGTAGTATAAGATGTATTTCAATCTCCTAGTTCTCAATAGTCTTTTCCAATTTGTAGACTTCCATTTTAGGGTCTTTCCTCTAAGCTACAAAGAACATGGCTATGATACCAATTGTTGGAATTACAAGTGGGAAAGATAAACTTCTAAGAGGGGGTGAGTTAGGAGTTTAAAATTGGACCCATAAAACTTTCACCATTCATACATCACATGCATTAACATACTGAAATAACATGTAAAGAAAATGCATCTAAAAACATGTAAGTAATCAAACACACACTTGACACTAGATATGATTACCCAGAAACCCTCCAATGAAAAGGTAAAACTAGGGTGGGGACGAGACCCACAAATTTTCACTACTACAACAATGAAGTGTAGCCAATTAAGGTTACAATGGTTTGACCATGAATCATGATCCACCTCATGAAAGGCCTACCTTGTCAAAGGCTTACAAAGACTGTTAAGTCCCACCTTGTTAGAGGATTTCAACACCCTTTTAGAAGTGGGCCTGGTTAAAGGACTTTAGGTCATTCACTTGGAATGCCACCCTGTTAAAGGATTTGGTAAAGCTTGTTAGGACTACTGTGTCTAGGAGATTTAACTTAAATCACCTGTCAAAATGTCTCAACATAGATCTTGCAGTTGACACTTGGTTGCCTGATAACAAATCACCTCTATTCAATCTCTAATTAATCCTTCATGATTTGATGTATCAATGTTGTAAACTCTATCCTCTATTCTTCACTTAACTAATTATATAATTCACTCTTATTGCTAAGTCACCTTGAATGCTTTGCAAACTGTCTTGTTTGCTCCTCCAATTTGATTATTCACCCCTTCACAATGCTTTCTTCTCTCTTGAAAATTTAGGGCTTCTTCCTCCTTAAGAAGACTGAGGTGGCTTAGGGTTAGGTATGAATCCACGACTAAGATTCATCCATTTTTCCACTTAAACCTTCCCATTTTTTGATTGGTTGCATGTAATTGCATAGGGAATCTGCATGTAGATTTGTTCTTATCTCTAAAAGATCAAAAACTATCCTTAGGTCGACTGAAAAATGATTTACATAGTTGTTTGTGCCACAATGGAAAAATATGTCCAATTTGTGTTACTTGGCATATGTATTTATGATGCTCGACATATACTATAATTCTACTTCTGACTCGTCACCTGAACTGCTCAACATCTATTGTTCACTCGACACTTGAATCACTCGGCATGGTCTATCTGCTTGACAGTTGAGTGACTTAGCACATGAGTGACTCGACACTCATTGCAACTTAGCATGGTCTAATATTTACATGTTGTACTTGACATGTATTACTAGTTTGGGAAGTGTGTTGATAGTCAATTGTCAAAACCAATCTGAGATCAATAGATTTTTGGGTAAGTTTGTGATTGTTTATTTGGATGATATTCTAATATTCAGTAAGAATAAGGAAGAAAATATTGAGCATGTTAGATAAATAATCCAGAGATTGAAAGAAGAGAAGTTGATGATTAATCTAAAGAAGTGTTCTTTTATACAGGAGGAAATTATGTATTTAGGATTTTTTATTTCTATTGATGGTTTGGGAATGGACCCTGAGAACGTTAAAGCAATTTTGGAGTAGCCTACACCTAAGAATGTGGGTGAGGTAAGATCATTGAATGGTTTGGCTATTTTTTATAGGAAGTTTATAAGGAATTTCAATTATGTTTATAATTCTATGACTAAGACAATAAGAGGAGATAAAAAATAAATTCAAGTGGACACATGGAGCAGATAACAGTTTTGAGACTTTGAAATAAAAGGCTGTCGAGTTTCTAGTATTGGCTTTGCTTGATTTCAATAAGGTATTTCATGTTGAATGTAATGCAAGTGGTAGTGCAATAGGAGATGTATTAAGTCAAGAAGGTGAACTTGTTGCTATCTTTAGTGAGAAGTTGAATGATGCTAAAAGAAATTATTCTATGTATGATCAAGAGTTTTATGTTATTGTTGAAGCATTGAATAAGTGCAGACATTATTTGATTCCTAAGGATTTTCTATTGTATACTGATCATAAAGCCTTATAATACTTAGAAAGTCAACATAAGTTGAATCAGAGACATATGAAGTGGGTTAAGTACTTGTAGAATTTCACATTTGTGATTAAGCATAAGAGTGGAGTCACTAATCGAGTTGCTAATACATTGAGTAGAAGTTATTCTTTGTTGATCGAGATGAAGAAGTTGTATGATATTTATCCTAATTTTTTTGAGATGTGGAGAGAGTGCAGAGCATCTAGTTTGACATAAAAACCAAGTAAGTTTGATGAATATTTTATTCAAGAAGGTATGTTGTTTAAGGGAATTTAGTTGTGTATTCCTAAGAGTTCTATGAGGTTGAATTTGATTAAGGAAAAGCATAGTGGTGGATTGGCTGGACATTTTGGAATCGATAAGACACTAAGGTTGTTGAAGGATAAGTATTATTGGCCACATATGTATAAGGAGTGAAAATACTTGTGGATTTTGTCAAGGTGTAAAAGGAGTAAGTCAAAATATTGGTTTGTATACACCTATTTATGTTCCTAAGAAACCTTAGAGTGACATCAGTATGGATTGTGTTCTTGGATCGCCTAAGATGGTAAAGAGGTATGATTCTATATTTGTTGTGTTGGATAGCTTTTCAAAAATGGCTCATTTCATACCTTGTAAGAAGACATCAGATGTCAAGTATGTTGCTGAGATTTTTTTCAAAGAGATTGTTTGATTGCATGGATTATCAAGAAGAATGATTTCTAATAGAGATAGTAAGTTTGTTGGTTACTTTTGGAAAAATTTGTGGAAGAAGATGGGTATTAAGTTGAAGTTTAGTTCTACATTCCATCTACAAATAGATGGAAATAATAAGGTTGTAAATAGAAGCTTGGGTAATTTTCTGAGATATTTAGTTGGAGATAAGCTAAGTAATTGGGAGCTAGTATTGGCACAAGCTAAGTTTGTATATAATAGTTCTGTGAAAAGGAGTACAGGGAAAACACCTTTTGTGATTGTTATTGGAAAGAAGCCTAAAGGGATATCATATTTAAGGGATGTTGTTGGTGAAGAGAAGAAAAGTGTTGTAGGAGAATAATTTTTTGATTTTATAAAGTCTTTGCATGAGGAAGTGAAGTTAAGGTTGGAACAAAGTAATTTGGAGTATAAGAGGATTCCTAATAAGTCTAGAAGACATCATGTTTTTGAATTTGGTGATGAAGTGATGACTCATTTGAAGAAAGGAAGATTCCCTATTAAAACTTACAGTAAGTTGAAGATGAAAATTTTTGGGCCTTGTAAGATCTTGAGAAAGTTTGATAGTGGTAATGCTTATGAAATTGAGTTACCTAATGACATTGATATATCTGCTATATTCAATATTGTTGATTTGTATAAGTATCCTAAGTTAGATGTTGAAGTTGTTGTATCAGATAATTATCCTAAGAATTAGATTGAAGAGGTTGAACATATATTGGATCATAAAGTTGGTAAGAGCACAAGAGGAAAAGATTACTATGAATACTTGGTGAAATGGAAAAATAGACTAGTTGAAGATTCTACATGAATTTCCCTATTTGAGTTGGATTCAACTTAGGTTGTGACATCTCAATGATTTAGGGGAATCATTTTTTTGAACCGTGGTTGTCTGATGCAAGAGTATCCTAGGTTGCATTGCTATCCTGCATGTTTGTTGAGTTCCTTAGTTATTGCTGAGTTGCAATGCATTGCATTACCGAGTCATCTTTGGTTTGTTGAGTTTGCAATTGACATCGAGTTCTCTTTGGTTGTTGAGTTCGTAGTTATGCTAAGTTCTCTTTGGTTGTCAAGTTCATAGTTGATATCGAGTTCTCTGTGATTGTTGAGTTCTCTTCAATTACCGAGTCCTCTATGGGTTTTTGAGTTTGTGTATGTGTCAAGCTTGCTGAGTGCCAATATTGTTTTGGGTCTTCTTTGACCAAGTTATTCGTGTCTAGTTCTAGTTTGGGCCAACCTTGCTTATTTAATTTCATGATGTGTATTTGTTGAGAGCCAACTTGTGGCTTGTTTTGCATTTAATGTAAGGGTTAATTTTAGTTACTAATTTGTAACAGGCCAACTTGTGGCCATGCAAGTATTTAAATGAGTCTTGGGTAGAGTCGTAGGGTATGTAGTAGGGAGGATAAAGGAGGAAGAGCAGAAGTAAAGTTGGAATGAGAGGTTTATCATTGAAGATTGAAGTCTGAATCATAATGTTGGTCGTAACTCAGAAGGCCTTACAATTGGGCATGTATAGATGATTTGATGAATCTATAAAGCATTTTGGCTCTTCTATCTACTTTGGTTATCATTATTTGTGTTGTTTTCCACCATGTTTACTCTTGCGGGTTGCTTTGATAGCTGGGTGTGCCTTTGGCCCTAGTTATCTCATGCCGTCTTTGTGTCAATATTAATAATAAAAATAATTAAATTTATCATATATTTATAATTGATTATTCCAAAAGTGATAATCAATAAATTGTAATTATAATTAAAATATTTATATTCAATTTGGATTGTAATTGATAGTTATGTTATTAATTATTTATAGAATTATTAATTTAATCACTCATTTACATCGTAATAATATAATTTTTTATTTACTATAATAAAAGTATTTAGAATTTTGATATGATGTTTAAAATTTAAATCCAAGATTTGTATTGTAATGCTGTTTTGTGGTAGTAAAGCTATTAAGGTTTATAAATTAAAAATTCAATATGTGATTTGATTTAATCTTCCACCTTGAAAAATGCCAAAAACAAATGGAAATATGATGTTTAAAATTTAAATTCAAGATTTGTATTGTAATGCTATTTTATGTTAGTAAAGCTATTAAAGTTTATAAATTAAAAATTCAATATGTGATTTGATTTCATATTCCACTATAAAAAAGTTTTTAAAAAAAAGGAAAATGGAGGAGCCTCCAAAAAAGGGGGTCCTATAAGACAATTTGGTTTCATCAAATCAAATTTCAAATAAATAGTTTATTTATTATAAAAAATTTAAAAATAGAAACATGAACTTTAGAAAGCTTAAGACTATTTTGAAAATAAAATAAATAAAGTTATATGATTGGTGAAAAGTAATTAGCTAATTAGTGCAAGTGAATGCAATAGTATTGCCTTACAAGTATAATAAGAAATAAAAAAATAGGGATTAATTTTATAAAATTATAATAATGAGAAATGTGCTCGATGATTAATTTGTATATGTTTTGTAAAGCAAAAGAATTAGAATATTTAGGTTTTATCCCCTTATTCTCTTGCTATAGTCCTGAGAGTTGATAATTGGTGTTGTGTAGGAAGAGGTTGAGTATATCTAAAGAGTGTCCTAGTGTCAAATGTCCTATGACAAGTAAATCAACGCTCTACCTAGGGTTGATATTAGGAGAGAAGTAAGGAATCAAGGCTTAAACATATTGAGTACTAAGTGCATTAAAAACCTAGATGATTATTTGGAAGTATTATATATAGCATATATTTGTGATATAAAAATAATAATAGATATTAAGTCAATTATTTAATTCTAATTAATTCAACCAAATGGATAGGGAGTTTGCATAGTGGAAGGAATAATTCAATCACTCTAAGGAAAATTTGTCTCAATACATGTAAGAACCATGAGGAATCCTTAGGTATATTGTTTTTGAACTAAAGTAACAATATTCTACCATCTACCTTAGGGTTAGTAATTTGAAGAGGATTAAGGAATTGAAGCTTAAGTATGTATTATTTCTAAATAGGATGATATGTGATAATTAGTGAGAATTGACATTCTTCTAGCTTGAAACTCTATATATTACCATCTCTTAGTACAAATTAAACTCTAAAAGGGAAATTTTAGAACAAATTAAGTAAGACCAAGCTAGGGGTCATTGCAAGTGGTATCAAAGCATGATCTTGCCATCATACATTGTAAAAGACTAAACAAGGAGACATTCTAACAAAATAAAAAGGAATCTAATAACATGTGTATGATGTATATATACTTTGTGTCTTCATGCATTAATGTTTATACATTGTGTATGCTTCATCTCTTCATATATTTATACATATATTTTTCAAGTCTATATTATAGATTAACTATAATAGGAGGATGCAAGGCCTAGTTTTAGAAAATTAAATTAGCACAATATGATATGGACAAAGAATCATTTCTTGAGAAGATGAGGAAATGAGTCTAGTTGTCAATTTTTACTATTATTTGCTTCAGGACAAGCAAATCTAGTTGGGATAGACTGTCATGAGCCATAACTAATTTATTATATATAATGTGGTTCACTAAAAAAAACATTTTGAATTTAATATATAGTTCCTCATTTAATTTCATATAGACAATAGATCAATATAATTTAGTTTTGATTATATTGTATAGACGCTCATAAGATAACCTAGATACACACCATCAATAACTTACACTTCCTTTGTACATAACACATAATTTTTTCATAATATACACAAGAAGAAATTATATTTACCATAAACATGTAATAGTATTTTCTCTATGATGCTCTCACTCACATACACTATTAAAGGTATACATTGAACATGATGGAGTCACATTGAACACAAAACATGGTCATCCATATCAAACATTTAGAATAGCAACCATAAAACTAAAAGGGAAAACCCAAATGGGAGAATTGTCAATTACATCAATAAATCCCTAAAAATTAACATAATTGAACAATAAATTGAATGTGATGAATGTAAAAAATAGATAGATAGAGAAGCTTTGGGTGACTAGTTGAAGCATAAGAAATATCAAAGATTCAAAAATAGCCCTCAAAATAGATGGAATAGTCCACCAAGGAGCAAAATAAATCACCAATCATGAAATGCATTCATGAAACATTGTGACCAATATTAGTTACATTAGACGGGGTAACTATTTTATAGTACCAAGGAATTCAACATCTTAACAATGTTAAAGAACATACCCAAACATGCCAAACATCAAATCACCTAGATTCTAGCATCATGCATCACCTTAATTATTATTAAATGAACTAATATTCTTCCTCAATTCGAACTCATTTATGTTTTCCAAGCAATGCAATAATTTAATTATGCAAGAATTTAATCTAAAGGAAATCCAAACACATCCTCAAAATATATAATCAATACATAACACAACATCACACAAGTGAAGATTGTACTATATGACCACTTTGGTTTTATTGCATTTAATGCAAGGTAGATACAATGAACAAAATACATGATATAAAAAATATAATAGAATGGAACAATTCCTACATGATGCTTCACACCAATTAAAAATAAATATCACAAGAGATAAAAGAAATCATGCAACTTGGGGACATAAATCATTGACCACAATAAACTACAATATGATAATTTAATCTCTTTTACTAATAATTACATTTCTTTCATAAACACAATTGTTCATGTGATCACTTTCTAAAGGAGAATGCATTTAAAATGAAATTACAAAATCCAATATAATAAACACAAATCAATTCATTTGTTTCAGTTTTAATGTATCAATCAAATTTTAAAAGTGCACCAAACTCCACTAGGAGTCAATTACTAGGATCTCAAGTCTATAAATGGACACTAATCAATCACCCCAATTAAGTAGGGTCAAAAAACCAAATAAGTTGTTGGTTTGTGGTGGTTGATCAGGCAAGTACTATACAATCAACATTTATCATGGGATTTTTTGAGGTTAACTTGTCGAGCATTTTTAGGTTGACTCATCAAGCATTTTTCTAGGTTGACATGTCAACTATTTTTAGGGTTTACTTGTTAATATAAATTGGTAAACTACCTAAAGGGATATAAATAAGTGGAGGTGTAATATAAAATGGATTAGATTGCAATTTGATATTCATTAGATAATAATATTTCACTCTCTATTTTGTGGATTTAACCCAAGATTGGGTGAGCCATGATAAATATTTATATTTTTTTATCTACTTTTGTGTGCTTTATTCCTTTTCATTATTGGTTATATTTGCATGCAACTATTACATTTTTGTCTTCTAATCCTAGCATGAGCCACTCAGGGGCTACTGAACCTATGAAGCAACCAATAATAAACATAGGCATACATGATGTCATGCTATAACAAATTACAACACAATCACAATGCATCTACACATTCATACCACCCAGGGGTCTCCAAACACTTGTATACTAGAAAGAATGCATCAAATAAATGGTCAAAAATATTTGCATTAGATTCTCATGTAGGGGTATCATTTATCCTTGATAGATATAACATATGGGAGATACTCTTCCTGTATCACTCATTACACTAATGTGTTCTCCTATAAAACTCAAGAATACCACACCTAGGCACCCAAGTGAAAAACTACCACTAACTTGGGAAAAAACACATGTGCACTTGCATGCTAACAACTACAATTGTAGGAAACATATACATAGATATCTTAGCACATAAAAATATACTTTGATACCAATTGTAATACCCACCAAGAAATCCTCAGAACATAATGTTAAATATTCACTAAATAATTTTTTTAAACATGGAGTTAAAAACACGATAAGAATGTAATACAATAAGAATCTTGTATGAGAAAGATATAAACATTCCATGATTGTCACTTGGTCATGTGAAAGCATAATACTTAGAAGAATTTCCAAGGATTCCATGACAACCCTTGATACATCAAAAAATAAAATATTCATGTTTAAGTCATCACATGAGAGTCCAAATTATATCTACAAATGTCACAAGAAATGACCAAATATCATCCGTAAAGTTTTCCAAATGAGGATATAATTCCATCCTCAACATGGTCGAATACAAGGTTCATTTTAAGATCAAATCAAAAAGTGATCATAACTAAAACAAAATGAATTCTAAAATGGAATATAATACATATACATATACATATGAATATAAGCAATCAAAAGAAGATTATTTTTTTTTTTTCATCATGGTTGAAGAGGTTGGTTGTCAGAGAGAGAGAGAGAGAGAGAGAGAGAGAGAGAGAGAGAGAGAGAGAGAGAGAGAGAGAGAGAGAGAGAGAGAGAGAGAGAGCAAAAAAACATGTAGAGCCAAGATCAAAGTTCCAAACTAAGAGAATACAACCACAAGTTATTACAAACAACCAAGGGGAGATGTGAGATGAGAGAAAAAACAAAAAAAACAAGAAGATCAATGCACCTTCAAGAATATGAAGCAAAGATCTACACAGAAAGTCAGTGCCACACCTAAGGTATTGATTTATGCCCCCAGCTTGCACCCCATCTTAGTACTAATTGGGACCAACATAGTGTTTCTTTCATAAACTAGGAACCTAATTTTGATAAAGAAAGTTTGTATAAATTTATTCTCCCTACATGAATAGCTTTTAGAAATGTGCATGTAGAAATTATCTATGATAAAACAATCCATAAAATAGGAAATTCTATAAGAGAAACCCTAGGCTTCAATCCATCCTACAATGATTTAGATGAAATCAAGATATTAGTTAAAACTAGGACTAACCTTCTAAAATTGAAACCTACCAAAATCATAACAAATAGATCAATATCTACTCTTTCAGTAACTAGGTATAATAACCACATCCAAAGTCTAGCTTTATATGATTTTGATTCAAGCATTAATTTCCACTATAAAAATAAGAAGTCAATCTTGTATAAGATATATCCTGAAACAACTAGGGAATGTCCAAACCATAAATTGTTAGATAGCCACAACCATTTAACCCCTCAAAAGGTAGTGACAGAGGAAGACTTGCATAAAAGGAGTAGCAATATTAGTAAATGTAGATTAGTAAGAAAAATCATTATTATATCTAAAGAAAAAGATAGAAGAAGAACTTAAAGAGGATGACCTAAGATATGAGCTAACAATCAATGAAGAAGAACATAGAAGTTAGGGTAGTAGAAGAAGATGGAGAGATAAATTAGCTCATATAATATGTATTCTAGATGAGGATTCAAAGAAGAAGGAGAGATCATGGAGGATGACATGAAACAAGATATAGAGATATGCTTACCACATATTAGTATTGCAATAGTAGAGCAAGGAAAGGATCAATTAATAGTCATAGTTGAGGAAAATAAGAATTATGTAGAAATAGAAATAGAATCACAACATTGTACAAAGAACATCCAAGATGGTATTATCAATAATATGGACAAGTGTATTCATATACCTAGTTAGGAAATAGAAGAAGTAGAGAAAGTGGAAGAAGAAACTATTGAAGTTGATGAAAAATCAACCCCATAGCTCCCAAGAATCACCTACATGCAAATACCTATCACAGAAAGAAAGAAGCAAATGCTATAGAGGCTAAATTCGTACATAAACAGATGAGTCATTCTTGATGAGAAAAAAGAGAGATTTCTATTATCAAAAGTGAATGAATAAATTACAAAACGATCAATCCTTATAAAAGGAGATCAAAACCCTAACAGGGTAAAACCTAGGTTGCATGATAATAATTAATAAAAGAATTAATTATTATATGCCTAAAGTTTAACTTAAGTAAACTAGAGATAATAAGTGACTTAATAATTAAATAAAAATGATTTAATTAATAATGGAATATCTTATGACTCTTACACCCCCCCACCCCCTTAAGATAAACTTAGGGAGTAGCTAAAAACCTAGAAAGTACTGCTGAAAGAAAATTGGGTCTTGGCAACAAGGCTTGATGAGGTACCCAAGCACAACCAAATCTCTATAAAGAGAAGAAATAGAGAAAACCACATGGGAAAAGCCCTACTCCAAAAAGAGATGGAAAGAATGTTCTAGAAGATAGGAACAAAAGATGATCATGAAGAACACCACTAAACCATGAAGCTACAAACACTGCCAAACTGCTAATCTGAAGAACCTCCAATGTATAGAATATGACTAGGTAGAGAAGACTAAGTCTAAAGAGCTGAAAAATAAAAGATTAAAGGTATCTTCATAGCCTCCAAAAGTAGGAATTAAAGAATGTATGTATGGTAAATGATCCATCTCATTGAAATCCATAGGTCACTGAAGCATGAAGCTACAAACATTGCCAAACTGTTGATCTGAAGAGCCTCCATTGCATTGAATATGACCAAGTAGAGAAGACTAAGTTTGAAGAGATGATCATTCAAATATGAAAGGTATCTTCATGGCCTCCAAAAGTAGGAATGAAAGAATCTATGTATGGTAATGATCTATCTCATAGAAATACATAGCTATCCAGTCACTGCAATTGCCTAGTACATAAGATCAAATATTAAATACATAGCTCACTCCATCGAACCAAGAAAGTAATAGAACCAACATTACCCCCCTTTAATGTTGAGAGGTAAGACATAAACACTAAAACTCAATGCAATATCTCCTACAGAAAGAAGAACCAAGAACATCGAGAGTGCAAAAGAAGTACAAACACCTATAATGGCATGTGCCATCGACACATCATGAGGCTAATATCATGGAAGGAACACTCATTTGAAAAAGGAAGATGAAAACTATGGCTAGCATGAAACCCCCCAAGGCACTTTATAATGTAATGCAAGTACAAAAAAATACAAAGATGTGCAAGATCCTAGAATGTAATAGAGTGACACTTTATCTCAGTGCATTTGGAAAAATATTATAAAAGCATGTCAACAAAAATCAAAAGAGACATAAGGTTGATACAATAGATAGTATAACCCATGAAAAATTATTTCAAACAAAAAAATTGATCCCCAGACCTGAAACAAACAAGATATCTATCAGAATGCATAAAAATTAAAAATTGAAAGGGTTGTGCCTGGAGTAGAATTTGGAAAATAGAATGTCTCAAAATATGTCTCTCAGAGTGAAAAATATAAATTTTTAATTTGATAGCCAAAATAGGCCAAAAAATAGAATTAAATATCCAAATAAACTATATCATCATGATGCGCTCAAAATCAGCTTTTTGACACTTCTTTTAGATCAAAAAAAGGAGTCTGGATGAGCAAGTTATGGCCAAAAAACCACATGTAGGTCAAAAAAGTACTAGAAAAGAAAAAAAACATCACCTCAAGATCCATGCCAAAATGTCTCAAAAGATGTGTCATCTAGTACCAAAATTTCCTCAGGAGTGTGTCAGTCCCCTACCAAAAATGTCTTGATTTGTGTACCCAAAAATCTCAATTTTTGTACTAAAAAAATTGTGATTTTTGTGCCAAAAATCACAAAATCATCACCTCAAGAAATGTGCCAAAAAACTTGATTTTAGAAAAATCATGATTTGCATACAAATTTTAGAAAATTGCTGCATTGGGACACATGTTAAATATCTTGATTTTTGAACAAAAATTCTTGATTTGCATGACAAAAATCTATAAATCACTACCTCAAGAAATGTGTAAAAAAATCAAAAACTCATTGCCTCAGGAAATGAGTAAAAAATTAGAAAATTGTCACCTTGGGAAATGTGCCAATCTAGGTGCAAAATTTTTAGCCTCAAATTCCAACTGTGTCCAAATTGGAACAATTTTATATGAAAATAGGGGTTTTTGGGCACTCTATGCCCAACAGTGATGTCCGTTTGTACTCAAAGTGACCCCCTAGATTCATTATAGAATAAATCTATAAAATGAAACCCTCTAAAAAAATGGCACAAATCTAAAAGCCAAGCCAAAATTTTCATAAATAGAATAGGGGCGTGAAGATGTGGAGCTCTGATGTCATGTTGAAGTTGATGAAAGATCAACCCCACAACTCCCAAGAATCACCTGCATGCAAATACCTATCACAAAAAGAGAGAAGCAAAAGCTCTGGAGGTTGGAATTCCTAGATCCATAGATAAGACATTTTTTATGAGCAAAAAGAGAGATTGTTATTATCAAAAGTGAATGAATAAACTACAAAGAGATCAATCCTTATAAAAGGAGATTAAAACCCTAACAGGGTAAAACCTAGGTTGCATGACAATAATTAACAAAAGAATTAATTATTATATGCCTAAAGTTTAACTTAAGTAAACTAGAGATAATAAGTGACTTAATAATTAAATCAAAATGATTTAATTAATAAGGCAATATCTTATTACTCTGACAAAAATAGATTGAAACTTAGATCATAATCAACCATGTGATAAGAAAAACAATAATAGAAACCAATGTGATCTTATATCTAATTTGGAAGAACTGGAAAAGGATGTGGCAGTTCTTGAAAAATAATTTCAAGAAATTCCAAAAAATTAATGAAAATATAAAAATATTGGAACAATGCAATAAATGTAAGCATTAGAATCCATACATTGAAGATACTAGCAAAAATGTCAAGATACATAATGGTCTATTAAAGGACATTACACTGGTTCACATTGACATCTGTGATGAACTCATCTTATGGAAGGATGCTCATAAACCTCACCTAAATTTTAAGGAGCAAATTTATTGATTAATGATAGGAGTACATATAAGGAAGAAACACTTAATGTAGATAAGATAGTTGAAAACCAAATAGCTAAGTCTAAAGGAGTCTCAACTAAGATAAACAAAGATTTAAGAACAAATAACCAAAATTTCAATAGCAGATCCATCAAATAAATTCCAACAGATCCATAGGATCAGATTAAGGACATTGATGTAGATAATGATGCCTAGAATTTATAAAGGAAAAGGAGAAACTATTATTACCCCAAGACAAATAGAGGAAAATGTCAGAAGAGGATTTATGTTTAGAAGATAGGGATTATAATCATCAAGAAAGCAAATCATTTTCAACACAAATGGTTTTACAAAGAGAAATTGAACTAGAAATACTAGATATTATCCAAAAATTAGAGACATGACGAGTCAACCTAAGAGGAAAGAAGAGGGACAAATAGAAGAGATTACTTACAAAGTTGGTGCAAAGAGTTGGTTCAATAAAAAAAAAAGAGAAAATAACAATTTCTAAGGAAATAGTATTATATAACCCATCAGATTTTGGAAAAGATAAACTATCAGTAAATCAGAAGAGTTAATCAAGATCCAGATTAATCAAATAGAAAGAGGAAATATGATGGATATCCAAGGGACAAATGAGAAAGAGAAGGAAATCTTTAACATCATCCTGATTGAATTAGAGACTATCCCGAGGAGAACTAGAATGTGGATCAACTAGGTGGATTCAAATCTAAACTAGGAAGAGTTTGGAGTACATAGAATGGTAGAAAGTCAGAAAGAGTATGTTTCTTTATTAGAGGAAGGTCGTCAAGTAGTGCAATAAGACCCCATAGCTTTGGATGATGGTGATAGAAGATTAGATATTAGAATTATTAACAATATTATTCAGGAATTGGTAGAGAATTACGAACATAAAGATGAGGATGAATCCACATTAGTCATTATACAAAATGCGTATAACAACCTAGAAAACCTAGGTATTGTAGCAAACTTGGAGGGCATAAAATATCCTAAATGTGGTAAGCAGATAAAAAAAATGCAACAAAAAGTCTTTGGCTAAACTTAGAGAATATATAGAGAAGGTTGGTAATGACATACTCTATGCAAGGAAGGGGAAGTTCCTTCCCATAGATTCATGAAGTTAATCACTTGGAGTGTTACAGACTTGAACACCCCTAACAAAACACACTTACTTAAGCACAATCTATCAATATTTGAATCAGACATAATTTTATTACAAGGGACCAAGTTTAATAATGAAGAAGGAGAAAAACTCAAGTAAATTGGGAACTTGGAAAACTAAAATAGTAGAACCAGAGGGGATATCCGAAGGGATTTGGATTCTCTAGCATCTAAGGAAAGCAAACTTTTTATAATAAGTAACTAAGAGTAATTAGATTGTGGAGAAGTGGGAAATTCCAGAAGTGAAGTTTGTTTCACACTGATTAGTGCCCATGGACCCACCCTAATAGTGAATAAGAAAATAGTGTGGAATGAGATTAGAAACTTCATGGAATTAAATCCTATAGAGAATTTCATATTGGGGGGAGATTTCAATGATCTTCTAAAATTAAAGGAAAGGTTGGAGGTGTTAAATCATTTACACAGGTAATGGTAGACTTTAAAAAATGGTACACAAAGGATAATCTAATAGATATCCCATCTACTAACAAGTTTTTACATGAAATAATAGAAGAGCGAGGTTCTATAATATAGAAGAAAGGATAGATAGAATTATGTTTAAAGGAAATTTATCACATTCAGTTATCCCTTTAACTATATCATTCTCCCTAGTGCGGGTTCAACCATTATCTGATTAGGTTAGAAATAGGTGAGCCACATAAACCTTCAAGAAATCCTTTCAAATTTGTGAAAATGTGGTTCTTAGATGATGATTTCCTTAGAAAAATAAAACAATGATGGCAAGAGGAAAAAATTGAAGGATCAAAGATGTTATGTTTTCTACAAAATTAAAATTGTTAAAAGAAAAAATAATGAAATGTAACAAAAATCACTTTAACAATATATTTAAAGAAAATCTATGTAACAAAGAAGATTTGAAAAATCTTAATGAAGAAATCATTAGGGTAGGTATGGACAATGATAAATACATTAGAGAGAAAGAACTTCTTGCTAATAAAGAAAACATCTTAGCGAAAGAAGAGATGTATTTGAAATAGAAATCAAGAGAGACATGACTATTAGAAGGAGATATAATTATAAAATATTTTCACAACAACACTTTTAATAGAAGAAATATTAATATAATCTTGAAAATTACAGATAATGTAGGCAATGAAACTGAAAACCATAGCAAAATAACATATATTTTTGTCAAACATTACACTCATATTCTAAATAATTTTGAATTCTCTAATATAATAGCTTAGAAAAAAGATGATAGGCTCTATTCCCAAATTAATAACAAAAAAAGAAAACAAACTTTTAAATAATAATTTCTATATAAAGCAATCAAAGAAGCCCCTTTTTAGCTCAATCTAGATAAATTTTCGAGTCCAGATAGTTTCCAAGATTTTTTCTTTCAAAAATATTGGGATATATTAGGATATGAACTATGTGAGGCCATTGAGACAACCCAAAATTTTGGTTTACTACTAACCAAAATATATAACACCTTTCTAGCACTAATTGTAAAGAAATTTGAATACCAGGATCGAGGGGACTTTAAGAGCATTGCTTTGTGTAACACTATCTATAATTTTTTCACTAATGCTTTAGCAAACAGGTTAAAGAAAGTTCTCCCAAAGCTCATCTCGAAAGAATAGACATGATTCATTCCTAATAGGTCAATCTTTGACAGAATAATTATAATACAATAATTAATGCACTCTAATCAAATTAATAAAGAACCATGTATGTTAATGAAATTAGACATTCAAAAGGCTTATGATAAAGTAGACTAGAGATTTTTATACAAAACTCTTTAATCCTTTGGTTTCTCACATGAGTGGATCAATCTAATATTTAACTACATCTACTCACCTAAAATTTCCCTTCTAATCAATGGCACTCATGAAGGTTTCTTGAACATATTGAGGGGTATTAGGCAAGGGAATCAAATATCCCCATTCCTCTTCATAATCATGGTAGAATCCTTTGGAAGAGCCATAAAAAAAGCCTAGACGAAGGGGGAGATTAGAGGTATTTCAATACAAAGGAAATCACTAAAATAATGTATCAACAATTTGTAGATCATATCATTCTCTTGGGAGAAATTTCACTAGAAGAAGCCCAAAACTTTAAACAAATAATTAAAACATACATGGAAGCATCTGATCAAAAAGTAAATGCTGATAAATATAAGATTTTCTTTCTTAACACTTCCCCCATAATAGAAGGAAATATTTGTAATATAATGGGATTTGGAAAGGGAATTTTTCATGTAAATACCTTCTCATTGAGTTAGAAAAAGGTGTCAAAGAAGGTAAGAGTTGGACTCTTATTTTTGAAAAACTAGATGAAAAATGAAAAGTTGGAAAGGGAAATACTTAACTAAAGTTGGAAGGAGAAATGTGATTAAATCAATTTTATCCACTATTCCTACATACAAAAAGTCTTGTCTTCCGCTCCCTAGATGAATTAAAAGAAACTTAGATAGGAAATTAAAAAACTTTTTTCAACAAGGCAATGCTAAAAAAAAAAATATGCATTGATAAAATCAAATAGAATATACAGACGAAAAGAATATGGAGAATTAGGCATAAAGAACTTGTTGGAATTAACAAGTGCAAAAATTTACTTCTGAGAGTGGGGGGAGGGGGGTGAATTAGAAGTAACTAAATTTAACCTTTTCAAATTATTTTAACTAAAACCATTCACATGCATCTAATCTATCTAATAAACTTGAAAGTAAAAACATGCATGAAAATAGACAACACACAAATTTGGTAACCCATAAACCCTCCAAAATGAGAAGGTAAAACTGGGGTGGGGATGACACCCACAAGAAATCATTGCAACAATGTGTAACTTGTTCAAGGTTACAATGTTTGACCACTTCCAATGGTCTACCCTGTGAAAAGCCTATCCTGTTAAAGACTTTACACTCTATCAAAAGTGACCTGGTTGAAGGATTTCACTACACTGCTAAAAGTAGGCTTGGTTAAAGGACTTCTATACATTCTCTTGGAATGTCACCATGTTAAATAATTTACAAATGGTTGCTAGGCCAACCTAAGTCCATAGGATTTCCACATCTAATACAATTTCTAGAGAGTATTAGAAAACCTTTGACTTGATTACTTGCAATCTTCAATTACTGATTCTAGATCCTTATTCTGCTCTTGCTAATCTGATCCTTGCTTGATCTGATATGTCACTCTACTGGGTTCTGATACTCTATTCTTCAACAATTGGATTCTACAATGCTACTCTATTCTTCACTAAGTCTCTTAAACTTCTCTTTGAATTTTTCTATAGTTCACCCATACACTTCTCTCATCCATGCATACAATGGGGTTTCATCCTCCTTTTAAAGATTTTGAAGACTTAGGATTAGGTATGAATCTAAAATCAATACTAAATCTTCATTTCCCACTCATTCCTTGCACTTTTCTTATTGGTTGCATGTCTTTTGCATTTTTCTCATTGGTTGCATGCTAATTGCATAGGTAAAGCAAAAGATTTGATCTTATCTTCAAGTTCCTTCGAGATTCATCTCACGTTGGCTCCAAAAATGATTTACATCTAAGTTTGTGAAGGTACAAACTCATATGTTGATTCTGTGTTACTCGGCACATACTAGTTGTTGATGCTTGACACATATAGAAAAATTGGCTCACTCAACTCCTATAGTGACTCTGTTTCACTCGGCATCTATAGTGACTTGGCACCTATACTTTTGTTGGCAGTTGAACTTTGCTCAACACCTGAAGATTGCTTAGCACTAAAGTTCACTCGACACCTATTAACTTTTCTAGCTCGGCATCCATTGTAGCTCGGCTTCTGTATTATACTTGGCATTATCTTGAGAATTGGTTAAGTGTGTTGACACTCAAATGTCAAAACCAGTCTGAGACCAACAATCTCCCCCTTTGACATGAGTGGAAAAAACACTTAACTAAGCTTTATGAATCTGATCTCTGTGAGTATACTACATAATCTATTCGGCATATGTACAAGGCTTCAAAAACTTATTCAAAATTTTGTACACCTCAAAATATTGTAACTCCCCCTAAGCTATTGTTCCATTGCCATTCTTGTACAGAATATGTCTCATGCTGATATATTTGATTACTCTTTGCCTTATCTACCTTTACTGTATCTATGCCCATAAAAATGTGATATTCTCCCCCTTTTTATTAGATGCAATGAATAATGAATTAATTATTCTTATTCTCCCCCTTCTTTAACACTTATGTCAAAGGGTCCTAAGGATGAATAGAATACTTTAACAAAAATGTTTTATTTACCTCCATGATCATCTTGAGAGAAGCATCCTAATTGTCTAGAGCTATCTCCAATGACTTGTGTTGGATGGTTGTCTTTGCTACAAGATGAGCAAGGCCTTCTAAAGTAGAAATATTTGGGTCTTTCTTTTGTACATTTTCTACATAGGCTTGCTCCTTATGAAGTACTTCCAGATTTGGAGTTATGAAGGATTGAATCTGCATCAATTTGGCCTTAATTTTGGCCTCCTCTACTATCAACACAGCTAATTCTTTTTGTGTGTGAAGCGTTGCTACAAAATGCTTCTCACTCTGAGCTAGATCTTTTGGCAGTTGAGTGTTGGAAATATTTAGATTTCTCTCCAAGCTCATTATTCTTTGGCTTGTCTCCTATGTGAAATATGAGGAATCACACAACTTTGTGTACAATGAGAATACATTCTCAAGTAATTTCTTCACTTTTTCAATTTTTTTGGCCAATTCAACTTGGGAAAGTACTATTTCACTTGATATCTTCTCATTTAATTTCATCTGGAATTTGTTTTCTGACCATTCTAATAGTTTGACATTAGTTTCTAGATCCTCAATGTGTACCTGGTCCACAATATTGGATAGTTACTCCATTATGGGCTAAGTTTCATTAGGTACTTGCAAGCTAAAGGCATCAAGAAATATTTCTTTGATCTCCACCAATGCTTTCTTCTGCTTATACTCATTTTTTAGTATCTCTTGCTTCTTTCTCCTTTCTAGTCCCTCTTGCACTTCATTTATTTATTGCAAGTGCATATATGTCATTTGGTCCATCATGACTCTGAAACCTACATCTATTGTGTTGAGAGTCTAGTCCAAGTAAAGGTATCTTGTCATCTATGCTACTATAGCATTTGATGCATAACTCCTCTTGCAATATCAAACTAGGGTGTGCTCTCTCATATGAACACAACTAAATCTCACGCATTCATGTAGTTAAGATGCATTTAGATTAATCATTATCCAATCCACCCTACTTCATTATGATCTTACCAACAAGTCATGCAAGGCCTTCTTGTAAGACTTTTTCCTTCCCTTTTCATTCCAATGTCTATTTTTGAGAAAATGGAGCAAAATATATTCATTTTTCACCCCATTTCCTTGAGGGGGCACCCTCCTCCCCTATCGTCATTTCGACACAACTCCTAGGACTCCTATCCTTCTTTGGGGGATCCTATATTTTCTTTTCTTTGATATGATGCCATCCCAACATCACATCAAAGAGGGGAAAAATGTAGAGACTTAAAATTGTCCTAAAGACTATATTAATTTATTTAATATTTCCCTTGACATTATAATTATTAATTAATTAATTAATTATATTTGTCATATTCTTCTACCTATTTAATTAAATGTATTTAATTAAGTGGGTTCACTTTCCTAAGGTATTTAAATTTAATTTAAATACCTCTAGCCTTAATGTGTTAAATTTATTTAATACACGATCCTCCATAATCCCCCTTTTAAATATATTCTTATTTATTTAATCCTTTCCATCTCATTAATTCCTCTAAACTTATGATTAAATTAAATCTTATTTAATTTAATCTTAAACCTAGTCTACACCTATCACTTTCATCCTCCTAAGCCTATCCACCATTTAATCCCACTTAATTACCTTAATCATCTTGCTAAATCCTTTCTTAAGCCTAAGTGTGTGCTCACACATGTGTGAGGACCACTCCCACTTCTCACACCTCTTGCAACTTTGTCCCCCACTCTTCTCTCCAAGTTTTCTCACACATGTGTGAGCAAACTTTGAATGTTGACCACTTGCATGGCTTGCTTACATGTCTCCTTGTGGAACCTATGTGGATGCCACATAAATTCCACCTCACTAGGGCCTCTCTCAAGCCTATAAATAGAGCTCTTGTCTCAAGCATTTTCATCTCCCATAATTGCATTGTTATCGTGCTAGTTTGAGTTTTGGGTTTTCATAGTAGAGCTTTCATAGTGATTTCTAGGTTGCATACTAACTCTTGGTAGCTGGTTTTTAGATTGTATTTGCATATTAGTCTAGTTTTCTTATGCATTTGCATTTCCATTTCACTTGCATGTTAGTGTAGCTTGCATATTGATTTAGTTTTTTTTATTGCATTTCACATCTCCATCCTTGAATGCCTTCAAACATGGATTCTTCCATAGCCATTGTTTGAGGTGTTCTTCATTTCATATAGCATAGGTTCATGGTTTCATCACTCACATTTTCACATTTACCATTAAAGAGATTCAATCACATAGTTGTGTTTGGGAGAGCACACCAAACATTCCTCCAATCTTAACACACCAACTAGGCCTCTTATGGGTGCCTTTGTCGAGTTGTTTGAGGTTGCTTGAGGACTTGAGTTGTTGGTTGCTTTGAGTTACAAAACTCAAGAAAATGTTAGTTAGCTTTTATTTCATTGTTGAATATTAGTGCATGCATATTAACTAATGTTTATTTGTTAACCCTTGCTTCCAACAGGTCTAGTTTTCTAGCATACATTTGTAACTCATCAACACTCACCAATATTGGATTTGTGCAAAGTTGTGCTTATAGTGTTGATTGGTGAAGGATTTTCTTGAGATCCTCTATAGTCAAAGGATTGATGTTCTGAGATGAAGTGTCAAGAACATCCTATATAGTTACTGTGTCTGCATGTGTTGTATGTGGAGGGCTTGGTGGTGACATTTAAGTGTCTTGGACACTTTGTTCAATTTGTTGTTCCTCACTATTTTCCTTCTCCACTGTCTCTTTTTCTATTTATTTCTCTTCTTCATCTTTTTCTTTCTCCCTTTTATCTTCTTTCTCATTCTCTTCTTCTTCTTCATCATTCCTACCCTCAAATGGGTCTTCTTGTCCTTCCTTTACAGTTGTCAATCCATAGATTAATTTCCACATCTATGTGGATTTTTGGACAACATCTTCAATTTTTTTTTGTAAAATTTTGAAGGTTCTGTATTTGGGTGCAAAGTTTCTCCCATGCTTCTTATTAGCCTTTGTTATTTGACCTTTAGTAAGGACTGGCATTACATGAGCCAATGTAGACTCCCTAATTTCCTTCTCCATCTTACGACAATAATGCCATTTATTCTCAATTAATGAGCTTAGCTCCTTGGGCATTGAAGTGTGTAGTTCAAGTGGAGTAGTCTTGAACTTAGCCATCATAGTCTAGATGGACTCTTCCACTATGCTTTGTTGTTCCTTTGATAGCTTATTAAAATATATGGTCTTTAGACCAAACAAATCTGCATTATCTCTGATATTGTTGCAAATATTTTCTAATTTAGATGTGGTGGAGCATCTTAAAAATCTAAATTGTTCTTCATCAGACTCTATTATTTCATTGTCTGATTCTAGAGGTGCAACATACTTCCTCCTCTTTTCTTTTTCTGTAGGTTTTTCTTGTTCTATTGCCTTTTGTTTTTCCTACACCTTTAGCCCTTGTGTAGTAGCCCTGGTGTTAGCCCTTGTGGTTGGTTTGGCTAGGCTTGGCTTTGTAGGTTTCTTCTTCTTCCCTTTAGGTTGGACAACTGGCTACTTCTGAGCTTTCCTTTTCTTTGGTTCAGCCTTTGGAGCTTCTTGTTTGAAACCTTCTTCTTCATCTATATCTTCTCCCATGCCTTGGGTTAGGGCAAGTAGCCCTTGATCTTGCTGTTCATCATCACCCTTAGCATCGTCACCTTCTTCCTCTGCTTCTTCTGCAGTTCCTTCTCCAAACTTGGCCTTAAGCTTCATTACAAGCTTGTCTTTCTTCTTCAAAGTGGAGGTAGTCTTCAACTCCATATCCACTTTGGATCTCACCACGTCATATGTTCCAAAATGTGGTGTATCCTTGTTAATCTCTTCTGCAAGTAGTGTAGTTATTACTACTGATGCTTCATCTATATTTATTTCATACCCAAGAGGTCTCAACCATCTCACTCTTGGTATGGCCACCTATATGTATGTATAATCAATATCTACAAGAAAACAAACTTCATTTACATGTTTTTCCACTAAAGAAACTGGAATTATGAGCTTCTGCTTCATTGATTTCTTAAAATCTTTAAAATAACTAGTCATGAAGGTCTTAAAATTGGCTCCCATTTGCTCCATGTATTCATTGACCTAAGCTATGATAGACCTGTCATTCTTCCATGCTACTTTACCAAAAGAAGGGAATTTATTCTATACATAAAAAAAATACATATCAAAATTGCACCAAATTTACATTGTGCTCCCTTTGTTCTTCTAATTGCTGCTAGATTTTCATTGATCTGTTATAGTTGTAGCTCTAAAACATCATATGTATGATCTTTCTTCACTAGCTTGTATCCAACATCAACTGCAATACAGTGCACATTGTTGAGTCTGCTAGACTGGTAGAATTTGTGTGCAATAACCCTTACTGCAAAGTCAACTAGAGGGTCTTGGATTATGTCAATCGTCATCCCTCTTTTATTCCATTTTGCACCTATGTTTTTCTAAATTGCCTCCTTGGCATCACTTCTAAGAGTCTTTGGCCAATCTAGGGTTGGGTACCCTATCAATCTATGTACTATCCTCTTAGTGATCTTGATAGGACCATCTTCTAACCACAAACTATGATTATGCACTTGACTCAACACAAGTCTAATTCATTCAGTCTTAAACACTGTGGTGAAATCTAGGGCTCACGTTAAACCCATCCTCTCAACAATTTTACACTCTTCCTTCAATACTCGATTATCACACAATTTCTCATATGCCTCCCTTATTTACATGTCATCTATGGCTCCTATCTTGTAGTCATAACATTTCCTTCCGTCTTGGACCATTACAACTTTTGGGGGTATGATGGAAAGGGCACCAACTGGGTCATTCTTGTATGCAACCTCTAGGATAGGATGGAAATCAGGTTGCCTAACCTCTTTGGATACTAATTGAACTTCAAATGTTTCCTTTTCTTGAGTTTTTCTTGAGCTAGCTGCCATTTTACTCAAACTAGGGTTTCAACACAAAGAAAACATGAAACTGCGTAGCTCAACACAATTGTAAATACCTTATAATCAATGGAATCATGCTGGAATGTTGTTGAAATCTTCTTATATGCTGGTTTCTTTGCTTTGGATTCACTCGACACTCTTTCTCATCTTTTCTCTACATTCTCGATGAAGAAAAATGAATGAAAATATGATATTATACCCTATTTTCATTGCATTTAATGCTCAGTATGTTTACAACTATCCACTCAACTTCTAAAGGATTCTACATTGTTTGGCTTCCATTGTCTTTCCACCACTTGGCTTCCACAGGAGTATTGCTTGCTCGGCTTCAACTAAGATTTCTTCTTCACTTAGCTTCCTCTACCAACTCGGCTTCTACCAATCATTCGGCTTGTATAGTCTTTGGCAATCAACTCAACATGTATTGGATTTTACTCAGCTTCTAAGGGCAACTCAACAACACTTGTGAAATCTTTAATTTTTAACTTTGCATCTTTATTCATGCTGATCTATTCTTTTTTAGTACTTTCTTTTATAGGAATTGATGTATGATAAAACTTTGTAAATCAATCCCTTATGCCTTTTATTGCCTAGTTTGATGAAGTGTGACCACTTGACTTGTAAGGTGAAGTGATCCCTTCATTTGATGTGCTACTCTCATCTTTCTTCTTCCATGTCTTGTTCATTTCTCCTTTGATGTGTTCAACATTTACCTTCTCTTTACCTTTGTCATTCTTTGAGTTGGGTGCCTTTGACTTTGTTGGGTAATTTCTATTGATATGACCAATCTTCAAGCAACTGAAACATGTGCTTTGGCTCAACCATCTATTGCAGTTCCCTCTGAAATGTGTCCTTATTTAATTTTCAGGAATGTGTCCATACTCCTAATAGTTATGACAGCTATACCTAGTGTTATAGTCCCAATTTTAGTGATGACCATGCTTACCTTCCCTTGTTTCCTAACTTGATGTCCACATAGGCTTTGATCTGCACTCAAATGCTCTATGTCCATACTTCTTTCAATTGTAGCAGTGACCTTCACATTTTGGTGATCTGATAGTCCTAGTTCTACAATTATGTGTTTGATGTCCTTATTTTTTGCACTTATGACAATAACTTGTATTCTTGGGCTTTTCATGTTGATGGATATTCTTGCTCCTACATACATTAGAGGTATGTCCCTTTTTACCATAGAAATGAAAAGTAGGTTTAGTGTTCTTACCTTTGTTATTCCTTTCTTCTATAGTCTTGGAGGATTCTCCTTGTTCAATGCTGATGTAACCAAGTCTTGAAATGTCATTGCTAGCCCTTGGTGATTTCAATAGCTAATCAAAGTACTTGATGGCCTCATTGGGTTTGTTGAAGCTTTCTACAATCTCCTTCTCTCTTTTTAGGTCATTTTGCAGTTGTTCATTTTGCATCTTGAACATAGAGATCTCAATGTCCTTGACATTTAGTTCATGATGTGCATTCATTATCTAACTTAGGGTGTCTGGCAGCATGTTTGAGATTCTTGCAAGCTCAGTTGACTTCTCTTCCAGTTTTTTGGCAAAGTTTCTCTTGTCTTCTTCTAGCATAGCCTTGTCTTCAATGACTCTTTTCTTTTGTTTAGTCACCTCACAAAGCATCATAGCTTGTGATTCTTGTTTAAGCTTGAGTATTCTAATTTTTTTTGCTTAAGCTCTATTCTTCTCCATCAAGTCTACTATTGTTGCATCAAATTCTTTAGAATCTCCATTTGAAAATAGATTTGAGGTGTCAATCTCCTTGTACTGTGTGTCATTCTCAGCTATGGCAATCTCTTTTCTTCTTTTTAAGGATTTCCTTAGTTCTCCTCTAGCTTCTTCCAAAGCATGTAAAGCAATTTGTATGTTAATTTCCTGATTCTCTATGATCTTCCCAAGTTTTTAGACTTCCATTTCCAGATCTTTTTTCCAAGTTGTAAGGCTTCTCCTTGTGAGAACTTAGCTCTAATACCAATTGTTGGAATTAACAAGTGGGAAGATTTTCTTCTGAGAGGGGGGGGGGGAATCATAAGTAACTAACTTTAACCTTTTCAAATTATTTTAACTAAAACCATTCACATGCATCCAATCTATCTAATAAACTTGAAAGTAAAGACATGTATGAAAATAGACAACACACAAATTTGGTAACCCCGAAACCCTCCAAAATGAGAAGGTAAAACTAGGGCAGGGATGACACCCAAAAAATATCACTACAACAATGTGTAACTTGTTCAAGGTTACAATGTCTGACCACTTCCAATGGTCTACCCTGTGAAAGGCATGTCCTATTAAAGACTTTACACTCTGTCAAAAGTGACCTGGTTAAAGGATTTCACTACCTTGCTAAAAGTAGGCCTAATTAAAGGACTTCTGTACATTTACTTGGAATGCCACCTTGTTAAAGGATTTACAAATGGCTACTAGGCCAACCTAAGTCCATAGGATTTCCATATCTTATACAATTGCTAGAGAGTATTAGAAAACTTTTGACCTAATTACTTGCAATCTTTAATTTTTAATTCTAGATCCTTGTTTTGCTCTTACTAATCTGATCCTTGCTTGATTTGATATGTCACTCTATTGGCTTATGATAATTTTTTTTCAACAACTGGAGTCTACAATGCTACTCTATTCTTCACTAAGTCTCTTAAACTTCTCTCTGAATTTTGTTATAGTTCACCCATACACTTCTCTCCTCCATGCATACAATGGGGGTTTTTCCTCTTTTTGAAGATTTTAAAGACTTAGGACTAGGTATGAATCTATGATCAATATTAAATCTTCATTTCCCACTCATTCCTTGCACATTTCTTATTGGTTGCATGTCTTCTACATTTTTCTTATTGGTTTCATGTTGATTGCATAGGTAATGGAAAAGATTTGAACTTATCTTCAAGTTCCTTTGAGATTCATCTCATGTCAGCTCCAAAAATGATTTACATTTGAGTTTGTGAAGGCACAAACTCATATGTTGATTCTGTGTTACTTGACACATACTAGTTGTTGATGCTTGACACATATAGAAAAACTGGCTCACTCCACTCCTATAGTGACTCTATTTCACTCGTGATCTATAGTGACTCGGCACCTATACTTTGCTCAGCACTTGAAGTTCACTTGACACTTATTAACTTTTCTGGCTTGGCATCCATTGTAGCTCAACTTTTGTATTATACTTGGAATTATCTATATTATAATGAAATTTTGGATATAAACTCTTTCCTCAAATATGTTGAAGACTTGTATTATAGAGGTGACCAAGTAAGAACTCATATAAGGAAGAAGGGTCATTTTATGATTGGGATGCAAAAATGTGCAAGAATTGGTTTTATTTAATTAATCACCAATGCTATATTCTAAAGAAAATAATCAAGCTAGGGCTGATTGTAAATGGGAACCTCCCCCAATAGGTTGGGCAAAGCTCAATTCTAATGGGGCATCTAGGGGAAACCCAAGATAAGCAGGATTATGATGTATAATATGGTATGATAAAGTCTCACACTTAATTAAATGATTCAAGTCCTTAGGGGTGCTCTCTAATATCCCTTAGTTTGGATATGGGCATCAGTAAGTTAGTAATTGAAGGAGACTCACAAATTATCTTAAATTTATTAAAAGAAATACCCTCAATTGGATACTAAATTCCAAACTTTAATAGTTATTAATGATAGCTAACAATTTTAAAGACATGAGAATACACCATATTTATCAAGAAGGAAATAAAGAAGCATATTTTTTAGCCAATAAAGGTGCATATGGAGGGGATATCCTCCTTACATAAAGTAGTTCAATCATCTAAGATCATTGATCTAAAGTATAAGGTATTTGAAGAATCTCCAAAGCATATGCCCAAATATTAAGTCTATCAATAAGCTTAATTATCAAACTAAATAAAGAAGTGCTAAATATATCATTCAAAATTCAATATTTAGAAAAAAAATTGGAAGTATGGTTGTTGTCCAAGAAATGGAAAGAAATACTAAAATAATAATTTCAAACTTCTTAATTCGAATGAAACATGCATACCATGTAATTGTCAATATAAAAATGTGATCGTGGTTAGGCATAAGTCTTTGGCTCTTTGACAAATACATTGGTGATGCTTTTCATAAGTTATACATATCAGAATAGTATTAAATAAGACATTACATTTAATTTTTGGAAACTTTAAGTATGAGAGACAACAATAACCAAATAAGATAATAAAAACCTTTTGTAAATTAACCAAAGAACAAAGGTAGGGAAAAAGATAGGTAATTAACATAAGAAAATAAGAAATATTTTTATTAAACTAAAAAACTTTTGATGCTATTTTAGAAGAAATGTTTGCTTTCTACAAATACTCTTAATGAATGGACTAAAAAGATTTTTATTTTAAATAAGAGAATTATAAATAAAATACTCTATTAAGATATTTGAACCCTAAAAAACCATTAGAATGTTCAGTACTTGATCCTTTGGTTAGCACTTCAATGCTTGATAATATATCTCCTCTATGCAATGTATTATCACCTCACTGTGATTGATCTTATTTATCTCTGCATAGAACTATTCACTGCACTGCTCAGTCTCTTATGACTTAACACTCTAATTCACCTCCAAAACTTTACATGTAGCCAAACTCTTGATTCATACACTTACACACATGAACTAAGTCATATATCCTCCTTAAATAACTATTTGATTGAACCTTCTATATCTAAGTCAATGATCTAGATTCATTTATTTTCCCACTTAGTTCTTGTATTTTTTAGATTGGTGGATTGTCTCACATAGGGATTAATGATCTTCTATTTTGATGTGTAACTACCTCCTTGATTACCTCCTCAATCTTCAAAGAATGCTTCCATCTTGATAAAAATAGTTGACATAAGATTTAGTGTCATTCTTAACAAATATGTGAAATTATGTTACTCGACATTAATACCATACTGATTCTTGGCATAAACTATGTCATCATGTTGTCACTTGGCCTTAACTATGCTCAACATATACTGAAATACCTAGCCTCTGTATCACTTAGTGTCAACTACTATCCCTGATAAACTCGACAATCATTGGAGTGCTTGGCCAACTCTAGCTTGCTTGGTAGTGACTACTGCTTGACACATAACTTAAAATATATATACAAGTATTCAATGCTTAGCTTGGCCTATATAGGATGACTCAATCATAATGATGACCGAAAAACTTTGCCTTGCAAATGACTAAGTGTTTAACACTAATAGACAACATGACTTAGGGATCAACAATCTCCCCCTTTTAAATTAGTGGAAAAAATGCTTTGTCATGATTTACAAAAATCAGTGCAAAAATGAAACACAAGTACTCCCCCTTATAATATAATTCATACCTTAGCTCAGTATACAATGTACATTGTCTGACTTTGCACTAGGTATATACATGTTCAAAACTTCAAAAATTCAAAAATTTGCAAATTCCCTTTGATCCTTGTTCATTATCTATCCCCCTTTATTAATCAACATATTCATTTCCCCCTTTTTTTGTCACTTATGTCTAGTGGGGTGGGGAAGTCAAACCAAACTTATCCAAAAATGGTTTGTGAATTTGCAAAATGTTGCTTAATGTGTTGTCCCAGTTAGTCCTTATGAATTAGATAGCATGAATCTCTATCTCCAATTTTTTTGCAAGATCCATCATACTATCAACAAATGATAAATTTGGATCTACTTGGACTATATCTTTTGCATTCTTCAAATGAATTTTCATAGCCTCAAGATGAGGTGCCATCATGGCTTGAATTGAAATCAATTTTTCCCTTATTCTACTATATTCTATAGTCAATTTTTTAAGCCTTGCTTGTTGAAAATTAACCTTGGATAAGTGCACAACACTAGAACTGACATCTGTGGTTAGTGCATTGGCACTATATTGCAAATATGCTTCCAACTTATCCATCTCTCTCTAATGTCCTTAGTATATGTTGATTTATCAAACAATTTTATAAATATTATATGTTGGAATACTTTTAGAATAACTTGGGGGTGGGGTGGGGGGGGAATCAGTTATCCAAGGTTCAAATGTATAAATAAAAAATTTCACAACTTAATGAACCCATAAAACATTCCTCATGCATGCATCCTTAAGATTATGTAATCACTTAAAACTTGTAGATTATTGTCAAATCAACTTGCATAAATGTAAACATGAAACATAACAGATTCATCAACACACTTGACACAATGATTTACGTGGAAACCCAATTTGGGAAAAACCACCAGTAATATTTACTACTCTTTTTCACTCTTATGAAGTGATGCCCTTTGAAAGGCCAACCCTGTTAAAGGTTACAGTACACACTATTAAATGTGAACCTATTAAAAGATTTCAATCACCCATTTAGGAGTGAGCCTTATTAGAGGACTTTAGACCATTCACTTGGAATGTCACCCAGTTAAAGGATTTACAAATAACTGTTAGGTCAACCTTAATCCAAAGGATTTACCCTAGACTAATACAATTATTAGAGAGTAACAATAAGCCTTGATCTAATAACAACTTACAACTTCATTTTTAGATTACAAATCAGTGTTTCAGTCCTCCATTCTGCTTGGCCTTCATATATTTTCAGCTTTGATAGCTTGTTCACCCTTCAACCATTCATACCCAATACAGAGTCTTCTCTTAGGTCACTTGATGAAGCAAAATCTTTGACTCCTTGTCTTCCTTGGATTCTCACGCATGATACACTTTTCTTCCAACTAACCATTCCTATAAATAGAAAATTAAGATCTTTTGTTGCTCATTTTCCATCATCCAATTTAGGGTTAGGACGAATTAGCTAGGATACGATGAATCTACCTTACATTCCATATCTCTTCTAGAGACTTCTCCTTGAATCCTCTTTGAATTTTTTCTAAAATGATTTACCTTGAATTATGTGCCACCAACTCATCAACCTTATCTTCCACCTAGTTCACACATTTCAAGAAAACAAACTTGTCATCTCAGATCCATCAAATTCTCAGTCTTTTAAATAATGCAGCCACTGGATATTATCTAGCTTCTGATGCTCGGCACATATTGCATTGCTCAAAATCCTCAAAAAAATTACTCGGCACTAACTAAAGTTTATTAGTGCTTAGAATCAACTAAAATTTTCTCAACATCCACTATTCTGCTCGACATACACTATAGTAAACTTTTACTCAGCTCCAACTGAATTTTCGCTTAGCTTGCACTAACTTTTCATGGCACCTACTATTCAATTAGTCAAGCTTTGTAGAAAAACTTTGTGTAACTTGTTCTTCTAAACTTTCTTAGTGTAACCAACCTTTGTAACCTTTAGTAGATTATCAATGCATTATGTTATCACTGTGTTAACTAATTCTTGTACTTCTTTACATAATCATAACTCAACCTTCCCTCTAGGTGCTATTGTTACATATTTTGATCAAATCCTCTTCATCAATCAAATAAGCGATAATACTTAAATCATATAAGTAGTTGTCTTACCAGCAAATAGTAGGTTTGACATTAGTGACAAAAAAATGATTGATGCATATTGATCATACTTGTATCAATCTGCTCTCAACAATCTCCCTCTTTAATAGTCTTCTTCAATCTATTTTCAACAATCTCCCTCTTTGGCATTGATGGCAAACCAACCTAATCAACCAAACTGACTAGGTTAAAATAATAAGACAATACCAAATAGAAAATAATTCCTTGTACTAAAATCTCTCCCTCTATCAGCAACCTCCATCTTTTGAGTAGGTTACAAAATTCTTCCTTATAACTTCCTCTAAATTTCTTCTTACTATATCTCCCTCTTACTAGGTAGATGTTAGGATTTCTCCTTCTTTGTTCTCCTAATCAATAACTATCTCCCTCATCATATTTGTACTTTCCTTTGATAATCAATTATCTCCTTCAGCAATTACTTCCTTAATCATTCTCTCGATCAGTAACTGTCTCCCTCTTTGACAACAATTCCAAAGACTTGTCATCTTTTCATGTAGATATGAAGTTCTTCAATTTCTTTGGTTTCTCCCTCTATCACCTTACTTGTGATTGATTTGAAGTTTCAACTCTTTGGTTACTTCATGCATCTCCTAAAGTAAGATCCTCTACATCAATTTGTAGTATTGAAAAGTAGCTTGTTTGATGCAAGACATTCCTTTTGTTTCTTAGATAGTATTTGATAGGGGTTTTCACCCCTAGTTTACCTCTTAGATACTCATGAGCATCCTTAGGTAATTCTTTTGTGAAGATATGAGTAATTTTCTCTTTAGTGTTGAAATATTCCATCTTCACCTCTTTACCTTGAACTAATTCTCTCAAGCAGTGATACTTGATTGCAATGTGCTTAGTCTTTGTGTGCATCACAGGATTTTTTGATATATTGATAGCACTTGTATTATCACAATAAAGTGTTACTAGTTATGTGATCTCTTCCTTCATTCCTTTGAGTAACTATTTGATCCATGCAATGTTTGTACAATTTACAATTTATAGTAGTAGCAACATATTCAGCTTCAACAGTAGATTGTGAAGTGTAGTTTTATTTTTAGCTAGTCTATGTAACCAGCCTCTTACCTAAGAAAAATGCTCCTACACTAGTGCTCTTCTTGTCATCAATGTTTCCAGCCCAATCAGCATCAGTGTAGGCTCTTAATTAAAAAAATTCATTTTTCTTATAGTATAGACTATACTCCTTTGTTTCTTTCAAATATCTCATTATTCTCTTTACAGTCATCAAATGATTATCCCTAGGATTAGCAAAGAATTTTGCAAGTATCCCTATAGATAATGCAATGTCAAGTCTACTATGTACTACATTTTGTAATTTGCCAATTGTAGAACTGTACAATGTTTGATTCACCTCAGTTGAGTCATCATTCTTTGACAACTCATGTCCTATTACTATAGGTGTACTTACTAGTTTGGAATCCTCCAATCGAAAAAATTTCAATATTTGTTTTACATATTTTGACTTAGTGATGTATATACCATATTTCATTTGATATAATTGCAAACCTATAAAGAATTTGATTTCTCCAAACATAGAAATTTCAAATTCTTGCTTCATTACATTTGCAAAAGCCTTACATAAAGCATCTTCACCTCCAAATATGGTATCATCAACAAAAATTTTAGATAACAAAATACCTTTTCCTTTCTGTGTCTTTATGTACAAATTGTTGTTATCATCAATCCTTTCAAATCCAATCTTCACAAGATACTTATGAAGTCTCTAATACCATGCTCTTGGTTCTTGTTTCAAACCATATAGAGATTTATGTAATCTACATATCATGTTCTTATTGCTAACATCAACAAAACCTTCTAGTTGTTCTATGAAAAATTCTTCCTCTAATATGTCATTCAAAAATGTAGATTTTACATTCTTTTGATACACTTGGAATATTTTTTATACAGAATAAGAAAGTAAAGTTCTTACTCCTTCCAATCTAGCAATAGGGGAAAATGTCTCTCCATAGTCAATTTCTTCTTCTACATATCCTTTGCAATATAATCTTGTATTGTTCCTTGTAACTTCACCATTTTCATCTAGCTTGTTTCTAAATACCCATTTGGTGCCAATTACATTTTTGTCTTCTAGTCTAGGTACTAGAGTCCATGTTTTATTTTTCTTAATTTGTTCAATCTCTTCTTCCATGGCTTTACTCTAGTCTACATCTTCCAATGCATCTCTCATTTATTTAGGTTCTTTCATGCTCAAAAAACATGTATCACTTCTCAATCTATTTCCTATCATTGGTCTTGCATCTTTATCTCCAATAATTTGTGCAGTAGGATGATGTCTCTTGACATATTTGGATAATCTTGATTCAACTCTAGTTTCTTCAATTTGTCTCCTAGCTTTAAAATCACTG
Organism: Cupressus sempervirens; assembly: GCA_028749045.1. NCBI lineage: Eukaryota > Viridiplantae > Streptophyta > Pinopsida > Cupressales > Cupressaceae > Cupressus > Cupressus sempervirens. The sequence goes on along the minus strand of CM053792.1, from coordinate 816,609,279 downwards.
TGTACATCTTTATTTGATAACTCAATATTTCCACTAATCTCAAAATATAAATGTGCTTCAACTTCATTCTGTAACTTAGCATCTGAATGTAGCTCAGTTCCTAAATGCAACTAGCCATTCGTAGTGTGTGACTTGGTAGTCACTAAAACTTGTTGTTGGTTTGTAGCTTCATTTACATCATCTTCTTCAGTAGGCATACCTTCATAACAACATACAAATGATTTGTATTCTTCTAGTTCTTTCATAGGTTCAGCCTCATGTACTTTTTTATATTCATCAAAGTTCACATTTGTACTATCCACAACTTTGTTAGTGTTAGTATTCAAACACTTATAAGATCTACTTCTTGTGGAATATCCTAGGAATATACCTTCACCTTTTGCATCTAGTTTACTATTTTTGAAGTCTTTAAGAATGTAACACTTGCTTCCAAATACCTTAAAGCACTTTAAATTGGGTGAGTATCCATGGCATAGTTCAAAAGGTGTTGAATGAGTACCTTTCTTAACTTATACACAGTTCAAGTTATAGACACTTGTACTTACAACTTCTCTCCAGTATTTCAAAGCAACTTTTTTCTCCATTATAAGTGTTCTAGCATAGTCCATTATAGATTTGTTCCTTCTTTTAGCAATTCCATTTTGTAGAAGGGTTCTAGGGGTAGATTTCTGTCTTTTGATTCCTCTATCATTGCAGAACAATTCAAACTTATTTGGTGTAAACTCTCCTCCTATGTTAGATCTTAAACACTTCAGACTTTTGCATGTTTCCTTCTCAACTCTGGCTAAGTACCACTTAAACATTTGGAAAGCATCATATTTCTATTTTAGAAACGTAACCGTCATCATTCTAGAATAATCATCAACAAACAACATAATGTACTTATCTCCTTTGTAGCTTTTCACATCAATTGGTCCACAAAAGTCAATATGAATAGTTTCTAATATTTCTTTAGAGCTATGAGTTTTACTCTTAAAACTTGACTTTGTCATTTTTCCTAACTGATGTTGTTTGCACATTATATTATCAAGCTTCTTCAACTTAGGAAAACCTCTAACCTTTCTCATGTTACTGATACTGACCAAGTTATCAAAATTGACATGACATAACCTTTTATTCCACATCCATACATCATCAAATTTTACAACTAGACAAGTAACATCCTCTATATCAAGTAGAATAGATTACTTCTAGTCTAATCACATTTCTAATCAGTCTTCCACTTTTGTCATATATCTTAGCAACCTTGTTTTCAAATTCATCCTTACATCCCAAATTATTCAGTTGTGACACAATCAAGAGATTATAGTTAAGTCCTTCAACATAGTAAGCATTGTCACATAAAATCCTATCTATGAGTTTGATAGAACCTTTTTCTTTTATCAAACATGGTGCATCATTACCAAATCTTATGCTCTTTCCATCATAACAATTCAAGGTAATGAACTTACTTTTGTCTCCAGTCATGTGATGTGAGCTCCTACTATCAATAATCCATCTGTCATTCTTGTTCACACAAGTTACAAGTACAACTACCTCATCTTCGTTAGATTCATCCTTCATTGCAATGTACACCACTTCATCATCGTATTCATTAGATTCATCTTTTCTTTCCTCTTTAGCAACGTAGCATGACTTTTTGCCGTTGTCTTTTTAGTCCTTGCTGTCTTCATCTCTCCTACTTCAATACTTGTCACTACCTCTATAATTCTTCTTCTCTAGACATCTAGCAGCAATATGACCAACCTCATTACAATTGAAACAAATGATAGGTAATTTACCTTTTAACTTACCTTTAGCTTTGTGGAATCTTCTTTCCAGTAGTGCTTCAAGCTATTCTACATCCTCCTCATATGTATCACTGTCACTAGACACATACTTTATCTTTCTCTTCTTCTTCTTCTCATCATGTTCCTTCATTGACACCTTAGCTTTGAAAGTAGATTCAATATAGTCAGGTTTGTAATTATCAAATTTAGATAGCTCAAAAGTAGTGAGTCTATCTACTAGACCTTCAAGTGATAGATTATTTCCTGGTATGCATCTAAGTTCTTGAATTGCAAAGACTCCAATAGCATATATAGGTAGCAATATTCTCAAGACTTTTCTTAGCATAGTATCATCATCTATTTTACCATTAGCTCCTCTTAATGCATTAACAACTTCTTTTATCCTTGTAACATATTGAGCAATATTTTCACCTTCTTCCATTCTCATATCATCAAACTTACCTCTGAGACTTTCAGCTTTGGCTCTAAGAATATTAGTGTCTCCTCTATAGATGGTGGCTAATGCATCCCACATTTTTTTTTGTACTGTCAAGACCTTTGATATCATCAAATTCAACATAAATTAGGACAGAGGCAATCTCCAACATTGCCTAGTTATGTTATTTCTTCTTTTTCATATCCTTAGCAGTTGGGGCTTAAGCGGGGTCAACATGCTTAATAGTAATGGTAGATTGTGCATGATCTCCAAGTCCTCCAAAGTGTAGTTTCATCAAAAAATTTCATGTAGGAAATTTATCTCTATTGAGCTTTGGTACTTGTCTTTTTGACATCTTGATCTTTGTGCTTCTAGCATATTCAAACTAGTCCTCTTAAGCAGATGGCTCTGATACCAATTGTTGGAATAATTTTAGAATAACTAAAAGGAGGGTGAATTAGTTATCCAAGGTCTAGATGTATAAATAAAACTTTTCACAACTTAGTGAACCCATAAAAAAAAATTCATGCATGCATCCATAAGATTATGCAATCACTTAAAACTTGTAGGTAATTGTCAAATCAACTTGCAAAAATGTAAACATGAAACATAATAGATTCATCAACACACTTGACACAATGATTTACGTTGAAACCCAATTTGGAAAAAAATACCAATAACATGCTACTCTTTTTCACTCTTCTGAAGTGATGCCCTCTGAAAGGCCAACCTTATTAAAGGTTACAATACACACTGTTAAATGTGACCCTATTAAAGGATTTCAATCATTGTGTTAGGAGTAAGCCCTATTAGAGGACTTTAGACCATTCACTTGGAATGTCACCCAGTTAAAGGATTTACAAATGACTATTAAGTCAACCTTAATCCAAAGGATTTACCTTAGACTAATACAATTATTAGAGAGTAATAGTAAGGCTTGATCTGATAGCAACTTACAACTTCATTTGTAGATTACAAATCACTATTTCAGTCCTCCATTCTACTTGGCCTTTATACATTTCAGATTTGATAGTTTGTTCACCCTTCAAGCATTTATACCTTTAAGCATTCTTTCTTAACATGCCAATGTAGAATCTTCTCTTAGGTCACCTGATGAAGCAAAATACTTGAATCCTTGTCTTCCTTAGGTTCTCACACATGACACACTTTGCTTCTGACCAGCCATTCCTATAAATAGAAAATTAAGATCTTTTGCTACTCATTTTCCATCATCCAATTTAAGTTTAGGATGGATTAGGTAGGATAGAATGAATCTACCCCACATTCCATATCTCTTCCAGAGACTTCTCCTCTAATCCTCTTTGTATTTTTCCTAAAATGGTTTACCTTGAATTCTATACCACTAGTTCATCAACCTTATCTTCCACCTGGTTCACACATTCCAAGAAAATAAACTTGTCAGCTTAGTTCCATCAAATTCTTGATCTTTTAAATAATGTAGCCACTCAGCATTATCTAGCTTATGATGCTCGACACATATTGTGTTTCTTGACATCCTCTAAATAATTACTCAGCATGAACTAAAGTTTACTAGTGCTCAGAATCAACTAAACTTTACTCAACATCGATTGTTGTGCTCAGCATACACTAGAGTAAAATTTTACTCAACTCCAATTAATTTTTTGCTTAGCTTGCACTAACTTTGCTCAATAACTACTATTCACTTGGTCAACCTTTGTAGATAAACTTTGTGTAACTTGTTCTTCTAAACTTTCTTAGTGTAACCAACCTTTGTAACCTTAAGTAGATTATCAGTGCACCATGTTATCACTATCTTAACTAATTCTTGTACTTCTTTACATAATCATAACTTAACCTTCTCTCTAGGTGCTATTGTTACATCTTTTGATCAAATTCTCTTCATTAATCAAATAAGTGATAGTACTTAAATCATATAAGTAGTTGTCTTGCTAGCAAATAGCAAGTTTGACATCAGTGACAAAACAATGATTGAAGCATATTGATCATACTTGTATCAATATGTTCTCAACAATATCCCTCTTTAATAGTCTTCTTCAATCTATTTTCAACATTATATGTACATTATTTGAAATTTGTTCCAAATTATTCACAAGTTTTGATAGCTCAACCTGTGTGACAACAATTTCTACTGCTAACTTCTCGATGACTCTCTTATCAAACTTCTTTTCTAGCCATTGCATTAATTTTTCATTTGCATCAACACTAGGGTTATTTGTCTTCTCTACAATCTGAACTAATTGAGTTATTATAGGTGCTTGTTCATTAAGGTTTTCCACATCAAAAGTTTCTATAAAAATATCCTTAATCTCATGTAATACCCATTTTGTTGTTGTTCTGTCTTTAAATCTTCTTGTCTTATCTTCCTTGCCAATAAATATTGCTAAGTTTTAATTTGCTCATATGTTAATTTATCAATTTCCCAATTAGGAATCACAATAACCTCATCTAATGTCACTGGATTCCCAAGTGACTTCACCTTCTTTTTCTGAATCCTATTCCTTATAGAATCAAGAGTACTAGAGCTCAGTAATGATAATTGCAAATTTTGAGTTTGTAGCTCTAGGCTTAGTCTTTGAATGACCTTGGCACCCTTTGGATCTTCTACTAGTTTCTAGTCCTTGGTCATTTTGGTTCAATAGTGGAACTTGGTTGAACTATCTCCTTTGTCCCCTCAATCTGAGGTCCTAAGACATTTGGCCTACCATTGCCAATAGTAGATTTCTCTACTTATACATTCTAGTTATCTTCCTTCTTGTTCTCATCTTGGTTTCCCTTGATTGCATCATTTATTTGATCAAGTTCTTTTACATATCTCCCTTCATTTGCTAGCACACTTTGCTGCTTGGTAATATCAACATCATCTTTTGCCTCTCTTGGAATTTGCACATTAGAATTAACAATAATTGTGGATGCATCAATTATATTAACTATTACTTGTTGAAACTATTATTGCTCACCAATATTAGGATATTCTTTGATTTGCATAATTATGAAATTGGTCTCCATAAATGCTTTTTTTATTGATTTAGGAGCTTGCTCCTTCTTTTCTTGATCGATTAACCTAGTTTTCTATAACTCTTGTACAATAGTAGTCACATCTGACACTAAATTTTTTGGAGTTTCATCCTCTATAATGACTATATCATTTTACTTCTTAATTTCTTGTGTCATTTGATGTATTGCCTCTACTAATTGCTCAATGTCATCATAAATGTCTTGTTTATTGTCCAACTCTATTTCTTATTTATCCTTATCTTCCTTCTCCTCATCAACAAGCATGAGACAAATCAAATACTTCCATGTCATCCTACTCTATTTTACAACTTCTTCAATTATATTTTTCAAAATCATATAGGCTCTTCTTTTTGATACAATATTTTTAGCATAATCCTTTACAATCAGGAATCACTTAGGATAATGCATCTTCCTTCATCTATATTTTTGTTGTTAATGTCCATTTCCATTTAGAATCAACCTTATTATACAATTCTTTAGGTAATCCCTGGCCTAATTCAATTGTTGTATAGTTGAAATTCACCATCATGTCAATAACAACCCCATTCTACCTTTTCTTTATCAGTCTTGTCCAAGGTATCATATATCATATACTTGAATCCTTCCAACCTCTTTGAACTTCTCAAAATTTCACATACCTTGTCAATGTCTTAAGGCTCTTTTTGTAGAACAATTTGGAATTTATTCAAGTCATTAGACTTGGTTCATTTTACCTCATCCTCATCATCTTCAGGATTTACTACCAATCTTATTTTTAGCTTCTTCTTTTGACTCATCTTAGCCACTATTATATCAAATGTCCTCTTGCTAGGTCTTTTTCCTTTAATGGGCCTTGATATTTTCATAACTCATTTATTTAATGGCTCAACAACTACATGACTAGCTACCTTGGATCTCTATCTAATGATCCTTTGTGGTGTGGTTGTGGGTTTGGTAGCCACCTTCTTCAAACTTTTCTTTATCTTTGGTTCAACTACAACAATCTCTTTGCCTTTAGTTTTCCTTGGATCAGAAACAACTAGCTCCTTACCTTTACCTTCAAGAGCTTCTTCATCATCACCTTCATCTTCTTCTTCAATACTGAGGTCTTCACCTTTACCCTCTATTATCTGTAGTGGTGCATCACCAAGTTTACCTTCTAAAACTTGAATCATTTTCTTCCTTTTTCCTATCCATTTTAGGAACCTTTTTTTGCATCATCATTTTAATCTTTGTTGTCTCATATGTGTTGAAGGGTTTTGCATTCTTGTTTATCTCCTCAACTAACAATGTTGTGATGGCTATTAAAACTTCATCAATATTTACCTCATAATGTAGAGGTCTTAGCCATGCAACTCTAGGAATTACAACCTAAGAATATGTGTAATCAATATCCACTTAGAAACATATGTCATCATAGTATTGATCATCTACTAACTTATGGATCTTGAACATGGTCTTCATCTTCTGCTTGAAGTTCTCAAAATACTTATCCATAATTGTCTCTAAATTATCTCCTATATAACCAATAAAATAATTTATTTGCTTGGTAATTGGCTTATTCTTGTCCCATACTACATCTCCTATATTAGGATATGAATTTTGTACCTAAAAGAATATATACACAATGAGAGAACCAAACTTACATGAAGTGTTTTTTGCTTTCCTTATCATTCCTAGGTTCTCTGCTATTTCGATTAGTTTTATCTCGGCCAAATCATAACTATGATCTTTCCTAACAAGCTTGTAACCCATATCAATAGCTACACACATCATGTTATTCAGTCAGCTCAACTAATAAAACTTGTGTGCACTAACTTGAACAACAAACTCAATCACAAGATCTTCAATGGTGTTGATCGACATGGCTCTACCATTCTATTTCACCTTTGTGTTTCTCTTACTTACACCCCTTACTTGACATCAAACACTCTTTACCCTATCTAGAATAGGGTATCCAATCACATGATGAATTATTGACTTTGTGATCCTTTATGGTCTATTATCCAACCATAATTTCATGTTATGTATGCAGCTCGATACCATTTTATCCACTATACCTTAAAAACCATTAGAAACTCTAGGGCAAGAGTTAACCCTTTCTTGGCGACAATGTTGTGCTCATCTCTCAATCTACCATTATCACATAGCTTATCATAATCACTCCTTAGCTCAATATCACCAATATCTTCAATCTTGTACATATAAAATGACCTAACATCGTGAACCATGATTACTTTGGGTGGAATCACTAACAATGCCCCTAAAGAATATCCCATCAAAGTGATATCTAGGTATGCTTTAAACTTTGGTGGAGGACATGCCTCATTTCTAACAATTTGTGCATTGCTATCCTCCAATGCTTCCTTCTTGCTAGGAAACATGATAGATGTCATCTTCATAATCTAGGGTTTAAAATCAAACAACTTCACAACTCGATTCAAATGCAATTGTACGTAACTTACTTGTGAAGCCAACAACACACACTTAAATCTTTAGAATCTTCACACAAATTCAATCTTGAATTGCTTAAATACTTCTCTCTATAAATTCTCAAAAACCTAGTGAGTTGAAATGAGCTTCAAAATCAGCTACATAGGTTCAAATAGTCAAATTAGGTCTCCATTAAATTATCTATTTGATTATTAGGTGCATAATAGATCTCTTGAATTACTCAATGAAACTTGGCACACACACATCCTTCAACTTCACTCAATTAGTATCATGACTCAGTTCATACTAACATTCAATACAGGTACTTGGTCTCTACTAAATTTTTAACTCGCCACCAAAAGTGACTTTTCTTTGAAACCTTAGCTTTTTCCTCTTACATCTATCATGTGAATTTGGAATTGTATGCACATAGTATCAGAAATTAATGTATAATGTAGAAATTTGAAACATAGTTCCATACATACTTTAACATTCAATTTGAGGTGAAAGAATCACCTAATTCATTGGATTCGATGATCACAACTCCTTCATTTTGTACTATTGCCTCTATCTGAAATCTTCTTTTAGGTTTGATTTGTTGAGAAATTTTTCCTCATTATGAATTGAAGCAAATTTCATATGTAATATATGTTAATATGTGTGTTTTTGTGTTTGTGTTGATGGATTTATGTTGATAGCCTTAAAAATGTCATTCTATGAATATCAGATTGACATGATATATCTCCATATACTTGAGAGCATAATGTGCTCCATAAAAAGTCCTCCCTAACTAAGAGGGAGTGTTAATATTATAGCTACAGTCAGATTGATTTAATCATAATATACAATGTTGATATAATATTGTTGAAATGAGATTGTTGAAGTGAAGAATATTGATGAAACCTATCATGGAACAATCATTATTTTGTCAATGATGTCAAACCTACTACTTTTTGGTGAGACAATTGCTTGCTTTGGTATGAATGCTATCAATTGATTGATTGATGAAGAGGATTTCAAAAGATAAGATAACAAGAGAACCTAGAGAAAGGTTGAGTTATTTGGTGTATAAAAGGACCACTAAGACCAAGCAAGACATTGATAATATAGTATATTATTAATCTACTTAAGGCCATAATGAAAGTATACCTGAGAAAAGACTAGAAGAGGGCTAAGTAAAGAAAAGTGTCTCCCAAGACTAATAGAGAAAATAGTGCAAGTTGAGCGAAGTTAGTGCAAGCTGAGCAAAAAAGAGTTGATGCCGACAAGAAAAGTTCAGTATGTTTTGAGTGAAGAAAGTTAGCATGAGTTGAGCAAGTGAAATCTAGTTGGTGTCAATTGAAGATAGTATGTGTTGAGCACTAGTAAAAGACCCAGTAGATGTTGAGCAACCCAGTGTTGGCCAAGCATCAAAACATAGTGTTTACCGAGTAAACAAATTGTTAGTGTTGAGTGCCAAGAAAATGTGTTAGATCAAAGATTTAATGAATCTGAGCTAACAAAGTTGATTTCTTGAATTTTGTGAAGTAAGTGGAAGATTTCTATGATGTCACAAAATTCAAGATAACCTTTTTTTAGGCAAATTCAAAGAGGATTGAAGAGGAAGGTTCTGAAAGGGCTAAAATGGAAAAGTGGGTAGATTCATTGACCTAACCCTAGAATGTATGATTGTGGTTAAGTGGAAAAAGATCTATATTATCTATTTAGAGAGATAGTAGGCTAGAAGAAACAGTTGTATTGTGCGAGAACCTAAGGAAGAAAAGATTTCTAGGGTGTTGCTTCATATGTGGTCAAATAGAAGAGTCTGCAATTGGAATACAAAGCAAGAAGGCTTAAGAGGATGAATGCTTGAAGGGTGAACAAGTTGTCAGAGATAAAGATGATGAATGCCAAGAAAAATGGAGGGTTGAATGTAAGATTTTTAATCTACAAGTTGTTATTGTTATCAGATCAAGTCCTACTATTACTCTATGACAATTGTATCAGTCTAGATAATTTTTTTGGATTAAGGTTGATTTAATAGTCATTAGTAGATCCTTTAATAGGGTAACATTCTAATGGAATGTTCTAAAGTCCTTTAACAAGGGTCACTCCTAATAGGGTGATTGAAATCATTTAACCAGATCACATTTAATAGTGTGCATTGTAACTTTTAACAGGGTTGGCTCCTCAGAGAGCTCACTTCAAAAGAGTGAAAATTGGTAGCATGTCACTAGTGGTTTTCCAAAATTGGGTTTCCATGTAAAATCCTTGAGTGAAAATGTGTGATTTATTTTGTGGTTTTGCATGTTTACATTTCTGCAAAGTTATTTTGACACAGAACAACAATATGCATATGTATAAGATATCGAATGGTCAATACATTCAGAAGGATAAGTTGTAGTATTAAAAAGTTTTATTTGTGCATTTGGACCTTGGATAACTGATTCACACCCCCTAGTCATTCTAAAGTATTGAAACAAAAATATCATATATAATATTATACTACATATATATATATATATATATATATATATATATATATATATATATATATATATATATATATATATATATATATATATATATATATATATATATATATATATATATATATATATATATATATATATATATATATATATATATATATATATATATATATATATATAGAAATGGAAAACAATAGTATAGGCCACATATGATCAATGACAAAAAAACCATAGGCAACATAATATCCTTTCATAATTGTCAAATAGAAATATATGTTGAATCATCATGGGCATAATGAATACAGACATCAACATATAAAATGAATTTGACTATGAGGAGGATCTATAGACACTATTCTACAGAAGACATCAAACAAGTGGATAAGAAACACAGGGTTATATTGAATTGAAATTTTCCTATTCATTTATTCAGTTAGGAGAACATGTTTTGTGGATTAAAATAATAATGTTATCTCAAGAAGTATTGTCTCTCATTCAGATAAGAAAGAGAAGTGACCATTAATAAAGGCAGTCCATCCTAAATTAGTCTACAGAAACAAATTAGAGTAAACTCAATCTGATAACACCATGAAAATTGACATTGTACCCATATAAGGAGGGATACTACCAATTTGACCTAGTATTTACATCAATAGGTAGAATGAAGAAAGTATGATAAACATAGGTAGTATATACTCATTCTGCATGCCACTACTTTGTAAAGGAATTCGGTATAGAAAAAGAAGCAATAGAGGGAAGTAATGTAGAGAATCATCTGGAGGAAGAGGATAAAAAATTATTAATTCATGTTTTAAAGAAAAATCATAAATGAAATAACTTGAAATGACTAACAAGGGAATATACATATTGTAGGATGTAAAGAAAGGAAACCACTATATATGCTTATCAATCTTGTATTAGCATAATAGTTAATGAGATCAGTAGAGACTAAGAAATGGTAACGAAGAAATAATCTACTCAATTTATATTAGGAAGTACAAGTTGATAAAAGAATGTGGAGTGTCAACAATATTCTAATAAAGAGAGATAACAATAAAATGTACATTGACAAGGGCATATTTCATGCTCATCACCAACATATAATAAGATGCTTTTTCTATTCCAATAGCAAGACACCCAATATGAGATCTCAAGTGTTGATGGTTGAGAAGGCTAGTCACATTTGTGTTATCCTATCTTCTGGCTCATTCATATATATATAAAAATATGTTCTACATATGTATCTATTGAAAAAATTAAAGAAATTACTATTTATGACATTTTGTTGTTTGTGGCCAGTGGAAGTCACTAAACTAATAGAGACTAATTTGTACAAAAAATAATATTTTTTGTGTATCATTGGTATATTATCATATTGATTATTTGCGATATAATATGCTATCATCATTGATATTATTACCAAGTGTTAAATGTTGATGATAAAAGCATTGTTGCCTATTGCTAAGATGGAGGAATCAATGGAATGAAGGAGAGAAGAGGAGCAATAAAACCAGAATATGATTTTAGGATGATCAATTATTGGTTTTCTTGGAGCAAAAATATGTATATATAACAAAGGGATTATTTGAGAGAAAAATAAATTAGATATTATAATTCATGTGGATATCAAATTGAAAGGAGTTCAACATTAATTTAACTTGCAGGAAGATATTCAGTGTTGAACCAAACATTATAGCATGCGGAATGTCAAGTTAGGAGTCTATGCAAAGTATAGTTAGCATAGTTGCCACATGGGAACATGAGACTATAGTAATGGAGAACATAAAGAAACTCTTATTTTTGAAGACGATACTCACACATGTGCAAAGTCAATGATCCATGACAACAAAAGAGAAGAGTTAAATATTTATTAAAGGCAATAGGGAGTATATGAAAAAAAGAAAGGATTGACCTTTCAAGTATTTGAATAGAAAAGGAAGAGCACAAATGACATACAAAATCCTTAAATTATAAGGTTGTAAAGGGCATGGAATTACAACTTCTACACTAGATCAGGGTGTAATATTGTAACATATACTCCTACATGGAATATACTTATTATATTTCAAGTATTGGAGATACATTTTCATATCCATATTGAACTTGATAAATTTCAATCAAATTTGACATTGTGGAATAGGTCCCAAATCTAAGAGGATCAAACAAGGGGCATTATAGAGGATTGGGTTGTGACTATACTCACAAACCAATAGATGGAATCAATCATTCATATACTTCTGTAGACATTGAGAAGAGTGTGATGTACATGCACTAATTTTAATGGAGTTTTGGCTATCCACATAAAAGATGTGAACCATTGTTAGTTCTTTAGAAGTTCAGTGTTGTAGGGGATGTGTTGAGTGTTGAATAATAGGGAGTGAGAGCTTCATGGTTGAGAGTGAAAATAGACTAAGGTTCAATGTGTTTACATTAAGTTCAAGTTGTCTATTAGTGACTTAACACTTAGTTGGTTACATTGCTACCGAGCTCTATAGTTCTACCGAGCTTATCATTAATCTAGTAGTGTTAACCAAGTGTTTTAGTTTCCATCAAGCTAAGTAGTTAGTTTATTGTATAGCCTTAGCATAGTAGTGTCTACCGATCTATCCAACAGATGTGATGAAGATCTTAGTGTTAACTGAGCTCTGTAGTGTTAACTAAGTTCTACAATTTCTGTCAAGCTCACAATGTTAATGAAGTGAATGCAATATTGACTAATTCATGCAGTGTTGACTGAGTTAGTGCTACTCAAAGTGATCAATATGGACCAAGCTTCAACTTCTACAAAGTGCCAGAGTTTTTTGAGTATCAGAACATTGTCAAATTTGTCTTTTGAATCCAAGTTACAACAATGGGTCAAATTCATGAATTATGATGAATTTGGTATTATAGAAGACTCTAGTAAGTAGTTAATTGGATTGATATATATTTAATGTATTGTATCATATCTAAACATGTAATTCAATTGAGTATGTGAAGAAGTAAGAAACATAAGAGTGTGAATTGAAGGCTACAAGCAATATATGGTGCAGTAGAGACTTATCTATCATAGTTAGGAGATCATTGAAATTCAAGGAATCTCATTTAGCAAATCATAGTTGTAGATCAGAGATCAGCCACTAATTCATTCTAATAGGCACATCAATCAAATCCTTTAACTAGGTGGACTTAACAATCTTTTGCTAAATCTCCAAATAGATTGCATACATTGTATGTTTGTAAATCCTTTTAGAAGGTGGAGCTAATCATCCTTATTGATCCTAATAGGGTAGATCACTAGAAGTGGTCAATTGTAAGCCTTAATAGGCCAACTTTATGCTACAGTACTAAAGCTTGTGGGTATCATCCCTACCCCAGTTTTACTTTCTAACTGGAAGGTTTCTGGGTCACCATATCTTGTGTCAAAGTGTTATCAATGTTTTATTGCTTTCATTATTTCATGAATGAAATTAGATCAAAATAAGATATGAAGGATTAATTGGTGAAGTGAGTTAAAGTTTTATTGATAAGCTCTTGATTTGTATCATTGAGTTTATTAGTAAAGTTTGTTTTTTGAAGGGATAGTTGTGGAATTTCATTGTCCTTTTCTTCTTTCTCTTCTTTGGGTTTGTCTTTTTCTTTCATGACTTCACATAATCTAAATGATTAGATTTCTTGATCTCTTTTTAGCTTTTCAACTTCTTCTTGAAGATTGGAATTCTTCTCAAGTAGGTCTTTGATTGCTGAATCAACTTCATCTAAATTTCTTTCTGGACATAAGTCTTTAATTCTTTCTTCAATGTAGATATTGTCATCTATTTGTGCTACAAGATCTTTCCTTCTTAGCAATGACTGAAATAATTGTTCCTTTTCTTTCTTGAGTTATTCAATAGCTAATTCAAGATCCATCTTTTCATTCTCAATAGCCTTTTCTAGCCTATATACCTCCATTTCCTTTGATCTTTTCTCGAGATGCTAAAATTTTGATGTGAGGAAGCATAACCTGAGGAAGAACAACCTCCAAAGAATAAAGGGGAGGTTATAATAATCAAATCTATGAAGTCTTCCCCTATTGTATTTATAAGAAGGTCTAAAAATATAAAAGCAAGCTAAATTTGGGCGAAGAGGATGAAGCTGAATAGATTTATCTTTTAGAGGTCTACCCCTACCCTTCAAGAAAGGTTGAAGAAGATGGAACAAGGAAAATGTATGACATGTTTTATGTCTCTAAAGTATAAGACTAGGAATGAAGAGAAGATAAAGAAAATTGAGGATACCCTTGTGATAAAATTGGGAAAGTGGAAGTATTCCCCAAATGAGCTTATGCAACAAGTTCTTGATGAAAATTTGAAAGTGGTCAGACCTAAATGGGATAATGCAATGAATTTGCTAAAGACATCAGTGAACAAAATTTGAGATTTCTTATTTCAAGTCTTAGGGAAAAAGAGTTGAAGGAAGCATTGAAAGAAAATGAGAAGAAGCCCACACCGAAATTCAATACGTGTCTAATTTTTCTAAAAGTCATTGAATCTATGGTGAACTCTAATACTACCACATCAAAAAACATCTATCGGTTGTACAAGCCTAGTGAATTTATTATGCATGTTGATGAAAAAATTGGTGAAGATGATGATGTTAAAGAAGAAGTAGAGATTAGAGATGATGAGATAGACGATGTCAATCTTGATGACGAGGAAGAAGAGAAAGGAGCTACTAAAGGAAGTCTTCCATAAATATAGAGTATTAAGGAATTAGATGTAGAAAAGATTGTAGAATTAGTTATGGCTTCCTTTCCTCACTCTCTGAGCAAAGCCTTAGTGAAATTAGGCTCAGAGAAGGCTTCTATTGAGTTGGTTGAGGTTAAATCTACTATACCAAGCACAAAGAAGAATTTATCTTACAAGTATTTCAATGACTGAAGTGCCTAACACTTCATCTACCAAGAAAAATTCTTCCTAGCATTAGGCTTGACTGAGAAACAATATGGTATTCATGTTGTTAAAGTTATTTCTATTGTTGGTACTATGGGTGCTATTCTTACTTTTTCAACTATTGTTTCCACTATGGCTAGTGCAATGATAGTTGAGAATCAATTTGAACCGAGCACTAAAGTTCCAAATAAGGGACAAGAAATTATTTGTTCTTCCATTCCAAAGATTAAGGGTAAAGAAGAGGAAGAAATTGGTCTAGATGATCACATTGTTATTCCAAATTGGGATACCTCTAACCTCACTTTGGAAGAGATGGATACCATTAGAGAACTTTGGAAGAAAGGGGCTAAGCAAATGAAGCTTAGAGAAGAGAGGAATAAGATTAATCAAGTTCTTGAGGACATCAAGAGCATATTTGTTGATACTCTGAATATTGAGGTTGATGGTAAACAACCTATTCTGGATCAATTAGCCAAAATTGTTCACAACTACAATGAAGAACTGAATGGACAAGAAAAATTGTTGCAAAGAGCTGAGAGAAAATTTGAAGATCAAGTTTTGGAGTAGATAACACAAAAAATTGATATTAATCAAGTAGAGTTGTCTACTATTCTTACTACACTAGAAACATCTATCAATAATGTTTTTTCATTATTTTCCAAATTGAGTGACAAATCTATCTTTACAAGAGAAATTAAGGATAAATTATCCAAGATAGATGAGGATATGAAGGCAACTGCACACTAGTTGTCACTTGATCCTAGTTATAGTTCTGCATGTTGGAAATATAGATGGAGTAAGTAAGATGTGAATCAGTTACCACAAAAATAAATCCACATATCCCTTAGATGTCTGATAAGGCTAGTTACTGATGTCACTCGATAAACATACAAAAAATGTTGTAACTTGGTAGATGCAGCATATGTTAACTTTAACAGATCTTAAGCATTCACAATGATTAACATTTAAGAATAACAAAAATAACATGAACACATGAGACACTAGATTTAACGTGGAAACCTAATGTGGGAAAAAACACCAAGCAACTAGCTACTAATTTTCACTCTTCTGAAGTGAGCCATGTTAGAAGCCAACTTGGTTAAAGGTTACAAAACACATTGTTAGGTGTGACCTTGTTAGAGGATTTAATCACCCTATTAAGAGTGTCCTTGCAAGAGGTCTTTAGAACAGTTCAATAGAACTGTCACCTTGTTAGAGGATTTACAAATGGCTATTAAACCAACTCTATTAAGAGATTTATGAATCACTACTACAATGGTGAGAAAGTAACAATAAAATGACCTGAATGAGATGCAACTGAATTGTTGATACAAATCTTTTTTCTACTTCACTAGATCCTCTTTGATCAAATATTACTTTGCTACTCCTTAAGGATATCTGACCATCCTTCAAAGTTTTCTCACACCTTCCTCTTCAAACAATCAACACATTTGCATGCTCGCTCATTACACTTTAGAATTCTCAACTTGACCTTTCATATATACCTTACAAATTTTCAAGTCGACTCATTTACAACTTACAATCACCAATAATCATTACCTCAGTCGGCTAGAATCAATACTTTAAACAATTAAACTGTATTTCTTAAATTAATAAAATCTTTCATTTGCCGATCCTACTCGATAAACACTATTTTTGAACTAATTTCTAATGTTAACCAACTAAAGCTTGGTTAACACTATGAATCCAATAAAATCCTTTGGAGATCGAGTGAACTCAATAAACACTAAGTTTCCTTTGTTAACCTTGTGAGCTCGGTTAACACTAACTTTCTGCCACATTTCCTTCAATGACCAAGTGAGCTCGGTAGACACTGTTTCCATAGAGTAACTTCCAGGAATGCTTGGTAGACTTTGAAATTTTCTTTGTTGACCAACTGAACTTGGTTAGCACTGTCTACCAACTAATATGACATTTGTGTAACATCAAAGACAATACACAATTAAACAATTGTCTCCAACAATCTACCTCTTTGGCGTTGATGGCAACACAACATGTCATAGCACAATGAAATTTGAAAGCAAGTCTTTTTCTAACATAACTTTTCTCCCTCTTAAATTTTATGCCACAAACTTCTCTAATGCAATAATCTCCCTCTGTGAAGGAATTACATAGCTTCTTTCCAAACATCAAACTCTCCCTAAACAAATTTTAGAAAGATATGACAGTAAACTCCCCCTCTTTGACAACACATGCCGAAGACAACACATAAAAAATGAGTAACAATGTACCTTAAGTACTGATTCATATGCAATATTCCCATGACTATGATACATCAACTGATAGATCTTCAACTTGGTTCCTGTTGATGCATCACTAAAATTTTATTTTAGTGAGCTTTAGATAGGCGAATGACCCCTAACTTACCTCTTAGAAACAAGAATGCATCCTTAGGTAATGGCTTGGTGAATATGTTAGCAATTTGTTCTTTTGTATAGACATATTCTAATTTGATGTCCTTGTCCTACACCAATTCTCTAACAAAGTGATATTTTATTGCAATGTGCTTGGTTTTGGAATGCATCACTGGATTCTTTGATATGTTAATTGCACTTGTATTATCACAAAACATAACAACTAGTTCTTTGATCTCAACCTTCATGCCTTCCAATAACTGTTTAAACCAAACAATATTAGAACAATTCACTACTACTACAACATACTTTGCTTCTGTTGTAGATTGGAATGTGCAATTTTGCTTTTTACTTGTCCAAGATACCAACCTCTTTCCAAGAAAGAATGCTCCACCACTTGTACTCTTTCTATCATCAATATTTCCTGCCCAATCAACATCAATAAACACTTTCAAGTCCAAATTACCTCCAAATTTATACCACAATCCATAATCTTTAGTTCCTTTCAAGTATCTCAAGATTCTCTTGATTGCCATCATGTGATTTTCTCTAGGTTTTGCTGAAAATATTTCCACTATACCAACTGCAAGAGCAATATCAGGCCTTGTATGAACTACATACTACAATTTTCCAATCATTGATCTATATAAGGTTTGATCCACCTCTTTTCAATCATCATCCTTAGTAAGCTTTAGTCCAGTGCACATGGGAGTTCCAACCAGTTTTGAATCTTCCATAACAAACTTGTTGAGTATCTCCTTGATGCATTTAGACTGAGTGATGCAGATACCATTCTTGCTCTGCTAAATCTAGAGACCAACAAAGAACTTAATCTCACCAAACATAGACATTTCAAATTTCTTGTTCATTTTCTTTGAAAAATCTTTGCATAGATCATCATTCCCTATAAAAAAAGTATCATCCACAAATATTTATACCAAAAAATCTTGTTATCTAGTCCTTCCTTGATGTACAAGCCATTGTTATCATTAGTTCTCTAAAAACCAATCTGAACAAGATGGTTATGCAGTCTCTCATATCATGCTCTAAGGTCTTGCTTTAGACCATATAATGCTTTGTGTAATTTGCAAACCATGTCCTTCTTATTTGAATCAACAAAATCTTCAGGTTTCTCAATGTAGATTTCATCATCTAGAATACCATTGAGAAATGTAGATTTGGCATCCATTTGATATACCTTAAATCCTTTGTGTGTAGCATATGCAAGTAAGGTCCTGACACCTTCCAATCTTGCAATAGGAGCAAAAGTCTCTCCATAGTTAATTCCTTCTTCTTGAGAGTAGCCTTTACATACCAATCTAGCTTTGTTTCTTGATATCTTACCATCTTCATTCAACTTATTTTTGAATACCCATTTACTTCCAATCACATTTTTATCTTTGGGCCTAGGTACAAGATCCATGTTTATTTCTTCTCAATTTTCTCTATTTCTTCATTCATAGCCTCAATCCAACTTTTATTTTCCAATGGATCTTGACATTTCTAGGTTCAAAATTAGCAAGTAAACAAGTACCTTTTAGCTTACTTCTTTTCATAGTTCCTTCAAATTTGTCGCCAATAATCTGATCTGGTGCATGATGTCTCCTAACATACTTGGCCAATATAGGTTCCTTGCCTTTTGAATGAGTTGCATTGTCATCACTTTAACTTCAAGTTTTGGGGGCTTTGACTCGGTAGGCATTAGCTTAGTAGCTTCAAAATGTGACTCAGTTCTTGTAACTCAGTTTGAACGTCTTACAACTCAGTGACTGAAGACTCGGGAGTAGAAGTCTCTTGATTGATAGATGTATTTGGCACTGTATCAGGTTCAATGAAAAAAAATCTCCTATAATCTTCTGGTTCCTTTTTGCTTTCCTCTTCAGTCCTTTCTACAAACTCATAAACTTTCACATGTGCATTTTCTATGTTTTGTGAGTAGACAAATTCAAACATCTATATGCCTTACTCTTGCAAGAATATCCCAAAAACATACCTTCATCAACCTTCACATCAAATTTTCCTTTTCAAGATTCTTTCAAAATGTAACATTTACTTCCAAATACTTTTAGGTAACTTACATTGGGTTTATAGCCATACCATAACTCATAGGGGGTTTTGAATGAGTCCTTCTTCAACTGTACTTGATTCAAGGTATGAATTGCAGTGCTGATAGCTTCGTTCTAGTATTTGATAGCAATTTTCTTTTCAATCATTAGAGTCCTTACACAATCCATGATAGATCTATTCCTTCTTTCAGCTATTCCATTCTGCTCAGGAGTTCCAGGAGTTGATACCTATCTTTTGATTCCTCTTGCAATGCAAAATTTATTGAATTCATGGGAAATGAACTCATCAACTCTATCTAATCTCAAACATTTCAGTCTTTTCCCTATTTCCTTCTCTACTTTGGCCAAATATCATTTGAACTTCTCAAATGCTTCTGACTTCTCTCTCAAATACATGACAGTCATCATTTTAGAGTAGTCATCAACAAAAAGAATGAAGAAATTTTTTCCAATATAGCTCTCAATTCCAATAGGTCCACACAAATCAATATGCACAATTTCCAAAATTTCTTCAGACTGATAGTTTTTACTTTTAAAGCTAGTCTTTCCCATATTACCAATCTAACAATTCTTGCATAGACCAACATTAGGTTTCTTTATACTAGGAATGCCTCTTACTTTCCTGAATTTTATTATCTTTACCATGTTATCAAAATTCACATGACATAACCTTATGTGCCATAACCAACTTCAACTTGAGCAATAAAATATGAGCACTCACCAAGTTCAAGATAAAACAAGTTACCTTTTGTTTGTATGCCTAATCCAATAAGCTTTCCTTTGTCATCCAGCAGTCTTGCCTTTCCATGCATGAATTCCACCTTGAATCCAATATTGATTAGTTGTGCCACACTCAACAAATTATGGTTTAGTCCTTCAACCCAATAGGAATTTTCAAATACAAGTTCTTTGGTTAGTGAGATTCAACCTTTTCCTTTTATGCAACTAGGCTCATTATTTCCAAACCTTACACTACCACCATCACAGTCTTCAAAATGTTCAAACTTTGTTTTCTCACCAATCATATGATGAGAACAACCACTGTCTATGATCCATGCATCATTTTTTCTCACATGAGAGATAAGTGCCATCTTATCTTCCTCATCATTATCATATTCATCTTTCACACTAATGTAAACAATTTCATCTTCACTATTATTAGAATCCTTAGCCATAAAGCATGTTTTCTTACCTTTTTCCTTGAAAGATCTGAAGTCTTTCTTGCCATTGCACTTATAACCTTTCTTCTCATCCTTATTTTTCTTGTTTGGGCACCTAGCAGCAATATGACCAATTTTCTCACATGAAAAATAGATTAGAGGAACCTTACCTTTGTATTTTCCTTTGCCTCTAGAATATTTCCTTGCTAATAGAGCTTCAACCACCTCAAGATCACTGTCAGAACTCTCCTCTGATTCCTCTTCACTTTCTAACTAAGAGTCATTTATCTTCTTGCCATTTTCTTTGAGTGAAAGCTTGGCTTCAAATGCTGATTCAATGTTCTTGGAAGCTGGAACATTATTGTCATAGTTATCTAGCTCAAATGCAGTCAATCTTTCTACTATGGCCTCTAAATTTATCTTATGGTTTGCTTCACATCTTCTTTCTTGAATTGCAGATACTCTTTGCATAAATGGGAAGCAATGTTCTAAGAACTTTACTTACAATTGTTTCCTCCTTGATGTCTCCTCCAGAAGCTTTGATTGCACTTAGACTTGCTTTGACTCTTTCAACATATTTGGAAATGTTTTCATCCTCTCTCATTCTCATTTGATCAAATTGTCCTCTTAGACTTTTTTCTTTGGCTCTCCTCACATTGTCATCACCTCCATAGATATCTTTCAGCTTGTTCCACATTTCAAAGGTAGTTTTTCAATCCTTGATATCATCAAATTATTCATAGCTTAGGGTAGATGCAATGTCTACCATCATGGTGTTATGTGTCTTCTTCTCAACAATGTCATTAACAGATAGTGTACCAAAAGGAGTTGTATATTCTTACTCAAGATATTTCAATCCTATATCTCCAATGGAAGCCAGATGAAGTCTCATTATACCTTGCCATGCTAAAAAGTTATCCCTATTAAGCCTTGGAATTTCCCTTTTGTAAGACATCCTGATCTTTAGTTTAGATCCTTGAAATCCTTCTTGCACGCACCAAAAGCTCTGATACCAATTGTTGGAAATATAGATGGAGTAACTGAGAGGGGTGGTGGATCAATTACCACAAAAATAAATCCACAGATCCCTTAGATGTCTGATAAGACTAGTTACTACTATCACTCTATAAATATATAGAAAAATGTTGTAACTCAATAGATGCAGTGTATATTAACTTTAACAAATTTTAAGCATTCACAATTATTAACATTTAAGCATGAAAGAAATAACATGAACACATGAGACACTAGATTTAACATGGAAACCCAATATGGGAAAAACCACTAAGCAACTAGTTATTGATTTTCACTCTTCTAAAGTGAGCCCTGTTAGGAGCCAACCTGGTTAAAGGTTACAAAACACACTATTAGGTGTGACCTTGTTAGAGGATTTAATCACCCTATTAAGAGTGGCCTTGCAAGAGGTCTTTAGAACAATTCAATAGAACTGTCACCTTGTCAAAGGATTTACAAATGGCTGTTAAACCAGCTCTATTAAGAGATTTATGAATCACTGCTACAATGGTGAGAAAGTAACAATTAAATGACCTAAATGAGATGCAACTGAATTGTTGATACAAATATCTATTTTGCTTCACTAGATCTTCTCTGATCAAATATTACTTTGCTGCTCCTTAAGGACATCTGACCATTCTTCAAATTTTTCTCACACTTTCCTCTTCAAACAATCAACACATTTGCATGCTTGCTCATTACACTTTAGAATTCTCAACTTGACCTTTCATATATACCTTACAAATTGTCAAGTTGGCTCATTTACAACTTACAATTACCAATAATCATTACCTCAATCAGCTAGAATAAATACTTGAAACAATTAAACTTTATTCCTCAAATTAATAAAATCCTTCATTAGCCAACCTTGCTTGGTAAACATTGTTCCTAAATTGATTTCTAGTGTTAACCAACTGAAGCTTGATTAACACTGTGAATCCAACAAAATTATTTCGAGATTGAGTGAACTTGATAAACACTGACTTTCCTTTGCTAACCTTGTGAGCTCGGTTAACACTAACTTTTTGCCACATTTCCTTTGATGATCAAGTGAGCTTAGTAGACACTGTTTCCATAAGAGTAACTTCCATGAATGCTTAGTAGACTCTAAAATTTTCTTTGCTAACCAACTAAACTCGGTGAGCACTATCTGCCAACTGATATGACATTTGTGTAAAATCAAAGACAACACACAATTAAAAATTTGTATCCAACACTACACACTTTACAAGGTTCGTATATATGAAAAATCTCCAAGTAGAATTGTTGAGGGAAGAAGCCAGAATTAGGGCCACACTTGCAAAATTTTAGGGCATGATTCTTCCAAACATGGATTCATTGCAAAAGCACATTGCACATGCAAAGACACTCATCCAAGACAACAACTTCTCCATAGCCAAGTGCATGATGGAACTATCAACAAAGGTACAGATAGCCTTGCATGCAAGTAAGGTATTGCAAGAGAATTGGGACAAGACTATGTTAATCGTTTTGAAGGTACACACTAACTTCTTGTCACATTTTTGTATTAACTTGTAGATATTATACACCTTTGGCATTTATGTCAAAAAGGGGAAGAAGTAAATAAGAAGGAGAATAATATGTTTAAAGGGAAAGATATATGTATGGGGGAGTAGCAATATATATATATATATATGAAGACACACAATATTGATAAAGGAAGTGTTTTGACTTGTAATTTTGAGAACATAGATTTTGGTATGGTAAGTGTTTTTGTCACTACTGCCAAAGGGGGATATTTTTGACATTAAGATCAATTTTTCTATTAGTGAATTAATAATTAGTCAGTTGATTACATTACTACCAAGCTCTACAGTTGCTACCGAGCTTATCATTCATCTAGTAGTGTTAACCAAGTGTTTTAGTTGCTACCAAGCTAAGTAGTCAGTTTATAATATAGCTCAAGAGTAGTAGTGTCTACTGAGCTATCCAACAAAAGTGATGAAGATCTTAGTGTTAACTGAGCTCTATAGTGCTAACCAATTTCTCTAGTGTCCACCAAGCTCATAGTATTAATGAAGTGAATCCAATGTTGATCGAGTCATGTAGTATCAACCGAGTGATTCTATATCTATCAAGTTTCTTAGTGCTTACCAAGTCATATAGTGTTGACTGAGTTAGTGCTACTCAAACTGATCAATATGGACCAAGCTTCATATTCAACTAGCTACTAGAGTTTTTCAAGCATTGATAGTGTTTATCGAGTATTAGAACATCACCAAGTTTGTCTTCTAAACCTATGTTACATCAATGGGTTAACTTTGTGAATTATGATGAATTTGTTATTGTAGTTGACTCTAATAAGTAGTTAATTGGATTGATATATATGTATGTAATGTATCATACTCAAACATGTAATTCATTTTAGTATGTGAAGAAGTAAGAAGCAAAAGAGTGTAGATTAAAGGCTATAAGAAATATATGGTGTAGCAAAGACTTATCGATCACAGTGAAGTGATCATTTCAATTCAAGGAATATCATTCACCATATCAGAGTTGGAGATCAGAGATCAACCATTGATTCATTCCAACAGGTGTATCAGTCAAATCCTTTAACTAGGTGGGTTTAATAGTCTTTTGCTAAATCTCCTAATAGAGTGCATACTTCACTATGTGTTTGTAAATCTTTTTACAAGATGGACCTAATGGTCCTTATTGCTCCTAACAAGGAACATCACCAGAAGTGGTCAATGGTAAGCCTTAATAGGCTAACTTTATACTGTAGTACCAAAGCTTGTGGGTATCATCCCCACCCTAGTTTTACTTTCTAATTGGAAGGTTTCTAGATCACCATATCTTGTGTCAAAGTGTTATGAATATTTTTTTGCTTTCATTCTTTCATGCATGCAATCAAATTAGAATAATATATGAAGGATTAATTGGTGAAGTGAGTTAAAGTTTTATTGGTTCTTGATTCACCCAATCTCTCTTAGTAACCTAGCTTACCTTATATTTCCAATACAATGATATAGGAGTTGGAATTTTACATTGAGGGGTGTGAATAATTACCTTAACCAATATTTCATTCCCCATTGGAGGAATTTTCTAATTTGATGCATATAGACCTTCATTGGGACAACTTGTATCAAGGATGTTGATGTACAAATAAGTATTTTTTATCTTTGAGTATTACAATTATTTGTCTATTATAGTCTCTTCCTTATATGTATGAATAATAAGAGTCATGTACCATGATTTACTCTTGTTCCATTCCTTGGTCTCTAGGGATGCTCTTGCAAGAAGAGAAGAATGGTGCATTACGTATGCTACCAAGGCATTAGTGCAAGACTCGATCTATAATTTTTTTGGTAGGAAAAATATCATTGATGATTGGGAGTATGAGAGATGATTATTCTTCTATATTAAGAGGGAATCTGACACTTCTTCTCAAGGAAACATGAAAGCTTAGAATATTGATACTTAGAGGAAGTCTAGAAATACATGTGTATGACTGCATGATTTTGATGGACCTACTCCTATGTTCATCATGAGGAAGTAATGACTCATCAATAGAAAGTTGGAAGATTGATAGAAAATTTAGAGAGAGTCTGAGAGGCATCCTTGGGTGAAGTGAGTATAAAAGGGAATAACCACAAGACTTGACTTCCCAGGATCATTATTTAAAAGGATAAATTTTGAGATGCAACCCTTTATGGATGATATCTTCTCTATGAGGATAAGTTCTAAGTGAAATTTCTTGTAATGTCCTCTCCTCTATAAGAGAGAAGTTTGAGGTGAAAACCTTATTCCACCCTCTAGTAGCAGCTATGGTGGGTCCACCCTTTGACTTGGTTCATGGTGGATATCATGTGAGTTACTACATGATATTGTTGTGATTATGTCATGAAAGGTGAAGATCTTTCATTGATGTATATATTAAGAAGCGAGCTATTTAAAGTGATGATTTTATCAATAGATAGACCTATTATCATAACAAACTACATTAAGTTGTTGTCCCAGAGTGCCAGAAGTTATGATAACGAACATAGGGTAACTATTGTAAGATGGAAATCTTATCAATAGTTTGACCTATTCCATAGATATGATACATTAACTTGCAGCACCAAAATGTGTTGGATGTCTTAGAGCAAGTGTTATCATGGTTCTTTGGGCCAAATTTTTTTAGACACCTTGATAACTAACTCATCATGGTTCTTTGGGCCAGATTTTTCTGGACACCATGAAAATCAATTGCTATGGTTCTCCAAGCTAGATCTTGTTGGATGCCATGACATAAATCTATTAAAGAACACACTTAAGGTTTAATATTGTATTATATGTGCTTCAATTCCCTCCTTGTTAAAGAGGGAGCTTTGATAAATTTACCCTCATTGTGAATCAAGGAAAAATCCATATGTAATATATTTTTGTGTGTGTGTGCATGCCTCTGTGTGTGTGTGTGTGTGTGTGTGTGTGTGTGTGTGTGTGTGTGTGTGTGTGTGTGTGTGTGTGTGTGTGTGTTGATAGATTTAGGTTGATATCCTTAAATATGCCATTCTAGGAATATCACATTGAGATGATATATCTCCATATGCTTGAGAGTATAATGTGTTCCATAAAAAATCCTCCCTTGCTGAGAGGGAGTATTGAGATTATAACTACAATCAGATTGATTTAATTTCAAGATAAAATGTTGATATAATATATCAAATATATTATATATATGATATATGTATGTATAATATATATGTTATATTGAGATTTATATTGTTAATATGTATTATCTAATAATGATTAATCATAGAGACGTGTCTCTTCATGAGACATGTCTCCTACTCTTATATTTATAAGAGATTGGGATCTACATTTGGAACGTTCCTATAACAATGGCAGTATAATTACATTTGTAGAAACCAATCCATGTTATTCCCAAATATTATATATTATATTATATATATAATATTATATGTGAAGTGTGATATTATATATGATATATTATATCAACATTGTATCTTACGATTAAATCAATATGATTATAGCTATAATCTTAACTTGATTCATCTGTGTTCTCACTTCCTTAATATTGACCTTTGACTTTTCATTGTTCCCTTCAACATTTGGTTTTGGTGCTCAGTTCATACAGGCCTTGCTTATTTCTCCTATTACTAAATCTTCCTCTGAGATGTATTCTAGCATAATTTGTTGCGATGTGTCCATATTTTCCATAATATTGACAATTTACCCAAGTATTATAATTCTAGTTTATGGTATTAGCTTGCTTAGGTGCTTTGCCTTGATCTTTAGGTATCTAACTATTCTTTTCTTTAAATCTGCAATCTTGTACCTTATGACCATACTTCTAACATGTATAATAGTAACCTTCAAATATAAAAGTGATTGGTATCATATTGCCTTTTGATCTACACTCGTGCTTGATGACCTTGTTTGTTGCAAGTGAAGAAATAACCTTTAAATTTGATTTTAGGGTTTGACTTACCAATCTTTCTCTTGAAACCATTTATTGTATGGTCTCATTTTTCATAGTGATAGCATGTAGGCTTCTTGTTCTTTGGTTTTCCATTCAAGTTCCTTTGTTTTCCTTGTTTTAATGATTCTCCTTGCTCAACACCTAATAGGAACTCGACATAACCTATTCCAAAGGTGTCATGAGGTCTCCTTGGTGAATTCATCTATTCACTAAGAAATCTCATAGCCTCTTTATTTTTGTTCAACTTCTCAACAAATTCCTTTTTAGCTTTCAATTCATTGACCAATCTATCATTCTTAGATTTCAGATTTGCAATCTCATGATTTGCACTAAGCAATTGACGATAATGTCAAACTAATTGTGGCTCAGCTTCTATACTTCTTTGATCATTTCAACAAGACTTATGGCCATCTATCTTTTCTCTTCATCAGCCATTACCTTGTCTTCTTCATCCTTTGCTTTATCTTCCTCTACCTTTTTCTTTTGTTCAGCCACTTTACATAGCCTTACGATTTGTATCCCATGTTCTCTTTTCAATTCTCTAACTTGCTCATTCATAATATTGTTCCTCTCAAAAAAACTTCTATTACTGAATCATATTCACTAGGCTTCCTTCATCACAACATTTTTCAACAGTATCTTCTTTATATTGGGTGTCATTTTGTTGAATTGTCATTTATTTCCTTCTTTTCAAAAATTTCCTTAATGTCTCCTTTGTAGCCTTGACTTGTTCATAAGCAAGTTGAACATCAACCTTGTGATTCTCAATGATCTTTCCCAACTTTTAGGCTTTCATCTTCAAGATCTTTCAATCCCAAGTGGTTAGATTTCTATCAAGAGTGAAGCTCTAATACAATTTTTTGGAAATCTAATAGGGAAAGTGAGATACTAGGGGGGGAATGAATCAGGATCTATAAGCTTCTCACATTCAAACATGAAACATATTTGATACCACCATATAAACCCTAATTAAAACATTTATCTCATATCAATGTAGTCATTCACATGAACTATTTACTACAATAAATTATCAGATCTAGTATCTAATTGCATGAATGAAAACTCATAAACATATAACACATTAACACATAGATTTGGTAATGTAGAAACCCTCCAAGTTGAAGGTAAAACTTTGGTGGGAATGACACCCACAAAATCTTTAATATTGAAACAATAAAGTGTGCATGTTAAGGCTATAAAGTTTTATCACTTTTGATGATCTATCTTGTAAGGATTTTTCCCTATTAAATGCTAAAAGAACTACTAGGTTCAACCTTAATTAAATGATTTTATATCACAATTAAGTGAGTGCTTTGTTATGAGATTTACAAAATCTTATTAAAGCTACCATGTTAAGAGATTTGAACCCTAAAAAACCTATTAGAATGTTCAATACCTGATTCTTTGGTTAGCACTTCAATGCTTGATAATAGATCTCCTCTATGCAATGTATTATCACCTTGATTGATCTTCTTTATCTCCACACAAAAATATTCACTATATTGCTCGATCTCTTCTAAATTAAAACTCTAATTCACCTCCAAAATTTTTGATCTCAGATTGATGTTGACAAGTGAGTGTCAACACACTTAAGTTATTTACTTAGTTCATGTCAAACAAGTAGTACATATCGAGCACAACATGTATATATTAGACCATGCTGAGTCACTCAAGTGCCAAGCGGACAGACTATGTTGAGTGATTTAGGTGTCGAACAAACAGTGGATGCTAAGTAACACAGATACCAAGTTATAGCATAAACAACAATATATGTCGAGCATTAGAAACTTCAGATGTCAAGTGACATAGTTTTGACATATTTATTTGTAAAGGAACAAACAACTATGTAAACTATTTTTGTGGCAACTTAAGGATGAACTATGCTATTTTGGAGATAAGGATGAATCTCAAGTTGGATTCCCTATGCAATTACCATCAACCAATCAAAAAAGGGAAGGATTAAGCGATAAAATGGATGAATCTCAGTCGTAGATTCATACCTAACCCTAAGTCACCAAAATCTACTTAAGAAGGATGAAACCCAAAACTCTTTATGAGCGTGTAAGGTATTGAAGGAGTGAAAAGAGAAGTTTGCATGGACAAACAAAGAATTCATGGTGACTTAGAAGTTATGAAGTAAGATTGCATCGTAGAATTAGTTAGAGTAGAATAGAGGAAAGGAAAAGGATATAGCAAGGATACATCTAATGAAGAAGGATTGAAGATATATAAGTTTAGAGGTGATCTATTATCAAGAAATTAAGTGCTAACCATAGGATCAAAACTTAGACATTCTAATAGGTGATTTCAATCAAAATATCTTAACAAAGTAATCCTAAGAGGTTGTATAGTCCTAACAGGCTGTATGGAATCCTCTAATAGGATGCTTACTTAATTGTGAGTTAAAGTCCTTTAACCAGGCACACTTCTAATAGGGTGTTGAGATCCTCTAACAGGGTGAGACCTAACAGTCTTTGTAAGCCTTTGACAGGGTAGACCTTTCACAATGTAGATCATGTTTCATGGTCAAAACATTGTAACCTTCATTGGATACACTTTGTTACTATAGTAGTGAAAATTTGTGGGTGTCATGCCCATCCCAGTTTTACCTTCTCACTGGAGGGTTTTTGGGCGATCATATCTGGTGTTAAATGTGTGAATCTTTGCTTACTTATGTGCATTAGATATACATGCTTTACATGTTATTTTAATCTATTCATTGAATGTATGAGATGGATGTGTGGTGAAATTTTTATGGGTCCTAGTATAAACTACTAATTCACCCCCCCACCAACCTTAGAAGTTTACCTTTTCTATTATAATTTCAACAATTGGTATCAGAGCCTTGTTCTTTGAAAGAGAAGCTTTGCAGCTTCAAGGAAAGATCAGAAATAGAAGTCTACAAGTTGGGAAAGATTATTGAGAATCAAGGGATTGAGATACAACTCATTCTACATCAACTGGATGAAGGAAGAGAATAACTAGAGAAGTATTTGAAGAGAAGGAAAGAAATTGCTATTGTAGAGAATAACACACAATACAAAGAGATAGATACTACCAACCTATTTTCTAATGGTGAATTTAATGCAGCAGTTGCAGATCTAATGGAAAAGAATGGAATCCAAGCAAAAGAAATAAGAAATCTCAAGTTAGAGCAAGAATCACAAGTCATACTACCATGTGAGGTGACTGAATAGAAGAAGAAAGCCATAGAAAGCAAAGCCATGATTGAAGAAGACAAAAGAATTTTTCCCAATAGACTGAAAGAGAAGTCAATAGAGCTAACCAAGATCTCCAACATGCAATTGGATACTCTAAGTCAAATGATGAATGCCAACTATGAATTGAATGTCAAGGACATTAAGATAAAAATATTGAAATTATAGACTAAGCTATTGCAAAATAATCTAAAAGGGAAAAGGAATCTGATGAGACTCTCAACAAACCAAATGAAGCCATCAAATACTTTGAACAATTATTGAGATACCTTAGATCCAATAATGATGCATTTGGACTGGGATATAGGAGCACTAAAGAAGGAGAATCATCCAAAAGTGCAGAAGAAAGGAACAACAAAGGTAAGAACTCCAAACCTACTTGTCATAATTGTGGTAAGAAAGGACATACTGCTAATGTGTGTAGGAGCAAGACTATAAATTAGAATGTAAAGCCCAAGAACATGGTTCACTACCACAAGTGCAACAAGAAAGGTCATCAGGCACATGAATGCAGAACCAAGACCATGAATACACAAAGATTTGAAGGATATTGTTACAACTGTCAGAAGTATGGACATAGAGCTTTTGAATGCAGATCCAAATCCATGTCATCATCAAACAGGAAAATAAAGGTAAGGAACAATGGAAAATCTTATAAATAGGATTATAATACAAGGTACAGTTGTCATTATTGTCAAGAATATGGACATATTCTTGAGAACTATATTGGGACACACTTCATAGGTGATTACAAAAGATGGTTAAGTCAAACCACATGTTTAACTACTGGAAGACTAGTCACATCAGTAGATATTGTCTAACAAGGTTAAAGGCACCAAGTTGTGAATTTGATAAAGGAAAATGCAAGGCAGATGTTGAACACATCAAAGATGATATGAATCAAACATGGAAGAAAAGGGATGATTGTAGCACATCAAATGGAGAAGGGATCACTTCACCCAATGGGTTAGGTGATCATACCTCATAAAACTAGGCAATCAAGAAGTATGTGGGATTGATATTTAAAGGTTACATTATACATGAGTTCCAAAAAGGTTTTGGTACTGAAAGGACTACATTAGCATGAATAAAGATGCAAGATGTTGATAGAAATTTAAGATAAATCTTTAAGTTTTACATGTTTTTGCTGAACATGAAAAATGTCCTATGTGTGTTGAGTGAAATGCTAGAAGATGTCGAGCTAACAAACTAAGTAGTTGATGTTGAGCTCATAGTGGTTATCGAGTGATTGAAATGTTAGTGGTTTCTGAGTGAGCTTGAAATTGGTTTATGTTGAGATTACAACTGTGTAAGCACTCAACATTAATTTTAGGGTTTCAAAGGGTATTTTATTCATTTTCAGCTCATTTCACATCACTTCAAATTTGAGAAGGAGTGAACAAAGAAAAATGATCTGGAAATCCATCCAAAGTTGTTGTAGAAGATTTTAGCAACAATCCTACATCATTTTGTTAGATTTCATAAGGTATTTATCAAGAGCTAAGCTTTGCAATTTAAATTTTGTAAACCCTAGTTTCTCATTATGGCATCAAGTTTGAAGAATCTAGAGGGAAAGGAAGTTTTGAATGTTCAATTAGTAAGTAATGAAGTAAAATAACCTATTTTTAAATCTATTCCTGATATTGCTTATAGGAAAGACCCTTTTGGTGCATATTCGATGATTCCACTGAATGTGATAATGTTGCACAATGTAAGAAAATGCTACAACTATAAGATAGGAAGCATTGGTGATATGGATATTAGGGAAGCATATGGAAGACTCTATGATAATGGTGTGTTGAAAGAAAAATTCAAAATCATTGAGAGGAAGGGATTGACATGAGCCCTAGATTTTCTGAATGTATTCAAGACAGAGTGGATCAGGAAAGTGCTTAACTTAATTCATGATGGTTCATTATGGCTAGAAAATGGACCTATCAAAATTACTAAAAGGATAATCCATAGGGTTATTGGTTACCCAACCCTAGATCAGGCTAAAACACTAAGAAGTGACTCAAAGGAGGTAATTGAGAAGAACACTAGAGTTGTCTGGAACAAAAGAGGCATGACAATTGATACAATTACTAATCTTTTGATAGACTTTGTTGTAAGGGTTATATCACACAAGTTTTACCAATCTAGTAGATTAAACAGTGTGCCTTGTATAGCTATGGATGTTGCATAGAAGATTGTCAAGAAAGATTATACATATGGTCTAGCAAAGCTATAGTTGCAACAATTGATGGAGAACCTTGGAGCAATAAGGAAAACCAAGAGTACACAATGTAAATTTGGTTCTATATTGATATGCATATTCTTTTATATGAAAAATAATTTTCCTACTTTTGCAATAGTTGCATGGAAAACAAATAAATTAGTAGCAGTATAGATTGGTGAATACATTAAGCAGTTAGGCGAGAACATTGAATCTATGATGACTAGCTACTTTGTAGATTTCAAATAGTCAATGAAGAAGAGAATAAGAATACTAGTGTCACTGGTAGAGAAATACTATGATGATATATGTTTTCTTGTGGATGCCAACTACACTTTTGTACAAGCTGCTACACCAAGGGTGAGATGGTTGAGACCCTTAGGTTATGAAATCAATGTGGATGAGGCCTCTATAGCTATTACTGCTTTACTATAAGAAGACATAGATAAAAGTGCAAAGATATTTGGCAATTATGAAATGGTAAAATCCAAAATTAACATGGAATTAAAGATTGCATCTGCCATGAAGAAAAAGAACATAATAAGGAAGTTGAAAGAAAAATTTGGAGAGGGTTCCAAGCAAGAAGAAGAAGAAGAGGAGGAGGATGAAGAGGAAGAGGAAGAACGAACCCAAACACAAGCACCACTAGCTTTGACACAAGGCATGGGAGAAGATCAGGAAGAGGAGGAAACTAAATTTTCCAAGGGAGAAGAAGCCAAGGAAGCACCTACTCTTGCCAAGCCAAAGAAGAGGAAGGCTAAGGCCTGACTAGTGACTAAAGCTAAGAAGGTAGCTAAGCTAAGTCAGCCCAAGCCTACTACACCTATCACAAGAGCTTGTACACATGTAACTACACAAGAGGCTAAAGAAAAGACCAAACAAGTAGAATAAGGAAGTCAAGTGCCAAAAAGGCCAAGAATGAAGTATGTGGCACAAGTTGAGTCTGATAAAGAGAAAACAAAATTAGATGACAATAGCCAATTCAAAGTGGTAAGTCATAATCCTCTTTCAAAGCTTGAAAATTTATATGAAAATGTTAAGAATAGTGCAAACCTATCAGCATTTACACATGTAGATTTTGACAATCTTGGTAAAGTAAAAAATAACCAAGTCAAAGAAGCCATATATGCCATGATGGAAAAATTCAAAATTACTCAATTAGAGATTGCCAACTCAATGCCAAAGAGTCTATATGATAGAGCTAAGGAAAGATGGAACTATTGTCTAGACTTGGAGAGAAAAATTAGAGAAACATCTCTAGCCCAAGTGATGCCTAAACTAACTAAGGCAAAAATTGCTAAGGCCATAAAGAAATATGTAGTTAGGTGCACACCTAAATATAGAGCCTTAGCATTTTGCAAAACAATATTGAGGATGTTGTTAAAAAGTCCACATAGATGTGGAAACTTACTTATGGGTTGACTATAGTGAAGGAAGGAGAACCAGAACCCATTGAAGTAAAGGATGATGACCAAGATAACACTATTGAGGAAGGAATAGCAATAAAAATAGATGACAAGGCAATAGCTAAGCTAGAGAAACATCGAGAACAAAGTGTGAAAGATACACAATTGCCGAGTGTCAGTCCTCAACATGTCACAAGTGAGACTACTGAAATAGTTACTATCAAGGATGTTTATGATCTATCAACTCAGAACATCAATACCCTTACAAAGAATGATTTGAAGAAGATATTAGATCAGTCCATACTATAGGCCAAACTTTGTGATAATCCTATTTTGGTCAGTGTGGATGAGCTACAAAAGTCAGTGACTAATACTGCAAGGGAAAAGGTGAATCCACAAGAACCACCTTCTATCATCCCTCCAATCACTAATGTACAACCTTTGGTCCAAATACCAAAAGATACATATAAAAAAGTTGATAGAATTGCCAAGGTTGATACAATAGAGAAGAGCACAGTGGAAACGCAAGTTGCTATTATAGAACAACAAGAAATAGGTTAGATAGACTAATCTGCACCTATAGCACAAGATCAAGGTGCAAGTCAAGTCATTGTGATAGAATAGGGAAAGCCTAAAGAGATAGAGCAGACACCCAAAATGAAGGAGCAAATAACCATCCAAGCCCTGGTAACCTTACCAGCATTTGGCACTCCTTCCACTATCACTCTTCAAAAGTCTAGCACAAATGCAACTCCATTACAAATCTCAGTGTCAAGCCCAAGTTCATCAAAGGAAAAAGAAGTCATACAATATGGAGATGTGCACCTTGATGAAGAATTCATTTTTCCAAAATATGACTATGATACAATGAACATAGAATAGATGGGCATAATATAGCTAGCCCTAGCAAGAAAAAAACATCAAGAAATGCTTAGAAGGGAGCATAGGTAGAAACAGGAACTAGAAGATATCAATGACATCTTTTTGGATGCATTTAGTCTACCAACTCTTGATGAGACCAAGCCACTAATGGAATAACTGACAAACATAGTGGAGAAGGTCAGTATTGGAGACCTAGATATAAATACCAAATTACTTGAATGGTCAAAAAAGAAGTTTCAAAGCAAAGTCAATGAAAAGATATCAGGTGATATAGCACTAACAGAAGTTGTATTAGCAACTAAGGTTGAGGATGTGAAGAAGGTACTTGAGAACATATTCTCATTGTACACTAAATTGTGTAACCCCTCACTCTTTACCCAAGAGACCAAAAGTCACATCTTGATATTGGAAAGCCAAATTACTTCATCAAGTGCCAAACTACCTATGAATCCAGCACAAAGTGAGAAGTATTTTAGGACATCGCTTCAAACCTAGAGTTAGTTAGTTGTATTGATAGAAGATGAGGCTAACATAAGAGCCAAACTGACTAGCATCCAGGAAACTCTCACCCCCCCATATGGAAATTTTGCACAAAAAACTAGGCTATGTTGAAACCCTAATAAAGAAAAACTCAAATCTTTCTACCTTAGATGGTCTAGTCCACCTTGTTGTCTAGCTTGCAATCCAAATAAAGTCATTAGATGTCGCATGTGAGAACTAGGATGTAGCTCTCAAGATAATATTGGATGTCCATAAGTCTTTTTTGGATAAACACATAGTAAGTGTATAACCCATTGACATAAGTGTCAAAAGGGGGAGACATATTTTTGGCGGAGAAATAGAGCAAAGGGGGAGAATGAAGTGAGCAAATGGGGGAGATTAATTTTGGGAGTAATAAAGAATAAGAATTTTGAGGTATATAGAGTAAGGGAGAGAAAGCATCAAAACATATCAGAAGTATCAAATGAAATGGTATCAGCAAAATAGCATGAAAGTCAAAGTGTATCAGTAGAGACATATTTACTCAGGGGGAGTTATACAATTTTGAGGTATACAAGTTATTACAAAATTTTAACATTTTGAAATTTTTTATATAATTCAAGTTATAGATATGTTATGCTTGTAAGGATAAGGATGTTAATGCATACTCAAGTGTTTTTGGCACTCATGTCAAAGGGGGAGATTGTTGATCTCAGATTGGTTTTGACAAGTGAGTGTCAACACACTTAAGTTATTTAGTTAGTTCATGCCAAGCAAGTAGTACATGTTGAGCACAACATGTATATATTAGACCATGTTGAGTCACTCAAGTGCCAAGTAGACACACTATGTCGAGTGATTCAAGTGCCAAGTAACTAGTGGATGTCGTGTAACATAGGTGTTGAGTCACGACATAAAGAACAGTATATGTCAAGCATCAGACACTTCAGATGTCAAGTGACACAATTTTGACATATTTGTTTGTAAAGGCACAAACAACTATGTAAACTATTTTTTAGCCAACTTAAGGATGAATTACGATATTTTGGAGATAAGGACGAATCTCAAGTTGGATTCCTTATGCAATTACATGCAGCCAATTAGAAAAGGGAAGGATTAAGTAGCAAAATGGATGAATCTCAATCATAGATTCATACCTAACCCTAAGTCACCAAAATCTTCTTAAGGAGGATGAAATCCTAAACTCTCTATGAGTGTGTAAGGTATTGAAGGAGTGAAAAGAGAAGTTTGTATGTGCAAATAAAGCATTCATGGTGATTTAAAAGTTATGAAGTAAGATTGCATTGTAGAATCAGTTAGAGTTTTCTCTTGTCATTTGCGGCTCAAGGTTGTTTAGATTGTAATTCTTTATTAGGGGAAACAAGCCAATTTTCACCTATGTACACATAACTACCATGTTAACTGTTACCTTTTCCCCTCATTGACCGACCTCAAAAACCTCTGATACCTGCACAATAATGATGGAGACACAGCCCAAGACTAGAATGAACATAATAGGAAAAGGGAAATATTATTATCAATGAAAATTTTCTACTACATTCAATATAAGGAAAACATAACCAAAGACATGCCCTATGGGCTTACAATAGATTGAATCCAGATAGAAAATTCTCCTCACAGTGTCTTCTCCCAAACTCCACTAAGAACTACCTTTACATTGCCAGAAATATTCTTAAATTGACCCCAATTGGTTTAGGGTTAGGAATACATTCTAGAATATTCCATCTGGCATCCACCGCCAAAACAGAAGGTTCTAGAAATCTCGTTAGAAGTCTGTAAAATTAAAAAAATCTACAAATGGTAGCCTAACTTTTGGGAGGCATAACTTTTGAACCGGGACTCTGATTTATGAACTGTTTACATTTCCAAAAAGCTCTCAAAATGCTCTATAGCCCTAGCTTCACTTGTCCCCCATTTTTTGGGCCCATATGAGGCTATTTAGTGCCTCAAACCTGACTTTGAAGTGCTCTTAGGAGGTCTCCAAAAAACTTAAAACTACAATAACTTTCTAACCATAAAGCCTTTTGACCTCATTCTTTTTTTGGAGCACCTTAAATTACAAGTATAATCATCCCTCCAAATTACACCCTCTAACTCATCATAATTTTGGCTCAATTGCAAAATAACCCATTTTTTGCATTTACACGTATCCCAAGGTGCTTAAATACTCTAACCCAAAAAACTAATAATGGAACTATGAGAGTTGGAACCTTTATTTGACCCAAATGGGTATCCAAAAGTAAAAACACATTAAACAAAAACTATCTCTAAGCATATTTTTGGGTGATACAGGATTGCCCTTACACCACTAGATGCTCCTACATCAAATAATATGCCAAAAGAAATCAACATGAACACTGATAGCATTACCTTTTACACTAATACATACTCACTAAACATGGGTAGTTATTGGTGCAAACATCTTTAAAATTGGCACATCATTAGACAAAAAAGGTATCATTTGCATTCATTAAAAAACATAATGTTGCACATAAATGCATATTTACATGGTTGGTTTCAAAATATAAAGTGATTTATTTATGTTCACTTTGGATTATATTCAAGTTCATACATGCATGATTATAGATACATTACAAATTATTTTGCATACAACAATGCACATCTATTGGTGCACAACCAGTTCTTTGACATTTTGTTTTGCAAATGGCCTAAAAACAAATGTGGTAGCTTATTGCATTTAACCCAACTTCAATTGGTACTTGTAGACATAGCTAATGGTGTAAGGCTCACCAATAGAATTAAATAAAATAGATGCAAGCATAAGAAATGAAATTAATTAAATGGATAGATGTAGAAAAAAGAGGCACAAATAATATAAATTTTAATCTAGGAAGTCATCACATGATTCGAACATTAATGCAATTCATTGTATGAAATGATCGATCACTTCCCACCACAATTTAAAATTCAAATCAAAAACCCATTCCTTCTATGACAAAATTCCTATAAGAATGATAAAATGTCATATTTATATCTTTGAAAATTCCTTGTTTGAATGCCCCCAGTATATTCTCTACACTTTGCAAATTCTCTATGCTTGTTTAGGTTGGTAACATATTGCTAATAATTACATGTTTATTTCTTTTTTAGTGGTTCAAATGCACTCTAATTACTAGTTGTGATTCCTATCTGAGTGTTTCAAATACACGTGGTTTTCCAAGTTTCATTTCCTATTATATTGGTTCAAATGCACATTCTTTTCCAAGTCTTTGTGCTTTATAAAGTAACATTTTTTTAACCCATTATTAGTGGTTTAAAAGCACATTTTTTCCCAGTTGTTTTATCTATTTTAGTACTAGTTCAATTGCACGTTTTGTCTTCCTATTTTATTGGTTCAATACATGTTACATTCCTCATTTTACTACTTGTTATGCCCAATTTTAATCACTAATGGTTGCTCCTAAATCAAGTTTTATATCTACATTTTATGGTTTGCCTCTAAGAGTAAACAAAGTAATCTACATTTCACTTTTGTTTTCAATGCATTATGTTTATGCTTCACAGTCCCTATGAGCACCTTACTTTTGGTTGCTGAAGTGTCATTAACTACATTTGAATTCTATTGTTCTCAATGACTACTTAGGGTTTACGAAATTTCTAAACTTATAATCTTAAGTATTGGTGTTTTGTTATGGTTTAGTACTTGTCTTGCCCCTATCATGTTCTCAATAAATACCCAACAATTCCCTCTTTATTTGTAAGATGTTGTCAATGAATACATTACACATGTATTATAATTTTTCCTCATTGTCTTCCTATTGTCATTCTCTCAATAAATACCCAACAATCCTGTATATATTTGTTCAATGTTGTAATGAATACAATAAAAATCTATCATACCAATTTCTTCAATTAATTTTGTAATGTTTTGCACATATACATTACAAAACCAATTCAACCAACTGGTATCATAGGTATCCAATTTATTCATTGAAATAGAATATTGGATAAAGAAACTGAATATATCCAATTAGCAATTTCTTTTGTGTCAAATAATGTTCACTTTATAATGTGAACACACCCACTGGGTAGAAAAGGTGGTGATGGGGTCACTTTAATTAAAATACATTGTCCCTAGAGTAGAAATCAAAACCCCATGTTATTACACCCCACTATGACCCTAAATTAACCACGAATGACCATATTACCCTACACTATGAAATGTATTACCATTCACCAAATTTGACATTACCACCTATGGTTAACCCATTTACTAAGGCAATTTAACCCTAAATCAGTTTATTTTCATCATCTAGAAGTCACTCGCAAAGCTCTCACCAATTGTTCCCCCTGATTCTATCTTTGCCATTTTGCCCAACCTTGTTCTTCTTCTAGATTTTAGTTGAGGACTCATTAAGTAACAATATCTCATTGTTGTTTATAATTCACTTAGTATTTTCATGATTATCATATAGTTTTCATTATTTGTCTTTGGGGTTTCACCATGAAATGATTCCACATAATGTGAGAGAGTAATTATTTGAGAATATGGTAAAGATATATTGTAAAATGTTAATAGAATCATAGCTTTTTATTTTGTTTGTTGCAAATGATTGTACTAACTTGTAAGTTTTGGGAGCAATATGGTGTTTTCTATGAGTTTACTCTTGTTTTTATTTATCACTCCCTTAGTGATTCCATGATTATCCTACAAATTCCATTTTATGTCTTTAGGGTTTTAGTTTTAAATGATTGTATGTAATATGAAAGGAAGTAGTAATTTAAGAAAAAGGGTAAAGAAGTCTACAATGTCCAGTAATAATTAGAAGTGTCTTGTAGATTTCGGGTCAAAGATGGGGTCTTCTATGTGTATATAATGATTGAAGGGTTTTAATTCATAGATTGGAGGCTTTTCTTTAGTGGTCTTTACCATTGCATTACTTAATGTTTTCTATTTCATTTGTATGTGCAGCAACTAAACTTCAATTCATTGTTGTGTAATGAAAACTTTTACAATTATGTAATGTTACAAATTTATAATGCTTTACTTTTGTTTTCTAAATGCTAATTTGTCAATTCATACAATCAAAGTCGACTTTGTAATGCATACAGTGAATTCAAGCTTCACAAGGGATGTAATGAAAATGAATTTGTGTAAATATGTTTGTATATATTTGTGTGGATGCATCTTTACATGTGTGTGTGTGTGTGTGTGTGTGTGTGTGTGTGTGTGTGTGTGTGTGTGTGTGTGTGTGTGTGTGTGTGTGTGTGTGTGTGTGTGTGTGTGTGTGTGTGTGTGTGCACGCGCGCACATACATACATACATACATACATATATGTATGTATGTATGTATGTATATACATTTATGTACATCTGTGTATATACATCTATACACACGTACATATATAAATAATGGTTTTTATTCATTGATTGCTTGGAGGGTATTGATTTATGTTGTGTAATTTGTGATTCTTTCAATATTTTCAAGGGTTCTTCAAAGGTTTTACTAATATCATTATTTATTGTTGTTAAAATGTCAAGTTTTTAAAGGGTTTTCTTCCACCTTTAATGGCAATGCAAGAAACTTTTAGAGGAAATATGGAATGATAAATAGGGGTTTCAAATGGTTTATAATTATATAGATGAAATGTAAAAGATAATCTTTGAAATGTGACATGATTTTCAGTTGAGGGTTTCTAATTATTTAAGGATTTCAAATTATGTTATTGTACTAAAGGGTTTATAGTCA
Organism: Cupressus sempervirens; assembly: GCA_028749045.1. Taxonomy (NCBI): domain Eukaryota; kingdom Viridiplantae; phylum Streptophyta; class Pinopsida; order Cupressales; family Cupressaceae; genus Cupressus; species Cupressus sempervirens. The sequence goes on along the minus strand of CM053792.1, from coordinate 816,568,266 downwards.
AGAAATGAGTAGAATACACTATCAAAAAAATCATGCTTGTTGTTCTGTTCATTTTGACTGTTTGAAGTACATTGTAGGTTTCTACATAATATTGGGGTTTTTTCTAAGTTTATAATTTTCTTCAACATATTTTCCAGAACCATTGCTCTAATTATTTTGAATAATTAATTAATGTTTTTAGCAGCTACTAATAGTATACATTGTCAATTATATCATTATTTGTTGTTGCACTATTTGTGTATCTCCATATATTCTACCACTTCATATTAAGTATGGGGAATTACATGTGGTCAACATTGTCTTCCTTTTATTGTTATTCTATAAAGCTCAACACCCACTTATGCTTCCTGCCAACCTCATTTGGAATAATTACCTTGCTTGTGACCTTTCTTATATTGTGCTTAATTTGTTGGCCACTTTGAATATACTCATTTTCCTATATCTATTCAACTACACTAGCTCATTCAAGTAACTACATGCATTGTTAGGTTGTCATCAATATATGCATTGTTTATCTGGCATTGACTATGTGCATTGTTAAGTTTACATTGACTATTTGAATTTTTAAGTTCATATTAGCTGTATGCCCTATAAAGTTGACATGACTTGTATGATCTATGGAGTTTACATTGACTATATGCATTCATCGAGTTACTATTCCTATATGGGTGTACATATTTCCATTGAAATATGTTGTATGTGTATGTGTAAGGATTTTCCATGCTTCAACTCACATGCATGTGAGGAAGATTATATACATTATTCAACTCACAAGCATTCTATGCATCACTCTGGTTTTCAATTTGCTACTTTACATTGTTGAGCTAACATTATTTCCTTATACTATTTGCATTATCGTGACATGCCATTGAATCTTTGTACAGTGTCAAGCATTGTTGTTACTAGGATAGTGACTGGCATGGCACACAAAAAGTAGGTAAGTTCAGGAAAGGATGAAATAATAGTAGGTGCCATAATTAGACCTCAATGATAAAGGATGTCAATGGGATCTCATGAAACTATAAGTGTCTTGTGGTGTAAGTTTGATAGATAGAAAACCCATTTCAGATATTTTTGTAGGTGCAAAAGTTTTTCTTCATGCTACCCCAACACCTATAGCAAAACTTGTTATTGCTGGCAATAGAGCAGAGGTTGATGGTGTTGTAAATCAAGTAGTAATTAGAACTACTCATACATGTGCTAAAAAAATGTGGATTAAGGAGGATATAGAAGCTTCTATTGTCATCATTGAGAAAGGAAAGAGCTCAATTTAGGCTGATGCAAAGAAGTGGGGAATACCTCCTTCCAATTTGACCAAAATAGTGTTGATAGAGGAAGAGGAATTGGATATTGTTCATTGGTGCAAACAATTGTCTAAATTGGGCATGAATGTGTAGGTTGTGGACTTTCAATGAATTTTTTCCCAAATAAGAATAAGGATGGTTAATTCTTTTACAAATGGAATGTCAAATAGTTTATGATGACTTAGATGTGAACATTGCCACAAGAACTTGGCCATTAGAACAATAGAGGGGATGGACATAGCTAAAGACATTGTGCCTCATCCATCTATGGTAAAATGATTCTATGACAACCTAGAAAGGATGTACAACTAGTAAAACTATAGATCTAACCAAATTTGGAACTGTGATGAGACGAGAGTGCAAGCAGGTCCTAACTATGGAATAAGAGTCATTGTAGAGTTAGGGGCCAAAAATTTTGCACAAATCATAGCAAAAAGAATGGAATGGATCATTTTTCTCTCATTTTTCAATGATGTTGGTTAGTGTATTCCAAATTTTTATTTGTTCAAGGCGAAGACACATAAAAAACTACATTGTCAATTGTGAGCCTATGACCTACATAGCAATGTAGGTTCATGCATGGATGAAAAAATCATTATTCTTCAATTGGTAGGACCATTTTGCATGAATAATTCCTAATGGGATGTCTCCCTCAAATAAGTGTCTTCTAGTATTTGATGATCATGATAGCCATATGAGATGGAAAAAATTTGACAAAGCAAGGTAACTGAGCATAGATTTTGTGATGCTTGTAGCTCATACCAACCATAGGTGTCAAGTATTGGATGTTAGTGTTTTCACACCATTCAAATTTTACTTCAAAAATATTCCAAATGTGTGGTTGGATAGTAACCCTCAAATCGATAGTGGTCATGGGGAGTTGGCAATGCTATCTCGTAAGGTTGCCAAATTGGTTTTTTCATCAGGCAATATAATGAGTGGTTTATGTATGACAAGGTTTTGGCCTTTAAATTAGTAGGGATGCTTTAGTGTGTGACATGGTCCCAAGCTAGTGCTTCTTTTTTGTTAAGGATTTTGAAGACAGATCAAATAGAACCCACAAGTAGTGGATCAGATATAACAGTTGTTGTTGTTGATACAAATAATGTTTTTGCCAATGTTGGTGATGCCAATATTGTTGATACAAATATTATCGATGCCAATATTATCAATTCAAATATTGTTGATGCCAACATTGATGTTTTGGAAGGCCAGGGGGAGGCAATAGGTGTTGAAGCCTTCATGTAATTCAACAACTTCTCAAATGAATCAATCAACACTTTATTGAGGAATTATGCATGAAAAAGTAATGGGATAGCTACCAATTCACCTCACACTGACCAACTAGTAAACTAGGACCAGCTAGTAGACTATTATAGGCCAATAAGCCTTGAGGAGACAACAAACATTAATGTTGCACTGAGTTTGCCAATGCAAGCTTCTCAACAAGATTGATTGCAGGGGATTTCCAAAAAGATTAGGCATCCAGTCATAATTAGGAAAGCAGATATTTCCTGTTTAATTTCATCCCCACCACATGTTACCCTCGAGGAGGTCATCCACTACTTTGTAGATGGTGGGAATTGGGATGAAATGGATAACCAACAATTTGTTTAAACACGGGTTGAAAGTGATTATGATGTTGATGCAGAGTTCGTACATTGCATACCACTAGATACAAAACAAAGTAGTAGTTCAACCAATAGATTCCTATAGCTACCATTGCAAAGGATGTTGGCTTCTATGAGAGGTGCATGAGTTGGGGAGCTTTTTCTAAGTAGGAACTCATAGATTTTTACTTTTGATGAGTATGTTGAGCAACTAAGGAAGAAAGAAGACACTAAGGAGTAGTTGGAGGCCAATGCACTTTGTAGGAAGAAGCAAATCAGGTAGATGAAAGTTGAAAGAGATGAAAAAGCTACAATAGATGAGTTATTAAGGGCTGAGAGACAATGACAAAGCATCGTAGATGCTGCTAAGAAGGAAAAATGAGTTATAGAGAAGGATGCATTTAAAGAGAAAAAGAGGAGAGAAAGGGAGGAAAATATAAATTTTTGAAAGTAGCATAGAGAAAATCATGGAGGTGCTACTTCCACAGTCACAACAATTGTTGTGACAATACTAGTGGAAGGATATGTAAATCTGCAAGCCTTAGAGCTAACTAGTATGCATAGCACACTACTTCCCCCACAGCATAGAGCACTTACTAATATGTTTAATGCTCTAATCCTCAGATTTGTAGATCTTGTTGCTAAAAATGTACAACCATGATAAGTGTCACCATAGTTGGCTAGAAATGCTCAAGACAACAATAAAATAGTGTAGACCATTGCCAAGTTATTTTAGTTTCCCCTATGTTGCACACATCTCTATTGATCTCAAATTGGTTTTAACAAGTGAGTGTTAACATGCTTAAGCCATTGACTTAGTTCATGTTGAACTAGTAGTAAATGTCAAGCACAACATGTAAATAATAGACCATGCTAAGTCATAGTGAGTGTTGAGCCACTCATGTGCCAAGTCACTCAAGTGTCAAGCAGACAGTATATATCGAGTGTCACAGGAGCTGAGTAAATAGTGGATGTTGAGCAATACAGGTGTTGAGTCACAATAGAAAGATTAGAGTATGCCAAGCATCAGAGACTTTAAATTTTGAGTAAGATAGTTTTGACATTTTTTTGTAAAGGCATAAACAACTATGTAAACCATTTTCTAGGTGACTTAAGATTGAATTTTGATATTTTGGAGATAAGGATGAATATCTAGTTGGATTCCCTATGCAATTACATGAAACCAATTAGAAAATAGGAACAATTAAGCAAAAAAAGGATGAATCTTAGCCATAGATTGATACCTAACCCTAAGCCACCAAAGTCTTCTTAAGGAGGAAAAAACCCTAAACTTTCTAAGAGTGTTGAAGGAGCGAAGAGGATAGTTTGCATGCAAAAATAGAGCATTCATGGTGACTTAGAAGTTATGAAGTGAAACTAAATTATAGAATCAGTTAGAGTAGAACAAAGGATAGAGAAAATGATACAACAAAGAGACATGTAATCAAGAAGGATCAAGAAAACATTGTTTAGAGGTGATCTATTATCAAGCAAGCAAGTGCCAACTGTAGGATCTATGCTAAGACATTCTTACAAGTGATTTTACTCAAATCTCTTAAAAAAGTAGTCCTAATAGGTTGTATGAAATCCTTTAATAGGGTGCTTACTCAGTTGTAAATTAAAGTCCTTTAACTAGGCACACTTTTAACAAGGTGTTGAAATCCTCTAACAAGGTGAGACCTAACAGTCTTTGTAAGCCTTTAACAGGGCAGACCTTTCACAGGGTAGATCATGTTTCGTGGTCAAAACATTGTAACCTTCATTGGATACACTTTATTACTATAGTAGTGAAGATTTGTGGGTGTCATCCCCACCCCAGTTTTACCTTCTCACTTGGAGGGTTTCTGGATAATCATATCTGGTGTCATATGTGTGTGATTACTTATTTGTGTTTACATGATGTACATGCTTTATATGTTATTCACTAAATGTATGAGATGGATGTGTGGTGAAAATTTTATGGGTCCAAGTTCAAACTATTGATTCACCCCCCACCACAAACCCCCCCCCCAAAAAAAAAAAAAGTTTACCTTTCCTATTGTAATTCCAATAATTGGTATCAGAGCCTAGTTCTCTGAAAGAAAAGCTTTGCAGCTTTGAGAAAAGATCTTGAAATGGAAGTCTACAAATTGGGAAAGATTATTGAGAATTGGGGAATTGAGATACAACTCATTCTACATCAACTAGATGAAGCAAGAGAAGAACTAAATAAGTCCTTAAAGAGAAGGAAAGAAATTGCTATCGCAGAAAATGACACACAATACAAAGAGATTGACACTACCAAGCTATTTGTCAATAGTGACTCCAATAAATTTGATGTAGCAATTACAGATCGAATGGAAAAGAATAGACTCCAAGTTGAAGAAATCAAAAATCTCAAGTTAGAGCAAGAATCATAAGCCATACTAATGTAGTAAGCCATACTAATGTAGGTAATTGAACAAAAGAAGAAAGCTATTGAAGACAAAGCCATGATTGAAGAAGACAAAAGAATTCTAGCCAACGGACTGGAAGAGAAGTCAATAGAGCTAACAAAGATTTCTAATATGTAATTGGATACTCTAAGTCAAATGATGAATGCCAACTATGAGTTAAATGTCAAGGACATTGAGATAACTACATTGAAGTTGCATAATGAACAATTGCAAAGTGATATAAAAAGAGAAAAGGAATATGCTGAAAGTTTGAACAAGCCAAATGAATCCATCAAATACTTTGAGCAATTATTGAGATCCCTAAGATCCAATAATGACACATCTAGACCGGGATATACAAGCACTAAAGAAGGAGAATCATCCAAAGGTGCAAAGGAAAGGAACAAAAAAGGTAAGAACTCCAAACCTACTTGTCATAATTGTGGTAAAAAGGACATACTACTAATGTATGCAGGAGTAAGACTACAAATCAAAATGTTAAGCCCAAGAGCATGATTCATTGTCATAAGAGCAACAAGAAATGTCATCAAGCACATGAATGCAAAACCAAGACCATGCATACACAAATATTTGAAGGATATTACTACAACTATCAGAAGTATGGACATAGAGCTTTTGAATGTAGATCCAAACCCATGTAGTCATCAAATAGGCAAGCAAAGGTAAGGAATAATGGAAACTCTTATAACTAGAATTATAATATAAGATATAGTTGTCATTATTGTCAAGAATATGTATATGTTCTTAAAATTTGTATTAGGGCACACTTTAGTGGTAGATACCAAAGGTGATTGAGTCAAACCACATGTTTCATTTGTTTCAAGACTGGTCATATTAGTACGTATTGTCCAAAAAAGTCAAAGGCACCAAATTGTGAATTTAATAAAGGTAAAAGCAAGGAAAATGTTGAACACATTAGAGATAAGATGAATAAGACATGGAAAAAGAGACAGGATTGTAGTGCATCAAATGGAGAAGGGATCACTTCACCCAATGGGTTAGGTGATCACACCTCATCAAACTAGGTAATCAAAAGGCATGTGGGACTGATATCTAAAAGTTATATCATACATTAGTTTCAAAAAGGTTCTAGTAATGAAAGGACTATATTAGCATAAATAAAGATGCAAGATGTTATTAGGAATTCAATACAAATCTTTGAGTTTTTCATGTTGCTGCCAAGAATGAAAAGTTTCCTATATGTCTCGAGCAAAATGTTAGAAGATGTTGAGTTATCAGGCTAGGTAGTTGATTTCAAGCTTGTAGTGGTTGTTGAGTAATGGAAATTTCAATGGATGTTGAATGAGCCTTAAATTGGTTGATGCTAAGCTTACAGTTGTGTAAGTAGTTAGCATTAACTGCAGGGTTTTCAAAGGGTATTTGATCATTTTTAGCTCATTCTTCATCATTTCAAATTCAAGAAAGAGCAAGAAAAGTAGAAGGCAATCTATAAATCTATTCCAAGTAGTTGTAGAAGATTCTAGTAGTGATCTCACACCCATTCATTAGATTTCACAAGGTATTTATAAAGAGCTGAGCTATGCAGTTTTAATTTTTGTAAACCCTAGTTTTGCATTATGGTATCAACTTCAAAGAATGTAGAGGGAAAGGAAGTTTGAATGTTCAATTAGTAAGTAGTGAAGTCAAGTAGCCCATTTTCAAAGCTATTACTGACATTGCTTATAAGCAAGACCCTTCTGGTGCATTGTCGATGATTCCACCAAATGTGATAATGATACAAGATGTGAGAAAATGCTACAATTGAAAGATAGGAAGCATTGGGGATATGGAAATTAGGGAAGCCTAAAACAAACTTTTTGACTATGATGTTTTGAAAGAAGAATTCAAAATTGTTGAGAGAAAGGGATAAACACGAGCCCTAGATTTTTTGAATTTATTCAAGATGGAATAGATCAGGATAGTGCTTAGCCAAATTCATGGTAGTTCATTATGGTTGGACAATGTACTTATTAAAATTACTAAAATCTATAGGGTTACTGGTTACCCAACCCTAGATTAACCTAAGACACTAAGAAGTGATTCAAAGGAAGTGATTAAAAAGAATACTAGAGTTGTCTAGAACAAGAGAGGCACGATAATAGACACAATCACTGATCCTCTAATAAAATTTACTATAAGGGTTATATTACACAAGTTCTATCAATCTAGTAGATTTAATAGTGCACCTTGTATAGTTGTGGATGTTGGATACAAGATTGTCAAAAAAGATCATACATATCATCTAGTAGAGCTACAATTGCAATAATTGATGGAGAACCTTGGAGCAATTAGGAAAACTAAGAGTGTACAATGCAAATTTGGCTCTGTATTGATTTGTATATTCTTTTATGTACAAAACACATTCCCCTCATTTGGTACTATGAGATGTAAAACAAATAGATCAATAGCTTTATAGATTATTAAGTATATTGAGTAATTAGGAGAGAATTTTTAATCATTGATGGCAAGTTATTTTGAAGACTTCAAGAAGTCAATGAAGGAAAGACTAAGAATTCTAGTATCTCTAGTTGAGAAATATTATAATGATGTATGTTTTCTTATGGATGTTGACTATACATTCATACAAGCTACCACACCAAGGGTGAGATGGTTGAGACCCTCAGGCTATGAAATAAATGTGGACGAAGCCTATGTAGCTATAACATCTCTACTAGTAGAAGAGGTAGACAAAACTACAAAAATAAAATTGGAAATTATGAGATGGTAAAGTCCAAGATTACCATGGATTTGAAGATTGCTTCAGCTTTGAAGAAAAAGGAAAAGATAGTGAAGAAGCTAAAAGCTAAGTTTGGAGAGGGTACCAAGAAGGAAGAAGAAGAAGAAAAGGATGAAGAGGAAGAAGAAACCCAAACACAAGAACCTCTAGCATTGACTCAAGCTATGGGAGAAGACCAAGAAGAGGAGGAGACTGAAAGTATCGAGGGAGAAGAAGCCAAGGAAGTACCTACTCCTACCAAGCCAAAGAAGCAGAAGGCCAAGGCACAACTTATGGCAAGGACTAAGAAAATTGCCAAACCAAGTTAGCCCAAGCCCACTACACCTACAACAATAGTCAGCACATGTGCAATTGCACAAAAGGTCAAGGAAAAGACCAAACAAGTAGAACAAGGAGGTCAAGAATAGAAGAGACCAAGAAGGAAGTATGTTGCACAACCAAATTCTGATGAGGAGAAAACACAGTCAAATGACATCAGCCAATTTAAGGTGGTGATTCATAATCCTCTTTCAGATCTTGAAAATTTATGTGAAAATGTTAAGAATAATGCAGCCATATCAAGATTTAGTCATGTTGATTTTGATAAATTGGGTAAAGTGGAGAAAAATCAAGTGGAGGAGGCCATTTATGCTATGATGGAAAAATTCAAGACAACTCCACTAGAATTTGCCAACTCAATACCAAAGAGTCTATACAACATAGTTGAGAAAAAATGGCATTATTGTCTAAACTTGGAGAAACAAATTAGGGAGACCACACTAGCCCAAGTGATGCCTAAATTAACTAAGGAACAAATTGCTAAGGTTGTAAAGAAGTATGCAACTAGGTTCATACCTAAATATAGAGCCTTTAGCATTTTGCAAAATAATATTGAAGATGTAGTCAAAAAGTCCACACAAATATGGACAATAACATATGGATTGACTATAGTAAAGAAAGGAGAACCTGAACCTATTGAGGTCAATAAGGATGAAGATGATGGTGAGAAAAATAACACTACTAAAGGAGGAACAGAAATGAAATTAAATGACAAGGAAACATCTGAGCTAGAGCAACTAGAAGAACAGAGTGTGCAAGACACACAATTGCCGAATGTCAATCCTCCACATGTCACAACTAAGACCACTACAACTGTAACTATCAAAGAAGTCTCTGATCTATCAGCTCAAAACATTAATCCCATCAGTGAAGATGATTTGAAGAAGATATTAGAACAATCTACACTACAAGCTAAACTTTGTAATAATCCTATTTTGATCAGTGTGGATGAGCTATAAAAGTCTATGACTGATGTTGCAAGGGAAAAGGTGAATCCACAAGAACCACCTTCTATTATTTCTCTAATCATTAATGTACAACCTTTCATCCAAATGCCAGAAGATACATCTAATAAGGTTTATACAATAGCCAAGAATAGCACTAAAGAGAAGAGCACAGTGGAAATACATGTTGCTACCATAGAACAACAAGAAATAGGCTAGATAGATCTATTTGGACCTACAGCACAAGGACAGGGTGCAAGACAAGACACTATGGGAGAATAGGGTAAGCTCAAAGAGAATGAAATGACACCACAACTAAAGGAGTGAACTGCCATCCAAGCCCTAGTAACCTTACCTATATTTGGCACTCCATCAAGTCATACTCTTTAGAAGTCGAGCATAGATGCTATTCCATTGCAAATCTCAGTGCCAAGCCCAAGTTCATAAAAGGCTAAAAAGGTAATTCAATATGGAGTTGTGAGACTTGATGAAGCAATTTTTATACCTAAATATGATTATGATACCATGACTTTAGAACAAATAGGCATATTTGATGCAAGAAAAGGGATGAATAACTAGGGCCAAAGGCTCACCTAGCTATCCAAACCACCCTGCAAGAGTTAACAGAATGGAAGCAAACACAAGGAACAGCCCCTAAAGGAGGAAGAAGAGCAAAACACTTTTATTGATTCATCAAAATATCTTCATACATCCTTAGCTGTAAGGCCTTTTGGGTTACGGCCAATTATAAATACTTTCACATTCAAAGATCCAACTGCAAATTCACCCTTTAGTTTTGCTCTCTAATCTTCTTCCCCAAAAACTTCTTAAAACTTACCTAACTCTAAGCCTAAACACTCTATATATACTTGCCAAAATAGCTTATAGATTATTCTAAAACATTACATGAGAGGAAGGCCAACCCAACAATGGTATGGACACATCCCAAGAAAAGATCTTGACATAAATGTTGCGATCAAAAATAAATCCCACGAGTCAGCTCATAGAAATCATGTCCAAAATCTAACACTCGATATACACTATGTAACTCGACACATGAAGAAACACTTAGCATGCACTAGGTAACTCGGCACATGAAGAGTCACTCGGCATACACTAGGTAACTCGGCACATGAAGGAATTGCTACAGTAACTTGGCACATGAAGGAATCACTATAGTAACTTGGCACCAACTAAGTGCTACAGTAACTCAACTCCAAATAAGTGCTACAATAACTCAACTCCCATTGAGTGCTATAGTAACTCGGCTCCAACTGAGTGCTACAATAACTTGGATCCAACTAAGTGCTACAGTAACTCGGCTCCCATTGAGTGCTATAGAATCTCGGCTCCCATTAAGTGCTACAGTAACTTAGCTCCCATTGAGTGCTATAGTAACTCGACTCCAACTGAGTGCTACAGTAAATTGGCTCCAACATGTAGAATGAATAAAAATGAGCAAGATAACTAGGCAACCCAGGATACTCCTACATCAGACAACTGGGGTTGAAAGAAATGATTCTCCTAAATTATTGAGAGGTCACAATCTAAGTTGAATCCAACTTAGATTGAGAAATCCGTGAAGCATCTTCAATAGGCATGTTCTTCCACTTCACCAAATATTCATAGTAATCTTTTCCTCTTGTGCTCTTGCCAACTCTCTAATCCAATATCTATTCAACTTCTTCAATTTGCTTCTTAGGATAATCTTTTGATACAACAACTTCATCCTCTGACTCATGATACTTATACAAATCAACAATCTTGAATATAGGAGATATATCCATGTCATCAAGTAACTCAACTTCATAAGCATTACCACTATCAAACTTCTTCAAGATCTTACAAGGTCCAAATTTCTTCATCTTCAGATTACTATATGTTCCAACTGGGAATCTTCCTTTCTTCAAATGAACCATCACCTCTTCACCAACTTGAAAATCATGGTGTCTTCTAGACTTATCAGCATTCTCCTTATACTTCTAATTACTTTGTTCCAACCTCAACTTCACTTCCTTATGCAAATACTCCATAAAATCAGCAAATTATTCTCCTACAGTACTTCTCTTTTCTTCACCAGAAACATCTCTCAAATCTGATATGCCTCTAGGATGCATTCCAGTAACAATCTCAAAAGGTGTCTTCCTTGTAATCATATTCACAAAATTATTATATGTAGATTCAGCTTGTGCTAATACCATCTCCCAATTACTTGGCTTATTCCCGACTAAACATCTTAGCAAATTGCCCAAGCTTCTATTCACAACCTCTGTCTATCCATCTGTTTGTGGATGGAATGTACAAGTGAACTTCAACTCACTACCCATCTTCTTCCACAAAGTCTTCCAAAAATAACCAGCAAACTTACTGTCTCCGTCTGAAATAATACTTCTTGGTAATCCATGCAATCTCACAATCTCTTTAAAGAAAAGTTCACCAATATGCTCAGCATCTGATATCTTCTTATATGGTATGAAATGAGCCATCTTAGAAAATTTGTCCACTACAAAAAATATAAAATCATACCCTTTCACTATTGTACGCAATCCAAGAACAAAATCCATACTATTGTCAGTCCAAGGTTTTTTAGGAATAGAAATAGGTGTATATAAACCAATATTTTGACTCACTAACTTTGCAACTTGACAAATTCCACAACTCTTTACAAATTTCTAAACATCCTTATACATTTGTGGCCAATAATACTTCTCTTTCAACAAGCTCAATGTCTGATCAATTCCAAAATGTCCAGCCAATCCACCACTATGTTTTTCCTTAATCAAATTCAACCTCATAGAACTTCTAGGAATACACAATTGAATACCTTTGAACAACATACCTTCTTGAATGAAATATTCATCATACTTACTTATGTGATCTATCAAATTTGGTGCTCTGCACTCTCTCCATGGATCAGAAAAATTAGGATCAGCATCATACAACTCTTTCATTTCATCAAAACCAAGAACTTCAACCTTCATTTTTGTTTGCAAGGAATGTCTTTTACTCAATGCATCAACAACTCTATTAGTAACTGCACTCTTATGCTTAATGACAAATGTAAAACTCTGCGAATATTCAACCCACTTCATATGTCTCTGATTCAATTTATGTTGACTTCCCAAGTATTGTAAAGCTTTATGATCAGTATACAACACAAACTCCTTAGGAATCAAATAATGTCTCCACTTCTTCAATGCTTGAACAATGGCATAAATTTTTTGATCATACATAGAATACTTCCTTTTAGCATCATTCAACTTTTCACTAAAGAAAGCAATAGGCTTACCTTCTTGACTTAATACAGCTCCTATTGCATTACCACTTGCATCACATTCAACTTGAAATACTTTGTTAAAATTAGGTAAAACTAATACAAGCAATTCAGCAACCTTTAATTTCAAAGTCTCAAAACTCTTACCAGCTTCGTGTGTCCACTTGAATTCCTTTTTATGTCCCCTCATTGTCTCAGTCATAGCATTACAAATAGCACTGAAATTCTTTATAAACTTTCTGTAAAAACTAGCCAAACCATGAAATGATCTTACCTCACCCACATTCTTAGGTGTAGGCCATTCCAAAATTACTTTAACCTTCTCAGGATCCATCTTCAATCCATCAGTTGAAATCACAAATCCCAAATACACAATCTCCTCTTGCATAAAAGAACATTTTTTTAGATTAATCAACAATTTTTCCTCTTTCAACCTCTACAATACTTATCTAATATGCTCAAGATGTTCTTCCTTATTCTTACTCAATATCAAAATATCATCCAAATAAACAATCACAAACTTACCCAAAAATCTTTTCAAAACTACATTCATCAACCTCATGAAATTACTAGGTGCATTAGTCAAACCAAAAGGCATAACCAACCATTCATACAAACCATCTTTTGTCTTGAAAGCAGCCTTCCATTCATCATCTTCTTTAATTCTAATTTGATGATAGCCAATCTTCAAATCAATCTTCGTAAAATTCTTTGCTCCACTCAAACAATCCATTATGTCATCCATCCTTGGCATAGGAAACCTATATTTCATGGTTATCTTGTTAATGGCTTTGGAATCAGTACACATTCTCCATTCTCCATTCTTTTTAGGTGCTAATACAGCAAATAGAGCACATGGACTCAAGCTTTGTCTGATCAAACCTTTCTACAACAACGCATGCACTTGTCTGCTAAGTTCTTCATTCTCTACAGGTGTCAATCTATATGGTGCTCTGTTTGGCAAACTAGCTCTAGGAATTAGATCCATACAATGACTTATGCTTCTTACTAGAGGTAAACCATCAGGAATATCATCAGCAATATTGTCTTTATACTCATTCAACAATTCTATAATTTCTACTAGTACTCAGCTATCACTATCTATTGTCACTTGGTCATTACTAACTTTTGTTGCTCGGCCATTACTACCAACACTCGGTCCTCTAGGAACTATGGAAAAATAGACTTGATTCCTTTTCATTTCCTTTTCAAATTATTTCCGATTAACCATGCAAATTTTTACAGTAGTACAATTAACATCATCTAGACTTTCAATCAAAGGCAGCAATGTTTGTTTCTTCCCATTTATCCAAAGAGTATATTGATTTATTCTTCCATCATGTACATCATATTGATCATATTTCCAAGGTCTACCCAACAATATATGACAACAATCCATGGGCATAATATCACACAAAACTTCATCAAAGTAATGTCCAATTTTGAACTTTACAAGGCATTGATCACTTACCAATATCTTATGCTCATCTTTGATCCATGAAACATGATAAGGTTTGGGATATTTTAGCCTCTGCAACTGCAACTTAGTAACTAGCTCTTCTAATGCCAGATTTGTAGAACTTCCACTATCAATGATCACTTTGCAACATTTTCCAACCATCTTACATCTTGTCTTGAGAAGACTTCTCCTTAAAACAAGTTCTTCATCACTTTCCTTATTACATAAGGTTCTTCTCACCATCATATTTTCTCCAGCCTCAGGTCCACTTGGTGAACCCTCATCATTTTCTTGAATCATACCATTTTTATTACCTTGCCTACTTTTAGAGGATCTATATTCAAAAGATCTATGTCCCCCTTTACCACATCTAAAACAATTATCATGAAATCCACCTCCTCTTCCTCGGTAAGAATTAGTGCCTCCTCAATAAGAATTACCACTTTTCCATTTGGTCTTGCCTTTGTCATCATTTTTCCATTTAGATTTGCCTTTATCCTGCATAGAATTGTCAGATCTGCCACTTTCTCCATAAGATCTACCTTTTCCTCTCTGGAATCTACCACCTCTACCTCTTTGTCTTTGTTCATGCTTCTTTGTCAAGATCTCCTCATCTTTCAAGGCATATTGATATGCTTCTTCTACACTTTTCAACTTCACAAAACTTATTTCATCTTGAATTCCAGATCTCAATCCATTAATGTACCTTCCAATTTTCTCAACATCATCATCCACATGTCTAGATCTGATGTCCAATCTATAGAATTCCTCAATATATTCTTTCACAGTCATGTCTTTTTGTTTCAAATTTTGCATCTTTTTCAACAAGCTAACTTGGTAATCAATAGGGAGGAATTTATTCTTTACCTTGTTCACTATCTTTGGTCAAGTTCTAATCTTCCCCTTTCCTCTCCTTTGTCTATTAGTTTGCAAGTGCTCCCACCATAGTGATGCATGACCTTTCAACCTAGTGTTTGCAATCTTCACCTTTCTATTATTAGGAGTGTTTTCATACTCAAAGAACTTCTCCATATTAGAGATCCAATCCAACACAACATTGGTATCCAATTTTCCATCATAAGGAACAACTTCTATAGCAAGCTTTGAATTTTCCCTAGACAACACTCGCAACAATCTTTCCTCATCTTGATCTTCTTCAGCTTCTAGATTATGGTTTGGTGCTACTGCTTCATCATCAAGATGTGCTCCTCTCCTCTGGGTTGTCTCCATAGCATCTAATCTAGTTACAATTTGTCTCAATTGGTCCAATATAGCATCATCAACATTTCTTCTACCACAAACCATCTTTACAAATTAGGTTCCTGCAAGATCGTAACCCTCTACAAGTTATAGATCAAATCTATAGATCTGCCACCCTACAACCAAATCCAAAGTAGGGTTTTACATGATCCAATCTCCACAAGGATGAACCTCAAGCTCTGATACCAACTGACACAAGGAAAGGGATGAATAACTAGGGCCAAAGGATCACCTAGCTATCCAAACCACCCTACAAGAGTTAACACAATAAAAGCAAACACAAGGAATAGCCCCCAAAGGAGGAAGAAGAGCAAAACACTTTTATTGATTCATCAAAATATCTTCATACATGCCCAACTATAAGGCCTTCTGGGTTACAGCCAATTACAAATACATTCACATTCAAAGATCCAATTGCAAATTTGCAATTCAATTCTGCTCTCTAATCTTCTTCCCCAAAAACTTCTTAAAACTTACCTAACTCTAAGCCTAAACACTCTATATTACTTGCTAAAATGGCTTACAGATTATTCTAGAACATTACATATGAGGAAGGCCGACCCAAAAATGGTCTGGACACATCCCAAGAAAAGCTTGACATAAATTTCACGATCAAAAATAAATCTTGCAAGTCAGCTCACAGAAATCACATCCAAATTCTGACACTGGGCATACACTGGGTAACTTGGCACATGAAGAAACACTCAGCATACACTAGGTAACTTGGCACATGAAGAGTCACTCAACATACACTAGGTAACTCGGCACATGAAGGAATTGCTACAATAACTCAACACCAACTAAGTGCTATAGTAACTTGGCTCCAACTAAGTGCTATAGTAACTTGGCTCCCATTGAGTGCTATAGTAACTCAGCTCTAATTGAGTGCTATAGTTGTATATGAGAAATGTTAGTATGCTAATAGAAACCAAATTTAAATAAAGCTTCTACAAACTAAACAAAATTCATAAACTTCAAGATAGACTAAGATGAGCTCTCAATTGAGAATATGAGCCATTAATGGGCTCTCTCAATGAGAAGCTCTCTTGTTGAGTAGCTTTGTCTAAATAGATAGGATGTATGCTCAAGCTTTATGCTTCAAAAAGGGCTTCAAATGGAGTTGGAATTTGGGTGTGAGTGTATGGTTTTGATGTAAAATGGCTTCTTAAAATGGAATTATGACTTTACTTCATGGATTGTGTTATTTTGCAAAGGGGAAGGATCCAATTTATAGGCAAGAGGCTTGAGGGATTGAGGGCTAAGATGCAAGGATGGGAAAAAGCTCATGGAGGGCTCAGATTGCATGAGAGGAGAGCACATGGATTGTGCCTCCTTATAGCCAATCAGGGAGTGACACATGTCACAGGGTGAGAGGATGGAGGAAAGGGGAAGGATGAGTCAACAAAGGAGGCTCAAGGGATAAAATCTTCATAAAGACCCTCATAATGACTTGTAAGAGCAATAAAAGGGCTTGGAAGAGTCATTTATGGCCTAGTGGGCTTCATAAAGTTTTATGGTTGGGATATTTTGAAGGAGATGAGACGAATTTAGACTTGGGCTTGATTAGGAAGGTTTTAAGCTTGCTTAGGCTTTTGCAAATGATTAGAGGATGGATTAGGATGGTTTAGGATTAGCTTAGGGATAGGCAAGTGGATGGCATTTAATGAGGGTGGGTGAAGGAGGAGATATTTGTTAACTTTGGCTTGGGTTAGTAAGTCTTAACCCATGTTTAGGGAATGTGACAAGGTTAGGAGGGGATTAGGATTGGGTTTAAAGACATCTTCTAGAAGAGTCTAGACTTTGGATGAGGATAAAGACTTTCTAGAATAGTCTAGAATTTCCTAGGATGAGGATGAAGACTTTCTAGAAGAGTCTAGAACTTCTTAGGATGAGGATGAAGACTTTCTAGAAGAGTCTAGAACTTCTTAGGATGAGGATAAATTAGATTTTTAGGAAATAAATAAAGTTTTATTTATTTCAAGGGTTTGGGTTGAGGAGATATCTATTAAAACTTTTTTAATAAACATGAGGATTAATATTTAATCTTTATTAAATATTTTGAGTTGGGATTAGGGGTAGGAAATGATGGGATTAGCCTTTAATCAAAATTAAAGAAGGATTAGAAGATTTTGGAAGAGGTTAGTGGTTTTAAGGAAATTGGCCAAGTTTTGGGCAAAAAAAAAAATTTATTTATTTTGGTTTTTTTGGTCAATTTATTAATTAAA
The DNA here is from genome assembly GCA_028749045.1 of Cupressus sempervirens. Classification (NCBI taxonomy): domain Eukaryota; kingdom Viridiplantae; phylum Streptophyta; class Pinopsida; order Cupressales; family Cupressaceae; genus Cupressus; species Cupressus sempervirens. Next base: position 816,550,700 of record CM053792.1, on the reverse strand, counting down.
TAATTAATAAATAAGGAAATAATGTTTAAATAAGATTTAAACATTTTTGGAGTGATTCCTTAATTAAATATTTTAAATTAAGATAAAGGGATTTAATGGCATAAAAATAAATTAATTAATTAATTAATAAATGATGATGTCATTAGAAATTTTTCAAAACATAAAAATACTTTATTTTCTAAAGGTTTTTAGGTGTCTACATTTTGCCCCTCTTTGATGTGATGCCGCAAGTGGCATGGCATCAAAGATAAGAAAATAAGATGCCCAAGGCTAGAGCAGAAGAGGAGAGAATGGACTGCAAGATGCCCCCTCAAGAAGGCGGCGGGGAGAGAAAGTGAGGCTCGACGACTTCTTGAAAAGTACAAGAATCTAAAATGAGCAAGAAGACTCAGATTGGCAAAGAGAAGGGGCTAAATTAGCTCAAACTCTCACTATGGGAGAATGATAAAGGAGAATCAAATGCACAAGAGGAAGCAAGCTTAAGACTTTAGGGAAGGTGGAGGATGAAGGAGCGGAGCACTATAAAAAGGAATATAGGATAGGGAGATGGATGAGGGGATTATAAAGTTGATGCAATAGGATTTCAAAGAGTCAAATTGGCGGAAGATGGGTTTCGGAGATCCCTAGGACTAGGATTGTGGATCTCGAAAGATGAGGCTTGGTGGATTGATTTGGATTGGTGGATCCCTAAGACTAGGATTGTGGATCCCTAAAGCTAAAGGTGAGGATTGATTCAAAGAGATACTAATGCATAAGCTGAGGTAGGAGAGACAGATGTTGGATATGGATGGGGGATAATGGAGATGAAGGAAAACCATTGAAGCTTTTTGAGCGGGGGGATACTTCAAAGAGAACTACCACCATGTAGTTGAGCACTAGATTTTCTATAGGACTGTTGGTTAATTGCCAAGGTTACCAAGAACATCAAGGCCTTTTCACCAACTGTTCAGAGGACTAACGAACTGACTCAAAACAAACATGCAAAGATTGCCCCAGTATCACACATGAATCCCAGAGGAAGCAGTGTGGAAACAACACTGGGTAACCCACAAGCAGAAAAGAAAACAAGCAAAAGACATGATCAAGACCTTACGCTCTGATTGCCCCATTCGCAATATACCATGATATGGAAGATCGTGGCAACCTTGAGGAGGGAACAAGGAGATTGCTTGGAAAAGATATTTCAAGACCCAACAGGGAAGAGTCCAAATCAAAAGAAAGCAAAAATCCAAAAGAGAACTATTTGCCAACGAGATGGGTAGGACGAGGTACTAACGGACCAAGATCAGACATGAGGAAAGCTATATCCTGCAAGGACCTATCGGAGAGCACCTAAGCTGGTGGATTTGGATGAGTGATGCATCTAGCAAACTGAACTAGGAAAGATAACACTTTGGTGATAGGAAATCTAGCTAAAGGATGCATTGGAATAGCTAACCAAGATGTGCAATGGGTGCAAGATGTTGATCAAGGATGAACTGACACGAACGCTGGATAGATACAATGGTACTAAGCTAAAGAGGATGTACAAGTTGATGGACCAAGATATGTTACAAATGTACAAGTTTGTTCATGTTTTGGTTTTTGTGAGATGGAAATGTTTGTGAAGGATGGGATATCTATAATAGGTGATAGGTGGATAGGTAGATGCTTTGCAAAAATCTTAAGTGAAAATGGGGTTTTGTGTGTGCACGTGATAGTATACAAGCTAGGATACAAGATTATTTACAAGCTGGAATATGGTTCAAACTTTGGACAAGATTCAGATATACAAGGTATGGTACAAGATTTACAAGGTATAATACAAGATTTGGTACAAGATTTTACAAGCTGAGGTACAAGATTTTACAAGCTGTACAGGAGGTATTTACAAGCTCCATTAGATTTTGGATATTTGGTTGGAACACCAAGGGAACAAGCAGGTGTTTTATGGGATGGTGGGTGAATGGATGAGGGATAGGATAGTGATAGATAATGGATTAGTCTTAGTACACAAGGCGCCTGAATTACCAGGTTTTCACCAAGATACCTATCCAAGGCGCTTGAATTGCCAAGTTTTCACCATTGGACGCTTATTTCTCTTTACTATTTTTTTTTGTATTTTTCAAAAGCTGGGTATACCAAGGATCTTCAAGTATAGAACTTCTTGAGATGAATGATGTTAGTAGGATCATTCAAGAGTTCTCCTTCCGGTGTAGATAGCTGATAGGCTCCGGAGCCAAAGGAAGCAGTGACAACATAAGGACCAAGCTATGTAGGTTCAAACTTGCCTTTCTTTTCTCGATCTGCTTGGACTTTCATGTTTTCTGTGAGGACCATGTCACCTGGCTGAAAGTGTCGTGGAAGCACCTTCTTGTTGAAATTTCTTTTGAGACGAGTTCGATAGACTGTGAGATGATCATAGGCTTGTTGTCATTTCTCGTCTAAGAGATCTAGTTGGGTGAGCCGAGCTACTCTGTATTCTTCATCTGATATTTGCCCTTGCAAAGATATGCACAAGGAGGGAAGTTCAACCTCTATAGGTAGTACCGCTTTGGCACCATAGACTAGGGAGTATGGAGTTGTGCCTGTGGATGTATGGAAGGAAGTTCGATAGGCCCATAGGGCTGGATTTATTTGTAGGTGTCAATCACAGCCGGAATCATTGACAACTTTCTTTAGGATTTTGAGGAGGGTTTTGTTAGTTGCCTCTGCCTGGCCATTACCTTGTGGGAAATATTGGCTAGAAAAGCGGTGATGGATGCGGAGGGAAGTGCATAATTCTTCCATGTTGAGATTTTCAAAGTTACCTCCGTGGTCGGTGAAGATGGTGGATGGGATGCCAAAGCGGCAAACAATGTGGTACAAGATGAACTTGGAGACCTGAACTCCTGTAGCTGAGACTAGGGGGACTGCTTCCACCCATTTAGTGAAATAGTCTATAGCTATTATTATCCATTTATGTCCATCAGATGAGAGGGGTGTGATAGTTCCAACTAGATCAAGGCCCCAACAAGCGAAAGGCCAAGGTGGTACAATAGGTTGTAGATCCTGTGCTGGAGCGTGCACAAGATTTGCATGTTGCTGACATGGGAGACACTTTTTGACAAAGTCACAGGAGTCTTCTTCAATGGTAGGCCAATAGTAGCCTTCTTTAAGGATTTGTCACGCTAGGACAATACCACTCGTGTGGGCACCGCAAAGTCCAGAGTGTACTTCCTTTAACACCATTGCGGCCTCGTTTTGGTGTAAACATCGAGAGAGAGAGAGAGTATCATGATAACCCTAACAATATAGGGTATTGGCTATGATAACATAGCAGGATGATTTTTGAATGAGGTTCTAGCATTGGGTACGTGTGAGGTGAGGGGATATGATACCATTGTTAAGGTAAGCGTGAATCTCATGGTACCAAGGGGATTGGGGACCAACCAAGATACAAACACGGTTTGAATCCTCATTCGCATAGGCAGGTGTGAGGAGCTGCTCCACTAAAAAGTCATACTGTGTAGTTGCTTGGGGAATTTCCAAGAGCGAGCCTATAGTAGCCATAGCATTTGCTGCTTTGTTCTGTATTCGAGGCACTTATGTAAACTGAAGCCTTGTAAAATGCTGGGTTAGCTGATCAACTAGCTCTTTGTAGGGTAATAGATTTTCATCTTTGGTTTGATATTCATTTAGGGCTTGCTTGATGATGAGCTGAGAATCGCCAAAGATTTGTAGCTCAGCAATGTTCCATTCTGTAGCTATCTTTAATCCTGCTATGAGGGCCTCATATTCAGCTATATTGTTGGTGCTAGGGAATTATAACTTGAAGGCTTTTGGAATGTAATCTCCTTGAGGTGTGACCAACAATATTTTTGCCCCTAATCCATGAGATGTGTATGAGCCATCAAAATAAAGTTTCCATGGGGGTTGTTCTTCAATTAGACAGATATGTTCATCTGGAAATTCTGTGATCAACAGATAAGCATCTATTAGAGGTGCATTAGCTAGGTGATCTTCTATATCTTGCCCTTTGATTTCCTTTTTGTCCACATATTGGATGTCAAATTTGCTAAGGAGCATAACCCATTTGGCCAAACGGCTTGTAAGTGGTGTTCTGGAGAGCATATACTTGAGAGGGTCAATCTTGGAGACTAGTTGGATGGTATGACTTAGCATGTAATGGCGAAGCTGTTGAGTTGAGAAAATAACTGCCAAACAAGCTTTTTCCATAGGAGTGTAATTGAGTTCATAACCAACTAGGGTTCTACTGATGTAGTAGATGGCTCTTTCTCTTTTGTAGTCATCAAGCTGTGCTAGAAGTGCCCCTAGAGCAGTAGGTGTTTCTGATATGTACAAAATTAGGGGATGACCAGGAACTGGTGGAACCAAGATAGGGGGATTGATGAGATACTGCTTGAGATGGTTGAAGCTGTGCTAACATAAAGGATCCCACTTGAAGTTCTCATCCTTCTTCAGTAAATGTGAAAATGGTGTACACTTATCTACAAGCTGGGAGATGAAGCGCCGAATAGATTGAAGCTTTCCCTGAAGAGAACGAAGCTGTCGCAGTGTCTAGGGAGGAGGCATGTCTAAGATAGCCTTGACCTTCTTGGGATTGATCTCTATACCTCGTTTAGAAACTATAAAGCCTAGAAGCTTGCTAGATGTGACCCCAAAGACACATTTCTTGGGATTCAGCATGAGATGATGTTTGGCTAACCTATCAAAGACTTTCTCCAGGTCAGCAAGATGATCCATGAAGGTATGAGACTTCACCAAGATATCATCCACATAATCCTCCAAAATTCTATGGATGAGATCATGAAAAATGGTTGTCATAGCTCTTTGATAGGTAGCCCCAGCATTCTTTAGGCCAAAAGGCATCATGTTGTAGCAAAAGGTTCCCCAAGGGGTAGTGAATGTTGTCTTATGTTGATCCTCTTCTGCAATCTTGATTTGATTATACCCATAAAATCCATCCATGAGGGACAAAATTTCATGTCCAGCTGTAAGATCTACAATCATATCTATGTTGGGCAAGGGAAAATCATCTTTTAGACAAGCTTTGTTAAGATCTCTGAAATCAGTGCAGATTTTGATGTCACCAGAAGGCTTAGTAACGGGGACCATGTTGGAGATCCACTCTGAATAGTCAATAGGTCAGATAACCTTAGCAGCTAACATTCTTTCTAACTCAGCTTTGACCAGTAATGCCACCTTGGGGTTCATTTTTCTAAGCTTTTGTCTGACGGGCTTGATCTGTGGATTGACTGCAAGATGATGAACTACAAGCTTTGGATCAAGCCCTGGCATGTCCTGATATGACCATGAAAATTGTCCAATGTTCTCTCTTAAGACCTCAAAGAGGAGATCAGCTTGGTCTTGTGATAGGGATGCAGCAATGTGAACAAGCCTAGGGATCTCTGAAGAACCGATGTTGACTTCCCTAGTATCGTCAATTAGAATAGAAGATATCTCTAGTCGATTATCTTGAGGAGGTAATGCTAAATCCTCATGTTCTTCTTGTGGCTTTGGATTTTCTTGCTGAGGGGCTTCGCTACCTTAGCTAGTCTTAGATTCGCCTTAGTTCCAGTTTTGGGTGTATCGAAACTAGGTTGGGGATTTTCTCCAAAATACCCCTTGGGATCTAGCTTGTAGATATAGGCAAAATCTAGCTTTGTTTTCTTCTGAGGTGTTTCAGCTCCCATGAATCTTAGAAGTGCTTCCTTTGATGTGAACTCATCAATGTGTATGATGCTTGGTTGGTCCTAATCTATGAGTTATGGATGGGTGAGTGGTAGGTCAATGAGGTGGATGGATAGTTCTTGGAGAACAGAGTCTCCGAGGGAGATTTGGTCTAGGATATCATTGTAGGCTCTCTTTTCAACTTCCTCAGGAATGTCTTTGATTTCAACAAGGTCACGGTGAATGTTCAAAAAAGTGTGACCGTCCGTATTGGTGCCCCCAGTTGTGGGTATGCCAAAGCCAAGACCTGACTTTGATTCCCACTTGTGTGCGTCGATGGGGCATTGCATGCCTTTTTCTTCTGGTCCTAGACCACCACCTTGATAATTCCATTTGTCACTGATGAGCTTATGTTCTTGGGGATACTTCTGGCTAAAGTGATTAAGGCATGCCTAATTCCTTTGAGGTGCATCCTTATGTAACCAATTGTTGATATCTGGAGTGAGCTCCTCATGAAGAAGGATTTTTGAGGATACAAAGGTTGTTGGGCCAAACTATTTGTATCGAGGAGGTGGAATCTACTTAGCTTTGTGATATGTCAGTCATCCATGGGCATGTGGATCAAGTGGGAGTGCCCCGACAGCAAATGCATCCGACAGACTATACTCTCCACAGCCCTTGTTATTGATCTTCATGGTAGATAGGATAGAGGCGAGGATGGTTTCTAGGTTATTACAAGTGTGGGATGAGCTGGCGATGGATGTGCTGATATCAATTCCAGGGCAATGGTTTGTATATGAAGCTTCAACCGCATTGCAGTAAGCAAAGGGTTCTAGATCGGCATGGATGGTTACCTCAATTCCTTGATGCGAAAATTTGACGCACTGATGGTAAGTGGATGGAATGGCTTTCATGGCATGAATCCATGGGCGACCAAGGAGGATGTTGAATGGTAGGTTTAGATCAATAACATGGCAGAGTGTTTCTTTGATGACTGGCCCAACCTTGATTGGCAGCAAAATAGTTCCTTCTGTGGTTCTTTCCAAGTTGTCATAAGCTTTGATGGTGATAACCTCACTGATGATATCTGCCTCAGTATACCCAGCATGTTTTATGAATTTTAGGGTGCAAATATTCAAGGCTGATCCATTATCTATCATTACTCTTTTCACAGCAAAATTGGATATCATGATGGCTATGCAAAGTGGAAGGGTGTGATCTAGCTCGACCACGGGTATTTCGGTGGGTTTGAATGATAGAGCACATGAGGATGAAAGGTGTCCAACAAGATTACAAAAATCAGTAGCATTGATATTAGAAGGGATGCGGGATCCTATGAGAGCACTTTCAAGGATGTTCTTGTACACAAGACTAGTGCAAAGAAGGTCTAAAATGGAGATTTGGGCTGGCATGTTCCCAAGGTGTTCCAAGATATTGTACTGGCTTTTTGATGGAGCTAATGGTGCTGGTGATATGGGTGGGCCTGCAATGTTAAATCGGGCTCTTCGAGTGGTGATTGCACACTCATTGTTTGGTCCTTGGATATTGATAACATTGACAGAAGGCTCTTTCTCAGATATACAACCTATAAGGCTACCATAGTCTATATAGGATGAACTGTGGTCATTGTTCTTCCCATGTTGTTGGTTTGGCTGACGGTTGTTCGTGTTGTTGTTGTTGGTTTGGATAGGTGTTTTTCCAAGATTTTGATTGTTGTGAGGAGGAAAGCATTTTGATTGATCTATAAGCCTAAATTGGGAGAGGTTTTGGCACCAACAGTGATTTCCTTCCGATCAATGAGGTCCTGCACATAGTCTTTCAGTTTCATGCATCTGAGGGTAGTGTGACCTTTTACCCTATGAAATTTGCAGTACTCATTGTCTTTGTACCATGCAGCTTTGGATTGGCTTGGGTCAATTTTCTAGGTAGGAGGAAATTTGATGAGGTTTTCCTTGACTAATTTCTCAAAAATGACATCCAATGGCTCACCAAGGGGTGTATAGTTTCTAGGTGTAGGTTGGAATCTGGGCTTTTGTCCTTCAGCTACATTGATGGCATTAGCTTGATTGCTAGACCCTTGAAACTTTGGTCTTCGATTATGGTTTTGATAGTTGTGGTTATTCTTCTGTTGGTAGTTGATAGCTTGCTGATTGTTTGGTTGATAGGGTGGGTTGGACTGGTTGTGAGAAGGACCAACAATATTCACATGTCTGGTGTCAGTGACGCCATCTGTTGCAACATGCTTGTTTTTGTTCCAATACCTAGACTTTTCATTGGAATGTGATTGATTTTGGTTGGCTTCCTTGTAAATCTTGACCACACCATCTTTAATGAGTCCTTGCTCAAGGATCATTCCTTTCTCTTTGATATCTTTGTAGGTCTGCAAACAGTTCATGGTCATGTGGTGAGCCAAGCTAGGATGGGCATTATCAATAAACATTTTCACCAAATGGCGCTCTGGCAAGGTGCAAGATATGCGGGTGGTAAGGGTTTGCCATCTTTGCAGATATTTGAGAAGGCTTTCTCCACCTTTTTTCTTGGTGTGGACAAGATCAACTACTGATAACTCTGTTTCAACAAGATGGGCATATTGGGCAACAAATGCCTCAGATAATTCAGCAAAAATTTTAATTGTGCCATAGGGGATTCTATAAAACCATTCAAGAGCTAGTCTGGCCAAGCTTTTGGGAAAGAGACGCAAGAGGAAGATGTCATCGTATGCCACTTCTTGGCAGTGCATGCAAAATTCTTTGATATGTGTGACAAGGTCTCCTTTTCCTCTAAATTTGTCAAATTTGGGTGTCTCAAAATGCTTGGGGAATGGTGTCATGGTAATGGCTCTGTCAAATGGGTAAGGGCACACGTTCTCAAACTTGAAATTTTTTGGATCATTTCCCTCTTGGATGTTCTTCAAAGCTGTTTTCATGGCTTCCCATTCTAAATTAATGGGTGATGGCTGGGGTGCCCCCAATGTAGGAGTGCCTTGAGGTAGGTATGCACTAGATGGGGCCACTGAATATGGATGGTTGTAAGGGACTTGCTGATAGGGATTGTACATTTTTTGGGCAACTACATGGTGGATGACGGTTTGCTAAGGGGGAGGTGGCACATAGTGTTTCATGTGCTGCGAGGCTTGCTGTTGATATGGGATTTGAGGTTGGGATTGAGGAACATAAGCTGGTTGTGGGATAAATGAATTGCTTTGTGGAGGTAAGGTATAAAATGGTTGTGAAGCTTGGGAAAAGGATCGTGGGGCTTGTGGGGTTTGACCAAGGTATGTGGGTTGCGCCCCCATTTGGGATGGTACTTGCAAATAATTGGTGGTTGGCTGGATTGGTGGGTTACCTCCTAGAAGTGGCATTGAAAAGTAGTTGGTAATAGGAGGTAATGGATTAGTTGGTGGTGGAGGTGGTGGGAATTGAAAGCTAGGAAATGGAATTGATGGGGTTTGATAGCTTGGTGGCTGGATTTGGAAGCTTGGTAGAGTGGTGGCGGGAGCTTGGGTCACTTGAGAGCTAGGCAGAACATTGGTAGTAGCTTATGGGGTTTGATAGCTTTGTGGAGTGAGGGTAGTAGCTTGTGGATTTGTGGCTGATGTCACTGAGCTCCCAAGACCTAATGGAAATGATGGGATTGTGCTTTGGGCTATGGTGAACAAGCTGGGGGTGATGAAAGGTTGATTACTTGGCCCCATGGGTGGCATCCCTGTTGTATATTGCTGAGGTTGGCCAAAGATGCTAGCACTGATTTGGGAGATAGGTGGATTTGGAAGGTTGGGTTCGGGAGCAGTAGTAGCAATAGTGAAGGGCGTGAACGGTGAGGTGTTTTGGGTAAAGGAGGTTTGGAGCGGAGAGGTATGAACCAAGGATGGAGTGGTGGTGGCTGGGTTGGCTTGCGGCATGGAGATTTCAACTTGGGTGGATGATGGTATGTTTGGGTCTGTTGGATCAATGGATTGGCTGGAGGCTCTTCTTTTGGCATATATTGAGGATAATTTGGATCATAAGAGCCTATGGGTGGTGGCATCTCCCAAACAATAGGTGAGATGGATTTGATAATGGAGGGGGTCTTCCAAAGTCAAAGGTTCCTACATTGTCCCTTCGAAAATTAGCCATGATTGTCTCTTTGTTCTTGTCTATAATGGCGTTTACGAATACTGCATTTCCTGGTTGGTTCATGAAAGCTTCAATGTCAGTAGATGATGGCATGGCTTTCTCTGGGCTGAAGGATGGCTGAGTGCTCAAGGGGGGTGAGGCTAATCGATCCAAATCATAGGGCTCCATTGTTTCTTTCTTCTTGGCTAAGTGAGTGACGGGTGGCATGAAAAATGCTCCTAGGGATGAGATGCAACAAATGCTAGTGGATGCAAAAGGGAGGAAGCCTTTTCTATGCAAATGATTTCCTAGGTTGAGGCAAAGCTATATAACAAAACCTAAGGAGGATTGGGTTGGTGATTCTAACTTCAAAGATATGTTGCCAAAGCACAAAAGGTCTGCTTTCCTATGTGCAAGCTTGGTGGTGATTGTGTCAACTTAAGGATAGACTGATGATCCTTTAGGAAGAACATGAGATTGACCACTTGTGGATCCCAACCTTTAGCTCAAGGTGATGAGGGATAACAAGTGGCAAAGCTAGATTACCCTAGACAAAGCTTTGTCAAAGTGATAACCTTGGTGAGATTGGTGGTTTTGAAAGATTTTAGGAATGGCAAACTTTTAGCAAGGTGACAACAATTTTTGAAGGCTTGGATGTGAAGATTTTGGATTGCTAGCTAGATGGTTTGGTCCTAAATGAGATGGATGAGCTAATAATGCTTAAGGGGATAACCTAAGATGGCTGACTTTTCTACAAAGATGACTCTAAGTTGAAGCTTATCCAAGAAGGTGTGGAGAAACAAGGGTTTCTAATCATAGAAATCATGCCTAGTTGGTAAGGCATAAGCAGGATTAACTCCTAGATGTTGGCTAAATTTGATGGTGCGCTCTAATCAGGCCTCTTGAAGTGCTTCGTTGGCAACTTTATCCTTTGCTTTGTGGAGTTTGGCAATTTGAGGACTTGGTGTTAGTTCCTTTCTCTTGGCTGAAAGTTCTTGGTATGCCTGAGATGGTTTGAGTTTAACTTTGTGGAACTTCTGTTTGGATTTGGGTTGCTCTGACATCAATTCTTGAATCTGTTTGGCTTTGAGAGACCTTGGTTATTTTGCTTCAACTTTTTCAACTTGTGGAATAGGCAGTGACTACGCTAAGTGTACCCTAAGCTAGGATTGACCAAGTTTGGCAAACATTCATTCAACAAATAAAAAAGCAAGCAATAGATAGGAACAACCAGATAGAATTTTTTGATTCTCAGAATGTGATACTTGCACTAAGGAGTGTGTATGTTTTACAAATGTTTCGATCAGTCACTTCAAACACATCAACACTCTAGATGGTTGTCTACAAGGCTGACAATTGGTTTAGCTAGGGAGTCCTCGATATACCCAAAGGTACGTGAGACCCAAATCCGTAGATGAAACCAACAAGATGTCACACAGCCGAGAGGAGCAGTAACCCACTTCTCCTCTTTCACTTCTCAAGGGTATAAAGTTCCTTGAGGCTTAGCCCGAGTGACAAAAATCTTGATTCCAAGAGAGGTGTCTTTCGATTCACCTCCCAATTCTTATACTCCTTCAGAATGCTAGAGTTGAGGTCTTCCAAGGGGTGATGAAATCCCCAAGCAGGCCTCCTAAAAAGAAACAAGGTTTTGGATCCTAATTTTATGCACCCAAGATGGCCTCGAAAGACAACAAGGGGAGAAAAGACTTGGATGACTTTGGGCTATAAAAAAAAGCACGCTTGTTCTTTTACCAACTGACTCTTATGTGTGCTAATCTAGACTTTGCAAGCACTCATGTTTAAGAGGCAATGTTCAATTCCAACTTGAAGCACTAACAAAAGTAAATCGATCAAAGAATGCAAACAAGAAGAAGAGTTAGGTTCAACAAAAGCAAACTTGCACGCCTGAAGGCCCTCCATGTCAAGTATTGATTAATTTCCTTTAAAGCATTCAAGAGTTGGTGTGATTTTGTTTTAAGCCCAAAGCAAAGATGTGTGAGACTCGATTTGTCAAGCGCGCGCCCGGAGGCCCTCCACGTCAATAGTTGTTCAATTTTAGTGCCCAAACTTGAAGTGTGATCGATTTAATCTAGAATTTTGGGCATTTAAAATTTTTGATAAAGTTAAAGCAAATATTCAAAGACCAAGTGAGTGAGTTAGATTTTGGAACATTTAACACCTTTTTCAAGTAGACCCATCCCCATAAATGGCGTTGAGATTGCAACCAATGGTTGAATTGATGGGTGATTAGAAAAGAGGCAAGTCCAAGGAACTACTCAAATTTACTTTTTCAAATTTGTATTTAACTTAACAAAGTTTCTTAAATGTCCAAAAATCAAACTTTACGTAAATTGCACGTGGAAAAGAGATTTGTTTTGTTCAATTTTAGAAGCTCCAAATGAAGTGTTTGATATTGCAATGGTTAATTGATCCTTGGCATCCAAGATTGGATTTGTTGTTTTAATCATGCATTCAAGGAAAATTTGATTTTAATCTATGGCATTCAAGAGTGTGTTTAGCAACATGCATTGAAAGACAAGTGATTAAACATTCAAGTTTTTTCCTTTGAGCATTCAAGATTGAGATTTTGTGTGTTGTTTTAAGAACTTTGAAGTGATTTGTTTTAACCTTAGATCATTCAAGATTGTTTTGGACTCAAAATTGAAAATGACTCTTTCGACTTTGGTTTTCATTCAAGATTTTGTGTTCTAGTTTGCATATTTTAAGCCCAAAAATGATATTCCTAGATTGTTTTGATGCATGAAAAACTTAAGAAACATTCAAGATTTTGCAACAAGACATTTGTTTGGAACAAATAACAAAGCTTTTAGGACAATTTTTGGCAACCATTTAGGACTCTTAGTTTTCATGAGATTTTTAAAAGAACTTTAAAATATTTGCAAATGAGGTTCATTTTATCCTTGATTGATGCTTTGAGTTTGATTTAGATTTTAGTGTGCACTTAGTGTTGATTTTGAACCTTTTGAAATGAAAACTTGAAGTTCTTTTTAAATTTTCAAAAATGAAGTGTTTCTAACTTTGCATGAATGCATCTAAAACCTTGATGTTGCAAGGATGCAAATGATTGAATTGGCTTAGTTTCACTTGTTAAAAGGCTTTTTTTTTTTTTGCAAATTTTTAGTTTTTAATGGATTTAAGTATGATTTAGGGGTTCATTTTAAGCACTAAAAAGAAGTGTATATGATTTTGCTTCCTTCAAAAAAAATGGCCAAGATCTCCCACAAGAAGAAGAAGAAGAAGTAGATGGAATAAGAAGAATATAGACAAGAAGAGGAAGAAGAATTCCAACTGCTTTGTCCACCTATAAGCTTGAAAAATCTGCAAACACTATGAGATAGATTATGAGTTCCTTTGTCTTTTTCATGCTCATGTGGACCTACAAAACCAATTTATACAATCCTACCAATCACAAAAACAAACAAAATTAGCCAAAATTAGCGAATGACATACAAAACTTGACTAAAAAAGCTAATGAAGATGACCCATGCGGGGTCCCACCGGGCGTGCCAAAATGTATATGAGCAATGTTAGTATGCTAATAGAAACCAAATTTAAATAAAGCTTCTACAAACTAAACAAAATTCATAAACTTCAAGATAGACTAAGATGAGCTCTCAATTGAGAATATGAGCCATTAATGGGCTCTCTCAATGAGAAGCTCTCTTGTTGAGTAGCTTTGTCTAAATAGATAGGATGTATGCTCAAGCTTTATGCTTCAAAAAGGGCTTCAAATGGAGTTGGAATTTGGGTGTGAGTGTATGGTTTTGATGTAAAATGGCTTCTTAAAATGGAATTATGACTTTACTTCATGGATTGTGTTATTTTGCAAAGGGGAAGGATCCAATTTATAGGCAAGAGGCTTGAGGGATTGAGAGCTAAGATGCAAGGATGGGAAAAAGATCATGGAGGGCTCAGATTGCATGAGAGGAGAGCACATGGATTGTGCTTCTTTATAGCCAATCAGGGAGTGACACATGTCACAGGGTGAGAGGATGGAGGAAAGGGAAAGGATGAGTCAACAAAGGAGGCTCAAGGGATAAAATCTTCATAAAGACCCTCATAATGGCTTGTAAGAGCAATAAAAGGGCTTGGAAGAGTCATTTACGGCCTAGTGGGCTTCATAAAGTTTTATGGTTGGGATATTTTGAAGGAGATGAGAGGAATTTCAACTTGGGCTTGATTAGGAAGGTTTTAAGCTTGCTTAGGCTTGTGAAAATGATTACAGGATGGATTAGGATGGTTTAGGATTAGCTTAGGGATAGGCAAGTGGATGCCATTTAATGAGGGTGGGTGAAGGAGGAGATATTTGTTAACTTTGGCTTGGGTTAGTAAGTCTTAACCCATGTTTAAGGAATGTGACAAGGTTAGGAGGGGATTAGGATTGGGTTTAAAGACATCTTCTAGAAGAGTCTAGACTTTGGATGAGGATAAAGACTTTCTAGAATAGTCTAGAATCTCCTAGGATGAGGATGAAGACTTTCTAGAAGAGTCTAGAACTTCTTAGGATGAGGATGAAGACTTTCTAGAAGAGTCTAGAACTTCTTAGGATGAGGATAAATTAGATTTTTAGGAAATAAATAAAGTTTTATTTATTTCAAGGGTTTGGGTTGAGGAGATATTTATTAAAACTTTTTTAATAAAAATGAGGATTAATATTTAATCTTTATTAAATATTTTGAGTTGGGATTAGGGGTAGGAAATGATGGGATTAGCCTTTAATCAGAATTAAAGAAGGATTAGAAGATTTTGGAAGAGGTTAGTGGTTTTAAGGAAATTGGCCAAGTTTTGGGAAAAAAATAAATTTTTTATTTATTTTGGGTTTTTTGGTCAATTTATTAATTAAATAATTAATAAATAAGGAAATAATGTTTAAATAAGATTTAAACATTTTTGGGAGGGATTCCTTAATTAAATATTTTAAATTAAGATAAAGGGATTTAATGGCATAAAAATAAATTAATTAATTAATTAATAAATGATGATGTCATCAGAAATTTTTTCAGAAAATAAAAATACTTTATTTTCTAAAGGTTTTTAGGTGTCTACAATAGTAACTCAGCTCCAACTAAATGCTACAATATATTGGCTCCAACTAAGAGCTATAGTAACTTGGCTCCCATTGAGTGTTATAGTAACTCGGCTCTCATTGAGTGCTATAGTAACTCGGCTCCCATTGAGTGCTACAATAACTCAGCTCCAACTGAGTGCTACAATAACTTGGCTCCAACATGCAGAATGAATAAACATGAGCAGAATAACAAGGCAACCCAAGATGCTTCTACATCAATATTGTAGTAGGCCCTAGAAAGGAAAAAGCATCAAGAAATTCTTAGGAGAGAGCATAGGTAGAAGCAGGCACTACAAGACATTAAGGACATCTTTCTAGATGCATTTAGTCTACCAACTCCTGAAGAGACCAAGCCACTAATGGAATAGCTAATAGATATAGTAGAAAAGGTTAGTAATGAAAACTTGAATACAAATGCAAAATTACTTAAATGGTCAAAAAAGAAGTTCTAAAATAAGGTGAATGAGAAAATATCTAGTGATATAGCACTAACACAAGTTGTATTTGGCAACTAAGGTTGAGGATGTGAAGAAGGTACTTGAGAACATATTCTCATTTTACATTAAATTGTGCAATCCCTCACTCTTCACCCAAGAGACCAGAAATCATATTCTGACTTTGGAAAGCCAAATTACTACATCAAGTGTAAAACTATCAATGAATCCAGTTCAAAGTGAGAAGCATTTCAGGACATTTCTTCAAACACAGAGTTAGTTAGTTGTATTGATAGCAGATGAGGCTAACATAAGAGCCAAACTAACTAGCATCCAAGCAACTCTCACCCTGCATATGGAAATTTTGCACAAGGAGCTAGGCTATGCTGAAACTTTACTGAAGAAAGACCCCAATCTTTCTACTTTAGATGGTCTAGTCCACCTTGCTACCAAGATTGCCATCCAAATCAAGTCACTAAATGTCGCATGTGATAATTGGGATGCAACCCTCAAGATAATATTAGATGTCCATAAATCTTTTCTAGACAAACACACAATAAGTGTATAGACCATTGACATAAGTGTCAAAGAGGGGGAGATATATATTGTGAAAAAGGGAGAGACTAAAAGAAAAGGGGAGATATATCTTTCAAGAAATTGAGAGCAATAGAACAAAGGGGGAGAATGAAACAAGAGATATCAGATGAAAGAGTATCAGAAAAATAGTGTGTGAAGTCAAAGTGTATCAATAGAGACACATTTACTTAGAAGGATTATAGAATTTTGGTTATAGAATAGACTTATTAACTCAAGGGGAGTTATCAAATTTTGAGGTGTACAAGTTATTACAAAATTTTGATTATCTAAAGTTTTGTATATTAGCCAAGTTGAGATATGTTATGCTCATAAGATTAAGGATGATAATGTATACTCAAGTGTTTTTGACACTCATGTCAAAGGGGGAGATTGTTGATTTCATATTGGTTTTGACAAGTGAGTGTCAACACACTTAAGCCATTTACTTAGTTCATGTCGAACTAGTAGTGCATGTTGAGCACAACATGTAAATAATAGACTATGTTGAGTCATAGTGAGTGTCGAGCCACTCATGTACTAAGTCACTCGAGTGTCAAGCAGAAAATATATGCCAAGTGACACATGAGCTAAGTAAATAGTGGATGCCAAGCAATACAAGAGTTGAGTCACAACAGAAAGATTAGAGTATGTTGAGCATCAGAGACTTCAGAGGTCGAGTAAGATAGTTTTGACATATTTGTTTTTAGTTTTGACATATTTGTTTTTAAAGGCACGAACAACTATGTAAACCATTTTTGAGCTGACTTAAGATTGAATTTTGATATTTTGGAGATAAGGACAAATCTCTAGTTGGATTCCTTATGCAATTACATGCAACCATTTGAAAATAGAAAGGATTAAGTAGCAAAATGGGTGAATCTCAGCTATAGATTCATACCTAACCCTAAGCCACCAAAGTCTTCTTAAGGAGGACCAAACCCTAAACTTTCTAAGAGTTTTGGAGTGAAGAGGATAGTTTTCATGTGAAAATAGAGCATTCATGGTGACTTAGAAGTTATGAAGTGAAACTACATTGCAGAAATAGTTAGAGCAGAACAAAGGATAGAGAAAAGGATACAACAAAGAGACATTTGATCAAGAAGGATTAAGAAAGCATTGTTTAGAGGTGATTTGTTATCAAAAAAGCAAGTACCAACCATAGGATCTATGTTGAGACATTCTTACAGGTGATTTCAGTCAAATCTCTTAACAAAGTAGTCCTCACAAGCTGTATGAAATCCTTTAATAGGGTGCTTACTTAGTTATAAGTTAAAGTCCTTTAACCAGGCACACTTCTAATAGGGTGTTGAAATCCTCTAACAAGGTGAGACCTAATAGTCTTTGTAAACCTTTAATAGGGCAGACCTTTTACAAGGTAGATCATGTTTCATGGTCAAAACATTGTAACCTTCATTGGATACACTTTATTACTATAGTAGTGAAGATTTGTGGGTGTCATCCTGACTCCAGTTTTACCTCCTCACTTGGAGGGTTTCTAGGTAATCATATCTGGTCTCATATGTGTGTGATTACTTATTTGTGTTTACATGATGTATATGCTTTATATGTTGTTCATTGAGTGTATGAGATGGATGTGTGGTGAAAATTTTATGGGTCCAAGTTCAAACTACTGATTCACACCCCCCCTCCCCCCCCCCCCCCCCCCCCCCAAAGAAGTTTACCTTTCCTATTGTAATTCCAATAATCTCCTAGTAGAGGAAGATTGGATTGGGAGCATGACACCTATTCTCTTTCCTAATTTTATGGACAACTGATGACAATTGAAGTAAGTGGGAGAAGTTCCAATTTTTTGAAATTAATTAAATTTTGTGATGTATTCAAAATATCTAAGAGAATCTTCTTTTGTATCATGAACTAAACCATATTGACATTACTATTTAAATTTACTACCATTGTGATGATGGTTTGATTACTAGTCATGGTGTGTTGTTATTTGAACATAGTCAATATCTACTTTAAATTAACAAATACATCCAATAGTTAACTATTTTATATTTACTACCATTGTGCTAATGGTTTAATTTCTAGTCATATTGTGTTGTTATTTGAATATAGTCAATGTCTACTTTAAATCAATGAATACATCCAACAGTTAACTATTTTATATATAGTACCATTGTGTGAATGGTTTAATTGTTGGTCATGTTGTGTTGTTATTTGGATATAGTCAATGTCTACTTTGAATCAATGAATACAACCAACAATTAACTTAACAATCCAATTTATTATTCTCATTAATGACAACCTAATAATGCATTTAACCTAACCATCCAATACTTTATTGTAATATTTGACAACGTAACAATGCATGTAGGCAATACACTCCAATAGAAGTAAGCAAAAATATTTCATCATGTCTCCTATTGCATGACAGTCTTGAAAAAATATAACTACTTCTACAATGTAACTATTTACGTTATGACATATGCAATGTATCTATTAATACACAACATTATCTATTTAATACATGACATGCAAGCTAATAATTAATGCAATGTAACTACTTGTGCCATGAATTGTTTGTGATAACTAATAATGTCATGTAACTATTTGTGCAATGTGACTATTTATGCAATGAAATTTTCAATGTAACAATATATAAAATCTAATTATACAACATCCTTTTACCGTGACATGTTTGTTCTACATTGCCACTATAGTGATAATTGTATTGCCCCAGACATACATACATATGTATGTACATACGTACGTACACAGATATGTATGCACATACATGTATATATGAACATATACTTATTTATGCATTCACATGTATGTGTACATACATAAGTACATATGTACATACATCCACCTTTCTTAGAAATAATATGGTTACATATGACTACAATAATTGAATAAAATATGACAATGACATTCAAATGAAAAGAAAATAACGAGATATTCATTGAGAACATGTAATATTTACATCCACATTTTATCCTTCACAATCATAAGCATACCAAAATAACTTGATTGTATGAAATATTAAACTAAATGCAACTATTTTAGTACTGCAATGACTGTGCAACGAGTAAAGACCATTCTTTCCACATTTTCATTATATGTAATAGATTATGCATTGTACTTATATAAGCAATGGTATTTGCAATGTAAGTATTGAAGCAATAAGATGTGCAATGTAACTACTTATGCAATGGCATTAGTGTTGTGGTTTCAAAATGCATGCCCCATTTTACTGAGATATGGGGACCCCTTACTTTAATTTTTTAGCTTTTTAGATCCCTAGTCTGGGGTCTAAGTCTTTTGTAGGGTTTTACCTAGTGTTTTTTCCTAATATGAGTCTTTGCCTGAAAACCTAGATGTCGAAAACCTTGTTTTGGAGGGAGAAAATCAAATTTCATCAAGGTGTGCTAAGTTGCGTGGGAAAGCACTTTCTTTTTGGCAGTGCACAATTGTGTAGCTCTTAAGGTGTGCCAACGTGCTCACTCCACCCTTTGCCACCTGCACACACAACACATTAAATTAAGCTAAAGGCTAAGGTGCATAGCTTGTACACCTCCTAAGGTGTGCAAGATGTGCACCTTAGTATAAAAACTTAAACAAAAATAAACCTAAACTAATGCAAGCTCAAATGAAAGGTGTGATTGACTAAACATCTTCTAATGGGTTAAAGGGTGTGCACCTTTGAGGTGCACAAGGTGTGCCAATTTTTGTTCAAGTAAGGTGTTTAATAGGGTTTTTAGGTGTTTTGGGAGCTATTTTTTAGAATTTAGGGTTTATTTTTTGTAACTAGGGTTTGTTTAGGGTTTTGTTTTCAACTTTGCAGACTAATGTTGCTTCTTTACGCAGATAAAAAGGGCATCCTTAATTTGTCAAGGTCATAACTTTTGACCTAGAGCTCAGAAATCAAAATTGTTTACACCATTGGAAAGAAGAACTAAAAATCTAATTTTAATCCCTAAAATAGCAAGCCTTTGGCTACCTAATTTTAGGGACCAAAAAAAGTTTCAATTTGAAATTTTAAGCAGAAAACCTCTAAAAAAGCCAATTAAAAACACCTAGAAAATCTTGTGAAAAAGTTTCAAACATTTGATCATTTTGGATAATCTAGATCATGTGGTCTCTCACCAGGAAGGATAGGGTAGTTGGAGAGAAGAAAAGATCAAAGATATAGAGGTTGTATACATGAACTAGAATAGGTTCCTCATCTTATGCAATTATTAATGACAAGATTCAACACAGGTGCCTTGGGATTTCAAATAAAGAAGTAGAAGGAGTTCAAATGTATGAAAGTGTTTGGCTACAATTAGGGTATAAATCATCAAATGGGAAAAAATAAGTACACTAGAGTGCTCAAAGACCTTGTCTAAGAAAAACTTAGAAACTATTTTTAAAACTGAGAACTTTGATTTTTTGGCAAATTGAGCTTCTGAGGTGTGCCAGGTGCACAGGTGCACCAAGTGCACTATTTTGAGAAAGTGTGTTTCTTCTAAGGTGTGCAAGGTGCACTTCTTCCAAGGTGTGCAAGGTGCACTTCTTCCAAGGTGCACTAGAAGCTTTTTGAAGAACTTAGAGGTGTGCCAACAGTTAACTACCAGTTCCAAATTTAGAGCTTTCCATGCGTCGAAAATGCATTCTAACAGTAATTTAACTCCTACAATCATCTAGTGAATGTGGAACTTCTATTTTTGGCACTTCTAGACACTCCTACACCATCTAATGGATTTATTCTTATTATTTTCTCATGCTTTATTTGTTTTAGGACATGTGAAGGCTCATGCATCCATTAAATGATATAAATAAGGATGGAGTCCTACTAAGCACTAGTTAGAGAGTTAGTTTGTACATATATAGATTTGTTTTATTAGTTTAGAAGTATATGTTTGCATAAAGATATCTCTCACTCTCAACACAAATTAAGGAGAATATTTCTTATAAATTTAGGAATGTAATATGTATTCCAGGCTGCCATTATTTTGATGCAATAATATATGTTATTGGTGCTCGCATTTGGAGTATAGTGATTCTGGCCTAATTGTGTTATATTTTGTGAATGTATGTTCATGAAGTGTAATTGAGCCAATAGTTTTATTGTGTTATTATGGTTGTGCAATCTTTTAATTCTAGTGTTTGCTATGGGTCTACAAATTCTGCTAACATACTTAGTTGGAGAAGAGATCACCATATTGTTCCTACATAGCTTTTCGTCTTGCATGAGCGCACTTCTCATGGCCTTGCAATTTGATGAAAATTGAAACATATTTCATTAGTGTAATTAAAGAAGTGCTACTCTTATTTTCATTGGTTACCCACTGATCTTTTTGAAGGCTTAACTCGCAGACACATTGTTTCCATGGTTTATGTTCATTAGGAATTTACTTTTCATGTTATTTGCTTAAACTTCTTGTTACCCTATCTTCATTTTTTAATTTTACAAACACTTTGTAAAATTAGGAATTCATATAGTTGCATTGTTAGCTTGCATTCATTTAAAAATGGAAAACACCAAAAACATATATTTTATTGTGGTTAATTTTGAAATAACAAGAAAATTGATCATCTTATCTGAAATTGGTTTAAACCAGCAAAGGCCTCCTCATGAACACTCACATTTATCTTCTACTGAGTGGATTCTCGTAGATCACAAGATCACCCAGTGTATACACTAAAAATTGTCCTAAATGACTACATTAATCTAATTAGTACTAGTCACATTCCTCTACTTATTTAATTAAATTATTTTAATTAAATAAGTTCATTTTTGTCTAAGTATTTAAATTTAATTTAAATACTTCTTAGCTCTAATGTGTTAATTTAAATTAACACATGATTCTCCACATATTCTTTTTTAAATAAATTTTATTTATTTAAAATCCTCCATGTTCCCATTAATTCTTCTAGACCTTGATTAAATTAAATTTTATTTTATTTAATCTTTATTCAAACTGCCTAGAAGTACGTGCATTCATATGGGTTGTCATCACATCTTTTAAGCACATGTTGTCTACACCATAGGAATCTTATACACACATATGCCATCTCATCAGTCTTATCTATCTATCTAGAATGTGAGATAAGATGCTTAGTTGTCAATTCTTATCCTTGTCTCCTGTGCTTAGTTGTCAATCCCTATCCCTATCTGTTAGTGGTTTCTAAGCACATTCTAGAGGCTTCCCCCATCCACTTTAAATAGACATCTTGTCTCAAGCATTACGAGGAGGAGAAGCACAAGAAGAATGGCCTGATACTGGCTGGGTTAGGAGTCATTCGAAGTCCATCATTGCATCATCATTTTGTCATTTTGATTTTTGCATATCATCTAGTCTAGGTACATTTTCCATTTGCATTCACACATCCAAGAGATTCATCTATTGTTGTGTTCCTAAGAGCATACCAAACATTTTCTCCATTGTTATGTTCCTAGTTTGAGGTTTGCATAATCTTGGTTACAATTTTATGCAACACATTTTTCCTTCTCTGGGGCAACCTGTATGTTCTTTGATATGATGTCGTGCCGACATCACATCAAAGAGGGGAAAAATGTATACACTAAAAATTGTCCTGAATGACTTTATTAATTTAATTAATAATAATCCCATTCTTCTACTTATTTAATTAAATTATTTTAATTAAATAAGTTCATTTTTGCCTAAGTATTTAAATTTAATTTAAATACTTCCTAGCTCTAATGTGATAATTTTAATTAGCACATGATTCTCCACGTATTTCTTTTTTAAATAAATTTTATTTATTAAAAATCCTCCATATTCCCATTAATTCTTCTAGACCTTGATTAAATTAAATTTAATTTAATTTAATTTTTATTCAAACTGCCTAGAAGTATGTGCATTCACATGAGTTTGCATTTCTTTTTAAGCACATGTTGTCTACACCTTAGGAATCTTCTACACACATGTCAGTCTTATCTATCTATCTAGAACGTGAGATAAGGTGCTTAGTTGTCAATTCTTATCCTTATCTCCTGTGCTTAGTTGTCAATCCCTATCCTTATCTCCTAGTGGTTCTAAGCACATTCTAGATGCTTCCTCCATCCACTTTAAATAGACATCTTGTCTCAAGCATTTGACACCACAAGAACACAACACAACACCACCAGGATAGAGACACGATAGGTCATTAGAGGTCATTATCATCCATTAGGTACCATTAGAATTTCTTTTCATTGCATCATCATTCTGTCATTTTGATTTTTCATATCATCTAGTCTAGGCACATATTCCATTTGCATTCATACATCCAAGAGATTCATCCATTATTGTGTTCCTAAGAGCATACCAAACATACACTCCATTGCTATATTCATAGTTTGAGGTTTGCATAATCTTGGTTACAATTTTATGCAACATATTTTGGCACGCCCGGTGGGACCCACTTCGTGGGTTCAAATTGATTCAAGCTAAGGTTGGAGGCTTGCGGTTGGAGATTAACTTGCGGGAGCGTCTAATCAAGCCATGAGGTCAGTCACCATCTTTGGAAGCGCATGAGGTGAGTACCCTATATTTTGTTCTTCTTTTGAAAAAAAAAAAATGTATAGGGGCTTGAAGTAGGTTTTTCAAATTTTTTTTATGCTATTTAAGTTATTAAAATAAAAATTTAAAAAAAAAAGATAGGGGTGATATTTTCTTTTATTTTGTGTAGGTTATTTTAGGATTTTGTGGAGGTGGAATTATGGATAAAGGATTTGGATTAGGTTCATAGTAAGGGGGATTACATGGAGGATTAGGATTGGATGGGACCTGAGAACTAATGCCTTTGAGATATGAGAGACAATTCTTCATTTCCTCCATTTTCTTGGTAAGGGTTTTTACGTCTGAGGCATTGTGTGGGCCATGAATGGAATTGTATGGAGGGATATGAGAGCTAGAAAATGAAGGACACATAGCAAAGAAAATGACCCTTTCCTGCGGACTTATTTTGTTCAAGAGCGTGTTCTTTAGTTCCTCAACTTCTATGGCGAGGTCATTTATGATGGAGGAATTATATTGGCTATGGATGGAATTATCTACAGATGAAGGATAAGAAGATGGGTTTCCCTTGTCAAAGGTAGGAGAATGGTGAACATGAGATAGATTAGAATTGAAGTGTTGAAAAGGAATTTGATATGGAGGAGGTACGAGACCATGTTGTCGTGCAATATTGTCAATCATTGAAAGAAGCGGATTTGAATCCATGGCTGCAAAAAGTGATGAAAAGATTTGAAGAGGGAATATGAACTTGGAACTAGGAGCTTTGTGTTGATTGGACTTTGATTTGATTTGATTGAATTTGAATTGATTTGATATTGATTTGGTTTGGATTTGGATTGGATGAGGGTTCGATTTGATTTGATAGGAACCCTATGATAGTGTAAACAAAGTGAATGTTTGATTTGAATGAAAGTCCAATGATAAGACGATGCTCCTATGTCCGAAGTAGAATATGTGATGTCAAATTGAAATAGAAGAAGACGTGAATGACTTTTTGAAAGATTGATTATGACTTGGATGACTAAATTGGACAAGGGATTAGATTAGAAGAATGCTGATTTGAAGAATCGAATTAAGAATGCATGATGAGCTTGACTAGGGAAATTGAATATGAATAATGATGAATCATGACTAGGATGAGGATTAGGAATGTGATTGAATGACCAAGAAATGTAAGAGGGAATGATGTCTTGGATAGAAGAAATATGTGACGTGAAATGATTTGGAATGATGATTAACAAGAGGTTTTTTTTTTTTTCTTTTTTCTTTTTTGAAATGTTTTTTTGATTTTTTCTGGATTTTTTTGAACTTTTACGATTTTTTTTTTTGAACTTTTAGGTTTAAAATGCAAAAGCAAACAATGAAATATGTACAATGCAAATGTGCTTCAAACACGCCAAACACACCAACAATCCTATAAGGTTTGACTAGGCTGTTCAAGGCTCAACTAGGGGGCGTCCTCGATATACACTAGGTACGTGAGGCCCAATTCTGTAGATGAAAGGAAATACTGCCACACAGTCGGGGGGAAATGGTAACCTAATCTCCTCCTTCACTTTCCAAAGTTATAAAGTTCTTTGGGGCTTAGCCAAGAGTGACAATATCTACACTTCCAAGAGAGGTGTCTTTCGATTCACCTCCCAATTTTTATACTCCGCCAGAACGCTAGAGTTGAGGTCATCCCAAGGGGTGATGAAATCCCCAAGCAGGCCTCCTAACAAAATAAAAAGCAAATCCACTTATTTCTTGTGCACCCAAGGTCGCCCAAAGGCGCGAAGGGAGAGAATACGTAAGTGGACCTGGGGTTTAAAAGACACTTATTCATTGCCAAAGAAATTTTAAATTTTTCTAATCTAATTGAAGACACACGTGATTAAAATGTACAATATTCGTTCAATGTTGTAAAAATCAGACACACGAAAAGCAAAAAAAATTTAGTTTTTTTTTTAATATTTTGGCTAAAAGGAAAATAAAAATAAAAAATCTAAATGCCTATATGCACAAAATAAATTTGACAAACGTAAAGGCCTATTTGAAAGAAATAAAAAAGCAAAAAAAAAAATTTAATTTTTTTATTATTATTATTTTTTAATTTATTTATTTATTTATTTATTTTATTTTTTTTTTTAATATTTATATTTTTTTTTAACAGCACAATTATTTATATGTTATAACAAAATCTCAAATATATGGACACTTTTTAAGAAATGCACAAAATATTATACAAAAATCTCATAAATCTGAAATTGACAAATTTAGCTTCTTCTTAACCTAGAAGGGAATGGTTTGAGAGCAATTCGGGCTGAGAAACAAAGTATAGTAATTTGGGCTTTAAAAACCAAGAAGGCAGATTTCAGTGCAACTCCGACCAAGCGCCAAATCTCGTCAAATTATGTTTTGAAAAACCTACAAAAGGCATAACAAATGCAATCTTGGCTCATAAGACGTGAACCCCAACTCTCTTTTTTTGTTGGCAAATTTTTGCGTGGAAGCAATCACCGTATTCAGCAAATAAAGGTGACTACAATCCTCGGCAATTCCCCGTCTCTTAGTCGGAGGTTTTGAAGTGGAACTTACGCTCTTCCGAAGGTAGGCAAAGCTAGAGGAATGCAAATAGGGCAAATCGTCGAGTTTTTGAAAGATTGATGATGATGTGGATGACTGGTGAGCAGATCGGATTTTGGTGATTTTGAAGGAGAAATTATCATTTGGGCAGGTGATTCAGTAGGAGCAGGGGATTTTGCATGGCGGTGATGAGGGGCGGCCTTACAGGATCCAATCAGCTCCAGAAACAAAATGTCGAGTGTTCACCATTCTATACATCTGGTTCAAAAAAAAAAAACCATAGCCATAAATGTTTTCAAATAATGCCTTAGTTAACCTAACATCAATAGGTTTAATAGAATCTAAAACAGAGCGCAGGGTCTGGATAGAGCGAGACGAAGGATCGAGAGCAACAACAAAGTTCGGGGGCGGAGCGGCATCGAGAAGAAGCCGTCGGCGGAGGAATTTGTGATGGTTGCGTGTAGGATGTGGGTGAATTTATGCGAGGGCGGTGATCAGCACGGGCAGCGGTGGACGCATCTGTAGCGGTGGCGGCAGCCGCGGGCGTTGACAGAGGCGGCAGCGCCGAGGTGGCTCGCGGTCGGCAAGCTGCTGGAGGCAGCCACTGGGTGGAAGATGGTGGCAGCGGCGGCGTGCAGCAAAAGAGGGTTCTCTTTTTATCGCGTAGGGGCGGCTGTTGGAGTAGCAGCAGGAAGCAGGATGAGTCACAGGAGAGGCGGCGGTGGGAGAAAGGGGAAGCCGCTGGCGGCGGCGGCGATGGAAGGAGGGGAGCCGCTGGAGCGACGGCGGCGGCGTCGGAAGGAGGGGAGCCGCTGGAGGAGCGGCGGCGGTGCCGGTAGTGGGGGGAGCCGCCGGCGAAGGCGGCTTGGGCTAGGAGAGAGAGGGAGCCGCCGTCGCCGCCGGCTCTGGCTTAAAAAAAAAATTATTTATTTTTTTGAATTTTTTTTTTTTAAATTTATATTTTTAATAAACAAAACCCTCCTAATTTATATATTTTTTTAAATTGTTGTCTCCCCTCCCCATATGCAAGAAAATAACCCCCTATCTCACTTTTTTTTTTTTTAATAACCTAAATGGCATAAAAAATGAAGAAAACCTACCCGAAACCCCTATACTTTTTTCTTTTTTTTTCAACAAAGAAGAAAAAAATATAGGGTACTCACCTCATGCACTCCAAAGATGGTGACTGACCTCGTGGCTTGATTAGACGCTCCTTACACAAGTTAATCTCCAACCGCAAGCCTCCAACCTTAGCTTGAACCAATTTGAACCCGCAAAGTGGGTCCCACCGGGCGTGCCAAAATGTGTTGCATAAAATTGTAACCAAGATTATGCAACACACCCAGAACCTTGGAGTTGATCCCAAATCATCTTTTCAAGAGAGGAGTTCGAAAGGATTCCTGTCATTAAGCATCATGTAAAATGACAGCTCAACAATTAGCAATGTAAGTAGTTATGCAATGTTACTATGCATGCAATTACATATGCAATGAAACTTAGTAATGCTCCTTTAAAATGAAGCAATACAAACCAATGAAAAATCAAAATAGTTCAACAAATTCAATAAATTTCATATCATTAGTAAAGTCAAGAAGACTCTACCTTTATATTGTATGTGGAAGACAAACCAATGGAAATCAAAATTGTTGAGGACTTTCAATCAGTTGCAAATTGATGCCCTATAATACAAGGCTACCTGTTAATAATGTAATTGTTGAAATAAAATATATTAGTGTGTGACATGAAATTTAGAGTAATAAAAAAGCACACCAAATTAACCAACAAGATTGTGATTTCCCAAAATATATAGAGTGTTCATAAACATGTTTTAGTAATATTGAAGTGGCAGTTTTGAGAAACACATGTACGTGGACCTTTAACAATCAGCAAGCCATGTTGATATCCTCGCATAACTACAATATTGTTCAACAAGAGGAGGAAGTAACAATTCTAAGTAAAATTTATCATTCACCTATCGCATGCACAATAATCTTACACTTTCATTAATGTATACACATTAATTCAAACAAACCAAGTAAAATACATATACAAGCATGAAAAGGTAATGTTGTAAGACTTACCAATAAAATTAATATTAACATTGTGCAACGTTACATGTATACATCCAGGTGAACTCATACATATATACATGCACATAAGAATCACAAAGTTTAATTACATGCATATGGATGCATAACACATACATATGTATGTACATACACACACACATACTACAAAGTTTAATTGAACACATATATACATACATACATAAATATTCATTTCCATAAATACATACATATATACACACACACACACATACATGATTTTAAATTTTAATTACAAGTATATATGCCTACATACATTACTATGCATCCACAGAAACACATACAAACACCCTTACATATATTCATTTTCATTATATTCCTTGTGAATCTTTAATTAACTTTATGCATGACAAGTTGGCATTGACTATATGCAATGACAAATTGGCATTCAGATAAGTGGAGTAAAGCATTATAAATTTGCAATATTACATAACTGTAAAAGTTTTCATTACAAGATTTTGAATTGAACTTTAGTTGTCACACATACAAATGTAATATAAACATTATATATATGTGTGCATATATGTGTGTCTGTATGTATATTATATATGTATATAAATGTATATGTGTGTGTGTGTGTATGTGTGTATGTATATGTATATAAATGTATATATGGATGTATATATGTGTGTGTGTGTATGTATGTATGTATGTATGTATATGTATATATATGTATATATGTGTGTGTATTTATGTATGTATGTATACATGTATATAAATATATATACATATACAACATATACATGCATGCATATGTATTTACATACATGTATATGTGTGTGTGTACATATATATATATATTAATATATACATACATACATACATACACACACATACACACACACACATATACATACATTTATATACATATATACATACAAATACATACATGCATATATATACAGATAAGTGTGCATACACACGAACACACAAGGACTTTTCGACACATTAATTTCTATTATATTCCTTGTGAAGCTTGAATTTATTGTATCTATGGAAAAGTTGAAATTGAATGTATGCATTGAGAAATTGGCATTCAGAAAATAGGAGTAAAGCATTATAAATCTACAACATTACGTAACTATAAAGTTTATAGTGCATAACAGTGAACTGAAGTTTAGTTGTACAAACAACTGGAATAAACAACATTAGGTAATGCAAGGGTAAAGAGTACTAACTGTTTGCAATACGAGCAGAAAAGAAGACATATACAAGATCTCAATTAGTAGTATCACATTTCTCTTCCTTAATAGTACCCCATCCCTCTTTCCTAACACCTTTATTAATCTTGCATATCAAACATTTGTAGGTTGCACGTGCAAGATTATGAAATTGGAAATCAAAGAGGAGGTATTTAATCAAATCTACAATGTTCAATAGACTTTTTTCAAAATGTTGTGGCACTATGGATGTGTTCTTCTAAAATGTAGTATGGACATCATCATCATCATCATCATCATCCACTATATAGTCCATTACTCTTCTCAATATTAATCTCATCTTGTTGTTTTCCTTTATTATCAATTATGGTATAATACCGACCACATAATCCTCACCACTATAAAGGTTGTAAGACTTCATGGCATCCTCCAAAGTATCTCCCTCAAGGATCAACTTCTCAACACAAATGAGAATTGGACTACAATAAGTCCATGCACTGTGATAGAAATATTGAAACTAACTATGATGAATAAGTGGTTCTCCTACGGCCATGAATGAGGTCTTGACTGATAATTTTAGTAATATAATTTTGTACATCTAGTCAAGAGTGATATTGGAAGAATTGCATCATGAAATCCTTAGACAAAATACAATCCAAAGGCATATCACTTGGTGGAATTGGGATTCAAATACAATAATTTATTGATGTTAGTTCTATTGATCAAGGGTATCCCCTAACATAATTGCATAGATGTTATGTCAACATAAGTTACTATTAACCAAAATACCCTCTTGCCAAAAAATTAAATTTAAATGATAATTCACCCAATGGTCACCTAAGGTTTTGAATTAAGCATTGGCTATATTTTATATTATGCCTTAGAATATTTCAAGTCATGACTATGTGATTCACAAAGTCATAGTTTGTTCAGCATCAACTGGGGTCAAGGTGGTGAAGGTTCACTTTGCTTTGTTTTTGCCTGATCGCATGGTTATATTGACATGCTATGGTTTAAGCTACAAGGGTGTAGAAAAGGTAGATCTTTAGTACCTCAAAGACATAGCTTACACTGTTAGATTATCCAAATCCATGACTAGTGCATGATCACCATGAGTCAAGAAATGGCTAAGTTTTGATTTGCGATTGAGCAGTTCCCCTTGTTTTTCTTTGTCGCAAGTGTCAGACAAGAACCTTGGGTTAAATTGGAAATGGTGCAAATATGGTTCGACCTCAACCTTCACAAGGTCATGGTGGTTAGTAAAGAATACTAAGAATAGGTTGTGAGGCAGTGATGATTGGTGGATCATACTTTTGCAAGCAGTAACGGTTATTAAAAGAAAGTGGTGGTGAGACTGCGATCACAAATGGTCAAATGCAAGGCATAAAGATTGAACTGCTGATAGAGTGGCATAATGGTAAGAAATATTTGGTCCATGTGGCAAGACTTGATGGTTAAACCTTAATTGACCAAGATTCATGATCAATTTGTAAGTTGGTGGCAGTAGAAGAAGTTCCTTAAATGATGAATCCCATCTTTTTAATCTCATGTAACCACTTTCACTGATCCCGAGGCTTGATAAATACAAAGAGATACTCCACCGTCATCTTTTGATCCATTCATTTAGTCAAAAATTAAATGACCATCACTCCTGACCTCTCAGAGAATTTTTTGGGGAATAAGTGATCCTCTCATGTATGGATTTATGCAATAATTGGATCTTTTTAGTTTTGTAGTGATTATTCTTTGAAGATTTGATTGTAGTGGTTAATTTTTATCTTATGAGGGAAGTTGTTCAAGCTATGTTGGCACTATAAGGGCAAATATTGTACTCTCTCTTAGGGTCATATCTTCTCTGTTTTCCCTAGTATTGCCTTGGCATGCTACTATAAATTCCCTCTTTGCCTTTGAATTATATGACTTTCTACCTTATCTCTTCCAACCATCATCATACTATGTAAGCTTGTCTACCTCTCTTTGATGTACTATGAATATCTATAATCTGCATTTTCTATATCTCTTTGGCCTGTGAATGATAAGAAGCAAAGCAATTTTTCTTGTGTCACTCATGTGGTTGTCTAGTCTTTATGTAGTTTGCAAATTAAAGCAAGTTTCAATCTGTATATCTTTGGATTGTCATAATAATAGTACTATGCATGTATGGGTAGAGACTAATTTGAACACCCTATTTTGGTGCATCACCTCTTGAAAATAGACTAGGTATTTAATTACATGTATTCCTTCTCCCTTTTCTCTTCAAGAATAGTTTTAGTACATCCTAATAGTAGAGGAAGTCGGCCTTCTCCAAAGACTCAACCTCATAGTTCAAGTCCTACAGCTTGGAGGTTGGTTCCATGTTTCACGAGGTTGTCCTTAGGTAAGACATTATACAAGGGTGCAAGATTTTGTGACAATAATTTTGGCATGCCTGATGGGACATCATATTAAAACATTTAAAGTTTGCTAGCATCATAGAAAGATTCCATGTTCATACTGAAGAGATGGTATTGCCTTCAGTATTAAGCCTTCAAAGGCTAATTGTTCAAAGGTACTTGGTTACTCTACTTTCAAGAACAATCTAGTTCCCAAACCAAAGTTGTCATGATTCATGCCCAAGAAACACACGAGAGCATCCTCCAGAGGTAACTTTCAATATTAAGAGCTTTCTTTTTCAAGTTCAAGAAGGAAGGCTAGGGTATCCTTATCACCAATCAGGAGTACAATAGCAACAGATACCCCTACAAGATCTATCTCCACTCCTATTGTTAGGTCTTAGTCTAGGATACCATTTACTCATATTAATAGATCACTTGTTTACATGGCTAGAGCTCATGCTTTTTCCACTTTCAATGGTTGGAGTCCTCTCCTATCAGCCCAAAGGCATGACATACCAATATCAACTCTTAAAAGTGTTCCTAAGTTTACTAGAGAAACCTCTATATCCCCTATCAAACATATTGAGGAAGTGTCTAATGTTTTTAATATTCATGGCATTACCAAGCATGATGTAGTAGTTAGGCTTCTGGCCTCATCCCTGAAAGAAAAGGTGCTAAAATGGTATAGAGGTTTGCCTCACAGCTCTATTACTAATTAGGATGGGTAAGGGGAAACCTTATGCAAACATTTTGAGCACAAAAGTGATCACCTATGACTTTTGGAACAACTGATAACTATTAAGAGGACTCCCCATGAGTGTATGACTAATTTCAATTATAGGTTTTA
Organism: Cupressus sempervirens; assembly: GCA_028749045.1. Lineage (NCBI taxonomy): Eukaryota > Viridiplantae > Streptophyta > Pinopsida > Cupressales > Cupressaceae > Cupressus > Cupressus sempervirens. Next base: position 816,518,334 of record CM053792.1, on the reverse strand, counting down.
GAAGACCTCGGATAGGATATCTACTGTAGTGAAGCCCTCTCCTGGTAATGTGTTCTTGTATTATCTCAGAGCCTTCAACAGTGATATTTCTACTATTTTGTAATCTATGGGAGGTGACACTCTACCAAATGCTTATGAGGTTGCCATAAGAGCGGAGAATATTTTAATACAGGGACAAAAGTTAGCTCCAACATTCCCAATTCCTTTCTTCCCATACATGCCTAATCATCAACCTATTATGGGCCCTATTCATGTCTCCTCTATAAGTCAGCCTCTTGATGTGGTTCTAATAGCCTCCACATGCTATGATGGGGTTGATAGGATTGAGTTCATGATGCAAACACTGATGTAGAATGTAGAAAGGAGGATGCAAGACCAAGAAAGGAAAATGGAAGACAATAGTGTAGTAGTCAAGAAGATGGGGAACAAGTTGGTGACTATGAAAAGGCAGCAAGCTCAAAATAATAAGCCTCTCCAACTCTAGAGTCAAGGTCCCATTCATGGTAGACCTCCCAATTAGAATAGACCTATCGACCACCCTCACAATTAAAATAGACCTATCAATCACCGGTAGTCTTTGAACACCAACCTAAATAGGACCTTAGTCCCTTAGAACAACCTTCCCTAAGATCAAGATGTATGCCCTTCTTGTAACTACTTCTATGGATACTACATGTGTCTGAAGGAAGAATCTTACTTGGCTTTAACTATACCAGAGCATGTAGTTGCCTAAAAGCACAATGGTAATCAACCTACTGATACCTTTCAGCAAGATGGTTGCTCTTTCATGAACTACTTGGTGGAAGAACATGGTAATGTAAACCAAGATTCTAGTGCTTACAATATCAGGAGTAAGAAAAGAGTTGTGGAAGAGGTTGCTCCTCAACCTCCTAATCAGACTTCCACATCAAGTACAATGACTCATATACAAGTAGTTTCCTAGCAACACAATGCAAATCAGCCTACAAATGCTTCTCGATAGCAAAGGCAAGGTGAAATTAGAGATAATGTGAGTAATTCACAAACTGTCCCATCTCAAGCTTCTACTTCCAAGGCTCATACTAGAACATCTAATGCTTTTTTTAGTGTGGTAAAGCAGATGAAGAAGATGAATGTGAACCTTTCTATGTGGGACACTATAACTACTATATCACAAAGGAGTTACTACAACAGTAGTTGGAAAGCATTGAATTCAGAGATTAGCCATCTAGCATGGAGAATGTCATGAGTTTGATACAAACATCAAAGGAGCTAGAAATAAGAAAAAAAGGTTAGACCTCCTCCATTTTATGTTTCTCTCATTATAGGAGATAAGCTAATCCATAACTGCATGATTGATTCAGGGGCTAGTAATTTAGTAATGTCCAAGTGTGTCATTAATATTTTAGAGCTGAAATATGAACCCATTGTTAAAGATGTGTTGCAGTTAGATGGTAGTATTGTCAAGACTATTGGAATTTTTAGAAATGTTGAAATAGCCCTACATGCATGCCCAGGTTGTACTTTAGTTCAAGATATATTGATTGTTGAGGTTAAGCCACACTTTTCCATTTGTCTTTCAAGGGATTTTACTTCTTAGATAGGTGGTCACATATCTTCTAATTGGTCATATATGTTTTTTAGAACTAGATATGGAACCAAAGCTTCAATTAGAGAAGAACCATTAGCACTCCATCATATTGAGTTCTACACTCCCAATCTTGTCAATATGAATTGTACCATCCTAGAAATAGATGAAGGTGATACATTGAATGATCCTGCCATTTCTTTAGCTAAGATACCCAATTTCCTCTTGGATGAATGGGCCAATACATATCAGTTTAATCCTATGTCAAAAACCTTAGAGACAGGCCTTGGTACCTATTGTATATCAAAAAAGGGTGCTCCAATCCCCAACTTAACAAAAACCAAAGAAGATACAAGTGGGATATAGAGCATGTACTTTAATGGATCAAGAAATAAAAATGGATTGGGGGCTAGTGTGATGTTGATTTCTCCTACATTAGAAAGGTACTACTTCTCATTTAAGCTTCAATTCAGTTGTACCAATAATGTGGCTGAATTATGAAGCATTGATTCAAGGTCTCTTGTTTAAAAGAGAGGAATTCAAGAATTAAGTGTATATGGAGATAGTGAGTTGGTGGTAAATTAGGTAAGAAATCAAAATGTTACTAAGAATGGTTTGCTCAAATCTTGCAAACATAAGGTATGGGATTTTCTTGAGGGTTTCAGTGCATTTAAAATTAAAAGCATTCCTAGAAGAGAAAATAGACATGTTGATAGACTTGCGGTAGTGGGTGCATCTTATGATGTCCCAAGGAGCCTCAAAGATGAGAAGAGGTAGAAGATTAAAATGGTGATTAGGCCCATTGTTCCTGATAATGATATCAATTGGTAGGTCTTTTAATCCAATGCACAAATTTTGAGTTTCTTGCAGAATGAAGTAAAGTTTTTAGATAGAAATTAGTCAAGATTAAATGGCAAGTATGGTGATCAAATCATCAACCTCAGCTCCAAAAAGTTACCTAAGGGTATTATTACCTTAGAGAGTATCTTTAATTCTGATGACCAAATGAGGGAAAGAGGCATGAATCTTGTTGCAAATAAAGGAGACCATGTGTCAATGATAGTTGTTGATGGAAGGATGCTAAACATGGGAAAGATATGTTTTGAAACTGAGCAAGAAAGTTTTGTCTGTATCTGTCAAGAATTTAATGATATATTTTCTTAGACATATGATGATTTAAGGGGGTTTGACTTTAGTCTATTTCAACATACTATAGATTTAGTGGATAATCTCAAGCCTGTTAAGCAAAAACAAAGACCAGAATATCCCAAGATTGAGCTGCTAATGAGAAATGAGTTGTCTAAATTGATTGAATCCAATATCATTTTCCCTATCAAGCACTCCTCTTGGATGGAAAACCTTTTCCCTGTTAGGAAAAAGAGCAGAGAAATTAGATTGTGTGTAGATTTTAGGGATCTTAACCAAGCCTCCCTCAAAGATCATCATCCTCTCCCTTCCATGGAGAAAATATTGTCCAAGGTCAATGGTTTAGAGAGATTCTCCTTCTTGGATGGTTTCTCAAGTTATAATTAGGTGTCAGTCAAGGAAGCTAACAAATACAAAATTGCTTTCACTACCAAATGGGGTACCTATGCCTATAGAAAAATGGCTTTTGGACTAACAAATGCAGGTGCCACATTTCAAAAGCAAATAGAGATGGCCTTCAAAAATATGATTGAAAAAATTGTGTTGGTTTACCTTGATGATATCACAGTATATTCTAAAGATGTAGCAGAACATTTTGGTCATCTTGAACAAGTGTTTACAAGATGTAGAGAATAGGGGGTGTCTCTAAATCCAAGCAAATGTGTCTTTGCTACTAATCAAGGGAAGTTATTAGGACATATTGTATTGAAGGAGGGTCTAACTATTGATCTAGAAAGAACTAAGGCAATACTTGCCCTTTCTCTTCCTAGTCACAAGAAAGATTTGCAAAGTTTTCTTGGTAGAATAAATTTTGTGAGAAGGTTTATTCCTAACATGGCTACCATATTGAAGTCTCTTATAGCTATGCTCAAAAAGAATATGGCCTTCTCATGGACCAAGGAAGGGAAAGCAAGTTTTGAAGAGATCAAAGCAGCCATAGCTTCAACCCCTACTCTTATCAATCTAAATTTTGATAAAGATTTCATTCTATATAGTTTAGGGGGTGAATTAAGTATTTCTACTTTTTTGACACAATTAAATGATAAAAATAAAGAACAATCTATTGCTTTTTTTAGTGAAGGACTAAAAGAGTATGAGAATAAGTATAGCTATGTGGAAAAGAAATCTCTTGCTATCATAAGAGCCTTGAAGTAATTCAGACACTTGTTGTCTCATAACAAAATCCATTTGTTGGTTTTGTACATAAGTTTTAAGGACTTCCTATTGAGCAAAGATATTAGTGAAAAAAGACTTGGTTAGATCACCAAGGTAATGGAGTATGATGTAGATATTTAGATTACCAAATTGATAAGGGGGAAGGGATTGTGCAAATAGATGATCTCATCTCATGAGCCTAATGAGGAAGTTGCCTTGATGTTGATAGAATAGTAGGAGGCAAGAAATGACAATCAGAGGAGTTGGATAGATGACATAAAGACCTTCTTAGCTAGAAATGGATATCCCCAAGGACTAGATAAAGCCAAAAAAAGATAGTTTAGGCTGATGTCCATCCCCCATGTTGTAATTGATGGTATTCTATTTAGGAGAGACTTCAATGGAGCCTTATTAAATTGTGTTGATGTGGATCAAGTACAAATAATGGTTAAAGAGCTTCATGATGGGCCCGATGGCGGTCACTTTTCAGCTAAAACTACTATAATGAAGATTATGAGAGCCTATTACTACTGCCCATCCTTGCTCCATGATTTCCACAAACATGTAAGGAAGTGTGAGAAGTGTGATTTCTTCTCAAGTAAGCAAAGAATTCCAGCTCTTCCACTTCATCCTATCTAGGCTGACCAACCTTTTGCTCAATGTGGATTAGATTTTATTGGTCCCATCAATCTACCTTCTAGCTCTAGTCATAAATGGATTCTAGCTACTACAGATTACTTTACTAGATGGACAAAAGCAATAGCATTGAAGGATGAAATAGAATCTTTAGTCGTTGAATTCCTTGATGGAATTGTGACCAGGTTTGGTGCCCCTTCAACTATTATTTTAGAGAATGCTAAATCATTCATAGGAGCTTACATTTGTACATTGGCACTTGATCATAATATTTAATTGAGCACAACCTCTAATTATTACCCTCAAGGTAATGGCTTGGCTGAGTCATCCAATAAGAATTTGATTAGGATCATCAAGAGGACTATTGAAGATAATTAGAGGTGTTGGCACTAGAGACTGAAGATTTCCCTGTGGATTGATAGAATAACACCCAAGAGAGCCATAGAAAATTCTTCCTTCATGTTGGTATATAGTAGGGAGGCTAGGCTTCCTATCTCATTGGAGTTTCTTGCCCTTGAGTTGGCTTTGTTGGATACAATTGATTAATTGTGTGTTGTCTTTGATGTTACACAAATGTCATATCAATTGACACTCAGTGCATGCTAAGCTCACTTGGACAATGAAGACAATTTTCCTTGTCTATCGAGCATTCCTAAGTCTACTTTGTATAGAAGGCAGTATCTATCAAGCTCACTCAGGCGTCAAAGGAAGTTAAGCAAAAAAGAGTGTTAACTGAGCTCACTCGGTTAACAAAGGGAAAGTTGAACTGAGTTAGTATTAATTGAGTTCACTCAGTTACCAGAGGGATTTTGTAAGTTCATAGTGTTAACTAAGCTCCTATTGGCTAACACAAGAAATTGCTTTAGAATTAGTTTCTACCGAGTTGGGTCGAGTACCAAAGGATTTTCATATTTTGGCGTGTAAAGCTTAATTATTTTACCTATTGATTCTAGCCAACTAAGGTAATGAATATTGGTTATTCTAATTTTTATTTGAGCCAATTTGACAATCTAGAAGGTATAAATAAAATGTCAAGTTGTGATTTCAAAGTGTGTGATATGCAAGTTGAATGAGTTGAAAAAGATAAAAGAAGAGAGGAAGCAAACTTGAAGGATAAGTAGGTATCCTTGTGGAGTAGAAAAGTGTTATTCAATCAGGAAGGATCAAGTATGAACCATAACAAAGATTTGTAATCAACAATTCAGTTGCATCACAATCAAGTCATTTGATTGTTACTCTCTAACCATTATAGTAGTAAACTAAAATATCTTAATAGAGTTGGTTTAACAGTCATTTGTAAATCCTCTAACAAGGTGGCAATTCCATTGAATTATTTCAAGACTTCTTGCAAGGCCACTCCAAATAGGGTGATTAAATTCTTTAATAGGGTCACACCTAACAATGTGTTTTGTAACCTTTAACAGGGTTGGCTCCTAACAAGGCTCACTTTAGGAGAGAGAAAAACAGTAACTAGTTACAATTAGTGGTTTTTCCCAAATTGTGTTTCCACATTAAATCCTGGTGTATTATGTGTTCATGATATTTCTTTGATGTTTGCAAGTAAATTATTGATAACATCTTAAGATCTGCTAAAGTAATACACACTCTGCATTTACTAAGTTACAGCAATTTTTGTATGCTTACTGAGTATCAGCGGTAATCAATTTTATTAGTCTAGATTTTATTTGACATCTAAGGGATCTAGGATTTATTTTAGTAGGATTTATTTTAGTAGTAACTAATTCACCCCTCCCCTCTCAGTTACTCGTCTTATATTTCCAACAATTGGTATCAAAGCTTTTGGTCCTTGCAGAGGAGGTTTCAAGAACATAAGCTAAAGATCAGGATGTCTTACAAAAGAGAGATTCCAAAGCTAAACAGAGACAAGTTTGTAGCATGGCAAGGACTTATGAGGCTTCATATGGCTACCATTAGTGATTCAAGATGCAAATATCTTCATGAAGAATATAAAACTCCCACTGGAACATTATTAGTTGAAGATATTGCTGAGAAGAAGAACCATAATATCATGATGATTGATATTGCATCTACTCTTAGTTATGCTGAATTTGATGAGGTCAAAGACTGTAAAATTGCTTTTGATATGTGGAACAAATTGAAAGAAATCTATGGAAGAGATGACAATGTAAGAAGAGCCAAAGAAGTAAGCCTTAGAGGGCAATTTGGTCAAATGAGAATGAGAGAAGATGAAAACATTGCAAAATATGTGGAAAGAATTAAGGCCAGTATTAGTGCAATCAGAGCATCTGGAGGAGAAATCAAAGAAGAAACTTGTTTAAGTAAAATACTTAGAACTTTGCTTCCCATCTATGCAATCAGAGTGTCTACTATTCAAGAAAAGAGATGTGATCCAAATAACAAGATAGGCTTGATGCCCTAGTAGGAAGATTGACAACTTTTGAACTAGAAAACTTTGACAACTATGTTCCTACTTCCAAGAATATTGAGTCTGCATTTGAAGCCAAAATCTCACTCAAAGAAAAGGGCAAGAAAATAAAAGATAATCAATCAGAAAGAAAGGAAGAAATAGAAGAAATTTATGATAGTGATCTTGAAATTGTTGAAGTTCTACTTGCAAAGAAATATTCTAGGAGTAGAGGAAAGTACAAAGGTAAAATTCCTTTAATATATTTTTCTTGTGAAGAAATTGGTCATATTATTGCTAGGTGTCCAAACAAAGAAGGCAAGGAAGAGAAGAAAAGCCACAAGTACAAAGGCAAGAAGGAATTCAAAGGTCACAAATCCTACAAAGACAAAGGTAAGAAAACTTGTTTTATGGCTAAAGATTCTAATAATAGTGAAGATGAAATAGTGTATATTGTTGTAAAAGATGAATCTGATGATGAAGGAGATAAGATGGCACGTGTCTCTCATGTTATTAAAAATGATACATGGATCATAGATAGTGGATGCTCACACCATATGATTGGAGATAAAACTAAGTTTGAATATTTTGAACACTATGATGGAGGTAGTGTAAGGTTTGGAAACAATGAACCTTGTTGCATAAAAGGAAAAGGTTGAATCTCATTAACCAATGAACTTGTATGTGACAATGCCTATTGGGTTAAAGGACTAAAACATAAGTTATTGAGTGTGGCACAACTAAACAACATTGGATTCAAAGTAGAATTCATGAATGGCAAGGTAAGACTACTTGATAACCAAGGAAATCTGATTGGATCAGGTAGACAAACAAAAGGTAACCTATTTTATCTTGATATTGGTGATTGTTCATGCTTTATTACTCAAGTAGAAGAAAGTTGGCTATGGCACAGAAGACTATGTCATGTAAATTTTGAAAATATGGTCAAGATAAGAAAATTCAAAAGAGTAAGAGGTCTTCCTAATTTGAAGAAACCTAATGTTGGATTATGCAAAAATTGCCAAATTGGTAAAATGGGAAAGACTAGTTTTAAAAGCAAAAACTATCAGTCAGAAGATGTCTTGGAAATTGTGTATACTAATTTGTGTGGACCCATTGGAATAGAAACTTATAGTGGAGAAAAAAAATTCATTATTTTTGTTGATGATTATTCTAGAATGATGACTACTATGTATCTAAAAGAAAAATTAGAAGCTTTTGAGAAATTCAAATGGTATCTGACTAGAGTAGAAAAAGAAACTGGAAAAAGATTAAAATGCTTAAGATCAGATAGAGATAGTTAATTCATCTCAAATGAATTCAAAAATTTATGCATTGAAAGAGGAATCAAAAGACAAGTATCAACCCCTAGTACTCCTGAGCAAAATGGAATAGCTGAAAGAAGAAATAGATCCATCATGGATTGTGCAAGAACACTAATGAATGAGAAAAATGTTGCTATCAAATATTGGAAGGAAGCTATCAGCATTGCAGTTCATGCTTTGAACCGAGTTCAATTGAAGGACTCAAGCAAAACTCCCTATGAACTATGGTATGGCTACAAACCCAATGTACTTGAAAGTATTTGGCAGCAAATGTTATATATTGAAAGAATCTAGAAAAAGAAAATTTGATGTAAAAGGTGATGAAGGTATATTTCTAGGATATTCCTACAGAAGTAAAGCATACAAATGCCTGAATTTGTCCACTCACAAAATCATAGAAAGTGCACATGTGAGAATTGATGAGTTTGTAGAAAAGACTGACAAAGAAAGCAAAAAGGAGCCTTTGTAGAAAAGATTGACAAAGAAAGCAAAAAGGAGCCAGAAGATTATAGAAGATTTGTCTACCATGAACCTGATACATTGCCAAACACATTTGACAAAAAGGAGACTTCATCTCCTGAGCTCTCCAAGTCTCCATCAGTTACCAAGTTGTAGGAAGTGCAAACCAAGTCACAAGGACCTGAGTCACATTCAGAGGCTACCAAGTTAGTGCATACCAAGTCTGAAGAACCCGACCCATAGATAGAAGGACCCAAGTCTGAAGTTGAGATTCACAATGAAGACAGTGCAATTCATTCAAACGTCAAAGAACATGTATTGGCTAAATATGTCAGAAGGCATCATGCATATGATAATCAGATGGAACAATGACAAGAAGCAAACTAAAAGGTACATGCCTACTTGTTGAATTTGAACCTAGAAGTGTTAAAGATGCACTAGAAAATGAAATTTGGATTGAGGCTATGAATGAAGAAATAGAATAGATAGAAAAGAATAAAACTTGGACTCTTGTACCTAGGCCCAAAGATAAAAATGTGATTGGTACAAAATGGGTATTCAAAAACAGGCTGAATGAAGATGGAAAAATGTCAAGAAACAAAGCAAGATTGTTATGTAAAGGCTATTCTCAAGAAGAAGGTATTGTTTACAGTGAAAATTTTTCCCTTGTTGCAAAATTAGAAGGCATTAGGACTTTACTGGCTTATGCAACTCACAGAGGATTCAAAGTATATCAGATGGATGTTAAATCTACATTCTTGATGAGGAAGTCTACATTGAACAACTAGAAGGTTTTGTTGATCCAAACAAAAGGGACATGGTCTACAAATTACACAAAGCCCTATATGGTCTTAAACAAGCTCCTAGAGCCTGATATGAAAGATTGCATAACTATTTGATACATATTGGTTCTCAAAAAAAAATGATAACAGTAGTTTGTACATCAAGGAAGGACCAGAAAAGAAGATTGTGTTGGCAGAAATATTTGTGGATGACACTCTATTCACAAGAAATGATGACTTATGCAATGCATTTTCAGAACAAATGAATAAAGAATTTGAAATGTCCATGTTTTGTGAAATAAAATTCTTTGTTGGATTACAGATACAGCAGAACAAAAATGAACAGATATCAAAGAGATACTCAAGAAATTTGGAATGGAAGATTCAAAACCAATTGGAACCCCCATGTGTACTGGACTTAAGCTTACAAACGATGATGACTCTAAATAAGTAGATCAAACCTTATACAGATCAATGATTGGGTAATTATAGTATGTAGTACATATAAGGCCTAATATTGCCTTAGCAGTTGGGATAGTGGCAAGATTCTCAGCTAAACCCAGAGAAAACCACATGGTGGCAATAAAAAGAATCTTGAGATATCTGAAAGGTACTGAAGACTATGGCTTATGGTACAAACTTGGAGGCAACCTTGACCTAAAATTATTTACTAATGCTGATTAGACAAGCAAGAAGCAAAATTGCACATCTCAATCCATAGCAGAAGTACAATATGTAGCAGCAGTAGTGAATTGCTCTAACATTGTTTGGTTTAAACAGTTTTTGGAAGGAATGAAGGTTGAAATCAAAGAGCCAATAATCATGTATTGTGATAAAATCAGTGCAATCAACATATCAAAGAATCTAGTGATGCATTCCAAAACAAAGCACATTGCTATAAAATATCACTTTGTAAGAGAATTAGTACAAGACAAAGAAATCAGATTGGAATATGTGCATATAAAAGAACAAATTGTAGATATATTCACAAATCCATTACTTAAGGATGCATTTCTGTATCTAAGAGGTAAGCTAGGGGTCATTCCCCTATCTGAAGCTCACTAAATAAAGTTTAGTGATGCATCAACAGGAACTAAGTTGAAGATTAATCAGTTGATGTAGTATTAACAAGGACATATTACAGATGAATCTATACTCAAGGTACATTGATACTAATTGGAATTGTCTTTGGCATGTGTTGTTAAAGAGGGAGAAGTTTACTGTCATATTTTTCTAAAATTTTGTAGAGGGAGAAGTTAAGTAGTTCCTTCATAGAGGGATAATACTATAGGAGAATTTTTCTATATAAAATCTTGAAGAGGGAGAAACTTTCTAATAGAGGGAGTCGTGTTCTCAAAATTTCATTGTGTTATGACATGTTGTTTTGCCATCAATATCAAAGAGGGAGATTGTTGGATACAATTGATTAATTGTGTGTTGTCTTTGATGTTACACAAATGTCATATTAGTTGACAGTTACTGCATGTTGAGCTCACTTGGTCAATGAAGACAATTTTCCTTGTCTATCAAGTATTCCTAAGTCTACTCTATACAAAAGGTAGAATCTACCAAGCTCACTCGGGTGTCGAAGGAAGTTAAGCAGAAAAGAGTGTTAATCGAGCTCACTTGGTTAACGAAGGGAAAGTTGGATAGAGTTAGTATTAACCAAGTTCACTCAATTACCAAAGGGATTTTGTAAGTTCGCAGTGTTAACCGAGCTCTTGTTAGTTAACATAAGAAATTGCTTCAAAATTAGTTTCTACCAAGTTGGGTTGGCTACCAAAGGATTTTCTTATTTTGGCGTATAAAGCTTAATTATTTTACTTATTGATTCTAGCCAACTAAGGTGATGAATATTGGTTATTCTAATTTGTATTTGAGTTGACTTGACAATCTGGAAGGTATAAGTAAAAGGTCAAGTTGTGATTTCAAAGTGTGTGATATGCAAGTTGAATGAGTTGAAAAAGATAAAAGAAGAGAGGAAGTGAACTTGAAGGATAAGTAGGTATCCTTGTGGAGTAGAAAAGTGTTATTCAATCAGGAAGGATCAAGTATGAACTAGAATAGAGATATGTAATCAAAAATTTAGTTGCATCACAATTAGGTCATTTCATTGTTACTCTTTAACCATTGTAGCAGTGAACTAAAATCTCTAAACAGAGTTGGTTTAATAGCCATTTGTAAATCCTCTAACAAGGTGACAATTCCATTGAATTGTTTCAAAACCTCTTGCAAGGCCACTCCTAATAGGGTGATTAAATCCTTTAATAGGATCACACCTAATAGTGTGTTTTGTAACCTTTAACAGGGTTGGCTCCTAACAGGGCTCACTTTAGAAAAGTGAAAAATAGTAACTAGTTACAATTGGTGTTTTTTCCCAAATTGGGTTTCCATGTTAAATCCTAGTATCTTATGTGTTCATGTTATTTCTTTGATGCTTGCAAGTAAATTAGTGATAACATCTTAAGATATACTAAAGTAATACACACTCTACATTTATCGAGTTATAGCAATTTCTGTATGCTTATCAAGTATTAGTAGTAATCAATTTTATTAGTCTGGATTTTATTTGACATCTGAGGGATCTAGGATTTATTTTAGTAGTAACTAATTCACCCCTCCCCTCCTAGTTACTCTTATATTTGCAATAGGCTCATCAGCTATAATTAATTGAAAATGATGTTATATCTATAAGAATGGCAGAATTAATGGAGCTAGAGGAAAAAAGAGGTCAAGCATTACAAATATTAGGGATACATCAGCAACAAATGAAAAGGAGCTTTGAAAAAAAATGCTAAGGCCAAAATTTTTAGGGAAGGTGATCTTGTGTTGAAATGGGATGCAAACAGAGGAAAGGCAGGGAGACATTCAAAAATTGATGCTTTACGGAGTGGCCCCTATGTGATCATCAGTTGTAAGCCAGCCAATGCTTTTCAATTGAGTAGGCCTAATGGTGAAATCTTGACTATTCCAATCAATGGAATATATCTTAAGCCCTATTTTTGATGGAAATTAATATTCGTGTACATAGTCAAAGTAGTTTTTCTTTCTTATTCTTTCCTATTATCCAAGAAGTGAACGAACACTTTTTTTTTGTAAGTAGAGGATTTTGGTTCTAAGTTTTTGCAAGTTGTAGAGGAAGAAGGGATGTTATGGCTTAGAATGTAGCAAAAATGATAGATTTGATGAGTTTTATGGTTTCACGAACTCCATAGCCCAATAGAACTATGATGGTCACTGGTCATGTGCTAAGAAGGCTTGCATCCCCTTCGAGTCACCAAAAATGTTAATCAAAATACTCTTCCACCAAAAAATCAAATTTCAATGATAGTTCACCCAATGGTTGCCTAAGGTTTTGAATTAAGCATTGGCTATATTTTATATTATGCTTTGGAATGTTTCAAGTTGCCACTATGTGATTTGCATAGTTGTAGTTTATTGAGCGTCAACCAGGGGCAAGGTGGTGAAGGTGTGCTTTGCTTTGTTTTCACTTGATTGCATGGTTATATTGACATGTTATGGTTTAAGCTATGATGTTGTGGAGAAGGTAGATCTTCAGTGCTTCAAAGACATATCTTGCACCATTAGATCATCCAGATCTACGGCCAGCGCATAATCGTCGCGAGTCAAGAAATAGCTAAGTTTTGAGTTGTGATCGAGTAGTTCCCCTTGTTTTGCTTGGTCACAAGGGTCAAATAGGAACCTTGGGTTAAATTGGCTATAGTACAGATATGGTCTAACCTCAACCTTCACAAGGTTGCAATGGTTAGTAAAGAATACTAAGAGTGGGTTGTGAGGTAGCAATGATCAGTAGATCGTAGTTTTGTAAGCAGTAATAGTTATTAAAGGAAGGTGGTGGTGAGGCTACGATTATGAATGGTCAAACACAAGACATAAAGATTAAACCACTAATAGAGTGGCATAATAGTAAGAAATGTTTGGTCCACATATCAAGATTTGATAGTTAAACCTCAGTTGACTAAGAGTCACGATTGATTTAGAAGTTAGTGGCAGTGGAAGCAATTCCTTCAATGATGAATCCAATATTTTTGATCTCTTATAACCACTTTCGTTGATCCCTAGGCTAGATAAATGCAAATAGATACTCCACTACTATCTATTGATCCATTCATTTGGTTAGAGATTAAATGACCATCACTCCTAACCTCTCAGAGATTTTTTTGGTGAAGAATTGATCCTCTCATGTATGGATTTATGTAATAATCAAATCTTTTCAGTTTTGCAATGATTATTCGTTGAAGATTTGATTGTAGTGGTTGATTTTTATCTTATGAGGGAAGTTATCCAAGTTATGCTAGTACTATAAAGGCAAATATTGTACTCTTTCTTAGGGTCAGATCTTCTTTGTTTTCCCTAGTATTGCCTTGGCATGCTACTTTAAATTCCCTCTTTGCCTTTGAATTATATGAATTTATGTCTTATCTCTTTCAACTGTCATTGTACTATGCAAGCTTGTCTACCTCTCTTTGACGTATTGTGAATATCTATAATCTGCATTTTTTGTATCTCTTTGGCTCGTGATGATAAGAAGTGAAGCAATTTTTCTTGTGTCACTCATGTGGTTGTCTGGTCTGTATGTAGTCTACATATTAAAGCAAGTTTGAATCTATATATCTTTGGACTGTCATAATAAGAGTACTATGCATGTATGGGTAGAGACTGATTTGAACACCCTATTTGGTTGCATCACCTCTTTAGAATAGACTAGATAGTTACTTTCATGTATTCCTTCTCCCTTTTCTCTTCAACAATAGTTTAAGTGCATCCTAATAGTAGAGGAAGTTGGCCTTCTCTGGAGACTCAACCTCATAGTTCAAGTCCCACAGCTTGGAGGTTGTTTTCGTGTTTCACAAGGTTGTCCTTAGGTAAGACTTTGGACAAGGGTGCAAGCTTTTGTGACAATAGTTACCAAAATGAATAAAGCTAATCATGGTGGTAGAATAAATTAGAGATTTACATATAATCAATGTCATGTGCATGCTATGAATGTCAACTGAAAAATGCATACTGTAAATTCATGCTTCACAAAGGAATATAATGGTAAAAAATAGAGCATTTTGCATCCATGAAAACACTAAGTGAACGATAAACAACAACAAGATATTCTTAGTTCATGAGTCCTCAACTATACATATGTACATAAGTATGCATCCATACATAACCCATACATATGTATGTACATATATACATGCACATAGAGAACCATGAAGTTCAATTGAACACATATATACATACATACATAAATATGCATTTCCACAAATACATACATATATATAAACAAACATACATGATTGCAAAGTTTAATTACACGTATATATACCTACATACATAAATATACATCCACACAAACACATACAAACATTTTTATAGGTATTCATTTTCATTATATCCCTTGTGAAGCTAAAATTGACTATATGCATGAAAAAGTTGATGTTGACTATATGCATTGATAAATTGGCATTCAGATAACTAGAGTAAAGCATTATAAATTTGCAATATTACATAACTGTAAAAGTTTTCATTACAAAACCGTGAATTGAAGCTTAGTTGTTAAACATACAAATGAAATATAACACATTAAATATGTGTGTGTGTGTGTGTGTGTGTGTGTGTGTGTGTGTGCATGTATATGTATATATGTATATAAATGTGTGTGTGTATGTATATAAATATATATATGTGTGTGTGTATATGTATGTATGTATGTATGTATATATACATATGCATACATACATATAGACACACACACACATATATACATACATGTATGTATGTATATGTATATATGTATATAAATGTATATATGTGTGTGTATGTGTGTGTATGTATATGTATATGTATATGTATATATATATATGTATGTATATATATGTATGTATATATATATATATATATATATATATATATATATATATATATATATATATGTCTATATGTATATACATATATATACATACATACTACATACTACATACATATATGTGTATGTATATATTTACATACTACATGTACATACATATATGTGTATATGCATACACACACATATATACACATGCATATATACATACATCTATATACATATATATACATATGCATTTTATATGTGTGTGTGTGTGTGTGTGTGTGTGTGTGTGTGTGCATACACACACACACACACACAAGTATGCATACACATGAACACACAAACACATTTCAACACATTAATTTCCATGACAAACTTGAAATTGATTGTATGCATTGAGAAATTAACATTCAGAAAAAAGGAGTAAAGCATTATAAATTTGCAACATTACATAATTGTAAATTTTTTAGTACATAACAGTGAACCGAAGTTTAGTTGTTGTACAAACAACTGAAATAGAAAACATTAGATAGTGCAAGGGTAAAGAGTACTAATTGTTTGCAATAGAGCAGATAAAAAAAATTTAAAAAAAGACATATACAAGATGTCAGTTAGTAGTATCACATCTCTCTTCCTTAATAATACCCCATCCCTCTTTCCTAACACCTTTATTATTCTCTCATATCGAACATTTGCAAGTCATCGGTGCAAGATTGTGAAATTTGACATCAAAGAGGAGGTATTTAATTGAATCTACAATGTTCAATAGACTTTTTTCAAAGTTTTGTGGTACTATGTATGCATGCTTCTGAAACATATTATGGACATCATCACCATCATCATCCACTTTAAACTCCATTACTCTTCTCAATATTAATCTCATCTCAATTTTGTTCTTTATCATTGATTGTGGTATAATACTGACCACATAACCCTCACCATTATAAATTTTGTAAGAAATCATGGAATCCTCCAAACTATCACCCTCAAGGATCAACTTCTCAATGTAGATGAGAATTAGAATATGAAAATTCCATACACTATGATAGAAAGATTGAAACTAACTGCGATGAATAAATGGTTCTCTTGCGGCTATGAATGAGGTCTCGACCGATAATTGTAGTAATATAATTGTGTACATGTAGTCAAGAGTGATATTGGAAGAATTACACCATGAAATCCTCAGACTGAATGCAATCCAAAGGTGTATCACCTAGTGGAATTGGGATTCAAATACAATAGCTTATTGGTGTTAGTTCCATTGATGAACGATATCCCTTGACACAATTACATAGATGTTATGTCAACATTAGTTACCAAAATGAATAAAGCTAATCATGGTGGTAGAATAAATTAAAGATGTACATATAATCAATGGCATGTGCATGCTAATAATGTCAACTAAAAAATGGATACCGTAAATTCAAGCTTCACAAAGGACTATAATGCTAAAAAATAGAGCATTTTTCATCCATGAAAACACTAAATAATGATTAAAAAAAAAATTAGATATTGTTAGTTTGTGAGTCCTCATCTATATATATGTA